>CM056743.1:88882500-93682500 GCA_029851415.1 Eretmocerus hayati
ATGATTGGCTCGAAACCAATCTGGGTGTTCCGCAGGGGTCCGTTCTTGGGCCTCTCCTCTTCAGCTTGTATGTGAATGATTTGCCCGGGCTATTGAATGGGAAGTCAGTGAACCATATATTCTACGCAGATGATCTTCAGATCTATCTTCAGGTTGACAAGAAGAATATCAAGGAGGGGATTGCTCGACTGGGAGACATAGGGCGACTTGTTGCTGAATGGGCTAGGAACTCCGACTCGCGCCTCAACGCTGGCAAGACCAAGGCAATATTTTTCAGTTCCGACCGGAACGTTAGAGACTTGCAACGAATGAACTTGCCAGGGGTTGAGATACAGGATGGAGTGTTTGTCCCATTCAGTGATACTGTCGTGAGTCTTGGTGTTACACTTGACAGCGAACTAACGTGGAAACCGCACATCGATCAAGTTACCAAAGAAGTCAACAGAGCCCTATATGGTTTGCGGTTTTTTAGGGCGTGTATCACCAGACCTCTCCGAATTCGCCTAGTCGAGTCACTTGTTCAACCGCATTTGGATTACTGTACGGTCGTGTACCTCGACGCCACGGACGAACAGCGGCAACGGATACAACGACTAAGCAATTCATGTGTGAGATATATTTTTGATCTTAGGAGAGACGAGCATATCACCCCGTTTAGGGAGCGTTTGGGCTGGTTACGTACTGATTCGCGGCGAATGTACTTCGCAGCTCTCTTGATGCATAAGATCATGCACTTAGGAGAACCTGGCTACCTAGCTGCGATGTTTACCAGGTACCAATCTGAACGCCCCGCACGTGGTGATGCAGAAGAGCGGACACTCAAAGTTCCCAATATGAGACTTGAATATGGTAGAAGATCTTTCCAGGTTCAATGTGCTCACTTGTGGAACTTTCTCCCTTCGGGCTTTCGGCAAATTCAAAAAATTTCACTTTTCAAAGACGCTCTGAAAGAATTTTTCTTGTCGCAACCCTCCCGGAGGATTGACGTGGACCAGAAACAGTACTTCAATCTCTGATAGGCTTGGGCTCTTTTCAATTAGTCTTTTTCTAGTTTTAGTCGAGTTTTACGTGGCTTACCTGTCACATAACTCTTAAATCTGTGATAGTTTCCGGGCCCATGTCTGTCTTTTTATATGTACTGATGTACCTTGATTAATTAATTACCTAATTTATTTTGACTCGTGTGCATCTCTCGATGCCTTTTCAATGACTAGTCACTTTCTGTGATAAATGAAATTTCCTTGACCAAAATGACAAATTGTATAATACTTATATGTTGATTATGACCGTTATATGTATCTCATTTAATTGTATTTTTACTTTTGCCACCAGGCGAATAAAGGGAATCAATCAATCAATCAATCTCTCTCGGTGAGTCTCATCACACGTTTTCTTCAGTGCGTGCCTGTATTTCATCATTTTTTCTGCCGCAAGTTGCCTACGGGCTTTTCTGTTACAGACTCTTGCACGCCAAATCTTGCAAGGATCCGTTTGATCCATATATTGCTGTGGATCGACGTATCTTGCGAGACATTCATCTGTTTTTTTTCAACCAGCACGTTCCTTGTTTTGAGGTTATAAGATTGGACTCAGAGCTACACAGAGCTTGATTTGCTGCTTCGTCGGAGTTTCACCGCTAGACGCTAGATGGCAGCAATCTTAAGCAGATATCTGCATTATCAACTCCTCTAAAGCCTGATTCACACGTGTTTGCCCCTGAGTGTTCTTGATCGCAGTGACAGCTGATTCTGATCCTGTTCTGCATCCACGTATCTATCACGCTACCATGGCTCCACATATCTTCACAGTGAGTTCCTCTCAACAAGATCAAGTGACCTCGTGCTCATCTCGCAAATCTGAGACTAACTCAGAAAATGCTGATCATTCGAGTGAAATGCCAACATATTTCAAAATGTTCATTACTCATTTTGACGCTTGTCAGGACAAACTTTTTTCGAAATTGCATGAAATTGAGGCTAAGATGGAAAATCGAATATCCGCACTTGAACAAGATGTTTCAAAAATTCGTGAAGAAGTTTTTCACGTCTCTCAACAGTCATCACTAGTCGACTCAGCTGAAATGATTGTAACAGATATTCCTCGTAACTTGAACATTTCAAACAAAGAGATAGTGACTAAAGTCTTGATTGCTATGAATGAGCCAGAGCTCGAAAAATTTGTTGTCAATGTAAGAGTATGGAAAGGTCCTGATTTTCGAAATGTAAACACATCAGTTTCAACTTTATATCCAGATCCATTGAGAAGAAAAGTTCCCGATTCTCAAGCAATTGTCTTCCAATTATCATCAGCGATAGTTAGAGATAAACTCATTTCAAGCTCAATTGAGCTGAGGAAGAAAAGTGTTAGAGATATCTTTGGTTATGAAAGTGATTCAAAAATTTTTTGCAGCCCACTGTGGCCGAAAGAAGTTCATAATTTGCTTAAAAAAGCCCATGCAACCAGTGTTCGTATGAAATATCAGAAGCCTGTGGTGAAAAATCTCATTGTATGCATGAAGTGTTCAAAGAATGGGCCACTCATGCCAATTTTTTCTGAGCACGATCTTGAAAATCTTCAAACGCAGCAAAACATCACCTGATCAATACAATTTACCTATTTTTGTTCCTCGCTTGATCCATTTCAAGTGAAATTTTCTCGGTATTGATCTCTGTATAAGAAAGAAGTTTCTATCGAACATCTTCCTCATCATTACTTCGAAAACTCAGCTGTTATGTATGAAACTTATCATTATTTGTTAATTCCTCTATTATGCTAATCATGTTCATCATATTATTTCAATCAGAATCTCATCTTAGAACATCAGCAATGCGCAAAAATTGATAATTATTCTCATTATTCAAGATATATTCCAATACTCTTCTACACTATTTTTATTGTTATGTGATTGAATTATGCTACCTGTACCACATAGGGTAATACCCCAAGGTACCAAATAAAAACTAATCTAATCTAATCTAATCTCTCTTCTCAGCTCCTATCTAAAAAACAGGAAACAGGCTATTGTCGACGAAAACAAATTGACTTCGTTATGGCTTGATACGCTTGCTGGTGTTCCTCAAGGGAGTGTATTGGGCCCACTTCTCTTCATCCTTTTTATCAACGATCTGCATCGGTGTCTCAAATACAGCAAGCATATCATCTACGCTGATGACACACAAGTTTACCTCCACTGCTACCCTAATGGGCTTATGAACGGCATACTATCTGCCACTCACGATGCAAAAGCTGTAAAACACTACGCAACAGAGAATGCTCTCAAACTAAATCTCGAGAAAACAAAGGCGATGATTATTGGCAGCAACAAATTTATATCCGCGATTGACTTCTCTCCTTTTCCAAAAATCAAAATTGACGGTGTAGAGATTCCTTATGTGAATGAAGCCCGCAATCTTGGACTCATCATCTTGTCTACTCTCACTTGGGGCTCTCATTTGGATATGCTTACCGCGAAAATTCATAGATCACTCCACTCGCTCAAATTCCATCGCCACTCATTATCTTTTGAGCTTCGCAAAAGCCTCGTTGAATCGCTCATTTTTCCAACTCTGGATTATGCTTGTGTATTGTATCACGACATCGACCCTACTCGAGACACAAGATTTCAAAGAACTTTGAATGCCTGCGTTAGATTTGTCTTCCAAAATATCCCGCCCCGTGGACATGTCACACCATATCGACTATCACTTGGTTGGCTCACCGTCAAACGTCGCAGAGAATTTTTCATTGGTTCTCTGGCCTTCAAGATCATTGCTACTCGCAAGCCTTTAAATCTTGCCCGTAACTTTACACTCCTCAACGAAAATCCAAACATCAGACGATCCGCAAGGAACGTGACGGACCACCTTCTTGTACCAACTCCACGCACGACTTGTTATCAAAACTCATTCCTGCATCAAGCTTCTTCTCTCCTCAATTCTCTACCTCCTTTCTCATACTTACCTGATGCACTTGATTCCTTTAAAGTCGACTTATTCAACATTTTATTTGAAAGAGACAAGAAGGATTGGCAGGATAGAATCTCTCTCTCTCTCTCTCTCTCTCTCTCTCTCTCTCTCTCTCTCTCTCTCTCTCTCTCTCTCTCTCTCTCGGTGAGTCTGACAACAAGTTTTCTTCAGTGTCTCTCTGTATTTCGCCACTTTTTCTGCCGCAAGGTGCCTCCGGGCTTTTCTTTTTCAGACTCTTGCACGCCAAATCTTGCAAGGATTCGTTGGATTCATATATCTCTGTGAATCTGCTCATCCTGCAAGAACCTCATCTGCTTTCCCATCAGCACATTGCGAGTTTTTGAGGTTAGTTTGCATGCTGCATCGAGCTTGGTTTGCTGGATCTACGAACTTCTATAGCCAGACGCTAGATGACAGCAGTCTCAAACAGATCCCTGCATAACCAACTTTAAGCCTGATTCACACGTGGTCAACGATACGTGTTCTGCCAAAGTGAGCTGCCTGATCAACGCTTGCACACGTCCGGCAACAGTGACAGCTGATTCAATCCTGTTCCGCTATATTGCTTCTATAACGTTACAATGGCATCTAATCCACTTACAGTGAGTTTTTCTCAAACAGATCGAGTGATTTCATATGAATCACGTGAATCTGATGTTACCGCCAAGTGTGCTGATCATCCATGTGACATGCCACCTTACTTTAAATTGTTTATATCTCATTTTGACACTTGTCAAGAAAAACTTTTTTCAAAATTGAATGAAATTGAGGCGAGGATGGAAAATCGAATAACTGCGCTTGAAAAAGATGTATCGAAAATCCGCGATAAGCTTGTTCAGTTTTCTCATCAAACTACATTTGTTGACTCAGCTGAAATGATCCTAACACATTCCATGCGACATAAATGTCTCGAAAACTGAAATAGTCAATAGAGTTTTTGATGCTATAGATGAGCCAATGCTTCAAAATTGTGTGATAAACGTCAGAGAATGGAAAGGTCCTAGTTTTCGTAATAAGTGTTCATCAATTTCAACTTCGAACTCGATCTCTCAGGAAGCCAAGAATGTAGACTCCCAAGTAATTGTTATTCTATTATCTTCACCTACTGTCAGAGATAGAATTATTTCGAGTTCATCTAAATTGAGGAAGAAAACGGTAAAGGATATTTTTGGCTATGAGAATGACTCCAAAATCAGCTGTAGCCCACTGTGGCCTAAAGAAGTCCATAACCTGTTCAAGAAAGCTCATTCTGTGAGTGTTCGATTGAAATATCAAAGTCCAGTGGTGAAAAATCTAATTGTGTGCATGAGACGTTCGAGGAATGGACCTCTTATACCTATTTTTTCAGATCTTGAGCTCGATAATTTCATATGACTCTAGTGAGTTTTTACATCATTCTCATCGATGAATAGCCGCAGTTCACATGGATGGTATCTCAAGTTGAAAGCGTGCGGATTGTTTATGAATTTCCACTGAGTACTTAGATTTCTATGCCCACTCTTGAGAAATTGATTTCGTTCATTCTCCTAACTTACTCATTTCACCACGTTCAAATCAGTTCAGCTCCTCTCATCTTTTCTTTTCTCACTGAATTATATCAAATTTACATTATCAAATGTAACTCTAATCATAGTTTTTGCATATTCATGTATGAACATGAGTACAAAGATTGATATTATATCATAATCTATTCACCAGTTCGAATGATCTTCATACTTACTCTCATATTGTATTTTATTATATATGTAAACTGAATTTGCTAGATGTACCAGATAGGGTTATACCCCAAGGTACCAAAATAAAAACCAATCTACAATCTACAATCTCTCTCTCTCTCTCTCTCTCTCTCTCTCTCTCTCTCTCTCTCTCTCTCTCTCTCTCTCTCTCTCTCTCTACTATGCTGTTCCAGCATGGTATTGCCCTACAGATCTCGAGCCATACACCAAGGCCGTATCAGAGTTCAATGCTGATACATCTAAGGGATCCTACGACATTACTGAAACATATAAGGCCCTCATGCTGGTTAAGCCATACTTATATGTTCAAGGCATATGCGCTCCTTCGCTCTTATACCATAGTTTAGGAGCGCCCGAACCAGATACTCGCAATGCCCGATATTTCGTTCTGCTTGAGGATCTCTGACTCTGTTGCTTCGGGTAAAGCCGCCACCACCGCATTCTTCACCTCCACAACGAGTCCCCACTCTCACTTTATACTCACTCTGTTGCTGCCGCCATCGCCGCGGCCAATATCATCGTCCTCGCCTCCACAACGAGTTCCCTCTCTCTTTCGCTCTACACATGATATTCGCACGAGTCTCTCTCGCTTTTGCTCATTCTGATACAGCCTTTTTCTGATATATCTATACTTTGTGAGCCCAACAGCTCGCCTGAGGCCATATCGGAGTCTTGTGGCAAATACGGGGTTACAAGTTACACGATGGTCTATCTATCAAAAACGAGGGTGGTTGCAAATGACTCGGAATTGCTTCATGAATGTGCCTCTGATATAATCTGTGAGGAGAAACGTCTCGCACTCTTGAGGAGGGATCGAAGAATCGAGAGATATCCAGCTTCTGGTTTTCGGAGAACGCGACTTTGCACATTACATCGAGTTTGAGGGAGATAGAGGCGGTTATCCTCACAGATCTTACCAGAGGTACATTGCTGAATCAATTCCGAGTCATTCGCGACCACCCCCGTCTCAATTGATGGAAAACCCATCGCGTCAGTTGTAACCTCGTTTCGCGCGAGACTCCGACACGGCCTTGACTCTTTTACTATTGGATAGCAATGTATGAAAAACTTTGTAGCTCGACTGCAAGCGAAGTTCTATCTCTTATGTCTCATGCGTATGTTAATGCCCTCATACAACATCCTACACTTCATTCAGAGCACATTTGCTGGTAGTTCATCGTCCTCACACTGAGCTTAGTCTAGCGAAGCTTCATCATATAGTTTCACTTGTACTGTAAGCTATTGTGCGAGTAGTTGCTACAGTCACCAAGCTCTCAATATTTACACAATTACGTTTCTCCTAAATTTGATTTTTGACATTGTTATGTCATTAATTCAAACCGTGAACGTATCAAGTGAAATGTTAATAAATTATCCACTCATTCTATGTGAATTCGTAGTCATGTGTAGTTTCACAATAGGTTTGATATTAATTGTTAATCAGCGACGTAGATCATTAACACGAGCTCGATTGATTCCCTTCCAAGATGAACTCATAATGGGATCTATAAGTGGTACATCTGAAAATGTGTGTTCTCCCAATCAATCAGAGGTTGGTGAAACTGAACAAGAAAAGTTTATGTTGAACTCTGAGAGTGAAGATGTAGTTGCTCCCAAACAAATACAACTCGGTGAGACATGTGGAAGTGAAACACTTGATACCTAATCTACTTTCAAGGAATTGGAACACGGGGAACCTCTGCTTAGGGAGAACCCTGATAGATTCGTATTGTTTCTCATCGAGTGGCCTATGATCTGGGAACTTTATAAACAACACGGAGCTTATTTTTGGTCAGCTGAAGAGTTTGATTTCTCGAAGCATCTAACTGATTTTCAGCTAATGAGCCATTTCACACGTGTTGGCATACTTTGCCGCGTCGGATGGTATTGTGAATGAAAATTTACTTTACTATTACACTTTCCTCAAGAAGTTGAAATCCCGGAAGCGAGAGCATTTTATGGTTTTTGAATAGCAATGGAAGATATCGATTCTGAAACTTATGCTCTTCTCCTGGATACATATATTCAAGATCCTGTGAGAGAGTTTTCTATTTAACGCTATACAGACAATGGAGTGTGTAACCTTTAAAGCACATTTGGCCTTGAGGTGGATCAACGATCTATCTGTGGCGTTTGCTGAACGCTTAGTGGCTTTCGCTGCAGTTGAAGGGATCTTTCTCAGCGGTAGTTTCACTAGCATTTTCTGGCTCAGAACAAAGGCGAAAATGCCTGGACTCACTACATCGAATGAATTTATTTCGAGGGACGAGGGCTCACACACCAAGTTCGCGTGTGTATTATTCAAGTTGTTAAACAGGAAACTATCGCAGGAGCGCGTTCATGAAATTATCCGTGATGCTGTGGGAATCGAAAAGAATTTTATTGGAATGAACAATAGATTGACGAGTGAATACATTGAATTTGTAGGGGATTTTGTACTTGATGAACTTGGTTTTCCAAAGAGTTCCCATACGGAAAACCCATTTCCCTTCGCGGATCCTATAAGTATCGAGTCTAAGTCTAGTTTCTTTGAGAAAAAAGTTAGCGAGTATCAGGAGTGGGGAGTGGTTGGAGACACTTCCGCGTTCAACATTGACGCAGATTTCTTAATATTATGGAGTTCAAAGCAATACATTACTATATAACCTATAAGGTGGTGGGGAAAACAGCATACAGATGGGTACTCATAGATATAAAATAATAGTCCAGCAATGTACTCCGTAGGGAGAGACGTTGAGTGATGCTCCAAAAAACCTCTGATCTCCCTCTGTCTCATGGAATTTCTCTGTTTTCTCCCCAGGTAAACTAGAAATAATCAACGCTCTCATGAATTATGAGCGAGATTACGTTCACGGTGATTCAATCATCCATAACTGGATAGCATATAAACATTTAAACAACTCACACAGATTTTCGATCGTGTTTGAGCTGACTGGTGGACATTCAATTCTATTAGTGTTCACTTACCACAGACTTGACGATGGAATTTTTGAGATTGATGAGAATACCAGTGACTATAATGGATGCTTACCAAAAACATACTACAAGATTGGGAACATTGAAGAAATTGCTGGTTTTATCTGGCATTGCAGACACCACCTCTCAAATATTCAAGTGGTGAACATGAAGAATAGGTAACTTGAGTGGATGAAGTTTTCATTTTCCATTGATGAGTACAGTGATCGATATTTTATATTTCCCTCCAATCATTCTAGGTTACAGATTCAACCAGAAAGACAGTCGAAATAGCTCAAAGGGAGAGCGTATGACTGAAGATCACGATGTCCTTGGTTCGATCCCGAGTTCCGACAGTTGTTTTTTCCTTCCCGACCATGGAATGAGTTCCACAGATAAGCTATGAGCTCTATCACGAGCCGAAATAGCTCAGTTGGCAGAGCTTATGACTTTTAATCATGCTGTCCTCGTTTCGAGTCCGAGTTTCGGCAAAATTTTTTTTACCCATTTTTTTCTTCTCCTGATATCCATAACGAGTGAAAATATGTGGGGTACGTTTGAGTGAATAAATGAAATATTCTCATTCATTTTTGAAAAAGTGTCATTTCCAATCATTTTCCAAATTTTCATAAAGATGATTTCTGATCTATCCAGCTATCCATGGATGAAGGTAGGCCCCACCATTTCACAAAAGATTTCCCACCTTTCCTTCTGAGTATTTTTTTTCTCACTAAACAAACATTGGGATCATGCACTTTGGATCATTCTAAAGAGTGAAATTAACCCGATATTGGATCATTTTTATCATCCACCGAATAATATGTAACAGGCCATGCATTATGATTCACTCGAGCAATCTCAAAAATCTCAGCTGTCCAGTTGGCTGTATATCCTTTCGAGGAAATGGTTTTATACTTCGATATTGGCACATACTATAAGGGACAAAATGATAGACCTCTCGGTTCAAACGGTATCCTAGGTCAGGAAAGAAATCGCTTATCATTTTGGGTTACGAGATGCTCTAGAGAAGTGGTGAGACTACCTTGTAAGGTAATTTGAATCGGGATTGAGTTATAATTCGCGAGATTATCAACAATAATGCGTGAAAAAGGGGCCATTTTCATCGAGTTTTTTTGTCAGTCAACTTCAACAGCTTGGCGAATCGAGAATTATAGGACTATCGACTCAAGAAAAAATTCAGTGAGTACTTCTATGGTTTTTTGAGCAGGACGCACGAGTGTTGCGTCAAAATGGGATACTCCTTTTTCTTATACAGACCGTTAAAGTTGAAAAAATAAGTCGAGAACGGACATGGCCAGGGGGGGCCTACAGGGTACCAAAAAATAGGAAAAGAATCTTACATTAACAAATGCCGATCATTTCCCTGAGTAGATTCTCAGAATTGACGATAATTGTCAAATTATGATTCAAAGATCATTTTGCTCTGTGTTTGAACAGTCAACCGCCAGTTAATGATGATCCGCACCTCAGTAGATAAAGTCAATGACTCGACAGTTCTTGCTTTATGGCACTCCTGAACCCGAGCGTGACCTGATCTTCCAAAGAGATCATCGCTCCGTTCCTCGAATAATCTTCACAAAAAAGTGGTCGGCTGTACTCTCGATGAGTCTCTCGATAAGTCCCCGTTCACGTAGAATGCTCATTTCAAGTGAGAATTGGCATAAGAAATTGTATTTCGTCTGCATCTGTTGCTCGATCTTCCATCTACAAATGTCTTTTGTATTGGTTCTTCCGGTCAATCGCCATAAACCCTCGCATAGAACTTTTGTGAACTCATTAAATCTGTAACTCAAGTGGTTGATATGACTTTAAATATTCAAACTCTATTGCATAGTCTGATTTCTGAAATCAAAACGATTCCTTAGAAATTCGAATGGAAGAAATCAGATAACATTGAGTATCAATCGACAAAGAAAATTAACCCGTTGCATATTTTTTGCGTTGCCTTGAGTGGACTGATTTCTCCGATTGCAGTTTGTCTAAATTCATATCCAACTCAGAACTCAGATTGTAAGATAGATCTCATCCTCGTAGCTGCCATATTCACTTCCACTAACATTGTTCACATGAAGTTCTTGAGGAGTGCGTGATAATTCTAAGACCGTATCAAACATGAAGGTGCCCGTTTTTCTACAAAAGACGACAAAAATGTTATCTTTGTTCGAATATGCCATATATCTCGTCTCGGTATCCATAAAGTTGAGACTTCCGACCTCAAAACCTCCTTTTCCGCCCTCAATAAGGGAATCGCCACGGGTAATTGCAAATCTCGCTTAGAATATACCCGTTCATATTTTCCAACGCAGGCCGAATTTCTGTATCGAATTTTATTCATTGATTACGGGTGAATGGAGTGGATTTTCCGATTGCAGGCTATTCAAGCTCGTGCAAGATGAGATTATAGCCACAGCATACTCCTATTATTTCAGAAAGTTACTGCCAATAAACTTGACCAAGCGAGTGATCCATATCATATATTTTCCAAGTTATTTGAAAAGCCATGAATGCATAATTTCTATTCCTCATATTGATTCTTGTCTCGAAAATGATGATTTGAGAACTTGAACGGACAAATAGTATCAATCGGTAGATCAAAATCATAATTTCATACATTACTTCCGATGCTCAAAGATGTCCGATCTTCCCCTCCAAGTTCCTGAGACACTGTCCTCGTACCAAAAGCTATATTCTGGTATCAAATTCGTCCATTTGAAATTCATTTTAATCGCTTGAGGGAGTAACCTCGGTACCGCGTGAGTCAAATAAATCGACTTTTTTCAACTTTCACAAATTTGCCTACATGTGTGTCTTATGTGTTAATCAGATCTCAATACATCCTCACGTCCACTTGCATGAGCATCCGACACACGAATCATGAAATAGCAATCCCTGATTATGGGCGAATCTGTCTTAATTGTGACTTATACGTGACTTTACGCTGAAAATTAATGAAAACTTTTCTCCAAGCTAACCAAAGCTTGAAAAAGAATTCGAGCACATTTTTTGTATTAAGATCCATAAGTCAGCAAGACTTGAACAAAAACTGATCGGTCAGTCTTCTATAGTCTAATAATCATCGCGATGCCCCATAAGATAGCGTGTATAACCTCTAAAAATGTTCATGCTGATAGTTTGACTCAAGGGTAGCCAATGCTTGTGAAATTTCGAATGTGTTCAATTGACACGCGAATACATCTCTCTGCCAAGTTTGATCAAAATCTGATCGGTAGATCTTCTACCCAGGTTACTCCCTTAAAACTAGACCGAACGTGTTTCCGACGGGCTTATGAGGGTGGACCATCAGCGTGGAGGGACCAACATGGAAGAGTTTCAGAGAGAAGAGAAAGAAGAAAAGAAATTGGGACAATGAATTATGTTTGCACCAGTCGTCACTAAGCTCATTTCTTGTCCTTGAAAATTTTTCACGACGGTCCCTGTGCGCTAATGATCTACCCTCATGAACCGATCGTAAACTCTTTCGGTCTAATTGCAAGTAATTGAAACAGTTGCGACGGACAATGTTAATATCAGTATGTGATTCCTGTGACGAGGACAGAATCTCAGAAACTTGAATTTTTATTCGGGCAGGAAAGTGATGTGTGGAGTTATGATTCAGATCGACGGACTGATACTGACAGAGGTCCAATTTCTTCCGTTAAGGTCTTAAATTGTATTCTCAACGTCAATAGTCAAACGTGGATCAAAATGTATATATTTGTGACTTCTTCAAGGAGTTGGGCTTAAAATAAAATGAATTTACGATACGTTTATATCGGTAAGTCATTAGGACTGTCGATGAAAATTCACCGGGGTCTTAGTCCGCTCAGACTGCTGCGCGATTTGCAATTGGACATCTACGAATTGCTATTTCCCCACGTATTGCTCTTGAACGGGCGATTTTCTGCCAGTATGAACACTCTTTCAAACGATGTTGGCTGACGCCGAGATTTGCTTAATTACATGATCATTTGAAACAGTGAAAGGCATATCATTTTTTACTGTTCTAGGCAGAGTGGCGTGCTCCCTCAAATCCGAACAGACCGATGAAATCCGTTCTCCAACCTCTCTCTCTCTCTCTCTCTCTCTCTCTCTCTCTCTCTCTCTCTCTCTCTCTCTCTCTCTCTCTCTCTCTCTCTCTCTCTCTCTCTCTCTCTCTCTCTCTCTCTGGTGAGTATACTGAACACACGTACCATTCAACGCTCCCAAAAATTTGGACATTTTCTGCCTCAATCTGCCTTCGGGCCTGCTGTTTTCCAGCTTTGTGCAAGCCATATATTGCAATAGACACCCACAAGTGTTATCTCCTGGAGGAAATCAGTGAATCTCCAAAAATCTCAATTCCCTGGGCGATCTCTTCCTGGAATTGAGGTTACGTTGCCACGAGAGAAGGAGCTTGGCGCCATGAAATTCGTCTGCTGCGTCATCATCTACCACAGCCTACGATTGTAACCTCAGAGGCTAGCTGTGTTACTGAGCTGATGTTTGCTGAGATGTCCTCACTACATCAGTGACCCGTCAGGTTTTTAGTGTGTGACCCATAAATTAACTGTGTGATAAGTGTATGCCCATCTTTTTAACAAACAGTGTTTTAATATAGTTTTATTAGAGTTGTCACAAACTCACACAGAGCTGTCCGTGAGTGTGTGAGTGGGTGTCAAAACAGTCCTAGCAGAGCCATCTATCGGATCCATATTCAACATCCTACCAATTACTTGGTGATAAGATCGTGCTCTACTTTACCAGCCTAGTCGATAGAAGCACATCCATCTTAACTTCATTAGCATCCGCTAGATGTCAGTCCATTGTCCAAATTGACCGTGACCCGCTTACATATACATTTGTATAAGTCTGTTATAGTATCAGCTGTTATAGTGAACTAGAGTCTTAGAAACGCGTTCGAATGCCTCCTTGCAAGCGATGTGGTGGTAACGTTAAAGACTGTGTATTTGTTTGTGAAGAGTGCAATTCTATTTTCCATACTGGGTGTGCCCGTGCCTACATTAAGACCACGAATGCAAATCGTTGTTGTGTGAACTATTTTTTACGTACAAAAGTTGACGTTAACTCACGTCGTGGGAACTCTGATATCAACAACGTGATGAACGGTCCGAGCACTCCCATATTCACTTTCCCATCAACTTCTCTTGGCTCAAACAACCTTTTTTTCAACCCCACTAGCTCCGCAACTCAAAGTTTGCCTAGTGGGAGTATTACTCAAACCACTCAAATAAATAGTAGTATACCTACGGTCACAATGCAGCCCTCGGTTGATTCTCAAACCATGCAGCCTCAAGCTTTGACCCGCGATGAAACTGTTGCTAAATTCACCTCGCTCAATTCAGACGAGAAAATGACAGCCATATTCCATAACTTGCTCACAATTATGGACCAAAATACTCAGAGCAATAGTCGCATTGAAGCCATTGAGAATAAGCTAAGTAACTTTACCACAATGATTTTGAATCAAGAAACGCGGCTCAAGGATCTTGAAGACCGTTTATCTCGCGTATATTTACAGCTGGATAGTATGAAAAATGCCAATCCCGTTACCCAAAACACTTACTCGAGCGCCAATGCTGACATTGTCATATCGGGACTACCAACAGCAACTACTCTTTCTGATTCTGAAATTTTGGAACGCATTTTCTCTAAAATTGACGCGTTAAATTTTGCGTCCGATATCATTCGTACCAACCGTCGTACCCAAACAACGGCAAGTGGTTCGGCGAATGCGGGCTCGCCACCAGATGGAATGTTTACCCTTTTCATCAGATGTAAATCTGTTCAAATCAGAGACGAGATCATGCGTCGCAAGATAACTCACGGAGATTTGCCTGCATCTGAAATATTCCCGGAGTTTACTGAACAACTTCAGAAAAAATTGTTCCTTAATGAGTTCTTGCCTCCTGTCATTTACAAGCTACTTGGTAAAGTTCGGGCCGCTGCTAAGTCAAAAGGTTACGAACGAGTATGGGTCAGAAGTGGCTCAATTTACGTACGTAAGAACGCCCAGTCGGAAAGAATAATGATTGCGCATGGTGGCGATATCTCTAAAATAGTTTGATGATCATACTCGAAAGCAAGTAACTGAGTCATACCTCAGAATTTCACATGTTAATTTATATAGTCTGAAAAAGTATCATACAAATGTAGAAGTCTTCCTTCATGATCACCCTCAAGATATTTTTGCTGTCACAGAGAGTCGCTTGGAAGAAATTGACACCGATGCCAGTGTAAACATAAACAATTACTCTCTAATTCGCAATGACAGGACTGGCCGTGTTGGAGGAGGCATCGCTATTTATTTTGCCAGCTCAGTTAACCTCAAAATTCTCATTAAATCTGACTCCTCACGCGTTAACCAACCAGAGTACCTGATCTGTGAAATCAAGAGTGGGGATCATTGCCTATTGTTTGCAGTTGTCTATAGACCTCCCAATGCATGTCTTCCAGCCGAATTCTTCGACAATTTATCTCTACTGTTACCAAAGTATACATCCGTTGTCATCACTGGTGATTTCAACTGTAACATGTCAATCTCCGATTCCAAATCCAAATTTATCCACAAATATTTGAAAGATTACTCATTGGAGCTTGTACCATCCGACTCAACTCACCATGCCCTCAATGCCGAGAGCCAAATAGCACATACATGGATTGACTTGTTCTTTGTGAACTCGCTTGATCACGTTTTGCAATATACAAAAACCGACGTTCCTTTCACCATAGGACACGACAGGATCGAGATCCTATTCAAATTTGAACGAGTCATCAGACAGCCGGTTACTATTACTAAGCGCGATTTTAGAAATTTCGACCCGGACCGGTACCACAGTGATCTGTCGGCTGGACTCACACTTCTTCCTAACCTTGGGAATATTAACGATAAAGTCTCAATGTTCAATCAAGTAATTACCGAGGCTCTCGACCGATCGGCACCTTTGAGAGTCTACAAGATCCGAGCTCGCAATAAACCCTGGGTGACCAAGGTTATCCGTGACTTGATGGAAGAGCGTGATAATCTTTACAGGAAAGCGCGAAATACTCATTCCACCGAGTTAATGCAGAAATACCGGTCTGCCAGATCAAATGTTCAAAAACTACTACGCGCTTCCAAAAACCAGTACTACGCTAGTCAAATCGAGGCTGCTCAAAGCTCAAACCGACTATGGAACTCCCTCAACAACCTAGGCATAGTATCGTCACGTCCTCCCTCCCCGTTCAGAACATTCTCCCCTGCAGCTATTAATGCCCACTTTGCCTCGATATCCTGTCCCCCGCCAATCCAAATGACATACCCTCTCCCTCACACAATCTCCCAATCGCATCTATCCAGTATCCCAATATTTTCACTATCACCTACCAGCAGTGAGGAAGTTGCACGCATAGTTCACTCCATGAAATCGAAGACATTCGGGATCGATTACATCTCCCTGAAAACTCTACGCACATCATGCCCAACCATTATAGATTCACTCACGGACATATTCAACTCGAGCATAATTGACGCCTCCTTTCCCGATCTATGGAAGCGTACTCTCATCACGCCTATTCCGAAAACAAACAACTTGGCAGACTTATCAGATCTGAGACCCATAGCAAGGCTTTCTGAGTGCTCCAAAATTCTCGAAAAAGTTGTATCAAACCAACTCAAACAATTTATTGAAGATTATGAGCTCCTTGATCCATGTCAGGCCGGATTTCGAGAAGGTCACAGCACCCAGACGGCCTTGCTTGGGGTGTTGGATGATGTGCGGAGAGGTATAGACAAATCGATGTTCACCATTTTGGTCCTTTTCGATTTCTCCAAAGCTTTCGATAAAATTCCTCATGAAATTCTAATCCAAAAATTACGAGCTTTCCAAGTTAGCGATCTCACAGTGCGTTGGTTCCTCACATATCTTGCTGACCGGTCCCAGGCGGTCATTGATGATGGTGGAACAATTTCTGACTGGATAAATACAACAGCAGGCGTTCCGCAAGGATCAGTCCTGGGTCCACTCTTGTTTTCCATCTTCATCAATGACCTGCCTCGAGTCTTACGCTACTCCAAGCACATGATATATGCCGACGACACGCAGATCTATAGAAGTTGTCACCGCCACGAGATAGAGGAGACACTCAGATTAATCGAAGAAGATGCAAATGCCATTCACTCGTGGGCTATCGCCAACGGATTGAGTTTGAACCTCAAGAAAACTAAAGTTATGATCCTGGGCAGTGCCGAGAACCTACGACTTCTGAATATGAGTGCACTCTCCCCAATCACTGTCGACGGTACGCCCATAGAGTTCGTGTCCGAAGTGAAAAATCTCGGTATCTGGATGACAGCCGACTTGTCCTGGAAGAAGCACGTCTCTCATATCTGCCAAAAAGTTTTTGGAACACTGCGACAGCTTCGTCCTCACCAGCATGCACTCTCTTTCTCCTTACGAAAATCCCTCATCCAAACCCTCATCCTTCCTTACTTCGACTATGCCTGCCTCGTTTACCATGACCTTACCGACGAGCAAAACACCAGACTTCAACGAGCTCAAAATGCTTGCACTCGTTTTGTTTTTGGTAACATCCCTTGGCGTGATCATGTAACTCCCTACCGTTTACGATTAGGATGGCTCTCGGTAAAGGCGCGGAGAGAATACTTTTTAGCCAGTTCTATGTTCCAAATTCTGAAGACGAATAAGCCCTCATATCTAGCGAAGAACATTGTTGAGATTTGTAACACGAGTATACACAGATCGGCAAGACTCCAGACTGGCGATCTTTTGATCCCGAGTCATCATACCTCTGCGCTAAGAAACTCATTCTATGTTTCTGCTTCCTCTTTTTGGAACAAATTGCCTCGGAGCATCACTACTTTACCAAGAAACAGTACTTCACTGAACGTTTTCAAAAGTGCAACTCGACAATTTCTTACTAGTCTGGAGTCGGGCTTGACTGATGTCAACAGTTGAGATTATTCCTTGAGGTCAACGGGTAATGTCAATGGCAACTCGTCAGTTGTGTATCATTTCATCGATGCGTGGATATGTACATATATATATATATTTATTTATTTCATTAAGAATAGAGCTTCGTTACTGTTATTAAGTCATTAGATCTAAGTTTCTATCATCATTATTTTTATAAATATGAATTGTATCAATTTTATGCCCTATGGGACCCATTGTCCCCGGGTGAATAAACACATCAATCAATCAATCTCTCTCTCTCTCTCTCTCTCTCTCTCTCTCTCTCTCTCTCTCTCTCTCTCTCTCTCTCTCTCTCTCTCTCTCTCTCTCTCTCTCTCTCTCTCTCTCTCTCTCTCTCTCTCTCTCTCTCTCTCTCTCTCTCTGCTGCCGTGAGTAGATTCACACGTACATCATATCGCTCCGCAAATTTACATATAATTAACAGCTGTATCTTGCACTCTCTGCCGAGAGATCATATTTTTCAGATATCTTGGATTCTCACTGGCTCTATGCACTAACGAGCAAACCTGGCCGGCTCGTTTCAGAAGAGCCTGAGAACCAAATATCTGAAACGAAATTTGGAGGTTAGAAGGATAAAGAAACCACGTTTCGCACACCGGGCAGCCAGAGATATTCATGCAGATGTCAGTGCCCTCTTTTGCACACATCTTGCCGCTGCTGTCGTATACCATCTTACCATCAATATAACACGTCACAGCAGACGACCGCAGCAGACGCGCGCCATCATCGCCCTACTCACAACGCATGAGATTGAGATATGAATGTGGCCAATACGGCGCCGAGGAATATATGCTTGGTATGCAGTGATCCAGTGAAACGCGGTGAGTCGTCTCTGCAGTGCAACATTTGTGCCGGATTAACCCATCTTGCGTGCTCATCTCAATCATCCCAATCATCACTACAGCCATTCAAATGTTTTGAGTGCGTAAAAATAGACTATCAAGCACCACACCTACACAAGCACAAAACTTTGCACACAGATTCCTCGCCCCCTCTACCCGCGCCAACCACAGAGACCCCCGCCGCAGCCTGCCCCATCTCTCAAGTGCCCACCTCCGTATCCCCACCTGAAGTTCACAAGCATATCGGTCACTCGCGTAAACGCTCTGCCTCGTCGCCCCCGTCTCTCTCGCACCCACGACAGAAAACTATCCGCACTGCTGAATCAGCAATCTCTGATTCTAACTCGTTTCTCACAAATATGGGCGATCCAGATGCGAAAACTCAGTTCTTAGATGATCCGAGTATACCCGAGGACATCAGGAAACTCGGCAGATTCTTACACGCTTCTCAAGCCTCGATGCAATCATCTATCGAAGGGCAGTTGACGGGTATTAACGCGCGTTTAACCGATCTTGCCGGCACTGGCGAGAGCAATTCGCAAGCGATTGCTAACCTCCGCGAAGAAATCCGTTCAACTCGTTCTCTTGTTGATCCCTGCGAAATACGATTTTCTGGCATCCCGCCAAATCTTCAGCACACAGATGCGCATCTCATAAATTTGATCCTGGGAGCAATGGGCTGCGCTGGCAGTGCAGGTGTAATACTTGCGGTACGACGCTGGAATCTGCCACCTAGATCAGACGCTAGAGTCAATAATGACCCGCCAGCACAACCATCAACGAATCGGCGACCGAATCTGAATTTTATTTCCCTTGTAGCCAAATTTTCTTCGCCTACCGTTAGGGATTTTCTACTTTCAAAGGCTATGGCTCTCAAAGGCCAAACAGCGCAATCAATTTTTGGAACAGGTGGCGAGCTGAAGATTTTCCTATCCCCAGTTCTTCCCCCGCCCGTGTATAAAATCTGGCGTGCAGCCCTCACAAAATCAAAAGAGCTTGGGTATCTTCGTCCTGAAATTAATAACATGACTGTTATCATGCGTCCTAATCGATCTGCTTCCCCAATAGCTATCCTATCAATCGACGAACTCATGCGCCTACCTCCCACCGATTGTACCCCACAGAATCAATTCCAAGATGACGTAAATCACATGGAACTCTCTTCTACCTGAAATGCTCTGAGTCTGCCACTACAAAAACCCACCCCCAAACCCAGTCACGCCCGTGCAAATATCACAATTGGGCACATCAATATAAATAGGCTTCGTACTAACTTTTCTCTATTAGAAGTGAAACTTTCATCTTATAAATATGATATAGTTGCCGTCAACGAGACTTTTCTAGAGCCTTCTGTTAATACCAAGATATACGAGGTCCCTGGGTATACTTTTATACACCATGACAGAATAGGCAAAGAAGGTGGCGGTGTCGCTTTATACATTCGATCAGAGATCCAGGTCAAAGTCCTCTGTTGCTCAGAACCTACTTTCGCGAACAAACCTGAATTTATCATCTGTGAGGCCAAAATAAATGACAAACCCATCCTTATCGCTACTGTCTACCGGCGCCCTTCTGCAGTATATCCACATGAATTTTTTGAAACAATATCCACATATCTCTCAATATATGAGCACACGATCATCACCGGAGATTTCAACATTAATATGGCAACCAAGGCTCCGCCCTCTGCATCTTTCACAGAACTGTACAGCTCGTATTCACTCTTCCTGGCAAACTTCGAGCCTACTCATCATGTCGTATGGCATGATGATACCTGTCATGATACCTGCTTAGACCTCTTCTGGTTAACAACAGCGAAGCCATACTCAGTCATCACAGAATCTGAAGCACCATTGCAGCAGGACATGATTTCATAGAGATTGAGTATGCCATCAAATCTGTCGTACCCGCATCAAAACGATATTGCTACGGAACTTGAAAAGAGTCGACACAGCAGAGTTATGCAACATAATATCACTTCAAATACCCCGTTACTCCACTCACGTAGTGGCAGACTCCCCAGCTGCGCCATTCAGCGAGACCCAGAGTGGAATTCCACGTGGGCTCCCTCACACACCTTGTAAATAGTGTAAATATCATTCAGTCTTTATCCTTTATGAATGCACCTTCCCGTACTATACGACCTCCTTTTGATCTGAGCTTTACTGTATATTCAGACCTAGCTAAGAGCACATTGATGAACAAGTCGATGAGATCACCAAAGTAGCACTGCAAGCCTTTGATCAGCTGTCCCCACCTAAATATTGCACTCTAACCTCTCGAAATAAACCTTGGGTGACAGCTGATATTAGATTTCGCATGCAACATCGTGACAACCTCTACCGCGAAGCTCGCAAAAAGGGATCTCCCATCATGATGCAGCAGTATCGCCATGTGCGTAGTGAAACGAAGTACATCCTGGACGAAGCCAAAAGTTCTTACATTTCTAAGAAACTCAACGCTGCCACAGACGTCAAGTCTCGGTGGCAAGAGTTACGCAGGTTTGGCATAGCAAATAAGCGCACTGCATCTCCACTAGTATTCTTCGATCACAACGTACTGAACAATCACTTCGCATCGGTGACGAAAGACTATTCCCCTCTCACCGATGTAGATATAGAGAGAGTGTGCTCAACAACTGCGCCTACTGATGTCCCCTCATTCGATTTTTCGCCCATTACAGAAGCAGATGTGACACGTGCATTTTTATCATCTAAATCGAAAGGTGCTGGCGAAGACTCTCTGTCCTCAACTATGCTCAAGATGGCGTTCCCAGCGCTACTCCCACATCTTACAGAGATCTATAACGAATCCATCAACACCGCATACTTTCCTGACAGATGGAAGAAATCATCTGTAACGCCACTATCAAAAATACCATCCCCGAAGAGCCCCAATGACACACGCCCGATAGCGCAGCTCCCTGAACCTGCCAAACTCATGGAAAGAATTGTCCACGAACAACTAGTGACCTATCTCACGACTCACAAACTGCTGGACACCCTTCCAATCTGGTTTCCGAGCACAACATTCCACACAAACTGCCCTTCTAGGTGTGTTAGAAAACGTCCGAGCTGCTATTGATCAGAGGATGGTCACGATTCTCATCTCATTTGACTTTTCCAAAGCCTTCGATACAATCCCTCACATCAAACTGTTGCAAAAACTCCGTAATATCGGATGCTCAGATCGAGTCATACGATGGTTTGCCAGCTACCTCCGGAACCGTGTTCAAGCTGTCCGCCTGGAAGACGGCTCTCACGCAGACTGGCTGCCTGTAAATGCCGGAGTTCCTCAAGGCAGTGTTTTAGGGCCGCTTCTTTTCCTTCTATTCATTAACGATCTCCCTAGAGTTCTTCGACACAGTTCTCACATGATATACGCAGACGACAGTCAAATTTACCTGCATGCATTACCAACAGACCTACTTCGCAAACTTGCTTCATCAATGAAGATGCTCACGCTGTTGCCGTATGGGCGTCCCTAAATGGTCTCAAATTGAATCCCTCTAAAACAATAGTGATGTTGCTAGGTAGTGAGCTATATCTCTCATCCATCAATCATGACCAACTGCCTCGCCTTCAGATCATGGGAGCTTCTCTACCCTACTCCAAATCCATGAAGATCCTGGGACTCCATGTAACACCAACATTGAACTGGAATACACACGTGAACTATATATCTAAACGGGTTCATGGTTCACTCCACTCACTTCGTTCTATGAGGCGTTCACTCACACGTGATTTTAGGGAACAACTCGTCCGGGGCCTCATATTACCGATATTTGACTATGCCGCACCCGTTCTCACAGGACTCAATAAATCTCAAAAACTGAAGCTCCACCGGCTTCAGAACGCGTGTGTGCGCTTTGTTTACGGCACAATACCGTGGCAATCACATGTCACACCATATCGGCTAGCCCTGGGTTGGCTATCCGCAGAAAGTCGCAGGGAATACCTTGCATGTTCGCTAGCCTTCTCCGTTATCAGTACAGGACAACCAGAGTACCTCCGCCCCAAATTCCAGCTCATATCAGAAATCCCATACTTGAGACAGTCCAACCGGGCAAGCAATAAGCGATCCCTAACTTACAAAGCACCGCGAACCGAGGCGCTTAACCAATCATTCGCACTCCTAACCTCGCGTATAATCAACAAACTCCCCGAAATCGACTTCCATAATACATCACATGATCAGTTCAAAAGGAGTATCTTCGACCATCTTACAGCTCACGATCGGAACGAATGGCTCGAGCGTGCCAAACGCGAAAAACTAGTACTCATTCCCCCGCCACTTTCCCACACACTATCTTTCTCACCTTAGTCACGAGCAATAACAAGATGGGTCCGGCAGGTGCACTGCCGAGATGCACAAACTGAGCGTTATACTATCACTATCTCACAAGAGACCAAGATCTTGTAGTGCAGTGCTTCTGATGTATTATATATTTCTAGTGTTTCAAGTGACCAGATTCATATATTCATTTAGGTGCTGAAGTTATACTGATATATCATAGACTGAAAGTGAATGAACAGTGAAACTACTCTGAATTTCTATCATCCCACTATTCAAATTTTATCTTTTGTTAACTAATTTTGCTCGACATGTTAATGCAAATTGAGCATATGGGATTAATCCCCTGCTCTCAATAAACCAATCAATCAATCAATCAATCTCTCTCTCTCTCTCCTCTCTCTCTCTCTCTCTCTCTCTCTCTCTCTCTCTCTCTCTCTCTCTCTCTCTCTCTCTCTCTCTCTCTCTCTCTCTCTCTCTCTCTCTCTCGTCTCTCTCTCTCTCTCTCTCCTCTCTCTCTCTCTCTCTCTCTCTGGCGGTGAGTATATCAACACGCATCTAACATCGCTCTGTGTTTGAATGTATTTTAAACCATCGAAACGTCGTCCCGAGTGGCACTTTCTTGCAGATTGGGTTTCCTCCTGCAGGCTCAAACCTCTGGAGCATCACTGCATGGCTCCTGCACGAGCCTGGGAGGAATAATTCCAATTCTGCATCCGCAATCCCAACATCGGATCAGCAGTGCTTGGCGCTCAAAGTGAGTCTTGTGCGCACGCTCGGAGGTCGTCTGCTTTGCTTACCTGCTGTCTGCTACGCCGCCCCGCACGATGAGCGATAACACCTGCTGCGTCTGCAATGGCGTTTTAAGATCAGGTAGCAGAGAATGCGGCACCTGTAGAAAATCAGCTCATGTCAAATGCTCGAAGACATCACGAGGTGCAGTGACATGCGAGCGGTGCCTGCAGGTAAGCGGAACTCCGAGTGTAAAATCATCCTCGAGTGCGTCCAAGCAGACGACTCTGACCACCCGCTCGAGCATTCAGCCATCCAGAGAGAGAGAGAAGGAAGATGCAAGCTCACGAAGTCGTGTGAGTAGTCAGCTTGCCGCACACACACAGTTAAGCTCACGCAAGTCGTCAGTGAAGTCTCCCCCCGCATCGCTGACCACCACCACCGGCCGCAGCGCAAAGCTCCCCACCAACAGTGGCTCCCTTCCACCTGAGAGCCCACAGCTCACGCTTGCGGGGCATAGACTGCCGACTGCTGCTTCGAATGAGTCTCGCAGCGTCCTCACTCGCCAGTCGAGCACACTAGAGCCCGCGAACACTCAAAATGGGCAGGATGATATGCGGACCAACTCTGCCTCTCAGTCATCGCTCTCGCCACCGCTAGAGCAAAGAACTGAGACGTTGCAGAGCAACATCACCAACTCAGCAGCAGGAACGACGTCATCAACATCGACGCAGTCAACTTCTTCTGACACCAAGTGGGTGCTGATAGCGCAGACTACTCTGGACCTTTTTTACCGTCAGTACGAAATGCTCCAGAATCAGCTCGACGAGATAAGAACTCTCGTGAGCCGACAGGGTAATGCCTTTATGTCTCCACCTCCCACCCCAGCAGTGAACGAGGTGGATGACCGACTCTTGGCACGCATGTCATCTCTCGAGCACCTTATTGAGAGGCAGAACTCCAGGCTGGAGGAGCTTTGCTCAGATCGTCAGCTTCTTCTGGAGCAAAATTCTACTATGAAAGGCCAGATTTCCAGCCTGACCGATTTATTAACAGGTAGCCAGAGTAGTCTGCAAAACAATAGAATTATTATTGATGAGAATAGTAATGCCGAATCGACACATCAATCCTCTCGTTCCATAATTCCACCCACAATAGGAATATCCCCCCAACCACAGGGTGGGAGGCGGGGGCAGGGACCTATCAGTGATGGTCTTGAGCCCTGTAAACTGATAATTAATGGTGCTTTAACGAAAGACTCTGTGGCCTCGCCGACAGTGATACGTAATATCTCGTTCGCAGTGCTCAAGACCATCTTTCCACGTCTGGAGAGAGAAGACATTGCTGATGTTTCTGTTCTGCCACCAGCGCGTGTGTCTGGGGGGACACCGAATAGTAAATCCGATTCATCTTCAAATCCCTCTGCTGCCGATTCACGCACACCTCCATCATGCGTGGTCCAACTCTCCAGCAGTCGTTTAGTTAAGGAGGTGGTTCAGGCCAAACGCTCAATCACCCATAATTATTTCACGGCGAATAACATCCAGCCGGATTTGCTTGACCCCGATACCAAAGCTCATGTGCCAGATCGTAAGATCTACGTAAACGAAATGCTCCCCCGTGAAAAATACAAAGAATATATACGCTTGAGGTCCGTCGCACGTGGGTTGGGCTTGAAATACGTCTGGCACAGCGGCGGACGTTTCTGGGTTAGGCGAAAAAATGGTGAGCGAGCACATACGTTTGAATCTCTCGCGGATCTGCAGGTCATTCAAACGGCCTGTCGAAGTGTTCGAAAACCCACTAGTGCGTCCTCAAACAACACCCAGGGATGCACCTCCTCTCCGGAGCAGAGTGGTATTTCGGCAGCAGATCCAGTGAGAACTCCTTGACTGAATATAGCTGCTGAGGAGCGACGAGGGGGTGGAGGTTTCTTAAAAGCGGGATTTATCAACCTTAACTCCCTGACAGATAAGATTGAGCATCTACGCTTGCTCGTCGCTAACGATCCCTCCTATCATCTATTTGGGGTGGCCGAGTCGAAGCTAGATGAGTATGTGGATGACAGTCTCGTTCAGATTCCAGGTTTTTCGTTGTTGCGACAAGACCGCAACAGAGAGGATGGAGGAGTTGCCTTGTATGTGCGCAATGACTTCAAAATTGAGAAGTTAGTTTCGTCAAATACTTTTGGGCCGGGGAAACCTGGCGTGCCTGAATTTCTTTTCTGTAGCGTACAACAAGGCGGCTCACCCCCAATACTAGTCGCGGTAATCTATAGACCCCCAAAAATCGCCATGCAGAAGGACGATGGGCTGTTTGGCTCGTTACGCCGGCTGTGTGGAGATTACAGTCACAAAATCATTATGGGTGATCTGAACGCTGACTTGTTGGACACTGCTCATCCCGACACCAAGACATTGACTGCACTGACAGAAGAACTCGCCTTACAGATAGTGCAGCACGGCCCGACTCATCAGCACAACCCCAATGTATCTCATACATGGATTGATCACATTTATGTAGATGACAACGACACCATAACTGACTTTCAGAACAGACACCTGCCCAGTTTCGGGGGGCACTCGGTCATTGACGTCACCATCAACGTCTTTACCCCTACTCCGCCAAAAAATTCCTTCAAGTATAGGGATTTTCGTAACATCACCCCGGAGATTTTGAATGACCATCTGCTTCGCTGTGACTGGACAGCTCTTGAAAATGCCGAAACCAGTTTGGAAGACGCAATTCACTGCTTGAATGAAAATTTAAAAATTGTTTTAGATGAACTAGCACCGGAAAAAACTATAAACCCGCGTAAAAATGATGCTCCTTGGATTGGTCCTGAGTTGAGGGTGCTCATGAATAAGCGAAACGCGACGCGCAGGCGCTGGGAGCGCATGCAACGCAACCAGCGCAAGTGTCCTGAGCTTCAAAATGAATACTTTCGGCTTAGCGAAGAGGTCGATCTGCGCATTGAGCAAGAGCGTAATTCCTTCCTTCAAAACCATCTTTCAGACGCTCTTGATCAGAACAAGAACATCTGGAAGGAGATGCGCAATCTCGGCCTCTTGCCCAAGAGCAAAGAGGAAGAACTCCACGGTTTCACACCGGATGAGCTGAACGCTCACTTTGCGGGGGTTTCCGTTTCGCCTCACGAAAATATCAATGAAGCAATGGACGATATTAACTCTGCACCGGAGGAGGGGTTTAAATTTAAGCCCACAAATTTCAACAATGTAGTCCTTGCTATTAAACATTTCTCCTCGCAGGCCCGTGGGGTGGATGGGATCCCCCAGAGCGTGATCGCGAAGGCTCTTTCGGCAGTTGGTGATCTTATTGTACATATTTTCAATTCCTCTTTCGCTCATAGCGTTTTTCCTGAGACTTGGAAGCAAGCGCAGCTGATTGCATTGAAAAAGACTGTAGCTCCATCAACGGTCTCGGACTTCCGTCCCATAGCGCTGCTGTGCTTCCTTTCCAAGGTTTTGGAAAAAATTGCACATGACCAAATCACGGAGTATTTGAAAGTAGAGGAACTTCTTGATCGCTTCCAGACTGGTTTTAGGCAACACCACAGCACCCAGACAGCTTTGCTAAAGTTGACGGATGACATCAGAGTAGGCATTGATAGGAAGAAGATCACCTTACTCCTACTATTCGACTTTAGCAAAGCCTTCGACACAATAACACCGTCAAAGCTGTTGAGGAAGCTCCGAAACCTTGGATTCTCAAGGTCGGCACTCCTGTGGATAAAATCATACTTACAAGGCCGCACCCAAATAGTCACTTCAAAATCCGGTAGTTCTGATTGGCTCGAAACCAATCTGGGTGTTCCACAGGGATCCGTTCTCGGGCCTTTACTCTTCAGCTTATATGTTAATGACTTACCTGGTTTGCTAGATGGAAAGTCGGTATACCATCTATTCTATGCGGATGATCTTCAAATTTATCTCCAAGTCGAGAAAACTAAGATCAAGGAAGGCATCACTCGGCTAGGGGAAGTAGGACGACTAATTGCTGAATGGGCCAGAAGTTCCGGCCTGCGTCTCAACGCTGGCAAGACCAAGGCAATCTTCTTCAGCTCTGAGAGGAATATCAAAGACCTGAAGAGAATGGACTTGCCAGGAGTTGAGATAGAGGAAGGAAAGTTCATTCCGTTCAGCGACACGGTCGTGAGTCTTGGTGTTACACTTGACAGTGAACTGACGTGGAAACCGCACATCGACCAAGTAACTAAGAAAGTGAATAGAGCCCTATACGGATTGCGGTTTTTTAGGGCGTGTATCACCAGACCTCTCCGAATTCGCCTAGTCGAGTCATTAGTTCAACCGCATTTAGATTATTGCACAGTCGTGTACCTCGACGCCACGGACGAACAGCGGCAACGGATACAGCGACTGAGCAATTCATGTGTGAGGTACATTTTTGATCTCAGGAGAGACGAGCACATCACCCCGTTCAGGGAGCGTTTGGGTTGGTTACGTACTGATTCGCGGAGAATGTACTTCGCAGCACTTTTAATGCATAAGATCATGCATCTTGGAGAACCTGGCTACCTAGCTGCGATGTTTACCAGGTACCAATCTGAACGCCCCGCACGTGGTGACGCAGAAGAGCGGGTACTCAAGGTTCCCAATATGAGACTTGAGTACGGAAGAAGATCATTCCAGGCTCAATGTGCTCATCTGTGGAACTTTCTCCCTCCGGGCTTTCGGCAGCTGAGGAAAATATCAGTATTCAAAGAGGCCTTAAAAGATTTCCTTCTGACTCAGTCTTCTCAGAGGATTGATGTGGAGAGGAGGCATTATTTTAATCTCTAAACTGTGATAGGCTTGGGCTCTTCTCAACCGGCGTTTCCTTCTTTTTTAAAAGAGTTATACGTGGCTACTTCGCCACTGAATTGTAATTCCTGTGATATTTCTGCTGGACCAAGCCTTTATATGCCTTTCTACGTGAGAATGTCCTCTCTCCTCGATCGTTCTTGTGAACACTGATATATATATATATATATATGGAAATGTATTTTATCATTCTCTTCCTGACTTTTATGCATCTCTCGATGCCTTAAAATGACTAGTCACTTTCTGTGATAATCCTAATATTCCTTGACCAAAAAGACAATTATTTATACTTTTTATATATTTATTATGTAGGTGTAACATATGTGACATATGCCACTGTATTTTTCAATTTTGCCCTCGGGCGAATAAAGGTTATCTATCTATCTCTCTCTCTCTCTCTCTCTCTCTCTCTCTCTCTCTCTCTCTCTCTCTCTCTCTCTCTCTCTCTCTCTCTCTCTCTCTCTCTCTCTCTCTCTCTCTCTCTCTCTCTCTCTCTCTCTCTCTTAGGACTGCTCTTAGTTAACTACTGTCAATAATGATTCGACCAAATGAATCATATGATTTGTGATATTTATGGAAACGTGTTAAATGGCAATTATTGATTTTGATCGTGTCGTCATTGAGAGTAGATATCCAATGGGAACCGCGAGGAAGTGGCAGTTCTCTCCCATCGGGATGGGGAAGTTCTCAGTAGGGGTTTCGTTAGTAAGAAGGAAGAGTTAGTATGCTTGTTTGGTATATTATAGGCGAAGAGTCTCACTACCTGTTTTTTCTGGTTGTTCCTGGACAGCTTGTCTGCTCGATGCATTATTTATTAACCCAACGAGAGTCCTCTGTTCATTTTTTTCGAGCAGCCCATTCACTCACCGCTTGACTCACTGCCATCACCATCATCACTGCTATCAGTACTTTCGTCATCTGTATCTCCACTGATGTTGAATTCAACTTACCCAATATTTTCCGCTATTCTGGATGCAGGACCTCTATAATAATCCTCGAGTTTGTCTGTGTGTTCTACACATTTTTTCCATTACTTATCGGGCATTCCATTCATCAATCTAGTGCATGAATCTCTGACATCGTATACATTACATGTCTTATTCAGTTAGGCAACGTTGTTTTTCAAATTCGCCCATATCAACTCTATTGGATTCAGCTCACAATGTGCTACTGGTAACCATAGCAACTCTATTTGACCAGGACGAGATCGTGCTACTGTAGAATCCAGTTTGTACCTCTTTTCAAAGTGATGTGGCTTACTCAATTGGAGCAGATCAACCTTGGTCATTTCGCTGGAGGATTGCACATTGTTAGGCAGTGAGACCGTTTTTCCATCCACGATATGATATCATTCTTCCTCCAGGCAGTTGTTGGGTTTTGAAATTCCGGATCGACCATTGTATGGTAAGGCGCTTTATCCAAGATCACGGCAGATTTTGGTGGGAGTTTCTTCACAACCTCAATGAGCCTCTCCTCAAAATTTTGAGCGTTCATCTCGTCATGACAGTCAGTAGTACCTGTTTTACCGACAAAACACTTCACCGCGCCTGGTACGAATCCGTTTTCGCTGTCAATATGTAGTACTATCACTCTTTTTCCTGCACCAGATGGTTTACTACAGCCTCCGGCCTTACCATCTTTCATCTGGACTCTAGTACGATTTTGATCGGAGTTCTGAACTCGATCTTGACGAGACAGTTCCAGAACCCACCCTCGTCCTCTGACATGGTTTGCTCCTGCCCATCTTTCGTCGAGATGATAACGCACCCATCCATTTTTCTCATAGAATTCAGATTTTTGTAAGTATACTCTACGCGACTCCGCTATTGTCGGCGATTCCCATAAAATGGGCTTTTGGGCCAATTTTCCATACTTGAAGCCCATTCTCCTCATGTTTCGATTAAATGTTTTCTCCGTCATACGTGGAAACTCTGGTATTGCATGGAGGGTTTCACACATAATCGAACGAACAGTGGGAAATTCCTCCTTGGCGTACGTGTCGAAAAAAATTTTGCGGATTGCTCCCTCCATATGAGGTTCCAGCATGATTCTTTTCCGTCCAGATAAATTACTCCGAGGCTCTTGAAATTCCCCGCCATTTTCACGGCATCCCCTCGAAGCCCTCACCACGCTCGATATAGAGATATTCAATGATGCAGCCGTGATAGCGACTATGTGACGACTCGAGATCTCTTCCTCTTCCAGTGTCATCCTTGGAATGACGATTTTCTCTTCATCGCTCTCAGACAACACTTTCCTTTTTTTCGGAGCACTCAGCGAAGGTGAGCTGGACACACTCAAATCGAGAGATTCATCAACTGAACGACTTATTAAGCTTTCTGTATGATCAGTACTTCCCGGAGACGAAGATCTGGTATCAGAGTCCGGTGATGATGTGGAGTTCAGTCCGTCATATCCGTTTGATAAGGGATTTGATGAATCCGTCGTATAACATATACTTCTCTGATATGAAGCATTGATGTGAATGTTTGACGAAGGAAAATTGGATGTGCTCGATCGACCTGTATCGTCAGTAATAGTGTACTGGCCAGGATCCCTCCCTTCGTCGTGAGTACTTTGCATGTAACGGTACCGTATGGTTATCAACAATACTTGCCGCAGAAGTCTGAGGGATTTCCTCTAGAAGTTGATAATGACCATCTTGGCCCGCCCCATTATCCGTGCCAGTGAATAGAATGTGCATGTGATTCGCGTCATCGCGCTCGCAATTGGAGTCGATGAGGTAGTCTTCTTGATTCGCTGTACGGCGCACCAAAGTGATATTTATTTCATAAAGTTCTGACGCTTCCACCTCTACCTCAGAACCATAGGTCTTTGGAGCCATCATAAGCAGCCTGTACGCATGCTTTGTTCACACATGTAGTGTAGGTACGACCAATCCTGAACTAATCTCCCAATTCTTGATCACATGGTCCACAATCGCACGCCTTGCGATTCGATGGTCGATATTGCGACCGTCACGTCTCACTCAATCCGCGATACACTTGAATAAGCAAGAGCCTTGTCCACGACAGTCCTTGATAAGGAACACTTTTCCGCAAATGGTTACAATGGAAACCTCTTATATCGACCGCATCGCAAATCAAAATGTGGACAGAGATTCCGCAAAACTACGAGCTTGACTCTATTACTCTGTAGAATGATTACAGAAAATGCGCCGAGAAAAATGCACCTTACCACTTGAAAGCCGCAGGGCAACTGACAACAACTGATGGAAAGTATGGTCGGCGGCGTAGTTTGGGCTCAAGCTCAAGATCATGTCTTATTTAATGGCCAAAACTTTGTAGTGAGTTAAGTAGATTAAAGTATTGCAGGCATATTTGCGTTTGAGAGGTGAGAGGTAAAAACTTGCACGAATGGCAGCTGTGACTTCGATCCGGATAATGAAGGGTGGCTTAACGGAACCGAACAATATCACGCATTCCGAAATGAAGGCTGTAATATGCGTCCATCATAAATCAATGTGGTACCGATTTTCGCTCCTGCATTTCTATCGTACAATGAGCGTCCAGGTATGTCTCATTTGAATTGGCGTTCGTGAACAGTCTCAGAGGTCACGTTCTTTTGTCTCAAGCACAAGAGTTCTTCAAGAAGATAGAACTTGAGTAGTAATAGTAAAGCCCGCTGGGATAGATGCATGGTATACCATCTTGCGACAAATCTGCGACAGTTGTTGTGAGTTTGTCGTGGGATTGTAACAGGATTATCAACGAGAGTGCATTGTAAATAGGACTTGGCGGGGTCGCAGATAAGGAAACCATCATGTAATTCGAGAGAGCAACTGCCCAACAGTCACAAACCCATTCTGAGTATTTTCAGAGCTTGGGATCGGCCTGCAAAAGTCATCAGCATTGTAGACGTAATTCTATTGATTCTTCACAACAGAATGGAAAACGTATTAATCGTGATTAGTATGTTCTGATCTGTTTATGCAGATGAAGTTTCCGAAGACAATCAGAATGGTTTTTGAATCGCAAAAATTGGAGCATATTTGACATGATAGTAGAAACGAGATAGAAAATTCGATTTTCAATGAATTAATGGCAATCATGTCAAATTTTAGTCAATTTTTGCGATTCAAGAAGTGTCTGTTTCTCTTCTGATCCTCAATCTAATTCATAGTTCAAACTCAACTTATCATTGTTTATCCGGTTTTCCTTCTTTCGTAAAAAGGCAATAAAAGCGCGTAATAGGGAGTGTCGCGGGCAGTGGCTGCGCTCGGTCCGAACCCTTCCCATAGGCCCGCATCGATATATATATATATATATATATATATATATATATATATATATATACCAAAAATCTTTCAGATACCTGAGTACATTAAAACTGCAGAGAAAAGACGTCTCATTTTAAGGATGGATAGGTACAAGAAAAAAGATGATTCCTTCGGGAGATAGGGTCATGCTTGGGTCCCAAAGCACCATAAGAATCCGTCGAGTCATTGACTTTATCTACCAAGGTGTAGATCATCATTAACTCACGGTCTCCTGTTCGAATAGCGCGGAGGCTTATCTTGTCGATTGATAATCGTGTACTACGCAAAACTCTTGAATTTTAGCATAAAATCAATAAACTTCCTCGAATGTACAATTTCTTCCTATTTTTTGGTACCACATAGGCCCCCCTGGCCATGTTCGTTCTCGACTTACTTCTTTAACTTCAACGGTCTGTATCAAAAAAGTAGTATCAAATTTTGACACAACACTTGTGCGCCCCGCTCAAGGAATCATAGAAGTATTCACTGAATTTTATTTGAATCGATAGTCTTATAATTCTCGATTTGCCAAGCTGTTGAAGTTGACTGCCAAAAAAACTCGACATAAAAGGCCCTTCTTTCACACATTATTGTTGATAATCTAGCGAATCATAACTCAATCTCGATTCAAATCACCTCACAAGGTAGTCTCACCGCTTTCCTAGAGCATCTCGTGACCCAAAATGATGAGCGATTTTTTTTCTGACTTAGGATACCGTTTGAACCGAGAAGTCTATCATTTTGTCCCCTATAGTAGTCACCCACTTTAAATTTAGATTCTTTCGGGAGATGTGATTCACTAGCATAGACAGTTTTCAATAATCTCGATTCAATTTTCGACTGGTTGGCGGATCGCTTCCATACCTGTATAAATTTCATACCAATAGTTCTATGTACATCATCGTGATAATACTGTTGTACCGAGTCCTGTATAATATCAATCCAACGATAGCCCCCTCTCAGTGAAAAGAAACGATATATTTTTCCCTTGATTGTTCTTACGTAACGTTCAACAATTGATGCCTTACAAACTGAGTACGAGGAATAATGATTGATATTCCGATCTTTTATCAGCTGTGAGAATGTGGAGTTGTGAAATTCTGTGCCTTGATCACTCTGTAAGTTTTTTGGCTTACTATGCTCCCTGTTCAAGATTGATTTGAACGCTTCAGTGACGTGTGAGGCTTGTTTCGACTTGATTGCGATGCACCATGCATACTATGAAAATACGTCTATCACAGCGAGTCTGTACTTATAATTCTTGTTAACCTTAGCGTAATTGATCATAACCACAATATCAATCTGCCAAGTGTCATCAATCCCTCGTGCATCTACTCTCCGACGAAGAAAATTCTCCCTCACTGGAGCATGTAGCTCCTTAACCAACCGTCTTCCTTGTAACTTGTATCGATCCATAATTGTTCCAGAGATATGTATACTACCATCTCACTCGTTCAACTGAGCTCAACCTTCAACAGAATAGTTACTTATACAGTATTGTAGTGAGAGATAGGGATGTGAGGGGGTAGGTTTGATTGGGAAAAAGCCAGGTCTTTCTCGTGTATACATATATTTTTCTTATTCATATATAATCTAGCTGTGATTCAGGTATATCGATGATGCTTCTATAATGTTTCAAACATGATTCTTTCTTGAGATGATACATATATTGCACCGTTCGCTTAGTACATCTATGCTTTGAATTATCGTGGAATTCACACGGTGTATAGTTGAATTTCTCAGTGAAGTATCCATCCTGGTTAACACGACAAGTTTGAAAGATGTTTTCCATCCAATATCTCGAATAATTTCGGAAAAGATGAGTCAGTTGTCTGCTCAACCATCTTCGTTTCACATCACTCAAAAATGAATAATATCCATGTGAAAACGTGAACGCGAATATTCAAGCTCATCCAGTAGAGGCGTGAGCATCTCACTCCACGGCACAGAGCCTGCAACCCATTGAATGTTGTGAACATATGTTCGATGATGGATCATTTGTCCCACATCTCTAGCCGATGGTGTTCCGATCTCTGGCGGTGGACCCACTGTAGAGTGAAGAATCTTGTACGATGTTATACAACATTCATACATGACTTGATTTAGAATAGCTATTCCATTTGGAAAGAAATCTCGACCAATGGTATAGCCTTGTATATCAAGATAAAATTTATTAGCAGCTATAGGACTTGCCGCCTCCATTCGACGTTTGAACTCATCTACTTTTACGACATTGAACCACCACATCTTTCTGACCGCTGCTGTTGTCTCCTGCTTCTCGTCCATCTCCTTCTTCTTTTATTCCCTCAGCAATTGCATTCTCTCTGTCTCTCTCAATGCGATCGTCCTTGCCGAGTTCCTACTCAAATTGCTCCCACTCCACTTGTGAAGGCTTGAACAGGGATCAAATCATATCCTGAACAATATCCATCAGTGGGTTGTACTTGATGAGTTTATCATGAATTATGAGACAGTAGGCTGTTGTATTCTTTGGAATATTTTCTTTGAACTCGAGCTCAACTCAAGCATCCACTACTGACGATTCCACCGAATCAGCAGACTCACTAACATCAAATACGAGAATCGGAATCCTCAAAATTTTGTTTCTTGATTGGAACATCGCCCTTATTAGTGTGATAATGATTCTTCCTAAAGGCCTTAAACATTTCAAATAAGACAGGAGTATTATTAGCCTTGGCGAAGTCAATTGTGAAGATGTTCATGAGGATATGCTTCAGAATTGAGAAAGATTTTTGCATTGACAATCTTGCAGTGATCGAATTTCAACATGTCCTTTTTCTCGCTGTTATTCCTAGCGGTCTGAAAGACAATAATGATGTATTGAGGTATCTCCAGCTGAGTTGTGCTCCTAATAGGCCATATTAATTGAGAGGTATCGTGCGATGTTGGAAGTTCACCGAGATCCCATCTTCGGTATGATAGAAACAAAAGAGTGTTCCTTCCTAGGATTTTGAGCAGCGGAAGACGTATCGAATCGTTTGGAGATATGAGTCATGTGTAAAGTTACAGCAGTTAGATTGATTCGTGGAGCACACTCGTCACCCGTTGTTATCACACAATTGTTTGCATTTTTCAATCTGAGCAATACTACATCATGTTTTGCAAATGCTATAACCCGTCTAAAGTCTTCACAAAAACCAGATATTTCACTGAGCGGAATAGCAAAGTTGAGTCCGTGACCAGAGCTTATAGTGTAGTTTCCTGTATGATGTCCCGCATTAGTCATAGACTTATCTTTATCCGCAGGAAGTGATAAGGGACTTTTCAGACTAACGGTGATGCCAGGATTCTTTGTTCCATCGATGAATACATTCTTAATCTCATAGCGAATTGTGAAACAGCAGGTTGTTAGCTATTTGTGAATGTATGTAAATAATTTTTGAGCCTAGACTTTCGTCCAAGGGCTCGGGCGCATATTGCGATGGAAATTGTCACTTTTGATGATGGAGTTGTGTGTATTAAGCTTTTGAATGAAACTCACGTGGAACAATTTCCCTATCTGCCCATCGCACACCTGAACTTATCGAGCGCTATGCTCGAGTCCAAGCGGGTTGGCACCTGACCCTTGGGGCTAATCCCCAGAGGCAAGGCTCGCTGACTAAATATTCAGATATTACTAAGATTCAAATGTATATACAAAGTGATTGTAAAGTACCCGACCAGCCGGGAAATTCCGAAAGTTCAGCGCGTTGTGAGTTTTGCAAATTTTTCTCGAAGTTATTCGAGTCGATTTGGAAATTTGCATGGATGTTGAAAATTATCAGATTGTTGTGATCAGATGGATCAGAAAAGAGACCAGGGGGATCCGTCGCGCAAGGATCACATGGGATCAGCAGAGGGATCAGTTTGTCTTGCTGCCACACATGTGGTATGGTTCCGAGGTTATGTGTCGGTGCGCCAGTCTCAGTATTCGCATCCCGAGGACGTGGTTGTTGAATTTAGTGGCGGCGTGGATGGTGAATTAAGCGACTGCCGTGCTGTTTATCGTGTTCCTGGGCCTCGGGGTATCATGGGCGGTCCGTGCTGTTTGTGTTTGTCACGTAGCCACGCGGTAGATTTCCTTGGTGTAGGAGTGCAGAGGGCGTTGGGGTTGATTTTTAATTTCGGCCGCCACTCTCATTCATCGTGCACCAAGTCGCCTCACCCGCTGCACCAGGAAGCATTGCTGTTGGACATGCAGCACTGAGCCCAAAAAGCGGGTGATGACGGCGCAAGCAGCAACTCCCCGCGCTGGCAGATTATACGGAGCGGGGCTCGGCAGCTTTTGCTTTGCTAGCAAACGAAAATTGCTTGACGCTGGCCTAGTGAGATCTGCCGAGCAGACCCGGACTTTTTCCTGGTTGGCCAAGTCCGGCATTCTCCGTCCGCTGCGCTTACTGTGTGACGACGGCCACAGCACAGCCCGCTGTTTCGTTTACTCACACAGCTTGTCCTATTGTGTGTTGTTGAATGATGGTAACCTGACTCGGCGGCATGCAATGGAGGGAGTTTTCAATGAGTGTGATTCGTGAGAATAGTGTGAGCTGAATCATATGGCCCTTGTATTTTGGTCCTGTACCGGTCCTCGGCGGGTGTCGGTGCGGAATCAGAATCACACCTGTCCGAATACCGGTACAGGACCAGAATACGAGGGTCTTCGTCGATCGACACTCACTGAGGACCGGTACGGGACTAGATCGACACTCGCCGAGCATCGACACGGGACCAGATCGACACTTGCCGAGGACCGGTACGGGACCAGATCGACACTCGCCGAAAACCCTTACGGGATCAGTTCGACACTCGCCGAGGACCGGAAGAGAACCACATCGACACTCGCCGAGTATCGTCACGGGACCAGTTCGATACTCGCCGAGGACTGTAGAAAAGCACATCGACTCTCACCGAGGATGGGTACGGGACCAGATCGCCGATCATCGGGGACCGATATGGTACCCCATCGCCACTCGCCGAGGACCGGTAGAGAACCACATTGATACTCGCAGAAGGCTGGTACGGGACGAAATGGACACTCGCCGAGGACCGATACAGGACCAGATCCATTCTCGCCGAGGACTGGTACGGAACCAGATCGACACTCGCCGAGGACCGGTACGAGACAAGATCGGAGCTCGCCGAGGACCGGTAGAAAACCACATCGACACTTGCCGAGGACGGGTACGGGACCAGATCGCCACTCGCCGAGGACTCATATGGTACCCCATCGCCACTCGCCGGGGACCGGTAAAGGACCAGATCGACACTCACCGAGGACCGGTACGGGACTAGATCTACACTCGCCGAGCACCGGTAGAAAGAAAACCACGTCAACTCTCGCCGAGGACTGGTACGGGACCAGATCGACACTCGCCGAGAACCGGTACGGGACTAGATCGACACTCGCCGAAAACCCTTACGGGATCAGTTCGACACTCGCCAAGGACCGCAAGAGAACCACATCGACACTCGCCGAGTATCGTCACGGGACCAGTTCGATACTTGCCCAGGACCGGTTGAAAAGCACATCGACTCTCACCGAGGATGGGCACGGGACCAGATCGCCGATCATCGGGGACCGATATGGTACCCCATCGCCACTCGCCGAGGACCGGTAGAGAACCACATTGACACTCGCAGAAGGCTGGTACGGGCCGAAATGGACACTCGCCGAGGACCGATACAGTACCAGATCGATTCTCGCCGAGTACTGGTACGGATCCAGATCGACACTCGCCGAGGACCGGTACGGGACTAGATCGAAACTCGCCGAGAACCGGTAGAAAAACACATCGACACTTGCCGAGGACGGGTACGGGACCAGATCGCCACTCGCCGGGGACTGATATGGTCCCCCGTCGCCACTCGCCGGGGACCGATAAGGGACCAGATCGACACTCGTCGAGGACCGGTAGAGAACCACATCGACACTCGCAAAGGACCGGTACGGGACATGAGTGACACTAGAGTGTTTCTCCATTACAGGTTTAGATGCTCAGCTGAATTTTACTCTTTATCACAAAATACTGCCAGCAGGCAGATGGAGTGATCAAAAATGAACCGTAACCTATTTGCAGCAGGTGCATGGAAAAGATTTCTATAGCAAAATAATACAAGGGCCATATCATTCAGCTTGCACTATTTTCACAAATCACACTTATTGGAAACTTTCTTCATCTCATGCCGCCGAGTCAGGTTTCCATTATTCAACAACAAAGAACGGGACAAGCTGTGTGAGTAAACGAAATAGCGGACTGTGATGTGGATGTTGTATCACAGTATGCGCAGCAGATGGAGAATGTCGGACTTAGCCAACCAGGCGAAAGTGCGGGTCGGCTCGGCAGATCTCACTCGGCCAGCATCAGGCAATTTTCGCTTACTATAGCGAAGCAGAAGCTGCTGAGCCCCGCTCGGTATAACCTGCCAGCGCAAGGAGTTGCTGCTTGCGCCGTCGGCACTGATCGACCGCTTCCTGGTCTCAGTGCTGCAACAGCAATGCTCCCTGGTGCAGCGGGTGAGGCGACTTGGTGCCCGATGAATGAGAGTGGCGGCCGGAATTAAAATTCGACCCCAACGCGCTCTGCACTCCTACACCAAGGAAATCTACCGCGCGGCTACGTGACAAACACAAATAGCACGGGCCGCCCATGATACCCCGAGGCCCAGGAACACGATAAAGAGCACGGCAGTCGCTAAATTCACCATCCACGCCGCCACTAGATTCGACAACCACGTCCTCGGGATGCGAATACTGAGACTGGCGCACCGACACATAACCTCAGAACCAGACCACGTGTGTGACAGCAAAACAAACTGATCCTTCTGCTGATCCCATGTGATCCTTGCGCGACAGATCCCTCTGATCCCTTTTCTGATCCATCTGATCACAACAATCTGATAATTTGCAAAACTCACAACGCGCCGGACTTTCGGAATTTCCCGGCTGGTCGAGTACTTTACAATCACGTTGTATATATATCTATATTTCGTGTGGATTTGTGTTATTATTCTTGGGCAGGAGTATGAAATAATAGGATAATATTGTGGAGACTCACTTTTCAATTCAGGAGTAACTTGTAGGTGACTTAAGGATCCGGGAGAGAAGAGGCCGAGCTCTTCAAAGCTGCCAAATTTATAGGGAACGGCTTTTTCACCCCTCCGCAGGTGGGGAGGGCTAACAACGGGCCGATTCGCGGAGGGAAATTAAGCTCTCTGAGTGGTTAACTCTCCCATTGCGGCCCGGTGAGTTAAAGGCCACGCGCGCTTAATTCGTTGATCGAGCCCGCGCAAGCGCTTTGTCAATGATCTAGGTGTTCAGTCGATCAATTATCGTCAATTCTAAAGTTTCAGATACCAAAATTTGATAGCGCGACAGATACGGTTTTCATTCGAGTCTCAGTTCTTCGATACTCTTCTGTTATTGAGCTAATATGCATCATATGAATTGATTGCTTAATATATAGTTAAGGATTACTAATTGCGCGCACACACGCATGCACACACCATAACTGAAGAACTACAAGAATTGAGTGGAAGTATATGCACTTGCATACATGATATAAAACATGAATACTGAATTTTCATCTTAAAACTATTCGCGGAAATATTGGTTAATTGAGGTTTGGCTTCTCGGGCCGTGAGATAAAATATTCGTTCTAGCGTAACTAGGCCCGTCGTGCGCATGGGTTGTTGATCGAGCTCGCGTGCGATGCGCTCACTGGTAGCTCCTCGCGGCTTCTGGCTACTCTTCTTCCGGTCGCGTGGCGCTGCTATGGGGTGAGGGCACGCGTTTAAACTTGTCGATGCGGCTTGTTCTAAATTTGCTGCTGCTGCCATCAACTGCTTGGATGCAACCTGCTGTAACTCTTGACTCCCCTCACTGTTCACGTACTCGAGGTCTTTTGCGTGGGTCGAAGCTTGCATTTCTGCTCCATCTTCCTCCAATATGTATACGTGTTGTCCAAGCTGCTTGGCAATAGTATATGGACCGGAGAATTTTTCCGCTAACTCCGCCGTAAAGCCTTTTTCTGCTGATGTCGGGGGATGACTCTTCTTCCATACCTCATCTCCTATCTCAAATCCAACATTACGCTTACCCTCATTATGATAATCTTTCTGCTTTCCTCTCGCATTCTCAATTTTACTCATAGTCGAGTGGTGTACCTCGGGTACTTATTCATACGATCCGACCAATTTTTCAATGATTCCTGAGAAACAATAAAATCTGCATTGAGCTTTTCGTACTGAATGATGAATTTCTCTCGCTCATCGGCTCGCGAGCGCTCATTTGCTTGATTTGACGTCTGATTTTCTGGCTTTACTTCTAACTTATTCCCCGAATTTGCTTCTGAACTGACTCTTGCTCCGTCTAAATCTCTCAATGACTTCACTGATTCGGTTCAATTACCGTTCTTTATGCAATTTTCCAAGCTTTTCCCGAATATTTCCACGCGTCTTTTCCATGATTTTGGGGCTTTAATTTCGCGTCCATGAATCATGAACGGTGGTGATTTTACGGTCGAGCTACAAAAATTTGAATAGTGACAGAATTGGAACTGTTGAATATGCTTATTCCATTCTATGTGATCATCGAGAAAAATTGCTATCATAGTCTTAATATCTCAATTGACTCGTTCAACTCAATTTGAATGGGGATGGAAACTATGGGTGAATTCATGCTCTATACCGTTTTCTTCGCAGAATTTACTCATTAATTCATTTTTGAATTCTAACCCGTTATCACTAATCGAAATTTCTGGTGTCCCATAATGTGCACATAATACATTCTCAAGTGCATTCTGAACCGCTTGACCAGTCTTTTTACGTAGAGGCACGCAGACTAGATAACGGCTGAAAATTCACTCGAAAATGAGTAAATATTCAAACTGTTCTCTCGATTTTGGGGATGGTCCCATTAAATCCATTGCTATAATTTTCATTGGTCTATAGACTGTGCGCGTACACATCATACCTATCTGACCGCGTTGATCTACCTTATATGACGTGCAACTATCGCAATTTTTCACGTAATTCGCAACGTCTAGGTGAGTACCGGGCTAATAGTACGACTGCGCGACCTTTCTATACGTTTTTTCTTCGTCCATATGACCGGTTGATGGCTCGTCATGGCTTTCTTTAATTATTTTTGCGCGGTTTTCTTCTAAAACCACTAATTCGCACGCATCTAGATTATCAATTATCTCATTGAATCCGTGATCTGGCCTATATACAAATATATGTTCATAAATTCTACCATTCATGATCTTCCAATCTCTGTATCTTTTTGGATGTTTCAAAATTCGAAAAAATCTCTTGTTGTACCACTAATCTGATGTCTTCTTGAGAACTCCAACTGAACTGATCTCTATCGTGTCGTCTTCAAACATTCTTGAGAGCGCATTAGGGACAACGTTTAGTGTTCCCTTGCGGTGGATTACCCTGAACGAATAACTCGCGAGGTCATGGGCCCATCTGCCTACGCGTCTCATCGGACTTTTCTTGTAGAACAGCCACTGTAGCGCGCTGTAGTCTGTTACAACTGTGAACTCTCCTCCCTCAATATACGGCCTAAATTTTTCAATACTCCAAATAATGGCCAGACATTCTCGTTCTGTCACTGACCAGACCCTTTCTTGTTTTGGAAGTGATCGACTCGCGTAACAAACTACGCGTTCTCTGCCGTCTACTTTCTGTGTAAGCATAGATCCTATCCCAGTGTCGGTTGGGGTACGTTTTTTCTAATCCAATTTTTCTAAGGAAAGTTTTTCTAAAATAAGTTTCTCTAAAATCTGTTTTCCTAAAATCTGTTTTTCTGATGGAATCCCTCTTCTAAAAACGATTTTTCTGATAAATTGGCTTTGCTAAAGCTAGTTTTTCTGATAATTTTTCTCTGTAACAACTTTTTCTCCAATAGCGCATGAAAATGTAATGGAGCAACTTAGATCTCCTCATCTAGGATATCGTGCTCTGACTTTGCGATTCAGACCAAAACAATAACAAAGAAGTGAGTGAAGTTGATGCGAGCTACATGCTTCACGTAGTGAATCTATTTTTGTTATTGTTCTGTGCTACAAAATTTCTTAGTGGTTATCAATTTCCGATCAAAATTATAGCCATTCAAATTGGAGAGTAGAAAAAATGGCAAAACTCTAGAACTTACTGAGAATGGAAGGTCGTTTGGTGCCTGCTAGGGAAAAAGATTTCCTCGATATAGATAGATATAATTATACTCCTTCAACATGGTAAGCCAGTATCAAGATCATTCCGATTGGGGAGCGATCCTGGATTATTTGAGAAACATAGGGTACGATATCACAATGTAATTTGGAATTCACTTAATGAATCATATGGATAACCCTCTGATCAAACTCAGTATGCCCCATGAAATTCGTGTATGTACGCTATCAGAAAAAAAGTTGTTAGAAGAAGAGTCATTAGAAAAAGTAGCTTTAGAAAAGGTACTCTATTAGAAAGATGGATTTTAGAAAAGGGCTTTCATTGGAAGAACGGATTTTAGAAGAACTTATTTTAGAATAAATTTTTTTAGGAAAACATCTTTTAGAAAAACTGGATCAGAAAAAACGTACCCCAACGCCAGTGTCTGATACATCAGTATGCAAGAACCATTCGGCGTCTGGTACTGGCATACTGAGCACGGATGCAGATAATATTGCCGTTTTCAGCGTACAAAGTGCTTTTTCTTGTTCCTCTTTCCACTCAAGTTTCGCGTCTTTTTTCAATGAACGATTTATTGGCTCTACAATCGTCGCATAATTTCTGATAAATTTACTGTGCCACGATGTCATGCCTGTGAATCTCTTCACTTGTTTGACATTTTTAGGCCTCAGATAATTTTTGATTCCTTCTGTTTTCACGGGATCGACTCTTAAACCGTGCTTGTCTACTATATATCCTGGAAATTCGACTTCTCGGCAGCAAAATTCACTCTTCTCTCTATTTATCGTAAGACCTGCCCCCACAATTCTATTCAATAATTTCGCTAGTAGCTCTAAATGCCGCTCAAACGTCTCTGTCATCAGGACAATATTGTCTAAATACGCGTACGCGTAAGGCTCTAGGTCTCCGATAATTAGATCAATTAATCTTTGAAAGCAGGCTCCAGCGTTAGCTGGACCCATAGGTAATTTTTTGAACATCCAGTGCCCTCTACCGGGGATTGTGAACGCACAAATATTCCTCGGAATCTTTTAAAGCTTCATCTGATGGTAAGCCATGAATAAGTTCAGAAAAGTTATATATTGCACGTTCTTCAATTTTCTCGATATGGTGTCCATATACGGGTCCGGATACGCGTCTTTTTCAGCTAACGAACTGACTACTCGTTAATCTACTACGAATCTATGCCCTCCGTTCGCTTTTCTAACTGAAAATGCTGGGTTATCCCAAGGGCTATTCGATCTTCCAACTACATCAGCATCAATCAATGTTTGGAATTCTGCAAGCATTGTTTTCTCCATTTTAACTGACAACGAAAAATATCTTCGCTTCACTAGACGTGCACTTTTTAAGAGTCAAATCTCGTATTCGTTTAAATCAGTCGCTTTGAAAAATTTCTCATTTTTTTCTGGTGAGGTAACAATTTATCTAAGACTCTTTTCAGCTTGTGGGCTTCATAATCACTGAATTTTCTCAAACCTCTACCTCTCGATTGTGACTCTTGCGCGCTATTGGGCGCTTCAGATTTTGACTCGACTTTTCCTTCCGATGTTGTTGGAATTTCAGACTCTGAATCCATTTGCTTTGGTGACTCGATTGAAAATAATTCAAATGCAAATTTTTGCTTGTCCTCAAGGTCTGCGAATGTATACTCGTCACTATCACCTAAGATGTGCATCCCAAAGAAACGGATGAATTCAAGTCCCAAAATGAGATCTACACGTAATGGTGGCACGCTATGAATCGGCATATTTTTGCTTATCCCAGCTATCTCCGGGTGGGTGATCAATTCCCCAGCTACCTCTTCCAATTCTCCGTTCGCCATTTGAGCGTATAAAAAATTAGAGGGTTGGAGCGTGATACCGATTTGCCCTGGTTTGTCTCGATACTTTCTGCATATCACGGACCGCGCGGCTCCCGAATCTATTGATCCCTTCAATTCTATTGGAACAATTTTTACGCTAATCGAATATCGAGGATAATCTGTCGGTTTTGTCGTATCAGGAAATTTGAAAATCCTAGTCGCATTAACTTGAAAAGTATTCGCAGTTTCTTGAGATTGTGACTGACTGGCTTCGCAAACTCTTGAGACCTGTTCGGACATAGCTAACGCAATGGTCTCATTGACGCCGCTGATTTCACGTTTCCCAACTCGACTGATGGTTTCGCTCCGCGCGCGTTTTCTCGCAAATTCACCGAATTTATTGGAGCATTTTGTTGTATTTGTGGTGGTTGACCCTGATTCTGGTAATTATTATAATACCCATTATCATTATATCCACCATAACCTCTACCACGCTAACTCCCGCGGTAACCACCTCTTCGATTTCCTCTATAACGTCCTCTTTGATAGTATTTCTGGTAATTACCATTGTAATTGCCATTATAATTCCTTTTTCGATTTCGATACTGATTGTTTTGACCCTGATTTTGACCGTTGTTTGCGTAAAATTCGCGCGTCTGGGAATTTTGCTGCGGATGATTATTTTGGGAATTTCGAGGTGGTGGCCCCGCTTGAGCACTCTGTTGCTGGCCGTTGTCACCATTGCCATTGTTGTTGTTATTGTCTCCCCGATCGCCTTGATCTCTACGTCGACTTCTATTCCGACTTTGATTTGAATTTTGCCCGCTGTTATTCTGATTCGCGTTTTGACCGTTCGGCTTCGGTAAGAGTTCTTCTCGTTATTTCTGAATTTGAATATCCATAAATTTTGCAATGTCTGCCATAGTTGTTACTTTGACAGTTGCTGAATCCATCGTCTCTTTTCCGGATTCAGACTTTGTCTCCTTATCTTGGCTTGAATTTTGACTTTCTTTTGAATTTTGATTCGAATTTTCAGGCTTTGACAAATTTGGTTTTTCATCCTCTTTCTTATTACCTTGAACGAGTGCCTTATTTTTGCCCGCATCAGGAGCCTTTCCGAGCTCGGTAGCTTGTCTGGAGAATTTCTCAAAGCCCGCGTGCAAATATCGGCGCATCAAAGGGTGAAAAACTTTTCTCATATTATAGTCAATTCGTTCAACCTGTTTCGATTCGGGTGGAGGTTCCGACATTCTGTTGAACGTATCACCGTCATATATTTGCGAACTGGCTCGTCCCCTTTTCGTAACCGTGCGCGTGCTTCGTCTGCTAACCGTTCTGAATATTTTTCGTCCTGGTAATGCGCGCGAAAACAAGTGACTGCATCCTTCCAAGATTGCCAGCTGCTACCGCGTAACCGATACCAATTCAACGCTGGACCGCTGGTGCGCGGGGTTTGTCTCAGGAGGAAGTAACCTACACTGAGCTTTGGGTAGCGAAGTATTGAGTTTTGACACTCGGTTTGATACGAATTGTTCCCATGTTGAGGGGTCTTGTTTGAGCCAACCTAAAGCGGTCACAGAACTCATCCAACAGAAGACATCCCCACATTTGAAAGGATCGCCTTTCAAAGAATCCGTGACATGTGTTAGCAGCTGCACGAGTAGCAATGCTGCAAACGAATGGAGACGAGAGGATGTAGTCTCCTTGAGTGGGGCAACCTTGGTTTTAGCCAATTAACAGGTTGATCACTATTTCGTCGGCTGCTGTGACTATGCGCAAATGCGCAACAGCGGAACAGGCCTGGGGGGTCGCATCCGCGAATCCATGGAGTTGGATTGTAATTCTATTCGGACGAAATTGGGTCCAGCGAGGGATTGATACTCCTTCCAACATAGGAAGTTTAGATTCGAATAGCCGCCACTGGCTGCTGATATTCTCGGGGAGGGTCTGGTCCCAGCCAATTTTGAGTGGCCAAAGGGACTGCATGAGTACTTTTGCACAAACAATAGTGGGTGCTAGCCAACCAGACGGGTCAAAAAGTTTACCGACCGATGAGAATATCGTTCGTTTGGTGACCTTTGACACAGGTGAGACAGTGACTTTGAATTTGAAAATATCCTGGGCTGGTGACCAAGGAATATCGAGGACTTTCGTATCAGTCTCGGGCTGAATTGCTATATCAACAGCTACGCCATGATCATCGGTCGAGAGACCTGATAATAGCTCGGGGTAATTCCATGCCCACTTGCGAAGGGTAAGCTGAGCAGCAGCAGTGAGGTTGATCAGCTGATCACGGATAGCGATAGCTTCATTGGGGTTATCAGCGCCCATGAATGAATCATCCACGAAGGTATCATTTTGCAAGACTGGAGCTGCAAGGGGGTAGTTGGGACCTTCATCTGTAGCTAGTTCTGCCAAGACTCTCAAAGCTAGATAAGAAGAACAAGCTAGTCCGTACACGACAGTTATGAGGATGTAAACAAGCAATTGCTCCTCAGGGGAATTTCTCTAAAAATTAGCTTGGACATGTCGATCGTCCGGGTGGACAAGAATTTGACGAAACATTTTTGCAATGTCGGCACACATTACAAACTTATGCTGTCTCCAGCGTAAGATGATGAAGGTTATGTCCTTTTGTAATTTAGGACCGGGATGAAGAATTTTATTCAATGAAAGTCCGTTTCTAGTAGGGGATGAACCGTTAAACAGAACGCGCAGAGCAGTAGTGAGACTATCTGCTCGAAGCACGGGATGATGGGGGATGGAATGAAGCGAAGGATCGCCCACTTGATCGAGGGGTAATCTTACCATCTGATCTACACTCTCATATTTTTCTAAAAAGTCGGCATCAGGAATCATCAACTCTGGATTTTTGATAAGGCGTTTTTTCAGCCGCTGGAAACTTTTGAGTGCGCGAGTCGCCGAGAGAGCTGGATGGCTGCTTGAATGGCAGTCGGACCATGTATCGGCCGTTTGGTAACCGGATATGTGTCAACTGGAAATGAGATTCACAGACAAGCTCTTCTGGGGTGAGCTTTGGCGGGGCACGGATACGTTCAGCGTCCAAGAAGCTCGAAATTCCCTGATGCTCTACGGTAGCAGTATGATGGGTATGCACCAGGGTTTGGGGTGATTTGACCTGAGGAAGTGGTCCAGTGAGGATATATCCGAAGATAGTTTCTTGGGCGACCGGTTCATTAGGTCGTCTGTGACAAGTTTCCCAAGCAAAATGCTCTTGAAATAGTCAGCACTAATCAGTACTTCGATCTTGTGCGACTTAGAGGGGTTGGGGTCTGCTAAATCAAGCTTCTGCAATTGAGGGGAGAAGTCACGGACATTACATTTTGGGGGTTTTAAGCTGTTATCCGAGACAGCACCATAGCTTGGATCGAGATTCGCTCATCACACGAGGCAGTACGACTTATTATTACATGAATGCTCGCCACCAAGACCAACGATCGATGAATCGCATCGAGTTTTTCGTAATTTCAACGTCTGAACTAAATTTTCGGACACGTAGAATCGCTCCGAACACGGGTCAATTAACGCGCGAACGAAATTTCCATCAGGCGAGATGACAATCATACGCGCTGTCACAAGGAGGATTGAGCATTTTTGCTCTGTCACACAAGCACTAGAGGTATGAGTATTTGTTGGATCACTCTTAATCACCACTGTATCATCACTAGGATCGGCCGAATTGCCAAATCCAACACTGGGTTTTTTAAGGGTTTCAGCACCTTTTGCCGCAGGGGCTTTCGAATCAGTTTTCGGTGGTTCCTTATGGAGACATTGATTGTGACGCCTATTACAAATTTTACAATTATGTGAACTTTTGCAATCTCTGATCCCATGACCCTGAGCTAAGCAATTAAAACATCGAGAGTCTTTAGAAATGAATCGCTCACGTTGGTCGATGGTCAAACTTTCAAATTTTGGACAACTGTGAATTTTATGTTTGTCCTGGCAAACGGGGCACGTAACCTGATTACTTGCAACATGAGTGCTAGACTGACTAGGCTCAGTCAATCAATAATTCTGAATGTATCGGTTCTTCCTGCTAATTTTTTATTCTTGCACAACTTAGTGCGACGTTTCGGCTATATATGAAAGCCCTCTTCAAGCTCAAGATAACACATACGAGGGTTTCCATGGAACTTGCAACTATTGACCCTCTGAAATGAAAAAAAAAAAAAAATATTTCTCATCGCACACGCTTGAAATCGGTTTCATGTGATTCTCAGACCTTGAAAACATGTGAAAAAAGTGGTGCCACTCTCTTCCAAGCTGAGGTATCTGGTTCAGAACGACATGTACGGAACTTCACACTTGAACCATTCGTGAATCAACTTCAATCGAGTAGATTCGATTCAAAGCGATGTCTAGACGATCGATACGGATTATATTTTGCCTGACTTGACTTTGAGATGAATTGCATCATCGATTTCTCCGAAATTCGATGTAAATTCCCGAAATCGAGTCAAGAGCTATGAGTCTCATTTCAATTCCTAGAATACACCGTGGTGTTATTTTGTTCATATTTCAGCCGCATACTATGTAGAAATCAAGAAAATCGCAATTCCATCACATTTAGAGGCTTATTCAGCTTATCATCCGGATTCAAATATTTCTCCTCAGCTCCTCACAGAAATACCGATCGACAATAGCAACTCACAACAGTGCGTTTATATCCTTCTTGTGATGAAGAAAAAAGAGAACGACGTCCCAACCCTGTGCTTCGCGTCTCCTGAGTATGACATCAAAAAATGACCATTTTCAAAGTCAGTGGCGCGATAACTTTATGAGCTTTGAAGCTTTATAAAATTTGTCCGGATCAACGCACACTCACAAACCAAACGAGATTCGATTCGTCTTTTTTTCAACTTCAAAAACTCATTGCTAAATCCTCCGTTTCGTACAAGGTATTTCATCATTTTCGTGAACAATAGCCAGAGGAAGTTTTCTCACAAAACTCGGTTACATCGATGAATGAGAGCTAATACCATAGTCAAATCAGCGCACACCTCTGAATCAAAGATTTTCTCAAAATATGAGATCAGTAGATGGATATATCATTCCACCGAAGTAGTTGAAGCATAGGTATTTTAGTTATTCAAAACATCACGTTGGTACGTTTGTAAACTATCCAAAAATCATCTTTTGCGGTCTGCTATTGACGAATCAGGATGCATTTCAACAAAAAAGAATGTAGTTCATATCGGATGATGCCAAATACTATAAAATGCCACTCCTGCGCACTCCGAATAGTTCAAAATACTCCCGAAACACTGCAGTAACACAAAAGTTAGAAGTTCCGTGGAAACCCTCATATACACATAAATACTCTCTTAAATTTTCACAAAAATTCCATTTAAAGGTCAAAAATTACCTTAAAACATTAAAGTATCACGTTAGAGTCCATACTAAGAGATCTTATTTCTACAAGTATCACTTGGCGTCAAAAGTTGCATACCGATCTCAGTCTTTAAAATAATCATCTAAACTATTATAATATTATATCCAACCCATTATAATATTGACTAGGCTTAGAACTAATGGGAGTACTCGTCCGCATAGTGGGGTTAGTCGACTGTTGACTAGTGGGTTTTTTGACTCCAGACATATTTTCCATCCTACGGATTTTCGTATCAAGGAATGATTCAAATTTGTCATGAGTTGGATAATCTAAAATTTTACATGTATACTGTTCCCAACTCTGACGAGAAACTTCATCTAATTTTGGAACTAAAATGAAAACAATTAAATCATTCCACGAGTCAACTGGTCGCACGAGGTCACGCAACGCATTCCATGCAGAATGAGATTCATCACGCAGAGATTTCAAAGAATCCAAGTGATCGGACGTGATGTCGGGAATATTTATTGAAGATTTGAGATGGAAGTGAATTTGGGTACGCTTTTTTCGTACCGATCAATCGAAGTTTGCCAGGACGACGCAAAATTGATATTTCTGATCGAAACATTGGAAAGGATTCTACTGAAGTCACCAATGAGCGCGGCTCTCAAATATCGCAAACGATCAGCATCGGATGAATGAGGATGTGAAATAATAGTGGACGAAAAAATGTCTTTAAATGAATACCACTCAGCAGGATTTTCATCGCAGGTCGGCGTCGGCAATTCTGGGAGCTAGAACCCCACGCCTGGCTGCACTTGAGCCGGCGCTGCACAGTGGGGCCGAGGTGATCTTGAATAATTCGCCTTTACGTGAATTTGCAACCAATCGACATATGCGCAGATGCAGGACGTTGTTCTCATTCATCCAAAAGTCTTCTGTTTGCGCATATTTCGATTGGTTGCAAATTCACGTAATGGCAAATTATTCAAGAACTTCCTGGCCCCACTGTCCGCTGGGGCGTGACGATGAGTTTCGGCAGCAATCGCAGACGTCTCGGCTTCCTGCAGCCTCTCGAGGATGAAGTCTCTGGCTTGATCATAAGCCACTTCGACTACCGTGATATTTCCATTCACGAAGTGGTCGTGCTGCAGGTCCTCGGGACTGGCTTCAGCATACAGCTCTGCGTGCAAGTTCCGGCACGTATTCCATTCTTCGTCCAGTTTGGACAATTTTCCCTTCAACAGCTGCTGAGAGGAGTGTGCGTGTTTTTGCACTTGGTCGAGTGTGTTAACTATCGACCCAGTAATGATGTCTTGTTTTGCAAAGAGCTTGAGGTACTCTTTACTTGACATGTTGAGGCTGATTCTGTGTAAAATCTACGAAGATCAGTAATATCGTACGATCTACGTACAAATTTTGAGGTGCGCTCAAGCCCGCAAGTGTGGCGAGAGCGGGTGAAACAATTAGCGCGAGCCAATAAACAGCTGGTCGCGGGAGATGATCGGTCTGAAATTGCGATCGAATCACAAGTTGCAAGGCCGAGCAGAAGCTCGAGCTCGCGAGGTGAGGTGGGGTCGAGCGCTAAGTAACACGCTCACACACGCATAAGCATAGCACACATTACCAGCTTTGCGAGAATCCGAGCGCAAGAGAGAGCAACTCGAGAGAGTGAGTGAGACAGCGCACACAGTGTACAGTGCACTACTCGAACATATGGTCTGAGCGGACGATGTCCAATCGGCCGAGGTAGGGGTACTCAGCGAGAGAGAGAGAGAGAGAGAGAGAGAGAGAGACTCGCGAGAGAGATACTGAGTCGAGGTGCGCGGCGCGGCAAGAGGGACTTGCACGCGTCAACGGATGTTCGAACAGCACATCAGGTGATTGACTGCTCTACAATGAAAGCTCACACGGACTAGAGTGACGTCACGTGTAGGCGCGATGAAAATTTGACCAACTCGGCCGTTACAGCGATGCGAGAAAGAGAGAAGATCTCTCCCGTAGATGATCCCTACGTGTAGCTGCAAGTTTACACAGGGTAAATGAGTCGCGCGACGATGCGGTTCTGACTTGCACGCGAGGGTGGTGCAGTAACTTTTTCGTACAATGCTTGTACGTCGCTCAGCTCGTTGATGATGAGCAAAGAGCGAGGGAAAAGGCGCCGAAATTTGGCGCGATTGCCGCGCGGGAAATCGTTAGAATCGGTTTTCAACTTACTGCGAGTGGCTGGATTCTATCATGAGATCGGTGAAAATCTGCTCCTGTCGGCTCCTCATCCGGCTCGAAGGACCAATGTTCGGGAGCTGAGGTGCTTCCCTTGGGGTTGAAACACAGGGATGAGGAGGCTAGAGTGGGGTTGGTGATCCAAGCCAGTGATTGGTAGATCTTAAGTAACTTCACAGAAATCACATTTATTTACTAAGCTTACGATCTATAGGAGTAAATAAAGGGTTGTGGTGCACTATTGCTACTAAATGAACACTGCAGAGATATTCACTGAAATTGACTCTTTATTGCACACCGCGTGCACTCAATGGTAACTCTGATTATACAAGGATAGCCATCCAAGTGTCGCGCGCTCGCTCCTGCTCGTGCGCAGCACCGAGGTATATTATATACATAGATATAGTATTATACATATAAGACATAGACATAGTCTATATTATATATGTATATATTATATATATATATTATATATGTCTATATTATACATAGACATAGTTATATTATATATATAAGAAGGGAGTGAGCGCTGAAGGCGCTGATATTGAATTGTCGATAAAGTTACTTTACCGACACTCCCTCCCTTTGTCGATTATGACAAGAGGAACTCTCAGCATTAGGAAACTTTACACACTCTCAGTGCTACTGGATCAGTAATTAAATGGAAGGAGACGTCTTAACACATATGATATTGACTGCAGAGAAATGGTTATTGATCTGGCGTGAACAAAGATCAGTCAATTTCTTCTCATTGTCGAATGTCCAGTCATTGTTGTCCTGAAAACATACAATAGTGGATGATATTAGACTCAAAGTAATAATAGTGACTCTCATTCTCATGTTACTGTACTCATCAGTTCTCATATTCATTATTTGGTCCCGCAAATTGACGTGAGTGCTTCGTGGCAATGGCTTAGTCATGATAACAGCCAGATTTTCCTCTGTCGATATCCACGCTACTTTGACCTTTTCCTCATCAACGCATTGCTTAATAAAATCTCTATGTAAGTCAGCCATGTGCTTTCTGTGTCCAGTATTTTCCCTGGCCTCTAGTTCTGCATGGATGTCTCTCGGACACATATCGAACCCCTTCAGCTATGACTTCCGTTCATTTCTGTACAATTTCGTGACGACTCATTGTCACGTCATACTACCACTGGAGACATGGTCCGTCCTAGGATATATCTGAATGATTTGTCCAACGAAATCAATTCTTGGCATGCATCACTCATTGCCAAATACTCCGCTTGGCAGGTAGATAGTGTGGCATGGGGAAGCTTGCGACTTCTCCGAGCAATTGCGTCTCCAAACAGTTTTAGGATGTACCCTCCAGTGGACTTTAAACCTTCGAGGTCTCTGCGACTCGCATCAGTAAGAGCTTCAAATACATCTGATGTTGAAGTGTATTTGATCCCCAGATTGGTTGTACCTCTCAGGTATCTGAAAATCCTCTTCACGTTCTTTCAGTCGTCCTCCGTGGGGTTCAACTATTTTCTGGCTAGGTTATTTACGGCGTAAGTTATATCTGACCGCGTGACATTAGCCAAGTACATAAAACTTCCGATTGCTTCTCTAAATGGAACTTTTTGCGTTGAATGAGATTTGTTTGACTCATTAGGAGCTGTTTTCGACTTCTCGTTTTTATGGTCGAGTTGACCTTTTTGCGCTGAATGAGATTGGTTTGACTCATTAAGAGCTGTTTTCGACTTCTTGTTTCTATGGTCGAGTTGACGCGTGATCATTGGCGTAGCCACGGGATTGCACTTTTTCAGATTGAATTTTTCAAGCATCTTCTCTGTGTAGTCAGCTTGGTGTATTATCAAGCTTCTCTCATTCTTATTTCTCTGGATCATGACAATCTGGCATGACGCCCAGGAATAATTGGGGCTCTCCCAAATCTTTCATTTGGAAAGCTTGACCTAGGCTACATTTGATATCATTTAGCTCCTGTAAATCATTGCTTATGATAAACATGTCATCTACATATAGCACAACCACGGCTAGTTTCCCTCTTTTCCTCCAAGTAAATAAACATGGGTCATGGAGGTCATTTTCCAGGCCTAGTTTACGTGCTTCCTCTGAGAATCGCTTGTTCCAATTTTTCGGAATCGGTTTCAGCCCGTACAGAGACTTATTTAGTCTGCACACTTTGATACCCTTTTCACTTTTTGGGTTTTCTAGACCCTCTGGGATTTCCATCAAGACCTCTCCCTCAATTTCGCCATTGAGGAATGCTGCCTTGACATCCATCTCGCACATATGCAAGTCCTCTTTATTGACTATACACAGTGCAGCTCTGATCAGTGATAATCTTGATACAGGTGCATTCGTCTCTTTCAGACTATATACATTCTTATCCTTGAAGCCTCGAATTACCAAACGAGCTTTATACTTGATAGACCCATCGTTCTCAGTCTTCTTCTTGAAAATCCACTTTGAATCAACAATGTTAGATTTTGTCTTGGGTCTGGGAATTATTTCCCAAACTCCATTGTTTTTCATAGAATCCAACTCCTCTTGAATAGCCTCTTCCCACATCTTGGAATCCGGCAAACTCATTGCTTCCTCATGAATAGTTGGATCTCTCGATATTGTGGCTAATAGGATATGTCCAAGCTCATCGTTCCTCAAGTTTTTATCCTCTGAAACTTTGGTGTATCGGACGAAGCTGATGTCCTCAACTGCCTTATATTTACTTCTTGTCACAGGACCATCGCTCTTCTGGGTGTGATCATCCTGCCATTTCTGAACCTCTACATTTGCATCGACGATCTCAAGCTGAACTTTTCGTGGTCTACCTCGTTTTCTTTTTGGAGGTGCGCTTTGCTCTAAATCAGGCTTCTCATTACTCGTTGGTGTTTTTAAGGATCTTGACTCGTCAGTGAACTCAATGGGCTCTGGAGAAACTTTCTCTGTACATTGTCCCCTCCTATGCACATCTCTATAAACCAGTTTCTCTAAAACTCTCACGTGTCTGGATTCGAAGAACTTCTTCGAATTTGGATGCCACAAAATGAAACCAGTGGATGTATACCCTACTAGAACTGTTTTGATAGATACATAGCTAAATTTGGACTCAGTCTTGGGAAGCTTTACAAAGCTTATGCAACCAAATCTCTTCAGTTGTTGCAAATTGAGTTGAGTTTTACCTGAAAATTCGGTCAGTGAAACTTCATACTTCATCGTTTTATGAGGAGTTATGTTGTAGGTATGTACAGCTACCTCCGCGGCTAGTTCCCACATACTTTCAGGTAAACCTGAATCACTCATATAGGCCCTAATTGTACGCTGAGTTGTTTTGTTGAATCTCTCAGCTGTGCCGTTCAGTTCCGGAGTATATGGTGGACTCATATCATGTTCAATAGCTTCTCGTTTCATAATTTCAGAAAACTCTCCTCCCAGATACTCTTTTGCTTGATCACATCTCATGTAGCAGACTTTAGCATTATGGCCCAGTAAATTTCGGGCAGTGACTAAGAAGTTTTCCAAAGCTCTGCCTTCTTCGTCTTTGGTTTTCAGGCAATAAGTCCGGGCAAAACGAGAGTAATCATCGATGAATGAGATAATGTATCTCTTTTGACCCGGCCACGATAACGGCTTTATTGGTCCCATGACAGAATGTATTCTCTGGAGTGGTCTCTCTGCCTTCGTTCTATTTTCTTTGAAAGGCAGTTTCTCCATCTTTGAAAGTATACAAATCTCACAATTTTTGATCGACTCATCAAACTCCACATGTTCTAATATTTTCTCCTTTTTCTGTAACATTTTTGAATAGGCTAAGGATGGATGTCCTAGCCTTTTGAGCCATAGCATGGCATCGGATAATTTCATCTCTGACTCGGAATTTTGTAAAGTATTATCATTCAATACATCTTGTAGAGTGTCCGTAGATTGTAAATCATCAACTCTGATAATTCGATTCAACACTGTGTTGACAGACCCCTCTGGTATATCACTTTTTGAAGTTTGGACCTCTGACTCTATGTGTTTCGGATTCGACTCTAAGTTTGACTGTATTTGTGGATTTGGCTCTGAATTTGACTCGATTTCCATCTGGACTCGAGGATCGACAAGCTTCTCTGAATTCTCCCTCCCAATCGCAGAACCAGATTCAATGGGTGATTTATGGGCACAGTGCGAACCTTCTCCCTCCGGAGATAACAAAGTAATACCATTAGAATTGGCTTGCGATTGTCCAGGAAGCTCACTGTCGATTGCTATGAATGCAGTATATGTGTAGTCAGCATTACTGACTTCAGTAGGATTCGAGCCTCCCGAATTTTTAACTTGAAATCTAACAATCCAATTGGGTTTCTCATGAACTTCCTCAAAAATTATCTTATTATTTGATTTGTCAAATACTCTGAAAATTTTGTTATCAAGAACTATACTGAAACCTGCATCAACTAACTTACGCAGAGATAATAGGTTTTCTGAAATATCTTTCGCGGCAATAACATTTGTAAGTTTGATGTGGCTCCCGTGTTATCTATCATTCTTGAGCACAAGATCGCCTCTACCGTCAATCACAATATCTGCAGAACTATTCTCATTTGCACTCTTGATAACTCCAGTTTCAGATATCTTGAAATCGGTTAGAACGAAACTCTTATGTACAAAGTGCTCAGTAGCTCCTGAATCGGCTATGAATTTTAAATGACTCATACTATTGTCAATTTGCATCTCACCTTCATCATTCTCGTCTTCTTCATCATACCATTGCTCTTCTCCCTCTTCTCCCTCGGGGTATTCCTCAGAGTATTCCTCGTTGTCCTCTTATTCAGCCCTATGGGCAGACGGACGATTTCTAGGGCCTCCGCTATTACGGCTCCTGTTATTTCCTTTGCCACGGCCTCGGGTTCCCTTATTATCTCCTCTGCTGGGCCCCTGGGGACCCCCTCTAGGGGCAACACGCCCTCTGGATGGCTTGCCTCTCTGAGGGCTTCTTCCCCCTTGACCCTGGTAGTAAAGCCTCCCTCTCTTGTTGGGGGGACCTTGCTGATTATAGACCGACTTATCAGGTCTCTTACTCTCAGCAGGTCGAGAGGCTCTCGAACCCGGACAATTATCAGAAATATGGTCCGTCTCGAAACTGCAGCTGCGACAAAACCATTTATTTAATGGTATCAAGGGGCACTTATCCTGCCAGTGCCCGCCTCTATTACATCTGGAGCAGATGGTTCCTTCCCCGTTAGAGTTTTGGGAAGTTGCCCTGGCTGCAGATGGGTTTGACCTCTTCACCAGCATATCATCGTCAATCTCAATGCAGCGCAAAGCTAGCCGCATCTCAGACATGCTCATTCCTGTCACTGCCATGCCAGGAGGTTCATCAGGACGACGAGGTTCTCCTTGCTCAGTTTTCTCAGAAGATTCTCTACGACGAATAGCCTCTTTCACAGTTTCAACAGAAGAGTCATGACGACGTAGTTCTGGCATGGTATCAATGACAGCTTGATAATAGTGACGACGTTTGTCGTCTTCGTCAAATGGTTTCGTATCACCGCTCAGTGCCAGTTCTCTAACTAGCTGATCAAAGCGTTCATTGAACTTGTGAACTCGCTCACCCTTCTTCATTCTTATTTCAGACAGAGCTGTTCTGATTGATGCAGGGGTACAGGCTATCTCACCTTTCCTGCTTTCTCGAAGTTTCTGTACAATTTCTAGGGGTTCTTGCATACCCAGTATCTTCATTTGATGAACCTCATCAATATCGCTGAAGATAATTCTTTTTGCAGAATTCTTTCCCATCGCCACCTCTTCCAGTTTCAAGTTCGCTGGCCCTTGGATGACTGGATCTATTAGATCCAGCAGTCCCCAGCTCGTTAGCTCATTTTCCAAATTATCGAGCCAGACTTCGTAACTCGCTTTAGAAGTCAGTTTGTAATTGCTCGTGATCTTCGGCATACGATAGTTCCCACTCGTACTCGGACCAGTACGATAATTTCCACTTGTACTCGGCCCAGGGTCAGCGGTATCACCCTGTGCAAGTCGTGACTCAGACAGTTGAGACCCTAAATTGCTCTTCTCAGCTTGCAGCATGTTTTTCCGGGCCAGTACTAACTCGTCGACGGCTTCTTTTACCAGCAGTTGGTTCTCTTGATCTCCTGCCATTCTTGGCAGTAAACACTTTGCCAGCGCTTGGACAGTCGCGATGGCATTCTGTAATTCTGATGGGTTTGTTCTCTCATTTTGGCCTGTTTGGTCATTCGAATTGGGTGGATTGGTCTCACTCATGATTCTCGATTGCTCTGATGTAGTTGTGGTTATTGCTGTGAATGGAACCCATTAATCATTACCTGGTTCTGAAGTCTCAATGATTAGTCAGATCTGACCTCACTCACTCACTCAACTCAAGTTCAGAAGCTTCAAGCAAACTCCCTCCGGAGCTCTAACTTTTGAAGAATCCCACTCAAAATTCACAGCACTCTGTATATATTTTGTTAATCCAATATGGGTGGTTAGTCTTGTAAGATATACTTGTGACTCTCACGTTGATCTCTCGGATCAAGAAGACTGGCCTCTGCCGCAATCCTGATCCTCATGTACTCCCAGTACTCGTCGCCCATTGGGTCGTTTACTCGTCAGAGGGATGACTAACCACCTGATCCAGGATTGTGGAACATAATTTTTTCTCATTAAACTATTGAACTCTAAAGTATTCACACCACCAGGTAATTCCTCATTTCACTGAAAGCAGAATGCTTCGTGCTACTGAATTCAAGCAACTGCACGGCATGTTGCTAGAATCCGAAACGAGACATTAGATTCCTCCATTGCGCATACCGCACATGCACACCACTCGCCGTGTTCGAGCCTGAGTGTTAATTCGGGGCTCGATCGGTTTTGGGTTGATCAGGCACATGTACGGGTCACGAGTAGAGTCGTACTAACATCTCTAGTCGTTTAGCAGACTACACTGAACACAAGTTTCATGTGAACAATGACCCCAGATTTTACTGAATTCTCACAGAGATTTCAATTCGTGAATATGAACTCAACATAAAGAGAAAAAAATTCCAACGAGAGCCAGCTGTCCGAGTCTGACGGCAAGGCAGCCAAGACCGGGATGCCAAACTCCCGAAAACAATCTCCAAGCCAGTGAGTATATTCAAGAAGAAAAATTCTGTCCCTGGTTGAAATATCCATTGATTTAATTCGACTAGTCACTTAATGTTCATCTCATGGTTTCTCATCACATAGAAATTATTAACCTCTTAATTTTGCAGCGATTACTCAATCATCTGTTCGACTCAAGACTCTGTAAACGGATTTTTACTCTCAACCTCTTTTTTTTATTTTTATTTAACCTCAAAAAAATCTCTCGACATCTTATGAGATGAACAATCTCTTTGACCACAACTCATGATACTCAAGAATACTCAGAAGCACGGCCGCAAATGAGAACGTATTTTCGCGGGCTTGTTCCTCTTTTCGTTCTCTTGTCGTCTTTTCGTCCGAGCTTGTTTCGGCGAAGCCCGCCGAAACAAGCTCGGACACGCGAACGAGAGAAATACCGAGACGGCCACGAGCACTGAAAATTGATGCACTTCCGATGCTTGTTATAAGACACCTCAATCGCGAAATGACATTAATAAGGGCCCAAAACGATACAATGCATTTATCGATGTATGATTCTACTCGTGGTCCACACGAGAAAAATATTTTTTACACTTATGTTGTAAGTACGTGGCCGCTCGATCAAATCCCCGCACACACGCCGCAAACAAGACGACAAACTTCGCTGGATCACTCTCTGCACCATGATGACGTCCGATTCTTGGAGGTCCCGTATACTCAAAAATGCGAGCGAATTCACTCAAAGAATCCCGCTGCTGAGCGATCTCACATGAAAAATCGCTTATTTTTCCGGTGGCTGCGTCCAGACAGAGTGCTCGCGCGCGCACCGCGCGGCGCGCCTGTGTATACTCTAAGTACAGGCCCGCAGCCCTGCACACTCATAGCGAGTCACATGGACGCAGCCACTTGCACGGTCTACGCCGCGCTGCTCTCGAGAACAAGGGAAAGCAACAGGCATAGGGCCGTTCCGGCTGCCGTGCCACGTCCCTGCTCTCTGACCGCGTGCTCGCCGCAAGGCGCCTCGCCCCATTATACGAAAGTCTACACACTTATTCTCGCAGACTTACTTCGCAGATTATTCTGGTGGGGATTCTGTCGTTGTGGTGGAGATTTATCACCGGTAGCACAGCGCTAGTGTGTGGCCACTTCCCTGTGCACACTGCACGCAGGTTTCAGAGCACGGCGAGTTCTCGCCTCGTGCACACGCGCTCCCGCACTATTTTAGTGCACTCCTTTTTACTCCGTGGATCGGAACCACGCTCTTTTACCATATAGGAGCAAATAAAGGGTTGGGGTGCACTATTGCTACTAAATTAACACTGCACAGATATTCACTGAAATTGACTCTTTATTGCACACCGCCTGCACTCAATGATAACTTTGATTATACAATAGGGTGTCCGTTATTTCCCAAGTTGGACGAAAGGCTTAGGTCGCCCCCTAGATCATCTTGTTATCACCAAAAAATGATATCCCAACCGCGACCGGTGCGAAGATCGACCTCTAAACCGTGCCTCTAGAGTCAGGGGCTTTTCCATATGGATAGTCCAGCGTAGCTTTTTTGAGGTGCTCGGACACTCGTAGCTATTGGCCACCAGCACCTCAATACGAGTCTAAACGGCCTCTGAGGTACTGTTTCCGACGTAAAATTTCATGCTGAATTCGAATTCATTGTTAGTTCTACCCTAAATGAGTCACCAGACTAGTTATTTGATGCTTTTCGAGGAGAAAATGGACTTCTCTACGCAAAAACGCCCTCATTTTCATTGTTTCCGACCTCCTAAGAGCTAGGGGTGTTTTGGATTGATCATGTCCCACGTGAAATTGTATGCAGGATTTGAATTGGTTGTTGGTTCTAACCTAGGGGAGTCACCAGACTAGCTGATTAATATTTTTCGATAAGTAAGAGGTGTTCTCCACGCAAAAGAGCTCCCATTATAGCTGTTTCCGATCTCCTGAAAGCTACGGATATCTCAAAACAATCATCTCTCACGTGGAATTGTACGCTCAATCGATATTCATCATTATTCTTCTCCTAGAAGAGTCGCCAGACTAGCTAATTCATGATTTTCGAGGAAAGAATGGATTTTCCCGAGTGTAAAACCCCACCTTAATGGTATTTGATGGATTCCGTTCAAAAACGACCCATGAAAAATAGTGATGTCTTGGATCGGTATCTCGTAGTTTTAAATCGATTCTGTGGTCCAAAATATGGAGTTACTACCCACCGGGTGGTCCCAAAAAATTTTGGAGACGCTTGCGTAGCTATTTCTGTTTCGCTTTTTGATTCCACCGAAGCATAAAAATCATGATTTTTTTTTACTAAATTGAACATATCTCGAGTTTGGGTCAAGATAATGCAACGCGGTTTCCATCATTCGAAAGCTCTTGAAGAAACCTATCGAAAATGACCTCAAAAATTTTCGTTCAGCTTTTTCAGGCCCTGATCAGGCAAAATCCGGAAAAATCAGGCAAACCTGATTATCTCAAACAGCATTTTTCTCAATTTCTCAAAAATATGATTTTTCATGCAAAATCGCACGATCTTTGAGATGGAACTAGTCCATAGTTGATTTTTCACGGTGATATGAGTCTTTTAGTCAATTTTCTGATTTTCCATCCTCCAACCAATCAGAAAACAGATATTTCTGCGCATGCGCGTGGTTTGCCGAATTCGTGAGTAGTTTCAATCGAAAGCTGAGGGGATATCCTTGAAAATGACCCCTTGCAAAAGTCAATTCCATGTTCCCAGTCAGGAACTATGGCAACTTCATTGAAAAAGAAGGATAGCCAGAGCGAGATGACCTACCTATCGTGAACCAGAGTCTTGAGACCTTCTCTTGCATCCATGCTGTCAGTTGTGTTAATGATCTCGATGTCTAAGGAATCGTGTATCTTCAGTTCCAGTCGAGCAAATGTAGTTCTACACTAGGTCATTTTGAAGGGAATTTCTTCAGCTTTTGATTGACTTTACTTAGAAATCCGGCAAACCACGCGCATGCGCAGAAATCTCTGTTTTCTGATTGATCGGAGAATGAAAAATCAGAAAATTGAACAAAAAATGCATAACACCATGAAATATCAACTTCGGGCTATTTCCATCGCAAAGACCGTGCAATTTTGCATAAGAAATTAGGTTTGCCTGATTTTTCCGTATTTTGCCTGATCGGGGCCTGAAAAACCTGAACAAGAATTTTCAAGGTTATTTTCGATAAGATTTTTTAAGATATTTTGAATGGTGTGAACCGCGTTGCATGATCTTGAGCCAAACTCGAAATATATTCAATTTAGTAGAAAAAGATCATGATTTTGATGCTTTGGTGGAATCAAAAAGCGAAACAGAAATAGCTCCGCAGGCGCCTCCGATATTTTTTCGGGAAAGATGAAGTTTCTACCCACCTCTTGGTGAGTGGAAACTTCATATTTTGGTCCACAGAATCGAACTAAAACCACGAGAAACCGATCCTAGACATCACTATTTTTCATCTGTCGTTTTTAAATGGAATCCATAATTTCTGACCTCCTGAGAGCGACCGACATCTCACAAGGATCATCTCTAACTTAATAATTGTATGCTGGATTCAAATTCATTGTTAATCACCAGAAAAATCACCAGAGCAGCTCGTTCATGAGTTTCGAGGAGAAGATGCATTTTTCCGCCTGGAAATTCCCATGATACCTCCATTCTCGACCTCCTAAGTGCTAGAGCCGTCTCAACAATCTCCTTTTCAACATGAAATTGCACTCTAGGTGCGAATCTATTATCAGTTTACCCTCAAAGAGGCCAACAGAATAGCTCATCAAAGTCATCTCACGCGAAAATGGAACTTCCCGTATTGAAACTACAGAATTGTCACTGTCCGTAGACAACTGACAGCAACGAGTGGCTTGAGGCGACCACTTGAGGTTGAAGATATTCGAGTTGATCCGAATACTTGCCCATCATTCATCACGAACGTGACTTGATCAAATCATTTTCCGGAGAGTAAAATTCTATGCCGAACCGTTTTCCACTCATTCTCGGCATCGGAATACTCTCCACAGTGAGGAACCAATACAGATGTGGTCGCCCAGAACCTATATAATTGAGGGGGTGGGTGGAAAAAGGGCTCAATTCCAAAAATGTCATTTTGAGAAAATCAATAAAAACTTAATAAAAACCGCTACCGACATAATTGGACGAGTTGACCTGACTCATTTCGAAGAAAATAGCATTCCTAAAATAGCCCAACCCGAGCCGGGGTTTAAATTTGATTTTGAGGTCTTTTCAGCAATTTCAAAAATGCAATTACGCCCTTTCTCCCAATACAGGGTCAAATTTCGGCCTTCTTTCCCCACAAAAGGTGGAATTAAATCTCGCGATCAAGTCCAATCGTCTCCAAATGGTTTGAGAGTGTTCCTGGGCATGTTTTGAAAGATATAGGCAGCCCCCGCTATCCGCGGTTGATGTGTATAAAGAGAATGTCGCAAATACCGGGACTTTGGCCTTACGGGAAAAGTGAGGTTACGTATTCGTATGTGGATCTGTGAGTGAGCAAAAAATCCAAACATCATCTTCAATCAACAAATTCATGTAAGAAGCCTAGCGAGTTGACTCAGAAATGGAAGATACGGAGTAACAGTATGATACGATTGAAGAACTACTGGAATTCACTCGGGAATCAGTTGGAAAAATCTATTCACGAGCGTGCGGATGAAGAGCTCAGACACTTTTGACTAGCGAGATTGACAAACATACAATCTCTGGGGAGTGGCCATGGGAAGTTCTAAGAACTTCAGCCATTTTCCTAGTGGCAAGCAAATTCGACAATTCTTCCGAAAGCCTCAAAGTTCATTGTCACGTTTTTTAACTGACGAATATGCGTTCTTCCTACGCACGATGCCATGAGTAGAATTCAGATAGTACACAGGTACACTGATAACTGTGTCGTATAACAAATTCATCAGTTTTGGGAAACAATAACGATATCAACACCCTCGAAATGATGAACACTCAATCACAAAATTGGTTTGGAAGAACAAATTCGGATGAAATCCATCGAAAATTCATGTTTCATGAGCTAACTTATCTCGAAGATCCAGATCCAAACCGCGAATGAGCGAGTCAGGGCACCGCAAATACCGGGGAATGCCGCAAATCAGAAACCGCAAATAAGCGAATTCCGCGAATACAGGGACCGCGAATAGCGGGGGCTGCCTGTATCTGATTACTATGGGGTGGTTCGATTCATGCTCCACGGTTCTATGGCCACAAAAAGCTCCCTCCAGTCGTGTGAAAATGACGATAAATTCTCTTCACTAGGGAAAGGTGAAAACACTCAATTGGGTGGTGAAACAACATGTTTTCATCGTTACATTAGGTGAAAAAGCGTTCCCAGGCTCTGGAGAATTTTTATAAAATTTTTCTTCGGTAATTAGGCCCTTTTTCCAGATCCGCCCTCACTTACGCCCTGTTATGGAGTAATGACGCCTTTTTGAATCTTTTCAGTCAGGTACTTAAGCACTTTTTCTAAATCCTGTTAGGTTAAGCAAAAAATTAAGCTCTGCTTTTGAAATTTTATCACAGCAGTTACGCCCTTTTTACATCCTATCATTGCACTTACGCCCTTCCATTGTGCAGATGAAAGGGCTTAATGGTGGTTACGCCCTTTTGTCTGCCAGACGGTTTTTGGGGTCTTACGAAAACGGATTTCGGAGGGTGGTAGACCTTGGTATTGGGGCTCAAAAAAAGCGATGTCCGGAAAAAGGGCATAACGGCGGTTACGCCCTTTTTCCACCCACCCCCTTAATTGCAATCCTCCCTGCTATCTTCAGTGATAGATATCCAAGCACACCGCCATGCATCAATTACTTTCCCCGATCTGATGCGTCTCGATGCGTCGACGATGAAGCGCCATTGTTGCAAATACGTGGGTTTATTGTAGATTCACCCTCATGGAATAAGATCTAACATCAGATTCATATTCAACCGTATTAGTCGCCAATCGATATTCTTGCTTGTTACTCGATACAATAAATAGTTTTTGATGAATAGAAGCGATGAACACAGTTGACTATGTCCCAATCTCATCAGTTGGGTGGTGATCTGTATTTGCTAAAAAATTATTCACCTCAGATTGTGGGTTATAAGTTACCCACAAATCCTAGGAGTTTACTTCTTCAACTGAAGATGGTCGAGGAAGAAATTGACTGAGATGGAAGTCACCTAAAGCCACTCGTTACTGTCAGTTGTCTAGGGACAGTGCCTATTTTGTAGTTCCAATACGGGAAATTCCATTTTCGCGTGAGAGGACATTGATTAGCATATCTGGTGCCCCTCCGAGAGGGAGATGATAATAGATTTGAATCTAGAGTACAATTTCATGTTGGAAAGGAGATAGTTGAGACGACTCTAGCACTTAGGGGGCTGAGAATTGCGGTAACATGAGGATTTCTAGGTGGAAGAACGCATTTTCTCCTCGAAAATCATTAACTCGCTGCTCTCGTAATTCTTCTAGACTTGAATTGAAAATGAATATGAATTCAGCATACAATCATTACTGGAGAGATGGTCTTTATGAGATGTCGGTAGCTCTCAAGAGGTCAGAAATACCAGTAAGGTGGGGTTTCACGCGTGGGAAAATCCGTTCTTTCCTCGAAAATCATCAATTAGCTAGTCTGGAGACTCTTCTGAAAGCAAAATAACAATGAATATCAATTGAGCGTACAAATCCACGTGAGAGATGATTGTTGTGAGATATCAGTAGCTCTCAGATGGTATAATGGGAGCTTTCTTGCGTGGAAAACACTTCTCACTCCTCAAAAAACATTAATCAGCTAGTCTGGTGACTCCCCTAGGTTAAAAGCAACAACCAATTCAAATCCTGCATACAATTTCACGTGGGACATGATCAATCCAAAACACCCCTAGCTCTCAGAAGGTTGGAAACAACAAGAATGAGGGCGTTTTTGCGTAGAGAAGTCCATTTTCTCCTCGAAAAGCATCAAATAACTAGTCCGGTGACTCATTTAGGATGAAACTAACAATGAATTTGAATTCAGCGTGAAATTTTACGTCGGAAACAGTACCTCAGAGGCCGTTTAGACTCGTATTGAGATGTTGGTGGCCAATAGCTACGAGTGTCCGAGCACCTCAAAAAAGCTACGCTGGACTATCCATATAGAAAAGCCCCTGACTTTAGATGCACGGTTTAAAGGTCGATTTTTGCACCGGTCGCGGTTAGGATATCATTTTTTGGTGATAACAAGATGATCTAGGGGGCGACCTAAGCCTTGCGTCCAACTTGGGAAATAACGGACACCCCATTATACAAGGATAGCCGAAGTACTCTCTTCGGCTGTACGTATCCAAGTGTCACGCGCTCGCTCCTGCTCGTGCGCGGCACCGAGGTATATTATATATATAGATATAGTATTATATATATATATATATATATATATATATATATATATATATATATATAAGAAGGGAGTGAGCGCTAAGGGCGCTGATATTGAATAGTCGACAAAGTTACTTCACCGACACGATCTAAATACACACTTTGCCACTCGCGTTCAGTGAACTCAATCAGGCATGCGGAGATGCACATTTCTCACAATCCGCGGGCACACACAAGTGTACTTGGTCAATATGATCGGCCGATAGTCGATATATATGCGTAATGAGCGATCGTCGCGTGTACATGATAAACAAAAGATCCGCCGTGGGCCTCGGTCAAGGCTGAACTGATTTGGAGCTTCTGCGAGCTCTAGAGGAGAGGTAAGGCACACGCACGGCTATTGTAGTATTGGTGACATCGAAATCAATATGATACAACTATTTCAGGGGTAAACGGCGAGCGCATCTCGCTGTACAAATATTCGAATCCTGAACGACCATAAATCAACTATGACAATAAATGATTCGACAATAAATCAACGGAGATTCTGAGAATCTGCGTTGCGACGATTCCATTCTGGCATTAGCGTACTCTTTGTATGGTGACAAAATTATAGACCCGTGGGTTAGAGTTGGGATTATAAGACTCTTGTACAGGTAAATGGAGGATGACGAGATTTTGGAGTCACGAGTTATGCGTGGAATGAATCCTCATGATTTGAATGATTCAGATACACAAGAGTTCAAGTGTATGTCCAAATCCACGGAAGAATCGAAGATTATACCCTGATCACTGAAAGATTGAACATCAGCTATTTGTTGATCGCGAATCGAATAATCATAATGAATAGAAAATGTTGCAGTTGTGATTGTCATTGCTTTGCAATTACTAATGTTCAGAACTAGATCATTTCTTCCAGCCCAATCAACAATAGAATCTAGATCCTCTTGTGAAGTGATACAATCAGCCCCTGTGCTAATAGTGCTAGATAGTTTCACATCATCGGCATAGAGTGAGTTATTCGAATGTTTAATCACCAGTATCAAATTATTAATGAAGATGTCAAATAGTACAGGGCCCAGATGCGATCCTTGGGGAACTCCTGACTTTACTTTTACTGGGTTAGACAAGAATCCTCCATACTTTACTATTCGGTATCTGCCTTCTAGATGAGACTTAATCGGTTGGACTAGTGTTTTTGGAATACCTAATCTATTCAACTTATGGATAAGGAGGTTATGGTTCACTTTATCAAATGCTTTCAGAAAGTCTAAATAAGCTACATCTGTCTGCATATGGATCCCTGAATTGTTCAATGCGTAATCGTCAAAGCTTAGCAGATTGGTTTGAGTTGACCTACCGCAAACGAAAACGTGATGATTTAGTATGATTTTCCCAGCTATACCACCGTACAAGATATTTGTTACCATTGAATCAAATAATTTAGGTATTGCACTAGTAACTGTAATAGGAGGATGGTTTTGCGCAACAGATTTTCCGCCACCCTTGTGAATGGGTTGTATCCAAGAACTTTTCCATGATGAGGGGAAAGATCCTAGATTCGGTACATTTGTTTAAAATAATGGCGAGAGGCATGGCAAGCTTGTCTACACAGTTTGTAATGAAGTGAGTTGGTATGTGATCTGGACCAACCGAGAATGAATCTTTCAAATTAGTTATAGCTTCTCTGACATCACCTACACTGAATTGCAAATTCATGTTTATAGACTCAACATTATTCTCACGATCCATCTCCTTATCAGATTCACTGTATACTAGAGTATACCGATGCAAAATATTCACCAAAAATGTTAGCTTTATCTGGACCCGATTCCACTGTCTTACCATTCCAATATGATTTTCGGCCACTATGCACTCTTTGGACAGGCATTTTATACGCAGATATCGAATTCCAGGTAATTCGTTTCATTATAATTTGAGTTATTCTCCGAGCGGATTACGGCTGATTATCCCTTGAAAATCCGATATGGCGCAGCCCTATCCTTTCGCCTCAAGTGATGGCAACACAACGAGCGCCAGCCAGCGCCACTCCAGCGCTTGAAGCGGACTAGAATAGGACTAATGGTTCATATGTACACAATCCCGGGGTGCGTGGTGTGTGTGGGCAGATGAGCATGAGCCGGCCGCGGGGGACTGTGTCGTGGGAGGGGAAAAGAAAAAGATTGCGCGCAGCGTTGTTCGTCTTCCGTCTAGCGAACTGTGGAGCGGGTAGGCGAGAGATAGATAGATAGATAGATAGACGTCCTTTATTCGCCCAGAGGCAAGAATCAAATATCACATGTGGGATACATATGTCGTATAAATAGAAATTATCAATTAATATAAATAAATCTTTTGGTCAAGGACAGGTAGGTTATCACAAGTTGAGACTAGTCAAGATTGCAGCAACAAAGGCTGCTTAAAAAACATTTAATGGATAGGACGAAGGCTCAACAAAATATCGCAGTTATCTTCTAATCAGTCATGTAACAGGTTGTGAGAATAATCACAGTCCATATAAAAAGAGAAGAGCCCAATGACCTTCAAAGATTGAAGTAATGCTTCTTGTCCACATCAATTATCTGGGGAGGCTGTGAACGAAGGAATTCTCTCAAAGCATCCTTAAAAATCGAAATTTTTGCGATCTGCCGAAAACCCGAAGGGAGAAAGTTCCAGAAATGAGCACACTGGGCTTGGAAAGATCGTTTTCCGTACTCGAGTCTCATTCTGGGTACTTTGAGTTCCTGCTCTTGTTCATTCCCACGCCCAGGGCGCTCGGATTGGTGCCTGGTGAACATTGCAGACAGGTAACCAGGTTCCCTCATGTGCATGATCTTATACATGATAATGCCTGCAAAGTACATTCGCCGCGAATCAGTACGCAACCAATCCAAGCTGTCCCTGAACGGAGTGATGTGCTCGTCTCTCCTAAGATCAAAAATGTATCTCACAAATGAATTGCTCAGTCGCTGTATCCGTTGCCGCTGTTCGTCCGCTGCGTCAAGATATGTGACCGTGCAGTAGTCCAGATGAGGCTGGACTAACGCCTCGACTAGTCGAATGCGAAGAGTCCTGGTGATGCATGCCCTAGAAAACCGCAAACTGTATAGGGCCCTGTTGACTTTCTTTGTCACTTGATTAATTTGCGGTTTCCACGACAATTTGCTATCTAAAACAACACCAAGGCTCACGACTGTATCACCGAAAGGGACGAAAACTCCTTCCTGTATCTCAACCCCTGGCAAGTCCATACTTTTCAGATCTTCGATATTCCTCTCAGAAGAGAAAAAGATTGCTTTGGTCTTACCAGCGTTGAGACGCAGGCCGGAGCCCGCAGCCCAATCAGCAACCAGTCGCCCCACTTCTCCTAATCGAGCGATCCCCTCTCTGATCTTATTTTTCTCCACCTGGAGATAAATTTGGAGGTCATCAGCGTAAAAGAGATGATCTACCGACTTTCCGTTCAGTAACCCGGGCAAGTCATTGACATACAAACTAAAGAGTAAAGGTCCAAGAACGGAGCCTTGCGGAACACCCAGATTGGTTGCAAGCCAATCAGAATCCCCATTTTTAGAGGTGACTAGTTGGGTGCGACCTTGTAAATATGATTTGATCCACAGGAGGGCCGATCGTGAGAAACCCAGTTGTCGGAGTTCACTCAGAAGTTTCGTTGGTGATATCGTGTCAGAGGCTTCGATGAAGTCAAAGAGCAGTAATAGGGTGATCTTTTTCCTATCGATGCCTAGTCTAATGTCATCTGTCAATTTCAGCAAAGCTGTCTGGGTACTGTGGTGTTGCCTGAAACCAGCCTGGAAGCGATCTAATAATTTTTCTTCCTTCAAGTACTCCGTGATTTGGTCGTGTGCAACCTTTTCGAGAACCTTGGAGAGAAAGCACAGCAGTGCTATAGGACGGAAGTCCGAGACCGTTGATGGAGCAGCAGTCTTCTTTGATGCAATCAGCTGCGCTCGCTTCCAAGCCTCAGGAAAAATGCCATGAGCGAAAGAGGAGTTGAAAATATGTACAATAAGATCACCAATGGCCGGAAGAGCTTTTGCGATCACGCTTTGAGGTATTCCATCCGCTCCACGGGCCTGTGAGGAGAAATGTTTGATAGCAAGGACTACATCACTAAAATTTGTGGGCTTGAATTTAAACCCCTCCTCCGGTGCCGAGTCAATATCGTCCGTTGCTTCATTAATATTCTCGTGGGGCGAAACGGAAACTCCCGCAAAGTGTGCGTTCAACTCATCCGGTGTGAAGCCATGAAGTTCCTCCTCTTTGCTCTTAGGCAAGAGGCCGAGATTGCGCATCTCCTTCCAAATGTTCTTCTTCTGATCAAGAGCATCTGACAAAAAGGGTTTGAATGAAGGAGTTATGCTCTTGTTCAATGCGCAAATCGACCTCTTCACTGAGCCGGAAGTATTCATTTTGAAGCTCAGGACACTTGCGCTGGTTACGTTGAATCCGTTCCCAGCGCCTGCGCGTCGCGTCTCGCTTATTCATGAGTACCCTCAGATCAGGACCAATCCAAGGAGCGTCATTTTTACGCGGATTAACAGTTTCTTCGGGTGCTAATCCATCTATAACGGTCTGTAAATTTCCATTCGAGCAGTGAATTGCATCTCCCAAACTGGTTTCAGCATTTTCGAGAGCTGTCCAGTCACAGCGGAGCAATCGGTCATTCAATATCTCCGGAGTGATGTTTCGAAAATCCCTGTAGGTGAAGGAATTTCTCGGCGGAGTGGGAGTAAAGACGTTGATGGTGACGTTAATGACCGAGTGCCTGCCGAAACTGGGCAGGAGTCTGTTTTGGAAGTCAGTGATGATGTCATTGTCATTCACATAAATGTGATCAATCCCTGTATGAGATGTATTGGGGGTGTGTTGGTGAGTCGGGCTATGCTGCACTATCTGCAAGGCAAGTTCTTCTGTCAGTGCAGTCAGTGTTTTGGTGTCGGGATGAGCAGTGTCTAACAAGTCCGCGTTCAGATCACCCATTATAATTTTATGACCGTAGTCGATACACAGCCGGCGCAACGAGCCAAACAGCCCGTCATCCTTCTGCATGGCGATTTTTGGGGGTCTGTAGATCACTACGACTAATATTGGCGGGGAGTTAGCCTGTTGTATGCTACAAAAGAGAAATTCAGGCACGCCGGGTTTCCCTGGCCCAAAAGTATTTGACGAAAGCAACTTCTTAACTTTGAAGTCATTGTGCACATACAAGGCAACCCCACCACCCTCTCTGTTGCGATCCTGCCACAACAATGAAAAACCTGGAATCTGAACGAGATTGTCATCCACAAACTCATCTAGCTTCGACTCAGCCACCCCAAATAGATGGTAGGAGGGATCGTTAGCAACGAGCAAGCGTAGATGCTCAATCTTATCTGTCAGAGAGTTAAGGTTGATAAATCCCGCTTTCAAGGAACTGTCCAACCCTCGTCGCTCTTCAGCAGCCGTATCCAGTCGAGGAGTCTTCGCTGATTGTGCTGCCGAATCTCTACTCTGCTCCGGAACGGTAGTGCAGCTCTGGGTGTTATTAGAGGACGCACGAGCGCGTTCTGGAGCACGTCGACAGGCCGCTTGAATGACGTGCAGATTAGCGAGAGATTCGAACGTATGCGCTCGCTCACCATTTTTCCGTCTAACCCAGAAACGTCCGCCACTGTGCCAGACGTATTTTAAACCCGAACCGCGTGCAATCGTCCTCGAGCGTATGTATTCTTTGATCTTCTCAAGGGGGAGCATCTCATTTATAAAGATTTTACGGTCCGGCACATGAGCTTTCGTATCTGGGTCGAGTGATTCAGGCTGGATATTGTTAGCCGTGAAATAATTATTGGTGATTGAACGTTTAGCCCGAATTACTTCCCCGACTAGTCGACTACTGCAGAGTTGTACTATACACGATGGGAGAGTGTGCGGAATGGCAGCTGGGGCTCGGGGAGATGGAACCGAGTCGCAAATATCTGTTGGAGGCTTCTCCCCAGACGCACGCCCAGTTTGCAGGACTTGGACACCAGCAATGTCTGCCCTCTCCAGTGAGGGGAGTACGGACTTGAGCACTGCGTAGGCAATATCAGATAACTGTACCGGCGAGGCCTTAGAATTTTCTCTTAAAATACCATTAATAATTAATTTACACCGCTCAAGACCGTCACTGCCGTGTCCCCGTCCTTGCTCCCCAGCGTGTGAATGAGGGAACATCCTAGGTGGAATAATATGAATCAAAGATTGATGTGTCGATTCTACGTTACTATTCTCAATTCTTCTACATTCGCTACCACGCTGACTACTCTCGCGACGTGTTAATAGCTCAGTTAGAGTGGAAAACTGGCTTTTCATGGTAGAATTCTGCTCCAGAAGAAGCTGGCGATCCAAGCTGAGCTCCTCCAGCTGGGAGCTTTGCTTCTCTATGAGTCTCTCGAGAGAGGATACACGTGCCAATAGGTGATCATCCAACTCGTTCACTGCTGGCGTGAGAGGTGGAGAGGGGACGGCAACGTTTTGTCGCCTCGCGAGAGATTTTATTTCGTCAAGCTCGTTCTGGAGTAGCGCATATTGATCATAAAAGAGGTCGAGAGTAGTCTGCGCTATGAGTACCTGTTTGGTGTCAGGAGAATCCGTCGCCGTCGAAGTTGGTGATGTTGCAGGTCGTTCCGAGACGTTGAGGCTGTTGCTCCCCATCGACCCTACAACGTGGCCAAGAGGTGGTGTAGTTTTCGAGATGGGGCTGTTGCTCTCCATCGGCCCGACAGCGTGGCCAAGAGGAGGTGTAGTGAGCAGCGACTGGGTGGTAGTGGTGGGCCGCGCTTCTGTTCGCTGCTCTTGAATGTTCGCGGGCTCTATGCCGGTGGACTGGCGGGAGGTGGCACCACATGACGGAGACGAAGCAGCAGGTGATAGAGTACCCCCCGCTAGCGCAAGCTGTAGACTCCCGGAGTTGAATAGAAAGGCATTGGTGGTAGGGGGCTTTGCGCTGCGACCCGCGGCGGTGGTATGCGGAGCGGGGGTAGATAGTGCTGATGCAGCATGCGAGCTGAGCCGTGTGTGTGGGATGGGCTGATTACGCACACGTCTATACGAGCTAGTATTCTCTTTCTTTCTGTGACTGTTTGCGTGCTGAGGCGAGAAGTCGAAGTCGTCTGCTTCGATGCAGTTGATGATAATTGCGCGGCTGGAATTCTGCTCACCTGCAGACATTTTTAGCATGTCACTGCTCCTTGAGATGACTTCGAGCACTTGACATGTGCTGATCTTTTGCAAATGCCGCATTCTCTGCTACCCGCGCGTAAGGTGTTGTTGCAGACGCAGCAGGTGTTGTCGCTCATCATGCAGCAGACAGCAAGACAGCGAAGCAGGCCAGCGTAGCAGACGACCTCCGAGCATGCACACAAAGCTCACTTTCGGCGCCAGGCACTGCCAACTCGATGTTGTTGTTGGGGTTGCAGAATTGGATTTATTCCTCCTAGGCTCGAGCAGAAGCCATGCAGTGATGCTCCAGTGGTATGAGCCTGCAGGAAGAAGTCCAATCTGCAAAAAGGTGCCGCTCGGGACGACGTTTTGATGGTTAAAGAGATGTTCAAGCACGGACCGATGTTAAATGCGTGTGGAAACACTTACCGCCGAGAGAGAGGAGAGAGAGAGAGAGAGAGAGAGACACCCAAAGAGAGCGCGCCGAGTTGGATGAATAGCTGGGTGCTCAACTAACACCTGAGAACCTCGTCCCGTACTTGCTTCGCAATCAGGAGACATGGGACAGAGTCTCCGGATACATCAAGCTGGTGATGACCCGCAAGGAGGAGGAAGAGAGGGAAGTGAAGCGCCTCGAAGCAGGCGAATTACAGTGAGTCTGCCGATTAAAACAGGAGAGGTCCAAACGATTCCAGGAGGAATATGATGCACTGAAGAGGGAAGAAAGAAGAGAAAAGAGAGAAGAAAGAAGAAAGAGAGGGAACAATGAAGAATGAAGATAGAGGATGCCGACAAGTGGCCGAAGAGAGAAGATGGAGAAGAGGAACGCTCGCAATCGAGCGCGAGACATGCCGCTCATCCTGAAGTAATGCTCACGCGGTTCCGGGCTGAGATGGTAGATGCAGGTGGATCTCCTTCTTGATTCCCCGATGCCCTAGGTATCGGACGGACATCGAGGGGAGAGGGATGTTACACGGCCGGGCCCACCTCTTGGTGGGCCCCATCTAAACCCGTGTCCCACTTGGTATGGCCTGCGTGGGCTATGCGTAGTCCGCGTAAGCTGAACCAGTCCGGTGTCTGGGGACGGATCCGAAGGATCTTGAGGCAGATTTTGCCCTCTAACCACCTTGAAAAAGAAGAGAGAAAGAGAGAGAGAGAGACAGAGAGAGAGATTGATTGATTGATGGTCCTTTATTTGTCCGTAGACAAAAGTTAAAGATACATATATTTTACATATGTCACAAAATATCAGTCTCATGAAAATAAATAAATTCTCCTTCAAATAGATAATCAATATTTCTCGGTTTGGTCAAGGACAAGGTATATCACAGTTCGTGAATAGTCATATGATACTAAAAATGGAATAATAGCACCGAGGGTGAATACTACATAGGTTACAGTACAATAACGACGACAAGGGCTCGGAAAAAAAGAAAAATATCACAGTCCTATATGAGTCTCGTGACGCAAAGTCACGCATGAAGGCTAATCCTCTTAGTGAAAAGAAAAGAATATAGGAACAAATAAGAAAAGCCCAGGTCGCTTAAAGATTGAAATGTTGCATCCCGCTCACATCAATTCTCTGTGGAGGTTGCTCGAACAAGAATTCTTTGATTGCCTCCTTGAACAATGAAATTTTCTGAACCTGCCGTAGACCCGAGGGGAGGAAGTTCCACAGGCGGGCACATTGAACTTGGAACGATCTTCGGCCATATTCGAGCCTCATCCTGGGAACTTGGAGTTCTTGCTCTTCGGCATTACCCCGAGAAGGGCGATCGGACTGGTACCTGGTAAACATTGCAGCCTGGTAGCCAGGTTCTCCCAAATGCATGATCTTGTGCATGATAGTGGCTGCAAAGTACATTCGCCGCGAATCAGTACGCAACCAGCCCAATCTTTTCCTAAACGGAGTAATATGCTCGTCCCTCCTAAGATCGAAAATGTATCTCACACATGCATTGCTCAGTCGCTGTATTCGTTGTCGTTGTTCGTCCGTCGCATCAAGGTAAACGATAGTACAGTAGTCCAGGTGGGGTTGGACCAACGCCTCGATTGAACGAATTCGTAGAGTCCTGGTGATGCATGCCCTGAAAAATCGCAAACCGTATAGGGCTCGGTTGACTTTCTTTGTCACTTGATTTATTTGCGATTTCCACGATAATTCACTATCAAGAACAACACTAAGACTCACAACTGTATCGCTGAAAGGGATGAGAACTCCTTCCTGTATCTCAACACCTGGCAAATCCATCCTTTTCAGATCCTTGATATTCCTCTCAGAAGAGAAAAAGATTGCCTTGGTTTTACCAGCGTTGAGACGCAGGCCAGAGCCATCGGCCCACCCAACGACGAGTCGCCCTATTTCTTCTAACCGAGCAATTCCCTCTCTGATATTTTTCTTCTCTACTTGAGTATAAATTTGGAGATCATCTGCGTAGAAGATGTGATTAACCGACTTTCCTTCTAGTAACCCAGGTAGATCATTGACGTATAAACTAAAGAGCAGAGGCCCAAGAACGGATCCCTGTGGAACACCCAGATTGGTGGCGAGCCAATCGGAATTTCCATTCTTGGAAGTTACTACTTGGGTGCGACCTTGTAAATATGATTTAATCCACAGGAGTGCCGGTCTCGAGAAACCAAGATGTCGTAGTTTTCTCAGTAGTTTCGTTGGTGAGATTGTGTCAAAAGCTTTGCTGAAGTCGAATAGTAATAGCAGTGTGATCTTCCTCCTGTCTATGCCTATTCTGATGTCATCAGTTAGTTTCAGCAGAGCTGTCTGGGTACTATGGTGTTGTCTGAAACCAGCCTGGAAGCCATCTAATAATTTTTCTTTCTTCAAAAACTCCGTGATTTGGTCATGTGCAATCTTTTCGAGAACCTAAGCAAGGAAGCACAGCAGCGCAATAGGACGAAAGTCCGAGACTGACGATGGAGCTGCCGTCTTTTTCAATGCAATCAGCTGTGCTTTCTTCCAGGCCTCGGGAAAGATGCTGTGAGCAAAAGAGGAGTTGAAAATGTGTACAATAAGATCACCTAACGTCGGGAGAGCTTCCGCGATCACGCTTTGAGGGACTCCGTCTGTCCCACGGGCCTGTGATGAGAAATGTTTGATGGCAAGAACTACTTCGTTAAAATTCGTGGGTTTGAATTCAAAACCGTCTTCTGAAGCCGACATGATGTCACCCTCTGCTTCATCCATATTCTCTTGGGCCGAGACGGAGACCCCCGCAAAGTGAGCGTTCAGCTCATCCGGGGTGAAACCATGAAGTTCCTCCTCTTTGCTCTTAGGCAAGAGGCCGAGGTTGCGCATTTCCTTCCAAATGTTCTTGTTTTGATCAAGAGCGTCTGAGAGATGACTCTGAAGGAAAGAGTTTCGCTCTTGCTCTATGCGCTCGTCGACCTCTTCACTGAGTCGAAAGTACTCATTCTGAAGCTCTGTACGCTTGCGTTGGTTGCATTGATTCCGCTCCCAGCGCCTACGTGTCGCATCTCGCTTCTCCATGAGCGCCTTCAGCTCAGGACCAATCCAAGGAGCATCGCCTTTACGAGGGCATATCGTTTTTTCAGGCGCCAGCTCATCTAATACTACTTTTAAATCGTCATTGAGACATGTAATTGCGTCTTCCAGATTGGTTTCTGCATTTTCAAGCGATGTCCAGTCGCAGCGTAGCAGACGGTCATTTAATTGCTCCGGAGTGATGTTACGGAAATCCCTGTAAGTAAACGAATTTTTTGGCGGAGCGGGGGTAAAGACATCGATGGTGACGTCAATGACCGCATGCTTGCCAAAACTGGGCATCAGCCTGTTCCGTGAGTCGGTTATATTGTCGTTTTCATCCACGTACATGTGATCAATCCATTTGTGAGAGAGAGAGAGAGAGAGGAAGAGAAACAGAAGAGGTCCCAATCGTTCCAGGAGGAACATGATGCTTTGAAGAAGGAAGGAAGAAGAAAGTAGAGAGAAGAGAGGAGATCGAAGAAAGAAGAATGGAGAGCAGGGAAAAGACCAAGGAAGGAGGAACATAACCTGCGAGTCCTGGAGAGAGAGCCGCTTGATCTAGAGCGCAAGACGCCACCGGTCCTGAGGTAATGCTCACGCGGTCCCGGGGCCGGATTGGTAAGTTCGGTGGATCTCTTCCTTGTCCAATGGCCGATGACAACGGAGGAGGAAGAGAGAGTTTTAATCGGAAGGGGTGGCCGTATCGATGCGGATCCCAGACCGGTACAGTATTTGGGGAGGAGGGCGTCGCAACGTCGCTCATGCTACAGCCACCTAAGAGAAAAAAAAAGAAAGAGAAAGAAAAAAGAAAGAGAGAGAACTTTGAACTGTTGACCCTCCGAAATGAAAGAGAGAATTTCCCATCGCACGCGTTTGAAATGCGTTTCATGTGATTCTCAGACCTTCAAAACATGTGAGAAAAGTGATGCTACTCTCTTTCAAGCCGAGGTATTTGGTTCAAAACGACAAGTACAGAATTTCACACATGGAACATTCGTGAATCAACTTCAATCCAATAGATACGATTCTAAACATTGTCTAGACGATTGATGGGAATCATATTTTGTCTGACTTGACTTTAAGATGAATTTCATACTTGATTTTCCCGAAATTCGATGTAAATTTCCTGAGTAAAGTGACGAGCTATGAGTCTCATTTCAATTTCTAAAATAGACTGGGGTGTTTATTCGTTCATATTTCAGCCATATACCATGTAAAAATCAAGAAAATCGGGATACCATCACATTGAGAGGCTTATTCAGCTTAACTTGTAGATTCAAATATCTCTCCTCAGCTTCTCACAGAAATACCGATCGACAATTGCAACTCAAAACAATGCGATATATCCATTTTGTGATGAAGAAATAAGAGCACAACGTCCCAACCCTGAGCTTCGCGTCTCCTGAGTATGACATCAAAAATGATCATTTTCAGAGCCAGTGGCGCGATAACTTTATGAGCTTTAAAGCTTTATAAAATTTGTCCGGATCAAGGAACACTTACAAACCAAATGGGATTCGATTCGTCTTTTTTCTAACTACGGAAAGTCATTCCTGAATTCCCCGTTTTGCACAAGGTATTTCATCATTCACGTGAACAATAGCTAGAGGAAATTTTCTCACAAAACTTGGTTACATCGATAAGTGAGAGCTCATATCATAGCCAAATCAGCGCACACCTATGAATCAAACTTTTCCTCAAAATATGAGATTAGTGGATAGATATATCATCCCAGCAAAGTATTTCAAAGATAGGTATCTTAGTTACAGCCTTTTCCATTTCAAGAATCGGGTTGGTACGTTTGTGAACTACCCAAGAATCATCTTTCCCGGTCTGCTATGGACAAACCAGGATGCATTTCAACAGAAAAGACTATAGTCCATATCGAGAGATGCCGAATACTATACAATGCCACTCCCGCGCACTCCCAATAGTTCAGAGTACTCGTGGAACACCTGCAGTAACACAAAAGTCAAAAATCCCGTGGAAACTCTCATATATCAGTCTTTACAAGGGATATTTTCACGCTTGAGAAGACATTGGCCCACAGAAATATCACAGGAGTCTCAGTTCAGTAGCGAGAAAGCCACGCATAACTCTTCTGAAGTAGGAAACATCGATTGGAACGGGCTCATGCCCATCACAGTTTGAAAATTAAAATAATGCTTCTTCTCCACATCAATCCTCTCGGGAGACTTTGTTAATTGAAAGTCTCCGAAGGACTCTTTGAACAAGAGTGTTTTCCCCAGCTCCCGAGAGCCCGGAGGGAGGAAGTTCCACAAATGAGCACATTGGACCTGGAAAGATCTTTTTCCATATTTAAATCTCATGTTGAGAACGTTGAGTACCCGCTCTTCTAGATCACCCCGTGCGGGGCGTTCGGATTGGTACCTGATAAACATCGCAGCTAGGTAGCCAGGTTCCCCTAAGTGCATGATCTTATGCATGAAGAGAGCTGCGAAGTACATTCTCCGCGAATCAGTATGTAACCAACCTGAACGCTCCCTAAACGGGGTGATGTGCTCGTCTCTCCTAAGATCAAAACTATATCTCACAACTGAATCGCTTAGTCTCTGTACTCGTTCCCACTGTTCGTCCGTGGCGTCGAAGTACACGACCGTACAATAATCTAGGTGCGGTTAAACCAACGACTCGACGAGACGAATTCGGAGAGGTCTGGTGATACATGCCCTAGAGAGGAAGAGAGAGAGACGGTAGAAATAGAGAAAGACGCAAGGGGGAGGGGTACAGGAGCCACTCGCATTTACCTTATATCTATATCGGTGTCGCAAACCCATAAGCGCGCGCCAATTTTCACAATGTTTTTTGTCGGTCCCTCTTATATACAAATCGTCAGTTCATTTCGACACTTGCAAGAGAGCCTCTTAAAACATCTCATATAAAATGATTTGCTGTCTCAAGTACTAAACCACCTGTGGACTGGCTGACAAACTAGCGGCGAAAAATGGAATAGTGTTGCAATCTATCTTAGATTATGGAATAGTATATTGAAGGAATAGGATATAAGAAAGTGTCCATATAAAATGGTGTGAACAGCAGGGGTTTTTGCGGAATCTGTTTTGAATTTTGTTGAATTTCGTTGAGTTCTATTCAATCACCTTACCATAACGAAATCCCACACTGAAAATCATTATTATGATATCATGACGTTTATGCTATTTTGAGTGGAATTTCATCATAAATTGGTCACTGGATAGAATTCAACGGAATTCAACGGAATTGAAAATAGAATAGAGATGAAATCTCGTCATATATATGTCGTAGGCCGTTAGGATCTTCAAGCCATTAGGATTTCACGCGCGGCGCAAAACTGAGTCCTATTGCTTAGAATAGTACATTTCAATACAGAGGTGTGACTTATTTTGGGTGTGAGGGAATAGTATTCTATTCCTTGACAAACTATGAGAGGAAGTGGAAAATCAGTACGAAATAGTGTATTACAAAATGTCTTTGATTCTTTACGCACCGCCGGAAATTTTCACTCACGAGTGTAACAATTTTACGGACTATTGAGATTTCTCCACGCACGAGCGTCAGCGAATGCGTGAAGGATCCCAACAGTGCGTCAAGTATCGAAGTCGTTTCGTACGATATTGTTCGCAATTCGATGTGCGTGAAGTTTCTCCTCACGCACCGAAAAAGTGGTCTTTATAGCACTCTCACCTAAAAAACGCAACTTTGAACATCATTTTTGGATTCTCGTGTTATAAAATATCATATGAAACTGCAAGCAGATTGGGTAGGTTTGTTACGAAGGACTTATAGCACTCGCTCCGCTTGTGCCATAAATAGTCCTTCGTACAAGACTACCCATCTACGTGCAGTGTCATAATTATAATAATTGAGTACACAGCCAAAATTTGTCCGTCCACATGCCGCACATCGGGTCGCCTTTTCGGAAGGGGTGAAGTGTAATGGGTGGGTGCATGATTGGGTAGGGTTGTGGGTGGGTGAGTCGATGGATGGATGGATGGATGGATGGATGGATGGATGGATGGATGGATTGCTATGAGGTATGAGACACAAATTATGGAGAATGAGGTATAAACACCTATGAAGAACGAGTCATGAATTGTGAGGAATCGAGTTATGAGGGACTCGAGTCATGGCGAACTCGAGTTATGAGGAGCTTGAGTCATGAGGAACTCGAGTTATGAGGAACAGGAATTATGAGGAACTCGAGTCATGGCGAACTCTAGTTATGAGGAACTCAGGTCATGAGGAACCCGAGTTATGAGGAACGAGTTTCCCGGAGTCTGTGATGGGGAATAAATTATCAGAAATGAGGCATGGTCATGGGGATAGAAATGCTGGAATTAGGTCTAATTACGTGTACCTAGGCCTCATCCGGTGTAGTTTGCTCTAGTTTGGTCCAGTTGGGTTTTATTCGATGATTGGGTGGCCGTATGGGTCATGGGTAGGTTAGTGAATCCGTGGGTGATGGGTCGATGAGTGGGTCTGTGATCGGGTGGTCGTATGGGTCATGGGTAGGTGGAACAGTGGCCGTGTAGGACACGGGTTGCTGAATTGGTGGGAATGTGTTATGAGGAATTGAGTCGTGAGGAATTGAGTTATGAGGAGTTACAGCAGATTGTTCGATTCGGAGTTACGTGAGAGATTGTTCGATCCATTCTTTGGTTACGTCGTATGTTAATACTCTGTGAGCACGGTGTCCTTGAACCAACTTTAAATGAGTCGGAAGACCACCTCGCCAAATATTTTCTTAAATGGTTGTTCAGGGCTCAAATAACATCTTCCAACTGTTTTTAAAATTGCCTACGTTAGAATTTTCAAATAAATCAACTTTTATGATTTTTTTTGGAAAAATTGTCAAAAACGACTCTGACGCGCTTTGGTGATGATGAACGCTCAGTTATCTGCTTCAAATTTAACAAAAATTTTGTAAGAAAGTGCAGATAGTTCATGACACTCTATCCCAAAAGATTCGCAATGTAATGCGTAGAGGAAGGGACAGGCTTCGTGAGCTGTGACTAATGCTTGGGTAGAGAGTCAGATGGCGAATATAGAAAGGTATATACCACCTACACTACCGCTCATAAATTCGTGAACGGTGAACGCACGTTCCGCCTCATTTCGAGAAGCGATATCTCAGACTCTATTCATTGTAGGACAATTCTAAAGAAAGCATCTTGAAGAGCAGAAAGAATGCTAACTTTCCAGTGGTTTCGATGATCTCTATCGTTCTTCTCGAAGGTACTAGATGCTGGTCAAAAATTAAAAATCTACGAAAATGTTCACTTCCATTGATACACCTGCAGTTTTGCTGCAAATAAAGATACAGCAATTCTGCAAGCGGCATCTTGTAAAGCAGAAAAAATTCTATGTGTAACCATTTTTTCATTATTTTTTCCGTTCCGCCTGTGAGAACATACCAGCTGTCAAAACACCCGAAATGATAGTTTTTCACCGGAATCGGCATGGAAAACGGCAAAAACCATCATTTCGGGTGTTTTGACAGCTAGTATGTTCTCATAGTGGAACGGAAAAAATAATCAAAAAATGGTTACACATAGCATTTCTTCTGCTTCACAAGATGCCGCTTGCAGAATTGCTGTATCTTTATTTGCAGCAAAACTGCAGGTGTATCAATGGAAGTGAACATTTTCGTAGATTTTTAATTTTTGGCCAGCATCTAGTACCTTCGAGAAGAACGAGAGAGATCATCGAAACCACTGGAAAGTTAGAATTTTTTCTGTTCTTTAAGATGTTCTTTTCAGAATTGTCCTACGATGCATAGAGTCTGAGATATCGCTTCTCGAAATGAGGCGGAACGTGCGTTCACCGTTCACGAATTTATGAGTGGTAGTGTATCTATACTGGGAAATTTGTCTTCTGCTCACGGCTCTGTCTTCTTCTTACTCACATTGGTCCTAATAATATGTACACAATGCCTCGGACTCTCGGCAAGGTCCTCATCGCGCAACAAGAGCTCTCAATCCGGTTCTGGAGAGCTTGCAGGTATGTCATACCTGATCCACATCTCGCAGTTGAGTGGAGGGTAGCTCCATAGTAGTTCTGAGATGCCACGTGTTTGCTTTCATGAAGAGAATCGACTCAAACTTTGGGTATTGTGCATAAAGAAGGAGATGGGAGTGCAGAAGCTGAAAAGAGATATGGAAGACCGCTCCAAAAATGTTCAGCGATTGACGTGCAGGATGATAAAGTACCTTCATCTATATGTCAGACATAGGTAAGTCAGATAGGGCAATCTATCAATCTGACCGTCAATTGCTGAACATTTTTGGAGCAGTCTTCCATGTCTCTTTTCAGCTTCTGCACTCCCGCCTCCTTTTTCATGCACGATACCCAAAATTTGAGTCGATTCTCTGCATGAAAGCAAGCACGTGGCATCTCAGAACTACGATAGAGCTACCCTCTCCACTCAAATGCGAGATGTGGAGCAGTTATGACATACCTGCAAGCTCTCCAGAACCGGATTGAGAGCTCTTGTTGCGCGATGAGGACCTTGCCGAGAGTCCAAGGCATTGTGTACATATTATTAGGACCAATGTGAGTAAGAAGAAGGAAGAGCCATGAGGACAAATTTCCCAATATACATAGGTGGACCTTTCTATATTCGCCATCTGACTCTCTACCCAAGCATCAGTCACAGCTCACGAAGCCTGTCCCTTTCTCTACGCATTACATTGCGAATCTTTCGGGATAGAGTGTCATGAACCATCTGCACTTTCTAACGGAATTTTTGTGAAATTTAAAGCATATAAGTAAGCGTCCAACATCACCAAAGCGCGTCAAAGTCATTTTTGGCGATTTTTTCAGAAAAAAATCATAAAAGTTGATTTATTTGAAAATTCTAACGTAGGCGATTTTAAAAACAGTTGGAAGATGTTATATGAGCCCTGAACAACCATTTAAGAAAATATTTGGCGAGGTGGTCTTCCGACTCTTTTAAAGTTGGTTCAAGGACACCAAGTGAGGCATTCCAATGTCACTGCATCATCGAATTTTTTTTTCCAATAATTAAGCGCCACTCTAAATTTTGTTCGTCCGGATCCCTCGTATCTTGTTGCCTATGTGGAAGGACTGAAATATCATGGGTGGGTGGATGAGTAGGTAGATGGGTGGATGGGTCAGTGGTCGGGTGGCCGCATGGGTCATGGGTAGGTTGGTGAGTGATGGGTTATGGATTATGGCAATGATACAGAGAAGTAGCGCGGAGGCACAAAAATAACGTGAATTTTTTGCGAATTTTGTATCGATTTGAGCTAACTAGGGGTGCACGAGATGTAGGTCTCTAGTTTTGGTGAACAGTCTCATCCAATCCCCGAAGACGATATCTGAAGGTGTAGAGTTGGATGCTCAAGGGCTTCAGAGTTACAGACTTTGGTATTGCCCAAAAGGGCTCATGCTAAGAAAACATAGTGGAAATAGGTCATTCATTGATGACATGTTTTAAACTCTACAATATAAGTAATCTCAAAGTCAAATATCTGGCTGTATGGATTGCAAAAACAATTCGTAAGACACCATTCTGTGGTGCAGAGGAGCTAGCGGGAAGAGAAAGTATTCTCCGGATTTTCTTCTTTCCGGTAAAGTTATTCCAAGTTCACCCTCTAATTGCGAAATATTCGAATATTCCGAGGAGACGTAGCTTGACATCATTCTGTTCCACTATCTGATTCCTAAATCCCTCCCATTCTACCCATTCTACCTGTGGATTCACAAACCTAGCCGTTAATAACTACGACATTACTCTCATTCTCGGAAGAGTGGCATTTCAAGTAGTGATTATGTCCTTGTATTACGATCATATGAATTATATGATTGACGAATAATAGGTTCATGATATACATTTTTTTTTCATAAATCATTCGAAACCCTTCCGAAAACAAAATAATAGTTCTCTTCATATTGGTATCTGTGGGGTACGGCTTATATAAATGAATGAACAGAAGGCCGCAGTATTCACTCATTGTACTCCGTACAAAGGGAAAACTGACTCCCTTTGTCACCTTGGAACATCGTTCGATGAGACTAGTTACTTGCTTCGATGATCGGAGCTAGTATAGTATGATCAACATTTACCATCACCGTTAGTCTTATTAAACATTGAAGATATTATATTTGAAACACCAAATATTGAATTTTCTAGAGTTTCTTGCGCAAAGTGAACTGTCTGCATACGTGCTACTTTTTCATAAGTTGAGAACAATCAATTACTTTCAGATATTTGGACACAACTGGTTATCATTCATGTTCAGAGTCCATGTTCGATAAGACTAACAGTGATGGTAAATGTTGATCATACTGTACTAGCTCCGATCATCAAAACAAGTAACTAGTCTCATCGAATGATGTTCCAAGACTGACAAAGGGAGTCAGTTCTTTCTTTATACGAAGTACAATGAGTAAATACTGCGGCTTTCTATTCATTTATTAATATAAGCCGTGCCCACGGATATCAATATGAAGAAAACGTTCATTTTGTTTCCGGAAGAATCACGAATGATTCATAAAAAAAATGTATATCATAAACATATAATATATTATTCGTCAATTATATGATTCATATAATCGTAATGAAAGGACATAATCATTACTTGAAATGTCACTCCTCCGAGAATGAGATTGATGTCGTAGTTATTAACGGCAAGGTTAGTGAATCCACAGATACAATAAGCGGGATTTAGGGATAGATAGTGGAACCGAATGATGACAAGCTACGTCTCCTCGGAACATTCGAATATTCTGCAATTGGAGGGTGAACTTGGAATAATTTCACCGGAGAGAGAAAAATCCGGTGAAAAATTTCTTTTCTCGCTGATTCCTCTGCACCACAGAATGGTGTCTCACGAATTGTCTTCGCGATCCTTACAGCCTGGTTCTACGCTAACAAAACCTTGAGAGTGAATTGTCTGCTTCGAAATGACTTTTTTTTTGGGGGGGGGGGGGCTGTCAGAGAGAATCCTTCAAATGAATGGATGATCAGGGTTCATACTCATTTTTGCGAAAATTTTAGGGAATATATGGGACATTTTTCTCACAAATATAGGACGAATATAGGACAAAAAAAATCAAATCTAAAAGCCGTATGTTAAGATTTAATCATCTTGAAATTGAATTTCATTCAATTTCAAGTGTTTATTCATCTTCGAACGAATACAGTTTTTACAAATAAAAATATCAATTCAGTAAACGATACATGATGAAAATCAGAAGAACACTATTTTAAACTAAATGTTCCAATACGGATAATTCTTATCTCATAAGTGATTTTGGTAGATTTTTTCGTCCTTGATGGTTAATATACGAGTTGAATATTTGGTCTTGTCGATCTTGAAGGACGGTGGGGAACTAAATAAATTCCCAAAATTTCCATCATGAAATTTTGGGTATTTATTTAGTTCCCCACCGTCCTTCAAGATCGAGAAGACCAGATATTCAATTCGTATGATCATTCTTATCCTTACTGAGATTCGGAATTAATACTATATCATCTTTACAAAAGACATGACAACAAGGCACATGTTAAAGTCAGAAAATCCATACGTCTTTGGTTGCGATTACTGAATCGACTACCTTAGATTTGCACTTGGCTGATTCGTTCATCAATTTATCAAGTCTTCCTCTTTTCTGTTTTTCTTTTGCCCTCAGATTTTCCAAACTTCTTGATAATTCCTTGATCACATCAATGCCACCCATATTACCATGAATCGCATCCAGTAACACCTTTTGAATTCTCTCATCATCGTTCGACGCATTTTTGCATTCATCCCTTGCAACTTCCATATCACTCTCCAGCGATTCAGTATTTTTCACTTCAATCTTCATTTTTTTCAAGACCATTTCGTTTTTTCTCTTCATTTCCAAATCAGATCTCTTTTTATTCTCCTTTTCTTCCGCTTCCTTTTCCTCTTAGACCGGGAGCTAGCTGACATTTTTTGGTAGTTATTCCTACCAGGACAGGTCATTAACTAATAAGTCATTTGTGGTGCGGAGAGGACGACTATGCAGTGACAGACGGGTGAGCCGTTCCGTTTTTGTGCAATTAATGAACAAACACGTTGGGTAATTCGATGTTTCAGAACTATTTTCTACACAAAAATCGAACAATATTCCATCGATTCAGTTGAAAAAAAGTCATTGCTGATCAGTTCGCATACTAATTAGACGATTCCTAGTGCCTACCATACTCGATCAAAAATGTCAAATTCTTCAAATATTTAGAAATATTTTCTACAGTATGGCACTTTGATATTCGGATAGATTGCATGGGAATAATCCATCGGGGAAGCATCGCCATACTAATAGGGTGATTCTGAATCAATCAAAACCGCGATCAAAGTTCCGTGAAATGGATCAAATTCAACTGCTCCGCTACGCCATCTCTCGAGGAACGATTGAGTCTCTCGGCCACGTGGAATTCCATGCATTTTACGCAACTTCGATCGCAGTTTTGAATGATTCGGAATCACCCTATCAGTATGGCGATGCTCTTCCGATGGATTATTTCTATGCAATATATCCGAATATCAAGTGCCATACTGTAGAAAATATTTCTGAGTATTCGAAAAATTTGACATTTTTGATCGAGTATGGTAGGCACTAGGAATCGTCTGATTAGTATGCCAACTGATCAGCGATGACTTTTTTTCAACGGAATCGACGGAATATTGTTCGGTTTTTGTGTAGAGAATAGTTCTGAAACATCGAATTACCCAACATGTTTGTTTATTAATTGCACAAAAACGGAACGGCTCACCCGTCTGTCACTGCATAGTCGTCCTCTCCGCACCACAAATGACTTATTAGCTAATGACCTGTCCTGGTAGGAATAACTACCAAAAAATGTCAGCTAGCTCCCGGTCTATCTGCCTCGAGGTGAAGATTATACGATGAGCGAGCTTTGCGAGCAAGCATCATCATATCATTGGTAATTGGAACTTTCCATGCTTTCGATTTGTATTTTTTGAGGCCCTCAACAATCGCCAATTTCGCATTTAGAGTCAACTCAGACATTCTTGTCTTATCTTTGGTCAAAAGATCGCAAGATTTCGAAAAACCACGCTCCACGTCAGCGCTTCCGTGTACAAGAGATAGAGAAGCTTTTACTACTGTAGTGATGCTTGGGTACGCATCAATGTCTTCATTCCTAAGGGAAAATATTTGAAACCAATAATCGTCAATTCTTTCATTTGGTTTTAGAGAAAATGACACTCTTTCGTCAACCTGCAAGAGATTCCATTCAATCGACAATAACTCATCATCTACATGGCTCAAAGGCAACAATCTTGCAATTTCACAGATGTATTTGATACTTCTAGAACTTCTTATTTTATTAGGCGAAAGACACTCGAAAAATTTCAAGTGAGTCAGATTTTCCATTTTGACGAGCAGATGGCTAATCATAAGTGAGTAGCAACTTTTGGCTGAGTTCAAAAAAGTCAAATTTACGTCTTTATCAAGCGACTTCAACAATTTTGAGCACTCGTCGCCACATTTGATTTTTTCTACAGGTAAAAGAGAGTTTTTGTCTTCAAGAGACTTCTTCAATTCAATTTCCAAAACTTCACTCGGGATGGCGGATTGTTTCATGAATTGAGTCAATAAAATATTAACCAATTTTGACATTTGGGAATACAAAATATGTATTAGAGGTTGTTCTTTTTGCATGAGCAATGTAAATTGCTTAGTAAATATTTTTGCCAGAAATGACACGAATTTCGGGCAGGGTTTTGTCAAGGGATTGGTAACACATTCGCGAAGCTCTATATAATTACTATTCTTTGATGTAATCTTATCATTCTTTGGAATGTAATCCAAGATCAAGTGATCTATGGCTGGCCACTGTTCTGAAGCTCTCTCTGCACCTGGCCCAATAGTGAGCCATCTTATCCGGGAGTGTTTGGTGAAGCTATGCTTGGGTAATCTCAGTTCTTCTTGGATTATTTCTAGAATTGCGAGGCAAATGTCATTGTGATTGACAAAGTAGAACAATGTGATGAGAAAATCGCTCACGTTTACAGGAAGAGTTTCTATACCCTTTTGGAATGCATTATTTACAACATGTAGGAGACATGTGCCAATATCAATCATTTTCTTAGACCCTAATTCACGCAGGAGCTCATCAAATTTTTTTGTTATTCTGTGCGCAAAAATGGCCATTCAGACGCAAGTGTGCGTGTGCAAATAGCGAATTTGCACATTATTCCGACACAACTGTGTGCAAATATTTTTTCACGCAGTGCGCAAATGAGGCATCAGTGCGCAAATACTCGTTTGCGCACTGCGTAAACGAGGAACAGTGTGCAAATGAGGCATTTGCGCACTGTGTAAATTCCGTTTGCGCACTGGACTTGAGTTGTTTTCTGATCACTCTATACCATCATCTATCTATATATCATCATCATACTTAATTGTGAAGAATATCTAACTTCGATGTTTCGAGCACCAGAGGCAGTTTTGAGCAACGTGGTAACATACTATATGGGCAACAGAGTTTTTTCTGATACATTTCTCAGAATTTTTTTCCAGTCGGGGGGCCCCCGGCGGGAGCTCCGCCCCCTGCACCCCCGCCGGGGCTCCGCCCCTGGACCCCCTCCTCCGCCCTCCTGTGACCCCGTGATGCCATGTTCCTCTGAATGCTTGAGATGCATTGATCATTCGTTGTAGGTGATGCTTCGGTCACTCCTCGCTACTGGCAAAATTTTTCAGGAAGTCGCCATGGATCCCAATTAGTTTAAATGAAAATGATTCATAATTTGTTAAAGGAAGACAAAGGACTCGGAAAATCCGTACACACCAAGGCGAAAAACGAACAAAGTCCGTCAACTCTCGAGACGACGCCCAAGTCTCACAGCATCCCCTAATTTTTTGATGTGTTTTAGGAGGCGGGTTACATTTTTGCTCACAGAAATAACAAAAAATATCGTAAGCAACTCGGGCGCCGACATTTGCGCACTGCGTAAACGATGAAACTGTGCGTAAATGAGGCGTTTGCACACTCGTTGCGGTGACTCGTGCGCAAATATCTGTTGGCGCCCTTGTTGCTTGATATACTATTTTAGCACTGCCTTATTAACGTTAGGGCCATCACAACCTATAGTCAAAACTGACTTCACAGAGAGATCGTTGTCAATTAGCGCCTTATTCAAAAAATCAAATAGAGTAACAGCATTACCTCTAGGTATGAAATATGTCACTAAATGGCGGTTTACAACTCGGTTCTGACTTTAAGACCAATAGCTTATTCTCACTTGCAATTCTTCCTTATGCTTTGAATTAGAAAATTCATCGAATTGTAAGACCAACGCAGTATTGGGTACGTGTAGATCTGATAAGAGTTCTTTTTGGAAATATGGCCCTAATGCATGGTTTATCAAGTACGAGAGTTCCGCCGGAGACAGAGGAAACGCATCTGGGATGCATCCAGGGAACATAGCTTGAAGAAGTTCTTTGACATCCTGGCAAGAGTGAGTAGAGTGACCTTTGACCACAACATTCATAGTGTAAATGAGTTCCGCTCTCGTAGCAACGTCATCCTGAGAAAACAATGAGATCATTATAGGGTTATCTTTTCCTTGATTACCGACTGGTTGTGAAACTGTTGATCCATCTGGAGCATCATCAGTGGTCACTGCAGATGGGATTAGAACTGTCTGATTCTCGTCAGCTTTGCATTTGTTGCTCTTGTGCTTGTCAGTTCTCGCATGTTGCTGAATGCCACCAAAACCTTTTGCAATAGTGAATGGAGCGTTACATAGAATACGATGACATGGATATGGGTCTTTGGGAACTTTCTTCGCCCAAACGGAAACTTTTTGCCCATTTGGATCTGTCTTGGCGAACCAATCATCTTAAAAAGTCGTTTTTCGATAACTCATCGTTGGACATCAGTATTTTCTACAACAAAAACAGGAACACAGATTCAGTTAACTGTCTATAAATTTTACGGAGGACGCAATGCACAGGTCATGAACTAGTCAGCAAAGAAAAAATTATCACTCGCGAGAATAAGTAACTTCCGGTGCGGCCGAGAAAGTCGTGGTATCTAGGAGAGACTACAGGAAGAAAATAGGGGTATTTATCTCACCTCACGGCGTTGAATCACAACTCTTCTGGTACTCGGGAGAATCAATCTAGACCAGCAATAAAAATTGATGCCTTGAGTGCAGAACAAATTATTCTATGCAGAGGTCAAGTCACTGTCGTTATAGATTTTTCCTGCTCTCATCTCATGAAAGTGGATACCCTATTTGCGAAGACGACTGGAATCTGTAGTTGAAAAATCCAAAGTTGAGTATTCGATGCAATATCAGATCCAGTATGAGTATTCTTCATGCAAGTTGAGTGATTTAAATTTTAACGAGAAACTACTGCACAAAATTGATTTTGTTCTCATTGCGAGAATTTTTAATATGTTTGTGAGGATAGAATCACGTGGATAGCTTCTCAATCATAATCGTGCGATGGATTCACTGAAAAAAGCGTGAGCAATTCACAGGAACAGAAGACGCGACGTGAGCTGAGACAATATCACAGAATCCAGATAAAAAGTGATAATTGCACGGCTTGAAAAACTGAAAGCATCATAACGGATTCCGGTTCAGAGTCCAAATAAATTCATGAGTATCCGTAGCCCTGGGAGAGGGCGGCATTCCGTCGTCGGCTCGCTAGTCACGATTGTTCATACGCGAGTCCCAGAATATCGGCTGTCGACGTTTCACGGAAAACCAACCGATGCGAAACAAGGTGTGAGCGGATCAGAATATATGCGGTCAGTGCACGACTAAAAGAAAAGACTGCGAGAAAATAGAAACCGATTCTCGTCGAGTGAATCAACGAAACAGCATGAAAAATCGTCATATCGGAAGACAATCTGACCGGTCTGATGATCCTCGTCATTATTGAGCAATCATCAAAAGAGCGGGATATTTAATCATAATGCACGAGATTTATGCTACGGGGTTATAAAACTGATTTGCTTACCTTTCATGAAAAAGAGGAGCTCCGGAAAAGTGTGTGCAAAGAGCTTCAGCTACACCAATAGAGTTCACAAATTGATCCGAGGATCGATCTCCCACAGCTTTGCCAGATCCGCCGGTTCCAAAACTGTTTAGAGCTGGTTCTTACCACAAAATCCTTGCACGATTGTGGGTTCCACCGATTTTAAAACTGCTGAGTAGCACTGATCCTTGCTCCAGAATCTTTGCGGAATCTGTGAGAGCTCGCGAATCTGTACACGAAACAGATGTATAATAACGCACGCCGGCACTAATCACGGTGTATCGTGTATCCCTCGCGTTGTGATTTCGAATCAGCTACTTAACCTGACCCGAGGTCGCTCGCGGCCAGAATGCCAGAATAGAAAAGCGCTTGCACGAGCCACACTGGTGGTGCTGTCTCTCTCTCTCCTTATGCCTCTCCTCCCGCGTCTCACGATGCTTCTCACTTGCACAAGCGCTCGCCTAATAGCTGCATGATGAGATGAAACACACATATACTGCACACATACTTAGATGGACGCCATATACTCATGGCCCTCAGTTGTTGTGCATGAGAGCGATATGCGTTGGCGTGCGTCAGCCAGATCTTTTCCGACGGTTTAAGAATCCGCGAGGTTCGCGATATTGTCGAAAGTTATCGTTTTTATGGACAAATTTTTTAATGGTTCCAAAAAATATAAGAAATAAAGGACAAAATCAGATTATATAGGCATTTATGGGACAAGCTCAAAAATATAGGAAATATAGGAATATAGGACATCAGTATGAACCCTGATGATGATCAATATCATAATGACCGGAGGGGGGGGGGAGAAATTAGAAGGAAAATTGTTGCGCTGTCGAACATATTTCTGCGCGAATTCCTCAACATCACGAGACTTTGACTCACTCATTGTCTGCATCATTCAGAGCCGAATGCTACACAAACGTGATTTTGCAACTAGGTGATTCGTCTTCGAATGGATTTTTGGAGGAAAAAATTGTGCGAGAAGAAAAAACTTCAAGAAAAATAGTATATTACGCAACGATGTCGAAAAGTTGGATTTACGCACGAGTGAAAATCTTTACACACGAGTGTGAGTCTTTACGCACTGGTGAGATTCTTTACAACAAATTCTGTTTCGAATCTTATAAAGAGTATTGATTCTCACAATGTCCTATACGACAGTTGAGAGAATCAACAAAAACTATTGTCGAACATAAGTTCGACATACATTTGATATACATGATTATACATTTGATCACCAAATTTCTCTCAGTGTGTCAAATAAGTATAAATATATGCTCGATATGCTCACCCTATGTACAGTTGAGTAATTTTGGATCAAGCTGGATTAGAACATTACAAGGGAGATTGTGAAGGGAATATAGGAAATTCCCACTTGTCGGTACATTTTTGAGCCCTCTCCTCCCCACCCCCTTCTGCGAGCTCTGTGACCCGGAAGAAGCCCACTCCAGGCCCGAAAATCTGACCACCGGGCAAGAGTCCTCGTCCTTTTTGGTTCTCAAAATCTCGGCAACGGTAGGCTCGAAAGCATCTCTGCTTTGGAAGCAGGATATTCGAGGGGGCTGTTATATACTCATGAACAGGTGCAGCAGTGATATTTCGGGATGAGGGTAAGTATATGCGATTCCAAGCAGAGAACGAAGATCAAGTACCTTGATTGCTGCAGGGATGAAACCTAATAAAACTAAATTCATTAAATCAAGTGTGACATCAATGCTCACATTGAGTCACTACACTTTTAAAAAAATTTCATACCGTGTAGAGAATTGTTGGTGTACAGTTCTTTTCTACACCGTGTAGAGTAGTTTGGTGTAGAGTACTTCTGGTGTCGAGTTCGGGAATCTGGTGTAGAGAACTTTTTGTGTAGAAAACTCACGGTGTAGAGTTCGGGGATCGCGTGTAGAGTACTCTTCGTGTTGAGTGCGATCGGTGTAGAGCTCTCGTCGTGCGCTGTGTCGAGTAATTTTCGTGTCGAGATCAGAGGGGGCCAGCATGTCTAGAGTATTTGACTAGATCAAAACATGTCACGGTATTGTGTATGAATACTCACTTGATGACTATACAAGTTCTCAAATAGCAAACTGATAAAAAGTCTTTTACTATTCATGTGCGATGGATTTGACAGTCGTTTGCACATGCAAGACGCCGAAATTCAACGACGGATCATCAATGAAGATTACACTCGTGCGCAGTTCTACATGGTCATTATTACTCATTGGTCGCGTCGAGCCTTTGACGATTCAGACACGCGGATTTTGCAAAAACATTCATTTTTCCAGTCACGTGACGTAAATCAACGATCTCACACGAGGACATGTTTTATCCCGCCAAAGACTCGACGGCATCAGAATAGCTCACAATAGCATACTACATTCATAACATTAGTGAACATTCTCCGGTGACTTGCCGCAACTCTTGTGAGTTTAGACATATGAACAGTTGGTGTACGTTGAAGTTTTCCATTGATTCCATACCTTCCATACCTTCATACCTCTTGATTCCATACCTCTTACTCGCCGCTACGCGGCTCGTGCGTAAAGTATCTCAACAGTGCGTAAAGATTCACATCTCGTGTGTCAAGTTTTTCCGAGTGCGGAAACCTTTCGACAGAGTTGCGTACGATATTTCTCGAAATTTTGTGCGGAAAGTTAGTATTCTGTCGGTCACCTCATACACCAGTAACCAAATCGTGATCGGGTCAGGTGGAGGAAAAGGGCGCAGAGCAGGGTCCAGGGGGCGGAGCCCCCCGACTGAAAAAAAATCCTGAAAATGTATCAGAAAAAGATCTTTTGTTTGATATATCATATGTTACTGCATAGTTTGAAAATATCGATCTCAATCCTCAAAAGTACAAATAGTGGACAAGATCCGGAATATGTAAGTTCATAAGATAATATCAATTCTGAATTTCGAAGAAAATTATTATAGAGTTTTATAAATATCGTCAAGGACGGGCAAGAATAAATCAACGGATTGATGAAATAATACGCCATTTCTATGTTTCAATAGAAAGAACTTGGACAATTCTAACGATAATAATAATGCTCTGAATACACGGGATAGAAAGCGATTTCGAAACCTATGGATTCTTTCTTATAAAAGAATATGAATACATCGCCAACACTCTTTTTTGAGGCGAAGTATCCGGAAAGTGAATTTACATTTCCTTTGGACGTACGGTCCAAGGTAGATTTCAAACCACTGAAACCACGGTGGAAGCACTCCAAAAAGGTCTATATATTGTATTGAACTCAATTAAATTCATGATCCACCGAAGTGAACTATTTCCATGTTCAATTCGATGGGCCGACCAGGATATTCCAATCGTATGGACTTATCGAGAGAGCAAGACTGAGTATAACAATTTAGAGAGCTCATAAGTTTTCATCCTATCGAGTGAAAGAAGTCATTACACCTGCTTTGGGCAGCTTCGAATCAACGGTTGGAGCACTCCGATTCTACAGAATCAAGACAGAGATCATTTTGCTAAATAACGCAGAAACTTCAAGAGATGTTGTAGAATATCAGGCTATAAAGAAAATACGGCAGTGCGTAAAGATACGTTCCAGTGCGTAAAGACCTACCTTACGCACTGTTGGTGACTTTACGCACAGGTCTTCACGCATTCCGTGCGCAAAAATTCCTTTACGCACGGAAAAATGTTCCTCACGCACTAACTTTACGCACATGATTTCGAAATAGTATATTTCGCACCGAGTTCATGAGGTTGTAGCTCGCTTTTGAGCGATCGGTTTTCGACCCGAGCCGGAGGCGAGGGTTGAAATGATCGCTCGGGAGCGGGGAACCTCGTGTGCGAGGCGCGAAAGTTATTTTTCGCAATTTTGTAGGCACTCAAACATCGGAAAATTGCGAAAAAGACTTTTTCTTGGAAAAATTAATTCTTTTGCCGCCCGGCCGGGTGGCCGCCCTGCCGCCCGCACTTTTCAACAAAAATGTCACGGCGGCAGGGCGCCCGTCTTGCCGCCCGCCCGGGCGGCGGCGCATTTCCGGTGAGGACACATGAGTGGCGACAATTTTTATGTGCAATGCTGACTTGGCGAATTAGGTGTATGAGAAAAACATGTTCACGTGAATATTGAGTTTTCAAGAATTAGCACATTCCTTCGTTATGACTTGTATTCCTGTGAATTCCATATGGATAATTCATATTGTGCAATACTAAATGCACACCTGATTCGTCACTTTCGAGAGTTGCTGAGTATCGCATATTGCTCATCGCTTCCCTCTCTACCGCGCAAAACAAAAGACGTATTTTTCCATCTGCATGCATCGACACGTGACTAGCGACAATTTTTATGTGCAATGCTGACTCGACGAATTAGGCGTATGAGAAAAGTATGTTGAAGTGAATATTGAGTTTGTGGAAATTCGCACATTTCTTTGTCATGACTAGTATTTCTGTGAAACCATATGGATGATTTATGTTGTGGAATGATGAATGGTCACCTTATTCGTCGCTTCTGAGAGTTGCTGACTATCGCATATTGCTCATCGCGTCTCCTTCTACTGTGCACAACAAAAGACGTATTTTCCATGTGCATGCACTGACACGTGACTGACGACAATCCTTATGTGCTATGCTGACTCGACGAATTAGGCGAATGGGAAAAGTATGTTCACAAGAATTATGAGTTTCCGAAAATTGGTGTGTCCCTCGTCATGAAAATGGAGTAAATTTGTAATTCTTATGGATGATTCATGGTATGCAATAATCAATGTACATCCAATTCGTCGCTTCTGGAAAATTGCTGAACATAGCGTATTGCTCATCGCTACATCACTATCTCCCAAACTGCGCAGAAACAGGAAGCGCATGTTTATACGCACGTCTATGAGCATGGGTTGACATGACTACCGATGATCTCTATACGCGTTTTGTTGACTCGACAAGTATGAGGGAAATATGTTTACATGAACATAGAGTTCAGAAGATTAGCACATTCTTTTCGCGATTCCGAGAATTTCTGTGAATTTCATGCTTCTATAGACTAGATGATACGTTTGATTCATACCGCTGGAATTTTCCATTCTTCCAAGCAGAAGAGAATGAAGAGATGTGGCAATTAGCTGTACACGGAGCTCGACGATTCACAAGAAACAGCAAATGTCCCATGGATAGACTTTTCTCCTCCTCTATCCGATGATGTCCAATATTCATGCTGTGATTTGTCATACCACCAATCGAAATCATTGGACGTGTATGCAAAGAATCCAGCCAATCGTCTCATCCATTGTCGAGAATATTGTGCTCGATTGAAATATTTTGTAGGAGTTTCCGCGCGATATTCTGGGAGACGTGTTCAGGAAACGGCTTTTTGATGTGCTCAAACTTTTATCCTCGATCGAATGTTCATTTTCATCGGGCAAAAGTGACGAAGATGGAGTTTTGATGAAGATTAAGAGCCATCCACGCAACGACTTCCAATCGAATCATGAATTTCGATCAGTGAATCAGAGTCCAGCGAGACAAGATGAAATTTTTCCGCATGAGCAATTCGTTTCTCGGCCCAAGTGTTTGCATCTTGACATGAGTATACACTTTTCACCGAGTGTAAGTGATGAAGTATGTTTTTCACGACGATAAGTAGTTATCTATACAATAATCTCCAATGGGAGCCTGAATCTCGAGTCGTAGACCCAAGTGTCTGGAGAGAAAAAGAGATCTTCTCGAGTATTCGACTCACAATCCGGCCGAAGATTTTCACCTGACACTACTTGATATAAATTTTTCCATCAATTGGGAGTAATGGAGATATGATCTCGATGTGCATTGTAAGACATTTATGCGATCATCTCCATCAGAATCTCGAGTCTCGAACTGTGGATCAAAATGAAACGGGACAAACTGATTGGTATACGCATGACCAACTCGTCCCGAGGTCCTACTTATTCATCCTGACTTGAGTAGACGTTTTCTTCATCACCTGAAAGTGATAAACATATGTTTTTCCGTGTTTTTGGGAGACTATTCATACAAAAATTCCCAGACGGATAACGAATTTCACTTCGCTGATCAGAGTACAAGGAAACGAAATGAGATATTTTCGGGTACTCGAATTGCATTCCGACCGAAGATTTCCATCCTAACACTAGTATGAATTTTTTCATCTACTAAAAGCGATGAAGGCGTTATCTTCGTGAACAGAGAGTATCATTTAAACAACGATTCCGATTCGGATCTCAAATCTCGAACTGTTAATCAAAGTGGAAGGAGACAAAATAAAAGTTGACAGCATAATCGACTCGTTTCTTGGTTCAAATTTTTCATCCTGACTTGAGTATACATTTTTTATCTACTGTAAGTGACGGATATGGAGTTGCGATGGAGATGAGGAGCCATCCACACAAGAATTTCCGATCGAATAATGAATTTCGATCGATGAAAAGGAGTACAGCGAGACGAAATGAAAATTTTCGAATGATCGACTCACAATTTGACCGGGGAGTTTCATCCTAACACTAGTACAGATTTTTCCATCTACTGTAACTGATCGGGATGTGATCTCTATGTACGAGAAAAGTCATTCGAACAATATTCTTGATACGGATCTCGGATTTCGTCCCGTGAAACAAAGTGGGAGGAGACAAAATGGAATTCTTGCGCATGAGCAACTCGTTTCTCGGCCCAAGTTTTCGCATCTTGACATGAGTATACATTTTTCATCAGTGTGAATGATGAAAATATGTTCTCAACGACGATCAGTTTTTATCTATACAAGAATCTCCTTTTGGAGCATGAATCCCGAGTCGTGGATCCAAGTGCAAGGAGACGTGATGAGCTTTTGAAGGGTGCTTGACTCACAATATGGCCTAATATTTCCATCCTGACTCTACTCAATATCAATTCTTCCATGAATTGGGAGCGATAGAGATGGGATCGTAGTGAAGAAATTCATGCCATGATCTTTATGCTGAACTCAATCCGTTGATTGAATTTCTCATCAACAGGAAGCGATAAAGATATTCTCTCACGGAGACAAGTGGCTTTCCATACATCGATTCCCTATCGAATCATGAATATTAATTCGTCGTCCAAAGCGCAAGGAGACAAGATGAACTATCTTTGCGTGCTCAACTCGCGATACGTTCGAAGATTCCCATCCTGACAATAGTATAAATTCTTCTATCTACAGGAAATAATGGAGATGCATCCTCTGCGCGTGAGGAGTCATTCATGCAATAAATTTGATTTGGATTCCGATCGGTGTATCAAAGTGGAAGGAGACAAAATGAACTTTTGCATGTTCAACTCGTTTCTTTGCTCAAGTTTCCAATCCTGCCCTGAGAATACATTCCCCTGCCAACTAGAAGTGATAACAATTCATTCTTCGCGCAAATTAGTCGTATTCCATACAATACTTTCCTATTGAATCATGAATTTCGATCTGTGGATCCAAGTGCGAGGCAATATGATGAAATTTTCTTGTTTGCTTGTTTCACAATCCCTCCGAAGATTCTTATCCTGACATTTGAATGAACTTTTCATCCACTGGAAAAGATAAAGATGTAATCTCTGTGTACATGAGGAGTTGATCATACTATGTTCTTGATTCGGATATTGGATCTCGATTCCGGATGAATGTGGAAGGAGACAAGATAAAATTCTCCTCTTATGCTGCACTTATTCCCCGTCCCAAGTTTTTCATACTGACTACAGTATACGTTCTTTCATCAATCGAGAAGGATAAGAGGTGTTTTCCGTGGAGATAAACTATTCATATGATAATTCTCTTGCGAATCATGGATTTTCATTTACGGATCAAAGGGCAAGGTGACCAAATGAAATCTATCCGCGTGTTCGACTCATAATCTGACCAACGATTCTTATCCTGACACTAGTATAGATTCCACCATCTACTAGAGGTGATGAAAATACGATTCCTATGAACATAAGAAATTATTCATGTGATAATTTTGATTCGGACCAGGAATCTCTTTCTATGGATCAAAGTGGAAGGAGACAAGTGAAATTTCTCTCGCATGCTCGACTTGTTCCCCAGCCCAGGCTATTGCATCCTGACTTGAGTATACATCCACCAGCAACTGAAAGTGATGCAACTGTATTCTCTGTGATGATGAGAAATTATCCATACAATGTTCGCTTCTTAGATATTGGATTTCGATTCGCGGCTCATAATTGAAGGAGGTAAGAAACAACTTCTATCGGGTGTTTCACTCGGTACTCGGCTACTAGATATCTTTGAAAAACTCCATCTCTCGACGTGCGGCGAAGCTGTGGAAGCCTACGTTCCAGCATCGCGGTGCTCGTGAGCTTACTTTGGATGTCTCTGCAGTTGCACCAAAACAAGTCGTGTTCAGTTCCGTCTCAGATTAGGCCAGATGACCGAGACGCGAAAAGGGCTCCTCCTTGGACTAGTTCCAGGAGCCTTATTCCGAGAGCGGAACGCGGTGACGCTGATCACGTAAGTACGGTGATCACTCATTAGTTCCAAAAACCGTCATGCTCAAGCGAGAGGGCGCTTCAATACTAACAACTAGCGCCCTCTCGCTTACGCATGGCGGTTTTCCATAAAACTAATGAGTTATCAACGTACTCTCGTAATCAGCGTTACCGCGTATCGCTCTCGGATTGAGGCCCCTAGAACTAGTCCAAGGAAAGCTGTTTCCGCGTGTCGATTATTATATGGATAGTCTCTCATTATCACGAAGAACATATGTTTATCACTTTCAGGTGATGAAGAATATTTCTCCTCAAGTCAGGATGCATAAGTTGAGCCACGGGACGAGTTGGTCATGCGTATACAAATCAGTTTGCCCCCTTCCATTTTGATCCAGAGATCGAGATTCAAGATCCTGATCAAGATTATGGCATGAATGTACATAGAGATCGTATCTTCATTACTCCCAATTGATGGGAAAATTAACATGATTAGGCCACGTGCAAATTCCTGTCCGTCCGGATACCCCGGGCAGGACTGCCAACCTAAAATTGCGTTCGAGAATCAGTGTTGCCAACTTGACGTAAAGTGTGTGTGTATATATATATGTTTGTCTCTATAAAATATATATGTGATGGAAATTTATGTGTACGTCAAGTAGGCAGTTCTGATTTTCGATTGCGATTTGTTTCATGGATTTAAATATGCATATATCTGCTCGTGGCTTAATTATGTTGATTTATATGTTGTGTAAGTGTGTGAATGTGAATCCTCTGTATGAGGCAGTCCATACACGAGAACTTACCGCATCAATATATATATATATATATATATATATATTGACCTGCATGCTGGGGCCGGCTCGAGGATATGAGTGTTTGTGTGTGTTCGTGTATGTGTGTGTATTTCATGATTTTGTGTATGGTCACGATACCGTAATTTGGTTCTTTCCATGTTCGGTCGTACACAGTGGAAATAGTCACTTTCGTGTTCAGGACCTAAACGGAAATTACCTAACGGCATCGTTTTTTACGCTTTCGAACGTGTATCTATGTGAATGTGTGTAAAGTGTAGTATATGTTAATATTCAATCATGTAGTGCCTTATTAGCAGTGAACGTTGCTGCAACGTTGCAGGACCGTTACTCTGCAACGTTTGCAACCATGTCTGCAATTTGCGAGAACGTTGCCACAACGCTGCTGCAACAGGTTATTGTCCGCCCAGGATGGTTGCTGCAACCAAAGTTGCAACCAACGGGAGGTCGCAAGTTTGTTATCGGTTCGTCGCACAAAAGTTGCGAAATGATTGTAGAAACGTTGCTGCAACCTTCGGTCTAGCTTTTCTTCGGTTCGAAAATCGAAATTGGTCACAACTTTCATCCCGGCAACATTGTTGAAACATTTCCAAAACCTCTCGTGCTTTGTTGCAGGAGACGTTGCAAAATAGGTCACAAAGTCGTTGCGAAAACGTTGCCGCAACTATCTTTGCGGCCAATTTTCATGATTCATGGAAGAACGTTGTACCGGTACGTTGCCACAACGTTTCTACAACCTAGTATGCAACGTTGCAGATAGGACCCATACTACCCCGAGCAATGTTTCTTGGAAAGTTGCACAGACGTTGCTGAGACGTTACTGTAACTTCTTTCGCCACCAAAAGTTAATGAACACAGGGGGAGGTTGCACTGAAACGTTGCTGCAACATTTCTACAACCTACTGTGCATCGTCGCCGAGAGTATTCAGGACGAACGTTACATGAAATGTTGCGAAGACGTTACTAACACGTTGCTGCAACGAAAACTTCGAAATCACAGGCAAGAGGTTGTACTGAGACGTTGCCGCAATGTCGCTGCGAGGAGCGAGGGTCGAACGTTCCATGGAAGGTTGCAGAGACGTTGCTGAAACTTTCGTTGCAACCACTCGACGACAATCGCAGATCACAGAAGAATATCCACTTCACTTCTTGAAACTTACCTAAAAGAGCCTGAAAGCGGAGGAAAAAGAGAAAGAAAGGATCCAAAAAATAATCCAAAAAATGAAGAAGAAGGCTTCCCACTCGCCTCTCAGGAAGTGATCGCTCATGACATTTTTTGCCGGCAGTAGGATTCGAACCCACAACCTTTCGATCCATAGGCTCACACCTTACCTCGTGGCCAGCGAGTCAGGTTACCTAGGGGGCGATAGAAGGCTCACTTGAAGAGGCTATCCCGATCCGACGCGAATTTTGAAGAGGAAGTGTTTTTGATTTTCTTCTCGGATTTCAGTGAACAATGGGAAATCTTCAAAAATATACACACAAGGATCTGAGAGTCACTGCACTCAATTCTCACATAAGTCATTGATGTACGAGTTATTTAGACAAATGAATCACGGAAAAGATGGTTTTGCCGAAAGAAATCTACTCAGGGGTTTTCGAAGTTGCTGAATTCGGTCCTGATTTCATCACTCCTCCACAAATGGTCTACCAGATTTGTTCAACCAAGTTGTTGATACAATTAGAGTACGAAAATCTCTGGTGTCTTGGGGAGAAATGTACTTAGGGTTTTGAAGGGTCGCTGAACTCGATTCCGATATAGTTATTGCTCGACAATTCGTCTAAACATATGGGTCATTCTGGACCAAGGTGAACATTTTGAAAATCGACGAAATTTAAAAATGCCCCAAACATTTTTTTTCCGTTAGTACTACTAGAATATAGTTGAAAAAAATTTTTTTCAGATTTTTTTGGGTCCCATGGCGGGCCCTACGAATTTTCCAAGTCCCATTTTTGAGCAGTTTTTCGCCTATTTTTCGCTATCTTGGAAGATTCGTAGCTCGGACCCAAATGCATCTTTTTCATCCTAGCTGTTTTCTCGGTATGACGTACACTTTCGAGAAAGAAATTGACCGGTCCCAAAAATTGATATCTGGTAGGTCCCACGAATGCATCAAAAAAGGCCCAAAAATACGACTTTGCGGCACCTTTGGAGGCGTATAGGTCAAAATGGAAGCCTCGTAGCAAAATTTTACAAGAGAAAAAAATTGTAGGCCTTGGAAAAACCTTCAATTTCCTTTTTAGAACGTGTCATTATCTTATCTCAAGTACGATCTGCAGCCGATTCAAGTTGGGCAGTTTTGTGAAAACGTGAAACTTCAAGGCCAATTTAAAAAAATCGTTTATTTTTTATCGACCCCAAACCTATGAGAAAATGTTTTTCCAGGTGTCTATTTGAAGGCCCAACAATAATTTGGTTGTTCCTTTGAAATCCCGATTTTATACGAGCTGTTAAAAACAGTCAAAAATACCGACAATCGTGTCAAATTCGGGCCTTATCATGAAGCTTGGTGGACTGGGTCTTCCCTTGCTCTCGATTCGTGGACTCTAATTATACAGCACTTGGCATAAAATATTGTGGAAGATGAGACCTAGAGCTGAAAAATGGCCTCTTGTGCGATGTTTTACGATGGAACCGTCCAAAACTAGAGTAAATTGAGTAAAAACAAGATAAATCAAGGAAATCGATTGTGATGCATCTCTCACTTAACTAGCCCGCGCTCACTAGCCCAACCGGCCACTTTAGCACTCCACGTATGCTCCGCACTGCATGCCATCCTCCGTTTATGCGGAAGTGATGAGTGATATTAACAGCTGATGCAGTATTGTCAGGTATTATCCAGTAGAGACAGAGATAAGAAGGTTCTCTAATCTCCGTTATAGACTGTAGACTGTACGAGGTTTCGGTTGTTAGTGACCACCACGGAAAAATTGTATGTGTCAGTCAGCGTCCCGATCAGAAATTTTGATACCTTCCCCGCGGGGTTTGCCCCGAACATGGGCCAAATGTATTGTGAAGCATATGAAGTGTAACGCCTTCCCCGCGGGGCACCCGCGAGGTATCATCGGGGCAATATTTGCGCAAATCTAGTGCAGTTTCTGTTGAGACCTTTGAAATAATTTCGGATATGTTTGTAATGTTATCACTATTATGTGATTGTTTAAGTAAAGTGTGTTCAAGTAAACTTGAGAATCCATTGAAGACCTGGGAAAGCCTCATAAGAGCTACTAATATCCAGCCTGTGTTTACTTCTACTGAGGGCAAACAGTCACTCGACTTTGCAGCGTGTGACGAAGAAATTAATTTTGCTGGACTGAGATTTGTGTGAGAAGTGATTGGTGCTCATCAATGATATTAAAATACAGTATGTTCACGTTAAATGCCTTTGTTGAAATTTCCATCATACACCCACAGAAGTGAGGTCAACTCTGAGACACTATGCAGGAATGTTGTGAAAGTGATCAGATACTTTGCGGGGGCCCTGCGGGGAAGGCGTTACACTTCATATGCTTCACAATACATTTGCCCTAATACCCGCGATGTTCGGGACATGGCGTAAAAATAACAAGGTGTGTGACCGCGCACGTTTTCGATGTGTCTCCACTCGACGCCATTTTGATATTCTTGACCGCGAACTTCCAAATCATGCTCCCTGTATAGTACTGTACAAACGAGTTGCAAGTAGGTCTTATTTTGAGGAAGGTAAGAAGTCCTAGCGTGAACAAGCGAGTAGGCAAATACGTAAATCTAGAACAATGCCGCAATGATATTGCAGTTGGAATGAAGAATAAAATCATGAATTCATTTCAATCAAAATGGGTATTTATTTTCAATTTAACTGTCCACGAGACTAAAATCTTGAGGGAATCGGTGAAACTGCACATTCTTAACATCGATAACTGATCCTGTGCTTTTTTTGCACTTCGACAGAATGATCTGGATAGGGGGACAACAATTGTCGGTAAACCAAGCCATACACGCTTGTCGGTCACCAACACTTACACGCGGCTCGAACTAGAATACGTAAGAAAGGCGAGTGGAGACAACTGGAGACTTAGAGAATCTCCACTCAGAGATTAGAGACCCTGAGTGGAGGGTCTCTAGTGGAGACAGGGCCATGTCTGCGCGAGAGTAGACGAGTTTTGAGGCTCCGGTGTCACACACCTTGTTAATATATTCCGCCATGGTTCGGGGTAAACCCCACGGGGAAGGTAATGACGGTCAGCGGCCATTTGAGATCTCCCATCTCACTCGCACCTAATAGGTTATCCCATGAGTGCGAGAGAGACGGAAGATCTCGAACGGTCACTGACCGTCATCCCATTGCAGTTAACCTCATGGCGCAAAGATAACAAAAGTTATCTTCACGCCATGGTTCACCTTGTTCTCGAAAGTACCAAAATTTCTGATCGAGACGCTGACTGACACATACATTTTTTCGTGGTGGTCCTTAACAACCAAAACCTCGTACAGTCTACAGTCTATAACGGAGATTAAGGAACCTTCTTATCTCTGTCTATACTGGATAATATCTGACAATACTGCATTAGCTGTTAATATCACGTATCACTCCCGCATCAACGGAGGATGGCATGCAGTGCGGAGCATACGCGGAGTGACAAAGCGGCCGGTCCTCGATTTATCTTGTATTTACTCAATTTACTCTAGTTTTGGACGGTTCCATCGAAAAACATCGCACGAGAGGCCATTTTTCAGCTCTAGGTCTCATCTTCCACAATATTTTATGCCGAGTGCTGTATAATTAAGGCCTCGACAGAAAGTGCGCATTTGCTCTTTTTCCCCCTTTTTCCCCTGTGGAAGTAGCGCCTTTGCGCGCCCGTGGCGGCGACTGCAACTACAGGGCCTATGCTTATACACGGGGAAAAAAGTGGAGAAAAGAGCATTGCGCACTTTCTGTCGAGGCCCTTAGAGTCCATGAATCGAGAGCAAGGGAAGACCCAGTCCACGAAGCTTCATGATGAGGCCCGAATTCGACACGATTTTCGGTATTTTCGACTGTTTTTAACAGCTCGTATAAAATCGGAATTTTAAAGAAACAACCAAACCATTGTTGGGCCTTCAAATAGACACCTGGAAAAACATTTTCTCATAGGTTTGGGGTCGGTAAAAAATGAAAGATTTTTTTTAATTGGCCTTGAAGGTTCACGTTTTTACAAAAATGCCCAACTTAAATCGGCTGTAGATCGTACGTGAGATAAGATAATGACACGTTCTGAAAGGGAAATTGGAGGTTTTTTCAAGGCCTACAAGTTTTTTCTCTTGCAAAATTTTGCTACGAGGCTTCCATTTTGACCTATACGCCTCCAAAGGTGGTGCAAAGTCGTATTTTTGGGCCTTTTTTGATGCAACCGTGGGACCTACCAGATATCAACTTTTGGGACCGGTCAATCTCTTTCTTGAAAGTGTACGTCATACCGAAAATAAATGCGCCCAGCTAGGATGAAAAAGATGCATTTGGGTCCGAGCTACGAATTTTCCAAGATAGCGAAAAATAGGCGAAAAACTGCTCAAAAATGGGACTTGGAAAATTCGTAGAGCCCGCCATGGGTCCCAAAAAAATCTGAAAAAGATTTTTTTCAACTATATTCTAGTAGTACTAACGGGAAAAAAATGTTTGGGGCATTTTTAAATTTCGTCGATTTTCAAAATGTTCACCTTGGTCCAGAATGACCCATATATGAAAGACACGTCCATACTCTGTTGCTCTGTTTCATCGAAAGAGCGTGAAATCAACGGTATCTAACTCTTAAATTCTCGCAAACCCTTTTTTGATCAAATTCATAAGTCAGCAGCTTCGCAATGGAATTCCCAATCATTTGGAATTCGTTGCTTCTCGGAACTCACGATGATCAATGAATGGTTTGAAAATCTGCAATGTGAGTTATAGCTGTAGGATCATAGGGATCAGGTGGTCATGCACATATGCAGTTTCCTAGAATATTCGAAGAAGAGCGCAAGTTCTGAGACGCGATGAAGATCAAATGGTTAGAAATCTTAATGTGTACCGCGGTGACTCAAGAATTTAATCCGAGAAGTGTTTGCATTCATTAAAAAATCAGATATTGTTACAATCACGGCCGTGAAACAGCCAATTGCCGTAAAATTGAGCAATTTTTGTGCGATATCGCGTTTTTTCCTCCCGCTAGAGAGCAAGCTTCGTTCTTGATCCAAGGAATTTTTGATCAACTTTTCCATCCAATCCAATATTTCCTTGAAGTGAATTCCCCATGTGATAATAATGATATAGCCATTCCTCCCCCCCCCCCGTCGAAACCTAACGATTTTGCGCAACATCTCTTCTCCTGAAATCCTCAAAAACCTTCGAGGGACTCATCCCTCCGTCCCTTCTTCTCAGTGCGTTGTTCTTTTGCTTTGCGCTTCCTCATTCACACTCCATCTGATCAATTTATGGCCTTTCATGAATTGTGGAGGATTACCCTAAGATGATACCACCGATCAGTGGCTCACCACTCCCAATCGACTTTGAGTTGGAGGTTTTTGAGGTCAAAATCGCTGAAATTGTGTACTTTTCTGGTAAATCATCATTTTCTCATTTGATCTCACCGCAATTTGGGTTACCTAGGCTATTGTCCTTTCGGCTTGATCTATAGACCGGTTGAGGGCATGCGGTAGCCGTGCGAGCTAAATTTTGTTCCAATTATTGTCGAACTCTGTAGCGATTCGGGCTAAAGAACAAGTTCGGTCATTCAAGTTATTATCTCACTCGAATGGTCTAACTCGTCGTCCAATGAATAAACGAACACATTTCGTCTTTCAGTTCAAATCGCAGAAGAATTCAAGAATAATTGGAACAAATATGTGTGTATATTATAGGTTAGGTCGTACCAGACGCCCAGTGGTTCCCATTTCCTTGCAATAATCGAATGATTTGAGCTGAAGGGTGAGTTGTCGAGTATAAGTCGGACGATACCAATAACTAGACAACTTATCTCAATTTCTGCACAGTTGAAATTTCCACATGAGTGCCGAATGGAACTTTACGGCCGTGTTGCCCGGCTACCCCGCATGTACTTGATACCGAAATTCCATTCGAGAGGATGTCGGATACCGACATTGTCGAGTTTCTAAACCATTCGACAAATTTCCGAGACATCGCAATCGTGATATTCAACGCCGATTCTGTTTTGTCCATCAAACCGGCGCTACTAATTGGAATGGCGATATCTCAAAAATTCGTTGGATGGTTTCGAAACTCGACAATAACGATAATTATGCAAATAGGATAGGATTCTGACATCCCCTCAATCTCCAGGGTCGAAGACAATTATTGGTTCTCCCTGCCATTCATTAAAACTCGGTTTCAACCAAATTCCGTATATCACTGAAACCCCCCCCCCCTCCAGTTTCCTCCCTCCATGAGCTCCCTTGAAAATGTAACTCAAGATATACAAAAATATTCATTTCAATATTCCCATTCACCTCATATCTTCTTCTCAGTCTGTTTTCTCAGTTCCAATGAACTGAATCGATACTCTTTTGGCATTTTGAATCGATTTGTCAATACCGAAGTTTTCAAAATTTGATCAATTATAATACAATGAAAATTGAATTTATCCTCAAAAAATCACGGATTCCACAAGATGCTCTGGTTTGATTATCTCTCCACCAACTGTACTGGAATTTCGCTTCAACTGAAGGACATATCTCACTCAAAAAACCCTAGTGCAGATAATGTGAACGGCTATCAAAGGAAATCTCGGAAAAATAAGCCAATCAAATCTTATCGAAATTCCATTTCAAGCTCGTATCTCCTCCTACAACTGATCCATTCACCCTTCTGATGAATGAAGTGAATACTTTCCCAGCATTCTACATCACTCAGTTGAAACCGAGTTTCATTCAACTACGTTTAAACGTGATCGAAATACATTTCTTCTTCAAAAAATCAGAATTTCCTCTAAAAACTCCATTCTAATCATCTTCAAACCAACCCTATCAATTACAATTAAGATAGCCAGGGAAATGGTGAGCACAGAAAGCAAGTTTCCTTTGATATGAGCCTCTTCATGCATCCACGACGGGAACAGTTGGAAATTGATGAAATATATCAATATTCCACCGTTTTTTAACGCAAGGAGGCCCTCGCTGTGAACGAACCTGCTTCCCGAGCTCATTCCCTCCTGGGCTATCAGAACTCCGCCTCAACCAAACCTTAGACTTTGCTGGAAAAACCTTAGTTTTGATGCCCCAAATTCCCCTGAAGGGATTATCGGTGGGGGATACTGAAAAAACTTTCGTTTGTGTCAGATGAGTTCTCGTAAGATTGTGGTGGAAGGATATATTTTGGTGTAATATAATGAGGTCTTAGCAATTTTAGTCCAATAAACGTATAATGAGTCGGATACGAGACTGCCGAAAGAGAACTGGAGAATCACTCTAGTTACCTTTGGGTGGTGATTGACTGGCCCTAGAAAAGCTCAACTTGATGAGATGAGTGGCACAGAAAGATTCCTAACGTATATAAAGGATAACACATGGATACGCATTCAAAAATGTCAGGAATGATCAGTATCTCCCTCTCTGTCTCTGGCGATGAGTACATCCACACGCATTACACATCGCTCCGTGTTTGAATGTGACTTTAACCATCAAAACGTCGTCCCGAGTGGCACTTTTTTGCAGATTGGATTTCCTCTTGCAGGCTCATACATCTGGAGCATCGCTGCATGGCTCCTGCATGAGCCTGGGAGGAATAATTCCAATTCTGCAACTCCAACTACAACATCGAGTCGGCAGTGCTTGGCGCCGAAAGTGAACCTTGTGCGCATGCTCGGAGGTCGTCTGCTACGCTGGCCTGCCACGACGCTGTCTGCTGCGCGATGAGCGAAAACATCTGCTGTGTCTGCAATGGCGACTTACGCACAGGCAGCAGAGAATGCGGCATTTGCAATGGATCAGCTCATGTCAAGTGCTCGAGATCATCCCGAGGAGCAGTGACATGTTTGCAATGCCTGCAGGTGAGCGACACCAATATCGCTAATTTAACATCGAGTGCGTCAAAGCAGACGACTCCGGCCTCACAATTCAACGCGCAAACAGCCAGAGAAAGAGAGGAGGAGAATACAAGCCTGCGAAAACGTGTGAGTAATCAGACCATCTCACACGAGGCTCGGCTCCCGTGGTACGTCAGGAACATCTCCCCCCGCTTCGCAACATACCACCACTGTACGGAGCGCGAAGCCTCCCACCACCAGTGCCTCTCATACCACCGAGAGTCCACAGCTCGCGCTCGCTGGGGGTAATCCACCGACTGCTGTCTCGTCTCCATCATGTGGCGCCACCAGCCACCAGTCCAGCAAAGTAAAGCCCGCGAAAATTCGAAAGCAGCAAACAGATTCGTGGCCAACTATTGCCTCCCACTCGCTGCGTACTACACCAACTGTGGAGTGCACTGTCGAATCGGAGAAGAGTAGCAGCCCCAACATCTTGGATCGACCTGCAGCGAACATCGAAGCCGTTGAATTCTCCTCAGAACAATTGGGTACTTATATCGCAGAGTACTCTGGACCTCTTTTTCCAACAGAACGAGATGCTCCAGAATCAGCTCGACGAGATAAACTCCCTTATGAGCCGACGAGACGTTGCCATTACCTCTCCATCTTTCACACCAGCAGTGAATGAGATGGATGATCGTTTGTTGGCGCGCGTGTCTTCTCTTGAGGGACTATTGGAGAAGCAGAGTTCCCAGCTGGAGGAGCTTCGCTTAGATCGTCAGCTACTTCTGGAGCAAAATTCCATAATAAGAGATCAGCTCCCCAGTCTGACTAAGCGACTGACAGGTAACCAGACTACTCTGCAAAATGATGAATTGGGTAATGATGAGTATATTAATGCCGAATCAACACATCAATCTTCGCGTCCCAATATTCCACCTAGAATGGACAAGCCTTACCAGTCATATGCTGGGGAACAAGGACGTGGACTCAGTAGGGACGGTCTTGAGCGCTGTAAGCTAATCATAAATGGTGCTTTGAGAGAAGATTCTGTGGCCTCACCGGCACAGGTATGTGATATTTCTTTTGCAGTGCTCAAGTCCATTCTCCCAAAGCTGCAGAGGGCAGACATTGCTGATGTCCATGTCTTGCAACCGGGGCATACGTCTGGCGAGAGGCCTTCAATTCATGATTCGATTTCATCTTCCCATGCCCCAGCTGCCATCTCCCGCACACTACCATCATGCGTGGTCCAACTCTCCAGTAGTATTCTGGTTAGGGAGGTGATTCAGGCTAAACGTTCTATCACCAATAACTAGTTCACGGCTAATAACATCCAGCCTGATTTACTTGACCCGGATACGGAAGCTCTCGTGCCAGATCGTGAGATCTATGTGAATGAAATGCTCCCCCGTGAGAAATACAAAGAATATATACGCTTAAGGTCAGTTGCACACGGTTCAGGATTAAAATACGTCTGGCACAGTGGCGGACGTTTCTGGGTTAGACGGAAAAATGGTGAGCGAGCGCATACGTTTGAATCTCTTGCTGATCTGCAGGTCATTCGAACGGCCTGTCGAAGTGTTCCGAAACGTTCTCGTGCACCCTCTAACAACACCCAGAGCTGCGCCTTCGTTCCGGAGCAGAGTTGTGCTTCGGCAGCAGAAAAAGCGAGAACTCCCTGACTAAGTACGGCTGCTGAGGAGAAACGAGGAAGTGGTAGTTCTTTGAAAGCGGGATTTATCAACCTTAACTCGCTGACAGATAAGATTGAGCATCTGCGCTTGCTCGTTGCTAACGATCCCTCCTATCATCTATTTGGGGTCGCTGAGTCGAAGCTAGATGAGTATGTGGATGACAGTCTCGTTCAGATTCCTGGGTTTTCACTGTTGAGACAGGATCGCAACAGGGAGGGTGGTGGGGAAGCTTTGTATGTGCGCAATGATTTTAAAGTAGAGAAACTAGTTTCTTATAATACTTTCGGCCCAGGAAAACCTGGCGTGCCTGAATTTCTTTTCTGTAGCGTACAGCAAGGCAACTCTCCTCCAATATTAGCCGTGATAGTCTATAGACCTCCAAAAATCGCCATGCAGAAGGACGATGGGCTGTTTGGCTCATTACGCCGACTGTGTGGGGATTATAGTCACAAAATTATAATGGGAGATCTGAACGCTGACTTGTTGGATACTGCTCATCCCGACACCAAGACACTGACTGCACTGACAGAAGAAGTAGCCCTACAGATAGTGCAGCATGGCCCGACTCACCAACACAACCCCAATGTTTCTCATACATGGATTGATCATATTTACGTAGATGACAATGACACCATTACTGACTTTCGAAACAGACTCCTGCCCAGTTTCGGCAGGCACTCGGTCATAGACGTCACCATCAACGTCTTCACTCCCACTCCGCCAAAAATTCCTTCACTCATAGGAATTTTCGTAACATCACTCCGGAGATGCTGAATGACCGTCTGCTTCGCTGCGACTGGACAGCTCTTGAAAATGCTGAAATCAGTTTGGAAGACGCAATTCACTGCTTAAATGAGAACTTGAAGACTGTTATAGATGAATTAGCGCCGGAAAAAACTATCAACCCGCGGAAAAATGATGCTCCTTGGATTGGTCCTGAGTTGAGGGTACTCATGAATAAGCGAGATGCGACGCGCAGGCGCTGGGAACGAAATCAACATAACCAGCGCAAGTGTCCTGAGCTTCAAAGTGAGTACTTTCGGCTTAGCGAAGAGGTCGACTTGCGCATGGAACAAGAGCGTAACTCCTTCCTTCAAAACCATCTTTCAGACGCTCTTGATCAACATAAGAACATCTGGAAGGAAATGCGCAACCTCGGCCTCCTGCCTAAAAGCAAAGAGGAGGAACTCCATGGTTTCACACCGGATGAGTTGAACGTTCACTCTGCGGGAGTTTCCGTCTCGCCTCACGAAAATATAGATGAAGCAATGGACGACATAAATTCGGCTTCAGAGGAGGGTTTTGAATTCAAGCCCACAAATTTCAACGACGTAGTCCTTGCTATCAAACATTTTTCCTCGCAAGCCCGTGGGTCAGACGGGATGCCCCAAAAAATGACCGCGAAGGCTCTCCCGGCTATTGGTGATCTAATTGTACATATTTTCAACTCCACTTCCACTCATAGCACTCTTCCCGCGGCTTGGAAGCAAACACAGCTGATTGCATTAAAAGAGACTACAGCTCCATCAACAGTCTCAGATTTTCGTCCTATAGCGCTGCTCTGCTTCCTTGCCAAAGTCCTGGAAAAAATCGCACACGGCCAAATCACGGAGTACTTAAAACAAGAGAAATTACGAGATCGCTTCCAGACTGGTTTTAGGCAATACCATAGCACCCAGACAGCTCTACTAAAGTTGACCGATGACATCAGAGTAGGTATTGACAAGAAGGAGATCACCTTGCTCCTGCTCTTTGACTTTAGTAATGCCTTTGACACGATATCACCATCAAAGCTGTTGAGCAAACTTCGAAATCTTGGCTTTTCGAATTCGGCACTTCTGTGGATAAAATCATACTTACAAGGTCGCACCCAAAAAGTCTCCAAAATCTGGTAATTCTGATTGGCTCGAAACCAATCTGGGTGTTCCACAGGGTTCCGTTCTCGGGCCTTTACTCTTCAACTTATATGTCAATGACTTACCTGGTTTGCTAGACGGAAAGTCGGTACATCATCTATTTTATGCGGATGACCTGCAAATCTATCTCCAAGTCGAGAAAACTAAGATGAGAGAGGGCATAGCTCGGCTGGGTGAAATAGGACGACTAGTAGCTGAATGGGCCAAGAGTTCCGGCCTGTGTCTCAACGCTGGCAAGACCAAGGCAATCTACTTCAGCTCTGAGAGGAATATCAAAGACCTAAAGGGAATGGACTTGCCAGGGGTTGAAATACAGGATGGAAAATTCATCCCGTTCAGTGACACGGTCGTGAGTCTTGGTGTTACACTTGACAGGGAACTGACGTGGAGACCGCACATTGACCAAGTAACCAAGAAAGTCAACAGAGCCCTATACGGATTGCGGTTTTTTAGGGCGTGTATCACCAGACCTCTCCGAATTCGCCTAATCGAGTCCTTGGTTCAACCGCACTTAGATTATTGCACGGTCGTGTACCTCGACGCCACGGACGAACAACGGCGATGGATACAGCGACTAAGCAATTCATGTGTGAGGTACATTTTTGATCTTAGGAGAGACGAGCACATCACCCCGTTTAGGGAATGTTTGGGTTGGCTACGTACTGATTCGCGGAGAATGTACTTCGCAGCTCTGTTAATGCATAGGATCATGCATTTAGGAGAGCCTGGCTACCTAGCTGCGATGTTCACCAGGTACCAATCCGAACGCCCCGCACGCGGTGATACAGAAGAGCGGGTACTCAAAATTCCCAATATGAGACTTGAGTACGGAAGAAGATCATTCCAGGTCCAGTGTGCTCATTTGTGGAACTTTCTCCCTCCGGGCTTTCGGCAGCTGCGGAAAACATCACAATTCAAAGAATCCCTGAAAGATTTTTCACTAACCCAGTCTTCGCAGAAGATTGATGTGGAGAAGAGGCATTATTTTAATCTGTAATGGGAAGGGCTCTTCTTTAATTTACTATTTTTTACATGTGACCTCAGTCACCAAATTGGTGATCTATAGCTGTGATATTAGTGTGAGCCCTTACCCCTCTTTTTATACTTCTGAGTATGCACCCTGACTAGTCACGAATTGTGATAATTATTGTCCTTGACCAAACCAGTAATTGAATGAAATTATCATTACTATTTTGTTGTACATATATTATATTCATTCTTATACGTGTTATTACATTTTAACGGGCATATGTAGGCGTATGTAATTGTATTTTTTGTCTTTGGACGAATAAAGGACATCTATCTATCTATCTATCTCGTCGGTTCGACCAGAAGGCGGTGATATCCAGAGTTCACTGGAAGCACTATTCAGATATTTTCTGATAATGATTCAGTACAAATACATCAGAAATTAATGTGAACTAAAATGATCGTGTGATTCAGTATAAATAGAGAAGTTCACCACTCCTCATAAATATGACATTGGTTGTAAGGTCAATCCCCAGATTCACCCTAATAACAGGCAGATACGGCTTTGAGGCAGCATTCTGCTAATTTCTCACCCAACTTACCCCTCATATGCCGACCTCAGGGATGGATATTCCCTCATATTTTAACATTTTATATGTTAAAATATGAGGGAATACGCTGCTAAAAGAGATTAGCTGAATGCTTTATCAAACCAATTTTATGAAATCAAAATCTCATCTATCTGAGATTTGAGATATCATGATTTTTCATTGAAATGAAAAATTCTATGTTTCCAAAATTATACAATCATCAAAACCAAATCTTTATCAGAGAATCTTCGATCTCTTTCAATAAGAAGTCAATTCTCCCTCATCAAATTCAGTGGCTCTTTTTCCGGAGATTCACAAAACTTTAAGAATATAAACTTCTTATAGATGGTTTGTGCTGCTTTGGGTCCGCTTGAGGAATTTCAAATTATTCATATCTCCTTTTTTTCATGGAGGACTTTCATAAGAAATTCCTTTGAATTCTTGGATCGATTGGCTGATACACAATTTTCGCTAGGACGCTATTTGGATAAGGGAAGGAAGTCTATACAGAGATACACGAAGGAACAGCCATAAGATTGCCTATCATGAGTCACGAAACATCTGATACACTTGTTCGAATATATGTGTCGAAATTTCAGGATATATTTTGAACAATCCAACAATAGCCCCAGTGAGTTTTGAACTTCCCCCGATGATGAGTACTCTTAGACTTGTGAATCCTCTTATGTCCAATTTAGAATGTTTTCGCAACAAACCACATCTTGAAAATGATTTATACTTTCTCCTGCTCACTCAAAAATAAGTGGAGGAAATGATCTAGAAGTATATCGACCTTTTGAATCGATCGGTCGATACAAAATTCTCGTATAGAGTCAACTATGTGGGAAGGAACGGTAATATGCTGTCGCAGACGAAGAGAACGGAATAACATGGCGTCACATGTAACGTGAAAATTCCATAACGCTTCGATAGATTATCCCGAAATCCTGCGGGTGCATTTTAAAGACTCTTCTCATGATGCAAGTGGATTTTGAGTATTCTCTGATGAGTATTTTCTGACTTGTAAACTGTTTTATGAGAAATTTTCAACTTTTATGAGAAAAACACGGCTCACAAATGATTTGTACTTCCTTCCTTTATTTTAAAAGAAGTTTTTCGGATGTAGTTTTGATGGTAGGAAAAAATCGAAGTTATGTGTTAACCAGTCAATTAAGAACCTCAGAAAACACTCATATTGAGCGACTCATATTCTTCGAGGCAGGAGAGGAAATTATAAATAGTGTGCATGATATGGAAAAATGACAAATTTCCAGAAAAAGTTTACAATTCAGCGAATAATGATCAGGAGGGGGGGGACTGGAAATGTAGCGTTCCCATCAACAGATATGGGATTTTGCACCAAATATGGGTGCAAAATTCTAAAGGGATTGGTGAAAACAGTGAAGAATCCCTGAGCCAGAGGAATCAACATAAATATTCACACATACACACAGACATGGTCAGCCCACCAAACAGTGAATGTTGCCTGAACGTTTCTGGAACGTTGTAATAGCAAACTTGGAACGTAACGTAGATAGTCGGGAACCTTGTAGGTTGAACGTTTGAGCATGGTAAGATGTCTACGAGGTGTCTGTTGTCTCAACGTTTCCAGCACGTTCCTGGGACGTTGCGAATATAGTAAATGAATGGAATGTTTTTCATGAATTGTTGTTAATTGACTTTTGTTGCATTCAAGCACAATCCCACCGTGTTTCATGTACTAGATGGACATGTTTCTGATTAAGCGCAATCGATGGGATTGAGCAGGAATGGAGCTGATAGCTTGCGAGAAAGGGAATTTTAGGAATAATTCATTTATTCAACAGAAAATTGTCTGAGTCTTGGTTGCACACGAAACATTCCGAAATTCATTGTTTAACCGTTGAAAAACCGTTGAAACGTCCTAGAAATGTGCTGGAAACGTTGAGACAACAGATATCTCGTATACATTCAACGTTGCTCAAACGTTCTACCTAAAGGGTTTCCGACTATTTATGGTACGCTCCAAACTTGCAATTGCAACTCTTCAGGAACGTTGAGGCAGCATTGACTGTGTGGTCGGAGAGGGCTTAAAAATGGGGTTGTAGTAGATTTCCAAGGCAATATCAAGAAAGACGGTTACCTACAATCGGTAGATGTAGGGGAAACGAAGAGAGCGGTACAATTTTCATGTATCCAAAAGCTTTATTGGAGGGAAAAAATTTTTCTTAAAGGAACCACTATCGAATAGAAGCTTCCTCCTTTGGGAAAGCAAGGAGTGGTTTGGATCAACCCCGAATCATTCCTACGTTTTCCAGGAACTATGAGGTGATTTTTCCATTTTTCGTGATTGCACAGCTAAGAATTCACCTAGGAAATTGCGTTCAGCGGACCCACTGCCAAAACGTTTCAACCCGGCCAATCTCAACGTATCGCAGCGCATTCAATTCCTTGTCTCATGACCTTCGAAATCCTTCTTCTTGAATTGCAAGTCCCCGATCTAGAGCTATTTCATGGGCAAAACATGAGATGGCCAACATCGGAGTGTACCCAACATGCCCCCGTATGGTTATCCCAGAGACGCGTATGACACGCCAAGGAGATTGGAATTCAATCACGTTCAAACGTAGTTGAATGAAACTTGGTTCCAACCAATTGATATCAAATGCTGAAAAAGTATCCACTTAATTCATCGGAAGAGTAGATGGATTAGTTGTAGGAGGAGGTACAAGCATGGAATGGAATTTCGATGGAATTTTATCGACTCATTGTTACGAGATTTCCTTTTATCGCAATTCAGATCATCTACACTAGGGTTTTTTGGGTGAGACACATCGGTCGGTTGAAGTGAAATTCCAGTACAGTTGGTGAAGAGATAATCAAACTAGAGCATCTTGTGAAATTCGTGATTTTTGGAGGATGAATTCAATTTTAATTATATTATAATTGATCGAATTTGGAAAACTTCGGTATTGACAAATCGATTCAAAATGCCGAATGAGTATTGATTCAGTTCATCGGAATTGAAAAAAAAAAAAAAAAAAAAAAAACAGACTGAGAAGGAGATATGAGAGGAATGGGAATATTGAAGTGAGAATTATTGTTTATCTTGAGTTATATGTTTGGGGAAGCTTATTGGGGCGATTCAGGCTATCCGAACTGGTATTTTGTGATATCTGGAGTTGGGTTGAGATGGATTTTCAATGAATGGCAGGAGAAACCAATAATTGTCTTCGACTCTGGAGATTGAATGGAATTTCGCAGAGTATAAAGGGCATTAGGGAGCCGGGCAACACGGCCGTAAAGTACCATTCACCATTCATGTGGAAATTTCAACTATGCAAGAATTGAGATAAATTGTCAAGTTATTGGTATTGTCCGACTTATACTCGACAACTCAACGTTAAGCTCAAATCATTCGATTATTACAACAATGTGGGAACCACTGGGCGTCTGGTACGACCTAACCTATGATATACACACATACTTGTTCCAATTATTCTGGAATTCTTCTGCGATTCAAACTGAAAGACGAGTTTTGTTCGTTTATTCATTGAACGACGAGTTAGACCATTCAAGTTAGATGATGACTTGAATGACCGAACTTGTTCTTTAGCCCAAATCGCTACAGAGTTCGAGAATAATTGGAACAAAATTTAGCTCGCACGGCTACCGCATGCTTTCAACCGGTCTATAGATCAAGCCGAAAGGACAATAGCCTAGGTAACCCAAATTGCGGTGAGATCAAATGAGAAAATGATGATTTACCAAAAAAGTACACAATTTCAGCGATTTTGACCTTAAAAACCTCCAACTCAAAGTCGATTGGGAGTGGTGAGCCACTGATCGGTGGTATCATCTTAGGGTAATCCTCCACAATTCATGAAAGGGCATAAATTGATCAAATGGAGTGTGAATGAGGAAGCGCAAAGCAAAAGAACAACACACTCAGAAGAAGGGACGGAGGGATGAATCCCTCGAAGGTTTTTGAGGATTTCAGGAGAAGAGATGTTGCGCAAAATCGTTAGTATCCGGCGGGGGGGGGGAGAAATAGCTATATCATTATTATCACATAAGGGATTCAATTCAAGGAAATGTTGGATTGGATGGAAAAATTGATCAAAAGCTCCCTGGATCAAGAACAAAGCTTTCTCTCTAGCGGAAGGGAAAAACGGGATATCGTACCAAAACTGCTCAATTTTACGGCAATGGGCTGTTTCACGGCCGTGATTGTAACAACATCTGATTTTTGAATGAATGCAAACACTCTTCGGATCAAATTCTTGAGTCACCGCGATACACATCAAGATTTCTAACCATTTGATCTTTATCGCGTCCCAGAACTTGCGCTCTTCTTCGAATATTTTAGGAATCTGCATATGTGCATGACCACCTGGTTCCTATGATGCTACAGCTATAACTCAAATTGCAGATTTCCAAACCATTTATTGATCATCGTAAGTCTCGAGAAGCAACGAATTCCAAATGATTGGAAATTCCATTGCGAAGCGTGCTGACTTATGAATTTGATTAAAAAAGTGTTTGAGAGAATTTAAAAATCAGATACCGTTGCATTCACGCTCTGTCGATTAAACAGAGCAACAGAGTACGGACGTGTCTTGCATAAATGTTCAGACGAATTGTCATGCAATAACTCTATCGAGTTCAGCGACCCTTGAGAACCATCAGTACATTTTTCCCCAAGACACCAGACATCCTCGTACTTTAATCGTTTCAACAACTTGGTTAAACAAATCTGGTAGACCAATTGTGGAGGAGTGATGAAATCAGGACCAAATTCAGCAACCTTGAAAACCCCTGAGTGGATTTTTCTCGGCAAAACCATCTGTTCCGTGATTCATTTGTCTAAATAACTCGGACATCAATGACTTATGTGAGAATTGAATGCAGTGACTCTCAGATCCTTGTGTATATGGGGGAATCCCAGAAACTTTTGACTTTTGCTGTCACTCCTCGATCATTTGGGCTGTACGACGTCTCATAAGGCCTAATCAGTCAAATTTTCTTCGTTCAGATGTCCTGAAAGTGGACACCGAATTTGGGATCGATTGGCGGATGCGGATAGACACTAGAGAAGGTCGTGCGCGAGGAAACACCCGAAAATCAAGGAATTGACGTGTCATTTGGACCGACTCTCAGAATTTGTTGAGCTCTCACGGTTCTTGCGTACCAGAGCGGAGTCTGTAACTCTGCGGGAATGTTTCTGATGATCTGAAGTTGTGATTTTCCTCTTAGTGGGAGATGTACATCGATGTATTGAGCCGTGACAGGCATTGGACGGTCTGTCGGTCCGTTTTGATGAGAAATCATTATCCCCGTTGTTACGCTCATACACTTTTTAGCGCATTCTAGAAGGACTCTGCGATGAACCTATTGTTTTACCCACGCGAAAACAAAGAAATCGACCTACTGCACATCTATGTACAACAATGGGGGAATCGAAGAGCTGCGTTCAACCGGAATGAAATTAGTGTTACTCGTGGTATATTCAACGCCGTTCTCGGCGGTGTACATTTGCTGTAATCAACGGACGGACTCCTGAATACCGAGAAATAGTAGGTAATAGTATCAGAAAACCATATCCACGTCGCTACGCTCAGACTCCGGCGCGTTTGAGAGTGCCATCTGTTTGAATGGGGACAATTGACAGATTTATATAGACGAAATCGTCTCGGAATATTCTATAAAATCTTTCGAAGGGTTCAGGGACATTCCGGATTGGTATAAGAATGACTAGGATCGTATTTGATATTTGTATTTATCACTCTCCACGAAGGAAAATTTTTCCCGAGACACTTCCATATTTAGTGTATTTTTGCCACCTTCGGTAGATCACGAGCCTCCATCATTACTATTGTGCAATTCTTATCACGCATTCTGAAAGTTAAGACTTTTTCATGTCCATTCAAGTATTCTAAGAGACCCCCTGACGCTTACCCAAACAATGAAAATTCAGGAACGAATTTTCCAAAAGTACTCGCTCAAGACTTTGTTCTGTAAGTCGTTTAGCGATCTTTCCCAGATGACCCACATGAAAGATTATGTTTTTGGAGCCTTTAAAGGAGGGGTATAAGAAATTTCGAACATATACACAGCTTTTTTCTATAATTCCACTTTTGGAGGCCAAAAGCCAAAAGTTTTTGGGATTTCCTCATATATTTTTGCAGATTTCCCATTGTTCAACGAAATCCGAAAAGTAAATCAAAAACACTTCCTCTTTAAAATTCGCGTCGGATCGGGATAGCCTCTTCAAGTGAGCCTTCTATCGACCCCTAGGTAACCTGACTCGCTGGCCACGAGGTAAGGTGTTAGCCTTTGGATCGAAAGGTTGTGGGTTCGAATCCTACTGCCGGCAAAAAATGTCATGAGCGATCACTTCCTGATAGGCGAGTGGGAAGCCTTTTTTTCATTTTTTGGATCATTTTTTGGATCCTTTCTTTCTCTTTTTCCTCTGCTTTCAGGCTCTTTTAGGTAAGTTTCAAGAAGTGAAGTGGATATTCTTCTGTGATCTGCGATTGTCGTCGAGTGGTTGCAACGAAAGTTTCAGCAACGTCTCTGCAACCTTCCATGGAACGTTCGACCCTCGCTCCTCGCAGCGACGTTGCAGCAACGTTTCAGTACAACCTCTTGCCTGTGATTTCGAAGTTTTTGTTGCGAAAAAAGTTGCAGTAACGTCCCAGCAACGTCTGTGCAACTTTCCAAGAAACGTTGGTCGGGGTCCTATCTGCAACGTTGCATACTAAGTTGTAGAAACGTTGTGGCAACGTTCCGGTACAACGTCCTTCCATGAGTCATGAAAATTCGCCGCATAGATAGTTGCGGCAACGTTTTCGCAACGACTTTGTGACCTTTTTTGCAAGGTTCCCTGCAAGAATGCACGAGAGGTTGTAGAAACGTTTCAACAACGTAGCGGGGATGGAAATTGCAACCAAACCCGATTTCCAAACCAAAGAAAAGCTAGACCGAAGGTTGCAGCAACGTTTCTACAACAATTTTGCAACTTCTGAGCGACCACCCGACAACAAACTTGCGACCTTCGGTTGGTTGCAATTTTGGTGGCAACAACCATCCCGGGCGGACATCAACCTGTTGCAGCAACGTTGTGGCAACGTCCTCGCAAGTTGAAGACTTGGTTGTAAACGTTGCAGAGCGACGTTTCTGCAACGTTGCAGCAACGATCACTCCCAATAAGGTGTGTTCTGAATGTGTTTGAGTGTTTTCGTATATTTATTGGGGTGATATATATTTATAGTTCATTTAGTATTGATTGAATGATCATATTATATGAATTGAAGAGAGTTGTTTCGAAAATATTTGGAAATCGAATAGAGATACCTATTCCAGCTACTTCTTATCAATTGTAAGAAACATTTATGGAATGATAAATGAGAGGAAATTCGAATTATTTCTGATAGAATATTCAATTCATTTCATGAAACAGTCCGTGTATGTCTGTTCGTAGCCCATAATTTCAAGCTTACAATAGAATATAGAATCCTATGGAGGAGTCATTGCTAACAGGGAACCTTAGAGGATGTGTGTAGAATGACTCAGGATCGTAGGGATTCTACTGGGCTGAAATTTCACATTGGAATCCGTCTGTAAGCTCATAAGAACACCTATTACTTGTCATTACCTCAGCACTTTTATGAGGCACCCTCCCGCAGGCGATAGCCAAGTATTGGATTCTTCGTTTGTTTTTGTCACGTCATTTTGAAAGTTAAATTTCTCACCATAATGTAATTTTTCAAAATTTGCAGAATTATCTCATATTTTGAAGTGAACCTGTCCTATCGTCGTGGTCTTGATTCGAATAGGAAAAAGAAGAGTAATGTTTCTTACAGTCAATTTGGATTTGTCGGAGATATTTTTGAAGAAAATTGGAAATTTTGAAAATTCAATATTATCTTCCCTTATTTCAATTATTTTACTGGATTTCGTAATGGGACTCGAATTTCGTTGTGAGTTCTATTTCTTATTTGGAATGAAATGACACAAAAGGGAAGGGACGGCTGATTTTTCCGTCCCTTATGACTTTATATTTGTGATTCAGAGAATCAATTTGACATTATTCTTCCATATTCAATAAAACTAAATATGACACGATTATACTATATTATACCATTCAATTATACTAAAATATACAAATATATGATATAATATAATACTGAACATTTCTTATATCTGTATAGATTACCAAAAGAATATTATCCTAGGTATGATTTGGCTCATCCGATGGTTCCTTGCAGTTGGTGTTCCTGGCATCCTCCCACGAGAACATGAACATCTTGTCGATCTCTTAACACCGCTTCTGAGTATGCGGAAACGCCACAACCGCTCGCTCTCAAACGACACCTGAACAATTCTGCACCATTGCAGCTGCATATATGCTATAAAAATGATGCAGAACTGTTGAACCCTGGGTCGTGTTCGAGTTCTGTTTCAATAAATACAAAAACAATATTACATCATTTTTTTCCGGAATGAAATCGATTTATTCGTTTGTGTGTGTGGGCGTGAGATTGTGTACGTGTGTGTGTGTCTGTGTTTGAGTGTCAGTATGTAAGTGTGTGTTGAGTGTGAGTGGGCGCGTGTATTTGTGTGTATTTGACCGGGTATTTTATTCATTGAGAAATTTTTTTATTTGATAAATAATGAAATGATAACTCGCCTGTAGTTAGTTGTTGATCCCACTGATTCCTTGTTGTTTTGATCCATTGTCGTCTCCGCTCCATCATCTTTTCGTCTTGTAGTTGATTTTTCTGGCATCCTCCCACAAGAACAAGGAGCTTTTGATAATTTCTTATCACCGCTCCTGAGTCTGTGGCAATGCCATCGCTGCATGTCTTGAAATGACACTTGACCAGTTCCGCACCATTGTTGCTGTATGCATGCAATACAATGATGCAGAACTGTTTTCCCTGAGTCGAGTTCGGCATCTGTTCTAATGAGAATGAATAAATACTATATAATTCTTCGCAGGAATAAAATCGACTTGTTTGTTTCTGTATGTGGGTGTGTGTGTGTGTATGTGGTTGTTAGTGTGTTCTAAGTGTGAATGGGTGGATGTATTTATGTGTATTTAATCGGTTATTTTATGCATCAATGAATCCTTTTTACATATGATGAATAATAAAATAATGATTTACCTGTGATTAATGGTCGATGCCATGGATCCCTCGTTGTCTTGATCCCTTGTTGTTTCCTTTGTACTATCTTCTTGATACAAAGATGGGAGATCCGCATCCACTGTGCTTGCGGTGAAATGTGATATAGAAGTTTGCACTGGTATCCTCAGCAAATTGTTAGTGCGCCGCCGTCAGTGGATCCGCAGCAAACTGTCTGTGCACCGTCAGCAGAACAACTTGGTGTGTTGTTCTGCTGAGCCGTCTTTTGGTACTTGTACGCGCGGACGAGTGTAAGTGCTGCTATTGCATGGACGCTCAAACGCGACGATTGACAAATTTCGCACTACTGTAGCTGCTCATATGGAGTAACAGTGGTGTGGAACTGTGCAGATGTGGATAAGTTCTGACACAGCTTACATGTAGCTGAACAACTGTGTCTCGATTGGGTATTGAACAACACCTACTGTTTACGTTTGCGCAGCACAATCTGGGAACCTTTTCCTTGTTTAGAGTCAAAACCAAATTCTGGGACTCGACTGAATACCTATTATGGTGGTATTGGGTAAGTGTGTGGGGGGGGAGGGGGGGTGGATGGATGAGGTTGTGTGGTGGGTCTATGTGTGTGTGTGTACGTTTGTGTGTGTGTGCGCATGAGCGCGAATTCAAACGATTGCGAGTGGGTGGATGGTTGCGTAAACGTGTGCGGGTGTATGTGTGTGTGTGTGCGTGCGTGATTGAGTGTGCGTGAGAATAAAATCATGTCATAACTGTTACAGACCTCTAACTCACCCTAGTTGGCACAATGGAAATATTATGATAGGAGAGTTTCTATTCTAGAACGAGAATTGCTAAAATATTACTAAGCAATTTTTCATGGACGCTCTTGAGTCGGTTGATCGAGGAAACGATTTTGTATGTGCTGATCTCAATTTCACAATAATTCCACAAGATGGTGCCTTGATCGCTCTTATGTGAATTGATAACTTGGAAACTGCAAGATACACGTATAACAGAAATCTATGAAAAACACTGCTGAATTTCGAAAAATCGAACGCTCCGAATGAAGTAAAGCCCAGCGAGCGTTAGCGAGCAAGGCAATACCTCTAGTTTGTATTAAGTAGAGTCGAGATGAGAATATTGGTCCATATTGTGAGTCAAGCACGCTGAAAGAGTTCATCTTGTCTCCTTGCACTTGGGTCCACGATTCGGGATTCATGCTCCAATAGGAGATTATTGTATAGATGACCACTTACCATCACGAAGAACATATTTTATCACTTACACTTGATGAAAGAAGTATATACTCGTGTCAAGATGCGAAAACTTGGGCCGGAGAACGGGTTGCCCATGCGCAGAAATTTCATTCTTTCTTCTTCCAATTTGATTCACGGATAGTGCGAGCACGGCAGGGCTTTGAAGCAGGAGACACACACAATTTATATGAACTGATGACTCGTTTATTCAGGACTCGTTGATTCGTAGACTCGTAGATTCAATAGGCACAATAATCAATATATACAATAAGCACAATATACACAGCGGAAAAATTCGTTGAGGTTAACTGGCGGCGTGACTGCACTTGAACAGGGCTCACAACGGAGTGAAGACAGTCGTGGGGCGGCGTAGCAACCAAACCGTTCCGTTGTTCAACAAAAGACGCGCGCTCATTTGAATATATTCGTATGGTTCTATTTAGTTGTATAAGTATATTTCCAACACTCCCTCCCTTATACAAATCTTTGAATCCATATGAATGTAAAGGCCTCTGAATCTAAAGAAACATCATTAAAAAATCTTATAATTGAATCGTTGTAAACACAATGCTGTTTAACTGATGAGCGAAATATTTGAACAACAAGTAGTCAAGTAAAATGAAGAATCGTTTACATAGCCTTGAATTCTAATAAGCATATCAATACTCATTATGATAATTGTCAGAAGAACAAACTTAAATTTCTAAACACTTGAAAATATCTTCTCATTGTTGTTCGTCACCTGTGAACATATAAGAAAAACAAACAACACATATTAAGATTCAATTATTTTGATTCATGATTCATAAAGATTCCAGATTCATTCCTAACGATTCCTTGGATTCTTTGTAATCTTACGAGTAAGATATTCATGTGATTCGTATGGCAATGGTTTAGTCATAATATCAGCAACATTTTCTTTTGTTGCAACCCATTTGACTATAATCTTTCCTTGTTCAACACATTGTTTTATGAAATCACCATGTGTTTCAGCCATATGGACTCTATTTCCAGATTTTTCTCTTTGATTCAATTTCTTAGTAATTTCATCAATTGGTTCGTCGAAAGTTTTTAGCTTATGACTGCCATCCATTTGAGTGCAATTACCGGCAGATTGATTATCACACCAAACTGTGACAGGATATGAAGTCTTTCCTAATGTATATCGAATCGATTTATCTATTGAGATGAGTTCTCGACAAGCTTCACTCATTGCTAGATATTCTGCTTCACAAGTCGAAAGAGTAACATATTTTTGTTTGTAACTTTTCCAAGCGATTACATCCCCGAACAATTGAATAACATAACCTCCAGTTGAAGTTGAATCATCACAATCTCGGAAACTAGCATCAGTTAATGCCTCTAAATTTTCACCTAAAGATGTAAAAACGATTCCTAGATTCTTTGTTCCTTTGAGATACCTAAAGACTCTCTTAACATTTTTCCAATCAATTTCAGTTGGATTACTCTGTTTTCTAGCTAGAAAATTTACAGCAAAAGCAATGTCAGGTCGAGTAGCTACTGATAAGTACATCAAACATCCAATAGCTTCTCTGTATGGTACTCTTTTTGATTCTTGATTCGTAATCGTAATTTGAGATTCGTTTGATTCGATTTTACTTTTCTTATTTTTGTTACTCACTTGTCTCGTTATCATAGGCGTATTTTGAGGATTGGAATCTTGCATATTAAATTTTTCTAGAATCGTTTGAGTGTACTGAGCTTGGTGTAATAGAATCGTTCCTTTTTCAATATTTCTTTCAATATTCATACCTAGGAATAGTTTGGGTTCACCAAGATCTTTCATTTCAAAAACTTTACTCAAATGTGATTTCACATACAATAATTTGTTTGAATCGTTACTTGCAACTATCATATCATCTACATATAAAAGAACAAGTATCATTATTCCATTTTGCCTCCATGTGAAAAGACAAGGTTCATGTAAATCATTCTCTAAACCTAGTGCTTTCATTTCCTTTTTGAATCGTTTGTTCCATTTTTTAGGACTAACTCTCAAACCATACAATGATCTTTCGAGTTTACATACTTGAGTCGATAGAATATTTTTATCAACCTCAAGACCTTTTGGGATTTCCATGTATACTTCTTCATCCAAATCTCCATTCAAGAAAGCTGTCTTAACATCGAGTTGACAAGCTTGAAGTTGATATTTATTTATGATAGCAAGAGTTGCTCTAACTAGAGATAACCTTGCTACTGGCGCGTAAGTTTCCTTTAGATCATAAATATTTTTATCTTTGAATCCTCTAATAACTAATCTAGCTTTATATCTGGATTTATCATTTGATTCTATCTTTCTTTTGAAAACCCATTTTGAATCTATAATATTTGCTCGTGTACCATCATTCTGAGTTTTAGGTCGATCAACTAAAGACCACACTCGATTCTTACGCATAGACTCTAATTCTTCGTTAATTGCTTTGATCCAAAATTTTCTTTCAGGAGAAGCCATTGCTTCTTCATAAGACGTTGGGTCTTTGTACAATGATGCAATGAGAATATGAGCTAAAATATCATCTTGACATCGTTTATCAGAATCATTATGAACCTCACTATAGTTAGCAAAACTAGAATCTTGTATTGGTTTCTGAGTTGAGGTAATTTTATTATTCTCAGAATGATCAATCTTTCTTTTGGCTTTACTACGAGTCAAAGGACCTTGAGATATTTGAATCGTCTCATCGCCTTGATGAGTCGTGTGAATTCTTTCGTTTTTCCGAGGTCTGCCTCTTTTTTTATTTTTAGATGAATCGGTTACAAGTTGTTTTTCCGGAATACTACTTTCATCATTGACACCATCAAAGTGAATCGAATCGTTGATGGTATCAACAACTTGTTTTGATGATTCAATCGTATCTCCATTTGTAAGTGATTTCATTTTGTAAATATCACCATAAACTAATTTTTCATTGAATCTAACATTTCTTGATTCTAAAAATTTCCGTGAAGAGGGATGCCAAAATATGTAACTTGTTTCTTTGTATCCTACCAAATAAACTTTGATAGCTTTTGCTTCGAACCTAGATTTTGATTTGTTGACTTTGACATAACTCACACATCCGAATCGTCTAATTTGTTCCAAATGACAACTTGCATTTGGTGCGAATTTGTTGATTGGAATATCATATCCAATAGCTTTGTGAGGAGTCTTGTTATAACAACTTACAGCAACTTCTGCAGCTAATTCCCACATTGAGTTAGGTAAACCAGAATCAATTAATAGAGCTAAATTTTTCTTTGAATCGTTTTGTTGAATCGTTCTGCTGTGCCATTATGTTCAGGAGTATATGGAGGAGATAATTTTGATTCTATATTCTCCTTTTCTGATACTTCTGCAAAATGTCCTCCCATAAATTCAAGAGCTTGATCTGATTTGATATAGCAAACTTTGACATTTTCACCTATCAAATTTCGAGCTGATATCAAGAATGATTCTAACGCCTGGCCAGCTTGGTCTTTACTCTTCAAACAATAGACCATTGAGAATCTAGAATAATCATCTACAAACACTATAATAAATACATTTTGTCCAGGATACGACACAGGACTTATTTTTCCCATAATATCCGTATGAATGACTTCAATAGGTCTTTGAGCTCTTGCTCGCACTTCTTTGAATGGTAATCTTTCCATTTTCGACATTATGCATACTTCACAGTCTAGAATAGAATCGTCAAATTTTACATTTTCTAACAAATTTGTTTTCTTCTGAAGTGTTCGAAGATAACCCAAAGATGCATCTCCTAACCTAGTATGCCATAGTTGTCCTAGATTCAAACTTTTAGAATTTTCACTCGTTTGTTTATCTAAATTCTTATCAATTGAATCATTTGAATTTATCAACGATATCAATTCATCAGAGCTTATAATAAAATTCTTGAGTGAGCTATTACTGGAAAGATTCGTGGTAGACTCTACTGGATTCTGCTGATTGTTGAGAGTTTTCTCTACTAGAACTACATTTTTCTCCCTCCCAATCAAAGAATCAGTATTTGTAGATTCGTTAGTAGCTCCCTCCGAAGCTAACAACTCTTCATCGTTATGAATCGTGTTCGACTCTTCTGGTGATTCAAGATGTGATACTACTCGAGCATTACATGAATAATTTTTCAAAGTGGATTCTTTAGAATCATAAGACTCATTATTTTTAACTTCAAATCGAATAATCCAATTCGGTTTCTTATAAGTACCTTGGAAAAGAATTTTATCTGTGAATTTATCGTAAACTTTGAAGATTTTATCATCTAAATAAATTGAAAACCCTGAGTCAGCTAATTTTCTCAAAGAAAGCAAGTTTTCAGATAAATCTTTAGTAGCAATAACATCAGTCAATCGAATCAATTTTTTATCAGATGTCTCATTTGCTAAACTGAGTTCACCTTTCCCATCTATAACTAAATTTGCGAATTCATTCTTATTCGCACTCTTAATGATTCCATTTTCGAGTCTTTTAAAATTAGAAAGAACCATAGACTGATTCACTATATGATCAGTTGCACCAGAATCTGCGATAAAATTTATAAAATTTTGTGCTCGATATGATTTTGAGAATAATTTCTTACCTTCACTCTCACTTTCGCTTTCTTCATCTTCATTTTCGCTTGAATCTACAACCATTCGAGCAGCTCGTTTAAAATTCTTCTCACTCTTTTTCAAATTTTCTTTCTTACTAATTTTGCCTAGATTTTTCTTTCCAGATTTTCTTTTTCGTAGATTCTTACTTTGATTGTTAGAATCTGAGTCTTTGTCTTTTATTCTAGATATAGAAGGACTCTTACCTCGTCTAGGATTTGGACAAAGTCCACCCTTTTTGTGTACTGTCTGGCAGCGATAATGTAGCCCCTTGTCAGTGTTGTGGAGAGGACAATCAACACCAGCTCTGTGACCTCTCTGACCACACCTATGACAAGGATTTGAATCGTTCTCGTTGTAGCTGACTCTATTGACTCTTGAATCGTTGCGTTGATTGCGATCAGATTCGGACTGAAACATGAATGATTTCATTTAATCTATATTCATTCCGATCTTGTTATCGTTTTTCTTTATAAGATTCGTTTGTCTCAAATCTTCATTCACTCCAGAGACTGCATGATAGAATAATGAACTCAATTCTTCATCATCCAAAGGTTTTGATTCGTTAGATAAATCATACTCTCTCACTAGAGAGTCGAATCGTTCGCAAAAATCGAATACCTTCTCGTTTCGTTTCATTCGAATTTCATATAACTTTCCTTCGATAGTTACTGGATCTAAATTCAACTCTTTCCTTCTGAGTTCTTGAAGTTTGCTCAGATATTCTTTTGGATCTTGAATGTTAGTGATTCTACTATGACACTTTTCATCAATTCTATTCATGATTATATCTCTGACTTGATTCTTTCTTCGAATTCTTTGAGTCTCAGTAAATTCTCTAGAATTAGGAGAACTATCATCAATAATATCTATCAAATCATAACTTCGTAATTCAGACTTGAAATAGTCCAACCATAAATCGAAATTCATTTTTTCAGACAGTTTGTATTTTCTGTCAATATGAATTTTTGATGTAAGTGAATCGTTCGCTAATTTCCCTACGAGAATTGATTTCAGAGTCTCTTCTAGATTCAAAGAATCATGAGTCGTGGTTAAATTTTGTAGGTTATTTACCTGTTCAGTTGGAGTCGTTTGATTCATTTGAATCGTTGATGAATCGTTGGTTGCACTCGTACTTGGTTGATGAGTGCGAATCGTTGTAGAATCTTGAGTTGCACTTGTGCTTGGTCTTTGATCAGTGCGAATCGAAGAATCTTGAGTTGCTCTCGTACTTTGTTGAATCGTTGTGGAATCTTGAGGCGGGCGATTTATTTGAGAATGTTGTTGACCCATGTTGAGTCTTTTCAATTCTTCAGTCTCCTTCTCAATTTCAGCTCGTCTCAAGCGCATCCTTTCAATATCAGCACTCAACTTCAGACTTTCGTTTAATTTGTCGACAACTTCGCTGGATTTTTCGACCAATTTCTTATGAGTAGTGAGAGCAGAACTGAAATCCCTCGCTGCATCTCTGAATGTAAGTACGAAATCCGTAGAAACGTTGATCGTATCCGGAACATACGTGGTCTGTCTATCTCTTGACGTAGAACCAGTATTCATACTTGTATTTGGCGTTGACATACTCATAGGTCTCGAGTTCAATTCAGGTGGAGTCGTAAAATCTTCTTTTTGAATCTTAGGGTCCTTATTATTTGCTGTAAAAAAGTATTCGTGAATCATTATCTGGATTTTTTATTCGTGTCAGGCCTGACTATTTTGATTCTTAGATTCTTCTCCATAAGTTTATTCATAATCATCTCAAGAAACTTAGAAATTCTTTAACTTTCCACAGCTTACAGAATTTATCAGATGGCTTGATCTAAAAACTCATTTTCATGAACACCTCAACATTTACATGAAATAAAAGAAAGTTTTAAATATGAATCTTACTTTTCTCTTGATCATTTCGAGATTCGTCTACTTCCATTGTTTCAATTTGACGAACTTCATTTGGATCTACAATAACATCTAAAATGTTAGAGGATTGTTCCGATCCACTCAAGATCTCGTCATTTTGTTGAATTTCTTTATCAGCCATCTTAACCGGGATATGAAACAGAATTGAAATGATTCGTGAATATTCGTCCGAGATTCGTATGTTTTCTAGATTCTTTCAATTTTGATTCTTATACCAGATATAACTTTCAATAATGTTTCATACTTCCAAGTTAATAGAAAATGCAATGCGATTTTCAGAAAAACTAAGAAGCAGAAGTTTTGGACTCATTTGACGCATATGCACTCATATGTGCACCTCTCTAGGATATTACCAAGCACTGCTGTGATAAAATCCAGATTTGGGTTGCGCACACACATATGAGCACTGTAAGCAACTTCGTCACAAACTTCTAAATCGATTACAAAAATTCACCGAACATCAAGTTTCAATTTGTAACTGATCCCCGGAATCCAAATTTTAATTGAACCTAGGAAATTTTATTTCAAATTTCGACCATGATAAAATCTACCAAAATTCAATAAAATATATGGATATTTGTCGAATTCTGTCAATTCATAGATTCTTGAATCGTAGACTCTTGACTCATTGAACCGGTAATATGATAACACGAACATCAATGCATCATATATATATTAACATAAACATGAGTGCAGAACATTTGTCTAGATATTTCACAAGAAATCGTAGCGATCGCCAATGTAAGCAGCAACATCCCCACGCAACGAGAATACACATCCGTGTGCCCTGGTTAGAAAACCGCGAACATCTACATGTCTTGAGATCAAGCAAAACATGCATCCTACGCGCGTACGAGAGCATCAAGAAACAAGGTTATTGCAGCAAGCCGCATGCTCGATAAATCGTATTCAATGTCAACCGACGAATCACAAAGAATCCCCTTTGAGTCTGTTTACCGAATCGAATCGAGTCGCGATATAGACCTAACCCTAACACACGTAAACGAGAGAGAGAGAGAGAGAGGACGCGCGCGCGCGAGAGCGAGATAGCGCGAAAACACGTCGTTACTGGTTGGCTTATAGCGCGAGAATATACACGTGCGCGCCACGAACACGCTGTATGATTCGCGATGCAACATGAACTGCAACCTTGATGATGATACTCCTCCGAGATGTCGATAACCCACTACAATGGCAATCCCACACGAAACTTGGAAATCTATCAAACTCTACACTCATACGACTCACCGCACTGTCGTATTTATTTATGCTATGCCGGCGGACCATTCATTGAATCTTAGAATCATACTTGAACTCGGGCTAAATAAGCTCACCATTGAGACAACGCAATTTTGACTCTATTCGCGATCACACACTTTCACTTACCTCGAATCTTTATAGTGTATGAAATTATGCTGCTCCGAAGCTCTGCTCGGCGATGAGGCTCTGGATCTGTTGAAGATTTGCACTGTTTGCGCAGTGGAAGCGTGCTGGGCCCATAACCTGCGAGCACGGCAGGGCTTTGAAGCAGGAGACACACACAATTTATATAAACTGATGACTCGTTTATTCAGGACTCGTTGATTCGTAGACTCGTAGATTCAATAGGCACAATAATCAATATATACAATAAGCACAATATACACAGCGGAAAAATTCGTTGAGGTTAACTGGCGGCGTGACTGTACTTGAACAGGGCTCACAACGAAGTGAAGACAGTCGTGGGGCGGCGTAGCAACCAAACCGTTCCGTTGTTCAACAAAAGACGCGCGCTCATTTGAATATATTCGTATGGTTCTATTTAGTTGTATAAGTATATCTCCAACAGATAGAAATTCGAGATCCGTATCAAGAGTATTGCTCAAATGACTTCTTTTGTATATAGCGATCACATTTCCATCAGTTTCAGGAGACGAAAAAATCTGTACGAGTGTTAGGATGAAAATCTTCGTCGGGATTGCGAGTCGATTATACCGAAAAATTTCATTTCGTCTCGCTGTCCTCCGATTCACTGATCGAAATTCATGATTCGATTGGGAATTGTTGAGTGGATGGCTCCTCATTTTCATCCGGACCTCCATCTTCGTCACGTACAGTTGATAAAAGATGGATACTCAAGTCAGGTTGAGAAACTTGGACCAAGGGAAGAGTCGATCATGCTGAAAACTTATATTTTGTCTCCTTCCATTTTGATTGACAGATCGATATTCGAGATCCGAATTGAAATCGTTGTTTGAATGACACTTCTTGTACAGAACGACCACACCTCCATAAGTTTTAGTGGATGAAGAATTTTTTACTAGTGTCAGGATGAAAATCTTCGGTCGGATTGCGATTCGAGCACACGAAAATATCTCATTTCGTCTCCTCACATTTTTATCAGCGAATCGGAATTCATTTTCCATCAGGGAATTATTGATTGATTGATTGATTTCTTTTTATTTGCATAGTTGCAAAACATAATATTCACATGAGTGTAAAAATACAAAAAGAGAGTACTTACCTATAGAAAGAACTATAGGGGTAGGAAGTAAATACTCGAGAACAATCGAGAATGATATCACAATAAATTCGAAGAATTTGGTCAAGTTTTCTCAATGGGTAATATATACATTTTGATTATCACAGCATTTTGGTCAGTAAAAAACGACGGGTCAATTTATGAAAACTTTTGCTGGAGACTCACTGGACATTGGGCGGAATTATTCTCTACAGTCTTCCCTTACAGTCGAGCTCAAAGATATGATTGCGAAGAGCGGGTTTGAAAGATGATAAAGATGGAGCATGGCGTAAGAAGGAGGGAAGAGAGTTGCAGAGTCTAGCTCCCTTGTGTTGAAACGAATGCTCAGTTGACTTTAGTTCAACTCTGGGGATCTTCAGCTCTCTTGCTTCACCCCTACTCGTTGGCCTGGCCTGGAACTTGGTGAAAAATGCAGCTAAATATTTAGACTCATCCATTCGCATAATTTTGTACATCAGAATAGCTGCAAAGTACATTCTACGAGAGTCCATTCGTAGTCAGCCCAGGCGTCTCCTGTAGGGGGTAATGTGCTCTCTCCTTCTTACTCCATAGATGTACCTCACACATGAGTTGCTCAGACCTTGTAGTCGTGTAAGTTTTTTGTCTGGTGCGTCAAGATATACTACTGAGCAATAGTCCAAATAAGGTTGGACTAGGGTCTCGACTAGTCTTCGGCGAAGAGTCTCGGTGGTACACGCCCTGATGAACTGCAGGCCATACAGGGCTCTATTGACCTTCTTGGTCACTTGATCGATCTGCGGTTACCACTTGAGTTTACTGTCAAGTGTGACACCGAGACTCACAACCTTGTCACTAAAGGGCACGACCGGCCCACCCGGCACCCCAACGCCGGCCAGACCTATTTCCCTAAGGGCACTGACATTGTCTGCCGAGCCCAAATAGATGGCTTTGGTCTTGCCGGCGTTCAAGCGCAGGCCAGGGCGCTCGGCCCATGCAGCGACAAGTCGAGCTGCCTGTTCTAGTCGAGTGATTCCTTCCAACTGTTTACTCTTCTCTATATGAAGGTGAATTTAAAGGTCATCCGCGTAGAATATGTGCTCGACTGCTTGTCCATGAAGTATGTCCGGTAGGTCGTTGACGTATAGGCTGAATAGCAAAGGTCCAAGAACGGAACCCTGGGGATCTCCTAGATTGGTGGTTAGCCATTCAGAATCACCACTGTTTCTTGATGTTACTACTTGTAAGCACCCTTACAGATAGGATCTTACCGACATGAGTGCCGTTCTTGAAAAGCCTAGCACACAGAGTTTTCTGAGTAGTTTGGATGGAGAAATTGTGTCAAATGCCTTGCTGAAATCAAATGAGAGGAGAAACGTGATCTTCTGCTTATCCTTTGCCATCCGTTCGTCATCCGTCAGTTTGAGTAGAGCCGTCTGCGTACTGTTGTGTTGCTTGAATCCGGTCTGGACAGGATTTAGTAACTCTTCCCTATGCAGATACTCTATGATTTAATCATGGGCAATTTTCTCCAGAACCTCGGAAAGAGAGCAAAGCAACGCAATTGGGCGGAAATCCAAGGCAGATGATAGCGCAGCAGTCTTTTTCAGCGCAATCAGCTAAGCTTCCTCCCAAGCCTCCGGAAAAATACCCTGAGCGAAGGAGGAGTTGAGAATTGTGACAATAAGATCACCTATGGCCGGGAGAGCCTCCGCGATCACCTCTTGGGGGATTCCATCTACTCCTCGAGCTTGTGATGAGAAGTGTTCCACTGAGAGATGAACATAAGCAAAATCAACCGGTTTGAATGAAAAACCGTCTTCAGCAGCTGAAGAGATGATACTTGATGTGTGTTCATCATTTTCTTGTTGTGTAATGGAGACCCCCGCGGAGTGAGCGTTCAACTCACTAGGTGTGAAACCGTGCAGTTCCTCCTCCTTACTCTTTGGCAAGAGTCTGAGGTTGCGCATCTCACTTCATATATTCTTCTTTTCATCAAGAGCGTCTGACAGCTGGTCGTGTAGGAAGGAGTGACGCTCTTGTTCCAACCTGGTCTCAACCTCGTTGCGGAGTTGGAGAAATTCGTCAAGAAGCCTGGGTGGACATTCGGCACGTTTATAGCGTCTTCCTACCGCACGGTTCTTGTTGACGACCATCTGCAACTCGGAACCAATCCACGGAGCACGATCTTTAGTGGACGCACGGTTTTGAGTGCGACCAATCTATCAATCACAGCGTTGAGGTTATCATTAAAACATTCCAGGGCCGCCTCCAGATCGGAATCTGCTCGGTCATCAACTGTTCAGTCGCAGCAAGTCATTGAGTTGCTCCAGAGTTATCTTACTGTAGTCTCTGAACGAGAACGAATCCTTTGTTGGCTCAGGAACAAAGATTTCCAGAGTGACGTCAATAACTGCATGTCCCCCAAAGTGAGGAAGATGCGTATTATGGTGGCTTACAACGGTGTTATTTTCATCTACCATTATCAAGTCAATCCACGTGTGCGAGGTGTTGGTGTGGTGCGTCGGACCGTGCTGGAGTAATTGTGAAGACAGTTCGTCTGTCAGACGTCGTGATTGTATAGACAGTCTCTCGAAATCGCAAAAAACATATGGTAATCACTTTCAGGTGATGAAAAAAATGTCTACTCGAGTCAAGATGCAAAAGTTGGGCCTCGGGACGAGTTGGCCATGCGTATACAAATCAATTTGTCCCCTTCTATTTTGATCCACAGATCGAGATTCGAGATCCTGGTGAAGATTTCCGCATGAATGTCCTCCAATGCACGCAGAGATCACATCTTCATCACTCCCAATTTATGGAAAAATTTATATTAAGAGGTGTCAGGGTGGGAATCTTTGGCCGGATTTCGAGTCGAGTACTCGAAAAGACACTTTTTGTCTCCTCACACTTGGATCCATGACCCGAAATTCTTGTTCCAATCGGGGATCATTGTATAGATAAGTACTCGTCGTCGTGGAGAACATATTTCATCACTTACACTTGATGAAAAATGTATGATCATGTCAAGATGCAAACACTTGGGCCGATGAACGAGTTGCTCATGCGCGAAAATTTCATTTCGTCTCGCTGTACTCTGACTCACTGATCGAAATTCATGACTCGATTGGAAATCGTTGCGTGGATGGCTCCTCATCTTCATCAGAACTCCATCTTCGTCACTTTTGCCCGATGAAAATGAACATTCGATCGAGGATAAAAGTTTGAGCACATCAAAAAGCCGTCTCCTGAACACGTCTTCCAGAATATCGCGCGGAAACTCCTACAAAATACTTCAATCGAGCATAATATTCTCGACAATGGATGAGACGATTGGCTGGATTCTTTGCATACACGTCCAACGATTTCGATTAGTGGCATGACTAATCACAGCATGAATATTAAACACCATCGGATAGAGAAGGAAAAAAGACTATCCATGGGACATCTGCTGTTTTTTGTGAATCGTCGAGCTCCGTATATAGCTAATTGCTACATATCTTCATCCTCTTCTGCCTGAAAGAACGGAAAATTCCAGCGGTATGAATCAAACGTATCATTCAGTCTATGATAGCATGAAATTCTCAGAAATTTTGATCTTCGCGAAAGGAATGTGCTAATTCTCAAAACTTTATGTTCATGTCAACATATTTCTCTCATACATGTCGAGTCAGCAAAATGCGTATGGAGATCATCGGTAGTCACGTGTCAACCCATGCGCATGGACGTGCGTATGAACATGCGCCTCTTGTTTTTGTGCAGTATGGGACATAGCGATGTAGCGATGAGCAATAAGCTATGCTCAGCAATTTTCCAAAAGCGACGAATTGGGTGTATATTCGTTATCGCATACCATGAATCATCCATAAGAAATTCACGAATATGTTTCATCTTCATGACACGGAGACGCACCAAGACTTGGGAACTTATAACTCGAGTAAACATACCGCGTTTCGTCTACTATAAGACCTGGCCTATAGCTTTCTAGGCCTGACGGACAGGTCCTATATTTGAGATAGGCCTCATTTTCGAGATAGGTCCTATATTTCCGACCCCGGAAGATATGGCCTATCACGTTCTTGAAATCTGTTTATCCGATCAATGTAAAGACAGATTTTCGAATTTCTTACTTTATCATCTAAGGTTTAGGATGAAGGAGCGTAACCGAGTCAATTCAAAGATATTTCTTTTTCAAGGATAGCTTATACTTGAGGCGTGTTTTATATTTAAGGTTGTCTTATACTCGAGATAGGTCTTATATTTCACCGGGTCCCCGATAGGGGTGTCTTATATTTGACGAGGTTTTATATTCGAGCATGTCTTATAATAGGCGAAACACGGTACTTTTCTCATACGCCTAATCCGTCGAGTCAGCACAGCACATAAAAATTGTCGTCAGTCACGTGTAAATTCATGCACATGGAAAATACGTATTTTATTGTGCGCAGTGGAGGGGGAAGCGATGAGCAATACGCGATACTCAGCAACTCTCAAAAGCGACAAATTGGGTGTACATTCATTATTGCACGAATCATCTATGTGGAATTCATAGCAATACTAGTCATGACAAAGGAATGGGCGAATTCTTGGAAACTCAATGTTCACGTATACATGAGTCATTCTTTTTAATATCGCCAGGTTTTGTGTCGGGGGGTCAGGGATTTTTCTGTAACTTTAGGTACATGTTGTATATGATGAAAGAAGATGGAAAGCACAGTTCTTAGGTCCCGAAAGTCATCCGCGCGAGTTTGGCGCCCTATTTTCGTTTTCAAAATTCGTGAAAAATTCGAATTTTCAACTTTTTGATTGATTTCTCACCAGTATGGAACCCAATAAAAAAATTATCCAAGACACATATTTCGACGTGAAATGAGCTGAATTTTACGAAAAGAATACTCTCTGATCCGTCAAAGATGAACATAACCTCAAAGAAGTGATTATTCCAGAAAAACCCAATTTTCAAGCCTTAGGCCCTATTTTATCTCAAATTTGACATTTTCATCGGATTCCTCGTCAAATTTTACGTCGAGAACCGTTTTTCAAAAATTGGGCTGAGGATGGGTTTGGCCACCATAATAATAACTTTAGTAGCAGGACCGTAAAAATAGGGCTAAATTGTTCGTTTCGGGAGGGACACTTATTACACTGGACAACAAAATATTGGGTCAGAAGTAGCGCATTGATCAAACAATGACTTTTTCGTGTATTTTTCGACGTAGAAACCGAATCCGAAACCAGTTTTGCACCTAGACATCAGGAATTTTTTTAAACCGCGAAATACTGAGCTTCTAAAAAACTGCATTTTTAGCGTTTTTTGATGATTTTGTAGATACATGATTTTGATGGTGCAACCTTGCAGCGGGCTTTGAGCGTACCCGGACTATGATTTCTCACGTATTTTGACCTGCTGAACACGATGAAAGATGTTTTAGAGGGCTAGCATGCGTTCGAAACAAATGACAAGCTGATTTTTCGAGTTGCTATCAGGAGAGTTTGGACGATTTCGTGATAAATCTCAAAGTGGACACGGAATTGATCAGGATCAACCTCTGCAATACCACGAGAGCGCATTCTTTTTCTATTTGCCCACACACTAAGGGATGATGTTTGCAGTCGCCTAAAAGTAGATTAGTTGAATATACATGTATAATCCCGAAAAGAAACTCTTGATCTAATTCCTGAGGTAAGCTCAAGCTTTCTCGTAATGAGTCGAATTTGTAGTTCCCCAGTCTCATGCACTTCTGAGTGCATATAGATAGTCGTTTGCAACCAGCCCAAGATGGCACATCTGACGCTGGATGTTCTTATTCACTCGCCTCCAGAATAGAATCATTGGAGTGCCCACATTAGCTTAGGGTGAAAAACGATGTAACTAGGTTGATTACATATTCATGGTATGTCAAGTTACGGAACGTACGTAACCTAAGCCGAGTTTAGGTCTCCGGGACTTCTGATACCGTATCCTAGCAACAAAATGACACTGTTCTACTAGTTTGAGTGGCTTCTAAGTAAAAAAACTCGAGCATTAATCCAATACGAGGAGGCTTGAACTAACCCGAGAGATAGATCTCGGAATAGATCAAAAGTTTCTTTTCGGGATTATACATGTATATTCGACTAATCTACTTTTAGGCGACTGCAAACATCATTCCCTTAGTGTGTGTGCAAATAGAAGAAGAATGCGCTCTCGTGGTATTGCAGAGGGTGTTCCTGATCAATTCCGTGTTCACTTGGAGATTTATCACGAAATCGTCCAAACTCTCCTGATAGCAACTCGAAAAATCAGCTTGTCATTTGTTTCGAACGCATGCTAGCCCTCTAAAACAACTCTCATCGTGTTCAGCAGGTCAAAATACGTGAGAAATCATAGTCCGGGTACGCTCAAAGCCCGCTGCAAGGTTGCACCATCGAAATCATGTATCTACAAAATCATCAAAAAACGCTAAAAATGCATTTTTTTAGAAGCTCAGTATTTCGCGGTTTAAAAAAATTCCTGATGTCTAGGTGCAAAACTGGTTTCGGATTCGGTTTCTACGTCGAAAAATACACGAAAAAGTCATTGTTTGATCAATGCGCTACTTCTGACCCAATATTTTGTTGTCCAGTGTAATAAGTGTCCCTCCCGAAACGAACAATTTAGCCCTATTTTTACGGTCCTGCTACTAAAGTTATGATTATGGTGGCCAAACCCATCCTCAGCCCAATTTTTGAAAAACGGTTCTCGACGTAAAATTTGACGAGGAATCCGATGAAAATGTCAAATTTGAGATAAAATAGGGCCTAAGGCTTGAAAATTTGGTTTTTCTGAAATAATCACTTTTTTGAGGTTATGTTCATCTTTGACGGATCTGAGAGTATTCTTTTCGTGAAATTTAGCTCATTTCACGTCGAAATATGTGTCTTGGATAATTTTTTTATTGGGTTCCATACTGGTGAGAAATCAATCAAAAAGTTGAAAAATCGAATTTTCCACGAATTTTGAAAACGAAAATAGGGCGCCAAACTCGCGCGGATGACTTTTGGGACCTAAGAACTTTGCTTTCCATCTTCTTTCATCATATACAACATGTACCTAAAGTTACAGAAAAATCCCTGACCCCCCGACACAAAACCTGGCGATATAGAAAAGAATGACTCACATGTTTTTCTCATACACCTAATTCTCTGAATCAACACTAAACATAAAAATTGTCACCAGTCACGTATCAATGCATGCACATGAAAAATTACGTCTTTTGTTGAGCGCAGTAGAGTGGGTGGGGAGAGCGATAAGCAATATGCAATACTCAGCAGTCCTCAAAAGCGACGACTTGGGCGAACATTCATTATTGCACAACATGAATCATCCATATGAAATTCAAAGGAATATTAGTCATGACAAAGGAATGTGCCAATTCTTAGAATTCGACAAAAGCGTGAACAAGTTTTTCTCATGATTGTCGTCAGCATTGCGCATAAAATCGTCAACAGTTACGTGTCAATGCACCCGCATGTAAGTACGACTCTTTTGCGCAGTAGGAAGTGATGAGTGATATGCAATGCTCAGTAATTCTCAAGAACGGCGAATGTGTCGTATATTTATTATTACCCCCTCTCCAACAATTGATACTCACGAGGTAATTAGTCATCCCGATACTCGTGATCCAGGAACTTGCGCGATACTGTGGCAGTCGTTCGTCGGACACGGTGTCGTGAACATTGGTCTCTCGTAGTGCGGTTCGGACGTGAGGCTCGCTGGGGGGACGATGTGCTTGAGCGGTCGTGGAGGAGCGGTTTTCGTGTACTTTTGGTCTCTTCATCGGGTGTGCGAGGATGGAGAAACTCCGTGCCTCGTTGGTGTCCAGTTTGATAACTGCTCAAGACACGTGAGTACTTGCCTAAAGAAGCTCAGATTGATCGGTCTTTACTCTCAAAATTCATGAACGATCGATCACGTTTATTCGGTATATTGAGAATTTTAAAATCGTATATTTCTATTGAGATCATCAAATGATAATTATCATGACCCATAGTTGATAATTATGAGTATCCGGCCAGCAAGACAGTGATATTCGTTAGATTCTGTCGAATTTTCGTGGGGATTGCTTGATAATTGTGCCCACAGTGCAGAAATCCTAGGCGGGAAGTCGACTTTTGTAGGTATAAGGCATTCCAAGGTTTTACGGTCCGAAATCAATAAATTTGATCGGGAAAGAGTTCAACAAAAGTGGAAAGAGCGCATAGAGATTAAAAATGCTGATTCGGATATTTTGCACAATCATGAAAAAGAGTGGGGGTCACTATGAATCGTCTGCATGGCCTTCACGCGTGCCTGTACAGTGATGATTCATACAATCGTTACCGCGTGGGTACGTATTGAGGGCAATGTTTTGACGGCCCATAGTGATCCCTTAACTACTCCCGGGTTCCCTAACTAAATTGACGATGTTGACTGACCGTAATTCATGTGTCTGGTTCCGATCTCCACCAATCCCTCCAAAATCTATCGAGAGATTCATTAAACCACACTCTTCGGAAAGTCCAGCCTCCATCGGAGGGGAAAGAGATTGAGAGTGTAGCATAGAAGCAAATTTCAGCTGCGGATTTCGCTCCAAAATCGCGTGTGAAGGGGAAGAGTCAATCGATAGGGCGACATATCACGCTCCGTACCAAATATTGGATTACGGTCACAAGTCGACAACTGACATCGGAACATGATAGCGGATGGAAATCCCGGACCTTTATCGCCTGGTGAAAGTGATAGGCTGAATGCGTTCGCCAAGCTCGCATCTGAAGGATAATATACGTCGTGACACACCAGAAACTGACTCAAACGACTTACAAGAACTATCCTAAACGCAACCGAATCGCTCCACAGGAAACTTCAATCCGCTTCTTGTACTAATCCCTTTACCGAGAATGGAATCTCCAACTCCGTCTCCGGAGGCGAAAATGATAACTCATACAGAAAATGAGGTGAATCAATTCAGGAAGATCATACAATATCTCATGAGCCAAAGAGTCACATTGCCATATCGAGGAATCGGCGGAACCGATCTACAGCAAAACGGGTTCCATTCCACTGAAAGTTTCATTCCACAAAATTCCACACAGCGTTTCCATATCCAATTCACTCAAAATTATTCACCAATTTGTTCTCCGCGAGCAAACCTGGATATAGTCAACATTCATTCAGGAATTCAACCAAATCAGGAGATGCATTTTCGGACACCGAAGGAAAACAATAATATCCATACACACGTATGATCGACTGCGGGTGCAAACTTGCAAGCCTCACAGAATACCCACATCGATCAAGTTCCGCAAACGAATACACATAGAGCACAGACATCTCCTAGTGGATCATAATCACATTCATACCCTCTACGGACCAGGATAGATACAACATTTGCGCAAACAACAAGGAATGATAGTCAGATTGGGTAGAAATCGAGCGAGGGTGCACGAAAATGGAACAATCGCGTAGATTGTACCGTTTCCCGAAGCGGGAAACTCAAAGCATAGACGGTAATTGATCGGAGATTCTGAGCCAACCAGAATTCGATGATAAGCTTGCGTACATGCCTGAAGAATCCAACCAGGGGAAAGCAAAAAGGGCATATAGCAAGCCAGATGGAAGTCGTTTCTGCTGCATGCAGGCCGCGCAGCCGCCACTGCGCCAGATGACACTACACCCGGTGCAGCAGTCGTTTGAATCAACAACACTGACCCATTGTGCAGGTAATGGGAACACATCAGACACACTGGAGGTCCAAGCTGGTCCGGAGGAACCATTACCGCAGTATTCAACACCAACGCCGACCAATACCACATCGCCAGCAGCACCTACGGATGCGGCACAAAACGTTAATCATTTGAATGGAAAATTCATTCCTCAATCGAATTCAGATTTGCATGCACTCTCGAGCCAAGTTGAATTCTGTGATGTGGAGGTCGACCGTAATCCAACCGCAGAGTTACCGACAACTCGAGGATTGATCGCCCCCCGGGTATCTCACAACGGGATAGGACATTCCAGTGGGAACAAACGATTCGGGATTGCAAAGACGTCACAATGCTGGACATCCGCAATGAAAGTACGGATGTATTCAGACGACGCGATCTCGAACAATGATAGGAAGCTCGAGAGCAACGAAAGTCAGCAAGACGTATACGATGAGCTTACAATGATACACGAACTGTCCGCAAGCACCGAACCGACCGTTATCGAGCCCATGTCTACGTCACACGATCGCAGAGCATCAGAACCGATTCCCACATCAGGGCATGCACCCGACGAACAAAAACCCGTCAAGCCCCAAAATAACATCCGATGATTAAATTTGAATATCGAACAGATGTCGATGGACACAAATTCTAATCCGGATAGAGTTTCCGATCTCAACTTGAATGAATTACAACATAAGAATGCTGTGTGCGGAATCACATTCAGTGTTCGACCATAAATCCGATATCCCGGAGCAGCCCATAGTGAACTGCTTGTTCCACTCACTCATCATGTTCTGTAACCTTAGAATGGACCCTCTCACTCTGCGCCGATTACTCAGGAACTCAACCCATATTGAATTTTGTGCAATACTTGCAGAAGCTGAGAAAATATGAGAATCAGATAACGAATGCGGTGATAACAACTGTAAACAGGTTTTTGCATGCGAGTACGACGCAAGCATTTGCGAGCATAATTATGAAGCAGACGGGTCGATAGAATTTTACTATTCTTGGGAACAGGATTCTGGAGACATAATCTATCTGCACCTCGATGAAGCACGGAGACACTTGACACCGCTAATTCCACCTAAAGTCATGGAGTCGCCGCATTCGGATCGCAATGGAGTGAAAACTATGCACATGGATGATAGCTCGAACGAACCCAACAGAAACGTGTGATCACAAGTCGAATCCAATAGTTCATCTCCGATGATGCACGAGCAAATCCGCAACAACGACTGCGCTCACACACAAATGCGTGGAAGGAATGCTTGGTCAGCAACGATCGGCCACCTCGTGAGAAACCTCCTTGGGCCATTGCAAAGGGATGAGAACCTGCACCGTTTGCAGAATTGGAGTCGGTGAATGATTATCCATTCAAGAACCGGGGAAATCTCGTGTACATCATGAGCGCTCGACCGTCCCTAAAATCAGGGGCGACACAATCGTTGATTGAACAAAATTTCTTAGACCCAAAGATTGTTGGAGAAACTGAAATCTCGATCGGCGAGATCAAAAGGTCAACGTGCAGAGGAATCCATGATTGGGAATCATACGAGACTCGACGTCCTCATCAACGCTGGAGATGGTCCAGATTCGTGGAAATTCTCAACGGAGTATTTGAAGGTTTATCGTCGGTGTCAGTGCTATTCCAAAGTGCCGTACCTCCTACCGAAGGAAGATTAAGGCTAATGCAAGAGTCTCATGTCTCGGCCATGGGAGCTCACATAGAGATAAAAAGACTCTTAAAAAATTTCGGACCAATATTTTTGGAAGCATATGCGCCCAAGAATTCACGTATTCGTAGGAGCCTGTCCCGCTCGCGTTATCAATGAATTGGTTCGGATGGAGAAAAAACTGCCACTTGCAATAACGGACACGATGATTTGACCATCCTATAGAACTTCGAATGACCATTATGGACCACTAGGAAGAACTACGAATGGCTATAAATTCGTCCTGACTATCCAAAATAGCCTCACAAAATTCATCGTTTTCATTCCGGTCAAGCGAGCAAAGGTGGGAACTGCAAACGCCATGACATTCAAATTTATCGCGTATTACATCAAAACCGGGAGCAGCCCTGACTAATCTAAGAATCGATTTCATGAACAGACGCATGCAACAGTTCTGTGAGATTTGCCGTATTGAATAATCCCAAACTACTCAATGACATCCCCAAGGGAATAGGTCCATAGGAAGGATTCCAATTACACTCACTGAATACATAGAATCATTCATAAACGAACACAATGAGTGGGACATCTTACTACCACTGTGTATGCACGCGCATGATGAGACTTTAGACAAAAACTCGGGATACACGTCTCACCACCTCGTATTCGGCCATAAAGCACGAATGCCATCGAGTTTTGGACCACGGGAGAAGCTCGTAACGTATGACGAGTACCTCCAGGGTTTGGCCGAGAATTGGTCGAGGATTCAGAGACTGGCAATGTTTAATCTAATCCAAAGCAGATATGAATCAAAATACTCCCTCGCACAAAAATTACACACAACTCATTTTAGAGAAGGTGATGAAATAACCCCATCGGAGGGGAACAAGGAAGATGAATTACAGAGAGAGTACAAGGGTGTGTATCACATAACCGGGACCAACTGTGAGACGAAGAACACTGACGTCACAATTGAAGAAAAAACAAAAATAGTCCACATTGGAGATCAAGAGAGTATGCACTGTCATAGCACCTACATCAAAGGGAGAAGAGTCAAAGAATTTGAATTAAGGGAGTCAGTCGGACGAAAATGGAAGTGGACATCAATCACATTCCACTGACTTGGAATAGAAATATAGCTAGATCTTCGCCTACATTTATTGGAACAGGTAGTGAGTACTGACGGTGGAAGAGAACGATGGATGGGTTACAAAAAACTGACATAAGGAGAAGGAAATGGACTCCTGTTCTACTTTTTCAGGATATCAAGAGTTCATTTTCATCGAAATTGCATCAGCTCCTTTTTTCGAGGAATGCTCATTGGAACATTTTTCAGGAGTGTTCTATAACTTGAATGATTCCGCAACGTTGTCGTTCGAAGAATACGGTTCGAATATTTCATCAATGCGTAGATTTGATGGAAAAAGTCAGAAACATCCGCAATATATAGCGAGGATTGATCCTAAATGCATTCGAATGCTTCTTCGATCACAAGATGTTCCTCATTTCAATCGGAATAGTTCCGCAGCTCAAGTAAATCTGATCAAAGGAGCAATGAAGCTTTTGGAAGAGATAAAAATTCCGAGAAGTGTTCTTTCGAAATTCTCAATAGAGATAAAAGTGACTATTCATGTATATTTATAGTTTATGATATACACTGAAGGCGTGGGATGGTGGAGATGTGCAAGGTCTTGAAATAATTAGGCCACAAGATTCATCGAATCTATATATTGTGCCATAACTGAACTGAGGAACTATGTACATATGGAGCGGTGGTCTTATGTGCTGCTCGAGTCTGCTGTTGCTACTGGTGAACCGGATGAGAGCCCGCAAGCGAGCCGGCGGAGATGTGGCCGTGGCGCGCAAGCCACGCGTGCGCACAGGGTTCATTGAAGATACATCATATTTTGCCTGTCCGAGTAATTCTGAACATTCCGCCCAATTTGGCCAGTATGGCCAATGAAAATATGAGGAACTGAAACATAATCAAAACCAGAAATTGAAAAAATAAACGACCGACGATCACTCGTCGGTTATGAGTAGAGGAATCAATTTTACGATTGGCCTCTGGAGCTTAGTTTCTGCCATCCTGACTGTGACCACATGAACATGACCATCGTGTCCAGGATGACATGCAATTATGCATCATAGGGTCCACTCTCCAGGAGCCGTGTTCTCTTTGCGGATAAGTAGCGAATCCCTCACAGCGAGAGAATAAGTTGGTGCCTTCCGTTTGTTGCGCCGTTGCAATGATGTAAGGTACTCAGTGGACCACCTTGACCAAAAATGCTGCAACATTTGAGTCAGTATTCGCAACCGTTGATTTGTAGGCGAAGGCGTTTTTAATAAACGTAATCAGTTATTTTAAAGTGAAATCGCGAGTGATTATTCCTGCCCTGCTCTTTTTCTCCTCTCTCGGCCCTCAGCCATCCCAAGTTACGAGGCGTGTGATGCACTTGCACACACATTTTTTGGTCCTTCGAGCCGGATATCCAGTGCCATGGTAAAGGGCTCTGGCTGAGTGTCCGGGCTTTAAGGCTGAAGATTCAGCCAGAGAGAGTCGAGCGAGCTGGGTAGATCACTCGATCGCGATTCCTCGCTGAATCTAACTCGCGCGCTGGAGTTTCCGCGCGCACTCGTGGCAAATATTCCACGGCGTGGAATTCGCGAGTGCAGTGAGTTCGTGGAGGTGAACTTTTGGTGCACGTGTCAAGTGCACAGTTCCAGTGCTTATGCAAACAAGCACATCCTAGTGCGTGTGCAGGCATCTCGTTGCATCTTTGGCGAAGGTGCACGAGCTCCATCAGGCATAGTCCTCATCGAGTTCCTGAAGAAGCGGTTGGCGAGCGCCAGTACCAGAAGATACGCGGGACCCGTACGATTCATCGTCTCGGTGTCTTCCTCTCCTGCTTCAGAGGCTCAGCAGCGAGGCTACCAAGGCGGGCGGCGCGAGGGGTCTCTCCCTGCCTCTCACCTCACCGCACACATCGGCATCGGCGTGCGGGCAGCAGGCATCGAGCGAGTCCAGCCCGTTCATCGGCAGCTCATCAATTCTCGCTCGCGCAGCAGCGCGGGCGATCAGGTGATCGCGCCCCGAGCGCGTTTTTATGCTCGCCTTGTTTACTTTATGACCTCAGCTGTGCAGCCGTCATAGACACGTCTTCGAGTTCACTCGTGTGAGTGAACGATACAGCGAAGGCGTGAACCTTCGCTATTCTATACGACACAGCTGTGGTTCATCTGCATTAGCAGAAGTACTATATATTTTTTTCACCGTCGGATCGTCGTGAGAAAAAAGCACCCACCCTCCCTCCCTTGCAATTCGAAATTCGGTTCGTTTTGATAGCTGTTTGCTCCTTGCAAGGTCGACTAGCACATATTCTGTTTAGATCTTTCATTTTCATTTCACGTACAATTGTACAATGGGGACAGTTAATTTCGATGACGAGGTCTTGCGCCAAGTGCGCTCCTTGGAAAATATCAAGAATTTCGTCAAGAATACGCAGCGGCTTGATACTGCGAATCCCTTGCTATATGTTGATTATATTAACCGGCAACAAATTCTCGACAAATGTTGGGATAAAGTCGAGGATCGGGACTTGTTACTCGGTCCCTTCTAGGATGTGAAAAAAGACAGTTCCTATTATAAGATGGACGTGTATACGGACGTTCTTAATGCATATCTAGATGCAAAATCTTGGCTTTCGGCTCGTCTGCAAGAGACTAGCCCCGCACATGCACAGCTTTTTCACCATCAAAATCTACCGCCGCAGCCCCTCCAAGTCCATGCATCACAGTCCCTCAGCTCTCATCGAGAGCGCATAAAAATTCCCAAATTTTCGAAGAATCAATTAGAGTGGAATTTCTGGAGAACGCGTTTTGAATCTCTGGTCGTCAAAGATAAGACCTCGGACGATTCCTTAGAATTTCATCATCTTTCTGAGGCTTCAGAGGGCAGTGCAGCGGATAATCTGAAGGGTTTTACTGGTGCTGCAACTGATTTTAATTGTGCGTGGCAAGCGCTTTGTAACCGTTACGCTAATAATTGGCTGCGATTTTCAACTCGAATGCATGAGTTGTCTCGCTTACCTACTTCTAAGCAAGAAACCAGCTCTCACATCAGCAAATTATTGAATGTAGTCAAAGAGAGCATCGCGGTTTTCAAAGATCTAAAATTGCCAGTCGAACATTGGGATGTAATATTGATTCATGCCATTGAATGCAAGCTTCCGCAGCAGACTAGAACTGATTGGGTCAAAAGTGATAAGAACAGCGGGGCAAATGCTTTCCCCGAAATTGCTAATTTTGAGATGTTTTTGGAAACGAGAATTCGTTTTCTTGATCTCGTAGAAGCTGACAAGGCTCGAGCTGCTTCGGCTAGCTCGCAGTCCAACAACAATTCCCAGAAACCGGCCTCTGGTCACTCTGCCAATTCAGGCAAGCCAGGGAACAAGGCTCATGACAGTGCCTCAGTACACCTCACAGTCCCCAACAATGAATCTCAGAATAAAAATAGAAGTGATTGTTCCTTGTGCAAAGGTGATCATTTTATTAACAAATGTTCCGAATTTACAGCCAAGACACCGGCTCAGCGGATGGATTTCGTGAAGAAAGAGAAGCTTTGCCTCAACTGCCTCGGATCTCGGCACGCTACCCAGGACTGCAAGTCCAAATACAACTGCATGATCTGCGGAGCTGCGCATCACACCAAGCTGCACATTGAGAGTGGCACGGGTGGACGTGGTTCGTCATCGCAGCCCAGCACCTCAAAAAGCGCGCCGGCATCAACCCCAACGGACACGACTCACACGTATACAGTGTCATGTGGCAGTCAACAGCTTCTGTCCACAGCAGTTGTCATCCTCGAGTCTGCCGAGGGATCAAGGGTAACGGCAAGAGTTTTGCTCGACTCTTGCGCTGAAACATGTTAGGCCAGTAATTCTAGCTCTGAATTCGTGAGTTTTCGACATGAGTGCCAAAGGACGGTTCTATTTTTTTTTCGATGCGGGATACCCTATAGAACACCCCCCCCCCCCCCCCCCCCATGAAATGGAACAACCCCAGGGGTGCGCAAAAAATTACAACAACAAAATAGTGCGAAATTTTGTACTTTTTTGCGTTATTTCGCATCCCGGGGAGCCGTTATGATATTTGGATCATTTTTTATGGTACTATGTTGTAGGCGATGGAATTCTCTAAATTTAAAAAAAAAACCATAGTGAAATTCTTTCCGTAACTCGAGATAATTAGCAACAAAGCTGGAAAATGCCAAAAATTTCCTTCATTTTACATTTTGAGGGAAGCCAATGGATCGATGTGTACTTGCTGGAAAATGTAGCCCTCATAGAGTACTATATGTGAAAAAAAAATCAGAGCGATCCGTCAATAAACATTGACGCTATTCTAATTGTTTATCCCAAATTGTTGTTTTTTGCAATAGCCGTAAAAATTTTCCCCGTGCACTAAAGTTGTCGCAAAAAATCAGAGAGCTTCCTGGAACCCTCAACTATAAGATGCGATCATAAAACCGGTCACTTTGTTACAAAAAATCGTCTCTGGAGCCAATTGTTTATAAAAATCGGAAATTGCCGATTTTATTTTGCACACAATTCCGCGAGTAATGGATATATGGGAAAATTCGTTTCTGGACGTTGTAGTACTAATTCTGCTCTAAATTAAAAAAAAAAAAACATCACTCCACGACCTTTTGGACCGGAGATACCGATTTTTTTTTAAAAATCGATATTTTATAAACAACTGAATATTAAGGGCCGAAATTTGCGGGAAATTGTAGAAAAATGTTCGAAGTTTCATATACAGAATGTTTGGTTCACATACCTTGACTTGCGTCCTTGTCCCAGCAGGTGAAAGTTAATGTTTCCTTTATCTCGCTTGAAAAAAGCTGCAGGGGTGAGGAGTGGGGGTACTCCCGCGGCAGCGTGGCGGGCCGACCAGAAACTGAGCCGCGCTCTTCAAATCCGAGCGCTCGGAATTTTTGACGATATCTCGGGTCCTACTGGACCGTTTTTGATCATTTTTTTTTTAATTTGGGGTAGCTTTCAGAAAAAAACACAATGTCGTATTAATTATAAGGATTTGAACGGCTATTTTGGGTGTATAAGGGGTACCGTGAAAATAAGAGGTTTTGGTCCAATTTTTCCCTTGTATCAACTAATGTTTCTCACAGAAACATTCTGAATCTGTTGAACGTGGATAATCGATAAGGGAAAGCTCTTCGGAAAATTTGAAAATTATGAAAACTTTTCCGAAAAAAAAAAAATTTTATTGGAAAGCGCATAATCACCAAAAAAAATAAGCATAGGGAATACCATATCAGTTTTCATTCTGGGAATCCGGAAATCGGGGTATATGCTATGGACTTTGATTCTTCATTACAAAGGACAAGAAAAAGCGAGGATTTCTGCCCTCGGTGCATTTTCATGAGAAATCAGAGACAGATAGATAAAAACACGCTGACTTCGATGACACCCTGGAAAAGTCGGACTAAATTCGCGTTTTGTAGCACGATTCATTAGAAAATCAGTATTCTCTTGGTTAGGTTGACTATCTATTCACACTGGCGAGAGAGTTGTGGAACACGAAAATCGATAACAGCACATCAAGATACCCGATCCGTGCTCTCGAATCGCAGAGAATTTGTATTGGGGGTGTTACGGGACTAGGTCCGTAACGATTCATTGACCGGTAGAGAATGTGCAGGCTTCAGGTACGTCATGAGTGACCTCAAGCGAGAGGCGGACATTGGCCTCGAGCTGACTCACGTACACCCGCACTCGACTCACGAGGCGTCAGCAGAAAGCAAGAAGGGATATGGATTGCAGCAGAATATAAATACGGAACAAAGGCCTGAACAGGGGCTTCTAGAGTCTCAGTCGATTACGAATCGTTGACCGGACCACATCGCGGTAGACGCATTTAAGACGAGTATTCGCAGCCAGTGTTGGCCTCGTCGTATCATAGAATCAGTAGAGTCACGAGTTATAGTCTCTCTCGGGATTGTATTATATATTGAATAAACACCGATTGCTTTCTACCACTTGTCTTCTGGATCATTGACCGAACCTTTACACAACCTCCAGCTGCGTCCAGGAGCTCAGCGGAGAACGGATTAAAGGACCCTTAACACGTAACAAATCTGGTGCATCGGCCGGGAATCCGTTGTAAAGGTTACGAAGAATTTAAACGCGTCATCCGCGCCGCGTTTTTCCACTGAACCACCACCAACAAAATCATCAATAAGAGTAAGGAAGAAGGAAGGATGTTAATGCAGATCTGCTTCACCATCATCTTCGCAGCCTCAGGGTAAGTCAATTCAATTCTGCCCTTTCATATATATCCCTCGTGGGGAGAGTCGCGAGGCAAAGGACTATAGAAGATAACCGATTCGTTCGATCTTACAACATATACGGCTAGTAATTTCTATACTATAACCACCCTATGCTCTAGAACGCCATAGATATACGATAAATTTCATCTAAATAGCAGGACGCGTGGTTATTGCATGCTGACCGCATCTGATTGACTCATTCCCGTATGCAAATCATATACCCCAGTTCACACCTTACGATATCCCGGGCATAGTGAGATTTAAAAGGTCGCGACTATCTTAGAATACCGTATCTATGTTCAGCAACGCTCGCTTGCGAGTCAAATAAAGACATCATTGACCATCTAGAACTGATCGACCAACTATCTCCTTGCTCGCGACTGTGCATTCTCGGTCTAGCGCGTCAGAAATTAGCCACTGCGCAATTAAAACGTCTCTTATCGGGAACTAGTAGAACGGCGAAAGGGCAGGAGGTTAACAAAATGACTGCGGAATCACTGCAAGTTATGCCAACTAATACCTCTGACGATCCCAATTTGAACGGGCTAGCAGAAGCCACGGGAGGAATCCCTGAACCGCATGAAGTAGTTATTCTAGAGGCTCAAGACCTTAAAACACGGTATTATGACGAGATGGGCAAAGGAGACTTGAGGGCACGCGCTGCCTATTTTGCATTAATAAGTGCTGACCTTGGGTTAGAACACGCGGGAACTATGCACGCAGAAATGGCGATACGCGATATAACACGAGTGCTGTCGTTGAACCCCGATTATTTTTCGGAAACAGAAGTGGCTCTTTTAGAAACAATAAAGTCACATCTCGAATCACAGCAAATAGCTACGGGAACACGACCTAAAACATCCGGGCTCGTATTTGATAGCTTCACGCAGGGCTACGAACAATTCAAAACCTCGCAAATGAACGCGGAATCCTCACGCATAGACGAATCCAATTCCCCAAAGACACCACCGACAAAAACCTATTCACAGACCCTCAATAACGCAGACACTTGGTCCGAATATCCAAGGAAACAAATAAATTACGCTACAGCCAATGACGACGTATGGGGTTCAGAAGATTTGTCAAATCATCGATCGGGAATCGAGGTTGCGCGATCTCGCAGTCAACTCAAGGAAACATATGGACGTCGTTTCCATAGCTTAGATTCACAATATCGTAATGAAAACGACCGAAGTCCATGCCCCCGACTTTCGAGTATGGACGCTGGACTCCGGAACGTTAACGACTGCAGCACCCGACTTTCGAGTATGGACGCTCAGTCACGCGTAGGTCTAAAAAATGACTCTAGCCACCGACTTTCGAGTAAGGACGCAGAGTCTCGCGTTCAATTTGACCAAGGTTCCATTCACCAACCGCGTTATTGTAACAATGAGCTACCGACTAATGACTCTAGCCACCGACTTCCGAGTATGGACGCAGAGTCTCGCGTCCGATACAATACAAATTTTAGCCATGAACAACATGGTGGTGACATCGAATTACGCTCCGAAAGAATGAACCCCCGCGTGAACCAACAATTCAACTCACACGCTATATCTCAGAAATCACAAGACCAAAGCAGACAAGATATGAGACTGACCACCGACAACCAGACTGATCGGCTACGCGTTCAAAATATGTATGTGCAACAGAACTTCAAACTGAATCCCGAAAACAGACAATCGCGTGCAAATCAAAGTCAAGGGTCGCAAATGTCACAGAATCCTAGCCATAACCACCAACCGACTGCTTCAAACAATCAGCAATACCAAGCTCGACCCCGGAAAGATAATCGACAAGGAAGAACTTATGAGAACGCATATGTAGACCAGTCCGATTCTTCCGACGACGAATACCCCGAGATGCCTGCACCCAATACCGATGACCAGGGAAACACCGCGCACGGAAACCACCAGGATCCAAATTACGAGACGGTACGTCGTTCGCGAGTGAAAATTTCATCTGAGAATCAGAACTTTGAACGTCGCCAACGTTCGAAGTTCCGTCTCTCCTTGCACCAGGCACTTAATCAGATCATGACGTACGATGGTAATCCCGATATGTTGGCGTTATTTTGTAAATCGGTACGTAACATCGTGGAGGAATACGGGTCGGATTCCGAACCATGGGTTATATCAGCTTTGGCGAGTAAACTTACAGGCCGTGCAGCAGAAGGTTATACCGCGAGACTTCCGCAATACAACTCAGTCGAATGTCTGCTTGCCGATATGACCACGCAATACAGCGGAGCCGGAGGCGCCGATAAGGTGTTAGCCGAATTGAGAGTAGTGCAGCAAAGACCGGGCGAGAGTGCCGGCAGCTACGGGTTGCGAATTCAGAAACTCCATGATCGTCTCTACAACGCGTACGATTTAGACCAGAAGTTGAACTTTAGAGAGCGGGAACTATATAAAGCAAACGCGGATGCAGAAGCGCTGCAGCAATTCATGTTTGGTCTTGGTGAAACACTTCAACATCAAGTACGGTCAACTAGTCCCAAGACTCTACACGACGCCATATCTCAAGCTGTGAATTTCAAAGATAGAACCAGCACGCGTACATTTTCCCCCAAGGCGGCTCCAAATATGAACGAGCATGGACTCGACCCACTACTTGAGGCACTAGCAGACGAAGCATTCAATAGAATGAGCAAGAAAGGGGTAGCTTCGCAAGAGACAGCTGATATAAGACTAGCCACCATGCATGATAAGCGATTCCCTCCCGAATTTCCTGGATGCCGTGTAGACTCAAAGGAGAGACCGAGTGCGAAATTCTGTAAATATTGCCAAATTCTTGGGCACACTCTAAGTGAATGCCGCTCTTTAGAGAATGACGTGAATTCAGGCGTCATTATTAAGGGTGCAACTGAGAGATCCCAAAAGGCTTCCCAAGGACGAACAAAATCCAATAAGAATAGGATTGAGGATACCCGTGATAGACATCGGCATAGTCATACCAGTGAATTCGGTATCGATGGGAATGGTTCCAGCCTAGATAGACCCAACAGCAACCGAAGAATTTCTCGTCACTATTATGGAGATGATCAAACTTTGAGTTATCCTAATCGTAATGATGTGCTCAAACGTCGAGATGAGACTTTCCACTATCGATATGATACTCGAGGTAACGCATGTTGAATTAGGGGCCGCAATGATATTAGGTTAAGGGGAATGGTGTCGAAATAATAAAGGTATGTACTTGCTCGGGTAGCATGTTCAAAAGATGGAAATAGAGTTGACACAGATTCGAGAACTATAATTTGACGGTTTAGCTCGTGTGAAGAAGAGGGAAGTACGGTCTCAGATTACCAAAATTAAGGCATATAACGTCACATTAAGATGGCAGATTCAAGGATATAGCTTCACTAGTATCAGTCCTTTCAGTCCATAATAGATCAATGAAGAATGACAAATATTCGCGTGTTACGGAATTGGAGGGGAATTAGACCTTCTGGATTCCTCCATCATTCAAACTCAGCAAGAAGGTCGCGTTCGCTTATGTAATTGAGTATTCAGGTGGTTAGAGCCCACGCATAGTGGAAATTTATCAAGATAGATGAAAGTTTATACGAGTATAGGGAAGTATTCAGGTGGTTAGAGCCCACGCATAGTCGGAATTTATCAAGATAGATGAAAGTTTATACGAGTATAGGGAAGTATTCAAGTGGTTAGAGCCCACGCATAGTCGGAATTAATCAAGATAGATGAAAGTTTATAGCGTAAGTATGGTCTGAAAATATCGTTCACGGTCCAGGGAGATGGAAGTGACAAGGAAATAGGAGTCAATCGTGCAATGGGAATTCACAAGTATAGGGAAGTATTCAGGTGGTTAGAGCCCACGCATAGTCGAAATTAATCAAGATAGATGGAAGTTTATATTGTAATTATGGCCTGAAAATAGCGTTCACGGTCCAGGGAGATGGAAGTGACAAGGAAATAGGAGTCAATCGCGTAATGGGAATTCACAAGTATAGGGAAGTATTCAGGTGGTTAGAGCCCACGCATAGTCGGAATTAATCAAGATAGATGAAAGTTTATAGCGTAAGTATGGTCTGAAAATATCGGTCACGGTCGAGGGAGACGGAAGTGACAAAGAAATAGAAGTCAATCGCGCAATGGAAAATCGCAAATATAGGGAAGTATTCAGGTGGTTAGAGCCCACACATAGTTGAGAGTCAATTGAGTAGTTTGAGTCCACGAGCATAGTAAGGTGTTCAAAGTATCAATAAACTGAAGTCAATCAAGTAATCAGAGCTCACGAGAAAAATGAATTGTTAGGATGGTTAGAACCCGATAGTATCGAAATTTGTCCAGATGGTTAGAGCCCATAGATGTATAATGATTAAGTATAAAAAAAATGATCTGTTTGAGTAGTTAGAACCCACGAGTATCGAGAAGTGTCATGAATTAGGATCAATGGAGTTATTGAAGCGCGAGAACATAGTGAACTGTAGAAGTGGTTAGAGCCCACAATGAGCTAGTGGTCAATCGAGTGGAAGAATTCGTTGTTATTATTATTGATCCCTCAAGTGGTTAGAGCCCACAGAAATAGGGACTAATCTAGTGGTTTGAGCCCACAAACATAGAAAAAAGAGTAAAAATTAGTTAGAGACCGCAACTTGCTGAGAATGAATGATGAATTGGATATCATGTACACAGACTGTCATATTGATTTTATCATGAATATTGTATCAGCTCCCAGCATCAAACGCGGGGAAACGCGAATAATAGCTAGAGCTACGAGCACGCCCAAAATGAACTGAAGGACTGATTGAGATTATTTATTAGTAGGGGTAGACACGTGACTGTCTAAAACTATCCAACCCTGTATGAAGCCATAAACGACATAGAACGTATCTTTAGATGATTTGTTGGGACATTCGAACCAGAATTTACTGAGCACATTGAATGTATCTTTACCGAAAACCTCCGCTAAAGTTATAGAGATCGACCTTCTACATTCCATTTTACGTCGTGATATGAGGAACTAGAATTCAATAAATCTATATGAGGGGACATGGTTAGATGATAAGGACATAACGAGAACTGAAACATACGCAGAGGAGTTCTATAAATTGAGAGTTGAAAAGAGCTCACGAGCGTACATTATAATACTATACAGCAAATCGACGAATAGTTGCGTAAGATGAAATTCAGGACCAGTCAAAAGGGAAAGAGGAGAAGGGGACCATACAAAGGAAATCCGAGCGTCAGTTGATCTACATTAGATAGCATGCATGGGACACTAACAGGTGAACTAGGATGGTACTATGAAAAAAAAAAAAAGAAAAAAACAAACGAGGCCTTGCTTGGGATTATAGAACTAAAGTATAAGATTTAATGAGATTTTATTGTCTGAATTCATTAATCAAACAGTTCTGGGAAGCTGACAGGGACTTGATATTATACTCGTCCCAACGGCATCCGTCCGTAAATCTCTTGTTCATTTCTAAAGTCCTCCGTAATGTGTAAATGAGAATGATGTCACCTGAAAAATACGAATGGAATGTTATTATTCGCAAATTTCACTAATATAATCTGTTACCAGCCTTACTTGGAAATATCCACTTATGCGGTTCTAGCCTCGAAAGAACGATGCATGAACGACATCATGGTCGCGTGACACGCCCGCTCACCGCGCCCCCGCCCCCCCCCCCCCCGCCGTAGCTTTTGAGCCATCAAAATAGGGCTAGAGCTTCACCTAACTCCTGAATCGAGTAACAATGGTATACATAGTTTATCGAATGCTACTTCTTAGAAGATAACGCACTCACAAACTCAAAAGTACCCCGAGGCTTTCTCACTCTTTCAATAGGAAATCGAGAAGAGAGAATGTTGAAGTGAGTTGCAGAGTTCTTGATACACGGCCAACGGACGCTACGTACAGTTATCGAATTACGCTGACGTCTCTAAAACATCATAATCACAGTTTGAGCATTCCCAAACGAATTCTCCCTGTACAATTCTTTCAGACCTCGCACACGGACGTTTCGACGAAACCTAGAGGAAGACAGCGGTAAATGAGTAGGGCATGACGCAGAGAGTGCCACAATCGATTGCTGAGAAAATAGACGCGATGTAGCCGGTATTCGATTTTGACTCAAAATGCACACGTTTTGAATGCCGCGAAGAGAGTGGTCCAACCGCACGGGCTTCATCAAAGCGAGGAGATGCATTAGATTTCGAGGGCTCACTCGTTCAGATGCCTTCATGACCAGTCGAACTTTGGAAAACCCAATTTCCCCAGAAAAACATGCAAGAGAAGGAGAAAAAAAAGCATATAGAATATGATGAAAGATAAGAAAAGATGAGAAGAGAAACAAATTGATGAAAGAAGGAATAAAAGAGAATACAAAGGAAAGGAAAGAACAAGAAAGGATTGACAAGATAGAACAACTCAATTTTCCCATATTAATCTACCCCATTCCCTTCCAACTAACACACTGACCTTATCGAACACAAGGGGCATCATTCAGGCATGAGGTGCGACGAACTATTCAAAAGCTTAGAATATGCCGGAAAATATCGGAAGCAGCTACAACAGAAATACTCGCAGAAGGAAGATGACAAGAAAAACCATTAAGAGGCATTCATTTAGACGCTACAGCTGGTTGAGGCTCTGGTGGGCACATAATGACTCTAGAAGATCGTGTCAAAAAAAAAAAAAAAAAAAAAAAAAACTAATGAAGAATACCATGCGGCTTGAATATAATCAAACTCGCTGAGGACCAGGGGGAGCTGGCTACATCACATTTGGAGCTAAGAAACAAACTCTAATTCGGCTTCGACACAACCAACTGGCAGGCACAAATCTTGAGGGAACGGCTGACGCACGCCAGTCAAGGCAAGGGATTTGCCGCAAAACAATCGAGACCCATCACTGGGATCACCACCCTAGTCACATCACAACCGGAAACCCCATCAACAGCAACAAACGAGGTCAAAAACATTCCCAACGATTATATCCTTACATGACCTCCTCCTTATCCCATTGTTCGACTGCGATCTCAGACGTCTTAACGGAGTTTCGATGGATTCAGTTTCATTCTTTTTCTCCCACCTCGCATCAGTGAGAGCCAAATACGAGGGGGGAATCTAGCCTAGATGGGGCAGTAGTGATATTCGCATTGACGAAGCCCCTCCGAGAAGTCGAGACGGTGATGAATCGGGGTAATGGTAGGGCGGATCCATGCCCTCGCGATCATTGATCACGTGGCGCGCACGCGTGCCGTTTGTCCCCACCGCGAAACATGGAACCCGAAAAATGGGGTACGAAACATCACCTCGCCTCTATTCGATCTACAGTCGAGTGAATATCTTGATCGATACAATCATCTCTCGAACAGTATTAGTGATTAAACATCAAGTGAGAATGAGATTTTATTCCCCCTCCACGTTTTGACTCGAAACGATGCAGTGCGAGATATTTTCGAAAATTTTTCACACGGCCAACGGACGCCGTATTTGTCAAAACCCAAGTCTGTGATAGATGTTCTAGAGTCACGCTGACGGATTCGAATACGTAATCTCCGGGAATTTGCGTTGGCAATTCTCCAGCAATACCAAATTCCGACGATATTATGCTCGCAATAGACAAATGAAAAAAAAAGATGAGTGCAGCGGTTAAAATCAGCAAAATCAGGCGAAGAGCAACTGACTGTCAACTGCACAATGTAATTGGATACCTTATTTGACATAAAGCAGCAACGTAGCGCGGCGGGGCGTCTGGTCGAACATTCGAAGAAAATCAGACCCAACGAATGACAAAACAAATTCAAGTCATAGCGTGATCTGTAAATAAAAGATCGTTTGGGAGACCGCTCAAACGAAATATTACACATGCCTCTGGTGCATTTAGCGTAGCAAAAGGGAAGCAGTGTTAGAATAATGGATGAGCTAGATAGAAAATGAGCACGGGAAAGGAGTGAGAACGACACACGAAAGAAAAAGTGAGCAAGAATTGGAGTTATCTCAGGCCAAAGTACACAAATCTACATGAAAAAACCGAGTAGAGTGAGCCACATGGAAAGTCATATGCACAAACCCTCCGAAATATATCTAATGAAGAATATTGAACTATCACGGGGTGAAATTTTGCATGAAGTATTTCCTTGTTATCCCCCAGATAACAAGGAGCTTCAATCCACAATATACTTTGTTAGCTGATGTCAGCTCCAAAATGATCCGGCAACCACGGTTAATGGATACCCAATCGAGGAATCCGGATTAGACACATGTAAAACTTACCTCACGGACACTTGAGATGGAAATAAATTAGTCGCGTGAATACCGGACATTCATATTTATAATTGAGAAAGAAACCAAATAGTGAACGAGAGGAACGAGAGTGAGAGTACCCTGTGAGAGACGAAACAAAAGATCATACCTTAGAGAACGGCGTTACCAAGCAAACGTTATACGCGCGAAACGAAGCACCAACAGTATACACCTGAAATGAAAATATTGTTTCGTTACAAAAAAGCAAGATCCGATCCGCGCCCCCTATCACCCTAATCATCAAAGATTTTAAGAACAATTGGTCCTCACAGCCTCACCAGGTGGAGAAAATATGATAAAACATGACCCTTTCACACCCAGCAGCACTCGTTCCCAGCCAATTCAAATAAAAACCAGACTCTACCATCACAGACCAAGTCACACAATAGTGACCCACACAGGGATAATTTTTCATCAAACTAGGCTGAGAGATATACCACAATACGAAATTTCAGCGAGATAGGAGCAAAAGGAAGAAAGATATAGCCAAACCCAGTTTTTTCCATCGAAACATGAAATTTTTCAAATTTTGACCTTCAACTCCATACCCTGACTAATCTTTCTGGGATAAAGTATTCTAATCGTTCCAAAACAGTGAAGGAACACTTCATCTAGCATATCCAACCATTTTCAAGGGTTCTGAGAGCTCAGATAAAATTTTGATAGCCAAGAAGTTACATAAACTCATACATCCACCGAAACATGGGTTTTCGATTAAGCCTCAACTAAACCTTGGATCTTGCCAGCAATAATAGCCAGATCAACTATATTATGACTCATAATGATAGATTATCACCTTACCTAGTTTATCCAATCATTTCTGAAGGTCCTGGACCACTGAATAAAATTTTTGCACCTCAAAAGTTAACTAACTTGTTACATTCAACGACATATGAGATTTGATGGTATTCTAACAAGAACTGAGATCCTGCCAGCAATAATAGCCAGATCAACTATATTATGACTCATAATGATGGATTATCACCTTACCTAGCTTATTTGATCATTTTTAAAGGTCCTGGACCACTGAATAAAATTTTTGCACCCCAAAAGTTAACTAACTTGTTACATTCAACGACATATGGGATTCGATGGTATTCTAACAAGAACTGAGATCCTGCCAGCAATAATAGCCAGATCAACTATATTATGACTCATAATGATAGATTATCACCTTACCTAGCTTATCCAATCATTTCTGAAGGTCCTGGACCACTGAATAAAATTTTTGCACCTCAAAAGTTAACTAACTTGTTACATTCAACGACATATGGGATTCGATGGTATTCTAACAAGAACTGAGATCTTGCCAGCAATAATAGCCAGATCAACTATATTATGACTCATAATGATAGATTATCACCTTACCTAGCTTATCCAATCATTTCTGAAGGTCCTGGACCACTGAATAAAATTTTTGCACCTCAAAAGTTAACTAACTTGTTACATTCAACGACATATGAGATTTGATGGTATCCTAACAAGAACTGAGATCTTGCCAGCAATAATAGCCAGATCAACTATATTATGACTCATAATGATAGATTATCACCTTACCTAGCTTATCCAATCATTTTTAAAGGTCCTGGACCACTGAATAAAATTTTTGCACCTCAAAAGTTAACTAACTTGTTACATTCAACGACATATGAGATTTGATGGTATCCTAACAAGAACTGAGATCTTGCCAGCAATAATAGCCAGATCAACTATAATATGACTCATAATGATAGATTATCACCTTACCTAGCTTATCCAATCATTTTTAAAGGTCCTGGACCACTGAATAAAATTTTTGCACCTCAAAAGTTAACTAACTTGTTACATTCAACGACATATGAGATTCGATGGTATCCTAACAAGAACTGAGATCTTGCCAGCAATAATAGCCAGATCAACTATATTATGACTCATAATGATAGATTATCACCTTACCTAGCTTATCCAATCATTTTTAAAGGTCCTGGACCACTGGATAAAATTTTTTTTGCACCCCAAAAGTTAACTAACTTGTTACATCCAATGACATAATGGGACTCGATGGTAGTCTAACAAGAGCTGAGATCCTGCCATCAATAATAGCCAGATCAACTATATTATGACTCATAATGATAGATTATCACCTCACCTAGCTTATTTGATCATTCTTGAAGGACCTAGACCACTGGATAAAATTTTTGCACCCCAAAAATTAACTAACTTAACCCATCCAATGACATATGGGACTCGATGGTATTCTAACAAGTGCTGAGATCCTGCCATCAATAATAGCCAGATCAACTATGTTATGACTTATAATGATAGATTAAGACCTCACCTAGCTTATTCAACCATTTTTGAAGGTCCTAGATCATTGAATAAAAATTTTTGCACCCCAAAAGTTAACTGAACCTGTCACATCCAACAACATATGAGATTTGCTGGCATCCCAACTAAAACTCAGATCCTGACACCAATAATGGTTGGATCAACTATATTATCATTCACTAAGATAGATTAATACCTTACCTAGCTTATTCAAACACGTTTAAAGGTCCTAGACCACTGAATAAAATTTTTGCCTTCCAAAGTTACACCCAATGAGACATAGAATTTGCTAATACTCTAACTAAAGCCAAGATTTTGCCACCAATAATGGCCAGATATCATGATTCAAAGTAATAATTTCACACGCTATCCAGCTTGCCCAGATATATTTGAAGCCTCCAAGCCTTTAAATAGAGACTGGGCACTCAAAAAGGGACTTGACCCATGAACTATCAACAATAACCTATCTTACCACCTTTTGGGCTTCGGGGCACTAATCGATTCGGCATGGAGAAAATTTTAAGTGCCTTACTTGATTGCGATCTGAAAGACAGCTTTCCAACAGCCTCCACCTCCAACCAAGCGACGAGAAAACCACTGAAAAGTCCTTGTACACGATATGTTAGAAAATCTTCAAGTGCAGAGGGAACACAAGCAGCATTCAGATAGAGTATCGCGTGCTCTCATGCACACCGTCGCATCGAGACGGTTTATCACCAGATACTCGCAGCTTATCCCCAGGATCTGCTCATCTTGAGAACAGATCATGCGCACTACGCGGCACTACCTCGGCAGTATATATGGATACATAGAACCTTTCGCGGTTTATCCCTAGAGACTCCTCGCAGTTTATCCCCAGGGTCTGCATAACTCAGGACATAAAAATAGGGTCATGCGCACTGCGGCATGTAAACACATGACAACATCAGAATCCCCATATACAAAATGGGAACGGGATCAGATACAAGACAGGTTTAATATATTAATATAGTATAAGTTCTCAAACGCTCAAACCAAATGATGATCCAGTTACTACGATTCTTGTATTTCGGTGGCATTTCGAAATGCGAAAAGTATGGTCGCGGCCAATACAAATTGGGCGACACGAGAAGGAGGGGTTTTCAAGGGCATGAGACATGAGAATGCGCACATAGAATGATACCACAGAATATATTCAAGAATTTGGTCCAACAATAGGATAACGCAGCTTGGCGTCGGCAGAGAACAATAATAATAACCATCGCTGGATCAAATTTCCGGGTCAGGAACTACCTCAGCAATCCCAAGCAGCGGTATCACACTAACCAGGTGGCATTTAGTAACCCGGCCCACTTCAAGGATCCAAACTGAAAAGTAAAACGAAAATGAAAATCGGCACTAATGACATACCAAACCATAATATAGAGGAAATCACTTACAGGCAGGCATAACACATGAGAGAAACGGGGAAAGTCCGACGATCCGCCTCAGTCAGACAGCATGCAAGACATGGCTCCCGATCGCCGGGCTCGATCGCCAAAGGGGTGCCAGCGCGCCGAAAATTGTTCTTGCAATGGCGGCGCGGGCTTTTACGAGGCCGCAGAAGCTTCAAAGCACCTTTGGTAGCACATGGAGCAGGTGAGACGGAAGCCATGGGATCAGAGAAACGTTGGGCGTCATCTTTGACGTTGACAGACGGCGATGGGCATTCACAGTGAAATCGATCGGCCAGGGGCCCGGAAGCCGGATCAAGAAAGCTGGCATCGGTATCGGAGAGATCCTCCATCAAAACAGTCTCGCTGTCGCTATAATCATAGTTATCCTCCTTTGGGACCGTAACAGTGCTCGATTTGATGGAAGCACTTCGCGGTTTTGGCATCTTCACAGCACGCTGCCGACGAACTCCACGCCGTCGCCTTCTGCGTTTACAGCTTTTCTTGCGCGAGTCCGTGGAAACCACACGTCGTCCTTTCAGAGCTCCCGCTTTCAGCCGAACATATTCCTTAATACTCATGCGCTCAACTTCGGTGAGAATCGGCAAAGATAGGTCCCGAAAAACGGGCCCAGAGCCAATGGTCGAGCTATACGGACCATCTGCCGGTATGGGATGTGGAGCACAATCAGGGTAGTCAGTCTTGGCAATATCAGAAGGAACAGGCGAGGGTCCACGTAGAGTATCACTGTTCTCCACATCAATGAAGGAGAGTTCGGACAAAGTATCATCGCCTTCCACATCAACGAAATCATCAGAATCTCCAGAAAAACTCTTATGCAGTTTTATAAACTCGCCATTTCGGCCACCAGAGTAAGGTTTGACGGCCTCATACAGGGAAGCACCGACACCAGGAACGATCTCAGTTTCACTCGGACCATCACGGGGTGATGCAAACGAGCCTCCATCTAGCGAAGGATGATTGTCACACAGGGATACGGCAGTTACGAATCGATCACGTCGTGCAATCAGCGCCGATCCAGACGCATGATCTACGAGATCACACCCAGGGAACAATCTAGAAAATTCTATCGGATAATCAGCGATGACTCCAGATTCAACATCAAGAGCAATCCCAACGTTCCCATAAAACACGATGTCAAACTCAAGGTTAACGCTTTGAGCATCTTCTGCACCATGCTCGATTTCCACACGGGGTACATGAATACGCAAAGTACCGGCCATTTCAGCTTGGTTTCAAAACAAACTTCTCCAGAATAAAAAAAGACCGATATCAACACGCACCAAATGCAGACTGTAAGAAAGCATGACTTTCGACAGAAAGAGCGGTCTATTAAATTTTGCAAAGATTGCAAAATCTATCTACGCCCCGATTCTTTCATCGCATTTACGCGGCCAAGGAATCTTATGGAGGATCCTATTGCAAGTGGGATCAGGTAACCAGGACAGCGCGCACAAATCTCGAAAGAAGCAGTTATTCACGGGAATGCAGAAATGCACATTTCGCACAGACGCGGCTGCGCCTTGGTGGGACGAGTGAAAATTTGAACTATTTGAGGGCACAAGGACCCGCTTAGGGCCGCGTCAAGCCGTATTAATCGAGAAGATAATAAGTTACACGACCAGACAGCCTCTCCGAATATCTCTCAGAAGAAGCACTCATGTCAAAGTCAAAACCGGATCGACGGTCGGTAATACAGGAATCTGTCGGGAACCGACAACCGGTAACCTTTGAGCAGCGCGACACTCTCCTAGGGGGATCGACTATGTCATTGCCTCGAAACGCAACCTCAATAAGCGCATTCTCATTGCAGGATAGCGGGGTATGGGGATGGTGAGATGGAACCACGTCCCATACACCAAAACCCGGGATTAATCACGGAGAAGCTGGAGAGGCTATACACATCAAGAATCTCGTGGAAAATCATACAGAAAATCGATCTACAACCATACCTCTCACATGGGACCAATCTTGATTCTACATTTACGAAGCTCAAAACCAAATGTGACGAACTATTCAAAAAGTGGCAGCTCTTAACATGCCCTTACGATGAAGAAATTCGATTACTTGGAGCAAGGCTGCAAGAGACGCGAAGAAGCGTGAATAGATTGGCGGAAATGATACAGGGTACAACGCCAAGCACCACGCGGAGCAGAGCAAAACGATCTTGGTTCCCAATCATCGGGAAAATCGACAAAATTTTGTTCGGTAACCTAGACGAGGACTCTGAAATTGAGCTTAAGGATCTAATCCAGCAAAATGATAACCACACAGGTCAGCTTGCGAGTCTGATAGCCAACCAAACCGAAATTATATACAACCAGTTCGGAGACGTCCAGAACGAGCTGGGAAAGCTAGGTGCAATGGTAAACAAGCTAAGCCAGGCGGAGAAGCGCGAAGACGATTTTAGGGACTTATTCATAGCCTTGGAGACATACAAGGGATGCGTCACGCAATACGAACTAGACACAGAATCAATAACTAACGCGGTAATGTTTGCATACAGAGGTATGCCGCACCCACGCTTCATGCCACCAGCGATATTCGAAAAAACAAAGTCAACTATCGCGCAAACCATGTTAGACGCCAAGTTCCCGGAGTCAGACGGAGCGGAATCTTTCCTGGATATCTTAGGGATAGCGAGCTTATCAATCCGGTTCACGTACCCATACCTTATTTACTACGTTCAATTCCCATTATTAAGTCATACCGAGTACGACCTCTATAAGGCTACCCCTATCCCGGTCAAACAGAGTAATAGCTCGATATTTGTATACATATGGCCCGACGCAGAGTACGCGGCGTTAAACACGGAAACGGAAAGCTATATACCAATCGCAACGGAAACGTTGAGCAAATGCAAACGCCTTAAGAAGAATTACGTTTGTCAGGATACAGAGCCAGTCAGAAACATAGACGAATCTTCACCATGCGAAATCAAACTCATCGCCGGGAGGAAAGTCAGTAATCTATCTAATTGCGAATTCAAAGTAGCAAAACTGCAGGAAACATTCTGGGCGAAACTTCAAAGCGAGAATACGTGGGTTTATTCAACGAAAGAGTCCGAAAAGATGTATATCAATTGCGAGCAAGGCACGAATCGAAAGTTGACGTTACAGGGCATGGGCACGCTTTGGCTGTTCCCAGGCTGTTGGGCTAGGACAGAGAATGTAAGATTAGTGGCGTCACGCCAAATTACGACATTTTCAGAGACCAGCCTATTTAATGGAACCCAAATAGACCTATCGTCGATACTTCACGGGAACGAGGCGCATGAAGTAGGCAACCCGGCAGTAGAATTAGAAATGGTACCAAACATCCAACTCCGCGGCAAATCGCCCGTGAGATCCCTAGAGAAAGGAGAAAACTTGAAAGAAATTATTAACAAGGCACGAGGAATGAGTCAACTCAGAGTTATGTCTAAGAAGTTCGAGGCTTTACAAAATACATTAACGTTTACGGGGGGCACGGTATGCCTCATCGCAGTGGTAGCATTCGTAGCATGGAAGGTCCTTTGCCAGGGGGGGTTCCCTTGTCTAATCACTGGTAGATCAGTTTCAGATAAGAGGACATGCAAACGAGAGACGGACGAACCAGCGGTTGAATGGTCGAGACAACCAGAATGCATTACTATTCAACCCGTTACTTACACAGTTCAACCAGGAGAAAGAAGCATGGGACTCACGAACCTGGATCAATTCGCAATCGTAAAAAGACCGATGGGTCAACCAATGCTCCCAATCCAAGGAATAAGTGGAAGTTCCCACTCTTTGGATGATATATAACCAACCGAAGGAATACACGATGCTGATGATGGAAGGAGCGGAAGCTCCCACCCTTTGGATGATATGTAACCAGCTGATGAAATAACTATGGATAGTAATAGAAGAAACGGAAGCTCTTACTGTTTGGATGATATATAACCAGCGGATAAGATTCATGTTGATAATAAACGATGACCCCCGAAATTCAACCCATATGTACGCATGAAGAAAAAAAAAAAAAAAAGATTTTTTCTTGGAAGGAACTTACCTTAATGTTATAATTTGTCAAAAAAATCGAGAGAGACTTGGGAAAGAGATGGAATTTTTACAAATACGAAGATAATGAGCATTTTCTGTCATGTTAATGTATGAATTGTACTTAAATTTCGGGTCTAAATATATGTAAGATAACGTTTAAACTCAAGGGATACACACTCAGAAATATTTTCACATTTTTTTTGTACGTTTTAATGATTGCTCCGGAGAGCAAAAACACGGCCAACGGACGTGTTACGGGACTAGGTCCGTAACGATTCATTGACCGGTAGAGAATGTGCAGGCTTCAGGTACGTCATGAGTGACCTCAAGCGAGAGGCGGACATTGGCCTCGAGCTGACTCACGTACGCCCGCACTCGACTCACGAGGCGTCAGCAGAAAGCAAGAAGGGATATGGATTGCAGCAGAATATAAATACGGAACAAAGGCCTGAACAGGGGCTTCTAGAGTCTCAGTCGATTACGAATCGTTGACCGGACCACATCGCGGTAGACGCATTTAAGACGAGTATTCGCAGCCAGTGTTGGCCTCGTCGTATCATAGAATCAGTAGAGTCACGAGTTATAGTCTCTCTCGGGATTGTATTATATATTGAATAAACACCGATTGCTTTCTACCACTTGTCTTCTGGATCATTGACCGAACCTTTACACAACCTCCAGCTGCGTCCAGGAGCTCAGCGGAGAACGGATTAAAGGACCCTTAACACGTAACAGGGGTTGTGCAGTTTTAAGAAAATCTTGATATTTTTATCACCTCTAGATCAGTTGAAACTAGCTCATTTCATTGTTCGAACGAATTGATGAATTCGGACTGCATCATCAATGTTATGACTAAATTCGTAAAAGTGTCACTCTGGAAAAAACTGCGTATCGTGCAGCATACGTGTAATGAGCACCTTCAGCTAACAATGAAAATACCACGAATAAATCGACACGGTACGCAGCATAACGATCATCTCGCGTGAAAAATTCATACTTGTCATGATTCAAAATACAACTGCCAATTGCTGGGGGCTGAGCCTAATTCTCCGCTTGATGTCTGGTTTCAGAATCGTACTGTAGCGTAACTACCCAGCCCTCAATACGAATACTCTGCAACACTCAAATGATACTAAGGTAAGTGTACCCAACTTGCCTCTGCACCCGACTTGCCCCCATAAGCCGATCTCAGGAATGGGCGCTCGTTGACCTTCCCGCAATTTTTTTTTACGTTTGTTATGTTGAAATATGAGAAAATACGTAGTTTTCATCGACCCCGGATCATTTCTGCGTTCTCCAGAAAATATAAAGTGAGTTTTCCGTTTTTCGTGTTTGCACGGCTAAAAAATCACCGAGGAAATCGCGTTCACTAAAACCGGTGCCAACTTATTTTTATTCGACTAATCTTGACGTATCTTAGCGCATTCGATTCCTTGTCTCAAGACCTTCAAAATTCGCTCTTCAGGGTTGCAGAACTCTGATTTGGGGCGATTTTATGAACAAAACACGAAGATGGTTTGAGAATCAAGGAGGCCGACATCGGAGTGTACCCAACATGCCCCCATATGGTTATCTCAGAAAGGCGTGCAGTACGGCTTTTTTACCACTCAGAACGTGTTTATCACGTCAAAATAGGTTGGAAACGATGTCTTGGGCCAGATAAAAGCTATAAATGTCGCTGGACGGTGATCAAAACGGATCAAAGCGATTCCATTCACTTCATCGCCGATTTACATTGTTTTAAATGATGGGGGCAAGTTGGGTACACACTTTTGTGAACTCCCAAAAATCACCTTTTGGGAGAATTCAAACAGCTCGGCTCCACTCCATTCGAATTGGACGTATCTTAGCTCATTTCAAAGGTCTTGAGACAAGCTCTAAAATGAGCTGAAGTACGTTGGAAAATATGGAGATGGGCCAAAGTTATTGAGAAAATGGCTTAATGGGGGCAAGTTGGGTACTTACCTTATAAATGATTCCTATTCTATGCAAAACCAAGAGTGCGGACCGGATGGCTTGATTTGCTATTATCGATTTTTTGCGTTCTACGACTCGCCAGTGTAAACACAGACAGTCAACCTAACTAAGTAAAAACTGATTTTCTAACGAATCGTGCTACGAAATGCGAATTTAGTCCGACTTTTCCGCGGTGTCGTCGTAATTAGCGCGTTTTCATCTATCTGTTTCTGATTTCTCGTGAAAATCCACCGAGGGCAGAAATCTCCGCTTTTTCTGCGGTGTCCTTTCTGTTTTTCTTTATCACAGCTCATCATAGTGTAGTACGAATAAAAATCTCTCTTGGAAGAATTGGCATCTTAAGAATTGTTAGGGTGAAACTTGGAAATATTTCCCGAATTTCGGATTTTCCAGAATGAAAACTGATATGGTGTTCCCTATGCTTATTTTTTTTGGTGATTATGCGCTTTTCAATAGAATTTTTTTTTTCGGAAAAGTTTTCATAATTTTCAAATTTTCCGAGGAGCTTTCCCTTATCGATTATCCACGTTCAACAGATTCAGAATGTTTCTGTGAGAAACATTAGTTGATACAAGGGAAAAATTGGACCAAAACCTCTTATTTTCTTGGTACCCCTTATACACCCAAAATGGCCGTTCAAATCCTTATAATTAATACGTCATTGTGTTTTTTTCTGAAAGCTACCCCAAATTAAAAAAAAAATGATCAAAAACGGTCCAGTAGGACCCGAGATATCGTCAAAAATTCCGAGCGCTCGGATTTGAAGAGCGCGGGTCAGTTTCTGGTCGGCCCGCCACGCTGCCGCGGGAGTACCCCCACTCCTCACCCCTGCAGCTTTTTTCAAGCGAGATAAAGGAAACATTAACTTTCACCTGCTGGGACAAGGACGCAAGTCAAGGTATGTGAACCAAACATTCTGTATATGAAACTTCGAACATTTTTCTACAATTTCCCGCAAATTTCGGCCCTTAATATTCAATTGTTTATAAAATATCGATTTTTTAAAAAAAATCGGTATCTCCGGTCCAAAAGGTCGTGGAGTGATGTTTTTTTTTTTTAAATTCAGAGCAGAAATAGTACTACAACGTCCAGAAACGAATTTTCCCATATATCCATTACTCGCGGAATTGCGTGCAAAATAAAATCGGCAATTCCCGATTTTTATAAACAATCGGCTCCAGAGACGATTTTTTGTAACAAAGTGACCGGTTTTATGATCGCATCTTATAGTTGAGGGTTCCAGGAAGCTCTCTGATTTTTTGCGACAACTTTAGTGCACGTGGAAAATTTTTTCGGCTATTGCAAAAAACAACAATTTGGGATAAACAATTAGAATAGCGTCAATGTTTATTGACGGATCGCTCTGATTTTTTTTTACATATAGTACTCTATGAGGGCTACATTTTCCAGCAAGTACACATCGATCCATTGGCTTCCATCAAAATGAAAAATGAAGGAAATTTTTGGCATTTTCCAGCTTTGTTGCTAATTATCTCGAGTTACGGGAAGAATTTTACGATGGTTTTTTTTTTAAATTTAGAGAATTTCATCGCCTACAACATAGTACCATGAAAAATGATCCAAATATTATAACGGCTCCCCGGGATGCGAAATAACGCAAAAAAGTACAAAATTTCGCACTATTTTGTTGTTGTAATTTTTTGCGCACCCCTGGGGTTGTTCCATTTTATGGGGGGGGGGGGGGGGGTGTTCTATAGGGTATCCCGCATCGAAAAAAAAATAGAACCGTCCTTTGGCACTCATGCACAGTTCGAAGTCTAGAATTACTGGCCTATGTATCATTTCTGAGCATATGGTCAATCTTCTAGGGCTCGCCAAAGAGAAAGTGTGTGTCGCTCTCTCTGGTGCGGGTAGCCCGACAGTGTCCAAGGCTAGAGTGAATATCACTCTAAAATCTATGAAAAATCCTGATTTTTCATTGGAATTTTCAGTACTTGTGCTCAACCGGCTTTCGAAACTGTTGCCTCAGCGGATGGTGGAAGACAAGGGCTGGCCGCACTTGGAGGGCCTCCAGTTGGCCGATCCGCACTTTGGAACACCGGGTCAAGTGGACTGCATCCTCACTGATCTTTGGTGTCATCGTTTTTGCTGAGAAGCGATGTAATCCGCATTGCACAAATTCACCTGTGGCTTTCAACTCCGTTTTTGGTTGGGTGCTCATGGGCAGCACAGGGTCGTCAGATGCTGCATCTCAAGATTTTGCTTCAGTGCATCATTGCGCTGTTGATCGGGTGTTGTCTGCAGCTGTGGCTCGCCTATGGGAGATTGATGAAGGTCCAAAAGCGTCTCGGCTTACGCCAGCAGAGGAAGAGTGTATGCAGCATTTTAAAACGACCCACGAGCGTGATGCAGACGGGCGGTTTGTTGTCCGTTTGCTCTTCAACGGGATACCTTCATTTCTTGACTCGGAAGACATCACTCGTGCCTGCGTCCTTCGTTTACAGAAGCGCTTCGCAAGACAACCAGAGCTCGCTGAAGCCTATAATCAATTCATGGATGAGTACGCCAGCCTGGGTCACATGGAAGTTGTACCGGCAAATGAGGTAAACAAAAAGCAATCCTATTATCTTCCTCATCATCCTGTTTTCGAAAAGGATTCAAAAAAGATTAGGGTTGTCTTCAATGCCTCTCAGAAAGACTCGGCAGGTAATTCATTGAATTTTCCTTCATATAGGCCCAAGATTACAGGAAGACATTACCGTCATTATCATGAGGTGGTATTTTTACAAATTTGCATTCACTTGTGATATTGTGAAAATGTTTCGTCAGTTTCTTGTACATTCTGATGATGTAGACTGGCAACGCATTTGGTGGACTGCTGAGGATGCTCTTGTTGTCATCAGGCTTCTCACAGTCACTCATGGAACTGGTTCCGCTCCTTTCCACGCTGCAACTTGCTGATGATGAAGAGTTCAAGTTTCCTTTAGGTTCGGAGTGTCTCCGTGAAAATCGTTATGTCGACGATTTTTTAGCCGGGGGAGACTCCTTGCGGGAAGCTGAGCAGAAGCGAGCGGAGGTGATAAGCATCCTTGAATCTGCAGGTATGGAAGTGGACAAGTGGGCTGCGAATCATGCTGATCTGTTGCCGAGCATTCCAGCTGAGGATCAACTTCAAGGAGATCGAGAGCTGAGTGAGACTGAAGTTGTCTCCACTTTAGGTTTTCGTTGGATCCCAAAAGAAGATGCTTTTTGTTTCAGGATTGACCTCCCTGCTGCTGCTTCATCATACACTAAACGGCTGATTCTTTCAGAGACAGCTAAACTTTTTGATCCGACAGGTTGGCTTGCACCAGTACTCGTTCGAGCAAAGCTGCTTCTACAGTGTCTATGGTTGCAAGGAATAGGGTGGGATGATCATGTTTCAACAGCCATTCATGATTCCTGGTTAGAGTACCGCAATCAACTTTTCGAGCTGGAGTCGATTAGGATCCCTCGTTGGTTTGGAACCATCGAGACTGCAGAATGGACTTCACATGGGTTCTGTGATGCCTCGGAAAGAGCCATCGCAATGGTGATTCATGCTGTGACGTCTGGCGAGGATGTGTTCAAATCGAGCTTGATGTTGTCAAAGACGAGAGTCGCCCCACTTAAGGTCATCAGTGTGGCTAAGCTTGAATTAAGTGCTGCGAGCCTTCTCGCTGAGAAAATTGCAGACATTTTACCTATGCTTGAGTATCAACCTAAAAGTATTTTCTGTTGGTCTGATTCTAAAGTTACTTTAGCATGGCTTAAGTCTCATCCATCAAAATGGAAAACTTTCGTTGCTAATCGAGTCAGTCAAATTGTATCTTCTGTACCTACAGCTGTATGAAGTCATCTAAGATAAGCTGATAATCCGGCAGAGGTCAAGTCAACTGATCAAGAGGCTCGTTCCAAAGACAAATCACAGGTTTGGTTGGTAGAGGTGGACCAAGGAATGAAAGATTGGATACTTCAATTTTCTTCCTTGGACAAGATGTCCGCCATTCTAGCGTGGATACTTTGTTTTCGCCATAACCTCACCAATCCTGATGAGGAAAAATCTCATCTGTCTGGCAGTGAATTACAGGCTGGGCAGACTTTGCTATTTCAGATTGTACAGAGAGAGGCGTTTGGTCAAGGAATACTTGACATTTCGGCTGGGAAGTCTGTTTCCAATCGCAGCCCTCTCCGCAAACTTCTACCGATCATTGGTGCGGACGGCCTTTTGCGAGTAGGAGGCACACTTCAAAGTTCATTTCTTTCTGATTCTGAAAAACATCCGATTATATTGCCTAAATCTCATCATGTTACGAAACTATTGATTCGGAAGGCACATACTGTCACGTTACATAATGGACAGAGATCTGTGCAAAATCATTTATTCCAAACATGCTGGATATTACAGGGACGCAATGTCATTCGCTCCATCATTCGTCAATGCACGAAGTGTGCACGCTTCAACGCCAATACATTGGAGCAGCAAATGGCACCCCTACCTGCAGTGAGAACAAAACCTGCACGGCCATTCTCCCACACCGGCGTTGACTATGCTGGGCCATTCCTCATCAAATTATCAGGTGGTCGTGGCGTCAAGACAGTCAAGGCATATGTTGCCCTTCATCTGCCTTGTCCCCAAGGCAATACACTTGGAATTGGTCTCAGATCTCACCGTCGAGGCTTTTATGGCTGCGTTTCATCGCTTCACTGCTCGGCGAGGACTGTGCAAGGTCATGTGGAGCGACAACCGCATGACGTTCAAAGGCAGCGAGGCAGAACTTCACCGTCTGTTTGATGAAACATCATCCATGGGCCAGGGCATCGCTGAGTCAATTCCACGCGATGAAGTCCAATGGAACTACATTCCACCTCGCGCTCCCAATTTTGGAGGCATCTGGGAGTCAAATGTTAAGTCCTTCAAACGTTATTTTTACAAGGTCGTTGGAGATAAAAGGCTCACTAGAGAAGGATTCGATACTGTTTTGGCCCAGATTGGAGCTTGCATGAATTCTCGCCCTCTGAGTGCAGCAAGTTCAGATCCTTTGGATGTTCCTGCTCTAACTCCGGGGCATTTTTTGATTGGAAGTCCACTAGTGAGTCCTCCTTCGCCCTTTACTGAAATTGACGACGATCGATCGGTCTGTTCTAGGTGGCTTCGACTTCAACTGATGAGGAACCACTTCTGGAGCAGATGGCGAAAAGAGTACCTCTCACAAGAGCAAGAGCGATCTAAGTGGCTCAAACCAAACCATCCGTTTGCTGTAGGCGATCTCGTTTCGTTCAAGGACAATCTGCTGCCTCCGCGGAAATGGCCACTAGCCCGCATCATGAAATTTGTCCAGGGGAAGACAGACTTGTTCATCGAGTTGCCTTGCGAACTGCGACGTCCGAGCTCGAGCGCCCTGTCAACAATCTCATTTTACTGCCAGTAGTTGACCGGATCGATGATCATCTCGACCGAGCTAGAGTCCTCATGGCGGGCGGCAATCCCGATGAGGAGCTCGAAGATTGAAGAGAGAAGAGAGAAGATTTCAATACTTTTTTGTGAGACTGTTATTTAGATCAGGGCTTAGTTAGGTAGCAAGCGAGTAGCGTTCTTCCAAATACCCATTCTGCTTCTCTCCTGTCTCAATTTTTGTGTTCATGATTCTTTGTTCACTTGGTTTTCAATTACAAAATTAATTGCAGAATTGTATAGATTATCCTGTCGCTCCTCCAGGAATTTCAATGCGTTTATATCATGCTCGCTTGCAATTAATTTTTATACGCACTTTACTTCGAATTTTCTTATGATCCTAGCTGGTTGCGCATTAAATATTGCTCGTGATATAATGTAGCTTCGCTGTTGATCACATGTATCGGGTTGATTTCGCGTTTCGATTTTTTTTGCGCTGCGTCGCAGAATACACTAAATTTTTTATTTTCTTCAACTCGATTCTTTCTCAAGGCATTGTTCATTTCAAAACTAAATTTTTCAATGAGGCGGGCGGTATGTTTGAGCCATTCACGTCTATTTGAATTTGAATTCTCAATGCTTCTAGAAAACCCCAAATTTCTCCACGCTCATGCCGTTGAACTCACCTCACGTGATTTGCACACGGCCCGCGAACCCCACTTTTAGTCCTTTTCCGCGCAATTTGGAGTAGTTGCGATCCGACGGCCCGCTCGTGAGCATTACTTTGCGTAAGCGCAGCTCACGAGCTTTTCCCGCGCACGCCAGCTTTTTTCGTTGTTGATTTTTTCACAGTAGATTTTTTTATAGTTCAAGTTGTAAATTGTTCAACTCTCTAGTTCTTTCGCGTGGATTTAGTTAGATTTAGCGTAGGCGTTTTTAATAAACGTAATCAGTTATTTTAAAGTGAAATCGCGAGTGATTATTTCTGCCCTGCTCTTTTTCTCCTCTCTCGGCCCTCAGCCATCCCAAGTTACGAGGCATGTGATGCACTTGCACACACACAGTCTAATAAACGCAAAGACGCTGTTCTGCTGCTAGATCATCGAGAGATTTATTCGAATCAAATCATGGTAGAATACTATCAGTTAACCTCCTCGGGGACATGCCACCACTGGTCAAGTCGCAAAAGTTCATCCAGATCACAGTCTCGAGAAGCTTTATCCACGGGGTTATCCTCTGACCAAACGTGATGCCAAACGGCGTTAGGTACAGACGTGAGAATCTCATACCTGCGATCAGCCACGAATGTCTCCCATCTAGCCGGATGATCTTCCACCCAAAATAGTACGTCAAAGGAGTCCGACTAGAGATGAATCGAATGAACTGAAATGAGGATCGTTTCCAAATAGTGTTGAATGAGCTTGGCTAACAAATGAGCAGCACATAGCTCTAGTCGTGGCACACTAAGTGTTTTGATAGGAGCAACGCGGGTTTTCGACATAACAAGCGTGAATGCGGTTTGAAAATTTGGAACAACTCGCAAAGCACAGCTGCATAACCTTATTTCGAAGCATCCGCAAATCCATGAAGTTCAAGTACTTGCGCCAATAGTGTGTAGGCCGACCAACGAGGCACTTTGGCCTCGGGTAAATCAGCTCATTGCTGGCTCCACGAATCCCATCTGTTCACGATATCGATGAGAAGTTCACTATCCTAATTGATTTCGAACAACCACAGCGATTGCATCAGAATTTTGGCCACGACGACCACAGGCGACAACCAGCCCATGGGGTCGAAAGGTTGAACAATTCTGCACAGCATCGAGCGTTCGGTGATTGCACCTGATATGAGTGAGATGTCAACCTTGTGGCTCATCATGCCGGTTTCTGAGTCCCACAGAAGACCTAGAATTGACGTTTCAGGGTTGAAACCTAGGACAGAACAGTTTTCAGTAGCTTTCAAATCAGCTGAGAGATGATTTATCAATTCAGGACCATTTGATAACTATTTGCTCAACTGAGATTGACCTTCATCCATGATTTGAATCGATTCCTGCTGTTCTTTCATAACCCCTTCAAGTGTATGTTCCCCTCAAGCCACGTCATCCATATGACTTTCCTTGTCAATTACCTGAGCACCAAAAGAATATTCTTGGCCATTATCGCTAGCTAATTGCTTGATCACTCTAATTGCCAAAAACGGCGAACATTTGAGCCCATAAACTAAAGTGACGAGTAAGAATGTAATCAATGGAAGCGTGGGATCATCACGCCATAACATACATTGAAGATGTTGATCTTCGTGATCAATCAGAATTTGTCGATACATTCTCTCTACATCAGCAGTGGATGCATATTTGTAGTTCCGAAATCTGCATATTGAGTCAACTACAAGTGGTAATAAATTGGGACCACAGTACAAATGATCATTGAGTGATTTCCCCGAACGTTGTTCAGCTAAACCATCGAAAACTATACGGATCTTTGTAGTAGTACTGAATTTTCTCCATACCCCGTGATGCGGCAAAAAACGAATCATCTACTGATTTTCTATTTGACTCACTTAATGGGACCATATGCTTTAAGGCTTTGTATTCATCCAAAAAGTCATGATAAGCTTCTTTGAGCTTAGGATCTTTTGAGAATTTGACTCCAATGTGCTTCAATATATTCAGTGCCAAAGTGTATGAATTGCCACAGCTGGCTTGAGTAATTTCTACTGATCTTCTGAAGGGGTAGTCTAACAACATACCGACCAGGAGTGTCGCGATAGTGTGTTGAGAAAAAATAATCCTCACATGCTTGGTCATCTATGGATAGGATATTCTTCTTGGGAATTTCCTCGACTTTCCAAAATTCCTGAAGAGTTTCATTGAGTGTTTGTTCTGCCGTACAGAAAAATGCTCGCAGGGATATGGCATTTGAATATGACGTGATACCTGAGGAACCGAGAACTAGCCAACCCAGCAATGACTCTGCAGCAATAGGTTGATTCCTGTCACCCTTGACTACTTGCGATTGAGCTATTCCCCCTCATACTACGACACCCAGAATTACATCAATTCGCGCTCTACTCGAAGAATGAGGACCAGTGAGGTTCAAACCATTCAGTTGTTTGAGTTTGGAAGCATCTACATACTTGGAAGCTTGATATGAGGTCACTTTTGGCAATGCAAGAGCCTCGACGTTCAAACTGAATTCAGAATCGGATCGCGGTTTTACAATATAGTTTGCTAATGTGTGAGAAACTGTAACTAGCTCATTTCCAACACCAGAAATTGGTGCATAAATCAATTTAGATTTGAGGTGTAAATTTCGACATAACGAGGATGATACAAACGGAACCTGAGAAGCTGGATCAACGAGAGCTCGAACTTTCAGGCATACTCCGTTCTCTGCCAAAACGTAGACCTGTGCTGTGGGTAGGAGTCCCAAATCAACTGTTGGTCCAGCAACGTTGGTGGCGTGAGCTTTGATCGACGATGAACCCTCGACGTTGCCTGATGACTCAGGTGGGTCGATGGATTTCGTCGACGAAGCAGCACTGTTTGTCGGTGACGTCTCGCTCTTTGGATCGTCAGATCTGGGAAAATGAAGAAGTGTGTGATGTTTGCCTTTGCACGTAAAACATCGTTTCTCAGAATTGCATACTTCAACCCCATGCTTCCCCAAACAATTATAACACAGCTCATTATGAGTCACAAAATGTTTAAGTTCTGAAAGTGATTTAGCCCTGAGGACGTTGCAAGTTGAAATGTAATGATCTTTATCACAACAAGAACACTGAGTGACAGTCTTAGAAACCCGTTAATTTGATAAGCGTGCACGTTTTGCGAATTATTCTCCTCTGATTTTTTAGGATGAGATGACGTCTGATTATTTGCCATAAGACTCGATTTACTACCAGCTTCAATGGATTCCAGAGTGGAGACGGTAGTTTTCATGAACGTAAAGAGTTGCGCTTGAGTAGGAGGTTCAATCGCATCTGACAAAAACTTTTCCCAGTCACGACGAATATTTGCATTCATGCGACTGATAGTAATAGCCACGATAAGGTCATCCCACGTAGAGACTAGCCTTGCAAGATTTTTGAGACACTCGAGATGATCAGAAGTTTTCATTTTCGAACGTTCCAACTCACTGCTAGTTTCTGAATTCATTGCCTTGACGGCTAAAAATTCAGCGATTTGCAAAGAAACCCATCTATGCGAGTTATCGTGATACTGCACGAGTTCATTCCATACCCCATCGTAATTAGCATCTGTCATTGGAATGGATTCAATTTCATCCAAAGCTTCACCAGAAATGTGAGTGCGTAGAAAATGAAATTTGAGAGAAGGCGCGATGTGATCTTGGCGATGCACAAGAGCTCGGAAGATATCCCGAAAATGTTCCCAATCCTGATAAGCCCCCGAAAGATGAGGAAGATCAATTTTTGGGATAGAATGTTGCAATGGATTAAGTTGAGCAGGTCCATGATCGTCTGGCGCCTCAGATGCCAATTGCAGATCCATTCCCTCAATAAAGTCGCAAAATTTACCCTTGTTGTCATAACAACTATCCTCGACTATGTATTCTAAGAATGTCGTGAAATATAGATGAGATTCATCGAGTTTTCCCAAATCCATGGTTTTTCCATGAATATTCCTAAACTTTTTGAAATTATCCTCTAACCCATCTGAACGTGAAGTTGCAGTACCTTTAGTCATTCTTTCCTGACCCCTAGCTTCGACGTTAGCGTAGGCGCCAGATATTTCCTTCTGCAACGATTGTTGCACTTCGTACAATTTTTCCATGATGGAGAAAAGAGAAAGCTCACGAAGTATGAATTGAAAATTGCAACTGCGTGCCCAACGTACGTGGCTTGAGTTCGTTGTGAGCAAAACGAATCGAGATTCCAAATACCTTGAAGTGACTAGGAGTCGTCACGAGATGATTTGATTGCGTAACAACAACGAAATTGATATTCTACCGTGCCATCATCCTCATGCCATAAATCCTGCAGAGAGGATGTAGTAGAATTATATAGAATAGATGTAGTAGAGGATATGTAGAATTTCAACTTTGCGAGTAATCATTTTATGGGGAATTTTGTCAGCTTTCCATTGAAAGTGGCGCCAGAAGTCTACGTTTGTGCGCATGCGCAGAAAAATGGCCTTTCTCTGGAATCGAAAAAATCTAATTCTTAACAAATGGCTCATAAGTCACTTGGATTGCCCCAAACTTCCCTGAAACCCATCTTTTTCGAAGGAACGCAAGATTTTACGTCAAATATCATATTTTCAAAGAATGAAAAAAAATGGCTTTTTGAGGAATGAACGTTTTATTGAAAAACACTTTTTCGCCTCCAGGAGGCCCCCAAACCGCAGACAGGAGGGATTTCCAACAACGTTTTCGATAGGTTTTTCTAAGCCCTTTCGGATGCCGCAAGCGGCAAATCGATATCTTTTCCAAAACTCAAAATATTCCCATCTTTGTGAATAAAAGAGCATCGATTTTTACACGACGAATTTTCGGTCTGTTCATGGATGAGCGTGCAGTAGAGAGGAGAAATTTTTTTTGGACCCCATAGGTGGTCCGAAATTCCTTTTTTGGGCCATAGAATCAAATGGAGAAAGTTGAAAAAGAATCTGAGAGATGACCACTTTCCGTAGGTCGCTTCGGCGTCGAATTCATCATGTATAACATCAGCTGAGGTATACAAAACTTCTGGAATCGTTCATTGCGTTCGAAAAAGAATACGAATAAGAACAAATCCAATTTTGAATGGTCCAAAGTGTGCAAGATGAATTTGAAGGAAAAGAATGAAGCTCTCTGAATTTCCATCATAAGTGAAAAAATTCTCAAAACGAACTAGGAAAACAGCTGTATGGTGAAAAAATAATCACGACACAGCTTATCCATTTGATCCCACGATAAACCCTCCGTTGCCCAAGGACCCACCTGGATCCTAAGGTCGTTTTTGTCGTCTTCTAGGGGTGCAGCGACTCTAGACCTCGTGACTGATGTCGAGGTAAGGCAGTGCTCCGCTACCGGTGGACCAATGCTCTGGTGCGAGCAATCGAGGATTGATCCCCATCCGCCGGCATGGTGCAGTTCTTCACTTGCTGCTGTAGGCCTTGAAGTGGACGCCGCTGGTCGCCCCAGGAGACTGCCGACCACGCGCTATGAAAATCCACCTCGCAGGTTGCAAACTCATTTGCATCCGTCTCAATTTTCTCACGGGTTCCAATCCGGCACACGAAGGACAAAAATGTTCAATGAGGGAGCAGGTGGACCGAGTTATTCGGACACCATAGTTTGAATGAACAAATTAACTATATTAAAATGAAATGAAGGCTTATTACATGTTGAGCGAGGACTGAAAGCGACGAGCACGATGGCGCGAGACTTGAGAATGGACAAGAAAATGGCGGCAGTACGCCAAGATTCAAAATAGGTATGAGCGCAATAAGCGTAATATTAAACACCTAGTAATGAAAAGTAGAGAATCCAACCCCGCAGCTCAGGACAAGGCCTTTGGAGTAACCTTATTCGTTCAATTGAGATGGATCAAATATCGGGTGAGAGCGTGAGGTGTAGAGGGAACGTCAACTACCCGGTGATGGCGAGAGGACTCGTAGTCCACAGGCTGCGCGAAGAAGAAGAGGGAAAGAAAACATTACTCTTCGCGTTACTTATTGGAGACTCGGGCAAGGAATCAACCGTCGCACAGTGGGGTGAAACATCGATTTGGCGCCATAAAGTGCATCCGCGCGAATTTTTGACCGATTGGCTTGATCCAAAAAAGATTCTCTTCGTTTTTCAACCCTCCGCCACGTGGCACTGCAACAATTTTGATTAAAACCGTCCTGGAGTGTGGAGGAGGCACTAAAGTTGCACTGAATTCGAGACGGGGATACGCTGATTTCTCGAACCCGGGCTGTATTTAACAGCTTGACATCTTCCAAAATGACCTATATGGTCCCTGGATTGTGTACACTACCCTTCAACACTTTCCTGAACCGTTTAATCGTTTGTGACGGGTCGAATGTGCTCAGAAATGGTGAAACTCGAACCTCGAGAATCGTAGAACGACCCCCAAAATCATGAAATCTAGGTGTCATTTGAGACTTCAGTGCCTCCTCCACACTTCAGGACGGTTTTAATCGAAATTGTTGCAGTGCCACGTGGTGGAGGGTTGAAAAACGAAGAGAATCTTTCTTGGATTAAATCAATCGGTCAAAAATTCGCGCGGATGCACTTTATGGCGCAAAATCGATGTTCCGCCCCACTGTGCGTCGGTGGACCAGGTTGGAATGGAGCCGCTCACACGAGGTGCCCCGGGCGTCGCGTCCTCGTCAATTCCTCCTGGTGAAAAGTTACTAAAGATCATCCTTGAACGTTGGGTTGTGAATGTGTCCCTCTGGTACTGTCAGTAACTGCTAAAATTGTTGAAATATACGATCGCACACTAGGTGAGTGATGGGGTACTGAGTTCTTGAAAATTGCGAAGCCCAGCCTTCAATGATTCACACACGGTTCTGATGAAGAATTACTCTACTCACCGTAGGAAAGACTGTTATCGCCTCAAAATTCCCCGGAAAAATTTTCGAATATCTCATAGGTATAGTAATAGTTAATCACAGGATTCACTAATCTAGACAGAAATTATTGTCTCCTCTCAAAATGACCATCCCTGCTCCCGAGAGATAACTTGCAAATTATATCTAAGTAGTGACATAATCAAATCCAATTGATGTTAGGTTAACCAAAGAGATCTGAGTGTACGAGATAGCTCATTATACTTGCATCGATTCCCTCAGACTTCTTGGTGCACCGTGGAGTCGACAGAATTCTTTCTTTGATACTAGACACGACTATTTTGTAAGTGATTCCTAGTGAACAAACCTAGTCACTTTAAGAAAAGCGAAGAATTTAAGTCTGTTATAGAAAATCTCGCAGTTGACTCATCATTACCTCAAGTATTCGAGAAGTTTCTTGGGAAATTCGGTGGTGGCGGCAGTCTCATTCTCTGATCTCTACAGTGAGTAAGGCCATTTTTTGCCAGAATTATGTAAGAACCACGCAGTTTTCGATAATTCAGCATCCCATCACTCACGTGATCTGTACTCGTTCATTTCAACGGTTCTTGCAGTTATCAACAGTGCCAATGAGTCGAATTGGATCGCGATCAGATCATTGTAAGTCGATATTTAGGCTAAGTTTAGACTCAAGCTAGCCCAAACATGCATATATCGTACACTTGGAGTAGATTTCTGGATGGGACAATGAGAAAGCGATGGAAGAACAATAGAATACCCAATTATTTGTTTGGATCTAGACGGAAATGTTTGGGCCGGCTCTAGAGACCTCATATCAGATAAGTAGTGCCGGATCGATAGGTCGTCTAGAATGTTAATTATTGAATTCTAAGGACGACTACGATCCTAGTCGGGAACAAGGCCGGGCCTATCGCAAGCGTACGTCTGCTGAACGAGGCTCAACAGTGCATTTGCCCAAAAAAGGCCAATACACTTGGGAACAGCCCAAACTTTTCGCACGTGTTCATCCACGGGAACATTACTCAGCATGGGAGAGGGATGGATGGGTTTCAGCTGAAAAGGCTGCCGACGGTAACGTGGATTGATGAGGCGATAGACCTTGTAGTCTGGAGGTCCAAACGCGTAGACCCGAGGAAGCCATCTGATAATGATGATGATGACTTATCAACTTCCAGTACCTATCCTTATAATTCGTTGAGATTGTCCCGAACTGACACAGGATTAGGAAGCAACGATTCAGAATACGTGAATATCATGTAGCCAGAGCTGAACATATCAAGATTCCATTCTGTGGATGATGTGATTTCAGGGGTTACCTTTACTAATGATCGTATGAGATAGAGAACAGTCAAATCTTACCTTCTTGATCGTAATCTACTTCATGAGTAGTGCTGAAGATGCTGTGAGCTTTGTTGAGGAATTCTGTAGTTCCATCCACGACCAATTTATGACGATCCAGAACTTCTTCTTCGAGTGTTTGGAGAGCCGAAACAGCTTCATGGAATGTGTACAAGTCTTGAGATACTTCCCCATCCTGGAAAATGAGAATATCGGATCTCGTGTGAGGAGGTTTGCTCTAACAAACGTGATATGAGATTCATCAATGATTCATCCTTCAACATATCATCGATGGAACTATCATGAAGAATACCTAAGAGCTCAGCAATTGTGGTGAGATGGGCTATTCCCAGGCATGGTGGATTCTCGGCACAAGTTTCGAAAGAGATATATTCTGTATAATTTGCAGCATGTCATTACCAATTTCGAAGCAGATTCTTCAATAGAGATGAGTTCAAGCGTAGGTTAGCACACTTCTCACGGGACCGGAATATTGAATGATCATATTTGGAGCACTCTTCGGTGAATTTCGACCTCATAGACAAGGGAATTGCAGAACTTCGAGAAAGTGAGGAGAGTGCCTCAAGGCGATGCGGTCACCGTGCACGCTGATTTTCGTTCACAAAAATCTCAAAATCTTTTCCAATTCGGGCTGAACGGCGAGTTATCCAGGCTTTGTAATCATCTAACTTGGCCTGGATAACTCTTCGTTGAGCCCAAATCGGGAAAGATTTCGAGATTTCTGTGAACAAAAATGTGCCAATTTGTAGGTTAGGAAGTACCCGCGGGCAAGTTATTCTCGTTCATCACCGATAGTCTTGGGATTAATGGAAAATGACGAGTTATCCACCACAATTCAGATGATGATACATAATGGACAACTGGTCTCCAACTTCATATCATCAAAATTTTGAGGTACATCTAAATGAAATATAATTTCCGGGTTGCACGGCGACCGCATTGCCTCAACACGTTTACTGCGGAGGCGAAATCGCGATTCCGGTCTAGATTGCGAGAGAGTACAAATGCGCGCTTGAGCAGTTACAGAAACCAAACCCTTTGAAAAACCATCAGTTTGGCATCTATTCACAGCATTTTCATGAAAATGAGTGGGCCTCACCGGTGGGGCCCAAAAAATTTCCTATAACGCTGAGAAAATCCATCAGGGTTATAGTGGGTACCAACCAGAACGTCAAAGTCGATATTATCAGCCTCTAGAAAGGCTTGCGCTGCAATATCTCCTCCAGGCATATAATAGTCGATGGATTCCATTTAAAAACGACACTTGAGAAATAGTGATGTCTCGGATCGGTTTCTCGTAGTTTTGATTCGATTCTGTAGTCCAAAATATGAAGTTTCCACCCACTGCGAGGTCCCAGAAAAATTTCGAAGTCGCCTGCGGAGCTATTTCTGTTTCGCTTTTCGATTCCACTAAAGCATCAAAATCATAATTTTTTTTACAAAATTGAGTATATCTCAAGTTTGGCTCAAGTTAATGCAACGCGGTTTACGCCATTCGGAAGATCTTGAAAAAACCTATCAAAAGTGATCTTGAAAATTTTCGTTCAGCCTTTTCAGGCCCTGATCAGGCAAAATCCGGAAAAATCAGGCTAAACTGATTATCTCAAAAAGCAATTTTTTTTAATTTTTCAGAAATATGATTTCTCATGCACCAATGTGCTCTGTGCGAAACCAAGACTGATAGCTGTAAGAATATATGTCATAATCAGTGTCCGCAGAAATCCTCAAATGTAGTTTCTCCAACAAAACCCAAATTAGCTTGCCACTCACACGCTGGTAAACAGAACACGTGCTACGGCGATGAGTACTCTAAATTAATAATTAATGGTGCTCTGAAGAATGAATCTGCTGCCTCACTTAAGGGAGTATGTAATATTGCTTACGCAGTGCTGAAAACGATCCATCCCTCGCTGGAAAAAAGAAAAAAAAGAGACATCGTCGATGTCCGTGTCCTGCAACCTTTGTGCGTGAGTGGGAATATGGGAAAAGGATCTCGTCCATCATTCACATCTCGCACTTTGCCATCGTGTGTAGTACAACTCGCGAGTAGCCGTATGGTCCGAGATGTCATACGATCCAAGCGCTCGCTCACTCATAACTATTTCACCGCTCGTGATATCGAGACTTCTTTGTTAGACCCTACCGTCAAAGCCCTTGTGCCAGGCAAGAGAAAATTTATTAATGAAAAGCTTCTCCAAGATAGATATGAGGAATATTTGCGTCTGAGGCCCTTAGCGCGTGGACTATGTTTCAGATATGTTTGGCACAGCGGTGGACGTTTTTGGGTTCGGCGAAGAAATGGTGAGCGAGCGCACGCGTTTTAATCTTCAGTTGATCTTCACGTCATACAGACAGCGAGTAAATCAACTCCGAGGGACAACGGCAAAGCCTCGGAAAGCACCCAGAACGTACCCACCATCCCGGGATCGGATGTTACTCTGACAGCCGATCCTGTGAAATCCCCATGACTAGAATCAACTGCTCGGGAACCACGAGGGAGTGGGAGTTCCTTAAAGGCGGGCTTCGTTAACCTCAACTCTTTGACGAAAAAAATTGAACACCTCCGCCTGCTTCTTGCCAACGAACCTTCTAACCAACTTATTGGAGTGGCAGAGTCAAAGCTAGATAAGTGCGTGGATGACAGCCTAGTGCAGATCCGAGGGTTTTCTATGCTTCGACAAGATCGTAACCGAGAGGGCGGTGGGATTGTCCTATATGTGCGGAATGATTTCAAAATCAACCATTTGGTGTCGTCCAATACGAATGGCCCAGGGAAACCTGGTGTCCCTGAATTTTTATTTTGTAGCATACAGCAGGGCAACTCTACCCCAATTCTAGTCGGAGTCATATATAGACCTCCTGGAACAGCCATACAAAAAGACTGCGCGTTTTTTAGCTCGCTGCGCCGATTATGTGGAGATTACAGCCATGAAATCATAATGGGGGATCTGAACGCGAACCTGTTGAACACGACTCATCCTGACACAAAAGCTCTGACTGAACTGACAGGAGAACTGTCTCTACAGATTGTTCAGCATGGCGCGACTCACCACCATTCCTCAGATTCTTCCCACACATGGATAGATCATATATATACAGATGACAATGACAACATTACCAACTACCAAAACAGAGCGATGCCCAGTTTTGGCAGGCACGCGGTCATAGATGTTACAATCAATGTTTTCACTGCTGCTCCTCCGAAGGACTCTTTTAAATGTCGAAATTTCAGCAATATTACACCGGAGTTACTGAATGATCGCCTGCTACGCTGTAACTGGACAGCTCTGCAACATACTGAAACCAGCTTGGAAGACGCAGTAAATTGCCTTAATGAAAATTTGAAGAAAAATATTGATGAATTAGCTCCAGAAAAAAACGGTTTGTCCTCGCAAAGGCGATGCTCCTTGGATTGGTCCAGAGTTGAAGATGCTCATTAGGAAGCGAAATGCGGCACGACGGCGTTGGGAGCGTAGTCAACGCAACCGACGCAAGTGTACTGAGCTTCAAAATGAGTACTTTCGACTCAGCGAAGAGGTCGACGCGCGCTTAGAACAAGAGCGTACTTCTTTTCTTCAAAGCCACCTTCCAGACGCCCTCGATTCGAATAAGAATATATGGAAGGAAATGCACAACCTTGGCCTCTTACCGAAGAGCAAGGAGAAGGAACTACATGGCTTCACACCGGACGAGCTGAACACTCACTTTGCGGGGGTCTCCGTTGCACCGCACGAGAATATTGAAGAAGCAATGGATGGAATAATGTCAGCCTCAGAGGACGGGTTTAAATTCAAGCCCACAAATTCCAATGAAGTAGTCCTTGCTGTAAAGCATTTTCCCTCGCAGACTCGTGGGGCAGACGGAGTCTCCCAAAGCGTGATCGCGAAGGCTCTTCTGGCCTTAGGTGATCTGATTGTACACATTTCCAACTCCTCCTTCGCTCATAGCACTTTGTCCGACCTGGAAGCGAGCCCACCTGATTGCTTCGAAAAAGACTGCAGCTCCATCAGCAGTCACGGATTTTCGTCCCATTGCATTGCTGTGCTTTTCATCTAAAGTTTCGGGAAAGATTGCGCACGACCAAATCACGGAGTATCTTAAAAGTAAAAATTTGTTAGATGGCTTCCGAACTGGTTTCAAGAAACATCATAGCACTCAAACTGCCTTGTTGAAGTTGACTGATGACATTAGAGTAGGAATTGACAGGAAAAAGATCACCTTGTTACTGCTTTTTGACTTCAGCAAGGCTTTTGACACGATTTCACCATCAAAGCTACTGAGTAAACTCAGACATCTCAAGATCAACTCTACTGTGGATCAAATCATACTTACAGAATCGCACCCGAATGGTCACTACGAAAAATGGAAATTCTGATTGGCTTGCAACCAATCTCGGTGTTCCGCAGGGATCTGTTCTTGGACCTCTACTTTTTAGCCTGTATGTCAATGACCTCCCTGAGTTGCTACTCGGAAAATCGGTAAATCATCTCTTTTATGCAGATGACCTCCAAATCTATCTCCAAATTGAGAAAGAGAACATATTGGAGGGAATCGTTCGGTTAGGAGAAATCGGAAGACTTGTCGCAGGATGGGCTCAGGGCTCCGACTTGCGTCTCAACGCTGGTAAAACCGAAGCAATCTTCTTTTCTTCCGACAGGAACATCGCGGATCTAAAGAAAATGAATTTATCGGGGGTTGAGATACAGGACGGAGTATATGTCCCATTCAGCGACACTGTCGTGAGTCTCGATGTGACATTAGATAGCGAATTATCGTGGAGACCGCATATGAATCACGTTACAAAGAAGGTTAATAAGGCCCTGTACGGTTTGCGGTTCATGAGGGCATGCACTTCCGAGACAATCCGTATTCGACTGGTCGAAACTTTAGTCCAACCACACCTAGACTACTGCACAGTCGTGTATCTAGACGCCACTGACGAACTAAGGAAGCGGGTACAGAGACTGAGTAATTCATGTGTGCGGTACATCTTTGGAATAAAGAAGAGCGAACATATCACCCCGTACAGGGAGCGTTTGGGTTGATTACGTACTGATTCGCGGAGAATGTACTTCGCAGCCCTCTTAATGCACAGGACCATGCACTTGGGAGAACCTGGCTATCTAGCTGCGATGTTTACCAGGTACCAATCCGAGCGCCCTCAGCGTGGTGAGGCAGGAGCACAGGAACTCAAAGTTCCAAGAATGCGTCTTGACTGTGGACTAAGATCGTTCCAAAGTCAATGCGCACGGTTTTGGAACTTCCTCCCTCTCGGTTTTCCGCATGTGAAAGAAGTTTCCCTGTTTAAAGAGGCAGTGAAAGAATTTTTGAAAACTCTCCCTCCCATGAGGATGGATATGGACACTGGGCATTTTTTTAATCTTTGAGGGCACTCTTATATATGTCAATTGAGTGATTTTCTTGTTGCTTGTTCAAGTCTTCCAGTGGCCCAATTGTTATGCAAACTATGATTGTAACTATTCATTCCTAACCCCATGCCATTTATGATCTCGTCTGTGAACTAGAATAATTTCGAGTTATATTATTAGCAAATGACTAGTCACATCTGTGATGGTAAATCCTTGACCAAAATGCTATTACTAGATTTGTATATATATACGAGTATTGTATGGATGATTGATGTTTTTTGCCCAAGGGCGAATAAAAAGGATATTCTATTCTATTCTATGCAAGATTGCACGATCTTTGCGATGGAATTAGTCTGAAGTTGTTTTTCCACGATTTTATGCCTTTTCTGGTCAATTTTCCGATTTTTCATGCTCCGACCAATCAAAAAACAGAGATTTCTGCGCATGCGCGTAGTTTACCGGATTCCAAAGTAGTTCCAATCGAAAGCTGAGGGAAGTTTCCTTCAAAATGACCCCTTGCAAAAGTCAATTACATGTCCCCAGTCAGTATCTACGGCACCTCCATTGGAAAAGGAGCATGACCAGAGCGAGATGACCTTATCTATCGTGAACCAGAGCCTTGAGACCTTCTCTTGAATCCATGCTGTCAGTGGTGTTAATAATCTTGATGTCTAAAGAATCGTGTAGCTTCAGTTCCAGTCAATCAAATGGAGTTTTGCAACAAGTCATTTTGAAGGAAATCTCCTCAGCTTTCGATTGGAACTACTTTGAGATCTGGTAAACCACGCGCATGCACAGAATTCTCTGTTTTCTGATTGGTCGGATAATGAAAAATTGGAAAATCGGCCCAAAAACGCACAAAACCGTAAAAAAACAACTCCAGACCAGTTCCATCGCAAAGATCTATTTTTGAAAAATTAAAAAAAATTGCTTTTTGAGATAATCAGGTTAGCCTGATTTTCCCGGATTTTGCCTGATCAGGGCCTGAAAAGGCTGAACAAAAATTTTCAAGGTCAATTTTGATAGGTTCTCTCGAGATCTTTTTTGAATTGCGCAAACCGCGTTGCATTATCTTGAGCCAAACTCGAGATATATCGAATTTTGTAGAAAAAGATCATGATTTTGATGCTCTAGTGGGATCGAAGACCGAAACAGGAATAGCTCCGCAGGCGAAGCCGGAATTTTTTGGGACCTCCCAGTGATTGGAAACTTCATATTTTGGACTACAGAATCGAGTCAGAACCACGAGAAACCGATCCGAGACATCACTATTTTTCATGTGTCGTTTTCAAATGGAATCCATCAATCGTGACCATGGTTTTACCGCGCTTGCAATTCACATGCGTTGCCAAACCCGATCTTTAGGCAGCGGTTGATTGACGTACTCCCCATGTTTGCAGCATTTGAAGCCAGATATTCAGAAAGAGCAATTTCTTCTCTTGTTTGAATTTCGAAAGTTACAGTGATGGTAGTATACGGGAGAGATGGAGCAAGGTCTGTATCTGGAAGAACCCAACGATTTCCGATTTCCCCGAAACTTTTCTCTCGCGTAAATTGGGGATTGCCCGAGTAGGATTCAGCATTCTCCAACGTATTTGAACTCAGTTCGTAGGCCTTGAAATGAGCTCTCAAACGAGCTAAGACACGTTGAAAACCGCCGACCTCATAGGGAGTGATCTGCTACTCATCGATTGATCTCACTTGATCAATGGATAACTATGTAGAAAACGGAGATCGAGCAAAACTCATCGGGATCAAGTCCGATACCGAAACTGCTGTGTACACATGTTTCTTACGACATAAACAACGAGAAATAATCACGACATGAGCCATCGGATATGTCTCCGCTGTGTAGTGGAAGCTGCAACTCAATAAAAAGTGGGTCCCACGGGTGGGGCCCATCGCACACAGAGAAGGACGCGTGGGGCTCATCGCAGTGAACGTTCAGAACTAGAATCTGGATTTCCGTGTCATGACATACTTTGTCATGATGTGACACATCCAAAGTTATTGCACGTTCCATTGTGAGATGGTAGTTCCAATGAGCTTACGAATCTCTGGGCCCCTTCTCTACTTGCTTGCATTCATTCTGATCGAAGTTATAGGACATACTTTTATAGATCCTCAGAGGACGACCGAAGCAAGTCTCACATATAACGCATTCTGCTCGTATCTTCTTCCCAAATTCATATTTTCTTGACATCCTCTGAGATTGTCACTGTATCACTCACATAAATACATTTCGTCGTTTTCGAATTGCTCTCCCTTCATGTTATGGGGTTCGAACTGTCAAGGAAAACAGCAAAAATATGAATTTTGGACGGAATAACGTTTATTACGGAAACAGGAGGCCATGTATGAGAAGATATTTGGGGGACTTTCTTGTTGATCTCTCTAAGACCTTCAAAAATTGCTCCACGAACTTTTCGATAAAATGTGTTCTCTTCGAGTTATCGAGGATAGAGTGGTCGAAAATGGCAAGAAAACACCCTTTATCGATTCTTCTCGAAAACGGCCCAAATGGCGATTTTGATTCTCGTCAGGTTGTGATCTCACAGATGTCTCAAACCATATCCAATGAAGATACCACTTGCGGTTGGCAGCCAAAAGTAGACGTGCTTCAGGAGCACCGGGTGTCGTGAATCGTCTGTTTTATCGCAAGTTTCTATGAGATCCAATCGATGCTTAACAAGTACTGTTTGGGATAGGGTGTCCCTATGGAACCCTGGAACCCAGAAGTTGTGGTTTGGGTAGTTTAAGACTAGGATAAGTGGGAGCGTGAGTATGGTGAAATGAGCACTTGCGAGTTCACTATGAGATAGAAAGATCATATTGTATGAAGTGTGTAAGATACTTGTAGAGAATAGAATGAGTTAGGGCACGGAATATGAGCGATGATGAGGATATATGTCACAAGGCGAGTATCAACGCAGACGCATTGACGTAGATTCACTACATCGCGACAAAGGGAGGGAAACTATATCGCGCACAAATCGATTAACAGAGACCAGCGGCTAACTGCCGATTCGAGAATTGCGAGAGAGACGAGAGGCGAGCAACAGGGCCAGAGGTGTGAAAAAAGGCGCCGATTTTGAGCCAATTATGATATTTTGAGCTCGTCCCATGATATGTGGAAGGAATGCCTCCGGTTACTGCACTCGTCTTGACTCAAGCACTAACTCAATCATTTGCGGGCTCACGAATTCTGAACATATTGCCCTTTTCGCCTACTGCGGAACCTTCTCAACGGAAGGATTCATGGGTGGGCATTATGCTAGAATACCGTGAGACTGCCAACGATCCAGAAATCGAGGAGGATGAATTATTTCAGAAAAATGCAGACATCAGAGCATCGATGGAAGAATTCTCGACAAAGTAGATTGGTCACAATCGCAATTCAATCAATGGAGTTCTGGATTCACCGATCATACAACAGATCTCAGTATGGAATAAGATGAAATGTGGATAGGAAGTATTGTAACATATTTATATATTGTATGCACGTTGCAGCCGATCATGTTCTGTTCATTGATCGGTTGCTAGTTAGTTTGTTTGCTCACGCTGCGAAGTTTGTCTGCTCGTGGCTTTCACGGGAATGAGACGTCTGTTGTGATTGCGTTTGAATAAAGTGCGCCAGTTCTTTCTTTAATCAGTGTGTTCTGATTATGATTGTTACATGTGGTCGTAACAATTTGGGGGCCCAGCCGGGATTGGCGATTCGAGAGCGTGTGCTTGGCTTGATCGGTGGAGATGCAGGAACAAGTACTTGTTGCCGGACAATCGCACAGACACAGGGTCAGTATCGTTCTTCGTCCCCATTCAGAGCTCGAGTTCAGATACTGCCTCAGAATTTCTTGGTTTTTCTGGCGACCTTGGGGTGCTGCCTAACGTTACGGAGACGGTGGACACGAGGACGATGCGCGCGATCGGCGAGATCTTGACAGACGACACTACGGTTGCCGCTGAGGGCCCTGGTGCGGGTGTCGCTGTGGCTGGGAACGTCGGCGCTGTGTCCCGGGAGGTTGCATCGTGCGGAAATGTTCTCAACGATACTGCAGTTCGGAATGCTACATCGGTGAAGCGGTGTTTGTCAACGAAATTGCACCTGTGGATCCTCCATTGCAAGCTGCTGCGTTCGGCGTTGCTGCCCCCGCGGATGCTTGCGTCGATGCCACAGCGGATCATCGAGATACATCTGCCGGTGTCACGAACAATGTCGCGTCGGGGCTCACCGTTCACTGCAGTTCGAAGAGGATCCGTCGCGTCAATGGAGAGCCTGTTCATGATCCTGAGGTGCCAACACCTGTTCAAAGAGCTTCGCCACTGCATTCGTGACCTGATCGCTGAGAGAAGAGTCTTCGAGGATTGACAACGAATATGGGCTGAAGAACGACTGTTGCTTCAGGAGCAAGTTCAACATTATAAACAACTGAGTCAAAACTTAATTCTCACAAGTGACACTTCACAAAATACAACCAATGCACCTACACATAACACTGTAAGTGAGGCTCCTAAACCATTGCGCCCAATTCCTGACGAATACAACGGCGAAACACCTTTGCGCGAATACATTAATCAGTTTGCTCTCGTTGCTCTGGCTCATGGTGGGTTGATAGGCGGGCTGAAAGAATTATGCTTGCTTTTTATTCGCGCGGAAAAGGTAAGTCTGCTTTGGACAATGTTGACTTGAGCAGCATTAGTTTCGATTCCTTATATTCGAGTTTAGACTAACGGTTTGGTGACTCTCATTTGCAGGCTATAAACTTTTACCTTTTTCAGAACCGAAAGCAACAGTTTAATGAAGATTTTCCATCTCTTGCATCAGACATTTGTGGGTTGACTCGGGGAATTTTCAGAAACTCTCCTTTAGAAGAACAGGGCCGCATTGCTTGTTCGAAATTTGTGTCCGCTATTTATGACTTAACGATCAGAGAAATGCTACAACTTGAGAGCATGAGTTCGATCAACAGAGGTGTGTCTCGTGCGATGGAGATTGAAGCAATACGCGATCAGAATCAGAAAGAGTATAATAATAGACATTAGCGAAATACAAATCATTTCGACACGACCCGTATACCACACGAGAAACAGAACTCCAACAACAATGCACAACACAGACAACTTCTTACATGTTGGACTTGCGGTATTGGAGGTCACATCCGTTCAAAATGCCCGAAGAACTTGAAGGGAAACTACGGATCGTCAAGTTGAACGAGGCAAGCTTTATATCATCTCACCAAGGCTTCGCGGTTGATTCTGAGAATTCCATATTTGACAGAATAAGAAAAATCTCCAGGATTTCGAATGATGTTGGCTATTATATAGGTTTGTTAGATGGCTTAGAATGTAATTTCGAGATTGATTCTGGTTCCGACGTTTCTGTTGTGAATTTAAAACACTTAGCAGCCAACAAAAAGAGAGTCCCTGCTGATTTTTCAACTTTGAGATACCCAACTGGATGGGTATTTAGACCTATATGTAAGATTCTGGTTTCGGTTAAGGTAGGCGTCCATAAACTAGAACAGTCAGTGTACGTGGCTAATATCGAAGATGATTGCATGCTAGGTACAGATTTTCTCTGCAAAACAGGTGTCATGACAGATATAGACGCAGCCATTCGCGGTACATCAACACTTGTACGTTATTTACAGGATTTTCATCTCGCAGATACCATTGTCGGCGAAGTGTTATCCGAGACACCACAAGTTAGTCGTACACTGGAAAATTCAGACACATTACCAGATTTTCTATTGGAGGTATTCGAACGAGATTCAGTAAGGTTGACGAAATTTTGGATCAATTGAAAGGAAATTCCTGGTTCTCGACTCTTGACTAAAAATCAGGCTATCGGCAAATCCGCATCCGTCCAGAAGATGAAAAGAAGACTGCTTCTTCTATGGGCAATAGATTATGGGAATTTGAAGTCATGGCGTTTGATGTTATGTGATGCTCCCGCAACTTTTGAAAGATTAATGGAGCAAGTCTTAGCTGAGTTGATCAACTTATCTGCATGGTGTACCTAGATGACGTGGTCGTCAAAGCAGAAACATTTGAACAAATGACTGAAAACTCAAAATTGATTTTCTCTAGATTCCGAGACGCTAATTTGAAATTACATGCAAGGAAATGTCATTTTTTCAGACGTGAAACATTGTATTTGGGACATATTATTTCAGCAGACGGGGTGAAAGCCGACCCCCGAAAAATTCCTAGCATTGTGAACTGGCCAGCTCCACAAAATAAGAAACAAATTTTGAGCTTCCTTGGTTTGGCTTTTTACTGTAGGAAGTTTGTCCCTAATTTTTCAGCCATCGCAAAACCTTTGTACTTATTGAAAGGTTAATCATCGGTTTTCTCATGGACTTCAGAATGCCAGGAGGCGTTCGATAAATTAAAGCTTTTTCTAACTCCTGCTCCTTTTTTAGTTTATCCTGATCTAGATGCGGAATTTATTTTCGGTGCTGATGCCTCAGGACACGGGATAGGAGCAGTGCTGTCTCAAATGCAAGACGGAAAAGAACGAGTTATGAGTTATTTTCGTGAAATTTCCGGCAAATCAGAGAGGAATTACTGTGTAACGCGGCGTGAGCTGTTGGCTGTGGTAGAGTCGGTCAAGAATTTCTCACATTATTTAATTGGTAAAAAGTTCACCGTGAGGACTGATCAGAGTGCACTCAAGAGGCTATCATCCTTTGAAAATCTCGATGGCCAACTTGCTAGGTGGGTTGGTGAGCTGACTAAATATGATTTTGAGATGATACACAGAGGACGAGCTTCCCATGGAAATGCAGACTCACTCTCTAGGAGACCTTGTGAAGATTTGTCCTGTAAATATTTTCAAAATGTAGAAACGAGGTATAACTCGAATAACAATGTAGGCCGTATCACATTGTGCAGTATTGTTGGAACAGAATGGGTACGTGCTCAACAGGAAGACGATACGTTCATCAGAATAATTGGATATAAGAGGATGGATAAAAAACCCGATTGGGGAGATATTTCATCAGAATGTTCAAGTTCAAAATTTTACATCCAGCAATGGGACTCATTGGTTTTAAAGGATAATCTGCTTTACAGACGTTGGGATTCCACAAATCTTGACTCATTCCGTCTCCTCTTGATTGTTCCAAAATCAAAAATTCCGGTTATTCTCAAAGAAGCCCACGACTGCCCTGTTGGTGGTCATTTTGGTTCAAGCAAGACTTGAGCCAAGATTAGGCGACTGATTTACTGGGATCGCTGTCGGAAAGATGTCGAGAACTATCGCAAGACCTGTGATGTTTGTGACATCAGAAAAGGACCTCGAGATGAGGGTCATGGCCATTTGAATATTTATAGTGCTGGTGAACCTTCTGGAAGACTTCAAATCGATGTCCTCGGCCCCTTTCCGCCATCGACATCAGGGAATGAATATTTACTAGTTGTGATTGATTGCTTTACGAGGTGGCCTTGGTTGATTCCATTGACAAACATAAGAGCTAAGAAGATTGTGAACACTCTAATTAATGATGTAATACCAGGATGAGGAGTTCCCTTAGAAATTCATACAGATCAAGGTCGGAATTCTAAGTCAGCTCTATTTACGGAATTGAGTAGAAAGTTGAGTATCTTCAGAACTAGGGCCACACCACTGCATCCACAGTCTAATGGAATAGTAGAAAGACTGAACAGGACTGTCCTAGAGTATCTCCCATTGTTTGCTTCGGAAGATCAAAAGGATCGGGACAAGCTCGTACCTTTCTTCTTGCTGGCTTTCCGATCATCGCAGAATGAAAGCACTGGATTCACACCTACCGAACTACATCTTGGCCGAGACCTTCGTCTACCTTCTTGGGTGCAAAGGAGGAAGACTTTACGGAAGGATAGAGAGTTTGGTTTTATTCTCCTCGAAGATCAGTTGGAGTAACACCGGAATTGCAATCGTCGTGGGGAGGACCGTACCTGATCCTGAAGAAAATCAACGATAATGTCTCATGCATCCAAAAGTCATCGAGACACAAGAGCCGAATTGTCAATGGACATCGCCTAGCACCCTCCTTGGACCGACAAGAGAATTGCTTCACCTGAGGTTTTCGGCTGGTTGTAAGGCGAATGCCGGTGCAAAGGTTATGATATCCAGCCTACACCATCTCCTATCATAAACCCACTCTCAACATCCTCGTGAGTCCCTCGAATGCTGAGTTCATCCTGGAACGAGTACTTCTGAACACCTGGAAGCAACGGTTGGATTGGAGATCCTGGAGCCGCTGTCGGAGCAAAACAGATTTATTCGTATAATGGAACTCTCCTCTGAATAAGACCTTCCCTAATCCTGGAAAGTCTACTGACTTAAGTAGGATGAGCTGTCGTGGAGGAGAGGAGACTATCCGATAGGTCCGATTAATTGACGAGGACGTCAATCGTTCGAGGGGGGGGGGGGGAGTGTAAGATATGTATATATTGTATGCACGTTGCAGCCGATCATGTTCTGGTTATAGATCGGTTGCTAGTTGGTTTGTTTGTTTACGCTGCGAAGTTAGTCTGCTCATGGCTTTCACAGGGTTAAGACGTCTGTTGTGATTGCGTCTGAATAAAGTGCGCTAGTTCTCCTTATAATCAGTGTGTTCTGATTATTATTGTCACGTGTGATCGTAACAGTATTGTGGTTTTGAAAACCAGCCCAGAGAATTTGAGTGTTAGACAGCACTCCCACAAATTTGATGTGAGTCTTGATGAATGGGTTCTTAGTCATGTTGATCTCGATGAATGAGTTGATATGAACTTAACAGTGAATAATTAAACGGTGCCCATCTATAATTAGGAATGTTATGAGATTGCATGACGATCAGAATATGCTCAGTGGACAATGCTCCTTGCATGAATGTTCAAAACTTGGTGCTCATGATTCACAAATGTTGCAAGATGGTGCAAGCTGGTTGGGTCCACAGCCGGGGTGTTTGGGCTGCGGCAAACATTCTAACAGTTGACGCCTAGACGCGTTGGATTGCTCGAAGAACCTAGATTGAATTCATTTCACGATTCGGAGTACACATACCCGTCGTCCCCCTCCTCTTTCTTCAGGTATGTTGACTGCTCTGAAGTTCTCGGCTTTTTTCTGGGGCCCATGAATAGTTTCTTTCCGTATTTGTGTCTGCAGCCACGAGCGTGATAGAGAAGAGCACAGGCAAATCCTTGGCTCATGCCGTGGGAAGAACAATCATGTTCATTCGTTATCGTCAGAGTTTTGAAAGATGGGCAATTGCAGTCTACCAAGTTGATAATCTGTCTGCCTAAGACACCTTTCAGTAGTCGTGTTTCTAGTATCCACGTACGTAGTCATTTGGAGCGCCGCTACAAGTGATGCGGAGACTTTTCTGAACATCGTCGAGCACGGATCCGCCCCACCACCACTATAGTCCATGATGTGTCACTGTGAGACATGAGTTTGTCGAAACAATATTGCTGCAAAACTCGTTGAACGGATGCGGTGGTTTCACAATCCAGTGCGATAATATAATCCCATTCAGAGCCAAGATGGCAATTTCTGCAGGTGGGAAAGCACCATTCTTGTCGTGGAGAGGAGTGAGGTAGAGCTTGAATTCCGATAATGGAATCTTTGTACTCCATGGTGGCTCTGGACAAATGGTGGAGTCCCTCGAATTACGTTCAAAGGCTTTTCAGAGACGACTGGCTGTTGTCGGAAAGTGTATGTTTGAATCTCCATCGATGGTAGGGGGCGTGTTCGAGGGAGGTGCGCAGGCGTTGACGATCTATAAACCGTAGTCCATAATTACACGACCATTGGGTGAATGGGGCGTCCCGTGTTCACGAGACGCCCTATTCACCAAATCATTTTCCCACGAATACCATTTACATCATCCTAGATACATTTCATATGAATCGCCACAATCGACATGTGATGTGGTAGCATCATGCGACGTATGCGGATTCCTGTAAAGTAGAGCGGAGCCAATTTTGTCGGTAGCGTGACTCATTGTCACGTATGAAAATGAGTCATCCTATCATCTGATCACGTGTGACAGTGAGTCACGACAATCTTCCATCGCACGTGACAATGAGTCACGCTATTATTCTATCGATCGTAACAATAAGTCACGCTTGACACAGTTCCTGAATCATGAATTCAAAATGTATGCAAGCTGGCTCAGGATATAAATGTGGATCTGAACGTTGGCTCGCCGATCATACTGTAAAGTCATTTTTCCGGAGCTCTCGTGACCACGCTATTGTTCCTGTCCAAACACCTCAGAAGAGTGTGACGAAGCGTCTGTTTAAGATTCGGCAAGTCAACGGTTGGATTTGATCCCGCACTTGGGAAGTGGGGTAACCCACATATGAGTATATATCTGAAATTTTCGACCTTCACTGTCACAGCTCAGCCAAACTGGTTGTAGGATGTTTCTCCAGGTCTAACCTGTCAAACTATCTTTGTTCGGATGTCCTGAGAGTGGTTAACAAGTTGTAGCTTGATTGGTGGATGTGGAGAGATACTAGAGACAATCATGTGCGAGAAAACACCCGGAAATCGAGAGAATTCACGTGTCACAGCGTGAGAAGACTTTTGAAATTTGGCAGGCTCTCGTGAATGGAGCGTTTTGGATCAAGTTCTGTAACTACCCAGACTGATTCCCAATGTTCCAAAGTTACGATTTTTCTGTTACAGGAAGATGTACCTCACTGTGCTCAGCCGTGACACATAGGGATGTGAGAGTCACAGATTTTTGGGGAAAAATTCTTGAGTCACTTTAGACGCTACAGCTCATGGAGCGTAATCTAGAGACACTCTGGAGAATCTTCATCGTATTCTCTATGGGGAAACAAAGAAATTGAGCTACTGGAGACCTATCTGCCTTAACGGAGAAGCCAGGGAACCGGATAAAGCGATAAAGAGAACGACCGTACAACATGTCCAATCACACAACTTTTGGTAAGGCAAGCGCGCGGTAGGGGGGGACACAGACCTCTGAACACTGTGAACACATCACCAATACCCTCAGAATATCATGCCAATTTGCACTCACCGAGACTTTGGACGCTCCACGAATACCATCCGTTTGAACGAGGGCTGTGCAGCCGCAATTTTGTGAAAAATGCATCGAGAAATGATGAAACCAGTCGTGGAGCGTTCAGTTTATTCCAATTCTGACAGCCCTTAACTCGAACGCGAACTACCCCTAAGCGGGGATGAAATCTGGAAAAATTCGATTTCCCGTTAGATGAGCCATGATGCCAAATTTTGTTTTGCATTTCTGTTTCTCATGATAAGACAATCCTCTGCATGAATTTTTAGCCCCTAATTCGAATGCGAACTACCCCTAAGCAGGCGATGAAATCTGAAAAAATTCTTTGATGTATTTTTCGTGCTCTTTTTGTTGCAATCAGTTCTCCAGTTCAGAGTGACCCAAAGAATCTATCATCCAAAAAGTGGTCAAAATATCAAGTTCGTGCGCTGTGGTTTTCCATTTTTTCGACCTTCATGAGTATGAGACGCCGCAGTACCGTTTGTTCGGGATTCGGCACGGTACATACATCGAATATCATGGTTTTGAATGTAAAATTTCAATACTATGAGAGCCCAAAGTCCATTTTTCTTGTGAGAGCGCTGAGCACATACATTTTCTGGCGCAATTTCGCTTGAAATTGTACTCCCTGAGTTTTCCTTGATATGAGTGAATTTGTTCCGTTCCAGGCTTTTCCGCACCAATTTGATCCCAAAGTCAATTGTCACGCGCAACTTTCCCATGCCCGAAGTATCGGAAAAGATTCATTTTCCCACTTCGCAGAGCAGTTTTTCCGCCAAAATCTAGTTTTGCTCAGTTTTAATTCCAGGTCCGTGTGCTACCGTGCGATCCTTAAACGCGAGACTCCGGAGGTCCTATTCGCTTTTTCGAAGTATTCGGTGGCCGGGTGAATCTCTTCCAAATCTCAAGACTGTAAGTCAAACCGTTTGGCCATGAGATCCAATTTTAGTGTTAGAATGTCAGGTCCGTTGCGTGCTATCGCCTCTCTCCATATTATCCTCATGCAAAATATTGACATTCGTGCTCGAGTTCAATCATGTTTCACGTGTTTCAAATAGTAGAAAAATACATCTTAGAACCTTCGGAAGTGAGATTTGCAGTTTGCGCGTTTTCGACCCTAAAGTATCGAAATTCCCGCAGAACTACCTATATGAGCCAAACCGGCACGCTAAGGGTTGTAACGCGTTCACTGCGACGTTGCATCCTATCCCAGAGTGCGAGAGAAAGAGGACACACGCGTGATTTTGTACCTATAAGAGCACGCTCTCATACGCCGTGTATAAGATCGTGTGTAAAAATCAAACCTTTTGGAATGTTATCAGTTCCGAATCTATTCACGAGAACCTCACGAATTCACGCGGGTCCCACCCATAGTGCCGGTGCTGATGTTTTCTTCGCACCATCACACTTTCGTAATTATTTTGCAACCAGTTTGAGTAAGTTTTCCTTCCAGTGCCGCGACTCCGCCACTTCACTTTCCGACACGTTGTACACACACATCATTATGTCATTAGAAGTGCACGATTCTTATCACAAATCAGTAAGTCAAAATTTCAACTCCCTTACCCGCAACAAATCGCTTCCACTATAAACTTCCCGATCGCTCGAGAGCCTTTCGCTCAACATCTCTGGGAGTAGGGCGAGGTTTTCTGCAGTGCGGTTCGTGGAAAAGCGAGTTGCATGTGAGCACTGGGCGACGACGATAAATACCTCGTTAGTGTGGTATAGTGCGCGCATCGGCTGTATCGGAGCAGCGTCCATCAGATGCAGCGAGGCAGCAGCATCACCAGGAGGGAAACTCGTGGACAGCCAGTACCACCTTAAGGAGGCCCTCGGAGAGTAGCCAAACCGTGGTGAAGCGCCTGCTGAGGTGAGAGACCGGGACATCGTGCGGCTGAGCGAGCGCGCCATTGCCCGGGCTCAGCCGTGCTCAGAGCGCACTTTTGGCGGGCCGGCGGCTACTTCGCACCACAGCTTGCAGCGGGGCAGCCATCTCCGTGCTGCAGCTCTGGCGCTGCTTTTCACCAACAAAGGTGACGTCATCAGTTGTCGAAGTATGAGTAAGCCGCGAACTTTTGCGCGGCTGCTAACGGTGAGTACACCATATAGCTATCCTTGCCTCATCCGCCATAAGACGTTTTTCGCGGCTATAGATGATACAGGTAGGTTCACATGCGTGAAAGATCATATGATTTGATGGTTCCAGCGTGCTTGTATTGTACACCGATTCCAACTCGGTTTTGTATGAGTATTTCTACGAGTTTTTTGCCAAGTATCGCCGGTGTGGGAGCTCGACACGCAAATATTCCTACTAGGCGAACGGCTAAGAATTCTCGAGTTTTATATCGATCCATAACTACGATGCGATCCAGACTCGTTACTCAGCTCGACTATCCGCTTGAGTTTCATCGTTTGTGTTTGTTTTCTGTCGTTTCCGACATCAGCTTATTTTTTTGGAGCGTGCAAGGAAGTTTTGCGGGCCGTATTCATTCCATTTTCACATTATCGGTGGAAGGAACACGAGTGGGTGCATGTTAGCACTCCGAATTTGGAAGCGTTCCAGTGCTCGGATCTTGGTTTGGTGTTAGCATTTTGTGCTATCATTCGAATTCATTACTCACTTAGTGAAGTGGGGGGGGGGGGAGATTCTCTTTGTCTCGCTCTCGACAACCTGGTTTCATGTTTTATATGTGTGTATGTTTTCGTAATGCTTCGAAAAATCGATTGCCGGTTGAATCAACGGCGTTGCACTTTCAATTATTCTGATTCGGAGCTTGGGCTCTATTTCCATTTCCTGGATGCTATATCTGGATGCATTTGGATAGTAATAATGAGCAGTGAGGAGATGCTACACTAGTCTATCCGCCGAGGATCCAGTGCAGAAAAATGAGGGTCTGGAGTTAATCCGTGATCAGCTCAATGTGGGCAGGATGATTCATTGTTTCATCACTAACACTTTTGCTAGGCAAAGCGCCGAGGATATGGCAGCGGCGTCTGTGGAATCAAGCCCCCAGCTTCTTGAGAAATATTGGAAAGAATCCCATATTTGGCATAAGTATCTTAGAGCTTTCGCGCTTTTTTTGAGAAGAAAGATATTACAAGTCGTCTTGCTATGTTACGGTTCAACAAGATCATGTTGATGCACGCACGCAACTTCCCGTATTCACTCAGTCGACAATGAATATGTCTGGTCATAAATTCGGCCAGGGTATAATGGAAAATTCACCTATTTGCCCAAATCCGTCCAGGGAGCAGCCGCTCGCACTCTTGCGAGTGTACGAGTGAAAGACACAAGCTCAGATGTTGCGTGGGATAAACTTTGCTGTCGGTACGATAACCCTCGTCTCCACCTGTTTCTACATTTGGAGGCTTTGATTAACCTCAAACGGGTGAAGGGTAAGAATCCGCAGGAACTCGTTGATTGGTTGAATCAGGCCGAGGAAGGAATACAGGGTTTGCGTGATTTAGATTGTCCGATGGACCACTGAGATTGCTGGTTTGTCTACTATATTTGTCGTCAATTAGATGTGTCTACTAGAGAGGCTTGGGAGCAGGAATAAAAAAACGTCTAGGGGTTCTCCGAGTATGCAGATCTAAACGGCTTCCTCGAGAAACTCATACAGACCTCGACGGCCACGTATGCTCGGGAAACAGCGGCTTCTGTATAGTCAAATCCCAGCCCTCAAACAAGAAGTACTCCACGTGCAAGTCGTGGTCAGGGACAAAACCGAGGCGAAAATATTTCTACTGATGCACCAAGTAATTCGTCCAACAACAAATCAAATGCATGTTCGTTCCGCAACGGTGAGAACGCGATTCTTAATTGTGGGAAATTTGCTAGTTTACCCGTGACTTAGAGAGTCAAATTGCGCGCGGGAAACACTGTGTCTGAAAACTGGACACTTTGTGGGACAGTGTCGGCTCTTCCTCCAATGTGAGGATCGCAAAGGCTCTCACAATACGTTGTTGCACGAGGATAAGCCTAATTCAGGTGTAGGTGAAGGTGATGCTAGTGCGTCAGGCCCGACTTCAGCTTATACCGCAACAGTTCAGGGTAAGGCTGCAACTGTTGAGCACATGCAATTATTAGCCACAGCTGTGGTAGATTAACAGTCCCCGTCGGGAGAATCATTGCGTGCTCGCGTTTTGATCGATCCGTGTGCCCAGAGCTCGTTCCTTCCGGACAGAGTCGCACATATTCTTCAGCTTTCTCGAAGAGACGTTGACATCGGAGTTAGCGGCGTGGGCGTGTGAGTGCTGTCGTCCGCGGTGAAGTCACTTTATGGATAGAATCGCGGCGAGACACGCAATTTTGCTGCAGTTTTAACGCATTCGTCCTTCGAGATCTCACTCGGAAACTGATAGCTGCGCCGATCAACTGGCGAGACTGGCCACATATCAGAGACTTAGAATAAGCTGATCCTGAATTCGTCACTCTTCAAGACGTTGACTGTTTGTTATAAGCGGATGTTTATGGCGCAATCTTGTTGGAAGGATCAGTCGAGGGGTCAGCTGATACATCCATCGGGTAGCGTACAGTTTTCCGATGGATTCTAACCAGAAATCGCACAATATCCGGGGTGGACAATTTTTCGTACGTCCTGTGGTCTGTCATCTGACTCTCGACCCTCCTTTGTCTGAATCTGTCCAAAACTTTTGGGAAATTGAGAAGATCCCCTCGAGGGAGTTATTATATCCCGATTACGAGTATTGCGAACGTCTGTTTAATCCAACTTTCTTCCGCTTGCCGGAGGGGACAAGGATAGTTAGGTTACCCTTTTCCCAAAGAATTTCCGAAGCTAACTTTACAGATGTTATGAGTACGTGATCTATGAATGTTACGCTCTTTTCTCTAGTTTGGATTTTAAATCATCCATTCCACAATCGACATCCCATCAAAATGTAGATATCATGGTCGTCTCGAGCTTTTAGTCCTCAATCCAAGAATATCTCACGAATTGATTCGATAGAATAATTTGTTCATAAAGAAATGTTCAGGCAGATTATTGCCTCATATGAATATCTGACAAAGCTTAGCGAGCTTTAGCAAGTGGAGATATAGCCAGTATCATGAAGGTAGAGATGATTTGGGAACTTCCTCTCGACCTACTCACCAGGAATTGATGCTCTAGAAATGACCTGTCGTGATTAATCTCGGACTCGGATTCGTCATGGAAGATACCAACGTATCTAAAATTTGACAGACACTCCCACTCCCCTTCTTCCGGGCAACGTGACGGTTCCCATAGGGATGAACGATCAAGAGGGACTTAGAACAATGTCCCGCAAAAACTACAGATGTTCAAATACTTTGATCCCTATCAGCTTCCCGAGGGAATCTACCTTACTATCAAAGACCACAATGACCTAGACTCATAGGCTATCAGGGATTTCATTACCCGATCATGGAGAATAAAGTGATAGTAAAGTCCGTTGGTTAAGAACGCTCCTGCCAACTCTCTTTCCTTCGTTCCAGATACTCCTGATTAAGAGTCGTTAGAACTTGCGTCAGTCCTGTTGCGAGTAATTTTGTTCTCAGTTACAGGAGAGACTCTGGTTTTCCAGAGATACACTACCGGTCAAAATGCTCACGAGACCTGGAGATAAAACTGATGACTTCCAGAGTTCGATATCTCAGAATCTATTGGTTGTAGAGAGCTCTGGATGTTCGTATCCTATCGCTCACAGCAAGCACTTCGAAATCTTTTTTTTTGTATTCACCGTTTCGCGTATTATATCACAGACTCATATCAAAGTCAGAAAGATCACTTTTTTCGCAATTCTGCAGCCAAAATACGAACGCCTACCGATTCCGGAGAATCTGTTGGATCGCTATGAAACCATTGATATCTCGGAGCCCATGAAGCGACCTTTGGGAATCCATTTTTGAACGTCTCTCAGAGTGGTTCTGGTCCCGAGATCTAGCTGATCCAGTGTCTCTCAAAAAATCACACGATAAGCCAAAAATGATGAAGAACAGCTCATATTGAGGTAATTTAATCTCGCTTCTGCAAAAGTTCGAATCGACGTCGGGATTACCATCGATATTGAAGGCTACCGACCTTGAACTACACTGTTTCTCGCCATTTTTGAAATATCGTGTGAGTTTTCAAGAAGAAAGCACCCTCTCTGAATCAATTAGATCTTGAGACCAGAAGTACTCTGAGAGGGGTTCAGCAACTGATCCCTAAGGTCCTTCCATGGACTTGAAGATGGCATTGGTCTTATAGCGATCCAACAATCCCCTCAGAATCGACAGGCGTTTGTACCTTGGCTGAAAAATTGCGAGAGAAGTGATATTTCTGACTCGTATATCTCTGATATAAGACGCAGCACGGAGGCTACAGAAGAGATATTTGGAAGTGCTCGATATGAGCTACAAAATGCGAACACGCAGGGCCTTCAACGGTCGATAGGTTTTGAGATATCCAACTCTGAAAATCATCAATTTGATTTCCAGGCGTCCTCAGACTCTTGACCCGTAGTGTAGTTACTACAGTGTTTGATCTCGACGGTGGAATTCTTCTGTGTGGTGATCTCAGAGTCGCCTAGATGAGTCGTAGTATAGTGACTGGGGCACGAGCAGTTCGATTTTCCTTTTTGCAAATCGGACTGAACACACATTGGGTACCACATATTGTAGTCCGTATCCTTGTTCAAGTCAGCCTTGACTATTCATGATACAATCCAGGATGGCACATTGATTCGAATGAATTGATGGTTCGAAGATATATAAAGATGCATAACATACATTCATAGATATCAGTTGAGCCAAGTCACTCCCTGAATGGATTTTTCGACACGTATCGTCATGATTCTCTGAATCTTCATCAAGATTCTCCTTTAGTCCTGTTGTTTCAGAAACAGCAAGTTCCTTCACTCTATCGGCATAGCGCAAGGTATTTAGTGAGTGCTCACACGAGCTCATACCAGGACTGATCATAGCAATCTGAAATGAGCAGTGATGAGTCCAATGATATTTGAAAAACCTCATGATCTAGGGTCAAACGTGAAGATGATCATGGAGATGGATCGAGATCAGCTGGATCTGGATCGAGATGAGCATTCCAGAGATATGAGAGTAGATTCGGTAGGAATTTGGGACTTAACATTTTTTTCATGATATGCGTTGTGGGGCGCCCCAACTGATTGGAATATCCCACTCGTTAGGATTCGGCTGTTCTGAAAAAATGCCAGAGCAGACTGGTCACTCAAGTAGTCGCAGATGAATGATGATGATATAATTGATTTTGTCGGGTTTCCCTGCCAATTGCTCATTCGCCAAGGAAGCCCTAATCCTGGCAGAGTCAAATATATCTGGATTTGTTGTAACAGAAGTAACTGGCGAATGATATTCTCGTTCATTAGTCTACTGAAGTCAGTACAGCAATCATTATCATACATACGCGTGAATGAACGAGGATAGTAAATGAATTACAAGGTAAAAGTTGTACAACATGTCACAATTTCATGCGGAGATTTGGTTGGTCTCAACTGCCAAAGTTGACCATACACGGTTAACCTAAACCTACTTTAACATGACGGAGTTCTCCCACCAAGAGATCATCCGAGAAAGCTGATGGATGGAGGATGTTCTGATAAAGATGTGGATCATTCGTAAAAGGGATACAGGATAGAAGTCAACACTGATTCACAAACGAATTTGAAATTAGTCTCAATTTCCATCAGTTCGTAGGAAGGAATTCATTACCAGGTAGAAGAATCTATTTTGTCACCGGCTGTGGGCAAGAGGAACCAAAGCACTCAAAATATTTGGATGGGGATCTGCAGCGTCTCGGTTCATCGATACTCGAAGCTCATAACCTCGGAATTCTCATCAGATATACGATACAGCCAGAATACGACGAGATACTCGGGCTCTACGCGTGCGGACGAACCCTGGATACGCTGCGATGAAATCTCTTCACATACTGCGGTGATCGGACGCGGAAGTACAGAATTGAACTTTCTACAAACAGAGAAAACGTGTGTGGAACAGTGGAAACGGTTGCAAGGTCGGGACTGAGCGACAATAGTTATGAATTACAAGTGTCGGAAATCTGGAGGTGTATAGGTTAGGGTGCACGTAGTCGGCGTGCACACAATGCAGGAGGTGGAGTGATCGGAGGAGAAGAAATGAGACAAAACCCAAATCTGGGGAACTCGGGAGACAATAAATACAGAGTGAGAGGAGAACCTAAGGAAGTACGACAGACGGTGCGGGGAGTATAGACAAATTCGTTCCAGTACCGGATGAGAGACTGGATGCAAACAGGACCGCAGGCCTCACGGGCCCCGAGTATTTCTCCACAATGACGAAAACCACGGTCGAGGTGGCCGGTTTTTGGAGTGGATGTATCCACTATTCTGTGACTCGAGGCAATTTCGGATATTTTTGATCAAAATCTCAAACACAATGAGCTCTTGTACAATCTGTATGGCACATCTTGTTCCTATCAATATCAGGCGAATTGTCAATGCAATCGCGAGCAAATAATTTTGTGCCTCGATCTCATTATTCTGCTCTCCATTCTCACGAATTCTGCTTTTACGCATTTCTCGCTAATTATAACTTGACACGACTTCCTGGCTTCCTAAACCTGCGCATTGCTCACACGTCGCTCGGACTTGCAAGCCCTCTCGGATTCCGCTCATCCTCGCGACCATCTTCGGAGTTTCGTCGACTCGAGTTTCCAGAAGTATGGTTTGAATTTCGCTCACGCTCATCAGCATTGTCACATCTTTGTCAACTCAAGACATATATGACTCCTCAAATCTTCCGCTGCAACTAAAATTATTCTCAGAAGGAGCCTTGTTAACTCGGATGTTGTCAGTCACCAGTGGCATTCTAACACTATCGTCATGAACTATACTGGGATTCCTATGAATATTCACGTACTCAGCGCAGGATAGCGAGTCATTTTTCGAATCCTCTGGGAACTCAATGCAGAAATTCTCATGCACAATTCTACAATCAACATTGACCACTATTGACTCTTCAGCAAAGGGGGCCTTATATTGCACTGCGATATCTGAAGGCGTTTCGAAAACTACTCGACAATGCTCATCTGTTGGTTTATTTACAGAGATTTCTTGTATTCCCTCAAACTCGACGTTCCCATTCAGAATAGTTGCTTTCAACGGAGTCATTCAAAATTTCCGAAACTCATTGCAATATGAGTATCTTTCAGATTCGGATTTTATCTCGTCCTTGACATGAATTATGTGATCCTGATCTTCACGACAAAGGGAATGTTCACAAGTTGAGCGTTGTTCTTGGAAATTCTTTTCGGCATCAACGGTCTTTGACTCCATATTAAATCGATTCTTGTGAGAAATTGGCGCATTGCCAATATTATTCTGGTGTTAATCCATCTCATAATATCCGCGATCCACTTTTTCATTCAAGCAATCATACACAATATGGAATTCATCGCTCGCATAACTGCAAGCGAAGATTTTAGCATAATTCCAAGTTTTTGGGTAGCGTATTTGTATTAGCCACGCCGAATATGGCCACATATATTTCAAATATTCGTCAATCATAACGAAATCGACGCCATTGTTGAATGATTCTTCCTCTGCGGGGGTTCCGAATCTCTCAATAATAGGAGCATATTGTGCTGAATAATAAAATTCATCCAATTTTCTTCCGAAATGGAGTAGCGATTCTCTCGGCTGTCTACGCAACTATCTAATTTGATTTAAATTGGCAATCAAAGCAGGCAGCTCCTCGAATTGGATGCAAAAACCCATCAAGAATGCATGTACCGTTGAGTATAGTACCATAAGCGGTTTGAAAATATCTTCTGCTCTGCATCTTAAAGTATCAGAAATTGCTCGTAGTACAATTCGTTGGTCCTTCCATCCACAGTCTCCCGAAATTCGCCGGACATGAGGATAAAATATCCCAATCTGGTCCACAGAGCCGTCAAATTTTATGAACTGATTGCAGTATGAAGCACAGTATTCTTCCATTTTTCCAAATTTTGGGATTCGCAATCTTAATTCGAGGTACTTAGCTAACACAATTTGATTGATGAATGAGATTGCATCTTAGGTAGCATTCATTCCAAGATATAATCGATTAAACGTGCCGTGGATTTTGTCATATCAGTTGACGACTACTAATGAGAACACAATCATATGGTCACAGCGGGGTGATCTCGTCGGTCCTGTGCCATTATTATTGACTCAAAGTCAGACACAATGAATTCAGTCGTCTTCTTCAACATAAAATCAGACACGCTCATTTCATCACATTAGCGAATGCGCTCGAGTCACACATAATACGGAACGAATTCTCCCAATCGAATGGTTAGCTCAACGAGACTATCCACTTTTTCCAACTAATGGCTCTCCCGTCTTTCAGGTAAAAATCCAACTACGGCGATGTATGCACCAAAAATCATGGCTGATTCAAAAATTGAAATTTTGCAGAGATCATGCTTATCATCTGGTATCAGTACTTTACTCGTTCTGATGCTGGTTCTGCTTGCTGAGAGGAGTTTCCGTGCCGTGGCTGGTCATCCTCAAATTTTCAAAGTCCATCGCGTGTTGATTAGTGTCCACGAAGACGGTCAGTTTAGCCATCTTCGGGCACTGGTGGTGATCCAGATGACTCTTGCGGATGGGCTGGATGCGATGAGGCAGCTCGCGCGATGGTGGACGACGGTCGGGTCGGGCTGGGCACTCGCTGTTGTTCCATTTTGCTCGTTTCTTGTGGATTCTGCCTGGCTCAACTCTTATCTCCTCTCAGTCACTTTTGATTCTTCACGACACTCTCGTAAAAATTTGCAGACTCCGAAAAATTCTTCAAAAAGAATTTGTTCTAACTTTTGTAAAAGAAATTTCACTTGCGGGGAACTACCTCACCTAGCACCAAAAGGGGAATGTAACGTGAGAAGGTAGAGTTTCCAGGAGGAGCACGAGTGATTGGGTTGAAGAGTGACATTTATGTACGAGGGATAATTGATGGCTGAGAGAGAGTGTGTGGATAGTTAGGTTGGTCTGAGCGGTTTGTCCGCGGCGAGGCCCGTCGTCAACGACAATGGCTTGGAGAAACCAAAACGTATTCGCGAGGATGTCGAGCGCGACCGCGTTTGGTCTGCAGCTTGTTGCGTCGCGCGCGCGAGACCGGGGAGCGCCGCACGTCCCGGTGATGCACGCAGCGCGAGTGGAGCGCGAGCGGCGTGAAGAGAGCTGCGCGGGTCTGGCAATGTTTATGAGCTTGAGAAATCAGTGATTTGTTTTATTGAATAATAATATCAGGTGGGTACATTGATTCACGAACAACGAATATCGCTTGCCTTGATTATTAATTCGAAGGTCTGATAATAACTAATCACAACTCCTCGGTCTCAGATCCTCTATGGATTCGTTTGTACTGACGGGAAGGTGCATACGGTCGGGTGGTAGAATACTCGCCTCGCACGCAATAGGTTGCGGGTTCAAGCCTGCGATCAACCAAAATTTTTTTTCTCCGTTATGTCGCCTTTTCAAAGTTTTTTTCATCATATCCAGGTATCTCGATTCAATTGGTCTGTCCAATGATTACATAGATGATATGAGGATGAAACTAATTTCGGATCAGTCTTACAACTACGGCCAAAAAAAAGCAATAGGGAGAAATGTGAATTGTTGATTTCAGATCATTTCAACGAATCTCCAGGATATTCCTGCAATTTGAATGGTTCTGCAAAAATATACTTATCATCACAAATTTTTATTCGTTTTGGGTAAGATTTTGCCTTAAAATCCAGAGGTGCAGGTCACCCTCACCTATGATTGATTGATTGATTGATTAAATATTTATCGAGGCTATTAGGTATAACCCTATTCAGCCCTGATGAGATTCATACAGGAATGAATCAATTCATACTGACATACTAATGATTATGACTGATGGGAAGAGTAACTATGCAAGGACACGAGAAACGTGTGAAAGTGTTTGCAGATGTATGTTTGCAGAAGAAGAAGTATACTATCTGACAGTAATGTCACAGGAATCAAGAATCATGGATGGAGAATCGAAATTGATATTTGATTATACAGTTTTAGGACAGTAATTACGGAGGAGAAAATTCTGGTTGATCGCAGGCTTGAACCCGCAACCTCCCGCGTGCAAGAAGAGTATCCTACCACTCGAACGTATGCACCTCCCCGTAAGTACGAACAAATGTTATATTCCAGCTGCGGGCCCCCATAGGGGATCTGGGATCGGGAATTTGTGATAATTTATTATCAAACTTCCGAATGAATAATCAAGGCAAGCGGTACACGTTGTCTGTGAATCAATGTATCCAGCCAATATTATTATTCCATGGAACAAATCACCGATTCTCCAAGCTCATGAACATTGCCAGATCCGCGCAGCTCTCGTCACACCGCTCGCGCTCTGCCTGCACTGCGCGCATCGCCGGGCCGTACGGCGCGGCCCGATCTCGCGCGCGCGACCAAACAAGCGATCAGACCAAACGCGGTCGCGCTTGACGTCCCCGCGAGTACGTTTTGGTTTCTCCGTGGAGTCGCGACGCGGCATCGCGCTTGGATGGGGGAAGGGGCGATTATCCAACAAAAACGCTGACGGTGCACCTATTGCATCGTCAGGTGACGAGGTGAGGCGCGAGCCGCAGGCTCGGTACTCACCACGCCACACTACTATCCAAAAGCTACAATTATCCCCTGCAACTCCGTGATATAGCTCGTTTTCAGCGTAAGATTATTTTTGGTCCAGATCGTGTTTCATAAGGCTGTGTGCGACTTTTTCTTATGTATTCCCACCCGTAGGAACCAAAAACGAGGTTCACTTAGGCCTCGAGGGTCAAGGGTTATTGTAAATCGTGAGATACCGATGCTGGCGAAGAGACTACACTTTTCCAGAAAACGCCCAGATCCGTCGAATTGCTGTGCTGCTGAGGGGAGCATTTGGATGGACCCCGATCACTCATGGAACTATGTTTCCCTACGAGTCATTCTTTTGAGTATCACCAGGTTTTTGGTCGTTGGTCAGGGATTTTCCTGTAACTCTAGGTGTATGTTTTATATGATGGAAAGAGATGGGGAGCACAATTTTTAGGCCACGGAAGTCATCCCTGCGAGTTGGACAAGCTAACTTCGATTTTGAAATTCGCAAAACAATGAGTTTTCTCATCTTGTGATTGACTTCTGATTAGTATAGGACCCTATAGAAAAATTTTAGAGTACATACTACGTAAAAAAAAGCTGGAGCGAAGAAATACTGTCTAGTCCAGAAATGGTCAGAATAACCTCAAAAAAGTAACTTTTCCACAAAAAAACGGATTTTTCAGCCCATAAAGCGAATTTTATCACAAATTCGACGTTTTCACTAGACTTCTCGTCAAATTTCACGTCGAAAACCGCTCCAACTTATTTGGGGTGAGGATGGGTTTGGCCACCATAACAGTGGCATCAGAAGCAGGGTCATGAAAATAGAGCTCAACTTGCGTTGTTTCGGAGGGAAACTTATGATACGGGTCGACAAAACCGTGTGTCAAGATGAGTGCATAGATCAAGGAATACATTTTTGGTGTATTTTCCGGCGTAGAAACCGAATCTGACCCCAGTTCTGCACCTAAATAACAGGTTTTCTTCTGAATCGTGAGACAGTGATTCTATGAAAATTACAGCTGCCAGCGTTTTCAACTAATCTTGTGAATACATGGTTTCGATAGTGCATACTTAAATTGTCCCCAGAGCGTGTCTGAACTATGAATTCTCACGGATTTTGACATGCTGGACACGATAGCAGTGTTTCAGAAGAGGTAGGATGCCATCGAGATGAGTGACGAGATGATTTTTCGAGTTGCTATCGGCAAAATTTGACCAATTTCGCAATGAATATTAAAGTGCTCGCGAAGTAGACCAGAGCACATTTGAGCGATTTCTGGGCCCGCTTCAAAGTAATCCAGCTCCCACTAGACATGAGATAATCGACTTTTACCACTTGTCATTTTGACGGTCTTGCAAAAAGCTACAATTTGACCACTTGTAGAAGTTGATTATGGGACTTCTCATAGGAGTTACAGTCGTTACAAAATGGGCAGTTTCGTGAAAATGCCAAACTTTGAGCTCACTTGAGAAAAATCGTTTCTTTTCTTTCGACCTCAAGCCTGTGCGAATATGTCTTTTTGATACAAATACTATCAATCAGAATAATGTACTGGGTGGGCCATTCAATTCTCGATTTTATTCAGCCAATTTAAATCACCCTCTTTTGACTCTCTGCTGGAAATGATCTCACAATTGTGGCTCAAATGTGCTTTCATCTGAACTCATGTGCGCCAACCCGTGCAAAATCACTCCCCAAAGTACCCCCAAATACTTAAGAAAACTCCTGGTGGCGAGCCTGGAGTCAGATGCGGTCTGGAGGTTCCATTTTACGAGTCAAATATGGGCATTGATTCGTGTAAATATCTGCGAGCCAAGCTGACCATCAGATCGTGTTTAGATGGTCATTTTGAGTCGGAAAAACAAACTTGGATCGTTTTTCTAGACGCACGTCTCATTCGTGAGCTAGAATGAGTAAAACCCTTCTCATGCTCACCTGCGTAGACGAATTAATAACCATATTTGACTCGCGAAATAGAACCTCCAGGCCGCATCTGACTCCAGGCTCGCCTCGGAAAGTTTTTCTATATATTTGGGGGTATTCTGAGGAGTGATTCGCCGCAGGTTGGCGTACATTGGTTCAGATGGAAGCATATTCAAGGCACAACTGTGAGATCATTTTTAGCAAAAAGTCAAAAAAGGGTGTTTTGAATTGGCTGAATAAAATCGAGAATTGAATGGCCCACCCGGATCATTGTGCTGATTGATAGTCTTTGTATCCAGAAACATATTCGCACTGTTTTGGGGTCGAAAGGGGAAAAAACGATTTTTTTCGGTTGAGCTCAAAGTTTGGCATTTCCACGAAACTGCCCATTTTGTAACCACTGTAACTCCTATGAGAAGTCCGATAATCAACTTTTTACGAGTGGTCAAATTGTAGCTTTTTTCAAGACCTCCAAAATGACCACTGGTAAAAGTCGATCATCTCATATCTAGTGGGAGCTGGATCACTTTGAAGCAGGCCCAAAAATCGCTAAAATGCGCTCTCAACAGATAGCTCCTAGAAGTTGCTAGGCTCGATTATTGCCCTTGGACAATTCTTTTCCTGCAAGTACCATTCTCGAGGAAGAAAATGCGCTGAAATACGTCAAAAAATATTGAGTTTAGTCGGAGCTATGATTTCCCCAAAATAGGCTCGAAAAAGGCCTTGAATGGATCTTCCATGGGCTCTCAAGCCTATGAGGGGCTTTGGAAAAATTCTAAAGAAAGTTTCTCTTTTTATTCAAACATGGTACAAGCGGAAAAATGTTTTTCGGGATTTTTTCCAGACCCTGCTGGTGACGGCTCTGGCTGGAATGCTCCGAAATGGCCCATACATACATATTAGGGTGTCCGTTATTTCCCAAGTTTCTCCGATCACCCATGCCACCCCCCACAACCAGGGTTTTGCACGAAACTAAATATCTCGTTTCGTTTCGCATCATGAAAGCCTATTTCAGTTTCGGTTTGGATTTCGTTTCGGACTAACCGGAATCCGATCCGAAACAAAATTGAATTTTGAGCCTCTGACCCGAAACGAAACTTATTGTGTTCCGAATTAAGTTTGGGTGCACTGAAACATAATTCCAATTTAGTTTCGGTTCGCATTATGTATCAAAACCGAAACGAAATTCGGTTCGCATTCCGTATCAAAACCGAAACGAAATTCGGTTTCATGTTTGAACCGAAATATGACCCGAAACTGAAGTCAATTTTTGTCTCGGTGACACGAAACGGAATGCTATCGATGGCGATTTATGTTTCGGTGCACCGAAACTATCTTGAATTTAGTTTCGGGCCAAGTTTTGTGCCAAAGACCAAGATTCGAACCGAAACTATTTGAGTTTCGGTTTGAGGATCCGAAACAAAACTTCATGAACCTAGAATTATGTTTCGGTGCAACGAAACATTATCATTTTGTCTCATTTTATTTCGGACTAGCTCTGCGAAAGTAGTTTTTTGTCAAATATCGTTTTCGCTTGGAGACTGAATTCAAATCGGTCCGGGTTTGAATTGCGTAACTCGAATTTTTGTTCGATCTCGAGCGAATTTTTCAGTGGAAGTTTAGTGTTTCTTATACCAGAGCAAAAAAAAAAAGATATATACACAGTGGTTAGTAATCATAATTATAGGTATGGTCATTATGAGTTGTATTATGATAGTGAAGTTTTTACTCTATCTGTGACCTTTCTTGTCTAATGCAACCCTAGAATCACATTAACAGATTTTCAATTCAGAAGCCGGAACATTACGTTGCACATTGATTTAGTTTCGCCTCTTAATCCGAAACAAAACGATACCAGAGTTCAGTTTCGCCTCATGATACGAAACTTAATTTCGTTTCGGTTTGAGTTTCGGTTTTGACACGAAATGCGAACCGAAACTAAAGTCGAATTATGTTTCAGTGCACCAAAACATAATCCTCGATACGTGATATTTTGTTTCGGATCCTTGACCCGGAACTCAATTTCGTTTCTGACCGGATTTCGGTTTTGGGCCGAAATTCATTTCAAAACCTATTCAAGAATAGTTTCGGTTCGGATTTCGGCCCAAGAACCGAAATGCACTCTGGTTTCGGTGCACCGGAACATAATTCCACACCATTTGAGTTTCGTTTCGGACCTTCGATACGAAAATGATTATGTTTCGGATCGGGCTTACGTGGCCTATCCGAAACGAAACAAATTACCGGTGCACCGCAAATAATTTAGTTTCGGGTCAGACCCTGCCCACAACCTAATCATTTGGTGAGATATTGCGAGAAAAAAATTTTCAGGAACCTAGGTGAAGTTTGAGTGCTGTCCCACCTAGAGCGTGTCTTATTTGGAATGTAACCTTCTAAATAAAAATTTGAGTTAATGATCCGCATTTACCGCGCATGCATTCCCTTCTACGTCCTCAATAGTGTTTTCAATCGATAGCGGGTGCAATTTCCTTCAAAATGACTACCTGAAATATTCAATTTGATACAGTAGAACCGGAGATAGCCCACACATTCGCATATAATCCACCTGAAGAAAACAAAAGTGCCTGAAAACGACCATTCTTTGTTTTTTTCGGTTTTTAGAGCCTAGTAAAAAATCCTGACGATTAGAGGTAAAACTACACGGAGAAAACAAAACTGGGTATGATCGGCGCGTCCTCTTCGTTGCTTTGTACGCAGGAGAAAGAGAGGGGAGCCGCTATATTTGCCTTTGCGACAATGATTCATCCGCACAACGCGATCAAGTCTTGGCTGCCCGGATATTCTCCTGGCGGCAAAGAATTTTTCGAGAGGCAAGACCAAATCGCATGCGTTCGGCTGATCTCGTCTCCTCTCGGATCATTATGAGGCGTTCGGTGTTATCGCACGCACGTGTGACGATCTGCATGATATTGGCAACGTATTATATAGCGAGCTGTTGCAATTGTATAAGTCACACTGCATGTTCTTCAGTATAAGTTCAAAAGAATTATGAGGATCATTGCAATTCTATGATTCTGAACCACAGTATACGATCACGGGATTCTGGGCTTTCGGCGCATTTCGGTAAGAACCAACTCCAGAGGGGTCTGGGAAGAATCCCCAAAAGAATTTTTCTATCGTTATTATGTTTGAATAGAACAAATTAATCTTAGTGGATTTTTTTTGAAACCCCTCCTGCCGTGTAGAGCTCATTTGAGATCCATTTTAGGCCCTTCATTCAGCCTATTTGACAAAAATCATAGCTCCGACTAGATTGAACTTCTTTCGACGCACACGAGCGCATTTTCTCCGACAAGACTGGTATTTTTGAGAGGAGAGTAGTCCCACGTCGATAGCTGAACCTAGTAACTTCTAGGAATAACTTGTTGGAAGCGAATTTTAGCGATTTCGGGTCTTTTCCAAAGTGATCTAGCTCTACTAATCATTTTGGGGGTCTTGAAAAAACCTACAATTGGACCACTGGTGAGAATTGACCATCGAACTTCACATAATAGAAGTTACAGCTGATAGAATTAGAGTAGTTTTTTCAAAATTGACGAACTTCGAGCTCAATTTACAATAATCGCTCTTCTATTTTCGACCTCGAAACAACGCAAATTCGGGACAATTCCTTTTGTAAAAGTACTAGTCTTGACAAGGAGAATGCGCCCATGTGCGTCACATCGAGTTGAGTCTAGTCGAAGCTATGATTTTGCAAAAATGGGCTTGAAAATAGCCTTAGATGAATCGCCTATGTGCCCTATACGACGCCCGGGGGTTTCGAAAGAATCCAACAATGATTCTCTCGTAACATTTGAACATAGTACTGATGGAAATTTTTTTTGCAATTCTTCCCAGACTCCCCTGGGGATCGTCCCTGACGAAATACGCCGGAATGTATCTTGTAGTCGATCTTGTGGGTATGTATTATCCATGCAAGGAAGTAGATGAATGAGGCTGGTCCGAGTATACCCGGGAACGCCAAGGCTTGTCCGGGCACACGCCGTATTTACTATGGTTTGTCCGGCCACACGCCCGTATTTGTTTTTGCCGTAACCCATAACTCATCTCTCTTAACCCACACCCATCTCGCAAACCCAACTCCCTAACCCATAACCCATCTCGTGAACCCAACTCTCAAACCCAACTCTCTGACCATAACCCATCTTCCTAACCCATGACCCATCGCAAACCCACCCTAAGCTGAGCTCTCTGACCCATAATCCAACTTTATAACCCATCTTCCTCACCCATAATCTAACTGTCTAACGTACCCTTAAGACCCCATAACCCAACCCTCTAACCCATCTCCCTCGGATCCATAACTCATCTAACCTATAAGCCACCTCTCACTGACCCGTAACCTAACCCTTTAACTTATTCAATTCTCTCACCCATAACCCAACTTGCTCCATAACCCATGTGACTCCAAAAGATTGTCTGCTCCATAACCCAACTTGCTCCATAACCCATGTGACCCCTAAAGATTGGCTGCTCCATAACCCAAATGTCTTCAAAAGATACGTTGCTCCATAATCCAACTTGCTCCATAACCTATATTTCAAGGTCTTTTAGCCGTATCTTAGTGGATAATGCCCGAAGAGGCCCCGCAATGAGCGCATTGGATCCTCCGTATAACCCCCTACAATTTGTAATTCCGGAACTGTTTCACCATCAGTCGGTAATGTAGATCTCTTCCTCGCCATCAGTCGACAACATAGATTTCTTTCTTATCGTCAGTTGGTAAGACATGATTTCGGCTGTGGGGGTGATGGGGGACCAGATGGCCCTACGCGCGCCCTATTCTAAGCCAAATTCTTCGGATTTATGACGCGTAATTCAGTGGTTAACATTTCGGGATGCAGTGAGATCCTGATAATTTTATTAGGGAGGTGACAAGGGCCCCGCCTCCGCCCTTGTCCGTGAGGTCCTACCTCCTCTGTATGTCTTTTATCACAGATGAAGGACATCCGGGGCCTCCAACCTCTCCGCATTGACCTCCGTTTTTTTTAAGTCTTTATTTTCCAATTAATTGTACATAGTATAGATTTTTTCGCGTTCAGCTGAGGAGAGGGCGTGGCAACCTGGTGAACCGACACGACGAGTAGAGCTCGAGTCAACCACGTCCTCACCCTCGTCGTCATCAGGGTCGCGGATGAAAGTCTGCAGATATCGGCGATTGTTCAACATCCACTGCTGGAGCTTGTGCGCATTATGCACCACGCAGGAGGGTTCCAAATGCTCAGGGTGGAGCTTGCACAGAATCGTGTTCAGGACATGTAATTTCCTCAAAGCCGGACAGCCGAGCTCTTTCAACTCATCGATCAAGCTGTAAGGAAATGGAAAGGTTAGGTCGATGACGAGAGTATGCCGATACCAATACCCACGTGAAGGGCAGCTGATTTGCCAGCTATCTGTTCTTCTCTGACCCTTTGACGAAGACCTTCCTAGCGGTTCCCAGCATGACCTGGAGAACCGTCTTAACCTCGCTGTAAGGAACATCCCCAGCACCCCATCTCAAACCGCGAAAGTTGTATTCCAACCAGCCGTTACTCGACTTATGCTCTCGAGCCAGGGTATGCCAAGAGTGAGGAGGCTGGAAGTGGTATACGATAGGAACAGCTTCCTCGGAGACTGCCAGAATGGCCACTTCCTTGGCTACAAAGGCCACTTCGTTGTTGTAGGTTAGGAAACCCTGGACGTCCAGAACGTAATCCATCTTCACGGCTACTGAGCTTCTCCCCGATCTGCCACTCTTATATATCTTCGACACGGTGAACTCATCGACCCCCACTCTGACATCTAGGCCCCCCCCCCAGATTCTTCTGCAGGAGATAGCGAGGGGACATACGGCAGCTGTCTCTCATACGTAAAACTATCCAATTCCATGCTGTCCAGTCTTAGGAACTTCTAGAATATTCCAGCAATATCGTCGAGATACCATGCTTCCCTGGTCACGCCAGATGACCTGACGTCTGCTTCGGAGTGCGATCAAATATTCTGTAGAATGTTCGAGGAGCAATACGAGTGATTCATTGCATCAGCATCTTCTGCGAGCGTGTGCAATCGTGCTCCACCAATTCCTGTGAGCTTTAGATGCTCCTATTGCATCATCGAGCCAATAGAGATGGAAGGCGAATTTTCGAGGAGTGACTGGTCTGATCCATTGCATCGATATGAGCGTATGGAACCCTGCTTCAGAGGTTTCTGCAAGCTTCTCGATTCTTCCAGAAGCTTCGATTCCCAAGTTTATAAATACGGGTGTGTGTCGCCGGGCGCGTCAGTTGGGAACGATCCTCCGCTGGCTTCAGTACTCCAATATTCCCGTGCTCCAGTGCTTTGACCTAGTGCTCGTACTCATTTCTAGAAGACGAGGTTGATATCACGGCATACCCTGAGCGTGTCCCGCGTCTGTGCCTTGTGTGAACGCAACGACTACACTCAGTGCCTTGTGTGAACGAAGTGACTACACTCAGTGCCTTGTGTGGACGAAGTGATTATACTCAGTGTCCTTGTGCCAGGAGACGACGTACCCAGTGTAGCAGACGACGCATCTAGCTCAGCAGACGACGCGATACATCCCAAAATCAGTGCAACAGTGGAACGGTGAGTACCTAGCGTGAACTATGACCTCGGAAGTGGAGTTGAATTTTGCCTTTTCGTGTGCGCGAAGAATGCCCTGTCATTACCGACTGGGGAGCATATCCATTACGCGAACATAACCTCAATGAGCTCTGATGATACTTTAGACCATGTACTTGACCTCGAAAATCTATAATGTCCGGCAACCCCCGAACTTAAGCTCATCCCCGCAGTACATAACCTCAAACCGCATTGTAGAAGAGAGTGAACAGGCCACTACATCTCTCCGCCGTAACGAAGTGTCCTCTTGACCGACCTAACCTGACTTCTTTTAACCCCCAACTTGCTCCATAACCTATGTCTGCCCCCATATTTCTAGATGCTCCACAACCCAACTTGCTCCATAACCCAGGTGTCCCCAAGACTATGTTGCTCCATAACCCAGATTGCTCCATGACCCATATTTCGAGGTCTTTTGCCCGTATCTCAATGAATCATGCCCCGAGAGACCCCGCGATGAGCGCATTGAGTTCCCCGTGGACCCCTCTTCCATTTCCCATTATGTGCTCCATAACCCATATTTCAAGGTTTTTGGCCGTATCCCAGTGAATAATGACCCGACAGGCCCCGCGATGAGTGCATTGAGTTCCTCGTGGAACCCCTCTTCCATTTCCCATTCTGTGCTCCCTAACCCATATTTCAAGGTCTTTTGGCCGTATCTCGATGAATAATGCCCCAAGAGGCTCCGCGGTTGGTGCATTGAGTTCCTCGTGGACCCCTCTTCCATTTCCCATTCTGTGCTCCATAACCCATATTCCAAGGTCTTTTGGCCGTATCTCAGTGGATAATGCCCCTAGAGGTCCCGCGATGAGTGCATTGAGTTCCTCGTGTGCCCCTCTTCCATTTCCCATTCTGTGCTCCATAACCCATATTCCAAGGTCTTTTAGCCGTATCTCAGCGAATAATGCCCCGGGAAGCCTTGCGGCAAGGCGATTGGGTCCCTCGTGGGCCTTTCCTACAACTTTCGATTCCGAAACTGTTTCACCACCAGTCGGTCATGTAGGCCTCTTCATTACCACCAGTCAGTCATGTAGGCCTTTTCATAACCACTAGTCGGTAAAGTAGGTTTCTCCCTCGTCATCAGTCGGTAACGAAAGTATCCCCCTTGCCGTCATTTGGTAAGGTGGACTCTGTCGGTAATTCAGGTTTCTTCCTCATTAATCACCCGCATTGCTCGGTTACGAATACCCTCGCAATTTCTAGAACTTTCTTCGCATGTAGACCGGCCGATTCATTACTTCCCTTCCCTCAGATATGGATACTCCACAATATTATTGTGAGTTAGTCCAGCAGCTGCGCGATGCTCTGCGCATCATTCACGCGGGTCGTATGACATTCAGCGATATTTGGGATAAATGCTTGATTGCTAAGAAAAGCTTGGGCAAATTGAATGGTATCCTGAAATCGGCCCAGCTGAGCACAGAAGATAGACAGAGCTCCCGTTCCGCTTCATACAACTTCAGAATATCCACGATCCGCTGGACTATGAGTTCTGGCATCGTGTGGGGACGAGCGAACTTGTTGCCCTGGGATCTGGCCTAGAGCCAGATGTTGTGACTGGCCAGCAACCCCCAGAAGAACCAGGAAATGGTGTTGAGGATAGTGAGTCTCTAACTTATCATCATACAATCACTGAGCGGATATGTACCGACAAGTCACTCCTTTTCCAGCAAATACTCCACATCATTTCTACGGAATCGCTAGATGACTTCGTGGTTCTCTTCAGCGTATCACATCTGGAGACGCTTCATACAAAGATATGTGGGATTGGTGTCTCATTGCGAAGGAAGCCGTAGCTTCTGTGAGCGAGCTCATCACGTCCCGTCATCTCAACCATGGACTGAGAGAAAGTTGCCGGTCCGTACTTGCTCAGCTCCAAAGTCTTCACGATCGGCTGGAACACGAATTCTGGACACGAGTTGGGGTGGAAGAGCTAGTAGCTCAGGGATCTGGCCTGGAACCGATGGATGTCAGCAGTCAGCGGCCAGATGCCAGCAGCTAGATGCCAGCAGCCAGACGCCAGCAGCCAGCAGCCAGCATCCAGATGCCCAGCGGCCAAACGACCAGGGCCCAGGTGTCAAATGGGGCAGCGTACGATCGGCATTCGATCGTCGCATCGTGACAGGTATCATCACCAACCTGCACCATCTCGACATCAACAGTTTCATGGAGGCTGCCAAAGTAGTTCTCATAGAGCAGATGTCACCACTCGTCACCGAACATCAGACGCTCAAGGTCAAAACTATGTTATATATCGAGTTCACAAAAATCCGGAATGACGAGGAGGTGGTTGAACTCGTGCCCTTCAATACAAAAAATGAGGTCGTTGACACAGCGACTGATTTGAAAGAGTGGTTTGAGACGTATGTACATTCAGTGATGGCAAAAGATGTGGAAGATTTTGAAGGCCATGAATCAGGCTGGTCAATGCGTACAATATCCCAGCTCGTCTTGAATGTGAACAAATACAATCCACTGCGGCCCAGCTCTTACATTCCTTCACCTGAAAACATCGCGAACAAATAAGCTTGCGTGAACGTGCAGAACTTGGACGATGACGAATGTTTCATGTGGGCAATTCTCTCAGCTCTTCACCCAGCTTCGAGAAATCCACAACGACTTGGCCACTACAAAAAGTATGAAAAAGAGCTCAACTTCAAAGACATCAATTTTCCACTTGCGACGAAGGATAAAACGGAATTTGAGAATCAAAATGAGGATATCTCTGTTAATCTTTTCATGCTGAAGAAACAGAAGGGAGGGAAGTTCGAAATTGTGACATGTCGCGTTGCTCCAAAGTATAAGGAAAAACATATACATCTCCTTCTCGTTGAGCAGAATGATGCAGAGGAGAGGGAAGAGAATAGTGACTACGACGACGACCGTCTCCCTAGATTTCACTACGTTTGGGTCAAATCTCTCTCCCGTCTCGTCAACAGTCAGCTTTCCAAACGTGGTAACAAGCCATCGATCTGTGATCGCTGTCTTCATTACTTTCGCACAGAAGACATCCTGAAGGGGCATACGATCGATTGCAGTGAAACTCACAAATGCAAAGTGAAGCTACCGCATCCTGATGACGCCTTTATTGAGTTCACGAGTCATAACCGAGCTGAGAAAGCACAATTCGTGGCGTACGCAGATTTTGAGTGCATGCTCAAACCTGTTGAGGATGACGAGAACACGCTCCATCATCATGAACCAGTTAGCGCTGGTCTCTACATCAAATGCAGTTTTGACGATAGTCTATCAAGGTACAAGGCTTATCGGCGTAAGGAAGGTGAAGAAAGTCCAGCAAAATGGCTCGTGATGGAGCTCCACAAACTTCCTCAGGATCCGGACAATGCTCTCACGAATCCATGTCCAATGAATGCTCTCACAGATCAGGAGAAGGAGTCTTTCGCGACAGCAACAATGTGTCACGTCTGTGCCAAGCCTTTCACTCTCGAAGATAAAGAAGTGAGGGATCACTGTCACTTTACTGGCAGGTAAGCTTGACTTTTTCGCCTAAACTCTCAATCGGATGAATGAAATTTCAGCAAACGTAACCTCTTCCAGATATCGTGGCCCCGCTCACAACAAATGTAACTTGAATTTCAAAACGTCGAGGGTGCTTCCTGTGATATTCCATAACCTCTCAGGCTATGATTCACATCTATTCATCAAGGAGCTAGTCCGTTGTTACGAAAGAGATGTTAAACTGATTCCACGGACAAAAGAACGCTACATCTCTTTCACAAAATACATCGAAGGATTGAAGATTCAGTTACGCTCCATCGATTCTCTCAGGTTCATGGCTGCGTCACTCGAGAAACTTTCATCTTACCTCGATGAGCACAAAATAATTGATCAAGTATTCAGCGTTCAGTATACGTCAGATCAGATAGCTCTGCTGAAGTGGAAAGGCGTATTTCCCTATGAGTATCTGAGCAGCTATGAAAAGCTTGAGGAGAGAGAACTGCCACCGAGAAAAGCTTTTTTCAGCAGTTTGACCGGTGAAGGTATCACTGTTGAGGAGTACGAACACGCAAAGAATGTGTGGAATGAGTTCCAAATAGCGAGTCTCGGAGAGTACTCGGATCTTTATTTGAAGACTGACGTCATTCTCCTTGCGAATGTTTTTGAGAACTTCAGGGAGACGTGTCTGAAGACCTACAAGCTCGACCCAGCCCACTATCATACCGTGCCTGGACTGGCCTGGGATGCCATGCTGGAAGAAACGGGAATCACCCTGGAGCTCTTCACAGATATAAACATGTTGAACTTTGTGAAGCGAGGAATAAGGGGGGGGTAAGTTTGGATCGGCTATTTACGATAGCTTATGTGCCATTTCTCCCATTCCTGTCCCTTCTTAGGTATCAGCCAATGTAGTAATCGCTACGCAGAGGCAAACAACCGCTATATGGGTGAAGACTATGACCCTTCTCAGCCTGAGAAGTATCTGATGTATTTCGACGTGAATAATCTGTATGCCTGGGCCATGAAACAGTCGTTGCCTTACGAGGGATTCAAATGGGTTGATCCTGCAGTCGTTGTCGACGTATCAAAAATTCGCGATGACGCTGACATTGGTTATATCTTAGAAGTCGACCTCCATTACCCTGCAGGGATCCACGACCTGCACAAGGATCTACCCACGTTGCCTGAACACAAAGCTCCACCAGGATCGACTCAGAAGAAACTACTCACGACGTTATACGATAAAGAGCGATACGTCGTGCACTATAGAGCTCTCAAACAGGTGGGTAGAATATCGATAAAGAAGAGAGAGGGTGAGAATTCAGTCATTATCTCTATTATTTTTCAATTTTCAGGCTCTAGCTCATGGTCTCTGCTTGAGAAAGATCCATAGAGCCCTCCAATTCAAGCAAAAACCTTGGCTTGAGAGCTATATCGACTTGAACACGAGAGAGCGTCAGAACGCCAGGAACGACTTCGATAAAATGTTCTTCAAATTGATGAATAACTCAGTGTTTGGAAAATTGATGGAAGATGAGCTGAAACGGATCACTTTCAAGCTGCCTCAGAAATGGGATGGGCGCTTCGGAGCAGAGTACTACATTTCAAAACCTAATTTTCACAGTTGCTCAATATTTGGAGATGATGTGGCCGCGATCCAGTTGAGCGAAGCAGAGGTGACGGTCACAAAACCTATATACGCTGGCTTGAGCGTCCTGGACATCTCCAAGACCCAACTATACAGGTTTCACTATGATTTCATGAAGGCCCAGGTCCTAAAATCGAAGCTTCTCTACACAGATACGGATTCCCTGATCTATGAGGTTCAAGGACTCGATATGTATCGAGTAATCAAACAAAACATCGAAGAATTTGACACATCAGGCTATGACACGGGAAATGTATTCGGCATCCCACTCGCAAATAAGAGAGTCCCTGGAGTCATGTTAGATGAGTTGAACGGTCGGCCCATGCTTGCTTTTTGTGGTCTCCGAAGCAAACTCTATGCCTACAAGGTCCATGGAGGGAAAGTCACGAAAAAGGCAAAAGGAGTGAGGGGACCAACTATCAGAACAGTGAGCTTCGATAACTACGTCAGATGCCTCATGCATAATTCCTACCTGACGAGAGATCAAACGACTATCCGTTCAAGGCTCCATGTTCTCCGCACTGAAGTGCATAGGAAGATTGTACTAAATGCTAATGACAACAAGCGTCATCTTATCCCAGGCAACACAGATACGCTTCCACACGGTCATTGTAGCATCCAAAGATCACGTGATGAGGTATAGAATCAGAGCCAAGCGTCGGTGGAGGGGAGAACCCTTCTTAAGCGAGTTAGCAGAGAGTCAGAGCTCATTTCTGTTGGTGAACTCGCAGTGAAAAGAGCTAAACACCTGGACAACCCGAACAGCTGCACAGGGTGAGTACTTGGGGATCATGTCTTGGGACATGCTCCAGAGTCAGTCTCAAATAATAATCTCTTCCAGATGGATTTCTCGGAATTATATAAAGTGGCCCAGGGCGGCTTCTTACCAACTCTGAAGATCTCTGACCTGGACAAGAATCGTCCTTACATAATAACCCAGCTCAAGCATGTAAACACCAAATATGGACCAAATGTCGTAGCTACAATAGACGAGGAATTCGACGTTTTTCTACCTAAGAAAGTGTGCTTGTATCTTTGTGCTAATCCAGGGATAAACTTGGACATGATGAACGCCGCCGACAAGAAGAGTATTGTGTTGAAGCGCAACGATGCAGGAATTCAATTTTACCCATTGAATTCTGAATGAACATATTGTTAATGAATTTGTAATAATAAAGTTGAGAAATGAGAGTCAATGGAGGAGTAGTGGCTTCGTATATGAAGCGGGTAGACTCCACATACAAGGGCGGTGGCGGGGCCTCTGTCACTCTCATTTCTCATTTTTCTCAAATCTCATCTCTATGTATCCAACTGTTGTGAGTATCATCGAAACCCAACCACTTCACGAGGACTTGGTTTCCTCTCCTTCTGATAATCTTTCCAACTAGGTACACATCGGGATACTTGAATGAAGACATTCTCTTCATAAAATCCTCCAGAAACATCGTTGCCTTGATGATCTCTGAGATGGTAAGTCGCTGGCTGATGGTAAATATCTCTGTTGTCCAGTTTGGCGTGTAGCCTTTCTCAAATAAATGCTTCAGTCTGCTGACGCGCACATGATCTCCGACCTTGAACTTTGGCCTGCTCCGCGGTTGGTCTCCACCATAGTACAATTGCAATATGTTTTGTTCATTGCGAAGAGTAACATTTTTCGGTTCGATGCCAATAGTGCGATGTTTTCTCCCATTGTACTCTTCCAGTAGACCAGGCAATATATCGAGCCACTTGTAATCCCCACGTAGAGTGAAGCGTTTCCACATCATATTTTTTGAGGTGCGGTTGAAGTGCTCGCAAATTGATGCCTTCATATTACTGTATGTAGAGTAGAGATTGACGTTGTATTCGTTCATGAGCCCTTGAAATTCGGCATTATTGAATTCTTTCCCGTTGTCTGTCTGGAGATTTTTTGGAACGTGCCCTTGACGGAACACAGACCTCATGGCAGCCGTGACATCTTTACCAGTCATCTTCTTTACCGGTATAGCCCAAGCAAATTTAGGAAAAACGTCAATGACTGTCAGCAGGTAATTGTATCCCTTGTTAACTCTAGCGTAAGGCAGCATTTCTACTAAATCGGCCTGCCACGTCTCATGCAAGCCCCGCATCTCAAACTTGCGACGTGGGTAGTTCCGTCGCGCAGGCTTATGGAGCTCCTCTACCACTCGTTCCATATTCAACATTCGATTGAGGAATGAATCATATATCTGCATTCGAGCTGTATTTATTCAAATAGTCATCCGATAGTCCTTGTTTTTGAATCAATGCAAAGATCACTCGGTTGAACATGTCGATATCTCTCAGTATCTCATTCTGAGAATTGAGGAAGTTCTCATTCATCTCCTTGATTCGCATTTGCACCTTCTGTGACGAGTCTTGGATGAACTGCAACATCGTTCCCAAGTTGACTACGTCTTTCATATCCCTCGGACCGGCCACGTTGCAAAGTCTTCTGTTGTCCATGTCGTATTGATTATCAATAGTTAATCTGAACCCAATGCCGGGAGGGCCACGTTGTCCGCCACCCTTCCCTTGCTTACGTCCGAATAGATCGACATCCATATTGGGACTGATTGAGAAGATTGGGGGTACTTAGCTTATGAGTAGTTCCACGCGAAAGCGACCCACGAAGAAGGGTCATGTCTCAGATCCTTTTGTGAACATTCTTATCCGATTCTATGGTACAAAATATGAACTTTTCACTACCTATGGGGTCCCAAAAAATTTTTTTGGTCCCATGGCGAGAATTTTCGAAAATGAAGTAGAATACATTTTCGTAAAATTCTAGCAGCTTTTTTGCACTAAAATGCGAATAAGTCGAGTTTGCTCCCAGATAAAGATATGCGGCTTGCGACATTCGAAAGGTTTTTCAAAAACCTATCAAAATTGCTATTGAAAAGTTGTTTTTGGGGTTGTGGGCAGCCTGTACGAGCAAAAGTGTAAAAATCACTAAACAGTGAGTTTCTCAGTTGCCTACTTTTTTCAATTTTTGAAAATCACATATTTGATGTAAAATTTTGTGTTCTTCCAGAAAAAAGTGGTCCCGATTTCCTTTCCCGACGTCTAAGGCCTGTTTCTTCAAATTTTCGCAAACCTATTTTCTAGGCAGTTTAGAATTGTCTGTTTACTGCGCATGCGTAGGAATTTGGACTATTAGAACCCATCCATTGGGAAGCCAAGAGAATTTCCTTCAAAATGACCACTTGGCAAAGTCAATTTCATCAATTTGGCTCGGAGTTACAGCCTACAAAAGATGAAGCTTCAGCTCGAGTGCGTCAATAGGCAAACGATACATCGGGCCAGAGATCGTGCCCGGATTTTCCTACTATTGTTGCGGTGTCTCCGATCCACCACTTGTTGGTTATCGAGATTCGGTGGTCTTTCAAACGTTGTAGCTCCGAGCCGAATTGATGAAATTGACTTTGTCAAGTGGTCAATCTGAAGGAAATTTTCTTGGCTTCCCAATGGGATTGGTTCTAACAGTCCATATTCCTGCGCATGCGCAGTAAACAGACAATTCCAAACTGCCTAAAATATAGGTTTGCGCAAAATTTGAAGAAACAGGCCTTAGACGTCGGAAAAGGGAATCGGGACCACTTTTTTCTGGAAGAACACTAAATTTTACATCAAATATGTGATTTTCAAACATTGAAAAGAATAGGCAACTAAGAAACTCACTGTATAGTGATTTTCACACTTTTGCTCGTACAGGCTGCCCATAACCCCAAAAACAACTTCTCAATAGCGATTTTGAAAAGTTTTTGAAAGACCTTTCGAAGGCCGCAAGCTGCATATCTTTATCTGGGAGCAAACTCGACTTATTCGCATTTTAGTGCAAAAAGGCTGCTAGAATTTTAAGAAAATGTATTTTACTTCATTTTCGAAAATTCTCGCCATGGGACCAAAAAATTTTTTTGGAACCCCATAGGTAGTGAAAAGTTCATATTTTGTACCATAGAATCGAATAAGAATGTTAGCAAAAGGATCTGAGACATGACCCTTTTTCGTGGGTCGCTTTCGCGTGGAACTACTCTTATATAGCCTCTCTTAAGTCTCTTCTCTTCCTCAACGTCGAAGTTTGTGACTGGCAGTTTCACTCTCCGTTCCGAGAAATTCATGTCGCCCGGAAGAACTTTGATCAACGAATGAGTGTACATGATCAGGTCTGGGCTTATATACTCGAGGGGAGTATGAATAGACCGCATGCAGCGACCTCGGTCAGTCGTAAATCTACTCTCGAGAGAAGATGATCATTCACGGAAAACGTAAGCGAGGTCGCGGCCTCATCAATACGCTCATCAACAAGTTACCGGGTGAGCTCCATCTACCCGGTTACCAATTCTGCGGTCCGGGTACGAAACTTGCTATGCGGCTAGCGCGCGGGGATCGGGGTATCAATGCTCTGGATGCAGCGTGCAGGGAGCACGATATAGCTTACTCGAAAAATCGCGAGAACGTCCGAGCACGGAACGCAGCTGACAGGGACCTGGTTGCCAAATCTTGGGCACGCGTCAAGTCCAGGGATGCAAAACTTGGGGAGGGGGTTGCTGCCTACGCTGTGACAAATATTATGAATGCTAAGAATAAGTTAGGGATGGGGGTTCCTCTGAACAACGTGATTAGAGCTGCTTCCGAATCTCTGAAGCCTCATGCTAAAGCTCGTCATGTAATCAGCTCAGCGCTCAAGGGTGCACGGGATGCAGTTAAAAAAAGCTGGTGGTAAAAGGAAGGTTAAACTTCCTCGCGTACTCCCTATACCTAAAAAGATGGGAGGGTTTCTTCCATATCTGGTGCCTCTCTATGCTGGATTGAGTGCTACTGGTGCACAAGCGGGAGGAGTGGCGGGGGTTGCCAAGGCCATCAATGATGCTAAGGCGGCAAGGATGAACTTGGAAGAGAAGAAGAGACATAATCAGAAGCCATTGCAGTGGGTGGGAGTTTGTACCTGAAACCCTACAAGACTGGAACGGCGCTGCACATGCGACCATATGGTTCGGGTTTTCGTCAACGCCCGGTAAGAAGAAGAAAACGAGTCGTGAAAAAACAGCCTCGGAAAAGAATAGTCAAGAAAAGTCCGGCAAAGAGAAAGGCAACAAAGAAGAGAGGATCACGCTCCCGGACCGCGCGCTGAGTAATCTTGATCTGGAGAGGTTCGCAAAGGTACTAAAAATTCCCTACTTCCGCGGCGTATTCATGCGGAACGGTCTCCCGGCGCGCGGACCGCGGTACCGGGAATCGGCCATAGTGAACCTAGACGACGCGAGCGGACCGGGAACGCACTGGGTGGCCTACCGGAAACGCGGTGGTGACGTGGTGTACTTCGACAGTTTCGGTGACCTTCAGCCACCACTGGAGTTGATGAATTATCTAGGAGTTGACGGGGTCAAGTACAATCACGATAGGTATCAAGATTTTGGAACCTACAATTGTGGACATCTATGCCTAGCTTTTCTCAGCGGCAGACTATGAAAGGAGAGCATTCCGCAGGTCTGATTCATTGTGTATTCGACCGTCATGGATGAATCAAATGCACTGAGTCTATCAGGCAAGTCATCGTACCTCGGAGCACCTGTCGATCCTCCACTGGAACTATCACCGGGGAAAAAGTACGAATTGGGACTAGTAGCACTCCTTACCTCTCACTCAATCCCAAATATCGATATTGGTCGAGATAGATTCTACTTTGGAGATCAAGTTATTGTCATCCCAGTTGGGAGTTCCAAACTCGAAGATATAGAGACTTTCCTTGTGGAGCAGATTCCCAAAGGCGAGTCAGTGAGTGTGAAATCTCACAACAACCTACTGCAGTCGTAGATAAAATCTAGTCAGCCAGTGGATTTTCGTCCATCGGATAGTATCGCACCAATATTGGGCTTTCGTCCACGTCTCCTAGAGCCAAATTTGAGACATACCTAAGACGAAATCGTCAGTGTCTTCAAGGTTAACTCTTTGCGAGTCGAGTGCAACGTCACTGGTGGAGCCTCTGGGCAGAAGAGTCCATTCTATTCACGAGTTTGCTCTAAAAGTTGCTCTTGGGTTCAAGGTCAACGAAACACCGAGTCAGATCATCTATCTCCCGGTTATTACAAAGTGTATAGAATTTTTTGCAAAAACGTATTGTCGATCAGGTCGGTGATTTGGTAAATTTCAGTGGCGCTGAAGTCACGGCGAGACTACATCTCAAATCAATTCGATCATGGGTCTTCTATTTAGAAGGAAGGTAGCCAAAGAGTATATAAAGACGTCGGTATGTCGACCAGTCACCAGTCATCAGCGAGCAGCCAGAATGCTAACACGGCGAAACACTCAGTTCCTTCGGAATCTAGGATACACAGTAAACCCTGAGGAAAATAACTTGTTTATTGAGTTGCAATAGAGGACGCTCTAGATGTTCTATCTCACGCACCATCAGACGACTCCGTCTCTCTTTACGAAGTTCATGCACATCAGCCATTTGCAAGTTCTTCTTTCGGGAACAACGATGAATTACAGATCATGATTCAGCATCAAGATCTGTGCCTTCTACCTTCGCGCAGTCTCCTAAGGGTTTGTGGGGAATTGACGAAACCCAATGGGCAGGCTCTGACCAACACAAAGTTCGTCAATAATGGTGTCTGCTATCTATTCGAGGAAGTTCGTTATGAAATCAATGGGGTAGAGATCGATAAGAGTAAGAATGTAGGTCTTACCACTACAATGAAAGGCTGGTTATCTCTCAAGCCTGGTCAAAGTGAGATGATAGAGAATTCCGGGTGGATCGGTTTGGAAGATGACATTTCGATTGTCAATGAAAATGGTAACTTCGATGTGTCGATCCCACTCAGCTCGATTCTGGGCTTTGCAGAAGATTCCCAGAAGGTCATCGTTAACGTGAAGCATGAGCTCGTCCTCGTTAAATCCAGAGACGACTTTGTCCAAGAAGCTTTTCCGGTAGCTGGTGAGGCAGCCGCCACTTACGAGAATTTCAAGATTGAAGTGAACTCAGTGGAGTGGAGAATGCCATATGTGACGCCATCAGACAAAAAGAAAATCAAACTCATCAACAACATCAAGAAGGGTGGATATCTGGAAATGGGATATCGAACTTGGGAACTCTACGAGTATCCACTGCTTCCCTCAACGTCGAGACACGTTTGGACTGTTGAGACAACAAACCAATTGGAGAAACCTCGTTCCGTCATACTGGCGTTCCAGTCAGCTCGGAAGGGGCAGAATGGGGCGGATGCGAGTCGCTTCGATAAGTGCGACATAAGTGATATCAAGCTCTACTCAAATTCGCAATACTACCCGTACGGAAACTTGAATTTGAACTTGAATCAGAATCAGTACTCCATATTGTACGATATGTATAGCAACTTTCAGAGATCGTACAACGGAGAGGGACCTCAACCACTCCTTAACAGACATGACTCCATCAGCAACGTTGCGCTCTACTCTATTGACTGTGCCATGCAGAATGAGTCACTCAAGACAGCTGCTGTGGACATTCGCATAGAAACAGAAGCGAGAAACAATTTCCCCGCCAATACTTCAGCGTACTGCTTAATCTTACACGACCGGATCATCGAGTACAATCCCATGACCGGCGATGTCAGGAAATGTTTGAACAAGTAGTGGGGATCAGTGGTGGGGGGAGGACCCGATATAAGAAGTCTCGTGGCACGCGAGAGCTCATTCGCTTCCGAGATGGAGTACGTCGTGGACATGCAGGGCTTCAGAAAGCCGATCAATCAGCTCATTCTGAAAGAGCTGGCTGCAGTACCACTCCACGGCGATGCTGAACCTCAAGTATTCCTATTCAAGGAGCCATTTCCTCGAAAAAAGCTCGCAAAAAAGTACAAAGTTCGGAATAGATGGTTGGAGCAGCACTATCACGGTATTCCATGGAATTCTGGAGACATCCCATACAATTGTATCAGTGAGCTGCTCAGAGAGGTCTTGGGTGATGCTAAGATAGTCATTGTCAAAGGTTCGATGAACAAGGAGTGGCTCGGAAGACTCGGGTTCAACGTCCGAGATATCGAAGATTCAGGATACCTATCCTTGGATCAGCTGTATGATCAGAAGCGAGTCACAATGTGCTCCAATCACACAGAAACAATGAAGGCAGTGTGTGCGTTGCACAATGTCAAGCTCATCAAACATTTTCTGCAAGAGCATGCAGTCTTCAACGAGTCGATGGAGTGGGAAGATATAAATAGCGAATGAACATGACGTGATTATCTCAGTCTACAATGGGAAACCGTCAGAGTAACAGCGCTGAGCGTACTCCTCTCTTAGATGAGGGGAAGCAGAAGCAAGAAAAATCTTCCAAACGGAAAGAGTACTCTCAAAAGACGTATAAGGCTCAAAAACAAACGTATCCCGACCACAAAGATTATCGAAAGCTCCAAAGTTCTGACACTTACAGAAAATTTGAGAGTTAGAGCCAAAAAAAATCGCTGAAACTCGGATACGGACCAAGGACCGGATGATCTTCAGTCATATGCTTCCCCACTCAGCTACTTCGGCGAGTTCTAGAGCATCCATGATTATCACCCATTGAACCAGAGGAAAAATGCCAGAACCCGGATTCGAACCGAGAACCGAATGATCAAAAGTCATACACTCTACCATTGAGCCATTCTGGCTTCCACTAGCGTATACTCAAGAATTCGAGATATGCGCATGCGTTCGGCGTCGGCGGCTCGATTCGTGGTGGGGACGACTGGCATATAAAGCTTGGTTGAACGTGCAGACAAATCATTCTGTCGTCATGGGTTTCTCGTTCAATATCTGCATCCATTTTCTGGGTGAAGATGGGTGTACAGAAAGAAAGGAGACCTTGCAGTCCTGCAAAGGGTATCCAGTATCCGAAGATTGGAGGTTCTTGCCCGGTGAGGTAGCAGTCAGCGTTAATTTCTTCGATGAAGAAGAGTCGTGCGAGAGATGCGTTGAATCGGCGAAAGTCGAGTTCAACACAGTCGATGGCAATTTATGGATTGATGATCATTTCTTCTACAATTTCGACACCGGGTACTACTACAAGAGAGATGAAGAGATCATCATCACAGATATCAATCTGTATCTCCAGAAGTTGATTAGATGGGGGACACCGTTCTTACGCAAGTTGAAAGCCTGCGTGGATAGAATGAAAGAGTGTGGAATATGTAAAGACGATCATGCACGGATGAAAGAGCTAGGTATCGAAATCGTGGAATTAGAGTGCTGGGTTTCTTTTTCAGACGACTGGACGATATTCCACTGAGAATAAAAACATGCACTCATGCGCATGCGTTAGATGTGGCTTGATGAGTGGGGGAGTGACTATAAAGCGATGATGATATGCTCCATAAAGTCATTCGACACTTTGACTGCAATGGATTAACAACGTGGTGACGAGCGCGGCAGAACAATGGGTGAACGTTTTGCTCAACCCAAATTGCCGTCTATGCCCATCGTACACATTGAGCCGAGACAGCGAGAACCAACAGTGGCTGTCGAGGTTCCGGTCACCCTGTTACCTCCATGGCTACCACCTCCTCGAGAACCATTGGTCAGGATTCCAACAAGACCTGAGCCAGTACCAACATCAAGACCGGTCAGGAGGATGGATGACCCGGACTCCTGCTCACTCCCGAGCTAAGCAAAGAAGAAGCGCAATCGGCCCTTTTCAGGGCCATCAATAAGACTTTGTACGTATGAGCTCTTTGTCCTCGTACAAGAACACCCGGATCCCGCGACAGACACAAAGAACTGCGCATGCGCAGATGAGGCTTGCAAGTTGGGTTATGGGTTAGAAAGTCGAGTTAGAGACTTGGGTTATGGGTTATGGTTTAGAGAGTCGGGTTGTGGAATTTGAGAGAATGGTGGGTCATGGGTTATGGAATCGGAGAGAATGATGGGTTAAAGAGTTGGGTTACGGGTTAGAAAGTTGGGTTATAGGTTATGAAGCGAGTCTGGTTATGGGTGAGAGAGTTCAATGAGTTCAAGGGTTAGGTTACGGGTCAGTGAGAGGTGGCTTATACGTTGAGAGATGAGTTATGAGTCCGAGGGAGATGGGTTAGAAAGTTGGGTTATGGGATCTTGAGAGGAAGTTGGGTTATGGGTTAGAGAGCTGAGTTTGAGAGTTGGGTTGTGGGTTACGAAGTTGGGTTATGGATGTGAGATATGGTTCAGGAAAGTGGGTTATGGGTTAGAGAGATGGGTTAGATAGTTGGGTTATGGGTTATGGCAAAAAAAAATATGGGCGTGTGCCCGGACAAACCATAGTAAATTCGGCGTGTGCCCGGACAAGCCATGGCGTTCCCGGGTGTGCTCGGACCAGCCTTATTCATGAGGATCCTATTCTCAGCCCAGAATCCTCGATCGTATACTGTAATTCTCGTGTACTGTAGTCCAGTTACATCGTCACAGGTGTGCGCGATAACACCGAACGTCTCATAATGATCCGAGAGGAGACGAGATTAGCCGAACGCCCGTGATTTAGTCTTGCCTCTCGAAAAATTCTTTGCCACCAGGAAAATATCCGGGCAGCCAGGACTTGATCGCGTTGTCCGGCTAAATCATTGTCGCAAAGGCAAATATAGTGGCGACCCTCCCTTTCTCCTGCGTACAAAGCAAGAAAGAGGACGCGCCGATTATACCCAGTTCTGTTATCTCCGTGTGAGCACGGATCCTGTTCCTACGTTTAAGAATAGACCAAAAACACATATTCACATCTTGAAAACAAACCGACTCAAAATTCGCATTTTTCGGATTCTTCGAGGGAAACCCTGTTTCACGGATTCGGTACCTCGAATTTTCTAAGTTCTAAGAACAGCCATCACTCTAGTTCTTCTCCATCGAAGTGACTCCAGCAAGTAGTCATTTCAAAGGAAATCGTCTTGGCTATCGATTAAGAAAGTTACCAAGGATGAAGAAAAACCATCCATACCCAAGAAATGCTGAATACTGAATCAGAATTTGTTTTGAGGCCTTAATTCAGACAAAAACGCTTCAGGTGGGACAGCACTCAAACATCACCTAGGTCCACGAGAATTTTTCATCGCAATATCTCAACAAATAATCAGGTTGTGGTGGATAGCACGGAGGACCAGAGGAACTTGGGAAATAACAGACACCCTAATATATATTCATACATTTCATTTATTTTAATTTTACTCACGGTCTGTCGACCTTTAACATGATACAATGATATGGGTGACGTATGATAATCCAATCAGCGGTCTAATTGCATGTAACAGAATATAACAGAGGGAATATCACTCTTTCTTACAACCAAAAATATCATTCTTCTTCAATTCATAACAATGCTAATCCATTTCAGTGAGTCTCATCTCACAGGATCTTTTACTAGACTAAGATTGTTATATAAATCGATCAGTTCGCGTAATCATTCATTCGTACTTGATACATTTTGATCTAAATATTCTCTCGATTTTCAAAATGGAGTCGTGGAAGATATCAAGTTCACTCTTGAACGTGTTTGTTAAAATAGCCATTCTATTCGAAGGGGATTTGTCATGCAGTGAGCTCCTCAATCTTCTCGTTGCAAGAAGAACATCAGTGATTCTCAGCCTAATATCAGGTACTTTCAGGTTCACTCTGCTAAGCAATTTATTGGCGTTAATGTAGTTTTCTAGCAGTTCAACGAAGAGAAGTGAGTCGTGATACTGAAAGAATGAGCCGATACTAGAGATTTGGAACATATCTGCTATCTGCATGTGATCATGATTGTTTATCTCCATGGGCTGGCCCACGCAGTGAGCCAGAAACTTATGCTGAATTTTTTCCAGTTCATAGAAATATCGAGTTATCTGAGGACGCCATAGTTGCAAGGCATGAATCATTTGGGATCGAACTGAATATGGGCGAATCTCAGAATTCGGGCCACTTTCATTGAAAAATTTGGGAATCCTCAACATGACAGTACATACCCGGCAAACTTCTTTTGAGTGAAGTAGTACTCAAACAATGATAAAACAGTCACGTAACTCGTTTCGTAGCTTCGCCGCGCACTCACGGTCGAATAACGAATGATCCCATGCATTTGAACGTGGGCCTCGCGTTACAATCATCCTCATGAGAATACTTTCTCGCAAAGATGAGGTGACCTTGGTATCAGAAAAGTGAGAGAAGTCATGATCAACATTTTACGATGCATCCCCATGGCCTCTGCTACGAAATAAAGATACTGTACACTCACCAAAATGCACGTTTCCGTCAATTCTCAATTCTTATAAGCCTCGCATTCCTCCTGGGGTAGATCTACGATAAGGGCAGTTTGTATATACGTTTCTATTTTCCTAGAGATTAAATGATACGTGGTTCCAGGTGCAATGGGGTCCGCATTTCCATGTCCCATGCGGAAAGGACAATTTCAAGGCTGAATTACGCACAAGCAATTTTTCTCTCCATCGTGACAACAGCCACCAGGATTTGATGACATCAATGGGACTTAGCTAGATTTATAGGCTTCTTTAGGTTAAATCAGATCCCGTCTTCAGAATTTCATCATTTTTATCGCCCCGATGACAGGATCGTAAGCAAGAGCGATTTTTTAAAATGTCAAAAATTTTGTGACACACCAACAACTTCTATCAGCTCTCGCATCTCGGCGAGGACAGCCGTGAGGCAAAAGAATTCCATTCTTCGAAGTGTAATCTATCACCCATGCAATCCCCAGGATGGTTGATCAATCGCCCTGGAACCTACAAGCTAAGGCGAGCACCTATAAATCCTTGTGACAGCCAAAGAATCAACTTTCCTCACACAACACATCCCGTATCATTCAGTCAAAGCAAGATATGGACCTCGGGCGCATTCAAAAGTGTTGATGATGAGTAAATTCTCGAAAATTTCCAGCGGAAGACCCCACTTGTCGAAGACCATGTCTCCTGAGACGTAAAATAGTTCGCAATTGAAAAGTCACCCGAATTCTGAGATTCACCCATATAATGTACATATAGAAGTTATTTCTTTAAAGCTTGCTGTCTCCCAAAAAACAAATCCCAACACTTATTCGCTTTGTTTTTCACGCTCTGTATATGGCTTCGGAAGTTCATCTTTGAATCAAAGATAACACCAAAGTCTTCCATTCCTTATACTCTAGCTAATTCAACATTACCTATAAGATAATTATGAGACTATCAGCTCTTTATTGCTTTCGATTCAATCCAATTTCAATTCAATTCATTACCAGGTTCGCGATACAAACAAGTACAAGTAACTTCTGCAGAGATGCTAAAATGCATCTGTACGCAGACTGGCTTAACTTACATACTAGAATAGAACGAAATGAAATATATATAAAAAACAAAACTTAGGAAAAACTCACAAACAACTATTACAGAAGTATAATATATACAAGGGTTTTCGTGAAACTCGAAGAAAGATTCCAAAATACACATCTTCATTCGGGGCATGTAACATTTCTGTTGAGGTTGAAGATTATCTGCTCAGATACTCATCAGTGACGGCAAGATTAATTTTCACCCAAGACTCTAGCTTTTTTTTCGTCCTCCGTCTTTCAGTGACTTTAACAGATTTGGCAACTTATTGAAAAAGTACATTCCTACATATTCATGATTCCTTTTTCCTACTTCTGTTGTAAATTTCGGCAGATGGAGTTGCTCATTCTTAGTGACTGCTACATTATTGAGATATGACCTCTCTAAGTCCTGATAGTGATAGTTAATGCATTCTAGGATGAATATTTGTTTCAAATCTAGGGGGTTGTGAAATTCTTATCTTTTTTCCATAATCTTCATAACTTCTTCGTGTATATTACTAATTCCGTCAAGAGATGTAGATAACGCTGATCCCCACGCTAATATTCCATCAGTTACAACACTGTAATGAATTCCATACATGATGGCTGATGAGTTTTCGATTGTTAAAATTTTGCTTAGTCGACTCAGTGCATAAATAGTGTATTTTGTCCTTTATAGGTTGTTTTCTATCTCTTCCTTCCATTCAAGGTGACAGTCTATGTATACTCCCAGATACTTTACACTTTTCACTCTTACTACGGTTCTTCCATATATATTTGGTATGCTATCACGGTAGTTTTCATAGGTCATGCGAAATGTCTTTTCTACATTAAGAGATGAGACATCTTCTTTTAGCCAGTTTTTCACAATTTCCATTTGATTTTTCAAGTGAGATAGTATTTCTCGCCTCGACCAGAGCAAAGTATGACAGTATCATCAGCATAAAATATGATAGTGCATTCTACTGATTATACATGAAAAATATCATTCATGTAGAGTATAAATAATAATGGACCTAAAATTGTTCCCTGAAGAACACCCGCATTGACAGAGGTGTTCTCACTTATGTTATCGCCAAGCTTAACAAGATGAGATCGGTTTTTCAGATGGTTGTCTAATAAGTCTTCTACTAAACCCCTTATTCCTATGCTTTCTAGTTTCACAAGTAATATTCCGTGGTTGACAGTGTCAAGAGCTTCAGCTAGATCTAAATATAGTGCAGCTACTGATTGATTATTGTCTAGTCTTTTGTCAAGATAATTCGTCACTTCTGCTAATGCATGATTTGTACTTAATTCTTTTCTGAATCCATATTGTTTACTAGAAAGAAGTTTATACCTTTCAATGGAACTGGTTTTCTTTGCATGCAATGATTTTTCGAAAATCTTGGCTAAATTTAAAATAAGAGATATCGGTCTATGATTATTCATATGAGATCTTTTGCCTGCTTTGTGGATTGGAACAATTTCTGTTTTTTTGAAATGCTGCTGTAGAAAGATAATATTTTGCATTTGTCGATGTTGAAGTTCAACAGATTTATATCGTATGACCATTTTAAGGTGGACACACCTTAGCATTTTTTTCTCTGCGAGGTACAAATTTGATCGGAATTGATTCTTACATGGTTCGACCTTCTCCCTCGGATGGTGAAATGAACAAATTGAGAAAATGGGAAATTCGATCAAGAAAAATAACTTTGCGATACGGCATCGTGTAGCTCATCAAATTTTGAGTCCGAAATGACTTGTCCGATAATTTTTTTATTACTCAATCTTCCAGGAAAACTCATGGAAAAGAGCTGATTTTGAATTTGCCACCACGATTGTCGCAGAGGTTAGACGCTTCACCCGTTCAGCAATGTTATTGTTTGGGTGTAATGCCACGTGCTCTTGTTATTGTTTTGATGTTTAACCTATGATTACTTGTAGGTTATCCAACCACGGCGTTCACGATGAAAACTCGAGATGAAGTGGCAATGATGATCGGCCTTATACCGCCGCAAAATAATATTAGATGCATTGAGCATGCACTCTTGCAATTTCAAGTACAAGAGTCCAACAATGCGTGAAAAACTGTATAGTAGTCATGTGATCAAAACTCTCTAATGTAGATCGAAATTTGAACGATGCCGCATTCAAACTTGTTAGATAATAGTAATGCTGAGCAGATTCAGGTGGTGGCTCTCAATTTCAGGAATTTTATCGCCCAAATTCTGACTACAAAGTTTGAGAAGTAAAAAAATCCGAAAAATCGTGGCTTTGAGTGCTTCCCCACGAGATCAGATTTCTATTAAGTGGGTGGGATTTCCAAAAACTGCAAACGTGAACCTACTAAACAATGGTGACACCAAGCAGATTCGATTTTTCCATTTTGATTATAGAAGTTTTGTCAGCTAAAATCTGACTACAAAGACTGAGATGAATTTGCATCAAAGTGAATTGTAAGTTCGAGTAGCGACAGTAACCCGTAACTGGGGAGTATGAGGAAATCATTTGAAAATTGTGACTCTGACTGCCCAGCTATGGGATTATGATTTTCAAAGGGGTTTTGAAGAATTCCACACGTGAACCTACTGGACATCGTGATATCAATCATATTCAAGTTTGAAATTTTAAGAAAAACTCACTCACTCTTGAAAATTTTGATATCATGTTTGGGGGAGTCAAATCCACAATTTTTGTCAAATATTTTCCTACTCCTCAGCTACTGGATACCGGTTCAATTCATGTTCATGATCTACCATTGATGCAAACTTTTCCGAACTTTGTAGTCAAATTTTAGCCGAGAGGACTTCTAAACTTGAAGAGCAATACTCGAATCTGCTTAGTATCACCAATTTCTGAGGGGTTCATGCTTGAAATTTCCCGAAAACTCAGCCACTTTCAAGAACTCTGATATTATAACTGAACAGTCGGAACCACAATTTTTCGCGTATTTATTCACGCCCCCATTATGAGATACTGTCCTAACTTGTGCCCACTATCTGTCTAAGTATGATGCGAACTTTTTTCAGGCTTTGTGTTCAGATCCTGGTCGAGAAAATGTTCAGAAGTCTAGAGCAGTATTCAAATCTGCTTGGCATCATCATTCTCTAGTAGGTTCACGTTTGTAATTTTCGAAAAACCGACCCACATTATAGAATTCTGATCTTGTGGGGAAGCACTCAAAGCCACGATTTTGGGATTTTTTTTACTTCTCAAACTTTGTAGTCAGGATTTGGGCGATAAAACTTCTAAAATTGGGAGTCACCGCCTGAATCTGCTAGGCATCACTATTATCTAACAGGTTTGAATGCGGCATTGTTCAAATTTCGATCTACATTAGAGAGTTTTGATCGCATGACTACTATACAGTTTTTCACGCATTGTTGATCTCTTGTACTTGAAATTGCAAGAGTGCATGCTCAATGCATCTAATATTATTTTGCGGCGGTATAAGGCCGATCATCATTGCCACTTCATCTCGAGTTTTCATCGTGAACGCCGTGGTTGGATAACCTACAAGTAATCATAGGTTAAACATCAAAACAATAACAAGAGCACGTGGCATTACACCCAAACAATAACATTGCTGAACGGGTGAAGCGTCTAACCTCTGCGACAATCGTGGTGGCAAATTCAAAATCAGCTCTCTTCCATGAGTTTTCCTGGAAGATTGAGTAATAAAAAAATTATCGGACAAGTCATTTCGGACTCAAAATTTGATGAGCTACACGATGCCGTATCGCAAAGTTATTTTTCTTGAATATTTTGAAAATAATTCTCCCATCCGCATCTAATTTTCCATTTTCTCAATTTGTTCACTCCACCATCCAAGGGAGGAGGTCGAACCATGTAAGAATCAATTTCGATCAAATTTGTACCTCGCAGAGAGAAAAATGCCAAAGTGTGTCCACCTTAAAATGGTCATACGATATAGCACTAACTATTCAGTGCAGTTGAGTCATTTCATAATGAATGCGTATCCTCAAGGGTTTTGATGATTCTAAGAAATTTCAAATCGTCTGCAAAGAGCAGAACATTTGAGTTGACGATGAACTTAATGACGTCATTTATGAGAATGTTGACTAAGAGTGAGGCCGAATGCGAGCCTTCAGGCACACAAGAATTCACTGGATAAGGATCCGAGAGTGTTGAGCCTATTTTGACACATTGAGATCGATTTTCCAGAGAGGAACGAATCCAGCATAGAAGAGAGCCATGTACACCATAACCTTGTAGTTTTCTCAGAAGTAATTCGTGATCAACGGAGTCGAAAGCTTCACTGAAGTCAGTGTAAATGACATCCACTTGCCCACCTTAGTTCAGACTGTCAATCACATATTCCTCAAGTGTAAGTAAATTTGTTGTTGTTGACCTTTCAGGCATGAACCCGTGCTGTTGGTCAGCAATGAATTGATGCAGGTATTTCAACAGAGCTCTCTCAACAATTGCATCAAAGAGTTTGGCAAAAATACTTATTTTTGTTATTGGTCTGTGTTAAGTATTACTCTCATTGCTCTTATATCTATTGAATCTTGGCGCGCTGCCGCCATTTTGCGTTCGCACTCAAGTTCAGCGCCGTTGCGATTGTCGCCTTCTGCGGCTCTCGCCAGTTTCCGTCCAGCAGCCGACCGCACCACCTCGCTCAATATGTTATGAGCCAATTTTAGTTTTACGATATAGTTTGATTGTTTATTCAAACTATGGAGTACAATTCATTAAGTGCACCCACTCCCATTCTAAACATTTTGGTCCTTCGTGTACCGGATCGGAGCTAGTTGTGAAAATTGACGTGGATGCGAACGGATTCGCCTCACTACGAGGTGAAATTTATAGTGATTGTGTGTGGTAGGCAGTCTCCTCGGGCGACGAGCGGCGTCTCCCTCAAGGCCCTACAGCAGTATGTGAAAAGCCGTATTCTGCCGGCGTATGGGGATTATTCCTCGATTGCTGATTCTGGAGCATTGGTCCACCGGCAGCGGAGTGCAGGCTAACCTCCATATCGGTCATGAGGAAATAGTCACCGCACCCCTTGGAGACGACGGAAATGACCGGGGAATCCAGGAGGATTCTTGGGCAACGAGGGATACATCGTGGGATCGTTGGGATAAGCTGTTTATTGATTATTTTCATTTTTACAGCAGTTTTAGCCTCTGTGAATTTTGAGAGAAATTCCGAGTTTTTCGCTCAGAAATTGAGTTCATTTCGCACACTTTGTTGCAATTGATATGAGATTTGTACTCTTTATACATTTTCAAGTTTAAGATCATCCATTTTGATTTTGCGATGCGAATTTTCTCATGTCATATGGGCATATACTGAAGTTGTTGGATTTTTGTAGTGAGTCGTCCGTGTGTGGGACCCACGTTGGTGTGCGTGTTGCTTGGCGACTGAGCTCAACATCTGGCAACACAGCTGACCAGAGCTATCTGCAGCTGTTCATCAGTTGCAGCGGGGCAACGGCACTCAGCGACGCGAGGGCTTCTCAACAGTGCGATTGCTGCGTGTCGTCGACTTCCCATGAGCAGCTCGTCGTCATACACTGCCGGGCTCCAGCGCATCACACGTTGTCGACTTCGGCAATCTTCGTCGCCATGCGTCAGCTGATGTAGTCGTACGAGTGAGTAAGAGGATTGATGTACGAGATGAACCATATGAATATTCGGCTTGAATAATTCGAGTTTGTGTTATCTCATTTTGACTTTTTTTTTTAAATTGATAACCTCAAAAAATGATCAGCTCGTTATTCAGTGAGATAGGTTTTCTCATTCTTCCTGTGAATATTGTAAATAGTTGGAAAAAGTCGTTTGTGGATTGGTGCTTCCATCAAATCTTTCATGGATTTGGGAAATTTCTTATCTCGGGTTCGGTTTTGCCTGATTCTGTTTAGAATTTTGGCATTTTCCATCAATCTTTCTGGACAAAATTTCTAGCATTTTGGGGGCAAGATTAACGTGCAGAATTTGAGATTTTTTCGGATTTTTGGCTCGGTTCTTCGGTTTTGTTTCTTCGGTTTGGGATCTTTTTTCCTAATTTTAGATCGGTATTCAAGTTGTTAGAGTAACATTTTGATTCACAATGGACGTTTTTCATCAACAACAGCTGGATTTAAAGGCTAAAATTGGAAATTCATTTAGCAATTACAAGGCTTTAGATCAAGCTAAAATGACTAAAGCTAGTGCCACGACCAGATTGGATAACCTGGTTACTGATTATCAGACTTTCATTCAAAATCACAATAAGATCTTGGCGAGTGAGAGCGAATTGTTAGACCATGATTACTTCAAGATTAAAATCCCGGATTTTGTAGAAGGATCATATCCCGCGAATAAATCGGATTTTCAGCAGGTTTCAGATGAATTTGCTGATAGACATAGAGCTGAACGTGAAGCAAATGCTTCGGCTGTCAACAACGTTGCTCCCGTTGTACAGCATGTAAATACGGAAAATTCCTACTCTCTCGCCAGAATGGATCTTCCCGTTTCTTCCGGGAAATTTAATGAGTGGGCGAATTTTAAAGACTTGTTTAAATCTCTGGTCCATCGCAGGGCAATGGAACCAGTTGTGAAGTTCTATCATTTGAGAACTAAACTTTTGGGTGAAGCCTTGGATCAAATTAAAGGGATTGAGATAGTTGGGGATGATTACTTATTAGCTTTATTAGCTTGGTCAGATTCATGCGACTACTATGGGAATGAACGTAGATTAGTGAATCTATCGCTCGGTTCTTTTCTCTTTTTGAAGCCCATGAAAACGGATTCTCATGCTGAAATGAAGAAGCTTTATTCGGGTTCTTTCGAAACGAGGACCTTTTTGAATGGTATAGACCGTCCTATTAGAAGAAGTGGAGAGGATTTGTTCGTATATTTTACGGTTCCGAAATTTGATGCAGCTACCCGGAGGAAGTGGGAGAAGCATTTGGGCAAAACAAATGTTCCTCCTTCTGTAGCTCAGCTAGAAGATTTCATTGAAGATCAGCTTGCTACTTTAGAATCGATTGAGAGTATACAAAAACCCTATAGTAGTCAACCAGCTAAGCCCTCGGGATCTGGGAAGACTCACTCCATGGCTACGGATACGGATTCCAACCATGCTAAGAAGGTTTGCCCCTTCTGTTCGGGGAATCATCAACTCTTGCAGTGCGATTCATTCAAGGCCAAAAGTGTGGCTGATCGTGGGCTTTTGTGACGGAAAAGAGGTTATGTTTCGTCTGCTTCGGTTCTCATGGCGCAAGATCCTGTGAATCCCAGAAACTCTGTCGCAAATGTAACGGGGAACATCATAGTTCCATACATCAGGATTCTCAGAAGCCAAGTGATCCTCAAAGTGCTCCAAAAAGGGGTGGTTCTGCCTCCCCTGGAGATGGAAAGGGTTCGGGAACGGGTGAGCATTCTCACTCAACAACCACCTCTTGTCTTACTCCTGTAATAGGTTCGGGCTTCGTGCTTTTGCCAACTGCGGTAGTGAGGGTACTATCAGCTGACGGTTTTGATTTCTATTTCACGGCTTTGATTGATCACTGCTCGCAATCTTCCTTCATCACGGAGAATGCTCGACAGAAGTTGGGTTTACGGAGAACGAAATCTAGAGTTGAAATCAAAGGGGTAGCAGACGCCAACATGTATTTCTCGAGTGGTACTGCTAACTTTACTGTGAGGCCCAGGTTTTCTTCGGAATTCGCGTGCGATGTTCAAGCGCACATAATCCCCAAGGTTTCAAGCTACAGAGCTCCTGTCTCATTAGGGAAGGATGAATGGGATCATCTTAAAAATTTGAAATTAGCTGATCCTCAATTTCTAAAATCTAGATCGATCGATATGTTGCTTAGCGCCGGAATTCACGCTCAAATAGTGCTTGAGGGAGTGAAGAAGGCAAAATTCGATCCTTCGAATCAACCAATTGCTACGAATACGGAGTTGGGGTGGGTTGTTTCTTCATCAATGGTCGGGAACAGAGAGTCGCAATCCTCATATTTGCACTTGGTTGATGCCACGGTATTGGATTCCATTCTTGATCGGTTCTTCAAACAAGAAGGAATTGCACCAGTCCGCAAGACATTGTCGGAAGATTATCGCAAATGCGAAGAACATTTTCGGCAAACTCATTCACAAGCCTCTGACTGTCGTTACATGGTTCGGTCACCGGTCAAGGAGGATTTATTCCGATGCTTAGGCTTTAACTTGAGCGGTTTTTACGATACAGCTTTGAAAACTTGATTTTCCATGGAGCGAAAATTTGAGGAAAATCCGAATTTTGCGGCAATATACAGTGCATTCATGGCAGAGTATGAGCAACTTGCGCACATGGAAAGATCTCCAAAGTTGTCAGTTGAAGAGTTGAAACGTTGTGTGACGTGGGTAACGGGTTTCCGGGAGGTACACGAATAAATATGCACTAGATGGACTTTTAATCAGAAGGATAATTTGAGGGCGAGAGAGAGAGAGAGAGAGAGAGAGAGAGAGAGAGAGAGAGAGAGAGAGAGAGAGAGAGAGAGAGAGAGAGAGAGTGAAGTGAGAATTGAGGTTGGCCAGAGCGGTCTGCCCGCTGCGCGGCTCGTCGTCCACAACGACGGGTCGCACCGCGTAGTAGTACCTCAGGGGGAAGGCGCGATGCGCCATCAGAAACGTTGACGGTGCACCTGCGACGGACAGCGAGCAGCGCACGGGTGTTGCGCGGTTCGCGGAGCCGTCGCCGATGAACCGTCATGGGGCGGGGTGAGGCGCGGGCGAGGGTCCCGAGACTCACCACGTCACATGGGTTCCTGGCCGGAGATTCGCAACGTCCCGATGCGATAACCGATGTGTTACAATTTCCAAATGGCCTTGGCCATGGTGTACAATCTCCAAATGTGGCGCTCGCTCGTGCGAGTGCTTGTACGTATTAGTGTGTGTGATATAGTGGAAGAGCGAGAGTGTCGTTGTTTTTGTGTGTCGCGGATATACTCTTTCTCGGTATTATCGTTTTTTTCAACTTAGATAGTTTCATTCTCTCAATCCTAGTTCTTCACGATCTGATCAATCGTAACTACAAACATGTCGGATATCCGTTTACAAAATTATACAAATGGCCGAAATAACACTCTCCAAAAATTATTAACAATAAATTGTTCGTAAATAATATTCCATTGTTCTATCGTTATCCATATGAGGTCCTTTACCTCAGATTGATTGAAATAGATTCACCGAACAAGGTTCATTTTATTAAATATTCAAATGCAAGGGGGCACGAGTATTTCAATCGTCACCTGTTACTCTCTCTCCTTCACGTATCTTTGATACATTGGTATAAATGTACATGTATAGCCTCGATCAAGTACCGGAATGAAATTGTAATTAATTTTGACACTCGATCGATATGATCGGATATCGTATTTATCACTCGCGGGAATTTCAAATTATGAAGATGTAATTTTATCGGTCTTTGCGAGTTAAAGTCAGCAAATTTTGCTGAAATTTTAGCATCAATCGAGAATGGATTTTTCTCCACTCTCGATCAATGCACCTTTAGAGCCTCGTATGGTTCCGAGGATGCATCTAAAGGATTTTGATGGAAAGGAATGAAAAGTGAAGATGAGAAATGAGAAACTTGATGGAAAATTTCGATTCTACGCTGATATTAAGCGTGTTTCGCCCTTCTCCCATTGCTCGGGCTTTTCAAAGTGGTGGAAGAGCGATGAGAGTTTACCACTGGCACGCGGCTCAAGTGACCGAATGTTCGATGGTTTGAACGCCCTTATATACGAAAGTTCATCTTCGTTATGCGCTTGCGAGAAAGGTCAATTTAACCCGCTATTTCCATTTGATTTCTCAACATTTTTACTTTGGCAGCTCTTCGGCCTTCTGCCGGAGATATATGTAATTAATTTTGACACTCGATCGATATGATCGGATATCGTATTTATCACTCGCGGGAATTTCAAATTATGAAGATGTAATTTTATCGGTCTTTGCGAGTTAAAGTCAGCAAATTTTGCTGAAATTTTAGCATCAATCGAGAATGGATTTTTCTCCACTCTCGATCAATGCACCTTTAGAGCCTCGTATGGTTCCGAGGATGCATCTAAAGGATTTTGATCGAAAGGAATGAAAAGTAATGATGTGAAATGAGAAACTTGATGGAAAATTTTGATTCTACGCTGATATTGTGCGTGTTTCGCCCTTCTCTCATTGCTCGGGCTTTTCAAAGTGGTGGGAGAGTAATGAGAGTTTACCACTGACACGCGTCTCAAGTGACCGAATGTTCGATGGTTTGAACGCCCATATATACGAAAGTTCATCTTCGTTATGCGCTTGCGAGAAAGGTCAATTCAACCCGCTATTCCCATTTCATTCCTTTCCATCAAAATCCTTTAGATGCATCCTCGGAACCATACGAGGCTCTAAAGGTGCATTGATCGAGAGTGGAGAAAAATCCATTCTCGATTGATGCTAAAATTTCAGCAAAATTTGCTGACTTTAACTCGCGAAGACCGATAAAATTACATCTTCATAATTTGGAATGAAATTGTATCACTCGCAGCTGTGGGATTATGATCCATCAGCCATAAGGAATATTTTTCTTTTTCGAATGAGTTTAGAATATGGACCTTGAATGAGTCGTGAAGGTTCTGCAACGATTGCTCGATGAAATTTTGGAGGTTTTATTCACCAAAAGTCTCTTCCGATAGCTGGGATTATGAACTTTCAGGATTGCCAAATCACGATTATTCAATTCTTCCGGGATTTATTTGGAATTTCTGGGGGTTTTCTGCGAATTCTCTGGGATTTCTTTGGAATTTTTCTGAGAATTTTCATGGACTCCACTGGGATTTTTCTGCGATCTCTCCGGGGTTGTCTACGATTCGTCTGGGATTTTTCTGGGATTCATTTGTGATTTCTCTAGGGTGTCTCTGGAATTTTCTAGGGATTCTGCTGGAATTTTTCTGGTGTCTTCCTTTGATTTGTCTGGGATTTTTCTCAACTTCAATATCGTTGGATATGCGTCTGAAATTACTTGTGTTCCCATATGCATCATCAAGTTTCACTGGGAATTCAATATTGTTGGGTTTTTCCCATGACCTTGAATTTTCGCCAAAAAAGTTGCATTTCTTGGGATATTTTCGTTAACCAGGCAAAATTTCAATCGAATCATAATCAAACTCTCAAAGGCTTATCTAATTAGATATGAAATTCTCTTTTCCATACAAGGACTTACAAAATTCTGTAGTGCCTCGTCTTTGGACCGGGGTATCTTACAACGGTCAAGGACGAGTTACTGTGCATCCCCAACTCTCATTTTAGAACACAATATCAACTCGAAGAAACGCTTCGAATTACCCGTTCGTCCAAATTGGTAGACAGGCTGTGAAATTCCTCAATGCCTCGTCTCTGGGCCGGAGTATCCGACGGCTACGGACGAGTGCATATGAAATTCTTACACCCTCTTCGCAGTTCATCTTTCATACAACGGATTCTGAAGATACATGATAAATTCATATGCACAACATGTCTCATTCTTATACTATCGATAATATAAAATTGTGAAAAAACAATCATGCCGTGTGATTGAATAAAATTGAGATGCACTCAAGTATTCGAGAGGTCCATTGACAAACCCACGCGTACTAATTCTATTGCGAATCATCTCTTCGCGCTTCGTGAAGATTGGTTCACAAAAGTTCCATCTAGGGAGGATTAATCACCCGATGGCCGTAGGAACTGAGCAATGCTCCCTTGCAAATTTGCAGAAAGGTGGAAAATCCTCTCAAAAGTTAATATCCACGGAGGTTTTTCTCGAGGCAGCCGATTCTTCAGGTGAATATAGGCATGATTTTGCAATCTATTATCTGTTATGACCCGAGCGGAGGGCTCGGGGTAACAAATAAATTATTTGAGTTCGTGCGAACAGCTTACGGGCGGACTGCCCAGTTGCACTTACCTATTCTCTGTTATCGCGTTGGTGTCTGTATATATATATATACATATATATTACTAGTCTCTGGTTGCGTATGAATATTTCAAATTGAGAAGTATTGATTCATTCAGGTTGTAATTTTAAAAGAGTGATTGAAGTGCGTTTGGGTTTGGAATGTCTTATAATACTGGATACTTGAAAGAATAAAATAATTTATCTGATTTCAAATAGATATAAAAATCCAGTTATCTTATGGCTTCTAGAAAAGAATGAGATAGAATTACAGAAGTGATAGATTCTATTTTATTCAAATCAAGTTATAAAATCTTGGTCCGAAATAAAGACTTATCATCTAAATATAATTTGAATAGTTTAACCTAGGCGCACTTACAAGTCTACTTGAAGGAATGATGATTCTTCAAGGCAGGAACGTATAAGCAGGGCGAATTCGTAGCTGGCCCTTATGCAGCTGAGGCGGGTATCGTCGGCCTACTTTTCGACGAAGAGCAAATTCGGAGCTGGCCCTTGAACAGCTGAGACGGGTATCGTCGGTCTACTTTTCGACGGAATTAATCTGACTTATTGGTCCGCACTTTTTCGAACTTTGCTTTGTCGTGTGTTTTCTAGGCACACTTGGGCAAAACGGTACGTGTCTCAAAGACTCACAAAGCTTTACTAACCGAATCGAGTTAGTGACTAATCGAAGAATTAATTTTGATGTTTGAATTTATACTTGTGGACACGAGCTAATTTTGATGACTTGAAGTAATTTCGAAACTGTCCTCTTTAAAATTGATTTTGAAATTGACTTACTTTTGAAACTGTAACACTTGTAACACATGTGTTACACCATTCATAAGACGTGTGTAACTCGGGTGTTACAGTTGTACCACATGAAATTTGGACCACGGCAATTTTGCTGATTGCATCTTGACCTGCTTATACGTTCTCTGCTGATCAAGTCGAAATAATATTTCTCCACGTTGAGAAATATTATTTCAACTGTTGCGTCGTCTGGGACGCCACACCTCCCCTGTCAGTCCATTCTCGTCCCGAGAATGTCACCGGGGCGGCGGAAAAAAAAGAAACAAATTTCCAATGATGTTAACTTATAACTATTACATAATAATACTTTATTTGTGTGTGTGTGGCGTGTGTGTGTGTGTGGCGTGTGTGTGTGTGTCGTGTGTGTGTGTGTTTATGAGTTTGTTGGATTCTTTGTACATCTTATGCATGCGAATCGCCTGATTCCCCATTTTTTCAAACACTCATATTCGGCTCTGAACTTACCGCAGCCACCCACACACGCTAACCACCTGCTTGGATGCTCGTCGTGGTGGTGTTTGCATAAGTAGCACCAGTTATCAGTAATCTCCCCGGCTCTCTTCCTTTTTCTACAGAGTTGAGTCCTCCGCCTCTGGTTTTCTCTTCTCCTGTGAATCTGTTCTTGTTTGCGATTATCACCTGATAGTTGGTGTTCTATGTTTCCCGGTTCGCTGATGTCACTGTACCGAGTCGCAATATCTTCATCGTGGTGTCTGATAGGCTGTGGGTTATCATCAATCATAGGTTTTGAGTGTTGGGGAAGTAAGATGTCTGGGATCGACGAGGTTCCAGGTTTTGAACCCAGGCTATCCCCAATAGTGACGACCTCGTATTGTGGTACGCCTACGTCACTTGGGCTTGATCTACAGATGAGGTATGGGGTGTCTAAAGGTACATCACTCAAGATTCGTAATTCGCCTGTATGTTGCGTCAAAGGCTGGGCCTTAGGAGCTTCCGTATCTAGATGATCTTCTTCGTCTCCCGCTGTCATGAATGTGAGCCGAGGCGGGGCGGCGTCGCTGTAACTCGTGGGCAGCTCTGTGCTGCCTGCTGCTGTTACACTCAATGCGTTTGACGGTGAGGCATGCGGGGCGGGGGCAGATATGGGAAGCATTGCGAGTAACATACGTGTTGCGTCGTCTGCTATACTGGTTGCGCGCGTCGCGTGTAACATGCCACTTGGGTCTGTTGGAATATCATCCGGCTCGTGGTGTGGTGCGGAGGGCGGGTCCGCTGTAACTTGTCCCCCGCCTGTTGCGTGTTGTAACATCATGTTACACACACTCGGGGTAGGGGAAAATTGTTCACGAGGGCAATTTGTATGGAGAGTTCTTATGCTGCGTGTATAGGGTTCCCCGACTATGCAATCTATCACATTTTGTACAGAAACACCTGCGTCTCTCACCACATGAGTCGTTTGGGTCATTGCTTGTCGAGTGTCGGTGGGCACGTCGTTATAGGTTTGGGTGGCTGATGATGAGAAAGGCAATAATAGGTCCACTCTCTCGTCGTTGTCGTCGATGCCATACAGGTTTAAGGAAGGCCCTGTACAAACCCACCGACTTTTCCATTCTGTCGACTTTCATGATAAGGTCCTGTCGTGCGGCAAAAAAATGACGCTCACAGCCTCCTGGTTGCTTTCTAAGAGGTTTTTGAAGTTAACATTCAAAATATCAAGGTGGCTCTCCATTGTACTGTAGTTTACGCGCACAAGGTTTGTATACTGATAGGATCATTAGCGCTATGTTCATTATAAATTCCCTCTGAATGTGTCGGTAAGTGCTCTGCAAAAATTCTTCCCAAAAGGCCATGGTGGCGCCATCTCTTGGTTGCCCGTTGAACTGCGGTAATTGAATGTGGCGCGAAAAATTTGAACAGGCTATCCCAGTGTAAAATGTGTCAGTGAAGTATTCTGTGAGTGAAGTGAATAAATTATGTTCGATTTGTGTATATTTGTTACACGAAATGATGTATATGTATATATTAACGTTCCTAATACATATGGTTTTCGCAAATATATACTAGAGTTCTTAATAGATATGGTATTATAAATATATAGTGTTATTCATATATATATATATATATATATATATATATATATAGTAACGTTCCTAATAGGTATGGTTTTACAAATATATAGAGAGTTATTCATACATATATACATACACATATATATGTACACATATATATAGTAACGTTCCTAATAGGTATGGTTTTACAAATATACAGAGTGTTATTCATATATGTATATTCTCATTGTATGAATATACAGGTATATATATTCATGTGAAAATTTCCTTTTTTTCCAAAATATGAATTTCAATTGTTTATGTATATACCCCTTATATGAGCATATATATTTATTAATTTGAAAATAACTAAAATAATTCTCATTAATCGCGTGGAATTCTGGAGGTTAAACGTTTGATACTGATTGTTAATAATAATAATATTTTTCAAATGCGGTGTATACATTGCTAAAAATGGTTTCTATTTTAAGAAATATCTCGAAGTTTTATTCTCGTAAATGATAATAATAACAATTCTTTATAACGTAAATATGATCAGCAAAATATTGGATACTTTTATGTGCGCAGTTCAATATTGTCCGTTCTTGATAGTGATAATCGGATATATATATACGTATGCCATTTTGTGTGGCTATACAGAACCTATATGTTACAGCTATTTGATCCATAGATTTAATATTATTTTCAAGATAATTATTTCGAATTTGATGGTTGTAATGGTTGACAATTTTAGTTTATTAGAAAAATTGAAATTTATAAATAAGAAAACATGTATATATATATATATATATATGTATATGATAGAAATTTTATCGTTCATGTACTTATGACCATATTTCAAGAATCGGAGTTGTAATTATGAGGAAACTATCTTGAGCTTTTTCAATCCAGGTATCGAGATGTCTATTCGTTTTTTTCAAGAAATCGAAATTGTACTGTCGAAAGCCGAAACTGCATTGCTGTTAAAATATTGCAACGGTCAAAAATTTAGGTGTCAGCGAATTCCATCCAAATATCTGCAGTAATGTTTTAGGTGTCAGTAATTAACTGTCCGTCTAATATACTTCAGTCGCAGTTTCAGTGTAGGTTCAATAGTGTCTTTTAGTCATAGTCTCAGTACAGTTTCGGGATTTCAAATCGTTGGACGTGAATATTTGTGCGATAGCACTTGTATAGATTATTATGATTTTTCCTTGAAATTATGGAAATTGAAAATATGTTCCGGTTCCCGGTAGTCACCTGAATCCGTTAGGTTCATGTGAGTTGGATTTTCCTGATCTAAAAGTTGTGTTACAAGTGATTTTTTCGTTTAGTGTGCATTTTTCTTTGTGTCATTCATGTAGTTCGATGATTGGATCTCAAAGCGGTTCTTACGCCGGAGGAACATGCGAATCAATGAAGAGCGTGCCGAGGATGTTTTTCTTAGTGATTTGGCTGTGTACTGTATAGGAGGGTTGAAGATTTGCCGGAATCAATGCATGATTTTGACGTATGGGGATTATACGCATTATTCTTTTACAAAAGATAGTGTGCTATGTCGAGGACACCGAATAGGAAATTGAAGTTTTCAAGACTTTGATTAGATTCCGAAGGGGTTTATCACTCTCGATTGATTTGTTCTCAATTCCTTTGGATGTCGGTCAGGGTAGATAGGGCCGAGCAAATCCGTCTCTTGAATTTGTAAAATTGACTATGTGTTAATTTAATTTCCTTTTTTCACAAAATCATGTTTTGTTGATATTGAAACTTTAATATACCGGGAAAAAATAAATTTGTCATGATGAATTCCATGGAGGCATATCAACAATAAAATATTTGAAGTAGGAAATTTCGACGGATTTTATTAAAAAGACGTAATTCCCATTGATTTAAAAATATTCAAGAGATAAGGGCGTGTCCAGAAGTCAGACCTATGAATGAACTAACAATGGTCAACGTATCTTTCTAGTACTCCCGTTTTCTTGATTTTCCGGTTTTTCAATTTTTCATCATTTTTCTCGGAAGTATGTAGTAGAAATTATTTGAACTGGATATATGGAGGGGGGGGGGGGCCTGCATGAATGTAATATTTTTAAACCATCATAGGCCGTATGATGTCAACAGAGAGTCTAATTTGAACACCGTGTTACCTGCAACAACCTGTTACCCATGTAACACCATGTTACAGGTCACAGTCTGTTACTTATGTAACACCATGTTACAGCATGTTACATGGGTCGATAATGCTTTTTTCCCTGTTTTTCAGGATCCTTGTGAGGTACACTACCGAGAGTTTGAAAGGTTGTAAATCTTAAATAAGATGAAGGGTTGATGTTCGTTAGTTATTCTATGAATACTCTAAGATCAATGTGGTTTGATTGTGTCGATTTCTACTATCGACAGATCTAGAGAGAGGTGATGAATGTGAAATGGGCTTTCTACAAAAAAAGATTTGGAAGTCAAACGGGGAATTCCTTGGAATTACATTTCGGTAGAATATTTGTCTGTCAGCAGAGATTCTGAATGGTTCCGATTTTCCAGTTCTGAGGGTCAAGATTCTTGATTTAAACAGCCAAAAGCTAATGAGTAACAGAATGTGGCCAAAGTGATTTGAATTCCAAATGTAACAAAATCGTGTAACCGGGTCATTCATGTAACCGGGTGTTACACATGCAACTGGATGTTACACATGTACGATACGTGGTCGTCAGAGTGTGCTTGTCGGATGTTCTCCGGAACTCGTCGTGTGGAATTTTAACACCAATAATACTCCATCCTTGGGAATGCGAAATTTATTTTGTCGTCTATTTGATCATTGATTTGAAGATTTGAGATCTGAGTTCTTTTGAAGGATATGGGATAGAATTATGTTGAATTGATTAATCTCCATCGAGCATATGGAGTCCAGGAACATACTTTAAACGTTGCAAAAACTCAATACGCCATCATTAGGGATTGAATTTTGATCTTTCAATGGGCACTACGAAATCGGAGGAGTCTACTTTCGCATAATTTTGATGGCGGCTTGGATTTCCTGGATTCTGAACACAGAAAAGGGAGGGATTTTGGCGGAATTCCTTCGCCAGGGGTTCGAGGTGTTAGTTGCACTTGAATGGTGCTTATATTTTGAAATAATTCCTTTCCATGGATTGAACTTCTAAATGGTTCAGAGTAACCTGTTCTGAGTGACACGTACTTTGAAAGAGTGTTTCCTAATGAGCATTTTGAAATGGAATAAGGTTGGAACCCTCTTTGTATTTTTGATTTGAAGGAACTTTTGAGATTTTCATCAAATGATCGTTTCCGGTTAATGAATCTTGAGGTAACTGTGTTGGAACGTTTTGCACCTGTGTGAGAGAGGGGTGTCACAGAGTCTCGTGGTGTGGTTGAGACATGGAGGAGTATGTCATTTTCAATATTGCTTGGGTTTTCAACGGAGATGGGCGTCTTACCGTCAGGGTCGGTTGGCAGATGTATCTGCTCGGGACTCTGGTTGAGTGAGATGTTATCACACGTGGTATCCGTTGGTTCATTTCTATTATCGTCGCGATAAGGTATGATGTCAGAAGACATTGGCACTTGTTCATGGTTTACAAGTTCAGGCTGTCGAGTGGTGCAAATTTCGTTTGTGGTGTTAACGAGAATTGGAGTTGATTGGGGATCTTGTCGAATATTACTGACTTGAGGCTCTTTCGGCTCGGAAACGTCAGTTTTTGTTATTGACTCGTGGTGAGAATGGGATAAATTTTCATATGTTTTCAAAAAATGTGATAGCTCAGTTTTGGTTATGAAGAATTGTGTTGGATTCGAAACTAATAAATGCATTTTGTATAGAGTGGATGGCTTCCTGGCGATCGAATTTGAGTTTAAGACAAGGACAATTTGGAGTTGTGAATCAGGGGGAAGTTTGCTAAAGTAAAAACTTTTGGTAATTTCATCGAGATTTTTATAAAGTTGGTAGTATACTGGGTCAGATGAAAAATGAGTACTTGTAAGAATGTAGAAAGCATCTTCAAGGATTGAGAATAGCCTTTCGTAGTTTGCATCACGATCATGACTGAGCTTTAGACCACAATCTAGTAATTTTTGGCAATATTTTTCGAAAAATGGGGTGTATAAGAAACACTTTACTATGTGTTCCACAATATCGTTAATCACTGACAATCTGTCAGTGATTAACGATATTAATTAAAAATCAATTTTAAAGAGGACAGTTTCGAAATTACTTCAAGTCATCAAAATTAGCTCGTGTCCACAAGTATAAATTCAAACATCAAAATTAATTCTTCGATTAGTCACTAACTCGATTCGGTACGTGTCTCAAAGACTCACAAAGCTTTACTAACCGAATCGAGTTAGTGACTAATCGAAGAATTAATTTTGATGTTTGAATTTATACTTGTGGACACGAGCTAATTTTGATGACTTGAAGTAATTTCGAAACTGTCCTCTTTAAAATTGATTTTGAAATTGACTTACTTTTGAAACTGTAACACTTGTAACACATGTGTTACACCATTCATAAGACGTGTGTAACTCGGGTGTTACAGTTGTAACACATGAAATTTGGACCACGGCAATTTTGCTGATTGCATCTTGACCTGCTTATACGTTCTCTGCTGATCAAGTCGAAATAATATTTCTCCACGTTGAGAAATATTATTTCAACTGTTGCGTCGTCTGGGACGCCACATATCTCTCCGAAAGACTACCTGCTGGACTTGAAGTAAGAAGATCTTTTGCATTTCTTGAATTGCAAGTTTTGCACCGATAAGCAAAGGGGCGAAAACGATTGCAAGTTGAAGCAGATTGGACTGCTGCGGAATGTCGTCATTGCGACCCATGTTTTCATCTATCTCTCCATCGCGCGATTCTTGCTGACATTCGCTCGCCGCGACTGTTTCACTGACGCTCAAGGCGGATGACTCGTCATTCACTCTTGAGGTGTGCAATTTCACAGATTGAATTTCATTGATGCTCAAGATCATACTTGGATTTTTCCCCGCTTGTGTTTCCAGAAGTATGGATTGGATTTCGCTCTGTCTTATGAGCTCAGTTGGATCTTTTCCGACTCGAGATATACATAAATTCTCGAGTTTTGCATTGAGACAGGAATTATTCTCAAAAGTGGACTAGTTGACTTGGGAGTTCTCAGTAATCTGTGGCTCTTCAACAGTATCATCATGAGCTAGAATGATACGCTCATGTAAATTCAAAAGATCTGTGCAGCACAACGGGTCGTTTTTTAAATTTTCTGAGATTTCGATGCAAAGATTCTCACGCATACTTTCAGATTCTACCTTGATGACTATGGCTCCTTCAAGAAGAGGCGAGTGATTTTGTATTGCAACTTCTAACGGCGCTTCAAAAACTACTGCTTGACATTGCTCATATGCTAATTTATCGATCCAAAATTTTTGTATTTCCCCAATTTTGATATTTTTACTGGAAATGGTCGCTTTCGAAAGATTAATTCCAGATTTTCCAGACTCATTGTCATACACCACTTTTTCGAATTTTGGTTCTATGGCTTGTTCGGTATGAATTCTGTGAGTTTGATATTTCAGATCTGAAAAATCGTGACAATTTGAGCTGTGCTCTTGGGAATTCCGCCGAGCGATAACGGGTTTTGGCTGTATGTTGATGTCATTCTTGTGATGAGATACTTGTGATAAACTACCAGAAATCCCTTGATGAGAATCCACAATCTCATTATATGCACGATCAACTCGTCCAATGGAACAATCATTCTCAACATGAAATTCATCACTTGCATACTCCCGAGCCCATATTTTTGCATCACCCCAGGTTTTTGGGCAACGTATTTGAACTAACCATGCCGAATGTGGTCGCATATTTTCCAAATATTTGTTGATTGTAATGTGATCGATTCCACTGTTGAATGATTTTTCCTCTGCGGGGTCTCGGAACCTCTCGATAATAGGATTATATTGCGCCAAGTGATGAAATTCATCCAATTCCCTTTTGAAGTCAGAGAGCGATTCTCGTGGGTATCTACGTAAATTTTTCAATCGATATAAGCGATCGTCAGAAGCCGGCAGCGTTTCAAATTTGAAGCAAATATCCATCAAGAATGCATGTACTGTAGGGTATTCTATCATGATCGGTTCAAAAACGTATTTTGCTCTGCCTTTTGAATTAGTTGATATTGCTCGTAGCACAGTTCGATGGTTCCTCCATCCACAATCTCTAGCGATTTGGCGAACGTTGGGATAAAATAAAGATACCTGCTCGTACAAGCCATCGGAATCTATAGCTTGGCTGCAATACCAAGCGCAGTATTTTTTGATTTCTCCCATTTTTCTTATTATTTTTAGCTGAAAATTTTAGCTCTTGGTACTCTCAACTGATTCGACTCGACTGGGATGTGGTATTGTAATTTGATTCTCAATTCTCTCAGCACTTTATGAAACCGAACGAGCTTATTCTTTCGTATGTCGATAATTCCTTACTTATAGTAATTTAATGTCAATGAGGTCACAGCGGAGTAACTCTCATAAGTCCTGTGCCATCAATAATGACTTCACGTCATTCACATTGACATACATATAGTCATTCATATTAACAAATTAACAATAATAAGAGACAAGGCGCCTTATGACTATCCGGAATCCCTATATCAGGCTTGCCAACATAAAATCGAATCAGGGCTGCCAACTTAACGAGGCAAATGTCCCTAGGTGAATGTAAAATTCACTAGATTTGTTTTGATTGTGCGTATATATCTATTGATGGGTTGGTGGATGGGTTGGTGGGTCGGTGGTTCGGTGGGTCGGTGTGTTTGCGCGTGTGTGTATATGTGTGTGTGTATGTGTGTGTCTATTTTTGTGTCTTTTGTTTGTGAGAATGTGTGTAGAATCCTCTTTTGTGAGGCAGTCCAGTACACGTACACTTACTAGACGAATATAATGAATATATCCACATTTTACGGCGTGCTGTCACCGGCTCGAGGATATGGGTTTGTGTGTGTGTCTATTTTTGTGTCTCGTGTTTGTGAGAATGTGTGTAGAATCCTCTTTTGTGAGGCAGCCCGGTACACGAGATACATTATGTATCCTCCTTACCGCACCAACATTCTTTACTGCGTGTGGGAACCGGCTCGAGGATATAGATTCGAGGTTTCATGTATGTAGGTGTGTGTGTTTGAGCATGTGTTCTGAGTGTGTGTAGAATCCTCTTCTGTGAGGCAGTCCAGTACGCGTACACTTACTACACGAATATAATGAATATATCCACATTCTACGGCGTGCTGTCACCGGCTCGAGGATATGGATTCGTGTTCGTGTGTTTGGAATAGAATTGAGATCGCTTTTGGAGTGGGATGAATGAGGAATAAAATGAATGGTATGAGGTATAGAATGAATGGGATAGAATTGATTTGAAATGGTGGTATTCCGGAATTCCTCGGAAATTACCTGTGGATCTTGAGAACTAAAATTAATGGGATGGAAAGTGTTTTTTTCTAACCTTTTGTTGTTGTGGGCAATTTCTCTTTCCGTTATTCAGGTACATTAAAAGTTCTCCGAGAATTTCCAAATATAAGGTTCCTCGATGAAATCTGGAATGGATTTTCATGAGTTGAGACATCTCATCTTCGATCCATGTTGTTGTGTATATTGTGTTGGTAGTTTGATGATTGGAAAGTATTTTCCGTGGAGGTGTTCCTTCACGTCACAGGGACCGAAAGAGACATGATCAGATGAAACTGACACGTATTGGTTACCTTACCGGACCAAGGGACGACGTTCAGAACAGAGGAAATCCAACGATTTGATCCGTGAAGATGTGTTAGTGTAGAATGTTGTATCATGAAACATCCTTATGAGTTACGACGAACTTACATTTACAATAGCTCGGCAACATTTATTCGCATTCTGTCGCCCTCAGAGATGAAAGTCTCGATCTCTATGTGAACCAAGACATCATACAAATTTGTTGCAACTGGTAAATGTAATATGTCGCAATCATTGATATTGTCAGTGTTATGAGTGATTCCTGTACATGTTCTATCTATGGGGATCATGTTATTGAGGGAATGAGTTTCTACAATGGGTAGAAAATGATTTTATTATCTAGGAATTTTGAAACTGCGGTATTTTGGAATTTCTCGGAGATTTCCTGGGAACCTTGAAAACTAAAATTGATGTAATGAGAAGTTATTTTCTAATCCTCTGTTGTAGTGGGAAATCTCTTTCTTCGTCGATCAGGTACATTACAAGTTTTCCGAAAATTTCCGAATATAAACTTCTTTGATTAAAATTCGAAATAAATTGTTATTAGTTGAGACACAAAATCCGCGACTTATCTTGTTGTGTACATCATGGCAGCAGTTCGATTATTGGAAAATGTTTCTCGTAGAGGTGTGGCTTCACGTCACAGGGATCGAGGGAAACATGATCAGATGAAACTAACACGTATTGGTTACCTCACCGGACCGAGGGACGACGTTCAGAACAGAGGAAATCCAACGATTTGATCCGTGAAGATGTGTTAGTGTAGAATGTTATATCATGAAACATCCTTATGAGTTACGACGAACTTACATTTACAATAGCTCGGCAACATTTATTCGCAGTCTGTCGCACTCAGAGATGAAAGTCTCGATCTCTATGTGAGCCAAGACATTATACAAATTTGTTGCAACTGGTGAATGTAATATGTCGCAATCATTGATATTGTTAGTGTTATGAGTGATTCCTGTACATGTTCTATTTTCGGGGATTATGTGTTCGAGGGACGAGTTCATATGATCGATGGGAGATGATACGACTTTCTGAGGAAATTTAGAATAGTGGTATTTCGAAATTACTCGGAAATTACCTGTGAATCTTAAGAAATAAAATTAATGGGATGAAAAGAGTTTTTTCCTAACCTTTTGTTATTGTGGGCAATTTCTCTTTCCGTTATTTAGGTACATTAAAAGTTCTCCGAGAATTTCCAAATATAAGGTTCTTTGATGAAATTTGGAATGGATTTACATGAATTGAGACATCTCATCTTCGATCCATGTTGTTGTGTATATCGTGTTGGTAGTTTGATGATTGGAAAGTATTTTCCGTGGAGGTGTTTCTTCAAGTCACAGGGTCCGAAAAAGACATGATCAGATGAAACTGACACGTATTGGTTACCTTACCGGACCAAGGGACGACGTCCAGAACAGAGGAAATCCAACGATTTGATCCGTGAAGATGTGTTAGTGTAGAATGTTGTATCATGGAATATCCTCGTGAGTTACGACGAACTTACATTTACAATATCTCGGCAACATTTATTCGCATTCTGTCGCACTCAGAGATGAAAGTCTCGATCTCTATGTGAGCCAAGACATCATACAAATTTGTTGCAACTGGTAAATGTAATATGTCGCAATCATTGATATTGTTAGTGTGATGAGTGATTCCAATATATGTTCTATTCTTGGGGATCATGTTATTGTGAAGATGAATTTCTACGATGGGTGGAAAATGATTTGATTTTCTAGGAATTCTAAAACCGTGATATTTTGGAATTTCTCGGGGATTACTTTTGAATTTTAGATGTTCTAAAATTAATGGGACAGAGAAAATTATTTCACGATAATTCATTATTGTGAAATTTTTTTTTTTTTTTTTGGTTTATGTACATCGGAAGTTTCTTGAGAATTCTCAAATAAGATCCTGTATGATTTGAAGTTTAAAACAAATTTTCGTGATTTGTAATACATTCTCTCTAATTTTTATCATTGATAATACTTTAGTAGTTTCAAAATACGATTATTTCGTCAAAATCTCAATAGGATGAAATCTGAAAATTCTCAACGATTCACCGGGATTCCTAATTCTGAGGGTTGGGGGCTCAAAACAGACGTACAAATCTAGTCATATGGTATTTGTGGGGATCTTCATTCTCGATGAAAATATCTCACTAACCTGTTGATCCTTAAATGGTCCTCTGTCGATCCTCGGCAAGTACTTTTCAAAATTTATTTCAGATCATGAACAATGAAACACAGAAGGATGGAGTAAAAGGAGTGGGATGGGATATAGGGAATATGTATAATGCATTTAATTAATCATTTTACAATCAATGATACATATATATACAATCATCTCTCGGTTTTTATTGTGACTTATTCTATTTTATTATGAATATATTATGATTAAAATGAGAACAGATATTTAAAAGGACGTCGCATGGTTATATTAAGGTTCCGGTAAGATCTGAAATTTTTAAATATTATCATCAATCGGCTTTCTCAATTCATCCAATCGATTGATGTGAATTTGGAATTCACTTCAAGGCGTTTACTAAAATAGGCCTTCCTGTTGAGACACGCGAGGCGTTTAATATGTTTGCCGTTAAACACAATCTTATTTAATGAGTCTACCGGTAGAACCGAGTATACAGAACAATTTACGTCATTTTATCCGCGAAATAAACGAGTTAATCATGATAACGAAATATTATGAATGAAAGTGAGATATAAAACAAATGTAGGGTAGATTATTTATGATAGAGAGAAAGAGAAAGAAACTGAGTTTGAATTAATTATGAATCCTCAACGAGTTGATTCATTATATATCTGAATTGAAAAAAGGGTTTAAAAAAAATTTCATATATGAATATATCACTCACCACTCCATCTTTTCAAAATTGCCGTTGGATAATTCATGTCTTAATGAATTATAAAAAATGATGTCCACAGTCTTCTTTCATGTCTTGATAAATTCTCCTTTGACTGGAATCTTTGTTGTACTGAACGTTTCTTCATTTTCTGCACACCTGTAACATATAATGAAAACAACAATCATTATTTGTCTTCCTATAGATAATGTAAGAGACTGGAAATTAACTATTAATGTAAGCAGAGTGTATCAAGAAAAATTCCTGAATTTGAAATATTACTCACCACATAATAAGTATTATTGGTGGACGACCGATATTGAATTTATAGAAATGTTATTGAGAATTCAAGTAAAATATGAAACTTACCCAAACATTTTGATGTATTCGATGCAGATATCTGTGTGAATATATTCCACCGTTGTTCATCCCCAGTTATCCATAAGTTCACTCCGAAGTGCCCCAACAGACTGGCACACGTCGAGTTGTTTCGCGGCACCAAATGCTTTCCCCCACTTTTCTTCCACCATCATATCATCTTCCTATTAGCAATGACCGACACCATTACTACATATGAATGTTACTATTATTCACTGTATTACATAACATACATATACAACTAACATTACATATTATGTGATATGACGTCAATATTGAATATGAATATTGAAACCAAATGACTTACGCCTTTCCTTCTTCTTACATATATTCTGGAAGACAGAATATAATTGACTGCAGAATAATTGTGTATATATATATATCTCCCTATATTATATAGTTGAAATGAAAACTTTTGAGCGATTCCACCGAATTCCTCTGTATTCCACTGAGTGCCACCAAGGGCCACCGAGGTCCACCGAGCGCCACCACCTTCCACCGAATTCGTGCGAATTCCACTGAATTCCACTGACTTCCGCCGAATGCCACTGAACTTATTAGATACATGAGAAATGACTTTTGTAATTGTTTGCTGAAGATTTTTAAGGTTGCGTGGAAGCTGGCACACGTTATTAAACGCTTTTATTGCACTTCACCGAGTTGCTAGTTCGGCAGCTGCCCGACTAGTGAATTTTTTAAAATAGGGACACTATACAATTTCGTCATTTCTGTCCAATCATGATGCACAATTTTTTGTTAGCTCCTCCCACAAGATATACGTCGTTTGCTCGTACGCGTTAGGGCCAAACAATATTGCTGAAACGAGTGTGTAAAGTAAACGTAAGTGTGTGGTTTAATACTTTGTGCTTGTGTCCCGGTGTATTTTTTTTCTCAGCGTATAAGTTGCCTAATATTCTGGCTTTATCGTAGATGACATGGTTAGCAATGTGCGATCGTAAACATTTCCACGAATTGTAACGTGAGAGGGAGAGAGATGGCATAATTTTGGTGTCTCTCTCACACATTGAGAAGGTGCTAGCGCCATCTGCTTTGGGAAGATCGTATTTTGTCGATAGGAAGTATGTTTACGCGGATACGCGGTATGCGTTAAGAAATAAATACGTCAAACGTCAATGATCGAAGAGCGCGAGTATTTGAATCCTATGCAGACACGCGAGCGCGGCCGTGTACTTCATTGCCCATATGAGAACATGGAGCACGCATGCATCAACCCAATTTTTTTTTTTTTTTTTGGTGGTTCATGACCCGAGAAACAAAGTTGCAATTCGGTTTTTTCTTACAAGTTCGGAGAGTACTTGCTTTCAATCATTCAAAATCAGTACGTCTGACGACTGAATCGGAGTGCACGGACAGTAAGTATCGCGCGGAAATCTGAATTTCAGAATAATTCGAACTATTTGAATGTCTGGCGCATATACGAGCAAACGCCTTTTGTCCAACTTTCTGTATTCAGGCCAGTTTTGATTTGTTGCCTCGGATCGGGTAAAATCACGTATTTCTGATCACTCGTAGCTCGTAATAATTAGGCCTCGGGGTTGATTTTGACAAAAAAATGATTAAATAAACGAACAACTAACTATGCAAGATATAACTGAGCACATCAAATAGTTAACTATGTTTCTAAAGTATGATGACAGTTAACTATATGATACATTTTAATGGTGAAAATGAAAAATGGTTGACACAACTTTTGATTTCGGTGTTCGATTGCTAAAAATAGCTTCTACACCTTGTAACGAGAAGTGAAAGCGTGGGGCGCAAAAATATCCAAACAAACCATTACGAGACCAAGTGTTTCATTTCATTAGTTCGTTGAAACCTTCACATATAGCTCACTATTTTCGAGGTATACACATGAGGTATCATATTTGTCGAGAAAATGAAGATGCTTGATAACTTGTGTGCCTGGACCAGAATATATTACCAAGTTTCTCAACAACCTTATTACAACAATTATATAATCTCAACTGCTTGGGATAAAGATGCCCCACGCCTTTAGTTTTTGTGATAAGAAGTGGAAGTCAATTTTTAGCAAGCGAACACCGAAATCGCAAGTTGTGTCAACCATTTTTCATTTTCACCATTAAAATATATCATACTTATAGTTAAGTGTCATCATACTTTCGAACATAGTTAACTATTCGATGTGCCAAGTTATATCTTGCATAGTCAGGTTTTGTTCGTTGTCAAGTGAATAAAAGCGTTTTTTAAAAGTTTTCTTTTACCAATTTTATTTGATTGGAATTGTGGGGGTTGGCGAGCGTAGCGAGCAGGGGGTACCCCCTAGTATATATATATAAATATATATATATATATATATATATATACACACCGCACCGTCATTTATCCGGAGCTACCCATGTGTCCATACCGAAGAGCACCGACAGACTGCCACTTGCCAAGTTGTTACGCGGCATCAAATGTTTCCCCCCCCCCCCCCACTCTTCTTTTACCATCAGAGCTTAATTCTGTTTGGTGTACAGGTGTGAGGAGAACAAGTAACAATGTCTGACGTCAATGCAGGAGCGCGCAACATTGAGCGCTTCCCTACTCCTCCTGGCCCCAGACGTGTGAGGAATTTCCAATGTGCCTTTCAGGGGTGTCAAGCGTAGTAGAGTCCCTCCCCTCAAGCCCCTCCAGTCAAGTGCAGAGAGCGTCGCGGCTCGCGGCGAAGGAGCCCCTCCCCTGCGACGCAGCGGCGCGCTCTACACATGACTGGAGGGGCTTGAGGGGAAGGACTCTACCACGCTTGACTGCCCTGGTACCTTTGTTGTCAAGGAGAAGGGGTAAAGAAGACTGGCGCCACCAAACAAGCGCGTATGTCTAGACATCCCCCTCTCCTTTGACTGATGAACGTGTAATGTATTGTGACGCGTCGTTGCAATCGAGAAGAAGGGGTAAACAAGATAAACGCCAACGAGTAGAAGCATAATAATTAACTGATATAGTGATTATGGTGTACAAAATTTGCGTTCATACTGAATTGTAGAAAAGTTTTCGATGCATGAAGAAGGAGGGATGATTATTGGAATTTTTCATAATAGTACATATATTATGTATATGCTTTTAGAAAACGCGTTGCAAATAGGCTGTTGAATATATCGTCGGTTGGGGGTGAACAATAAGAGGGAGGGAGAGTATATGTATATGTAGATGGATCGTGAAGAGTACGTTTTTGGTCGATTATTGTGTACTAAGTCAGAGGTTGGAAGGTAATAGGCGATGAATGGAAAAGTTTTGAAGGGGGGAGAAGGAGAGAGTTGATGAAGGATTGAAGAAGAGGACTAGGAAGGGGGGTCTCAAATGAGATGATGAGAAGGAAAAGAGGGAAGGTGAATAAGGAATTGAGTAGGAGTGGAAGAAGGGGGTTAAAGAATTACGATCATTGAATGAATATACGAATATGATTTACTAGACTGTCAAGAATTCGAATAAATATTCTTCCATCATTATTGGTCGATTTATTGACACTGAATTCAAGTTGAATTTATATACAGAATGATAATGAAGTTTCTTCTGGAAAAAAATTTTCATCATTAATTCCATTTTGATTATCCTCCAACGAACTATATTAAAATTTTTCTGAACCAAATGATATATAGCTAAAAAGACTCAGTTCTAACAAATCAACATTGTGCACAGATATTCGAGATGATCCATTTCCTTCGCATAATTAGTGACTTATATTTCAAATACTTCAAACAATTTGTGAAAAAAATCTGAGACATATCCATCAAGGTTTGGTACGCACGAAGAGTTTACGAGATCGAAAAAGCATAATGATAGAAAAGAGACTTTTCCCAAAGTAAGCTAAGTTATCCATTCAATTAGAGTGATGACTTTTGGATTATTATAGTTTGTCTGAGTTGCTGTAATTTTCTACAATGAGATACAGAGAAAAAGAACTATATGTGTACAGGATGTGGACTTGAATTTATCTATCTCATATCAGTGATTTACACAAAAATCTTGAATTTAACTAATAACAACACCATAACAATTCTTCCTCCATAACAAGATTCTGTTGACCATAGCTTAGCAACTATCAGTTGGTGTTGATTCTCTCAAGTTGTTATAATGGAGCACTCAACCTTTTATATTTTCTCCTTCATAACTCTTTTTTGGTTAAATTTTTATTAGGACCAGACACGACAAAATGGATTTTACGCAGAACTCTAATGACCATTGTTGAAATTTAAGAGTGGTATGTTGCATTCCTGAGTTGTTGAAAGAAGATGATTCTTGACAGATTCATAGCCCTATCATCTACCTTAAAATTATTATTCCCGACACACAACACATCAAAAATCACTAAGAATTTCAAATTCAAAAATGATAAAGAACTTAACAGATACAAGATATCTTCACACTACTTCAATATCTTGATAAAATCTTACACTGAAACAGCACTCCTCTCAAAGGAGGAGTTTTAACCTTTGTGCATGAATTCTTTAATCTTAATTAGAATATTTTGATGAGTTGAATTTGAATAAAAATTTATCCCAGGCAAGATCAATCTATTCCTGCTGTTATTCTTTTGTACTTATCGATGAGTTCCAATCATGATTGATTATAATATGTATGATTGGCGATCGGTCTACCGTGAGTTCAAATAAGTGAGAAATCAGCTGCGTTGCGTCTGAAAATATCTCTTGAATCATATAGGAACCCTGGGATAACACATGGTCGTAAACCCGCGAACTTTTGAATTTAACATTTTGAGAAGAGGATATAAAAATCCGTTTTTCCTGCATAATCACAGTCGTTCGAAGAGGATAATAGAAGTAATAGTCCAAGAGCTTTTGAAACAGTTTCATAATAGCTCAAAGAATGTAATGGAGAAACTTTTGAAAAATCTATCGTTCGGACTAAAACCACCAGAGACATACCTTAATGACATGAATGGATATTTTTTCATTGTTTTCCGAGTATTGGTTGATATCAAATTTGAGTTGAAGTTGTAAATCATGATTAAAATGGAGAACTCATAAAATGCTTTTTGGTCGTCTGTGCGTAAATGAGCCATTTTCACACTGTTTTTCGCTTCTCATTTGCTCACAGAAGATCAAAAAACATAGTACATACTTGGGCGCAATGGTTTTCACTTTCTCGTGACTACTTAGACCGTCGCCTGTGGCTCGGGCCTAAAAAAGTCACTTGAAGTGCGAAAACCATCATTTGCGCCCTTGTATCATAATATATTATATATAGAAACAACTACACAAGTCATTTTTAATGAATAACTTGTACTCATTTTATTGCAATTTATCATTTTATTAGTCCAGGGTGACCTAAAAAGAATACCATCGGAAAAGAGATCAAAATGTCAAGTTCGCGTCGCGTAGTTTTTTATTTTTTCGACCTTTAATGAATATTTTGTACTCTTTTCATTGCAATTTATCATTCTATCAGTCTAGGGTGACCTCGAAAGAATACCATCGGAAAAGAGATCAAAATGTCAAGTTCGCGTCGCGTAGTTTTTTATTTTTTCGACCTTTGTAAGTTTGAAGCACGGTAGTAAAACTTATTCGAGATTCGGGTGGGTTATACGTCAAATATCAGGGTATTGTTGATCAATTCCATGGCTACAAGAGTCTAAAAACCACTTTCTGTGTATGCAATGAACACATACATTTCGTGATGCGATTTTACTTAAAATTTTACTCCCTTAGTTTTCTTCGATAAGAGCAAATTTACCTCGTTTTGAGCTTTTCCGCACCAATTCATTCTTAGAATAAATCGTTAATTGCAACTTTTCTTCACTCACAGTATCGAAAAACATTGATTTTCACACTTTTCGGAGTAGTTTTTGCTCCAAAATCTAGTTTTGTTTTATTTTTATGTCACATCCGTGCGCTAATGAGCAACCCTCAAACGCGGAATTCTATAAGTCCTAATTGGCTTTTTTCAAAGTATTTGGTAGCCAAATGTACCTCCATCGAATCTCAAGACTATAACTTGAACCTTTGGTCGTGGGATGGAATTTAGTGTCAAAATGTCAAGTCCGTGCCGCGCCTCAAAATGTCATGTCCGTGTGACGCCACCGTGTCTCTCCATGTTATTCTTATGGTATCTATGAGTGAGAAAATTTACATTCGTGCGCAAATTTATTCATACTTCAGATGTTTCAAAAGGTAAAAATACATCTTAAAACCTCCAAAGTGAAATTTAGCACTAACACATTATCACCCCGCAATCACGAAGTTTTGGCAAAACTACTCATATACAAAAAAGTCAAAATATAAGATTTTACTCTTTGGAGCTGTGAGAGGTCATTTTTTCGAGTACAAACTTACACATATTAGACTCGTATTTGATGAAATTCTTATTAGAAACATATATTTTTTTTTAGAAAATTACAATTCCATCAAAACACTCATCTCAAAAACAAATCCCATTTGATTTACAAAAGCATTTTGAAAAGCCAATACGCCTATCTGAAGCAATTACAAGCCGAGCAACGCGAGGCAATACGTTAGTAGTCTTTAATTGACACACTAAATTGAGCACATTGTTTCTTCTCAACAAATTGAGAATGAGCGTACCGCATATCATATAATTATTTTTTCCAATCAAATCCGTTGAATACATGAGATCACTCCGTACGATTTCAAGCCTCAACATCAGTTCAGAATATTTTTGCTACGGCAACAAGGAATCATAATCAGATTTGGCTTGCTTTGAATGCAAAATTCACACATTTCATGCTTGAAATTGATGACAGTACTTCACTTGATGCCTCGCTGCTGTGTGCTGATGCGATGAGTAGATTGATGGTGGTTGCTCGTTTCTTCACTCCTTGTGCGCACACTTAAACACATACTTGCTAAGCACATATGAGGGTTTCCATGAAACTTTCAACAATTGACCTTCCGAAACAATGAAAAAAATTTCTCATCACACACGTTTGAAATGGGTTTCATGTGATTCTTAGACCTTGAAAACAGTGGTGCCACTCTCTTCCAAGCCAAGGTATCTGGTTCAGAACGACAAGTACGAAATTCCACTCTCGAAACATTTGTCAATCAACTCCAATCGAGTAGATTCAATTCAAAACATTGTCTAGACGATTGATAAGGATTATATTTCACCTGACTCGACTCTAAGAAGAGTTTTATCCTTGATTTTCCCAAAATTTGATGTAAATTTTCAAAATCGAGTCACGACTTATGAGTCTCATTTCAATTTCTGGAGTATAGTGTGGTGTTATTTTGCTCATATTTCAGCCGTATACAATGTAAAAATCAAGAAAATCGCGATACCACTACATTTAGAGGCTTATTCAGCTTACCATTCGGATTCAAATATTTTTTTCCTCAGCTTCTCACAGGAATACCGGTCGACAATTGCGACTCAAAACAGTGCGGTTATATCCTTCTTGTGATAAAAAAAAAGAGCACAATATTCCAACCCTGTGCTCTACGTCTCCTGTGTATGCCATCAAGAAATGACCATTTTCAAAGCCAGTAGCGCGATTATTTTATGAGCTTTGAAGCTTTATAAAATTTGTCTGGATGAACGTACACTCACGAACCAAACGGGATTGGATTCGTCTTCTTTTCAACTTAGAAAACTTGTTGGTACATTCCCCGTTTCGCACAACGTATTTCATCATTTTCGTGAACAATAGCCGGAGAAAGTTTTCCCACAAAACTCAGTTACATCGATAAATGAGATCTAATATCATAGCCAAATCAGCGCACACCTCTGAATCAAAATTTCCTCAAAATATGAGATTAGTAGATGGATATATCATTCCACCGAAGTAGTTGAGGCATAGGTATTTTAGTTACAGCCTTATCAATTCAAAAAATCGCGTTGGTACGTTTGTTAACTACCCAGGAATCATCTTTTGCGGTCTGCTATTGACAAATCAGGATGCGTTCCAACAAAAAAGACTATAGTCAATATTGAAAGATGCCGAATACTATACAATGCCACTCCTGGGCACTCCCAATAGTTCAGAATACTAGTGGAACACCTGCAGTAACACAAAAGTCAAAAGTTCCGTGGAAACCCTCATATACACGGTGGTGGTGGCTGAGCACTGCTAGTTTTCAAAATTCAAGACAAGAACTTGAATATTCATTTTGAAATACTTGAAGAATTGGTTCAAGTATCGTTTCTTGGAAATTCAGATACATGCTGTAAATGGTAAGTGAAGAAATTTTTTACAGTGATTGCACGCGTGGAACTGTGGAAATCCGAATATCTGGGTGGAAACAATTCTTTACATCAATGTATGATGGGGATTGATGAATTTGGCGCGGGAACACCTCTATAGAGATATACGTCAACTCTCATATTCTTGAGAACGAGTTCCGAGCCAAATGTCACTTTCATGTATGTCAGGTAGCTGGACTCAGAAGCTGTTCCGTGGAATAGTCAGTAAGACAAACACACACAAACCTCACGATCTCTGAGGCTATTTTCCTTTTTGACATTCAAACAATTAAACTTATCTCATTTGGCATTAAAGACAACCTAAATTTCCGGAAATCCCCCAAAATAAGCTTCAAAACGAGTGCAAGCGCGTTGAAAAACATCAAGATGCGCTAGAGGCAGAGAATTTCAGAATTCCAAGTGGGCACCAATATCACCCACACTATCCATCAGTCCCAACTGATAAGCTCATCCGCCTCCAACGCCCATCCGCAACGTGGAGATGCGGGAGAATGTAGAAAAAAAAATTTGGCCTAGGTGAGACTCGAACCCCGGTCCTCTGGATCTGTATTTGTGAAGAGTTGATCTATATGTATAGCAGGCCGCCCGCGCGAGCAAGTGACTCGCTCATACGCTGATACCGCGACAAATGTCGCAGCGAGTGAGCGACTCGCTCGCTCAAACCGCTCATCGAACCGAATCACTCCGCACATTTATGAGTGGCTCGCTATATGTCCATACGTGCTTCCGTAGGAGCATTCAAACCCGAGCAATGCGAGGCAATATACCAGTCATTATCAACAATATTTGCCGATAAGGCGCCTTTCATCCGTATGGAATCCCCAGGGCAGGCTTGTCAACATAAAATCAAATCAGGAATGCCAACTCGACGAGACGGGAAGAATCTAGCCGATTGTGCGTATATATTCATTGATGGGTTGGTGGATGGGTGGACGGGTCGGTGGGGTCTGTGGGTTCGGTGTGTATGTGTGTGTGTGTGTGTCAAAGAATTCGTGGGATCCTCTCTTATGGGTCAGTCCAATACACGTACACACAATCGACGAATATGATGAATATATCCACATTTCATGACGTGCTGTCACAGGCTCGAGGATATGGGTTAGTATGCGTGAGTGTGTATATCTCTGTGTCTTGTGTTTGTGAGTGTGTGTAGAATACTCTTTCGTGAGGCAGTTCAATCCACGTGCACTTACTAGACGAATATAATGGATATATTCAAATTTCACAGCGTGCTGTCACCGGCTCGAGGATATGGATTTGTATTCATAGGGATGTGTCTCCATTTTGGTGTCTTGCGTTTGTGAGAATGTGAGGAACTCTTCCTTGTGAGGTAGCCCACTACGCAAACACTTATTAGACGAGCATCAATTGAGGGGGTGGGTGGACGAAGGGCCTGAGTGTACTCAGGCCCTTCTTCCGGCCTATCGCTTTATTGGACCCTTGAACCATGATCTATCGACTCATGGGAATTGTTTTTCCATAAACTTCGAAAACCCCATGGATCGGAGAAAAGGGCCTCAGTGCACTTGGGCCTTTTTGGCGATCATATGATGGGAGCTAGACCCTTCTATCGATTGTATGCAAAGAGTTAAGTCCTTTGTCTCTTATCTAAAGGTAGTTAGAATCCTTGGACAGCGAGTTGTAAAGTTCTGACGGGTAAGAATGAATCTTCTAAATACGATGCTGCACTATTGTATACAAATGGTTCGCAAATCATTTTGAAGTGAAAAGCATGACCTCACTATTCTATTAGGTTTAAGTGGTGGAAGAGCTTTCCAAGGTCCCGAGGTCACCTCTGTGTCGTACGACATTCTAAGTCATCCTCCAAAAAGGCTGAAAATCGGCGTTCGATTAATAAAATTGCGTTCTGGCGGATTTCAATGAATCACAATAGGGTCCTCTACATATCTTCGGGACTTTGACGAATAGGAGAAGAGAACTCTCATATCGACACCCTGTGATTGAGGCCTCTAAGAAAATTCATAGAAGAAACGAATCGATTTCAACCATGTTACCTGTCATCAAGACGTTAGTCAACCACTTCATCGTGTTTGCCGGGTCATTTCACAGCAAAGACCGTTCCAAAAACTACCAGTATTTGTGGTGGAAAGTGGTCGAAGTTCAAGATCTGTCATCTCACTCGCGCTCGTGGGATAACCCATTAGGTTCGAGCGAGACGAAAGATGTCGAATGGCCGCTCACCCTCATCCGATTGCAGCTCACCTTGTTCGCGAGTGTAGATCACTAGTACTCCCAAAATGGACAAAAAAGTCTCGAGCATACCATGAGAGATGCTTTCAACATCGATCAAAAGATTATAACGATGAGAATCTGGAAAGGAGCTTCCTTTAAGAATCGAATCTTAGCACGAATTCGACTACGTAGAAGGGTCTTATCACTGGAGACAGAGGACCCATGAAGTCACCAAGACCTCGATGATTTTCTGAAGGTGCCCAAGCCACAGAAAAATGTTGTTAGAAAAAAGGGCCTTAGTGCAAAGGTACTAATAGAAAGAGCCCAAAAACAGGCGTAATTGTAGAAAGGGTCTCATTGCAACAGTATTGGTGGAAAGGGCCTAAGTGCATCAGTATTCGTGGATACACTGCTGGAAGAGATTAGCAGAATGCTTCCTCTTAACGAAATAATCTCAGATGATAACTCAAACTAATGATAAATTTGGAAAAATGATCAAATTCCGAAATCATGATTAGAATTCTCACGAAATAGTTTCCCCTGTGGCCTAGTCCATTTCATCATCACCTCATATTATACACATATATGAGGGTTTCCATGGAACTTTTAACTATTGACCCTCTGGAATGAAGAAAAAATTTTACTTATCGCACACGTTTGAAATGGGTTTCATGTGATTCTTAGACCTTGGAGACATATGAAAAAAGTAATGCCACTCTCTTGCAAGCCGAGGTATCTGATTCAGAAAGACATGTACGGAATTTCACACTTGAAACATTCGTGAATCAACTTCAATCGAATAGATTCGATCCAAAACATTGTTAAGACGATCGATACGGATAATATTTCACCTGACTTGACTTTAAGATGAATTTCATCATCGATTCCTCCGAAATTCGATGTAAATTTCCAAAATCGAGTCAAGAGCTATGAGTCTCATTTCAATTTCTAGAATACACTGTGGTGTTATTTTGTTTATATTTCAGCCGTATACTATGTAAAAATCAAGAAAATCGCGATACCGTCACAGTAGTAATGGTACCCAATGTCCAGACAGAGGGGTGGGGGAAGTCACGTGGTATTGTGGGCGTGGCTACGAGGATGTTAGCCCGTAACCCGTGATTGATCGATCTTTTGGGGGATTGAGAGGGGTAGTTAATGGGTGCCATCAATCACTTTTGACGCACCCTATTTTTTTAAACGAGAATAGAATCAAGGGGAGATCATGTGTTTTTATTATATGCATAGAATTTCGAGAGTACATATACGACACTCTCTCTCTCTCCTCCCTCAACCTATCTTGCCTATATTTATGGATTATCCCGAGTAGTTCAGAACGAGGCGTTGATCATTGGATATCGTCAACGGGCATCGAGAAGAGTCTAAAAGTAGGTTGAGCGATGAAGTCGGAATGTATATACTGCATGTATCTGTTGTATAGATGGATGTCTACCGAACACGATCTCTCTCTCTCTCTCTTTTTTTTTTTTTAAAGACGCTCTTAAAGAATTTTTCTTATCGCAACCCTCCCGGAGGATTGATGTGGACCAGAAACAGTACTTCAATCTCTGATAGGTTTGGGCTCTTTTCAATTAGTCTTTTTCTAGTTTTAGTCGAGTTTTACGTGGCTTACCTGTCACATGATTCTTAAATCTGTGATAGTTTCCGGGCCCATGTCTGTCTTTTTATATGTACTGATGTACCTTGATTAATTACCTAATCTATTTTGACTCGTGTGCATCTCTCGATACCCTTTCAATGACTAGTCACTTCCTGTGATAAATGAAATGTCCTTGACCAAAGTGACAAATTGTATAATACTCACATGTTGATTATGACCGTTATATGTATTTCATGTAACTGTATTTTTATTTTTGCCACCGGGCGAATAAAGGGAATCAATCAATCAATCAATCTCTCTTACGCTCTCCCTCGCGCTGTTCCTATGCTTCTTTGATTCCTGCACATGCTCGCGTTTCTACTCGCAGTGCATTTTTTTGCAGCGCATGCTCGCGCATCTGTTTGCAGGGCATGCGCAATAAGGTGGTCCTTATTTCCCGAGCTCTCTTGTTCGACTTCTTCCACGGTTTTCTTGCATCTTTATGACTGAAAAATAATGTTCTTACCACGTGGAAGCCGGAAAAAAATCTCTAACAGACCCGCCAGAGCAATTTTTAGATCAAACAGCTTGCCCAGTTATTGGCTTTTCCTGCGCATGCGCGAAATTGTATGCTTGCGAAAATATCTTCAAACGATATCTGGCAAAATTTTCTTCAAAAAAACCCCTCGATAGAGGCGATATGATGTATCTCGATCAGAGTTGTGAACGTTGTTAGAGAGTGGGGGAGTCCAATGTGTCGAATATGTGAGTCAAACAGCGGTCATCTGTGACAGCTTGGACTCGTTCACTTCCCAAAAACAGTCATAACTCTGGTTGAAATGCATCAAATCGGCTCTATCAAAGGCCATTTTGGAGAAAACGTTGCCAGCTATCGTTTAGAGATACTTTCACACTCATAGAATGACGCGCATACGCAGGGGAGGCCAATAACTGGGTGAGGAATTTGATGTAATAATCGCTCTGGCAGGTCGGTTAGAGATTCTTTTTCGGCTCCCTCGCACTTAGAACACCATTTTTTAGTCATTAGAATGCAAGAAAACCTTGGGAGAAGTCGAAAAGAGAGTTTGAGAGATAAGGACCACCCTGATGCGCATGATTTTACGGCGATAGGCGTTGCTGCGTGATCAAAACAGAGTCGATGCCTTCTCAGAAGAGTACTTTTGTTATACAGTACCCTCCAAAATTAATGGATAATGGATAGTCTCAGTCAATCAACGAAATCTCCAATGCGATTCGTCGTATGGGAATTTTGAAAGGAGCATCTTGAAGATAACGGGAAAATCTATCAATTCATGTATTTTAAATATTTCAAAAGTATTTTTCGGTCGGTCTCAGTGATCGTTGAAATTTCAAAAAATTTATCCATCAATCAATTACTCGTATTTTTGACGGGATCCATTCGATTGTAAAAATTCTTACGGGATGTTGTAGATTGTCCAAGAATCTACAAGTTTGGTTCTCTTCAAAATTTTCCTGCGACCCTTCCTATCTGACACACGAGCTCCGAAAGAGAATTTTGTATTAACATGGGGTGCTTATGGAGATACCGACGCTGGCACTGGTTCCATTCTCTCTCGCTCTATTATGGTGCGAAATTGAATGGTAAAAATATCATAGCACATGATTCCGACGTGAAATGATCTCATCTTTCAGAATATCTGATCAGATTTTGTCTCAGATTTGAGTTGACAACGATTCTTCAAGTTTTGTTATGAAAATCGATCTATTCCATGTTTTGGCCGTCCATGTTACATTGGAGATGGAATCTGATGAAATATTTTGAGAGATGAGATCATTCAACGTTGAAATCATGTGCCATGATATTTTTTCCATTCAATTTTGCACCAGAATAGAGCGAAAGGGAATTCAACAGGTGCCAGGCTCGGTATCTCCATGAGCAGCCTGTGTAATACAAATTTTTCTCTCTAAGCTCGTGGGTCCGGCGGGAAGGATCGTAGGAAAATTTCACAGGGAACCAAACTTGTAGATTTTCAGACGATCTACAACATCCCGTAAGAATTTTCGGAATCGAATGAATCCCGTCAGAAATACGAGTGATTGATTAATGGATCAATTTTCCGAAATTTCAACGTCGACTGAGACCAACCAAAAAATAATTTTAAAATGTTCAGAGCACATGAATCGATAGATTTTTTTGTGATCTTCAAGATGCTTTTTTCTAAATTTCCATACGACGAACCACATTGAGGATTTCGTTGGTCGACTGAGACTAATCATTATCCATTAAATCGGAGGGTACTGTATATGCACTAAATTGAGGAGATTCAGGTGTGGCCCTCTCGAAAATCGGAACTTGGGCAATAAGTGTCACAAGAATATATATGATTGAAATGAGAAAGGAATTGATTATGTTCAAATTCATAGTCGAGGTGAGTAACGGACTAGCTGAGAAACGATACCGGGTCCGTCTTGGGATAATAGTCGAAATAGGAAGAAAGGACCTCCCTTACGAGTGTAAAGAGGAGGAACGAAAGTCTGTGTTTCAAGAAACTGTAGAAGAAATCAGACAAGACAAGGGTATCAAAGTTTGTGAATTATGGCATTCCTAGGAATTCGGAGTTTATAATCCATCGATGATAGCAAAGGTACCCATATATAGGGATTGGTGATTCGCTATTGATGCATCTCGATACGCGGATGATATATGCTTTATGTACGTTCTACTCTTGATCCCTGAACCTATTCTTGATCATGCGCGATTATGATACCCATCAATGAATCCCATTCGTTTTCAACTATTAATAGAATCTTCGAACATCAGTGTATGTCAGAGTGATCAATGACACCTATCAATCAACCCAATTCCCGAAAGAACCTCCGCTTATGATGGATCACGGGTTAACATACCTGACAGCCAAAATAATCACGGGATTTCTCTCACCCTCTGTCTGGACAATGGGTACTTCGTTCCACAAGATTGTACACGGTAACTGTACAGATGGTGTAGAGTACTTATATTACACTTCTCTCAGCATCTATGTAAACATTCACATACATATTCATCATGATTTTGAGCGTCTGATGGAGATTGGAATGGAAAAATCGCTGAAAGACAAAAGATGTCAAGGTGTAGAAAAACAACACTGTCCATGTGTACATTCGAACTGATTCGAGGTGTGAACCTTAATTGAAGCGCCAAAATATCACAAATGAATATGTGAGGCAGGAAAATATTGAGCTGCCGGAAATTCCGTTCCCATCTGAAATACATTGTCTGCAAGGGTACGCTTGTCACCTCGAATTGACTGTAGACGTCGGTGATCCCGTGTAGACTGCGTGCAGTATCTCTTGAATCAAGTAATGTGATGACTGACTGAGTGCGATTCCCCGTAGTCACTAATAAATACACCGTATCAAATTCATTCAACTGCTATGCTTGTCAGTGTGAACCTGCAAAAACCAGCTCAAACGCACTAGAGTGCCTTTAGAATCTGTAGAATGTTGATCATGGCGCGAGGGGTCAGTGGGTGTATCCCCCTCCGTGCATCGAAGAATTTTCTCTCTAGGGCACTTGTATCGAATAATCACTTGAATTCGTGAATGCCAGCTTCCATAGCTGTTCACGTTTGGAGCACAAGACTGGCTGAGCCTTGTCTTACGTCGTGATAGCTACAATACTGATCATCAAAATGCATAAAAGACGGGCAACTGTAGTCTTTAGTCTCGATAAGCTTCCTGTCTACCCCAGTTTTCAACATAATGGCTTTTCAATACCCACCGCTTGAAAATATTGTGAAGGCCACTGCTAATGGTATGGATCATCCTGGGAACATCTTCGAGGGTAGAATCGCTCACTATGCCATTCTAATGTATCATGTTCAACGATGAGATATGAGTTTATTTCCCACTTTGTAGAATATATTTCAGTGTTTGACGATCCGATGAGGCGTGGAGCTGACATCGAAAGACACGATAGCTATCTTCTTTGGGTCGAACGACCCCTCCTTTGGCGTAGAACGCCTGAATATCGATGATGATGATGAGTTCTCCGCGCTCGATTCTTGTGTTGTACAACTCTCGGCAATAGAGTGGCGGAGCCGCCCAAGTGCGCGCAACGGCTTCCAAGAAATGAATAACCGTTTGAAATTAGGGCGAGTAACGGTCGAATGGTTCCCTGAGGTTAACCAAAGCAAGGAGGCGCTTGGAGCGCAAGTGGAGAGGGGTGCGCAGAGTTGGTGCGCATGAGCTGAGACGCATAGCCAACGATCAGTTGACGCGTTGAATATATTTCTTTTACACCATTGGACTCGCCGTGTACGCTGCAATTGACGATTCACTGATCGAGTTCTATCGAATCTTAGCTTAATTCGTACATCATTGCGTGCCGTACCAACGACCAGTGGGTTCCGCGACGCCTTATCTCTATCAAGAGTCAGTTCGATATCGAATCGAATCGAAAATATCTATGAGTATAATCTCCTCCATTTCCTCGCCTTCATTTAAGAAGTGCGTACGTAACAGAGGTGAGCAAGTTAGAACTGTTCAGTGCGATCGATGTTTATATATCCCGTCTACTAGACTTTTTTTCTCCGCAATTGTTGGCAATACTTTTTCTTTGCAGTGATCCTGACTTTTGGTGTGAATCTCAACAGATACACGTATTTTTTTAAACTTCAGGAATATTTCATGAGTATGTGTGTAAGAAAATAGCCAAAGCTCTGAAACATATTCAGTTTGATCCTCGAAATTGAGAAATAGCACCTCTTGAGGTGATGTATTGACTGATTGAATACAAGTAAGTGTGAAAGCTATAGGGGTGGGAGAATATCGCATAGATGGATGGATAGTCATCTCACCTAGATTGAGAATCAGAACTCAAAGATGTAGGGAGTAGAAAAACTTTTACGTGTTAAATTCCATAAAATCCCAGTTCGAGATCGCTATTGGCCACGAAATTGACTTCCCGTTTTTGATCAGTGAATATGAATCGGGTACTGAATGAGTCCCCTATTCTGCTCAGCGAGGTCTTCGGTACGCCAAATACTCACAAAAAACCAAACAAGAACTCGACTATTCGATTTCCATTTTTATGCCAATGTCGGTTTGAATGATTAAACACATCCTGACTGTACAGGAAGCAAGGAGTGCGTGATGTTCATTTGGCAAGTCTTACAAGCAGTTTCATATTTGGAATGAAAGTTCGCTACCAATGGGCAATAAACTCACGCAAGCTCGGAAGTATTCGATAATTGTGAGGCTAGTTTGAGCGCGGACCGGAAAAAATTGCTTGATGAGTGAATAATCAATGACTAGAACTAACTCTGATGCAAACTTCAAGAGAACGAGTGTAACTGCTCTCTCTAGGAGACATAATCCTGACACCTTGAGGATGGATAAAAATGTGTATCCTGCAATGCCATCTACACCATTCTGAGCCCATTTTCCGCTACTAGAAGCGGGGAAGATATATGTGCAGCTATGATTATCGGTTCTTTCAATCGACCGAGTTGTGTCTCTCGCCACTGTGAATGAAACCATCAATTCGGATACATCCTCTATCTTCTTCGGGGACTCCATTCTACTCCTCGTGATGAGAGCAATGAAGACGCAGGAGTTGCGAAAGAGGTTCGAAATTCCCCTCGTCGAACGGCAAATCGAATGGAAAAAAAGATCGTAGAGAAATGGTCCACAGAAGAATCAAAGGTTACGTATTTTACCGAGCTACGTCAGGTACGGATATTGAATACTCTCCTATTTCTGTCGTGTGTTACCAATCGTTCATTTCCATGCATGTAAACGAAGATGATCCGTTAATGATGATAGAATCTAGTCAGAGAACACAAAGATAAACAGAGATATGAGATGTCAAGCAAAAAGTGAGTTCCGCACTCTCTTGAGAGTTCAGTATATCCAAATACATTTACGACGAAGAGTGAGAGCACAGCCCGTTACAATGAGCGTGATTAAGAGTGGACATTGATCCCAAAAAAAGTTTGAAAGCATTGGCTGTTGCTTATTATCTTCTCGTGATCTTGCGTAACCTCTTGTTCCACTCGAAAATATACAGAAGTAATGTGAGGTATCCGAAAGATCACCATCTCATAAATTTCAGAGAAGAAACAGTTTGATTCCATACGAAGAAAACATACGGCTCATTCAGTGTTGCCGGGATGACTCCTGTCTTGTGGATTCTTCTCAAAATTTTCTATGATTTTCTCCGGTGGTAGTCTACATGGGAACCATCGGAATGCAGAAAATTTACCAGAGCGAGAAAATTTAAAAGGTGGCATTGACTATGGTTACAGTGTTCTGTTCATCTCTAATCTATCTCAATATTAGCGAGATGCTCTTCAAATTACCAACAGTCGTGTATCATGAAGACATGATAGAGGCAGAGTTCTTCACAATCTCCTTATTTCCTCTCATCCACACACGGCAATATTCGATAGAGAGTCTTATTTTCAATGGGTTGAGATCCGGGAACTCAGGAATTGTCATCCTTATTTGATACGAATATAACTGAAATCATCAGAAGTTTTTAGGTTTGAGTAACCATCTTCATATGTTGGTCTTCACACGATCACCTCATCCAAAAATTTCTGCGTTGACACAACACTTTGTGGTATAGAATTTCGTGAATGGTGGAATTATGATGTCCGTAGTATAACTGCTAACACCAGTCTTCAGAAACATCTAATCTCCGATACTCTTTCGTTTTCTGATGATTGTGTGATGTCGATGGTAATTCACGTCGCACTAAAATCAATCGATCATGATGTATTGGCAGAGTTTCGTGTTGGTGTATAATTCACTATTCATATGTACTGATATTCAATATTTCGCAGGTGCCTCCTCCTCGGAAGTGTATTCTGTAGACTTTCAAATGTATGTAAACCCTACAGTGTGTAATGCTTGAAATAATGTAGTCGAATAACGCATTCGAATCCCATTTCAGGGGCCCCGTGATCCTACATCCCGGGGAATTGGCTGGTTAAAGTGATGATTTAGAAATTTTCTCCCAAAATCGCAATCAATTATTCTGCATCGTTCAATTGGGCAGCTTCATCAGTCATTCCTTACCATCACTCAACGTTGACCATTGTCTATGCACATTCCGAAAATATCCTCAGCTCCAAAAAGTCCAAATATGAACGAATGTGTGGGCTTTCGATGAACATGATGTGCATCTTCAGTATGTAACGTGTCCATGGACATGATACGAATGCCGAAGGATCGAAAATTTATTTCGAAATGCAATCAATCGCTCGTCATTGCAGCCTCGTCCAGAGATGCAATTTCGTTTTGCTCATAATATCTCTGGAGAGAACTGGTGACAAATGAGCCAAATTAATTCTCAAGTCATGCTGAACATTATATTCCGCAATCCTAGTGCAGAGGGGGGTCGAATTTAGAACGGCGGAATATGATACATGACTGAAACACTGGAAGATAATACTTGGCAGAATTCGCCGAGATTCTCGATAACTTCTACCGAGTCACACTTGGTAATTCAAATTCGTCAATTTTTCTATCCCGACTCGGCAGTTTCTTTTCTGACCGAAAAATATTCAATGTTGCCTTCATCGCGCGCTAACTTTGACGTTGCAAGATCAAATCTACGCCCCCACAGCTGTTTGGTACAGCGTTAAAAATTGCAGATTTCTGAGGAATTACGGAAAATACGTTATTGAGTAGGAGATGCGTTGAAGTTTCCGAAACAAATGTGCCTCACTCCAAAAGTACTGACTTCGCACTGCGAATCACGGGACACGATGAACCGGAAGGTCTTCTTGAAAGACACACACACAACGCACCACAACCAGAAGCTCGGTCGCTTTAGGAACATCAAACTCATGTCTCACTCATTTGCATACTTTTACGAAATTTGTGCAAAAGTTTGTACATTCCATTGCGTTTCTCAATGCCACTGTGTGCATTGTTTCGATCCTGCAACGTTGAAGTTAGTGGGCGATAATGTGAATCTCCAAAATCAAATTTGGAAATCTTGACCGGCAGAAAAAAATGGCGAGTCGGGATAGAAAAATTGAGGAATTTGAATTACCAAGTGTGACTCGGTAGAAGTTGTCGAGAATCTCGGCGAATTCTGCCAAGTATTATCTTCCAGTGTTTCAGTCATGTATCATATTCCCCAGTTCTAAATTCGACCCGCCTCTGCACTAGGATTGCGGAATATAATGTTCAGGATGACTTGAGAATTAATTTGGCTCATTTGTCACCGATTCTCTCCAGAGATATTATGAGGAAAACGATATGGCATCTCTGGACGAGGCTGCAGTGACGAGCGATTGATTGCATTTCGAAATAAATTTTCGCTCCTTCGGCATTCGCATCATGTCAATGGACACGTTACATACTGAAGCTGCACATCATGTTCATCGAAAGCCCGCACATTCGTTCATATTTGGACTTTTTGGAGCTGAGGATATTTTCGGAATGAGCATAGACAATGGTCAACGTTGAGTGATGGTAAGAAATGACTGGTTAAGCTGCCCAATTGAACGATGAAGAATAATCGATTGCGATGATAGGAGAAAATTTCTCAATCATCACTTTAACCAGCCAATTTTCCGGGATGTAGGATCACGGGACCCCTGAAATGGGATTCGAATGCATTATTCGACTACATTATTCGTAGTTTTTCAATATTCGCGAAATATTGAATATCAGTACATATGAATAGTGAATTATACACCAATACGAAACTCTGCCAATACATCATGATCGATTGATTTCAGTGCGACTTGAATTACCATCGACATCACACAATTATCAGAAAACGAAAGAGTATCGGAGATTAGTTGTTCCTGAAGATTCGTGTTAACAGTTATACTACGGACATCATAATTCCACCATTCACGAAATTTTATGCCACGAAGTGTTGTGTCAACGCAGAAATTTTTGCATGAGGTGATCATGTGAAGACCAACATATAAAGATGGTTACTCAAATCTGAAAACTTCTGATGATTTCAGTTATATTCGTATCAAATAAGGATGACAATTCCTCAATTCCCGGATTTCGACCCATTAAAAATTAGACTCTCTATCAAATATTGCCGTGGTTAAATGAAAGGAAACAAGAAGATTGTGAAGAACTCTGCCTCCATCATGACTTCACGATACACGACTGTTGGTAATTTGAGGAGTATCTCGCTAATATTGAGATAGATTAGGGATGAACAGAACACTGTAACGATAGTCAATGCCACCTTTTAAATTTTCTCGCTCTGGTAAATTTTCTGCATTTCGATGGTTCCCATGTAGACTACCACCGGAGAAAATCATAGAAAATTTTGAGAAGAATCCACAAGACAGGAGTCATCCCGGCAACACTGAATGAGCCGTATGTTATCTTTGTATGGAATCAAACTGTTTCTTCTCTGGAATTTATGAGATGGTGATTTTTCGGATATCTCACATTACTTCTGTATATTTCCGAGTGGAACAAGAGGTTACGCAGGATCACGAGAAGATGAAAAGCAACAGCCAATGCTTTCAAACGTTTTATGGGATCGATTTCCACTCTTAATCACGCTCATTGTAACGGGCTGTGCTCTCACTCTTCGTCCCAAATGTATTTGGATATACCTAACTCTCAAGAGAGTGCGGAGCTCACTATTTGCTTGACATCTCATATCTCTGTTTATCTTTGTGTTCTCTGACTAGGTTCTATCTTCATTAACGGATTATCTTCGTTGACATGCATGGGAATGAACGATTGGTAATACACGACAGAAATAGGGGAGTATTCAATATCCGTATCTGACGTAGCTCGGTAAAATACGTAACCTATGATTCTTCTGTGGACCATTTCTCTACGATCTTTTTTTCCATTCGATTTTTCGTTCGACGAGGGGAATTTCGAACCTCTTCCGCAACTCCTGCGTCTTCATTGCTCTCATCACGAAGAGTATAATGGAGTCCCCGAAGAAGATAGAGGATGTATCCAAATTGATGGTTTCATTCACAGTGGCGAGAGACACAACTGGGTCGATTGAAAGAACCGATAATTATAGCTGCACATATATCTTCCCCGCTTCTAGTAGCGGAAAATGGGCTCAGAATGGTGTAGATGGCATTGCAGGGTACACATTTTTATGGGTCAGGATTATGTCTCCTAGAGAGAGCAGTTACACTCGTTCTCTTGAAGTTTGCATCAGAGTTAGTTCTAGTCATTGATTATTCACTCATCAAGCAATTTTTTCCGGTCCGCGCTCAAACTAGCCTCACAATTATCGAATACTTCCGAGCTTGCGTGAGTTTATTGCCCATTGGTAGCGAACTTTCATTCCAAATATGAAACTGCTTGTAAGACTTGCCAAATGAACATCACGCACTCCTTGCTTCCTGTACAGTCAGGATATGTTTAATCATTCAAACCGACATTGGCATAAAAATGGAAATCGAATAGTCGAGTTCTTGTCTGGTTTCTTGCGAGTATTTGGCGTACCGAAGACCTCGCTAAGCGAAATAGGAGACTCATTCAGTACCCGATCCATATTCACTGATCAAAAACGGGAAGTCAATTTCGTGGCCAATAGCGATCTCGAACTGGGATTTTATGGAATTTAACACGTAAAAGTTTTTCTACTCCCTACATCTTTGAGTTCTGATCCTCAATCTAGGTGAGATGACTATTCATCCATCTATGCGATATTCTCCCACCCCTATAGCTTTCACACTTACTTGTACTCAATCAGTCAATACATCACCTCAAGAGGTGCTATTTCTCAATTTCGAGGATCAAACTGAATATGTTTCAGAGCTTTGGCAATTTTCTTACACACATACTCAAGAAATATTCCTGAAGTTTGAAAAAATACGTGTATCTGTTGAGATTCACACCAAAAGTCAGGATCACTGCAGAGAAAAAGTATTGCCAACAATTGCGGAGGAAGAAAGTCTAGTAGACGGGATATATAAACATCGATCGCACTGAACAGTCCTAACTTGCTCACCTCTGTTACGTACGGACTTCTTAAATGAAGGCAAGGAAATGGAGGAGATTATCCTAATAGATATTTTCGATTCGATTCGATATCGAACTGACTCTTGATAGAGATAACGCGTCGCGGAACCCACTGGTCGTTGGTACGGCACGCAACGATGTACGAATCAAGCTAAGATTCGATAGAACTTGAACAGTGAATCGTCAATTGCAGCGTACACGGCGAGTTCAATGGTGTAAAAGGAATAGATTCAACGCCTTAACTGATCGTTGGCTATGCGTCTTAGCTCATGCGCACCAACTCCGCGCACCCCTCTCCACTCGCGCTCCAAGCGCCTCCCCGCTTTGGTTAGCCTCGGAGAACCATTCGACCGTTACTCGCTTTAATTTCAAACGGTTATTCATTTCTGGGAAGCCGTTGCGCGCACTTGGTCGGCTCCGCCACTCTATTGCCGAGAGTTGCACAACACAAGAATCGAACGCGGAGACCTCATCATCATCATCGATATTCAGGCGTTGTACGCCAAAGGAGGGGTATTTCGACCCAAAGAAGATAGCTATCGTGTCTTTCGATGTCAGCTCCACGCCTCATCGGATCGTCAAACACTGAAATATATTCTACAAAGTGGGAAATAAACTCATATCTCATCGTTGAACATGATACATTAGAATGGCATAGTGAGCGATTCTACCCTCGAAGATGTTCCCAGGATGATCCATACCATTAGCAGTGGCCTTCACAATATTTTCAAGCGGTGGGTATTGAAAAGCCATTATGTTGAAAACTGGGGTAGACAGGAAGCTTATCGAGACTAAAGACTACAGTTGCCCGTCTTTTATGCATTTTGATGATCAGTATTGTAGCTATCACGACGTAAGACAAGGCTCAGCCAGTCTTGTGCTCCAAACGTGAACAGCTATGGAAGCTGGCATTCACGAATTCAAGTGAACAACCGATACAAGTGCCCTAGAGAGAAAATTCTTCGTTGCAGAGAGGGGGATACACCCGCTGACTCCAAGCGTCATGATCAACATTCTACAGATTCTAAAGGGGCTCTAGTGCGTTTGAGCTGGTTTTTGCAGGTTCACACTGACAAGCATTGCAGCTGGATGAATTTGATATGATGTATTTATTAGTGACTACGGAGAATCGCATTCAGTCAGTCATCACATTCCTCGACTCAAGAGATACTGCACGAAGTCTACACGGGATCACCGACGTCTACAGTCAATCCGAGGTGACGAGCGTACCCTTGCAGACAATGTATTTCAGAAGGGAACACACAACTGCTCGACTGTCGTCGACTGTAGCTCCTATGTGAAATATGGTGATCGACTTTTACCAGTGGTCAAATAGTAGGTTTTTTGAAATTTCCAGAATGACCACTAGTGAAAGTTGATCACGGGCCAGAGTTTACGGGCTATCTACCTCGTGCATTCCATTTAGCGCTTCGGAATACATAGCAATACCCTATAAAACCTTCTGGAACACGACTCGCCTACTCAGACCTCCCTCAGCGCCCGGACCACTAAGAACAACCACTCCACATTTCTGAACCCACTCATGAATGAGATGGTGAGCCTTCCTTCACTCAGGATCCGAGGAATTGTGGGAATGAAGGTTCTGCCGTGAATCGTCATGATCTTACGGAAATCTCTCGGGACAGACTCAGTGAGCGATTGATAAGGCAATAGATCAATATTGACAGAGGTCATGTACAAAAACCCACCCAACGCCATGATTTCATTGTACCTTTTTGACACCAAGTGTAAACTTGAGATATTCCTTGTGGAGCTGAATTTTAATGTCTATTAGACTATTATATTGTTTCTCCATCTTCACGATCACGGATACTTGTGACTGCTGTTATGGAAACTATATCTTTTTTGGCTCGAGAAGGTCCGTAGAATGAAGCAGCCAAAACATTGCACGATAAGTGCACAAATGAATTGGCAGGGATACCCGATAGAATCATCAGAATCATCAGTATGATTCATCTCATCATTTGATTTGAATTCTGGATAGCCGGTACCCTGAAGAGAATGGGCCATGGAAACCTTCACTCCAGCAGCTATCATTCCGACGACGTTCGGTCTAGAATGATTTAAGTCAATCAGATCATATAATCTTAAAATCAAATCGACCAGAACTCCTGGCTTATGATCAAAGCCCAATCCTCAAAAATTTTTCATTCGTATCATTCACTCTCACTTTTCATGCAAATTATGCTAACGTTTAGATTTTCGGAGGATATTGTAGCTTTCTCGAGACTTTGTGAATCTTCCTGGTGAAATATTACTCAACAATTCTTCAGACCCAAATCGGAATCTATTGTACAGATGGTATCTGGGATAGGATATAGGGGTCAGAAATACAGGGAGAGGTCATAATTCACGATTCTGATAAAAATCCTCTGAATCTCGTGGAACTATAGTTAGGCCTATATCGACGATCACTCGGAAAGACTTTTGCCCACGCTTACTTAGGAGGAACATACCGATTGATACTTCCAATACCCTTGAGCCGTACAGAATTCTTTCTGCGCGTTCGCTTGCGACTCGGGGCTGGAAATATGTAGAACAATGTTCAGATGAACGATTCATGAGATCTTGGAGAGAGCTACAACATCCTGCGAGAATGTACACGCTAACATGATTTGCAGGAAAAGTAAGGGTGAGTGATTGGAAAAGTGATCGAGCGTGGTGCACTTGGGCATACCTTCCTGACTGAGAATAACGCTAACGCAGTCCTCTGCCGCATGAAGAACTATGGAGGATGGTTTTTACACGGTACACCGCAAGACCCGGGGGTCCTGCTCGAAGAGATGGACCGGCTTTCCGAAGGATGTGGAATCGTTACCATTTTCACGAGAGCAAAAAGGAGGGAGGAAGAAAGGAAGAGAGGGAAAAATATGAAAAAAAACTCTGGTAGAACTGATTTCCAGAATACATCATTGGATCCAATTTTCTCCTATTATCCAGAAACTTTTCGCAAAATCATCGTTGACCCAGAGACGTCGGAGTAATGGCTGATTGAGTAAAGGTTCCTGACTCCCACATTCTCTTCAGGGTACCGTCCATTCAGAATTCCATTTAAATGATCCGATTGTCTCGAGCATAACAAGTTTCATCAAAATACAGTGCTATCAATACATACCCCGTCAGTATTCAACCCATTCATGGCCACCGTTAATGAAGGATAATTTTGGGTTTTCCGTGAGTTTTATCAGTAAGAAGAGGGTTTGCCGCGCTATAGTCATTCCAAATCATTCAGATTGGTTCTGGACCTGATTAGTCGATTACGAAGTGGGAGACGAGGGTGAGCAATAGAGGTAATCGACTGTTGTAAGAAGAAAGCTGGAAAATAGAAGAATCGACTCTATTTCAGAAATCCTCTACAGTTTTTTTTTATTTTCATCAGAAAATGTTGTACTAATGACCCCGAAACATACCCCACAGGCAAAATCCACGTTCATGCAACTCCACCTTTTTCGCCTAAATGACTGACCGTGTCTCAGGTTTCGATAAATATGGCATATCAACTCGTCGACAATGATTGTTAAAGGAAGGGCTGACGCCGAACGCGTAGTCTCGGGGGAAGGGGTTGAGCTGACGGTCAATTGCGATCATCTTCAATCACCAACTATCCCATCTGAAGGGTTCAGCACTCGAAAAATATAGCACATGAGTTGGCCGAGAGGACTACTGGAATTCCAATTCTGCGGAATCGCCGAGGCGCTGAGAGGGTTGCTGCTGTGTTCGAGTTGATATATCAAGAGCAACCCTTCATGCACCTTCCCAGCCCTTATGGATGATGTCACCAAGAGAACTTCACGAGCTCTAGGCCCAAAAACCGAGGGCCTGGGATTCGGATACATATGAGCAAATCCGCGAAACGCGGTGATTCGTGCGTTACGCCCGTTGTGCACCGATTTTTGGATCGATGGCTATATATCAACTCCGCGCCGAAGCAGACACTTTTTTGAGATCCTACAAACAAGTTGTAACGAGTTCAAGACTCAAAACTAGAATAGATCGGAATGGCGAGCAATCAGACTTGAAAAATCACGAAATTTCGTGCGTAATTTGGCTTTTTTCTCTCAGTGTTAAGGTCGTCATTTGGATGCAAACTGGGGTATCGGTATGATCCTTGCGTGAGAATGACCCTCTGATTCGAGGCTACAACCACCTTGGAGCTCAAGAAGTGCTTCGAACGAGTGTGAAACTATCTCCTGTTGATAAAGCGTGACTACTTTTTGAAAAGAAAAAAAAATCGACGATATTTTTTATCCTACGCCGACGCAGTTTGACCAATCTCATTTCTGCGGATGGCATCTAATTCTCCATCAAAGAACGAAGAAATCTAGATAAATCCGGTCTATGTGCGTCGAATTATGTCGGATTGGCAAGCTAATCACGCTCTCAGATGAAAACGTGATCGTTTCACGAAATCATGTTTTTTGAGGCGCACACGAACAACATGATGCAAACGGATCCGGTTTTGCTTGTGATCTTTCACTCTGATTGTACTTGATGCCAAGTAAGTAACTGCGTGAGCCAATATTTCGTTGTTTACTAGTACGAGCTACTTTTGCCAGTTTCTAAGGGATTTCCGGGAATTACACTGTTGGCGAACTCTTGGATAATGTTTATATCATCACTGCAATGATCTCTTCGAGTTTTCTGGTGATGAGTCAAATACTTTCCAGCGCCGTCGTGGTCAAATGAATGATATGAAAGTGTATCTGTGTATGTTGGTATAGCATTGCTCTTATGGGCATTTCCTGTTTTCTCTGTTCCACCTGACGCCGTTTCCTGAAAATCGATCACGCGAATGGATTTGAGTTCTAGATACTGATAACTCAAGAGTATGCGAGACCCGAGTGATATGCGATCAAAACCGATTTCGAAATCTTTTTCCTCCCAAATCACCGCGTTTCGTGGATTGTGCATTCCCGAAATGATAGTCAACACCTAAACGCTCTTCATTCATTCGTATACTGAGGAGAGTATCTTCTTCCGCAACAGGATTTATCAGATCCCTCAAAGAATACCAGTGACAACTCACCATGCATGTCCGTGAATTCTCGCCGATGAAACTATCTCTTAATACTTGTGTGAGTTTACTTGCTCTGAACGGCAAATGTGTACCTTTTTTACCCAAAGCTCTGATGCACTCCTTCAAAGCGAGGAGAGATTTATTTATTTCAGCGCCTTCCATACCTGGAATCAGATGAAGTTTCAATTGTCTTTTATCCTCTAATCATGAATGTATGAGTCATTCTCTCTAGTCGGGCTCACCGAATGTCTCCGAGTCACGGATTCCTCTGAAACTTTGGAAAGATCTTCCGTACAATTATCCAAGATGAAACGCATATTTCATAGGCCCTTAGAGTCTCTCGCGTGATCTTGGCGAGCCTTTTTTGATTTCAAAATTCCCAAAAAATTGCTCCTCCTTCTATTCCATCTACTTCTAACGGGCACTGAACCCTTAGAAGGAAATATTGGGTACACGTATTCCGACGTAAAATGAGCCGAATTTGACGGGCAAAATACTCTCAAGTCCGAGGAAATTCAACAAAACCTCAAAGAAAGGAATTCTCCCAGACCATTTCCATCCCCGAAGTACATATTTTTATTCAATTTTAATATTTTTGGGGCGAAGACCCTTCTGTTACTACCAAACCAATATTCACCAAATTCTGCACAATGGTTGGGACATACTCGAGGGTGCATATGTCCAGAATCATGCTGATTCATTGAGTCAAATCTGATTAATGAAGATTATTCTTAGAGATATGTCAATACTATAGGTTTATGCATGCACTAGGTCGCTTCACCAGATAATGAAAACTGTCAAAGTAGCAAAACATCCAACAATGCAACGGTGACGGTCCCATTCAAACGCATGTGAGTCGCACCGAGCGCTTACTGCCCACTTTCCGACTCAGGTTCTCATTTCCCGGGAAACTCATGGAGAACTTCTGTGTCGAAAATTTCACAATCAACAAATCTGGTCTCGAGTATTTTCTCCGGGAACTTCATGAAGCACGGTGTGCCTTAACGCATTTTTTCCAGAGTGAATACTCCCTCTGAGATTTTTATGGTTTTCGATTCTACATTAATGGGGCATCAATTCCCCACGAAAATTGAAAACGCGGGCTGAGCCCTTTCGAAAGAATGTCGTTTGGTACATTCTTCGGCCACAGTCTGGAAACCGACAAGTGATATGGCTCATCCCTCGTTCGGAATGAGCCCAAAACCAAGTTTCTTGACTTTCTAACACTAGTTTTCGGAGTGTGGCCTCTTTGGATCTTTCTGAGGCCTTTTGAGGTAGAGCATTGACCCTGAAAACCCTTCAAAATGCGGGAAACCAATGATTTGAGGTCTTATTTAAGACCCCTTGGGCAGATTGGGCCAAGAATGTCTATGTGTACTCTTGTGGAGGTTGCACACTATTTCCACATGAAGATGGTTCTGGAACAAACCATTCTCATGTGGAAACCTTTCTACTGAGTCATTCAAAAAATTGTTGAGAGTGAAAAGCCGTTTCTCCTCGTGGAAACGGGATCAGGAAAGGGTTCGAAATGGATTAATACGTGTTTTAGAACCGTTTTGCACAGAATTGGTCGTCTTTTGATTCGAACGAGTTAAGAATCCTGGTGGAAAAAACAGCGTAGCAGTACTGGATAGTCAAACTACTGGACGTACTCTACTGTCGTACTACTGCAGCAGCCTACTGCAGTAGTACGACCGTAGTCTACTACAGTACTACTGAGCGTACTACTGTCGTACTACTGGATAATAGTACTGAGCTGGATTTCGCTGCTGTGTTTACTTTCTACCCTTGAGATGATAGAGGCAAGGAGAGAAAATTATAAAAGGGTGAGATCTCTAGATGAGTTGAGGCTCACTCATGAGGAGCACCTTCGTAAAAGACTTGTGCGCTACTTTTTCAAAATGCTTCAAACCCATAACATAACCTACACACGCCACGCGCGCGCCCGCTCTCCCCGCAAACTCACACAGCAGAAGACAAGAGTCGAACTGTCGCGGCCGTACTCATCGTTTTGTTTTGATGAGTCGAAGCAACAATTTAACCGTCTTATGTTGATACATTCTGTCGGATTCTGCCATTTGAGTATCAACGATAGGCCATGGATAACAAAGCCGGTTGTTATTCATGCCGATAAACAACAAAAATGAGGCCCAGATCACGAGCTCCTCATGGGGGCTTGACGCTTATAAGTAACATTTGAGCACAAAATGTGATAGTGAGAACTAGCGCAAGTAGCAACGGGTCCGCCTCGTACGCGGGAGGCTCGGGATCGCTTCCCGGAAACGAATATTTTTTTTCTTTTTTTCCCGATTCTGTTTTTGTTTTGCTTTACGCAGGCTTGCACTTTTTTCCTCGGTATCGAATATGTATTCAATCCTAAATATATTCATTTACAATGTAATTCAAATTTTGACATTCAAGTTTTGAGAGGTTCGACGCGGGAAATACTCGTTTGCGAGTGTAGATTGCGACGGAATGAGTATTTCGACTTTGTAAAAAGTATTTACGCTTGGTGAGATCACCTCATGATATAAAGTAAGAATAATCATTTTTAAGAAGTAATATATAGTTATTTTGATTGTCATAATAATCTATGATTGAATTTTCAAAATATAACCGCTACAGCATATTTTTTAATTCAGTCATGAATTGATGAGTTACATTATTTTTGATTCATTTAGTTCGAATAAATCCAATCTGCATTTATGAAATATTATTTAAAAGTAGAAGTAATTAGTCAATTAATTTAAATATAATATTTGAAGATGTAAAAATAGCCTGTTAATTTTTTATTGGATTGAAGAATATGCTGTAGCGGTGCCTATATTTATCTCAAAACTTGAATGTCAAAATTTGAATTACATTGTAAATGAATAAAATTAGGATGAATACATATTCGATACCGAGGAAAAAAGTGCAAGTCTGCGTAAAGCAAAACAAAAACAGAATCGGGAAAAAAAGAAAAAAAATATTCATTTCCGGGAGCGCTAATTCTCACTATCACAAGTAGTGCTCAAATGTTACTTATAAGCGTCAAGCCCCCATAAGGGGCTCGTGATCTGGGCCTCATTTTTGTTGTTTATCGGCATGAATAACAACCGGCTTTGTTATCCATGGCCTATCGTTGATACTCAAATGGCAGAATCCGACAGAATGTATCAACATAAGACGGTTAAATTGTTGCATCGACTCATCAAAACAAAACGATGAGTACGGCCGCGACAGTTCGACTCTTGTGTTCTGCTGTGTGAGTTCGCGGGGAGAGCGGGCGCGCGCGTGGCGTGTGTAGGTTATGTTATGGGTTTGAAGCATTCTGAAAAAGTAGCGCACAAGTCTTTTACGAAGGTGCTCCTCATGAGTGAGCCTCAACTCATCTAGAGATCTCACCCTTTTATAATTTTCTCTCCTTGCCTCTATCATCTCAAGGGTAGAAAGTAAACACAGCAGCGAAATCCAGCTCAGTATCATTATCCAGTAGTACGACAGTAGTACGCTCAGTAGTACTGTAGTAGACTACGGTCGTACTACTGCAGTAGGCTACTGCAGTAGTACGACAGTAAGCTACTACAGTAGTACGATCAGCCAGACAGTAGACTACTGTAGTACTACTGCAGTACTACGCTGTTTTTTCCACCAGGGAATGGTGCTCATGAAAGCAGGAAATGGTTTGGAGTTTCCTCTTCTTGAATAGGTCAATAGCTTCTCTACGCGCACTCGTGTTCATATTCCTTGTCTCCCCAGTCAATTATAGATGCAGTTTATATCTGAACTACTCCATATTGGAAATGATATTATTGAATTCGTGAATTGGCATTGGAGGACTTTATTTCTCTATCAATCTCGAATTTGAGATCGATTTATTGAGAAATTAACGATCGAGTCTGATCGTGGAGGTGTCAATTGATGAAAAAATTGCATATGAATGACATCGAGAGAAAGAAGTCACCTGGACCCAGATTTGAACTGAGGGCCTTCTTCTCACCGGGAAAGACACTCTACCAGCTGAGCTATCCAGGGCTCAGGAAACTCTTGTCTCGATGTCATGCATATGCGCGCCTTTTTCTTCGCCTAAGGCACCTGAAATCAGGTTACACTTTTCGAACTCGACTCGTCCTCTTATGTTCCAAATGATGTTGTATTCGTGAATCGGCATTGGAGGACCAATTCTATTCCTCTATAAATCTCAAATTCGAAATCAATTTATTGAGAAATAAACGATCGATTTTCTCTCGATGTCTGTCACATGCAATTTTTTCATTAATTAAGACCTCCACGATCAAACCCGATCCTCAAGTTCTCAATAAATCGATTTCGAATTTCAGATTGATAGAGGAATAAAACCAGTCCTCCAATGCCGATTCACGAATATAATATCATTTTAAATATATGAGGACGAGTTAAGTTCGGAAAGTACTTCATATTGGGTCTAAATCGAAGGAAAAGAAAGTGTATCATAGATAATTCGAACAACGAAAGAATCTGCGACACCATATCCGTGATATTATTTTTCTGTAGCCCGACTGAGTCCTTCTCTAGAAATGCTATTCTCGCGTTTGATCTCAGAGTGACGAGAAGAGTAGCTTCGATTGATGTACATGATAGAAGAAAACTTATATAGCGATGAGTCATGAAAATATCACTCGATGACACATCCTGCCGGAAAAGGATGACGTTCCCAGAAAATATAATGAAACTACACGATAATGTTTCAACTCTTCCGTGTACTTTATAACAACTAGGAATTTCTGAATAAGTCATTCAACAATCAATATACAAAAATGTTCAACAAAACTCCTTACATCAACTACGTGTTGGCATTTTCATGACTCATCGCTATACAAGTTTTCCACTATTATGTAGATCAATCGAAGTTAGTTTTTCTCGTGACTTCGAGGTCGAATATGGAAAAGCATTCCTAGAGAAGGACTCACGGAGAGAGCATCGGGTCTGCGAAACACAGATCTTGATGAAACTCTGGGAATCATCTTTTTCCGATGAAAAATGAAGGTATCTCCAAGGGTTAAGTCCAATGGGCCTCCTATCCCGAGATACAGCTATGGAGGTTAGCAATGTTAGAGTATCTATATATATGTCTCTTAAACATGGACCTATATGGACAATGATGAACATATATAGATGAACTCCATAGCTGTATCTTGGGATAGGAGGCCTATTGGACTCAACCCTCAGAGATACTTCCAATTTTCACTAAAACGAGATGATCCCCAGAATTTCATCAAGATCCGTGTTCTGGAAACCTGATGCTCTCCTTGTCAGTCGAGTTTCATAGAAAAGATATCACGGATATGGTTCCGCAGGTTCTTCCATTGTTCGAATCATCTATAATACTCTTTCTCCTCCATCGATTTAGACCCAATATAGATATTATCTGTATCAGTCATTGACTGAGGACTCCTGTTTTTATAAGCACCATTTCAACTCTTTCGAATCAAGAGACGGCCAATCCTCATGCACAACGATTCAAAAACACGCATTACACCGTTTCAAATACACCCCGATCCCATCATCGCAAGGAAAACTTGCTTTACAGTTTCAACAATTTCTTGAGTGCTTCAATGGGGAGGTATCGACATGAGAATGATTTGATCCAAAACTATCTCCATGTGGGAATAGAGCGCAACCTTTACAAGAGTACACATACACTGAGGGAAGAATATAGTAGTGTGTACTTTAATATAGTACCATACGTAAAGTAACTCCCAGGCCTACTCTTCACAGTGTAACTCGTACTGTCCATGAAGTACCCAGTACTTCATGGAAAGTACGCACCTTTGTGTTATCTAAATATAGGCTTAGAGACATATATGTCGGCTGAATGTAAATATACTAACGATTATTATCGAATTTTTTGATAGTTTTGAATGCCTGGATTATCCATCCGACTCATTGCAATCTTCTATTTTGATGAAGACGCGTCTTGCATGCAGGTTTGGACAGGTTATGTGAGGTTATGAGTCGCGCATCGAAATATGTAAACACGATGTGGAAGTTAACAGTGAGCGCTCCAAACTTTCCATATAGTACCCGGTACTTAATCGCGACTGGGCACTACATTTCGATAGAGGTCACATATACTTCACGCATATAGTACCCCGGGCTATATCCTTGCCTCAGTGTAGACATTTTTGGCCCTATCTACCCAAAGTCTCTTAAATAAGACCTCAAACGTTGGTTTTTTTGCATTTCCCAAGGGTTTTCAGAACACATGCCCTACCTCAACAAGCCTCAGAAGAGGTCTTATTCTCTGAAAACTCATATTAGGAAGTGAAGAAACTTGGATCCGGGCTTGTATCCAACGAAGGATGAGCCATATCACTTGGGCGTTTCCAGACTGTGGCCGAAAAATGTTCCAAACGACATTCCTCCAAGGATCCTCAGCTCGTGATTTCAATTTTTGGGAGCAAATAGTGCCCCAATAATGTAAAATCAGAAACCAAAATGATCTCAGAGGGAGTATTCACTTTGAAAATAGTGCATTCAGGCACACCATGGGAGCTCAAGATATTGACGAAAAACCATAATTTTGCACTAAAAATTGTTACACCAAAAGAATTAATTAGGATTTGGGGAAGCAACCTCGGAAAATTAATTCAGCGCTTCAAAATGCATAGTTGAACGTGAAGATTCTCTAAGGGAATTGAAGTGGCCACGGGAGCATCGGTGAGCGTCCAGACTATGAACTCATTCTACGATTCTCAGTATGACACTAATGATCATCTACTTTTGCAATGATTCTTGTGGTAGTAAAATATTGAGAAGGAATTCCACGTGCGGGGTACCCAATTATGCTTCGCCGACGGAAAATCGACCGCCAAAGCAACTCCGGTTTCCATTTTGGTCGAGATTCTTGTCTAATAAGTCAATCCTCTGTATATAATACACTATAAATATAATATAATAAAAAGAAATCCTCTGAATGAATAACCAGGTATTCCAAATCTAATGATGAGCCCTGACGCGCAAAAAACTGCAATTCCGTTTTCTATGCCAAAAAATACCCAAGACATTCGTAGCCTGATTGATAAGACATTCTGGTCCCAAAATATTCGTATAATGATGGAAACTCTTTGATCAGTTATACAGATTTTTCTAAACTCCACTTCATCTCTTTCTATCCGCAAGCACGAACACATCTAATTATCGTGTTCCCCACATTTTGTAACATCGGGAACCGTTCTGACCCGATTCGGTCCGTTTTTGGTTTCACCCCAGTTTGAGGTAGTACTACCGGTACACATAAGTCCAAATGCAGATTATACCGACGCTTGAATCCCTTCCGCCCGCGATATAGGTATAGAGAATGCACGCAGCAGACTACAACCTAACCCAGAAACGGCAGAAATGAGTGACACAAGTGCTTACATCTCCGTCCTTAGGCTCTGGATCGTTGATTTGTTCCCTTCTATGTGTTTCTCGTGCACTCTCCTCCTCGTGGACCGACTCCAGTGAGAATCTGTACGGTAGATATTACTCTACTCGTCATTTACTATAAGATGCCGTGCTGAACGGGTTCTACAAAGACGCTCAGAACTTTTTTCCGCGGCTCTGAAGGCTTTTGAAATAATGATTGAGGTGGTTTGAGATACTTTTTTTCGAGATCCCGTTGCATCCTTCACGGCATAGCACGGGGGGCTCCTTTACCACCTTGGTGTGAAGGGTTATGCCCGAATTTTTCCTCTACACATGGGTTCCAGCTTCCCCAGAGTGACCTCCGCCATGGTTTGCAGCCATGAGATGCCTCTCTCCTATGCCGGTAAGGCCGACATTCCCTGTCTCACGAAGTGAGCCATCGGATCCGCTGTACCCTTAGCGTTCCCGGAGAGAGCCTCTTTATGGTTTGCGAAGCCATGATTTGGTGAGACTCAAACTCCAATGCCGGTGAGGCCGACATTCCCCGCACCTCCCCGTGCACTTAGGGAGGCACGTCGGGTCGGCTTTTTGACTCCCCACGTTACCCACCCTCCCCCTGCTTCGCATTCGCCCAAGGCCCGCTAGTCGAACCTCGTGAAATGGGAAAACCCAGGATGTCTCTGAAGGATACTCCCGGGGGAAACGCCATTCCAAAGCAGGCGGGGTATGGTGAGTCCTTTCCCCTTCGGAAAAACCTCAAAAAGAATTCCCGAGTGATTCCGCCGGGAATCAAATCCACGACCCCTCGAGCAGTCTTGATTCCGAAGCTAGCACGCTACCGACTATACTGAGCCAACACTGCTAGTAGTATGAGTACCGGTATAGCGAGACATAACAAATGACGTCATCGCTTATCTCATCTTATCAGTGACGTCACGGTGGTGTGGGGCAGTCTCACCGAGTGGCTTATCTTATCTCTTATCATATTAGCGCGGTGGTGTGAGGAAGTCGAGCGTCGGAGCTTATCTTATCGCTGACGTCACCGGTCAGCGTGTGGCGTAGTATTTTCTTATCTCTATCGATTAGTGGGTCACGGCGATAAGGAGGGGGTAATAACATTGGGAGCGGCTGGCGTAAGGTGTTATCTCATCAGCTGATGGTGTTTACGCATTGTTTACAATAAAGGTCATGGGGGTGGGGGTAATAAACAAAAGGTGGGACCGAGCAGCTGATGGTCCCGCTGGCGTAGCCGTGTGTATAGCTATATATATCGCCGCGATATACAGTATGTCCAAAAAGTACCGGACCCCCCCCCCCGTATCTTCTCAGGGTTACGTCGTGCAAAAAAATGTTCGATACAAAAAATGTTGGATATCAAATGGAGGTTCAGATGTGCCCCCCCCCCCCCAAATTCCCCCAAAACCCCCCAATTCGCCCCATCGGGGCTAACTTTGAATTTTCAAATGGAAACCCCATTCTAGACGTCAGATTCTTGGAGAACGAACAATTTTACGTCCAGGTGAGTCTTTGTGACATTTGTCAAGGTGACCCCTAGGGGTGGATGGGGGTCATCATAACCTACGAAGCACGGGACCCCCCCCCCGTGACCTCCCCGTGACTTCTTACGAAGAGATAATAATTCAGACACGCTGATGTGAAACTGTACATTTTATTACATTAAATTATCATGAAGAGCATGATTTATCTACAACATGAGTTGTCATTCACACGTTTATTTACAATAACGATAGAGCACACAAGTTCCGAGATCCGAGAATCACGATCTAAAATGGGGTTTCCATTTGAAAATTCAAAGTTAGCCCCGATGGGGCGAATTGGGGGGCTTTGGGGGAATCTGGGGGGGGGGACATCTGAACCTCCATTTGATATCCAACAACTTTTGTATCGAACATTTTTTTGCACGACGTAACCCTGAGAAGATACGGGGGGTCCGGTACTTCGTAGGTTATTATGACCCCCATTCACCCCTAGGGGTCACCTTGACAAATGTCACAAAGACTCACCTGGACGTAAAATTTCTCGTCCTTTCAGAATCGGACGTCAAAAATGGGGGTTTCCATTTGAAAATTCAAAGTTAGCCCCGATGGGGCGAATTGGGGGGGTTTTGGGGGAATTTCGGGGGGGGGGCACATCTGAACCTTCATTTGATATCCATCAACTTTTGTATCGAACATTTTTTGCACGACGTAACCCTGAGAAGATACGGGGGGGTCCGGTACTTCGTAGGTTATTATGACCCCCATTCACCCCTAGGGGTCACCTTGACAAATGTCACAAAGACTGATCTGGACGTAAAATTTCTCGTCCTTTCAGAATCGGACGTCAAAATTGGGGGTTTCCATTTGAAAATTCACAGTTAGCCCCGATGGGGCGAATTGGGGGGGTTTTGAGGGAATTTGGGGGGGCACATCTGAACCTCCATTTGATATCCATCAACTTTTGTATCGAACATTTTTTGCACGACGTAACCCTGAGAAGATACGGGGGGGTCCGGTACTTCGTAGGTTATTATGACCCCCATTCACCCCTAGGGGTCACCTTGACAAATGTCACAAAGACTGATCTGGACGTAAAATTTCTCGTCCTTTCAGAATCGGACGTCGAAAATGGGGGTTTCCATTTGAAAATTCAAAGTTAGCCCCGATGGGGCGAATTGGGGGGGTTTTGGGGGAATTTGGGGGGCACATCTGAACCTCCATTTGATATCCAACAACTTTTAGTATCGAACATTTTTTTGCACGACGTAACCCTGAGAAGATACGGGGGGGGGGGTCCGGTACTTTTTGGACATACTGTATAGATATACACATTACGGTGTGACCGAGTAGTACTCTGAGTTCACGCGATGTTTAGATTGTTGATAATCAGTGGTCAAGGTCAGGTGGTGGGGGTGGTAAACAAAATATGGGACCGAACAGCTGATGGGCGAGGTCCCGCTGGTGTAGCCACGTGTATAGCTATATATACGCCACGGCATATATAGATATAGTAGCGTCAGGTGATATTCTCACGCTGTTGGTCCATATACCAGCGTATATGAGTGAATAGTTGTAATATTTGAATCCTGGGCCAGAGAGCGATCGCAGCGCCCCTCTGTCGATAATAGAGCATCGGCAATCATATCCACCCATGCTACCGCGTAATCTGGCTTACCGGCCCTCTGAATTTTACGCGGCGAAGATATTATACTCTCAATATTTTCGCACACGTGCGTGAAGAAAATAATAGTCGATGAGCTTATCGGTTGCTAGATTACGGATCATCTTACCCATATCATTTGACGCCTTGGTCAGAATATGAGCAGTGGAAAAATATCCTATCGCTTTCTGTTTGGAAATATTTCACATTGCTCAGAAACCGTTGGGACGATACTCATGTTTCACACCGGCAATATATGTATTATGGATCCGTACATATGAATGAATGGGAAGTATGGCCTTATCGCGATGAAATTTATGGAGCATTTCTCGAATAACCCTCCACATCAGGATGTGAATACCAAAATAATCTCTTCTCGCTCTCGTATATGATACATCTCGGTGTACATTTTTCAAAATCTCAGTGAGTCATATCCTTGAGTAACGATCCGCACGTGTCGAACCTTGGGCTAAGCGTCGATTATTGTTTTGAGTAAGCATATCCGTGGGCGGGGATTTTGCGAGCAGGGTAATGCTTTACACATGCCAAATGCCCTGCAATGGTCAGTCTCGTGACAAATCTTGAACGCAAGACACCGTTAGTCAAAAATGGCAAGCCCTGTAGAAGAGCTTCGTGAGGCAGTCCTCGCCCTGGCAGAGCGCCTACATTATGACAACGTGGGTGTGTGGCGGAGGTGCAACCGCGAGTGGTTAAGGCGAGTTCGGCGAGAGGATGTCTCGCTGAGCTTCCTCCTCAGGGAGTTCCGGGTGCTGCTGGGGCGATGCACATTTAGGCGCATCGCCCGACTGTTGCATCCCATATTCATGCGGTCGCGGTACGTCTTCATGCTCGTCGGGGACTACATTCTCCAGGCGAGGATGGAGCAGCTGCCGATTCTCGAAGAGGTGATGAACGAGTACCGCGAGGCTCTCGGTATGTACAATTTTATTATGAAAAATTCAATTATGATAAAGTGACCCGGCGCTCGAAGCATACAAACTAGATGATACCTCCCGCGCGCAAGTGTCGAGTGCGGTTATAGGTGGGTGAGTTTTCCGGGGGCCAATCCGCGTTGCACAAGGAGTTGTGGTGCAGCCAATGCGCGTGATGCATTCCGAATGCAGGCGCGCTTCCGGTGTGAGTGTGTGCGTGTCACGCGCGGGATAGGGTATATATATATATATATATATCCATATACTCGAATGCTTGTATTAACAAACGGCCTAGACCGATAAGTGACGGCGACCTCGCTAACGAAAGTACATTCAGACGTGCCGTCTTTCAATTGCCTAGTCAGTTAAGTAACCGCGACTTTCAGTCGTCAGTTCAATAATAAACGAACGCGCGCTACCAATTTTGAACCGTAAGTGTGTGTATGCGCGAGTATATGCATTTGCATTCAACCATATTGCATTTCTAATTTTTATTCGCGGGAAAATTGGATGAAAAATCACATTTTGGGTCATAACTCGGTCCATGTAGCTCCAATCGCAATTCTGAGTGCAGATAACCTCTGGGTTCGAGCCTTTTTTTGACTTGGGCATATCCAAAACTGGTGTCACAAATCCAAAATTTCAATATTTATATTTCCAATTTTCGCACCCCCACTACGCAACGTAGTTACACCCAGGGCAGTCAAGCGTGGTGGAGTCCTTCCCCTCAAGCTCCTCCAGTCATGTGTAGAGCGCGCTGCGGCGTCGCGGGGGAGGGGCTCCTTCGCCGCGAGCCGCGACGCTCTCTGCACTTGACTGGAGGGGCTTGAGGGGAGGGACTCTACTTCGCTTGACACCCCTGGTTACACCGCGGCGAGAGAGAGAGAGTGTGTGTTTGCTCGGGTGGGATCAGCGCGCTTGTGGGGATAGATGAAGGTGGAGAGAGTGACTCGACTACGGAAGCCCGTAGAGACGTGTCAGTCCCATCCATCGCGCGCTAGTTTTTACGGAGGCCCGTAGAGACCTGGCAAAGCCCTTCCATCGCGCGCTTGTTTTTACGGAGACCTGTAGAGACCTGTCAGGGCCATCCATCGTGCGCTTGTTTTTTACGGAATCCCGTATGGTCGAGTTTTGTCGCATGGTCGAAGCGGATGTTCAATGTTTGGGATTTTATGAATATGAATGAGATTCATTTATGCATTTAGTGAATGATTTTCTTCTTTCGTGTTCCAGCTCTCGACCGTCTCCTACAAGATGCCGACGCGGTCGATAATAACAGTGACAGCCACGACGACAGCGATGACGATGAGATTATCGTCGTGGACGGGCCCGCCGTCGACAGGGCCGTGGCGGAGCTCCATGAGATGATGGGCTTCGAGAATGATTCGGGGGTCGGAGGCGACTCCGATCTTTCGAGTGTTGAGGAGGAGGAGTAGGAGGAGGAGGAGGGGAATGAAGAGGAAGAGGGGGGGAGGATAATGATGATGATGATGAGGAGGAGGAGGAGGGGGCCATCGACGTTACCGATTCCGAGGATGAGGACGTCGATGTTGTCGCCTAAGAAGATGGTGTGGTTCACGATAACGAACCACAGCCGATGGAAGTTGAACGTGAGTTTCCGACTTATCAGACGTTTTGAAATAATACGTGCATGTTCTCATGTGATTTTCCTCTATTCCACAGCACAACTGGGGCATGATGGTGCAGGTGAGAATGACAACGACGACGACAACGAATCCGTGTTCGTTGTTGACACGGAAGATGAAGAGGACCGGGAGCGCCACAATGACTCAAGGGCGGTCGTTGATGAATCGGACTCTCGGGCTAGCGAAGGCCCTGACGTGGTGGAACAAGTTGTCGTGGGGCATCCTGCCGTGGAACAATTCGAAGCGGGAGATCTTCCGATTCATGAGAGACTTGCCGATATCTATCCTATTTCTCTGCGAGACGCTGTCGCAGGGTTGAGAAGGTATACCAGCGATTCCGAAGAAGAAGAAGAAGAACGCCCTCGCGCACCCATGGCTGAATTAATCCACCCCCATCACCAAAACATGCCTCTACCCGATAGTAGCGACACAAGCGATGACGATGGAAGCGATCGTGCATCCCCAGGTCCAGTTCCAGCTGCGATACCGATTGAGCAGGTATTTCCTGAAGTAGTGAGAGCCCGAGAACTTGAGCAGGGTTGGCAAGATGCGATGGAAATCATAAATGCCGGCAACCAGTACCCGTTGTGGTCCCAAGAATGGCACCAAGTACAAACTGACTTGTTGCCGCAGCTCCTACGAGCTCAAGGTTATCAGGCACCATTTGGCAATCTCCTCCATGTCCTACAAGAGCGTGATGCACGATTTGGATTCAACGAAGAGCATCGGGATATGCTGATTGACTTCTTGTACCAGCGAGATAATCCGGCAGTACAGAACCAATTCTACCTTCACAGGCACGGCGTGGAGAACCCGGTTGACTTCTTCGAAAACAACAGTAATGAAAGAAAGATCAACGAATGTGAGCCATTTACACTCATTCATACGTTACCGTTGTTTAAAGAATCTGTATTGATAGTTTATTTTTTCTTTTTGATCTTGTTCCTGACAAAAGATGTGAGGAGATGGATCAACGCCGGTGTACCCCCACTACAAGGTATACATCTAGATTTTCTGAAATACAGCATGAGAAGGATGATCTGGGCTCCGAGGGCGCAGGAGCTCCATTGGTTTGACGACCAGTTGAAAGATCCGAATACGCCTCTCTATTTGGAGCCAGATTCACAAGATCTCCTCCAGTCTGTGCGTGAACTTTCTACGGGATCCCCGAAGATTGATTGTTGTTTTTGTTATCGTTGCACTTGACTGTTGTTATAGTGAATTTAAATATTTTTGTACTTTTGTAAATATCTTAGTTCGAAGTAGCAATAGATTTTCCGATTCAAACTTAAGTTTAATGAATTCATAAGTAACCAATTTCGTCTATATCATTCTTCACAGCTCAAAGAAATGAAGGTCGCTCGGCTTTCGTGTGGGGTGGTGATCCCCAGGATACGCCGCTGGATCTGAGTGCCGCGGGAATTCAAGTAGTTTTGCAAGACGAGCCACTCGACCTCCGGGTTAGATTATCACCTGTAATCTGAGAGGTCGATGCACAAGGTTTGAGAGGAGCCGAGGAGTCATTTCAGCAGCCGCAACAAGTAAGACTGTCGGTGATTCAGTTTGCACAACGGGAAATACCCGTCATTCAGCTTGGCGGCGGCGAAACCGGTGACGGCGGAAATAGAGAGCACAACGCGACCGGAGGCGACGACGACGACGACGACAACGACGACAATGACGAGAACGGGGAAGAAGCTGACGGCGAGTATTCCGATTCCAATAGTGAAAATGAATCCGATAGCGAGTACGAAGAATACGATAGCGAATACGAATACGATAGTGACAGATATGGTGCTGACAGTGACGAGGGACTTTGTGACCACGACGACGACGATGACGAAGACGCCGATATCGACATTCGTCCTCCGGGAGAGAGATTCACAATCATGAATCAAAACGATCGCCCCGTTCAGAGATTTGGGGTCATGGGTAGACACTTTTCGATGCGGGTGAACGAACGCCCCAACGAGAATATAAATAACAGGAATATAAATAGGTACGAGATGGCTATGAGAGATATTCACGCGTATTTAGTTTGACTGACGGGTAACGGAAACGACCTCGTGAGTGTGTCGGTTCGGTGTGACCGCTTCGCTCGTGGTGCCGGTGGAATGTCCCTGCGTCCGCGAAATAATTTTTCACACGCCGATTTGTGGAATCTGATTCAGCGACTGAGTCAGAGTAACGATAATTGCGAGCTCGACGAGACTTTTGAGGTGCGAGCAGGATACGTCGACATGACGACAGGCGCGGGGAAACGGAAACCAGTCACCATAGATGTTGTCAGATCTAAGTCGGTCGTGGCGATTCGGAACGATGACGACGAGTTGTGTTTACCCAGAGCTCTCGTTGTGGGGGAAGCCCACTTGGACAAAAAGAACATCGGGACAACTGAATCCATCCAAACGTGGAACGCGATCCGTGACGGGCGTAGACAAGTCCAGGGAGTTTCCGCGCGACTGCTATGTATCGAAGCAGGCGTAGTCGTTCCCAAAGGGGGCTGCGGAATGCGCGAAATCAGAAAATTTCAGAAATACTATGCCGCAAAAGGTATAGTCATCAGGATTTTCGACGAGGCGAACATGGGCACGGGTGATTCGGCGATTTTCCACGACACAAAATATATGGATATCCGTTGTGTAACCGTGGGCGCGATCAATCTTTTGTACAACAGCAGAGCGCGGCACTTTGATACCATTGTTAATCTAACGGGTATTGTACAGGCAAAATTCTTTTGCGAGCACTGTAATTTCAGATATTTCCGAGTCAATCAACACAAATCCAAGAAATCTTGTCCGCGGTGTTTCTCATCACCCGCTTGCCCGACAGAAAATACAGAACTGGTCAAGCGCCATGACTGCGACAGATATTTCAACGGTCGCGACTGCTATGAGAAACACAAAACAGATGGTAGTTACAAAAAGCCAATGAAAAATTGTGTGACGTTCTCAAGCTTTGCAAGAGCTGTTTCAGGACTGTAAATATTTATAATACGAGGCACGAGTGCGGTGTTCAATATTGTAAGCAATGTCATACAGCGCATTCCCCAAACGAGCTGTGTTACGTCCAGCCTGTCAAACCGGATACGACTGCTCAAAAGTACTGCTACGTGATTCACGATTGCGAAACTCAGCAGGTTAAAAAACACAATGGTCACGAGACGACAACCGAACACGAGGTGGTACTCATAATCGCTCATCAAGTATGCACGGATTGTATAGATCGCGGCGATGATATGAAGAATAATTGCGATACGTGCGGTCCGAGGTACTTTGAGTTCAAGAAAGATCCCGTGAAAGAGCTCATTGATCTCACAGTGCGGAAGCAAACGGCTTTCAAAGAGATAATTGTGATTGGGCACAATAGCGGTAATTTTGACGGACAATTCATTTTGAAAAGATTAGTATCTGATTCGGAACACCCACTACCCAGTGTGATACTCTGCGGGAACAAAATTATAAGTATGAAAGTACGAGACACAAAATTCATCGACAGCCTGAACTTTTTCCACATCAGGTTGAGTCTCTGTCCAAAGACGTTTGGTTTGCCCGAGAGCAGTAAGGAGGATTACTTCCGGCATTTATTCACTAGTCCCGACGCTTGGATATATGAAAGAGAGCTGCCGGACGAGAAATTTTATTCCCCTGGGACAATGTCACCCAGTGAGCGAGAAAAATTTTTCGAATGGTACAACGCTACGAAACCAAACTATTATTTCGTTTTCAAGAATAAAATTGTTGAATACTGCAATATGGACGTTGAGATTCTGCGTGGGGTATGCAGAGGGTTCAGAAAATTCTTCCTCGAACTAGGTGACACGGACCCGTTCGCTTTAGCTGTCACGATCGCATCGCGTGTAATCTGCTCTTGCGGAAAAAATTCTTGAAGCCAAACACGATAGCTATGATCCCACACGCGGCGGTTATAGGAGGGGTGACAAGCATTCTCAAATGTCTTTGGAATGGTTATTGACGTGCGAGCGGGATTTGAATAGAGAGATTATACACGCTGGTCGAGCGAGAGAGTACAGATTACCCGAAAGTTTCACCGTCGACGGCTACTTACCGAGCCTGGATCCCAACAACAGTAAGGGTACAGTGTTTGAATATCAGGGGTGCTTTTACCATGTCTCAAATGCTTTAACGGTAATCGTAGCAGGAAAGTCGTTTCCGGGCGGTCACACGACGAGGTTTATGAAAGCACTCAAGCTAAAATCAAACGGATGGAATCTTCCGGGTATACGGTGCGTGAGATGTAGGAATGCGAATTCGACAAAATTAAAGAAAACGACCCCGGCATTCGAGATTACGTCTCAAGCCATCCCCTAATGAGTAAGATCACGCTGAATGCTAGGGGTACATTCTCCGGTGGCCGCACTGGAAATCTCGTGACGCATTACGAAGTCAAAGAAAATGAAATAATCTGCTACCATGACGTAACCTCACTGTACCCGTCTGTGAACAAAAAAGGTAAATACCCCATCGGGCATCCGCGCAGAATATACGTCGGACGCGAGTGTGACGCTCTGACAGGCGGAGACAACAATGATTTATCACGAGTCGAAGGCGTAGTCAAATGTCGAGTATTACCGCCGCGCAACTTGTACCTACCACTTCTTCAAATCAAGATGCACGGTCGCTTACTCTTCGCGTTGTGTCGCTCATGCTGTCAGGGAATGCGTCAAGAAGATTGTAATCACGAGAACATCGATCAGCGTACGTTCGAAAACGAGTGGGTAGTTGACGAACTGAGAAAAGCTATCGAGCTCGGATACCGGATTATCGAGATACACGTCATATGACAATATGAGATCACGCAGTTTGACCTCGTCACGGGGGGAGGGGGCCTGTTTGTCAAGTATGTGAATATGTTGTTGACGAGTAAACAGCAGGCTAGCGGGTTTCCGCCTGGATGCGTCGATGAGGCGAGTAGTAAGCGGTACATAGAAGAGTACGAGCGGTCCGAGGGTTTCAAACTGGATATTGACAAGATCGAGCACAATCCGTTGCCAAGATGGCGCTTAACTCGTTCTGGGGGCAGTGGGGGCAGAGAGACAACTTGCTACAGACCGAGATAGTGAAATCACGCAGGGCACTTATGAGATTATTGCACGCACCAGAAAAAGAAGTCCACGACATTCTGATCGCGAGTGATGAAGTTCTGTATGTCAGCTGGCGGTATCGAAACGAAGCGGTCGAGTCTTCTCCCAACACCAACGTACTCTTAGCTGCTTATACCACCGCGCAAGCGCGTCTCCGACTACACGAAGAGATTGAGAAGCTCGGGAAACGGACCCTTTACATGGACACGGACTCGTGTATCTTCGTTTCTCGCAAAGACGATCCGACAGAATACAAACCACACCTCGGTCCGTTTCTCGGGGGAATGACCGACGAGTTGGAATGCTATGGCGAAAACGCGTACATACGTTCGTTCGTATCCGGGAGACCCAAGTTCTACGGTTACGAGGTAGTTGTCCCGGGTAGCAACCAAATATTCGAAACATGCAAAGTCAAGGGTATCTCGTTGAATTCCGATAACAGTAGGAAAATCAATCTCGGCAGTATAAAACATCTCGTGGACCAGTGGTTCGACAGAGAGCCCGATCGGGAACTAGACTCGATAAGATTAGATTTCAGAGCGATAAGAAAAACACGCTTGCACGACGTGATAACGCGCAAGGAATTCAAAACTTGCACCGTGGTTCTGCGTAAGAGGCGTTATATCTCACCAACTCTCTCTCTCCCGTTTGGATACCGTGGCGATGACGATACGGAATGATCTGACGTTACTTGGGCAGGTTCGATAATTGTAAAATATGAGAATATATTTGATGATTGTGATGATGATGATGCAGATAATAAATACTGCTCGTACCATGAATGACGCTTCCCATTTCATTGGAACCATACTACATCCCCAGATTGAACTCTCCACGCGCCTAGGCGATGATAACACGCGTGCAGACACGATGGCATCTCGCGTGGGTGAGCTGATTCTCGCGCGCGAAAAGCTTATCCACGCGTGGGTAAGCTCCTCTCTCTCGCGGAAGGGTAGAGCTCATCCGCGCGGTCTTGAGCTTATTCACGCGAGACTCGGCTTAGCTCTTTGCGGAGCGCGCATGCAGCCGTGAGCTCATAGCCGCACGTTCCGCTCCACGCCGCCGCCGCCGCTGCCTGCCCACCCGCGGGTATGGCTCGGTCCAGCGGACGTAGCGAGAGTTTCCTTGGTAGATGATATAAATTGCGAAATTCTCCTTCCTCCGCTCAGTTGTCAAGATGGACGTAAGGTGGCAGCACCCATTCACGAGCTGTATTTGCGGACCTACTTCATGTGGTAAGACTCAGTGGGTCCGTAGATTTCTCGCCCATTTGCCGGATATTCGCAACGTGCGCTTCGATCGAATTCTATTTTATTACGCCGAATGGCAGGAGACCTACTCCAGAGACTTAAAACCGGGTATTCCCGGCATCCAAATCGAGTTTCGAGAAGGTCTTCCTCAACCAAGCGACTACTCGAACGACAACGAGAAGAAAAAACTGCTGATCCTGGATGACCTGATGCGTGAATCCTCGAATGACCTGGTGTTGGATTTATTCACAAAGGGATCGCATCATCGAAACATCAGTGTCATTTTCATCACGCAGAATATGTTTCAAGGCAAAGCGCAAAGAGATATTAGCTTGAACACGAAATATTTGGTTATTTTCAAAAACCCTCGAGACAGAGCGCAAATACAGCATCTAGCGCGTCAAGTTTGTCCGGAAGATCCACGATTCTTACGCGACGCTTATCTGGACGCAACGAGAGAGCCACACTCGTATCTTTTTCTAGATCTTTCGCAGAACGCTCTCGACGAATTCAGATTCCGCACCGGGATCTTCCGTGATGATAAAGTCCACTATGCTTACGTGCCAAAGTATGTAAAATTAAATTCCTGAGGAGGACTACGATCCGAGAACAAGTATTGGCTCCACATAGTCGAATGCTCCAGTTTATCGCGAACAATGGCTGAAGCAGGATCGGGAAGCGTGCGCTTGCCCGGTAAGCATTTCACAAAGTAACGCATCGCTATTGTACAAGCTCTCCGACACGCTGATCCCCGTCAACGAAGTGTGCTGTTGCGCGAAGCCGATAAGATAACCGTAAAGTGTATCTGCGAGTGCGCTCTCAACGTGCTCCACGGTGTTGTATCTCTAAAAGATAACGAAAAGAGAAGGCTCCGACGCCACAAAAAGGTATTACGACAGTTGAATCATAAAAATACATCGGATTGGCGCAAAAAGAAGAAGACCATTGTTCAGAGCGGAGGGTCGTTTCTACCGTTACTATTGAGTCCAATTCTCGGCGCTCTGGTTACTAAACTTATACATTGACATGGACAGACTCCGTAAAATGGTCGTAGTGCCCGAGACGATGTTGGATCGACTCCAACGCCACCAGCAACACCACTCGGAGCCGCAAACGTCAGATACCCCAAAACCATCTGATGAAATGGTCACCGAATCCGTTCAAACGCCTGGTGACCCGCTTTCGAGACTCGACTCGGAGATGTTTGATATTCTCCACACTAAAAAATTTGGTACAGTTGACAAAAGATGCAAACGATATCTGCAAGTACTGCGACGTTTTCTCGTGCTACGCGACGGATTAAACGAAAAGTCCGAAACAGCAGAATCAAACGAGCCAGATTTCGAGTTATTACCTCAGAGTGAGCAAGAGATTTTAAGCAATATCCCGCGCTTATACAAAACCTGAGCAAAGAGACTCCTACAGTATTGGAAAATAGCAGCGCCCGACCGGCTCAAGTGGGACGACACGGGTACTGTTACCATAGACGGTCACACGATTCAAGCTTCCAATATTGTCGAGCTCTTGAGCGATGTCGTTCGGAAACGACCCGTCAAAAGAGGCAGGAAAACAGAGAGAGATGAGGATAGCAACGCACTGCCCGTCGGCCAGCTAGAATTTGCAAAGTTTATAAGAATTACCGGTACTCCGAACGAATTAATCGGTAACGCAAACATCGTGCAAATAGGAGAAAGGCTAACGGAGCCCATAAATACAGCAAAACGGCGCGTCGCACGCTCAGTCCCTGATCCGTGGGCCGAAGCAGCCGCAAGCCTGAACGCTAGTTTAGCGCAAGACGCGTTACCCACAGCGAAAGGAAAGATCAGAAAATGGTAGAGAATGAATCTGTGAAGAGAGAATCGCGCGACTACTCGGAGCATTATTACGATCCCAGACACGAGGCTGGCTACGCGGGTGCACGGAATTTGCTACGCGTAAACAGAAAAGGTAACCCCCTTGCGGACGATAAAGAGAGAAAACAAGTGTATAAATGGCTGAGCAACCAAGACGCTTATACCCTACACAGGCCTATCCGCAGGAGATTCCCGAGATTACGATATGACGTCACCAACATCGACGACGTATGGGAATGCGATCTGATGCAACTCACAACGCTACAAGAATACAACGACGGTTACAATTATCTCCTCGTTGTCGTCGACGTGCTGAGTGAATACGCATGGGTAGAATTACTTCGCGATAAGACTGCTTCGGCCGTGGCAACAGCGTTCAAAAACATCCTCAAGAGTGCCAACGGACGCATTCCAATCTGCTTACAATCGGATCGCGGTAAGGAGTTTGTCGGTGCCCCGTTTCAAAAGCTTCTCAAGGAGCGAGATATCAGTTTCAGAGTTGCGAGGAATCCCGATATCAAGTGCGCATGCGTAGGGCGGCTCATCAGAACAATTAAAGAGCGTATCTGGCGCTATTTTACTCACAAAAACACTGAGCGCTAGATCGACGTCGTACAGGGTATACCACACGCGTACAATCACACTTCGCACACCGGCACGAAAATGAGGCCTGTAAAGGTCACGATTCATAACGCCAGAGTGGCTAGAGAGAATTTGGAACACCGCGCGCTGAGCCAAACCGTCAGGCGAAAAAGAAGCGCGAGATTTACAGCTAAATACGTGGTCGGTGATAACGTACGCATTAGTCGCACGAAACATACATTTGAGAAAGGTCACGGAAAAAACTACAGCGAAGAAATCTTCAAAAAAAGCAGAGTTTCACTCCGTCAGAATTTGTACACGTACGAGCTTCAAGACTTGAACGGCGAGATCATCGATGGGTATTTTTATACCGAAGAACTCACCCTGGTTGGGAAAGAACGTTTGGCGGATGATCAGAATTCCAAAGTATAGAGTGTCATAAAATTCAGAGGACGTGGTAAAAATGAAGAAGTACTCGTCAAGTGGCTCGGATATCCTGCCAAGTTCAACAGTTGGGTGAAAGTTAGCGAGTTAGAGTCGATTTGAGATTCAAGGCTCGCGATGGAATTTCAAGACGATTATTACTTGGTCCTGCCGAGCAACAGCAGCATGCAATACTATCCCGACAACGCAACGACGTACTTTACCACCCATCTGCCCCGAGACTTTCGACTCATGGGTGATTGGCGTGTTGGCCTCGCCGAAATCCGTATACCCTGCACGATAATGCACATTCAAGAGAACGAGAACACGTACATTTTCAACAAATCCGGGAGGAGAATTGGCGGACGACTTTGATCAGAAACTCTACTATCCGGTTGGTATATACTCCACGATTGAACAACTGGCCGCCGAAATCAATAGCTCGCAGATATATGAGAAACATTACGTATTCGAACCTGCTGACTTGCGGAAAGGGTTTTACGTTTTCAGGCAAAATTGCTCGTGCACACAGTCGCATTACACGATTTTTAACGAGAAAATTCTCCGTATCTTTGGCTTCGAAGATCCCGAGCAGCGAAACACGGGTACATTCAAAACATCACCCGACACCATTGTTGCGGGGCCGAGACCCGCTTCGTTGTCTCGAGCAATACCAGATCAGCTATTCGTCTACACAGATATTTGTGAGCCGTATACAGTAGGTGACACCCAAGCCGGATTACTAAGAATCGTCTCATTGGACGGTTCTAGATACGAGTTTGGCGGCAATATCACCAAACAGTTTGCACCGATTAACTACATCCCTCCGCTCCAACACGGTATTCAAAGCATAGAGATAGATATAAGGAATCAACATGGTCAGCACATACCATTCGAGTACGGTACTCTGACGGTTACGCTTCATTTCAAGCGCAACCGCTAAAAATGATATCATGAGCCATTACGTAGCATATTACGAGGACCAAATCGGTGGTGGTGTGAAAAGATACTTCACGGGATCCACTCATCAGCGCGGCCGAGGTGTTGGTGCTTGGTTTGGTGGGTTCGCGAGAATGATTCTACCGTACATCGCTAGTGGTGTCAAAGCGGTGGGTAAAGAGGCCATGCGTACTGGCATCAACGTATTGGACGACGTGGCGAATAACGGCATGAATTTTACGGATTCTCTGCAGAACCGAGCTAAGGAATCTGGTGAGGAACTCAAAAAGAAAGCAGCTGAGAAATTGGCAGAGATGACAGGCTTCTCACCCCCTATTTCGTAGGGAATAGCGGAATTGAGGAAGCTTTGATGGAGAAATAGGGGTAAAATAGCGGAAATCTCAATAACGAACTCAACGGATCTTTTGAAAGGTGTTTATTCAGAATCTTCATTATCAATCGGAAAATAGCATGAAAGTCGAAGTTCAGAATAGGTTATGGCACTAGTTGACGGAATAATGACGGAGTATTCTTACATTACAAAGTAAAATGGAGTGAGTGAATTTTTCAGAGATTTTCTTAGTTATTGTAGTTCTACTCGAGATATCCTCCCAAAACTGTTAATCGGCATCTTATTCAATAAGCTTCAGATCTAGTTCAACAAGTCATGGTTGAATTATAATTGATGGTACATTCGATCAGAACCCTCTTTCTGCATTCCGGAAAGTGTAGTCAAGTCACTTTGGTTTTGGAACCTGCTGTGATATGAAGTGATGATGAATGAAAAATCATTCTAGCATACGTGATCACGTTCTCTTTTTCATCACAGAATCACGTACTTTGGAATTCCGTTTTTCTATTTCGCGGGTCAAATTATCTAGTATCGCTCTTTGACTTTTTTCTTTAGCTCTCAAATTTTTCAGACTCTTTGTGATCTCTTGGATAAAGTTCATACTAAGTTTTTTATTGGTTGCATCAAGGAGCATTTCTTCGATCCGATCAACATCCTGTGAAGCTTTATCACACTCTGTTCTAGCAATCTCTACCTCTTTTTCCAAATTTTCTATGCTTTTGACTACTTTTTTCATTTGTTCCAGAGCTATTTTATTTCTCTCCTCCGACTCCAAGTTGGACTTTTTCTTTTTTGCTTCATCTTCAGCCTTTTTTTTCTCATTTTCTAAATGAAGTGCATAAGATGAACGTGCTCCACGAGCAAGTTTCATAAGGTCATTGTTTATTGGGAAAGTCCATGATTTCGAGTCAAATTCTTTGAGACCTTCAGTAATCAAAAATTTAGCATTCAGAGTTCTGTCGGACATTCTAGTTTTCTCTTTAGTCAGAATCCTCCCAGAGACTGAGAAACCACGTTCTACGTCAGCACTTCAGTGGACAAGAGAGAGACTTGCTTTCACGATAGGAGCAATAGTTGGATACCTAGGGAGGTTCTCACTTTTGAGAGCGAAGATTTTACTCCAATAAACATCTATCCTTTCTTTTGGCTTTGGAGAAAAAGAAACATCTTCGTCCACTTGTAATAGTGTCCATTCGATTGAAAGGATATCAATATCAACATACTCGAGAGGCAATAGTTTTGCGATCTCACGAATGTGATTCAAACTTCTAGAACTTTTGACTTGTTCGGGAGCAAGGCACTCAAAATATTTCAAGTGAGATTAATTTTTAACTTTTATGAGTAGATTATCATGGCTCTATAACATTTTTTCGCTCCAAGAATGTTGAGTTATCTATTTTGCTCAAAGCCGGTACTAACTTGGAGCAACCAGTACCGCAGTTCATCTCTTCCGGTTGTAAATGAACGTTTCCATCTTCAAGAGATTTTATAAGCGCAATATCTAAAACATCATTAGGTATGCTCGACGGCTTTATGAAGTTTTTCAGTAGGATGTGGACTAATTTTGTTAACTGGGAATGAACAATGTGTATCAAAGGCTCAGTCTTTTGCATGAGTAAGGTAAATTCCCTGGTGAAAATTTTTGATAGATAGGCTACATACTCCAGCGATGGTTTTGTCAGAGGATTATTCACAAATTCACGCACTTCCTTATAATTCTGTTTTCCTACTGTATCTTTGTCATTTTTGGGGATGTAAACAAGAATGAATTCTTCTATCGCTGGCCACAATTTCAAAGTTGTCTCTGCTGCTTCTCCAAGCGTGAGCCATCTTACAGTGCAATGATGAACGAGTTGATAGACGGTCATATTCATTGACTTTTGTACATTTTCAAAGTTCTGTACCCTAAGTTCACTGTGATTAACAAAATAGTACAATTTGATCACACCATCACTCACATCTAAGGGAAGACTATTTACACCCTTCATAAAGGTATTATCCACCACGTGTAAAAGACAAGTGCCGATGTTAATCATTTCTTTGCGGCCCAATTCTCTCATTTTAGTATTAAACAAGTTTATTACTGACTTATTAACATTTGGGCCGTCACAACCTAGGGTCAAAACTGATAGGAACGATAAGTCGTGGTCACAGAGAGATTTATTGAGAAACCCGAAAAGAGTTTTAGCATCACCTCGAGGAATGAAATAAGTGACTAGGTGGCGATTTACTATTCTATTCAAAGATCCGGACCAGAAACTTACTCTTACTTGAAGTTCTTTCTTCTTCTTTGAGTTAGGCGATTCATCAAACTGCAACACGAATTTCGTGTTAGGTCTCCGAAGGTCAACGAGCAAACGACTTAAAAAATGAGGCCCTAATGCATCTGTCATGTTATATGAAACCTTAGTTGCGCTTAGAGAAAATGACTCTGGTACACCTCTAGGGAACATAGCTCTGAAAAGGTACTTTTTATCATTGCAAGCACTGACAGACCCATTATTCACGACGAGGTCCATGATGTAGAAAAGTTCAGCTCGTGTTGCTTCATCCTCCAGACTAAACATTGGAATCACATTTTGGTTTCCTCCTGATTTTTGTGATTGTGTTGCGCTAGATTTTTGTTGTTGGCTATTTTTATCAGTTGAAGGCTGAATATTGATCATCGGTTGAGTGGTGGCCGTGGGTTGAACGATGGCTGTGGGTGGTATTAATACTCGCTGCCCGCCAGCGATTTTGGGTCTGTTCTTTTCATGTTTAGTCGTTTCAGAATGCTGGCTGAGAGCACCAAATCCTTTTGCACATGAATATGACGAATTACATATCTTACAAAAAAATGAGTAGATGTTCTCTTCTCTCTGACACCACGAAGAGACGAGATCACCATGCTTGTCTTTACGGCTCAACCAATTCTCTTGAAATTCAGTTCTATGTGTCATTTTAAAGCAGAAAGATGTATTCCACCTGCAAAGAATTGAAAGAATGTATCTCCGTACTGTTACTATTACATTATTCATGATAGCTCACAATATTAGCAATTATGCGAAGGGACGTGAAAGAAAATATACAAAGAGCCTTCATGATCTGAAGTAAGAATACCAGATTCCGCTCAGCAAATGAGCAATGTTTGTGATATGGGAGTTCTCATTACGCTAACGATTTTATTAGACCAGGCAAAATTACCATCATCGTTGTGCAAAAAAAGGTTCATGAAATTTTTCATTGGAATCCTCTCCGGAAGACCCTAATTTAGTCAGTGATGCATGTTTCCAAGCCGAAATCGGGTGCAAAATTGTTTGAACCAAAATTGTTGGAACAAATTGTAAAAATCACGAATTTTGTTCTGAAACAATCTTCAATGGGTAATTTCAGGAATATTGAACAAAAAGTTACTCTTGTCGTTTCTCTCTAGAAGTCATACGTTCCGAGCTATAGACATTGGTCACTTGGAAGAAGACCCAAAAATCGCTAAAATCTGCTCAGAGCAAATAGCTCCAACAAAGGACTCAATAATCGGTGCCGGAAAATTTTTCCCTCGAAAGAACTAGTTTTCACAAAGAAAATGGCCTGAAGTACGTCCGAAAAGATTGTGTCTTGTCGGAGCTATGATTTTTTTAGAATAGGCTAAAAAAGGGCCTAAAATTGACTTTTTATGGGCCCTAATACCCATTGGGGGTTGAAAAAAATCTGTAAAAATTTTTTTTGTACTTTTCAAACATAGTACTAATGGAGAAAAAGTTTTTTGGATTTTTTCCAGACCCCCCTGGTGACGGCATTCGTCGAAATGCTCCGAAATGGCCCATATATAGTCAATACGAACTCCATTAGGAAGCTGAGCATTGAAAATTCTCGAAAAACAAGTGGTTCCCGGACGGAAACATCATTACTGCTTTTGGGTCTCGTAGAACATTCTAGAGAATAGATTTGCATGCTATGAACGTTGATTTCTCCTTTGATTGATGCTTTCATTCAACGTCAAAAATAGCAAAATTTGTATTCCTTCATTTTTAAAACACCTTTAGCTCAGAAATGACGGCTTCTAGAGAAGAACGACAAGTGTAACGTTTTGTTTCAAATACCTTAAATTACTCATTGAAAATTGTTTTGGAACAAAAAACCGATTTTTACAATTTTTTCAAACGATTCAACACTTCTGCGCTCCATTTCAGCTTGGAAACATGCATCCTTAGCTAAAGTAGGGTCTGAAGATTATTTCACTGAAAGATTCCATGAACCCATTTTTGAACACGATGGCGGTGATTCCACTTAGTTTATATTGGACAATTTGGTATTCATGAGCATGGAATATTTCAGCAAAACGAATTGTTTCGGAATGGTGATCCTTGAAAATTTAGGAGAATGCGGATCTCACGATCTCGTGAAAGTAATACTATAGTACAGAGTTGATGTCCATGTTGACAAGCGAGTAGGCAAAAACTGTTCATTGGAATGGCATCTACGCGATTCAGTAGTTTGTACGAAATTCACTGTTCATTCAGGATTTGTATAGATAGATTCAACGCACAATCAAACCGCACATAAAAATCATCGCTATTTTGACCGCACTGTCGAGATTGTAGCGAGCAGATTGGTTTTTGTTCGCACCTCAGACCGGCTCTTTTACGGATTGGCGAATTTTGAGCAAAGTGCCCATTATCGTATTATCAAAAGCATAAAGACCATCTACTCACTGTTATTCACACCAATTTGTCGATCCTCTCTCATAGATTAGCATGTGAGCGATTCACTCCACCTCGCAGAACTCTCGTAGAATGCATTAGGCGACTCGAAGGACTGAGATTCGATGATTGCCAGCAGCGTAAGAAAGAGCCACATGAGTATGTGCTCTCTTCCGGACGAACCGTAACGAACTGTCATCGGCTACAACTAAGAGGGTGTACGAGCTCACTTCGAATATCGAGATCCTCAACTTGCGACAAGTCATGGTGTCGCAGATCGAGATCTCAAATTTGTTTATATCTCGAGCAAGAAGTCGCTGATGCCGTAAGCCCGAGAATAAAATAAAGCGCCACGATAAAACTCGGGAAGAATATGCGGCAACGCGCTTCGTTCCTCATCTCACCACATCGTATACATGCCAGAACGACAACCGACACTTGATACTCATGCGATAACAAGATCATGCCATAACAAGGAATCGTGTTACTTCGAATAGCCGTGGACTCGATATTGCAATCGCGAGTTATATTAGCATGCATAGTTTGAACGAACGAGTTCGTCGAAATGCTTTTGAATTACCGCTGTTCTGCAAAATAGAGGGGGAATAGCGGACAGTTTCAGAAAATAGGGAGGAATAGCGGATGGCTTCGAAGATAGGGGTAAAAAAGCGGAATAGCGGAAAATGTGAGAAGCCTGAGATGATGAAAGGTTCTGGCTATGGATCGCGAGCGGCGAAGCGACGCCGACAGTCTCGTAAAACGCGTGGATCCGTGCGCACCGTAGCCTCTCGTGGCAGCAGTAAGGTCAAGAGGAGGAAAGTGACTCGGAGCAAAGCTAAAAAGGAGACTGGAAGATCATCTGTGAAGCGGAAGACCCCGAGAGTGAGAAATTTGTTGGATATCTTTGGCCCGCACGGTATCTAGAGTGGTCATGGCGTTCTTACATACCCATTCGAATGAGTGCATGTCGAGCGAGCTGGACATTTTTTCCCTGCCCTCGACGCAAACTTCGATCGAAAGCAGCAGTTTTCTGTATTACAAGCCTGTTCCTTTGCTGACAGACGTGGTTGACGCCCCAATCGAATTCGTCGTCCCTTCCGCTAGCGAGCATTACCTGGATCTCGCTCACACTATGCTCCATGTGCGAGCAAAAATCATACTCGTAGCCGCGGAAGCCGAGAATCGAATGGCAGCGCCCATCAACAACTTTTTACACTCGCTCTTCCATCAGGTTGATGTATTCCTCAATCAAAAAGCTGTCTCACCACCCAACAACGCCTACCCATACCGCGCCTACTTGGGATCTCTGCTGAACTATAGTCCTGCAGCTAAGGAATCCCACTTGACATCGTACTTATGGCGAGAGGACACGAGCAACAAATTCGATGCTGCTGCAAACAACGAAGGAGAAGCAGCAAACAACGGATTAGCCTATCGTCAGTATTTCACGTTGGGTGGTGAAGTTGTTGACATGATTGGCCATTTACATTGCGATTTGTTCAACCAAGACCGTATGCTCATCAACGGTGTGGAGATGAGAATACGTTGTGTACGAAGCAAAGACGCTTCCTGTCTCATGGACGCCTCCGACGACGGGCGCTTCAGCGTTCAAATCAAAGAGGTATCTCTCGTGGTTCGTCGAGTTAAAATAAGCCCCGGAGTATTAGTGGGACACGCAAACGCGCTATCCAAATCAACGGCCAAATATCCAATCACCAGGGTCAAGGTAATATCCTTCACGATGCACACGGGCATCCTTGGAGATAGATTGGACAACGTGATTCTCGGGCAACTATCAAGCGGATCATCGTTGGATTCGTGGACAACAGAGCATTCAACGGAAACCGACGAATGAACCCATTCAATTTCCAACATTTTGGAATCAATTACTCATCTCTATACGTCGACCGTGTTCAGGTTCCATGCAAACCACTGCAGCCAAAGTTCACCGGAAATAATCAACTCTACATTGATACTTTCCAAACGCTCTTTTCGGGCACGGGAATTCACTTTGCAAACGAGGGTATAGGCATCGATCGACTCAACTACAGAAGAGGAAACTTCATCACAGCGTTTGATCTGACTCCCGATCTATCCGCCCTTTCGGCAACACATTGGAATCTCGTTCACTCGGGCAGCGCGCGCATAGAAGTCCGATTCGACGAGGCGCTCGCGCAGACCATCAACTGTATAATTTACGCCGAGTACGACAACGTCCTCGAAATCGACGCGAGCAGACAAATCATAACGTACTTTGGCGCATGAGGTGGGGGGGGGGAGGATGATGGAGGGGATGAGTGTATAAGGGTGGCTGCTGGCCGGCCGAGAGCATCAGTTCGCTCAGTTACAATATCGACGCACCAAGCTAGTAACCATGGCCATGGATTTTGCCATCGATATTCACGGTTTTCGAGATGTGACCAGGCAGTTCGTCCCCAAAGAAGTCGCCGTGGTGTCGCTGCCGAACCGCATCGTTCAGCATTGGATAGTGACGCTTTCGATCTCCTCACGGAGGATATGAAGATTACCAACAACTACTGCACGAGCCGAGTTCACGGACTGGAATGGGTGGATGGAGATATATCAATTGACAAGCTGCGTGCTCGGTTAATCGAAATTGCGAGGAATTCGGGTAATATATACATCATTGGCCGCATAAAAGCTCAGTACCTCGAGTCAATTATGAGCAGAAAAATCATCAAACTCGAGCGGCACAGAGGACCGAATTTCAGACAGCTCAACAACGTATTCATCGGGAACGCGACGTGTACTCATCACGCTTTCAGGACAGTGAAAGACGAATCCAATCAAGCAGAGAACAGATGCGCTCTGCACAACGCTGAACAGATCAGAAAGTGGCTTCGTTCAATTCTACCGATTGAGATTCGAGACCGACCCGACATTCAGGAAGAAGACGTTCGATTTGCCCTAATGTACCACGAAATACTCTCAAGAAAAACTGCAACTCTCGCAGGCCGTGATACAGAGGACTACATCAAACGTAGCCCGCACGACCGACCTCAATTTCCCCTCGGCGAGGAGGGTGTCAACGACATCATCGACGGTCCGACGAGTGAATCTACATCCACATCCACAACCAGCGATGAACACACGCCAGGTAATGCAAGCGGTTAGAGGCCTGGAGGCAAACTCAATTGGTGTCTACGCAGCCGATCACGTGCCGAAGATCTTGAGTTTGCCTGCCGCCATCATCTCGAATCTGGATACGGCGAACAAACAGGGGTCTCATTGGATTGGGATCTACATTGACAGGAGGGGACATGGCGAATATTCCGACAGCTACGGTCAACCACCCTCTTCACCACATCATCTCGACCGTCTCAAGAGAAACTGCAACCGCTACGAATGGAACAAGAAATCGATGCAGAGTTATGACTCGCAAGTTTGTGGTGAATATTGTATTATGTTTCTGTATTCTATGTGCAGCGGTGGTACTCTACGCGCGTTCCAGCGCATCTTTTCTTCCAACACCCGCTCAAACGATGAGATCGTGGCGCGTTTCAGGTGCGATGTGATGAAGAAATTACGTGCACGCGTGATGAAGAATAGAGTTTATAAATTTCCTCGAGAAAGCTCGGTGGGCTCGGGCTCTTGTGTACAATCCTGTCAGTCGGGACTCAATTAACACATCTCCGAAATGTAATATATGTCTGAATCCTTATTATATTGAATACATTTGACAAATATACGAATGATCTCTTGTTATTCACCCACACCCATATGAAGAGAGTTATTTGAACCATTCAAGCATTATGACAATCATCTCTCACTCAAAAAGTTTGCAACAATTTTTCTGTAACGAAGATGTTTGGAGTAAATCATATCTTATCGAATGATAAATTGCTCAATTATCAAGCAAGCCGGAAATAACGGCTGAAAAATACCCCGATGCTAATAGTATCCCGATACCAAGGGTAATTTGAGACCCCAAGCTCAACCTCCGTCGTTGCTGAGCATACAAACGGTTGGTAAGTAGTCGAGATAAGATGATTATGAATCTCAAAGTCTAAAAATATGTCCATATAATATCTTCAACGGTCACTGAATTCCTCTGCAAGCGTCGGGTTACATACGTCTTATCGCTTATCCATATGGCGTAACGTCTCGGAATTCCTGCACGTGTCGTCCGCTCACGCAGAACTATACGATGTTTATATGATATCGATATCTCCAACCGTTACTTAATTCCGTTGCAGACTCGGTTCACATGCGTCTTATCACTCATCTGCTCATGTTGCACTAACGGTCACTCTCGAGATGCTCGAGCGATGAGTCATCGAGAGAACCGTTGACATGCCGTGTCTCGTTTCCCCTTCTCTCTACAACATTCTCCCTCCACTACGACATGTTGCAAGAGGAGGGATGAGGGTATAGGTGGCTCGCGCTTACGCTGACGGGCACACAGTCGACATAATCGAGTCCGCGAGCCTAGTCCGATTGCTGATTACTCCATATTCAAGATGGCCGATCTCATAACCCTCGCCGCCGCTTCAGCTGACATCGAGGACGAGGCCCTCGCCACCGCTGCCGCCGCTTTCGACGACGTTGCTGCTTACCAGCTAGGCGACAACATCTCCGATTCTCAGGTGGTTGATTTTAACATTCCTGAATCTCAACCGTTCGAGTCTAACAACGACGCTCAAGCTGCCAAGGAGAATATGGCTCCACCTGCTGCACCTGTGTCACGTAACGGATCCAGAGCGGTGACATTGGCTCGTGATTTACCCAACTTACTATTCTCGACCACTTACGCAGTGAACAAGTCCGACTACAAGAGAGCCTGTGTCGGATTAGAATATTCGGGAGGAACATACCGGCCCGTCGTCAAGCTCGGCAGCCATGGGACACCCCTCGAGCACGTCACGTTTGATGCGGCAAATTGGGAGCTTTTCCTTGAGAAGATGGAAGCAATTACCGGATATCTCGAAAATTCCTACTCTTTGGCGCAAAATCCTGGAACCGGATCAAAACTCTTCCTGCCATCCCACGACATCTTCTTCACCACCTCGTACGGATCGAGGGCAATATTCATCGACGAACGGCCACAACTCCCTGTGGTGCGACTGTCAACCATCGAGGAAGAGGCGCAAGATGGAGAGAAGGAGCTGTGCGAGAAGAAGAGAAAATTCGACGCCACGCCAACATTCGTCATGCAGCAAGCAACATTCGAAGGCCTACGACGTCTGCGTGAGTGCATAGCTACAAAATTGAAGAAAAGTGAAGGAGTGTGTGATTTTGTGAATCGTGCAATTGAATACGTGAACAATTCTGTACGTGAATTGATGCAGAAAGAATCCACCGAGATGAGATTCAATATATTGAAAGATGTGGTTTCATTCCGTCATTTCTTTACGATGAACAGTGAACTTATCAAAAGTGATGTTATATCAAGACTCGACTATTCATTTAGGAACGATAATTTGAATATATTGTTCTTGGAACTGCGTGCATTCGGTATGGCGAATCTTGCAAAAGACATATTTGATTACATGGATGCGAATGCTCAATTGTGAAGCGATAAGGAATAAATATCTCGACTCCCTTGTGCATAGTGAAATATGGGAATAAAGAATGAGATAATCTGTACTCTTATGCTTATCTTTCTTCCAAGTTACCCCCTCCCATCAAACAACTTAGCCCAGAAGACAAATTATTTCAATACGCTCATATATATCAAACTTTCTTAATGTTCTCGAAAAACATAAAATCAGAGACGATTGACATCGGCATTCAGTCCATTCTTCACCGCCTCATAGAGCGGACGTACACATTAGGTTCTTTTGGTGCAAAGCACTTTCTCAACATGGGTCAAGACAATAGTAAATACTCCCGCTTGGAAGATGACAGGAGCGGGAGGCAGAGACCAGGAGAGAAGAAAGAACCATCAACCTGGGGCAAGTTCCCGGATAGCGCGAGCGATAAGACTCGTCTGCTCCCAAAAGATGACAAAAGGAAAGGAAGGTACGAGAAATCCTAAGATATGAATTCATTTTCACTTCTCCGGTTCTAGAAAAACAGTAACCGATCGTGGATTAGGCCCGCACTAGGGGATACCACGTGAACAAAAACGCGCCAAGACATCTACCTCGTTGGAAGGTGCGGAAACGATGTCCTCATCCATAATTTGAATAATTTCCCCCGAAAATGTCGATAATACCGTTCCCCTGGAAAAATATCACGCGTAGGTAAGGGAGGCAACCCGTTACCGGCCGATAACAATCATTACCCATCATCATATACTACCATCTATCGATAAAACGCATTCCCACTTACCGACCGTTGATAACCCAGATGGCGCTGCGTTCCACCAGGCCCATGTGCAGCACTTTTCAATCTAAACATTGCGTGAACTCAGAGTACTACTCGGTCACACCGTGATGCGTATACCTATATATCGCGGCGATATATATAGCTATACACACGGCTACACCAGCGGGACCATCAGCTGCTCGGTCCCACTTCTTGTTTATTACCCCCACCCCATGACCTTTATTGTAAACAATGCGTAAACACCATCAACTGATGAGATAACACCTTACGCCAGCCACTCCCAATGTTATTATTCCCTCCTTATCGCCGTGACCCACTAACCGATAGAGATAAGGAAATACTACGCCACACCCTGACCTTGGTGACGTCAGCGATAAGATAGGCCCCGACGCTCGACTCCCTCACACCACCGCGCTGATAAGATAAGAGATAAGATGAGCCACTCGGCGAGACTGCCCCACACCACCGTGACGTCACTGATAAGATAAGATAAGCGATGACGTCATTTGTTATGTCTCGCTATACCGGCACTCATACTACTACTGCTCTTTGGTTTGAGATACTCATCTACCACTGTTTGAGCCGTTCACGTCTATTTGAATTTGAATTCAAAATTCTTCTAGAAAACTCCAAATTTCTCTACGCTCATGCCGTTGAACTCACCTCACGTGATTTGCACACGGCCCGCGAACCGCACTTTTAGTCCTTTTCCGCGCGATTTGAAGTAGTTGCGATCCGACGGCCCGCTCGTGAGCATTACTTTGCGTAAGCGCAGCTCACGAGCTTTTCCCGCGCACGCCAGCTTTTTTTCGTTTTTGATTTTTTTCACGGTAGATTTTTTATAGTTCAAGTTGTAAATTGTTCAACTCTCTAGTTCTTTCGCGTGGATTTAGTTAGATGTAGCGTAGGCGTTCTTAATAAACGTAATCAGTTATTTTAAAGTGAAATCGCGAGTGATTATTTCTGCCCTGCTCTTTTTCTCCTCTCTCGGCCCTCAGCCATCCCAAGTTACGAGGCGTGTGATGCACTTGCACACACATTTTTTGGTCCTTCGAGCCGGATATCCAGTGCCATGGAAAAGGGCTCTGGCTGAGTGTGCGGGCTTTTAGGCTGAAGATTCAGCCAGAGAGAGTCGAGCGAGCTGGGTAGATCTCCCGATCGCGATTTCCCGCTAAATCTAACTCGCGCGCTAGAGTTTTCGCGTGCACTCGTCGCAAATATTCCACGGCGTGGAATTCGCGAGTGCAGTGAGTGTCGTGGAGGTGGACTTTTTGGTGCACGTGTCAAGTGCACAGTTCCAGTGTTTGTGCAATACAAGCACATTTGAGTGCGTGTGCAGGCATCTCGTTGCATCTTTGGCGAAGGTGCACGAGCTTCATCAGGCATAGTCCTCATCGAGTTCCTGAAGAAGCGGTTGGCGAGCGCCAGCACCAGGAGGCACGCGGGACCCGTACGAAACATCGTCTCGGTCTCTCCCTCTCCTGCTTCAGAGGCTCAGCAGCGAGGCTACCAAGGCGGGCGGCGCGAGGGGTCTCTCCCCGCCTCTCACCTCACCGCACACATCGGCATCGGCGTGAGGGCAGCAGGCATCGAGCGAGTCCAGCCCGTTCATCGGCAGCTCATCGATTCTCGCTCGCGCAGCAGCGCGGGCGATCACGTGATCGCGCCCTGAGCGCGTTTTTATGCTCGCCTTGTGTACTTTATGACCTCAACTGTGCAGCAGTCATAGACACGTCTTCGAGTTCACTCGTGTGAGTCAAAGATACAGCGAAGGCGTGAACATTTGCTATTCTATTCGGCACAGCTGTGGTTTATCTGCATTAGCAGAAGTACTATACATTTTCTCACCGTCGGATCGTCGTGAAGAAAAAGCACTGCTGTTTGCTCCTTGCAAGGTCGACTGGCATATATTCTGTTTAGATCTTTCGTTTTTATTTCACGTTCAATTCTACAATGGGGACAGTTAATTTCGATGACGAGGTATTGCGTCAAGTGCGCTCCTTGGAAAATATCAAGGATTTTGTCAAGAATACGCAGCGGCTTGATACTGCGAATCCCTTGCAATATGCTGATTATATTAACCGGCAACAAATTCTCGACAAATGTTGGGATAAATTCGAGGATCGGGACTTGTTACTCGGGCCCTTCAAGGATGTGAAGAAAGACAGTTCCTATAATAAGATGGACGTGTATACGGACGTTCTTAATGCATATCCAGATGCAAAATCTTGGCTTTCGGCTCGTCTGCAAGGGACTAGACCCGCACCTGCACAGTCTTTTCACCATCAAAATCTACCACCGCAGCCCCTCCAAGTCCATGCATCACAGTCTCTCAGCTCTCATCGAGAGCGCATAAAAATTCCCAAATTTTCGGGGAATCGATTAGAGTGGAATTTCTGGAAAACGCGTTTTGAATCTCTGGTCGTCAAAGATAAGACCTCGGACGATTCCTTAAAATTTCATTATCTTCCTGAGGCTTTAGAGGGCAGTGCAGCGGATAATCTGAAGGGTTTTACTGGTGCTGCAACTGATTCCAATTGTGCGTGGCAAGCGCTATGTAACAGTTACGGTAATAATTGGCTGCGATTTTCAACTCAAATGCATGAGTTGTCTCGCTTACCTACTTCTAAGCAAGAAACCAGCTCTCACATCAGCAAATTATTGAATGTAGTCAAAGAGAGCATCGCGGTTTTCAAAGATCTAAAATTGACAGTCGAACATTTGGATGTGATATTGATTCATGCCATTGGATGCAAGCTTCCGCAGCAGACTAGAACTGATTGGGTCAAAAGTGATGAGAACAGTCGGGCAAATGCTTTCCCCGAATTTGCTAATCTTGAGATGTTTTTGGAAACGAGGATTCGTTCTCTTGATCTCGTAGAAGCTGACAAGGCTCGAGCTGCTTCGGCTAGCTCGCAGTCCAACAACGATTCCCAGAAACCGGCCTCTGGTCACTCTGCCAATTCAGGCAAGCCAGGGAACAAGGCTCATGACAGTGCCTCAGTACACGTCACAAACCCCAACAAAAAATCTCAGAATAAAAATAAAAGTGATTGTTCCTTGTGCAAGGGTGATCATTTTATTAACAAATGTTCCTAATTTACAGCCAAGACACCGGCTCAGCGCATGGATTTCGTGAAGAAAGAGAAGCTTTGCCTCAACTGCCTCGCATCTCGGCACGCTACCCAGGACTGCAAGTCCAAATACAACTGCATGGTCTGCGGAGCTGCGCATCACACCAAGCTGCACATTGAGAGTGGCACGGGTGGACGTGGTTCGTCATCGCAGCCCAGCACCTCGAAAAGCGCGCCGGCATCAACCCCAACGGACACGACTCACACGTATACAGTGTCATGTGGCAGTCAACAGCTTCTGTCCACAGCAGTTGTCATCCTCGGGTCTGCCGAGGGATCAAGGGTAACGGCAAGAGTTTTGCTCGACTCTTGCGCTGAAACATGCATCATTTCTGAGCATATGGTCAATCTTCTAGGGCTCGCCAAAGAGAAAGTGTGTGTCACTCTCTCTGGTGCGGGTAGCCCGACAGTGTCCAAGGCTAGAGTGAATCTCACTCTAAAATCTATGAAAAATCCTGATTTTTCATTGCAATTTTCAGCACTTGTGCTCAACCGGCTTTCGAAACTGTTGCCTCAGCGGATGGTGAAAGACAAGGGCTGGCCGCACTTGGAGGGCCTCCAGTTGGCCGATCCGCACTTTGGAACACCGGGTCGAGTGGACTGCATCCTCAACTCAGCGATCTTTGGTGCCACCGTTTTTGCTGAGAAGCGATGTAATCCGCATTGCACAAATTCACCTGTGGCTTTCAACTCCGTTTTTGGTTGGGTGCTCATTGGCAGCACAGGGTCGTCAGATGCTGCATCTCAAGATTTTGCTCCAGTGCATCATTGCGCTGTTGATCAGGAGTTGTCTGCAGCTGTGGCTCGCCTATGGGAGATTGATGAAGGTCCAAAAGCGTCTCGGCTTACGCCAGCAGAGGAAGAGTGTATGCAGCATTCTAAAAGGACCCACGAGCGTGATGCAGACGGGCGGTTTGTTGTCTGTTTGCCCTTCAACGGGACACTTTCATTTCTTGACTCGGAAGACATCGCTCGTGCCTGCGTCCTTCGTTTACAGAAGCGCTTCGCAAGACAACCAGAGCTTGCTGAAGACTATAACCAATTCATGGATGAGTACGCCAGCCTGGGTCTTATGGAAGTTGTACCGGCAAATGAGGTAAACAAAAAGCAATCCTATTATCTTCCTCATCATCCTGTTTTCGAAAAGGATTCAAGAAAGATTAGGGCTGTCTTCAATGCCTCTCAAAAAGACTCAGCAGGTAATTCATTGAATACCTCCCTTCATGTAGGCCCAAAATTACAGGAAGACATTACCGTCATCATCACGAGGTGGTGTTTTTACAAATTTGCATTTACTTGTGATATTGTGAGAATGTTTCGTCAGTTTCTTGTACATTCTGATGATGTAAACTGGCAACGCATTTGGTGGACTGCTGAGGATGCTCTTGTTGTTATCAGGCCTCTCACAGTCACTTATGGAACTGGTTCCGCTCCGTTCCACGCCAATATGTGTTTGTTGCAACTTGCTGATGATGAGGAGTTCAAGTTTCCTTTAGGTTCGGAGTGTCTCCGTAAGAATCTTTATGTCGACGATTTTTTAGCTGGGGGAGACTCCTTGCAGAAAGCTGAGCAGAAGCGAGCGGAGGTGATAAGCATCCTCGAATCTGCAGGTATGAAAGTGGACAAGTGGGCTGCAAATCATGCTGATCTGTTGCCGAGCATTCCAGCTGAGGATCAACTTCAAGGAGATCGAGAGCTAAGTGAGTGGCTTGCACCAGTACTCGGTCGAGCAAAGCTGCTTCTACAGTGTCTATGGTTGCAAGGACTAGGCTGGGATGATCATGTTTCAACAGCCATTCATGATTCCTGGCTAGAGTACCGCAATCAGATTCTCGAGCTGGAGTCGATTAGGATCCCTCGTTGGTTTGGAACCGTCAATACTGCAGAATGGACTTTACATGGGTTCTGTGATGCCTCGGAAAGAGCCATCGCAATGGTGATTTATGCTGTGACGTCTGGCGAGGATGTGTTCAAATCGAGCCTGATGTTGTCAAAGACGAGAGTTGCCCCACTTAAGGTCATCAGTGTGGCTAAGCTTGAATTAAGAGCTGCGAGCCTTCTCGCTGAGAAAATTGCAGACATTTTACCTATGCTTGAGTATCAGTCTAAAAGTATTTTCTGTTGGTCTGATTCTTAAGTTACTTTAGCATGGCTTAAGTCTCATCCATTAAAATGGAAAACTTTTGTTGCTAATCGAGTCAGTCAAATTGTATCTTCTGTACCTACAGCTGTATGGAGTCACGTACGATCAGCTGATAATCCGGCAGACCTGGCATCACGCGGATGCACTTCTTTGCAGCTCAAGGACTCATCACTTTGGTGGAATGGGCCTGCCTGGCTCCAGTCGGATGAATCGTCGTGGCCAACAAACATCGAGGTCGAGTCAACTGATCAAGAGGCTCGTTCCAAAGACAAATCACAGGTTTGGTTGGTAGAGGTGGACCAAGGTATGAAAGATTGGATACTTCAATTTTCTTCCTTGGACAAGATGTCCGCCATCTTAGCGTGGATACTTCGTTTTCGCCATAACCTCACCAATCCTGATAAGAAAAAATCTCATCTGTCTGCCAGTGAATTACAGGCTGGACAGATTTTGCTATTTCGGATTGTACAGAGAGAGGCGTTTGGTCAAGAAATACTTGACATTTCGGCTGTGAAGTCTGTTCCCAATCGCAGCCCTCTCCGGAAAACTTCTACCGATCATTGGTGCGGACGGCCTTTTGCGAGTAGGAGGCACACTTCAAAGTTCATTTCTTTCTGATTCTGAAAAACATCCGATTATATTGCCTAAATCTCATCATGTTACGAAACTATTGATTCGGAAGGCACACACTGTCACGTTACATAGTGGACAGAGATCTGTGCAAAATTATTTATTCCAAACATTCTGGATATTACAGGGACGCAATGTCATTCGCTCCATCATTCGTCAGTACACGAAGTGTGCGCGCTTCAACGCCAATACCTTGGAGCAGCAGATGGTACCCCTGCCTGCAGTGAGAACAAGACCTGCACGGCCATTCTCCCACACCGGCGTTGACTATGCTGGGCCATTCCTCATCAAATTATCAGGTGGTCGTGGCGTCAAAACAGTCAAGGCATATGTTGCCCTTTTCATCTGCCTGGTCACCAAGGCAATACACTTGGAATTGGTCTCAGATCTCACCGTCGAGGCTTTTATGGCTGCAATTCATCGCTTCACTGCTCGGCGAGGACTGTGCAAGGTCATGTGGAGCGACAACAGCATGACGTTCAAAGGCAGCGAGGCAGAACTTCACCGTCTGTTTGCTGAAACATCATCCATGGGCCAGGGCATCGCTGAGTCGGTTTCACGCGATGGAGTCCAATGGAACTACATTCCACCTCGCGCTTCCAATTTTGGAGGCATCTGGGAGTCAAATGTTAAGTCTTTCAAACGTCATTTTTACAAGGTCGTTGGAGATAAAAAGCTCACTAGAGAAGAATTCGAAACTGTTTTGGCCCAGATTGAAGCTTGCATGAATTCTCGCCCTCCGAGTGCAGCAAGTTCAGATCCTTTGGATGTTTCTGCTCTAACTCCGCGGCATTTTTTGATTGGAAGTCCACTAGTGAGTCCTCCTTCGCCCTTTACTGAAATTGACGACGATCGATCAGTCTGTTCGAGGTGGCTCCAACTTCAACTAATGAGGAACTACTTCTGGAGCAGATGGCAAAAAGAGTACCTCTCACAAGTGCAAGAGCGATCCAAGTGGCTCAAACCAAACCATTCGTTTGCTGTAGGCGATCTCGTTTTGTTCAAGGACAATCTGCTGCCTCCAAGCAAATGGTCACTTGCCCGCATCATGAAGCTTTGTCCAGGAAAAGACGGACTTGTTCGCCGAGTTGTCTTGCGAACTGCGACGTCCGAGCTCGAGCGCCCTGTCAACAAGCTCATTTTACTGCCAGTAGTTGACCGGATCAATGATCATCTCGACCGAGCTAGAGTCCTCATGGCGGGCGGCAATCCCGATGAGGAGCTCGAAGATTGAAGAGAGGAGAGAGAATATTTCAATACCTTTTTGTAAGACTTTTTTCTAGATCAGGGCTCAGTTAGGTAGCAAGCGATCGGAGTTCTTTCAAATACCCATTCTGCTTCTCTCCTGTCTCAATTTTTGTGTTCATGATTCTTTGTTCACTTGGTTTTCAATTACAACATCAATTGCAAAATTGTATAGATTATTCTGTCTCTCCTCCAGGAATTTCAATGCGTTTATACCATGCTCGCTTGCAATTAATTGTTATACGCACTTTATTTCAAATTTTTGATCTCATGATTCCAGCTGGTTGCGCATTGAATATTGCTCGTGATATAATGTAGCTTCGCTGTTGATTACATGTATCGGGTTGATTTTGCGTTTCAATTTTTTTGCGCTGCGTCGCAGAATACACTAAATTTTTTATTTTCTTCAACTCGATTCTTCTTCGAGGCATTGTTCATTTCAAAACTAAATTTTTCAATGAGGCGGGCGGTATGTTTGAGCCGTTCACGTCTATTTAAATTTGAATTCTAAATGCTTCTAGAAAACTCCAAATTTCTCTACGCTCATGCCGTTGAACTCACCTCACGTGATTTGCACACGGCCCGCGAACCGCACTTCTAGTCCTTTTCCGCGCAATTTGGAGTAGTTGCGATCCGACGGCCCGCTCGTGAGCATTACTTTGCGTAAGCGCAGCTCACGAGCTTCTCCCGCGCACGCCAGCTTTTTTTCGTTTTTGATTTCTTTCATGGTAGATTTTTTATAGTTCAAGTTGTAAATTGTTCAACTCTCTAGTTCTTTCGCGTGGATTTGGTTAGATTTAGCGTAGGCGTTCTTAATAAACGTAATCAGTTATTTCAACGTGAAATCGCGAGTAATTATTTCTGCCCTGCTCTTTTTCTCCTCTCTCGGCCCTCAGCCATCCCAAGTTACGAGGCGTGTGATGCACTTGCATACACAACCACTGTGTCGTTTAAGATACAAATCTACCACTGCCGGTATGTGATCACCGTTTTGCTAAGGAGGACCCTCGAGAATCTCGATGTCGAGAACAAAGGAGATCGAGCGTGGATATTACACATCAATTTCCATGAGATCAGGGATGCGCGGGAAGGTTCGAGATTCGTGAGTGACGCGAGGATATAGTTGTCTGTAAACGCAGAAGAACACGTGTTGCGCTATCACATGCAAGAGAAAAAAACACTAAAGAAGAACCCCAAAATTCTTCCTCGTTGATCTACAGGGTTTCAAACCAAAATTCTTTCATTGTAAAAGAAGCTGTTATACTGAATGCTGCAGAATCACAATATGATCAATGGTTATTTCTACCTCCGTGTGATCTCAGTCATTTGACCCCGAATGATCAGAGACAGGTGAGATGGTTGATTAGACATCACCATGGTCTCTACTGGAATCAGGGAACTACCGAATACAACAAGAATGTTTCGATGAAGCTCTCATGAGAGAATGCAGTGTCGATACGGGAGTTCTCCTATTCGTCACTGGAGCAGAGAAAAGGATGTGGATACCACAACTAGCTCCTACATTCGCTAGAACATTCAATATTGTATACTTGTTCAATATTTATGACGTATTTGATGTACCTGACGGTTTCTATCAAACAGCTGAATTCATTCACGACTCTTGTGAATTCGATAACAATCAAATCTTTGTGTTCAGTTTCATATCGATCCATCTCACACTATTTGAATTTTGGCGCGCTACCGCCATTCTGCGCTCGCGCTCAAATTCTTCGATGTCGCGTTTGCCGCCTTCCGCGGCTCTCGTCCGTCGCTCGTCCGCACCACCTCGCCAATGAGGCTATAGCGGAAAAACGTCCACCAGGGCGGCGCTGATTGTCATTCAAGCTCCCTAACACATGGATTTTGCTGTACGTGTACATCGGTGCGTGCTAGTGTCTATCTGTGTGAGAGAGTATGCGGCAACTCTCACAGACGCGCACGGACAGGAAATTGTATGTGTTGGACCACCAGCGCTCCTAGCGGCCGTTTTTTCGCTATACCCTCATTAGCATGTAGCTATAGGCAATAAATTAGTTTGTTGTTTCTTCACTTACAAAATGTGTCTGAGTGAAAATTATTCCAACCACCACTATCCGCGATAAACATTTGGTCCTTCGTGTGCCGGATCGGGATCAGTGAGTGGAATTCGAGTGGATGCGATATGATTCGCATTACCACGAGGTGATGGTGTTCGGACGAGAGTCTCCTCGGGCGACCAGCGGCGTCATCCTCGGGAGCTACAGCAGCAAGTGCTAAAGCTGTTATCTTGCCGGCGGATGTGGATTAATCCTCGATTGCTGTTTTTTTGGAGCATTGGTCCACCGGCAGCGGAGCGCAGATCGGGCAGCCTACAAGTCCGGAGCGCAGGCTAACCTCAACATCAGCCACGAGGTCTCGAGTCGCCGCACCCCTTGGAGACGACGGGAACGACCTGGGGGCCCAGGAGGGTCCTTGGGCATCGAGGGAATCATCGTGGGATTATTGGGCTAAGCTGTTTTTCAATTTTTTATTTCGACAGCTACTTTTCAAATTCTAAGAGAATTCAGAGATTCTTATTAGAATTCAGAGCATTTTCGCTCAAAGATTGAGCTTATTTTGCACACTTTAGTGCAATTAGGATCTATTTTGTACCATTCGTACGATATTTAGTACGTATGACCAAAAAATCTGAATTTCAGTCAGAATTTTATGATGTCATATGGGCATATACTGGAGTTATTGGCTTTTCATAGGGAGTCGTCCGTATGTGTGACCCACCTAGACATCTGGCAACACAGCTGACCAGAGTCACCGCAGCTGTTCATCAGCTTTGCGCAGCGGAGCAACGCCAGTCAGCTGAGCGGGGATACTTCGTTCTCGCCAACTCGACTGCATCGTGACTCCGTCTATAGCTAGATCGTCGCATCCCAGCGCAGCGTTCCAGCACACCACGCGATCATCGTCCGTACGGTCACGACGTTGATCTTCGAGATTTGAACTCGCAGTTTGAGTGAGTTTTTCCTTTAATTTATTTATGGATACGTTAATTCTTCTGATCGAGTACGATTGAGGTTAGGTTTGGGGAACAAGTTTACTCTGATCAAGGTTTTGATTTCTCTAACCTCAGAAAATATCGTTTTCATGCTATTGCATATTGGTTAGATGTACATATGTAAATAGTAGGGAGAAATTTGTGGATAAGTGCTTCCATCAAATCTTTAACACAGATTCGAAAAATTTCTCATTTTTTGGATTCGTAAATGCCTTCATTCTGGGTTAAATTTTGGCATTTCTTCAAAAGTTTTTGGTCAAATTTTCTAGCATTTCGGGCTAGATAATCGCACAGGATTTTGGATTCAATTGTTTTCGGTTCGCTTTTTGGTCGGCGATCTTCAGATTTTTGTACGTTGGGTTCGGATTTTTAGCAAAAATGGACGCTCTTTATCAACTCCAGTTGGATTTGCAACCAAAAATTGCTAACTCGTACACTAATAACAAGAAGTTGGGCCAGGAAAAAATGACAAAAGCTGCTGCTACGACTAGATTCGACAATCTAGAAGCTAATTTTCGAGCTTTTCGTCATAATCATAACAAAATCGTTGCTATGGAGCCAAAGGAAGCAGGTCACGATTACTTCGAGAATAATCTCCCCGATTCAGTAGAAGAGTCGTACCTAGCTAACAAATCTGATTTCCAAGAAGCATTAGATATCTTCGCGGACTTTGAAAGGGTAGAGAGGGAAGCTAATGAGACTATGGCTCCAGGAAATCCTAATGAAGCTGATCCGGAGGAGTCTTATGCTCTTGCAAAGATTGATATTCCTGTATTTTCTGGGAAAATCAGTGATTGGTCGAATTTTCGGGACCTATTCAAGTCATTAGTTCACCGTAGAAGTAAGATGGCTCCTGCTGTCAAGTTCTATCATTTGAGGACCAAGCTATCGGGTGAAGCTTTGGATCAGATAAAGAATATCAAAATGTCGGGTGATAACTATTAAAAGGCTTTATCGGATTTGTGCGAGTATTATGAGAATAAGAGAAGGCTCGTTAACTTATCGCTGGGGTCATATTATTCGTTGAAGTCTATGGAAAGCGATACCCATGCTGAGATGAAAAGACTTTATTCTGGTTCATTTGACACTGTCAATTTTCTGGCAGGGCTTGGACGTCCAATTAAGGAGAGCGGTGAGGACTTGTTCGTTTATTTTACTGTTTCTAAATTTGATTCAGTGACCAGGGAGGAATGGGAGAAGCATTTAGAGAAAACTAGTAATCCTGCTTCTATGGAACAATTAGAAAGCTTTTTCAAAGATCAGCTGTCCACTATGGAATCGATAGAGAGTAGTCAGAAACCTCATACGACTAGTCAACCAGCTAAACCTTCCGGATCTGGTAAGACACACTCGATGGCGACGGATACGGATTCAGACCATCCAAGAAAAAAGTGCCCTAGTTGTTCGGCCAGTCATCATCTTTCACAGTGCGATTCTTTCAAGGCAAAAAGTATAGCCGATCGTCGAGCTTTCGGAACGGGGAAACGGTTATGTTACATCTGTTTCGGCAATCACAGTGTAAAATTTCGTAAGTCGACTAAACTTTGTCGCAAGTGTAACGGGAAACATCATAGTTTCATTCATTCGGAATTTCAGAGGTCAGTCGAACCTCAGGGTAATGACAAAAAGGGTGATTCCGTCCCATCGGGGGATGGAAAAGGTTCGGGAAACGGTGATGATTCGCACGCTACTACTACCTCTTGTCTAACTTCGGTGGAAAGCTCAAGTTTCGTGCTTTTGCCAACGGCAGTCGTCGAGGTGATCTCATCAGACGGGTTTGAGTACTTCTTTACGGCTTTGGTTGATCACTGTTCACAGTCTTCTTCCATCACGGAGGATGCTTGCCAAAAACTCGGGATTAAAAGGACGAAATCGAAGGTACAAATCAAGGGTGTTGCTGACCTCAATACTTGTGTTTCTCGAGGTACCGCCAATTTTATCGTGCATCCCAGATTCTCTTCTGATTTTAGTTGTGATGTGACGGCCTTCATAATTCCTAAAGGATCTGGCTATAAGGCTTCTATTTCTTTGGGTATGGAAAAATGGGATCATCTCAAGGGTTTGGAATTAGCTGATCCCCAATTTCTCAAAACGCGATCGATTGATATGTTGCTCGGAGACAAGATTCACGCTCAAATCGTGCTTGATGGGGTGAAAAAGGCTAGAATCGACCCATCAAATCAACCTATTGCTACTAATACTGCTTTGGGTTGGGTTGTATCCTCTAGCATCGGTCAAAGCTCGGAATCTGCTGCTTCTTATTTCCACTTGGTCGATCATTCAATGTTAGACTCGATACTTGAAAAATTTTGGAAACAAGAAGAAATTCTTACGGTCAGTAAAAAGTTAACAGAAGACGATCGTGAACGCAAGGAATATTTCCAAGAGACCCATAAGCAAGACCCAAGTGGTAGATACGTTGTACGATTACCGGTGAAACAGGAACTGATGAATAGTTTGAATTTCAATCTCGGTGATTCCTATAGATCAGCCCTTCAAACGCTCTTTTCTATGGAACTTAAATTTGCGAAAAATTCGGATTTTGAAGCTAAATACAAACACTTTATGTTGGAGTATGAACAGCTCTCGCATATGGAAAAAGCATCAAACTTGTCGGATGAGGATAAAAATCGTGGCTACGTTCTTCCTCATCATGGAGTTCTTCAAGGCTCTAAAAAGTTACGGACGGTTTTCAATGGTTCGAACAAAATTCACGGCACGTCTTTGGATGATCTCCTCCACACTGGTGAGAATTTGCTCCCAGAGTTGATTTATCTGATTCTAAAATGGCGGCGTTATGAATTCGTGTTTGTAGCAGACATTGAGAGAATGTACAGGCAAATATTGGTAGATCCTCGAGATCAACATTTGCAAATGATCTTGTGGAGAGAAAATTCGGATTCAGAAGTTCTGCTCTACTTACTCAGATTGGTTACTTATGGGTTGAAATGCTCACCGGTTCTAGCTATCAGAGTGCTGAGACAGTTCGCAAAAGATTATCGTCACCTTTTCGTCCTTGCTATTAAAATCATCGAAGATAAATCTTATATGGATGAATTTATGTCGGGGGGGGGGGGGGAGAAACTTTGGATGAAACACGAGAGAAACAATCTCAGCTGATCCAAATTCTCAAGGTGGGCGGATTCGAGCTAAGGAAATGGGCAGCCCATGATGTTCAATTGATCGAAAATATTCCGGTCGATCATAGGATTCACGGTTCGGCGACGTTCGATTCTGATAATTGTACCTCTATATTGGGCCTTTCTTGGGCACCAAGAGAGGATTTTCGTCCATTTTAGGATCGAGCCTCAAGCTTTTGACAAACAGAATTTGACTAAGAGATCGGTTTTGTCACTCACGGCAAAAATCTTTGACCCTCTAGGATGGTTAGCTCCCGTAGTAATTCGGGCTGAAATATTCATGCAATCTCTTTGGTTGCTAAAGTGTGATTGGGATGATGTGCTTCCGGAGGAATATTCAGAAAAGTTGTCTAATTGATATAAGGAGCTGACAAATTTGGAAGAAATCAGGATACCTAGGTGGATAGGTTATTCGAGTCAAGGATTAATCATAGAGTTTCCCGGGTTTGCAGATGCTTCTTCCAAGGCATTCGGGGCAGTAATTTACTTGAGATTGATCAGAAATGGCCAGGTTAATGTGTCATCGCAATGCGCCAAGTCAAAGGTAGCCCCAATCAAGACAATTAGTATACCTCGCCTAGAGCTTTGCGCGGCGTTATTACTAGCAAAACTCGCTGATCACTTCTTGAAAATCATGCCTCTTGAGATAGCATCGACTCATTTATGGTCAGACTCGAAGGATGTGCTGTATTGGATTAGGGCTCTGCCAAATCGTTGGCAGACGTTTGTTGCGAATAGGTGTTCGCAAATTCAAGAGCTACTCCCTCAGGCTCACTGGCACCATGTCAGATCAAAGGACAACCCTGCTGACGTGGTTTCCCGAGGCTTAAGTCCTGAATTGTTATCCACATTCGATCTTTGGTGGAAAGGTCCTTTGTTTCTCTCAGAGTTGAGTCAACCGTGGACTACTGAGGCGGAGAATGTGCAGGTCGAACCACTCGAAGAGCGAACCACTTCTCATGCCACTGCGTTACAGTATCCGGATGACTCACCTGACAATGAACTGCTTAACAGATATTCATCTGCTACTAAACTTTTCCGGATCACTGCGCTTTGTGTTCGCTTCTTGACGAAATTTGGATCTCGTCTGAGCGAGAGGAATAGAGAAAAAATCGAGCTATTACGGTTGTCATTCATAGATCTCGATGCTTTGTCTGAAAGGTTGTTGAATACCATCGAGATTAAGAACGCTGAATTGCTATGGACTCATCTTGTTCAGAAGCAAAGTTTTCGAAATGTTTTTAGGTGCCTTGAGAGAAACCTAGAGCTCAAAGGCACACATTTAATGGAATTACGACCAATTCTAGATCGAGGACTTCTGCGGGTTGGAGGTAGACTTCGTCATTCGAATTGGGACTACACCGCAAAGCACCCACTGATTCTGCCAAGCAAGGGCCTTCTGACTGTTCTGCTCACCGGGAGAGCTCACGAGGAAACTCAGCACGGAGGGACGCAGTTAACTTTGGCTCATCTACGGAATCGGTACTGGATTATCACTGGTCGACAGGCGGTAAAGGTTCTAATCGACAAATGCACGGTATGTCTCAGATTTTCCGCTGAAATGTCTACCGAATTAATGGGAGATCTGCCTAAGAATCGAGTCACTCCAGCTTACTCCTTTGAACATTCAGGAGTGGACTTTGCCGGTCCATTCAAAATACGGTTGGTGAAAGCTAAAGGGAAAGGGAACATGAAAGCTTACTTTTGTATTTTTGTATGTCTTAGTACAAGAGCTACGCACTTGGAGGCTATGGAAGACCTCACTTCGGAAGCATTCCTCGCTGCTTTCAAAAGATTCACTGCAAGGCGAGGACACTGTTCGAGATTAGAGAGTGACAACGCGCTCAACTTTACTGGTGCTGATGCGAAACTTCGTCAACGCTTTGATCAGGCATCTCAGGAGTTCAAGGACCTTGCCATAGATCTGACTAATCTGGGTTCGGAATGGAGATTCAACCCACCTTCGGCGCCACACTTCGGGAGAATATGGGAGGCTGCTGTTAAATCCACCAAACATCATTTTAAAAGGATAGTTGGTGACCATATTCTCACTTTCGTTGAAGTTTCCACATTGCTATGCCAGATTGAAGCTTGTTTAAATTCAAGACCGTTAGCTCCTCTCCGAGATGACCCTTTTGATTTTGCCGTGCTCACTTCCGCACATTTCTTGATACAGAGACCTTCTTTCATAATTCCAGAGCCTTCTATACCTAAAGGACCGATCCCAGTCAATGAGCGTTGGAGATGGATGACTCACATGGTCCAGGAATTCTGGGAGTCATGGTCAAGGGATTATCTCCAAGCTCTACAAGAACGATACAAATGGTTGAGGCCTTCAAGAGCTTTCCGGATTAACGATGTGGTATTGCTTCGAGAGGACTGTCGTTGTCCAGCACTCTGGCCTATGGCGGTTGTCACTCAAACATTCCCTGGTGCTGATGGAAGGATCCGGGTGGTCGAAGTTCGCACCGCCACTTCTACATTCGTTCGACCTATAGTCAAACTGGTGCTGCTTGTTCCTGATGACTCGTCGGAAGAAGATAGTGATGAGGATTGAATCCTTTTAATGGATATTGAGTGATATAAAGTTGAATGAAGATTTAGGGTTTAGAGTCATGAGCATAAAATCATTGGGTTCTCGAATTTTAGAGTCTTTTCAAGTAGTATCAGTGACTCGTCCGTACGCAATCACTAGGTTAGTGTTTTGTGATCGTACGAACACAATATGAAATTAGAATCACTTGCGCGGTTGTCAAGGACATTCATATTCTAAAGGAATGAATGCGCTTCCTTTCGGGACTAGATCCCGGGTGACCGGAACTTAGCTTGCCTTTAATAGAACCGAGATGGTAACTGTTCAACTTTGATTCCCTTTCTTCTGAAATTGAGACTTTATTTCCGGTAGTTTGGTAGATTTGTTGTGTACATACGATTTTTGTTGTTTTATTGGCCTTATCAGTCCAAAGGTTTTCTTGCTTTGATCAATTTAATCACCGTCGAAATAACCGGTTGATTCATTATGATTTCTCTTTCAATTCTAGAGCAAAGATAGCTCTTGAGCCTATTGCTCCTTATTCGTAATTTCGATTTTTGGCCGTGTCACCCTTGAATTGTATTCCTTCCGAGTCGAGCAAATTTATTGAATTATACTGTAAAATGATACTACTTAAGTCATCGATTTTTGAAGCGTAACAAATCGAGGTGGGCGGTATGTTCAGTTTCATATCGATCTATCTCACACTATTTGAATTTTGGCGCGCTACCGCCATTTTGCGCTCGCGTTCAAATTCTTCGATGTCGCGTTTGCCGCCTTCCGCGGCTCTCGCCAGTTCTCGTCCGTCGCTCGTCCGCACCACCTCGCCAATTAGCATGTAGCTATAGGCAATGAATTACTTTGTTGTTTTTTCACTTACAAAATGTGTCTGAGTGAAAATTATTTCAACCACCACTATCCGCGATAAACACTTTGCATGTGCTCCCAAGAACGTATATTATCTGGCTTATGTGACATCAGTGTGTGATTTCAAAGGGAATAAAGATGGTATATGGTTTTGAAAGATCGTGTCATAATTCTTAGCGAAACCTTCCCGAAAAGTATAAGAAGGATATTTGTAACGAGCTATAATCAGTACTACGATGAACGTCGACTTATTCGGAGGTGGTGTTCGAGAGGGTCTGAGCTACTTCAACGATGGATCACACATCTCATTAGATCGAAGGATGAGTAATAAGCAGAAAGAGTTGGAACATAAGCTTTTCCTACTGAAAGTCTCGGTTGGAGAAGTCGAGCAAAAAGTCTCCTCTTTGGATCGAATTACGAAAGATGGTTTCCAATTTTTGAAGGATGAGCTGAAACATCTACGCTCTGACTTGGATAAAATTCGATCCGAGTTGAAGAGGGATAATGAGAATTTGAGGAAGACAACAGAAAAAAATACAAAAAGGTCAATGTCCAATGCCTCTCATGTGTCCAACTGAAGTTCGTTGATGAATAGGTTACAAGCAAAAATCACAGACTTGAACGAGAGGGTTGAACGACAAGGTGTTATTCTTGCTGATCCATCTTCGTTGAAACCGTCGAACGTTTCGGGAGAGGAGACATGAGTGGTAAGTACAGCCATGAGAAAATCCAACTGGTGAAGGAATTACATGCACCAGCTGGAAAAAATTTCCCTCGTAGGAGGGTTTTGGTGAAAGATGTGAATGACTTATGGCAGATAAATCTAGCTATAATGATGAATTGGAGTAGATTCAACAAGAGTTTTAAGTATATTCTGATCGTCATTGACGTGTTTTCAAAGTATGGATGGGCCGAACCAGTCAAGAATAAGACGGGGAAAGAAGTAACCAGAGCTTTGGAAGGGTGCTTGATCGTGCCTATAGTCCTCCAACGAATTCACAAGCTGATAAAGGAAAGGAATTTTACAATAAGGATTTCCTTGATCTAGTTCAACGCAACGGAATAAATTTTTATTCTACTCAAAGCGTACTCAAAGCCTCAATTTGTGAACGTTTTGTTAGAACAATGAAAACTCGTTTATACAGGATATTCTCACTGAATGGTAATTATAAGTGGATTGATATCCTACAAGATGTGGTGAATGACTATAACCGCACCAAGCATCGTACCATAGGTTTGAAACCTATCCAAGTATATAAAAAATCTCCCCAGCAGGAGAAGTACATTGAAACCCTGGAATCTACGGTCTACCGTAACTTAAAAATCAAAGGGAAGCAAAAATTCCAAGTTGGTGACTTCGTGCGCGTGAGTAAATATGAGACAGTTTTTGCTAAAGGATTCACATCCAATTGGAGCACAGAAGTATTTAAAATTATTGAGGTGAAGAGAACAAACCCAGTGATGTACTTACTCGAAGATTATGAAGGAGAGAGAATTTTGGGTGGTTTCTATGAACCAGAATCGCTTCGAGTGAAAGATCCAAGTATTTTCTGGTTGAGAAAGTCATCAAAGAGCGAGGAGATCAAGTACTTGGTAGATGGCTCGGACTTGATAAGAAGTACGATTCTTGGGTGCACAAGAAAAACATCCTCTAGAGCATCTCCAGCAAGATATTGAGTGTATCCTCGTGATGAGTACATGATGGATGAGACAAATAAACCTTTCCATATTTCTAATATATGTATATTTATTTTCCCCGATCCCGAAATCGGATGATAAGATTACTTATTACATATTCTTATAATGACCAAGCGCACGCGTTCTCCTAATATGAAACGCTTATCATCATCTGCATTTAAGGCTAATTTCGTCTGCTGGATACTGTATACTTGATGTAAATGATTCCTCATGAGTTTTTGTTCACAATAATAATCAACTCCGTCGAACAAGCATCTTTTGTAATCATCAAATCTAATTTTTTACTTCAGTACACATCGACATACACCTTTGGCAGCCTTTTTTTCTTCTAGCTCTTTTCATTCATTCTCTTTGATCATTGCGTAAGCTTTCGGTCTGATACCAACAAATTCGAGTATAAGCTCACCACCATATGCTTCCTTCATTTTACCGAGCTCTTTCATGTTCACGCGCGGTATCGAGTAAGGATTATTTTCCTGAAAATTCGAAATATCGAATTTTTCAATACAGTCGCGTTTAATGAGGTCGGTATATACGTCTCTAGTGTGGATCTCATAGATCAGACTGTCCGTATCGATGTATAGAAGGTTGCAGGATCCGTCTAAATTATTAGAATTTTGTAACATGTATCCATAATGAAAATCATACATAAAAAATTTTGAGATATCCAATACAGCGGACCCGACGTAGATCGCTTTGTCCATTTTTATTTGACGTTTTTTCAACTCTATTGCAACAAACTCCTCATCAAAGAAAACGATTCTATAAAATCTTGGATTGGAAACATATTTTTCGACACCACTTTTCCGACGATCCCATAGAGTCTCCAGCTTGACCTCAATCCAATAGAGAACTGACATGACTACAAAAATTATTCGACAATGCTCGTAATACGGAAGTTCGCGTTGTAATAAACACGATATGTGGGAATTCGGGAATTTTCTGTTGTCAAAGTGACCTAAATTTGAGTCTGAAAATTTTCAGGTTTTGAATTGGCGCCATTCAATATGGCGGCGACTGCACATGAGTCACGTGACTTCAGAGAGTTTTCCACGATGATTCTGAGGGAAACCTGCGTTTCTTCACCGCAAACTTCTATTACTCGAGTAGATTAAGCTCTTGACTGTGATTCAGATGAGAACTTTTGATGAAAAATGAATCGCAGCAGTTGGCGAATTTAGTGGCACATGTGCAGGCGCCGCCATATTGAACGGCGCCAATTCAAATTGTCAAAGCTTCAATGATGATTTAAAAATTGTAGAGGCGTCGTAAAAATTTCAAAATCTTCATCCTATATCTATTTTGCCGCAAACTCTCAAAATATAACATTTTTCGGAATCATGTCAGTTCCCTATTACGAACGTTTTCCATGGACTCACCAAACACGGCATTGACCATCAATTTGAAGAGCTCTTTGCGGAAATCCGACGTTGCTCTCTTACGTGATTCAGTATTCAATGTGATGTAAGGTGCTAACCACTCGGACTGTTGAAATTCGAGAACCCTGCGTACTCTTTCAAGCTGAAGGCCATTTGCTAGAGCCTGCTTTAACGCACGATAATGAATGACATATCTCTTTTTGTCGTATAGAGTTGCCCACAATTTCTTAACTTTTTTATTCTTAGCCCCTTGCGGGGCTATTTTTTCGGGACAGAATGGATAGTCTGAGTGTTTGTGATGAAGATCAGTCGGGTATATCAAGTCCACTTCGAGTATGTAACCTAAATCCGAGTCATCGCTGATTTTCGATACATCGAAATTTTTTGGGTTCATCACCCATTTGAAACCTTTGTAAGGAAGCTTTGTTTGCATTGCCGTTCCGTATAGATTGTTCATATCTAAATGAATAATGGAATTTGAATCTTGGCTTCCGTTGAAAGTCTTCATGTATTTATTATTATCAACAGCATGACGCTTCGAACACTGACACAGACCACCTCTAATCGATTTTTCTAAGAAAAGTACCATGTCAATGTCAGTCAGTAACTCCATTTCAACTCCCGTCTTGAGAAGCATCACGTCCCAAGCGAAACCCGGTAAAGTGTAGTAGTGCGCGGGATCCAATGAATAGGTCTCTAGACAGCTATTCCTGAAGGCCTCGAAAATGTCTGCCAATAACATGACATCGGTCTTAAGGTAAAGATCTGAGCAGTCCCACAACGATTGACATCTAAAAATCCTCCAAACATCGATCGCATGCTTATAAGACTGAGAGTCTAACTCTGAATCTGTAAGTGAGTTATAGAATCCCCCGATTGGAGGTAGAGATGTTTCATCGAGTTTCGCTTCGCTATCTATGTAATCGTAACAAAAAACCCCTTTTTTGTGAGGAGATCGAATGCTTCCTCATCATTCTCAGTGTTCAATAACTCTTTTTTGGAATTGCTTCCTCGTTATGACCATATCTTTCTTAGGAAGTAAAGATGCTAATTTTTCGAGGCTCGAACTCAAAAATTTGAAGGAATCTATGAATGTAAGTTTCATCTTGGAATCACCAAGGTGTTTTGCGAAGGAGATATAGTTCTCCATGTTTTGGGGTATGACCGTCAGCTCTCCATCAACATCGTAATTTAATGTCCTTATCAAAAAATGGGCGTCATATCTCGCTAAGTTATGGGAAATAACGGGAATAATAAATTTCTCTTGGTACAAGAGATTGCAATGAACGTGGGCAGCGCCTCTGAACCGTCCTCTAGCATGATGTTCGTGATCACGTACCTTGATCTCATCCGGGTAGAATATCTTCTCACATATATGGCACGTTGTTGCTGCTTGAAATCTCTCTTCATCCTCCTCGCTCATGTTAAGAGGCGGGGAGTTGAAGAACAGCTACAAAAAAAGCAGTAATACATTTCAATATATCATAACATCCATCATCTGTATCAATCTTACCTCTTCCTCTTCAAAGGCAATCCTCTCAAGCTCCTTGACAAAGTCCCGAGCACAGTGCTGTCCTCTATATCTCTTGGAAAAGCATCGAGTCTCATCAAAACGATCATGGAAGTAGAGTCCAATACTATATGGTTCATGTTTTTGAAAAGCTTGCTACATCAGCTTGGATCTGGCCTTCTTGAGATTTATTGAATGATGTAGACAATCTTCTTCATCGTCGTCATCAGACATCATCTGAACACCTTCGTCATCTGTACTTGAACTCAATTTTTCATTCATTTTGATGAGCAGGCACTGAAAATCTGCGTAAACAATATAAGGCGAGTCCTGTTTCTTCCAGTGATTGGTAAATCTAAGAACCGCTTCTTCCGGTCTTGGTAGAACGATTTTACATTCGTTTGCGGTTTTACAGTCCAATGAGTGTCTATTAAGTTTTTTTTCGCTCGAAAACGAATGGAAACAAGTTTCACAGACGTACCCCTTGTGCATGTCCTTGTTGATCCCGCTAGAAATGAGCCTTGAGAGGTGTTTTATTGTGCAATAGTGTGCTCCATCTTCGTCCTCTAATAAAAGTAAATTGACATATCCTGTCCTCTTTTTTGTAGTACGGTCTGAACCATATATGGTCTCTTCCTGTTCATCCACCTCATAGACATTTATTGAGATGTCATTATCTCTCTCAAACTGTGGGACGTCAGCATATGATATTGGGAAGTCTTCCTCACGCAATTTCAACCCCAATCCTTTGTTCTTCCAATGAGGATAGTTGTGGAGCTTATTTTGAGAGGATGATCCATTCTTCGCAGGATAAAGTCCTGCCATGACCGAATGAGCAAAATACTGATTTCCTCCACACTCGATGTTCACCACAGCATGTTTCTTCTTGATAAACTCTGGTAGTTCAATATATGATGCTCCGTTGAGGGGTCTGTTTTGATTATATTTATTCTCAGACTGATAATCTCTTCTGGAGACCATCCACTACCAACTTCTTCAAACTCAGATAATTGATTATCTATTGTTTTCATATTCTTCTCATACCATTTCTGCGTATCAGACTATATGAGAAGCTCAATGTACGGAGTTTTGGAATGCTTTATCTCTCTTTTCTCATCTTTGATACAATAATATGCATCGAAAATTAGGGAGACTTTGGCTGATTTATGTTCCTGTAGGAACGATTCGACGTAAGGAATGATGTGGAGAGCCGCTTCTTTCATGCATTCAGAAGGAACTATGTGGTCTACATTACCCACAACAGCTGTCCTTGCTCGCCGCTTGAAAGCCGTCTTGCTCTCGAGAAAAATGACGTTATTGAGCTGTCGTCGATGGCGTCTCTCATTCAAAATCTTGAAGATGCGTAGCATTCGATCTGCCTTACTCTCCAAGGCCTCCTTTTTCCTCGTCCATTCTGGTTTACTATTCTGCTTTATTCGTTCCAAGACACCTTTGATTATCTCAAACAGGTCGAATGCACCCTTCTCGATCTTCCTACTGTTCCGTATTCTTTTTCTTTCTCGGAGAGAAACGTTCTTTCTCGTGAGCTCTCGAAAAGCTGCGAGGATATCCTTCTCCATGAGGGAAATTGTCTCGTAGATGTCAGCCATCCTCACGAGATTGTGCTCCCTGAGCACGACTGGTAAAGTGTATGCCACCACAGGTCTATTTGTACCAATCCGTGGACGTGCGCACACTGTGCATGTAATGACAGAGAGTTTTTTCCTCTCCCCAGAGAACCCAAAATTCAAGCGTTATGCCACACCGAGTGAGATGCGGTGAGCTCTCAGTCTGTGCAATGATTATGAAGGCTTACCGGATAAGCTGATAAAATGGGTCTGAATGAGGTGGGTGAGGTCTCAGGCTAGTGATAATGGATTGAGAGAGAAAATTCGTCAATGATCGTTAATATCAGAGTCAAGATCAGAGTGAGACTCACGCATTACATGGGCAGCTACGTCAAAAAGCGAGGAGATGTTTCGAAAGGAAAATCGCTTGTATATATTTGAACGATCATTCAGGTGCAGCGAGCCTTGCGTTATTGAGATGAGTCCCGCTGATGGAATAATCTCATCGTCTCTTGAGAGATGATGTTCTGAACGCTATCAATACCACATACGGCCAGGAATCAATCAGTAGACGTATGCATACTGTTCGCATATTAACAGAAAGGATTCTTTTGACCCAAGACACTAGTAATTGAATCGTCATCATGTTACATCGAGGGACACACACCAATTTGCTAATCCACGCTATAATCATGAAAACTGGACAGATAAACCAATGTATCGGATCAGGAGAGAATGAGGCGTGGTGAGGTCTCTGACTAAGAGCAATCACCCCTGGCGTGTATATTTGACAATGAATGTTCACATCAAAGAGAAGATGAGAGGGAGGCCTACGAATGACACGGCCGAGGCCTTTGGAGAGCGGGTGAGCGTTTCGAAAGGGAAATCGTTGTATATTTTCGGACGAGTTTTCAGGTGTGGTGAGCATGGTGTTATTGAAACGAGGCTGACTAAAGGATTTTTCTCGTCACCTCGCAAGAGCTGATCATTTGAGTGCAATCATTACCACATGCGGTCGAGGATCGTTCAAGACGACGTGGGCATGAGATACCTCTGTTGATGGGTAAATATAGGTCTACGCATGAATGTAGAAAAGGAATCGAGGATGCTAGAGGATACATCTCCAACTGTGTTGGAGTGACTGACCTTGCTTCTATTGAGAAATGTATCTTATGATGACATGTGGTTTCTTTTTCCTCTGAACGCTCTCATTACATGTAAAGGCGAGATCGATAGTTTTGAGGGTCAAAAATATCTCCCATGACCAAGTGTCTCGGAGTGGAGAAACTACCATTAGGAAATGCATGCTATTGATAATGTTGAAGTTCTTAGACAAGTGCAATATTGATCGATATGAGAGTCATCTGTTGGTTACCAAGGGCCGTGTTGATGACAACGACGCGGCGCCGCCAGCTTCACTTCTTGTGTGGACACGGACGCAAAAGCATCTCTGCTGAGTCGTGTATTATTCGAGAATCTAACAAAGTTAATAAACGAGTTTAAATCTACTCGGATTGTGTCAAGTGTTTTCGAGTATTCTCTCAGGTTATAGGCCCAAATCGCGCGACCATTGTGTGAGCGAATTTTTACCGGTGCGGCGGCGTGCAGTTTGTGGCAGCCGTGCTGAGAGCAGCGGCGTGCAGTTTGTTTACAGCCATGCACATAGCAGCGAATTTGCAGTTTTCAACGAAGTTTGACTGAAAAGGATTCGAGGTGAGTCGATTATTGATTCATGGTTGTGCGGGACTTGTAAATCCGACTCGATTTTTTTTTTTTTTTCAACTCTCGATTCAGAAGCGTGTGATTCTTGATTCGTATAGATATGTTTGATGGGTCCGCCGGAGCAGCAATACACACAGTGCGGTCAGTTGTGTGAGTGCGTGAGCTGCTAGGAATCTAAAAATCAAGCATGAATCTTTTGTCGCGGGCGATCGGCTTCCTAGTGGACGTTTGATGACGAGCCTGCTTATCGCATCAAAGTCGAGGTCATCATCGGGCGTGCACGTGTATATATTGCCGGCCGGCAACGCGGGCGCGTTATAACATGTTTTCGCGCTATCTCTCTCTCTCTCTCCTCTTTCGCTCTTTCGTATTCTTCGCTTTCTTGCAACGATTCAGCATACGTGCGTGATGCTATAGTATTGACTCTCGTTGAGTGCGCGATTCTTCTACAATGATGCGTTCATACGAGCGGTTGATTCTGACTCTATGATTTCTGTTTATTTTTTCGACTTAGACTTGATCGATGGCAGATTGCTAGTATGTGTAACCTCTACGTTCGCGCGCAGGATGCTGGTTGGTTTGTCCTCAAACCGCGTGTTGTTCGCGGATAGTACAGCCCGGAACGCACAAACTTGCATTCTCGTTGCGAGGGAATTTCCGCTGTGATTTTTGAAAATTGCTTTGATTTATGGATATCTTGGCATGCTTGTGCGCTCGAGGCCTTTGCTGAAATCTTATTGATTTATATCAGATAGAGAAAAGATTCTAACCTTTTCCTTCTGATATCTCCTGGTGATAGAATGATGTGAATCAAGAATCTTGATTGTTATTCGAGTGATTCGATGATTCAACAATATATATATCCTACAATTCTATTTTGAGTGAAAAATTTAGTTCTCTCAAACAATATAGGATGATTTTGATCTTAGTTTTTGTTCAATAAGTAAACAACAGAGAAGTTGTTGTTGTTCATTCTGAGGTTGGCTATCCTGTTATGTTTCTGAGAATTGAATGTGCGATTGTAAGGATAAATTTTTCCGGGGTTCAATGATGAAATGAAACTTGTGTTCGGTGAATTTTTAACATTGATCGGGAAAATCTTGATGAATTTGTTAGTTTCGCTTGTGCGTGCATGATCAACCCAAATCTGGATTATATTTTTGCAGTGCAAGGTATAGTTTTGGAGAGTGGTGTGCGCATGGGTTACTGGACCTGCAAATGAGTCAGATTTTTCGCTTCTTTGATTATGAAATGTTAGCTGTGCTATATTTTTCTAGTCTAGAAGTACGAAACATTGATAATTATAATTATCACAATATCTGGTTTTAGATTTCTTGAATTTTAATTGAATCAAAAGGAATCTTGCAATATTTTTTTTCACGTGAAAGTAAAAAATTGCTTCATGTTTCGTAACCTGGAACAGAGGGCTGATCAAAATGAACAACAAAAAGGGTATGATGGCCAGTCGTAGGAAAAATCCGCAGATGGAGCCGATGACACTCTTAATCTGGAGGTTGATCCTAGTGATGTCCCTAATTTGGAATCAGAGATTCAAAGTACTCCAGATGAATGTGAGAAAATATTCTTATATCTTCTTACGATTTGGAATCTAGAATTTTTTTGTTGTACTATACTTGACCGCAAGAGGAATATTCTTATTTCTTGATTAGTATAGTTGATCAAAGCCATTGAAAAAAAAAAAAAAAAAAAAAAAAATGCTGTAAAGTTTTCTCGACTTTCTAAATTTGAAATGATTCAAGTCATCTTTAGAATTTTAGAATTTTGAATTCTATGAGAAACGAATCGTCAGGCCTGACATAAAATCGAATTAATTCCAGATATTAATGATTGAAATTTTTACAGCAAACAAGAGTGACCCAAAGACTCAAGCAATCAATATGGATATACAAGTGCCTTCAACTTCGAATCAGAATCAAATACAACCACCTAGAATCAATCTACCCTCGACTCTATCAAATGTGACTCTATCAAATTCGACTCAATCTACACAACAGCATCCTGGACTCAATACAACACCATTGAGTCATTCGACTCCAATCCAACCACGAGCACCATTGATTCAAATATCACAGAATCAAATAGAATCTCCATCCGTAATTGCCCAATTCCTTCAGGATTCTTTGAATTCTTTGACACACACTATGATGTGTCACCAGAATGTCTTAGACATCACATTACAGAGTGCAAACGTAGTGAACCAAAACATGAAGATGACACTTGAATTAGGAAGAGTGAAACTCCAAAAGATTCAAGCTGAGAAAGAAGTAGAAGAATTAAAGAGAGTGAATCTCGAAAATCAACTCAGAATCGAAGAGTCTCGAAGAGGGCGTATGAATCAAAGTGCTCCTCTACAATCACCTCGTTTGCCAGAAGAACGGCAGTTGAATCCTCGTGTGAATTCTGTGTCGACTCAATCGGACTCTATAGCCCAGGGTGCAGCAGCAGCTAGTTCGACTCAACGCCAGGTAAACACTGAGAATCTAGACTCATCACCTTTTATCAACAATCAGAATGGATCACAAGCTCCTGATTCTTTTAATTTAGAACAAACATTAGCTACACTCCTAAAGAATCGAGTTGATAATCAATCAATTGGACCAAAATTTAGCTCTGATTTCAAATACAAATTAACTAAGAATTCGAATTTCAGTTCATGGTACGATTGTTTGAAATCTGAATTGATTGGTTACAATTGCCTAGATATTATTGATGATAATATTCCTGGTCCTCAACATTTTAGTGAGAGTCAAATCTTGAGTCGAAAATATAGAGTCCGGAATCTGATTCTAAGTAGAGTTGATGAGAAGTATCATAGTCGATTCACGAATATTCAGGATCCTAAAGAATACTTGGAAAAACTACGAGACATGAAAAGAAAAGAGATGAATCTTGATCCTACGTCTGTAAAAGGGCAACTTTACGTGATTCGAATGAAGAAAAATGAAAAAGTGTTTGATTTTTGTGAACGATTCGACCAACTTTTACGAGAGTATCATGCGTCAAATGATCTGGCTCCTCTAGAGCCGATAGAGATTCGTGCTGCGTTTTATAATGCTGTTATAGGAATTCATCCTGATTTATTGCAAGCTGATACTCTCATGAAGCAATCTAAACTTCTAGGCATGGATATTGAAGAGATGAAATCTTACATGTTTCAGCCTGAATGCCAGAGAAAGCTCAATTCTGTTGTATCTCAAGCCAATGTGGCAAGCTCATCTGAGATTAAGTGTCACAGATGTGATGAGCCTGGTCACTGGGCAAATGATGCCATCTGTCCACTAACCGATACCAATCTACGGATGCACTATAAATGTGGTCAGATTCATGACAAGAATGGACCATGTCCTCAGCGTCGAAATGGTAAGAGTCATTTTGAATCTAGAATGAATAATAAGGAATCAAAATCGAAATCTTACAAATCTAACAACAAATTAGAATCAAAATTTTCTGAGACTAACAAATCGAAAAAACAAAAAAATCATTCTGGAATCAAAAATCAAGGCAAAATAGTCAAAAGGACTAAATCTAAGACTCATAAGAAAAATTTCAAGCGAGCTGCTCGAACGGTAATTGACTCTGAAAATTCTTCTTCTGACGAAAATGAAGAAATGGATCAAGGTGAGAGAATTTCAAATCATAAAGCTTATCAAACTGAGAATTCTATAGATTTTATCGCAGATTCTGGAGCTACTGATCATATCGTAAACCAATCTCTGATTTTATCTGATTTCAAAGAATATAAAAATGGAATTATCAAAAGTGCTAACAAAAATGATTTTGCTGATATAGTAATTGATGGTAAAGGCACTTTAGTTCTAAGACATCAAATTTCAAACGATAAAATCATTAAATTTACTGATGTAATAGCAGCAAAAGATGTATCTGAAAATCTTCTTTCTCTGAGAAGACTTGCTGATTCAGGATTTTCTATTTACCTAGATGATAAAATTCTGAGAGTTTTTGATAAAAATTCAAATAAGACTATTTTCAAGGGAATCTACGAAAAACCGAATTGGATTATTCGATTCAAAGTTAAGGAAACTGGTGTTGTAAACCAAAATAGGTTTTCATTTAAGAATTATTCTTGTAATGCGCGTTTAGTTTCTCATTCTGAATCATCAGATCAATTGAAGACAACTCCGGATAATTTAGAGACATCAATTCCGGAGGGAGCAATAAATGATTCACCGAATTTGGGGTCTTCAATTGGGAGGGAGATGGTTCTAGATTCGAATGAGAATCGAGTTGCTGAGAATGATTCAATAGAAAAGCTTACGATTAGTCCTGAAGATTTAATATCTTCTGTAGAAGTAGAAGATTGTTTTCAAGATTCTACCGAATTCAAGAAACTAAGTAAAGGTCAATTATGGCATGCTAGGTTGGGTCATGCTTCATTAGGTTATCTGAAAATGCTTCAAAAGAAAATTGAGCTATTGAAGGATGTAGTTTTTGATGAGTCTATTTTAGAATGTGAAGTTTGCATAATGTCAAAAATGGAAAAGTTACCCTTCAAAGAAATTAGAGCTAAATCTCAAAAACCTCTTGAATCTATTCACACAGACATTATGGGACCTATCAGTCCTATGTCATTTCCTGGCCATATGCGATTCATCATTGTTTTTGTGGATGATTACTCTAGGTATGCTCAAACTTATTGTTTGAAACGTAAAGATGAAGCTGGAGAAGCATTGGAATCTTTCCTTATCTCAGCTAGAAATATTTTGGGATCAAATGAGAAATGTTGTTTCATTAAATCAGATCAGGCTTTAGAATTTAAAGGTGGTAAATTTTCTGAGGTGATGAAACAAGAGAATATAGAATCTATATTCTCTCCTCCTTATACACCTGAACACAATGGTACAGCCGAAAGATTCAACAAGTCAATTCAAAGAGGGATTCTAGCCATTTTACTTGATTCAGGTGTGCCGAAATCAATGTGGGGGTTAGCTTCAGAAGCTGCAGTCATTACATACAATAGAACTCCACACAAAACAATTAATTATGAAATTCCATTGAGAAAATTTGCACCATTAGCCAGATGTCATTTTGAACAAATCAGGAGATTCGGATGTGTTAGTTATATTAAAGTATCAAAACTCGAATCAAAGTTTGAATCTAAAGCAATCAAAGCTTTCTTAGTCGGCTACAAACATACTAGCTATATTTTTTGGCATCCACAATCACACAAATTTATCGAGTCTATGCATGTGCGATTCAATGAAAGACTAGTGTATGGAGATTATCACAAGAAATATTCCACAGCAAATTCAAATTCGAGTGAACCGATTCAAGGAGTTCCTGATTCTCATAATGATTCTATTAAATTTGACAAAGTTGATGAAGAAATTGATATTGTAAACAATGTTGAAGCAATACAACCTAAAAAACGAGGTAGGCCTCGAAAAGTTCAGAATTCTTCAAATCAAAATGAAATTCAGGTCCCCAAAGATTTTCAGGGACCCTCAACTAGAAGTAAGACAAAGAGGAAACTTGAAGAATCAGAACAAGCACATCATGTTTCAGTTGAGAAACCTGTCATAGACATTAGTTATGCTAACTACTCGAGTCTACCTAGGTCAAATCTTTCGAACGAATCTGAGAAACGAATCAATGATGACATGGTTGGTCATATTTCACTTGCCTCTATACAAAAGGATCCAATTACTTATGAGGAAGCTATGGCTTCTCCTGACCAAGAATTCTGGCAGAAAGCCGTACAAGAAGAATTAGATTCTATGAAATCAAATCAAGTTTGGACGCTAGTTGAAAAACCACGAACTCAGAGTAATGGTTCCGAAGCTAATATCATAGATTCTAAATGGGTTTTTAAGAAAAAGGTCGAGTCAAATGGAGAAATTAGATATAGAGCGAGGTTAGTCATTAGAGGATTCAAAGATAAAAATACTTATGATTTGAGAGAGACATATGCTCCAGTAGCAAGACTCTCCTTAGTCAGAGCCATTCTTATAATCACAAACAAATACAATCTTCATGCATGTCAACTTGATGTCAAAACGGCATTTTTGAATGGCGAGCTAAGTGAAGAGATATATATGGAAATACCGAAAGGTCTAAATGTCAGTGATGAAATCATGAGATCTAATGTACTCAAACTTGAAAAATCCATTTATGGACTCAGGATAAGTCCAAAGAAATGGAACAATCGATTCACGATAGAAATGAAGAAGCTTGGTTTAGAGAATGATTTACACGAACCATGTCTTTTCACTTGGAGAAAGAATGGTATAATGGCATTAGTTTTGTTGTATGTTGATGATATGCTAATCGTTAGCAATAATCTTGAGAAATTGAATCGAATCAAAAATCATTTGAATCAAACTTTCGAAATAAAAGACCTTGGTGAACCAAAGTTATTTTTAGGTATGATCATTGAAAGAAACAAAGAGAATCAAACGATTAGAGTTCATCAAACTCCATATATCAAAAATGTTTTGGAAAAATTCAATATGCAAGATTCAAAACCACAAAACACACCAATGATAACAAATCAATTACAACATAAAAACAAAAAGAGTCGAATTGAACCAGTTGAATCTATAAATAAAGGACAGAACCATGAAATACGTGAGGTTCCTTATAGAGAAGCCATTGGAAGCCTAATGTATTTGGTAGTAGCCACAAGGCCAGACATAGCTTTCGCGGTCAATTTCTTAGCTAGAAAACAGAATAATCCAAATGAAGATGATTGGAAAGCTATTAAAAGAATCTTGCGATACCTTAAAGGGACAATGAATCTTGGCTTAACCTTCACTGCATCATCTGAGAATCTAGAATCTTCTACAGACGCGAGTTATAGAGATTGTGAAAACTCTATTTCGACTGGTAGTTATATTATTAGATTGTTTGGAGATACAGTTGCTTGGAAAAGTCGTAAACAAAATCAAGTGACTCTCTCAACATGTCAGGTAGAGTATTTAGCTATGAGTGAATCTTGCCAAGAACTTATTTCTATTGAGAAATCAATCCGATATGTTTTGGGATTCACTTTATATCCAGTTACTGTCTGGTGTGACAATGAATCCTCAGGAAATTGCACAAAAATGGATGGGTGTCACAAGTTAAAATCATTTGACGATAGTATTGAAGCGATCCTAGAATATTTGAGTCATAGAGAAAAACATGGTACAAAACGTCCCATGGCTGATACTCATGGTGATTTCATCAAACAGTGTGTAAACGAAGGTGAAGTTATCGTAAAATGGGTTGATACTAAAGAAAATCTAGCTGATATTGGAACAAAACCACTTCCTTTCGAAGCACATAAATATTTGACTGATAGAATAATGAAGAACGAGGAATCGAAATAAATTTAGGAATCTATGAATCTACGATTCAAATCTTCAATATACAATTGATGACTCATACATTTCCTTGTTTGTTCTTATATGTTCACAGGAACCAGTTCCTCAGACCAAGACTGAAGAATTTATTCATGGAAATCTTCAAATGCTTGTTATACTTTAATTCTAAGTAGAAGAATCCATCGTTTGAAATGTTCAAGAATTTTAATGTTCTATTTTCTTTCGATTCATAACTTTTAATTTAATAACGGCTTCAAAGATAAATGTGTTTATGTTAGATTCACATTTAAGTTCATCGATTCTATTGAAATTACAATCAATATGTAACTTATCTAAGGGAGGGAGTGTTGAAGTTCTTAGACAAGTGCAATATTGATCGATATGAGAGTCATCTGTTGGTTACCAAGGGCCGTGTTGATGACAACGACGCGGCGCCGCCAGCTTCACTTCTTGTGTGGACACGGACGCAAAAGCATCTCTGCTGAGTCGTGTATTATTCGAGAATCTAACAAAGTTAATAAACGAGTTTAAATCTACTCGGATTGTGTCAAGTGTTTTCGAGTATTCTCTCAGATAACGTGGAGTTTCTTTTTCTCCATAATATGATGATTCGTTTCCATTGCTATAGATTGGGGCCTCGGTCACCTCATCATGTTGGCTTTTCTTTCTCATATATTTTAGAGGTAACGTTCCAAAATTAGAAACTCGGGAAGATTAAGAGTTTCCCATCGGACGAGGGCACTATTACGCATCATTTTCAAACTCAAAGTGGTGGGCCAGGTGTAGGCTCTGCTATAAAAGGTTGAAACCGCGTCTATAGTATCAGTTCAAAATGTTCCGGCAGTTGAATCAAGTCGCGAGTGTACCTCCCATCAGGAAGATCACGGACCTCAAGCAAGGATCGAAGTACCAAATCAAAGGCGGGAGGATAATCAATACCAGATTCGGCCCTGCTGTCGTTCTCGATCTAGAGGATAGAAGAGGAAGGACTTTCTCAAGCCTCCTCCCCAAACCACTATCCGACCTTATCCGCTCAGATCAGCAGAGATATGGAAGGATTCTACGCGGAAACGGCGGAGCTTCTCTATTGTATAAAGGAAGCGGGAAAATTGAGTTCATCGATGGAGAAGGAGAAGAGCATGCGGATGAGGACCCAGCTTCGTCATCTGAAAAGGATCAATGAGATGTTAATAGAATGTCTCTCCATCATCATTGAGAACAAGTTGGAGGGGAACGAACCCATCGAATCTAGGAAATCGAGCCATCACAAATGCTGGATCGATATTTGTACGGAGGACGAAGATGAGTTCGTGGACGTGTAAGTATTAATTTCTTTCTTCACTGTATGGGTGTATGTGTTCGATCGTATAAGAATCTTCCATCATGTATTTACAGAGAGACGTGTGATGATGCTATTGTGCCCGGTGCTGTTGTACCCATCGCGGTCAACTCCCACGAAGATGGGTCAGATATCGAAATGTGAGTATCATTTGTTGGTTCGGGAATCTAGAAGTGTGTAAGAATCAGTGGTGATATGACATTTTTACTTCCAGTCTAAGGAATGCAGGAACAGTTAGAGCCGAAGAAGAGCGAGAGGAGAAGCGTAGGAACAGACCACGTAAAATGTAAGTGGTTCATGCTGCTCATATATACCTCTGAAACAGTGGGTGGTATCGATAATTAACTTTCCCTTAATTTCTCGCTGTTTCAGAAAGCGTCACACTTTTGCGGAGAATAACACACGGATCCATTTTACGCGTCAATCTAAGAAGCGGCGCTTAATTTAGTGTGTGTAAATTTCATGTATTCAACTCAATTCTACTAACAGAATGTAATCTCAATCCTCAATAAATATAACGAACACGTACACTACCGGTCAAAAGTCTGAGGACACCTGGGAATCAAACTGATGATTTTCAGAGTTGGATATCTCAGAACCTATTGGTCGTAGAGAGGTCTGCGTGGTCGCATTTTGTAGCTCGTATCGAGTACTTTCAAATCTATTTTCTGTATTTTCCGTCCCGCGTATTATACCAGAGACACACGAGTTAGAAAGATGGATTTTTTTGCAATTTTTCAGGCAAGGTACGAACGCCCGCCAATTTTGGAGAGATTGTTGGATCGCTATGAAACCTATGACATCTTCAAGCCCATGAAAAAACCTTCAAAATCCGTTTTTGAACTTCTCCCAAAGTGGTTTTGGACTCGAGATCTGACTGATTTCGCTGAGGGTGTTTGTCTCTCAAAAAATCACACGATAATCCAAAAATGATGAGAAACAGCCCAGTTCAAGGTCGGTAGTTTTGATTTCCTTTGGCAATTTCGATGTTGAGTCAAACTCTTGCAGAAATGAGGGTCAGATGCCTCAAAACGGGCTGTTTCTCGTCATTTTTGGATTACCGTGTGATTTTTTGAGATACAAACACCCTTAGCAAAATCAGTCATATCTCGGAACCAGAACCACTTTGGGAGACGTTCAAAAACGGATTTTAAAGGTTTTTTCATGGGCTTGAAGATGTCATAGGTTTCGTAGCGATCCAACAATCTCTCCAAAATCGGCGGGCGTTCGTACCTAGCCTGAAAAATTGCGAAAAAAGGCATTCTTCTGACTCGTGTGTCTCCGGTATAATACGCGGGACGAAAAATACTGAAAATAGATTTGAAAGTGCTCGATATGAGCTACGAAATGCAACCACGCAGAGCTCTCTACGACCAACAGGTTCTGAGATATCCAACTCCGGAAATCATCAGTCTGATTCCCAGGTGTCCTCAGACTTTTGACCGGTAGTGTATACAAAGAGTAGTTCAAATTATTATGGTATCTTTCCACACTATACTGATATAATTCTGATTTCTTTGTATACTACAGTAATGGAGAAAATTATTTGCAATCATTCAGTATTCATACAGATATAGATTAAATACTCTCATTTGACTCTGAATTTTACAAAAAAATATGTTGAAATAGTTTATTTAGAGATCAAAAACGATCAAAAAGCGTAAAGTCGGAACAGGAGATCAGGAGTATGAAAGAGGAAGCGTAAAGCCAGTGTAGGTATGGCTTGTGGTGTATGGATAGAGGCAACGAGGCGAGTCGAGCATAGCCAGTGGGAGTGCATTCTATTGCATAGTCCAGAGGTCTACATTATTTCCCGACTGTTATAAGACCGGTGTACATATGAATGGAAACGACGAGTCGAACTGGTGGTCCCTTTCACTCAGTTAGTTGAACCATCCTATATTTTCCGTCTCGAGCGAGAATAGTATATGGATAAGCGGTGGCCACTAGTCGAACGGCAGATGACTTTCACTTGATCGGTGGGGACTGACTTGTATTTTGTATCTTGCTGGGGACCGATGTATAGATATACAGAGGGTACGAGTTCAGTGTCAGTTACCTTTCATTCGGTAAGCGGGACTCTCTTACATTTTCCATCTCTTACGAAGCTGATGAATTTTCGTTATGGTAAGGTGAGCCATAGGGAGTGTATGTGTGTGTATATATCTATATGTATATATGTGAGCTTAAGGCGTACGCTTCAGACCAACCCTAGTTATGAACTACTCACAAGGTCAACTTGATTCCCAAATACTCCTCATCACAAACACACTTAGTACCCCACCTTCTCGAAAACTAAAGCCGCATCAGTTGCAAGCAGAACACCAACGAGACAACACGTACTTTGCGCTCCAGGTTATGACCTGGTGCGTGAAGGATGAACTAGGAGGTAACATCACCAGGTTAGTACCCACACTGATCCACTCTTTAACATTAAGGATAGCGAGATAGTATTACACCATGTTTCTTACCCTACAACGCCATCGCCCTCGCCATTGCTATAGTATTAAGGCATGAATACAGTGCTATAGTATTAAGGGATGAAAGCAGACGGTACAAAGACACAACAACCAAAAACAAGTGCTCTTTCTAATTAATCGGGGCTATCACGTAACATTGCGGCGCGCGCGCACAATAGTAGATGCACCATTCTTACGCTGGTGCAAGGTCATCTCTAGGTAGACCTCGATTCCTGAACATCATCGGGGACCCAACCGAGAATGACTCAGAAATCGAGGACCTCGACTTGGGGTTAACCCGAAGATAACCCTGATGGACATCATCGGGGACCCTCGGGTTGACTTCAACGTCGTCTACCGGGAGATGACCTTGCAGAAGGTCAGCGTAGAAATGGTGTATAAGGTCTACTAACATACCATACCTTCACATTTCGTTGCTATTCATCAGTCACTGCCTCCACTCACCTCAATGGATCACGACGCGTCTTTCATTTCATATTCTTATTTCTTCCATTCGTTCAATTCCCACCATCTCACTAGTTCCACTACACACTCGACAGTTTATCATCTCCAACATTCGTCCCATTACATCTATTATCATCCCTTCTTTCATTCCATCTTCTCATCCATTGCATATCATCTCATCACATAGTCTTGCACGCAAGTAAGCCACCTCCGAAAGCAGATGTTACGTCCAAAATCATTCTCAATTAGGAGTGTGAGTCGATCATCCTTTCCCATTTCATTTCCTTCATTCTGCTCATCTCTTCGACTGCTATCCTCGCACATTTTACAATCCATCATTCATTCCACTTCAATTCATCTTTCATTCCATCCTCCAATGTCTCATCACCTTCTCCATGCATCATATGCCATCCGTAGGTAGAGACACAGGGATCTAGACTCCCATCGCTAAATCACTCCATGTTCACGTTCTTGTGACATTAAAATACTTATGTATGGTGAGTAGGTTTGGAAGTCGGTGCGAATTCAGCAATGATTCAAAGCAAGCGTTCACAAAACAGGTTGTTACAAATTTACTCTCATGGATGTAATAGATTCAGACAGGAACAGAGGGATCCACGATACGCTCAGGAACATTGCGGTAGCCCCTGTTCCTGCACCCGGAACCACATGGAAGTGTGGCGAGCAAGCGCTTAAGAGAACTTGGTGCGGGACCAATGATAACACAAGGCAAGGATGCAACGAACAGATTTTCAACGGATTAATGCAAATCATCTCATCCTCATCAATCATGTGGACGTCTTTGGCACTACCCTGTACTGAGAATATAGGGAAAGGATATTGAGGGTGAGATACAGGGAGAGAAGGATGAACGAAACATATAGAGTGAGACATTTGGATAATTATCTTCAATAATCGAATGAAATAACAGTCGAATGAGAAGAAAGGCTTCGTGGATGAAACAAAGGGAATGAGAACTAAAATCATGTAGAGGGGGGGGACGAAGGATTAGGTGAAGTGAGCCGTGTTGGGTCTAACCTATTTCTAATTAGAGGAGAGAATGATAAAAAACTTGAGGAAAATTGATCCAGGTGAGGGATCAAGAGACAAGAAAATATACTGTATATCCCGTAAAGTCAAATAATTGTAGAGGGAAATACGCTGCTGAAAGGGTTTAGCAGAATGCTCTCTCATTGCGATTGAAGAAGTTAACCAATCACATACTATTCATTAAAAAACTCAAATATATTAATTTGTTACAATGATCAATTCTCCTTTTGAAATTTGTATCAAAATATTCATTCATCCAAAATATCGATATTATCAAATAATGAACTTCATCAAATAATTATTCCAATGGATGATGAATCATTTCTCTATCATTTCTATGAACTCTTCCCAATCTTTATGTTCACCAAGCATAATCTTCCAGAATTCCAGTCAACAATATTTCCATTAAATCATTCCGCAAAAATTATCTCATCAGCACGATAACTCCTCATCGACGGATCTCGGCCGAAACAGATTGTTAATGCGTATGCTGTGGCTAACAGACCCCAATGGATAGAATCAATCTGTTTTTGCACGTTCTTAAATATTACGAAATCATCTTCCAGTACAGGATACCTTTTTTTGATATAATCCCTTTCTTCATTATGGAAAATGATTCACCAAATTGGACGGAATACTAGGAAAAGGACACGAGTAATAAAGGATAGGAGGAATATTTGGGCAATGAATTCTGTTTCCCGGAGATAAACAAATCAAAATGATCAGAATGTTCAGAAAGTTGGTTATGAAATATGAGAATAACAAAAAGAATATGTGATATATATTCTGTTCACTAACATATGATTCAGGCATGAGTATTCTGAGCTGTGAATGATATTTGAATTGAAAAGGAATTACTCATGGTGACTGGATTGGGAATAGGATGAATCGGTTCTAAGAGAATCAAGTAAAATTGAGTATTCTCCTACAAATTCGTTATTTGAAGAACAAACTATGAGGTGTAAGTTTTAATTTGCACTCGGGGGAACACAGTAAAAAAGAACGTGAAGGTCGTTATTGAGTCTTATTAACGTGAAGAACCGATTGGTTGACACAGAATTTTGGTAAAGGGATGATTAGATTAGGGAAGGAAGCAATAAACTGTCCGTGAACGTGAAAATTGGAATAACAATGTCTCATTTGGAACGCAAGATTTCCAGATTCTTTCGGCAAACTCTTTTGAGACTTCGTAGGTGTATTTTGGAGACTAAGATGATGATGCCAGTGAGTTTTGAGCCTGATCGCATGAGTATTGCTTGACTTTTGAATTTTTCAATCAGAAATTTGACATTTTTCCGAAAAAAGCACATCTTATAAATGAATTGTACTTCATTCTACTGTATGAAAGAAATGTCAAGGAAGTGATTTAGATGTTACTCGACGTGCTGAATCGATTGGTTGATACGGAATTTCGTTAAATTGTGATTATAAAGGTCTTATAGCCCGATGTAGAAGAGGTATGGAGAAGCCGGAATGAAATGAGCCCGAATCGAAATTCCGTATTAACCAATCGATCCAGCACGTCGAGAAACGTGTAAATTAGCCGCCCCAGATTTCTTGAGGGAAAAGGAGACAATATTTCTGGTTTTTAAGATGAAGAAATTACAGATAAATGGACAAAAATTCATAAGTATTATAGTATATCATGATACAAGAGCGCAAACGATGGTTTTCGCACTTCGAATGACTTGTTTCGGCCTGAGCCGCAGGCGAGGGTCTGACTAGTCACGAGAAAGCAAAAACCGTTGCGCCCGAGTATCATACCATGTTTTTCGATCTTCTGTGAGCGGATTAAGAGCGACAAACGGTGTGCAGATGACTCATTTGCACACAGACTACCAAAAAAGTAATTATCGGGGGACAGTTGACATCTAGCATTCCCATTGTGAGATGCCTCCGAACATGGCACAAAAATTTCAGGACGATTTATCAAACCAGTGGGGAGTTTTGCTGAGCCATAGGAAACAACATACATACACACATACACACACACATACATACGGACAGAGGGCTCGATAGATGGGGTTGTAGTAATTTTGTGAGGGCTGATAGAGAAAAACTGTGACCTGCATTAGATAGATCTTGGCGAAAGTGAGAGAACTGTACAAATTTCATGTATTCAAGAGCTTCACTGAAGGAGAAAGAAATTTTTTAGAGAAAAAATTCGACGAAAATTCACCTAGCACCAAATGAATGCTTTCTCTTTCGAGAAAGCAAAACGTGATATGTGACCACGCCACGTCCAATTTTTGACTCGGATGAGGCCAGTGAAATCCAGAGGTATTCTACTCTATGGGTGAGATAGATATATAGATCGATACGCTTCATTCTGCCGGTGAGCGAAAACAATAATAATTTAGTCATTACATAGAAGATTAAATTTTAGCAAATGAATTAAATCATGGAATTTTGCAAGAGTGGGGAGGAATATCTGATACTTATACTCAAAAGATTATACAAGAATCAATATTTGGAATTGGGTCAGCGCTATCTACAGTCTTGTTTATATCACAGAATGGTACGTGATTTACACTTCATCAGGTACACAACGGTCATATTCACGTCATATTTTCACAATTAAGAGTACGTACTCTACTCCTTCTACTGAGAGTGCTCATCCAAGGACTTCTGAAGTTATTGGGGGGCCAAGGGAGTCAAGCTTAATGAGATCAGGTGGGATTCGGTCAAAACACATACAGTCCCAAACAATATTGGGTAGACAGGATGCAAAATCCACAGATCAGTGACTCAGGCCAACTCTTGAGGGCTTATGCCGGTGAATTATGCACGATTGGATCTCCGAGCATCTCACATTCACTCATGAAGAGTATCGACGGCAAACATTTGCGTGGTGGAACTGCAGAAGGCATTTGCCCGAGCATTTCGATTTTCGATGGGACAGAACTGAATCGACACGCGCTAAAAAGTCTATGGAAATCTGAATAGACCATCCGCCCATGCATATATGGCTCTTTAGTGACCAGGGTAATCCCGTAATCACTTATGCTCGTCCATAGATGAGTATGAGTTCCGCAGAATCTCGTTACACGTGACGAGAAGGTCGGAAATGGAGTTCTTGAGATTTATCTTTAATTCGACTGCGAAAAATACAACCCAATAAGTAAACGTGAATGATCAATTGAGTCTCAAATTCTTCTAAATAAGCTGGAAATTGATTCCAAATCACACATTTATCAATTCCAAGTATTTGGGACCCATTCGACCATCTACGCTCACATTTCCGGCTGTATCCTCCTATCCTTCCTCTGGAGCGATGAATGCACCGATCTGACAACCATCTCAACTCGAGATTTTTGGTCCAACAATTGGAAAAATTCCATGTGTACATCCAACCGGAGATTTGGGTTTGATTCCGTCCAGCCGCTAGCAGTTTGAATCTTTTTCTTCGAGTATTTCCTCTCCTCCCAGCTCTTTCACGGGCAATTTCGGACACCTTCCGTACAAGACCTTCATAGGACGGCGACAACAGTGGACTCCCAGGACAGGTATTCTATCATTCTCTCCATTTTTGAGTCCCCCCAGATCAATGCAATGCGTTGATGTATATCTCGCAGTCACATTGAAGGAAAATCTGAAGAATTCCATTCCCGGCCTTCTCGTCCCGTGTAACGAGATTCCGCGAAACCCATATCCATCGATAGACGAGCATTAGTGATTACGGGATTGCTCTGGTCACTGGAGAGCCCTACATGCCTGGGCGGATGGTCTATTTAGATTTCCATAGGCGTTTTAGTGCATGTCCACTCAATTTTGTCCGATCGTAAATCGAGGGGCTGAGACAAATATCATGGAATCGGCCGGGCTTGGGCTTCCACGAGATCAAGACTAGTCTCGGGCTCAGTCTCATCTCGTCTCAAGAATCGAGACCGAGGCCGAGACCGAGACTGAGGGATCTTTTCTCTCGGCAAGACCGAGGCACTCATTGGACAGTCTCCACTTTCATCTCGACTCTATCCGCCAGTCTCGCGAGAGTCTCGGTGGGTTCGGTACTAATAGAATTGTTGCACTCGTTTTTGAACGAATAGTAGGGAAAGTATCGAGTTTCGATTGTTCAATTGAATCAAAACTACAAAGAAATGGAGTGCGTTTTATCCTATTCATTTGGGCTTCCACGTGGCTACTATGAGACGTTTCTGGAGGCTGATATGAGCAGGACTAAAGGTAAAGGCCAAGCGAGATTGTTCTCATGGCGAGCAGACCGTAGAGAAATATCTATATGTAATCAATTCTGACACTCGATCGATATGACCGGATATCGTATTTATCACTCGCGGGAATTTCAAATTATGAAGATATAATTTTTCGGTCTTTGCGAGTTGGAGTCAGCAGACATTGCTGACGTTTTTGGCATCAATCGAGAATGGATTTTACTCCACTCTCGATCAATGCACCTTTAGAGCCTCGTATGGTTCCGAGGATGCATCTAAAAGATTTTGATGGAAAGGAATGAAGAGTAAAGATGAGAAATGAGAAACTTTATGAAAAATTTGGATTGTACGTTGATATCATGCGTGTTTCGCCCTTCTCTCATTGCTCGAGCTTTCCAAATTGGTAGAAGAGCAATGAAAGTTTACCACTGACACGCGGCTCAAGTGGCCAAATGTTCGATGGCTTGAACGCCCTCATATACGAAAATTCATCTTCGTTAAACGCTTGCGAGAAAGGTCATTTTAACTCGCTATTTCCATTTGATTTTTCAACATTTTTACTTTGGCAGCTCTTCGGCCTTCTGCCGGAGATATATGTAATTAATTCTGACACTCGATCGATATGATCGGATATCGTATTTATCACTCGCGGGAATTTCAAATTATGGAAATATAATTTTTCGGTCTTTGCGTTAAAATTTGATTCCAAAAACGACAGCAATATCTGCTGACTTTAACTCGCGAAGACCGAAGAATAATATCTCCATAATTTGAAATTCCCGCGAGTGATAAATACGATATCCGATCATATCGATCGAGTGTCAAAATTAATTACATATATCTCCGGCAGAAGGCCGAAGAGCTGCCAAAGTAAAAATGTTGAGAAATCAAATGGAAATAGCGGGTTAAAATGACCTTTCTCGCAAGCGCTTAACGAAGATGAACTTTCGTATGAAAGGGCGTTCAAACCATCGAACATTCGGCCACTTGAGCCGTGTGTCAGTGGTGAACTTTCATTGCTCTTCTACCACTTTGAAAAGCCCGAGCCATGAGAGAAGGGCGGAACACGCATAATATCAGCGTACAATCCAAATTTTTCATGAAGTTTCTCATTTCTCATCTTTACTTTTCATTCCTTTCCATCAAAATCTTTTAGATGCATCCTCGGAACCATACGAGGCTCTAAAGGTGCATTGATCGAGAGTGGAGTAAAATCCATTCTCGATTGATGCCAAAAACGTCAGCAATGTCCGCTGACTTTAATTCGCAAAGACCGAAAAATCATATCTTTATAATCAGAAATATCTATATCCACGTACGTGTATACAGTCTACACACTATGAGTTGAAAGAATATCGATGGCTCAGAGTGAAGGAATCATCTGAAATCGTAAGACTTGAAAGGAACTATCTGTAAATGTTTGGTTAAGAGGAATTACATGAAAATTTTTGGTTAAAAAAAACTATCTGAAAGTGTCTGTGGATAAAACTATCTATACATTCTTGGCTGGAAGGATTTATCTAGCATCGTAAGACTTGAAAGGAACTATCTGGATTTGTCTGATTCAGAAGGAACTACCCACCAAACAGTGAATGTTAGTAGTATATGAGCTGGTATAGCGAGACACAACAAATGACGTCATAGGGGGTAGGGGCGTCTGGTGGGGGAGGGGCCGGGGTCATTGACCGTCTGGCGGTCAGCTGATGTGGGCCAGCGGTTTGTTTACATCGTGACGTCACAAGGTCAAGGTGATGCTGGGTGGTGTGAATATAACATTGTTTATGTTTATCATTACATATGTGTGTGTATGTTTATGTGTGTGTGCGTTTGCATTTTTGCCGGTTTTTCGGCAGCACGCTTCGCGTGCGGTGGAGATAGGGGTAGAGAGAGAGAGATGGATGGATAGATAGATAGATAGATGTCCTTTATTCGATCGGAGGCGAAAATCAAATATCACATGTAGTATATACATGTCATATCAATAGGGATTATCAATTAATGTAAATTAATCGTTTGGTCAAGGACATTAGGTTATCACAAGTTGTGACTAGTCAAGATTGCAGCAACAAAGGCTGCATAAAAAACACGTAATGAATAGGACAAAGGCTCAACAGAATATCGCAGTTATTTTCTAATCAGTCATGTGACACGTTGTGAGTATAATCACAGTCCATATGAAAAGAGAAGAGCCCATCGACCTTCAGTAATTGAAGTAATGCTTCTTGTCCACATCAATTCTCTGGGGAGGCTGTGAGCGGAGGAATTCTTTCGAAGCATCCTTAAAAATCAAAATTTTTGCGATCTGCCGAAAACCCGAAGGGAGAAAGTTCCAGAAATGAGCACACTGGGCTTGGAAAGATCGTCTCCCGTACTCGAGTCTCATTCTGGGTACTTTGAGTTCCTGCTCTTGTGCATTTCCACGCTCAGGGCGCTCGGATTGGTGCCTGGTGAACATTGCAGACAGGTAACCAGGTTCCCTCATGTGCATGATCTTATACATGATAATGCCTGCAAAGTACATTCGCCGCGAATCAGTACGCAACCAATCCAAGCTGTCCCTAAACGGAGTGATGTGCTCGTCTCTCCTAAGATCAAAAATATATCTCACCAATGGATTGCAGTACTCAGCGAAGGTCTCGAAATTTCCAGCGCAAAGTGTTGTGATACCACGGCGGGAGCTGCGACGACACAGCGCTGGGCGTTGTGAATCTACGCGAGTGCCTCGAGATCATGCAACGCTGTGTGCTAGAGCCTCAATTCGAATCCAGAATTTTGCTTGCTGTATCTGAAATGAATTCGTTGAGAATGATATTTTTCTAGTGTAAAATCCCCCCAAATCTACTGATTCCAATGAGTTTATGCACATTGCGGTGCGTAGAATATAATTCTCGATATTATTGCAACAGCGGAGACATAGCATTGCGGTTATGATGGGTGGCCCCGACGTAGTACGAATATCAAGAGTTATATTGTGCGCACTGCAATGTGCATAAGCTTATCGGAATTAGTAGATTCGGGAGGATTATGTATACCATAGAGTGATATCAGTCTATACGACTGATATCACTCTCTACAAAATTCTTTCAGGTGCAGCAAGCCAAATTTGAGAGTCAACCGGAGGCAACAGCAGACGACACTTACGATGTAGCCTTGAATAGCACAGCGCTGGGCACTGTGAATTGAGTGAATCGCGCGACTTGGAAATCCAGCGCGCACTGGGAATCCTCCAGGATTTTCTACAGTAAAGTTTCGAATGGCGACGACGACGACGACGACGATGATAATGATGATGATGATGATGATGATGAAGACGATGACGACGATGACGACGATGATGACGATGACGACGATGACGACGATGACGACGATGACGACGATGACGACGATGACGACGATGACGACGATGACGATGATGATGATGACGATGATGACGAGGATGATGACGTAGAGGACGATGACGACGATGACGACGATGACGACGATGACGACGATGAGGACGATGACGACGATGACGACGATGATGACGATGATGACGATGATGATGATGATAGAATTGACTAGCGTGGTGGCGATGATGGCGAGTATTCCGTTGAGAATGGTCCTGATACAGATAACGATGACAATGAATCTCGCAGTAGCGGGGATGACGAGAGTGATGGATCTGAAATAGATGGAGCAGAGAATGGTCATGGCGAAGTCGGCCATAATTTCGATATACAGCCTCCCGGAGTTAGATTTACCACGAGAGATCTAGGCCCTAGGTACGTGGCTAGATTCCGAATTCAGGAAAGACAATTTTCATTCCGAGTAAGAGACCGTCCGCGAGTGTGAATCAATTCTTTGATTTGGTTCGAAATGGCTATTCGAGACATTCACGCGTATCTGATCTCTTTAATGTCGAATGAATTTGACCTTATCAGCGTTTGCATACGAAGCGACCAATTCTCCCGTGGACCCGGTGGGATGTCCTTACCGTGATAATTTTACGTACGTTGATCTTTGGAATCTCATCCATCAGATGGCTCAGAGTAACGGAATTCTCGCATTCGACGATTCCTTTTCGTTGAACGTGGTTCATGTTGACATGGCTGTAGGGGCGGGTAAGAGAAAACCTGCGACGATAGACGTAGTGAGGGCAAAGTCTAGCGTATCCATCTCCAATAATGAGGATGATCGTTGTGTACCGAGAGCTCTCGTTGTAGGTGAAGCGCACGTATCAAGAAAAAAAAAAAGAAACACCGGACACGGTAAAATTTTGGAATGACATTCAGGATGGTCGACGACCACTCCAAAAAGAGCTAGCTCGTCCTCTATGTCGTGAAGCGGGCGTAGATGTACCTTCGGGTGGCTGTGTGGTCTCTCAGTTGCAAGTATTCCAAGAATATTACGTTACGGAAGGAATAGTCATCAGAGCTTTCGATGCTTTCAATATTGGGAGTGGCGAGCCTGCAATCTTCGATGGTACGGATCACGTGAAATTCCGCCAATCTCCTTCCGGTACCACCAACCTCCTTCATAACCTCCGAAATCATCACTACGATATCATTCTTAATTTGACCGGTATTACTCGAGCGAAGTTCTACTGTGAACATTGCAATTTTCGTTATCACCGAGTGAATCAGAATAAACGTAAGGAAGAAGAAGAAACACGACGCTGACCCTGAATTCGTGATGCAATATGCCACTTTTGGAGGTTCGAGACGTTTATATGCGAATGCCTTTCCACGCAACTAACAAAATGCGAGGGACTCGAGGGGCGATTTGCTCGTGTCTCACCAAAAATGAGAAAGATACAACGGGAAACAAAATGAGACCGCGGGAGACAATCGCTATTGTTACGGGCGCAAGCTACACAGGCGCCCGCACTTCAAGTGTATCACATATAAGGACCGCCACTCGGTGCGGCCGGACTAGCTCAGTCAACAGCGTGTCAGTCTCTGGGTCAAGAGGTTGCCGGATCGTTTCCCGGCGGCCGCACTTTTTATCTAGTGCATGGAGGAGAATAATATCATAACACTATACCCCGAGAGACATCACAGAAACTTTAAATGAGAGAGACACAGAGAGTTCAAGTGAGACCCAAAGAGACACTCCGCTCGCTCGAGAGACACCGAGAGACCGAGAGAGACCAAGAGACCGCGGCGCGGAAAATTTGCGACAGAATCGGCGGGGGCACCGAATCCCCCCTGCCCTCAGTTGAAACTTTGCAGGTGGGGCTTATTGACTATAAATCTTATTGAACTGCATACAGCTGTGTGGTGTGCTATGTGGGATATGCGGTCAGTTTACAGTTGACTTTGGCTGACTATCCTGCAAAAGACGTTGCTTCATTGCTTGCCGTGTGCAATATCGGAGCATCGGAGCGAATCAATTGTACGCTTTGCCAAGCGCTCTGGAGCAAACGACCCTCAAAGCTTAGTAACTGCAATGTTGAAGTAATTTTGGCAAATGTAAACACTCTCGTAAATATTCGCGAATCATTCTTCAGAGCATATGTATAAGGAGCTCTCCGCGGAAAGAGTATTTCCATTTTTTTCTCGCATTTTCTAGAGACCAACAGAAAATTATGTATAAGATATGTGTGCCTTATTTTCCCCCCACTATTTTTTTTTCTGCTCGCCATTTCAACTCATCCCTGTACTTTCCAATGTGCTTTAGCTTATTTTGTTTGAAGCTTGTTCCAAGACCTTTAAAATGAGCTATCAACAAATTCGAGCTAAGTTATCTCAGTTCTTGCAAAGATAGATTTTATGCGAGTGTTTGACAGTGTGTTCCTAATTTGCTCCCACGTGGAAAAGAGGCCTATTCCCACGAGATTATACGGGTTTTCCATAAAATTGGGATATTTCGGCTCCGAGACCCCCAAATGAGACGTACTTTGGCTCATTTTGTAGAATTTTGACCCTCTTTCGAATTTCTTGAATGAGATTGATGTATTTGAATGGAATGGAGAACGAGTTTGGAAAAAGACTATGGGGCAAATTAGGAACACTGCACTTTATCTAGTAATATGGGCGTAGAATTGGCTCAATATCAAATTCTGCAATTCTGCAAAAAGAATTTCAAAAGGGACAAAGACAAAGAAAATGAGTTAAAGTACATTGGAATTGATCTCATCAATTATGTTCGGCATAGCTTGTACTGACTAACAGAAAAGAAGTCGAAAGTACCGAAAACCACTGTACACGTGACATTGCAGGTGTGTGTACAACGTGACCACGATATTTCTGGCAAAACATACATGCACAAGCACAGGGCATGTGAATAACCTCCAAATTTTGTCAGAAATATCGTGGTCACATGGTGTATATATATATATAAAATTATATATAAAGGTATTGTGGGGGTTGGTGGGCGGAGCGAGCAGGGAGGGGCTTGCCCCCCCCCCTAGTATAATATATTATAGGAAAAATATGAGTTCTGGCGGAAAATTATATAATATCACAGGCAGAATGCATTTTGCGCACGCTGAAAACGATTTGGCTCAATTAACAAAACATTGAGTTAACCTAGCGTTTTGTTGATGCTGTACTCGGACAGCAGGAGTTGGTCTGGTATCCCGGCAACTGTAATCTTCGGAAATTGATCAAAAAACAAGCTTGTCCAGCAAAAGTTTGCTGCTAAGCTAGCAATTTGACATTACTGGCCCGGCGATTGATTTGGAGCGTACGGAGCACTTTGCCGTTCCAGCAAGAAATTTTTGGTGAAACAAACGGACAAAACGATACACTGGCGAAACACACTTTCGCAGATGTTACTTGCTGGATTAGTTTCCCGATGAAAAGCCATGTAAAAAAGAAAAATTGCACATATACCGAAAACGTTAGCAATAACAGCAATTTCGTAGTCAGTAATATCCACTTCGTTGTGGTAGCCAAATTATTTTTAGCGTCCGCGACATTTATGCAATTTTTTTTGGCCAGTTCTCTAAGATCTATAAGAAACTGCTTCACATATTCCTGGATAAAATACGTTCTTTTAGAGTTTTGGAGGGATTGAGAAATGGAAACGTCCTAAAATTACCTCTTCTGTCTTTTTTCTAAAGAATAAGAGTGAGATTCTGATTTCGGTCAGCAAATGAGTGCCTAGAATCATATGCCACAAGAATTGCACATACTGTTGGTCGACCGAATGTGACCGTATTTGAAGAGCTCACGCAAAATAAATGATTTGGCTTTGACTGCCAAGCAATCTTCGCTAACCGCATATTTAATGGCAAGACTCACCTATTCTGTTGTTGGTGCCCCTTCTTTTGTTGGCATTGCTTTTCGTTTGGGAACTAATCCAGGAGATAGCGTCCGTTGAAGAGAGTTCTGTTTCATTCATTGGGTTATCTATTCCAGCAAGAATTTTCAGCTAAGTAGCAAAGTGATCTGGACTTTTTGGAACATATGCTGGGTCAGCAACTTCAAATCGCTAGCAGAGCAGCAAACGTTTGCTTGATTAGCTTTATTTTTCCTAAGAAATCCGAAGATTAGATTTGCTCCAAGTGGATTATACTGAAATGATCGAAAACTATCTTTTTGGCTGGCTTAACAACGATTCTACTTTCTTCAGATCTCTGCCCCGCTGTGAATGAAAACGAAGATTGAGGAACTTCTCCTACTTGCAAGTTTTCGAGAGGCAAGGCTGGTCTGCACATCAAGTTCTGCAAAGGATCATAAACCATCTTGGAGCATCTCCTCAAATGGCATCGCTATACCACTCGCCATATCACGAGCATCCGCTTACGACTTTTTTCTGGGAGCAAATCGAAAGCCGCTTCCCCGGGTCAGTTCGTATTCCAAGATGTATTTAGATTACAAGGTTTCGACAATCCTCTCTCTATCGAACATTTAACAATGGATCATATGGCTATGTTTGAGAATTTTGTGAGGTCCCAAGAATATTCGGAGCTCGTTCCTGCATATGCAATTAGAGTAGAATATTACGGGCCGGTATTTGAAAACGCGCCCAATCTATTTCGATTCAACAGTGCACAAGCATGCATTTTCAGTACAATTATACAGTTAGTAGAACCTATGACTCTTGACGACTGGGTGCCACCAGAGAAGTCGAAGAAAGGCACATCATACGATTCAGATGACTCACTTTTGAAGGACTCCACTATCGATGTTTCGACAGATACGTCCGAGAATATGTCAGTGGATGCGCCCGTAGATACTCTCATGTCAGCGCTAGATTTGTTACTTGAATCTTACTATCAGTTGAAAAATCGATAACCAAGTGGTAATCGTGACAATTATGGGCTCAAGCAATTTTGTGCTTTTGTGAGATTGATTTCGGGACCTTTGGTATATGAAGATCTCGCACAAAATTTAAAAAATACGATTCCATCATTGAGCACAATCAATCGATTCATACACCAGGATCCTAAGCCCATCGTAGAGGGTGGATTGATGGTCGAACATCTATCAAAATTTCTCAATGATAATGGTCTGCCTCGTGAAGTAGTATTGAGCGAAGATGCAACCCGCGTGACTGGAAAGCAGGAATATGACACTCGAACCGATGAATGTGTCGGACGAGCTCTACCGTTTGATGATAATAGCATGCCTATCCCTGGCTCTTTGCCATGCGCTACGGTATCTCAAATCGAGAACCACTTCGAACATCAGAATACTTCAAAGTTGCTGTATGTCTATATGGCCCAGCCAGTTGCTAAAGATGTCCCATCGTTCTGCGTTGGATTGTTCGGAATTGATAACAAATTCGATTCAATTGACTCATTGAAACGCATCGTCCATTTGCACAACCTGATGAAAAACCATGGCATCAAAGTTCTAGCTCACGGTTCAGATGGGGACCCTCGGTTGCTGAGAGCAGATAAAATACCATCAGGCTTGGGCCAGAACACTGCTTCACAATGCATTTATACCATCAATGGCGTCACTGTTGCTTCCCCTGAAATCCATGGAGACTTACACTCAGAAATAACTCCCATGCAAGATCCTCCCCACATAGGGACAAAAAGGAGGAATTGCTTCGCCAAAGACTCGTATCCCATGGCCATGGGCAAATATACAGCAGCAGTAAGCGATTTGGAATAACTGATAGAGGTTGAATCCAAGGACAAGCACAAGCTAGTTCCTAGTGACATGGATCCAACTGATCGAATGAATTTCAACTCGGTGCTAAAAATCTGCTCGAACCAATACATCCAAGGCTTGGAAAAGCACGTACCTGGCAGTGATGCAACTCGTATGTACTTAACCTGCATGGAGAACATTCTGCAAGCTGCCCTGGAGAAGGATCTCAGTATTGAGGGAAGAATTTACAGAATGTTCAATCCTCTTCATTTTTTGAGATATTGGATAGAATGGCTGGAAGAGAGCGAAGTGCATAAAGCCACTCTCAATTTCATAACACAAAATACGTACGAGTGCATTGAACTCAATGGACAAGCACTCCTAAAAACCATACTGCGCTGTTTAGAGGCAGGCTCTTTTGAAAATTTCTTGCCGTGGTTGATGGGAAGCCAACCGTGTGAAAGCTTGTTTCGCGTGTTTAGATCTCAGGGTACGGTTTATTCGATGATAGTCAATTTTACTGTACTGGATCCCTTGTATAAACTATGTAAGATGAGAAAGCAGCAAAATATCATGGGTTTCAATTCTGCGGCTGAAGGAATCAAAATCACATTTCCACGGAATAAATTTCTCTATGCATCATTCGAATGTCACGATTTCAAAGACAAAAATCTCAACAATGAAACAACTGGCCAGCTCACGTTGGCTGGCGTCCGAGCTATTATGGATAAAGCGAAGGCAGATGCGTTCGATTCTGCTCGACATTCACAGATGGATGTACCATTCGAAGCCGGGAACCGGTCGTTTGTATCAAAAATTAGATTGAATCCTACAGAAAGAACTCGAATTGCTGCTCACCGACCCTCAAAGAATTTTCTGGATAAGATTTTCGGACATGGCATCGAAAATTACAAGGGAATTGAAGGAAATTACCCTGATGCTAACAACGACAATGACGATGATGATGAAGATGATGATGGTGATGATGATGATTTTGATTTTGACGATTACGACGAAGACGATGTCGAAGTGGGTGCCGATGAGTATGTTTCTGATAGTGATGATGAAGATGAACGAGGTCCTACGGTATCGGATGAAAATGCTGCGCTCTAAGCCGATATGAGTTATCTGGTATCAATTACAAATTTGAAGCTTGGAGATCATTCAACTGGGGATGGCTCCGGCAAAATCCCTCCAAAGCTATTGGGAAGGATACGCCGGTTTGCGACAGCAGAGGATCCTGATGGAACAAAAAAAGTTGTTCTGGAAAAAGCAATCTTCTGGATGCTCTGGAAGGGCCTATCCAGAGTCAGCAGTGATCGATTACAACGCGTGAGAGATAATGATTTGATTAAAAAAAAAAAACAAGTCTCCCACGTTCGTCTTTTCGTGAAAACTCCATCACACATGAAGCTACTGAGGTCAACAGAGGAGAGTGGTGTCTCTTCAACAGGTTGACGAAGGTGGATCTGATGACACCGCCATGCTCAATTGAGCGAGTGAAAATGTTTACATACATGAATGAAAAAACCAAGAAGGAGATCCGTTATTCAAACGAGTTTGCATATGTCGAATAATAGTATCCAAGGGTTTCTTGCAATTGAGCAGTATGATTGTACATCAAGGCCACTCTATGTTGCCGATAAGCTCATTGTACATGCCGATGTATTTTCGAAAATACGTGCAAAATGTGCTACGGAGCAATAACACGATCACGAGCTGAATGTTTGCGCACAAGTTCAAGAGCAAGATCAAGCCATTTCAAATACGAACACGGGGAAGAAGGAAACAAAAAGGGCAAAATTCAAAGTCTCCATGTTCATCTGTATTATTCATCTTGATTTCATAGTATGTTATATCAATCATCAGTATGATACTATTCAAGAATTGTACATATCAATGAAAGCGTCATGGATTAGCATCAATTTTAGGAATAAGACATTTGACAATTGTACACATCAATAAGAATTCATGGATTGGCATCAATTCTAAAATTGTGATCTATTTCTTCCTTGACCCGACACGTCGATGTGAAACTTGATATGCTGATAGGGAAGGGGTCCTCTCAACGAGTCTGGAAGCTGACGAATCAGTTACCCCGGTGGACAAGGTACCAAAAGTGTCTATGTTGGAGAATAATCCCCCCGGCTATTCTACCCCGTCTAACCTCCACGACATCTCGGACAAATGCCACCTGCAGCTCTACCACGCAAATATTTGCCATCGACGCTCTTCATGCATGAGTAAATGTGAAGTGCTCGGGGTTTCAATAGTGCATAATTCAGCGGCGTAAGCCTTCAAGAGTTCGCCTGAGTCACTGATCTGTGAATTTTTGCATATTGTCCAAATCCATCACGGATTCAGCGTAGAGCGTATATATACTCACTTCAAAAACATAGCGAGCAGCTGACAATATCAAGTATCTGATACATCGTGAGAGCTCTGGAGGACAAAAGAACTCTAGGGTACTGACATGTGCTGAAGGCTGCTGCAATTGGACATAAGCGGTCCGAAGGGATGAGAGGACTCTCACATCCTTCGAGAACTACTGCTGTTGGGCATGGGTGATTGTTCCCAGGAAAATTGAAGAATCAATCCAACTTACGTGTTTGTCTGTTTGCTGATGACGTATCCGCACCACGTTCATTGCCAGCTAGATCGATGAGAGAGAATTTACCGTGTACTTTATGAGTTCCCGTAATTCTTGCAATGATCTGAAATACTGCGTGTGATCTTGAAGAATTGGTGTTCGCACTCGTTTGACCACTCGTCCTTACACCATTCCCATGCTGAATCAGTTTCAAAACTTCTTCGCAGTTCTCTACTACTTTTTCAGTGAGACCAACAATTTGAACCTGCGGATGATCGAATGGCTCAATATTGCATTGTCATTCTCAGGTCACGAACAAAATCCTGCAAGACGATGAGGAAGGAACAGAGGATATGGAGCGTATCCTTGGAGAAAAACGGATTAATTTCCACTCCATATTATATAACTTTCGCGAGTTCAACATATTCCATTCTTAATTCCACTGAACACCATCGATCCGTAGTTCTCATCTGAATCCACCCAGGAAATTGATTAGAACCACTCCCCATTTGATAGTAATTACGGCTTCACTCGAGCGATGATGACGAGGAACATAAGTACTTTCGTTTCATCTCGGGTTCTGCATGTATGAGTTCGATCTCGATTCGAGACCAGAATCAGTTAATCTTGATCTCGCTCTACGAGATTCGAGGATTTCCTGGGGGAAATTTGAGAAACAAAAAATTTCAGAGGAGTTCTCTGAAAAAATTGAAAGATCTCTTTCGCTCGAAGTGTTCCATCGATACCGGTAGTGAGGGTGCAGCATCTGATGATCAAGGCGGCAGCATGGAAGTTAATGATATTCACGTCAGTTCAATAATATCTCAACGGGAAGGGTGCATTGAAAATCTGTGAAATGAGGTCAACTCCTATTCTGACCTTTCTCAGATAGCAAGAATCATTTACAACATGTTGGCTACGTCTGAGCATAACGAGAAGATTTCTCCTGAGGGTTCTTTGCTCGTCACTAAAGATAGATGTTTTTCAATACATGAAATTATTCAAGATTCTATTTGTTCAAATCGATGGATGCATCCAACCTCGAGAGAGTTGATTTGCCAAGTTCAATTGTGGAATTCATCACCTCATATATTTTGGCCTAGTTAAATTGGATGTAGTGCCTATGTTTGTTCAGGACGAGTATCGTAGGAATTCTGTCATTTAATGGTATTAGTTCGATGGGCAATTTTCAAGTCTGAGATTCGAGAACTGGGTATGAATATTTTATCAATGTTCCTCATTCCATGGATGTTTCATTGCTCGTTTAGTTTGATAAACAGTGGAGTACGCTTGAAACGAAAACACTTGATACGAAATATCGCTTATCACGAAAGGAGGTACTCGGTCCCGTGCACTGCTTATATTTATACGTATAATTTTTCACAGTTGAGACGGAGAAGAATACGGATGATACGAGAGAATTTGAATTTTGGGAGTCTCCAGTGACGACTATGTAGAGGTCTCGAATTTCCGTTCAACTTGTGGAAATGACGCAAATCTGTTCATCTACAAGGAGAGTCCAAGGAGTTCGGGAGCTGGATATGGCTGAAATTTCGGGAATCATCTCCTTTTGGCACCAAAAAATGATACCCAAAGCCGCAGAGTCTAACGCTCAAGCGTTTCCGGGCTACAGACCACAACCCATGAATTACAGTATATCTATATATCTTGAAAAATGGTATATATAGATATACTGTAATGCATGGGCTGTAGCCTGTAGCTCGAAAACGCTTGAGCGTTAGGCTCTGCGGCTTTGGGTATCATCTTTTGGTGCCAAAAGGAGATGATTCCCAGAGTTTCAGCCAGATCCAGCTCCCGAACCCCTTGGACTCCCCTGGTTAGCTCAGTTCCATCGTGACGATAGTGGAACAAAACTTATCGGCTATAGATTCGCCTAATAATGGGCGAAAATATCGAAACACGTAGAGTTGGATGGCCGGGGCTCTTATGTACGGCTTTGAGCAGCGCAGAGATCGATCTTCTAGATGACGGAGAGATCAAAACACACATAGATTTCCCAAGTTCTCTGAAGACTCTGCACATGGTACGGCGAATACGCTAGTTCTTTCATTGCCAAACCAACAATGTCAATACTTCTGGATAGTCAAGAAGTATTCACGGAGGGAAGCATTGAAGATTGCGCGTTGGAAACTGAAAGAGGATTACTGATTTTTCCACACTGTTGAATCGAATTTTTTCATCTCCCTGCCAATAATTATGAATTAGTGAGAATAATTGGATTTTCACTGATGATAATGGATGAGAAGATGGATTGAATGAGCAAGGGAAACATTTCTCGGATAAGTATCATCTTGGATGCTATCTTCTGTGAGGGTTCGTTCCAACACTCATTACGAAATTCGGATGAGACGGAAAGATTTCTCCGGTCCCTTGAGTTTCGTCTTAAACGTACTCCACTGTATTACGCGCAATTCAATCGATAAACTATCATTGTCATTAATTCCTATTTGATATTGGAAGGATCTCATTGGCCTTCAATTTCGTATTCTGCTTTGAATCCGAACGTCGTTACGGAAATACAAGTGTTCACTACGGGATGTGGTGGACAAGTAATTTTTGGCGACACACTCATTTTGAATCAATAAAAATGTAAAAAGTTTATTCGCCTATAGAAATACATTCTAAAGCGAGGTAGAGCAGACGGACGCAAGACGAGAACTGGCGCAAGCTGCAGATGGCGACAAGCTCGACGATAATTGTAGCATAGCAGAAGTGCGCAAAGTCACGTGGACAAAATGGTGACTGCGCGCGGGAATTCAAATCATACATGAGAGCATCATTTGATTCTAAACATACCGCCCACCTCAATTCGCATACATAAATGAAGAACCGATATTCAAATTCCGAGTACATAATCAACCTTCCATATAAATTTACCCAAAAATCAGATCAACTTATCAAAGGAAAAATTCGATTCTAAATTCGCCAAACAAAATTCGTGTATAATCCAAAAAAGATCGAAAGAATCAAGATCGAAAACATACTGTAGTGCAAGATTACACAAATCTTGAAACCCAAACCAAAATTCGAAATCAAGAAGTGATTGTAGTCTAAAATTACAAAAATCGGAAACTATTTGATTGAGAATCACACCACCCACCCTGAAGGGCTAACATTTCCAATCAAAACTGATTCCTCAATCACCTTGTGAACCAAAATCACAACCAGTGCATACTGTTTATACAACAAAAATTTGAGACCTTTCATATCTCAGAACCGATCCAATTCAAATCATTCAAGATTCATAATGAGGTCAATTTCATACTACATATTACCCAATAGTATAGAATTGATTACAATCGCCGAGAAAAATCTATATACGATCTCGAAACATTTGATTGATCCCAAAAACCCTATCCCAAAAACTTACTTTTAAGTAAGAATCTAAAAAAAGTACCCTTATTAAATTCACACTAATCAAACAATATTCAATTACCATCCAAATTATCTAAAACGATCTCCAATTCACCCATATCAAAATCCATCAACTTCGGTGGATTGAAAGCCGACCGTAGAAAAACTCTATACAAAGTTCAGATACAATACTTGAAAAAACCAGCACTTAGGCTTACAAATCCCGGACGACCGATGAGAACGTGAGTATGTAAGTTCAAGGAGTTCTGAAAACCCTTAAAGCCACAAGGTGATTCAGAAAAAAATAGTATTAAATTGATCCTTCAGGTATACTACTCGAAAAAACCAGCACTGAGGCTCACGAATCCTGAATGACCGATTCAAACAGGAATCCGTGAGTTCAAGTAATTCTGGAAACTCAATAAAATTAAAGACCCTGATCCGAGAGAATCAATGAACGTGAAATCCAAATGAGAGCATGAGCTCTGAACCGAATCAAATTTAAAAGGTGCTCAAGAATCGGAATTCAGCACAGAAAACCTAACCAGCACAATTTTCAAGAGATTCAATCAACAAAAATTATAGCACAAGCCGAGAATTTTTTGGATGGATTGGTCCTTTTGAATTCTAGAATTCAAATTCAGGGAAAAATTGAGCACAACGAATTTTCCAAGAATTACCCGCACAAAGAAGACATTTGGATTCCTAAACCGTGAAGAAATAATTTCACCACATTGAAATGAAATCGAAGATGTCGCAAATCTTATAGCAAAAGCACTGAACTGCAGCTTGCACTCCGACAATATAAGACGTAATGTCTCCAAAAACCGCACAGAACAAGAGTCATTTGATCATACGCAGCATAAATAGTTGCTCTCCGTAGACCGTTCGATTTGTTGACGTTGAGTTGTTACGATGAAGGATGGAAGATGGTGGCAGCACGTTGCCATTGCTCTGAAGCCCGTGTAAAGAGAGCCATGGAGCTAGCCAAAATCCAATACACATCTTAAAACAGCATGCACGTCAATCCGCAAGTCAGCTGGGTGATCCGACTATCAGCTGTTCTCCGTTGTCTAGAATCGACATGATTGCCGATCAGATGGTTGAGCCTCGATAGCCGCAGCGTTTGACAACTTGGCATCACTGGCCAAGGTCGATCCAGCACACACATCTTGTCTGCAAATCCCGTTGAATTCTAGAAGTTCCGTTAACTTCAGAAATTTGCTCCATACAAAGACAAAACTCAAATTTTCAGCTCTTCAAATGAGCATTACATGTCATGAATGGGAAAAGTAGCTCTCAAGCGAGCAAAACCAATTTTATCAACTCAATGCACAAAAAAACATTCAAATATCCATAATTGTTGTTATGAGAAGAACGAAACAACCATTTGTGCTCATCTTGAGTGACATCCCACGTTGCCCAGGAACCCCGTCCATCCCAGGTCGTTCTCGTCCCCCCTCAGGACTGGTGCTGACGAACAGGTTCTGCCCTTGCTCCGGAACTGTTGCTGAGGTTGCCCTGGCCTTGCGCCTCATCGCCACGCGTGGCTCTTCGCACGGTTCTGATGACTGCACTCCTTAGCTCCATCCATTCACCGAGTAATTGTTCCGGGCCACCTTGATGTGCCGAAGTCGGCGTCGTAGATTGTCCCGAGGAGGTGCGCCGTCCGCTCACCGCATCACCACCGTGTGATCACCTCGTGGTGTAAGCGAATCCGTTCGCATCGACACCAATTTCACTCACTGAATCCCGGTCCGGCTCGAAGGACCAAATGTTCACTACGGGATGTGGTGGACAAGTAATTTTCGGCGACACACTCATTTTTAATCAATAAAAATGTAAAAAGTATATTCGCCTATAGGAATACATTCTAAAGCGAGGTGGAGCAGACGGACGCGTAACGAGAACTGGCGCAGGCTGCAGATGGCGACAAGCACGACGATAATCGTAGCATAGCAGAAGTGCGCAAAGTCACGTGGACAAAATGGTGACTGCGCGCGGAAATTCAAATCATACATGAGAACATCATTTGATTCTAAACAACAAGAATTCCACGGGAAAATGTGATCATCCCCCAAATTTATCCCAAGTGTATACTCCTTCATCAGTCGTACATTACTTCAGAGTTTCGAAGACTTTGCTAATTTCATATGTGAGGTCACAACTTTGCATTCTATTGGAGTCTCGCTAGAACGACGGAGCAAAGACATTACAATCTCGTCTCGACCCGAGATTCATTTTGGCTGTACTGATCTCGTCCTGTTCTCACCACGTGGAGATTTTTCGTACCTCGGATCTCGATCTCGCTCGATCTCACTCGACGGGATTCGAGGATTTCTGGGACTCGTGTCAACTCCGCGAATGAATCGGGCAAGGGATGCGGAAGAATTAGTTGTCCATTTTAAGTATAAAGTCTCATTTGGCGCGAGATTTGTAGTTGAAAAAGTTGAAGAAAAGAACGTTCTGTTTTTGCACAAAACATGACTCTTCTAGAATGTTTGTAACGTTATTCACTCACGAATTCCTCGCCTCAGATGAACCGTGGCAGAGGTATCATGTGCGAGGGAATTTCGCTCGTTTCATAGCTCAAAGGATAAGACAAGATAAGGATAAAATGGCGAAATCGGCCCCAGGCTATATCGCCAGGAAAATTATGGTGTTCAGTTGGTACATGTAAAACATACATCCAGGGAAAATTTCAGACCCTCAGACCACTCTAGGCCGACATACACTAAAGAAAGCTGTTCATTGGTATTCATTTTAGTTTGGCAAGATCAATCGACAGAAGAATCTGGAAAAAATCTGTCTCAACTCTACAAATACCGGAAGAATATTCCCAAGGTTTTTTATGGTCACACAGCGGCTAGGGATTTTTTCGAACATTCAAGAATTCACAGAAAAAACGAGGCGATAGGTGCGGGTCGGGAGAGATTTTTTTTAGTGTGTATTTGTGTATTTTACGAGAGAAATTCTTGGACCGATCTCTTAGGTGGTACAACAGCTCTAAAAAAATTGAAAGGTACCAAAAACGATGCTTCTTGCGTGGAAAGCTCACTGAAACGTACTCAGTCACTTTTCACAGGAATGAGACTATATTTCCGGAAGAATCGTCAAAGTTTACAGAAAACCATGTTCTGAGGGTCGATTTGGTGATTTTTGAACCGAATCCAGACTCATGGCAACCGAAAATTGATGAAAATCAGATTTTCCACGCTCTCAAGACGGTGAGAGCTTCCTCCATTCCATGAAAAGTCCCAAAATTCATTCAAATATAGGGGAATGAGCGTTCATCTCCAGATGGGATTCAGTATCGTCCCACCCCCCCCCCTCACCCATCAGAAACCATATAGAAAATCCCCAGACACTCTTGGTGGAGTCTAATCAATCTCATACAGTGAAACATCCGGATGACCCGAGAATGACATTTTACACCATCCTCGAGCCTAATACGAACTCGTGGACAGTTGGGATCAAACAAAAATTGGCTACCCTCGTCCCGTTCGGGACAAGAGTGTAAAATCGTGATGGCGAAGTCATTGGCGAAAGACCGACATGCAAACGTTAAATTGCGGCGTCCGTCACACTCGTGTCTAGGATATGAGTAGATCCGCGCGAAACAGACCTACGAAAAAGGGGCATGTATCAAATTTTTTTCTTGACTTTCTTATCCGATTTGAATACACAAAATATGAATTTTCCACCCTCTATAAGACCCTTATGAAATTCTCCAGGTATCTACAACGTAAGTAGTATACGGGGCACTATAGCCGGACATCGATGACGTCACACCGGCTATAGTACCATCGGTGGATTTTTTTCGCCGTGCCGGCACGAACGGGTTTTGGCGGTGCTGATGCCCCTCCGCAGCGGCCGCCCCCCCCTCCCCCACCCCCGCGCCCACTTTTCACCACGCACAGAAGGAATCCTGCTTTGCCGGGTTCTCCGAGTGTTGGAAACGCCGGCGCTCGACAGCTCGTGGTCGAATCGTCTTGCCATGAAAATTACGTGCGCACGCAAGCACGTATGAGAGAGACAGAGAGGAAGAGATTGATTGATTGATTGATGCCCGTTTATTCGTCCGAAGAGAAGAAAGAAAAATAATCAGTTACATATGGTAATATATATCACAGATCAATAGTGCGCATTAATAAAAATAATGAAGTCATTTGGTCAAGGACAAATCTTAAGTATATCACAATTTGTGACTAGTCGGGTAGCACTCAGAAGATTCACAAACTCCATAGAATAATACAAGAATACAAATAAAATGGCAGGGCTCACAGTCATATTACAGAAAAGTTCAGTCGATTGTCGAAAGGTCACACGTATACTTATAATTATATTCTAGATGAACGAATCAAGCAAAAATTCAGCCCAAGCCTTTCAAAGTTTAGAGATTGAAGTAATGCTTCTTCTCCACATCAATCCTCTGGGGAGACCGTGTGAGCAAAAAATCCTTCATAGCCTCTTTAAATAATGACATTTTCCCCAGCTGCCGAAAGCCCGGAGGGAGAAAGTTCCACAAATGAGCACATTGAACCTGGAAAGATCTTCTTCCATATTCAAGTCTCATATTGGGAACTTTGAGTACCCGCTCTTCTGCATCACCGCGTGCGGGGCGTTCAGATTGGTACCTGGTGAACATCGCAGCTAGGTAGCCAGGCTCTCCTAAATGCATGATCTTGTGCATTAACAGAGCTGCGAAGTACATTCTCCGCGAATCAGTACGTAACCAACCCAAACGCTCCCTAAACGGGGTGATGTGCTCGTCTCTCCTAAGATCAAAAATATACCTCAGACATGAATTGCTTAGTCGTTGTATCCGTTGCCGCTGTTCGTCCGTGGCGTCGAGGTACACGACCGTGCAATAGTCTATATGCGGTTGAACCAGGGACTCAACTAGGCGAACTCGGAGAGGTCCGGTGATACATGCCCTAAAAAATCGCAATCCATATAGGGCTCTATTGACTTTCTTAGTTACTTGGTCGATGTGCGGTTTCCACGTCAGTTCACTGTCAAGTGTAACACCAAGGCTCACAACCGTATCACTGAACGGGATGAACTTTCCTTCCTGTATCTCAACCCCTGACGAGTCAATTCTCTTCAGATCTTTGATATTCCTCTCAGAACTGAAGTAGATTGCCTTGGTCTTGAGAGATTGCCTTGCTCCGGCCAGCGTTGAGACACAGGCCGGAACTTCTGGCCCACTCAGCAACAAGTCGTCCCATTTCTCCCAGCGGAGCAACGACCTCTCTGATATTAGATTTCTCGACTTGGAGATAAATTTGTAGGTCATCCGCATAAAAAAGATGATGTACTGACTTCCCGTCAAGCAAACCAGGTAAATCATTGACATATAAACTGAAGAGTAAAGGCCCAAGAACGGAACCCTGTGGAACACCCAGATTGGTTTTGAGCCAATCAGAACTACCAGATTTTGAAGTAACTTTTTGGGTGCGGCCTTGTAAGTATGATTTTATCCACAGGAGTGCCGATCTCGAGAAGCCTAGATTTCGAAGTTTCCTCAACAGCTTTGATGGTGATATTGTGTCAAAGGCTTTACTGAAGTCAAAAAGTAGGAGCAAGGTGATCTTTTTCTTGTCAATACCTACTCGGATGTCATCGGTCAACTTTAGTAAAGCTGTCTGGGTGCTATGATGTTGTCTGAAACCAGTCTAGAAGCGATCTAATAATCTCTCAGACTTCAAAAACTCCGTGATTTGGTCGTGTGCGATTTTTTCCAAAACTTTGGCAAGGAAGCAAAGCAGCGCTATAGGACGGAAGTCCGAGACTGTTGATGGAGCGGTGGTCTTTTTTAATGCAATTAGCTGTGCCTGCTTCCAAGCCTCAGGAAATGCACTATGAGCAAAAAAGGAGTTAAAAATATGTACAATAAGATCACCAATAACCGGAAGAGCCTTCGCGATCACGCTTTGGGGTATCCCGTCCGCCCCACGGGCCTGTGAAGAGAAATGTTTAATAGCAAGGACTACATCACTGTAATTTGTGGGCTTGAACTTAAAACCCTCCTCTGAGGCCGAATTTATATCGTCCATTGCTTTGTCTATATTTTCGTGGGGCGAAACGGAAACTCCCGCAAAGTGAGCGTTCAACTCATCCGGTGTGAAATTTTCTGCGCATTTCCTTCCAAATGTTCTTATGTTGATCAAGAGCGTCTGAGAGTTGGGTTTGAAGGAAGGAGTTACGCTCTTGTTCCATGCGCAGGTCGACCTCTTCGCTTAGCCGGAAGAGAGAGAGAGAGAGAGAGAGAGAGATTGATTGGTTAATTAACGGATTTATTATGCCGTGGTCACTGCGGACCGTATGGCAATAAGGTAAATACAATAATTTCTACAAAATAAATCTCTGCTTTCACGTATAGGACTTCCACGGAGAATATAATATAGATATAAAACATAAGACTAATAAGATATGAAATGCATATAAAATTCGAGGCTCACAAGACTAATTTATAAAAATCTCAATCGCAAACGATGAGATTTATATTGCTCGCACACGTAGGAAACTCGCATAATTCTCGTAAACTAGGCGCACCACATTGGATATTCTGGATAAACAAGTAACACAGACTCTAGTATAAATCACTCTCACACACGGCATACAATCGACTAGGCTTCCTTCTCGTGGAAATATTTAGAGACTTCACTCTTACATGTCTCGAAAGGAACTTTTAATCGGATATGAACGGGGATGGTTTCCCACAATTGAGTGGCTTGAATTCAGAACGCGTTCGCGTAAGCCATCGTACGTGTCAGAGGAACTTGGATCCGAGTGGATTGATTCCTCTCGGATCGACGGACTACGTCGTCTAAAGGTTCGAACGAATCATTCAGATAACGTGGGGTTGCAGTCGTGAGAACTTTGTAAGTCTGCACGCTTAAGAAGTACTCACGACGACGACTTGAGGTTAACCACTGAAGGCGATCATGAAGAAGTTGCAAAGCTGCATCACGACGGCATCGGAATATAAAAAGAACACAGATATTAAGAAGACGCTGCAGTTTCGTTACCAAGTAAGCGGACAAGTCATAATACACAAGATGATAAATTCATGTATGGGTTGTACGGACTTTATTTTTGCCAATATTTGGCCAACGTTTCGCCCACTTATATGTTGGCCTCTTCAGGGCTGTATTAAAAAAAATCAAAATATACACATGAAATGGAGTACAGATGAGTACATAGTCAGGTATCATAAATGCATAAATAACTCACCAAGAGTGACTAATATTAGTACATACTGCTAATAGCAAAGTCATCTAATTTAAACCTTGGCAAAATCTAAAAGAATTTTTACAAAAACTGGCTTAACATTCTGAGACAAAATTCAAAATCAACAAAAGCAAGAGAGAGGGAACTTACGTTTGCCGAGTGAGGGCATACATCTGGCCGACCACAGATGCATCATCGCTGAGCATTGATGTTGGGTGCTCAGCTGGCAATGTGGATCATCGCAGTCGGTCGCGAATTTTATACCCTTAGCCCGACAACTAACTCAAAATATATAAAATACGTGTGCCCGAGCTGCCAGATCGTCAGGAACGCATGCCACGCGAGGAAGTAGAGCAACGGTCCGCTCGCTGCGGACACGGCCGCAGTCGTATCGGGGAATCCCCATTGTGAGCGAGAACCAAGTCAGACGAAATACATCCTCTGCGCACATAACGGCCTGGTACACGAGGCTGGCAAACTCGGCTTTTGGCTTGACTGTGGCGTTGCTGTTTTTGATTCAAGTGAGCGGCGAATGTGGGTATTGTGAGGTGTCTTTGTGTGCGTCTATTGGTGTGCTGTAGTGTGTGTCTGTTGGTATGATGTTGTAGGGGAATTTTCAGATCATCCAATGCTTTCTTATAAGAATCTTTCAGCCCATCGAGATCGAATTTTCTATTCACGTTATTGGAGTTCCAATAAGTATGGAGCATTTCCGAGAATTCCCTACGGAAGCGACTATTCTCTGAATCTAGGATCTCAATGTTATCAAAATCAAACGTATGATTTTTTAATCGGGAGTGCACAGCTAAAGCCGATCGATCATCGTTGTTGATGACGCATCTCGAGTGTTCGTAAACCCAAAATTTCAAGCAGCGTGAGATCTGTCCCACATAGACCTTGTCACATTTTTACAGGATATTTTGTGGACCACACTTTTTTGTCCATATCATCAAGTTGGTCTTTGCCAAGCCTGATGATATGGTTGAGGTTGTGGCATAATTTATAAGAGGTGGACACATTATACTTGTGCAAAATATCCTGTATTTGGGACGAGACACCCTCAATGTATGGCAAAACGATTCTTGGTTGTTTGGCTCGGGTCTTTTTCAGTTCTTTTCGAGCACGTGTGTAATCGGGGGAATTAGCTAGTACTGAGATACGACGTTAAATGGCTGCATCAACGAGAGATTTTGGGTAATTATTGGCAGATAGTAACGACCTCACAAGTTTGAGGTTCGTATCATGAAATTTTGTATCAGACAACTTGATGGCTTTGTCAACAATATTGTTAACGATTGCCTTCTTCATTGATATCGGATGGTGAGAGTGGAAATTAATAGACCTGCCAGAAAAAGTTCTTTTGCGATACCAGTTAAAAGATGGTGTGCTGTTTTCGATTCTGGTAATTGTCAGATCAAGAAAATTTATACTATTGTCTTTTTCCAACTCGGAAGTGAAGTTTAAGTACTCATTGAATTGATTGAAAGCATTCACTACTGATGGAATTGAAGATTCCGAAACGATGAGAGGGCAATCGTCTACATATCGTCTATAAAACAAAATTTCATCTTTGAATTTCTTGATGACTTGGTTTTCCAACTGTTCGAGAGCAATCTCAGCGAACGATGGACTGCAATTACCACCCATAGGAGTACCAACTTTCTGTCTATAAAATTGGCCATTGAATTAAAAATACGTTGAGTTGATGAGGAAACGAATGCCAACAAGAAACTCCTCTGGGCCCAAATATCTGCCAAGAATTCCTCGAAGATACCGCCATTTACGTCTCAAACCAGCAATGATGAGATCTATGATGAGATTGGTAAAAAGCGAAACAACGTCAAAAGACACCAAAACAAAGCCGAGAGGTATAACAAGTGATTCAAGAGAAGCTTTCAACTCATAACTGTTTTTTAAAGAATATTTTGGTCTAGGAAGATATTTGTTGAGCAACCGGGACAAAGCTTTATCGAATTGAGATAGAGGGCCATCGATTGTGGAAATTATCATCCGGGCAGGAAGGTCTTCTTTATGAATTTTTATCAAGCCATAAGCTCTGGGTAGTGTCGTATTTTTTACATTGCAGCTTATCCCAGAGAAAACAGAATCCGATTCAAAAACGCCTCTATCTCTCCAGCTAGTAAGAAATTTCTTCGTGGCATTTTGCAATTTCTTCAAGGGGTTGTAATCAAATTTTTGGTAATGGGTAGTAGGAGGAAGTTGTTGTTCGACTTTTGTATTGTAGTCATCCTTGAGAATAACGACTGAAACATTACCCTTGTCAGCTCGAGTGACGAAGAGCTCATTGTTATCCTTAGAGAAATTGCGAGCTCTTTTTACTTTCTTCATCATAGATTTCTCATGGAAAGTCACGTGACGACCTGATTTTGATATCTTATTGACGGCGTCAAGGATTTCATCACGAATCTGATATTCGCCAGCATGATTGCAGATTTGAAAGAAATTCTTCATGCATTTGTACATCTCGAAAATCGATCGTCTATCCAACGTTGACTGATTGAACTTTTCTCCGAGAGCAACGACCTCCTGCACATCATTCGGTAGCTCTACTTGTGACAAGTTCACCAACCATTTGTTGTGGGGAGGGTCATCGTACTCCCGTATAGGCTCACTCGACGAGTGAATGTTTACATGCGAGTTATACTTCGCATTGAAGAGCGTATCGAATTTTCGAGATGCAGTATACAAATTACGAGAGTGGATCCAATGAAGTGAGCTTTGATAAAATTTGAGAAAAGAAAGCAATAGATGATCGTCGATGGATTGTGAAATCAGTCTTTTTTGTTCGGTAATTGATTTTCCAATGGAACGAATGTGAGAATTAATGTCAGTGATTTCAAGGTTATGAATAGTCTTTTTGGGTTTGTGTGCAGAACGGTCCAATTTTCTCTTGCAAAAATTGCTGGTCAGAGATAAATTACGGAATGAATGAACCGAATTTTGAATATGTTTTGGAAAGATATCATGAGATCTACATTGTAATAGGAAATCAAGGCTGGATTTTGCGTTAACGATTTTTCGAAGTGATTTTGCCATGTTTACAAATAAATTTTAAGTGGGAATGTCATATGCACGACTTATATGGTAGTAAAATTGAGACATAGAGTAACAGCGATTATGTTCTGATGCTTATGTTCTATTATGCTTGGCAAAGACCAACTTGATGATATGGACAAAAAAAGTGTGGTCTACAAAATATCCTGTAAAAAATGTGACAAGGTCTATGTGGGACAGACCTCACGCTGCTTGAAATTTCGGGTTTACGAACACTCGAGATGCGTCATCAACAACGATGATCGATCGGCTTTAGCTGTGCACTCCCGATTAAAAAATCATACGTTTGATTTTGATAACATTGAGATCCTAGATTCAGAGAATAGTCGCTTCCGTAGGGTATTCTCGGAAATGCTCCATACTTATTGGAACTCCAATAACGTGAATAGAAAATTCGATCTCGATGGGCTCAAAGATTCTTATAAGAAAGCATTGGATGATCTGAAAATTCCCCTACAACATCATACCAACAGACACACACTACAGCACACCAATAGACGCACACAAAGACACCTCACAATACCCACATTTGCCGCTCACTTGAATCAAAAACAGCAACGCCACAGTCAAGCCAAAAGCCGAGTTTGCCAGTCTCCTGTACCAGGCCGTTATGTGCGCAGAGGATGTATTTCGTCTGACTCGGTTCTCGCGCACAATGGGGATTCCCCGATGCGACTGCGGCCGTGTCCGCAGCGAGCGGACCGTTGCTCTACTTCCTCGCGTGGCATGCATTCCTGACGATCTGGCAGCTCGGGCACACGTATTTTATATATTTTGAGTTAGTTGTCGGGCTAAGGGTATAAAATTCGCGACCGACTGCGATGATCCACATTGCCAGCTGAGCACCCAACATCAATGCTCAGCGATAATGCATCTGTGGTCGGCCGAATGTATACCCTTACTCGGCAAACGTAAGTTCCCTCTCTCTTGCTTTTGTTGATTTTGAATTTTGTCTCAGAATGTTAAGCCAGTTTTTGTAAAAATTCTTTTAGATTTTGCCAAGGTTTAAATTAGATGACTCTGCTATTAGCAGTATGTACTAATATTAGTCGATCGAGTTCAAGATCAATCAAACTTAATATTAGTCACTCTTGGTGAGTTATTTATGCATTTATGATACCTGACTATGTACTCATCTGTACTCCATTTCATGTGTATATTTTGATTTTTTTTAATACAGCCCTGAAGAGGCCAACATATAAGTTGGCGAAACGTTGGCCAAATATTGGCAAAAATAAAGTCCGTACAACCCATACATGAATTTATCATCTTATATCTACAAGCACGGACATACATCAAATGATCCCATAATACACAAGACAAGCGTAATCAATATGGGGCATGATCGGATTATCAACTAGAAACTTTTTCACTTCTGTTGTCAGAAAATTTCCACGACGACGCAATTTGTGCAGGACACCGTGGACTTCAGAACAAATACTCGAGACATGCGCGTTCCATGAAAGATCTTTCGAAAAAATAACCCCTACATTCCTAATGGATTCCTCCAACGGTATTATATGACCGTCAACAATTATTGGTGGCAGAGCCTGTGTGTCTAATCTCATGTGATGTTGAACTGAGGCAATCAGAATTCCCTTGGTCTTGGGAATGTTGAGCTGAAGTTTGAAATCTTCAGCCCATTGGATTATACGGGAAGAATCCTCGTTCAACTTCAACATCATCTGGGGGAGTTCAGAAGGTCTACCTTGGATATATATCTGGAAGTCGTCGGCAAAAAGCATGCCTTTACAATGTCGCAGGACCCGCATGATCGGATCAATAAGTATCAAAAAAATTATAGGACCTGGGTTCGAGCCTTGCGGGAAACCCGACGAGGTGGATTCGAATTGAGATGGAGTACCATCTTCGTCAACAACGGATTGGCGTCGACCGCTTAAGTAGGAATGGAACCATCTGATAGTTTCATTCGAAAAATTTATCTCGCGCATCCTCTGAAGCAGTAGCTCATAGCTAACACTGCTGAATGCAGTTTTAAAGTCAAATAAAATCTGCAGCGTTACCAGACCACTCTCTATACCAACACGAATGTCTTCAGAAATTTTCAATAAAGCAGTTTGCGTGCTGAAATTAGTACGAAACCCAGACTGAAATTCGGACAAAATTCTGTGTTGCTCAAGATGTTCGACCAATTGGTTGGTCACTACTGTATCAAAAACTTTTGCAAAGTGCGGCAGATTAGAAATAGGTCGAGTGTCTGATGGCGACTCAGGGCAGGGGATCTTGCTCAGAGGAATGATCAGTGACTTTTTCCAAATTCCTGGGTACTGACACGTATCGATCGATAAATTGAACAAGTTGACAAAGTATGGAACGAGTGACGACAGGACAGATCGAAAGTTTTGGATGGACAGTCCATCACAGCTTTGCCCTTTGGACTTTGGTGGGCACTTTAGCATTGACTCGTACACTTCAATGCCATCGACTCGTCTCAGAGAAAACTCAGGGTATATGGATTTAGTATTAGTATCAAGGATTGACTGCAACGAATGGACGGAACAAGCTGGGTATTGGCTACACGTATCGGAGTGAAATCGACTCAGTTCATTAGCCGAAAAATACTGGAGAGGTGACTTATTTGAATATCTAGACAGACCAAGCTTTTTCAATACGCCCCAGTAACCCGATTTGCCAGAGGCCTCAGACAGAGACTTAAGGCAATAATCATTTTTGGCTTTTCTCATCTTATACTTATGCTGTTTACGGAGAAACTTATATTTTGCCCACAATCTCGCATTCCCCGATTCCTTTGCTTGGGAGTAGACCCTGTCTCGTTCTTTCCCCTCTCGCTAGAGTTCGGGGGTCACCCAAGGATTCACCTGTTCTCGAATAGAGCGTGTGGTGAAGGGGGCCAACTTGTCTAGCAGGTTCCGTGTAACAGTTCTAAAAGTCTCCAACGATTCGTTTATATCTCCAGTGAGCAGGGTGCTACTCAAAGCTGATTGTAACTGGTTAATAAATGCCACAGGGTCGAACTTTCGGTGATCACGTGATGTGACCGTTTTAGATCTCACGGCACTTGATGGAAATTTATAGTCAATGACAAGAAAATCATGACCGTTAATGAATGGGGCATTTGATTTGTATTGATGCACAATCTTATCAGCAGAAACAGTCAGTATGACATCAATCCACGTGTCACTATTTTCAAGATGGTGCGTTGAATCGAAGGGAATACAATATAATGACTTTTCGTGGATCAAATCACGCAGATGCACAAGTAATTCCTTATTACCCTGAACGAGTGCCTGATTTTTGCCCGCATCAAAAGCTTTTCCAAGCTCGGTAGCTTGTCTGGAGGATTTCTCAATACCCGCAAGCAAATATCGACGCATCAAAGGGTGAAAATCTTTTCTCATATTATAGTAAATACGTTCAACCTGTTTCGATTCGGGTGGAGGTTCCGGCATTCTGTTAAAAATCAGGCGCATCGCTGTGATGTATTCGTGAACTGGCTCATCGTCTTTCTGTAATCGTGCGCGTGCTTCGTCTGCCAACCGTTCAGAATATTTTTTGTCCTGGTAATGCGCGCGAAAACAAGTAACCGCATCTTTCCAAGAATTCCAGCTACTACCGCGTAACCGATACAAATTTAACGCTGGGCCGCTCAACAGCACCGCTACCGCGCGTAAAATATCATTCTCGGACATGCCTGCCACCATTCTGTGTTCATCGACTTTAATCAAAAATTCTTCTAAACTCTGGTTTGCTGAACCTGAAAATCTAAGATTCCATGATTTTACTGTACGCGTGAGATCTCTCGTCTCAGCTGTATATCTATCGTTTCTATTTTGAGTATGTGCGTGAAAATCTGAACGCGCTGCTTGTGTTTGGTGCGTGTTATTCGGCTGCGGTGCCTGATCTACGTCCGCTGCCCAACTCACGCGCGAATGGCCGCTGAGTCTTGGCAAAGAGGGTCTCAGATTTTCCCCTTGGTTCTGAGAATTTTCATTCTCACTATCGCTAGAAGAAATTCCCTCGTCGTCCTCGATTTGCCCCGTTTCATTACCCTTATACGACTTATTTCTAACACCGCACGATTCATATTCCTCTTCTAATAATGCTTGCTGTAATTGCTCGCGTAAAATTTGACTACGCCTTTTGGGTCTGTTCGATTCTGTCGTTGTGTGCGTGTTACTGTGTGGCTCAGTGCTTGGCTCTTTCGCTTGTCGTTGGGTATTCGATTGTAATGGCGCGCACAATCTCGCACTATTTTGAAAACGCACCGTCTGATCTAAAATATTCTCACGAATGATTTCATTTTCAGCATTTTCGCGGTCTGGCGAATTTTTTCAACTATCCGCGATCTGCATAGGAATTTCATATAACCTGCCATTTTCATCTCGCAACGTAATAAATTTAACTGGCGGTTCGTTAGCTTTTTGAATTTCCGGGCACGCGTCATTTTGGACTAACGCTCAGTGATTGCGCCTAGTCACATTTTCATCATTTATATTATTCGCAAAAATATCATCCTCCTCATATCTATTGAGGATTGAACGCCCATCATGAGCTGTCTGTGTGGTCTTGCGTGAAAATCTCGGCAAAGCCTCCATCCGCGCGACTTCTAATACAGCTAGATCCATCAATAAATATTGATCGAAATCTGTCTCGTTATATTCGCCGCGAACGCGTCTACGCAACCGTTCTATTCGCGCCCTAAATGTTCCTTCACGCGAGAGCAAGAGTTCACCCAAAGCCTCATCTAGCGATTCTTCATCAATATTATTGATGAAATTGTCCACTATGTGGCTATCCATGTGAGCTCCCGCCATTTTGTCACAAAAAAAATTTCTCACTTCTTAAAAATTCAGACGGGCCAGAAATCAGAAATGTCTACTCTCTTAAAAAATTCATCATTTCACTATCACGCGTGTGAGAATCACGCAATTATTCATTATTCTATCATGCAAAATATTCTCATATCATATTCTCATATCATTGAAAATTGGTCAGACGCAAGCGTGAAAACTGGTCGAGGCAAAATTACAATGCTAACCTATATCTATACTAACTTATATATGTCTATTAGACTTGCTACGCCTTTATTCGGCTGTTGAAATCCAAAAGTAATTCTCTTCCCAATACAGAGAGTAAAAGAAAAAAAAACCTGCCATCGACTTGTGTTGACGCTTACGGAGCTTGGTATATTCATGTACGCATCGCGCGATCTTATATTTACGCGTGAGGTACTTGACTCTAACTTTTGCCGACTAAGCTTGGCCTTGGCGCGCTTTCTATCGATTCCATGTCTCTCAAATTTTTACATAGATTCAAAAAATTCTAACGATTTCAACTGAAAATTGACTACTTTACCCATTTCAAAATTTTTAGGCTCGATTTTGGGGTGGATTTTTAATTACTGCACTCTTTTTCATTTCTTGTACCGCTTTTTCGGATGAAATTGAGCTATTGCTCCAAATTTTGCGCGCGACACGCGTTCCTTAAAATTTCAGAGTACAATAATTAATTGAACGTTGGGCGCCAATGCGATAGGGTAACGAGCCCTTGAGTAATTACCCGTATCTGCTTCATCTCAACCTGAAGGGATGAGGAATTTTAGAAAAATGGGTTCAATCCGTTCGTCTATATAAATATAACTAATAAATAACTTTTACTCGGACGCTAGATTTTATATTGAACTGTGGGTCACCTTTCGCGTGACCTTCGATTATAAACAAAAGAAATAGAAATCATACATAATGATACAAATATCTCGCTTCATATGCTAGAATATACTACTAGCTATTTGCCCTGACTTTAGTCGCGTGAGAGAGATTCTGAACGCACGGGAGAGAGACTCACCATACACACGCTCTCCGCATAACCCGGGCCGGCGCCTCGCATCCGGGCCGACATATCCCAGACGGCTATCGCAAACACCGCATCCTGGTCTCGGACCGGACGGCTACACGGCTACTCCTCGGCGATGTTGCACTCCTTCACTCACGCGCGTGGCCAACGGCCGGGGCCAGGGTCGAGGCACACACACACTTGCACATCGCGCGCGCGGATATTTTCCCGTCGGATCGTCGCGACCGCACGCAGTGATGGCTCGCGCCAAGCTGACCATCAACGACGACGACAACGGTGACGACGCCGATGATGACAGCTGATGATCTCTTTTCTCCCTCTCTCTCGCACCTCTCTCTCTCTCTATACTTTCCTAACTTTTGTCTGCTCATTAGCTCTATCGCGTGTGGCGGCTTACCTCGTCACGAGCTTCGCCCAATACACCGAAGTTTCAGAGGATAAAAACTTGAGCGAGGATAAGCTTGGACATATCCTATTAGCCACAATATCGAGAGATCAAACTACTCATGAAGAAGCAATGAGTTTGCCGGATTCCGAGATGTGGGAAGAGGCTATTCAAGAGGAGTCGGATTCTATGAAAAACAATGGAGTTTGGGGAATAATTCCCAGACCCAAGACGAAATCTAACATTGTTGATTCAAAATAGATCCTCGAGAAGAAGACTGAGATCGATGGGTCTATCAAGTACAAAGCTCGTTTGGTAATTCGAGGCTTCAAGGATAAAAACGTACACAGTCTGAAAGAGACGTATGCACCTGTATCGAGATTATCACTTATCAGAGCTGCACTGTGTATAGTCAATAAACAGGACTTGCATATGTGTCAGATGGATGTTGAGACAGCATTTCTCAATGGAGAAATTGAGGGAGAGGTCTTGATGGAAATCCCAGAGGGTCTAGAAAATCCAGAAAGTGAAAAGGGTATCAAGGTGTGCAAGCTAAAGAAGTCTCTGTACGGACTGAAACCGAGTCCGAAAAATTGGAACAAGCGATTCCCAGAGTTCACGTGCTTCTCAGAGGAAGCATGTAGACTGGGCCTGGAAAATGACTTCCATGACCCATGTTTATTCACTTGGAGAAGAAGAGGGAAACTAGCCGTGGTTGTGCTATATGTAGATGACATGCTTATCATAGGCAATGATTTACAGAAGCTAAATAATATTGTTGTATCTGTACATATGTAAATACTTGACGTTCGCAACCGTTGGTATTTATCGATCGAGCGGTTGCTAGTGTGTGTTTCTTGTGTTGTTATGATTTGAAGTTAGTCTGCTCGCGGCTGTCACGAGGATAAGACGCTCTTGTTGTGTCAAAGAAATAAAGACACGTGTTATTCTGATAATTCGGTGGCTCTAATTTATTGTGTTACGAGTGAGTGTAACAATTTGGGGGCTCGTCCGGGATTCAACAACCAAGAACGGTAGTGTGAAGCAGCGAAATGAGGACCCGGAATAACGAGTATTTGCTGCCGGGAGATCGCACGGACGCTGGGTCAGTATCGTTTTATGTCCCGATACAAAGCCCAAGATCATCTGATGCTGCATCTGGTTTCCGTGGATTTCCAGGTGAGTGCAGTGACGAAGGCCCTGTTGTCATGCGTGAGCCGACCACTCATCGCCCTGCGGCTCCTTCCGTGGCTGAGATGATCGACGCGAGGGCAACCCGCGGTGACAGCGGCAACGCCACGTGTGATGCGGCCGGTGATGGCTTGCAGCCTGACATCTCGGGTGACCCTGGTTCTACTGCGCCTACCGGTGGTGCTGCGTCTGTCATGCCTGCGGATACGGAGCCTTCTGCCGCCGCTGTCTCTACACCTGCAGCAATCGGCAACGGTGGTTTCGCTCGCCCTGGTGTCTTCGGTGGTGCTGTTCTCAACAATGCTGCGGACCGAGGCACTGCGACTGCGGGCGGCATTTTTGCAGAAGTCGCTGCCGTCGAACGAACCGTCGGCGCAGCGGGATCGTCCTGCGCTGCTGTGACAAACGGTGAAATACGGCACGATCCCGAGATTGACAACATGGCTGCTGAGCTTCGCCAACGAGATTGTGATTTCATCGCTGAGCGACGAGCATGGGAAGCAGAGCAGCGGGTTTGGATGGAGGAGCGACGGTTACTCATGCAGCGGATTGAACTTCTTGAGCAACGACCACAACAGCTGAGTTCAACCAATTCTCACACCATAACACATAACGCGATCCCCAACATTTCTCACACAAATGAATTACAAACGGGCTCAGAGACAATTCCACTCACTGCACAAATTCACAAATCATTTCGACCAAAGGCAGATGAATATAACGGAGAGACACCTCTACGGGAGTACATCAATCAGTTCAAATTAGTTGCTCTCGCGAATGGTTGGGATGACAGAGCTAAGGGCATCATGCTGGCATCGTGCCTGCGAGGGGAAGCAAAATCTGTTCTTGACAATGTGGATCCAGAGACGATCAGTTTTGAATCTTTACACTCAAGTTTAGATTTACGTTTTGGCGATTCTCATCTCCAGGCTATCAATTTTTTACTTTTCCAAAATCGAAAACAGAAATTTAACGAGGATTTCTCATCTCTAGCTTCCGATATCTCTCGATTAGTTCGGAATATTTTTAAAAATTCTCCGGTTGAAGAACAGGATCGGATCGCGTGTTCGAAGTTTATATCTGCAATTTATGATCTTTCAATTCGGGAAATGTTGCAACTCGAAGGTATATCTTCAATTAAAAAAGCTTTAGCTCGCGCTATGGAAATAAAGGTTATTCGGGATGAGAATCGTAGAGAGCATGTTTATAGGAACTCGTTGAATTCAAATCAATTCAGTCAGGCATCTTCACAGTACATGAAACCAAATTCAAATAACACGACACAAACAAGACAACTCCCCACTTGCTGGTCGTGTGGTCTTGAAGGACACATCCGCTCGAACTGCCCAACGAATGCTGACAAGGGAAACTGAGGCACGTCAAGCTAGACGAGGCAAGCTTGACAACATTGACTCCAGTCCTCGGCAAAAACTCGATGAGTGGCTCTGGTTTTGGGAGAATGAGGAGAATTACTGGGAGTTCTAGCGGGGCTAACTGCTATCTAGGTTCATTGGACGGCATGCCTTGTAATTTCGAAATTGATTCTGGATCAGATGCGTCAATCATTAGTAAGAGATTCATGGTGAATGGAAAAATTCGAACAACCAGTAATTTTCCGATTTTGAGATATCCAACGGGAGAGAGAGTGAAAACTATTTGTAGAAGGTCGGTTCAGGTAGAAGTTGACATTCACAAGCTTAGTCTATTAGTTTATGTTACTGATATGGAAGATGATTGCATTCTGGGTACAGATTTTCTTGAGAGAGTAGGCGTCACGACGGCAATTGATGAGGTTATTCTAGGAACGTCTTCATCCTCAGGCCGGTCGCGTGAAGTTGATCTTGGAGGAACATTTATAGGTTGGATTCTATCGGAATCGCCGGAGGTTGATAGGACGTTTCAGGCTCGAGAAAAACTTCCCCCTTTTCTTCTTGAAGTTTTTGAACGCGATTCCGTTGGGTTGACTCCGGATGAGAAAAATCAATTCTATAAATTTTTGTTCGAACACCAGACGCAATTCTCTCACGGTGAGGAAACAGGTAGATGTGATTTGAGAGAGCATAAAATCGAGGTGGTGGATTCAAAACCCATCAAACAGCAAATTCGTCGAGTTCCTATGCATTTGAGAAGCAAAGTAGAAAAGGTGATGGAGGAAATGAAGAGACACGGGGTGATAAGCAAATCCAAAAGTTCTTGGTGTTCGCCAGTGGTCATAAAGATTAAGAAAGATGGGTCTATTAGATTTTGCGTTGATTACCGTAGACTCAATGCTGTGACCAAGAAGGACTCTCACCCATTGCCGAAAATCGACGAGATTCTGGATACTTTGAAAGGCGATTCTTTGTTTTCTACGCTCGATTTAAAATCAGGATACTGGCAAATCCGGATTCGGCCAGAGGATAAGGAGAAAACCGCGTTCTCAATAGGCAATGGATTATGGGGATTCGAAGTTATGGCATTTGGTCTCTGTAATGCACCTGCAACTTTCGAAAGATTAATGGAAGAAGTGCTGTCCAATCTGATCAACATAATTTGCATGGTTTATCTAGATGACGTTATTGTCAAAGCAAACACGTTTGGAAAAATGATTGAGAACCTTAGGATCGTTTTCTCTCGATTCAGAGATGCAAATTTAAAGTTGAACGCGAAAAAATGTCATTTTTTCAAACGTGAAGTCTTGTATTTAGGACATATCATTTCAGCAGAAGGAGTGCGAGCAGATCCTGACAAAGTTTCCAGCATCGTGAACTGGCCGACACCGAAAAATAAGAAACAGGTTTTGAGTTTTCTTGGTTTAACGTCGTACTGCAGGAAATTCGTTCGACATTTTTCGCTGAACCTCTGTATGCTTTGACAGGGCAAGCAGCCGTTTTTATTTGGACACCCGAATGTGAAGATGCGTTCATGGAACTCAAATCAGCGTTAAGTTCTCCTCCAATTTTAGGATATCCTGATATGGATGCCGAGTTCATTCTGGATGCTGATGCTTCGGGGCATGGGCTGGGCGCAGTGCTGTCTCAAATACAAGGAGGAAAAGAACGAGTTATTAGCTATTTTAGTAAAATTTTCAGCAAATCGGAAAGAAATTACTGTGTGACTCGACGTGAGCTACTGGCTGTTGTGGAATCTGTTAAAAATTTCGCACATTACTTGATAGGAAAGAAATTAACAGTAAGAACTGATCATAGTGCTTTGAAATGGTTGCTATCTTTTGAGGATTTAGATGGACAATTCGCGAGGTGGGTTGGAGAGCTGAGCGAATTCGATTTTGAAATAATTCATAGGAAAGGCGCATCTCACGGCAACGCAGACTCGCTGTCTCACAGACCGTGCGAAGAATCATCGTGCAAATATTGTGATAATCTAGAAGCTAGATATGACTCACATCACACTTTAGATCGGATCCAGGTGTCACAGGGGAACGAAATCGAGTGGAGAGATGCGCAACATACAGATCAAGTTCTACAGAAAGTCATAGAATACAAAAAATCTAATGAGAAACCGACATGGGAAACCATATCTTCCCAGAGTTCCAGTTTGAAATTCTATATCCAACAGTGGGATTCATTGGTTCTCACAAACGAAATTTTATATAGACGATGGGAGTCCACTGACCTCAAAACGAGTACTGATCTTCTGGTAGTGCCTAGATCAAAAGTTTCTGTCGTTTTGAGAGAAGCTCATGATTCTCCTGGTGGTGGCCATTTCGGTCAGAAGAAGACTCTGATGAAAATACGCCGTTTATTTTATTGGGACCGTTGTCGTAAGGATGTGGAAGAGTACTGCAGAACGTGTGATGTATGCATAAGTAAAAAGGGTCCACAAGGCAGTGGTGAAGGGAATTTGAATATTTATGATGTGGGTGTGCCGTCAGAGAGAATTCAAATAGACATCCTGGGACCGTTTCCACAATCATCATCGGGAAATAGGTACTTGCTAGTAGCTGTCGATTGCTTCACGAGATGGCCTTGGGTTGTCGCATTATCGAATGTTAGAGCAAAATCTGTAGCTGACGCGCTGGTCAATAACATCATTCCTGAGTCAGGCGTTCCTCTAGAAATCCATACAGATCAGGGAAGGAATTTCGAGTCAAGGTTGTTCAAAGAATTAACTGATAGGTTGGATATTTTGAAAACCAGAACCACTCCATTACACCCACAGTCCAATGGTATGGTTGAGAGACTAAATAGATCAATCCTTCAGTATCTCTCATTGTTCGTTTCAGAAAACCAAAAAGACTGGGATAAGCTGATACCGTTTTTCCTATTGGCATTTCGATCTTTCCAGAATGAGAGCACTGGATTCACACCTGCCGAACTCCACCTCGGCCGAGACCTTCGTCTTCCTTTGGACATGATTCGCGGAGTACCACCGGACAGCGCTCGAACATCTACGCCTGGGTATAGCCAAGAATTGCAAAGGAGACTACAGAGAGTACACCATCTTGCTCGAGAAAGAATGACAACCAAATCGGCGAAAACAAGAGCACGCTACGACTTGGACGCGAAGACGAAGAAGTTCGAAGCAGGACAGAGAGTTTGGTTCTATTGCCCAAAAAGATCAGTCGGCAAAACACCCAAACTACAATCATGTTGGGATGGACCGTACCAAATCCTGAAGAGAATCAACGACAACGTCTTCTGTATCCAGAAAACACCAAGACACAAGAGACGGATCGTCAATGGAGATCGGCTCGCACCTTACTTGGACAGAGACAAGAGTTGCCCCACCCGAGGTTTTTGGCTGGTTTTCCCTTCAGGTGTTCTGGCAAATGCCGGGGCAAGGGTTGTGATATCCAGCATTCAACATCTTCTATCACAAACCCGAAGAACAAACACCCAAGGACCCTCGAACAGATAACACCATCGAATCACGAATACTTCGAAACCCCTGGAATCAGCAGTTGGATTGGAAGTCCTGGAGCTGCTGTTGGAGCAACGGAGATTAATTCGCTCAACAATCTCGAATATGGACCTTCATCGCGTCCTGGAACGACGGTTGGAGCCGTGATGCATCCTGGAGCCGACGTGGATGTGAGAAGATTCTCCATTGCAGAGCCTAATTGACGAGGACGTCAATTGTTTGAGGGGGGGATAGTGTTGTATCTGTACATATGTAAATACTTGACGTTCGCAACCGTTGGTATTCATCGATCGGTCGGTTGCTAGTGTGTGTTTGTTGTGTTGTTATGTTTTGAAGTTAGTCTGCTCGTGGCTGTCACGAGGATAAGACGCTCTTGTTGTGTCAAAGAAATAAAGACACGTGTCATTTTGATAATTCGGTGGCTCTAATTTATTGTGTTACGAGTGAGTGTAACAATATCAAATATAGCCTAGGTGAAGCTTTCCAAATGAAAGATTTGGGAGAGCCCCAATTATTCCTGGGCATGACAATCCAGAGAAATAAGAATGAGAAAAGCTTGATGATACACCAAGCTGACTACACAGAGAAGATGCTTGAAAAATTCAATATGAAAAAGTGCAAACCCGTGGCTACGCCAATGATCACGCGTCAACTCGACCATGGAAACAAGAAGTCGAAAATAGCTCTTAATGAGTCAAACAAATCTCATTCAACGCAAAAAGGTCAACTCGACCATGAAAACAAGAAGTCGGAAACAGCTCTTCATGAGTCAAACAAATCTCATTCAACGCAAAAAATTCCATTCAGAGAAGCAATCGGAAGTTTGATGTACTTGGCTAATGTCACGCGGCCAGATATAACTTACGCCGTGAATTACCTAGCCAGAAAACAGTTGAACCCCACGGAAGACGACTGGAAGGACGTGAAAAGGATTTTCAGATACCTGAGAGGTACAACCAATCTGGGGATCAAATACACTTCAACATCAGATGTATTTGAAGCTCTTACTGATGCGAGTTGCAGAGACCTCGAAGGTTCAAAGTCCACTGGTGGGTACATCTTAAAACTGTTCAGAGACGCAATTGCTTGGAGAAGTCGCAAGCTTTCCTATGCCTCACTATCTACCTGCCAAGCGGAGTATTTGGCAATGAAAGATGCAGATTTCGTTGGACAAATTATTCAGATACATCCTAGGACGAACCATGTTGTGACAATGAGTCGTCACGAAATTGTACAGAAATGGACGGAAGTCATAAGCTGAAGGTGTACGACATGTGTCTGAGAGACATCCATGCAGAACTAGAGGCCAGAGGAAATACTGGACACAGAAAGCACATGGCTGACTCACATGGAGATTTTATTAAGCGATGCATTGATGAGGAAAAGGTCAAAGTAGCGTGGATATCGACAGAGGGAAATCTAGCTGATATCATGACTCACACATTGCCACAAAGCACTCACGTCAATTTGCGGGACCAAATAATGAATATGAGAACTGATGAGTAGAGTTACATGAGAATGAGAGTCACTATTACTTTGAGTCTAATATCATCCACTATTGTATGCTTTCAGGACAACAATGACTGGACATTCGACAATGAGAAGAAATTGACTGATTTTTGTTCACGCCAAATCAATAACCATTTTTCTGCAGTCAATATCATATGTGTTAAGACTTTTCTTTCCATTTGATTACTAGTCCAGTAGCACTGAGAGTGTGTGAAGTTTCCTAATGCTGAGAGTTCCTATTGTCATAATCGACAAAGGGAAGGAGTGTCGGTAAACTGACTTTGTCGACTATGCAATATCAGCGCCCTCAGCGCTCACTGCCTTCTTATATATATGATACTATATCTATATATATAATATACCTCGGTGCCGCGCACGAGCAGGAGCGAGCGCGCGACAATTGGATGAGCGCAGCCGAAGCGAGCACTTCGGCTATCCTTGTATTATCAGAGTTCCCTACCTAGTGCACGTGGTGTGCAATGAAGTCAGTTCAAGTGGATATTAGTGCAGTGTTTATTTAGTAGCAGTAGTGCACCCCAACCCTCTAATTACTCCTATACATAAGATGTTTGTTCTTCGTCCAGACTTATGAGAGGCTTGATTCTTTTGCAAACTTTGGTAGATTCTTTGGAATCAATCCAATCGTCGGTTTTGCATGTGTAGTATATTTCATCATCGGATATCATGAGCGTTTGCATCTCAGATATCATTAGACGAAAAGTTGTCTTACTTTGCCGGATTGGCAATGGAGTTATAGTCACAACATTGTAACGCGTGTTTTCTGGAATGGGAGTTCTTATAAGGGGAATTAATTTATCATTCTTGATATAAGCAGTAGATTTTGAGATTTTTATGAGGTCGAAGAAGTGACTCTTATTGAATTCAATAAAATTATCAATGGACTCACCCTTTTTCATCTGATCCAAAGCATCAACATAGGATTGGGGTGGAACTACCGTGGGGAGTAGAACTCCACTTTTTTCTAAGGAAATAGCTTCAAGGATGTAATCTATTTGTTGGTGGTACTCGCATATAGCAAGCTGCATTTCTTCCAAAGAAATCATCATCTTTTCATCAGCCTCCAAATCGTTAAAAGACTTATGATGAATTCCACGCCAAAGCGACCTACAGAAAGGGGTCATCTCTCAGATTCTTTTTTAACCTTTTTCATTCGATTCTATGGCCCAAAATAGGAACTTCGGACCACCTATGGGGTCCAAAAAAAATTTCTCCTCTCCATTGCACGCACATCCGGTAACAGACCGAGAATTTATCGTGTAAAAATCGATGCTCTTTTATTCACGAAAATGGGAATATTTCGAGTTTTTGAATAGCTATCGATCTGCGGGTTGCGGCATCTGGAAGGTCATCAAAAAACCTATCGAAAACGTTGTCGGAAATTCCTTCTCTGTGATTTGGGGGCCTCCTGGAGGCAAAAGAGTGTTTTTCACTAAAATGTTGATTTCTCAAAAAGCCATTTTTTTTTATTTTTTTAAAATCATATATTCGACGTAAAATTTTGCGTTCTTTCGAGAAAAATGGATTTCAGAGGAGTTTGGGATGATCCGAGTGACTTATGAGCCATTTTTTGAAAATTCGATTTTTTCGGTTTCAGAAAAAGGCGATTTTCTGCGCATGCGCACAAACGTAGACTTTCGGGACCACTTTCAATGGAAAGCTGAAAAAATTTCCTATAGAATGACTACCCGCAAAGTTGAAATTCGTGCACTGAAACGCGATCTGCAAGGATGAATCATGTCGAATCAAAATCACATGAAAATTCAGCCCATTAACGCCTTCGTCGCGCCTGCTGAGATGACACATTCACGAGATCTTTTCGGAACTCAATTTTGAGTACGAAATTGACCTGAAAAAAATTCGGACCACATGGTTTCAACGTAAAATTGTATGAAGTTTCAAAATATGCGATAAAAACCCCGTTTGAGGCGAATCCGAGGTGCTACATTCAATTTTTCGCAATTTTGGATGTGAAATATCGCATTTTCTGGCAAAAATTGAATGTAGCACCTCGGGTTCGCCCCAAACGGGATTTTTCATCGCATATTTTGAAAGTTCATACAATTTTACGTTGAAACCATGTGGTCCGAATTCTTTTCAGGTCAATTTCGTACTCAATATTGAGTTCCGAAAAGATCTCGTGAATGTGTCATCTCAGCAGGCGCGACGAACGCGTTAATGGGCTGAATTTTCATGTGATTTTGATTCGACATGATTCATCCTTGCAGATCGCGTTTCAGTGCACGAATTTCAACTTTGCGGGTAGTCATTCTATAGGAAATTTTTTCAGCTTTCCATTGAAAGTGGTCCCGAAAGTCTACGTTTGTGCGCATGCGCAGAAAATCGCCTTTTTCTGAAACCGAAAAAATCGAATTTTCAAAAAATGGCTCATAAGTCACTCGGATCATCCCAAACTCCTCTGAAATCCATTTTTATCGAAAGAACGCAAAATTTTACGTCGAATATATGATTTTAAAAAAATAAAAAAAAATGGCTTTTTGAGAAATCAACATCTTAGTGAAAAACACTCTTTTGCCTCCAGGAGGCCCTTAAATCACAGAGAAGGAATTTCCGACAACGTTTTCGATAGGTTTTTCGATGACCTTCCAGATGCCGCAACCCGCAGATCGATAGCTATTCAAAAACTCGAAATATTCCCATTTTCATGAATAAAAGAGCATCGATTTTCACACGATAAATTTTCGGTCTGTTGACGAATGTGCGTGCAATGGAGAGGAGAAATTTTTTTTGGGCCCCGTAGGTGGTCCGAAGTTCCTATTTTGGGCCATAGAATCAAATGAAAAAGGTTGAAAAAGAATCTGAGAGATGACCCCTTTTCGTAGGTCGCTTTGGCGTGGAATTCATCCTATCTCTTTCGACACTCCATTCTAGCAGGGTATTAAAATTTTCTTGGAATAGAGCAAGATGTTCATCTACTCCGGCTACATCATTTCTCACAATCAAGGTTTGATTCTGAATAAGTCGAAGTAATTCTGTATTTTGTTCATACATGTTACTTATTCCCCTATCATAAAGTTCAGCATCGTCGCTATCCAGCGTGCCAAACAAAAATTTCGTCCCATAACCTATTATATCAAATAATCCTCTCTTACTACGATGTACATTCAAGTGGCTGTTCTTCTTTTCTATCATTTCCAGTTGTCTCCGGGTGAGTTCGATGAATTCTCCTGTAGTATATTTGTTATGTTTGGCGCAAAATACTTTTATATCATTCAGCTCTGAAGAGAGCTTGTATCCTTGGGATGGTATGCCTTCAATACTGGCAGAGTGTACTATTCCCCATTCCTCATCATGAAGATATGCTTTTCCTTCATTAACTTAAATCAGTTCAGATATATTGCCTGTGCCATTGTAAGCTGGGGATGCTTATTTTGAGAATATGGTTGATAGTAAAAAGGCTATCTGTAACAGAAGAAGTACTCATTATATATTGAAACGATAACTTGAAATTCACCATAGTAGTGTTTCATTTCATTGAAATGTTCTAACTGCGGACAATCTCTGACAATCATTTCAACCGTGTTAGTATTATGGTTAACTCTTTGAATAGGGAGTGGATCCGTCCAAACATAGACATCATTGATAACTGTCTTAGCAACGACAATGTCGCCCTCATTGAATGTCTGCGAGGTTGATTGTCTATCAGTGACAACTTCTTGGTTTCGCCTCTTCTTCACATCGGTGTTCTTGACTGCGACTCTCCTTCTTTCCTTCATTGTTTGTAGATGATTTCCCTCTTGCCCGCTTTCGTCATCACTTGTCTCTATATTGCCAAATAACAAATCATATGGTTAGTCATTCGTGGTATCATGGAAACTCTCGTTGTAGTATTTGCATGCTTCTAATAGTTTTCCATAGGCACTTCCTGTTTTTGCTTTCGCTAAAGTCTTGATGGTACCAATGACTCTTCCACAGATTCCATTTGATTGAGGGTGTCGAACGGCGATTTTAATGAAAAAGATCCCGAATTTTTAATAGAGATCTTGGACCTTCTTCGATAGAAATATTTCCTGGTTGTCTGATGAGATATATCACGGTCTCGCTATCTCCAAAAAGGATTCTTCCAGAACTGTATGAGTTTTGCTCTTTTTCTTGATGGGCCATACCCAAACAAACCTACTCAACTCGTCAATCAGAACGAGAAAAACCTCATTCCCAAAATTATAGGAATCGATGCTCAACTTTTCAAAAGGTTTCGAAGCTGGTTTGATGTGAACGCCTGGTGCAGTCAATTTTCTGCTCACGTGCTTAGGACGGGCACATATCGTACATTTCTTGATGTACTCTTCCACGTCTATCGTTATATTCTCCCACGTATACTCTTTTCGAATTTCCTTGAGCGTTTTGTCGACGGTCCAATGTGCACTTGGTAATCATTATGTACTTGGGCAAGCTTCATGATTTGAGAGTTCTTTTCCCTCAGTATTTGAGGCTTCAATGGTAGAACGAACAGTGATTTGCCGGATACATTGACGTACAATCCGTTCCAGCTGAGAAGTCTTCTGAGATTGGTATTTTTGAAAGCGTGCGTTATTTATATTATCGCGTCAGGTGGAGCTTCTTCCAGTTCCACGAATAGTCCTTTTATATCCCTTCTAATTTGGTACAACACCCCTTTCATGCGGAAATCTCCTTCTTCTTTCAATTTTGTCTTGGTTATATGCTTTGCCAATAACTCAGGCTTGGATCCTGCAAACTCTCGTATGCTGGTTGCATTGATTGTTCCATTTTGAGTGAATAGATTGATGTACCTGCCCAAAGTATCGCGGTCATCGTAAACTATGTTTCTTTTCTGACTTATAAATTCTTTCATAGTCTCCTCATTGGTAAATTTTGTGATCAAACGAAGATCGTTTGATAATCGCGTTTTCCTATTGAAATTTCGGGGGGACTTTTTGTGCCCGAAGATGAATGATGCATTTTATCTGCCTCTTCGGTACGTGAACCGAAATCGGTAGTCGTTTGTGTAGGGAATGCTCTAGACAGAGCATCAGCATTGGAGTTGAGTTTTCCTTTTTTATATATGATATTCGGATGATAGTCAGTGACTTTAGACAGCACTCGAACTATCTTTGAACTCACGTCATCTGATTCATTCTTCCAAATTGAGCGTAAATTTTGATGGTCGAAATGAACGTCGAAACTCTGGCCGTATAAGAAATTCTTATATTGTTCCATTCCCCAGGTGATGGCCAGCATCTCTTTCCCCGTGACAGAATAATTTCTTCCTGCAGGATTTAGGCTTCTACTAGCGTAAGAACAAGGATGTTCATTACCATCTTCATCGAGTTGGGATAATATAACTCTCAAGCCCTCGTTCGAAGCTTCGGTATTCAAGATGAATGGTTTGAATGTGTCAGAATGTTTCAAAACGGGGTATGTAGATAGTAGTCTTTCCAGCTCAATCAATTGATCTCCGCTCTTCTTGTCAAAATCAAACTCCACATTTTTGGCTTTCAATCGATTCAAAAAGTGCAATTGCTTCGCAAAGTTCGGTATGAATTTTCTGTAATAATTGGCAAGCCCCAAGAACCTTTCATTTTTTTTTCGTTCTGGGGTTCGGGAAAGTTTAGCACTTTCTCTACGTTCCGCTCTAGAGGGCAAACACCCTCGGCTGACACATCATGTCCGAGATATTCCATGCGTTCCTGCATGAAGGAGTACTTGTCAGGATTGAGAATGAGTCCCATTTCCCGCAATCTTTCGAAAATCATCCTGAGGTTCTTCAAGTGCTCTTCTGGAGTCGACCGCCAGATGATCAAGTCATCTACGTAAATAAAACAAATTTTTCCGATGAGGCCTCTTAGTTTGAAGTTCACCATTCTTCAATAAGTTGCAGGACTATTGACTAAGCCCATTGGCATAACCACCCATTCCTATAATCCTTTGTGGGTGCCGGAGGCTGTTTTCGTTATATCCGTCTCCTTCACAGCGACTTGATGGAATCCGTTCGACATGTCAAAACATGACATGAATTTTGCTTTTCCGAGCATGCAGAAGATTTCTTCTATAGAAGGTAATGGGTAATGAACCTGCTTTGTGAAAGAGTACAGTTTGCGGGAATCCATGACAAGCCGCCATTTCTTTTCTCCGGATGAGTCAATTTTCTTTGGCACCAACCACACATTTGACAGACAGAGAGAGTGACTCGGCCTAATCGCGCCTTTTTTCTGATTTCTCTATTTGTCTTTCTATCTCGGGTTGCATGAACAATGGGTGTCTGTACAATGGAGTGCATATTGGATTTATTCGTACAGAGCTTGATTCCATGCTTCACATCTCTAACAACTGGCATTGGATCATCAGGCAGAGCGAACCGATCATCGATTTCAAATATTGAGAGGGAAATTCCTGATGGAACGTAAGGCGAAAGTCGCTCTGAAATATTGTCTGAGTCCTTCTTGAATTTCATCTGTAGTGATTTTATTCTTTCCGACAGCGGATCTATTGTGGAGTGGATTTGATTGCAGGTTTCTTCCTCTCCATAATATCTCTTTAGGAGGTTTTTCTCTCTTCGGGATTCAATTTATTATCCAGAATGTCTCTTAGCACGGATTAGTGCAAAGTCGGGCTCGGTTGCGTATTGGACGCTTCTCCCGGGTGTCCGGTATCCAGTTTGCTACTAGGATTCGACTGCGTAATAAACGCTCCTTCCGGAAATTCTGTAGCCTGTGCGAACTGTGCATGATATTCCTTAGAATGCGTGTTAGATGCTAATCCCCGAGGGTCAGGACAATCGTGGTGGATTTCCGTTACGATGTTCCCACGGTAAATTGGTTTGTGTTCATTTGATTGATTGAATAAATAGAGGATCAAGTTTTTGCATTAATCAATTTCATATATCCCGGGCACAATATCCTTCCCCTGTATGTAATGGGATCCCGGGGGTTGTTTTGGCCTGATCTCTCGTGTTTCATAGAAGTTAGGGCGCAACTGTGCTAATTGATGCTTGTTCAGTTCCAAAGTCATGTTATTCCCCACATAATCTTTCACAGTGATCGTATTATCTTCATTATCTATCTCGCATTTGGCTCGTATTTCCCAATTTTCCCCCAAAATTCCATCGGATCTTGTGGGGAACTTATTTGCCATAACAAGTATCTCAAACTCCAAGCCGAAAATTCCAATCTTACACGTACCAATTGCATCATAAGACCCATCTAATATGTAAAAACTCGTAATTTTACGCGGCAAAAATTTTCTCAATGTTTCGTTATTGGGTTCAACACAACCTATTTTGATGTGAGATGGTCTTTGAACCGGAATCCACCAATAGTCCATTGTGGGTTGTGGCACCTCTGAATCGTGTAAAGAGTATTGAATCCTCCCGGTCGAGTCTGGGTGGCTCATTTGTTCCATAGAAGCTATGGATTGTTCTTGTGTTTCGTGAATTTTGTGTGGAGGATCCTTGTTCTGCTGGCTGTTTTTGTGAGAATTTTTCAAATAAGGATATTTTTCAAAGCACACTAGCGTTTTGTGCCACGGTACACCACAGTGATCGCATATGTCCCTCTTACTTCCTTGTTGAAGCTTCAAATTTGGGGATTCTGATTTGTCATCCCTCTGCCGATTCCTCGAATATTCATCATCACGCCAGACTTTCTCCTCTGACATAGCATACTGATATGCATCCTTGTCTTATGGAATTTCTCATCTCTGTCAATTGTGGATAGTCTTTTTCTGTCTCTCCGAATGCTAACCCCATCGCCTCGGCGAAGTCACTCGGGGTAATTCCACGCCCGCTTGAACGATTGGCTACCATAATCGCTTCACCTCTCAATTTTTTGGCCATTATAACTCTCATCAAGATAATTCTCTCAGCATCATTCGCTAGTTCGTGGAGTGAACTCCGCTCTTGCATCAGAAATGCTTCGACATCCGTCGTACCATCGAACTCGCGATCTTCAGAATCTACTAATTTTGAAATTTGACTGCGCCGTTCGGAAGTGATTCTTGGAATTGCTATGCGGATTTCTTCTCCGGTCGCTCGAGGAGGACTTTTTGGTCTTTTTCGGACGGACCCTTTCACTTCCGTTAATCTCAATTTCGATTTTTCAAGACGATCAACTGTCTCTTTCAAAAGTTTTTGTAAGGTTTGTAATTCAGCCATTTCTATAGAATCCTGATTGTCCATTTGATCAAAAAATCGAATGCGATTAGATACACTGATGAGTGGACGATGGAATTCTTCTTCGATGAACGAAGAATCGTCTTTAGTTTCAGAGCTACTGTCCGATTCCGACGTAAATGCACTACAGTAATGTGAAATTATTCGATTATTCACTCACCTTGTACATTTTTGTCGATTAAAATTGATTCGTATCCAAGTTGCTGGTCTTTGTGTCCTCCTTGACAATTCCACATACGCTGCTCATTAGAAGCGTCTCCCCACGAATATGCGGAGGTGCTTTTCGGCTGGGATACCTTGACTGCGGTGTAAGAAATTTCCCTAGGGAATATGGTACCACTATCTCTCCACTGTATTCCTTTGGTGCGATGCACTTGCGAATCTCGCAACCCCAGGTCCTGTCAAGGTCGCCAATGTAAAGTCCGTGGTTTTTTGGGGCGAAAAGAAGTGACAGGATAACAGATTCACAGTACAATACTGCTTTATTAATGCAGTTGAGGTCCCGACTCACAGCACCTCCGGTCAGGTAGTGGTAACATAAGATACTACTGCTTGTAGGCAGAAGAGGAAATCCCGTTCACGCAGTGAACGGCCACACCTGAAAATTCAGTATTGGGATTTTCTTTGTGTAGACTTTATCGGTCTTTCCTGCCAATTTTGCAAGTTTTATTTGCGACGTTTCGGTCGTTAGAATACGACCCCCATCAGGCTAGAAGTTACAATAATAATAAGAATACAGGATCATCATCTCACGTATAGTACATTTGTTAACAGAACACTTTTTACCTTAAAATTTTCGTTTAGGATACATTGGTGGATTAAAAATTTTTTTCATCTTCAAGATGAGTCGTCAACATATAGATCGATATAAGCACCAGGAAAAGTTCAAAACAATTGTCCAACCTATCACCATAACAACAGTGCGTGTTCGTTGGTAGAATTGAGACTAAATGATATAAAAGATCTGTATTGGTCAATCATGAATTTATATATGCTCTTCAAACCATTAATATCCTCTTTTCTGTTTAACGTGCTTGGGTGAAAATGGATGTTAATCATCTCCGAAAAAAGACGTTTTTGGAATCTATTCTCTGTATCTAAGATTTGTGCACCACTAAAATTGATGTTATGATTGGTATCTATTACGTGAGAAGCTATAGCTGATTTCTCTGAATTTTTCTTTACATCTCGTTCATGCTCTCTCACTCTTTTATGGAGTTTCCTTTTGCTTGTACCAATATAAGTGTGTTCACAATCAGCACAATCTATCTTATAAACGATATTACTGCGTTGAGATTTTTCTATTCTATCTTTTCCCAATCTTATGAGGCCAGTGAAGTTATTACAACTGATATTGATCGGGAGAATAGAAAATTTCTTAATAGATTTATTAAGAGCTGGCGTGAGACTCTTAACAAATGGAAATACTAGCTTGAGCATTTTAGCTAAAGATTTTTTGTGTAATGAACTACTGTTTTTCTCTTGTGAAGAATGAATTCTTTTATTAATATGTTTTTTTATGGAAGTTTCTGGATAATTATTCGCTAATAAATAATTCTGGATAATTGAGAGATTTTTCTTCAAAAAGGATTTGTGAGATAGGTTGATGGCTTTATCCACTAGATTATAAACGATCGCGATTTTTGTGATATTGGATGATGTGAGTGGAAATTAATATATCTTCCAGAAGCAGTTGGTTTCCTATACCAGTCTGTTAGACAACCTTGACTCGGCCTATGAAAAATTTTTAAATCCAAGAAATTGATGCTATTGTTTTTTTCTTTCTCAATGGTGAACTGTGAGTGATGGTTGTAATTATTGAAGGTTTCTAAACATTTCGAGGTCATATCTTTCTGAATCACCAAGAAACAGTCATCAACGTATCTTTTGTATAGCAAAATACTATTTTTCATGACTTTGAGAGCATGTAATTCTAAGAGTTCTAACGTAAACTCTGCAAAAATTGGACTGCAACACCCACCCATCGGTGATCCAATTTTTTGCCTGTAAAATTTGCCATTGAATTGTAAGTATGTAGAACCCAGTAGAATTTTCACACTGTCAAGGAATTCTTTTTTGGACATGCACCTACCTATGGTGTTTTTAAGGTATTTCCATTTTCCCCCCAACGCATCTAATATCAGTTCATGGTCAAGGTTTGTGAACAAGCTTATTACGTCCAGAGAAACCAATTCAAATTCTTCCGAAATATCCAATTCTTCAGCCATTTTTCTCATTTCTTGACTGTTTCTCACTCGAGATTTTGGGGACGGAATATGCTTGTTGAAGTCTCGAAAATTGACATCAAACTCTCTTATATATCTCAGTGCTTTGAGAAAGCTTGCGTCTATTTCTGTTTTTGAATTTCTTCGAATGAAGTTAGTTTGAGTTATCTGTTCTGATTGAATCTGATTAGTTCGGTCAAGGGCCTGTGGGATTGTACTGGAGCATAATCAATCAAATTTGACTAAACATATGCGTGTGTTGAGTGGAAAATTTCATGACGCCCGTGATTTTTATCTCTATTTGACTCCGTATGGTAAGTGTGTTGGGCTGTCTGATGAACATGTGGATGTACACAATAATCACGCATAGAGAATTGGTGGCCCTGTTCTGTTTGCGTCGTTTGAGTTTGATTTTTGGATTTGCTTTCGTTCCAAATTTTCTACATTCCAATGAGTTCTTGATAGCTGACTTGCTCGAAGATACTCTCCAATGGAGTTCCTTTCAGATTACAGTTTGATCTTTTATTGTGGTATGCTGGCAGATTTTGGGTGGAAAAATTCTGTGGGTCTTGGAAACATGTCGATTGATGACTCGATTTCTGTTGTGAATTTTGTCTGTTTTGCTGCGTGCTGATGGGAAAATCACATGGCGTTTGTGGAAAAATTTGCTGTTGCTCATTTTGGGGTGGGAAATTTTGAGAATTCAGGCGAGGAGAGGTCAATCGACTTTGATCGTCAAGAAATGCGTGTCCGAAATTTCGAACATTGCTCTCATATCCTCGAACCTGCTCTCTTTGGTGAAGCAAATTTTGGGCTGTGGGAGAATTTTGATGCGTGGCATAAATATCCGTTGGAGGTTGTAAAACTCTGCAAGGAATAAGATTTCCATCTCTGTCTTTTTTGTAAACTATCTCTGTGTACGGCATAGCTTGGACTTCTAACTGTGTAGAATTCTGATTCGGGACTACTCTTGAGGAATTTTTACTGGTGATAGGTTCAATTCCGCATCTCAGCTGCGATTCAAAGTCAAAGTGATGCACATGATTCTGCGGTGTATCAGAACGGCTCATTCTTGTCACATCTCTATCTCGCGAGTTGCTCGTATCGTTTGCATTGATTCCCAGAACGTCATTCATCATACTTCGATCAGAACTGCAGTTCATTAGATCATGGTGACTATTATTGCTCATATTATTGCTTTGATCGAACATTTTTGTAAGACTACCGGTTGCTATTCGCGAAGTAGCGGTTGGAGTTGATGATTCACTAATCTTCGATCTTTTTCGAATTTTGGTTCTGAATTTCGCTTCGGAAATATATGCTAACGTGAAACAGATCACTTTATGAGATAAGAGTGGAATAAGTCAGATGTACTTACGTCTACGAGCGGCTGCGATAACCCTGATGTTGGTGGCTGCGATGAGCTGCATGAATGTGGACGGTCAGCGAAGTAGGTAGGCAGGCTCCTGGGTGGCAAATTCCGGGGCGACGGGTTGGGATTCGATGGCTCTTTGCTGATGTATCGGCGGGCGGGTGGCCAGGTATTGGAAATCAGATTGGCAGGTTTGCGGCTTGGCTGGATTCTGCTTTCCTCAACTCCTTATCTTTTCTCTTGGTCACTTCTAATTTTCCACGACACTCGCGAAATTGCAGAGTCCGGAAAGTTTTTGATAGAAAATTTTTCTAACTTTTTCAGAAAAAAAATTTGAACTCCGTCTCCAGAATGAACACGAGTGATTGGGTTGAAGAGTGACTTTTATGTACGAGAAATGATTCATGGTTGAGAGAGAGTGTGTGGATAGTTACGTTGGTCTGAGTGGTCTCGACGCGGCTTGGCGCTTAGGTGGGGGAACAGTCGATTGTCCGTCAGAAACGCTGAAGGTGCGCCTGGTGCATCGTCAGGTGACGGGGAAAGGCGCAGGCCGGAGGCTCGAGACTCACCACGTCACAAATGATTAAAAGGTAAATCATTACGCGTGTGAAGTTGGCACCCGCTTTGAAACATTTCAAATGTAATGATTAGAATCCTATTTCTATCAAAAGTTACGAATTCTGAGAACCATTACAAATTTTCACATATAACTCGGTTGAGAATACAAATTTTCCCCACATCCCGGTTATGGCATGTGCACACTTAATGTATCAGACTGTATTGAGTGTATGACTTGAATAATAGGATGTTTGATCAAGACGTACACAATAACGTAATTATTGGAATTGGAATATGTTTGCTTACTCTGTAATGTTCACTCTTTGCGATTTCCCCATGAAATTCGATAGTCATATGATGCTACTTCTTATCTGAGTAGAGTCATTACCCCGCCCTCCACTCCACTCATCCAAACTGGGAAACTTACTCATGCATCCTTAGAACAAATGAGGAAGCGACAGTAAAAATGAAGGAATGGAATTCTCCATGAAGATTTTGACCAATTCGGGGCTCTCTTTTGAGCTATCGCAAAGCAGAGTTGGCTAAAGAGCGACACGTAGATCTGATATTAATTAGTTCATCGGATATTATATGCATATGTTGATTGATGTAGGAATCTTGAAAGGTCGAATCAAGTGGAACTACTATATGGTACTTTGGAATGTTTAGCTTGGTTTTGAGTCCGTCTCTGGTCTCTCATTCGGATAGCGTGTCAGTAAAATGGAATAGGCGCACATTCTCCCATCCCTGATATGTCCCCAAACATGCTGTCAGAATTTGGAGAATGAGCCTTGAAATTTGAGAATCGAATTCTTTTATCCAAAAGTTAAAAGTATCTGGGATTTGCCTATATGTCGTCAATGTGCTCAATGCCCGTGTGACGTCCTCACGGTCGTAGTCTGCACTCGGAAATTCTATGCAAAATCATGTATTATAGAATATTCTCCGCGGTGACGGGCATTGTTGAACTGGAAATATATGCGAAAATCATTAGGCTATGATCGATTAGAAGTTATATGAAGAATCATAACTCAATAGTACATTATTGCCCTGGGCGCGTACGCCTAGTCCGGGTGCTAGGACAGTTTATTTCCCGAGCGAAGCGAGGGAAATAAGTCCTCCGCGCCCGAAATGGGCCTGCGAGCACAGAGCAATAATGATTTTTCATCATGAGAACCCTAAAACCGCATTTGAATGCGGCCTTTTTAGGTTAGAATGATGAAAAACAATTTTAAACATTCTTGCGGTGAAGGTTATTATGGAGCTAATCAATATGTAGAAGCACTAGGTTGAGATTGATTGTGACTGTTCAATGAACGGTCTCGATCGTCGCGACGATAAGAATGTGGTTATTGATTAAGATGAATGCGGTTAAGATATAGTAGCAATACTATCATTCTACCGAAAATCATGCGATACGCGTGATAATTGATATAGTCTGTCACAAGTTTCCCCTTTTATTTGCCGGCCACGGGATTGGCTAAGAGGAAAATCCATGTCATCTACTTATCATTTCCCACGAAATTATAAAAAGACCACCTTCCTTAGTCGCGCGACCAGTTCTTGCCCTTACATCATATTGTGAATTTCTAAGATTGTTTTCCTCACGGATCCTGAAACAGACCAGATTGTAAACTGAAAATAGAAGTTGAATTTATCAATCATTAATAAACCTACAATATATGTTATATTCTCTCTTCTCAGTTAACTGAACCTCGAACCCATTCAATATCCTTATGATCATTACGAATTAGTTACTATAATTCTAATGGACCTTTTGTCGAGATTTGAAAAAGAATTCCAGTAACTTATTTTTTTGATATAGAAAAACTGTAATAATCATTTTTGGATATAGAAGAAGTGCAATGAATTATTTCCTAAAATAAGAGTCATTTCTCTGAGTGATTAAAACAATGAAATCTTTGAATGAAAGGTTCAGTACACTATTGCACGAAATTGAAGTACCTTTAGAGATCCGAACAAAAACAAACTCTAGTGAACAAAAATGCTCGTAGGTATGAGCGCAAATCAATTCAAACATGGCTTGGATAGATTTCTGTGACTACGAGCAGGAGACCATTTTTAATGAAAATATTTCAGGAATTTATCTTTGGATTCTTCTGCTCGTTGGTATAAGATTTTTGAATAATTAAGTCTCTTGATCTTTGCGAGCAACCTTTATTGGGCAATGTTTTGCCCACGTTTCGGCTATTTTTTATAGCCTTCTCCAGGGCTGTAAAATGTTCTCAATCACAATTGATATCACATCAAACACAGTTACAAATAATGAATCAAAGGAACACATACTCTTCATCACAACATTGAGATCATGTGGAGAAAAATTCCACGGGTCACATTATAGTAAATAAATTTGTGTCAAGCTCGTTGTGAGTCTTGCCGCAGTCTCGTGTTCTCTGAATGTAATGACGGTATTATGAGAGACAGTGATGGATAGAGAGAGAGAGAGAGAGAGAGAGAGAGAGAGAGAGAGAGAGAGAGAGAGAGAGAGACGGAGAGACAAGGTGAGAAGGATATTTTTGAATAATTGAGTGTCCTTCCTTGATCTTTGCGAGCAACCTTTATTGGGCAATGTTTTGCCGACGTTTCGGCTATTCTTTTATAGCCTTCTTCAGGGCTGTAAAATGTTTTCAATCACAATTGATATCACATCAAACACAATTACAAAAAATGAATTATAGGAACACTCACTCTTCATCACAACATTGAGATCATGTGGAGAAAAATTACACGGGTCACATTATAGTAAATAAATTTTTGTCAAGCTCGTTGTGAGTCTTACCGCAGTTTCGTGTTCTCTGAATGTAATTAGTATATTAAGAGACACAAGGTGCCTATTCCCCCACGGAATCCCTATATCAGGGTTGCCAACATGAAATCGAATCAGTGTTGCCAACTTGACGGCACGAAAAGTCCCTAGACCAGGTCAAATGTCCCTAGATTTTTCCGCGATGTATAGAACGCGTGTTTGAGTGTCTTTTACGTATTTTTCACACATTTTTGAGTTTTGTATATGTATTTTCGATTTTATTATATGTATTTATACGCTGATATTACATATTCGATTTGCTGCTAATTCTTGCCGTGAAGACGGTCGCTGATCGGTCTCACGGAGCCCTTTCGAACACTGCCTAAGCTTCCGAATCCGTTGGCGAAGGTTAGGAGCAATCGATTTTTATGTGTTTCGTTTATATATACTCGTATTAAGTGCATGCTGGGAATTATTTTATGGCGTATTTTAGTGGAACGTATTAGAAAATTCGAGACACCGCCATTTTCAACATCGAAGGTAGCCGAGTAACTTTTTACGGTTTGACAAGGCCGCCTCACTTTCAGATGAGGAGTAACTTTGGTCTTCGAGTTAGCTTTATTTAATGGTTTTTATTTTAATTTTTTGTTAGAGATAGATCGATCCGCATGAGTATTGATTGATTTCGAATGGAATTAGTAATACAGTGACGATGAAGTCGAATCGTACTGACAAAGTGAGGGAATGTGAGAGATTGAAAGGTTGTTATTTCGTTGATTCTGAATATATGATACAAACGAAAGGATTTCAAACTTCTGAAACTTTTCTGAATGAATTCGAGGAATCTTTGATTTGACTTCGAAGATGATAATTTCCGTATTTCCACTCATATCGAGTGTGAAACTACGTAATACTTTGAAGTTTTTGAATTTATTTCTATTTGGAGGAGAAATAAAACGTTTTTTTGGAATTCGAACTCATGAAAATATGGAGTGAGAAGCGGTTTACGTCTATCTCACATGCTGATATTAGAGGACATCATTTCATCTGGGGAAGTGGTTGAGAGAACTTTTTTGACCAGTTTATGATTCGAGTAATTTTCATGAGATTTAGGGATGAATAATTTACATTGAGGAAGGGTATCGTATAGAGTATTAGGAATGACTCTCGTCAATGAATCCAATATCACTCGATTGATGCAATCGTGAGGGGAGAATTGAATTGATGCATTGTGATGGTTTTTGCTACGCGATCATTAAGAGTAATTATTGGGAATTCATTCATCAGGAAAGTTCTTCGTTTCCAAATTGAGCATTTACGTCGCAAGATTTGAATTTTTGAGAAGTCTTCGATTCGATGAAATGACTTCGATATTCATCATCCTCGTTCTGTGTCCATGATGTGAAATTGAGTTGCAACTGGGGAGTGTTTTATGTTCAGAGCGAAAATGTAACTCTTCATCACAGAGGTTGAAGGAGACATGATCAGATGAGACTGACCCGTCGATTTGGTTTACCAGTGTCGGGACCAAAGCGGCGCTCAGATCAGAGGAAATCCAGCAACATGCTTTCAAAGAGTGGCGTTAGTATTGTGTTGTTGTTTTACAATAGGTGGGCAACAAGGAGTCACACTCTGTCGCACTCAGGAATGAGAAACCCAACTCCCATATGAGCCAAGGCATTATGTGCTGTTGCAACTCGTAAAAGTGTGGTGTGATAGTTTTAAGTGAGTATTGACGAGGATGAATGAAGCTTTGAATTAGATCTTCTTAATGAAGATTACGTGAATGCATTTACTTTTTGATGAAATTGGAAGAATGATTTTACTTTGTCGAGTGATAGTGGATTCATAAATATTCTTTCGGATGACTCTGAATTGATTCAAGTTAAGCTGGAATTAGTACTTGGAAATCCTAAATATATTGAAAAATTTCAATTATGCTCTTTTCGAAAATTCGTATAAATCTCATCATGAATAGAATATTTTTCAGCTTGATATTGAAAAAAAAATACAATTGAAGATTGTACGGAAAAATTCATTTGATGAGTTGTATTCTTTTTCGAATGCTTATTCTATGATAAATGAATCGACACGGGGATGGTTGGGGACATTCCCCCAACCATTCGATTTCATTGATCGAGTTTCAGGAGATTCAGATATTGATACATTTCACATTGGACATAATTACATGTAGAGTACGTAGCGTGATATCTCAAACTAAAGTCTTATCATACATTATTCTAGTTACAGGTTTACATTTGGATGTCTTAGAATAGAGTGAGTTCTGATATACAATCGTATGAGAAGCGTATGTCGCCGTCTTGTTAATAAAATTAGTTATTGTACGAATTTAAGGAGAGTCGTAATAACAAAAGATTGAATTCTGAGACACGTGCATGAAAGTCACTACATCGATGAATGATAATTTTCCATAATACTTAATAACGAACGAGTATATGAATGAAATTATGGATATTCAATATAGGATTCTAGAAACGAACTAATTCCAACAATATTTTGATCTACAATTTATAACAACTGGTGATATTCGATGAAGATTCTATTGATATGAACAGGAATATCGATCTATCATCTCCGTTGTGTGATATGGAGTGGAATTGAGTGTGAATCGGTCCGTGTATATCGTTTCAGTGTAAATGTAACTCTTCATCACAGAAGTTGAAGGAGACATGATCAGATGAGACTGACCCGTCGATTTGGTTTACCAGTGTCGGGACCAAAGCGGCGCTCAGATCAGAGGAAATCCAGCAACTTGCTTCTGAAGAGTGGTGTAAGTGTGTTGTATTTTTTTGGGTGAGAATACCCTACATTCACAGCAGCTTGGCAACAGGAAATTGCAATATGTCGATCTCAGAGATGATAGTCTCGATCTCTATGTGAGACATGGCATCATACATTTCTGTTGCAACTCGTAAATGTATTTGATTACATTTGGATATGTAAACGATGTGTATTGTTCGGAATTATTCGTTAAAGTGTGGGACGGTGATGGATCGATTTTTTTCGTAATTAAGATTAGTCTTAAATTAGATCGTAAGATCAAGGCTACATTGGTGAGTTACCATATATGCCATTTCAGTAGAATAGTAAAGGCTATTTTCTTATTTGCCTACGTTTTATGGAAAATTAATGAATCTAATGTTCTGACGACGATTTTATAGAATCATAATATTCGAAAAATTTCCATAGAGCTATATCCAATGAAATTTCTACAGATATTCCAGAATGTGAAGTGACACGGGTTGATACATGAAACTCACATTTGATGTCTTCGAAAGTTGATTCGATTCCAGAGGTGTTATGGATTCTCTTGTTTTATGTGATTACCGTTATCCTCTTGTGATTGAAATCATGTCATTTTACTGTAGTTCTGATCTTGTTACTTTTTCTGGATCGGATGTAACGAGTTGAGTTGAAAACGTCTTGTGAATTCTCCACTGTGAGATATTCACGATTGATTTTTGGATGTCTGTGGAACAATAGAAAAAAGTTTGGAATTGAACTCTTCATTGGTGTCAAATTTGGTAAATTAAATGTTGAATCAACTGAATTTTATAATATAGCAAGACATTTTCATGGAGGGGGAAATTGAGAATTAGAATTGCAGAGCCTGAAAATTTCGTCTTTGGAGGTAACTTAACAATTTTGTTTAGAATTATAGGGATTCAATCTATCTTCTGATGTTATTATGTACTTGAATCTGGAATATCTCGGGAAAGGGTTTGAATTTTTATATTTGGTATTTTTATCAAATTCGGAGAACATGAAGAACTTTGATTAGATAGATATCACTTACTTTTACGCTCTTATGTTGTAGATGTCAATATATATGATGATATTTTGTAAGTTCTCCTTATTTACATAGAATATTCTTGAATTGGATCTTCTCTTTAGCGTACGTATGTTCGTCACTGCATCAAGAGCCATAATGTGGGTTGGTAAGAGATCGTGCATCACCAATGGTATCCTACTCTTCTGATGACACGTTTTTTGATTTCACTCGGCGCCTATCTGTCTGTCTGTGAAGGCAGCGAAGGGGTGACTGCGGCTCCGGTAGGGAACGCGAATGCCTGGGCGTTCCTCTAACTGAAACTGATAAGAATGAAGGCAAGTTCAGAATGTGCCTCAGAGTGGGAAATTGTGGAAATTTTTGGAAAAAGAAAAACAATTTTTTATATTTTTGTATTTTCAAAATCCCGAAAAAAATTCGAATCTTCATTTTTTATATATTTGTTTTGTCGAAGCCCCGGACAAAGTTTTGAAATTTCATGTATCATATATTCAATTGATTGAAACATCGAAATTCTCGACGTTATCGTTTTCTTGATTTCAACGATTTCAGAAAAAATGAATTTCAAAACTGAGGTTGAAATCACTTACCTTTATGATGTCCTCTATGTATGTTGATCTCTTCGATGATATCTCTCAAACTGACTTTGTTCTGCGTCGAGTCTTGTGATACCTGTTCGACCCCATAGAGTACGGGTGTTTGCGCCGGGCACCAGAAGAAGACTGCGAACTGTTGAGAGAGCGCGCATCACTAAGTATCCCCTCTCTTCTTCCAGTGTCGTGATGCTTCTCGGTGCGTGTCACCCGGTGTGCGTGTCTGTGTCTGTGGAGGCGGAGAGGGGGAGAATGGGGCTTCGGTAGAGAGCGCGAATGCCTGAGCGACTCTTCAACTGAAGCTGATAAGGATGAAGGCAAGTTCAGAATGTGCCTCGGAGTGGGAAATTTTGGAAATTTTTGGGAAAATTTTCTGAAAAAGAACAATTTTTTATATCTTTGTTCTCTCAAAATCCCGAAAAATTTTCGAATTTTCATTTTTTATATATTTGTCCAGTCGAAGCCCCGGACAAAATTTTGAAATTTCATGTATCATATATTCAATTATTCTGAACCATTGGAATTCTCGACGTTATCGTTTTCTTAATTTTAACGATTTCCGAAAAAATGAATTTCAAAATTGAGGTTGAAATCACTCACCTTCATGATGTCCTCTATGTATGTTGATCTCTTCGATGATATCTCTCAAACTGACTTTATTCTGCGTCGAGTCTTGTTATACCTGTTCGACCCCATAGAGTACGTGTGTTTGCGCCGGGCACAAGCAGAAGACTGCGAAGTGTTGAGAGAGCGCGCATCACTAAGTATTCCCTCTCCTCTTCTGGTGTCGTGATGCTTTTCGGCGCGTGTCTGTGTCTGTGAAGGCGGAGAGGGGGAGAATGGGGCTTCGGTAGAGAGCGCGAATGCTTGAGCGTTTCTCTACCTGGAACTGAAGATAAGGATGGAGGCAAATTCAGAATGTGCCTCAAAAAGGGAAATTTTGGGAATTTTTGGGAAAATTTTTTAAGAAAAAAAGAATTTTTCATATTTTTGTTTTTTCAAAATCCCAAAAAATTTTCAATTTTCATTCTTCATATATTTGTTTTGTCGAAGCTCCGAACAAATTCTTAGAATCTCATCTATCATTTTTTCGATCAATTTGAACCATTGAAATTCTTGACGTTATCGTTTCCTTAATTTTAACGATTCCAGAAAAAATGAATTTCTCAATTTTTGTTGAAATCACTCACCTTTATGGTCTCCTATGTATGTTGATGTCCTCGATGATATCTTGCAAGCTGACTTTGTTCTGCGTCGACTCTTGTTATACGTGCTCGACCCCATAGAGTACGTGTGTTTGCGCCGGGCACCAGAAGAAGACTGCGAACTGTTGAGAGAGCGCGCATCACTAAGTATCCCCTCTCTTCTTCTAGTGTCGTGATGCTTCTCGGTGCGTGTCACCCGGTGTGCGTATCTGTAACTGTGGATGCGAAGAGGGGGAGAATGGGGCTTCGGTAGAGAGCGCGAATGCCTGAGCGACTCTTCAACTGAAGCTGATAAGGATGAAGGCAAGTTCAGAATGTGCCTTGGAGTGGGAAATTTTGGAAATTTTTGGGAAAATTGTTTGAAAAGAAACAATTTTTTATATTTTTGTTTCTTCAAAATCCCGAAAAATTTTCGAATTTTCATTTTTTATATATTTGTTTCGTCGAAGCCCCGGACAAAATTTTGGAATTTCATGTATCATATATTCAATTATTCTGAACCATTGGGATTCTCGACGTTATCCTTAGGCAGATCTCCCATCAATTGGGTAGACATTTTAGCGGAAAATCTGAGCCATACCGTGCATTTGTCGATTAGAACCTTTACCGCCTGTCGACCAGTGATAATCTAGTACCAATTCCGTAGATGAGCCAAAGTTAACTGCGTCCCTCCGTGCTGAGTTTCCTCGTGAGCTCTCCTGGTGAGCAGAACAGTCAAAGGGCCCTCTCTTGGCAGAATCAGTGGGTGCTTTGCGGTGTAGTCCAAATTCGAATGACGAAGTCTGCCTCAAACCCGCAGAAGTCCTCGATCTAGAATTGGTCGTAATTTCATTAGATGTATGCCTTTGAGCTCTAGGTTTCTCTCAAGGCACCTAAAAACATTCCGAAAACTTTGCTTCTGAACAAGATGAGTCCATAGCAATTCAGCGTTCTTAATCTCGATGGTATTCAGCAACCCTTCAGACAAGGCATCGAGATCTATGAATGGCAACCGTAATAGCTCGATTTTTTCTCTATTTCTCTCGCTTAGACGAGATCCAAATTTCGTCAAGGAGCGAGAACAAAGCGCAGTGATTCGAAAAAGTTTAGTAGCAGATGAATATCTGTTGAGCAATTCATTGTCGGTTGAGTCATCCGGATACTGTAACGCAGTGGCATGAGAAGTGATTCGCTCTTCGAGCGGTTCCACCTGCACATTCTCCGCCTCCGTAGTCGACGGTTGACTAAACTCTGAGAGAAACAAAGGATCTTTCCACCAAAGATCGAATGTGGATAACAGCTCAGGACTTAAGCCTCGCGAAACCACGTCAGCAAGGTTGTCCTTTGATCTGACATGGTGCCGATGAGCCTGAGGGAGCAACTCTTGAATTTGCGAACACCTATTTGCAACAAACGTCTGCAAACGATTTGGCAGAGCCCTAATCCAATACAACACATCCTTCGAGTCTGACCATAAATGAGTCGATGTGATCTCAAGAGGCATGATTTTCAAGAAGTGGTCAGTGAGTTTTGCTAGTAATAACGCCGCGCAGAGCTCTAGGCGAGGTATACTAATTGTCTTGATTGGCGCTACCTTTGACTTGGCGCACTGCAATAACACACTAACCTGACCATTTCTGATCAATCTTGAGTAAATTACTGCCCCGAATGCCTTGGAAGAAGCGTCTGCAAACCCGTGAAGCTCTAGGATTAACCCATGACTCGAATAACCTATCCACCTAGGTATCCTGATTCCTTCCAAATTCGTCAGCTCCATATACCAATGAGACCACTTTTCTGAATATCCCTCCGGAAGCACATCATCCCAATCACACTTTAGCAACCAAAGAGATTGCATGGATATTTTAGCCCAAATTACTACAGGAGCTAACCATCCTGGGGTCGAAGATTTTTGCCGTGAGTGACAAAACCGATCTTTTAGTCAATTCCTAACTGTCAAAAGCTTGAGGCTTGATCCTGAAATGAAAATAATCCTCTCTTGGTGCCCAAGAAAGACCCAGTGTAGAGGTACAATGATCAGAATCAAATGTCGCCGAACCGTGAATCCTATGATCGACCGGAATATCTTCGATCAATTGAACATTATTGGCTGCCCATTTCCTTAGCTCGAATCCGCCTACCTTGAGAATTTGTATCAGCTGAGATTGTTTCTCTCGTGTTTTATCCAAAGTTTCTCCCCCCGACATAAAATCATCCATATGAGATTCATCTTCGATGATTTTAATAGCAAGGACGAAAAGGTGACCATAATCTTTTGCTAACTGTCTCAGCACTCTGATAGCTAGAAACGGTGAGCATTTCAACCCATAAGTAACCGTTCTGAGTAAGTAGAGCAGAATTCCTGAATCCGAATTTTCTCTCCACGAAATCATTTACAAATGTTGATCTCGAGGATCTACCAATATTTGCATGTACATTTCCTCAATGTCTGCTACAAACACGAATTCATAACTCCGCCATTTCAGAATCAGATCATTCAACTCTGGGAGCAAATTCTCACCAGTGTAGAGAAGATCATTCAAAGACGTGCCGTAAATTTTGTTCGAACCATTGAAAACCGTCCGTAACTTTCTAGAGCCTTGAAGAACTCCATGATGAGGAAGAACGTAGCCACTATTTTTATCCTCAACCGACAAGTTTGATGCTTTCTCCATATGCGAAAGCTGTTCATGTTCCAACATGAAGATTTTGTATTTAGCTTCAAAATCCGAATTTCTCGCAAACTTACGTTCCATAGAAAAGAGCGTTCGAAGGGCTGATCTATAGGAATCACCGAGATTGAAATTCAAACTATTCATCAGTTCCTGTTTCACCGGTAATCGTACAACGTATCTACCACTTGGGTCTTGCCTATGGGTCTCTTGGAAATGTTCCTCGCATTTACGATCGTGTTCTGTTAACTTTTTACTGACCGTAAGAATTTCTTCTTGTCTCCAAAATTTTTCAAGTATCGAGTCTAACATTGAATTATCGACCAAGTGGAAATAAGAAGCAGCAGATTCCGAGCTTTGACCGATGCTTGAGGATACAACCCAACCCAAAACAGTATTAGTAGCAATAGGTTGATTTGATGAATCGATGTTAGCCTTTTCCACCCCATCAAGCACGATTTGAGCGTGAATCTTGGCTCCGAGCAACATATCAATCGATCGCGTTTTGAGAAAGTGGGGATCAGCTAATTCCAAACCCTTGATATGATCCTATTTTTCCATACCCAAAGAAATAGAAGCCTTATAGCCAGATACTTTAGGAATTATGAAGGCCGTCACATCACAACTAAAATCAGAAGAGAATCTTGGATGCAAGATAAAATTGGCGGTACCTCGAGAAGCACAAGTATTGAGGTCAGTAACACCCTTGATTTGTACCTTCGATTTCAACCTTTCAATCCCGAGTTTCTGGCAACCATCCTCCGTGATGGAAGAAGCCTGTGAACAGTGATCAACCAAAGCCGTAAAGAAGTACTCAAACCCGTCTGATGAGATCACCTCGACGACTGCCGTTGGCAAAAGCACGAAATTTGAGCTTTTCACAGGAGTTAGACAAGAGGTAGTAGTAGCGTGCGAATAATCACCGTTTCCCGAACCTTTTCCATCCCCCGATGGGACGGAATCACCCTTTTTGTCATTACCCTGAGGTTCGACTGACCTCTGAAATTCCGAATGAATGAAACTATGATGTTTCCCGTTACACTTGCGACAAAGTTTAGTCGACTTACAAATTTTTACACTGTGATTGCGGAAACAGATGTAACATAACCGTTTCCCCGTTACGAAAGCTCGACGATCGGCTATACTTTTTGCCTTGGAAGAATCGAACTGTGGAAGATGATGACTGGCCGAACAACTAGGGCACACTCTTTTTGGATGGTCGGAATCCGTATCCGTCGCCATCGAGTGTGTCTTACCAGATCCCGAAGGTTTAGCTGGTTGACTAGTCGTATGGGGTTTCTGACTAGTCTCTATCGATTCCATAGTGGACAGCTGATCTTTGAAAAAGCTTCCTAAGTGTTCCATAGAAGCAGGATTACTAGTTTTCCCTGAATGCTTCTCTCATCTCTTCCTGGTCGCTGAATCAAAATTAGAAACAGTAAAATGAACGAACAAGTCTTCACCGCTCTCCCTAATTGAACGTCCAAGCCCTGCCAGAAAATTGACAGTGTCAAATGAACCAGCATGAAGTCTTCTCATCTCAGCTGGGTATCACTCTTCATAGACTTCAACGAATAATATGACCCCAGCGACAAGTTAACGAGCCTTCTTTTATCCTCGTAATACTCGCACAAATCCGACCAAGCCTTTCGATAGTTATCGACCGACATTTCCATATTCTTTATCTGATCCAAAGCTTCACCCGATAGCTTGGTCCTCAAATGATAGAACTTGACAGCAGGAGCCATCCTACTTCTACGGTGAACTAATGACTTGGATAGGTCCCGAAAATTCGACCAATCACTGATTTTCCCGGAGAATACAGGAATATCAATCTTTGCAAGAGCATAAGACTCCTCCGGATCAGCTTCATTAGGATTTCCTGGAGCCATAGTCTCATCAGCTTCCCTCTCTACCCTTTCAAAGTCCGCGAAGGTATCTAATGCTTCTTGAAGATCAGATTTGTTAGATAGGTACGAGTCTTCTACTAAATCGGGAAGGTTATTCTTGAAGTAATCGTGACCTGCTTCCTTTGGCTTCATAGCAACGATTTTGTTATGATTGTGACGAAAAGCTTGAAAATTAGCTTCTAGATTATTGAATCTAGTCGTAGCAGCAGTTTTTGTCATTTTTTCCTGGCCCAACTTCCTGTATATAGTGTACGAGTTGGCAATTTTTGGTTGCAAATCCAACTGGAATTGATGAAAAGCGTCCATTTTCGCTAAAAATCCGAACCCAACGTACAAAAATCTCAAGATCGCCGACCAAAAACCGAACCGAAAACAATTGAATTCAAAATCCTGTGCGATTACCTAGCCCGAAATGCTAGAAAATTTGACCAGAAACTTTGAAAAGATGCCAAAATTCAACCCAGAATAAAGGCAACACCGAATCCAAAAAGATGAAAAATTTTCAAATCTGTGTTGGAGATTTGATGGAAGCACTTATCCACAAATTTCTCCCTACTATTTACATATGTACATCTAACCTAATATGGAATAGCATGGAAACGATATTTTTTGAGGTTAGAACAATCAAAACCTCAATCAGAGTAAACTTGAACCCAAAACCTAACCTCAATCGTACTCGATCAGAAGAATTCATGTATCCATGAATAGATCAAAGGAAAAACTCATTCAAACTCCGAGTTCAAACCTCGAAGATCAACGTCCTGACCGAGAGCACGATGATCACGTTGTGTGCTGGAACGCTGAGCTGGGATGCGACGATCTTGCTATAGACGGAGTCACGATGCAGTCGAGTTGGCGAGAACAAAGTATCCCCGCTCAGCTGGATGGCGTTGCTCCGCTGCGCAAAGCTGATGAACAGCTGCGGTGACTCTGGCCAGCTGTGTTGCCAGATGTCTAGCACAAACGCCGAGCAGCACGCACACCAACGTGGGTCACACATACGGACGACTCCCTATAAAAAGTCAATAATTTCAGTATATGCCCATATGACATCATGAAATTCTGACTCAAATTCAGAATTTTTGGTTATACGTACTAAATATTGTACGAATGGTACAAATTAGATCTTAATTGCACTAGAGTGTGCAAAATAGGCTCAATCTTTGAGCGAAAATGCTCTGAAATCTAATGAGAATCTATGAATTTTCTTAGAATTTGAAAAGTAGCTGCCGAAATAAAAAATTAAAAAACAGCTTAGCCCAATAATCCCACGATGATTCCCTCGATGCCCAAGGACCCTCCTGGGCCCCCAGGTCGTTCCCGTCGTCTCCAAGGGGTGCGGCGACTTGAGACCTCGTGGCTGATGTTGAGGTTAGCCTGCGCTCCGGACTTATAGGCTGCCCGATCTGCGCTCCGCTGCCGGTGGACCGATGCTCCAAAAAACAGCAATCGAGGATTAATCTACATCCGCGGGCAGGATAACAGCTTTAGCACTTGCTGCTGTAGGTCCCGAGGATGACGCCGCTGGTCGCCCGAGGAGACTCTCGTCCGAACACCATCACCTCGTGGTAATACGAATCCGATTGCATCCACTCGAAATTCACTCACTGATCCCGATCCGGCACACTAAGGACCAAATGTTTATCGCGGATAGTGGTGGTTTGAATAATTTTCACTCAAACACATTTTGAAGTGAAAAACAACAAACTAATTTATTGCCTATAGCTACATGCTAAATGGCGAGGTGGTGCGGACGAGCGATGGACGGGAACTGGCGAGAGCCGCGGAAGGCGGCAAACGCGACATTGAAGAGCTTGAGCGCGAGCGCAAAATGGCGGTAACGCGCCAAAATTTAAATAGTATAAGATAGATCGATATGAAACTGAACAGTGCTGTAGTATCTAGTGTATCATCCGATAGCTCAGCAAACGTTGATCTTGTCTGTCGCATAGTGTATAAAATCTAGACTATGGATTGTGACAGTAATAACGATGACGAAAAACAGAAAAGTCGTAGCGATCCTTCATCTTGGGCACGGGATGAGAGAAAAAGATCGAAAACGTGTGGCGAGCCTTTTCCAAATAGCCAAAATGAATACATTCATAGATCCATAGATCTTATGGATGTTAATGTTATGTGATTTAGATAGTTATAATGGTTTTGTTTGTTGAGATGAACTTCATAATTGTATCCGAAGTATTCTCAGTCACTCCGAGCAGAAAGGTACCCAAATCCCGCTATGAATCTATGATAATCATCGAGATATTGTTTAAATTCAATATTTCCCAGTTCCGTAGTGTCTTGATATAGAATCATAGCTTTTTAAAGGAATCCATGCTAAAAGGGACCCAAGTCCACTCGAGTTTCCATTAAAAAACGACTCTGCAGACCACCCTTGGTCAAAGAATGGAGGAGATTATAGTACATACTGATAAGGAGTATGTGTATGTACATTAGCGTTGGGGGATTGTGAATGGTAGAGATGCAACACAGTTTTTCTCGTTTTCCCGACAATTTGTCATTTGCACGAAGGTCCCTTTCTGCATGGCTCGATTCACTTGATAGTAATACTGATTGATCAATGTTGAGGGTTAATCACAATGTAACTATTTTATTTTAATTACTTTTTGAAACTTTCAACAGATCAACATCCACCACAAGAAAAATGAGTTCTTTGAACTCTTGAACATATACTTCCCAACAATCTATGATGTTGAAGTGAGTCCTTAACTCTTAATCATTCTTCAAACGAAAGTTTCCTTGCTGATTCGAAGTTTTTCCCATTAATGATTACAGTATACGATGGAATGTAAAAACCTAAAGAGAGGCTTATAAGAAGTAGCAGAACAACTCGAACGCCAACGATAAGGACCACCTCATCAAGCTGGTTCTGATTCGCTACTCACTGGAATGGTGTTCTCTAAAATGAGGAAGGTAATTGAAAGATCCTCTACAACCTTGAACAAAGTCATTCTAGGCAAAATATTGGACGTGTTGCAAGACGAATTTGGAGAAAGATAGGCTCTTGTGATTGTTCCCCAAAGACACCTATGACAAAGTCTGCATCACGTTTTGACCTTCCTTGAGGGTATAAATTCATCTATTGTCTAAGACTTCACCGATATTTCTCGAAGATTTTCCACGTTGTCTCCTGAGATTTTGGTCAAAGATAGGAAAGAGACAGTCTCCCTCCATTATTGAGTGATAGATAGGGTGCAATCTTTCGCATGCTATACCTATTAACAGTTATTCCAAGAATATCTGAGTTTCAACTTTGAATTATAATCCAACATTGAAAAATCTTAATGAATTTCAGAAAGAAAAATTTTAATGAATGTATATTCTTGATTATTCTGTTGATGAATATTTGTGAGTTGAATAACTTTCAATCAAGTATCGGTGCAACGCCTTTCTCTGACGCGCAAACAGAGTCGCTCAATCACTTTTGGGTTTGACTCTGTGGCAGCCTGATTGACAATGATGCATTCCTTTTATCATCTTATTGAATCAGGACCTTAGAGTATTCAAGTACTTCAAACAAGACGGATGATGAACTATTGCATTGAATAATTGACACCGAGGGATAGTTTCTCCTCAAATTATCTCTGTAGAGCTCTTTTGAGGGTCTGCAACAGCAAAATTCCCGTGTACTCTACAGTTAGATGGAAAACAGGGACGTTCCAAAATAATTGAGTAGGCTCTTTGAAGGTTTGAAATACTGAATTATTAAATATCACGTGTTTTGAAATTATTTCCAGATACACTGACAAGGTGAATGCTGCTATTGAATGACCTGTCAAGACCAAGAACCGATTACTCATGATTCAACTGAAAACAATTTGTGCTATCAAGAAGTGGATTAGGTTTATACATTTTCACCAAGTTCAGTTCAGATGGCTGTTGAACAAATTCAATCACGCTAGCCTGGACAGCAAGTTACACAGTACATTCTGCGAGTTAATCCTGAAATCTTGGCAAGATTTACGGTATTGTAATCAAGTTGCTAAGAAACTTTCGCTCTCCTGTATATTCAAAAATCAGCTAATCTGGACCAAAATGAACCCTCAAGAGGGCTGTTCTAGATTTTGAGGAATTGTGATCGAGATCTTGGGAAATGGAGAATATTTCATTTGATCCTCGATAATAGTACATCCAACAGCTGGAACTGTCTAGCGTGAAAATGGTTCTGTGACCTGAGAGATCTCAACCGGTGGATTTGTCAAAGAGTACGACAGGATAGATATGAAAGGGAGCAGATGATCAGGGAAGGCAGCTTGATGTGTGCATTTGACTCAGAGAATGACAAATTGTAGCGCAGATGTACGAGGGAGCAGGATATTTCCAGGAAAGAGAACCTGCCATTTATTTTCGTCAGAGAGATTGACAAACTTGGAAATCAGTGTGGAAAGAAGCAGCATATTGGCAGGAAAGAGAACCTGCCATCTGTTTTCATCTGAGAAAATAACATACCAGAAAATCAGTGTGAAGAGAAGCAACTGGTATGCAGGGAACAGAACCTGTATATTGCGCAACACTGAGAGAATAGCAACATCTGCAGTTTACATAAAATATGAAGGCGAGCACTATGGGCTAGATGATGGAAGGCTACTTGCAACATTCACTATGATTGATATGTTGATCATCGGAATTCATGCAAAAGATGCTTGCATGAATTTCACATGCCGTAAAATTACCCTTCCATAACCAAAGAAGTCATTGAGATGTGTAGTGCAACCTGCAAACAATAGATGGATCATGGTAGTTTTGTTGCCTTACATGGCTCGACTCAATTCTATGATGATATTGAAAACTGGTGGTGAGATCTATATTGAAGATTGGGAAGCTGTCGTAGGTTTTCTAGAACTTTCAGCAACATGTACCAAAACTAAGGCATATATTTCACTTGTGTCTAAATGTAACAGGAGGTGGGAACAAGGGACATGAAAAAGTGTCTAACTATGAGTATAAATCATTATGAGTGTGCTTATTCGTACAGCCTCCGGCAAAATGTCAGTGAGATAATTTACTCTCCAACAATTGCATCAAACGGGTTAATTCAACTATCATGAGTGTGACGAGTCAGACGTTGTACAAAACATCAATGAGGTTAGTGCATAGATTTGGGATGCCAATTTTGCGCCACAGTAGGATTTGTTGAATTGCGCACCCCACAGTGGGCTTTCATGCAAAACCTGTCTAAATTGGTCACTTACATGTCGAGGCTAAGATACTTTTCACGCCTTATATGCCCTCTGCATATTGGGTACCACACTGAGAACCGTGAATGCTATTTTGCACGACACGATAGTAACTGTGACTATCCGTAAAGTGAAATCAACCCGGACGACGCTCACACTACCACAAACAATGCGTATAGTCTGCTGAACTATACACGTAGCGTCTGCTAAAGTTACGAGATAGTAATGGTTACTATCTGGTGCAGTTTTAGTGACTGTATTGCAGTGATCTCTAGTATAATTAAGTAAAGGGTACTTTCCATTGTGTGCTGAGAAAGTTTCCAGCATAAATGCTTTTTTGAAATTGGACGATAATATATTATGAGGGAACCATCATGCACTGATCAATCATGTGATATTGAAGCGATATTAAAAACGTCACTGAGTGTTGCATGCATGGCATAATATCTGAGTTAAATCAGAACCAGATAGCTCAAGTCATTTTCACAAATAATTCAGAAATTGAAGCCAATTTTCCATTACCAACATGCAGGTTACACCAAAGTGTTTTCTGTGGGAGATGTTTCTCAAAACATAAATATGGTCTGTATAAGTGCAGTAGTTGGGGTGATTCTTTGACAAGGAAATAGATTCTGACATGCTACCAAATGTCTCAGCTTTCCAAAGATTATACATTAGAAATAGCATTGATTTATGTCAAGAGAATGAGTAGAGCATACTTCTACTCGAACACCGATAGGAACATTTCAAGTTAATGAACTAAGCACATTGAAAACTGAATTGTTGAACTGCTTCTGTACTCATGTACGGCCAGTATAACATTAGACATATGTGGAAATTAGTGAATATCTCGCTGGAAACTCTAAAATGCCATGACAGTCGATTCCATGCTCTGGAAGACTACTTTTGTACCAGTTTGGTGGAATTTGAATTTTGAGAAGGGGTCTTGGAATGTATAGCAGGTGGCATGAAGTGATGCGTCACCAACATAATGAATAATCTTTACGATGAGATCTCTCTGAAGATATCTTATGCCACTGTTGAGGGAAAAACTGTTGTCTGGGCATTAGTACCCAGTACAAAAGAACAAAGATGGAGAATTGGTGTCGGTTCTTAACCAACCCTTGTTCTAAGACAGCACTTGTGAATTTTTGAGTTGATACCACGGAAGTTAGTAACTGTATAGATTTCATATGTATAATAATAACGACTGGTCTACACTAGTACAGAGCAACAAACTAATCAGTCTCAAAATGAGTCAATCCCAATAATTCATTATTTTATGTTCCTACTAACTTTCCACAAGACTTTCTGGAATTTCAATTGTTTTCAACAAGCTGGGATTAATTGCAATGCAAAATCTTTTTTTTAGCAAGATGAGAAAATTTCCACAAACATATAGGAATAATGTAGAAATGAACAATCAACTCATCTGAGATAGATTCAGGCAGAGTGGTTGCAGATCAACTTGAAAACTTTTCCAGATTTAGTGAAGAAGAAGAATTCAAGTGGGGCATGAGTTTATTGGTCTACGAGTTGAAGCTATCTGCACCATTGTTTCTATTCTAACATTGCATAATAGAATGCATTCATGAATCAATAAACAGTGCGAATTCATGCATGTAACACGAGGTCTTCTCATTGGATGAGAATCTTGGCTCGATCCAACGACAACCTGGTGTATATGTACTATACGCACAGGATGGTATTCGTAGATGGGTTTTTGTACTAGAATAACTTGTTACAGTTAGATAAAACTTGTTACAGCTAGTAGACAAGGGATACTTTAGTATGAATCTGATTCTTACGTAGCCATAAAAATCAAGTAGTGATATTCAAGCTCCGAAGACTATCAAATAATTGAGAAGTTGTGTGAGTCCCTTTGTCGGGATGGCTTGACTCATCTTCTGTCAATTCCCAGTGTCTCAGTTGATATTTCGATGAGATTGGAACATATAATTGAGAATTTACTTTAAAAAAAGTCTAACTGGACGAATTTCATGTACAACTAGATAGAAATGTTATGGATAGCAACCGATACATTTTTCAAAATTCCAGTAATGTACAGACATACAAAGAAAGCCCAATAATTCAGTTGTAAATTCGACGAGGATTGATGAACTGAACTGATTTGAAGATAAAAGGTAGACAGAAGTAATCAGATGTTATCACAATTGCATTTTTATTCTAAATCTCTTACAGATACAACTTTTAATCCATCAAATGATGTACGTATTTTGATAGGTCGCAAGTAATTATTAAAGTCATACTTAAGTACGAATTGAGGTTTTTGTGGGTTGGACAAAACGATTTCATAACAGTTTATGTGATCCTTTAGTCCAAGCACTTCACAGTTCGTGGCATAGAAACAGACACCAGTCTCATTTTTGAAAATACTATGTGCAATTGCAATCTCAGGGTTATCATTTGAGTCAACATCAATGAAAATAACACAATTTCTCTTGTAAATGGAGCCATTTATCGTTATGGACGACAATGACTCAGTTTTGAAATCAATGAAGTTCTGAATATCGGATTGCTGCACTATGCCAATCACACTTCCAGGCTTTTCTTCGTCGTCAAGACCTTTATGAGTCAAAAATCTAAAACACATCTGCAATTGAATTTTGACGGCGAGAGTGTATACAATATTGACTCTCGAGGTGACGAGTTGGGCATATCTTTTAGAAAGCTGGTGAAAAGCCTCAAATTTATGGCAGGGAAAATATCGTGGTGGATCGAACAACCTGATGATAGTCGGATAATGTGTTAAGAAAAGAAATTTTGGCTTCAGCTTCTCATTGAAAAGTTTTGTAAATAGTTCATTGTGTGATCTGATCGATTCTTTCAAGTATGCAAGAGTGTCTTCTGTAAAAGTGTTCCCTGTGATTATATCAACCAGCTCTACAAGTATGAGGTAAGAATTCCACACTCTATCACCAGGAGGCACGAAGTCCCCCACGATTATTGAAAAATAAGATATCAAGTAAGACATTTGAGCTGCTGTTATAACGATTGTAACGGGGAGGATTTTTGCAGGGGGGATTTTTACCTCAAAAACTGAACCCACCCACGTCACCTCACTTATTTTAGGCCGGATCAGGTTAGGGCCAGGTACCCCGCGCCACGAAGGGCGGGACGGCGGGGGAAATTGGGGACACCTGTGAATCGCGAAAATCATATGCTGCGGACACTTTTATATAATCTCATGTCGATCGAATAGATACACGTGATTCTGTCTGAGAATACAAAATATGCGATTTATTGCTATGAGAACTTCATGTCACGACTCGCAGGTCGATAAACCTAATTACAAGGCCACCTATGGCGTGAATGTTCCTCCAATGTCCGTCGGAATGTTCAATATTCAATATCTCATGATCACTAAAGCTCACTTGTAACGGAAATGCCCATATACATAATAGTCAGAATTCACTCCACTTGGTTACCGCAGAAATGCCCATATATACAGTGAGCGGGGCTAACTCGAGAGGGGAGCAGACTATCCCCACACGGCGGGCCCATTGCCGTTTACAATTCTATAGCATTGAGGAGGCCAGTTGCTCGATAACAACGGGTGTGGAGGGTAAACGACGGCTTGCCTAGATGAAATCACCTTCAATGGAAGATCTCGTTGAAATTCCATGACTTTGATGATCTGGTACTTTTTCGACACTATGTGAGGACCACTATGGCACCAGACCAGAAGTAGACTGGATGCTGCGGATATTCTTCCATCAATTGTTCATTTCGGATCACCAACCATCCCTTACAATCCATATCATGATATTGTATCGTCAAGATGGCCAGCTTTTCGACACAAGTGGAAAGTAAGTGCGAATTCAAGAGCTTGCCTGCGTAGGCTCACATTCAACAGAGAACCTCGGCGAGATTTGCTTACAGTACTGTATAGTATGATTTTGACACTCTTTGAGGACCACCACGAAACTAGACCAAGACTAAGCTGGATGTTACACGGAAAACTCCCAACAATCACCTATGACGTATCCTTCAACGTATTTTACCTTTCCAATCATCATTTTGTAGCATCAAGAAGGCCAGCTTCTCGCACCACGGGGGTTGACAGCATACGAGGTCTTGCTTACGTCAAATCACATTCGATAGGAGATCCCGTTCAGAGTGCATCACATGAGTAAATTGGTCGTAATCTGATACTCCTCGAGGACCGTTATAGCACTAGAATGGAACCATGCTCGATGCTGCGGAGATTCTTCCACTCATTGCTCACTTCGGATCACCGACCATCTCTCGCAATCCGTATCATAATTTCGTATCGTCGAGATGGCCAGCTTGCCTACATGGACAAGGAGTGAGTGCAAAGAAGAGCTTACTTGCGTAGGCTCATATTCAACAGGAAATCTCTGTGATGTTTCATCACAGTACTGCTGTGGTACCGTTTGGACATCACCAGGAAACTAGACCAACACTAGGCTGGATGCTCGAGGATTTCAATTGAATGGATTCGCCTCATTGGAAATTGATATTATAGGCATCGAAAGAAAGTATTCCGATAATCAAGAGTTGGAAGATAAGTGTTCACGAATCTCGAAATCCAAATGATACGGCGGACGATGCCATTTTCCTCGAATGAGAAATACAGTTCCGAGGCCAACAGTTTAAAATTTGCAAAGAATCCTCAATTTGGTTGATTTGTCTCGTGAAAAACCTATATCATATGCATCAGAGTGATGTTGATCAAAGATTGAAAAATCGTGTGAATGAATTCTGAGAGCCAAATGATGCGATACAACGCGATGAAGGAGTACTCGACCAGCCGGGAAACGCCGAAAGCCTGGCGCGTTGTGAGTTTCGCAAAATTTTCTCGAAGTTATTCGAGTCGATTTGGAAATTTGCGTGGATGTTGAAAATTATCAGACTGTTGTGATCAGATGGATCAGAAAAGGGATCAGAGGGATCAGTCGCGCAAGGATCACATGGGATCAGCAGAGGGATCAGTTTGTTTTGCTGCCACACAGGTGGTCCGAGGTTATGTGTCGGTGCGCCAATCTCAGTATTCGCAGCCCAAGGAGGTGGTTGTCGAATTTAGTGGCGGTGTAGATGGTGAATTATGCGACTGCCGTGCTCTTTGTCGTGTTCCTGGGCCTCGGGGTATCATGGGCCCGTGCTGTTTGTGTCTGTCGCGTAGCCGCGCGGGTGATTTCCTTAGTGTAAGAGTGCCGAGTGCGTTGGGGTCGATTTTTGATTTCGGCCGCCTCTCTCATTCATCGTGCACCAAGTCGCCTCGCCCGCTGCGTCAGGAAACATTGCTGTTGCACAGCACTGAGACCAGAAAGCGGGTGATCAGTGCCGACGGCGCAAGCAGCTGGCAGGTTGTACCGAGCGGGGCTCGGCACCTTTTGCTTCGCTTGCAAGCAAAAATTGCTTGATGCTGGCCAAGTGAGATCTGTCGAGCCGACCCGGACTTTTGCCTGGCTGGCTAATTCTGGCATTCTCCGTCTGCTGCGCATACTGTGAGACGACGTCCACAGCACAGCCCGCTGTTTTGATTACTCACACAGCTTGTCCTGTTGTAAGTTGTTGCATGATGGAACCTGACTCGGCGGCATGCAATCAAGAAAGGTTTCAATGAGTGTGATTTGTGAAAATAGTGCGAGCTGAATGATATGGCCCTTGTATTCTGGTTCTGTACCGGTCCTCGGCGAGTGTCGGTGCGGAATCAGAATCACACCGGTCCGAATACCGGTACAGGACCAGATCGACACTCATTGAGTTTCGGTACGGGACTAGATCGACACTCTCGGAGCACCGGCACGGGACCAGATCGACACTCGCCGAGGACCGTTACGGGACCAGATCGACACTCGCGGAGGACTGGAAGAGAACCACATCGACACCCGCCGAGCATCGTCACGGGACCAGTTCGACACTCGCCGAGGACCGGTAGAGAAGCACATCGACTCTCACCGAGAATGGGTACGGGATCAGATCGCCGATCACCGGGGACCGATATGGTACTCCAGCGCCACTCGCCGAGAACCGGTAGAGAACCACATGGACGAAATCGACACTCGCCGAGGACCGATACAGGACCAGATCGACTCTTGCCAAGGACTGGTACGGGACTAGATCGACACTCGCCGAGGGCCGGTACGGGACTAGATAGACACTCGCCGAGGACTGATAGAAAACCACATCGACACTCGCCGAGGACAGGTACGGCACCAGATCACCATTCGCCGGGGACTGATATGGTACCCCATCGCCACTCGCCGAGGACCGGTAAGGGACCAGATCGACACTCGTCGAGGACCAGTAGAGAACCACATCGACACTCGCAGAGGACTAGTACGGGACAAAATTGACACTCGCTGAGGACCGGTACGGGACCAAAGTAACACTGAGGTGTTTTTCCATTACAGGTTTGAATGCTCAGCTGAATTTTACTCTCCATCACAGAATACTGCCAGCAGGCAGATAAAGTGATCGAAAATGAACCCCAACCTAACTGCAGCAGATGTATGAAAAAGATTTCTATGACCAAATAATACAAGGGCCACATCATTCAGCTCGCACTATCTTCACAGATCACACTTATTAAAAACTCCCTGCATCGCATGCCGCCGAGTCAGGTGTCCATCATTCAACAACAAACAACAGGACAAGCTGCGTGAGTAAACAAAACAGCGGTCTGTGCTGTGGACGTTGTCTCACAGTATGCGCAGCAGGCGGAGAATGCCGGACAGGCAACCAGGCAAAAGTCTGGGTCGGATCGGCAGATCTGACATGGCCAGCATCAAGCAATGTTCACTTGCTAGTGAGAAAAAAGCTGCCGAGCCCCGCTCGGTATAACCTGCCAGTGAGGGGGGTTGCTGCTTGCGCGGTCGGCACTGATCACCCGCTTTCTGGTCTCAGTGCTGTGCAACAGCAATGTTTCCTGACGCAGCGGGCGAGGCGACTTGGTGCACGATGAATGAGAGAGGCGGCCGAAATCAAAAATCAACCCCAACGCACTCGGCACTCTTACACTAAGGAAATCACCCGCGCGGCTACGCGACAAACACAAACAGCACGGGCCCATGATACCCCGAGGCCCAGGAACACGACAAAGAGCATGGCAGTCGCACAATTCACCATCTACACCGCCACTAAATTCAATAACCACCTCCTCGGGCTGCGAATACTGATAAGATTGGCGCACCGACACATAACCTCGGACCACGTGTGTGGCAGCAAAACAAACTGATCCCTCTGCTGATCCCATATGTGATTCTTGCGCGACTGATCCCTCTGATCCCTCTTCTGATCCATCTGATCACAACAATCTGAAATTTTCAACATCCACGCAAATTTCCAAATCGACTCGAATAACTTCCAGAAAATTTTGCCGAACTCACAGCGCGCCGGGCTTTCGGAATTTCCCGGCTGGTCAAGTATTTTACAATCACGTTGTATAGTCCACCCTTTTCGTGACAAAAACACGACTTTCGAGGTCTTCAGTTTGAAATTCTCAAAGAATTTCCACTCCAATCGATTCGCCTGTGGAAATTCATCATCATGGGCACTAGAATGAAATCTTCTAATGATCAAGCAATAATAGTACATTTCGATACCAGGGCGTAAAACGTTTTATTCGCGTCCGAGTGATGGGTTCCCGGTCAGAGCCGCAGGCGAGGGTCGGAATCATCACGAAGATGCGAATGATAGGTTTTACGCCCGTGTATCTAACTATACTTTTCGATAAACTGTGAGTAAAAGTCGACAAACTGTGCGCAAAGGGCACTTTTACGCACAGTGTATCGAAAAGATATTTCACGCACGAGTTCCCGAAATGAGTGCGTAAAAGTGAACTTTGCGCACAGTTGTAACTTTTGCGCTGTGCGCAAAGTTACAACTGTGCATGAAAAGTTTACTTTTACGCACGAAAATTTCAGGAACGAGGGCGTAAAATTGCGCCCGAGTTGCTTACGATTCTTTTCGATATATCTGTGCGGAAAGTTGGTGTTCGGTCCATACCACCGAAAATGGCGGAAGGCGCAAAGGGGGGAAGATCCGGGTCCAGGGGCGGAATAATAAATACGAGTTTCGAGGCTAACGTTCTGAAATTCTCAAAAAGTTCTCAATTGAATTGATTTGCCTCCCTGAAATTCCATATCCCATGCATCACAATGAGGATTTCCAATGATCAATAGAACATTTCGATACAAGGGCGTAAACGGAATCATCACGAGGATGCGAATAATAGGTTTTACGCCCGTGTATCTAACTATACTTTTCGATAAACTGTGAGTAAAAGTCGACAAACTGTGCGCAAAGTGCACTTTTACGCACAGTGTATCGAAAAAGAATGAAGAAACATGTCTATGGATTTCGAGAGCCAAATGATGCGATGGAGTTCATTCTGTTTTGAAGAAGAATACAAATTCCGAGGCCATCGGTTTGGAATTTTCAAAGAATTTCCAATCCAATCTATTCGCGTGAAGATTCTGAATACCATATGCATCGGAATGAGGTATTCCGATGATCAGGAAAAAAGAACATTTTCCTTGAATTTTAGAAGCCAAATGATGCGGTGGATCTCATTCTTGTACGACAAAGTATGCGAGATCGAGGGTATAGTTTTAGAATTTCCACAGAAATTTTAATCGAATTGATTCGCCCACTCAAGTTCTCTGTCATGGGCATCGAAATGAGGTATTCCGGTGATCAAACGAATTCGAATGCATTCGCAATAATTTTGAGAGCCAAATAGAGACACCGAGTTCACTTTTTCTCGAAGAAAAATACGAGTGCCGAGGCCACCTGCTTACAATTTCTAAAAAAAATTCCCAATCCCACCGATCTGACTCTCAAAGTTCAATATCAAGGACTTCAAAGTAACGTATTCCAAAAATCAAATAAATAGAAAAAAATGTCTATCAGTTCTGAGAGCCATTTGATGTGATTGAGCTCAGCCCATCCTCAGAAAAAATATGAGTTTGGAGGCCATCGACTCAGAATTTTTGAGAGAATTGCAGTTCAATCGATTGTCCTCATTGACGTTTGATACCATAGGCATGAAAGAAAGGTGTTCCAATGATTAATTCAATCATGATCTAGGCCTCAGGCTCCTGTATCTCATTGTGAGGTTAAGGCGCACTCCGCGTGGTTATAGCGACACTCATTCACATGATTCGCTCACATCATAGGGGCGTCAGGAAAATTACACTGATTAATCATGAATCCGATTGCTCCCTCTCGTCCATAGTTGCTGAAAAATGAACGCACATAGCACGCACCCGGTCTAACTCTCGATTTCCGTGCAGCAGCAGACTGACAGCAGACGTCTGCCGACGCCAAAAAACAAAAAGAGCGTTACAAGCGTTACGAAAAGCGTTACCTATTTCTTCTAAAATTTTCTAATTGATGAATTTCAATGAAATAACGATCGATATTCGTAGAAATAGAAATTACATGCATGCGGAAATTCATTCATTAATCAGAAGCTAAAAGAGATATTGCAATTTTGACTACACCAATTGATTCCTGAGAAATTTCTACATAGGAAATGAGCTGCCCGCGCAGATCTGAGATAATTTTCAACCATTAGCAGGCGCAAAAAAAATTCGCCAACTTATCTTTGTCCTTTAGTATACGTCCAAGTATTTAAAACATGCACACAGAAAATGTTAAAGTCTGGACAAGGTAACTGGGACAAGTCATGCATGAGATTCAAGGGAAAGTTTCAATGTGATATGGGAATGATAATGAAGGGACACACGCCTCCTTCACTGCACAATCGCTCAATCCATAGCTGCACACCTATGCTGGGGAATCACTCTTCAAACTTATCACGCCTCTTGGATATGAAATCTTGCAAAATTTGCAGGCTAACTATTCCATTGTCTGTAGGGAGATGTAAAAAGAAGAATGGTGTGCTCAGCAATGATAGGAGAGAATTGATTCCGTTATAAAGTCCAACGTATATGCTGGTAGAATTTCAAGATTTGCAAATGAATATCCTTGCTTTGAGCAGATCTTGCGAGTTTGGGAATTGATTAACTCAAAATGTTGCTCGCAACAAAAGAACATGCGGATGTGATGATAAGGAATGTGGAGTTGAATGCATGAAAATGAATTGGAACTATTCACCAACTAAAGAAGTATAAAACACTCAAGTTGTTGGACAAAATCTTGCACAAAGTCGTACGCTCACCCTCTGGCTGCTTTCACCAACGTAGATGCTCGATGCTCATGCGAGGCAGAATACAGGGTATTTTTCCATTTATATCATGCGACGTCGACGAGTCTTCAAAAAAACAATCCAAAAAACAAACGTATATTCACCTGACGCATAGAAGCCCGCAAAAGAATCATCCAGCCCTCCGTTGGGGCTTATATACCATACCAAAAATAATTCCGTGAGACCCCATGGGGCATCGATAGACTTTGCCCTGGGAAAATTTCTGATCTTGATATTCGCAAAATTTGGCATCGGAGATGTGCAGCATACAAATTTTGACCAAATTCGACACTTTTCGAGGAATAATGGTCGAAATTTGTGTGATGCACGTCTCCGACGCCAAATTTTGCAAATTTTAACAATTAAAAATTCTCCCAGTGCCAGGTCCCACGGAGCCCCATGGGGACCCCACAAGCCTCTGTGTGCCCTCATGGAATTATTCTCAGCAGGGTAATGCCATACTCATTATCTTCGCCCTTAGGATATATTCACTAGGCTTAGTGTTCACGTGTACACCCGTGACACAGATAAGGTTAGGAGTGCCACATCTCCAAGGCAAGCATTGGAATTTTCGACGATAAGGGAACCCATTCCAGAACTCAGGGAGATCCTTATGTCCGCAAACATCCGGATTCTTAGCCTAAAAATTTTTTCATCAGAAAGATTCAATCTGGAAAACAGACTTTTGAATTGCGGTTACTTCCACAGGAAACTAGTTTTATTTGGAAATTCAGCAAAGTTCGTGATGTTGTGAATTGTTAATGATTGATGAATCTGATCAAAAGTAATCGAGCCAAGTGATCATCAGGAGAGCTATCAGAACTTTAAGGTAGTATTAGCGGTACTCGAATTGACGCTCAGAAAATCACGAAAGTCGGCACAGTTGTAGATTAGGGTCTCAAAGTGCTTCAGTTGAAATTTCAGAAGCCTTCAGAGTCGGGGAAAAAAATTATGAGTATTTTCGTAAAAGCCGTTTAACACGGCGTCTTATGGAGAATCACGAGTAGAGTGATACCTGACGCATAGATTTTCATGGCAGTGAATACACAGATGTAGGAATGCACAAAAAACACTTAGCAGTGATCAGATTGACGATTCAGAGCCTAAAAAAGAATATCTGATCTCAAGTGTCACTCATTTCTGCGGTTTCGGGGTTAGGTTGTCGTCTGCTGCGTGCACTCACTATACCTATATCGCGGGCGGAAGGGAGTCAAGCGCGGGTATGTTCGGCACTTGACACATCCAGTACCGCTAATACTACCTTAAGCTCCCAGAAGCTCGGACCGAGAGTTCTGTTAATAATATCTCGGACCAAAGATTCTGACTGGAATAAAATCAAAACCGAAGCCAAGGAGGCCCTCCATATTCGCGAAAACTAATACTCTCAACACGTTCACTGCAAAGGCGAAATCGCGATTCCGGTCTGGATAGAGTGTACAAATGTGCGTTTCAGCACTTCCGGAAGTCAAAATTTTTGTAGAATCATCAGTTTGGCATTTATCTACAGTATTCCTACATATCTCTTTCTTCACAAGAAAATCAAAGGACTCACTCGACACAATCATGGGAAGTTTCCCTGGTAATAAGTACAATTCATTCGATGCTTGAAATTTTTTGGCCGTAATGGGCCCCGGGCGGCCTGTGCCCGGGGCACCAACATAGTTGAAGACGGCCGTGGTAGAACGACTTCACAAGAGTTTGGCTCTGGCAAAATGCACTCAAGAACCAACTCATTCAAACTGTCATATAAAATATTGCTATCGCCTTGAAATAGTCAATATGCTTCTCAATACAAACATCCGTAGAATTTTCAGGAGAGGATAGGATGTATGGGGCCAAGCAACTTGGATAACTGATAAGTGTAAGGGTATTATCTCACACTTATCAATAGGCTGTATTGAAATTCACGGTTTTCGAAAGTTCCACTTCATTTCCATATTCTCAATATACTCCAAACTAACGTATTGACTACTAATACATTTTATCACACAATCATTATCCTAATCAGCTTCGAATTCTAGTCATTTGTACTATCATTCATACTCGATAACTATCTCACTGGTCTGTCTAAAAGTATCAATTAGTCGCTGTAAATTGCGATCCATTTTCTGACCGAGATATGTAGTTATATAGTTGTCACGAATTATGGCAATGGTAGGATTGAATCAACCTCTCACAGCATTCTTTGAGCTGATTGAAATGAGATAGTCATCACCGGTGAATGGATTTTGGTGGTGGTTGAAGGTGATTAACTAGAAGGTCACTAATGCCTCACAAAGCTAATATCTGTTCACAGACCTGGAGCAGCTTAGTCCATCGATCAGCGGGTGTAGTATTTGCAATCTGAGTTGTGGATAAGCTTGCCACAGTTAACATGTGACAGAATATTGCATAATGTCACTCCGTAAATCATTACTATGAATCCAATGTACCGATGAATTCCTCAAAAAAACCTCTGACGTTCTCATTCAACAGTCTCATTCAACTCTCAAAATCTGAATCACATGATTCACTCTTGTAAATTGATGATGCCATGCAGAGTCTAGTAGAAACTTTTGATAGGAACAATTTTGCGGTTGAGAATCTGCCTGGTAGAACAAGGGTATTTCGGATCAATGTTCCAACTATAAGCTCTTTTTAATCAGCACATAATCTCATTACAGAGCCTCTAGTTGGAACATTGATCTGAAATTCTTTAGTTATCATCTGCTAGGCAAGTTCTTAACCGCAAAATTTTTTCCATCAAAAGTTTCTACTAGACTCTGCATGGTATCATCAATTTACAAGAGTGAATCATATGATTTAGATTCTGAGAATTAAATGGGCCTGTTGAATGAAATCACCAGAGGTCTCTTTTAGAAATTATGGACGTACATTGGATTCATAGTTAAGATTTACGGAGTACCATTTTGGAATTTTCTGTCACATATCAACTCTGGCAAGCTCATCCACAACTGAGATTGGAATACTACACCCGCTGATCGATGGACTGAGCTGCTGCAGGTCTGTGAACAGATATTAGCTTTTAGAGGCATCAGTGACCTTCTAGTTAATCACCTAGAATGCATGAGCCTGCCAATTTACCTAGACGTATAAGTTTGTCAAAGAGAGGGATTTATGGCAAACAGCATCGCTGCACACTCCCAGGTAATTAAAAATTGACGAGAAATTTATGCACAACGGGATTGTACTGAGCATCACATTCACATGCACCACTCAGCAAAGATATTCGTTGGCTATAATACCTCGTGAGCATCGAGCATCTTTACGAAAAGGTGAAGGGCTTTAATGATTTGTCCAACAGGTCTGAATAATAACTCTACAACTAACAACAATATCATACAAGGAACGAGCAAGATCACGAAATGAGACTGATGCCGAACACCGATGAGTATTATGAATTCTTGACAAACCATTGGAAAAGTCGGTTGTATGCAGGTTAAGTTGCTTGACCGAGTCTCGTTGAATTAATACAGAGCTTTCAATCACTTACTTTTCAAGATAGAATGGGCATCAGTGTGTCATTGTCAGATCCATATGTTACAGAAAATATTTTCGAAATCTCGAAGTTCCAAGAAGTATAACTACTAAACTTTCGACATAGTTAAACCAAAAATGATCATTTATTGAGGTACCACTCTTGGCACGTTTCTTTTTTTAACTAATTCATTATCGCAAAGTCAAATATTACCAAATTAAATTCAAAAAATTTGAGGGAAGATCGCCAGTAGCCCTATGAAACCCTCTGAAAAATATGATTTATCTAGAACATTCTTGTTTTTCAAACAAAACTGTCTATTTATTCATGGAAGAAATAATGTTATACTATGTACATTTCAATAATACTCCCCTGGAGATGTCCATGATACAAAAACGTCCATTGCTAATTTTCATTGTAACCCTGTGGAATGTTTGAAAATTTCTCATATTCATTATATATTTCATTACATATTTCATAAATATATTCATCAAATCATCACCTCAACTACGAATGTTTCATTTCCTAATATGAGTTCTTCAATATCCATTTTTTCATCGTCCAAAATTTTGATATCCTCGATTCTATTCACTTTCAGAATGTAAGTTGCTCCTATCAAATGAAACCAAATAAATTCCGAAACTAATCCATTCAAACTCCTCTTATTTTTAACACTCACCATTTTCGCGTAGATCACCAACAATTTCTACCTTAGTCCCACGGTCAAAATTCAAACTTTCATCATCTTTTTTAGTCAAAAGAATGTCTAATTTGTGTATCCCATTCGTCAAGACGCCAATACACTCTCTCATACTCTGTTTAGATTTTTCCACAAACTCTGTCCTAATATTACCTTGAATTTCTGTGGGGATATTTGAAAACACAAATACATCATTGTTTCACTATCATACCATTTCCTAACTCACTTATTAATCCTTTCTTTTTAGGAATATCTTCAAATTGAATTTCGACAGGTTTCTTGTTTTTCGAACGTTCAAATTCTCCAAGAAGAGATAGTTTCGAGAAATTCTGTAATTTGAACTCGTAGGGTACATTCCCTTTAGTATAGCCCTTCCTCCGTTGTATACATACATTTTCCAACATCATTTTCTATGAATTTCAAAATCATCAGATGTAGTTCAAAACGGAATATACAACAAATACGTACCTGATGCAGTTTCACCAAATTCCGGAATTTCTCTATATCTTCGTCAAAAATGATGAATTGCAAACTCATTCCATCATTATTGTTCACAATGAATTTGAATGTCTTGAATTCGTTCTTTGTCTCTTTATTGATGAATGACTGGTCTCCAATAATTTCTTCTACGTATCCAAATATAATACTGGTAAATCATCTTAGAGCATTCCATTGATTTCAAAAATCAATCATCATAATACCACAAATAAAACTTACGCTGTTTTATCTCCAACTTTCAATTTTGATTTCAAAAATTCAGTTGAGGTGAAGTCTAATTTCTTCGTTTTTTTTGTAAGATTATTTTCATTCCATTCCGTTTTTCTCTTATTCATGATTACTATAAAATAGAGAATGAACAATAACATTTTTCATCTATGTCACGTATCACTTTTACAAATATGTTTTTTCAAATGATCTAATCTGTAAAATGGTTTTCCACAATTTTCACAAATTTGGCTCGATGATTCATCGTGAGACTTGATGTGACGGATCAACTGTCTAGCAGCAGCGAAGGCACTCTCCAGTGGGTCCATGGTTGATAATCTTACCTCAATTAATTTATAATAATTATGAGACACGGCGTCATGCTCCTCACTTCTGCTCGACTCGGGCGCGAAACGATGCCACGCGGATATTTCCGCGCAAATCGAAGCAAGGTCGTAAGGTTCACGTTTATAGCGCCATCTCGACTCTGTATATACTTCATCGCACTTTCGGAAAGTAACCACTACTGTCTCTGTGAGTTGGTGGCATGAATTGCATTGTTCGCGGGACTGATTATGTGCTCATTGTTACTATATTTTGACGTTGTGTGAACGATTTCCCGAATTGTTGAGACAACGAACAAAATAGAGTCCACAGTACGATTCATGGTTCTCAGTGCAGTCTACAATGGGCACTTTTTTCTGGAACCAGAGGTGCCCAATTGAGGCAGATTTCACCGTTTAGGGGACGTGAAAACCATGCCGCCGTGGTTTTATTCGTGGGCTCCGGGTATGTACTATGTATTTACCTTGAACAACATAACCTTCACCGCTCAACGAGCGAATCGTTATAGTTTCGTTGGCCAGTGCTGCGTGATGGGAATCAAAAGTATTTGGTTATAGCGGATGCAATCATTAGATAGAACGTTTCATTCAGAGAGGCTGTGTCAAGATAATTATCACACCCCAGCACCAATCCACATGGCTGTAGCAGGAGAAATTGACAGCAGAGAGTCGAGAAAATCAATTAAAATCAATAATTGCGCTCTGATCTGCTCTACTCCCATATGCTCGGCCCCATTGCTCTGTCACCCTCGCAATCGCGAAGATTGGCAAAGATTGCTAATGCGACACCCGTAGCGCCATCAGCTGGACATCGCTTCGACTATTTTTTCTTTATAATCTGCGTAAAAATATCAGCGCCATGTGGGGAGCGGAAGCCCGTGAAATGCGAGACAAGTACTACGGACTCGCCTTAACGCCATCTTGAGTCGAATACCTCAGCTCTTGACGGACTCGGCTCAAGTAGAATCACCTCAAGTATATTGTACAGTATCTCTCCCATTTGTGTTTCGGTATTGGATAAACTTAGCTCTCGGGGTCCCCTCCTTGTATTTATCCCACAACCGAATTTCCACCTATCCACTCGGCGAGTCAGGACTCCCCAGGTGCAGTATTGAACAACCCACGTTACGAATTACCGTAACATCAGTTACCGTGACATGTCCTGTCCATCTTCCAAAGATCTCTGCTCAGCTTGTTGGGGCAATGATCGATGCTTCATAGTCATCGATAAAGATCGAAGAATCAATGACGATCGCTACCCAAGGATTCGATGGTTTTGCTATAGATATAAGCCACTGGACGATCCATCCCTCAAATGGACATTGAGCTTCTTGGAGTCAAGATGTCTGAGTTAGGAAGAGGAAAAACATTCTTGAACAACTCCGTATGTGCCGATGATTTCCCCCGTCTCCCCTCCCTCTCACGGAGAGAAACAAGCGGGCAGATTTCACGCGCCGCGCTCAGCTGATGTTAGAAACTACCCGTCTCTGTTTTGAAATGGAGCGCCACGCCGAATATTTCTGAACTAACCTCCGATTTTTCGAGCGGGGTTGTCTTTTGTCCGACGGAAAGCAAAAAATATGCGCCGGGTGAAAAAAAATCGCCGAGACGCCTAGATTTTACGGGGCGCTCCCAATTGGCCGGCATGCGAGAGCGGCTACTCACATTATGCTGCTGCTCGTATCGATACCGCCTACGAAGAAAAACACTCTCATATCGTCCGACGAAAAGTAACAAGTACAAAAGTAACACGCTAATATTTGGCGAAGAGTAACACATACGCCGACTCCCGGCGAGAAGTATCACATAGAGCTCGTGCCCGTCGAAGAGTATCACTTGGCGCTCGTGCCCGACGAAAAGTAACACTTGCTGCGCTACGAAAATTTCCGGTATCTCTCAGCGATTCCGCCTATTTCTCGAAGACGGATTGATCTTTTCGAACTATTCGAAAAGGTTCCTGAAACGAGATCGATCTGGAACATTGCACATAATTTCATAATATTCCTAAACATTTCGAAATAGCTTCACATCCTTTGGGAGTTTGGCGCAGTATAGAATGTCAGCAAATCGTTGCTTTCGACTGAACTTGTTCATTGTACAGTGGAGTTCGAGTAATATTTCCATTTGCACTTGGTTCCTTATGTTTTTGGCTTCATTTTCCACTTTGAACCATCCAAAAATATTCATTCGTTCGCAAAGGATCGGGACCAAAAATTCATTGGAATTTTCGAAGCCAAGTGTTTCTTTTCGTCGGGCACAAGCGCTAAATGATACTTTTCGCCGGACGTTGGCGTATGTGTTACTTCTCGTCCGAGACTATCGCGCAAGTGTTACTCTTCGCCGGGCGTTAGCGTATGTGATACTCTTCGTAGGAGGTATCGGTATGTAACGCAGGAACTCTAAATTAACGATCCGGCATATGTAGTATATGGCGAACATTTCCTTGAGAAATCAAAAGCGTAGGGGTGCAGGATTTTGGGACCATACTTTTTTCCCCATCACGTAAAATCCTGTAATGCAGCCTTGAATGCGAGAGGATTACATGACAACGTATACCCACGAGTCGCTATTTAATTTGGTGCAAATTTGAATGAATTTTGTTGTCTATTCAATTGATACCTTTGCTCAACTGCATAAAATAAAAGGCTCGATTTTAAACATTCCAAGAGCGTTTTGATGACAAGAATGATCAAATCTGTGTGTTATCTGTAAAGCATGATATAGCTCATGGGCTCTTAGTTTATATACAAAACCTGAACGAATCATTGCAAGTAGCATGGTAGCTTGGCCTTCAAATAGACACCTGAAAGAACATCTTCTCATAGGTTTGGGGTCGATAAGAAAAAGACGATTCTTTTGAATTAGCCTTGAAGTTTCACGTTTTCACAAAAATGCCCAACTTGAATCGGCTGTAGATCGTACGCGAGATAAGATAATGACACGTTCTAAAAGGGGAACTGAAGGTTTTTTCAAGGCCAACAAGTTTTTTCTTCTGCAAAACATTGCTACGAGGCTTCCATTTCAACTTATACGCCTCCAAAGGTGGTGCAAAGTCGTATTTTTGGGCCTTTTTTTATGTAACCGTGGGACCTACCAGATATCAATTTTTTGGACCGGTCGATTCCTTTTTCCAAAGTGTACGACATAACGAAACATATGCGCCCAGCTAGAATGGAGAAGATGCATTCGGGTCCGAGCTACGAATATTCCAAGAGAGCGGAAAATAGGAGATAAACTGCTCAAGAATAGGACTTGAGAGATTCGTAGCGCCCACCATGGGTTCCAAAAAAATCTGAAAAGAATGTTTTTCAACTATATTCTAGTAGTACTAACGGGAAAAAAATGTTTGGGGAATTTTTAAATTTCGTCGATTTTCAAAATGTTCACCTTGGTCCAGAATAACCCATATATATACAATAATAATTATAACTATTAGCAATTATGGGACGAAGCATTCTTGTATACAAACTATAGCAAACACCCTATAGTATTGTGTATTATGTGAGCAACGGAACTAATATGACCTAAATCAAGTTTTTAGGGAATTAAAGATAATTTTGTGGATTCTGTTTGTAAATTTTCCAACGATTTTCCAGAGGCGCGGGAAACGCTTCGAGAACCACGATGTACTCTTGGCCCTTCTCAAATTAGTACAAAATGATACACTCAAAATCCCAAGAACTTGGTGGATTTCAAATTCTCTATCGTCACATGAACAATAGATTTTGACATTGTTTCTCCATTTGAGGAGTAAGTCGAATTGTATATCCGTATTCACCATACTCGTTAACATAAGGCAGAAACTTCATCAGCGCGAGAATCAGCGATAATTCGTATTCAATCACATAACCATCATTCGTTCGTGGCGACCGGTCGGTTCCAAACGCGGGCGTTGCGTCGGTTTCTCAGACGCGAGGCGCCGGCTCAGCTCGGGCAGCGCCCGAGAATCTCAGTTTGTTTACGATCTCTCTCTTTCGACGCGGGCGCCCCGACTGTAGCGGCACGCTTTCCTTTGCGTGCATATACTCTGGTCAGAATTGAGAGTGGAATCAAGAATCGCACAATTACATAAGCCGTTAACTGGAGATGTACAGTTAGAAAACTATGAATTTTGCTCTAGAACTCATGATTCTTATTGAGATATACTCGAATCTAACACAAGCTTGGAAAGATGTTGGTTGGTTTGGATGAGATGGTGTCATTTTGGAAAAATTTCCAATGAATTGTAGCTAGAAATAGGAATATACCATGGAACTGAATTTACGGATCAACTCGCTATTTCTCGTAAGTATGGGAGGTCGAGGAGAGACAGGCTCTAGATTCGGAGATAGACTTGGATTATGGCTCAAGATATTTCTCCCAAGATAGTTAGAAGGATGAATAATAACTATTATTCATAATTATTAATTTTAATCAGTAATGATGTAAATATGGATAATATAAATATGAATGATTATAGTTATTTCCCTACGTCACGTCTCTCAGACATTCGTGACTTCGTAATTTCCTCGGATGTTGCTAGGAATCGACGACCGCAGCACAAAGTGTTATTATTCGATCTTCCACGACTCAAAATGATCACTCAATAAGGTCTTTGAGGACTGACTCAGACTTATTGATATCCCATAAAATAGTCAGTAGTTTTACCAAAATGTTTATTTTTTTGAAACAGCATACCTCCAACTCACAGCTTATGTGATTGTGCGAATCTCGATTTCACTCTCAATTCTGACCAGAGTATATGGGAGTATAAGTTTGCCATTTTCTAGGGAGAGGTATTTGAGAAAAAAAAGTTCTATCATCGGGGTTTGAACCTTGACCTTTCACGTGTGAGTCCGGGACTTGACCCGCCAAGCTACCATGCTACTTGCAATGATTCGTTCAGGTTTTGTATATAAACTAAGAGCCCATGAGCTATATCATGCTTTACAGATAACACACAGATTTGATCATTCTTGTCATCAAAAGGCTCTTGGAATGTTTAAAATCGATCCTTGTATTCTATGCAGTTGCGGAGAGGTATTAATTGAATAGAGAACAAAATTCATTCAAATTTGCACCAAATTAAATAGCGACTTGTGGGTATAAGTTCTCATGTAATCCTCTCGCATTCAAGGCTGCATTACAGGATTTTACGTGATGGGAAAAAAGTATGGTACCAAATTCGTGCACCCCTACGCTCTTGATTTCTCAAGGAAATGTTTGCCATACACTACATATGCCGGATCAATAATTCAGAGTTTCTGCGTTACATTGTAAGGTACGGAATCCCGCTGTAAATTCTAAACTTTAGTTATATAGATATATAACAGTCTCTCTCCAGAGCATTTATGCACATCAACCATGTAAGTAGAATCAATCATCATCTATCGTTTCATAAAAACAATAACTTCACGTATCATTATTGTGTGAACTAACCCTTAGCTTAAACTGCTGCTTTTTATTGCATTTTTGATATTTTATTTGCTTAACGCACGCATGGGTTTTCGTTGTAACATATATATAGATCTATGTAAATATAGCAAAAGCTGTAGAGTAGGGTATTGCCCCCGTTCAAGTCATTTTCACAGACAATCATATACTTGCAAGCAAGCACACACTTTTGTAGTTTTTCAAGTCATCGATATTTCATTACATATCGGATATATGTGTGTCGCGTAATATACAGGCCGCTAAAGTTCGAGCCGCCTAATATATTGGTCAAGTGGGGATGCTCGTCAAACGGCTGAGGTATCGCAGCAGCGAGGACCCGGTGCGACAAGCACTTCTGGTTCTAAAGTCCACAAAGGAAGCAACAAGATCTCCAGGGATCCCGCAAGTCTTGCCATTCATTGCCGCAGAAGCTACTACCTGGACTCTTGGAAAATCGACCACGCTGCCATCACTGCTGTAGACGATCACCAACGTCGCACCAGGTCCTCGCAATTACGAGCACCACTACTTGACCGATCTCAAGTTGATTAGATCAATTTTGCGACGTAAGTAAAGTGATAAAGTGAAAAATTGAAAATCTTGAATATTCATAACTGCACGCTCCACCTCTGGCTATTTCCCGTGGTGAATAGATTTTTAAGATTATCCTGGATATTCGCGTCCCAATACTTGGGTGTGATATCTAGGGACAGAGTACATCCTCGTCGCGAGGGTGGGATAATACCAGTCCACCTACCAACAGTTGTACGAGCCAGGCTCTAAATTCCGTATAAAGTCGACGATTGATCGATTTATTCTTCTCAAAACTTTCAAGTAAAAGTAATGGAATTTTGAGCCAGTTCTTCCAAGAAAGAACACTGCGCAGGCAACCGGCAACGCTACCAAGAGACTTGGTATTCGTACCGTGTCAGGGGTTAAAATCAATGGGTTGGATCGTGATTTGAGTCAATTAAAATCATTAGAATCATTTAAAATCAGTAAAAGCTCATATCAGCAGCAAGGGCTTTTATCTATGTAAAACAGCCCATAGATAATCTCTTTTCGCTTTGGAATGTTCGCAGAGTGATCTGATTCAAATTGCAAGGTACAGAGGCACATTCACGTGAAGTGAATTCAGCAGGCCGACAAGGATATCAGAATCAAGAAAATTAGCTCCTTCTGAGCATACCCTATGTACGCCGTTTCGCGCGGTAGGATTGGAGATGTTTAGAAGCATTTGATATCAAACATACAAAATTTTCCAAGTATTATAATTCAATTTTGGACAATATACGGCTATGCTATTTTATCTATATTCCTAGTCAACTATCATTTCAACTATGAAGCCTATATCCCCATGAATATCTGAATATAACAGTATTTCAACCATAAAAATCTTCAATTTTCAATTTCCAAGGAAAATCATCTGAGAATTTATTTTCGGGTATATAAGTGTACAGACACTTAGATATACCAATTTTCTATCAAAAATTACTCATAAGAAAAATCTACTACCACACAGGTCAACAGGTAGGAGCGTTGACCTATTCAAAATTTTCAGATCCAAAATATCATCTTTTGACCATAATTTGTTTATAACTTTGTGTAAGCAATTATTTTCGCCAAATGAATTATTAGGTCACCTAGCTATGACTATTACGAACAATTTAGGCTTTGGGACACGCAAATCGATCAAGATTTGACGATACAGTAACGAATCAAGCTATTGATTCGTAAAAACCTGATGACACGTAGAATTTCAGCTTTTGTTGCATGTAATAATTTTCTAAATTGAATAGATATGCAAAAAAAGATGCATATCGTTTGACGTACGAATCTTCAGTAATTTTTTCATCCTAAATTTAAAGATCCGATACTTACAAATGGTACCTGCCTGGTGGTACGCGAATCGTATGCCACGAACTCACATAAATTCATAAAATCGTAAAATTTTATTCAGATATTCTGGAGAATTGGGGTATAGTTGAAGCATATAAGATACCTCTTATCAGATATTCTGCGAACATTGCAAGATATTTAGACGTAGAAAAGGTGCGTTTTTTTGGTATTTTTTGTTCTTTTTCAAGCTCACAAAAAGTTGCGTATGCAGACAGGATGCATACACTACTCGAGCAGTAGAATCACGTACTTAGTAGAATAACGACGAAAAATACTCTGTCTTTGTTTACTTCTTGGAAGAATGAGCATCGGATGATCGATTTAAGCAGCTCACGTAGTGTAAACAAGGAAAGTCAAAGAGTATTTTTCGCCCATAAGATCCATGCATAAGAGTATAATAACAAAGGATTATTAGCTCGAACGGGGATCTGAACTTGATTTAGACCTTTGTGATCATCAGATCATATGTTGACAAGTTGAATACAATACACCATCATACGACAACGAGTCGAGACGGGTACACTGTAGACATATAAAGTGCGTGCAATATATAGGTATACACTGAGTTATCGGCTCATCCTCATGTGCTGATCTGCGTATATACATATAGTGCGATACTCTGCTACGCGTCCATCGTGAGTAAAGGGGCCGCCCACGCATATATATATATATATATATATATATATATATATATCACACTAATCGGCGTCTACTTTTGTTCCGATATTCGCCGTGGCAACATATAGTTATACTATGCCCGTTAACCGAACACCGGTACGCAAGAGCATTAGTGCGAGTGAGACGGAGAGTCAAATAGGATGAATTCCACGCCAAAGTGACCTACGAAAAGGGGTCATCTCTCAGATTCTTCTTTAACTTTTTTCATTCGATTCTATGGCCCAAAATAGGAACTTCGGACCACCTATGGGGCCCAAAAAAATTTCTCCTCTCCATTGCACGCATACCCGTCAACAGACCCAAAATTGATCGTGTAAAAATCAATGCTCTTTTATTCACGAAAATGGGAATATTCCGAGTTTTTGAATAGCTATCGATATGCGGGTTGCGGCATCTGAAAGGGCATCAAAAAACCTATCGAAAACGTTGTCGAGAATTCCTTCTCTGTGATTTGGGGGCCTCCTGGAGGCAAAAGAGTGTTTTTCACTAAGATGATGATTTCTCAAAAAGCCATTTTTTTTATTTTTTTAAAATCATATATTTGACGTAAAATTTTGCGTTCTTTCGAGAAAAATGGGTTTCAGAGAAGTCTGGGGCGATCCAAGTGACTTATGAGCCATTTTTTGAAAATTCGGTTTTTCCGGTTTCAGAAAAAGGCGATTTTCTGCGCATGCGCACAAACGTAGACTTTTGACGCCACTTTCAACGGAAAGCTGACAAAATTTCCTATAAAATGACTACCCGCAAAGTTGAAATTCATGCACTGAAACGCGATCTGCAAGGATTAATTATGTCGAATCAAAATCACATGAAAATTCAGCCCATTAACGCCTTCGTCGCGCCTGCTGAGATGACACATTCACGAGATCTTTTCGGAACTCAATTTTGAGTACGAAATTGACCTGAAAAAAATTCGGACCACATGGTTTCAACGTAAAATTGTATGAACTTTCAAAATACGCGATGAAAAATCCCGTTGGAGGCGAACCCGAGGTGCTACATTCAATTTTTTGCCAGAAAATACGATATTTCGCATTCAAAATTGCGAAAAATTGAATGTAGCACCTCGGGTTCACCTCAAACGGGTTTTTTCATCAAATATTTTGAAAGTTCATACAATTTTACGTTGAAACCATGTGGTCCGAATTTTTTTCAGGTCAATTTCGTACTCAAAATTGAGTCCCGAGAAGATCTCGTGAATGTGTCATCTCAGCAGGCGCTCCGAAGGCGTTAATGGGCTGAATTTTCATGTGAATTTGATTCGACATAATTAATCCTTGCAGATCGCGTTTCAGTGCATGAATTTCAACTTTGCGGGTAGTCATTTTATAGGAAATTTTGTCAGCTTTCAATTGAAAGTGGCGCCGAAAGTCCACGTTTGTGCGCATGCGCAGAAAATCGCCTTTTTCTGAAACCGGAAAAATCGAATTTTCAAAAAATGGCTCCTAAGTCACTTGGATTGCCCCAAACTTCTCTGAAACCCATTTTCTTTCGAAAGAACGCGAAATTTCACGTCAAGTATATGATTTTAAAAAAATAAAAAAAATGGCTTTTTGAGAAATCAACATTCTAGTGAAAAACACTCTTTTGCCTCCAGGAGGCCCCCAAATCACAGAAAAGGAATTTCCGACAACATTCCCGATAGATTTTTTGATGCCCTTCCAGATGCCGCAACCCGCAAATCGATAGCTATTCAAAAACTCGAAATATTCTCATTTTCTCGAATAAAAGCGTATCGATTTTTACACGATAAATTTTGGGTCTGTTGACGGATATGCGTGCAATGGAGAGGAGAAATTATTTTTGGGCCCCATAGGTGGTCCGAAGTTCCTATTTTGGGCCATAGAATCGAATGAAAAAGGTTAAAAAAGAATCTGAGAGATGACCCCTTTCCGTAGGTCGCTTTGGCGTGGAATTCATCATAGAGAACTTGAGATCGGATAACTTACTGCGTGGGTTAGACGGAGACGGAGCGAACATGCTGCCATCAGGCAATGATGCGGGCGTTTCACGGCTATCTAACCTAGAACAGGCTGGGTTCGTCGTACCAGATGCACCCGTCTTTAATAGCGGGGCAAACGGTACAAAGCCAAAGCGTCCGAAGAAACAAAAAATGCCGGAATTCCTGATACGCCGCGCAATACTCGATCGAAAAATCGGTCGGATCCGAATGCACCGACGGGTAACATATCACGCGCTAATTCAATAAATAGTATAGCGTCATATATCGACGCGGGTAATGACCAGATTGATAATGTCGGTCCGGACGACGACTTATTGGACTTGAATGCACCCGATGCGCTTACACACGATCGTGATTTACATCAAATGGGGAACACTGAACAGGGTTACCGCCGTAATAGAGTTGGAGATCGGGATGCCGAACACATACAGCGTGTACAATCACAACATATCGAGCAACGCCGACTTATAGATAATGAATTAGCCCCAATTAATGACCGATTATCGTCACATGTATCACAAATTCAAGATTTGAATACAAATTTTGGAGGCCGATTGAACATTGTTGAAAATGATAATATTGTAGCTTCACGGGCTATTGAGCATTTACAAAACGGTCAAAGACAAACTACCGGTCATATTCGACAATTAACTGAAGCAAATGAACACCTTTTGACGACGAGCAGAAATTTGAGCACGCGTCAAAATACTTTGGAACAAAGAGTAGCTACCGGAACTGCGCGAATAGATGAGGATATTCGGAGGATCCGAAGTAATACTCACAATTCCCCCGGAAATCAAAGGATGCAATCTGCATTTACACTAAAATTCAAATATGAATTACCGCGTTTTTCCGGCGAACCTAGTGAAAAGCCAATGCAATTTTTGTCTGATTTTACAGCAAATATTGGCGCGATTGAAAATAATCTTGAAAGTCTAAGATTTGCTTCACGCCAGTCCCTTCGTGGATCTGCTCGCGAATAGTGGCTATATATAGAACCAAATGTTCGAAACTTAGAAGATTTTCGTGGACTATTTTCAAAAAAATATTGGAATGACACTGCTCAAGATGAAATTAGACGTTCCCTCGAATATGCTTACTACACCGCGGACGAGAATGATAGTCGAAGCGAATATGTGATGAGATTGTATAATAATTTACGTTTTTTGGACGACGCTCCCTCTGAGCGCATTATGATTCGCAAATTCGCCAAACATTTTGATGAGAACCTTAGGCAAACAATCTTGCTCAAAGATATACGAACAGTTCGTGAATTAGTTGAACTATTAGAAATGCTAGATACCGCTGGTAACTTGAACTCAATTAAGCCAGGTACAAAATACGTGAATTTCAAGGATTCAAATAATGATCGACAAAGTCGATATTCGAATTTCCAGCGTGGGCCTAGCAGCTCTAATAATTCAAATCGTGAAAGTTCTCGCGAATCAAATTCACGTTCCTCAACACAACGCGCATCTACACCCGTGCCACCGCGTTTATACAATCCAAATGGTAATCGAACTGATAATCGGAATGTATCAGCTGATCGGTCTGGGAACACCTCAAGTACATTTCGACCTGCACAACGACCAGAGCGTAATGATACAAGCGGTACACGGAACTCTGGAGATAGAAGTCGCGAATTTTCGAATTCACGGAATAATGCGCGTAGTCAAGATAAAAAAGCGCCTATAAAAGAGATCAAGGTTTCGGAAAAACAAGGGCCTGACAGCGAGTCGTCGGAAAACGAAGAGTCGTTGCAGTAAGTCCCATACATTCTCAGTCTGATAATGACATTGTAAAATCTCAGGTACTAGATGCCACAAATATTCTTACTGCAACGACGCCTAAACTGCGTATGGGTAGAAACATGAAAAAGAAGCTGATTATCAAAATGAAAAAATTAGATAGGGTTCCGGGCCCCGTGATTGAGTCGGGTTCGTCAACCGAGCTGGTGGATGAATTTTCGAAATGTGCCGACATGCCGAGTGACAACTCGCATATTCCGAACGAACCTCAAGACCCTGAGGATGTGGAGATTAGGTCAGAAACAGATATTGCCGCGGATGATTCGTTGGATGTACGACGTGTTACACCGATGGGGCAACCTTCGAGGAACCCGCGAAAATTGAAGTTTTGGCGCGAGCTGACAATCTCGGAGGGTGGAGGGGATGAGTCAGAGTGCGATTTGAAATCGGAGCATTTGAGCAAATTAGAAGAAACGGATACCGAAATTAGGGGAATAAATTCGGTTTACTCACGGACTGACTTGCTCGATGAATCTCAATTTACAAATGAACCAAGTCAAGAAATTACGAGGGAATGACCTGAAATTAAAGTTTTTATTGAAAAAGTTGAAATACGTGTCTTGTTAGATACGGGAAGTAAAGTTACCTGTGTTGCAGAAGATATTTATGAGAGAAATATTGATTCATGGAAAAATTGTCCCACATTTCCGGTTACTGGTCTACAAGCCAGCGGGTTTACCGGTGGGAAGTCGATGAAGATCAAACGTCAGTTCCGCGGGTTGGTAAAAATCGGGGGAACTAACGTTGAAATAGATTTCATGGTTATACCAAAGCTAGTGAATCAGTGCATTTTCGGAATTGGGACACTTTTCATGCTTGACGCAACTTTGCATCTAGGCAAAGAATTAATCACCTTCAAAATCGAACATCAGATTACAGACTTGAAATATGAGTATCATCGTATGAATCTGTCAGAATTTAACGAGTTACGGAAAATTTGTTCCGACGCATTTGAAGAAATCAAGAACGTTTCACTCGAAAGTTTAACAGTAAACTCTGTAGAAACTGATTTGATAGATGACTCTCCAACCAAAGAGGAGATTGATGCGAAGATTGACCCATTAAATATTCCTATGAAATACAAACTAAAATTGAAATCTATCCTTACGGATTTGAGGAAAGATTTTAGTAAACGTCCGGGAAAATTCAAAGATTTCCAATATACGATTAGAATGAAGGATTTGAGTCCATACAAAGCCAAATTATACCCGATTCCTATCGCACTTCGTGATAAAGTATGTAAAGTAGAGAAATGGGTGAATTACGGGGTACTTGAAAGAGGAGAAACCGAGTATATTAACCCGATAGTAGTTGTGGACAAGAAAAACGGGGAAGTTCGGATTTGTATGGACGCAAGAGAACCTAATTCTCGGTGTGAGTCAGACCATGAGTCTTCCGAGGATATGGACGAAATCTTCAGAACTTGCCCAGAAATAGGGGTCATGTCATCTTTCGACCTGGTGTCGTCATTCCATCAGGTAGAGCTTGATGAAAGCTCTAGAAAGCTCACGGGTATAATGGTCATGGGTATATGCTATGTCCATTGTCGGGTGCCGTTCGGGTGGAAGATTAGTGGTGCAGCACTCAAAAGAGCGTCTTGTGAAATCCATCAAAAACTCAAAGCATTTATAAAAGATTCCGTAGATGATTGGCTGATAATATCTCAAGATTTGGATGAGCATATGGTCCATTTAGAGCTTATGCTCAAAGCTGTTATCGAAGAGGGAATCACTATGAGTTTCGAGAAGGCCAATTTTTGTAAAGAAGAAACTAAGTTTCTGGGTCATATCCTAAGTAAAGAAGGCCTTAAGCCAGACCCAGAAAAGCTCGAATGTATTCATAACTTTTCAGCTCCTAGAAACATAAAGCAGTTGAGAGGTTTCTTAGGATTAGTGCAATTTTGTGCTAAGTTTACTGAGAAATTGGCTCAAGAGACTGCACCACTATCTGATCTAATCAAAGCGGGGACCAAGTGGAAGTGGACGGATAAACACCAATATTACTTCGACCGGGTCAAAGCTTTATTTACACACGATATGTTCGTGGTCCAACCGCGAAGGGATCTCCCATATATTTTATATACTGACGCTTCCTTGACGTCCCTGGGAGCCATTCTTTTCCGAAAGCACGATGATGAGTTAAGGCCGGTCACAATGGCGAGTGAAAAATTAACACCCACACAATCTCGCTATACCACCACAGAGATTGAATTGATGAGTATTGTATGGAGCTTAGAAAAATGGAGATCGTATTTACGCGGAGCTAAGGTCCATATCATGACTGATCATAAAGCGCTGAGGTATTTATTAACGTGCAGATTCCTTAATGCGCGATTAACTCGTTGGTCATTAGTCATTCAGGATTATGATCTGAGTTTTGGGTACATCAAGGGAACTCATAATGTAGCTGCTGATGCGCTCAGTCGGATGTGTGAACCGAAGGACCGACCAAAGCATGATTTACTCATAAGTATGATTCTAGCCAGGAAACCTACACCCACACTCTTGCGACAAATTAGAAATACTGCGAACGAACAACGACAAGATGATAAACTTCTCTCTATTATTACGTCGTTAGAGTCAAACACCCCCATGAGGGATTTCAAATTGTACAAGGACATTTTGGTTAAAGGGAACAACAAGATTGTTTTACCCAGAGGATTGGCTCGAGCACTAAAATTAGAGATACACGAAGTTTATGCACACATTGGTGCATTGGAGTGCACGCGAATGATTGAGGAAGAATTTTACTTCCCCAATTTGAGACATTTTTCATCTCAGTTATTAAGGTCATGTGATTCCTGTTAACGAAATAAGAACTATACGGTGGCGGTTAATGCCGGAACATGTGCAATCTCACCTGAAGGACCTAGAGAGCTTGTGTCTATTGACTTTTTCGGACCGTTACCCATATCAACGGGTGGAGTCAAGTACATCCTGGTCGTGATGGACGTTTTCACAAAATTCATAGTTTTGTACGCCATCCGCAAAGAGGACTCAAATACCACTATCAGGAAGATATTTGATGACTATATACCGAAATATGGGAAACCAAAATAAATGTTAATGGACCATGGTACTCAGTTTACTTCAAGGCGATGGCAACAGAAATTAATTGACGAAGGAATTCACTTGATTTTTACATCTATACGACATCCTCAGGGGAACCCGGTAGAGAGACAGATGAAAGAATTGGGCAGATTCTTCCGATGTTTGGTTCAAGACAAACATAGAGCATAGGCACGATATATTCCTATTATTCAAGCTTGCATTAACGAAGTGCACCATGGCACGACCGAGTGTACTCCCCATGAGTTACAACTCGGAACAAGGCCCACTCGCACCTGGACCAAATACTTGGTTCCTACTGAAAGAACCACGCTATCTCACGAGGACATCTTGGTATTTGCCTCAAATAACCGGAAAGAGAAAGGTCAGGCGAGAGCAAATAAATACAACGAATCGAAGAATTTGACAAAATATACCCTCAGGCAGGAAGTATTGGCGCGAGCGTACAATGTATCTTTTGCTGAAAGGGGAATTTTGGCCAAATTCTTATCACTTTATGAAGGGCCCTACAGAATATCAAAGATCATAGAACCGTCCACGTGTGAGTTAGTTGATGAGAAAACTGGCACATATCGTGGACAATTTCATTTCTCGTCTTCAAGGCCTTATTATCGGCCATCTTCTTGAAGAAAGGTTATATTTTGATTTCAGATGAAATCCGATAACAACCAAGGGGACGGGAAAGGGTCAAAGGATCCCGAAAAAAACGAGAAAACGTTGGAGAAGTTATCTGGTCGAAATCTCGAGTTAGTTGACTTAGAAATCCGGATGATGCAAAAACACCTTGGTCTAAGTATTCAAATCGACAAGACCACGTTCCGATCGAAAGTGGCCTACAACTCGTCCAAGGAGGCCATCCAGCTGGCCCATCGTAACGAAAATGAAATTCAATATCTAGCCACAGACTTGGATGAGCTATTTGATCGTTTGAGGGACTTAGAGTACCAAATGCGAGGAATTCGATTCCAGAATAGACAGCTCAAAGAGCAGCTAAGGAAGTCCGGTTCGGCAACCCCAAGACGGAACCAACCATAATGATTTCTTTATTTTTTTCTTCTGTATATAGTTATATATATTCCCAATTATTATATATGTACGGTCCTAAATTATTATAAGGGAACATGAATAAATACTAAGTAAATTGATTAATAAAACCCAATTTGAGTTATCAGTTAAATACCCTTCTCGAGCAATATTTTATTTTTCTTTTAGATGCCTATATCAAGAGCAAGACGGGCTAGACAAAGATTGAATCGAAAGATGAAGAGATTAAGAATCCAACTTGAAAGAGTCGAAGGGTTGATCTCGGAGTCACCTTCCTCAGGAATTTCAAAGAAAAAAATTCATGATTCACAATCGTTATAAATTCATTCACCTAGTCGGAAATCCGAGGATGACTGTCTAATCATTGCAAATGAAGTTTCATGGGAGGAATTTGAATCTTTATCTTTAGAAGATGCCGCCACCATCAAAAGTCGAACGGAACCAACGAAGACGTGAAATCTGGAGAGAAGAGAGGAGGAGAGAGAAAAAGAGCGGAGAGACATCAGGAAAATATTTCAGTTCGGAATGATTTGGCTATTGCCCACGCGGAAGCAGTCATGGTTAGACGCCAGATAGTGGAAAAGGATGCCCGCATTTTGGAATTACAAACCGAGTTGAATGAAACAAGAGCACGACTTGAGGCCTCAGAAGCCAAGGCCAAATTTTGTATGATACAATTCACTCTCAGTGAGGTTAATGCTGCTCAAGAAAATAAATAACTTTCTTTGGTTTCTGTAAATGACTAGTTTTTCTTATTCTTTATAAACCTTATTCAAAAAGACGCTTGACTAGAAAAGAATGAAAGGTTTAGTTGATCTCTAATATTGCACTGGGTCCAAGAAAATGATAGCTAAATTAAATCAATATCACGAGAAATTATTGCACTTATTGTGGGTTCAGAGTCCCACCAGAATATAGAAAGATTTTCACAGAATCTTGGGTCAATATAAAGATTGAGTCAAGAAATATTTTTTTTTTTGTTATAGCCGTAACGTATTGGTTTTTTTGAAAAAAAAATTTCAGTCCATGATAGAATGGACCAGACCAATATTTCAAGTAAAGTTAGAATTACAAATTTATCGGATTTTTTGTACATGGTTCGTTGATCTGCCGCGTGATTTCCCCCTTTCCTTTTTGGAAAAAATCATTTCCATTAACGTTCTTGAAAGAACTCCAAATTCCAATGATTTGGGGAAACTATGTAAGGTACGGAATCCCACTGTAAATTTAAAACTTTAGTTATATAGATATATAACAGTCGCTCTCCAGAGCATTTATGAAGATCAACCATGTAAGTAGAATCAATCATCATCTATCATTTCATAAAAACAATAACTTCACGTATCATTATTGTGTGAACTAACCCTTAGCTTGAACTGCTGCTTTTTATTGCATTTTTGATATTTTATTTGCTTAACGCACGCATGGGTTTTCGTTGTAACATATGAATGGATCTATGTATATATAGCAAAAGCTGTAGACTAGGGTATTGCCCCCGTTCAAGTCATTTTCACAGACAATCATATACTTGCACGCAAGCACACACTTTTGTAGTTTTTCAAGTCATCGATATCTCAATACATATCGGATATATGTGTGTCGCGTAATATACAGGCCGCTGAAGTTCGAGCCGCCTAATATATGGGTCAAGTGGGGATGCTCGTCAAACGGCTGAGGTATCGCAGCAGCTAGGACCCGGTGCGACAAGCACTCCTGGTTCTAAAGTCCACAAAGGAAGCAACAAGATCTCCAGGGCTCCCGCAAGGCTTGCCATTCATTGCCGCAGAAGCTACTACCTGGACTCTTGGAAAATCGACCACGCTGCCATCACTGCTGTAGCCGATCACCAACGTCGCACCAGGTCCTCGCAATCACGAGCACCACTACTTGACCGATCTCAAGTTGATTAGATCAATTTTGCGACGTAAGTAAAGTGATAAAGTGAAAAATTGAAAATCTTGAATATTCATAACTGCACACTTCACCTCTGGCTATTTCCCGTGGTGAATAGATTTTCAAGATTATCCTGGATATTCGCGTCCCAATACTTGGGTGTGATATCTAGGGACAGAGTACATCCGCGTCGCGAAGGTGGGATAATACCAGTCCACCTACCAACAGTTGTACGAGCCAGGCTCTAAATTCCGTATAAAATCGACGATTGATCGATTTATTCTTCTTAAAATTTTCAAGTAAAATTAATGGAATTTTGAGCCAGTTCTTCCAAGGAAGAACACTGCGCAGGCAACCGGCAACGCTACCAAGAGACTTGGTATTCGTACCGTGTTAGGGCTTAAAATCAATGGGTTGGATCGTGATTAGAGTCAATTAAAACCATTAGAATCATTCAAAATCAGTGAAAGTTCATATCAGCAGCAAGGGCTTTTATCTATGTAAGAACAGCCCATAGATAATCTCTTTCCGCTTTGGAATGTTCGCAGAGTAATCTGATTCAAATTGCAAGGTACAGAGGCACATTCACGTGAAGTGAATTCAGCAGGCTGACAAGGATATCAGAATCAAGAAAATTAGCTCCTTCTGAGCATACCCTATGTACGCCGTTTCGCGCGGTGGGATTGGAGATGTTTAGAAGCATTTGATATCGAACATACAAAATTTTCCAAGTATCATGATTGAATTTTTGACAATATACGGCTATGCTATTTTATCTATATTCCTAGTCAATTATCATTTTAACTATGAACCCTATATCCCCATGAATATCTGAATATAACAGTATTTCAACCATGAAAGTCTTCAATTTTCAATTTCCAAGGAAAATTATCTGAGAATTTATTTTCGGGTATATAAGTGTACAGACACTTAGATATACCAATTTTCTATCAAAATTTACTCATAAGAAAAATCTACTACCACACAGGTCAACAGGTAGGAGCGTTGACCTATTCAAAATTTTCAGATCCAAAATATCATTTTTTGACCATAATTTGTTTATAACTTTGTGTAAACAATTATTTTCGCCAAATGAATTATTAGGTCACCTAGCTATGACTATTACGAACAATTTAGGCTTTGGGACACGCAAATCGATCAAGATTTGACGATACAGTAACGAATCAAGCTATTGATTCGTAAAAACCTGATGACACGTAGAATTTCAGCTTTTGTTGCATGTAATAATCTTCACAAGCTTGGATCTTTCTTTTTTGCACTTTTCATTGCTTTGGTGTGGTAGCTAGAATAATCTGGCAAGCATTTGCCAGTGGTACAGCAATCCCCGGTTACAACATTTCATTTTATTGGAGAGAAAAGCAGTTTGATTCGAGACGTTGCAGACAAGAAAGAGAGTAAATCGCCGAGGGTTCCACCGGACCGGTGTCTCATCGTTGATAAAATTGAATAGATATGCAAAGTAAGATGCATATCGTTTGACGTACGAATTTTTAGTAATTTTCTCATCCTAAATTCAAAGATCCGATACTTACAATATACGAGGAGCAGCATAATGTGAGTAGCCACGCTCGGACGCCGGTCAATTGGGAGCGCCCCGTAAAATCTAGGCGCATCGGCGATTTTTTCTCACCCGGAGCATATTTTTTGCTTCCCGTCGGGCAAATGACTACCCCGCACGGCAAACCGGAGGTTAGTTCAGAAAAATTCGGTGTGGCGCTTCATTCCAAAACAGAGACGGGTAGTTTCTAACCTCCGCTGAGCGCGGCGCGTGAAATCTGCCCGCTCATTTCTCTCCGTGCTATATGGCTCTCCCAACCACTCCTCCTCCCTGTCTCAGTCTACAATACAGAGCCTCAGCAAGGCAGCCAGAAAGAACACCTCCGCGATGCGAACCTGCAGTCTCGCCCCAGAGGCCCATTATCGTGGAAGTCTCTCGGCTCGTGCATATCCGAAAGTCGAGCGAGTGCACTGAAAGGATGGAAAGAAACTGCGATATTCCGACAATCGGTTCACGCGTGTTTGGAACGCGAGGCACGCGACGTGCTGCGCATATTGGCGAATCCCAGGATTCAGGCGACTTTGTGATAACGAACTATTTTACGTCTTAGGAGACATGGTTTTCGACAAGTGAGGTCTTCCACTGGAAATTTTCGAAAATTCACTCGTCCTCAACACTTTCGAATGCTTCTGAGTTCCATATTTTGCTTTGGCTCAATGATACGGGATGGGCTGTGTGAGGAAAGTCAATTTTTCGGCTGTCACAACGATTTTGAGGTGCACGCCTTAGCTTGTAGGTTCGAGGGCGATTGATCAACCATCATGAAAATTGGATTGATTACATTCTGAAGAATTGAATTATCTTTGCCTCACGGCTATCCTCACCAAGATGCGAGATCTGATGGAGGTTGTTGATGTGTCACAACATTTTTGTCATTTTGAAGAATCGCTCTTGCTCACGATCCTGTCATCGGGGCGATAAAAATGATGAAATTCTGGAGACGGGATCTGATTCAACACGAAAAAACCTATGAATCCAGCCAAGTCCCATTGATATCATCAAATCCTGGTGGCTGTTGTCCTGATGGAAAGAAAAATTGCTTCTGCGTAATTTAGCCTTGAAAATGTCTTTTTCTTATGGGACATGGAAATGTGGACCCCGTTGCACCTGGAACCACGTGTAATTTGATCTCTAGGATAACAGAAACGTATATACAAACTGCCCCAATCGTAGACCTACCCGGGGAGGAATGCGAGGCTCATCAAATTTGAGAATTGACGGAATCGTGCATTTTGGTGAGTGTAGAGTATCTTCATTTCGGAACAGAGGCCGTTGGGGAGCGTCGTATGATGTTGATCATGACTTTTCCTCACTTTTCTGATAATAAGGTCATTTCATTTCTGCGAGAAAGTATTCTCATGAGAATGATTGTAACACGAGGCCCTCATTCAAATGCATAGGATTATTCTTTATTCAACCGCAAGTGCGCAGCGAAGCTACAAAATGCTTTACGCGACTATTTCATCACTGTTTGAGTATTACTTTACCCAAAAGAAGTTTGCCGGGTATGTCCTGCCATATTGAAAATTTCGAAATTTTTCAACGAAAGTCGCCCGAATTCTGAGATTTGCCCATATGTGGTTAAGGTAGTACTAACGTAGTATACTTTGTGCTACTGTGCACGCAGTATACCTTTCTCCCCACTCGCCGCTCTCGCGCGTTACCGGCCGCCCGCACAGCTCTTAGGATACCACCAATTATTTTCTATGCAGCAGGATGACTCAACAACCAAACGATGGATTTTGCTCAGATTTCGCTTACCGTTGCATTTAGTCATGATTCATATCGTATTAATTTTTCAAAGAGTTGCTAAGGAATCTCTGCAAGATAGCGACATTAGAAGTAGTTTTACGCCACTTCCCGCGCATTTTATCCCGTATGTGTATAACGTCGCGACTTCAGAATTTTTTTGCTGAAGTTTGAAACGACAGAATGAGATGAAATTTCCACCACATACGTAGAATATTAATGTCCACCCACAGTAAAAAATTCAAGACAATCCCAAGAAAAGTCGTTTCACGTTAGTACTACCTTAAGTGTAACACTGCTCCGGTCACACGTCCCTGAAGCTAGCCCAGGCAAGTCATGCCAAACCGAAAAGAAATATGCCATCAATTATTACTCTTTCATTGCTAATTCATTACCACACAGCAAATTTCATTGCTCTTCCCGTTCTCGAAGGATCGAGTCCTGGGCTGACGGAAGCTGATGCTAGCCCAAACATAACGAACAAGCAGTGATGCGGGATGAACTCATGCTTCATTTTTCGTCAATTTTTTCATTGCTCTGAGAATCTACAAACAAAATGGCGTTGAAATTTAAAATTGAAACTTGGAATCGTCCTCAATTTTTTGAATATTAGATGTAACGGATCTTGGACTCGATCGTAGAGGACTAAGGTCTGTGTGGATGAATATACACAGTATGGTTGCAATTTCTGATTATAATGCTACGTTTCGCTTGAAGAGCCGAGGAATGGTGTTTTGAGGTATTTCGAGGTAGCTGAAAACTAATTCGACATCGTCAAGCCTCTAAATCGAAACCATAGACTTTCGATGCAAGTGTACTGAGAATGACAATTACGCCATTTCGACGGAGAGGCGGGAATTTATGGGCGGGGAGATCGAGATTGATTCAACTGAACCAGTTAAAGGACTCACCTGTTGTTTGCCATCTTCTAAGACGCGTAATTTCTCCTTATCCGCGAGGAGATCGAAGAGTTTACCTGAATATATTTCAAAAAAACTCGCTGAGATGAGCAAATTCAGCGATCGATATTTCGGTGTCTTCAGGCACTTGAATACATCTTTAGCAACCATAGCGTAGATTCCTCTTTTACAATCCTGAGTTTTTCCATCAAAATCTCCTCCCATTGTGTGTGTCTTACCACTGCCCGTTTGTCCGTATGCGAAACAGGTAGCCATACCTCCCTCAAATATGGTTGTTATCAGAGGTTTTGCAGTATATTTATAAACTGTTTCATTCGTACATGTCTCGTCGAAAGCGTAGTCGAATCGAAATGTTTGATTCTCTAAATATTTTGTCAGATCGACCTTCGCTTTTGGTTCATGTACGACTATTTGATCTCGCCTGGGCACACTGATCACGTCGATCTCTCTCCGGATCAATTCTTTCCTATTCAGAGGACGTTTTCGTACACAAACCGTTATCTGGTGATCTTCAACTGGATCTGATTCCGTTAAGGGACGGAACTCGATGCTGTTTTGATAGTCTCTGCGAATAATTCATGTCAATTAGGCTTTTTTCCCACCCCATTGACAGTCGATCATTACAGGGATAGTCTGTGGGGATTGAGACAACTAACTTATCTACGTTCGATACTAACTGATGTACTCTGCGAGCAAACCGTACACTACTGTCTGCTTAAAATGATTGACCCTTCGGATATCCCTGGGATTCTGTCTTGAAAGGAGAAGCTGCAAGTTCCTTCCTGGAGATAATAGAAGAGTATATAGCTGCGGACCATGGAATATGCTCATGACGGAGATCGCACCATAATCAGAGCTGTAGAGCTTATCGGCAGGCAGGTGAATGAAGGAGAAACGCTGATTCTGAGAGGAGTGAAATTAGAGTGGGCGTAATTTCACGATGAGAGGTAGGTGACTATTCAAAAATTCATAACAGTAGCGAAAGTATGGAGGAACGGAAAGGCGTGGGGAATTCTGAAAAAACTAGATAACCGTTCGGAAAACCACGGTTTTTCGCCAAAAGCTAAGATCTTGGGACCTATTCATGATACAGATATGAACGGAGAATCATATGAGTTGTGAAAAATCAATACTGAAAAATGACTTTTTCAGATCGAAATTGGATTGATGCACAAAATAGCCAACTGAGGATCAAGTTACAGATGTGCTGAAAGAATGGGGAGAACTAGGAAGTCGACGAAGAAACGCGAGTACTATATTGTCCCAGCTGTAGTCTAGTGCGCGCACGCTCGGACACAGGCTGGGAGTATATAGATCGCGCGCTTCTGGAGACTCAGCCAGCCGCTGTTATCCGCACGTCATGGGAGCCAGGCACATTAGCGAGGGTCCAGACTACCTGAATGGCGGGACTCCGGAAAAGCGCCGAGGCACGGTGGGCCCAAGATCGGATCCGGGACAAGATTTGGCGCCACGCAGATTCTCAACCGATCGTCTCGATCCAAACCGCATCCCTTTCGCCTTTCCCTGCTTTACAAGATACGTCCCGGGAATTTCGAGTTGAGCGCTCTGGAGGCCACAGAAATCGCGTTTGGAGGCAATCACGGATGGCGATCGAATATCGCGTTCTCACCTCGAGGTCATAAAGAATCACTTCTTGACACGATTGCGTCCAAAGTTCAAGCGAATCGAGTTCTCAAAATAATATAGATTGAGAGTGACACTACGAGAGAACATTTGGGACGCCTGTACTCACGTATATCCCGAGATATAACTGATATTAATACAACGGCGGATACAGGATTCGGATTGGGGGGCGCGGTCTCGCGCGCCGCGTGCGCTCGTGTGTATATATATATACACGCACGCACGCACACGCACACACGCACGCACACACACACACACACACACATATATATACCACCGTACATACCCACACGCATACACACACACGCGCGCATATACACATGAATTTGGTTGTATTGTTGTTCTGACATCAAAATTTCATGAACAATTTATAAGATTGAATCCGCTATAAGCCGCTTATAGTGGAGCCGAAATTCGGAATTTTCTTCATTTTCCCACATTCCTATACTAAATTCACTCCATGGGAGATGAATTTCTCTGAAAACCGACACAAAGAAAATTATTTTTGGGGGGGGGGGGCGATCGCTCCCTTCGCTCCCCCCTGTATCCGCGCTTGTATTCATATCAATCTTTGATACATGAATTTGCTATAGATGAGATAAATATGACAGGTTCCTAGCACACGCGTTCATACTATTTTGTACATCAGTCCATGGTTTGATCCCACCCAAAATTCTGTATCCAGCCCAGAGGCTCGAGAGGACTCAGATTTCAACGAACCAGCCTTGGTCACCCATCTAACCAACGCTGGGACGGTGATTGCTACCGGGCGTTCCATGGCCTTCCAAGCCGAATGAAAATCTCCGGAAACGTATCTGGTGACGAGGCATGGAACGAAGAGGATCCCGAAGCAATCGTTTCGATCGGTTGAGAATCCGCGGGCGTCTAATCTTGTTCTGTATTTGCTTCATGGACCCCTCGTGCGACAACAAACCCCGAGCTCGTCAAGGGAGTTACAGATAGACCGGTCGATATCAAGATTCAGCTTAAAATGTAGCTCACTCGTCACAGGATGTCATGAAATCGTTCGCAAGTTGCCAGCAAATCGAATAATCATCAAGAGCTGAACATTCTCAATGAAATTCGAGCTGATATCATGTAATTTTCGCGTACATTCGAATCGGGACTGTTTGACACCAATTTCTGGAACTGGAAATGGGCTAAAAATTCAGTTCGAGTATTTCAGAATATGATTGAATTGTTCCCAAATCAGCAGCAGATCGAGATCGCATAGGAATATTTAAGCGAGGAACGGAACGATGTCGTCTCATTCGTAGCAAGGACTGTATCTTAGATTTCTTGGCACCGAACACCGAATTCCAAGATTGAGATTCAGCTCAAAATGGAGCTCACTCATCACAGAATGTCATGTGATAGTTTTCAAGTTGGCAGCATATCGAATTCTCATCCAGAATTGAACAATCTTGATGAGATTCGAGCTGATATTATGCGATTTTTGCGTGAAATCGATCTGGGATTGTTTGGAACCAATACTAGGACTGGGATTTGGCGGAGAATTCAGTTCAGGTAATACAGGATATGATTGGATGGGTTCGAAATCGACAATAAATCATAGTCCCATCTAACATGAAATATTTCAACGAGATTCGAACTGCTTCCATGTCATTCGTAGCAAGCAATGGAGATCATATCTTTTGGCACGGATTTCCAGAATTAGAAATTAGCTCGAAATGTTGCTGACTCATACCAGAATGTCATGGGATAGTTTTCAAGTTGGCAGCATATCGAATTGTCATTCGGAATTGAACATTCTTCATGGGATTCGAGGTGATATCATGCGATTTTCATGTGAAATCGATCTGGAGAAGTTTGGCACCGATTCTTAGAATTAGGATTCGGCTCACAATTCAGGTCAGGTATTCCAGAATATGACTGGATCGCTCCCGGATTGGCAGCAGATTGAAATCGCATCTGGGATCGGAAATTTGAATGACGTTTGAACCGATTCCATGTCATCTACAGCGAGAGATGAATCTTAGATTTCCTGGCACCGATTCCTAGAATAGGAATTCAGCTTAATCATCACAGAATTTGATGAAATAGTTTCCGAATTGGCAGCATATTGGATCGTCAGCCAGAATTGAACGTCCTCAATCCTATTTCGGCCGAACTCGTGTCAATTGTCACTTAAAATGGATCCGATATTCCTTCTAGCCTTCGCGGTACAACTCTCCAAAGATGAGGGCAACAATAGAGGCAAGCGTGCACTGGGGAGACATTCAAGGCGCACTCGTCACGTTGTCAGACTATCTAGATATGGCTTCGGTTGCGCGCTTCGCAACTCAGCAAACTCAGCAGCACAGCTAGTCAGCAACCCGGCGAGTCAGCGACTCAGCCTATAAGCAGCACGGCACCGTAGACCAGGGAATCGTCCAGGGCGCCCGGACTAGACAAAAGGTACTGTTGCGGGATGCCAACCCACCAACATTGTCACACACCTAGTTTGGTGACACACACTGCGAGACACTGTTTGATTCCACCCACGGGGCCACTACACTGGCCTGGACTCGAGGTCGACTTCTAGTGCATGGCACGCGGCGACGTTTTGTACAGTAAGGTGTGCATAGGGCGGCAGCCATCCCAGAATTACCGTCCGGCGATGCGCAGCGCGGCTCCCACAGGCCCACGCAAGCGCCATGCCGCCCGACTGGGTGGGCCGACAAGTGCTGCCACCACCTTGGTGGCGGGAGTTACCGGCCCGTTCTAATGATGTCAGCATACTCCTCGTGTCACCTCGGGCAAAACTCGGAAGAAAAGTTGGACACGAAAAGATTAGTCCTGATTTCACCTTGCCCGAAATGACGGCGAGGGTTTGACGAGAGGAGACGAGAAGCGTGCTGCAACGTCCACGTTGCACGTTTTACACCATTTCACCCGCGAGGAGGATAAGGTCCACATCCACGAAAGTGCAGTTGCTCGAGAGATCAATGAATTTTCATAAGAAAGTTGATGATAGGGCAATAACGGGATACTGGACTGCTGCGGGTCAGGCAAACTTATGGTAAAGGCGCGAAGTGATAATTATTAATATTTATTACTCAAAATGCGAGGTGGTGGACTTGTGTGCGCGGTGGCGGCCGGTCGGCGGTAAACTGCTGATGATGTGCGAAAACGATGAGCTCTTGATGCTCGATGCGCCACGCGTGGCGCTATAGCGAACTTGAATAATATGGGTGGCGTGTATGTGTGTACATTTGGCAACATCTAGATTCATCATGATTCATAGAATCTGAGATTCATTCCGATAGATTTTTTCGATCCTCTGTAATCTGATTGATTGTTTGTTAAACTTTTGGATCAATGCATACCATTTAATTGAGTGCAATTGACAGCAGATCGGTTACCACACCTAGTTCAGACAAGATGTAGAGTCTTTCCTAATGTATCTTCAATCGATCCATCTGTTAAACTAGACTCAATAAGCTTGACTCATCCTCAAATATTCTGCTTTACAGGTTGGAAGAACTAGATATTTTTTTGTAACTTTCTTAAGAAATCATATCTCCAAATGATTCGATAGTGTCACCCCCATTCGGAGTTGGATCATCACAATCTCGAGATATTGGATGAGTTATTGATTCTCCATTTTCACCAGATGATGTAGAAATGATTCCTAGATGTTTGTTCTTATCGAATACCTAAGGATTCTCCAACATTTTCCAATCATCATCAGTGAAATTACTCTGTTCTCTCGCTAGATAATCCACAGCAGAGACAATATCAGATTCGGTAGCTCCTGACAAATACATGAAGCAACCAATAGCTTCCCTATATGGAACTCTTTTTTGTATACTGATTTCTCACCTTGATTCGAAATTCACCCAAATCCAGATTCATCATTTTTATCATGCACCTGTTCCGTTATCATGAGAATATTTTACCTGGAATCTTGCATTTCGAATTTCTCTAGAACTGTTCGAATACATTGAGCGTGGAGTATTTGAATCGTTCCTTCTTCTGTGGTTCTTCCAATCCTTATTCCTTGTCCCGGAATAATGTGTGTTCATCAAGATTTTTCATCCCAAGGACTCTATTCCGATACGCACTTATTTGTTAGAATCATTGCTAGTAGAATCATGATCCTCGCATAAAAGCATCGGTGAGTATTATGATTCCACCACTTCTCCAAGTACGAAACAAACATTTGTGTAGACCGTTTGCAAGATACAGGACTTCGATTCCCTTCGTGGAATCCATGTTCTATTCTGAGGACTCACTTTCCAGTGTCACAAAACTCTTCAAGTTCACACACTTGAATTTACGAGATATTCCCTCAACTCTTAAGTCTTTTGGAATCCCTATAGATACTTCCTCGTCGGGATCTCTATCCCAGAAAACACGTCTCAACATCTTACTGACAGACTTGGAAATTATATCCAACTACAATAGCAAGAATCGATTTGAATCAAGATGAACTCACCATTGATGCCTAGGTAACTATTTCTTCATTAACGCATTTCCAACTTCTTCTCGAGGTTATTCTGCGAGACCCACAGTTCAAGAGAGGTTCCGCACCAAGCCTCCGAAAAGCACTTATAGAAATTCTGTGACGTGGTATTTTAACCATCACAACTCATTCATATTCAACGGGACTTCTACCCTAAAATCGCAGGCAATACGCGCGCGAACGGCGAAACGACTTAAGAAAAATTCAGCTACTCCGCAACACGTCCTCAGCACAGCGTCACTTACCGTGCCATCGACTGAAAATAAAGAGGGGGGGGCGCACGCTCATAAATGATAAATCGAATATTTATTACAAAAATATCTGGCCTATATTCTTTACGTTACTTCTGCGCGGTGATATATAAATCTACATATCTCTAATAACCGACACTTGTCAGAATGACTCTGTCCAAAAAAATATCAATCAATCGCATAAATTGTCAAAATGTCTCTATTCCTGAAAAATATAAAACACTTCACAAAAAGGCCATATCACACTGTCCGATCACTCGCGAAATCTACCTGCACTCCGTAGAGTGCAGCTTGTCCGGTCCCTGCACCGATATTTTCCCCACAATCTGCTCCAAAATTCTATCGTCCAAAATGGCCGCTCAACGGCTCTCGCAACGCGCGCGCAACGGCAAGCACCCAAAATGGCTTGTGCTCCGATGGTCGTTTGTCCCACGCGCTCAAGCAACAGGTGCACGATCACGCATCTGGCTCCTACTCCAGCTATGACTCATCCGAGGTTTACTATGTCCTCATCCACGCACGCCTCCTCCAGGAGGTCTGTCCTCGACACGAATTTTCTATCGCGCGCACGTCTTCCCAAACGTCTTGTCCACGAGCACACGCCAAAACTCTACTAAATCGCTGCTCCGAATTTCTCCACGCGACGCGGTTGCTGCTCCGAGTTCGCTGGTGCAATTTCATAACGCGCGTACGTCACTTGGAGACGTCTTGTCCACGAGCACGCGATGCACCAGCTCACGAGGTCCCCCGGGAGTCCAGTTTGTCCGCGGGCACGACGGTTGCCCTCCGCGACGCGCGAGGCTCTTCGCACACCCGACGAGAGAATCTAAGAGAAATAGCAAGACCACTCACCGTTTGATGCCATTGTCCGTTGCTTGATTATTTTTCCTCGCTCCGTCCAAATGTGACGTCCCACAATTACACGAGTCCAATCACAGCAGCTACTACTCGTCCTGGGCAACCGGGACTCCTGGGGGACTCGCGGCTGGGCACGTGCTCCGAATTAAAAGCGCGAGCGCGACTAGTACGTGTGTACTGCACCGGGTCAGATATACAAGTGTCACAATGGCCGGTTCATCTTCATCAGAAGCTCGCCTTCGTCTTCACCGAAGAGAAGCTCTTTGATTGGTCTGTCCAATTTTACCGGAACACCGGCAGCGCCAGCTAGTGGCTGAGCGCGCCAAATATTCAACTTCAGTCCACTATACTCGTTCCATGCCGTAGCTCAGATTCTACGAAATTCACTTCAAGTCCGTCAATTATAGTATATACGGTCCTGATGCCTCCACCCAGAGAATATTCTGTCCTGCTCACGCGCATGCACCGCTAAAATACGCGTGGAGGCATTCCGCACTCGCGCTCACCGCAACTCCATGTTTTCACCTCATATAGCTCTTATACCCGTCCGTATTGCAGCAGTATATCTATATATACTCGAGGCTGCCCATAGCAAAATGATATCCAGCCCGCATGGCTGCAGTATATCTATATATATATGCTGTGCACAGTCCGAGTGCAACATTTTCATGTGTACATAACCCTAAGTATACGTAGACGTCGTCCGCAAGCACAAATTCGCCCAGTGGCCGCTGTCCAGGTATCCGTCCGTTGTATTTTCGTGGCCACGACCGCCCGGGTGTGGCCCGGATGTATATGCCCGCAGCGCCGCCGCATCTCGTCCACCGCGAGTCAGCTGTCTGCTCTTGCCGCGTGTACCGGCCTGTCCGTCATCGCCGTCTTCCGCTGGGTCACCCGGTCCCATCCGTGTCCGTGTGATGGTCACCCGAGCGATGGGTGGCCATCCTAGCGTTATTTCAATGGTGCGCGGGTGTCTCATACACCAGGTACACGATGTACCTGTGTAACAGGTGATACGTGGGTACATAACCCCATTGCTGCAGGCATGCTCGCTGCCCCGGGCTGCAGCGGATGGGGCGATTGCCTGGATGGCTGGCAGCCCGGGGAGCGCATCACGAGGAGGGCCACCCAGCTGCTGCATGCTGTCGTGTCACCCGGGCCCCGCATGCCATCCGCACCGTCTCCTTGCGTCTTGCTGCAAATTCCGTACCCTCGCTCACCCGCAGGCGAGGGCCTCGTCCGTCATCATCGTCGCCGTCGTCCGCACGCCGGTGTGTACACACTTGCCCCGGGGCATGGTGTTGAGGAGCAGTATGTCCGTGGGATGTGGGAGGGCCGGTGTGGACCCAGAGCAGAGCATTTATAGCACTTTCTGGTGGGGCAACTGTGGGCAAAGTGATTCGGCTGATTGCAGTTGAAACAGGAGCCCTTACTCATTTGCTCGTCTTTTATCATACGGTCCCCACTGACCCTCGCTCGACCCGTGCCTGGTGGCCTGCGTTGTCCATACCCGGCATACGGTGGATACGGATACATCATCGGATACTGTGGCCATCTTCCGGGATCTGGCATCCAGGGCGCCATCGCGGCAGGTTGTGGCTGAGTCGTTGGTGGTGGAGCACTTGGCTGAGGTTGACTCGTCGGAGGTGCGGTCGTTGTTCGAGTGTCGACAGGGGCGGCTGGAGTACTCGGCTGAGTAACCTTGGCACCAGTTTTACCACTCTGATTCCTGTTGCGGTTCTGCTGAGCACTCACCCCCGGTTTGGGGGCCTCGGCATCGGTAGGCTCCGTCCCGGCAGTCTCATTTCGCCCCGGCTTACCCCGTGGAGGGACCTGATTCGATCCCTGGTATGCGGCACCTGGTATACGCGACCTCTCCTTGGGGGGAGATGCAGTATAGCGAGCGTCTAGGTCTTTGCTACGCTCAAACTTCTGACCATAGTATTGTATGTCTTCTAACGTTCTAACTCTCTTGGTTTCCGAGTACTTGCGCAGTTCTGGCAATAAATTCCGACGCACAATCTCAAACACATCACGGTCACGGGGTGGTCTCTTGAAATGCCCCAAAACTATTTTTATGCACGTCAAATACTTGGCAACCTTTTCACCCTTTGCCTGGGTGCGATGTTGGAGCTCGTCCATCACATCTTGACGGTCCAAATGTCCGACATACTGATCTCTGAAGGCATGCTTAAACTCTGGCCACGTCTCAAACTCATCTTGATGAGTACGATACCAACTGCGGGCATCTCTGGTCAGCGCGGCAGGCACGGCAGATAACATCTCGGCATCCGTCGCTGGCAGCATCCGCCGGCAGTCCTTGAGATTGGCCAGGAACTCCTCCGGGCCTTCTCTGTCCCCCCCCACCGAAGCTAATCTTCATGCTCTGCAGCATTTGAATAATTTGAAACGTCCTCGCGTTTGCCTGACCCGCCTGACTCCAGTTAGAGTCATCATCTGAGGTATCATACTCAGATTCGCTACTCTCACGACGTATGTGATTCCTGCGTCTTTCGCGGTGACCATCCCGAGAATCTCGTAACCTACGTCGCCCCCCTCGTCGCCTAGATCTATTCGAATCCGACCCTGAACGTCTATCACGGCGTGAGTTCCGCGGAAGAGAGTTATCTGATGAACTATCTCGGCTACCGTGGTTACCATGGCGACTATCGCGCCACCTATCGGCATCTCGGGGGTTATCTCGGCAATTGCGGTGGTCCCTGGGGCGGTGACGTTGAGTATGGTCACCTGAAGTTTGTCGTTGACCCGTACGATCAATTTGCGATGAGCACCGAGGCCCTCGGTTTCAGGTTGGTGGGTCGACACGACTGCAGGAGCCCCCGACAAGGTGGTCGCGGTGGTGCGGCACGGCACTCGACCCGGCACGTCGCCCCTCCGCTTCTTGAGAGTGGCCTGGAATCACCCGCTCTTGACCCGGCACAACACGATTTCGGCAACTGTCCACCGATCGATCACGCGGATGTCGGTTCACATTAGTGTCTGTTCGCTGAGGCTGGCTCGGAGGAGAACGCTTCCGCGTCTCTGGGACTGTTGGTATCGGCTCGACACGGCTGGGACGTCTGCTGGATGCACGTTCGGTTCCGCGTGGGTTCACGTTGGTATTCTATTATCAGTAGGTGGCACACGCGAGCGCCTCTCACTGGGTGGAAATTCCGGTTGATCCGCGCAACTGCTGAGGCTATCTAGCGAGGGTTCACGACGCCTCGAACTATTGAACGTGTAACCTGGCGGTGGTTCGTCGTCACTCGAGTCTCGATAATTTCCGCGCTTAATTTTCGGTTCACGGCAACTGGCACGGTTTGAACGCGGCCTATTTTCCCGAGGGTCATCTATACCGAACGGAATTTTGTCGTGGTCCCACCACATCGTTTCTCCACGTGAGAACTCTGGATTGCGCTCGGTGAGGCGATTCACTGTCCGGTAGTCAGTTCCTAAAAGGCGATGTCCCACTGGGTGTTGTGGTGGCATTGGCAGATAAGGTGGATCTACAGGCAAGCCTCGTTGACTCGATCCACTCCGGTGACCCACCGACTCGCTGTTACTTTCAGCTTCCGACGACTGACTCTCCTCGATGATCTCGACTCGTCTGGCATTAACTGGCCTAGAATTGACCGAAACAGATGGAACCACCGTCCCGCTAGGCCTGGTTCGTGGAATAGCACCATTCCTAGGGCTCGGATTGAACAACAAGTCATCGGCATATACGGGAGGCGGTTGCTGCGATCCCGAGGCAGATATCAGCGCATCTGGAATCGCGGCGCCTGCTAATATAGCACCCGACATCGCGGCCATCTGTGTCATCAATCGATGACTCGATTGCGAGATCAGCAGACTACTCCTCGGCAACTGAAACGGCACATGGCTAACAGCTGGGGAGGAAATGGGACCCGGAATACTACTCGTCACCCGCACGGCAGATTGCGTAGTCGTCGACACTGATGTGGTCACCGTAGTCGTCGCGGCAACAGTCGTTGCCGCGTGGTGCCGTTGTGGTCGATGCGGTCGTGAGGGTCGGAGCAACTGAAAAGGGTGGTAATCCGGAAGTTGCAGGCCACGGCAGAGTTGACGTCGAGTCAGCGACCCCGCTGCGCGATCCCGTCGACGAGGAAGTCGTGGTTGACAGAGAGACTGTAGTTGACGAAACTAACTCGGTCGCTGCGGCTTCTGTATTAGTTATGATGCTACTCTGTTGGGACGTTTCACGGCGAGACCGGTCCGAACGTCGCCATGACTCTGGATGTTCGGAGGGGTCCACACCCCCGGCCTCGTCTACTTCTGGTTCCCATGGTACATCTGCTTCTGGGAAACACTCTCTGAGCTCCGCCCTTACCAGTCGCGAACGCGTGCTTTCACGAGTTCCTCTATCATTCAGACCTTTTGCTTGCAGCTGTCTCGTTACCGCTGCTCCATCTAACGCGAAAATTAATTGAGATACCCACTGGTAGCGTTCATCCCTCTCCAACAACGCTATGAGCTCCATATCTCCGCACCGCAGCAATCCTGGGATCATAGGTCACGGCGGCAAGGCTTTCGGTCTACCCCTGGCCATCCCAGACGCAACCCACTAGTCCAAAAACCCGGCAAAAGTACGGCAGCTAACTTCAAACCCTGTCAAATTCCCAGCTATACCCACTAAGGCTACTTGGTATTACCGCAGTACACGGCAAACCCTCCTAAAGTTCCGTGAGTCTATGCACACGCGTCACTACACTCAGTTAACTGAGTCTCGACAACTCCCTAATCGATCACTTCCAAGTTTCGTACAGAAAACCCGAAGAAAATCCCCAAAAATACCCTGCCAGAGACCACAATAATGATTGGAGACAGGAGAAATTCTTTAGAATTTCCTCGGCAAGGATAACAGGTACCTTCAGGAGCTGTAGGAAAATCAAACTCGGCAAGATTCCAAATATATTCAAATATCAACCTTCAAAAATATTCACACACATGCAAGGGAGGATAAGCCAGCGTACACAGGCAGGGAGAAATTTCCTGGACTCCGGGAAATTTGCTACGGGACCAGTGAACCGCAATAAGATGCTATGGTAACTCTACGTGAGACTCAAGTCCCACCAGGAATGATTTGACTGGGTAACTCTACCAAATCCTAGGCATCAGGGCTGCAAATGGGGTACAACTATTCAAATCAGGGAGAAATATTCGCTTTCACTATGACTATTGTGTGGGAGAGGGTACTACACTACTACTACACGCGGTGAGCCTCGTACGCACGCAAGAATACGGGAAAACCAACGATTTTTCCCAGCAGACGCACTTGAACGACTCCTTCGCACGCCTAGCATGCACCGCAACAATCTGAAACTGGGCAAAAATCGTTCAAAAATTTTTAAAAGTGGCTAAAGTCCACTGAGAAATTTTTCAGAACGGGTAGAGTGCGTTCAAAAATTTTTCCGAACGGCGAAACACGTTCAGAAATTTTCACAAGTGCCTAAGATGCACTCAGAAAATTTTTACACACGGCAAAAGTCGTTCAGAAATTTTTAAAAGTGGCAGAAGTCCACTGAAAAATTTTTCAGAACGGCAAGAGTGCGTTCAAAAATTTTTCCGAACGGCAAGACACACTCAGAAATTTCCAAAAGTGCCTAAGATGCACTCAGAAAATTCTTACACACGGCGAAATTCGTTCAGAAATTTTCAAAAGTGGCAAAAGTCCACTGAAAAATTTTTGAGAACGGCAAGAGTGCGTTCAAAAAATTTTTCCGAAAGGCAAAACACGCTCAGAAATTTTCAAAAGTGCCTAAGATGCACTCAGAAAATTTTTACACACGGCAAAATTCGTTCAGAAATTTTCAAAAGTGGCAATATCCCACTGAAAAATTTTTCAGAACGGCAAGAGTGTGTCCAGAAATTTTTCCGAACGGCCAGATCGCGTTCCAAGCTGGCTAGAGCAGCTAGAACGCGCCCAGGAATTTTTGGAGCAACACCAAAATCGCGGCAGCACGAGCTACGGCAATAAAATCACAGTACAAAATTTTCAAAGTCGCGTGAGTCCTGTCACGGTCGCCATTGTGACGTGGCAAATGGATTTACGGGTCACACTTATTTATTTAATCAAGACTCTTAACCTAAATTGCAGGTCTCGCGCGCAAAGTTCGGCAAACGCGACTCTAGATTCTAACTGGAACCCAGCTTTACTGCGTCACTCGTTCTCTCCTTACCTTATTCGCCTGAAAAGTCGAAAAAAAGGGAGAGGGGACGCTCACACTCGAAATAATTGAATCGCAGTTTATAATAAAAGAATAATCTCGGCACTATATTCTGTATACGCTACTTCTACGCGGTCGATACAAAAATCTACATATGGAAATCCCGACAAGTAGCACTCCGGAAGATTCAGTAATTATTATCAAAAGGGTCTCTTTCTCATTAAAATGTCTCTCAAAATTCCCTGTAAATCACAATGGAAAAGAAAACACTACACTATCTCGGCACACAGTCTCGGCAAGAATTGGGACTCCAAGTTCGAACGAGCACGCTGCTCCGAAGCACTCACAAAATGGCTGCTCCGCGGCAATTTCCCACGCCACGCTCACGACTCGAGGCAAAAAATGTCTATCTGCCCACGCACGAATTTCACCCACCTAATTTGGGTGAACACGACACGCCCGCGACTGCTGGGGTGTGCTGGAGTCTTGGCAGAGTGTCAGGGTGCACTCCAGCACCGTCAGCCTCCCCAGGAGTCCGGTTCGGCAAAGCCCGACGATGGCTAATACGCGCGCACGAGGCTCTCGAGGCACACGCGAGAAAATTCACCAATTGCTAATAGAAAATCAAGACCACTCACCGCTATGATGCGACATCCTGGCAATCCTGGCAATAACTCCTTGACTTCCTTCAAATAATGCAAATATGCGACCCTTGTCGTCGAGTGAGCAACCCTGGACTCCTGGGGGGCTCACGGCAAGAACTTTGGAGCACTAGGCGAAAACGCAAGAACGTGTGGTCACTCTCGAGGCAATCCAACAAGTGGCACAATGGCCGGCTCCCTGCCGGCAAAGCTCTTCTTCTTCCTCAATAAATGAGGCTCTCTGATTGGTCGGCAGCAAGAATTTTGATTGGCTCTCAAAATCCGCGAAAAGCCAACATCGCCCTCTGGTGTCTGAAGCGCGGCAAATTATGAACTATGCGTTCGAACGCAAGGCAGCAAATCGTCAGCAAGATACAGAATTGACGGCAGAAATCTGCTTGGCTGTGGGTACGGCACTGTTTTCTGGCCTCCACCGGTTGCCTATTCTATCTCACTCGCACCCACGGCAAGCATCTGTAAGCGTGGAGGCTCTGCGCAACTCGCTATTGCCTCCACTCTTCGTACTTTCAGGCTATGCAATCAGGCACACGAGTATACATATACCTATATATACTCGTCACGGCAACGCTATACCTATATAGGTATTCATCACGGCAACGCTATACCTATATGGGCAGTCATCACGGCAATAATATTCACTCGCAGTCTGCCTAGGCAATCTCCTACATGTCCACACACATACATAATGGCCTGTGTGTGTCGCCTGCATACCATTTTCCACCCAGTGGTGGATGTCCGGGTATCATCAGGGCCCCCGGGTCGGCAAAATGCGGTATAACCTACCCTGAGGTAGGTATACCCGTTGACAGCACCCTCGCGCCGGCAGCAGTAGCACGGCAGTGTGTCGTCTGCGCGAGCCCGCGTGCACATCGTCATCATCGTCGTCGTGGTTCTCGGGGTCACCCGGGTGTCTCAGTGTTGTCGTGCGTGCTTGTCCTCAACCCTTCCGAATGCTTCTGAGGTCCATATCTTGCTCTGGCTCAATGATATGGGATGTGTTGTGTAGAATATCTTCATTCCGTAACAGAGGCCATTGGAAAGCATCGTATTATATTGATCATGACTTTTCCTCACTCAGCAGATACCAAGGTCACCTCATCCCTGCCAGGAAATATTCTTACGAGAATGGTTGTAACACGAGGTCCCCGTTTAAATACATAGGATTATTTTTCACTCGACCGCGCCGGAGCTACGAAATGAATTACGCGACTATTTCATCATTGTTTGAGCACTACTTTACCCAAGAGAAGTTTGTCGGATATGTCCTGCTATGTTGATAATTTCCAAATTTTTTAACGGAAGTGGCCCGATTTCTGAGATTTCCTATATATATATAGGGAATATATATATATCCTATATATATATATATACACACACTAGGGGGGCAAGCCCCCCTACTTGCTCCCTCGCCAACCCCCCATTTACATTCAATTGTATCTTAGTATGATTTCATTCGAAAACGACACATGAAAAATAGTGATGTCTCGGATTGGTTTTTCGTGGTTTCGATTCGATTCTGTAGTCCAAAATATGAAGTTTCCACCCACTGGGAGGTCCCCAAAAGAATTTCGGCTTCGCCTGCGAAGCTATTTCTGTTTCGCTTTTCGATCCCACCACAGCATCAAAATCATGATCTTTTTTACAAAATTGAATATATCTCGAGTTTGGCTAAAGGTAATGCAACGCGGTTTGCGTCATTCGGAAGGTCTCAAAAAAACCTATCAAAAGTGACGTTGGAAATTTTTGTTCAGCCTTTTCAGGCCTTGATCAGGCAAAATCCGAAAAAATCAGGCTAACCTGATTATCTCAAAAAGCAATTTTTTTTAATTTTTAAAAATATGATTTCTCATGCAAAATTGCACGATCTTTGGGATGGAACTGGTCCAAAGTTGTTTTTTTACGGTTTTGTGCGTTTTTGGGCCAATTTTCCAATTTTTCATTCTTCGACCAATCAAAAAACAGAGAATTCTGGACATGCGCGTGGTTTACAGGATTTCAAAGTAGTCCCAATCGGAAGCTGAAGAAAGGACCCCGCCATAAATGATAGGATTTTGGGTTTCAGCTAATTTTGCTGAATCGGGAACCGAATGATTGAGCTCGATGAGCTGATCAAAACTCACTGTTATCGTTAAGGCGAGGGGATAGGGCCGCGCCATATTGAATCGGCCCTAGTGACATGGTGGGTGCTGATGTCACCAAGTCTCTGAGATTTCAAACTCGCGTGATCAGCGGGGGTGGCCACGTATATGGGCAAATCTCACGAAGTATGCGGTTTGGCCGAACAGGCCTATTTTCACGTTGTCAGAACAACAGTCGCGTTATTTCCGCCGCTCGCATTAGATCATTTTGAAGATCTACTCATATTTAATAGTTCTGCATCATTCAGAAGTCTAAAAATTGCTATAGAAAGGTACTGGGAGACGCTTCTTCGTGACAAAATCACAATTTTCGACCGAACAGGGCCATAGTTCTCTCACGCCTTAGCTCGCCACAGGCGGGGCGGTTCACCGATCGGTCTGAAAATTGGATATGTGATGGATTATAATACATAGAAACATATAATTTTCGCCCGAGGCTGTGCCTATCAATGCGTCGGAGTGCCGATGATTCGTTGGAGCGAACTCCGATTCTACATTTTCTCCTGTATCGCTCTTCTAATGGATGCAGCACTCGGGGCGGTGAATATTTCGTATCTGTAGAAACGACATATTATTCTACATCCAAAAACCTACAAATCTAGCCCAAGAACGATAGTGTGCTCGATTCCGCACGACGATGCGGCTTGAAATGAGAAAAGTTATTTTCGCGTAAATGGGGTCAAAAAAATCGTTTTTCGTGTAGCACACGAAAATTTCGATTCCGTTGGGATGGAAACCACGTGTAAACTGATATTTGTACCTCAAGAAATGACTATGATAATCGCCCCTACTACAGCCTCATATCGGTCGCGATGCGAGGCTTGTGAGGATCGACAAATGACGAAAATGAGCGTTTCGACGGTTGAGGCACATCTACATTTTGTACCACAGACCTTCAGAAAACACTGTAAACCATTGAACTCATCTCTCTTCTTCTATTCCAACACCAAGGATGCCATGTATTCACATACACACGAGCCAATTAGAATTACGAAAATATGAGGGTCCCACGCAAATACATGGGAAAAACTTCTACACCCTCACAAATCCACGGCGGGGCTCCAAAATGATTTACGCAAGTATTTCATCATTGTTTGAGCATTACTTGGACCAAACAAAAGTTTATCGGAGATGTGCTGCCATTCTGGAAATTCTCGAAATTTCAAAGTCGAAACCGCATAGTTCCTGAGATTTGCCCATATACTTCTCCCTGTTGAATCTGTGTATTTGTAGATGTATGTATGTGTATGTATGTGAAAGAACCTTTGGAATCTCTGATAACACGTATTCATGATAAGGCGCATACATGCAATACAACATCCATATGTGCATGTATGCGGCTGAATGGAGCAGATAATGAATCAAGATTCTCAAACTATAGTCTTGCTTAGCGATGGCTCAAAATCAAAAGATATCCTGAACTCTCATGAATAGACTCGGTTTCATTGGCCTGTATTTCTAGATCATAGGCAGAATGTATGAGTACAGTGGATTTGTTTTCAAATCATTCAGATATCCTGATGGGTTTGAGACTGACTTTCAAAGACCAGGAATCTCAAAAAATTCTGTTCATGGAATAACCAATCTTTCGTGCAGTTATAAAACTTTGTGTTCAATATGTCAGTTTCAGATCATGAAAATAGTTATACAAACTCATAAATTCTCAACCGATCCCCAAATTTGAACATGGAATCATCCCTCTGAAATATAAGGATCTTAGCAGACATAATTTCAAATTCATTTCAGTATTCCAAGATTGACTTTATCTCTTAAAATGACCCGGATACGCCATTTTGACCAAGTATTCTAGGATATTGAAACTGAAACTTTGAATAAAATGGTCAGAATGATCAGGAATGTTTTAGAGGCCCAAACAAAATATTCACACTCTGTATTACATCAATACATCTTGATGACATTGAAATTTACAATATAACTTTCTAATCTTTGGTCACAAAAATTTCAGAATTCAACCAAATTCCAACTGATTTAGATAACTGAACATGGAATCATCCCTCTGAAATACAGAGATCTTGGCAGACGTGGTTGAAACTTCCCCTCAATATTGTAAGATTGACTTTATCACTCAAAATGACCCGGATGCGCCATTTTGATCAAGTATTCTAGGATATTGAAATTGAAACTCTGAATAGAATGGTCTGAATGATCAGGAATGTTCTAGAGGTTCAAATAAAACATTCACACTCTGTATTCCATCAATACATCTTGGGGGCAATGAAATTCACAATATAACTTTCTAATTTTTGATCACAAAAACTCCAGAACTGAACCAAATTTTAACGGATTCAGATAACTGAACACGATTCTATGGTTGGAGATGGATACGTGAAAAACTGTGATATAGTTAGGTGTTAGTCAGTTCAGCACATTTCAGGGTAGTTATCTGTCACTCATGAGAATATAAGGAAAATCGATCGAAGAGTTGAGAAGAAAGGCTGGACCCCATACATACAGGCAGAGACAATGATGGTCAAAGATCAATGTTCAGCATGCAGGGGATAATAGTGGAGGGAAAGATGAGAATCACAATCGAACGATCCCAGCGAGATGGAAGAAATGGTCGAAGCTGACTCCCTATCAGGGGAAGTTTTTGGAATAAAAAATGGATTTCAGTGAAATAATTGGAGGAATTTCTCGTCACGGGGTGACAAATCAATGGGGTGGAGCGGATTGTAGAAAGCGGTGTAGGACAGATTTCAGAAGGCAATGTGGGCGGATAATAGGGAGAAATGTGCGATGGGCATTGAAATGGGGAGTGGAGCGAATTCTAGAAGGGAGTATAGGGCGGTGTTGAGTAGGTAGTGTGGGGCGGATTATGAAAGAAATACGCTGCTAAAAGTAATTAGCAGAATGCTTTCTCACGGCGTTATATGATAAGTATCATAACTATTGAGGAAATATCATATAATTTGAGTTTTTCCTCTGAGTAAGCATTTAACAGAGATTTGGGTCATCTGAAAATAGGTTTTCCCAACAACAAAAATATCTATTTGGTTGAGAGGAAATTTCGATACAGTTGGTTTTAATATGATTAAACTGGGAATCTTGGCAAAAATGATCTTTTCCCGGAAATTCATTTGAATAATGTTTTACGGATTTTGAGAGAATTTGGTATCAACCAATCGATTCAGAATGGTGCATGAGAAGGTGTTTAGGTCATTAAGATTGAGATGAATGAGTCGTGGAGGAATGATACGGGGGAAAAAAGAATATTATTGAAAATGTTCTACTATTTTTGAGTTATCCTTTTGAGAAAGCTTTTGAGAGAGATTCAAGGTTCCTAGATTGAGATTTTTCTAACAATATCCGTCGTTTCGTTGAGATGGAATTTCGATGCAGTGGGTTTGAGAATGATGAAAGAAAGAAGTCTTTCGTGGAAATTTTGATTTTTTGGAAAATTCGGAATCTGTAAAGGTTGAATGAAAATTCGGTATTAACCAATCGATAGCTCATGCAGGGAAAATTCTAATCTAGGTGACTCAATTCACGGTGGGACTGTGTTAGGAGAAGATATTTATGTATTGAGAGTCGAAATTTGAGCAATTTCGCTCCAAGAAAGCCATGGATCAAATTTGATTGAGAGAGGGAAGCTGCCAAATCACTGGGGTATCAGAAATTGGATTGTGTCCAACTTGTCGAGAGCCAAAAGTTGATAAGGTTAACAGTAAAAGAGAAACAGTGTGCGGTATAAAACAACGTTTACACACACACGCACATTCGAACACGGACAAAGGGGCGCAAAGATGAGTCTCTGACAGATTCGGGGGGCCGTTAGGAGGAAAAGTGTTAACTACAATTGATAGATTCTGGTGAGAGGAAGAGAATGGTTTGAGGCTTTTCTAGATGAAAGGAATTTTGTTGGAGGATGTATTGGTTTCAAAGAAAAATTTGATCAAACTTTCGTTAGGGTGAAAACAAAGCTTCCTCTTTGGAGGAAGCAAAAATGAGGCGGACTTTGAACAACAGTGTGGGGCGGACAATAAAATGGAGAGTGGGGCGGATTTTTTATGGAAGTGTGGGGCGGACAATAAAACGTAGAGTGGGGCGGATTCTGGATGGCGATGTGGGGCGGATAATAAAATGAAGAGTGGGGCGGATTTTGAACGGCAGTGTGGGGCGGCGTGGCGCGGAGTGGGGCGGTGTGGGTGCCGTGAGGCGGAGCGGGGCGGCGTGTGGGGCGGTGTGGGGCGGATTGTAGAATGGAGTGTGAGGCGGAGTTGGGCGGTGTGGGGCGCTGTGGGCGGAAGATGTAAAAAGAACTATATAGTATAGGGAGATATACACACTAAAGGGGAAAGCCCCCCTGCTCGCTCCGCTCGCCAACCCTCACCTGGATCAGAGGAACTTATAGTCCCCTTCCCTCCATAAAATTAATATCACAATGAATACTCATTTTGGAGCCCTATGCTTGGCCACTCAGTGAAGCGTCCCAGCAGGCTTTTTGACTTGGTGCACGGTCTTACACGGGATCTTCTCACAGTTGACTGGACAGGGCTTTGTGAGCACACGACTCAACAACCATGCGTCAAATCTATGACCATTGTTGTGAGAAGTAATATGACGACGCTTCGGGGAAATTAATGAATATATCATGTCAATCAGGAATAGGGGATTCATATACCCAAGAACCAGTTGAGTTGAGCCACATAGCAGACAACGGTAAAATTCGCCCCGATCCCAAGAAAATCGAAGCTGTACGCAACCATCCTGTACCTACAACTGACAAGGAAATCTGGCAATTTTGAGGACTCGCTTCGTATTACCGCAGATTTATCAAAGGTTTCGCAAACATAGCATATCCGCTGAATTCACGTTTGAGGGGGAACGTGAAATTTCATTGGGGACCGGAACAGCAGGAAGCTTTTGGAAAATTGAAGAAAGCTATCTGCAAATACCGTGTATTACGTCCACCTGTGCATGACCTCCCTCACCTGATCATAACTAATAGTTCTGACTGGAAGCACATCAGGAATCAGCTGAGAAGTATACAAACGCGCAAGATATCAACCGATTGTGAACTTGACGCGATTAGAATTACCTGAAGTCAATGGCAATACAGATGAATTAGATTTAAGTGAACACTAGTGAATAATCTCTGAAAATGGAATGAATCAGAACAATACTAAAACCCCGAAACCAAAATCCAGCATGAATCGCAAATGGCTAGATATGCAAGATAACGATGTCAATATGAAAGGAATATCATCTGAATCCCAACGATATGAAAAGTCCGAACTTGGAGAACCTAAGGATGAAACACGCATTCCTATGACACCGTCGGAAAATTCAAAGATGTTGGATAGGAAAGAAATTTCGTCTTTCAATCTGTCGGGGAATTGTACGAGTCAATCTCCAAACTCAAGTTCAATCGTACGATTTTGCAATCACGGAGAACATGAAGAATGCGCGAAACTCAATGGAATCCTGAAACGATACACAGATATCTCAGGCGATGGAAATTGCTTGTTCTATCCTCTCATCGAATTATTTGGTTGGAAAATCACACCCGCACAATTACGATGAGTTCTCTTGTGTAGTGAATTCTTACCAGATCGCGCAGATCCCTCAGAAGCATTAGAAATTCTCAGTTCTGAAACTGAGTAGGGGGGCGCAGACACACTCTTCATCTTTTCACGACATTCTCAACCAAATATCTGCGTTCATTTACAGTGTCGAGATTAAATAAGGTACGCGTACATAAAAGCTACTCTCTCGGAACAATTCATACATCGCCACCTGTATGAGTTGCATCTTACCCCATACATCGTTGAAAGCCCGAACCCGATGAGTGAAAGTATTGAGGACAAGTCAATCCCGAATGAATCGTTTCAAGAAAATATGTCTGTAGCAGAACCCTCCATAAGTCAGGATCAAACTTCTCCTCAACTCGAACAAGCAACATCACCTTCATACGGAGATATGACCACTCGGAACGGATTATCTGATGAAAGGCAAAATACTACATCCAAAAACACAAGTATGGCTCCACAAATTACAACCACTCGTAGGAATAACGCGATGATTAGATATTGAATCGCAGGAGCGTGGCGACCCCAAGGGATTCCCACATGGGTGATAAATGAGAATGGAATGGATATATTTCCGGGAGTGATGAAGTATAAATCATCATACATTTGCGCATAACAATAATCTCGTTTATACAATTGCAGCAGATTCACGAACTGAAACAGGAGTATTCAAGGCACTTATCATGAAAGAGTATAAAAGCCACGACGAACTGCATAGCGAGCAACGAGCGATTGGAGTGTGGCGTCCCAGACGACGCAACAGTTGGTATAATATTCCTCAACATGGAGAAATATTATTCCGGCCTGATCAGCAGAGAACGTATAAGCAGGTCAGTAAATCAGCAGAATAAAAGCCTTAGCCAGTAACTGGATGTTACACGTGTTACATGTAACATGTGTAACATACCATGGGAAATTCAACAGAGAGCTCTGCCAGCATTGTAACACATGTGTTACAATCTTGAGTAGAACACTTTCAAAATAATTCTTCCAGTCGAATCATCAAAATTAACTCGTGTTCGCCCGTATAAATTGGAACAACAAAATCCATTCTTCGATTTAGTCTGTGACAAAGCTCTGCCAGTAATAGGCTGCGTGTGTCCCAAGTTCACTGAAACTCACCTGAGTGCGCGTAGAAAACGCACGATGGAGTCATATAGAAGTGCGCACTCGTAAGCTTGATTTAATCCCGTCGAAAATTAGGCCGACGTTATCCGCCTCAGCTGCATAAGGGCCAACTACGAATTCGCCCTGCTTATACGTTCTCGCCTGGAAGAATCATCATCTCTTCAAGTAGACTTGTGAGTTCGCTCAGATCAAGTCTCATCCAAATTGTACTTAGATATTAAGTTCCATTTCGTTCAAGATTTTATCATTTAATATAAATAAATCTAAACTCAGTTTGAAAAACTCTATTTCATTCTTTTCCGGGAAGCCAACAATAATTAGATCTTCTATTTCGAAAGTTCTTAGATTCGAATCGATCCATTCATTCATTCATTCATTCAAAAGTAGTAACTCAGCTCAACTTCTTAGATTCGAATTGATTTATTAATTCATACATTCAGAAGTTGTAACTCAGCTCTTTTGAAATCAATGAATTCAACATTCTTTCAAAGAGGCACTGATATAGAATATCCGAAAAAATCAACAAGAAGTATAACAATACATACATACACATATATATATATATATATATATATCATCACATATCTGCACCAGACGACGACCCAACTGGATAATAAAGAATAGGTAGGTGCAACTGGGCAGTCCGCCCGTCAGCTGTTTCCAACAAAATAAATCATATATTTCTCATCCCGGGCCCTCCGCTCGGGTCATAACAGAATAAATCATAATCTCTGATTACAGCAATGAGGAAATTTTCGGAATGTTCATTAATGGTACGCCGTGATCCGAAGCACTAAGACCAGACCTTACGTCAACACTCAAAACTCTCAGAGTATTACTCAGTCAGATGAGAATGAAGTCAGTGCAGAACTGACACCAAAATCCTTCTATGGAGACCGCACACAGTAAGGATCCGTTCCGACCGAAATCGTACCGGTTCACGCCTCGAAATGGCAAGTAGAATCATCTTCCTCGTGTGTGAGTATATCGAGGCCCATTTTGATAAATTGGCGATTTTGGCATATTTCCTCTATAATCTTTTGATAACTGAGGAACGGCCTGTTTTATCGAGAAATGTGTAGAGAAAATCCTTGTAGAGCTTTCAAAAATCTAAAAGAGCATGCCTTGTGAATCTCTCAAACGATGCGTGTACTTCGAGTTGTGAGGTGTCTTTATTCAAATAGTCAAGTAAGTAAGCTCCTGAATTCGTTCACTAACCGGCTAAACTCTTCTAAGTCCTCCAGTTTTGGGCTGAAATGATAGGTGGTACATCCAATAATCAATATTAATGAGAATCATTGTTCAAGAATTCGGGCAAGGCGTTAAAAACAATGAGAAACATGCATTTCTCCGTCCTTTTTTCGGTTTTTCCATTATGAGTCGGAAAATATTGGTTTTTTGGGAAAATTTGTGGAGAGGTTATTCGTAGATCTCTGAACGATCTACAAAATTGGTTTCCTCACTTTTTCCCGTAAAATGCATCCTTTTGGAGTTATTCCTGATCGAAGTTATAACCGAATTTGTTTGAATGAATTCGCCAGAATTGTTTATAACGGGTTCAAATTATTTTTCCTAGGTAATTGACTTGATTTGGAAAAGAAAAGGTCTCTTGGTATTTTTTCCTAAGTTTGATCGTTTTTGAGTAATGAGAAAAAGCAGATTTCGCAACTTCCAAGTCAAGTGCTGTCATGAAAGCACCGCATTGAAGGTTAGAAGTCGCGACATCTGCTTTTCCTCATTACTCAAAAATGATCAAACTTAGGAAAAAAAATAACAAAAGACCTTTTCTTTTCCAAATTAACTCAATCACCTAGGATGAATAATTTGACCCGTTATAAACAATTTTAGCGAATTTATTCAAAGAAATTCGGTTATAACTTTGATCAGGAATAACTCCAAAAAGATGCATTTTACGGGAAGAAGTGAGGAAACTAATTTTGTAGATCGTTTAGAGATCTACAAATAACCTCCCCACAAATTTTCTCAAAAAACCAATATTTTCCGACTTATAATGGAAAAACCGAAAAAAGGACGAAAGAATACATGTTTTTATTGTTTATTCATGACTTGCCCCAATTTTTGAACAATAACTCTTATCAATATTGATTATTGGATGTGCCACCTATCATTCGGGCCCAAATTTGGAGGGTTTGGAAGAGTTTAGCCGGTTACTCCTAGAAGGAAGCGTCTTCTCGAGGCTTACTTACTTGGCTAAAAGTTTCATGGATTTTGAAATATTTCGTGTCTCAAATTTCATATCCCTAACCGCTTTTGCAATGTTAGAGGATGATCCACGGATTCATTTCTTATTAATTATCGAGGTTCTGCTTAACACAGCTCAAGAAAATCTTCCAGCATTCCATAGTATGTTGAAAATATGGAGTTCGAGACATGATGTACCATAGAAATCTTAAAAAATCCGTGAAACTGGTAGAAAAGACGCCTCACAACTCGAAGTAGACGTACCATTTGAGAATTCTCCAGAGCGAGATTTTGTAGATCTTTCAGAGTTCTACAAGAAATTTCTCCACACATTTTTTGATAAAACGGGCCGTTTTTGAGTTACCAAAAGAATAATGAGGAAACATGGCAAAATCACCAATTTATCGAAATGAGCCTCCATATACTTATACACGGGAGAAATGTATTCACTTGCCATTTTAAGGCGTGAACCGATACAATTCAGGTGAAAACGGATCCTGGCTAGAATTTATAGTCGTTCCCCTTACGAAAAACCTTACGAATTGCCTTGCGGGATACCTTATGGCGGGTTTACAAATACTTCCCAGCAAGCAGCTAGGGTCACTAGCAACCAGCTGATTATATTTTTTCGCGGCATATGCGCTCAGGATTTGTCAGTCTGCTCCGGTCTGCTCCGCGCTGTGTAGTGCTGTTCGCGTGGACAACGTCAAACGTGTGTGCATAAAGAATGAAGAATTGTTTTGAGGGATGTAATGGATGAACTGGAAGATTTCCTCGACGCTATCGACGAATTCGGCAATGCACTAGAAAATGCTGTCGTCAGAATGCCCAAGAGATATGTGCGTGACAGATTCAATCCATTGGAATACTACTATGACAATGATTTCAGAAGGAAGTACAGATTTTCTAGACATGAGGTAGTGTATTTTCTAATGACTCTGAAGTTCCAATCGATTATCTTAATCGAAAGTCGTAAGTTTTTTTCTTGAATTCGAACCTCTGTTCCAAAATTTCTCGATTGGGATCGCTTTTTTGTGATGAAAGAAGGTGCCTGAATTTTTCGCAACCCCCCCCCCCCCCCCCGGTGAATGCCGACACCCCCAAATCGGGGATTGAAATTCGGGAATTTTTTTAGAACGGGCCAGGAGGCTCTGTTCCAAAATTTCTCGATTGGGATCGCTTTCTTGTGACGAAAGAGGGTGCCTGAATTTTTTGCAACCCCCCCGGTGAATGCCGACACCCCCAAATCGGGGGTTGAAATTCGGGAATTTTTTTAGAACAGGCCAGGAGGCTCTGTTCCAAAATTTCTCGATTGGGATCGCTTTCTTAAGACGAAAAAAGGTGCCTGAATTCTTTGCAACCCCCCCGGTGAATGCCGACACCCCCAAATCGGGGGTTGGAATTCGGGAATTTTTTTAGAATGGGCCAGGAGGCTCTGTTCCAAAATTTCTCGATTGGAATCGCTTTCTTGTCACGAAAGAAGGTGCTTGAATTTCTTGCGACCCCCCCGGTGAATGCCGACACCCCCAAATCGGGGGTTGAAATTCGGGAATTTTTTTAGAACAGGCCAGGAGGCTCTGTTCCAAAATTCGTCGTTTGGAATCGCTTTCTTGTGACGAAAGAAGGTGCCTGAATTTTTTGCAACCCCCCCGAAGAATGCCGACACCCCCAAATCGGGGGTTGAAATTCGGGAATTTTTTCAGAACAGGCCAGGAGGCTCTGTTCCAGAATTTCTCGATTGCGATCGCTTTCTTGTGACGGAAGGAGGTGCCTGAATTTTTTGCGACCCCTCCGGTGAATGCCGACATCCCCAAATCGGGGGTTGAGAATCGGGAATTTTTTTAAGAACGGTTCAGGAGGCTCTGTTCCAAAATTTCTCGATTGGGATCGCTTTCTTAAGACGAAAAAAGGTGCCTGAATTTTTTGCAACCCCCCCGGTGAATGCCGACACCCCCAAATCGGGGGTTGGAATTCGGGAATTTTTTTAGAATGGGCCAGGAGGCTCTGTTCCAAAATTTCTCGATTGGAATCGCTTTCTTGTCACGAAAGAAGGTGCTTGAATTTCTTGCGACCCCCCCGGTGAATGCCGACACCCCCAAATCGGGGGTTGAAATTCGGGAATTTTTTCAGAACAGGCCAGGAGGCTCTGTTCCAAAATTCGTCGATTGGAATCGCTTTCTTGTGACGAAAGAAGGTGCCTGAATTTTTTGCAACCCCCCCGGTGAATGCCGACACCCCCAAATCGGGGGTTGAAATTCGGGAATTCTTTCAGAACAGGCCAGGAGGCTCTGTTCCAGAATTTCTCGATTGCGATCGCTTTCTTGTGACGGAAGGAGGTGCCTGAATTTTTTGCGACCCCTCCGGTGAATGCCGACATCCCCAAATCGGGGGTTGAGAATCGGGTATTTTTTTAAGAACGGTTCAGGAGGCTCTGTTCCAAAATTTCTCGATTGGGATCGCTTTCTTAAGACGAAAAAAGGTGCCTGAATTTTTTGCAACCCCCCCGGTGAATGCCGACACCCCCAAATCGCGGGTTGAAATCCGGGGATTTTTTTAGAACAGGCCAGGAGGCTCTGTTCCAAAATTCCTCGATTGGGATCGCTTTCTTGAGACGAAAAAAGGTGCCTGAATTCTCTGCAACCCCCCCGGTGAATGCCGACACCCCCAAATCGGGGGTTGAAATTCGGGAATTTTTTTAGAACGGGCCAGGAGGCTCTGTTCCAAAATTTCTCGATTCGGATCGCTTTCTTAAGACGAAAAAAAGTGACTGAATTTTTGCAACCCCCCCCCCCCCCCGGTGAATGCCGACACCCCCAGATCGGGGTTGAAATTCGGGAATTTTTTTAGAACAGGTCAGGAGGCTCTGTCCCACAATTTCTCGATTGGGATCGCTCTTTTATGACGAAAGAAGGTGCCCGAATTTTTTGCAACCCCCTCGATGAATGCCGACATCCCCAAATCGGGGGTCGAAATTCGGGAATTTTTTTAGAACAGGCCAGGAGGCTCTGTTCCAAAATTTCTCGATTGGGATCGCTTCCTTGTGACGAAAGAAGGTGCCTGAATTTTTTGCAACCCCCCTGGTGAATGCCGAGACCCCCAAATCGGGGGTTGAAATCCGGGAATTTTTTTAGAACAGGCCAGGAGGCTCTGTTCCAAAATTTCTCGATTTGGATCGCTTTCTTGTGACGAAAGAAGGTGCCTTAGTTTTTCGCAATCCCCCTGGTAAATGCCGACACCCCCAGATCGGGGGTTGAAATTCGGGAATTTTTTCAGAACGGGCCAGGAGGCTCTGTTCCCAAAATTCCTCGATTGGGATCGCTTTCTTGTGACAGAAGAAGGTGCCTGAATTTTTTGCAACCCCCCCGGTGAATGCCGACACCCCCAAATCGGGGGTTGAAATTCGGGATTTTTTTTAGAACAGGCCAGGAGGCTCTGTTCCAAAATTTCTCGATTGGGATCGCTTTCTCGTGACGGAAGAAGGTGCCTGAATTTTTCGCAACCCCCCCGGTAAATGCCGACAACCCCATTCGGGGGTTGAAATTCGGGAATTTTTTTAGAACAGGCCAGGAGGCTCTGTTCCAGAATTTCTCGATTGGGATCCCTTTCTTGTGACGAAAGAAGGTGCCTGAATTTTTCGCAACCCCCCCCGTAAATGCCGACACCCCCAATCGGGGGTTGAAATTCGGAAATATTTTTTAGAACGGGCCAGGAGGCTCTGTTCCAGAATGTCTCGATTATGTTCGCTTTCTTGTGACGAAAGAAGGTGCCTGAATTTTTCGCAACCCCCCCGGTGAATGCCGACACCCCCAAATCGCGGGTTGAAATTCGGGAATTTTTTTAGAACAGGCCAGGAGGCTCTGTTCCAAAATTTCTCGATTGGGATCGCTCTTTTATGCCGAAAGAAGGTGCCCGAATTTTTTGCAACCCCCTCGATGAATGCCGACACCCCCAAATCGGGGGTTGAAATTCGGGAATTTTTTTAGAACAGGCCAGGAGGCTCTGTTCCAAAATTTCTCGATTGGGATCGCTCTTTTATGACGAAAGAAGGTGCCCGAATTTTTTGCAACCCCCTCGATGAATGCCGACACCCCCAAATCGGGGGTTGAAATTCGGGAATTTTTTTAGAACAGGCCAGGAGGCTCTGTTCCAAAAATTTCTCGATTGGGATCGCTTCCTTGTGACGAAAGAAGGTGCCTGAATTTTTTGCAACCCCCCTGGTGAATGCCGAGACCCCCAAATCGGGGGTTGAAATCCGGGAATTTTTTTAGAACAGGCCAGGAGGCTCTGTTCCAAAATTTCTCGATTTGGTTCGCTTTCTTGTGACGAAAGAAGGTGCCTTAGTTTTTCGCAATCCCCCTGGTAAATGCCGACACCCCCAGATCGGGGGTTGAAATTCGGGAATTTTTTCAGAAAGGGCCAGGAGGCTCTGTTCCCAAAATTCCTCGATTGGGATCGCTTTCTTGTGACAGAAGAAGGTGCCTGAATTTTTTGCAACCCCCCCGGTGAATGCCGACACCCCCAAATCGGGGGTTGAAATTCGGGATTTTTTTTAGAACAGGCCAGGAGGCTCTGTTCCAAAATTTCTCGATTGGGATCGCTTTCTCGTGACGGAAGAAGGTGCCTGAATTTTTCGCAACCCCCCCGGTAAATGCCGACAACCCCATTCGGGGGTTGAAATTCGGGAATTTTTTTAGAACAGGCCAGGAGGCTCTGTTCCAGAATTTCTCGATTGGGATCTCTTTCTTGTGACGAAAAAAGGTGCCTGAATTTTTCGCAACCCCCCCGGTAAATGCCGACACCCCCAATCGGGGGTTGAAATTCGGAAATATTTTTTAGAACGGGCCAGGAGGCTCTGTTCCAGAATGTCTCGATTATGTTCGCTTTCTTGTGACGAAAGCAGGTGCCTGAATTTTTCGCAACCCCCCCGGTGAATGCCGACACCCCCAAATCGCGGGTTGAAATTCGGGAATTTTTTTAGAACAGGCCAGGAGGCTCTGTTCCAAAATTTCTCGATTGGGATCGCTTTCTTAAGACGAAAAAAGGTGCCTGAATTTTTTGCAACCCCCCCGGTGAATGCCGACACCCCCAAATCGCGGGTTGAAATTCGGGGATTTTTTTAGAACAGGCCAGGAGGCTCTGTTCCAAAATTCCTCGATTGGGATCGCTTTCTTGAGACGAAAAAAGGTGCCTGAATTTTTTGCAACCCCCCCGGTGAATGCCGACACCCCCAAATCGCGGGTTGAAATTCGGGGATTTTTTTAGAACAGGCCAGGAGGCTCTGTTCCAAAATTCCTCGATTGGGATCGCTTTCTTGAGACGAAAAAAGGTGCCTGAATTCTTTGCAACCCCCCCCCCCGGTGTATGCCGACACCCCCAAATCGGGGGTTGAAATTCGGGAATTTTTTTAGAACGGGCCAGGAGGCTCTGTTCCAAAATTTCTCGATTCGGATCGCTTTCTTAAGACGAAAAAAAGTGACTAAATTTTTGCAACCCCCCCGGTGAATGCCGACACCCCCAGATCGGGGTTGAAATTCGGGAATTTTTTTAGAACAGGTCAGGAGGCTCTGTCCCACAATTTCTCGATTGGGATCGCTCTTTTATGACGAAAGAAGGTGCCCGAGTTTTTTGCAACCCCCTCGATGAATGCCGACACCCCCAAATCGGGGGTTGAAATTCGGGAATTTTTTTAGAACAGGCCAGGAGGCTCTGTTCCAAAATTTCTCGATTGGGATCGCTTCCTTGTGACGAAAGAAGGTGCCTGAATTTTTTGCAACCCCCCTGGTGAATGCCGACACCCCCAAATCGGGGGTTGAAATCCGGGAATTTTTTTAGAACAGGCCAGGAGGCTCTGTTCCAAAATTTCTCGATTTGGATCGCTTTCTTGTGACGAAAGAAGGTGCCTGAGTTTTTCGCAATCCCCCTGGTAAATGCCGACACCCCCAGATCGGGGGTTGAAATTCGGGAATTTTTTCAGAACGGGCCAGGAGGCTCTGTTCCCAAAATTCCTCGATTGGGATCGCTTTCTTGTGACAGAAGAAGGTGCCTGAATTTTTTGCAACCCCCCCGGTGAATGCCGACACCCCCAAATCGGGGGTTGAAATTCGGGATTTTTTTTAGAACAGGCCAGGAGGCTCTGTTCCAAAATTTCTCGATTGGGATCGCTTTCTCGTGACGGAAGAAGGTGCCTGAATTTTTCGCAACCCCCCCGGTAAATGCCGACAACCCCATTCGGGGGTTGAAATTCGGGAATTTTTTTAGAACAGGCCAGGAGGCTCTGTTCCAGAATTTCTCGATTGGGATCTCTTTCTTGTGACGAAAGAAGGTGCCTGAATTTTTCGCAACCCCCCCGGTGAATGCCGACACCCCCAAATCGGGGGTTGAAATCCGGGAATTTTTTTAGAACAGGCCAGGAGGCTCTGTTCCAGAATGTCTCGATTATGTTCGCTTTCTTGTGACGAAAGAAGGTGCCTGAATTTTTCGCAACCCCCCCGGTGAATGCCGACACCCCCAAATCGCGGGTTGAAATTCGGGAATTTTTTTAGAACAGGCCAGGAGGCTCTGTTCCAAAATTTCTCGATTGGGATCGCTCTTTTATGCCGAAAGAAGGTGCCCGAATTTTTCGCAACCCCCTCGATGAATGCCGACACCCCCAGATCGGGGGTTGAAATCAGGGAATTTTTTTAGAACAGGCCAGGAGGCTCTGTTCCAAAATTTCTCGATTGGGATCGCTTCCTTGTGACGAAAGAAGGTGCCTGAATTTTTTGCAACCCCCCTGGTGAATGCCGACACCCCCAAATCGGGGGTTGGAATCCGGGAATTTTTTTAGAACATGCCAGGAGGCTCTGTTCCAAAATTTCTCGATTCGGATCGCTTTCTTAAGACGAAAAAAAGTGACTGAATTTTTGCAACCCCCCCCCCCCCCCGGTGAATGCCGACACCCCCAGATCGGGGTTGAAATTCGGGAATTTTTTTAGAACAGGTCAGGAGGCTCTGTCCCACAATTTCTCGATTGGGATCGCTCTTTTATGACGAAAGAAGGTGCCCGAATTTTTTGCAACCCCCTCGATGAATGCCGACACCCCCAAATCGGGGGTTGAAATTCGGGAATTTTTTTAGAACAGGCCAGGAGGCTCTGTTCCAAAATTTCTCGATTGGGATCGCTTCCTTGTGACGAAAGAAGGTGCCTGAATTTTTTGCAACCCCCCTGGTGAATGCCGAGACCCCCAAATCGGGGGTTGAAATCCGGGAATTTTTTTAGAACAGGCCAGGAGGCTCTGTTCCAAAATTTCTCGATTTGGTTCGCTTTCTTGTGACGAAAGAAGGTGCCTTAGTTTTTCGCAATCCCCCTGGTAAATGCCGACACCCCCAGATCGGGGGTTGAAATTCGGGAATTTTTTCAGAACGGGCCAGGAGGCTCTGTTCCCAAAATTCCTCGATTGGGATCGCTTTCTTGTGACAGAAGAAGGTGCCTGAATTTTTTGCAACCCCCCCGGTGAATGCCGACACCCCCAAATCGGGGGTTGAAATTCGGGATTTTTTTTAGAACAGGCCAGGAGGCTCTGTTCCAAAATTTCTCGATTGGGATCGCTTTCTCGTGACGGAAGGAGGTGCCTGAATTTTTCGCAACCCCCCCGGTAAATGCCGACAACCCCATTCGGGGGTTGAAATTCGGGAATTTTTTTAGAACAGGCCAGGAGGCTCTGTTCCAGAATTTCTCGATTGGGATCTCTTTCTTGTGACGAAAGAAGGTGCCTGAATTTTTCGCAACCCCCCCGGTAAATGCCGACACCCCCAATCGGGGGTTGAAATTCGGAAATATTTTTTAGAACGGGCCAGGAGGCTCTGTTCCAGAATGTCTCGATTATGTTCGCTTTCTTGTGACGAAAGCAGGTGCCTGAATTTTTCGCAACCCCCCCGGTGAATGCCGACACCCCCAAATCGCGGGTTGAAATTCGGGAATTTTTTTAGAACAGGCCAGGAGGCTCTGTTCCAAAATTTCTCGATTGGGATCGCTCTCTTAAGACGAAAAAAGGTGCCTGAATTTTTTGCAACCCCCCCGGTGAATGCCGACACCCCCAAATCGCGGGTTGAAATTCGGGGATTTTTTTAGAACAGGCCAGGAGGCTCTGTTCCAAAATTCCTCGATTGGGATCGCTTCCTTGAGACGAAAAAAGGTGCCTGAATTTTTTGCAACCCCCCCGGTGAATGCCGACACCCCCATATCGCGGGTTGAAATTCGGGGATTTTTTTAGAACAGGCCAGGAGGCTCTGTTCCAAAATTCCTCGATTGGGATCGCTTTCTTGAGACGAAAAAAGGTGCCTGAATTCTTTGCAACCCCCCCCCCCCGGTGAATGCCGACACCCCCAAATCGGGGGTTGAAATTCGGGAATTTTTTTAGAACGGGCCAGGAGGCTCTGTTCCAAAATTTCTCGATTCGGATCGCTTTCTTAAGACGAAAAAAAGTGACTAAATTTTTGCAACCCCCCCGGTGAATGCCGACACCCCCAGATCGGGGTTGAAATTCGGGAATTTTTTTAGAACAGGTCAGGAGGCTCTGTCCCACAATTTCTCGATTGGGATCGCTCTTTTATGACGAAAGAAGGTGCCCGAATTTTTTGCAACCCCCTCGATGAATGCCGACACCCCCAAATCGGGGGTTGAAATTCGGGAATTTTTTTAGAACAGGCCAGGAGGCTCTGTTCCAAAATTTCTCGATTGGGATCGCTTCCTTGTGACGAAAGAAGGTGCCTGAATTTTTTGCAACCCCCCTGGTGAATGCCGACACCCCCAAATCGGGGGTTGAAAACCGGGAATTTTTTTAGAACAGGCCAGGAGGCTCTGTTCCAAAATTTCTCGATTTGGATCGCTTTCTTGTGACGAAAGAAGGTGCCTGAGTTTTTCGCAATCCCCCTGGTAAATGCCGACACCCCCAGATCGGGGGTTGAAATTCGGGAATTTTTTCAGAACGGGCCAGGAGGCTCTGTTCCCAAAATTCCTCGATTGGGATCGCTTTCTTGTAACAGAAGAAGGTGCCTGAATTTTTTGCAACCCCCCCGGTGAATGCCGACACCCCCAAATCGGGGGTTGAAATTCGGGATTTTTTTTAGAACAGGCCAGGAGGCTCTGTTCCAAAATTTCTCGATTGGGATCGCTTTCTCGTGACGGAAGAAGGTGCCTGAATTTTTCGCAACCCCCCCGGTAAATGCCGACAACCCCATTCGGGGGTTGAAATTCGGGAATTTTTTTAGAACAGGCCAGGAGGCTCTGTTCCAGAATTTCTCGATTGGGATCTCTTTCTTGTGACGAAAGAAGGTGCCTGAATTTTTCGCAACCCCCCCGGTAAATGCCGACACCCCCAATCGGGGGTTGAAATTCGGAAATATTTTTTAGAACGGGCCAGGAGGCTCTGTTCCAGAATGTCTCGATTATGTTCGCTTTCTTGTGACGGAAGAAGGTGCCTGAATTTTTTGCAACCCCCCGGTGAATGCCGACACCCCCAAATCGCGGGTTGAAATTCGGGAATTTTTTTAGAACCGGCCAGGAGGCTCTGTTCCAAAATATCTCGATTGGGATCGCTCTTTTATGACGAAAGAAGGTGCCCGAATTCTTTGCAACCCCCTCGATGAATGCCGACACCCCCAAATCGGGGGTTGAAATTCGGGAATTTTTTTAGAACAGGCCAGGAGGCTCTGTTCCAAAATTTCTCGATTGGGATCGCTTCCTTGTGACGAAAGAAGGTGCCTGAATTTTTTGCAACCCCCCTGGTGAATGCCGACACCCCCAAATCGGGGGTTGAAATCCGGGAATTTTTTTAGAACAGGCCAGGAGGCTCTGTTCCAAAATTTCTCGATTTGGATCGCTTTCTTGTGACGAAAGAAGGTGCCTGAGTTTTTCGCAATCCCCCTGGTAAATGCCGACACCCCCAGATCGGGGGTTGAAATTCGGGAATTTTTTCAGAACGGGCCAGGAGGCTCTGTTCCCAAAATTCCTCGATTGGGATCGCTTTCTTGTGACAGAAGAAGGTGCCTGAATTTTTTGCAACCCCCCCGGTGAATGCCGACACCCCCAAATCGGGGGTTGAAATTCGGGATTTTTTTTAGAACAGGCCAGGAGGCTCTGTTCCAAAATTTCTCGATTGGGATCGTTTTCTCGTGACGGGAGAAGATGCCTGAATTTTTCGCAACCCCCCCGGTAAATGCCGACAACCCCAGATCGGGGGTTGAAATTCGGGAATTTTTTTAGAACAGGCCAGGAGGCTCTGTTCCAGAATTTCTCGATTGGGATCTCTTTCTTGTGACGAAAGAAGGTGCCTGAATTTTTTGCAACCCCCCCGGTGAATGCCGACACCCCCAAATCGCGGGTTGAAATTCGGGAATTTTTTTAGAACAGGCCAGGAGGCTCTGTTCCAAAATTCCTCGATTGGGATCGTTTTCTTGTGACAAAAGAAGGTGCCTGAATTCTTTGCAACCCCCCCGGTGAATGCCGACACCCCCAAATCGGGGGTTGAAATTCGGGAATTTTTTCATAACAGGCCAGGAGGCTCTGTTCCAAAATTTCTCGATTGGGATCGCTTTCTTGTGACGGAAGAAGGTGCCCGAATTTTTCGCAACCCCCCCGGTGAATGCCGACACCCCCAGATCGGGGGTTGAAATTCGGGAATTTTTTTAGAACAGGCCAGGAGGCTCTGTTCCAAAATTTCTCGATTGGGATCGCTTTCTCGTGACGAAAGAAGGTGCCTGAATTTTTCGCAACCCCCCCGGTAAATGCCGACACCCCCAAATCGCGGGTTGAAATTCGGGAATTTTTTTAGAACAGGCCAGGAGGCTCTGTTCCAAAATTCCTCGATTGGGATCGCTTCCTTGTGACAAAAGAAGGTGCCTGAATTCTTTGCAACCCCCCCGGTGGATGCCGACACCCCCAAATCGGGGGTTGAAATTCGGGAATTTTTTTATAACAGGCCAGGAGGCTCTGTTCCAAAATTTCTCGATTGGGATCGCTTTCTTGTGACGGAAGAAGGTGCCTGAATTTTTCGCAACCCCCCCGGTGAATGCCGACACCCCCAGATCGGGGGTTGAAATTCGGGGATTTTCTGAGAATGGGCCAGGAGGATCTGTTCCCAGAATTCCTCGATTGGGATCGCTTTCTTGTGACAGGAGGAGGCGCCTGAATTTTTTGCAACCCCCGGTGAATGCCGACACCCCCGAATCGGGGGTTGAAATTCGGGAATTTTTTTAGAACAGGCCAGGAGGCTCTGTTCCAAAATTTCTTGATTGGGATCGCTTTCTCGTGACGAAAGAAGGTGCCTGAATTTTTCGCAACCCCCCCCGGTAAATGCCGAAACCCCCAGATCGGGGGTTGAAATTCGGGAATTTTTTCAGAACGGGCCAGGAGGCTCTGTTCCCAAAATTCCTCGATTAGGATCGCTTTCTTGTGACAGAAGAAGGTGCCTGAATTTTTTGCAACCCCCCCGTAGAATGCCGACACCCCCAAATCGGTGGTTGAAATTCGGGAATTTTTTCAGAACAGGCCAGGAGGCTCTGTTCCAGAATTTCTTGATTGCAATCGCTTTCTTGTGACGAAAGGAGGTGCCCGAATTTTTTGCGACCCCTCCGGTGAATGCCGACACCCCCAAATCGGGGGTTGAGAATCGGGAATTTTTTTTAGAACAGGCCAGGAGGCTCTGTTCCAGAATTTCTCGATTGGGATCTCTTTCTTGTGACGAAAGAAGGTGCCTGAATTTTTCGCAACCCCCCCGGTAAATGCCGACACCCCCAATCGGGGGTTGAAATTCGGAAATATTTCCTAGAACGGGCCAGGAGGCTCTGTTCCAGAATGTCTCGATTATGTTCGCTTTCTTGTGACGAGAGAAGGTGCCTGAATTTTTTGCAACCCCCCCCCCCCCGGTGGATGCCGACACCCCCAAATCGCGGGTTGAAATTCGGGAATTTTTTTAGAACAGGCCAGGAGGCTCTGTTCCAAAATTCCTCGATTGGGATCGCTTTCTTGTGACAAAAGAAGGTGCCTGAATTCTTTGCAACCCCCCCGGTGAATGCCGACACCCCCCAAATCGGGGGTTGAAATTCGGGAATTTTTTTACAACAGGCCAGGAGGCTCTGTTCCAAAATTTCTCGATTGGGATCGCTTTCTTGTGACGGAAGAAGGTGCCTAAATTCTTCGCAACCCCCCCGGTGAATGCCGACACCCCCAGATCGGGGGTTGAAATTCGGGGATTTTTTCAGAATGGGCCAGGAGGCTCTGTTCCCAAAATTCCTCGATTGGGATCGCTTTCTTGTGACAGGAGAAGGTGCCTGAATTTTTTGCAACCCCCCGGTGAATGCCGACACCCCCAAATCGGGGGTTGAAATTCGGGAATTTTTTCAGAACAGGCCAGGAGGCTCTGTTCCAGAATTTCTCGATTGCGATCGCTTTCTTGTAACGAAAGGAGGTGCCTGAATTTTTTGCGACCCCTCCGGTGAATGCCGACACCCCCAAATCGGGGGTTGAAATCCGGGAATTTTTTTAGAACAGGCCAGGAGGCTCTGTTCCAAAATTCATCGATTTGGATCGCTTTCTCGTGACGAAAGAAGGTGCCTGAATTTTTCGCAACCCCCCCGGTAAATGCCGACACCCCCAGATCGGGGGTTGAAATTCGGGAATTTTTCCAGAACGGGCCAGGAGTCTCTGTTCCCAAAATTCCTCGATTGGGATCGCTTTCTTGTGACAGAAGAAGGTGCCTGAATTTTTTGCAACCCCCCGGTGAATGTCGACACCCCCAAATCGGGGGTTGAAATTCGGGAATTTTTTTAGAAAAGGCCAGGAGGCTCTGTTCCAAAATTTCTCGATTGGGATCGCTTTCTTGTGACGAAAGAAGGTGCCTGAATTTTTTGCAACCCCCCCCCCCCCCGGTAAATGCCGACACCCCAAATCGGGGGTTGAAATTCGGGAATTTTTTTTAGAACGGGCCAGGAAGCTCTGTTCCAAAATTTCTCGATCGGGATCGCTTCCTTGTGACGAAAGAAGGTGCCTGAATTTTTTGCAACCCCCCCGGTGGATGCCGACACCCCCAAATCGCGGCTTGAAATTCGGGAATTTTTTTAGAAAAGGCCAGGAGGCTCTGTTCCAAAATTTCTCGATTGGGATCGCTTTCTTGTGACGAAAGAAGGTGCCTGAATTTTTTGCAACCCCCCCGGTAAATGCCGACACCCCAAATCGGGGGTTGAAATTCGGGAATTTTTTTTAGAACGGGCCAGGAAGCTCTGTTCCAAAATTTCTCGATTGGGATCGCTTCCTTGTGACGAAAGAAGGTGCCTGGATTTTTGGCAACCCCCCCGGTAAATGCCGACACCCCCAGATCGGGGGTTGAAATTCGGAAATTTTTTTAGAACGGGCCAGGAGGCTCTGTTTCAAAATTTCTCGATTGGGATCGCTTCCTTGTGACAGAAGAAGGTGCCTGAATTTTTTGCAACCCCCCCTCTGAATGCCGACTCCCCCCAATCGGGGGTTGAAATTCGGGAATTTTTTTAGAACAGGCCAGGAGGCTCTGTTCCAAAATTTCTCGATTGGGATCGCTTTCTTGTGACGGGAGAAGGAGCCTGAATTTTTTGCAACCCCCCCGGTGAATGCCGAAACCCCCAAATCGGGGGTTGAAATTCGGGAATTCTTTTAGAACGGGCCAGGAGGCTCTGTTCAAAAATTCCTCGATTGGGATCGCTTTTTTGTGACGAAAGAAGATGCCTGAATTTTTTGCCAGGAAGATGCTCTCTCCCATGCCACTTACAGCGATATTGCTCTGATGAATATTTATATCACCAGGAGTAAGAATCAATATGACTCAGCAAATCTTAAACAGTTTTATTAGTTCGTATGCTCCGGCCTTGGTTCAGAATCCAGGCATCTCCATCAGAACGAGTCAAATAATGTACGTCTATATCGAAGTTTTTGTGAGGTTAGATGAGATGCCGAGCTGGCGAGCTCGCGGCGCCCGCACTCGCACGCAGCTCTTCTTCATACTGGTACGGTAAGAATGACCCTACAAGTGCCCGCAAAATTTACCCAAATTCACCGCACTTCTCCACCAAATTCGTTACAACTTCTGACGTGAAATGAAATTTACCAGACACAATTTAATTTTTCTCGACACTTATCCGCAATAAGTAGGCTGAAATGTCGGACGCTCCACGATTACCCTAACCGTGCCCGTAAATTTTACCGAAAAATTCTGGGCGCGCATTCATTACCTGGAAGCCTTCATATTTCCACTCAGACCGTTCTTCATGATTTGGGCGCTGCAACCATAGAGATTGCAACTCCGGTTCTAGTTGATGAAAACGAACTCAACGGGCGGTCACTTAAAAATATCATCCTCACAGCTTTTCAGAATGATTGGTTTTGAAATCTCAAAATCTCGAGCTTATGGGCAATAAATTGAGGTTTCCTGTCTCTGGAATCAAAAAAGCGCTCAGAAAACAACTCAATAAGAAGACATGCAGATTGAAAAATTTCATTAGTGACGAACACAAGTTTTCACACGAAAGAATGTTTTTTTCAATGAACCAAAAAATAGCGTTTTGAAAAAAATTACTCCCACGGGATCGTTCATACAATCTGTTACAGAAGGTGTGTACACACGATTACCGGGCTGTAGCAAAAAAATTGTGAATTTTATCCGTGCATTTGAAATTTTTTGTAAACCCTCGTGGTTCTTGTCACTCTTCCGCAAAGTATGGCATTTTAGAGTAACGCCAGACGTGTAATGATTAGTCATCTTCTGCTGTACAGTTTCGCTTACGCGAGGCTGGACCTCACGCGTGCGAGAATCTCTGACCGGCAGGGGCCGGATTACGAGCAAACGAGCGAGCACCTCGAGTGACGCGAGCGCGCGACACGAGCTCAAGCGCGAGAAATCGATGATATATTCAATTGAACATTGACTTTCATATTAATATCCCCTATCTATGATGGATACTTCGATACGAATTAATTAACTGTCAAATAAATAATATTCTTCGACTGTACATGAATACATTTTTGTCTCACATGCCCTTACGAGGAAATAATTACCGGTTATACCACCCGGTCCGATACCCGCGGGGACATCCTTGTGAGTTTCCTGACGGGATTTGGACCCAGCAAAATCCCCGTGGAACACTCATGGGAACTCACCGCCTTAATTTGCAAATCGAACGGTGACGATTGGACTTGGACATTTTTTGTTTAGGAAACAAAATTATTCATGAAAATTGAAAAAATCAGGAACAAATAGGAGAGCAGGCGCGGCGTTGTTGTGGTCACAACTAAATCAACCATAAAGTATATAATGCAACCTCAATTTGTGACCTCAACAACGCCGCACCTGCTCTTCTATTTGTTCCTGATTTCTTCAATTTTCATGAATAATTTTGTTTCCTAAACAAAAAATGCCCAAGGCAATCGTCACCGTTCAATGTGCTAATTAGGGCGGTGAGTTCCCCCATGAGTGTTCCACGGGGATTTTGCTGGGTCCAGATCATTCATTCGTGTACAGTCGAAGAATATTATTCATTTGACAGTTAATTAATTCATATCAGAGTATTCATCATAGATAGGGGATATTAATATGAAAATCAATGTTCAATTGAATATATCATCGATTTCTCAATTATGGAATATAATTGTAAACATATCACCAATATCGATTTATCATCAACTGCATATAATTCCAAAAGATAAGTTGAGCTTGGACCGTGACGTTGACTTTGCTCGACGGCAATAGCGGTTCCGCCCAGCTGTACACCAAGAGCCTAACCCGACTTGGCCTTTTCACGAAAAGGCTGGACGAGTCGGCCTTTTCACGAAAAGGCTAGGCCGATGGTGTAAGGAAGTGGAAGGGATGAGCGCTGACACGATTGGCCGGCTCTTCATGAAGAGCCTAGGATTTTCATGAAAAGGCTGATTTCACCAAGAGCCTGCGACATATATATGTCGGAATCACTCCAAAATTCGATCATATTACACCACCATGCCGAAACACCACTCTCTTCTGTGGGTGGTCTCGACTTTCACGGCTATCTTTGTTGTAAAGTTGTATAGAAATTCATCAATCTCCTCCCAGAAAACATCCTCCTCTTAAATCTCCTCGGGAGCCCCACTTAACTCATGTACTCTTGAGCTCTTTTTTTCGGAGCAACTGCCTCTGTCGCTCACGACACTGCATCTCGATTCCTGATCCTCGTCAATCCTTTCTCCCAGCCTCACTACATTATCACTCTACCCCCTTCATCTCATTCGACTCATCAGTCTTTCATCATAACTACATGTTTGTGTCTTCCTTGGCTGATTTCGTTGCGACTCTCATTGAGTATATCGTAGAGTAAGCAATCAATGACAAGATATTCTCCTTTCACCCAAGAAGAGCTGTTCGATTTTTTCGCCATGGAGTATATCATGTGTAACCTATCCTGCACACGTGAACATACTGCAAAAAGTCTACCAACTGTCACGAATGTTAGAGTTCTTATCTTTTTCTATCTTTTCTGATCATCTTATCTTCAGTGACTTTAACTCTCACCTCTCACCCTATTCGAGCATTCGACCGTCCTGTCATATTCTACTGTTTCTACGTCTCACGTTCCCTTGGTCGATGGAATGTGATCAGTTTCGATCCTCCCATTTCATTTATTATATTATTTTCTAAACCTCTGATGCTTCACTCATTTCGCAGTCAACCTTTGATGTCTACCACGACGATCACGGCTCACTCTGAGTTGATCTTTAACCTCGTGCGGTTTCCGCCAGAAACTACGAGCTCGTTTGTATCCACATGGTGTAATCTGACCTCCACTACCTTGTTGGCACGTCCCACAACTCAGTGTGATTTCTCCCAGCTTTGTCTACTCGATTCTCGACTTCAAAGGAAGTCAAGCTGTCAAACGTCGATTTTTATTTTATTACCTCCTCTCTCTTTTTTCCCTATCTTTCTCTTATGTGAGCACATATGACTTGTGTAATCGGATTTTCGTCTACGGACGAATAAAGCACATGTACCTATCTATCTATCTATCTATCTATCTCTTTCTATATATCCTGTACTTTCTCATCTTTCATGTGATGAATCTATCCGCGAAGAACTCTTTTGTCTGCGGACAACTAAGATACAGCGATCAATCGATCGATCAATCAATCAACCAATCAATCTCTCTCTTTCTCTCTCTCTTTCTTTCATGTAAGCACATATGACATGTGTAATCGGATTTTCGTCTACGGACGAATAAAGCACATGTACCTATCTATCTTTTTTTTTTAAGTGGAATAAAAGGAAAAATCTGATGACAGGCTATCCCTAATGGATCTCCCACCGGCAGACCATAAGCGCTTTCATTTTGCTCACCCGGTAAACCGGATGAGCATGAATCCAACGCCCGTGTGCCCTGGGGGCTAAAACCTTCTGCTCTCAGCCCTACGATGTTGGCAAGCCATCATTGCAGAACTGGAGGCAGCTAACCACTATCTAACCAACCCACCCCGGAACCGCGTTAGCATTACTTCAGGGTGGGAGGCGTATCGCGCGCCATGAGGCGTCCCTCTTCGGTGTGTCCGCTCTTCTGTCTTCTCTCTTCGTCGTCAATGATCACTCTTCAAGTCGTCGTTGTTCGCTATGCAGCGCCCCTTGCTTGACGCTGCAATGCCCGTTCTCGCTCTTCTTTTCGGGTGATCGCCGTCTTGATATAGGCGGCAATCTTATCCCATGTCTCTTTGTTACGGAGCATGAACGGCAATAGATCCTCAGGGGTGATCTGATTTCCAAGCCAGTTCACGAGCTCCGCTCTCTCCGTAGCTGTGTCCATGCAATGGAAGAGTGCATGCTCCACATCGTCCCAGTCTGCCGCACACATCTGACACACCGGGGTCTCCCTCTTCTGGAACCGCTCCAGGTACTCTCCGAAGCAGCCATGCCCACTAAACGCTTGCGTCAGCCAGTAATCCAGCTCTCCGTGAGCTCGATCGATCCACCTGGCTATGTTAGGGATCAGCCTTCGCGTCCACTTCCCTTTCGTTGAGCTCTCCCACTCTTTTTGCCACTCTTCAACGGTCTCCCCCCTCTCGACGTCTCGTATGAGGGCCTTGCGAGTGGGGTTGAGTACGACTCCATCGCTCTTGAGGGTTTCTTGGCGTTTCCATACCCGCACTCTCTCGGCTACAAGCAGTCGAATGGGTGGTGTACCCGCAAGCACACAGGCTGCATGGTCAGACACCGTGCAATAAGCACTGATCGTCCGTAGCGCGAAACGCCGCTGGACTGGACCTAGCTTTGCATCGATTACGGACCCTCTAGCTACCTGCCCCCAAATTGGTGCACCGTACAGCATGATGGAATAGCTCACGGTGCTGAGTAAGGCTCTTCTGTTTGGCTTGGGGCCACCAATGTTTGGCATGAGCCGCTGGAGGGCGCCACCGACCCTGTCTGCCTTCAGTGCTGCTTCTCTGGCTTGTGCCTTGTAGCTCCATCGGTCATCAAGCCAAACCCCAAGGTACTTAAGTTCCCTCTTGAGTGGAATTTCGTACCCGTTGATGGAGAACACGGGAGTTTCGAAACTCCTCCTCTTGGTGACTAGCATCGCTTCGCACTTGTGCTCGGCAAGCTCCAGCCCGTTCTCAGGGAACCATTGACCAATGCGGTAGAGAGCTTCATTGGCCACACACTCCACTTGCCACGCGGTTTCGGCGACCACGACTAATGCCGCATCGTCCGCGAAGCCAATGAGTTCTGCCCCATCTGGCAGACTCATGTTCAGGAACTCGTCGTATTGCGTGTTCCATTCGAACGGTCCTGACACGGATCCTTGAGCTATCCCTGCAGATAATTCCAGCTCAACCCTTCCCTCATCGGTGTCACATACGAGGACTCTGTCACGCAGTCCATCGCTGATGACTGCGAGCAGGTAAGGGGGGACTCTTCCATCTAGGGACCTATAGATCCGTTTCCAGCTTGCTGTGTTGAAGGCGTTCTTCACATCCAAGCATATTATGGCACAGAACCCTCCTCCTGGTTGGGGAGCCATTGTATGGGCTCTGTGAACTCTGTCTTGTACGCTTTCTATTGCGTGCATTGTACTGCGCCCCTTGCGGAAGCCAAACTGCATCGGGGACATCCCTCCGCTACGCTCATACTCTTCCTCCGCCCGGTTTAGGATCATGCGGTCATACATCTTCCCGATGTTGTCCAGCATATTGAGTGGCCGATTCGATGATGGCTCCGCTGGTTCTCCACCCTTCCCCTTGGGGATGAGGACTAGCTTCTGCCGTTTCCACACTTTCGGGAACACTCCCGCAAGGAGACACTTATTGAACAGCTTCAATAGCAGGGTAGGCTGCTCTCGAGCCACTATTTTCAGGGCTTCATTAGGGATACCATCCAACCCCGGGGCCTTACCATTCGCCAGTCTTGTAGCAGCTCGTCTTAGCTCTTCTTCGGTGAAGAGGGGGATTGGGTCGGAGATGAACCCAGGGAATGTGAGTCTGGGCTCCCCTCTCGGGTAGAGTGCCCTGGCAATCCGTAGAACTGACTCTTTGTCAGTTGGCGCTGTTGGTCCGTCTCTCAATCGCAGTCTGCTCATGACCACCCGGTACGGTGTGCCCCACGGATCTTGATCGACCATGTTGCATAGCTCCGACCAGCATTTTTGTTTGCTGCGACGGATGGCATCCCGAAGAAGCTTCTTCGCCTCTTTGTAGGCCGCTTCGTCTGCTGCCGCTGATGGACGTCCACGTTTGCGCGCTCGCTTCGCTCGCCTCCTCTGAGCGTTTGCGCTGCGGCGAAGATCCCTGATCTCATCGTTCCACCAGTATACTTGCCTCTTCTGGACCCGGGGTTGCTTCCTCCTCGGCATGGAGGCGTCGCAGGCTCGGGTGATGGACCGGATGACGCTCGATACCGTCTCCTCCGGCGAGAGCTCTTCTCCGGGGTCCTCTGCTTTCAGGATTGCTTCTCTGAAGCTTCCCTCGTCCAGTTTGCGGACTCGCCATCCCTCGATCTGCCGTGCTATGCCTGCATCTCGGCCATGGTCTATCTTGAAGAAGATATGGCAGTGGTCGCTGAGCGTTTCCGAGTCAAGGACCTGCCACTTCGTGACTCGTCTCATGAGAGGTGCGCTAACAAACGTTAAGTCGAGCACTGAGGATGATGCCCCTCTGTGCCATGTCGCCTTTCCTACCTCGTTGAGGCAAACCAGGTCCAATTGGGCCATGGTTGTTTCCAGCGCGTTGCCTCTTTCATCCTCTGGCCCTCCACTCCAGGCTGGAGCTTTCGAGTTAAAATCCCCCGCTACTATGACGAGGCCTCTCCACTGTCTCAGACTATCCTCGAGTTCCCGCAGTTCCCGAAGGAAGACATTCATCGGTGCGTTCGGTGAGTAATAGCAGCTATACACCGCAATATCGCCGATGACTCTTCGGGCGAAGCCCGTCCCTTCGGTCGGTCTTTTTGTCTCTGTAAGGCTCACGTTCCAGACTTGGATGGCCGATCCCCTCCCAAGGTCTTCCGTGGTTCGTGGTCGCTCTTCTCGGAGATAGTGCTCTGAGATGATGAGGACGTCTGCTCCCAGTCTTGAGGCCTCTGCTTCGAGTAGACTGTGAGCATCGTTGCTCCTGCAGAGATTCGCTTGCAGGAAACTAGCCATCTTTGCGCTTTTTCCGGCCCTTCCATGCTGCTCGCGCCTGCTGGTAGGCCTTGCAGCACTGCATGCCCGACCTGTGTTTGTGGTCCTCTTTGAGGGCCTCGCAGCTCAGGCATTTCTGCTCTCCGGTAACACATACCGCTGCTATGTGGCCTTCTTCCCCACAGTTGAAGCAGCGTTTTGCCCGCCTCTCTTGTGGCTTGTCGCACTTTGCGGACAAATGCCCGTATTGCAGGCAGTTGTAACATCTCGGGATTCCGCCCTTTTCCCGGACCCGCGCGTTAACGAAGTCTACCCGGACTTTCCCTTTTGCCAGCACTTCTTTAGCGAGCCGCTCTGGCAGTGTGATCACCGCAATCTGAGTACCCCTGTATCCTGGGCGGATGGTCCGGGTCGTGATGCTGCCTGCATGCTCTGCTCCGAGTTTCTTCACGAAGGCTTCCTTAACTTCCGGGAGTGTGCTCACGTCGTCGAGGTCAAGCACTTCCAGCGTGATCGTTGGGGAAAGCCGTCGTATCTCTCCGGCGTCTTGGATCGCCCCCTTAAGGGCATCCTCAACGACCTCTGCCTACACCCCCTTCTCGAGCTCGATGAGTAGATGACCCTCTTTCGTCTTCCGGAGTTTGGAGACTTTTGAAGCCACTTGCCTCGTTTCGTCTCCTTGCTTGACTCTCTTGATCATGTCCGCGTAGGACAAACCATCTTCCTTCACTTCTATGAGGAGTGCGTCGGGTCTAGTCCTTCTCCTATTTCCCTTGTTCTTCCTCTTCTTTTTCTCCTTTTCGGCTCTCCCCTGATCCTTGGGACGCCTCTCGTTTCCCCTACGTCCCCTGTTCCGTCCCGCAAGTTGCCAGCCGGAACCAGCGTCCGAGAGCTGACCGTTATCGGACCAGGTTGTCATTGGTGTCCCTGGCGTGGATGGGGGTGTCCTGAACAGTCCAGCCCCTTGTCCTGCAAAATTGAGCTGCTCCGGTTTGAGGGCTGCTCTCTTTGCTCTTTTGATATCGGCTCCTGGTCCCTATTGATGGGGCTTGTGCGGCCTCTCTTCGTTTGGCTCCCCCATCCCGTTCTTTGTGGAGGTGGGGCCAGCGAGGATGTTGATCCAGCGGAGTCCTCGGCCATTATCTCTAGGCTGAAGCTGATTGCCTCTCTCATTTCTGAAGCTCTTGTACTAGCAGCTTCTAGCCCTTCGCGTAGGCTGCTGGCCTTCTGTACAAGCCTCTTGGTCGACTTCTTTGCTGTCGCGTGCTCGTTGACTTCCTTGGTTATGTCATCGAGTACCTTGAGGATTCTCTTCAGGAGTTCTTCCTCTCTCGTGTGAGCCTCTTTGAACTTACCCCAGCTCGTTTTGAGGTCAGCGGAATTAGTTCTGCGTGACCTCTGTTGACTGGCGCCAGGCGTCTTTCCTTCGCCAGTCTCCATCTCTTCTGCATCAACTCTCTCCTTGTTTGATGTTGATGGTTGTGTTTGGGTGGGACACCCAGTTGGCAGATTCGCTCTGAAAATTTCCAAATTCGTTGTTGTTTCTGCCATTTTTTCCCCCCTTCTCTCCTATTCCCCTCGGATTACTGTGTCTTTGTTTGTGTTAGTGGTCCCACCTACCCCCGCCCACCAGTCCGAGTACCCCGTTCTTGGATCCTCCCACTTGCCGATCGCGCCTACAGTCCGGTGGCCTCAGAAGACGTTCCAACCCCCGCACCCTGCAGCATGGTCCCGTCCGGTCACCAACCGGCACTACCACAGGAGCGGGATTTGGGGTATCCCCCCTACCGTTGTGCGGGACTGCCTGCCCTCGTGGTTAGCGAGGGGTTCGGGTCCCCCTACTACCGGCGGCCCAGGAGCGATCACTGGTTTTAACGCGGTACCCTCCAGAGTGGGCACGGACACAGCAGTGGAAGGATCCCCTCCCGGGGACTGTTGCACTGGTGGCGTGAGTGACGCGCTGTGTGTGTGGTGTCAGTGTAATGTCACTCTCGCCCGCGTTTCCACCGGAGTCTCGACCAATCGCCATGCCAACTGGTATCGTGGTAGCACTCCCTAGTTCGGCCGATCCCTATCCCCAAGAGGGTTTTTGTGGATCCTTGGGGAAGATCGTGTTACCACTCAGCGAGAGAATGCCCGACTTGATTCGGGCCCTCGCGTCACTCTTGTGATCCGATGCATATACGATAGAGATACCCTGTATCGACAAGGTCACCGCGTTGCTTCTCACCAACTTTCGGTGTGCCCCTCGAAGCCAGCATGGCCGTCGTCGGTCGGCTCAGAATGTCCACGCGGGTTCACTTATTGTGCCAGTGTGATGTTGTATTGTGTATCTGCGGCTCCTTGTCTGCGCTCGCTTATTTTGCATACTCTGCATATTCACGAGTAACCAGAGATACTGAGGATCAAATCAATCCCCAGTTACTCTGGCCGTGCCACTATCCGCACCCTGTGGACGCACCCAGTAGCATGGAGAATGCTCTACCTCAACACGGTTCCTGGGAAAGCACATGTACCTATCTATCTATCTATCTATCTATCTATCTATCTCTTTCTATATATCCTCCACTTTCTCATCTTTCATGTAATAAATGTATCCGTAAAGAACTCTCTTGTCTGCGGACAACTAAGATACAGCGATCAATCGATCGATCAATCAATCAACCAATCAATCTCTCATAGTAACTTCCAACTTGACATACAGCGAATACTTGCATTCCACTATTTCTGTCATCGAGTTCAATCTTGAAACTCGTATTATACACAGCAAACATTTGGGTTTTCCATGCACGAGAAAACTGACATTTCATCAATGTCTGATATCATTGCTTCTTATCTGCTTATAGCAATAAGGTAAAGATTAATTACAACAATCTTCCTCGGAATTATCCAACATACATGCAAAAAACAAAATTTATGAGTCACATTTGGCACTGTATTCTCACTGAAAAAGGGGTATCTATAATACATCAGAATCTTCCTCCTTTCATCATAGAGCAACAAAAATCTAAGTAAATTTGATGACATAAGACAAAGCAACACAAATATACTGGATTTGATCTCGGGAAATCATTTTTTATCAAATCCACTTATCTCACTTACTTAGTCAAGTTATTCATGGTAACACTCTGAGGTAGTGAAACAAAAAGGAATTTAGCACGAATTGCTACTAAACGTTCAGAGAAGAAGAACAGAAATAATTGGCATCTTGCTTGATTGCACTTTAGAATGTCAATCCAATGAATGAACATACGATGGTAGTGAGAATTAGGAAAAATATACTATTCTATGCTATCATAGTTTGAGGGGACGCCAGCCTCTGTATTTTCAGAGATTTTATCCTGCCAATACTGGAGCTTCAAAAGTTCCACTTGTTTGGCACAAGCTTTGACAGATAACTCTGAATTTTTCATTCCAATTTCCATCTCAGATGCCTTCTCCATGTTCTCCCAATACTTTAACTCTCGATTGGCAACAGCAAGATCCAAATTATGAATTTCAGCTTGTTGAGTTATGCATTCTTCCTGTTTTCTTGTACGAGTCTCAAATTCAACTTGAACCTCACTTGCAGGCTTTCTTGTTTTCGCTGTCGGCATGTCTTGCAATTCTGGAAGGAATAAAGAGTATCGAATCTATTCTCATGACACTGCTTATAATAGAGATCACTTGAAGGAATACGTAATACCTGCAATTTGTTCCACTCGATTACCCAATACATCTGGAAATATCTGTGAAGAGGGTAATTTTCTTTTCAAATTAGACAAATTCTTCAGAGGGCTCCTTTCCTCATCAGGTGGCTTAGAGTCAGTTGACTCCACATGCTTGGTCTTTCCGGTGACTTTTTTATCTTTTGATTTTTGAGCCAGGATCTTCTGCACTTTTGATTCTACCGAATTACGCATATCTGAGCTTTCAAGGGATTCTTCGGGGCAGAAACGAGTCAGGATTCGGACCTTTTGAGGGATGTAACCTGAGCCTTTCGTGATTCACGCGTTTCTGTGTAGCACAAATCAGTGGTGTTCATTCCCGTAAGGATCCCGCCTTCGCAAGGCATCCGTGATTTCACTAGAGTTACTCCGTGACACGCGGCTCCCGTATTGGTGCGAGTACATCACTCATCTCGTAGTGGTATTGAAATGATTTCTCCCCGTGCATTTAATCCGATATATGCGATTTTCGAAGAGACGCGGCTTACGGTGTGTGGGTTAACCCTGAATCCCGGGGGGTACGCATTATACATTCGGTAGCGTTCTTTATCTAGTAAGGGAATTTTCAAATTGGTTACGATCAATTTGTTTCTTCTTTGGATGGAAAATTGTAAAAGCTCGTCGTTGAGGTCCCATTCGGCGTCTGGGGACAAGTTTTTCATGAATTTTCCGAAACTTTGACGCCTAGTTTGGCCTAACAACAACAAAGATAACTTTCTGACCCTTATTGTTTCAAGTATTCCCATCATGCAATTATAAATGGAAGTTTGGAGAGCTTCCGTGGCGTTGAACGTGTATCCCTAGGTTTCCGCTGCCCTAAAGTACTCGTCCGGGTTTTTCGACAAAATAACGTCAGTGTATTTTCCTTCCATGATTTTACTCAAATTTCTGAGTGAGCCTAGAAGGTTGTAAATTTAAATTTCGGCTGTAGTTGAATGTTTACGTGTTTCTCGTTTTATGGGGGTGAATGAGCTCATGGCTGATTGGTGGGCTCTTCTATAGATTTCGAGTCATCTAATCTCTCGTGAACTGAAATTTTTGTTGAGAACAACTGTGTTATCTTCGGGGGAAAATTCTTGAATAATTTGTAGGTGGGTCTCTAACCGACCTATTACCATGAGAAATCCCTGTAGCTTATCTATATACATTCGGCATGCATTTGATGTACTTGGGCATGAGTCAGCGATCGTGGATATTCGGAGTTTGTATGCTTTGTTGATCACATGACAATCTGTGGGATCTAAGGTTATCTGATACGCGAAATGCGACCGTATAATTCTCAGCGTGCCTGCGTATTCAAAATGAATACTACTTCCTTCGAAAATTTGATGTAACTGGGAGGGCGAAGATTGGGTTACTGATTCTGCGGACAACGTCGCTATGATTGTGACTTTTGTGGCCCGAAGAGCCATTCACACGTTGGGACCTTCATAATCAAGATTATTCCCTCAAAGTTTTTCTGGTTTCGGCGCATATCGTTCGTTTGATGAGGGTCATTATAATATTCACTTGTGATACCGTTATTCTCTCGCGTCAAAAGGGGTCGAATCGCATCTGTCATTTCGTAAATTCTGCTCCTTGCGTTATTCCACATGAAATCCAGCTACACAGAAACCACGCTCTGCTGCCAGTTTTCGTTATGTGAGGTTTCTACCGTAATCTTCCTTGAAAGATGAGGCAAAATCTAACTTCAGCAGAGCTGCTACCACCCCATTTTCGGTAGATACCTGGGAATAGAGACTCGCGCAGTGGAAATAAATGCAGGGAAGTTCGGGATCGTTTCTGGTGTATATCCATATGGATACGTTCACGTCGGCACCGGATCGGGGAAGGATGCCGCGTGCATGAACAGTCTGGATTTCCCGAGGGCAAATAACTACACCAGCCTAGTTAGGTTACCGAAGCCTTATTTAAGTTTGATTTGTATAAGGAATAGATACGGTTGGTATATTTCACACCATAAACAAGCTACTTTGGTTGTCGACCCGTGGCGAACGAGAGGTGGAGAAGAGGAAGAGTGAGGGAGGAGAATACAATTCAAAGAGGACTGGGCCTGTGATCGCTCGAGTCCGACTCTCGATACTCTTGCATGGTTGGATGGCTGATGATCCGCTAAACGTGGCCCCTGCCCTCTATTCTGATCCGCTAAACGTGGCCCCTGCCCTCTATTCTGATTCGCTTGACACTATCTATTCGTCACCAAGTCCGATATTCATGATAAGTCTCATTCATCTTCCTGGGACTCAAGAATATTATCATGATTTTAGAATCAAACTTTTCCACTATCGTCTATTTTCTGCATGACTTGAATTGCACAATTTTGGGATCGGAGCTGGCTTATCGGCTCTAGCTCTGCCGTCCCGCTCACGAGTCCTACTCTCGACTGACTTTTCAATATTATCCCACACGACTCGTCATCTTGCTTTCGGCGTGGAGTTTCTATTCTCTTTAACCACGTCCGCGTTTTATCGCAACAAAAGAAATTCTGTCTCTTTCTCTCTCTTTTCCTCATTCGTCGGCTACTATACTGGACCCAAGTGGAGGAGTCTATTAGTATCTCCGTTGGACCTCTGCGCGTGGAATCACTTTTACTTCCCAATATTGCGAATATACTCGTGAGCACGATAAACCTCGTCTCGACTGCAGTTTGAAAGGACTCTATTCGGCCAACGGGCTAACGCTATGATTGAATGGGCTATACCGTTATTCTGTTCCGAGTTTGAGATTTTGGGTTGAATGACCCGAATGGGGCTCAGCAATGCAAGAATGTGTCATGCAACATAGAGATCTCAGGACGAATTTCTGAAGAATTCTCACACCAATAATTTTGGGATAAAATTGTCTCCTCTTCCAATTGGCTTATTCAAAATTCTAAGAATCCGCCATCGCGACCTTCGAAGGGGCGATAAACCAAAAAATCGCCGTTTTTCGAACAATTTGGGGTGGGAAAGAATTTTTTTTGAAAAATGCATTAACTTTTTAATCATCAAAATCGACGTAGATTGCTCCACCTCCGAGTTGAACCCCGAGTACAGCATTCTCGGTTAATTCTGACGTTTCCATGTATCCCATCATCATATGAGCACTAGACGATAATCATGAGGAAAGGATTCGGATTCCTCATGAGAAATGCTACAATTTTTTCTTTCGAAACACCCTGATTCCTCCATTATAATGATAGCGCATGATTGTGCCAACCCCTGATTTTTTCCCCACTTATCGGTATCACCCATTCCACTGGCGTTCTCTTGCTCCCTAACTCCGTTGATTACACAGACCCACAAAGAGAAGAGGTACCCGTACGCAGAGACCGGAACTATGTATCCCCATGCAAAATCGTGCGCTGAATTCGAAAATGCCATAACTTCTTACCGGACACCACGAAATTTTCAGAGAAATTGAAATAAAAAATTCTTGAAGTCAGGTATTGGATTTTTGACTTCGGATTCTGAAAGGGGAGAAAATTTCACGTCCAAATGCGGACTTTCAAGGTTTTTCATTTTTGGTGGTCTTTCTGGTTCAGCACCCAGAGTAGCACTCGTGATCTGAAACTCAATGTGGTACTCGTAATCTAGAACTAAATGTGGTACTCGTGATCCAGAATTGAATGTGGTGCCTTTGATCGAGAACTTGACGTTTTACTCTTGTTGTAAACTCTATCACGATCTCTCGAGAACGTGGAAGATATCTGAGGATCAAAAGTCCCACATTGGATTTTTGAACACGGGCACTTTATTGAGTTCTGTATCACGAGTACCACATTGAGTTTTGGATCACGAGTACCACATTGAGCTCTAGATAACGAGTACAACATTGAAATCCAGGTCACGAGTGCCAAATCGAGTTCTCGATCACGAGAACCACATTGAGTTTTGGATTACCAGTACCACATTGAGTACTGTATCACGAGTAATACATCGAATACTCGATTACGAGTACCACATTGACTTCTGGATTACCAGTACCACATTGAGTACTGTACCACGAGTAGTACATCGAATACTCGATTACGAGTACCACATTGAGTTCCAGATCACGAGTACCACATTGAGGACTCGTTCACAGGTACCAAGTTGGGTTCCAGATCACGAGTACCACATCGAGTTCTCGATCACGAGTACTACATTGAGTTTTTGAACACGATCGGCACATTGAGGTTTCGTTTACAAGTACCACGTTGGGTTCCAGATCACGAGTACTACATCGAGTTCTCGATCACGAGTACCACGTCAAGTTCTGGATCACGAGTACCACATTGAGTCCTAGATCACGAGTGACACATCGAGTTCTAGGTCACGATTCGTATTCGTCCCGAATTGAATAGTGGTGAGAGTAGCGAAGAAAATCAAAATACTTTCAAGAAGTTCTTCAGATACTCCAAAGATGAAACTAATGGGAAAATTGGAATATGCCTGCTCTGTCGCACAGTGGGGCTAAAAATTGATTTCGGGACAAGATTCAGCGCCACGCGGATCCTCAACCAATCGAAATGATTCAGACGGGATCTTTCCCGTCTTTCGACACTCTACTAGATTCCTCCCCGGAGAATTTGATTTAGGAAGCCACGGGGTCACAGAATCGTGTTGGTCGATCAACCAAAAATCGTCGAAAATCGAGTCTCCTCGGTCCTGGCGGAAATGTAAGATTTCCTGGTTGGGCCCAAAATACATGTTCTTGATCCCACTTGATGAGAGAAATACTCTCATCATCGCAGAACTCCGATAACCTAACTTTAAATCGGAATCTCAGGCTCAACTACCTTGGTAATCAACCTCAATCATTCAAAATCGACTTTCTACGATCCTGGCGGTAATGTACGGGATTCTAGGCGGGCTCAAATTATAAATTAGAGATACACAACGTGTAAGCCCATGTGACAGGAATTCACGAGCTTGATCCGAGGGCTTCAGAACTCTGCAACATCTCCACTCACTCAGTACTGCAATATCATCGAAATCCACGACCTCTTGGAGTATACGTCGATGTAGCCTGACAAAATGTTTCTCTAAGGTGTCAACCTCCACCTCAAATGCTTTTTGAACACTCCCACCTGGATTTGAGGATGATTTCACTAAAGAGGAACTATTTATCAGTAATCAGTACAAACTGGTCCTTTTTGCTTTTCGTCTTGATCGCCCTCCAACACGATCCTGAGCCTCCAGAGTTACCCGAATCCAGTTCTCCAGGGAGGTTCCTTGTAGAGTGAGGAGAAACGAGAAAAAGCCCGTTAGAATTGTTTCGATCGGTTTCAAATTCGCGTGGCGCAGAATCTCGTCCCGAAATCGATTTTTAGCCCCACTGTGTGTCGTACGAAGAATGTTGAGAAGAAGGTTAAAATGAAGCAAGGGAACACTAGTGGATTGAAAGTGCATTCACGTCTCTACCACCAAAGTGAATATGAAACGAAGTTTGGTTATTCTGAAGAAATGAAACGCAAGTCGTCAGATCATCAACCTACTTTGAAATTTCCAATCGTAAGTTCTTGTTAACTTTTATAACTATGTTCCATACGATCGATGATCCCGGGATGAGATGAAATTATATTTCACTTTTTTCTTCAGAAAAAACCAGAAATTGATTGGGACAGATTAATCACAGTCTGGTCGAGTAAAAGAATCTACCTTTAAATTTTTTCGACGCCAAGTTTACCAGATACTTCTTCAGTTTGTTGAGTCCTGCTATGAAAATGCCATTTTAAAAGATTCAGCTGCGATGAAACTGAGGCGCGATTCGAGCAAATGCAGAATAATCTACTCAGCATATTACAAGAAAATGACTCGTAATTCTCGTTCACGGTCGACGGATGGATCGCGAAGAATGGCCGATCGTACCACGGGATCACTGTTCATTTTATTGATGAAAATTTGTTTCTACAATCTACTGCTCTCGCCTTGGTACCGTCGCGTGGCCGTCACACTGGTGAAGATGTTGCAAAGTTATTCTACAACGTAATTAAACCAAGGAAGATGCATAAAAAAATTCAAGGAATAACATTAGATGATGCTAATAATAACGTAAGAACGAGATGGAACAGTACACACGATATGCTCGAGGTATTCTTATATTTGAAGGAAGGAATCGTCATCATGTTTTGAATGAATGCAGGCGTCAAAAAGTTCAAGTTGGAGGAAGATGAATAGTTTTTGCTAGAAGAAGTTTATGAATTCTTGCACCACTCCCAATTGATTTCAAACATTTTTTCGTCAGAGAGTTTCCGTACTTCACCAGAATTTATTGTTTCGTTCAACGTACTACTGGATAGTATTGGAAAAAGAACTTGTACTGCTGGATAGTATTGGGAAAAGAACTTCCAGAATGATGAAGTATTGCTCGTTATATTTCAAGCAAGACGAGATAAACTCCTCAAACACTATACGAAGTGCAATTGGATATACTGCGTCTCTTCAATTCTCGACCCAAGGCATGAGATCGCAGGTTTTGAAAGTACTAGCTGGGGAAGGAGATGAAAGACTGCTCGGTCCAAGTTTTCAAAGACATTTATTGCAATCAATATTGCAAAGTAGAGCAAGAGGTGATCGAGATGCCAGCTAAAAAACAAAGAGTTGAATCAGATGACTATCTAGATTCATTCTACGTTAACGAAGACAGTACAATGTGCGACAAGTATGTTGAAGAGTTGAATGAGTTGAGACGTGGAGGGGGATTCGGCACATAAGGTGAGATGTGAGGGAGATGTTTGAATAATAGGCAAGATGTACTTTACTGATACCTTTATATACTTGGAAAAGTAAGTGTAAGTGGTACGTGTGGAACGCAGCGCGAAGCGCACCCGAGATGGTCTGGGTGGCTTGGCCGCTCCGAGCGGTCTCTCGAGCATGCCGAGCATTGTCATCGACGATGCTCTGCATCTCCATGAAGTAGCGCCAAAGGAGAGAGTGCAAAGCCACGTCAAGGGACGAGGAGAGGCGCGGGCAGGAGGCCCGAGACTCACCACGTCACAGAGTATTTGAACTCTACAAGAGCAACGAGACACACAGATATTCTTCAGTGGTGGAAAAAACACCAGACCTTAAACGCATCATTGGCATCTATGGCAAGAGATGTCCGGAGTACATAAGCCTCGTCAGTCCCAGTTGAACGGTTCTTTTCGACAGGATCCTTGACTATGACAGCCAAACGCTCAAGATTGAATGACAAGACGCTCACATCACTCATGTGCGTCAATTCCTGGTCTAAATCTCTTTTGCATGAGGACATATGTGAAATCAAATATGAGTTGTTGCAATACAACAATGAAACTTTGATAAAGATTCACTTGTTGATTAGAAATTCATGATTCCATGATTATTTGGATTTGGAAAAAATTTTCCGATATTTCGATATTCACGATATATCGACCTGTTTGATATCGATGTCGGTATGTTTCTCTTGGGTTGATATGGTATCGATATCGATTCGATATCGATATTATATCGGAAAATCGCGAAACTCTAGTCACAAATACCACATTGAGTTCTAGATCACAAATACCACATCGAGTTTTTAAACACGATCACCACATTGGGTCTTGTTCACAAGTACCACGTTGGGTTCCAGATCACGAGTATGACATCGAATTGTACTTCTTTCCCCTTATGGACCTGTGTTATGGATACCATATTGTGGCCCAGACTCCCTCGCTTCAGGAGCGCTATGAGGGTGTACAGCTGCATCCGATGCTGTCGAGCATTCAGCGACGTGAGGAGTACCAGCCACCGCTTTGTAACGAGATCGGAATCACATTCACGGGAGCACCATGTGGCTTCGCAGCATCAACCACCCGACCTCTGTATCGTCGACAGCATTGACTGGAGATTATCGTTGCCACCGTGAAGGGGTTTGCACAAAAGACATCTGCACGATTTTCAAGGATTTCAGACCCCTCTCTCCCCCCTTGTCGCACCTCGTCACATTCGCGCGGAGTCCCCTTTGGAAAGATATCACATACATCACCTCCTCCTTTTATAGACCAAAATTCCATCCGAGTCATCTTTGTGTAATGAGATGATCGTCGAGTGACAGACTCACCAAAAACATGATTTAAATGATGACATTCAAATTCCATGTCCATTGTTCTCAAACAGGCGCCCCACTGAAAACGCGCGGCCGACCGGACGAGCGGCAGAGCGGGCTACCAGATGGGCGCCCTGCCGCCGTAATATTTTTGTTGGAAAGTGCACCCGGCAGGGCGATTGCTCGGCTGGGTGGCGGGAAAATTGATTTTTCCAAAAATATCGCGGTCGAGTCCTTGAATTATCACGAGTTCTTGTAGAAAACCATGAGCATCGTTAAACGGAAGGCACGAACTTTTATCCGTCCCTGTTCAATATGAACAACGAGAAAACTACCCGACTGTACTGCGGCCACGGCTTGACCTACTCGTGCACGTGAACAGCTGATCGATCGATATTTGCATCAGCAGCTGTTTCGAGATATTCACAAGATGTAAATATGCACTGAGCCGCATTATATAATATTCCAGACATACATGTTTTCCTCGTGACCAAAAGGACCTCACAGGATCATTCATGGATGGTGACCCTCAAATATCGGATGCTCTAGATCGTGCGAATCTTGACGATGACCAAGAGGATTCCGTTAGAAGAGGATTAAACCCTGGCAGCTTAGACGAGTCAAATCCTCAAGCTCGAATACAAATTTCACTCAGGATAGTATGCTAAGAGACCCTTGATCGATTGAAAGTTCCCAAACATTCATATTAGCAGTGTCGGATGGGAATTGGTTACGCTGTCCATTGAAGTACGGGATGCGGTAAGTGAGAATCTGGGATCTGTTTAATTCCGAGGAGTAGGAATCCGCAAACCGATCAACCCTCCTCCTGCAGGTGGTGGACGGGCTCCGTGCGCTAGGCTCTGAAAGCTGTTGGGAGGATCAAGGAGGGGGTGATGGAGATTCTGGAGATTCCAAAGATATAAGCCTCGATCTACGAAGGGCCAACTTAGTGGAAAATGTGAGGTTCACGATCTTTTGGAACGCATACCTGATCATGCCGAGGAACTCCCAATTCGGATTGCCTGGATCAACGTTCATCAGAGCTTCCTTCTCTTCTTTTAATTCTGCTTGACGCTGTCGCCTCTCTTCTCTATTCTTCTTCAACCTCTCAACCTCTTTGACAACATTGGATCGTCGAGTTCTTGCATTATCTTGAATTTGTTGGACTTGAGGCTGTTTCTGCCTCATAGGAAAAGAATTAGGGATTGGGAAGGTACAAGTGGTTGAGATCGGCGAGACACCGTCGAATTCTCGCCGGCTGGTCAAATTCAATTGAAGATCACAGGAACCATTGGATGAACTCGGCATCACATTCGTGGCTCTATTTGCAAGTCGGTTCAGCGGTTTGTTTGGCACTGGAAAAACATGATCATGATAGTTTAATTCACCTTCAAACGCTAAGAGGGTATCAGAATTCAGTCGGATATTCGCTGAAGCGAGCTTTGATGATATCAAATTGCTATCTCCCACATATGATACGCAGTCATAAGAATGTTCACAGCAACTCATGACACAAGACTATCTGCTGAGTGAATAACGCAATATCATAGTTATTAGTTGAGTCGCTACACTCCGAAGAGGTAAAGTCGAGTCCAACTAGCCTACTAGTCAGAGTGATGAGAGAGAACTTCCCAGAGTTCGGCTCGCCGCGACTGAATACTCTCTTCAGGATCGGGGCGCTAGGCTCTGGAACTCTCTGCCTCTCGTCTTAAGCCACACATCCCCTGTGTCAACATTCAAATCCTCGCTGAAACTTCAGCTGCTCGAGCTTGACTCCCAAGACTCTGCAATTATCCCAACTATGTCACGCAGAGTACTCCCAGTGACTGAATGATTATTTGTCTGGAAGGAATTCTGTAATTTGTGCCTTGCAAGTATATTACTTGACATAAGTTGAATCAACGACGTATCATATCCGTGATGAAACTGACTTCGGATAGCTTTGACCAAATATCCTTGTTATATTTCTTCCGTGCGGTTAGAGATTTAGAAGTGTAGTGTACGAAATCATCTTATGTATGAGAATATGTTTTCGGATTTGGAGAATTTTGTTTTTGCCTCGGGCGAAACAAAGCTTATCTTATCTCACAGGAGAATTCCACATTGATTCCCGATCGATCGAACTATCCGTGCAGTTTCGACTAAATGATCCATCTTGACAACTCGGAGTTATGGAGGAGGCCCAATTTGGGGACTTACCCAAACCCACGGAACTATCTTGGCATGATTGGACCAGGTGACATCAAACTCGATATCCTCCATCCGCTCATAAATAGATAGATGAATAGATGTCCTTCCATTCACATAGCAGCAGGAGACAATTCAATATAAATCACTTAGTGATTGTACATATTTGGGAAATCATATGGAAATTCATACTCATACTAATGGGTGGAATCAAAGGCCACGACATCTAATCTTGATGATACGGTGGCACAGAATCAACTATTAACGCGACTTCGAGTAATTCTCGAGATCCTTAGGGAGTTTCCAAAGCATGTGGGAAGACGTTCCCGGACAGATTCTTGTTGTCAGTCATGGGACGAATTTCGAGAGAGAAGATTGGGAAGTACCAAGTAGTGAGCTCTATTAGGAAGATGAAAGTGTTTGGGTGGGTCGAGGTCAAACCATTGAACTCTGTTCTACCCATCTCAACTGGCTATCTTGAGACTGGGAAGCTGATGAGGAAGCCTATTGATAAATGGACAATGACAATATCAAGCTAGGGTCCGATGTGGGGCGAATAATTGAGCGCAACATATGCCATAATGATGAGGAGATTCCCACTGAAACTGCCCAATGTGTTTCCCCACGTGTTCCTCCATGCGTGAATACACCTGATATTACGGCTGTGAAAAAATGGAGTGGGACATCTCCAAGGATACGTGCAATGACACAGGCGCAATGTGGTACGAGTATTGAGCGATCCCCGATTGACAATAGTACGATTCATCCACGTACCATCCTCGCGTGTTCGATCGGAACAAAACCCCAAGCTCTATTCAAGCCTTGAGAATCGCTTGGAACGCTTGCTGCACATGAGATTCAAGATTCGAATTTTCGTGGAGATGCAAGGTTTATTTATGAATGTCAGGAAAAATCGTATGGAAAACGAATTGTTACTCCGCTTCGGAACAATTCTTCGCTTTCAAAAGTATAAGATTTAAAATGCATCCTTTCAATTTTTTGACAATTAGATCTAAATGTTGTTCAAACGACATTGACTTCTGATTGTCAGAGAGCAAAAGAGGCTGTGGAGGCTCGCACGTCACGCCATTTCCTGCGAAATCATGATAGATATCCGTTGTATTCTTAATATCGAAAGGCGCGGTAGCGGCTTACCGCAAGTACTATGGGAGAGCTCCAAGAAGAAGTCGAACCACGTGCAAATCTGCAGTGCCTTTCATCCGCTGAGTTGGGCCGTTTCAATCACACACATTCTCGATATTTCTCCCATCAAAGCGAATATTCAATAAATTTATAATTTCTACTATGTGAGGAACATCGATCGAAAACAGTTCAATCTATAGTGAGCTGTAAATCTTTCCAGCCCGTTCGAAGATGAATCTGTTCCATGCGATGAAAGTTATGGAGATGTGTTTCGTGTGGAATGAGGATGTGTTCAAGGGGATCTATTCAAATTGAACGACGATGATCAGTTATCGGGGTTAATCAGGCTAACTTTTAAAGAGAATGTGAATAGTGTGATTTCATTTATTCATCTTCCTTTGCTGTAGAAGGGGAAATTCTACGATGAGGTGGGTGTGAAGATTTGTGGGAGTTTGGATTTTGTTGCATCTTGATGGATCTCCTCAATCTGTATATAGTCAAATGATGAATTTCTTGGAGGTGAAGTATAAGTTCGTCCGCCCAAGGTGTGGGGTTGGCGAGCGGAGCGAGCAGGAGGGGGGAGGAGTGATTCGAGTCTGGAACCGATCCATTGTGAGATATTTGATCCAAGAAGTCATAGAAACTGTTCAAATTATTTGGAGTTCAGATATCGGTTCAATGGTATTCAAGAATTACATTTGAATTACAAAAGTGATCGAAATAATCTGTTGGATGATTCAGAAATGAGCTTCGGCATGCAAAAACAGACGAGTCATCAGAGACTATGATATGGAATTGAGAAGGATCAAATCGAATACGCTATCATGGTAACAACGTTGGAAAATTTGAAATAACATGATACTGATGATGTTCATTTCTGAAAAATTTGTTTGTTACACAGAGTGATCTACATGGGTAGGGAGACATTTGTCAAGTTTAATGATTGATTCATCTAGAATAATAGGTTATGAATTCCACGCCGAAGCGACCTACGGAAAGGAGTCAACTCTCAGATTCTTTTTCAACCTTTTCCATCCCATTCTATGGCCCAAAATAGGAACTTCCCAAAATAGGGACTTGCGTGAGCTTAGCTGTGTGTGTGCGTTAAGCTGACTACTCACGCGACTTTGTGAGCTCGTATTTTCTTTCTCTTTCTCTCTGGATGGCTGAATGCTCGAGCGGGTAATCAGAGTCGTCTGCTTGGACGCACTCGAGGATGATTTTACAACCGGAGTTCCGCTTACCTGCAGGCACCGCTCGCATGTCACTGCACCTCGTGATGTCTTTGAGCATTTGACATGAGCTGATTTTCTACAGGTGCCGCATTCTCTGCTACCTGATCTTAAAATGCCATTGCAGACGCAATAGGTGTTATCGCTCATCGTGCGGGGCGGCGTAGCAGACAGCAGGTAAGCAAAGCAGACGACCTCCGAGCGTGCGCACAAGACTCACTTTGAGCGCTAAGCACTGCTGATCCGATGTTGGAGTTGCGGATGCAGAATTGGAATTATTCCTCCCACGCTCGTGCAGGAGCCATGCAGAGATGCTCCAGAGGTTTGAGCCTGCAGGAGGAAACCCAATCTACAAGAAAGTGCCACTCGGGAAGACGTTTCGATGGTTTAGAATACATTCAAACACATAACGATATTAGATGCGTGTTGATATACTCACCGCCAGAGAGACATAGATAGATAGATAGATAACCTTTATTTGCCCGAGGGCAAAATTGAAGAATACAGTGGCATATGTCACATATGTTACACCTACATAATAGATGAATAAAAAAGTATAAATATTTGTCCTTTTGGTCAAGGAATATGAGAATTATCACGGAGAGTGACTAGTCATTTCAAGGCATCGAGAGATGCATAAAAGTCAGGGAGAGAATGACAGGATACATTCACATATACATAAATCAGTCTTTACAAGAACGATCAAGGAGAAGAGAACATTCTCAAGTAGAAAGATAAATGAAGGCTTGGGCCAGCAGAAATATCACAGGAATTACAATTCAGTAACGAAGTAGCCACGTATGACTCTTTTAAAAGAGAAAACGCCGATTGAAAAGAGCCCAAACCTATCACAGTTTAGAGATTAAAATAATGCCTCCTCTCCACATCAATCCTCTGAGAAGACTGAGTCAGAAGAAAATCGTTTGAGGCCTCTCTGAATACTGATATTTTCCTCAGCTGCCGAAAGCCCGAAGGGAGAAAGTTCCACAGATGAGCACATTGAACTTGGAATGATCTTCTTCCGTATTCAAGTCTCATATTGGGAACCTTGAGTACCCGCTCCTCTGCATCACCACGTGCAGGGCGTTCAGATTGGTACCTGGTAAACATCGCAGCTAGGTAGCCGGGTTCCCCAAGGTGCATGATCTTATGCATTAAAAGTGGTGCGAAGTACATTCTCCGCGAATCAGTACGTAACCAACCCAAACGCTCACTAAACGGGGTGATGTGCTCGTCTCTCCTAAGATCAAGAATGTACCTCACACATGAATTGCTCAGTCGCTGTATCCGTTGCCGCTGTTCGTCCGTGGCGTCGAGGTTCAAGACTGTGCAATAATCTCAATGCGGTTGAACTAATGACTCGACTAGGCGAATTCAGAGAGGTCTGGTGATACACACCCAAGGAAACCGCAATCCGTATAGGGCTCTATTCACTTTCTCAGTTACTTGGTCAATGTGCGGTTTCCACGTCAGTTCACTATCAAGTGTAACACCAAGACTCGCGACCGTGTCGCTGAACGGAATGAACTTTCTATCCTGTATCTCAACCCCTAGCAAGTCCATTCTCTTCAGATCCTTGATATTCCTCTCAGAGCTGGAGAAGATTGCCTTGGTCTTGCCAGCGTTGAGACGCAGGCCGGAACTTCTGGCCCATTCAGCAATTAGTCGTCCTACTTCCCCCAGCCGAGTGATGCCTTCCTTGATCTTAGTTTTCTCGACTTAGAGATACATTTGAAGGTCATAGGCATAGGATAGATGATATACCGACTTTCTATCTAGCAAACCAGGTAAGTCATTAACATATAAGCTGAAGACTAAAGGCCCAAGAACGGATCCCTGTGGAACACCCAGATTGGTTTCGAGCCAATCAGAACTACCGGATTTTAAAGTGATTATTTGGGTGCGGCCTTGTGAGTATGATTTTATCCGCAGGAGTGCCGATCTTCAGAATCCAAGGTTTCGGAGCTTCCTCAACAGCTTTGATGGTGTTATTGTGTCGAAAGCTTTGCTAAAGTCGTATAGTAGTCGTATAGGTGTTCTTCTTCCTATCAATGCCTACTCTGATGTCATCCGTCAACTTTAGTAAAGCTGTCTGGGTGCTGTGGTATTGCCTGAAACCAGTCTGGAAGCGATCAAGAAGATTCTCTACTCCTAAATACTCCGTGATTTGGTCATGTGCAATTTTTTCCAGAACCTTGGAAAGGAAGCACAGCAGCGCTATGGGACGGAAGTCCGAGATCGTTGATGGAGCTGCAGTCTTCTTCAATGCAATCAGCTGCGCTTGCTTCCAAGCCTCAGGAAAAACGCTATGAGCGAAAGAGGAATTGAGAATATGTGAAATAAGATCACCAATTGCCGGAAGAGCCTTCGCGATCACGCTCTGGGGGATCCTATCCACCCCGCGGGCCTGCGAGGAGAAATGTTTAATAGCAAGGACTACATCATTGAAATTTGTGGGCTTAAATTTAAACCCCTCCTCCGGTGCAGAGTTAATATCGTCCATTGCTTCATTGATATTTTCGTGAGGCGAAACGGAAACCCCCGCGAAGTGAGCTTTCAACTCATCCGGTGTGAAACCGTGAAGTTCTTCCTTTTTGCTCTTGGGCAAGAGGCCGAGATTGCGCATCTCCTTCCAGATGTTCTTGTTCTGATCAAGAGCGTCTGAAAGATGGTTTTGGAGGGAGGAATGACGCTCTTGCTCAATGCGCAGGTCGGCCTCTTCGCTAAGCCGGAAGTACTCATTTTGAAGCTCAGGACACTTGTCCTGGTTGCGCTGCATGCGCTTATTCATGAGCACCCTCAACTCAGGACCAATCCAAGGAGCATCATTTTTTCGCGGGTTGATAGTTTTTTCCGGTGCTAGTTCATCCAAAACAATCTTTAAATTCTTATTCAAGCAGTGAATTGCGTCTTCCAAACTGGTTTCGGCATTTTCAAGAGCTGTCCAGTCACAGCGAAGCAGACGGTCATTCAATATCTCCGGAGTGATGTTACGAAAATCCCTATACTTGAAGGAATTTTCTGGCGGAGTAGGGGTGAAGACGTTGATGGTGACGTCAATAACCGAGTGCCCCCCGAATCTGGGCAGGTGTCTGTTCTGAAAGTCAGTTATGGTGTCGTTGTCATCTACATAAATGTGATCAATCCATGTATGAGATACATTAGGGTTGTGTTGATGAGTCGGGCCATGGTGCACTATCTGCAAGGCAAGTTCTTCTGTCAGTGCAGTCAGTGTCTTGGTGTCGGGATGAGCAGTATCCAATAAGTCAGCGTTCAGATCACCCATAATGATTTTGTGACTATAATCTCCACACAGCTGGCGTAACGAGCCAAACAGCCCATCATCCTTCTGCATGGCGATTTTTGGGGGTCTATAAATTACCGCGACTAGTATTAGGAGTGAGTTGCCTTGCTGTACGCTACAGAAAAGGAATTCAGGCACGCCAGGTTTCCCCGGCCCAAAAGTATTCGACGAAACTAACTTCTCGACTTTGAAGTCATTGCGCACATACAAGGCAACTCCTCCACCCTCTCTGTTGCGATCTTGTCGCAACAACGGAAAACCTAGAATCTAAACGAGACTGTCATCCACATACTCATCTAGCTTCGACTCGGCCACCCCAAATAAATGATAGGAGGGATCGTTAGCGACGAGCAAGCGTAGATGCTCAATCTCATCTGTCAGGGAGTTAAGGTTGATAAATCCCGCTTTTAAGAAACCTCCATCCCCTCGTCGCTCCTCAGCAGCCGTATTTAGTCAAGGAGCCTCCGCTGATTCTGCTGCCGGAACTCGGCTCTGCTCCGGAACGGTAGTGCAGCTCTGGGTGTTATTAGAGGACGCACAAGTACGTTTTGGAACACTCCGACAGGCCGTTTGAATGACCTGCAGATCAGCGAGGGATTCGAACGTATGCGCTCGCTCACCATTTTTCCGCCTGACCCAGAAACGTCCACCGCTGTGCCAGACGTATCTTAGACCCAAACCACGTGCAACCGATCTCAAACGTGTGTCTCCCTTGTACTTCTCACGGGGGAGCAATTCATTTATAAAGATTTTACGGTTTGGCACATGAGCTTTCGTATCTGAGTCAAGTAGATCAGGCTGGATGTTATTAGCCGTGAAATAATTATTGGCGATCGAACGTTTAGCCCGAATCACTTTCCCGACTAAATGGCTACTGGAGAGTTGGACTACGCATGATGGTAGAGTGCGTGAGACGACAGCTGAGGCTCGTGAAGATGGATCCGAATCACGATTACTTGCAGGAGGCCTCTCCTCAGACGCACGCCTTGGATGCAGGACATGAACATCGACGATGTCTGCCCTCTCCAGCGAGAGGAGGATGGACTTGAGCACTGCGTAGGAAATACCAGATATTCGTGCCGGTGAGGCCACAGAATTTTCTTTCAGAACGCCATTAATAATCAATTCACAGCGCTCAAGCCCATCACTGCCATGTCCCCGTCCTTGCTTCCCATCATGTGAGTAGGGGGACTCGTTCATCCTAGGTGGATTAATAGGAATTGAGGATTGATGTGTCGATTCGGCATTGCAATTCTCATAATTTCTTAGATTATAACTTTGCAGAGTACTCTGGAAGCCTTCAAGCATCTCAGTAAGAGTGGAAATCTGACCCTTCAAATTGGAATTCTGCTCCAAAAGAAGCTGGCGATCCTGGCAGAGCTCCTCCAGCTTTCTGCTTCTCTATGAGTCCCTCGAGAGAAGATACACGTGCTAACAGGCAATCATCCACCTCTTTCACCTCTGGCGTGAGAGATGGAGGGGGAATGGCAGCGTTGCGGTGACTCACGAGGGATTTTATTTCGTCAAGCTCGTTCTGGAGCAAGGCATATTGGTCGTAAAATAGGTCCAGAGTACTCTGTGCTATAAGTACCCATTTTGGCTCAATTTTATTCGAACATAGATGAGTCAAATGTTGATTCAAACGGACAGAATGGAGCTTGGGGTATGGATGCGAATTTGATGAATAATGGAAAGGATGGAGATGTATATGTGAATATGAGCCGGTGCAATAGTCCAAACGGATAATTTGCTGGTCAAGCTTACCAGCAGTGGCGCACAGCCGCACCGATAATAGAAGAATCGCCGATCCGCGTGCAACCGATCCGGGTAAATCAAACCAGGCCCCCGTTACATGCGAATGTGCAGGTGGCTTCTTACCCAGAAGCATTTTATATGACAGGCCCAAATGGTCAGCTATTTCTATCCAGGCAACAGCAGCCTCACGAACCCACCATTAGAGTCAATGATACATTTTCTCTTAACCCGGAATTCCAAAATATGCAAAGTGGTCCCATCGTAGAAAAAAGTAGGATCGCCCCGAGTTTAAGTAATAATGTGGACGCTACGCGGAGTCAGAATAATAGCCCGAGGCCAACCACACCGGTGGTCGCAGCCCAAAGTTCGCCGATCCATAATCCGACTCCATGGGATTTCCCACAACAGCGTCCCATAGCCCCCCAGGTGATAGATTTTCCACCTGGAGTGAACGGTTTTCCAAATAGTTTTTCGAATCAAATTTCAACAGAATATGTGAAAATTCGTGAGAGTGCTGCGCCTACGACGAACCCACTGCCGAGACAGAATGTACCTTCTTTCGAAAATTTCCTCCGAGGAATGAGTTTTTCACAAATGGCTGAGTTATGGAAAAAATCAAATTTGGGTGAAATACAACAGGACCAAAATTTTAATGTACAAGAAATTCCGAGTCATTATAGAGAGGTGCCACTGACCACACAATATACTAATAGAGTACACCCAAATTTTCTCCAACGAAACTTGCTTCAACAGAATAGTAATGAACAGAATTTTTCGCAACAAAATGGGTTCCAACAGAATTTCTACCAACAAAATAGTCAGGAACGGAATTTTCCTCAACCAAATACTTGTCAACAGAACCTTTCTCATCAAAATGTGGGCAGCCCACTGAGAGTTCATTCCCAAAATACACAAACGCAACCCAGCCAAAGTGGATCTCATCCACAAGAACAATTATTAGTAACGCAAAGAGGGACGGATGTCCAACTATACCATACTTTGGAAGATGTGGGAGAATTCAATGGAGAGGCGGACGCACTCTCTGGGTTCTGCTCGGCAGTGCGATCGGCAAAGCTGATGGGTGGAACGGGATCGGACCGTATAATTCTAATGAACGTCGCGCGAAAATTGAAAGGCACAGCGAGGTCATTATTTGGCTCAACAATTTTAGACTTCGACACAGTTGAACAATTTTTGAAAGGATTGGTAGAACAATTTTCACCTATAGAATCGTTAGACGACATTATGTCTGAGTTAAAAAGTTGCGCTAAAAAGAAAGACGAAACATTAGAATCATACGGGATACGCATTCAGAAAATATTACGGAGATTCAAAAGCACCGCAAGCTCAAATTCACAGTACACGCACTCAGAGATAGAATCTCGAACGCGAGACGCTGACGAAGCAGCATTAACACGATTTACTATAGGCATAGGCACGGAGCTGGAGAACGCGGTGCGAAGCCCGAAGCCAAGTAGCATCCGCGAGGCGGTGAAATTCGCGCAACAAGCGGCGTTGTAACGTAAAAATTACCCGAATTCGATTGAGAGGGCAACACCGTGTATAGCCCATCCGCAGGCAAATATTAGAATGGCAGATTCTCAAGTAGTCTGTCCATATTGCAAACTTGTCGGTCATGTAGAGTCAAAATGCTACAAGAAAGAGAACGACTTGAGAAAGTGCCAGTATTGCGAAATACCTGGGCACGACGCGGAAGTCTGCTGGAAATTAGAGGCCGATTTTAAAAGGGCCGACGTATATATTGATAAACCAAGTACGAACCGTGGCAGAGGGGGTTATCGCGGCAGAAGTAGAGGTGGAGGCCCGAATAGAAATTTCAATGGTCACAATAGCGGCACGGAAAATCGTGGAAATAATTTCCCACCAAGGGGAAATCAAAATCAAACACCTGCGAATAATTATGCCGAGACCCAAAACCAAACCCCACCGCAAGCGCGACAAGCCCAAAGCCCACAGCGCCATGATGATGCCCAAAACGCCCAAAATCACGCTGAGAATTTAAACTAGAAGCACGCCCATCACGATCCCCGAGCGATGGGCGCATCAATGACGGCTCTGGTACGTCATTGATGGATCAGGGAATCGACTCATCTTCATTGGAAGAATCACCGTCCACAGATGAGTCAGAGTCGATAGAATCGGACGGAAGTGATAGTAGTGAACAGTCTTCTACATCGTCCCAAGTAAACATCAGAAAGACAAGTATAAAATTTTTAAAAACTGGGAGAATTCCACCAATTGTCAATTTTGAAAGCTCAGAAGTGAATGATGAAAGATGTAAATTATACATCGATTCTGGTGCAGACGTATGCATTATTAAATCGAGTAGAGTTAAAAATCTTGCAGACATTGATAAGTCAGAAATATTGAGCATTAATGGCGTTGCAAAAAAAAAATTTTTTTCAGAGGGAATGATTTTATTGAAAATAAACGGCATGCAGTGGCAATTTCATGTTGTCCCCGACTCCATTTTATTAGACTGTGATTGTCTAGTCGGTTGGGATTTTTTGACAGAGTACGGTGGTAAACTAAACCCCAAAGCCCGCTGCCTTGAGTTTGGAAATTTTTCCATCCCTTTTATATACAAGGAAAAAATAAAAGTGCCGCCTAGAATGAGAAGACTCATTAAATTCAAGATTTTGAACGATACTAAAGAGGGCTGGGTCCCGCGCATACATGTAAAAAATGGAATTCTCTTTGGAAAATTTATCGCCAAAAACCACAATGGATATGGCATAGCAGAGGTCATGAATATTTCATATGAAACTATATATATTGACACTCCTGCAGTTGCGTTGAGAAGATTTTCAAAAATAATTTCTTGGGACAATGTAGGAGAGAAAAGCATCATTGGGGATGATGCAGTACATTATATCCGCCGGTTATACACAGGTGCTGACCCAGCGAATGAGCAGCTTCGCGAGAGTTCGCGGAATATAGATAAAAGCGCGCGCGATATAGCCTCTGCAGAATGCGTAGAAAAATTGATGCAACTCGTTGATATCGAAGGTTGCTCGCCGGAGGAGATTGAGCACGTACGCATACTCATTAGCATCGACCCTTGGCGATTGCTGAAAGGCGAACCACTCCAAGCAACGCCAATTCTAAAACATAAAATCAAGTTGAAATCGGGCAAACCGTTCAAAGCCAAAAGATATCGTTTACCCCCAGCCTTGAAAGGCCCTTTGATTGAAGAGGTGAAAAAATTACGCGATCTCGGAGTGTTGCGCCCATCCAGATCGCCATGGAGATCAAATTGCTTTTTAGTACCAAAAAGCCCAGACAAAGACGGGACGAAGAGGTTTCGGTTCGTCGCAGATTTCCGCCCCCTCAATGGGGACACGATAGGGACTTGTCAGCCGTTATCTTTCACAGCCGATATCATTGATCAGCTGTCTAGCGCGCGATATATCACAGTAGTGGATCTATTAGACGCTTTCCACCAAATAGAAATGCATGAGGAGTCAGCACCTTATTCGGCCATAGACACACCCCTGGGCGGAATGGAATTCGCGCGTATGGCTCGAGGGATGGTTGGTAGTCCCGACACCCTAAATGAGGCAATTTTTATGGCATTTTCCTCCCTCACCCCCGACGAATTCGCCAGTTATTGTGACGATCTGTTCATCTGGGCAGATACCTTGGAAGAACATGGAATTAAATTCAGGAAATTCATGACCTGCATTAGTGAAGCTAATTTCACAATTTCACCAAAGAAATGTCAATTCTTGAAAAGAGAAGCTAAAGTTTTGGGCCACATAGTTGGCAATGGTCACATTAAACCAGATCCCAAAAAAGTAGAAGCAGTCCATGAATATCCTGCACCCACAAACATACGAAATTCAGGCAGTTTCTCGGATTAACGGGGTACTATAGGCGCTTCATCGAGAATTATGCGAAAAAGTCGAAACCATTGACCGATCTCTTGAAAAAAGAGCATGATTTTGTATGGGGCGCGGAACAGCAACGCGCATTCGAGAGTCTACGCGACGCATTATGTTCAGAGAGCGTACTCGCAAGCCCTGCGACGGGCAATGAGAGTTATATCGTATTTTGTGATAGTTGTGATTATGCAGTGGGATCTATTTTGGCTATTGGGACTATCAACAAAATAGACCAGTTGCCTACGCGTCGAAAGTTCTGAAAGGGGCCCAACTCTCGTGGCCAATTCTTGATAAAGAAATGGAGAGTATCGTGCACGCGTGCGAGTCCTACCGTCTATATCTGTACGGCAGAAAGTTCACAGTGGTAACGGACCACGAACCATTGAGCCATTTTCATATAACGAAAAATGACACGCGGTATAACCGTCAAAAAGCGAAAGTACGCGGATTCCATTTTGATTTAATCTTTAGAGCTGGCCGATTAAATGAGGCAGCAGATGCTTTAAGTCGAAATCCCGTTATCAAAGAGGGCGAGGTGAACCCGGAACTACCGCGAGACGAGCTCTATGCATTGGCAGAACGACAAGAGAGGGGAAATCCGTCGTGCGAGGCCGATTGTCCGCCTGGTCGCGTATTCAAAACACGCGCGCACCGCGTAACGGGCGCCGAAAAATCGAAAATTTCAGAAACAGAATAGACGGATACCGAAGCGCAACCAGCAAAGAAAAAATCGGTAGAAAGCCCACGTGAAACCGAATCCGAAATTGAGTCAAGTCAGAAACCAGAGAGGCAGAAAAAGCCGAGAAAATTTTTTCAAAAAACGCGATCATCGCAGCGCTTGAAAGACCGATATCCGCATCTCGACATACTCAAGCCATCTCACACGAGCGAAACAGCTGATGCGCGACATTCATCCGAGTTAGCAGCTATCCAAACGAGCGAAAGCGCGAATGAGAACACACACGGAGAGCCGACGCAAAATTCGGATCATGAGTCCATAATTGATCAAGCTCAGGCCGCGTGCATAGCCAAAGCAGGAATGGAAATGTCATCTGATTCACCCCTTGAAACCATTACGATTCCAATCACCCCAGATAAAAGCACAAAAAATTATTCACAACAAATTTTGGATCATGATTACATGAAGAAAAATAATCAAAATAGTCAAAATATTGAGACAGTCGAATCTCGTCCAAAAATCGAAAATATTAAAATTATTCAAAAGGGTATTCAAAATCCAAAACTGGACCCCCAAGTGACGATAGAAAATCAAGAGGTGAATATGACACTCCCAGTCGAACAGACCGGCAAATATTTTGTCGATTTTCAAATACGTGATGTGAGTGGTAATCTAATTGCGCGGGGCAACGGGGGCCCTTTAGTCTTAACAGCAGTACTCGAGCAAGTTCAAAATCGCGATCTGCATGATGATGGCACAGAACAATTCATACATCATGATGAAAAGCTGTGCGGCGAAACGATACCACAATCCAACTCGCCGTGCGATAAGCCGCATTCCAAAGAGAGAGAGAGAGCGAGCCACCACAATACTTGCCGTCGGACGAGCTTGAACGTGGCGAACTCTCAACTCTCATACCGCCCCAACCATCATCAAGTAGAGAGATTGCCGAGCAGTGCAGCGAAGAGATCGCGCCGCACGAAAAAATCAACGCCCTCGAATCAGCAGCAGAGGCTCAGATTGATTTCGATAACTTTGGGAATTCGCCAGGAAATTCACTCGAAATAGAGCCAATTTTGGATGAAAAATTCCGACATTTTCAACCATGCAACACTTGTGCGGAATGTCACATGAATTTTGAAAGAGTCACGGATATTCCAAATTGGCCAAAGGGCAATTGCCTATTTTGGTCCCTGATTAGAATCGAAAATTTGGAAATTAACGCTCGCGAAATGAGAAATGATCTTTTGACAAGAGGTAACCTCTTATTGGAATCATGTATAGAAGCTGATACGACAATTCAAATTCTCACGAGCGAAGAAGAATATGGCAACGACGATTGCATATTCTTATATTCGCGGATAAATAATAAAAATGTATGCATTCACGTGGTAAATGAATTCGGAGAACTGTTGTTTATTCAGACAATTTCGAATGATACAGGAGACTTTGCCCACCTGCACTTGAACATGCCAAGTAAGCATTTTATTCCTTTGCTGCCGATTCCGAGCGTCGTGAACGGAAATTCTCATAAAGTCGGCGACGAAAATTGCGAACTCGACAAAAACCGACCGGACGCGAAATCCGAACCCGAGAAAACTCCGAGCGCAGAGAATAGGACTTTAGCCGCAATTCAACACCAACCGCGTCTCGAGAGTCACATGATGCAGGCGAAAGCTCACTCGTCAGCGCTTGATAAATATCAAGTAGCGCAAGCTCGGCCACCGCGTGAGAAGCCACCGTGGGGATTGGGGGACGACGAGCAAGCGCAACCATTGCAAGAAATTTGTGCAGTTGACGAACACCCGTTTCGATACAGAGAAAACGTGGCATTTTTTGCCTCATGCGATGGCCATGCTGAAACAGAGACCATCGCATCTCTGATAGAAAGAGACTATATCCATGCAAAAACTATGCAAGGGGGGAATTTTGAGGTTGGAAATGTACATGAATTTCAAGCTTGGAACATAAGCACTTTTGCATCATTTGTGAAAAATTACATCGGCGAAAAGCCATTACAGAAAGACATAAAAATAGTCTTGAAAAATTTGAGAAATCTCATCCTCAAAAGAGGACTGAAAAGTTTAGGCCTGGTTCAAGATAACCAAGTGTTGTCACCAAATATTTGGCCAAAAATAATAGAAATGGCCGAACAGATTTTCAATGGCAAAAACATCAAAATTGTACTTTTCGAGCACAACCTCAAAGTACCCTCTGATAGCGATAGATATAAGCTTATCACGGAATTCCATGCGTCGGCAAATGGTGGGCATTGTGGCATCAATAAAACTTATAATTTGATCGCACAACATTATTATTGGAAAACAATGCGCGAGGATGTCAAAAGCGTCGTTGAGGGCTGTCACGGATGCGCAGTCGATAAATTAGTAAGACAAAAAGTACGTCTACCTTTGAGACTGGTGGATACACCAGCACGCCCTTTTGACAAAATCGCAATTGATTTCTATCCACCTCCATGCCCATCAAAGAGTGGCTATCATTACATATTGTCGGTGCAAGATCAGCTGACTCGCTATGTCATACTGATCCCGACACGCCGTGCTACGGCACACGAAGTAGCCAACGCATTACTTAATCGAGTAATTGCGTATTTCGGACCACCAGGGTCGATTTTGAGCGATCACGGTAGACACTTTATGAATACAATATTAAATGATTTTGCAGACGCCTTTGGAATCAAAAAATATTGTACATCCCCATATTCGCCGATGAGTAACGGAATGATTGAGAGGATGCACGCAACATTGACTAAGTTCCTCAAGGCCTTCGCTAAGGACCGTTCGGATTGGGACAAGGTACTACCCATGGCCCAATACTCAATCAACGCCATGGAGAATGCATCGACCGGACACGCACCTTTCACACTTTTGCTGGGACACAAGGTCAGACAACCTGGACCACACGGACAGCAAGCGGAAGCGCCGACGTATGACGACTTCATCGAAAACAGAAGGACTGAATTGCAGCAAGTGCAAACTCTAGCTGCACTGCATGCAAATTTAGCACGATATAGATATAAACATGACTATGACATGAAAGCTACAAATACGTGCCATTTTCGTGAAGGTGAACTGGTCTATGAGTTAAAGTTACCGGTCAAAAATAAGTTAGCCCCTCAATATACAGGGCCCTACGAAATCGTTCAAATCAATTATAAAACAAAAAATGTCACATTGAGAAATAACTCCTCACGAAAGTGGTGCGCATCGATCAAATTAAGAGATGCGCAGAAGCTAAAATAGTAATGGCAGAAGCCAATTATCAAGCTCAGAAAGCCAATGTTTTCATTTTGTATTCTAACGCGAAAGAATCAACGCACATCATGGTGGTCCTGAGCCGGAAAAATACTCCGGCCCAGGCACGAAATGTTGAGAATATCTCTTGTTGAACAGAAAATGCGAGCTCGCCCTTGACCGTCGTAGAAAGTACTCCGGCCCAGGGACGAGCCACGCACGCGTCATTTCCGAATTGACTATTTGGCGTCGAGCATAAATAATTTGAAAATTTAAAAATGACAAAAATTACGTTAGTTCAAGAATTTTGCAGTGCGGACAGGCCCACGCAATCGAGTAAATTCATCACGCCCCTGGTGCACACGCCAGGACTCTTGGTGGAGCGTATAGCCCAACTGTCAACTTCCAGTACAACATGGAAAATTGTGCAGCGGATTGAGGTGACCCAACTATCTGAGTCTGCAACCACCTTGAGAGAAGCGTGGAACCAACTGAGTCCATCCTGTCGAGATAAACTTCACGTCGCACAATTAAATGCCATCCACCGGCAGATCGGCGAGACAAGCAGGGATGAAGAGAGGATGATGGAGACTCTGGCATATAAAAACCCCCGCCAACGGAGAGCTTGGCTCCCTTTTATGGGAGAAGGGATGAAAATTATTTTTGGCATTCTCGATGAGCAATCAGAGAGTGAGCTCAAAAACATTATAGAGACGAGAGAAAATGATACACGTAAAATTGCCGAACTTTTGGCCAATCAAACCGAATTGATTGGAACGGAACTTACGAAAAATTCTGAAAGATTAGGAAAACTCCAAATAATAATCAGCAATTTAGCTGGCAATGCAAACAGGATCGACAATGAGTTATTATGCAGTAACGCGATCCAAATTATTCAGGCAGCAGCCAATACTTACAAATTCAACACTCAGTCACTAATTGAGATGGTATCATTTGCTTCTCAAGGCTCTATCCACCCGCACTTCATGACACCAGAGCTGATCGAAAAATCAGCCGAGACCATCAGAAACGCATTGCCAGAAGTGAGATTCCCAAGGACCAATAACAACGAGTCCATCTCTGAGATTACAAAAATCTCAGAAATTTCAATCGTGCTGATAAATCAGACGCTCATATATTCAATGGGAATCCCACTCCTGGATCTAGCAGACTACACTCTTTATAGAGCATCAGCTCTCCCAATTTTACAAAAGGTCCACGGAAGTGCGGGTGGCACATTTGCTTATGTATACCCAAAATGCCACAACTTCGCCCTTGACTTAACAGCTAACACCTATATAAACTTACATCGCAGCAACCTCGCCGAGTGCAAGGAACTCCGAGACAGGATGGTCTGCAAAAACCCGCCACCTGTCAGGGAGCTCATCGCAAAAGCATCCTGCGAGATCGAGATGGCATTGGACCGCAATATCACGGACATCACCAACTGTGACATTCGTGTAACGAAAATGCATGACGCATATTGGATGCGCCTTCACGAGACAAACACCTGGGTATTTTCAACATTGGAGGAAGAACGGATCTTTATTCAATGCCGAGGGAACGAACACCTATCAACCCCAATCAACGGCACTGGGCTGCTGAGGCTACCCCCAGGATGCATGGCTATTACCCCAAACGCACGCTTGACAGCTTCGAAAAACATCGAGATGAGTCATACATCCCCCATATATCAAAAGATGGACCTAAACATTACGGACCTGCTCCGCAAAAAACCAGAGGAGCCCAACACGCCACGCATCCACGACATCATGGAGGAAATTTGGCAGGAAGAGCAAGGAGGAGTCAGCCCGGCGCATGTCGAGGCACTGGAAACAGCACCGAGCTTGCGCGACATAATCGCAAAAGCTCGGGACCTGAGTAAATATAAGGCAGTATCGCACAATTTCATGGAACTACAGAATAATCTACCATTTTACCTGGCCATAGCATCGGCTATAGCAATGTTCGCATTTATAATTTTGAAAGTCGCTGGAAAAATTATGGCGCCATATCTCACAATTTTTACAAGCCTTCGCCCGCTATTCTGTGCAGGGAACACTCGTGGAAACGCAACTAAAAACGACGGGGAGGAGAACGCAGATGAGGGAATCCCGCTGCGAATATTACGCCAAGTGGTCCACGTGGCGGACCAACTCAACCCAAACCACAGGGATGAGCCCACACCACCCATGATCCCTCGTCGAGCGAGCACATCGTCGAGTACACCCGCACATCACCTGTCAAAACGCCCGCCGTCGGATCACAACGGACGACGAGCACATAGCCAACAGCGCGCATAAAGTGCCACAACGCCCGCCGTCGGATCGGTGAGGATGACGAGCGCAGGCACACCATCAACATGAGAGAATGGAGAACATCTCACCTGTAAGTCCAGCACCGAAGACCCTCAAGAGAATCACCATGACAACGGTATTGAGAATAAGCGAATATCAGGCTCACGAAACATGTTCTTAAGAAAACACTCGTTCAGTGGCACGTCATTTTACAGATTAACAAATTGAGGAGAAATCATAACTTCTCTAAAATCGTCAAACTTTGTTTCTGCGGAATAGCTGAATTCAATGGAAAGTTAACATTCTCTGAAAGTGTCAAGAACAAATCCGCACTATACAACTAGGAATCGACATTAAGAGCAAAGGGTGGGGGAAAGAACACACTGCACAAGTACACAAAAAAAATTAAGAGAGAAAAGATCGAGAGTTTACTGAAAAAGAGAAGAATTACAAGGGGGTAACAAAGCGCGGAAAATTAGACAACCGGCAGGTCAATATGAACAAGTAACGCAGTCCGGGCACAACAACGAATGGACACAGTCGTAGTACAGCTGTGCTTCTTATCTAAGGTTCTGGAAAAGATTGCGCACGACCAAATCACGGAGTATCTCAAAAGTAAAAATTTGTTAGATCGCTTCCAAACTGGTTTCAAGAAACATCATAGCACTCAGACTGCCTTGTTGAAGTTGACTGATGACATTAGAGTCGGAATTGACAGGAAGAAGATCACCTTGTTGCTGCTTTTTGACTTCAGCAAGGCTTTTGACACGATTTCACCATCAAAGCTACTGAGTAAACTCAGACATCTCGGTTTCTCAAGATCAGCACTACTGTGGATCAAATCATACTTACAGAATCGCACCCAAATGGTCACCACAAAAAATGGAAATTCTGATTGGCTTGCAACCAATCTCGGTGTTCCGCAGGGATCTGTTCTTGGACCTCTACTCTTTAGCCTGTATGTCAATGACCTCCCTGAGTTCCTTCACGGAAAATCGGTAAATCATCTCTTTTATGCAGATGACCTCCAAATCTATCTCCAAGTCGAGAAAGAGAACATACTGGAGGGGATCGCTCGGTTAGGAGAAATCGGAAGACTTGTCGCAGGATGGGCTCAGGGCTCCGACTTGCGTCTCAACGCTGGTAAAACCAAAGCAATCTTCTTTGCTTCCGACAGGAACATCGCGGATCTACAGAAAATTGATCTACCGGGGGTTGAGATACAGGACGGAGTATATGTCCCATTCAGTGACACTGTCGTGAGTCTCGGTGTGACATTAGATAGTGAATTATCGTGGAGACCGCATATACATCAAGTTACAAAGAAGGTTAATAAGGCCCTATACGGTCTGCGGTTTATGAGGGCATGCACTACCGAGACACTCCGTATTCGACTGGTCGAGACCTTAGTCCAACCACACCTTGACTACTGCACAGTCGTGTATCTAGACGCCACCGACGAACTAAGGACGCGGGTACAGAGACTGAGTAATTCATGTGTGCGGTACATCTTTGGAATTAAGAAGAGCGAACATATCACCCCGTACAGGGAGCGTTTGGGTTGGTTACGTACTGATTCGCGGAGAATGTACTTCGCAGCCCTCTTAATGCACAAGATCATGCATTTGGGAGAACCTGGCTACCTAGCTGCGATGTTTGCCAGGTACCAATCCGAGCACCCTCAGCGTGGTGAGGCAGGAGCACAGGAACTCAAAGTTCCAAGAATGCGTCTTGACCATGGACTAAGATCGTTCCAAAGTCAATGCGCACGATTTTGGAACTTCCTCCCTCTCGGCTTTCGGCGAGTGAAAGAAGTTTCCCTGTTTAAAGAAGCAGTGAAAGAATTTCTGAAAACTCTCCCTCCCATGAGGATGGATGTGGACACTGGGCAATTTTTTAATCTTTGAGGGCACTTTTATATATGTTTATTGAGTGATTTTCTTGTTTCTTGTTCAAGTCTTCCAGTGGCCCAATTATTATGCAAACTATGATTGTAATTCGAGTTATATTATTATCAAACGACTAGTCACATCTGTGATGTTAAATCCTTGACCAAAATGCTATTATTGGATTTGTATATGTACGAGTATTGTATGAATGATTGATGTTTTTTTGCCCAAGGGCGAATAAAAAGGATATTATTATTACAGTAAAACCTCTCTTAGCGGCCACCCTATGGGACCGGAAAAAATTGGCCGCTAAGGGAGGTGGCCGCTTTTGGGAGGTTCCGATAATCCCGACACAAAAGAGACTCATTCCTGGAAGTCAATACATTTAATATCAGCTCAACATTTTAAGCGAACAATAATTAGTAAGATCATCACATGAAATAAAGACAATTCGCAGACTCTGAAAAAACTGAATAAGTATTGAATATACTAATATAGATAAAGATATTCGCAATCATGGATAAAATACGAGTTTGTTATGTGAATATTAAACATTTCGAACACCATTCCTTATGAAAAAATCCGTGATTGAGGTTTGCGTTTGAGGCTTTTTTATCAGATCATTTTCCAGCTTCATTTGTAAATCACAAACCGATCTGAATCCATCGAGGTCGTTGCGACTCATATAGAAATCTTTCAATCCGTTCAGATGGCTCAGAGCGTCTTCCGTGGTTGGTTTAGATTTCTGTTTATCCTCCGGCTCTGGTACATCTTCTTCCTCATTTTCATTACTCTCTGATTGACTCTCGATAATTGTAGCAATTTCCAGTGACGTATTCTCCGTCACTAAATCATCATCAGCACTGACGTAAGATGCAACTGATATTCCAAAAGGAGATAGAATCTGCTCGAGATCTGGATCGTTCAGAACATCAACAATGGGTACATTGGGCTCATCTTTGTAATTTTCAAAACCAGATCTGACGAAACACTTGTAAACTGTTTCAGGTTTTATTTCTCTCAGAGCAGACTTCGCCCATACAATAGCATCCAAAACACTTACACTCTTAGTAAGTTCGTGAACTGATTGAGCAGTTTCTATCCTTCGAGAAATGTAACTCATAGCTTTTTTCCTAAAAAGCAATTTGAAATTTTGAATTATGCCTGCAAAAATAAATCTCTCGTGAATACACAGAGACAATATTCGAGATATAGAAGACATTCACTGAAATAAAAGAGGTACCTTGATCAAGGGGCTGGCATCTCGAAGTTGTGTTAGGGGGCAAAAATACAAGCTTGACATTAGAAAGTTTGAGTTTCGGGTGGCACGCCGCATTATCAAGAAACAAGATCACATTTCTCTTCTGTCTCTTCATTTTCTTATTGTATTCCTCGAGCCACCAAGACATGATCGGTATTGTCATCCACGCCGTTTGATTAGATTTCCAATTCACGCCTAAGGTTGTTACATCGATATTCTTGAAACAACGAGGTTTTGCAGCTTTTCCTATGATCAATGGATCTTCAAATTCTCCTTCCGTATTCACACAAAGCATCACAGTTAATCTCTCTTTGGCTTTTTTTCCTCCTTGGCATATTTCACCTCTGAGGCTCATCGTCCGATCTGGCAACATCCTGAAGTACAAACCCAGCTCGTCCAAGTTAGCCCAGTCTCTTGGACTAGTACCACGAGTTACTTGTTCAAGCCTGTCTTTCCAGGAAATTACGACACTTTCATCAACCGATGCGCCTTCTCCACAGATTTTCTTTGACTGAATTTCGTACCGGATCATAAATTTTTCCAACCAACCATTTGACCCGGAGAAATTCCTCAAGCCAATTATTGCTGCTGCTTCGCGGGCTTTTTCTTGGAGCAACGGTCCAGAAATTGGGATATTTTTTGATCTGGCTAAACACAACCACTGATACACAATATTATTCACAACACCTGATTCAAGCCTCGGAAATTTACGCTTGATATTAGCATTGCCATTCTTCGTGTACAGCTCCAGAATCTCGGCCTTGTTACTTCTGATTTCATTAACAGCTGTCTTGCTGACTCCAAATCTTTCAGCTGCAACTCTACTGCTCAAGTTTTCTTTTTCACAAATTGTAATTAGATCCACTTTGTCTTTCAAAGTCAAGCGTTTTCTTTTTCCAGCCATCGCGAGAACCAGCTGGTGACGCTAAATCACTACTGCGGCAGAGCAATCGAGACGATACAGAGAGTGTTTACATTTCACAATACTTATTAGAACCTCTATCACTATAAGAAATCGATATGTATACGAACGAGACAATGAATATATTGGAAATGCCATTGAAATATAGTGGCCGCTTTTCAGAGGTTCGATTTACACGTGTAAGGTACATTCGGGACTGAGAAAATCTGGCCGTTAGTAGAGGTGGCCGCTATACAGAGGGGCCGCTATTGGGAGGTTTTACGTCCATAAGACTCAATACAATTCTGCCGGGACCTTGAATTTTCGGCCGCTAAGGGAGGTGGCCGCTTTTGAGAGGTGGCCGTTAAGAGAGGTTTTACTGTATTATTATTATTACAGGCCGCCGGACATTGGTAATCGAGTCTCTTCAGGAAAATTTTCTTCCCCATACCAATCGCTATGTCTAAAAAGGCGCGCAGGCCTTGCGAGAGTCGCCCGTGATACACCAACATGAAGAAGTCCTAATAACATAACAAAGGGGAAGATAGTTTAACAGTCGGAGAGATTTGGAGAACGGATTCGCGAACGAAACTCACCCGATCACACCGCTCACACGTGGCCTCGGCGTAAGCATTTTTCCTGCCCACGAGAGACAGTCGAACACTGCGCACGCAAAGGCAGGACCGGACAACCGAAGGGTTACCGACCACGAGACCTGGACACACATGATCACGTGCGCCAATCTAGAAAGGAATAACACACCTTTAATATACAAAACAGGAAAACCACAACCGATAGACAGAGTATAAGACTCATCACACCATGGTCCGGACAAACCACAGGCACCCGCATGCGACCGCCGGAGACCATATGAAAATGACCACCCCCCGCGGGCCCAACACCATACCATGAGGTTTGGGACACAACCCGGAAAACCGTAACCGCGAAAATCTAGGGAAAAAAGGGAAAACAGCTAATAAAAGGCTAAAGAGACGCAGAAGAGCTCACACTAGACTCACCCGTCGACACCCATCGCGACGACACATGAAAACCTCACGAAGATGCCCACGCTCAAGCACCCCGTACTCGAGGGGACCGTCAACCGCGTAGCTGAGCCACGCAACATCCAGATCATCGGGCGCATCGTCGGCGAACCACCTGGTTCGCAAAATAGCGCGCCCAAGCTCCAGCAAAGCTTCATGAGTACACCGCGCGTAGGATGGCAGTGAGGCAAGAGCGATACCTATAACACACACAAAAAAAACACACACACTGAAAACACCATTTCAAGATCACCAAACTATCACCAAAAAAAAAGAAGAAACATTTCAGAACCCACTTCGGTAGATACGATCCATCGAAGTGACCGACGACTGAGGTGCAGAACGGTAACCGGCGGAACCTATAACTGCAAGAATTCCCTTTTACCACGGGATGTACAACCTCCACGTAAAAGCACTATCAGAAAGTATAGAAAAGAAAACACACCAACGCGAATCCGTCGCCCGAAAGCGACAGCGCGAGCAGGGATCACGTCACGTTGATGAGAACGATACATAGTGAGCGCGGTAGGAGACAAGGTGAGACTTAGCACGACGCGAAGGTTCCTCAACAACAGCCGCTTCGGCACTGACGATCATCGTCAACGACGATATTCGACATCCAGAGCCTGGACCGAGTCAGGATCAGAACGGCAACCGTGCGTTGAATCATACATAGTTTCAAAGTATTATAATATACTTAGTTTCAAAGTATTATAATATAATTGATGTGAATACTGCAACTGAACAGTTAGTTCATAAGATCAAGGGTTTAATAGTAAAAGCTTCCTACATGAACGTTAGTAAGAGAATTAGTCGGCCTAGAAAGCCGTGGATTACAAAAGGGATAATTAGATCGTGTGAAATAAAAAATTCCTTGTATGTCGAATGGCAAAAGAATATATTGAATGCGGAGCTAAAGGAGAAGTATCGGAATTATGCCAACAAGTTAGACAAAATAATAAGGCAAGCAAAATTAATGTATGAAAAATCCAAAGTTGAGAAAATGAGAGGTGATAGTAAGAAGCTTTGGGGTTTTGTAAAGGATAAAATAGGAGTTCAAAAGAAAGAAATAACAAGAATCAAAATCGAAGATGACAGTGGAGTTGAGCTACAAAATGACTCAGAAATTGCTAATCATATGAATAATTTTTTTTGTGATGTTGGTACTAAAATTACTAAAATTACGAATAACAATGATTGCGATCTTTATGAAAATTTTGAAATGCCAGAGAACAATAAAGTAGAGAAAAGCTGTTTTCTTCGCCCAACCAACTCAATAGAGGTAAAAAATGTGATTATGAGTCTAAAAGATAAAGCAGGGGGGGTTGATGGCATACATGCTTCAGTTCTGAAAAAAATCAGTGACGAAATAGCACCTGTATTAGCTGAAATATTTAATAAAAGTGTTGAAGATGGTATATGGCCTGATCACCTCAAAATAGCTGAGATCATCCCTTTACACAAAGCTGGTAGTAAAAGTTCAGCAAATAACTACAGACCCATATCGCTCATATCAAATATAGCCAAAATTTTTGAAAAATTATTATTTAAAATTTTAATAGAGTTCCTAGAAAAACATAAGATCATCTCTAACCTTCAATTTGGTTTTAGAGCCAACAAAAGTACAAATGATGCAATTTCTGAGATCACTGAGTTCATATACGAAAATCTTGATAAAAGTAAGCCTGTATTGGCAGCATTCCTTGACCTTGCAAAGGCCTTCGATACTGTCAATCACGCAATTCTCCTTAGAAAATTAGAACACTACGGGATAAGGGGCAAAGCCCAAGACCTACTTAGAAGCTATCTAGACAATAGAATGCAATTTGTAAGAGTGAATGGAACATTGAGTGATATAATCAAAGTAAAAACTGGAGTGCCACAAGGTACTGTACTTGGGCCGCTTTTGTTTATAATATATATTAATGATTTGCTTGATCTCTTTGGAAACAATATTATATCTTACGCAGATGATACGGTAGTTTACTGTAGTGGGACTGATTGGAACGATGCTGCAATCAGAATGAACGCTTTTCTCAACAAGATCGCCTTATGGCTTAAAACTAACGAACTAGTGTTGAATGTACAGAAAACAGTATATATATGCTTTTGTAACTATAATGATATGAAACCAAGTGAACTTTCCATTGAAATTGGTGGAAAACCGATCAATAGAGTTGATAGCACAAAATATTTAGGGGTCATTATTGATAATAATCTAAAATGGAAAGAACATATTATGAAAACTGTTAAACGTTTGAGATACCTATTGTTCGTTTTCGCAAAACTCAAAAGAGTACTCAATCAAAAGGCACTCATTATGATTTATTATGGACTATTCAATAGTATTGCCACACACGGTATAACTGCTTGGGGTAGTGCATATAGTAATGCTTTAAATCCACTATTGATACTACAGAATAGAATTTTACGATTGATTGGCGTGAAAAGACAAATTGATAGCCCATTGGATATTAATGAGACATATATTCTGAATATATTATTGCATACTTTCCCAAAGTTGAGAGATGAATACTATGGTAATAAAAATTCTACTAGGAATAAGTCTCTGAGACTACCAAGAGTTAAGTTGGAAATAGGCAAGAAGGCCATGAAGTACAAAGCAATAGAATATTTCAACAGATTGCCGAAAGAGATCAAATTATCAAAGAGTAAAAAGGTTGTAGTTAAGAAATTATTAAAACATTGGGTAAGAAGTGCTAAAGTAGGACTTTAACTTGGTACTATGTTGTATTTTCAAATTACAAAGACCGTAAAGTGTATAATCTGCAGACTAGATAATTTTCTACAAATTTGTCTGCTTTCTAGATTTTTTTTTTTTTTTTTTTTTATAATTTTCTATCTATTTTATTTATCTACCGTTGAAATCTCATTATTTATATGTGTAATTGTATGTTAGATTTAGGGTATCCAGTCCTGCGCACAGGTGCATCATGTACCTTCAGCAGGTTACTTTATTACTTCATGTAATTGTAAATTGCTGGATAATAAAGAATTGAATTGAATTGAATTGAATTGAATTGTTATTAGCAAAGAGAAAAAGTCAGCAAAAGATCGGCAACACTGCCACATACCAAAGCCAGCAAATCTAAGAAGAGTATATAATACTCCCTTGGAGGTTAGATACAATGACTGACCCCGTACAATCTCAAGAAGAGAGTTACTGTGCGAGATCAGCTCAAAAAGTAAACAGTGCGTCACTCGGATCGATTTACGACCGACCCGCAAAACTGAAATTTTTTTTTCCCCGAATTTTCAAAATTTTTCAGAAAATCTTGTTGGACCATCATCCTTATCATGTGAGGAGCCACTCTTTCAAATTTCAGCTCGATCGGACGTTTTGTTCCGGAGCTATAACTTGCACCGCAGTGCACCCGAATTACACACGGCAAGACCACTTTTCACGCGTGACACATCACCCGCGCCACAAATCGCCGAAACTCAGCACAAAACACAGCAGATCACCTTCACTACACACACAGGTACCCAGTCAAACACGTACAGAGTCATTTTGAACCCCACACCTAGCTCAAAGTCGAAAAAACGGCCAAAAGTCGAGTCATTTCGTTCAAAAAAGACAACTCCAGAATTTCGAACAGTAGAGTCCAAAAACACATAAATTGGTGCGTATCACGATTAGATGAGGTAGATAACATCCAAAACTAACTGTTCCCATCATTTGTATAGCCAAAAGAAATGCAGAGAAGCTAAAATTTGAATTTGAGACGTTATGAGTTTTCGTCGAAAAATAGCTGAAAAATGCGTATTTTAACTGGAGAAGTCGATACCTCGACATGAATTTTGCTCAAATCACGGTTGTGAACGGTTATTACTGTGACAAATCTATATAACTAAGTGTACTAATAGCTATAAACACTATTAGAAGCCTCAAAAATGAGATCACAGAATTTTAAAGGAAAAAATGTAGGGTTTCGGCTCGAAAATCTTTGGTATGCGAAAACTCAAATTTCTCACCTCAGAATTCAAATTTCGTAGTGTAATTGTAAAAGATAGATTGATCAATGTGATACCTTGAAGTAAGAACAACGACAGAAACCCATGATTGATCAGAAAAATTTTGAGACCACAATGTTATATGGTCCAAATTACATTCAAAAACTGGCCGTCGGCACTAAATATGAGTGCGTATTTTGTCATATATTGAAAAGTTATGATGATATCAACTCGAAAATTGGTATGAATACTTCTCATATCGTATACTAGTAGAAACCGACCGACTACCCAAAAATTTTCAAATCACCACAATAGAATGGAAACCCAGAAAAATTACAGTTTCTCGTGAGTAAATCAGAGTATCCAAAAAACCGTCATAACTCGGTCAATTTTGATCCGATTTTGACGTTCAAACGCTTAAATTGAAGGTCTTTCCAAGGACTATCTGACCACCTGATTAAAGATTCCCAGAAAAAGCAGATTTTGAAAATTGTCACAGTGCAAAATTCACAATTTCATCTTTCGAGAGAACCATTTGCCATGTTTTTTGAACCAAAACTCCATGTAATAATTGGTCCGAAAATATTATAATATTAGAATCGAAATGAGATTTAAAATCATCTCAAGAAAGAAAAAGTATTTCTTGCGGCTGATGGAAAATGATCCCACAGCTGCAAGCGATAAAAATTTCTCAATGCGATAGCCAACTATAGCAGTATATAGCTATATATAGTATACCTATTGTATACTAGAGGAGCGAAGGAACGCATAAGGAAAGACCGATAGAAATAGTCGAGCTCTTTTCTCAGATCATTATTGAGCCAAATTTCGGATTTAACAAATCTCACGTTTGAAAATACCCAACTATGGACAATTATATTAGGTATATTGTTTGTTTATTGTATAATTTATTAATAACATTCTGGGTATTGTTCATACAAAAATGAACTTTTTGGGGGAAAAATACGTTAATCAAATTGAGATATAGAATCTCATATAAATAACCATAGATTTAAGGAACATTGTTTATAAACAATATTGTTTATAATTTTTTTTTCCAAACATTTTAATGCTTTCATAATTTTGTAAAACATTTACATCGAATAGAGGCATAGAACCTCATATATTCATACAATGAAGAAGATTAATTGTTCATAATTAATTGTTAATAATTTTCAAAAAATTTTCAGTAAACATATTCATGATTTTTAGGAATTCATCGAACATGTTTTCAACTTTTAAGCGTAATCGTAAAGAAAAAAATCACATTTTGTAAAATTAGAAATAAGAAAATGGAATTATTTTAGTCGAAACGATTATACCGAGAGAGAGTTCGCGATAAAAATTTGTATCGTGACACACACAGACAACGACACTCTCGCTCTACCAAGAATCACACATACACTCATACTAGCACGTGCTTGCTCGCGCAAGCACTATAATGCAATATATGATCTCAACCATATGAGTTGAAGGCCACTCAAGAGGACACAGCTGATTTAGATATTGTAATATAGATCACCGCGTCGGGACGATGCGAGTCTCCCGCCAGGCACGCCTGTGACGTGGTGAGTCCCGAGCCTCCGGCCCGCGCCTCTCCCCGTCACCTGACGATGCACCAGGTGCACCGTCAGCGTTTCTGACGGATAATCGCCCGTTTCCCCACCAAGTGCGATGTCGCGTCGCGGACCCATCGTCGCGGACGACGGGCCACGCCGCGGACAGACCGCTCTGACCAACTTAACTATTCACACACTCTCTCTCAACTATTGAACTCTCATACATCAAGTCACCTATCATTCATTCAACTCGTGTTCTCTCTGGAACCTAGAACCCTCACCACGTTACAATGGTCCATTCTGGATCAAAGCTTCCTCGGGTCGTGGACTGAAAGCTTTTGAAGGTTATGTTGCTCTCTTCATCTGTCTAGTTGTTAAGGCCATTCATCTAGAGTTGGTTTCAGATTTGTGTTCTCCAACATTCTTAGCAGCGTACCATCGATTCACAGCTAGGCGAGGCTTAAGCACTGTTATCTACTGCGACAACGGACTCACGTTCAAAGGAGCTGAGGGAGAGATTCATCGACTTTTTGCAGAAACCTCCGCCTTGAGTCAGGCTGTGGCTAGGTCAATAGCTGAAGATGACGTTGAATGGAAGTACATCCCACCCCGCGCTCCAAACTTCGGTGGTTTGTGGGAGGCTGATGTGAAGTCCTTCAAGCGACACCTGTACCGAGTCGTGGGAGAGAAAAAGCTCACTTATGAGGAGTTCTCGACTGTACTCAATCGTATAGAGGCGTGCCTGAACTCTCGTCCTCTTTCTGCATTGAGTTCGGACCCAGCAGATATTACTGCTCTTACACCTGGTCATTTTCTCATCGGTGCTCCAATTGTCTCATCTCCGGAGCCTTTTACCGAAATCAATGAGCCAAACAAGATGTGCTCCAGATGGCATGAGACTCAGTTGATGCGCAACCACTTTTGGCTGAGATGGCGCAAAGAATACCTGTCCTTGTTGCAACAGCGAGCTAAGTGGCTAAAACCAAACTATCAGCTCCAAGTGGGTGACCTTGTCCTGTTCAAAGACAACCAAGTTCCACCAACAAAATGGTCACTAGCTCGGATCACTCGATTATTCACTGGACCTGACAAGCTGAGTAGAGTTGCAGTTATTCGCACCGCCACTTCAGAATACGAGCGACCTCTGAACAAACTCATTCTGTTGCCTGTCTGTGATCATACAAACAACTACCTGTTGAGAGTCAGAGCCATCATGGCGGGCGGCAATTTTGATGAAGAATGAAGAGCTCCAGAAGTCAAACTTGTGAATGAAGTATTTAGCTAGCTCAGGGATTTGATTGTGACTCTTCATTATTTCCTCGACAAGTCTGTGATCAACTTTCACATCTTTCCTTTTCTGCGCTCACAGACTTGCTTGTCACGCGTATTGAATTTTCAATCGTTGTTCAAGTTTGTTCATTATTTTCTTAACACCAATAAACAAGGCGGGCGGTATGTTCAGGCCGATTGAAAACAATTTCAGAACGCGATCGATTTTTTGGTTACCAAGAGACCAATCGGTTGTTTTGCTGTTAGATTTTACACAGCTCTCGTTGAGTAAACATCGCCTCTTTGAGTTTGCTCTACTTTTGATTAGATTAGGGTTTCAGGTGCACTTTTGAATAAAGTTTCAACTCAGTTTTCCTACATTTTCGGCTTTCCTTTGCTAGAGGCATTTTCAAGATGATTCCATTCCCTCAATTTCTAATTTCACAAAATGTAATTTTTCACGATATCATAGTCAGAAGTATAAAAATGTTCTACAAAAATTTCCAAATTTATCAAAAATGGTTCAAAGAAATTTTCGAAAATTATTATAAATAAATTGTTTATAACTATGTTCCTTAGTTCTGTAGTTATTCTTATATGAGATTCTATATCTCAAATTGACAGAGGGAGGAAAGAAAATCTCCCAACAAGTGTTTTTTTTTTGTATGAACGATTTCCCTGAATGTTGAACAATTCCAAAATTTCAATTTTTCTGGAGTTTCTCTATAATATGGTCGGATAGTTGTTGGAAAGACCTTTAATTTAGGCTTTTGAGCATTCAAATCGGATGAGAATTGGCCGAGTTGTGGTATTTTTTGGTGTATTATCGTTTATACATGAAAGACTGTGTTCTATGTTGAATTACACTCTACAATGGTGATACAGAAAATTTTTCGATGTTGGTCGATTTTGGGTTATATAGTATACACTCTAAAGAGTATTCATGCAAATTTTCAGTGTAATACTGTCAAAATTATTCGATCTATGATCAAGTACACACTCGTTTTTGGTGCTGACGGCAAGGATTTTGACTATATAATTTATCGATCTCAAAAATTTCCTATTCGGTCTTAGGTTTCTGGCGTTAGTTCTCCTTCAAGATATCATGCAACTCTCGGTATCTATAACACTTTTATGAGTAAATTTGGAAATGAGGTGAAAAATTTGAATTTTGGCATATGGCCGTATTACGTGTTGGAAACCTGCATTTTCTGTTTGAAATTTTGTGATTTCGTTTTTCAAGCTCCTAATGAAGTCTGTGACTATTGGTATATTCAACTATATAGATTATTCATGCTAACTGATGTTTACAAAGATCATTCACTCGCAATTCGTGTCACAGGGTGAATTTGAAAGGCCAAAACACGCATATTTGACATGATTTTTGATGAAAACTTTTCATATCTCAAATTGAGATTTCTGTTAATCTGTAATTCTTCGATCAATCAACGTGATGGAAATAGGTACTGCTTAGTGTTATATAGGATACCTGATCGCTATTGGAATGAAATTTTACGTTTTTGCAACTTTTTTGCTGAAACTCTGGAGTTGGCTTTTTTATGATTTTACTTGAATTTCGGCTGTTTTCTCGACCTCGAGCTAAGTGCATGCCATAATGTAACTTTGTATGGTAGATTATGGCCCTGTGTACTCCTAGTGACCTCACAGCCTCGTCCGTAAGCTGGGAGTTTCCAGCTGAGGACGAGTGCACTGGGTCGTCAAAACACGACCTCATTACAATAAGTATTCTGATTGTTCTTCGCAGGTTGAACTTTTACTTCGGAAAATTTTGAAATTAACCTCTTTGTTCACTGTTGATTTTGTCTGAATACTATGTTTTTGTGGTTCTAAATCGACTGACTGATTAGTTTCACGAATATTACATATATACAACCTACAGCACTATAAAAGAAATCAGGAGGATGGTATAAATTCCTCCTTGATGATTACATTCGAAAATTAAGAACATGGAATATGGCCTGATGGGCCGTAGAATACCCAAATCATATTCTCATTCACCGTCCACCCATGAACTTTCGTGGGATTCCTCGAAAATACAATATGCCACTCGGAATAGCACGATGCTCCCTTGCAAAAGAGAAGAGAGGTGGGAATTCCTCTCGTGGACGACTAACCAAGGCGGTTTCTCGCGAGGCGGCCTGGTTTCAGAATTGATATAATTCCTCACCATTGATGAATTGATCATCAAAAAAAATTTTCTAGAGTACTCAAGTGTTTGAAAATTCTTCACTGTGCAACTCGCAATTTTCATCAAATTCATATTCTCATCATTCACACTCACGAAGGAATTAAATTTTGAGTGGCTTTTATTATACAGCATAGGATGTCTGTCGCCGATTTCTTTCTCGTACATTTCCTGCTGACCACGGAGCAAAAGAGTATTCTTACTACTTCTCTCTGACGTACTGATTTCTGAGAATGGAATCATGCACAGAACATCGGATACGATTTCCCGACTCAAGTTCTCAGCGATCTCATGGTTTTGGATTTCAAAAATTTGGAATTCATCTTCTTTGTCTACTCGAACTTGATAATCGTCACCGAATTTCGAGCAATAACTTTCACATGAATTTTGCGTTACGATATCAAAAATGCAATCTCCCAGTATCTCATGAATGACTTCATTGCAAGTAAAAATTTCCTCACTTCTGATATGCCCTGTTTCTCGAATTTTCTGGAATACTTCAACTATGACATTCTTTTCGGGCTCACTAATTTGCAAATTTCTAGCCTCTTTATGGCGCTGGGATTGAAATTTGAGAGATTTTTCAAGTAAAAAGTGGTGGCTCTTTGGAACCGAAACGTTATTTTTTAACTGCTTTGAATTGAAAGTTCTTTGACGGTCTAATTCGACTATATAACGCTGAATATTCTTTGCGACTCGATAAGCTTTCTCTAATGTGCCGGGTAACTCTCTTGGCAACAACTCTTTCGTTTGGGGCTCAAGACTATTCCAAAAATTTTCAATCAATTGTCTCTGAATCGAGTTAAATTCAGATATAGGACTTATTTTCTCCAATGTACATTCATCTTCTGGGCTTCTCATCTTTCGTACTTTGCCAGATCCACATGGATGAAATCTTGAAAATCGCATGCTCTTAATTTTTGACTGGAATTTTTCTACATGATTTGGCGATTTTGTCACGATACTTTATCAAGTTGTGCAAGGAATTCACGTTGAGAAGCGATTCGATAATATTTTTTCAAATAGATCGCTTTGGCAGAGTCATATTCTTTCATCTCACCTTCCACAGTTTCAGCGATTCTAATTGTTGCTTCAAGTGTCTTTAGAGGTCGTTCTGCCATATTGACGCTAACTTTTGATAACTCACTTCGTATGAATGGTTGTAAATCTGCTAAAAAATTCTCAATCAAGTTCTGCTCATACAACCATTTCCACGATTCTTTATCATTCTCCGACATTTCAAGGTTGCGATCGATATTTTCGTTATACAGATATTTCAGTCGAAGCGACGTTCCTCCAACTTCAGATACCGATTGCGAATTTGTATCCATTTTCAACAGTTTACTAAGTCTCAATAATGAATGCAGTCTAATCTGTATGGGAGTCCATGAATTATTAACTAGCTCGCAGGACTCGGAATAGCAATCAGGCGCTCATTGTTCCGCGTATTCCTCAATAATAATCAAACATATCAATTTACTCGGTCACAGCCGGAATCATTACATCGGTTCTGTGCCTTTCTTATCAATCATATTAATTTAGGAATACGCATATACATATGATGCCTTACAGCAACTTTGCAATATACTTCCAAATCACTGCAATAATTCATAAAAATCGGGTTCTCCCAATGTAGTAAACAAAATCCATCATATTCACTGATGCATTTCAAGTAGATTCTAGTAAATCTATCATTCGCAATCGAAATCTTTGCTTCATAACTTGAGAAATACGGCAAATTATGAACTTTTAGCGTGCATAAAACTGACTTGTAATATTTTAAAGGCGAAAATACAATACTTGATGATATGGTTGGAGCTGCTGGCGGGCTGCGATGCGTTGAATTAGATGCTGGAGAAGTCCATCGAAGTTCCTCTTTTTCCTTTATACCATGATGTTGATAATGAGAAGTTGTAGTTTTATGCTTCTTGGAGAATGCAGTAACCCACGATGATGATGCCCAGTGCTTCTGATTGCATCTTCTGGCACAGTTTATCGGGCAGGATTTGGAATGATTTAGGCCTTCTCTCAAGCGATGTCTCTGAGTCCATGACTGCTGCCACTGAGTTTTGATGTCAGAATTCTTCAATTACTGGTGTCACTCATCACTCGTACAATTTTCCCATGGTGTTTCATTTTTTCTTCGCGAAAAAAATTTCCCTGTACAGGTTTTTCGCGTCCACGCCTAGCACCAGAAAGCGTGTTACGTGGGAAGGAGGGGTGATTCGAATGAATCACGGCTGAGTGATGTGAATATATAGGTTTAATGGCAGCTGAAATATACTCGAGAGAGAGATATGATTCTGAAGGTTGATACGAGCCGTCTGGCTGCCGCGCGGCTCGTCGTCGACGATGACGGTCCGCGTTGCAGCGTAGACCGATGCAGTGGGGATGTACTTCGCACCGTCGAAGTGCTGACGGTGCATCCGCGATGGCCGGCGAACCGCGAACGTACGTTGCGCGGCCGCGTAGCCGTCGCGGGTGCAACGTCATCGTGGCACGAAGGGGAGAGGTGAGATCAGGCACTGATCTCCACCTCTACCCACGTGACACCGGAATATTATTTCTATTCGTATACAGGTTCTAGTTTTGCTTTTTGTGAGATATTGTGTGTAATAGTAGAATGAATGATCATTGTTCTCATGTATGCAGCCATCATGATAGTCAAATCGAAAGTGTTATCATGAAACAAGTTATGCAGTCCCATTTTAAACACTTGTTGATATATTCCCAGCGGATAACATGATTTCTTGATGAGAGCATCTTAGTATTCACATATACTCATTATTCACTTCACTGGAGCTGTGCTCGGAATGAGCTCCTCACTTCAAAGGGGACACTTTAGAAATGACTCGAATTCTTATGAGGGAGTCCTATGAAAGGAAAGTACCCATGTTTGTCTAATCATCTCCAGGATTTCCTTAGCATTGACCCTCATATAGAAGTTCATCGACTGGGAATTCTCCCCATGAACCCAATTTCATTTTCCCAACAGAATTAGATGAGTTGATTCAGAATCTCATCTCCATAATAAGGAAGCTCCTCGCCTTAGACTTTCTCGACATCCTTTTCAAAACTACTGAGGATCCTTATAGCTCTATTAGATCTGATTTCATTTTAATATTCCATTTTCAACTCCATATGCTCCCTCATTTTCATCATGAAGCAGCATACTGGCCATTTCGGAGCATTCCAGCCAGAGCCGTCACCAGGGGGTCTGGAAAATATCCCAAAGAATTTTTTTCTGTTAGTACCACGTCTAAATAGTACGAAAAACTTCCTTTGAAATGTTTTCAAAGCCCTCCATGGGCCTGAGGGTCCATGATAGATCCGTTTGAGGCCCCTTTTTAGCCTATTTTGGAATAATCATAGCTCCGACTAGACTCAATATGTTCGGACGTACTTGGGCGCATTTTTTCTCCCAAGACTGGTACTCTCAAGAAAAAAAATTGTCGAAGAGCGATAATTGAGCCTAGCAACTTCTAGGAGCTGTTTGCTGAGTGCACATTTGAGCGGTTTTTGGGCCCCCTTTAAAGTAATCTAGCTCCGTTTAGACACGAGATGATCGACTTTTACCAGTGGTCATTTTTAAGGTTCTGAAAAAGCTACAATTTGACCACTTGTAAAAGTTGATTATCGGACTTTTCATGAAGGTTACAGTCGTTACAAGTTGAGCAGTCCCGTGAAAGTGCCAAACTTTGAGCTCAATTTAAGAAAATCGTTTCTCTTCTTTCGACCCCAAACCTGTGCGAACATGTTCTTCGATACGAATACCACCAATTAGAACAACAATCTGGGTGGGTCATTCAATTCTTGATTTCATTCAGTCAATATAAAACACCCTTTTCTGACATTTTGCATAAAATGCCAACATATGCTCCCATCTGAGTTATTGTGCACCAACCTGGGTGGAATTACTCCAGCAAGTACCCCCAAATATGTGTGAAAACTTCCGGAGGCGAGCCTTATGCCAGAAGCGAGCTAGAGGTTCAAACCATCAGGTCCAAAATGGACATTATTTTGTCTAACTTGGGGCAGGCGAGCGAAGGCTCGATTCCCCGTGTGTCCGCGTACAAATGAGACGAGTGGCTAGAATGGGGATTCAAATATGTTTTTCCAACTCAAAATGACCGTCTAAACACGATTCCGGGATTAATTTGTGCCTAGGATATCATCCAATCCTTGAACAGCGTTGAACTCCGTGATAACAGGTTTTGCTCCTGTAATGCAAAATGACGATGATTCAGGGCTCAATTGACCCCGTAATCGTGTTCAGATGGTCATTTTGAGTCCTAGAAAACATGTTTGAGTCCCCATTCCAGCCACTCGTTTGTGAGCAGAAACACGGGGAATCGAGCCCTCGCTCGCCTGCCCCAAATTAGACGAAATAATGCCCATTTCGGACCTGATGGTTTGAACCTCTAGCTCGCTTGTGGCTTGAGGCTCGCTTCCGAAAGTTCTTACACATATTTGGGGGTACTTTGAGGAGTAATTTCAACCAGGTTGGTACATGATAACTCAGATCGAAGCATATGCGAGCCATGCCTATGTTGGCGTTTTAAGCAAAAAGTCAAAAAAGGAGTGTTTTAAATTGGCTGAATAAAATCGAGAATTGAATGACCCACCCAGATTATTGTTTCAATTGATAGTATTTGTATCGGAAAGTTTATTCGCACAGGTTTGGGGTCGAAAGAAGAGAAACGATTCTTTTGAATCGAGCTCAAAGTTTGGCATTTTCACGAAACTGCTCAACTTGTAACGACTGTAACTCCTATGAAAAGTCCGATAATCAACTCCTACGAAAGATCAAATTGTAGCTTTTCAACCTTCCTCACTGGTGCCGAGGTAAGGTGTTGGTCTTTAGATCAAAAGATTGTGGGTTTGTGCCTCGGTCTCGGACGGACATCTCGACCATATGTTTCTTTTTGGTTGACCCTTATTAATGAACCTCTTGTCCAAACAACTGTTTCTTTTCAGTTGCGGTCTAGATACAAACTTTTAGAAAACTATACGGAACCGAGTCAGTTGAGCTGAGTCGGCTACTTGACACAGCTGAGCCGACTCGGTTCTTCTAGGCAGGGTGCCTGTGAGCATCTCTGATACTGCTCATGCTACAGTTTGAGACTCATATATAAGCTATCCTCCTCGGATCCATCATTTCCAGCTCAATAATTGGATCAATGCAAATTCCACCTTGCAATAATTGAGTGTCTATCTGATCAGATTTCACCTGTCTTGTGATTCATTAAAATGTTAGCAATTCAATTTTCATGCATCTGAGAGATCTCCAAGGATTCTATGGTTAGCTGATGTATATTCGAAGTACAGCGTGCAATATCATTCGAGTGATTTCAATTGTTCCATTTAGTGATTTGACAGAATAATACTGGTTGATACAATAACAATGATTCCATTCAAAGAGTGACTCTCATGTGTTTCGACTCATTCGAAAGAGGAAGCATGAACTGTTTGGTTTACTTGACAATAATAGTGTGTGGCAGAATGAATACTTTTGCAACAAGAAAAGCCAAAGAGGAATTTGTCGCTTGGAATTTTTTATGTAGCTGATATGTGTTCTAAGTTCTTGGGGGTAGAGAATTACTTCAACTCATAATTACTGTACTGTTCTCAAAAGAAATCACAGTAGTGTATGGTGCGGTGCCTGTGAGGAGACTGAGTCAATCAGTTCACCTGTTGGAGGATTACCCTTATTCGAACCTCATATTTCTGTGTCCCACTAATCCGCGTGATGGCGATACCATGTAGATACTATCCGCAAGAGTGCATGTCTGTTATACACGGGTTTATATGGGGATTCGCTCACTCTGTCCGTGAGAGCGTGTGTGTGTTATACACAGGGTTATATGAGGGCTCGCTCACTCTGTCCGTGAGAGCACGTGGACGTTATACGCGGGGTTAGGTGAGGACTCGCTCACTCTGTCCGTGAGAGCGTGTGTCTGTATAAGGGAGGGTCTCTCTACCCTCCCTTGTCTACATACACAGCGTTTTATGAGAATTGGCGTGCAGTGACTGTGCACGGGATTATATGAGGGTCAGTTCACTCTGAATTTAGTCAGCGTTATATGAGAATAGGCTCACTCTGTTCGTGAGGGCCAACCGATTGCCGCACCCGGGCACAGGATGAGTGTGTATAGTACCAAAATTTCAAAACAGCGAATAGAGTTTTGTGATAATGATGTGACTGTGGTTTCCGAAAATATCAAATCACTGAAAAATATCTAATCATTTGTGAAACATTCCTTCGAATAAATGCGACAAAAGTTCGATTACTGTATTTTGCATGTAGGTTGTACGTTTATCATGCGATTTTTGCACGCTCATGAGCTCACAGTTCCCCGCCCGAGCTGTAGACGAGGTCGAAAAAAATTGCTCGGAGCTTGATAGCCCGTTACACCCAAAGCAGACCGTATTCCTTCAAATTCTACAGATATCTCAATATTATAAAATTACGTTGAAAACCTTCATTTCATAGCGAGATCAATTCTTTGGAAAATAGTGCCCGCTGCTCTGTAAACAATCAACTCGAAGGTAGATCGAGTGAAAAACAGATGGAAGGTCAATTCAGGCTAGCTCGCGCCGTCCTTTTCGCACTAAATTTGTGAAAACTGATCAATCAAGCATATTTTGCGATCTGTAATCAGAGCTGATGAGCTGATATTTCATTCGAATATCGAGGGTCTTGTAAGATTATTCAATGTTTAGTATGTCCAGAACCGTCCAGCAGTGCAACTATGACCACCCATTGCGTGAAAATGTCTGAGGTGGAATTTCATTCTCATCCCCCACCGATAGAAGGAATACGGGGTCGCCCTTCTATAAAGAAATTGATAGTCCCTAGCATACCTATACGAGTATACCTCGGACCTTGTCATGTTTCAAAACTCGACCTTGGAAGGGCGGTAGCTGGTTCAACATGCCGATCCCGAGAAGACAACCAGATGGAGAAGATAGTTTCTCTGATCTTTCTGATGATGAGTTGGCATCGTCAGATGGAGAAACCTCATCCGAAGATGAAGTTGATGATATTGACTCTGACTTGGAAGATGGTGATGATATTCCATTGCATGATTGGAAACAGGTCCAAGCTAATAGACCTATTGATGCGAGTCGGTTTACTTTCACAAGAGAACCTGGTATCAAGGTACCTTGAGACGATAGGTGGGGTCCTCTTGATCATGTGAAATCGTTTCTGGATGGTAGACTCGTGAACATGATTGTTACCGAAACTAATAGATATGCTAAAGAGGTATCGCCAGTTAATATTGATAATGATACGCAAGCAAGAAGGGACAAGTATGGCTGGATTCCAGTGACTTGCGATGACATTCGGATATTCTCAAGTGTTCTCATTTATCAAAGAATATTTGGAAAACCTAAGCAGCGCTGGTATTGGACAGAAAACAAAATGTTCGAAACTCCGTGCGTTCTAAATCTTATGAAGTTGGAACGATTTGAGCAAATCATGAAATTTCTGCATTCCGTCACTGATGATGAGGTGAATAATCCAAATCATCATTCTCCAAAGTTGAGAGAAATTTGGGACCTACACACTGAGCTGAATGAAAATTATCAGAAAGTATACGTCCCTGAACGAGATTTAAGCATTGATGAGAGTTTGATGCCGAGTAAGTATTATCTTAGTTTCCTGTAGTCCCCTACAAGAGAGCAAGGTTTGGAGCGAAATTTTTTGTCATGAGTGAGAGTGCTTTTGGTTACATCATTATAACTATACTATACACAGGTAAGGGGACTGAAAAAGATGCGAGCTCACAAGGTTTGAAAGTCACTTCTAACATCAAGCTCAAAATCTGTGAGAAGCTGTTGTATAACGGATATTGCTTAGTGATGGACAATTCCTACAACTCTCCAGAACTGTTCGAGATTCTCAAGTCTATGGAAACTGATGCATATGGAACACTGCAGGAAAATCCCTCAGGTTCACTAAGCACTACCAAAAAAGCGAAAGTGAAGAAAAATGAGGCAGTATGCTGGGTCAAGGCAGGACTTGTAGTAATGAAATGGCATGATAAGGAGGTAGTCTGTTTGAATATCACCCGCCATGACGTATCTTCCAAAGAAGTAACAAATGAACGCGGAGTCAGAAAATTGAAACCATCCATAGTAACAGATTACGATTACACGATAGGAAGGGTCGACAGAGCAGATCAACGAATGATGACTTACACGAAGAAACAACAGGAAAAATACTGTAAGAAATTATTTCGGCACCTCTTAGATCAGGTGCTAAAACAGGTAGGCTGAGGATTAAAGGTAATCTGTATGGTGACACTAGTTCGAAAAGATTGACGGGAAGGCACTCCCCTTCCATCATACCCCCTACTACGAAGAAGGACAGGCCCGCAAGGAAGTGTGTTGTATGCTTCTCAATAGGCAAGGTATGAACTCTATCAGGAAAGAGAATACTTATTCCTGCAAAGAGTGCGACGTCGGTTTGTGCGTAGCTCCATGCTTCGGCATCTACCATACTGAAGAATATCAGTGAGTGCGTGTTAAAGTTATTGAGAATGTTTTCCTGAGTGGAATATGAACTTAACGAAAAACAAATTTTGAAGAAATGAGGTGGAATAATCAAGGTTAAAAGCAAGGATTATATAACATGAAAACTGAAGATCTTACGAAAGGTCGCGTGATGGAAGAGAATGAAATGTAATTCAGAGGTTCAAAATACTAACATACGAATATGACAAAATAACTGAAAGTTGAGAAATACAAAAATACGAAAAAATACAAACATGTAAAAGATACAAGAAATAAAGAAAACCCAGAAAAAATTCAAAAAACGGAAATACAAAAAAAAACAGAAAAATACAAAAATGAAGGAAAAACAAAAAGAGAAAGATATAAAATCGGACTGCGGAGCCTCCAAGTGGCATATCTCGGGTATTTTCCCTCCTCGGGAAGAAGAGCTAGTCCCAGTCGTAGTGTATGGAGTTGATAGACACGAATATGCTGGATTGAGTCATCTATTCTCATTGTTGATTCCTCATATGTGAATCGAGATGACGTAACCTCGGAGTCCCCTAACTGGATAATTTCAGAAAAAATCGAGATTAATATCGTCTTCAAGCCTTACCACATCCGGAATCCGTCATACTGGATCCGCCATCTTGAATTTCGATTTCCCAAGGGCGGATCCGGACTCTCCGACCTCGAAAACCCCTGAGTGATCATTTTGAAATAGGAAATATGATGGGAACTTGGTTTTCTCCCCTTATTGATCCGAAAATCCGTCATATTGGACCCGCCATCTTGAATTTCGATTTTCCAAGGGGGAGTTCGGACTCTCTGACCTCGAAAATTCCCGAGTGATCATTTTGGAATAGAAAATATGATGGGAACTTGGTTTTCACACCACATTGATCCGAAAGTTCGCCATATTGGATCCGCCATTTTGAATTTCGATTTTTAAAGTGCATAATTTTCATCAATTTTCGTAGTTCTCAACAACTCTTCCACCACAATAGCAACGAAATATGAATAATCTGAGTGAGTCTATCTTGAAGAAAATCATCTCAGCTTGGAATTGCCGTGTCGAGCGTGTCTCAAAACGCAACGGGTCAAAAGTTATTCAGAAAAGTATAAGGACGTGTTTACACGTCCTGGTGCAAGATAAACATGCTTTTCGGTAATTTCGTCTGTTTTCAACAGCTCGTACAAGATCGGGATTTGAAAGAAACAACCAAATCATCGTTGAGCCTTCAAAAAGACACACGAGAGAACATTTTCTCACAGGTTTGGGATCGATAGAGAAAACGATTTTTTTCAAATTGGCCTTGAAGTTTCACGTTTCTACGAAAATCACCAACCTCAATTGGCTGTAAATCGTACGTGAAATAAGATAACGACACGTTCGGAGAAGGAAATTGAAGGTTTTTCCAGGACCTCCAAGTTTTTCCTCCACAAAATTTCGCTACAAGGCTTCCATTTCGACCTATACGCCTCCAAAGATGGTACGGGTCGTATTTTTGGGGCTTCTCTTGATGGAACTGTGGGACCTACCAGATATTAATTTCTTGGACCGGTTGATTCCTTGCGTGGAACTGTACGTCATGACGAAAGAAATGCGCCCAGGTAAGATGGAAAAGATGCATTTGGGTCAGAGCTACGAATTTTCCAAGGTAGCGAAGAATAGACGAAAAACTGCTCAAAAATGGGACTAAGGAAATTCGTAGGGCCCGTCAGGGGTCCCAAAAATCTGGAAGGATGTTTTTCAACTTTATTCTAGTGGTACTAACGGAATGAGAATGTTTGGGGCATTTTTAAATTCCGTCGATTTTCGAAATGTTCACCTTGGTCCAAAATGACCTTCATGAAGGCTGATAGAGGAAGTCAGAGGAACTATATACAAAGCTGAGGCGCCAAGTAGCACCAGCCCGTTTCAAATCATCGTAGAAAGAGGTCGATGCCGCTCCTGATCAACTAGGAGTCATTCCGCGAGCCACACTCCAGAAGATACGGGAATAATCGAAGTTCATTACAGAAGGGTGCACTGGTGAGTAATTACATCTATCATTCAATTTATAGTCACAAAATAATATCAATCAATCAATCACCAATCAATTGTATCTATTGATAGACATGAATTGTTCCAATTCACACACACTCAATCACACACATATTTATTCAACAACCGGACTTCACATTTCGCCAACCCAAAACACAAATTTAATTATTACATATGACTATAGCAAATATCCACCTTTTTTTTTCATTTGATGCAATTCTCCGATGTTTGGGTGCTTGTAAAATTGCATAAGATGGTATTTGCGCCTCGTTCATGAGGTTCCCCATTTCCGAACGATTATTTCGAGAACCAATCACCCAGATGCGAGCTACAACCTCATAAACTTAGTGCGAGATATACCATTGTAGCATCAAGCAGTAGCAAGACACTCTGCAAGCAGCTCACTATCGAGACCGCGAAGGAGAGTGACTAATCACCTCTGGAAGGCTTGAGGATCATCATAGAAGGCGGCACTGGTGAGTCATTACATTAACCTTTCAAACAATTTTGTCATCATATTGTTGTCATCGATCAATCATTAATCTATAATAATTAATAAGCATAAAATGCTTCATCTAAACATACTCACACTCACTCACATGAACATACCCACACTTACACTTACTGACACTCATTCACACACATACAAATTCAACCACCACACTTCACGTGTCACTAACACACAAACAAATTCAATTATCTCACGAAAAATGATATGATATTTAGGATCAATTTTTGTCTCGATCCATATGAAGGATCGGGATTTTATCGCTCGCGGGAATTTCAAATCATATAATTACATGACTCGGCTAATGCAAGCTAATTTTAATCAATGAATCTGTTGATTAAGTGACATAGATCGATATTGGATTACCCCGATTCGATCTATGTACCTTCAAGGCACCTCGCAATTCGAAGGATTTTGATGGAATTTCAAATACCTGAGAAAATGAGATGAGAAACGAAAACTTTTCGGCTCTAATAAGCTAGATATGTTGGTGCGTTTCGTCTTTCCTCTCTGGGTCAAACTCTTCAATTAAACTTCAATTGTCACCGGTTGTCGGCGAATAAACAACCGAGATGAAGACCTTTCTCGCGAGTGGCTGCAAAAGCCCTCGTGTAACATATAAGCCCGATCAAAATCATGGCTAGCAAGCCAATCAGGCTAGGTGACGTCGGGGGCAAACCTCTACTCGGATTTCTTCAGCCCCCGCCCCCCGAAGAGTCTGATCCGGAGAGGCAAGACGAGACGAAACGAAACGCACCAACATCTAGCGTATTAGAGTCAAAGTATTTCCATTTCTCATCTCATTCCTCCATGTATTAGCGCGTTGGCCTCGCTCACCGACGCTCGCTGCGGCACTGTAGGTATGGCTACCACCTCAAGGTAAATAAATTAATTGATTTCCCCAAAAATTCATTGTGACAATTTCTGAAAGAAATTGAACAACATAATACATCAATCAGAATATCAAGTATAAACTTTGAACAGATCATACGTAAAGAATAAATTTATATAAATGAACATGAATTAATTGGTAAATTAATGATATAAAAATATGGTGAAATAAAAAGTGAGTGATGTGCGTGAAAATTCTAGAATTTCATACAAATAACAGAAGAAACTAGATAGTGACGTAAATTTCGAAATCAACTGATATCTAAGTTAATGTGGGCACTCAAATGATTCTATTCCGGAGGCGAGTGAATAAGAACATTCAGCGTCAGATGTGCCATCTTGGGCTGGTTGCAAACGACTATCTATATGCACTCAGAAGTACATGAGACAAGGGAACTGCAAATTTGACTCATCACGAGAGAGCTTCAGCTTACCTCAGGAATAGATCAAAAGTTTCTTTTCGGGATTATACATGTATATTCAACTAATCTACTTTTAGGCGACTGCAAACATCATTCCCTTAGTGTGTGTGCGAATAGAAAAAGAATGCGTTCTCGTGGTATTGCAGAGGGTGTTTCTGATCAATTCTCTGATCACTTTGAGATTTATCACGAAATCGTCCAAACTCTCCTGATAGCAACCCGAAAAATCAGCTTGTCCTTTGTTTCGAACGCATGCTAGCCCTCTAAAACAACTTCCATTGTGTTCAGCGGGTCAAAATACGTGAGAAATCATAGTCCGGGTACGCTCAAAGCCCGCTGCAAGGTTGCACCATCAAAATCATGTATCTACAAAATCATCGAAAAACGCTAAAAATGCAGTTTTTTAGAAGCTCAGTATTTCGCGGTTTAAAAAAATTCCTGATGTCTAGGTGCAAAACTGGTTTCGGATTCGGTTTCTACGTCGAAAAATACACGAAAAAGTCATTGTTTGATCAATGCGCTACTTCTGACCCAATATTTTGTTGTCCAGTGTAATGAGCGTCCCTCCCGAAACGAACAATTTAGCGTTATTTTTACGGTCCTGCTACTAAAGTTATTATTATGGTGGCCAAACCCATCCTCAGCCCAATTTTTGAAAAACGGGTTTCGACGTAAAATTTGACGAGGAATCCGATGAAAATGTCAAATTTCAGATAAAATAGGGCCTAAGGCTTGAAAATTGGGTTTTTCTGAAAAAACCACTTTTTTGAGGTTATGTTCATCTTTGACGGATCTGAGAGTATTTTTGTCGTAAAATTCAGCTCATTTCACGTCGAAATATGTGTCTTGGATAATTTTTCTATAGGGTTCCATACTGGTGAGAAATCAAACAAAAAGTTGAAAAATCGAATTTTTCACGAATTTTGAAAACGAAAATAGGGCGCCAAACTCGCGCGGATGACTTTCGGGACCTAAGAACTGTGCTTTCCATCTTCTTTTATCATATACAACATGTACCCAAAGTTACAGAGAAATCCCTGACCCCCCGACACAAAACCTGGCGATATTAAAAAGAATGACTCATATATATATGATGATGCTCAATTGTTATAATATCAATATGGATAAAAATTCTTGACAATTCAAATAAAGACACAATCAAGATAATTATTCCAAAAAATGTATTAATATTCCATTATATGCTAAAGAAATATACAATGATAATCACTTCCATATGTAGAAGATAATATTTGAATTAATTCGTATCATCAATGAACACTATCATTAATATATAAAATTGGAAATTGATTTCCAACTCACTGATGAATCAAATGGTGGAGAATTTATGTAAAATTTCCAATAGTTCAATTTAAGTATACAGGAAAAACTACATCAATTTCAAAAATCGGTATGAATTTCTTTGAAAAATGAGATCATATTAATATTCAATATATATTCAAAATATTTCAATGCAGGCGTTCTATTCGAATACAAAACCACAAAAAAATTGAAATTTAAAATTTTTTTCTTCAAGTTCCTATAATTTCCATAGCTTTTACAATGTTCGTCAATGAATTCAAATTTAATCAGATCATGGATATTATCGAAAGAATGGTTAGAAGTCGAATGAAAGGACAGTCTCAACCCTGTAATGCAGAGAAAAATACACGTATATAGTATGAATATTGATCAGAATCTCACATTATCATATAGCGAGCATCATCTCTTGTTTATTACATATTATTCTCACATTTCTCTTTATACATTATTTTACACATTATTCGCAGAGCAATACCGACTTAGAACAATGAGATATTGATTTAAAATATCGGACAAAAAATCAACAAATTTAAATATTCCATCAATTTCTATATTAAAACATCTGATTATAATCTGATTATTCAAACCTTAATATAATTTCCATAAATCGAGTATAACAATCATCCGACAACCTCATATAATCTAATATCATAATATGAGCGAAATTGAGCATTCATAAAATCTAGTAACTACCAACGATTCCTTGATCTGCTTATTCAATAAATCATCCCTCGTGAGAGATATGGCCTCCGAGAAGATGGCGGAACTTTGCTTGAGAATTGGTCACGTGTTTGAACACTAAACCATCTCACGTAAAAGATAATCAACAGAAAAATAACACAACTTTGTTTAGCTGAGGATTTCACGCTCGAACATTGAACTGTCCGTCGTGAAAAATAATCGCCGAGAAAGTAGCGGAAATCTATTTAGACAATCATTTCACGTGCATACGCTAGACTATCTCATATCCACTAGGAAAAAAAACTCTGCTTGGATAATAAATTTGCTTTCGAACACTGAACTATCCCTCATGAGAGGAATCCACTGAGAGGAATCAGAACTTTGCTTAGAAATTAGTCTCACATGCGATCGCCACACCCGCTCACTTAGAAGGTGAATACCAAAAAATTAGTTCCGCGTTTGATTACTTCACCGTCTTGGAGGAAAGATAACCACCGGAGAACAAAACTCAACTCTAGTAATGATTACACATCGAAACATTAAACCATCCCTCTTACGAGATAACCATCGAAAAGATATCAAAACTTTACTGAAACAAAATTTCGCATGAACATATACCAACATATACACACACTATAGAAGTCATGAAGCACCACTACAGACCAAATATTGATGAATATTATGAAACGCCATTACGGCGCTGGATTGGTGCAAATAATGGAATTATTATAGATTTACAATAGTTGTGGGACAATTCTTGAGCATGCCTTTCACGAACTGTAAGAAAACTGAGAAATCAAAGGTGAGATATAGATGTAATGATCACAAATTTCCAATAGAGACTCACGTCAATGAGAATAATGTACTTGAGACCTTATGAAATTAATATTAGTGTACTTGAGTTTCTTGTTCACTAAACCATCCCTCGTGGGAGATCACCGCCGAGGAGATGTAAGAACCTTGCTCGGAAATAAGTTTCACGTTGAATCACTCAACCGTCTCAGGGGAGAAATCCTGGGAATAATCACTCGAGAACATAACTTAACGCACAAATTTGTGAGAAATACCTTTTTATGCGTAGTTTATCAAATAAAATGTTGAACGAATCATTATGAATTTAAAATAGCTGTGGGACAATCTTTGAGCATGCCTTTCACAAACTGTAAAGGAACTGAGAAACGGGAGGTGAGTTGTAGATTCAATAATCACGAATTTCCGATAGAGACTCTAATAAAGAGTCAAAGTTTGGTGAAAAATACAGTTTTACGCATAAAGTATCGAAAAGTGTTGAGAATTCATTACGAATTCACAATGGCTGAGGGAGAATTACTAAGCATGACTTTCGCAAACTGTACAAAAACTGAGAAATTGAAGGTGGGTGATAGGTTTAATAGTCACAAATTTTAATAAAACTTGTAAAAATAAAGATAACGTATTCAGAGGCTCATGAAAATAACGATGAAGTACTTGAGTTCCTTATTCACTACATCATCTCTCGTAGGAGATAACAGCCAAGGAGATGGGAGAACGTTGCTCAAGAATTGGTTTTGCGTTAAATCAATAAACCATCTAGAGAGAGAGAGAGAGATGATCGCTGAAGATCGCGACTAAACGCAAATGTTGGTGCTAAGTACACTTTTACCCATAATTTATCGAAAAAAATGTTGAAGAACTTATTACGAATTTACAACAGCTTTGGGACGTTTTCTGAACATGCTTTTCATGAACTGTACAAAGACTGAGAGATTGAAAATGGTTGATAGGTTTGATAGTCACAAATTTTCGATGAAACTTGTAAGAATAAAGATAATGTACTTAAATACATATAAAGATAGCGATAAAGTACTTGAGTTCCTTGTTCACTGTACCATCCCTCGTGGGAGATAACCACCGAAGAGCTGAATGAATCTTACTGAGGGATTGGTTTCACGTTTGATCACTAAACCATCTCGCTTAAGAGATACCCACCAGGGCGATGACATAAGTTTGATTAGATAATGATTTTGCGTTCAAACACTACACCATCCGTGATGAAAGATAACCGTTGAGAGAATAGCAGTAGTCTGCTTAGACAATAATTACACGTACATGCACTACACCGTCTCATATTCTCAAATATCATCTCAATTATATTCACATTCCATCCTGTACTGGAAGAAAAATGATCACAATCGATTTCGGATGTAGAAATTGATATTCTCATAAATTCATGTCTGGAACTAATTGGTCGAAGAACCATATGATTGAAATGAGTCCAATCATAGAATTTTCTGAGTTATTTTTGATCGTAATAATTTTCAAACAATAGAAAAATGCTAATCGTGAGATTTCATATTTTGACCATAAAATGACATTCGAACATTTCTCGTTAACAACAGATCTGAAACCATTGCAAAAATGAACGATAGCGAAGATAATCAAAAATATATTCGAATTCCATCGCGTACTGAGGAAGAGTATGATCATAATCGCTTTTATAAGTAGAAAATGATATTTGCATGGATTCATATCATGGATGTACTACATAGATTTTGAAATTCATTTCCAACTCACTGAAAACTGATTGATAAGAAATTCATACACACCCGCACGCACTTGTAAAACGCTTTTACAATTATCGGAAATTATAAGAATTTCGGAAAATCGAGTGACTCCCGACGTTTGCTTGAGTTTCTTATTCACCGAAGATTCCTTGTGGGAGATGACCACCGAGGATATGTAAGAACTTTACTTAGAAATTGGTTTCACGTTCGATCACTAAACCATCTCGTTTAAAGAATCACCACGAGGGAGATGACACGACTTCCTTTATATAATCACGGTGGTCCTGAACCAAGTCTATCCTTGGCTGACGACAGCAAGTGGGATTCATGTTAGATATGGTTTGGGACATCTGTGGGATCACAACCTACTAAGGATCAAAATCGCCACTTGGGCCGTTTTTTAAAAAAAGCGAAAAAACGTGTTTTTCGATCATGTCCCCTTTTTCAACCTCAAAAACTGGGAAGGAACACATTTTATCGAAAAATATGTGGAGCAACTTCTTGTGGAACTTGAAACGATGAACAAAAAAGGGCCCTCACACACTTTTCCATATAAGACCTCCTGTTCCTGTAATGAACGTATTTCGTCTGAGACTCGTATTTTATCTGTCATTTTTCACGGTTTCGACCCTATAACTCGAAAGGAACACATTTCATCGAAAAATATGTACATTGAGTATTTGTAGATCTTCAAAGGATAAACAAGAAACATATGTACATATTCTTTCATGTAAAGCTTTTTGTTTCTAATACGAGTCTCAGACGAAAGTACGTTCAACACGGGAACGGACGATCTTCTATCGAAAAATGTGTTGAGACCTTATTGATTTATTTTTCAAAGTTGTACAAGAAATTACTGCACACAATTTTTCGATTAAAGAGATTCAATATTTTGACCACAAAATAGCATTCAAACATTTCTCGTTAGGAACAGATCTGAAACCATTGTGAAAATGAACAGTCGCGAAGATAATCAAAAGTATATCTACATTCCATCGTGTACTGAAGAGAAATATGATCATAATCACTTTCGTATGTAGAGAATGATGTTTGCATGGATTCATATTATCGATGGAAACCTTTACTACTCCATAGGTTGAGAATTCATTCCCAATCCCCTGAAAAAATAATTGATGAAAAATTTATATACAGCCGCACGCGCTCTTACGAACTATCACTAAGTATAAAAATTCAATAAAATCTAGTGACTACCGACAATGACTCGAGTTCTTTATTCACTAAACGATCCCTCGTGGGAGATGACCGCCGAGGAGATGTAAGAAATTTGCTCAGAAAGTGGTTCCGCCGTCGATCACTAAACCATCTTGCTTGGAGGACAACCATCAAGGAGATGACACAATTTTCTTTAGATAATAATTTCGGGTTCAAACACTACACGTTGCGTCTCAAAAGATACTCGCCGAGAGAAAAACAGGAGTCTGCTTAGACAATAATCACACGTACAGTACCCTCCAAAATTAATGGATAATGAATAGTCTCAGTCAACCAACGAAATCTTCAATGGGGTTCGTCGTATAGAATTTTCAAAAAGAACATCTTGAAGATCACAAAAGAATCTATCGATTCATGGGTTTCAAACATTTCAAAAGCATTTTTTGGTTGGACTCAGTCGACGTTGAAATTTCTAAGAACTTATCCATTAATCAATCACTTGTATTTTTGACGGGATTTATTCGATTGCAAAAATTCTCACGGGATGTTGTAGATCGTCTGAAAATCTACAAGTTTGACACCTTGTAAAATTTCCCTACGACCCTTCCCGCCGGAGCCACCAGCTTGGAGAGAGAAATTTGTATTACACAGACTGCCTATGGAGATTCCGAGCCTGGCACCTGTTCCATTCCCTCTCGCTCTATGCCGGTGCAAAATTGAATGGAAAAAATATCATGGCACATGGTCCCGACGTGGAATGATCTGATCTTCCAGAATAGTTCATCAGATCGAGTCTCAAGTGTGACCCATGGGAACGAAACATGAGATTTTTCTATTTTGACAATAAAACTTGAGAAATCCTTGTTATCTCAGATCTGAGACGAAATCTGATCAAATATTCTGAAGAATGAGATCATTTCACGTCGAAATCATGTGCTATGATAATTTTTTCATTCAATTTCGAACCAGAATAGAGCGAGAGAGAATGTAACCAGTGCCAGCGTCGGTATCTTCATGAGCATCCCATGTTAATAGGAAACTTTCTTTCGGAGCTCGTGTGTCAGATAGGGAGGGTCGCAGGGAAGTTTCACAAAGAACCAAACTTGTAGATTTTTGGACGATCTACATCGTAAGAATTTTGACAATCGAATGGATCCCGTCAAAAATACGAGTGATTGATTAATGGATGAGTTTTTTGAAATGTCACCGTTGACTGAGACCGACCAAAGAAAACTTTTGAAATATTTGAAACACATGAATCGATACATTTTTTTGTGATCTTCAAGATGCTTTTTTCAAAATTTCCATACGACGAACTGCATTGGAGATTTCGTTGATTGACTGAGACTATCCATTATCCATTAATTTTGGGGGGTACTGTACATGCGCCAGACCGTCTGATATTCTCAGATATCATCTCAAATATATTCACATTCCATCGTGTGCTGAAGAAAATATGATAAGAATCGATTTCGGATGTGGAAATCGATATTTCCATGACTTCATGGCTTGAACTAAGTCTTCGGAAAATGATATGATTGAAGTCGATTCAATGATAGAATTCCATGGGTTACTCCTTATCTTAATAACTTCCGAGAATGGAAAGTGCCAATCGTGAGATTTTATATTTTGACCACGAAATAACATTCGAACATCTCTCGTTAGCAATGGATCTGAAACCATTGGGAAATGTACAGTTTCGGAGATAATCAAAAGTGTATTCACAATCCATCGTGTACTGGAAAAGTATGATCATAATCACTCCCATATGTAGAGAATGATGTTTGCATGGATTCATATTATCGATGGAAATCTTCACTACTACATAGATTTGGAATTCATTCCCAATACCCTGAAAAATTAATTGATGAAAACTTTATATACAGCCGCACGCGCTCACATGACACTCTTACGAATTATCGAAAAATATAAGAATTTGATAAAACCTAGTAGCTACCGACAATTACTTGTATTTCATATCCACTAAACCATGCCCCGTGGGAGATGCCAGCCGAGGAGATGTGAGGAATTTTCTTAGAAAGTGGTTTCGCCTTCGATCACTAAATCATCTCGCTTGGAGGACAACCACCGAGGAGATGACACAATTTTGTCCAGATAATAATTTCGGGTTCAAACACTACACCATGCCTCTCAAAAGATAACCACCGAGAGGAAAACGGAAGTCTGCTCAGACAATAATTACACGTACATGCGCTGAAACATCTGATATTCTCACATATCATCTAAAATATATTCACATTCCACCGTGTACTAGAAAAAATATGATAATAAATGATTTTGGATGTAAAAATCGATATTCCCATGAATTCATGTCTTGGACTAACTCTTCTAAAGATGATATGATTGAAATCAATTCAATCGCAGAATTTCATTAGTTATTCCTTATCTTGATAACTTCCAAGAATGGTAAGTGCCACTTGTGAGATTTTTTCTTTTAACCACGGAATAACATTCAAACATCACTTGTTAGCAACGGATGTGAAACCATGCGAAAATGTACAATTGCGAAGGTAATCGGAAGTGTTTTCACAATCCATCGTGTACTGGAGATTTATAATCATAATCACTTCCATATGTAGAGAATGATGTTTGCATGGATTCATATCATCGATGGAAATATTCACTACCACATAGGTTTAGAATTCATTCTCAATCCCCTAAAGAATCGATTGATGAAAATAATATACAGCCGCACGCGCTTACACGACACTCTTACGAACTATCGCGAAATATGAGAATTCAATCAAATCTAGTGACTACCAACAATTACTTGAGTTCTTCATTCAGTAAACCATCCCTCGTGGGAGATGACCGCCCAAGAGATGTAAGAAATTTTCTTAGAAAGTAGTTCCGCCTTCGATCACTAAACTATCTCGCTACAAGGACAACCACCAAGGCGATGACACAATTTTGTTCAGATAATAATTTCAGGTTCGAACACTACAACATGCCTTTCAAAAGATAACCACCGAAAGGAAAACAGATGTCTACTCAGACAATAATTACACGTACATGCGCTGAAACGTCTGATATTCTCACATATCATCTCAAATATATCCACATTCCACTGTGTACTGAGAAAAAATATGATCATAAACGATTTGAAAAGTGAAAATTGATATGTGGAAAATTGATTGTATATTCCCTATCTCAATCCACGTTTACAGTACTAGATATTCATAAACGGACAGGATACACGGGCGCTCAGTTCAGCATCATCCATCAAGAACCGCTACAATCATCAGTTCAACGAGTCGAAGAACAAGAGATCTACAGCGGTTGCAGGTGAGAAATGAATTTACTAATCACAAATTCTCGATAGACACCTATAGAATTAGCGATAATATACTCAAGAGCTCTTAGTATAAGTACCCACAACCCCGAGAATCTAGCGACCATTAAAATTCCTCGAAAGTATTGTGCAAAATAAAAAGTTCAAAATTTCACGCGATTTTAGCAGGATGAAATCGTGAAGAATAAAAATTTTGAAGATTTTTGCACGATTCCGAAAAATTGAAAATATGAAAAATAGAAAATCTGAAATCTCCCTCGCGAATTTGTTGAAGCGAAAATATAAAAAATCGATTCTTCTTCAAGAATTTTTCCAGAAATTTTCAAAAATGTCACACTTAGATGATCTTAGATGATAAGATAAACTCATATAAGATAAGTACTTAGATACACGCGACATCGACTATTATAAACAGAGATAATCTAGTTCGGCCCGATCCGGTCGATAACAGCCTCGTACGGTATGTTGCAGCATCGGAAAAAAAAATCAAGAAGATATAAAGAATATAAAATGAAGTCGCAATAAAAAGACGATTCAAAAATATTCAGATTATAACGAAATAACTCAAAGATAATAGGAAGATAACTAAAAGATGAGGAATAACCCAAAGATGACTTTCAGATTAAGAGATAATCAGCAGATACCTTTAAAATGTTCTTAGATGATGAGATAAACTCACAAGGGGGGACCACGGGGGCCGGGTCACCAATCTCCCCCAAGATTTTTTTACAGTTTTGTACTATCGAGTATATTAAGAATCCAGAGTAACTCCGTCAAATGGGTCTCCTGTCCAGAGATACAGCCACTGGGATTAACATTGCTTATATAGGCCCATGTTAAAAAGTGATATATATATATATAGATATACTGGTAGTGCTAACGTTTTTGCTTGTAGCTCTCGACAGGGGAACCATTTGACGGAGTTACTCTAGATTTCTCATATTCTAGATGGCACCAAACTGTGAAAACATTTTGGGGATGATTGGCGACCCGGACCCCGTGGTCCCCCCCTTGTCAGACGAAATAAACACTTAGATAGACGCGACAATGTCGCGGCAACACTAATCATTATAAAAGCCAATAGAAAGATTAAGAGCGGATATATGCAAAGCAAAGGCGCCGAGTAGCGCCAGTCCATTTCAAATCATCGTAGAGTGAAGTCGATGGCGCTCCAAAAAATCGAGAAGTCACTCCGGGATACGAGAACATTCAAGAATCATCATACAAAAAAACACTAATAAGTAATTACATAATTCACTCCTATACTACTATAAAATTAAAACATTTAGGATGAACTAACTATTGACAATATGTGAATCACATATTTTGTACATATGTTCTTTTAACAAGGTATCTTAGCGCAGCGCTCATCAAATCAGCGCTACGCCCAGATGCCTTCACATTCAGTTGAGATCTTCGGCGCACAACACTCATACTCTCATATAATCACAGCGTGAAGGCGAGCACCTGAGCGCTACGCACCGACATTTCTCTACGTATATGCAAAGCGAACGCGCCGAGTAGCGCCAGTCCAACTCAAACCATCATAGCGTCAAGTTGATAACGCTCCAGAAAATCCGGGAGTCACTCCAGGATACGCGTACATCCAAGAATCATCGTGGAAGACTACACTGGTGAGTGATTACATAATTATATTACAACTATCATAAATTAAAACAATTCAAACGAAATATATATTGAATAATGAAAGAATAAAACACATTCACTAAGCGCGCGCGATCAAACTATCAAACGCATCACACAGACACACACAAACAATTCTGCTCACCTGAATTTTAGAATCCAACATGAATAATTATCTATAATAATTGAATAGATAAATAATTTTTGAACAAACAGATAACACAAACACACATACACACACAAATACATACCCTCATACATTCAACACCCATACACATAAATAATTATTTATAATAATATAAGACATAATTTATTATACAACTATACAACACAGACACACATACACACACACGAATACATACGCTCATACACTCAACACCCATACACAACACGTATATACACAAAATTATTTTATTTCCTGAAATTCTTGAAAAATTCATCCATTCATTTTCGGAGTCCATCAGAAACACAGCGCTCCACATGCAGCTCGTCACCAAAGCCCCAACGAAGAGTGTCTTAGCCACTCTATTGACAGTTGGAAGCCACAACACTATTTTTCATTAATGAAGAAGAATATACAAAATTCACCACCAATCACTATCACGGGTATGTAAATTTCATAAAATCCGAACAGAAATACTATTCATGAAACAATAAATGAAATGATCTATCAACAAAAATACGATTAAACACAAACATACAGAAAACAAACAAACATAGACATAAACACAAACACACACAGACAGACACAGACGCACACAATCAAATACATACACACATACATTGAACACCTATGCACGACACATATACACATGAAATCAATTTGATTCCTAAAATAATATCCAATTCTCCATTCCTTCATCTCGCAGCATTCATCGTAGGCACGACATCTCATATGCGGCTTCCACCAGAGGTACAAATAGAAAAATTCAAGAACCACTTAGGCCAGATGATAAAATTCAACGACCCAACCATGAGTAATAATATAATTATAACATATATATATATATATATAATATAGTAAAATGAAGTAATATTATATAGTACAGTGAAATAGTAATATAGATTGGAAAAGTATAGTAATAATTCATATAGTATAACTTCTAATGTCATATCATAATAAATATCAACAAAAATGTACAATATTGAATAAAAAAGTAAGATACGGGGGTACAGGGAAACAAGCAATATCGAAACATTATTTTATCCATTTCGAAATTATGTATATCCATTGACAATATGTATATCACATATTTCATTAGAAATAAACAAACCTAAGAAATGGAGGGAAACCCCCATTTCTCTCCTCCGAGTCAATTCATTTCCCACGAACGATATAAATTTGATATAATCAGTACATATACTATATAAAAAATTATTAACAACTCAAATCATTTAAATCATGCTTGATGATCCTCCAATAATCATATGAAGTCATTTATTTCAATCATTTGACTCAAATCATTCAAATTAAATTTGATAGTTTCCCAAAATTCATATAAAATCATTTATTCAAATGAGTTGCCAAACTTATGTCTAATATAAGGGACAAATCGTCATTAGCTTCGATCTTGAAACGGAGTTAGACATATTGGGCGGCATCTCATTGGTGTAAAATCAGACGACGGACATATCTTTGTGTTAGCGGATACTCTAGCGTAACCATACATTATCAAAGATTTTGTATTCATACGTAATAGAGCCTGAAGCACACAAAGATAACGCACAGGAAGACATGACAGATCTCTTTCAATATAAAATCATTAAAGATGTGAATAGTACTGAATTCAAATTCCGATGTTCAGAAAGGAAAATTCCGAATTTTCACTAATTGATATACCTAATAAACGAAATCTTTACATAACAGACGAACTGAGACGAAAATACAAAATATTTTACTATTGTACTTTACAAATTCCCAACATTCCTTCGAAAAATAGCAAAATGAGTTATAAAAATTCCATGAATATGATATCCAACACACCGTCTCAAGCATGGCGTGATTGTAACATTGAATCTGCGGGTATACGTTTTTCGATACACCTTAGAAAGGTAAATGAGCAAAAGTATGGTAGTACATATCAAGATATGTTAGATACTTTCGTGAAAATACGATCGATACAGGACAAAATCTTTGTTTTGAGCCTTATAGGGAAAGGGGGATCACATGCGCCATACATCCGATCCGATCATTATGAAATTCAAACGGCCGCGCATTATTATCGATCGAATTATCGATCGGTAATGTCCGTACCTTCCATACCTCGCCAAACTCTCTCTCTCACTCTCTCTCTCGCTTGCTTTTTCGTCAAGCAGATGAGTTGCAGACGACGTTAGTGCTGCCTGAATACTGCACAGGTCAATTCAGGCCACTCGATGCGGCCGTGAGAGAAGCGCTCGACTACGCTAATAATATGAGAATCCGTACAAGATTGTACTGCTTTGCTGTACGGAGTATATATGTACGTATAAGTTCCGTCGAAACAACTTCCTCTCCGAAAGCGATTTCACCCTCGTGAAAATACGATATTGCATAACTCAGCGGATGAGTATTCTAGCGCAAAATTTTGGGATTTAAATGAAAGGTCCTCTAAATCTAAACGATTTTGATATGAGGATACCATGTCTTTGAGGTCAATAACAATGTCTGGTGTATGTTCGAAAAATTCGAGTAGGTTAGAATGCCCGACTCAGGCGTATATGAACACAGCGGAGCTGCTCGAAGGCTTCGCCATACTTTCGAGCACAGCTACCGCTGTGTCCAATATTATGATATTGTTATTAACAACCAAATCATCCAAATTATGCTTGATGATTCAGCAACAATCATATGAAATCATTTATTTGACTCATTTAATTCGAATCATTCAAATCAAATTTGATAGTTTTCCAGAATTCATATAGTTTTATTCCTACTTTATAATTACATTTCAATTGAATATTGATATAATCTTCTACATTCCCTCCATTCCATTTTTCCTACTTCTTTCATTATATAAACTACTCATCAAAATTCATTCCATTTTATATTATCTTCAACCTCAATCATGTGACACTTAGTATTCTTAGATAATAAGATAGACTCAGATAAAATAAATACTCAGATACACGCAACATCGACCATCACGAAAGGATATAATCAAGTTCGACACAATTCGGTCGATAAAAGTCTCTTACGGTATGTACCACCATCTAAAAAAATAAAGAAAAAAAAGAATATAAGAGATAATTGCAATAAAAATATCCTACTCTACAACTCATTCAAATCATCCGCTCATTCCTATCAATCAACAACTCTACTTTCGAAGTTATTCTATCTTTCGAATTTCAAATTGATTTTCGAAAATAAATGACTATTTTCAAGCTCAACCCTGACACATGCCACTTGATCCTTACTAAAATCAGAGATACTTCAAGAAAATTTAAATATATTTGAGAAAAATGTCACATATATCCATCACAACAATTTGCTTACATACATCATGCATCTGTGTAGAACGCTAACACCGCCTACAGCCAGTTTGCGGAATCAACTCTCAATTTCTATGATACTCAAGAAATTCTCAAGTAATTCTAAATTTGCTTGATTGAAAATCTATCATCGTACTCAATGATCATGATATAAAAATTATTGACTACGACATTCTAAAATGACAGTCTCAACCCTGTAATGCAGAGAGAAATATATGTATATAATTCAATATTATCTTCTTTCTACTCTATAATCCCATTCCAATATCGATATTGATATAATCTCCTACATTCGCTCTATTCCATTTTTCCTACTTCTTCCATTATATGAACTCCCCATCAAAATTTATTTGATTTCATATTATCTTCAACTTTCATTATGTCACACTTTATATTCTTAGATAATAAGATAGACTCAGATAAAATAAATACTTAGATACTCACAACATCGACCATTATAAAAGGAGATAATCAAGTTCGACACAATCAAGTCGATAAAAGTCTCTTATAGTATTACCAACATCTAAAAAAATCAAAAAAATATAAAGAATATAAAAGAGAGTTGCAATAAAAATATCCTACTCTACAACTCATTCAATTCATCCACTCATTTCTAGCAATCAACAACTATACTTTCAAAGTTATTCTATCTTTCGAGTTTTGAATTGATTTTCAAAACTAAATGACTATTTCCAAGCTCAACACTGACACATGCCACTTGATCCTCACTAAAATTAGAGATACTTCAAGGAAACTTAAATATATTTGAGAAACATCTCACATATATCCATCACAACAATTTGCTTACACATACAAAACGCATCTGTGTAAAACGCTAATGCCGCCTACAGCGAGCTTGCGAAATCAACTCTCAGTTTCTATGATACTCAAAAAATTCTCAAGTAATTTTAAATTCTCTTGATGAACAAACTATCATCGTACTCAATGATCATAATATGAAAATCATTGACTACAACATTTCAAAATGACAATCTCAACCCTGTAATGCAGAGGAGAATATATGTATATGATTCAATATTGTTTTCTTTCTACTTTATAATTACATTTCGATATCTATATTGATATGATCCCCTACATTCCCTTCATTCCATCTTCCCTACTTCTTCCATGATATAACGTCCTCATCAAAATTCATTCCATTTCATATTATCTTCAACTCCACACACACACAACATACACACGACAATCACCACACACGACAACACACAACAAACGTCAACAAACGACATCGACCATTATGGAAGGAGATAATCAAGTTCGACACAATTCAGTCGGTAAGAGTCTCTCACAGTATGTACCAGCATCTAAAAAAAATTTTAAAAAGATAAAGGCTATAAAAAAATGTTGAAATGAGAAAATTGATTCAAAAATATTTAGATCATAACAAAATAACTCGAAGATAACAGAAATATAACTAAAAGATAAAAAAATAACCCAAAGATAACTTTCAAATAAGAAATAATCAGGAAATATCTTCAAGATGTTCTTAGATGATGAGATGAACTTAGATAAAATAAACACTTAGATAAACGCGACAGTGTCGCGGCAACATCCAACATTATGGAAGCCAATAGAGGGGTTGAAAGCGGATATTACAAAGCAAAAGCGCCGAGAGGCGCCAGTCCAGTTTAAATCATCATAAAGTGAAGTCGATGGCGCTCCAAAAAATCGAAAGGTCACTCTGGGATACGAGAAAATTTAAGAATCATCATCGAGAAAATACTGGTAAGTAATTACAAAATTTACTCCTTTACTACTATATAATTAAAACAATTAAAATGAACTAACTATTGACAATATATAATTACATATTCTGTACATATGTTTTTCTAACAAGATATCCTAGCGCAGCACTCACCAAATCAACGCTACGCCCAGATGCCCTCACGTTTAGTTCTTCAGCGCACACCACTCATACAAACATCTAATCACAGCATGACGGCGAGCACGTGAGCACTACGCACCGACATTTCTCTACGTATTTACAAAGCGAGGAAGCACTTCGGGATTCGCATACATCCAAAAATCATCGTGGAAAACTGCACTGGTAAGTGATAACATAATTATATTACCACTATCATGAATTGAAACAATTCTAACGAAATATATATTAGATAATAGGAAGATGAAACTGATACACTAAGCGCGCACGATCAAACTATCAACCACATCACACAAACACACCAAACAATCACGCTCACCCGAATTGTAGGATCCAACATAAAAAATTATCTAAAATTGAATAGAGAAATACAAGCAAATACATATACTCATACACTCAACACCAATACACATAAATAATTATTTATATTTAGATGGAACATAATTTATTATACAAACATACAGCACAAACACACATACACAAACGAATACATACGCTCATATAGTCAACACCCATACACAACACTTACATACACAAAATTATTTCATTTCCTAAATTTCTTAAATGATTCAATCATTCATTTCCCAGAGTCTATCAGAAACACAACGCTCCACATACAGCTCGCCACCGAGGTCACAACGGAGAGTGTCTTAGCCACCATTGACAGTTGGAAGCCACAAGACTATTTTTCATCAATAAAGAAGAATATACAAAATTCAACATCAATCACTATCACAGGTATGTAAATTTCATAAAATTCGAAAATATAAATATTATTCATAAAACAATAAATGAAAAATTTATCAACAAACATACGATCAAACACAATCATACAGAAAACAAACAAACATAAACATCAACAAAAACACACATGGACAAACACAGACGCACACAATCAAATACATACACACATGCACTTAACACCTATATACAACACATATACACGTGGAATAATTCAATCCCTAAAATAATATTAAATTCTACATTACTCCATCCCACAGCGCTCATCGTAAACACGACATCTCATATGCAGCTTCCACCAGAGGTACAGATCTAAAATTTCAAGAACCACTTAGGCCAGATAATAAAATTATAAAGTAATATTGTACAATAAAATAGTAATAATAGTAATAATGATTAAAAAAGTATAGTTATAATTTATATAATATGATTTCCAATTTCATATTATAGTAAATATCAACAAATATATACAATATTAAATAAAAATGGTAGGATAGGGAGAGAACATAGAAATGAGCAATATCCAACCATTATTTCATCTATTTCAAAATTATGTATATCCATTGACAATATGTATATGGGCAAATCTCAGGAACTATGCGGTTTCGACTTTGAAATTTCGAGAATTTCCAGAATGGCAGCACATCTCCGATAAACTTTTGTTTGGTCCAAGTAATGCTCAAACAATGATGAAATACTTGCGTAAATCATTTTTTATCCTAGCGGGACTAAAGTACGCACTTTGGCCCTTCATTTTCGGGCGTAATGTGATTAATTTCCACCCGGGTATCAAACTTTACTCCCTGAACGGACTTATCGTTGAAAAAAATCGGAAGTAAATTTTGCCCCGAGCGGGATTCGAACCCACGCCCAAGAGATTGGTGTGATCCTAAGGCTAGCGGTCTATCGACCCCTCCACGGAGGATCACACTTGAGGCGGCACTAATCGTCTACATAACTCACGCATAGGCATACAACCTCTCATTAGGTCGTATTTTGTTGTTTTTGGATAAATAATGATTCGAGCGTTATACAAACGTATTCTGGAGAGATCATATTATTGAAAGGATCTCAAAAAAGTATCAGTGAATATTAATTTCCAAAAAAATTTCCAAAAACATTTTTCAAATACTATTCGAGTATTGAGCTGTGTAACGTTGAATGGGAGAATATCAAGAGATTGATTCTGGTTGGAAATTCACAAGAGTTGATATGATATCACAAAATGAGGATTTTTTAGACCATTTCGAAATCTTTTTTCAGTCGGGGGGCTCCGCCCCCCGAACCCCCCGGCGGGGGCTCCGCCCCCTGCACCCCCGCCGGGGCTCCGCCCCGGACCCCGTCCCCGCCACCCGCAACAGTTAGCTTCGGTATTTCCAAGACGGCAATGTTAACAATGACACAGTCGTTGTGGCCCACTGCGCCAAAGAATGCATGCCCGGATGCGCGCGTGGTTTGGGGGGGGGCGTACTTTAGTCCCGTAGGATAAAAAATAGCATACGCAACTCGGGAGTAATGTGGGCCTCAAACTCCCGGGTATTTATCGCTCTCGGCTTCGCCTCGAGCGATAATCCACACCCGGGAGTAAAAGGCCCACTTTACTCCCTAGTTGCGTAATATACTATTGGAGCCCCGCCGTGGATTTGTGAGGGTGTAGAAGTTTTTCCCATGTATTTGCGTGGGACCCTCATATTTTCGTAATTCTAATTGGCTCGTGTGTATGTGAATACATGGCATCCTTGGTGTTGGAATAGAAGAAGAGAGATGAGTTCAATGGTTTACAGTGTTTTCTGAAGGTCTGTGGTACAAAATGTAGATGTGCCTCAACCGTCGAAACGCTCATTTTCGTCATTTGTCGATCCTCACAAGCCTCGCATCGCGACCGATATGAGGCTGTAGTAGGGGCGATTCTCATAGGCATTTCTTGAGGTACAAATATCAGTTTACACGTGGTTTCCATCCCAACGGAATCGAAATTTTCGTGTGCTACACGAAAAACGATTTTTTTGACCCCATTTACGCGAAAATAACTTTTCTCATTTCAAGCCGCATCGTCGTGCGGAATCGAGCACACTATCGTTCTTGGGCTAGATTTGTAGGTTTTTGGATGTAGAATAATATGTCGTTTCTACAGATACGAAATATTCACCGCCCCGAGTGCTGCATCCATTAGAAGAGCGATACAGGAGAAAATGTAGAATCGGAGTTCGCTCCAACGAATCATCGGCACTCCGACGCATTGATAGGCACAGCCTCGGGCGAAAATTATATGTTTCTATGTATTATAATCCATCACATATCCAATTTTCAGACCGATCGGTGAACCGCCCCGCCTGTGGCGAGCTAAGGCGTGAGAGAACTATGGCCCTGTTCGGTCGAAAATTGTGATTTTGTCACGAAGAAGCGTCTCCCAGTACCTTTCTATAGCAATTTTTAGACTTCTGAATGATGCAGAACTATTAAATATGAGTAGATCTTCAAAATGATCTAATGCGAGCGGCGGAAATAACGCGACTGTTGTTCTGACTACGTGAAAATAGGCCTGTTCGGCCAAACCGCATACTTCGTGAGATTTGCCCATATCACATAATTCATCAAAAATAAACAAACCTAAGAAATGGAGGGAAACCCCCATTGCTCTCCCCCGAGTCAACTCATTCCCCACCGACGATATAAGTTCGATATAATTAGTGCATATACTATGTCAAATTTATTCACAACGCGAATCATCTAAATCATGCTTAATGATTCTTCAATGATCATATAAAATCATTTATCTTGATCATTCAACTCAAATCATTCAAATTAAATAAGATATTTTTCCAAAATTCACATAAAATCATTCATTCAAATGAGTTGCCAAACTTATGTCTAATATAAGGAACAAATCGTCATTAGCTTCGATCTTGAAACGGAGTTAGACATAATGGGCGGCATCTCATTGGTGTAAAATCAGACGACGGACATATCTTTGTGTTAGCGGATACTCTAGCGTAACCATACATTATCAAAGATTTTGTATACATACGTAATAGAGCCTGAAGCGCACGAAGATAACGCACAGAAAGACATGACAGATCTCCTTCAATATAAAATCATTTTTTATTTCATATATAAATAGAACTTCATCCAAATCTCAATACTCAATACTCAGAAGAAAAAATATTCTAATTCAATAATAATTAAAATCAGAAAAATTGACATAACTAGATGATAGAAAATTATGACATAACAGACGAACTCAGACAAGAATATATAATATGCAACTATCATAGTTTATATATTATTCACAGTTTTTGTTCCTATTGATAAATAACTGAATAAATTTTTCATTCCATAAATATAATATAACTCAACGTATACGAGAAAATGACAAAAAAAAATACAAACAAATAATCATCAAACAAACATGCTCAATATCACAACAAACACACTCACCAACACAATTCTAATAATCTGCTTGATAATTCTCCAATAATCATAAAGAATCATTTATTTTAATTATTTAACTCAAATCATTCAAATTAAATTTGATAGTTATCCAAAATCCACATAAAATCATTCATTCAAATGAATCGCCAAACTTATGTCTAATATAAGGGACAAATCGTCATTAATTTCGATCTTGAAACGGAGTTAGACATATTGGGCGGCAATTCATTGGTGTAAACTCAGACGACGGACATATCTTCGTGTTAGCGGATACTCTAGCGTAACCATACATTATCAAAGATTTTGTATACATACGTAATAGAGCCTGAAGCGCACAAAGATAACGCACAGAAAGACATGACAGATTCTTTCCAATATAAAATCATTTTTTATTTCATGTATAAATAGAACTGCATCCAAATCTCAATGCTTAAAAGAGAAAATATTACAATTCAATGATAATTAAAATCAAAAAATTACCATAACTAAATGATATCAAATCATGACATAACAGACGAACTAAGACAAAAATATATCATATTTTACTATCATATTTCATATATATAATTCACAATATCTTCTTCTATTGATAAGTAACAGAAAAAATTTCTAATATTCCATGAATATAATATCACTCATCGTATACAAAAAAATCACATGAAAATACAAACAACAAATCATCAAAGAGCATCGCACAAACACTAAAAATTTCTCAACACATACACCAAAATCACAACATCTATACACATCGACACAACCATGAAACCGTCATTCGATAATACAAATGAACACATACTCACCATCACAGTACATATATATACTCACACAACTCACAAATCACCTATGACGTTTTCATTAAGAGCCGGTGACTGCACGTAGTTAGATCACAATGACAATGTCATTTGAGCGCTGTAAGAGTGTCCTGGGCTGCCTCTAATAATGAAAATCGAGGTGAAAAACACGAACACGAAAAACACACGGACTCACACAAACGCGCACGGTGCTCTCACAGATTATCGTAAGGTATAGGGGTGGGAGAAAATCTAGTCACTCCGGACGTTTCTTCGAGTTTCTAATATATAATTTGTAATTCTATCAAAATCCTTCAAGTTGCAACACTCGAATTGCGAGGTGCCTTGAAGGTACATAGATCGAAGTGGAGTAATCCAATATCGATCTATGGCACTTAATAAACAGATCCGTTGATTAGAAACGCGTTAGGAACGGAGTTCCAAGATTGGCTTTGGTGTAATATATGCATGTTAATATGAATATGATGTAGAAATACGGAGGATTGAGGAAAAACTTACAAGGGGGACACCAAACTTGTGGATCCTGGATCTTGACGAAACTTTGGGAATCTTCTTGTTTTGGTAAGAAATGAAGGGACCCCAGAGGGTTTCATCCAATGAGCTTTCTATCCCGAGATACAGCTATGGAAATTGGCATTGCCCATATAGGCCCATGTTGAAATGACACAAATATAGATACAATGACGATGCTAACCTCCATGGCTGTATCTCACGATAGGAACCTCATTGGGCGAAACCCTCCTGGGTGCTTCACTTCTCATCAAAATCAGAAGATTCCCAAAGTTTCGTCAAGATCCAGGACCCACAAGGTTGGTGCTCCCCTCGTTCGTTCCAAGGTTTCCATAGCTCAGGATGAAGTCAATCTGGATAGAATGGATGAAATTATTATTCTTTCAAATTCTACAAATTGACCGTAGAATACACAGACGTCTTTTTTGGGTAGATTGGGGCTTTCGATAATGAATGGGTATTTCTAACAAATTTGAATTGTGATGTTTCTCCACAGTCTCTCCATTTCTCTACTCAGTTCAATCTCATTGAAGCTGTAGAAAGATGATGAGAATTTATTTGAATGCATGAATTGAGTACCAGGATTAAAATTGGCAATGATGGCTTTTTTACAAACTACAGAAGAATTTTGACTTTTGTTTCAAGTTCTTGACCATACGAATGCTTCCATTTGACAACTCACTCACTACATGAAGTGATCTACCCTCTTAGTCCTTTTTTGTTCAATATTTGTTCTATATTAAGAGCTCAGAAGGTTACTAGCGGGATTTTCTATTCACATTTGAATAGATATAAAGTGTATATCAATGTGGAGAGTTCCCAGTGACATGTGGAGACAAGTGAGCCTAAAGTAGTGAGATGCAGATGCGCTGCCATGACACTTTCAGAAAGATCAAGAATAAATGCGCGCCAAGTTTGAATGTGCGCGCTAACCATGCCCCGCGTTTCAAATGCGGTCGCGCGTGCATATTTGCACGAGTTCTCGGAATATTTTAGATTTCAATTCTGTTTGAGTTAATTAGTTTAATACAAGACGATTTGTATTGGAATGACTCGTAGAGGATTATGTATGTGAATTAATTTATCGCCTTCCTTACGGAAACATCGTGTTTCCATCGGTCCACGCAGGCGGGAAAACGCCGTTCCGGTACTCAGGCGATAGAATGGCTTATGTACTTCTTCAATTCCAAATACGATCTTGGAACTCATAATAAAACATCTACTCATTTGCTTTCAGTTCGTAGATGATCGGTGTGAGTCAGGACGCGGAACTTGGGTGGAAATGCGACTCGGGCAACCGGAAGGATCTCATTTCGTCTCCTTTGAATTCACGTTACGAAGCGAATTTCATCATTTCAATTGAAATGAATTCATGAACTACTTCTCATGTTGATAAGGGACATATCTTTATCACTTTTGGTTGGATGGAAACATTTTTATGTCGATCAAGATGTGAATTTGGGTTCATTACCAACTCGTCCGAACTGAAAATTTTCATTTTCTATCTTTCTACTTCGCGACAAAAATAACATTTCGTGATGTCTTTTACGATCAAGTCATGGACTACCTCCTATGTCCATTAGGAACATATCTTGAACGCTTTCAGTTGATACAAAAATTTTACTTCGATCAGGATGCAAATTTTTGGTTGAATAGCAAGTCGGGCGATTGGACAAATTTCAGCCCAAGATTTGAATCCTGAGACGAGTGAACATAGGAAGCGATTCATTCATCAATTCCAAATCGAATCATTGAATTATATTTAAGGCGCAAAAAAGAAGGAGACAAGACGAAAATTTCCCGATGGCCCGACTTACATTTCAGCCCGATATTTGAATCTTTTTTTTTTTTCTAAATGGAATATAAGGAAAAATCTGGGGACAGGACATCCCTATTGGATGTCCCACCGGCAGACCATGAGCGCTTTCATTTTGCCCACCCGGTGAACCGAATGAGCATGAATCCAGCGCCCGTGAGCCCTGGGGGCGAAAAACTTCTGCTCTCAGCCCTACAGTGTTGGCAAGCCATCACTGCAGAACTGGGGGCAGCTAACCACTATCTAACCAACCCACCCCGGAACCGCGTTAGCATTACTTGAGGGGGGAGGCGTATCGCGCTCAGGCTCGAGCGACTCTCTTTTCTCACGACTCGCAGGTGTTGTTGCTCCTTCTTCGATCTTTTCTTATTCTTCTTTCTTCGATCTTCTCTCTTCTTTCTTCTCTCTTCTTTCTTCCCTCTTCAGTTCATCATATTCCTCAAGGAATAATTTGGACCTCTTCTGTTTGAATCGGCGGACTCACTGTGATTTGCCTGCTTCGAGGCGCCTCACTTCCCTTTCTTTCTCCTCCTTACGGGTCATCACCAGCTTAATGTATCCGGTGACTCTATCCCATGTCTCCTGGTTGCGGAGCAAGTACGGGACGAGGTTCTCAGGTGTTAGTTGAGCACCCAGCCATTCATCCAACCCGGCGCGCTCTCTTCGTGTGTCGTTGCACGTGAACATGGCGTGTCCAGCGTCATCCCAGTTGTTCCCGCATGACTGACATGCTGGGGATGTCCTCTTCTTGAACCGGGTCAGGTAGGCACCGAAGCAACCGTGATCACTCAGTGTCTGCGTCGTCCAGTAGTCCATCTCTCTGTGGGTGCGTTCCGCCCACTTGGCTACGTCACGGATTAGCCGGTGCGTCCATCTGCCATTTGCCAATGGCGAATCCCACTCAGTTTGCTACTGCTCAAGAGTGGTTTCCTTCTCGTTGTCACGGATGATCTCCTTCATTGTCGGAGTCAGCACTCGTTCGGCTCCGATCACTTTCTGGCGGTCCCAGATCCTCACTCGCTCCACGACGAGCAAGTGGATGGGCGGAGTACTCGCCAATACGTAAGCCGCATCTCCTGACACGGGGCGGTAGGCACGGATACTCCTCAGGGCCGCTCCGATATTTGAATCCTAGTAAGAGTGAAAAATTTCTCATCGAATACAATTCATAGAGATATGTTTTATATGAACATAGAAAACGATCAAGAGTTCAATATCGGATCAAATCATGAAATTCGATTCGTAGCGCAAAGTTGAAGGAGATCCGTCCGTCCGCAGCCCCGTTCAAACACCGCGGCAAACATCCTGGCGCGTATGGCGCATGCGTCAATACCACTGCCTCTCTCGTTTTTGATCTTTTTGAGTAGCCAATCAGAGCGCGATTTCATCATCTGCATCTCGCTACTTTAGGCTCACAAGTGGAGACTGGGAATGATGCTAAGAGGGACCCATATTCATACTTCTGGGTGAAGATGACTGAAGATGACTGAAGATGGGAAGCATAGTTCATAATAATTTGAGGCAAGCATGCTCCAACCGGCTGGGGACAGTGGCGGACTACCATATTAATCAGCAAACCATTCTTCACGTACAGAGTACACACTTTTCATCTTAGCAGATTATGTTTTGATTCACAAGTTCATGAAACTGACATAATCCTCGACAACCTCCTGTGACTCAAATAGAGTTGGTTCATGCTCTAGAAAATTAAGCATAATGTGATTGAGTCCATGAATTGAGGCTAGACTAAAATTGTCATTGATGGATCAACGAGATCTCATTTTCACTTTCGTTGTAACGTCTAAGTAAGTCAATGCTTAACCAAGCAAACTATTGTATGCCTTTTCTTTTCAGTTAATGCTTCATTCTGTATGGATTCAGGGAGAGATTTGAATTTGTTCAGATACGGATCAGGTGTAAGGTGAAGGTGGCGGCAGAAGTAACCTAACAGTAACCAGAAGAAAGAATACAACAAGGATATTCTGAACGCATTCAACAACTAGTAAAAATCTTGGTGCCCTATTTTAGAAACTGTCAGATGTCTAAAATATTCCGACGTTTCATGGACGCAAACGTCGACGCTGACTTGGGGTACTTGACACTGCTGCTACATTCATATATAACAGCAATAAATAAATTGACCACAATACCGTCCGCGAATTGTAGCCAGCGCCATCCACCGCTGACTGTAGCGCTGGCTCGCTGTCTGCCCTGTCTGCTATGTAGCATCATGATACCGCTAGATCACAGCAGGGCATGCCGGCAATGTATATATCTAATTGCTATATATTTTTCGTGATGCTTTTCCGTCGCATTATGGCGGGTTGCATCTCTGCGGGGCGGTGTCGGTCACGTGGTCGCGCGCGATTTCACTCCTCAGACGAGAGTAAAGGAACTCCGTTCCAAAATTAACTTGCATTACCCGGATCATGTGATCATATTACTTAATAATATGATTTCTTTCGCTTTATTCATTTTCAGCATCAGTCGGTAGCAAGACACTCCGGAAGCAGCTTACCATTCAGACCATAAAGATGAATGACTCAACACTGGAGCTGTTGAGGATCACCATAGGAGACTGCACATCAAGCGGATCTCACTGTATAATAAAACTTATATGACAAGACTGTATACAAAGCAATGTGGTGTGTCGCACGAGTGTGCGGTTGCTACTGAGATTCAATAGCTCGCTACCTGCGAGCAACAGGAGCCTAACCATACCTTGAGTGGGGGATGGATTCATTAATTGCGAGAATGTATGGGTCGCTTGAATGATTGAGATCTGAGAACAATACAATTTTAAACATTCCGCCTCCTTTGGTCAGTCTGGCCAATAATGATTACAAGTGGTATAGGGCCTTGAGTGGGAAGTAGATCACGATGAAAGATGGAGCTGCTTGGGGAGATATATCCTGGTTGAGAGCCAAGACACGTCTTATGGGTTGACTTTGATAATATTTTTTGACAAAGTTCAAAACCAGCGGAATTTTCCGTGCGAAGAGATGTCTTGCCAAAGCGCAAAACCCACGATGATTTGTTGCTCGATAGCATATTCCAACGGAGCTGGGAATCTTTGACCAACGCTGCGCGAGATGCTGCGATGAAGCTCAAGGTCCATGAAGAGGTATTGCATGGCGGGATGTTTCGATGCAGTTCAAAACCCGATGACAATATGCCGAACTGGGGTGTCTCGACAAAGATCAAGACCCATTGTGATGTGGAGGCGGCGAGATATTTAGACAGCTCTCAAAATTCTCCGATCCTGATGAGCACAGGCATGTCCAGCATCCACAGGTAGCCTTATCACACAGGAGAGGCGAGGTCGCAGATGATAGCCTAGACAGCTTGACACGATTGCAACACTGGTTGCCTAGCAGAAGGCGATGCAGAAACAGCCACGTCGATGATGTAAACAAATTGCCAGCTGATCGAACCCTCTCTCCCTCATCTCGTGTGATGTGCACTATCACGATACGGAATAGTGCAATGTTGTGGATGTGAAGGGACGAATGCTTCGTTGATAATTGCTGCCGTTCTCGATGCCGCTCCAAAACGTCGGATGAGTTGAGTAGCGGTCACACCCTTGCGACGTAAACGCCGCGTTCACTGCACGAGGTGGAACACTGATGATCCGAGCGAAGTAGAATATGGACGTTTCAAGAGCCTTTTCTCTCTGATGTTTCGCTCTAAAACGGTCGGTTGCATCAAGCTGCACCAAGCCACTACACCTTACGCAATGACTATAATTGTGTGAGTGAACCCTCGAAATGTGAGATTTTCATTGCTACACATTACAACTGAACCACTACACACTTACAAACACATCAATGAGTGAAGAATGAATTCTTCGATCGCGAGAATGTATGAGTCACTTGAATGATTCAGATATGAGAACAATACAATTTCAAACACTCATAGAAGAATAGAAACAGCTCTAGAGAATTACATAATACATGGAAAAGGGGAATTATTGAGATAATAGCTGGAAGATGCAAAATGATAGGAATTAATTTAGAGAATGAAGACAACCATAACAAGGAATTTCAACAAAATAATGAGTGATGAATGTAAGATCATCAGAAAAACGACGGACTAACTTGAACATTTCAAAGAAAACAGTTTCTCAAATCAAAACGCAAGTTAACCGCACCGAGCGTTCTTCACGCACTTTCCGACTGGGGTTTTCATTTCTCAGGAAACTTGTGAGGACCTTTGTTGTGGATAATCTTAAGATCTACAACTTTGATCCGCTGAGGCTCTCCCGGAAAATGCATATATCTTGAGATATTGGCAATGAACCTAAATTTTTAAGAACAGATGATTGATTGGAGTTTGGGAAAGCGACCTCGAGAAATCGATTCAGCGCGTCAAAATTGCTTACGGGAGTCTCGGTAGGCGCCCAGACTATGTGTAAAATCGAACGATCATTCCATTCATATTATAACCCTTCAAAAATTATGCTCCCCGCAACGGAACTACACATTGTGTGACGGTAAAACTGCCACTGCCGTTGGGAAAAAAATGAGCACATCTCTCTCGTCGTTCCTCGAGCCAGCAGCCTCTGAAAACCCGTATTTATACGCAAAATACGTATTTTTTTTCGAGGTGCTGCTGCTCGAGGCGACGACGATGCCGTGTACCAGAGTCGATGCGGGTATGCCTGGGGGCAGGCAACCGGGCCTACACCTATGGTGGCCGCAACCACCAGCCTATAGGAGGCTGGTGGTCATCTCCACAACAAACATCAGCTGATGGAGCCCAAGGCGGGCTACCTGGACAAAATGATGCTGTTTTGCCCTTGTCGGACCCACCACGTCACACACGTACCCCGCGGCACCACCGGAGGAACCCGGGGCCCGTGTTACACTCACAACGGATGCGAAAAACTTGCCGAGGCCCTCGCCCCCGGGCGAGCGAGGGCAGACGGAATTAACACGCGGAATTCTGCACTTTTGCACTGAAATGCTGTGTTTGGGGTGGGAAATGGTAACAGCCGGTGCCCGCGGACCCCGTGCTGCATCCAAAGCCCACCCCCAACAGCTATGCACGCGATCCTAAGTGCCCCATTCCGAGGTACCCTTCACACCCGCATGCCCCGCAAAGCCACAACACAGTTGCCGACCCGGGTGTGCCAGGATGATGCCGCAGAGACGATGACGACGAGATGATGCAGGAGCCCTGCCAACGATGCCGTGCACCCGGGGGAGTCACCACAGGGCTATTTGCCATCCGGGCAGTTGCCCCATACACAAATAGCCCCTCATTCTGCGTGGCACAGCTGCTGCGAGGTTATTGGTGCATGCAACACTTGTTGCATGCACCCGAGATGCACCAGCTCACTGCCGACACCCGCACGATCGCGCACACACCTAGGGGTGTTACCCACACCCGGACAAGCACGCACGACGACACCAAGACACCCGGGTGACCCCGAGAACAACGACGATGATGATGACGATGTGCACGCGGGCTCGAGCAGACGACACACTGCCGGGTTGCTGCTGCCGGCGCGAGGACGCTGCCAACGGGCATACCTATCTCAGGGTAGGTTATACCGCACCTCGCCGACCCGGGACCCTGATGATACCCGGACATCCACCGCTGGGTGGAAAATGGTATGCAGACGACACACACAGGCCATTATGTACGTGTGTGGACATGTAGGAGATTGCCTAGGCAGACTGCGAGTGAATATTATTGCCGTGATGACTGCCCATATAGGTATAGCGTTGCCGTGACGAGTATATATAGGTATATATATACTCGTGTGCCTGATTCCATACCGTGAAAGTACGAAGAGTGGAGGCAATAGCGAGTTGCGCAGAGCCTCCACGCTTACATATGTTTGCCGTGGGTGCGAGTGAGATGGAATAGGCAACTGGTGGAGACAAGAAAACAGTGCCGTACCCACAATCAAGCAGATTTTTGCCGTGAATTTTGTATCTTGCTGACGATTTGCTGCCTTGCGCTCGAGCGCATATTTCATAAGGGTGTGTCCACAAGTGAAGCGCCCGCGCCGAGCCCCGGCGCGTGGCGCCGCTCCCGGCACCGGCGCTGGCGCGCGCTAGAAATTGTTTGTGTAAATTTATAGATACACACGTTGACTCCTCTTTTCGGAGTTGTACTTAGCGATCGAGGTGGCCAAACTTCGGTTCTATACTCCGGATATAGTCGGTAACGTGGGGAATTTTTGAGCTTGCTCAGAGCGTGGAGCCAGCGCGGGTGCCGAGAGCGGCGCCGCGCGCCGAGGCTCGGCGCGGGCGCTTCACTTGTGGACACACCCTAATCTGCCGCGCCCCAGCCACCAGAGGGCGATGCTGGCTTTTCGCAGATTTTGAGAGCCAATCAAAATTATTGCTGCCGACCAATCAGAGAGCTTCATTTTTATTGAGGAAGAAGAAGAGCTTTTGCCGGCAGGAAGCCGGCCATTGTGACACTCGTTGGATTGCCTTTAGAGTGATCACACGTTCTTGCGTCTTTGCCTCGTGCTCCAAAGTTTTTGCCGTGAACCCCCCAGGAGTCCAGGGTTGCTCACTCGACGACAAGGGTCGAATATTAAGATTATTTGAAGAAAGTTAAGGATTTATTGCCAGAGTTGCAAGGATGTCGCATCATAGCGGTGAGTGGTCTTGATTTTCCTATTAACAATTGGCGAATTTTCTCGCGCGTCCCTCGAGAGCCTCGTGCGCGTGTATTTGCGATCGTCGGGCTTTGCCGAACCGGACTCCTGGGGAGGCTGACGGTGCTGAAGTGCACCCTGACAATCTGCCGAGACTCCAGCACACCCCAGCAGTCGCGGGCGTGTCGTGATCACCCAAATTAGGTGTGTGAAATTCGCGCAGGGGCAATTAGACATTTCGCTTCGCGTCGTGAGCGTGGCGTGGGAATTGCCGCGGAGCAGCCATCTTAAGTGCGTTTCGGAGCAGCGTGCTCTCTCTCAATTTCGGAGTCCAAGTTTTGTCAGAGTTTGCCGAGACAGTGTGCCGAATTAGTGAAGTGAATTTTCGTGTATTTTTCAGGAAATTTTGAGAGACATTTTGGGGACAATTTGATATTTCCTAATTATGAATCTCTAGCGAATTTCAGAGTCATTTTGCGAGTATGTTGACGCGAAGAATTTGATATGTAAATTTTTGTATCGACCGCGTAGAAGCAGCGTGTACAGAATATATCGCCGAGATTATTCTATTATAAATTGCGATTATTATTTCGAAAGTGAGCGTCCCCCCCCCCTTCTCTTCCGAATTTTAAGTGAATATACGGAAGTGAACGAGACCTGGAGAGAAGCTGTGTTCCAGAGCAATTTTAGAGTTGCGTTCGCCGATTATTGCGCGAGATCTGCGATTTTAGGCTAAGAGTCCTGATTAAATAAATAAGTGTGATAGGTAAAATCATTTGCCACGTCACAATTGTCAGAATTACACACTTGTCCCTCTTACTTCATTCTTCGAGATCTCTGTTCTTGAAAAGAGAGATGATGTGAAGGACTGGAATTTCTCAACTCTTGACTGGAAAAATCGAGAATTTTCAGAAATTCGAAGATCGTGATTCTGCTAGACACCCTGTGTGTGGATAAATGCGCGTGATACAGGGGGAAGCTGCGTGACATCCTGGACGACGTCAACAACATGTGCTGCGTACCTGTGTACGATGAGGTGTTGACGCGTCGTCGAGGACGCGTCGCCCGGGGCACGCGTAAACGGCCCTACTCTCAACCTGGTGCACCGGTGGTGGTGTTTTTGCTTAATTCTTTTTGAGCGACGTCTCTTTTCATGATCCTGCTGGAAATGGTTCAAACAAAACTACCGTAATCGCAAATGAGCTGCTGACTTTTGTGCATTCCTTTCAGCAATACTTTGAGGCTGCGATATATTTACAAAATAGACTCAGGGTTCACTACCTCCAGCTACTTCTTTTCAGTAGATCTGGAAGCTATTCTCCTTCAACTCCAGATGTATCAAGTTTTTGTACATCGAGTTGATCATAATGAGCAGAAATTGAATCTTACTATTTTGATTCGTGGTTCTAGCGCTTGTCTCATTCATTCTTGGGAGACATTCCATGATAGACACTGATCCAAAGTTTCTTCAAGCAATTGACATCCCATGTTCAATCTTTTACATCAGTAGAGTCTTAGCACTGTGCCAGCGTAGGGCTCACAGCTTATTCGGTTCTATAAGATGCTATATGCTCGGTCAAGTCGGAGACTGTAGGGTGAGAATAGAGGGATAATCAAAAGTCACATAATTCTAGTGACCATTGAAAGTATTGCCTCCCGTCAACTGGGGTTACTTTGAAAACTTTTTGAAAATTTTGCTCGTAATTTCCTTGTGATTTGTACTTCTTACATTATAATGGCATCTGATTTAGATTCAATTGAGAACTTATTGTCTTAGCTTTCGGTTGCGCCGCAGTAGAGTCCAATTGGATGTTGTCGACGAAAGTTATGAGCAGTTGAAAAGTGTTCAAAGTTAGACCCTCTACTTGGGGTAACATTGAAAGCTAGATTAATTAAACGTAAGATCCTCGGTAACGGGCATGGTAATCCTCTGTGTCCGTCATTATGTGATACATTTGCATCCAGGAAAAAATTATTCATTTATTTTGGGTTCTCTTGATGTAGAACGGAGACTGAAACAATAAATGAGTAGTTCCAAGGAATCATTTGAATTGTGATCACAATCTGCATTCGAATTGAAAAATTCACTTATACAAAGTTCTAATCTAATTCACAAAAGTTCAGGCCTCCATGTATAGTGATTGAGAGAGTCAAGTAGGGCATCTTGAAAATCAAGAATTATCGGAATACAAGGATTAATTTGTATGATCTAGAGTTAGCCCGATTTTCAAGGGACGACGGTTCTTCGAAGTGTTCAAAGTTACCCCATTGCTCTAAAAAGCATGTATTTTCCCATTTGAGTATCCAAAGTTACCCCGGTTTGGAGAAAAAAAGCACTTTTCAGTTCTTACCCTACAAAATTGAGTCAAGGTGAAGATATTCTATTGTAACGATGTATCCTCCAAGATATCGGTAGGGGTCAATGAAATCTAGCACCAGGGACTTGGATTTGAAGCAACTTTCTCCGCTCTTTAATCATGCCATCTAAAAAGTTTGTTGAAAACTCCCTTACAGATGAAAGAGACCCCCACGCGAGTGCAAAATGTCGTACACGTATACCACTATCAAGCAAATTACTTCTAGAACCCTTGCGCATCCCTACTTTGCTGATTTCGAAAAGTAAAAACTTGTACCTCGAGTGTTCAAAGTTACCCCGTCTGTTCACAGTAACCCCGGTTGACGGTAACTATAAGATAACTGAAAGATGAAAAGATAACCCAAAGATGAAATTCCGGTAAATTGATGATCGAAAGATGATTTTAGATGGTCTTAGATGATAAGGTACACTTAGATAATAAGCACTTAGATGCTCACGACACATAAGGTCTATTCTGGCTCTCATAATCCAAATTCATATTTTTCCCGTCATGTTGGCAGCTCTGCTCGAGATTCTGCCCGCGGCTTGATTATGTTAATTTTTTCGATCTCAAAACGATGGCGTAGTCAGTTTTTCAAAAAAAAAATTTTTCGACTATTCGTGTCCACTGGTTCGCGCCCCCACCGCCCGATCGCCGAACCCATACGACATTTTGTTCAAAACCATGGGAAGTACCCCCAGAAAAACTTGCAGACCGATCCATAGGATTCTGTGCGACTAGAAACATTTTCCCGGGTCAAAAATCTGAATTTCCTTCCCAAAATGCCTCAGAACTCGAGAAATATTGATAATCTCGAAAAATCACAAGAACACTTTCTTGTTCAGATGGAAAAATTACTTCAGATTGGAAAATAGTGAACAAAATAGCTAAAGAATCAAGAAGAATCATTACCAGAAATTTATATAATTATATATAAGTCTAATTTCTCAAATGAAAGTTTTCGATTTCTGATTTTTTTTGTTCACTAATCCGCTGTAATTTCTCAATCTGAACAACGGGGTTTTTCTGTAATTTTCCAAAATTCTCAGTAATTTTCGAGTTCTGAGGCATTTTAGCAAGAGAATTCAGATTTTCGACCCAGAAAAATGTATCTAGTCGCACAGAATTTGATGGATCGGTCTGCAAATTCATTTGGCGGTACTTTTTACGGTTTTGAAGGGGATGTCGTATTGATTTGGCGATCGGGCGGAGGAGGCGCGAACCAGTGGACGAAAACGCCCGAAATTTTTTTTTTTGAAAACTGACTACGCAAACGTTTTTAGATCGAAAGGATACATATGAATCCAGATCTTCAGTCCTCCATAACTTTTCAGGCCATACTCCAAAATTAGGGTGGAAACTCCCCTCAAAAAAATTATGCGATCGGATATTCTTTCAACATCCTCAGACACATTTCAAATAGTGATTTCTACATACCGTAGTTCATTTCTCATTCCCAATTTCCCGAAATACTATGAATTTCAGTTGCTGCGCGAGTTGCTCAGAATACCGAGCTGATTTTTCCTATCATTCACCAATAATGATCTCGGGGGGTGATATGTACACTTGGCGGTAGTTGATTCTTTCCGAATAGGGGAACCAGTTCCTTGCAGTTTCGTCGCTCTCGTGCGACACGGTAACTTGCGTGGCGCTCAGACAACTCTCTTATCATCTTTCTCTTCATCAACCAATAGGTTACATCTTCCTGCTATTGTGCAGATGTGATCTAAGTCATAGCTTAAATCATATGAAAACATGAGAGAAGTCTGAGATGTAGTCAGAAGAGACGACATTTTCGGGTTAGAACCCCACAGGTGTGATCGCCGCCCGGACCTCTCTCTCTTTCTCATGTGTTGAGAGGACGGGCGGAGCGCTGAATTCGCATGAGAGTGACGAAACTGTGAGGAACTGGTTCTCCTATTCGGGAAGAATCAACTACCGCCAAGTGTACATAGGGTATACGGGATACTTGTCAATCATCTCGAGAAAGTCTCATCAGTTGAAACTGACAATATCGAAACTCCTCGATTTCTGTCTCCCTCCTTCCTCATCGCATAGTTTATATCTCGATTGTTGTTCCTCACATCCATCGCACCGCATTCAACAGGAACTGATGTTCTCCCCACCATTTCCCAACCATGTCGTTTACTCCAATCTTTCAACGTCCAACTATCGCTATGTTCTCTCTTTCTCTCTGCTTTTTCTCTCTTCCCCGTTTCCCCTCAGAATGTATTCCGTTCTCCTTTCTCTATTGGTCGAGTCGTGCGTAATGAATACTTCGAAACCTCGAAACAGAACCCCTGTGAACCTGGCCCGCGGAATTGGACCAAAATAGACTCGTGGTAGGCCCGAATATACTCAAAATGCTCGTCCGAGTCCCGAATTTTGGTCCGGCTGCGTTTTTGAGTTACGAGCCCTCAAAGTATCCCGATTTTACCCCCACTCTACCCACCTGCACATCACGAGAATGCTCAGATAGCCACGAATTCGACTGCTAGAGGGACGTATCCGGGCTCAAATTAATTTTGGGCAACAACGGGCATTCATCAAAACTCCGAAATAATTGTGTCAAACCGTCACGGAACGCCTTACAGAGCCCCAATGTATGAGCACCCGGGCGGGTGGTTGGTGGAGAGAGGAGAGCCGAAGGAGGAGGAGCAGCGCGCAGCCGCATGATCACTTGCGAAACTTATCTGCTGCGCTGATGTGATTGTCGTCGTCGTTTATCATGCCGTGTTCACACCGGTACCGAGGTCGACGAGCACCCTGGGCACTGGCCCTGGTCTCTCGGTGCTGTTTGGATGAATGCGTGTGTCACAGGGAGAACCTGCATGACATCCTGGACGACGTCGCCAACATGTGCTGTGTGCCTGTGCACCACGAGGTGTTGACGAGTCATCGAGGACGCGTCGCCCGGGGCACGCGTGAGCGGCCTCACTCCCACCCTGGTGCACCGGTGGTGGTCTTCTTGCCCGATTCTTCATCGAGCAATCTCTTTCCATGCACCTAGCGTTCTAAGTCAATCTTTGATCCATTCATATTGAACACATGAGATCCAGTTTTGAAGGCCTTGAAGCTGCACAGTCGGAACTTCTCTTCTTCAATACTGGGAAATTTTCATGTAAGTGACTGATGTCGGAGCTCTGATTCATACTATTCCAAACAAGGAGGCAGGAAATCCATCACTAAAAATGCCCCTTCGCAAGCCATATCATTATGCGTCAAGTATCTCATCAAAGAATAACAGAACAGTTGATCGTTCAATCAATTCAGAAAGTCAGAGATGCAAAAGTTGAGTGGCCGAAAATCTTCAGAAGCACTTCGACTCTGACAGTCTCCAAGATCAAGTTCTTCTTAGAAATTGTTCAAATGATGCAAATGAGCATGAGTTATCGTTTGATAGAGATAAGATCATCCCGCCGAATTTGGACATTCAACCATACTTGAGTTCGATTCTACAGTAAACGCTATCAATTCACTCACAGTTTTCATTTGATTGGCTGATCTATCATTTTGTAAATCGATATCAGAGTCTATACGTGACTAACAGCTCAAAATCTTCACACCGAGCAGCGATTGCATAGAAGTCTTGCATGTACTATTAGTATTGCAATGAAAAGACCTCAGAGCATCAATATCACTTGATACACGTCAATGAATCCCAGTTATTGATTCGAATGTCAACTCTGTCCGTTCCACTCTCAAGGACAGGGGTAGTGTGGAAATTATTCGTTCGAAAGATGAATGGGAGCACTGAGTTCATACTCACTAATTCCAAAAAAATATTGTCTGAACCGTGTGGGTATGAATTATTCAATTTGGAATTGACATGGTTCAAACATGAGATATGTATTCAGCCATAAATCAAGAGGCAGTACTTTCAACGGTCACTAGCACCATATGACTTTGATTGTCCCTCTATGATGGTAAGATTAAACATGGGCGAATGTCAATCGCTTAGAGAAGCTTTGGATCAGTGTTTACCACAAAATGTCTTCCAAAAACTAACGAGACAAGTGCTAGAACCACGAATCAAAATAATGAGACTCAATTTCTGCTCATGATGATCCACTCGATGTACAAAAACTTGATACATCTGGACTTCAAGGAGAATAACTTTCAGATGTACTGAAGAGGAGTAGCTGGGGGCAGTGAATCCTGAGTCTATTGTATAAACATATCGCGGCCTCAAAGTATTGCTGAAAGAAATGCACATAAGTCAGAAGCACGTTCGCGATCACGGTAGTTTTGTCTGGACCATTTCCAGCAGGAGCATGGACGGAGACGTCGCTCGAAAAGAATCGAGCAAGAACACCACCACCGGTGCACCAGGTTGGGAGTGGGGTCGCTCACGCGTGCCCCGGACGAAGCGTCCTCGACGACGCGTAAATACATCATGGTGCACAGGCATACAGCACATGTTGGAGACGTCGTTCAGGATGTCACGCAGCTTCTCCCTGTAAGACGCGCATTCATCCAAACACAGGATGTCCAACAGAATCGCGATCTTCGAATTCCTGGAAATTCCCGGCTCTTCCAGTCAAAAGTTGAAGAACTCCAGACCTTCACGTCATCTTTTCTTTCGAGAACAGTGATCCCGAAATAATACATTTCGATACAAGGGCGTGAAACGTTTTATTCGCTTCCGAGTGATAGAATTTACGCCTGCGTATCTAACTATACTTCTCGATAAACTGTGAGTAGAACTCGACAAACAGTGCGCAGAGTGCACTTTTACGCACAATGTATCGAAAAATAAAGTAAGAGGGACAAATTTGTGATTCTGACAATGTGTAGTTCCGTTGCGGGGAGCATAATTTTTGGAGGTCTATGATATAAAAGGTATGATCGTATGATTTCACATATACACGGTTGGCCTGAATTGACTTTAACCCAAAGGTGCGTGCCCCTTAGAATTGATTTTTCTCACTTCAAGTACACGATAAATGGAAGTTTCTCCTGCAAGTATGAAAATCTCTCGTCGAGCCGTTTCTTAAAAAAGTGAGATTCATGGTTTTTTATGGGGATTTCCATACTAATCCATCCACGCGCGATTAAAATGCAGTTGTCGGCCGACTTTCTTGGAAATTGAATTTTAATTACATTGAAATACGTTATAATCCATCGAAGGGATAGTTTTTAGAAACGATTTTATAGTACAGGCGAATATCCATGGTCTGACGATGCCGAGAGACAAGCAATGATGTCGCACGGTAGGCCTAAACTGACTTTAGCCCAAAGGTCCTTGCCCCTCAGATTTCCTCTCTTGAGTTCAAGTACGTGATAAATGGTAGTTATTTCTCGCAAGAATGAGAATATCCGATGAAGCTACAATCGAGGGGGGTCAAATTCGAATATTTTGCATCTTGATTTTGACATTATTTTCAGAGTAATCACTGATGAGCTTTGAGATCGACCTTCGATACATATTTGCGTGAATGACTATTATCCAGAAAGTATAGATCAACAATAATGCTCGAAAGTTCATGAGAAAGAACGCACTCCAGAGTGGAACAATTTTATGATCAATAAATTACAATTTGAATGTGCATACTGCTGTACACACACAAAGCTCCAACAAGTTGCTCTATATATTGCAATACGCATACTTGCAATTTTTCCATGTTGAGTTGAAGTCAAAACTTGCCAGTTCCATGGATTGCTCACTATTCAATCCGGGGTCCATCCTCTTCATCTCACAAAACTGTTCAATGTGGAATAATACCACGTGAACTTTCGGGGAAACTGGAATCTCCAACTCTAAATAACTTTTTGAGAAGGTTCCTACACACGATCTATCAGATGTTACTCTGGCGAAGAGACAGATTCTGCATTCAAATCGTGCATCGATAGATTACTATAGAAATTCCAATGAAAAACCATAAATTTCACTTTTTTAAGAAACGGCTCGACGAAAGATTTTCATTCTTGCGGGCAAAACTTCCGTTTGTCATGTAGTCGAAGTGAGAAAAATCAATCCTGAGGACCAGGCATCCTTGGGTTGAAGTCAGTTCAGACCAACCGTGTATAGTCTGGGCACCTACCGATGCTCCCGTATGCAACTTTGACGCGCTGAATCGATTCCTCGAGCTAACTTTCCCAAACTCCAATAACTTTTTTGTTATTGATAATTCAGATTCTTTGACAATATCTCGAGTTATATGTATTTCCCGGTAGAGCCCCAGCGGATCAAGGTTGTAGATCGTAAGATTCCCCACAATGAAGGTCCTCACAAGATTCCTGGGGAATAAAAACCCCAGTCGGCAAGAGCGCGAAGAACGCTCGGCGCGGTTAACATGCATTCTGATAGAGCCTTTGACAGTGCGCTGTTGCATGCACTGCCATTTTGACAGTTTTTATCTCCCGGCGAAGCGACTAGGCACATGTTGTAGAGGAAGAAGTCCGCTCTGACATAGTATCGATTAGCTACAGAAGGAATCGAACAGGTTTGAACATTTCACGAGACAAAAAGAATTACAATCGGACAATGAAGAGCGGCCAAAGAGCCAATTGACTCGTCATGAGATTGTTAATAACAAGTGGGGATTGTATGACAAAAACGCAAAAAGTATTTCAGCCATGCCGAAAGCCGATCTAGTATAAGTCCAAGATGCGAGGGAAGGAGATACACTGTATGCGTGTGCGTCGTGCATCTTTACTGCGCCAGGGATCGATTTTTTGTCTCGTGGAATGCTCGAAATTGTGCGATTTCTTCTATACGTGATGTATACCATATCAGGGTAGAGCCCTCTCCTCCTACTACACCATGTGCCTGGTCGCTTTGCCGGGAAATGAAAACTGCCAAAATGGCAGTGCATTCAACAGTGCACTGTCGACGGCTCCATTTGAACGCATGCTAACCGCGCCGAGCGCTTTTCGCTCACTTTTCGAATGGGGTTTCCATTCTTTAGAAAACTCGTGAGGACCTTTTTTGTAGGAGATCTCACGACATACAACTTTGATCCGATAAAGCTTTCCCGGGAAATGCATATAACTCAAGATATTGGCAGAAAATCATGATCTTTCACAGAGAATCGTTAATAACGAAAAAGGAAGTGGAATCTGGGAAAGTGACCTCGAAAAATCGATCCAGTGTATCAAGTCACGTAGGAGAACAAGAAGATTTCCCGGGGATCATGAAGAGCATACAGGAGCATCGGTGGGCGCCCAGACTAAGAAGACTTTTGACAGAATGAGAGCTCTCGAATCCGTCAACCGACAACAATAATGAGCGCGTGCCCCGATACTCATATTAGGCAAATTGACATGCGCACAATTTTTTTACGTCTTTGGAATCAGTCGGAACAAGCCACAGAATGCGAGCTACTCTCCCTCGCCCTCTTTTGTGTGTACCGGTTTTGATGTCCTGCGAAATAACATAATGGGTGGATACGATCAAGTATCACAGTAGAATGTTCAGATAGCGATGGCAACAAGAATTTTATCTGTTCGGCGTCTATCAGGGCGGGATAAAATATCAAAAAAATTCTCGCACAAACTCGGGGTCACGAAATGTTCTGGTGAATTGTCATTGATTTCCTGATAATTCCAGGGCTTTTTCAGAGCGAGTCGATTTCCTGATAATTCACGGGTTTTCCCGGTTTTCCCAGATCTAGACACCCTGAAGCAGCACCTAGAGTCCAGGGCCAGTGCCCAGGGTGCTCGTCGGCCTTGGTACCGGTGTGAACACAGCGTGATAAACACGACGACAACAATCACATCTGATTACATCAGCGTATGTCAGCGCAGCAGGCAAGTTTTGCAAACGATCATGCGGCTACGCGCAGCTTCTCCTCTTCTCCCTCGACTCTCCCCTCTCGGCCAACTACCCGCCGCTATGCTCATACGGGGGGCTCTGTGAGGCGTGTCCTGACGTATTGACAAAATTATTCCGGAGTTTTGATGAATACTTGTTGATGCCCAAAATTAGAGCTTCAATTTGAGCCCTGACACGTCCCTCCAGCAGTCAGATTCGTGGCAATCTGAGCATTTATGTGATGTGCACGTGGGAGGAGTGGGGGTAAAATAGGGCTACTTTGAGGGCTCGTAACTCAAAAATGTAGCCGGATCAAAATTCGGGACTCGGTCGAGCATTTTGGGCATATTCGGGCCTACCACGAGCATATTTTGGTCCAATCCCACGGGCTAGGTTCACAGGGGTTGCAGCAAATTATTTTTGTTCATGATCTCCCCCTCCCCCTCTTTGTTCTCACGAATAATTTCAACCTTTCTTGATATCATGCTCAATTCTTCTATCCTACTGGATTCTGGCTCGATGTTCCTTGGACCTCATCTTCATATTCTCTTCGATTTTCTCCTCTCCTTTGAGCCCCAAGATTACGATGTTGTTTCTTCAACTGACCTCCTCTTCTGTTTCCGCCACATACCTTTCTAGACTTCTTCTCTTCGCCTTGCCTTCTGCACCGTCCATTATTTCACTTGCACTTTCTCATCCTCTCTGTGAGGTGAATGAGATTCCTTCTTGGTCTCTTGACCTTTTCTGAAAATTGATAGAAATCAATTTTCTCGTTCACATAGAAATTTTTGGCAGCTGTGCGTGTCTTGGGTGAGGATGCACCTGGTGCATGCATCTTCAACGTGAAGGCCGAAGACATACCAGCGCATTATCAACTGGACACAAGAACGGCCACCCGCTGCACTGATGACCCGCGTACTCACGCGGCTAATCTGGGGTGGCTCACTGAAAAACGGCTTGACGTAGATAGGTACACGCATTGTTGTGGAGACGAAAACTCGTTGCTGCCAGTGCAAGAGCGTTAACTACGAAAAGACGTACCTCAAGGTGAGTGATACCGCTGCCATCCGACCTGGACATGGGTGGATACCCGGATCTCAAGTGCTGTACAGAAATATGTGTCACAGACGACACACATATGTGGGCATGTATATGTACAGCCAAGTATATTTTCCATTGATGTACGTAGAGCGAACATAGGTATACTACATGCATACAGGGGGTGATTCAGGTGTGCTTGTACCTTCATTCGTGCTGTAGAGGTATAGCATCCCCATTGCAACTGAATATAGGTATACACGGCCGAGTGGACGATGTTCCAGGCAGTGAGAGCATGGAAGTGGAGGCGAGAACGAGCTGCGCAGAGCCCTTGCGAACATCGTTGCCTGCCGTACGTGTAATAGAGGCAGAGTTTGCTGTGGATGAAGGCAAGCGTCAGGGCCGTATGTACGAATGAAAGAGTATTAGCCGTGAATTCCTCATGATGCCAGCAAGTTTCTCTGATGTGGACTATCACGGATTTTGTATTCGGCTGCGCAGTCGTTGTCAGTGGACGCTGCTATTTTTTCCGGCCAAAGTCAATGACTCATCAGCCTTCGCCTATTTCAATTCAAAGGAGAGCAGTTCGACGTGGGATGAATATTTGATAGAATACGATATACCGGATCATCTGCGCATGACTCGCGACTGATCTTATACCTCGAAATATGATAAACAACGGGACGCTAGGACCCCAAGAAAATTCTTTACGCAGCTAGTGAGCAAATTGATTCAACTTCTCTTCCTTCTTCGATAAAGAAAGCATTGACTCCTTTTCACTAAAACAGCTCTAGTTCAGTAACAAAGAAAGATATCAACATGCGGCTTAACGCATTTGTGAGGTGAGACAAAAATCGATTGGGATAGGCGTTGGAATATTTTTTTGAAGTAATTGAGTTCATATACGGTGATTCCTGTGTAAATCACTATTCAATTGTTGTCCCAGAACAAGTATCACGGAAGAATTTCAAAACACTATTGTTTGAGCGCGAAGGCTCGCAAATTGCGTGGACTCGAAACTGAAATGCAGTGGAAGGCTTTATCGGGATCTCGGGTTTTGCAAATAATCACACTCTCGATCCACTATATAATTGACAACTTCAATCGATGGAAGAAGTGTGATACATGGGTTTTAATAGAATAAGTCGCGACACGAGGAGAAAGAGAAGAAATCGAAAAAGATGGGCGATCGGCGCGGAGTGCGGGCGCTAAACGCGCGTAATAACGAATCGCTCGACTAGAGCATTGTTTTCAGCTCGGCGGTCAGCGGATAACTGAACGGTGCGAGACAGCTCGTCTCGCTCGTGAGAACGACAATTGACAGAAACATCGAAAGGGCCGAATATTTCAGACGAAATCAAAATACAATGAATATATAATATGAAATTGCTGAAAACCGTGCGACGCGCGAGTTGTCAATGTCTCTATCGCATTTCAATAATCTGCGCTGAATTTCGAATAGAAATGATGTTTGCAAAATCGAACAACTATCACCACGTGAAATTTTATGCCCTTTCGAGGGAGATATATTCTTCGGAGTATTTTTTCCTTCCTATGAAATCCGAGCAATTTTTTCGCGGTTCGATTCGTCGAACAAATAGAGCGCATCAGTTTCCTGCGCATGCGCTTAATTTCACGGAATCGAAACCTTGCGCTTTCGGATCCCGTAGAATCCCCCCCCCCCCCAAATGACCCCTAGTAAAGTTCATTGTGATGCACGTACACCGGGGGTATAACATTCTCAAAGGAACACGAAGGCTGGAGAAGATTGCAGGACTGGTGTCAGCATCCGACTCGAGAATTCAAAAACGCTAGATCCGACACAATTGGGTACAGGTAACATGAATTCGAGGTTCTCAATATGTTCGTCCTCGTTATGAGATCAGAACCTCGATTCTTCAGCACCAATATAAACTTTACCAGTGGCCATTTGGACGGAAATTTCACGGGCTATCGATTGCGCAGAGTCTCAAGGTGGCTTGCGGAGATTCTAACTAAACTAGGAATGGGTTGAAAAGTACTTGGAAACCATAGATGAATTCATGAGAAATCATAATCCGCCAAGAGGAGAGGGGGTCGCCGGCGAAAATCGAGAGAAAAATCATTTGAGAGGAAAAAATTCATATACATGTATTCTTATAGGATCGGCGACTATAAACGAGGCCACGCGCAAACTCAACCTCCATCATCGATAATGACAAGAAAAATCGACGATATTTTGCACGGCGCGTCATAAGACATTGGAAAAATAATGGTTTGCCCGCGTTGATTCTGAGTAAATTGAGTTTCGGGACGCAACGGCGCGGAACAGCCTCCGCTTGGTGTTGTGAGTATACCTACATTTACGTCAGGAGAGGACTGGGCAGCCAAGGGTCCCGATTACGTGCGCTCGGGGTCCTATGCGTAGTACGGGCACTACGAGCCACCTTAATTCCGTCAAATTGCGTGCATTCCGAAAGAACCAACGCGCTCAGGTTGGTCGAGGAATCAAATCACAAAAAATTTCTTGAAATCCACTTGGGACGGAAAAACAATTCTCAAAACATATTTTTCCCGGGAGAGAATCAAAGAAAGAAGGGTCTCCAGGATTCTTCCAGGATATTCCTTGTGAGGAAGGATTGTATGGTGACTTTCACGGAATTCCCCCTATATGAATTACTCCCAAAATAATATTCCAACGTCCATTACACTCGGTTTTTGTTTCAGCTTCCAAGTGAGTCAAACCGCGTGTTGATACCTTCCGTGGTTCTTGGACTAAAGCTGTTTGAGTGAGAAAGAGTCAGCACTTGTTTGGCGAAAATCGCACACGAGTTGAATCAGTTTGCTTACCAGCTGCGTAACAAAATTTTTGGAGTCCTAGCGACCAATTGTTTGTCATATTTTGAGGTACAAAATCAGTTCCAAATCATACGCAGACGATCCGAAACATCATGTTTTATCGACTTTCATCTCACGTGGAACCGCTCAGAAACGAGCTTCTCTGCGATGGAGACGGGGGTCATTGTGCCACTTGTTGAGTAGTGATAATTTGGGGCGCATGTGCCTGTGCTGGTCGCTCCTCGTCATTCAGGAAAGATTCCCATGAATACTCTACGAGTCCCGGGGGGGGGGGGGTGTTATTCAGCACCAGAAAGTCTTGAAATTCACGATTATCATTCATTGAGTCCAACACCAAGAAGATGTTCGAAATGACGGCGAGTTGTTCGCTTGTCTTATTTGGTGAAATCTCGTGATTCCTGCCGAAAACCAAGAAACCGAGCTCGTAGAATCCAGTGTGCGTGCCGGAGCCCGAAGCCTATCGGATGCGTTCTGGAATGTCGTCAATCGCCGGGTTATCTGGACGGCGACGTGGAGGCCGTATCCAGAGTTGCGCAATACCTCAAATTAGTCGTGAGTAGGCTGACGAGTTGGGAGATAGCCGTCAGGGCCTAGGGCTCCAAGAACTCGGTGCCATTGACCATCTTTGCCACGTGGTCCTTCCCGTTGCTGTTGAGCGGACATCTTGAATGGATACTGAGAACAGCAAGCTCCGATACCTTACTAACAAACTCGAGCCGGAAGATTGATGGATGATTCCCCGATTAATTCTGCCGCCATACGAGAGAGTTCCTCGTATTCTTAGGAACTAGTCACAGATGAATCGTTAGGCATTATTTTCCATCAAGAATCATCAATTCACTCGTGGTTTGGATATTTTGCCGCAAGTTGTCGTGTCATGTCTCATAAATAGATTTGTGTAACGCCGCCAAAGAAACGTGTACAGAATATAGGCCGCAATTGTTCTATCAAACCCGAGCTTCATCATGCCTAGCAGATATTCTCCTCCCCCTCTTCTGATGATCAGATGAGATGTGTTACGTAAAGCTGAGTAGCCATATAGCCGCAGAGTTGCAAAGTTGTGTCAACAAATTTGCGCGAGAACCGCATTCTGGTTCCTCGATAGATATAAACGATTCAAGTTGGTTATTTGGACACCACGACACATTCCCAAGATGGATATCTGGGTGACATATTCCAGGTCGACATGATCAAGATTCAACTCGGTTCAGCTGATATTCAAGGGCCTGCGGGCGTTTTGGTATAGGAACAAAGGACCTTGAGAATTGATGCAGTGGATATGGATTTGGAGCGCGAGGAATTCCAACGTGATTCAGAAGATGAAATTACATGGGGACATCGTAGATTTGATCTTGTGCAGAGATGATCATGTCGATGATCTTGGATCTTGTTGAGAAAAGTCCTATTCATCACGTGCTCAGAAGGAATAGAGGATATTTTGGAGAGCAATCAGTTGAAGCGGACCATGTTGCGCTACGGCGCAATGTCATTCCCATCTGTCTGATCCCAGATGCAGCGGACAAAATTTGTGAGTCTCACTAAGACTTCAGCAAAGGGCGGAAACAGCACGTACGACCTCGACTCGACCATTGAGATTCCAAAAAACGCCATGCCATTTCTTGAAATGGGGTATCAGATGGAGAATCTTCCGAGAACGGTAACCTCACTCACAGAGACACAATTGCGATTTATGGTAGCGAGGATGATTCCGAGGATGGGGTCATCAATGCATACGAACAAGACTAAATTATAGATGAGGCTGACAATGTGATCCATTGAGGAACCGTATCTCTATGACGGTTACAACCTTCGATTCGAGCCATATGAGATCATAGGATGATGCAGAGATCTCATTGGGACACAAAAGTGTATCAGAGGTATCATGTGATACTAACTCACCTTTGGTGGAAACGCACGATTTGGTGAGAATCTGGAAGAAAGAATGTATCAGATAGAATTATGAATGCTTCTGAGTGATATCGAGTGTGCTTGCGCCAACCAACCGTGAAGATCTGGGGGGTTCTGGAGGATTGATTTGACTGCAGGATGCTCGACCAGTACTCCAATTTTTCTCGGGCCCTGATAATCACCCTCTATGGGGTCATCAATTATGGGGGGACTTCTCTCACCATCTATTTATTATTCAAAATCACAAGGAGCTTGATGGGTAGTTGAGACTCTTGTGGGAGCTAAGCGATTGGAGTTCATGAGGAACGCTTCGGGATACCCTATCGGATCTCGTAAGTGTCCCTGCAATGAGAATATTATTGGAACGTCGACGGATGAGTGGGAGTGAACAAACTCACCTTCGTAACACAGGATCCCATATCGATCATGTGAATGAACTCACAGAAGCTCGGATGAACGTGAGAAGAAGAGCACGTCAGTTCATATACGTTTCCGAATTCTCACCATTCGTGACACTCCCATTAGGTGAGTTCTTCGTCAACTTATCAAACTCACCAAATCCAATTGTGAAACACGGAGACTAGAGAATCAAATTTACCCGACTCTCAACTTCTTGAAGGCCTCGGAATCCCCCAGTCACTTGTATATTCACCTTGTAATAGAGGGATTCAGCGGACATTCTGAGAGATAGGCTTCAGGTCATTGCAATGACCAGATCTCAGTGATTTACTATCGAGTGGGTATGGGGAGTTTGGGAATTATCATAAAGTATGGAAACTGAGAATAGAATGGACAGTGTTATATTTGTAACGGACTCGAAAAGGGTCAGGCTGGGTCGGAGTGCAAAAATATTCAAATAATTCAAACTCAAGGACAAGAAGGGTCAATGAATGAAAAGTAGAATATTTTGGGTGAAAACCCGAAGCTAATAAGACCAGACAGAAGGCCTGGCCAGAAACCTCAAATGCTACATCAAGCTATATGAACAGTTTTGCGTAAACTTGCTCGGAACAGACTCAAAAGTGGACGAAAGGCAAAACTGAACTTCAGGGCTCGTAAGGTGGATTTTTCACCACTAATACCATCCAGATAGAGGATTAAAACTAAGAAGTATTGGAAGCTGAAAAAAATTTTTGCGTGTAAGTCCCATGAGAACTCAGCTGGATATCGTTATTTCGCTACGGAAATGACAGGTGCGGAAATGACATTTCGTGTTTGATCAGTGAATACGGATCGGGGAGATAACGAATCGCTTATTCCGCTTAGCACGGTCTTTTGCACACGAAATACTTGCAAGAAAGTCGGACGAGAACTTGGTTTATCGATATTTTAAACTTGTTGCGAGATGGGTACGGAAATGATGCTACGAGATGATCATATTTACCGCGGCATTTTTTCGGAGAAGAGCACGCCGCCACTTCTCGGAAGTGAAGTTATGGGTGTTCATACTTCAGCTGTTTGATAGTTTGAAGGGAGAGGATCAGAATGTGGCCATCAGCGAATGCTTACGAACCGATAGACGCTCTCACGCACCACATATTGTCAAAACAGTATTTTCGTGCGAATTCGGAGACATAATGTACACACAGCGTTGAGCGGGTGAACGACCTAGTTGCGACTTCTAAACTATGGAATCATGTTCGAAATATTCCCAAATTTGATGTATTTTTGTAGGATAGTGAATTAGAAGCCGTATATCTTCATACCATGACTTTGAACGCCGAATTTTGGGGTGCGGACATGGTACGGAAATGACATTTTGACACCTAATTCGCAATTTTCGACCCTTAAACCCCAAGACAGGTCTAATATGACTTTTTTCTAAGGAAGAACACAAAACATACACAAGAAACGTGTTTGGCACAATCGATTGAGAACGCGTAGACGCCGCAATAAGCCGAGACACATTGGGAGCAAGTTTTCGCAGAACTGCTCATGAGTCATTTCGGAGCATTTCAGCCAGAGGCGTCACCAGGGGGGTCTGGGGAGAATCCCAAAAAATTTTTTTCCGTTAATACTATGTTAAAAAAAAAAAAATGTTTCTGGGATTTTTCCGAAGCCCTCCACGAGCCCTACTATCGGTTTAAAAATGATTGACACCTAGAAACTCTTTGCTATCCTGGCAAAAAAAAATCGCTAATTTTTTTAACTGGGATAACGTCGAAGCACATCTAGTCGTGGCCATGATAAAAATTTTTTGAAGTCGATCGGATGACAACTGCGGCTGTAGCTGTTATCAGAATGTAAAAAAACGCGGGTATAAGGCCAATTTCAGAGGTAGCTCGACTTTAGGATGCTACAGCTCTGTCAAAAAAAATTCTGGGGCGCTGCAAAAAATGTAGGTGATAGATATTTGGTTCCCCAATAGCGTCCAACAACAATCAGCCAAAAAAATTAATAACTTTTGGAGATGATCCAGTTATTTTTATCTCGGGATCTATTGAGGTTGAAGACTTGATTCAAAAACAAAAAAATCATAAAAAAATTCTGGATGTCAAATACGAAAATGCAATATGAGATTTTGAATAAACAAACGCGTGGCAAGGTCGCAAAGTTGGAAAAAAATAAAGTTTGCGCCTATTGTGACGCTTTTATTGTCTTTTACAGCCGGGACCCGTAAAATCGGCGATGGGCAAGACTACCTGACCGCGGACCATAAAAGTCGTAAAGTCGCGGTCTCGGAGTCAATTAGGGTACCATCAGTCTGCTTCGGCTGCAATAATGAAGCTGAATTTTCAACAAAGAGAGCAATAGAATTATTTCGAACGCGATTTGGGCCCTGCATTACTATTACAAATATCGCCGATTCATCGATGAAGGATTGTCAATGATGAGTCGAACAGTATATCAATGACGCGTGTGTGCAAGTGTCTTTCTCTCTCTCTCAGAGTTTCGCGATATCTGCATGTAAGTATTCTTTGGCGGATCCTTCAAATGATTGATAACGAAAGATCGATCCATTGTCCTTATCATTTCGTTGTGCATCAGTTGGATATCATTCGTATTGATAAGATGACAAATCGACAGTTGAATGATTTTGCTATCATCTTGTTCGACGGATCATTTATAGCATCATAGAAATGAATGTATGTCGTGTTATTGCGCGTTTCGCACAATCAATAATTATCAGTCAACGATCGAACAAGATAATGGTAAAATCATTCAACTGTTGATTATCATCTTATCAATACGGATGATATCCAACTCTTTCACCATCGGAATCATGTGGATGAAGCATTGATTGTATATTATCAATCATTTGAAGGATCTGCCAAAGAATACTTACATGCAGATATCGCGAAACTCTGAGAGAGAGGAAGACACCTGCACACACGCGTCATTGATATACTGTTCGACTCATCATTTACAATCCTTCATCGATGAATCGGCGATATTTGTAATAGTAACGCAATGCCCAAATCGCGTTCGAAATAATTTTATTGCTCTCTTTGTTGAAAATTCAGCTTCATTATTGCAGCTGAAGCAGACTGATGGTACCCTAATTGACTCCGAGACCGCGACTTTACGACTTTTATGGTCCGCGGTCAGGTAGTCTTGCCCATCGCCGATTTTACGGGTCCCGGCTGTAAAAGACAATTAAAGCGTCACAATAGGCGCAAACTTTATTTTTTTCCAACTTTGCGACCTTGCCACGCGTTAGTTTATTTAAAATCTCATATTGCATTTTCGTATTTGACATCCAGAATTTTTTTATGATTTTTTTTGTTTTTGAATCAAGTCTTCAAACTCAATAGATCCCGAGATAAAAATAACTGGATCATCTCCAAAAGTTATTAATTTTTTTGGCTGATTGTTGTTGGACGCTATTGGGGAACCAAATATCTATCACCTACATTTTTTGCAGCGCCCCAGAATTTTTTTTGACAGAGCTGTAGCATCCCAAAGTCGAGCTACCTCTGAAATTGGCCTTATACCTGCGTTTTTTTACATTCTGATAACAGCTACAGCCGCAGTTGTCATCCGATCGACTTCAAAAAAATTTTATCATGGCCGCGACTAGATGTGCTTCGACGTTATCCCAGTTAAAAAAATTAGCGATTTTTTTTTGGAGCCAGGATAGCGAAGATTCTCTAGGTGTCAATCATTTTTAAACCGATAGTAGGGCCCACAGAAGGTCTATTTGAGGCCCTTTTTTGGCCTATTTCTGGAAAATCGTAGCTCCGACTAGACTCAATCTTTTTTGACGTACTTGGACGCATTTCCTTTGTTAAGACTAGCACTTTTGAAAAAAACATCGTCCGGGATCAATCATGCAGCCTAGTAACTTCTAGGAACTATTTGCTGAGAGCAGATTTTAGCGATTTTTGGGCCTGGTTCGAAGCAATCTAGCTCCTAGCAGATATGTGATAATCGACTTCTGCAGGTAGTCATTTTGAAGGTCTTGAAAAAACCTACAATTTGACCACCTGTAGAAGTCGATAATCCTACTTTTTATAGGAGCTATATAGCTATATAGCTATATAGCCAATACAAAATGAGCAGTTTTATGAGAACGCCAAACTTTGGACTCAATTTTAAAAAATCGTTTTTTTTCTTCCGACCCCGGACCTGTGCGAATGTGTTTTTCGATACCAGCACTATCAATCAAAACAATGATCTGGGTGGGCCATTCAATTTTCGATTCCATTCAGCCAATTTAAAACACCCTTTTTTGACCTTTTCCTTAAAATGCCAACACAGGCATGGCTCGCATATGCTTCCATCTGAGTTATTGTGCACCAACTTGGGTCGAATTACTCCCCCAAGTACCTCCAAATGAGTGTAAGAACTTCCGGAGGCGAGCCTCGAGCCAAAAACGAGCTGGAGGTTCAATCTATCAGGTCCGAGATGGACATTATTTCGTCTGATTTCGGGCAGGCGAGCGAGGGCTCGATTTCCCGTGTTTCTGCTCACAAACGAGACGAGTGGCTAGAATGGAGATTCAAACACGTTTTTCCGACTCAAAATGACCATCTAGACATGATTCAGGGGTCAATTCTTATTTAGGATATCATCAAATTCTCGAACGGCGTTATACTCCGTAATAACAGGTTTTCCGCCTCTACTGCAAAATGACGATGATTTAGGGCTGAATTGACCTAGGGATCGTGTTCAGATGGTCATTTTGAGTCGGGAAAACATGTTTGTATCCCCACTCTAGCCACTCGTCTCGTTTGTGGGCAAGAACACGAGGAATCGAGACCTCGCTCGCCTGCCCCAAAATAGACGAAATAATGCCCATCTCGGACCTGATGGTTTGAGCCTCCAGCTCGTTTCTGGCTTGAGGCTCGCCTCCGGAAGTTCTTACACATATTTGGGAGTACTTTGGGGAGATATTCCACCCATGTTGGTGCACAATAACTCAGATGGGAGCACATGCGAGCGATGCCTGTGTTGGCATTTTGAGCAAAAAGTCAAAAATGGGTGTTTTAAAATGGCTGAATGAAATCGAGAATTGAATGGCCCACCCAGATTATTGTTCTAGTTGATAGTATTGGTATCGAAGAACATATTCGCCTAAGTTTGGGGTCGAGAGATAAACAACGTTTTTTTTAAATTGAGTCCAAAGTTTGGCGTTTTAACAAAACTGCTCAACTTGTATCGGCTATAGCTCCTATAAAGAGTACGATAATCGAAACCTACAGGTGGTCAAATTGTAGGTTTTTTCAAGACCTTCAAAATGACTACCTGCAGAAGTAGATTATCATATGTCTAGTAGGAGTTAGATTGCTTTGAAGCAGGCCCAAAAATCGCTGAAATCTGCTCTCAGCAAATAGCTCCGAGAAGTTATTAGGCTGCATAATTGATCCCGGACGATTTTTTTTTCAAAAGCGCTAGTCTCAACAAAAAAATGCGCCGAAGTACGTAAAAAAAGATTGACTCTATTCGGAGCTATGATTTTCCAGGAATAGGCCAAAATACGCTGCTAAAAGAGATCAGCAGAAAGCTTTCTCTTAGCGAGATGTGCGATAATTTAGCAAGAATGTTTTTTTTCGAGTGATAATTTTTCATTCACTCTTCTATACATCTTCTTGGAGCAACTTTGAATTCGAGTGGATGAAATTCGGTTTCAACCAATTGATGAGGAGTGATGAGTAAGTATCTCTCTAGTTCATTAACGAGTGTATATATTAGGTGTAGAAGGAGATGAGCCTAGAACGGAATTAAGATACAATTTTGTTGAGTTATCTTGAAGAGATTTGCTGTTAGGGGAATTCAGATGATCTAAAGTAGGGTTTTTTGGGCAACATATATCGTTTGGTTGAAGCGGAATTTTTATACACTTGCTGTAACAATGATCAAAATGGAGCTTTTTGTAAAATTGTTGATTTTTTGAGGATGAGTTGAATTTAAATGATATTCAAAAAAATTTAGAAAATTTCGGTATCACCCAATCGATTGGAAACGATTAAAAAGTATCTATGTAGTTCATTAACGAGTGTATATATTAGTTGTAGAAGGAATTATGAGCCTAGAACGAAATTGAGATACAATTTTGTTGAGTTATTTTAAAAGATTTGCTGTTAGGGGAATTCAGATTTGGGCAAGATATATCGTTTGGTTGAGAGGAAATTCTAATGAAGTTGATGTAAAGAAGATCAAAATGTAGATTTTGGAAAATTTTTGATTTTTGGAGGATAAATTGAATTTTAATCGTAATGAAAGGGCTCTGGGGAATTTCGGTATCAACCAAGAGATTAAAAATGTGGAAGAAGCATCAACTTAGTTCATTGGAACTTAAAAAAATCAGCCTGAGAAAGAGATATGACGAAAATATGGATATTGAGAAAAATATTTGTGCTTATACTGAGTTATTTTTTTGAGAAAGCTTGTTAGGGCGATTCAAGCTTCCTAAAGTAGGGTTATCTCAGGGATATCTGGAGTTTGGTTGAAACGGAATTTCTATAGAATTAGTTGAAGTATATTTAAGATAGAGTTTTTGGTGAAAATGTTGATTATTTCCTGAAAATTCGAGTATATGAAGATTAAATGAAATTTTGGTATTAACCAACCGATAGATTAAGCCGATAATCCCATAGCTTAGGTAATCAAGATTGCAGTAAAACAACGGAGGAGAAAAATATTTTACTATTAAGGTACACAATTTTAGCAATTTCATCTCAAAACGCCTCTCAATTAAATTCGACCGGGACATGAGAGCTGACAAATCACTGGCCTCATCTCCGAATGATTCTCTACAACTTGTAGAAGACGGAATTTTGATTAGGTGAAGCGTACAAGAGAAAGCGTGTCGGGAAAAAACAACACACATACACACACACAAAGGTACGGAAAGATGACTCCTTCAAAAATCTTGAAGGCCTCTGGGAAGAAAAGTGTGACCTACAATCAATAGATTTTGGCGAGAGGAACAAATTGGTGAAGGCATTTTTTCGATAACAGGGATTTTGTTGAAGAAAAAATTGGATTGGATCGGGGAATTGATCGAAAATTCGCTGAACCAAAAACAAAGCTTTCTCCTTAGAGAGAGCAAAAGGGCCTGAAATAGACCTTCGGTGGGCCCTAGGGCCCGTGGAGGGCTTCGGGAAAATCCCAAAAAAAAATTTTCGTACTGTTTAAACATAGACAAGAGAAAATTCTTTGGGATTTCCCCCAGACCCCCCTGGTGACGCCTCCGGCTGAAATGCTTCGAAATGACTCTCATATATTGTGGGTCAGAAAATTCAAATATTCATCACAGCATAGAATATCAGATTATACTCATGATTTATACTAACGCACCGTATGCCTCTGGATCTACACAGCTAATCGATCAATCCGCTTGCGACTCTGGGCGACAACTGCCGCGCGCCCCTCTTGGACCGCACGGTCTCGATTCTTAGGGCGGCCTCGCCACTTCTTTCGGGACCGACTTACGGGGAATTTGGCGATAACCAAATCCGTACATGAGCGCAATGGGTTCACTTTGGCTTGGCTTGGAGATATTTCGAGTCGCAAATACTCTCTATCCAATCAGTAAATATTGAAGTTCATAATAGCAATTGCCAACATTTTCTACGATTCAGAAAAATATCAAACACAACAAATATTTTTTTGGATAATGTTTATCGCTAATTATTCCATAGTCGAGTTTCATAAAATATGTCGAGTTAGCACAATCACATGAATATTTTTGCAAATCACCATCACGCTCGTTTTACAATTGATGAATACAATTTGTTCAATTCGGGAGAGTGATGGACGAATAATTTTGGCGACACACATTTTTAAACTATTAAAAAATGACTAGATTTATTTGCTCATAATAAAAGAGCGAGGTGGTGCGAACGGCCGATGGACGAGAACTGGCGCAAGCCGCAGATGGCGAAAAGCGAGAAAAGAATAGCAGAAGAGCGCGAAGTCACGTGTTGAAAAATGGTGACTGCGTGCGGAAATTTAAATCATAATGAAAAGAAACCGTACATACCGCCCACCTCGATTCGCATACATAAATAATAATCGATAATAATCATAATCAATGATACAATTGTTCAATATTTTCTGTACAGATTCATCAACAACTCAATTCAACATTCCAAAACCATGATCCTATTACACATTCCAGTGAACAAAATTTGATTTTAACTTTTAGTGGATCGAATGCATCAATATGGAAGCGCTGAGCTCAAGAAAGAAAAATTAACATCAGTATAAGTTCATATTCATCTTGAGACCTAAACCAAATTTGAATGAGAGACATTCCTCATTTTACTTAGAAATCGCAGAAGATGAAATTGATCATTGAAATTCATACCGCCCACCCTAATGGGTGCAATATCCAGGAGACGAATTGTTATGGATCAAAAACTACATCCAGTCAAGACTCTAAGTAAGTCTATAATTAGATTGCCTGCACAACGCGAAACCGATCTGTGCCATAATCAATCAATCAAAAATATAACAAAATCTGAACACTAGAACAGATTCGTCAGCTCAAAACTGCCGTATACAACTATTAAGAATGCTGAGCTACATACGATAACTGCCGTTAAATTGAACTGGAAATCCATGTAGTGACCCAATAATAGCTAAACCTCAATAAAAATCATCATTCTGGGAATCAACTCAATCCAGGTTTGATATACCGGAACTAGAATGCTGGAACTCCAGAATTTGCACATTATCAATGTCCATTTGGTATTCTTCAGTCCCTCGAATGACCAATATCCCACAATTGAAACGATGAATTGACTGATGAACGTACCTTAACACTCACTTCACTCTCTCTCTCTCGATCCCTCAAATTATCCTCCTGATTAAAAGTCCAACTATTACATATTTATTCGTGTACCTCCCGGAAACCCGTTACCCACGTTACATCTCTTCTGGTGCTAGGTGTGGGGTACCGCATCACTATTCGCGACTCGGTGCATTTGTAAATAAATGAAATGAATTGAGGATCAATTGATGAGAAAAATGAGTGGTTGTCGGGTGTCGCAATAGATGGCAGACCAGCTCCATGAGAGACTGAGTGACCATGCGAAGTTATGTATGGTAATGACGCGCCCTGTTTGTGGGACTTATCCGCGCATACTGAGCACTCCTTCATAATGATAAAGAAGACACCAACACGAGTGGGGACACTCGTAGATCCCCATCCCCCTTCGGGTGTGATGCATGTCACTACGCGCCGAGCCTCGAATAAGTGCAACGCGGGCATATTCGGATTCTATCTCTGGAGGTGTAAGTCGATGAGACGAGGGAAGAATAGACGGTCGTGGTCCAGTGGTTCGGATGCTTGCTATCCGGGACACATGGATATCGTGAAGTCGAAGGTCCTGGGTTCGAATCTCCGCGGTTTCCATGTAAAATCGATCGCTTACTTTTTCACGAGTTTATCGACTTTCCACAAATTCCCTCGTGACATTAGTGAACTGAAGTCATCTTGCAGTAGTAATACGTCGCTGATATCAAAATTTTTGGAAGGCTGAGATGACTGTTTCTTCCTTGTCATTCCAAATGGAATCTTTCGATCAGTGAACCAAATTTCCTCAATCAGTCAATCCATTTCCAACGTAAGCAGATAGACATAGCGCAGCAAGCAAAGGCTCGATGGCACTGAAAATCATATAAGAACCCATATATCAGCAAAAGAACTAAAGATAGCACATCCTCATTTCATAATTAATTTCAAGGAAAAATATCGTCTTGAATTGAAAAAACTTCTCAATTTGACCCAAATATCAGAGACCTTAACGAATAAAAATAAGATTGGCAACTATCCTTTGAGAATGATGTTGATCTGATTGGAGATAAGACAACTAAGGAGAGTTGAATCTTTCCTCCGTTCCATGTTTATCAAGAAGGCATCCTTGACCAAAATGGGTCAAAATCTCCATCTAGCTCCTCCGTTACGTTCTCTATCTATCTTGAGACCTTTGAGAACATCAAAAGTTAATTTCCTATTATTATGAATAAATCCTCAGAATTTCCGTGATTTTGACTATCTCTGCCATCAAAAATTATGGCTATAAAAACTACAGACTCTAAAAACCTCCTTATTTAACTAGGATCTTCCGAATTACCATCTTTTCATCTCGCGTAGACCAAGACTTGAATCAATCGCCTTTTGTCAAAGAGCATTTTCTTTTTTCATTCGATCCGATAAGTTATCAGAATACTGAATGAAACTATGATTGACTGGAAATTAAGGAAACCACACGGAAAAACCAGCATCGAGGCTCAAAAATTCTCGGAAAACCAAGCCAATTGAGAATTAGTGAGTTGGAAAAGATCCGAATGATCACCGCAACTATGAATTTGGATTCAGTCGAAAAAAACCCATAAATCGGTGAACTTCTAGAACCTTGGATCAATTTGAAAATCGTCATACTATTGGAAACTTTCGATTCCGATTTGACACCATAACCAACCTCAAAAGCCAAGAATCCGTGGAAACTCGACGAGAGTTCCCGTAATTAGAGCTCTCGAGGTGGTTTCAGATTATTTTATATATATACTCGAAATATACTCGCCAGCAAGGCGCCACCGCGCCTTTCGATATGCATAGATAGAGGACTCATGTAGCTAGATATTCAGACCGACTTCATTGAGATATAGAGAGGTTTATTGAATATTCAATACGATCTCTCAAGACTAATCGTCGACATTGATTTCAGACGAGATCTGAGGGGATTCCATCCAATTCTCAGTAATATCGTCCTTGAATCTCAATTCAATGCGAATTTCGCTGAGAATTCAGTACAAATCGTATCGAAGAACGTTCCGAGTTTCGGTTCTCATTGCCTAGTGTACACTGTGAGAAAACATGTGCGTCCGTAAAACGCGCGATTGATGACGACGTCATGAAGATTTGCTGGAAAGTACTGCTATTTGATTCAATTTCCCGTAATTCGTTTGTCACATAATATATCTTTCCATCCATGTTGGAGTTAGATGATTGGATTGTACAGATTTGGGGTGTAATCCATGAGGGGAATTTTCTCGTTATCACACGTACACTGCGGTCTTTGTCTCTCATATTAATATCCATCTCGATGAAAAGTACTCTTATTTCACAACTGATGAATCCTATTCTAATGAAGAACACTCCTACGATCAAATTAGAAAGTTTCAAAGAACGAAATTTCGATATTTGAGCACTAATGTGCCACCACGGAATTTCGCTAACTCCAAAGGTTCTATAACATGCATATTTCAATTTTTTGGAACATACAATGTGACCACGATATTTCTGCCAGAAATATCGTGGTCACATGGTATAGAGTATGAATCCACACGCACACGTATGTACGTCCTCCCATTCATCGGTGCCATGAGAATAACATAGACACCGAGGTATCAGGGAACAGAACGATACATTTTAGAAAGGGTACGGAACCACAAATTTGCCACTAAAATTGATCTAGACGAATGGATCAAGCTAAAGTCTTAGGGTTATGATTGGCCATCAGACACCTGGCGAAATGGCGGCTAAGATCTTCACAGTGGATCGCACGAGTAAGGCAGGGAACTGTCATAAAAATGTAGCAAAATAGTAGATTTTCTTGAAAAAGTACTCAGTAGAGTGTGGGAATCAATTTTTCTTCGATACTTTGGAGCATGGAAGAGTTACGCCTCTCGATGAACTTCAAGAACATTGGCGCGGAAAGGCCGGAAATGAGGCAGATGCACTTTTATTGAGCGAAACTGAATGAGTGAAATTTCAGGCTTGATTGCACCATGAATTCGACAATCTCAGCGTGCATATAAGGAATGGGATTTCGGTACTTGTAACTTTTTTTTCTAAGGACTTGTAACTTAGGGATTATCTGCTGACCCGAATCCTGAACGAGCTTGATCGGGCAAGCTATCGTGGCGCTTCACACTCACGAAGATCGGAAGAACGGAAACCCACAAGGCACGGAACTAACATGTCGACCCATTCTTGAATAATAATTTTTTATGGGTCATCCTGGATCAAAAGGCCCATCATTGAGTCAAAAGCACCAAAAGCATCGAGAACAACTAGTTGTATGATTTCTTTCTCAAGCGTTTTGAGAGTTTGTACAAGGTGGCTCGCATTATCTTGGAGTTTCCACCGACTTACTCAATTGAACATGCCCCCAACATATATCAAGAGATTCCATCAAAGGACGTCACTGTATTTTCAAACTTTTATTTTATTTTATTTTATTTCTCTGTATACGGACTTAGAAGTTCTTTATAATAAATCATAGAATAACAGCTTGTCACTTGTGTAGCACCGACGGACCGTATCATATCAAAAGAAACAAAATCAAAATCATAATTCAAAAATAATAACAGTTTTCCAGCCAAACAACTATCAGCAATCATGATATCTAGATATAAATAGAACATTATCATTTATAAATTTGTGATCATAATAGTAGATCTGCAAGTACATCTGGATTTCGGATGTGGTTCTTAAATGGACCAATTCGTAACAGTCTTATTTCTTCTGGTACACTGAGAGAAATTATCTAATAAAATTTGTTACCCCGGGAACAATTTTTATTAATCGCGTCAATACCAGAGCACCAGCAGGAATCGCAATAGATTTTGTTCCTGAATCAACAGTTTTTACTCACTCGTCAACAATTTTTGTTGATCCCGTTCAAGAACTTTTAAAACTGGCTCGTTTGTAAAATTTATTGATTTCTCAATAAAAGTTATTGATTCGCATGTAAATTTTGGGCCGAGTTGGAAAGGAGGAATCGTTGAATTTCCGCGATTCCTGTATCTGCCCCCAGGTGGCTCACATCGTCTTTCGCATCGATGTAACGACCAATATTTATTTATTACGGACAACTAACTTGACGAATAATAGACAATGCAATGTCATCGACACCAGATTTCCATGAATAACTGGCAATGTATTTTATTTTCCGCGTATCGTGTCTATCGACTAGCAATCAGCTCGTTTAGAGGTGGATTGGACTTACTCGCAAGCGGTCAAATTTGACATGGTTTGTATATATACGAGTTCCAAAATCTCCACACGAACATAAATTGTTTGCGTGAACCCGTGTATGCGATATCGGTATACGTAAGATAATGTATAATGATGTGTGAACATATATGTAAGAACTTGTAGAAGTAACAATATGTGAGATAATAAGTCTAATTCTAAGTGCGTGAATATAATATGATCAATGTGATTGAGCGTGCTTCGTACTCTAAAACTGCATATAAACCATGAAACATTGGCTTACTAACTACTTCATAAATAATATAGCAACCTATCATTTTGAAATTTAGTTGGGTGCCAGTATCAAAATTTGTGCCATCGTCAACAAAATTTGTAAACAGGTTAATAAAATTTACTTCCGCATCAATAAATTCTGTTACCGTTTCAACAAAAACTGTTGAGGATCCTGCTGGTGCCACTGTATGAACGTGTTTATAAAAATTACTCCTCAGTTAACGAAAACTATTAGTAAATTTCTCTCAGTGTAGTTTATTCCATATGCGCTTTAACCTAATACTACATGAGTTGAAGTGACGATTCCATGTGGATAAGATTTCAACCAGTGGCAGAGTGTTACGAAGAGGGTAATTGAAAGACCTTGTATCAAAGTTCAATTTAGATTTAAGATTGTCCAAAGAATTATGAACAATTTTATATGCAGTTACATATTCGTAGTAGCGACAGAGAGATTTTATGGGAATAAGTCCCGTAGCCTGCAGTACCGTTGAATAATCATGGTTAGAGAAATGCATAGGTTTGCCCATTTTAAATGATAAAAATCTCAGTATTTTGTGATGAACAGATTCAAGTTTCTGCATTTGATTTTCCTCAGAAGATGCCCAAATTTGACTCCCGTATAGGAATGTAGGTAAAACTATAGATTTATATAAATACAATATATAACAATACAATTAGTGTTTGTAAAGTTTTGTGTGTATCATTTTATCATACCAATTTTCCTAGAGCACTTACCTGTAATGTAATCAATATGGTAATGGAAATCAAGTTTTGAATCAAAATAGATGCCTAGATCTTTGGTGACTTTAACTCTATTGATATGAATATTATTCAAAACATAATCAAATAAATAAAAACGTTTGGTTCTATGAAATGAAATGACATTGCATTTTCCAATGTTCAAATTCAAGCCATTAGTTTCACACCAAAGGGCAAAAGATTCAATGTCAGCTTGTAGTTTGAACGCATCCACGTCAGCATTGACAGTGGAATAAATTCTAAGATCATCTGCATACAAGAGAAACTTAGAGTTATCAATAACAGTAGTGAGATCATTAATATATGCACAAAACAATATAGGTCCCAAATGCGAGCCTTGCGGTACTCCAGAGGTATTACGAATTGGATCAGAGAGGGAATTCCCAATCAAAACTCTTTGCGATCTATCACTAAGATATGATTTTACCCATTTGAAAGCTCGACCTTGAATTCCAAAATTCCAAAGTTTGGTCAATAAACGTTGATGATTGACTGTGTCAAAAGCTTTAGATAAATCAGTGTAAATAGTATGCACTTGAAGATTTTCATTAAGGGCACGAAAATTCTCAAAGATCATAAGGTTCGACAGTGTGGAGCGGCCTTTCATAAAACCATGTTGCTCTATAATGAACTTTGATGACAGAAAATTGGTCATGTGGTTTGTAGCGATGGAGGAATTTTGGAATACTCTTTATTGGGGCGAAGCCTCTTTCCTTACCGCGACTCGAGCCAGTTTTTTCGCACCATTTGACGAAACTACCGAACCAATCTCCACCAAACCTTGCACACTTGCTCGGGACATACTCGAGGGTGCATATCTCTAGAATTATGCGGATTCATTGACTCAAAGCTGAATAATGAAGATTATTGTCAGAGATACGTGATTACCATAGGTTTATACCATTATCCGAGTCTCCTTTCTCTCATCTTCACTGCACCACGCCGCTCGCGACGTACAAGTTTCGGCCTCACACCACCAGATGGCGACGAGTTTGCTCACTACCAGAATCTTAACCTCCTAGCGCGGGATGCGGAGTTGTTAATTCACCACACCGCGGTGTAATACACCAATACACCGGTGTTGATACACCGGTGTTGGTGGGTTTAGAAGAGGGGGAGGTCGGGGCAACTCGCAGCACGCTCGCCAGCAGACACTGTCTGCTGCACGGGTCTGCAGGACGGGTTCCTATCATGAGCAAGAATAAAGATAACACTTAAATGAATGACATATGAATTTTTCAGCGAGTTCTCTGAAGAATTGTCAAAGCATTCATGAGAACGGTCCAAAAAAGTCGCGTCCTGCTGAGCCGTTCCTATCCTCCACGTGTAACGAGCTCGAACTTTCAGTATTAAATGCTCGAGAACAAAATGGACAGGTTCTTTGGAATTCCACCAGGAGGTATATCGTGGAAAGTTGAACCACCATACCAATTCCCGGAAGATTCTCTAAATTTCAAAAAAACCCGGTGACAAATCTTAATATGCAAAATTGTATGCCTCATATATTATTCATTGTAACTCTATGAACAACCTATACATATTATGTATGAGTGATCCATCCATGTTTGTTTACAAGCTCGGCGCGCCGATGAGATAAGCGTGCACGATACAGATATGAGGAAATCCACAGAACCTTTGAATTTCAGTGTACCATACAGTATCCCAGTGAGATCGGGACTTCCACGCTCTGAAAAAATGTTTTCCAGATGGTGTTTCTAGGATGGTACTCTATCGAATATTCATGGTACGTGCGTAGTGCTCTTGGCACAAATTGAAAAATCGTCGAATTTCGTACTTTTTTAGTGTAACTGGAGCGTCTTTCCAAACTCGTCGGCCTCTGGAGAAAATAGCAATGTCCCAAAAATTCTGAAAGAATCCCATTCGGCTCTTCAAACCTAATATAATCATGAGAGATTTGTTCTAATAGCGACACAAGTCCGTGGTCAGCACGGGGCTTCCATAAAAATTGTAACCCACTTCTTGGGAAAAACTTACTTCCTCCACTCTTTCGTATGTGAAAAAAAAAAACATCCGAGCTAGGATGAATCGGGTGGTGGAAAATCGAAGAGTAAGAACAGACAATCAAAATGCTTCTTCGTTTAGCAGCGACACATTATTCTGGCCGAAGATCTATGACGTGGAACTTGCGAAATTTGTCGCGCCCAGCGCTTCAAAAAAGAACATAAACCTTTGTTACTCGAATAATGAGCAGATATCGCTCCCAGATCCTATTGCCCATCTCACTTCAACGCATGATGAACTACTCTGCATTTCAATGAGGTGGCTGTAACGATTGTTATTTGAGGGAGGAGCTCGGGAAACTTGTTCAGCGCCTGAAAGCTGATTCTTCCGGTCGAAAAAGATGCACGTAATAGGTCTAAATTATAGCTGTCGACTTTGTCTGTAGTTCTCACGCCGCAAGCTTATCATAATCCATGTAGGAAAGCTTTGGGAAAGCGAAAATTGCGTATACCTCCGACAACTCTGTGGACGCAGGAGAAGTAAAACTTGATGAGTATAACAGAAAGAGGCTCAATTCTGGGAATCGGATTCGATTGAACGGATTCAACAACATCTTTATCAACGATCATACTGCACTATTTACGATCCATCTATGTGAAAAGCCTCTAATAGTGACGAAAACGCAGGAGACTAATTCCACCTCATTGTTCTCAGAGGATTAACATCTTTCAAACATGGTGGGCAAAACTCTTTTTTCCACATTTTAGAGGTACCAAAATACTATCGAATCGGTTTCACGAGCGACAAGGAGGGAAAAAAATTCCTCGGATGGTCCAAAAGTTAAAGGTTTGGTAGATTTCCTCATATACTCACTCATGTATGTTACAAGGATCGTTCAGTGCGGCCGCAGCAAAACTCACCGCGAGATAAGATGACTTCATCTCATCAAAAAATATTGGAATTCCATTCGTATTCAAACCAAAATCGTACTATTAATTGGATGATACCCGCAAGGGGGGTTGGGGCATGGCGCCTCATCCCTGGAGTCTGACGAACTCCCGGCCCCAGTCATCGCCCGCCGGAGCGAGGAGACCGCACATCTCCATCCGGCACCACGGGAGTGGATGAGTCTAGGGACTTGAATTGGAATCGCCCTCGGGCGATAACAATGCGAGCCTGAAAGACTCATCCATCATCCCGAGGGACTCCCTGGGCTCTCAGGAAGCCTAGAAGAGTCCCAAAACCCCCACCGAGTGGTGGGTCTCGGCCTTGCGCTGGGGGCCGAGCCCGAAATTCGGTAATCGGGGAGGAGGACTGAGTCATCAACGAGCTTGCCTTGGTGTTGGCCATCCTCCAAACCGACGCGCTGGCGGGGCGTATCCCTGCCCCGCGCCCATGGGGGCAACCGTGGTTGAGCCGAAAGGCAGGGACCCGGTATATAAAAGTTAATATTCCTGTTAATTGGATGATTTTCCGAACTTTTTGTATCGACACTCGAAATTCAACAGAATTCCTCATTTTTCAAAGGGATTGGATCAATAACAATAAGCGCCTGAGAGCTTACTATACGAGACAATGGTGAATCAATAATTTTGTCCTGAGAAAAAAGGTGAGTCTACCCAACTTGTCTCATTGAGCCATTTTCTCCACACCTTTGGCTCAACTCAATATTTCCCAACGTACTTCCACTCATACCAAAGCTCGTTTTGAGAGCTTCAGAATGAGCTTAAGTACTTCTGATTTAGACGAGCGAGATACGAGTTGTCTCAATTTTCGCAAAGAATAGTTTTGGGACTCCACAGAAATGTGTACACATCTTGCCCCCTCCATTGAGAACAATGTGAATCGGCGCTCAAATGCATGAAACCATCTTCATCCGTTCTCATCGCCATGTAACCACATTTCGAGTGCCTCGTCGGTCCAAACCACTATTCCTGACCTATTTCGACGTGACGGAGAAGCACTGGATGATCATAATCATAACATTACGCCCTTTCGAGATAACCATATACAGGCGTCCCTCGTTCAACGCGGGGGTTACGTTCCGGCAGGTTACCGCGTTGAACAAAACCGCGTTGAACAAAGCATTGCTCTTATGGAGAAGTAGGGGATGCGTACCAAGACTCATGATCGACTAACTATGACCGATTTTTTTGTGAATTTGGGATCAAATAAGAGTCTTCTTAATAATGAAATCATCTTAAGTGATGATAAACCATAAAACTTTCCCGGATTTTCTGTTCACTGTCACGAATAGTTCTTATTGTTGATTCATTTACACTAAATTTCCGCGCAACTTCTGCAACTCTTACACCTATTTTCAATAGGTCCTAAATTTTCGATTTTTCTTCCAAGTTCATCACTTTTCGAGGCTTTTTACCCGCGGGAGAGCTTTTGCAAGGTCATACTCGTTTTCTGTTTTAAAGCATTATGGAAAAGACTTGATAATTTTACTATTTCTTTCTAGATTTTACTTTGCTGGGAAAACAGCCAAGATTTATGTAAACAAGAATTTACATTTTCTGATTAGAGGTTCAAACCATCAGACTTGTTTGTCTAAGAAAATCGATGCTGCCGCCATTCGAAGTTTTTTTCAAAAATTTCATTTTCAAAACCGCGTTGTGCAAGTCCCAAACCGCGTTGAACAAAAAACAGGTGGCAATTCAAAAACCGCGTATAACCAAAACCGCGTTGACCAAAACCGCGTTGAACGAGGGACGCCTGTATGAAGGCATGTTGAGCATAGTCCGATCTTGGCCTTCTTCTTTCACAGAACATTTCCGTGATACGCTCATGAAAATGCTTCACATCCGAGCTTTCCGACTCTGAAAAACGAATTGTGGAGGTTCCAAAAAAGAGAATCAAATGCGTCGAGGTATATTTAGATCAATGGAGCTCGGGAAACTTGACATCGGTTTTACGGAACGCGATATCCTGAGTAATTTCTCAGCTAAGCAAGTACGAGAAATGATGAAATCGTTCTGGATTTTCTGGGAAACGCATAAATGACTCAGAAAAATTTTCGGGAAGGTCTACGAAAGCCCTAAGATCGGGATATGAGGCAAGTTGGGTACACTTATTTCAACTATATTCACAATACGATCCTGCTAAACCTGCAGATCTTGTCAGTAATTTTATTTTTCAGAGTCAGTTTCACCAAGCAACGATGATTTATAAATCGTGATAGTTTGTCGAACTTGGTTTTAAGTCGGACTTCATGAAATCATATGAAGATATCTTGCGGATGTTCATTTTCGAAGCTCTATCCACTCAGAAAACCATATAGAATATGGCGAATTCATCACGGTTCAGATATTTGACCTCGGCAACTAGAATATCAACGAAATGGTCACGAATCGCATATCCCAAGGTGTTGCGAGTCCCTCTCAAGCACACCCCATGTTGGTGTAGTGGTTGAGCGATCAGTCTACTAATCTATTCAAGTACGTCGGTCGTTACTGAGCATTATAGCCCTTTGGAAATCTGAGATGAGACTATTTCTATCCATTACGGTATTCGCAATCGTCTCGTGATCGGCAGATTTATTCTTCCCATATTCCTGAAGTGGAGATTATCCCAAACACCATACAGAGATTCCAATACAAGATTATGGAGAATTCGATATCATCTCAATGGGTTATGTGGCGAGAGTTTCAAACATTTCATATTCAATATCTAATATAATTTCTGTAACATCGAAGAGAAATTTTCGAAGATTCTCCAGTAAGGTCTCGGGAACCTAGTTCAAATACGACATTCTTGAAACTTCGCCAGAAAATGTTTGCAGTGTAGATCATGGCGAGGAATAGAACATGGTAGAAGATTCTGGAAACTTATCTCGTCTTAGGTGGGACAAGGTAATCAAGGCTTGAACGAGGCTTGAATCACCAATCGAAATTGGTTAGAAAGTACTTGGAATGAATGGAGAACTACCTCGTATGTAGTCCTCGTCCCAAACTTTGGCCCTCATTCTCCAATGAGTGAGATTCGGTGTTCAATATTATCAAAGAGTCAATAAATTCTTCAAGAAGTTTTCACATCCAGAGAAAGATAGGTCTGGATTGAGATTTTCTTCAATTCGATGGCCAAATTAGATTTCGAACTATCGCCTCGACTCTCAAGATTTTCGAGGATCCCAAATCGTTGCAGCATCATTTCTAATAATAGCAGAGAATGTGTCGAGTCGGTTCGTGATCCAAAATCCTGAAAATCAATCCCCACCACCTCCTGCAAGCGGGGTGAAAAGACATAATCTTCTGCCTATGTTCAATCCTGTGCATATCTATTGCACGCCTCGACTAGCATGTCTGTATCGGGGCACTGAGAGCGAGAGAGACCGAGCAAGTTGGACATTACCTGATATCTAAATATATACATGTGATTCCTCAGATGCTCGAATATTTGAAGAGCCAACGGCTTGCTCTAGTGGCTCCAGTCGCGCGCTGGCTCAAGGACTCAGCGCTGTATTGCCGAGATGGCCGCAGCCTATTCGGCTCGTGCAGGCTCCAGGTTTCGCGTCTCGCACTGGTGCCGATGTCGTTTCGAGCAACCACGTTTCGCAATCCTTTCGCAGCCATTTTGTAGTTTCTTCTCCCAGTGCCACGACCTCGCGACTCCTGCTCTCAGCACGTGTTCTCACACTTAATCCGTAATTGGAGTGCTTAGTGATCATGATGAGCCGGTGAGTGATTATTTCGTCTTCCCGGGTCCGCACGGGATCGCTTCTACATAAAGATTTATCCGATCGCTTGAGAGCCTTCCGCTCGACATCTTGGTACCAGAGCGTAGTTCTCTGAAGTGCGGTTCGTGGAAGTGCAGATTGCGTGTGTGCACTGAAAGGCGACGTGGAATTCGTCCTTAGTGTGGTGTGGTGCGCGCATCAGCTGCAGTGAAACAGCAGCATCACCTGGAAGGGAACTCCGGGACGGCCAGCACCAGCTCGTGAGAGCCGTTGAAGCGTAGCCAAACTGTTAGGCACCTGCTGCAGTAAGCGACCGGAGCATCGTACGGTTTACACTGCCAAAATTCAGTGACATTTCAGGCACCCTCTATGTTGAGGGAAGATTGGTTTCAGACGCGTGCCTCCAACGTGGCATTCATAAATTAACGTCGAAGTCGCGTAACCGGGTTTTCACAGAAAATTCAGATTCCCCGCACTTGGCTTAGAAAAAAAATAACATTTGCGATAGTTACATGATCAAAACGGATTTTAATAGCTTGAAACAACACCAATAATATACCGTTTGGTTTGGGTGCGTGCGACCAACTGCGCCAAAATGATAGCATCAAGAAGACGGGTCAGTTCATGCGCCCACTCGACTGAAAAAGGTTAAATTTCCACGGCAGGAGAGGGGGAAGGGGGGCACGCTCCTGGGATGTTTTGCCCAATTTCCTCCACCCTTTTTTGAACAATATCATATGGTTCCCATGTCCTGATATGGAATGTTATGTAACTGAGGGTTAACTAGGGGGATAATAAGGTGGGTTTCAGGTCCTCAAAAGATCAGAAATGCCGGGTTTAGAATAATAAATATGAACTATTTATTCAAGTCATGTACAATGGTCGATCCTGTAAGAAAAAGAAGAAATATATATATAAAGACGTACTGATGAATTAGTGTTCGGACGTAACTGTGTGTCTACAAAATACGGTCTAGCCTTAAACATGGGAATTACAATCAGGTATTATTACGGTGCTTCTAAGGCCACGAGAGAGCTCCTCCGGGCGGGTAAAGAAATAAGTGGCTAGCCGGTGTGTACTTGGACGGGCCTAGTCTCCTCACCACTAGAGCTCCTAGAGGTGGGGAACACTTTGGTACCCTGCATGCCATCTCGACTCCTGGAGCTCCCAGGGAATCAAGAGGCGTTTGTCCGGGTGGTAACGCGGACGGGATGATTGACTGACTACTGTGCTCCAGCAGCCAGCCTTCAAACTACTCTCGTCTGCAGCGCTCCTGCAGATGAAGAGGAGTTGCCTGCTAGTGGATGTGTAAGCCATCCCCAGACTAGAGCTCCTAGACTGGAGAGGCGAACGAGTCCCATGCGCGAGGCGGACTGGTGAAACCGGCACGAATCACGGCTATTAAAGCATGCGCGATCTGCGGTGCGGCGGCTCACGGGTTGCTCTGCCGGGGGTAATCGGCGCCTTTGGCCCGCACACGTCTGTGCGAGCGCACCGAAGCCCAACCGGTTGCGAGGGCTGAAGGGGTGCTCGTCACAGTTATTTGAGTGAGAAGCATTACAAAAATTGTATCGGTGGGGTTGATGTGATCGAGCCCGTCTGAGCACTTCTATGAGGTTGCAATCGCTCATATCAACTTGGAAACAGATGAATGACACCAGAAAACCCATTTTACCTTCAAATGCCACCATGAATTTGATTCAAAAGATTTTCAATTGAAGAATTACTGACGAGGCGCCAGACCTCGAGCAGCAGGAATTCGAGAGCTCGCGCTTGTCGTACAGGCTCATCAAACATAGACACAGCATTACGCTGGAGATGTGTATGTTTGTGCTAATTGGTGAACATTGTATACAATTTTGGATGTTTGGGTACGGAAGAGGGGGGCTTGTAGATATTTGCGCAACTAGTTGTTTCCTGATTCTAAGCTCTGCTGCTATCAATATCGGTTCCGGGCATTCAACGACAGTTCTGTGCGAATCGAGTATTAGAACCCACTCTGAAAGGATTCTAAGTTAGATCCATGAAAATAGCTCACGTGGTGCTGGATCGTCGATTGTGATGGGATATTCAAAATTGTTAATTCATGGAGAATAGTGAAAACAATGCTCGAGTTAAGAGGGAGAAATCGAGACTTGAACGAGAGAAGCAATTGGAGGAGAAAAATGTCGAAAAAGAAAAGCTGAGAGATTTCAATCAATCTAAGAGGAGTTTGGCTTGTGAGTGACCAATAAGCTCTGGATCTCGGGAGAGAGCCAGTGGTCAAAATTTATCATAAGGGATGGGTACCTCGATAGAGGTGTACGTCATATTCTTGGATCGATATTATTTTTTATGGATATTACGGATTCGGAATGCGGACTATCTTAGCCCTTGCTCACCCATATCCGGGGACTGAGGCCCTTCAACGAGACGGCAAAAGCTAAAGATCTCCTCAACTTTCAAAGGTGAACTATATAGGTACTTAGGTACAGATTCATTCGACCTTAGAAAGCTGATTCTTGCATATCTTAAACTATTTTTTGCAAGTGAGCGCCGAGGGGACTGAGGCCCTCATGCACATCGACTTTCAAAAAAATATGTAACTCTTTCATAAGTGAACGCAGAGAGGACTGAGGCCCTCATGCATATCGACTTATGAAAGATGTGAGATTGGCTCACCCGGGTTTCTAAGAGTGTAGAGAGGACTGAGGCTCCTACACAAACATGGATTCCCGGGGTGCGTAATTTTGAATCAGACGGATACTGGAGAAGTGCGGGGACTTAGGCCCGAACTGCCGTCACAGCATCGTCCTGGACCTGTATCGAGGCATATCAATACTACAGGATATTACCAATGAAATATCCACATTTATTTTCAACTCTATATGCAGGCTCGAGGAAAGCCAGAGCACCAAAGCCTCGATACAGCTCTAATATTCAAATGAGCGCAAGCTTGCCACAATAGGCTGATGAGCCTGTATTTATACTCGGTGCTCTGGCTGTACAGTATATCTATATTGTACGTGAGATGATGAATTAGATGATAGAATGATGGAAAAACGATGATTCTTCTTGGAAATTCATATTTTCCGATGATATTGGTAGATTCTTCTATTATCCTTGGATTAGTCGCATCAAAATATATTACAAGTGATAAAAAACTCAAAATTGGCTGCTTCAATTATTTAGTAATAAATAAAAGATAATCTTCTGGAACATTCTAGTAACACGTGGTTTCCTATCTTTTTGTAATTACTATTTAATCACAGTATATACTTCAAATTTTTCTTCATAATCGAGCTTCTAGGCGATTCTTTGATCCTTTAAAAAACTTATTCTACTCGAAAAGTTATTTTACAACTCCTTATTTACATATTTACAACGAGACCGAATTCTCAAAAAATAAGTAATTTTATGACAAATAAATGACAGGAAATCCTTTCAAAATCGGTCTTAGGTGTCCAAAAAACAGAATTTAGTTGGAACTCTCAAGCTAGCAAATTTTATAGGCAAATCAACTTTGCAAAATAAAATAGGACTCTCAAATAGATTTTTCATGGGATAAAAATATTTTCACTTGATAGTTCTCAAAACAAGCTGATTAATGGGAAAAAGAAGTTTTAAATTTGGTGATGATTTATATGAAAAATTCCTCATGGAAACCTATAGAATTTTCGGTATTTCCATGTATTGGTACGTATATGTATTTACGTAAAACTGTGTAAGTTTACCCATTGAACTGCACGCCCTCGGCCGGGGAGGGGAGAAGTTTCCTGCCGTACCGGCTCGAGAGAAGCGCGACCGTTCAAATGCTATAAAGTGGCTATATACATTGATTACTTTCAGATATTGAAAATAGCAACAAAATTTTGGGGTTATGGCACTCACAAGCTGGAAGGTAGGTGTATGACGCTTTGAATTTGAAGCTTGCTAGGGGAGAAAATTGTAGAACATACCTTTCATATTGAAAAAGGAAATATTTTCATGCATCCTTCTCTTCCATCTGACGAGACAAAAATATGAAGCTCTACCTCGTGATTATTAATACTCTTGCCATCAGCACCACCCTTGTATGGGACAAAACACGTCAACTGTCCTGGGTTGTTTTTTGGAGGGTGAAACATGTTGATGATGGAATAGTGTCTTATAATTTGTTTTCTGACTATTTCCATGGAAAATGATATTATGAAGAAGAGAAGCATTCCTAATGTCACGCGTACGCCGAGGACTCAGTTATTCACTGCTTCGTTCCTCGTAGAAACAGGAATCTAGTCATTTGGACTCTAATTCATCACTAGAGATTGTGAATTACATGAAGGATCATCAATTACATTGGGAGTTGTCCATCCTCCCGAATCAGGCTATCGAGAACACGAAAAAATAGGTTAGTTTGAGTTCGAACATTTTCGACTTATAAATTCCTTTGTTTGAGGTTATGTTGAACTAAATTAAAAAAACGGAGCTTTCCATCGGGGAGATGAGTCAAAAATACGTCGAAGATGCCTCGATTGATTATTTCCCTGGATCAAGTTGAACGGACTAGAACATCCGCGAGAGGTAGACAGCACGTGAATGACCAGGCGTACTTTCATCGTTGCTTTACTCCTAGTGAAAATTGAAGAAGACCCATTCCTTCGAGAGCTAATTCGATGTAGAATTTCCTTATCTTTCTATTGAAGATGTCAAAATAGCCGAGAAGAGAGGTAATTCTGAGTTATCGCCATTTCAAAACTCGATTACTAATTTTTGAGGTTATGGTGGCACCAAACCGAAGAACAAACCCCGCCACCGGAAAGCTGAGGCAAAAATACGTCGGAAATGGTGTCATTGATTTTTTTCTACGTGGGGTCTACGGCCTCCACAGATGGCTCAAAACTACACTTTTTACCCTCAAAATGCAACCCCCGACAGTTGACGTGTTTTGCCCCAAATCGTCGATCGGAAAACACTCTGGGACCTGAGTATTTGAATATATATAATCACGATCCCGATTCATAGAAAGATGCGTTGAAATGATTGTAGTTTCCAGAGGTATTTTTCATGAATACTCCTCGTGGTGTGAGAACGAGTTGGTGAAAGGTGAAAACCGTTGATTTTCAGTCAAAATTACTCAAAAATCTGACCGATAACCACATCTAGCAGTGCATGAATGATCCGATGGATTCACATTCGACTGGGAGTATCTGAAAATTCTTTGGACGTCTAAGAATGTTTTTGGTTGGTACAAAAATAACATTCTCCCAAATCAGTGGGCACGCACTTTCCCACTCCTTTCTGAGGTTATAGTTACCACTACAATTGATTCCAGACGCGTGCCATGAAAGAAAAATTTCATTTTGCAGTAGCCCAAATGTCAAAAGTTCTGTAGAACCTCTCATATACCACCATGCATCGCACCGGCGCGTAGCCTACTCTCTATCTCTCTCGTCGTCGCTTCTTCATCGTCTCTCTTACTTCCTACTTCACTTGGATTGCGACACTCACAGCTACAGTAACTCGTGTATTATACATTTTATAGTTTTAACTTGTGTTCACCTAATATTTTCTTAATATAGTTTTTTGGCTCAGATTGTCATTTATTGTCATTAGAAGATACTCAGACGGTGTGTTGGATGAATAGTTTAGCCGTGCGCACATACAAGTCGTGCTGCCTTTATTGTGCACTTCAATAGGTTATCAGCCCGCCGCGAGGACTCCGTTGTGAGCGACGCACAGATAAATTCTTCAAAAGAGTAAGTACAGATTCAGACGTGATTAGATGAGTGAAGTGCCGTGCTCGTGAGGTATTTAGACGCGTAATTGTGTCGAGCGGGGCCCTTAGAAGCTGGCTCTCTTAGAAGTTTAGTGCTCCGTTTTTTCGTGGTCGCAGGTAAGTTTTCAGATGAAAATCACCTTCTTCTTCTTCTTTTCGTTTTTCGTTCGTGGCCATGGACTGCCGTCCCCTCCGCCATTACCTGGTTTTAGATGAAAATCACCGATGTGCTCCATTTCTGAGAACGAGTGAGATACGTAAACAACTTGAGAGTTGGTTATCTCGCGTCGAACGGAAAGTTGTTAAAAACGTGAGTGTACTTAGAAGTATTCAGCTCTCATAAGAGACGGAAAACTATGCCTCGCGCGCGCAAACAAGCAAGAACACGCTTGAATTCGGAGAAATACGGAGGGAGCAAGCGCGGCGAAAGATCTGTGTATGTGTGTGTGTGTGTGTGTGTGTAAGCACACGTGCAATGGTGCGCGGATCCGTGATTACTCGCCGGCGGAAGGCTCGAGGATGCTTGCGGTGCTCGTGTTCTCGTTGGCTTGCGTCGATTTCGGAGCGCTCGGAAATTTCTCGGCGACGCCATTTTGAAGATGGAACAGATTTTCATAATTCGGTCTGCACTATATCTCTCCCGGGCGCGCGCGCATGCTTAGACGTGATTTACATGCAACAAGTGCTCAGAATCTCGAATTCTTAGCGTTGAAGATTAGACAGGCACGGACACGTATTCGAGTTAGCGCGTATTTGAGCTTCGGGATGCCGAGTTTCATGTGAAGCGGTCAGATTGGTGATCTATCGAAAATTTACTTGACTCTCGGTAAGACCTCGCAGAAACTATGGCACTTGGCTCGAATATCGTGAAAATTTTTTTGAGTATTTAGACCGTTTAGATGGATGATAAGACCGCTCAGATGTGTGACCAAGATGTTTTGCGAACGTCAAGTATTATTCTCGTAGTTTGCATTCGGGAAATATTATGTTGATGGTACCCATGATAATCTCGTCAAATGATGAGATGGATTTAGACGGATATTAGTGTTCAGAAAGAGTAGGTAAATGAAAATATGCAACAAACGAGATAATATACAAGATCTATTACCTATACGCAACTTCGAAATAAATATGCGGTGCATGAGTTTCTTATTTGTAGACGGGTTTGTTCTTGTTCACGGCTTATGTTGTGTGCAGTGATCGCCCCTCAATCACGCCTATTGAGCACAGTGCGGTGCATTTGCTCAGAGTGAAAGGGTGTGCATGACATGTGTCGGGTCAGAAGCAATCCTTTGTCTCGATTGTAATCATTTTAAATTTCAAAATGATTTTTTTAGGACTATGTCAGGGGACTCAAGAAACTCAAATGGTCCGACTGGTGGGAGGATGGCACATCACCCACAAACCATAGAGAGCAAAGGGCTCAATCAAAGGGAAACTGAGGTGGCTCGCAGGGAACGAGAGTCGAAACCGTGGTGACCAATACAGGTAATAGTCTCACATGTAAACAACGGTGAAGATGAATACAGATCTGGCAGTTCTTATTTTTTTTTCTTGAGTGAATATTGTTTATGTAGCACCGATCAAACAATGTCCGCGACAGCACACATCTATTCACGCACACATTAGGTAAGCCGTCAAGTGGCATTAGATGCTCAACCGGCAGTAGAACCGACTGCAGTATATATATATATATATATATATACATTCAGCCGCTCGGCTATAGGCCTCCCGCTCTGCTCCGGTTCAGTCAGTCTTCTTGTGGATCGCGAACAGTACGCACACTCTCCACCACCTCGAGCATGTGACGTATAGCTCGATATAGTTTTGCGAACAGTTCAATTAAACCTCTCCTCTAGTTCATTCTGCATTCACCTGAATCCAACCCCGCATATAAACATTTGGTCCTTCGAGCCGGATAAGAAATGCAGTGAATGAAGGAAGTTATTACAGTGATGTGTGAGAACGTGGTGCAAATATTGGTGCGGAGTTTATTCGCCAAGTGCAGTTATATTGTGCACTAATTATAGTACGATGACTCTCGAATACCGTGCGTAAAACTTGCGATCCACACAATTGCGGGAATTGCATGGCATCGTCATCGTTGTGTCAGCACCCACGCCAATGGACAGCCATTTTGTCCTTTGTGCTCCAAACGGCAAGTGACGCCAAGCGGACCATGTAAAGAGAACGCGGCAGCCATCTTTATGAGCAAGCATGCTCCTTCTTCAACGTCGCAGTTAGCAGCAGATGAGCAGCGAGTCGGCGACATAGCGGCGCCACAACGACGGCGGTCTTCACATTCTTGTACAACATGACAAGCGCGAAGCGTTCGCGATAAGAGGCAAGGTCATCGTTCGGTGAGTGAGTTGTTCACTCTTTCCTACGTTCTCTGGGGATGTTTCGCTGTCTGCCCTCGCCCCCTCCCCTCTCGTTAGTTGGAACCGTACCATGCTACATTTTGCGATAAATATTTTGAGCTTTTCATCGTGTTTGGGAGGGACAGTATATAACTGATCAATATATTCTAACGATCGTTACATTTTCATGATTTTTCATTCATTGCGAGATCACCGGACAACGGCCGATCATTATATTTAACGAATAATGCATCGTACATTCGTGTTATTCGCGACACATAGTTAGTCGAATTAGTTTCGTTCTCCATGTCAACACTCAGTTTGAGCATTTGAGGAGATTCTCCATTTTGAGCACTCAAGTTGACGCGCTGATAACACTCATTTTGAGCGTTCGAGGAGATACTCCATTTTGGGCACTCGAGTTAACGCGCTGATAACACTCATTTTGAGCATTCGAGGAGATATTCCATTTTTGGGCACTCGAGTTGACATGACCACAACCATTTTTGGCCATTCACAGATCCTGTAGAGTGCGATTCGCGTAGATCCTGTCGAGTGCAATTTTCGCCGATCCTGTTGAGCGCTATTCACAGATCCTGTAGAGTGCGATTCGCGTAGATCCTGCCGAGTGCAATTTTCGCCGATCCTGTTGAGCGCTATTCACAGATCCTGTAGAGTGCGATTCGCGTAGATCCTGCCGAGTGCAATTTTCGCCGATCCTGTTGAGTGCTATTCACAGCTCCTGTAGAGTGCGATTCTCGTAGATCCTGTCGAGTGCAATTTTCGCCGATTCTGTTGAGTGCCTTTCACAAATCCTGTAGAGTGCGATACGCGTAGATCCTGTCGAGTGCAAATTTCGCTGATCCTGTTGGGTGCTATTGGCACATCCTGTAGAGTGCGATATAGTCACTCGGACATCGTCTGAATTATTCGTTCAGACGAGTAAATCGGTGAACGAGTAATTCAACGACTATATCCATTCAATTATACACAATGGCTTCGATTGAGAAGCAACTCAAACTGCAATCGCGCATTGCGAACGCATATATAAACTTCCAGAGAACAGGCCAAGCTAAGATGACAAAAGGCGCGTGTCTTACCCGGATGAAGGGGTTGGAAGATTACTGGAAAAAGTTTCAAGATATTCATGAGAAGCTATTAGACGATGATGATATTGACGCTTCAGATAACTACTCCAAGAATAATGTGTATGATAGTGTAGAAGAATCATATTTTGCTTCACTAGGGCTATTCCAAAACTTCCTATTAATTCTCGACGCGGCAGTACCTACCAGTTCGCGAAATGCTGAAACATCTGAACAATCGGCTACATACCGCCAATTGAACTTCCCACCTTCTCCGGTGACATTCAGAGCTCGAGGAATTTTCACGATTCTTTTGATGAAATGGTGGTGAAGAAACACGGCCTTGCGAATGTTTATGAAATGAGTTATTTGCGATCCTCACTTAAAGGGGAAGCTGCAGAACTCCTTGAAGGAAGCGCTTCCTCTGGCGAAAACTTTGATTCGGCCTGGAAAAGCGTCAAAGAGTACTACAGCAATAATTGCTTATCAGTCTCTAAATTACTTTCAAAATTGATGTCCATGAATAAAATGAGAGCTGATCCCGCTTCAGAGATCAGTCGTCTTCGCAACGGAGTGAACAATGTTTTGAAAGCTCTGAAATCATTGAACTGTCAAATCGATACTTGGGACCCCATGGTCGTTTTTCTAGTAGTTATGCGTCTTACTCCTGCACTTCAAAAAGATTGGGAATCTCATGTCGCACAATCAGAAAATCCGAAGCAATGTCCTAGCTACAAAATGCTCGATTATTTTCTCGAAACTCAGAGACTGGCTCACGCTCAATTTGAGAGTGCTAAGGAAGCAACTGAGCAGACAGAAAGAACCCAGATCTAGTGCCACCTCTGATTTGAAGAATCAAAACAAGAATCAGAATGTTTAACCCAAAGATTCAAAAGCTGTTCACGTGAATCAAAAAGATAAATCGAAGCCTGGAAGTGAGCGACCCGTGTGCATGATTTGCGAGGATCCTCATTTTTTCAGCTTTTGTAATACCTTCAAGGCAAAATCTGTGCCTGAGAGAAAAAGATATATAACCTCACTCAAGAGATGTTTCAATTGCTTTTCTTCCGACCATCTCTTGCCGGAGTGTCCTAGTGACAAACGCTGTGCGGTTTGTAATGGAAAATATCACACGACTATTCATGAAAGTGGTGAGCCCAGTATTCCGAATACCGCTGATCAACTTTCCAAATCAAATACGCCCGCCCAACAATCCAACAGTGCAGCATCTATCTTACAATTAGAATCGAACCACGTCAATAACATTATCAATAAAGATGACAATGATGGGGAGATTTTCATAGCAACTGCTCGAATCTTAGCTGAATCTACATTTGGTTCGTCACACTAAATACGGGCAATTGTGGATCAGTGCGCACAATCTTCATTCATTTCAGAAGGCTTATGCCAATTACTTCGGTTAAAGAAAAAACCCGTTATGGTACCTACTACGACAGTTGGCGGTAAAAGTGGCCCTGTCTGCAAAAACGTAGTGGAGGTGACTATACGACCTCGCTTTAGTTCCGATGAAAAATCCATAGTGTCAGCTTACGTTAATCCTAAGGTTACCCAATATCAACCCAACTCTCTATTCAATGGGGATTGAAAACATTTGGAGAAGCTGCGCTTAGCAGACCCTAATTTTAATAAACCTGGTGTTGTTGATATGTTGCTTAGTGCTCAGATCCACGCACAAATCATACAACAAGGTTTACGTAAGATCCGAAAGGGCGATGCTCCTATAGCTATGAAATCGCATCTCGGCTGGATAGTTTCTGGTTCTTCGATGTCTCAAAAATCGTCGCGACCACCAATAAATTTGTGTCTTAATGACACTGATTCTCAACTCAATGAAACTCTCCGTTCGTTTTTCGATCGCGAGGAGATTCCAAAGGGACGTTTCTTGTCGGATGATGAACAAAAGTGTGTTGAACATTACAATAATGATGTGAGTCGCACAGAAACCGGCAAATATATCGTCAAACTTCCACGGAAACAAACTTTCCAGAGTCAGGTATTCTAGGAGATTCTTACTCCAAAACACTTCGAGTTTTTCTAAGTCTGGAAAAGAAGTTTGCAAAGAATCCTGAATTCAAGAACGCGTATGTCAAATCAATGCGAGATTACTCATCGCAAGGTTTCGTGCGCCCAATACTCACTACCAGTATCCCTGATGATCAATTCTATTTTTTACCTCATCACGGAGTTATCAAAGAGAATAGCTCGACAACTCCAGTGAGAACAGTTTTCAATGCTTCAATGATCACCGATAAGGGTTACTCGCTCAATGACTATCTCTATTCAGGTCCGAATTCGCTACCTGAATTAGTTGATTTATGTACCCAATGGCGTAAGTATCCTCATGCTTTTGTGGCGGACATAAAACAAATGTTCTTACAAATTGGCGTCCATCCAGAGGATCAATGCCTCCAAACTATTCTGTGGCGAGAGCACCCCAGTGATGCAATAATGAAACTTTTGTTGACCGTACTGACATTTGGCTATACGAGTAGTCCCTTTTTAGCCATTATGACACTTAAACAGTTAGTCAAAGATGAAGGTGAACATTTTCCGAGCGCTATTGAAGTAATCAATGAAGAGAGTTACATGGATGACGTAGTATCTGGTGGCTTCTCAATTGAGGAAATTTTGGCTAAGCAATTGGATACAACTAACCTCTTCAAATCTGGTGGGTTTGAGTTGAGAAAATGGCTCTCAAACACACCCGAACTCATCGATAAATTACCAAAGAACGTGTTAGCTGCGGACGACCCTTTGCAAGAGGACTTTTTGTTCTCAGTGCTCGGTAGAAGCTGGTGTCCCGCTAATGACATTTCCAAATTCCAGTTGTCAATTAGCCCCTTGACGGTTCCGCTGACAAAGCGTATTGTACTTCCCAGAATTGCTAGGATCTTTGACCCACTGGGCTGGATAACTCCGGCGATCATCACCGGTAAAATTTCATGCAGCTGCTGGGGATAGAAAATGTACCTTGGGATCAGGTACTACCGGATGAATTCACCAAAAAATTTGAGCAATGGTATTCTTCCTTGACTCACCTTTTTGACTTGAAAATCCCACGTTACTTGGGTATAACAAAAAACGCTCAAAAATATAAGCTACATGGTTATTCCGACGCTTCCAAGATAGCGTATGCAGCGGTTGTATACCAACGAGTTCTAGATGATGACTGTAAAGTCACCTTGTTGAGTGCTAAATCAAAAGTTGCACCCATGAAAATCCCCTCGATTCCGAAATTGGAACTATTCGGCACTTTGACAGTCGCCAAGCTGCTCAATCAATTTGCATCAAAGCTTAAATTTGATAATCTGTCGATTCATGTGCACTGCGATTCAAAAGTAGTATTGCACTGGATTCATGAGCACCCTTCTAAAAGGCCGATTTTAGTTGCCAATAGGTGTGCTGAAATTAACACTCTGATTCCCACTGGCATTTGGCACTACATCAAATCGTCGAAAAACCCTGCAGATGTTGCTTCTAGAGGGTGTTTGGGGAATGAACTCGTCTCGAATCGTCTGTGGTGGGAGGGACCCCCCGACTTGCGAGAACACAATCGCGATTGGAGTCTAACAGGTTATGTCGATTTGAGTTTTTCCACCAATCCAGAGAAGTCGACTAATGGAAACATTCAAGTATCTGTGAATACCATAACTTCAGAGACTCCGAAGATTCAAATTTGGGATCTCATGAAACGGTACTCTTCTTTCACCAAACTGATTGGAATCACTAAATATATTATGAGATTTATTTCAAGAATCGTGAATAGAACGTCTCCCAAAAACAAAGTCTCATGCGTTATCAGCAAGTTTCCTGTTCGTTCAGATCAGCTCATAGACAGCAGTGAAATTCGCCACGCTATACTTGTCATGAGCTATCTTACTCAGTTAGCTTATTTTCCATTTGAATATAAAATGAGTACCTAGAGCTAGCGAACACTAACTCACGAATCGGTCCCAAACCAATTTCACTCTTTATTACTTCTTTATTACTAATTTATTACCAAAGAAAAAAATTTATTACCGGTCATGGGCCCGAAATACGAGAGTTTTCGCTAGCGGAAGCTTACGCTAGCGAACACATGGTCGGGGAAAGATCGTACGGGAATGTGCGATAGCTCATTTTTTATTACTTTTCCATTACTCTCAGAATATGTCCTCAAAATATGCGTGTGATAAGATTCAGCTGGAATATGATGGTTTTCGCTAGCGTAAGCTTACGCTAGCGAACACCATATACAGGCGAAGCTTGGAGGACACTCAGAACTACACGGGATTTTATGACGTTTTCATTACTCTCGAAAGGTATGGTCGGGATAGTCCCGAGACCAAGAGGGAACCGACATTTGGGCCTGAGGCTGGACGAGAGCTGGAGCGGGGCGAGATGAGGAATATATGATAGGCTGAGCTTTCTCTGTACGATAACGTGCGAATGAAAGATTTTAATCGCATACGGAAACCTGTCTGACGATGAGCTGGATACACATGAGTCTTCAGAGATGATAGAGAATCGATAACGAATCAGCCGACTCGATCATGGGGCCCAAAACCGGGGAAACCCTGCTTAGAGTTATTATAGTCGCAGTCAAGACGTCACGGGGGGATGAAGAGAGTCACAATGGACCCGAGACTCTGAGAAACCTCAGATCAAATGATCAGGTACCATCGACTGAGACCAAAGTATTTATCACCAGCCAGCGACCTCGGCTATGGGGCCCAAAACGGGGCGGAATCCAGCTTTGAGCATGTTCCGCGTAGTTATGACGCCTTTTCGGGTTGTACCGGAACTCTACAGAGCCTTACATCATGTGGTTATGTACAATTGATGATGCCCAGCAAATTGATTACCAGTCAGCACCCTCGGCTATGGGGCCCAAAACAGGGCGAAATCGAGCTTTGGGCAGTTATCTGCTCAGTCATGACACCCCTGTGGGTTGCAAATAGTTCCAATGGGTCCGAACCTCTACAGAACCTTAGATCAAGTGTTCATGTACCGTTGATGATGCCCAGAGAATTTATTACCAGTCAGCACCCTCGGTTATGGGGCCCAAAACAGGGCGGAATCGAGCTTTGAGCAGTTATCTGCGCAGTTATGACAGCACTGTGGGTTGTAGGATGTTCCAATGGATCCAAAACTCTACAGAACCTTAGATCAAGTAGTTATGTTCGATTGATGATGCCCAGAGAATTCATAACCACACTGTAAGAATTCCCGGTGTACTTTTACAGTGCTGGGCATTGGCAACCATGAGACAAGTGCTCAGCATGGTAGAAATACCGTGCTGAAAACGTGACTTTTACCGCCCCGGCGTGAGTTTTTACCAGGTCGGATACTGTACAAACACCAGGTCGCCCGAAAAATAACAGGCACCGTAGATTTTGCCCTTCTCAGCACTGGTCCCATAGTTGCCAGTGCCCAGAACTGCGAAATGACGGGCGCCCGTGATTTGACAGTTCTCAGAACGTTACGTATACATTCGTTGTAGGTGAATTCTCGAGACGCGAGTTATTCAACACGGTCGACCACTGTAATAATAACGTTCTCAAGATGGTGCTGCCCTGTACGGACTCGCCTGGGGATTCACAGACGCGCCCATGAATTCACACCGGCGTTTTTACAGTGCAGTCAGCATCCTCGGCTATGGGGCCCAAAACAGGGCAGAATCGAGCTTTGAGCGGTTATCTGCTCAGTTATGACACCCCCGTGGGTTGCAAATAGTTCCAATGGATCCGAAACTCTACAGAACCTTGGATCAAGTGGTCATGTACCACTGATGATGCTCAGAGAACTTGAAACCAGTCAGCACCCTCGGCATTGGGGCCCAAAACAGGGCGGAATCGAATTTGAGCAGTTATCTGCGCAGTGATGAGACCACTGTGGGTTGTGGGATGTTCCAATAGACTCGAAACTCTACAGAACCCTTGATCAAGTAGTCACGTACTATCTCCGATGCCCAGAGAATTTATTACCAGTCAGCAACCTCGGCTATCGGGCCCAAAACAGGGAGGAATCGAACCTTGAGCAGTTATCTGCGCAGTCATGACGCCACTGCGGGTTGTAGGATGTTCCAATGGACCCGAAACTCTACAGAACCCTTGATTGAGGAGTCACGTACTATCTCCGATGCCCAGAGAATTTATTACCAGTCAGCAACCTCGGCTATCGGGCCCAAAACAGGGCGGAATCGAACCTTGAGCAGTTATCTCCGCAGTTATGACGCCTTTTCGGATTGTAGGATGTTCCAATGGAACCGAAACTCTACAGAACCTTAGACTAAGTGGTGATGTATCATTGATCATGCCAAGAGGATTTACTACCAGTCAGCATCCTCGGCTATGGGGCCCGAAACAGGGCGAAATCGAGCTTTGGGCAGTTATCTGCTCAGTTATGACACCCCTGTGGGTTGCAAATAGTTCCGATGGAACCGAAACTCTACAGAACCTTAGATTAAGTGGTTATGTACCATTGATAATGCCCAGGGAATTCAGGACCAGTCAGCGACCTCGGCTATGGGCCCCAAAACAAAGCAAAATCGAAATTTTGGCAGTTATCCGCTCAGTTATGACAGCACTGTGGGTTCTAGGATGTTCCAATGGATTCAAAGCTCAACAGAACCTTAGATCAAGTGGTTATGTACCAATAATGATTCCCAGAGAATTTATTACCAGTCAGCACCCTCGGCTATCGGGCCCAAAACAGGGCGAAATCGAGCTTTGAGCAGTTATCTGCTCAGTTATGACACCCCTGTATGGAACCGAAACTTTACAGAACCATACATCAAGTGGTCATGTACCACTTATGATGCTCAGAGAACTTGAAACGAGTCAGCACCCTCGGCATTGGGGTCCAAAACAGGGCGGAATCGAACTTTGAGCTGTTATCTGCGCAGTCATGACGCCACAGCGGGTTGTAGGATGTTCCAATGGACCCGGAAATCTATAGAACCCTTAATTGGGGAGTTACGTACTATCTCCGATGCCCAGAGGATTTATACTCAGCCAGCGACCTCGGCTATGTGGCCGGAAACGGGGCGGAATACAGGTTTGAGCATGTTCCGCGCAGTTATGACGCCTTTTCGGGGTGTACCGGAACTCTACAGAACCTGAGACCGAGTGGTTGGGTACCATTAATGATGCCCAGAGAATTTATTACCAGTCAGCAACCTCGGCTATCGGGCCCAAAACAGGGCGGAATCGAACCTTGAGCAGTTATCTCCGCAGATATGACGCCTTTCCGGGTTGTAGGATGTTCCAATGGATTCGAAACTCTACAGAACCTTAGACCAAGTGGTGATGTACCATTCATCATGCCCAGAGGATTTATTACCAGTCAGCATCCTCGGCTATGGGGCCCAAAACAGGGCGAAATCGAGCTTTGGGCAGTTATCTGCTCAGTTATGACACCCCTGTGGGTTGCAAATAGTTCCAATGGAACCGAAACTCTACAGAACCATACATCAAGTGGTCATGTACCACTTATGATGCTCAGAGAACTTAAAACCAGTCAGCACCCTCGGCATTGGGGCAAAAAACAGGGCGGAATCGAACTTTGAGCAGTTATCTGCGCAGTGATGAGAGCACTGTGGGTTGTAGGATGTTCCAATAGACTCGAAACTCTACAGAACCCTTGATTGAGGAGTCACGTACTATCTCCGATGCCCAGAAAATTCATGACCAGTCAGCAACCTCGGCTATCGGGCCCAAAACAGGGCGGAATCGAACCTTGAGCAGTTATCTGCGCAGTTATGACGCCTTTTCGGGTTGTAGGATGTTCCAATGGAACCGAAACTCTACAGAAACTCAGACCAAGTGGTGATGTACCATTGATGATGCCCAGAGAATTGATTAGCAGTCAGCACCCTCGGCTATGGGGCCCAAAACAGGGCGAAATCGAAATTGGGCAGTTATCTGCTCATGTATGACACCCCTGTGGGTTGCTAATAGTTCTTAGGAACCGAAACTCTACTGAACCTTAGTGAAAGTGGTTATGTACCATTGATGATGCCCAGAGAATTCAGGACCAGTCAGCGATCTCGGCTATGGGGCCCAAAACAGGGCAAAATCGAAATTTGGGCAATTATCCGCTCAGTTATGACAGCACTGTGGGATGTAGGATAGTCCAGTGGATCCGAAACTCTACAGAACCGTAGAACGAGTAGTCACGTACTATCTCCAATGCCCAGAAAATTTATCACCAGTCAGCACCCTCGGCTATCGGGCCCAAAACAGGGTGGAATTGAACCTTGAGCAGTTATCTGCGCAGTCATGACACCACTGTGGGTTGTAGGATGTTCCAACGGACCCGGAACTCGACAGAACCCTCGATTGAGTAGACACGTACTATCCCCGATGCCCTGAGAGTTTATTCCCAGCCAGCGACCTCAGCTATGGGGCCCAAAACGGGGCGAAATCCAGATTTGAGCATGTTCCGCGTAATTATGACGCCTTTTCGGGTTGTAGGATGTTCCAATGGACCCGAAACTCCGAAGAACCCTTGATCAATTTGTCACGTACTATCTTCGATGCCTAGAGAATTGATTACCAGTCAGCAACCTCGGCTATGGGGCCCAAGGAAGGGCGGAATCGAGCTTCGAGCAAATCTGCGCAGTTATGACACCACTGTGGGATGTAGGGTAGTCCAGTGGATCTGAAACTCTACAGAACCTTAGAACGAGTAGTCACGTACTATTTCCAATGCCCAGAGAATTCATCACCAGTCAGCACCCTCGGCTATCGGGCCCAAAACAGGGCGGAATTGAACCTTGAGCAGTTATCTAGGCAGTCATGACGCCACTGTGGGTTGTAGGATGTTCCAACGGACCCGGGACTCTACAGAACCATCGATTGAGTAGACGCGTACTATTTCCGATACCCTGAGAGTTTATTACCAGTCAGCGACCTCGGCTTTGGGGTCCGAAGTGGGGCGGAATCCAGCTTTGAGCATGTTCCGCGCAATTATGACGCATTTTCGGGTTGTAGGATGTTCCAATGGAGCAAAAACGCTACAGAACCTTAGATCATGTGGTGATGTACCATTGATGTTGCCCGGAGAATTCATTACCAGTCAGCACCGAAACCGAGCTTTGGGCTGTCTTGAACCGGGGTTCTTGAGATTCATGTGCTATGGGTCCTATTCTGTCCTTACCAGACCGTCGGGTCAGTAAGTTGGGGTGCAAGGTATTCCCTGAATGATGAGTCCAAGATCTTGAATGCAGTTTAGATTTTATTCAAAGGTCAGTTATAAATCCGAGAGAGAGACTGTTACAACTGTTCTCTATTCTACTGCTTCTAATATGGTACGAGAATATCAAGGGCTGAGACTACTCGTCCTGGAATGCTGCTAATTGCGGAGTCTACGCTACGAGTTCACGTGGTCGACTGTGATTCTAGAAGCCTGATGTACGCGGTGAGAGTCCGCGGTCGACTGTTTGAACAGAAGCCTCGATCAGCGTTCTTATGCCGCTTTCATACTCGTTCTCACATCGAGGTCAAATGCGCGTCGGCGCCTCTGTTCTCGCACCTACTCGCGTCAACGCGCTCGTTCTCGAACATTCTAGAAGGCTTCACACTGGCGCCTCTGAGTCATGGCTATCAATTCTTGCACCCGCGGTTGGTGACGCTCAGTTGCACGACATTAGAATGAATACTGCAATAGCTGGATCCCGTGTCTCTAGATCTACTCCATGACGCACAGCTATAGATTCTTGCACGTGCGGATATACTTGCACCACATTCCATTGAATCTCGCAATACATGCAGATCGTAGGCATGGAGCTTAGACTAGCTCCATGACACGTTCATTGGCGCGCAACTGATCCCGGGATCAGAAAAATCATGGCTTATTTCTAAAAAAAATTACTAAACCTCTGAACAATTCGTAAAATGAATAGTATGGTACATTCTCAATAGAACAGTCATTGAGTATACTTTTAGGAATTATAATGAATCAAACTCAATTCTGAGTAAGATTTGAATGTGAAGAACGGCCGACAAGTATAGGCTGACAAAAAGTAATACATATACATATGGTACCATAAATATTGGCTCATTACACCGTTGTTTAACTAGTAACATATGAGATGAGGAATATTACACATATGATTGGTAATCTAGAGATACATCCTGAAAGGGGGAAAATTGCATAGTTCTCGATTATATCATGGTGATTTCCTTACGGGTATTATTTCGAGAGTGAGAAAATCAAATATTAATTAAGGCCTTATAATGTATAATGGGAGTATACTGTTACATATGGTAGCGTTCCTGAATCTGTATTTTGACAACAATGGAGTGACGTTATGTCGTGAGTAATCAAAATAGTAGCGTGTCTATTCAACAGGAATTTTCCTGTTATTATCACCGAGCGGTCGTTACAATAGTATTTTTGACAGGGAAGAATGTTACTGGAAAGTTTAGGTGATTTCTCTCTCTCTCTGAAAATATTTGGTGGTCTGAATACCATTATTCCTGTCACGCGATTTTGACGCTTAATATTTTACATATAGGTATAGTTAGAATGAAACAATTATATTCTATCTCGGTCTCCCTCTCTTATTTCATAAAATATATTTCAATATTCGATCATCAGTTCATAGATGTTGAAGGGGAAATATTGTACGTTCAAGTCTCCTTTTTGAAATGTTGTTCTTTCGACGTATTCGCTGCCATATCTTCACAGAGATGTCTCATTAGGTGAAGGTTCTATTCTTCCTGGCGTAATAACTCCATCATTATCTGGTATTCCAAAAATCTTCTCCGTCAAAAACTCTTCTGGTGTAAAAATTCCGTCATCACTTGATGAGCTGGTCTCGTTTGTCATAAATACCATTTCTTGGGATTCCAACTCTCCGTCCTCGTTCAGTATATTGGCTCCATCTATCATGGGTAATTTTTCCTCCACATTTCCATCCTTATCTCCTGGACCTTGGCCATTTTTCTCGAGCTTTGCCAAAATTGTATTTCCGGCACGAGGGCTTGAATTGTCTCTTTCGATTTCCATATCTTTTGTCATCAAAATTTCTCCATCGAGAGTTGCGTTTGTATTCTAAGCCTGTGGTTGACCTATTTGTGGCATATTTATAATAATGGATTCCAGTGGATGGTTTGTCGTTGATTGATTCTCACGTCGACATGGTATGTATCCTGGAACAAGTCTTCTCATGATTAGACAAGGGAACCCCCCAGGCAAAAGACTCTTGCGATGCATAGAACAGTGATGGAGATCAATAGATAGTGAAGGCCTGAATAAATGAGGTGGGGATGTAAGTTGTCATATTTGTATTCATTCTTGTGACTGATCTGCATGGCTACGATGCAACCTGATTGGTTTCGTTACATCCGGTTTTCATTGCATTCCATGCTTGATTTAGTTATGTCTCTCGGTGAAAATACGGTTCGAAATTCATGCTGTGACCTATAAATTGTTGAGCAGACTCGGACCACGCCTATAGTTCTCCTTGGATTTCATTTTGTCAGGGTTAGGCGAACTTCAAAGAAGGTGCCGGGTGTTGGGGAAAGAGGTATCTTTCCATGGATCGTTGTGGACTTCTTTGATTCAATAATACTTGTTCCACTAAATAATATTTATTCAATACTTGCTCCGAGTTCCACGCTCCCTTATACATCTTTCTCTCACAACGTTCTCATCCGATTGCCGCACTTGGCGCAGCGCTTCTCCTTCGCACATATTCATATTGATCATCTCGTGGCGCCGTCGCGAAAGTCGGTATAGCAGTTTCCTTAAACTACTACCTAATAGCTTCTGCTGATGTCAGTGTCACAGCTGAATGTACACATATCTCAACACGCCTCCTTACATTCATGCTGTTACAGCTGACTTACAATCATTTCTCAGTTTCTCTATTTCACATTTAATAAATTTCTGAATTTCACAAACTTGACTCTTCCAAGTGCTTTAGTAAAAATGTCAGCTATGATATTCTCTGAATTAATCTTTTTCATATCAATTATGCCATCCATGTATGCTTCATTTACAGAGTGATAGTGAACTTCAATGTACTTAGAATTCTGAGTATAATTACCAAATCTAGCTATACTTATAGCACCCGAGTTATCTTCATATACGTTTACTGGCTCATCATTGTCACAATCAAATATTTCCAAAATCCCTTTCACAAGTTTGATCTCACTAACTGCTTCTAATGAAGCAACATATTCGGCATAAGTAGAAGCTTTTGTAACACTTGTTTGTTTTCTGGATTTCCAATGAATGACGTTACCATAAAATCTTAAAGCGTAACCAGTAGTAGACGTTCTGTCTGTTGAGTCGCCTGCCCAATCAGCATCTACATAACAATCTAGTACTTCACAACTCTCTTTTCTGGTGAATGTCAGCTTCAGGTCTTTTGTACTGTAGAGATATTTTGAAACTCTCAAAGCATACTTGAAGTGTGTCTCGTCACAACAATTTTGAAATCTACTCGAATAGTTTACACTATAGCTTATGTCTGGTCTAGTTCCAGCACTCACATATGCCAAAGCACCTATCAAATTCCTGTACCCAATATTATTCATTTCATACTCAGCTTTTTGTAATTTGAGATTTTCTTCCGTCGGTGTTTCATATGTCTTAGCATCCTGAATTCTGTATTTTCTACCAATAGATTCAATGTAACTTTCCTGATCTAAAGTCATCATTCCTGATTCTATGTCATACTCAATATTGATTTCCAAATAACTTTTGACTTGACCCAAATCTTCCATTTTAAACTTTTCACTCAACAAATTCTTGACTCTATTGATTTTACTCTTGTTCTTACAGCAAATAAGCGACTCATCTACGAAAATTATTATATAAATTGTCACATCCTCCAAAATCAAATCATACAAACAGAAATCATATTTACTTTTCTTGAAGCCTGGTTCTTGCTAAAATTCTTGAAAACAATCATACCATTTCCTAGGACTTCCTTTCAATCCATAAAGTGCTTTTATAAGCTTACAAACTCTGTTCGTACCATCTTGGTAACCCTTCGGTTGCTTAATATACACCTCTGAAGTAACTTTATCATTTAGGAAAGCTGTCTGTACATCCACTTGTTCAACATAAAACCCATTTTGACAACAATAAGATGATAAGATTTTCAAAGTCATCATTTTTGCTACCGGTGAACAAATATCTTCAATCATCTCATTTTGTTGGTACCCTAAAACAACTAACCTTGCTTTGTAAACATTTCCTGGTTTCTTTGTGAATATCCATTTAACATCTAAAGCTTTTGCCTTCTCTGGCAATTCAACATATTCATAAGTTCCATTCTTTTCCAAACAAGACATTTCTTCATATGTTGCCTCTTTCCAAGATTGAGCTCCAGAACAGCTCATCGCCTCCTCAATATTCGCTGGCACATCAGCGCTACAATGATTCACATAGATTACATTATTATATATGAAATTCTCATCTAAATTCGGCTTTCTTTGCCTAGTTGATCTCCTCAACTCTTGAACATCATTTGCTGACCTATTTTCACTTCTTCTTTCATTTTCACCTAGACAGTTTTCATCATAATTTTCAGAATCTGAGTGAGGCTCATCTTCAGAATTATTTAGACCAATACAATTTGTATCACTCTTAACAATATTAGTATGGGCAGCAATTCTAATTTGGTTATCAATCAAAACTTTGTATCCAACATTAGTGTATCCGATTAAAATTCCTAATTCAGCCTTCTTGTCCCATTTAGAAATCCTTCTAGCCTCTGGTATTCTAACAAAGACTTTACTTCCATACATTCTTAAATGTTTCACTTTTGGTTTTATACCAAACATAATTTCAAAAGGTGTTTTCTTTCCAAAAGTGTTTGCCAACGTTCTATTCTTAAGGTATGCTGCTGTCAGAATTACTTCAGGCCAATATCTTCTCTCAAGTTTAGCTTCATCTAATAAACATCTAGCTATCTCCATGATGGATCTGTCATATCTCTCTGCGGTTCCATTTAATTCATGAACATAAGGTGGACATTTGTCTATTACTATACCTTTACTTCTTGTGAAATCATAGATTCTTTTATTTAAATACTCTAACCCATTGTCACACCTCAAAGTTTTTATTTTTTCACCTGTTAAATTCTCTACCTCATTCAAAAAGGTCACAAAACAGTCAAAAACTTCATCTTTAGTTTTCAAACATAGACTCTGGCTATTTTACTGTAGTCATCAATGGAACTCACAAAATATTTCTCACCATTTATACCAATAGTTGCATGAGGCCCATTGACATCTGAATGCACAATCTCTGAAATTTCTCTAGCTCTACTTCCGTTATTCAAAAAAGGAGTGTTATGCATCTTGTTCTCAATACAAGTTCTGCCCTTCAAAAAATCTGCTTCTAAATTTTCTGATATTCCTTCAAGTAATTTATTTCTGTTCCAAATATTCAAGTATTTGAAATTCACACGGCCAAGGATTCTATGCCATCTTTCTTTATCAGTCATTGTACTCACTGTATTTGCTTGAACTTCCTTCTTCATAAAGAAACTATTCATCTTGTAAAGCCTATTTTCTTTCCATGCGATTGCTATTAATTTTCTTCCTCTATTATAAATTTTTGAATCATTTCCTAATGAAACTATTTCTGTCTAATTCTTTGACAAAATATACATCAGTCATTCTGATCGAAACTAACTCATTGTATACTGGGAATCTACTTAGGACTGTTCCTACTTTTGTGGCTCTCAAAAATTTTCCATCAGCAACTTTTACTCTTACTGGCTCTAGCAAATTTTTGAAATCGTAGAAATATCCCTCATTATTAATTACGTGATCGGTGCAACCATTGTCCAAAAGCCAATCAATCCTTTGAGCTGACTCATTTTCAGAATCTGTCTCTACACTGTAAGTCGATACTTGCGCGTTTACCTGCACTTTTACATTGAACGTATTGAGGCCCATATACTGTTGCTGTTGCTGCTGCTGATGTTGATACGGAGTATTTCCTCCACTACCACGATGATTATTGTAGTATCCATGAGAAGGATTGTGGCTGGCATAGTTACCGCCACCGCCGCGATAACTGCCTCGTTGTTTTCCTCTACCTCTATGGTTGTATTGGTGCACGTGCTCTCTGCCGAAGTAACGGCCGCCGCGATGATTCATGTTTCCTCTCGGTGCGCCTCTTCCTCTTTGAATAGAGTTTTGCGAATTCTTGCTTGCGCAATCTCTTGCTATGTGACCGGGCTTCCTACAAGTGGAGCAAGTTTGCTCTTGTTTCATTGTCGTATCATATGCGCTCGCTTTTGCCCCCGCGCTTTCTTCACTCGATTTTAATAAATTTTGCATTTTAATCTTACTTTTCACGTACTCTGTTGTGCGTTCCTCTTCTGGCAATACATCAATCAGATCATCAATATGACTGGAATTTTCCGGAAATGTCCTCAGAATATAATTCACTCCTTCTTTTTCATCTACTTGTGCCCAACAGTTTTTAGTTTATTAATCATTTTCTCAAAATCACCAAAAAATTCTTCACAGTTCTCATAGTCTTTCAAACGTAACTTTTCTATTCGATTTCTTAAGACAATTTGGAGCGCCGTTGATTTGGTCAAATATAGTTCATCAAATTCTTTCATAATATCGTGGGCTTTTTCAAATTCACTCACAAACTCCAATTGTTTATTATTCATCCCACTGTAAATGTAGTTTACAGCCTCGAGATCTTGATCATCCCAATCTGCTCCATCAGTACTCCTTTTTGCACTCGTAATCACATTGTGGCACTTCTTCGGTTTCGAGAGCATTTCGATTCTTTTTTTCCAACTACTATAGTCTTTTCCGTCAAAAACTGGCACTGTAAAATCTCCTGCCATTTCTTCTGTATTTTCACTGGGAGCTTCTTCACTTAATTCTTCAACTTTTCCACTTTCTTGGAACTCGGTTTCACTTGTTAACGATTCTTCACTTTTTTTAGAACTTTGCGGCGTATTTTCAATTTTTTCACCAATGCCGCTTCTCATCAAATGATCAGTCGAACTTTTCCACATTTATAACCTTAGCAACTGCTACCATGTTGGGAAAAGAGGTATCTTTCCATGGACCGTTGTGGACTTCTTTAATTCAATAACACTTGTTCCACTGAATAATATTTATTCAATACTTGCTCCGAGTTCCACGCTCCCTTATACATCTTCCTCTTACAACGTTCTTATCCGATCTGCCGCACTTGGCGCAGCGCTTCTCCTTCGCACATATTCATATTCATCATCTCGTGGCGCCGTCGCCAAAGTCGGTATAGCAGTTTCCTTACACTACTACCTAATAGCTTCTGCTAATGTCAGTGTCACAGCTGAATGTACACATATCTCAACACCGGGTTTATTACATGATCATTCCAAGCCACCACAAGAGATAAATATAATTTCACGACCCAATTTTCGTATCACTCGAGTACTTTCAAAGTGCTCCAGAATACATTCGCCCTCTGCTCCCATCAACTAAATTGAAGATTCTACCTATACCGTCTTCTTGCTTCATGTCTTAGCTCTAAAATGAGCTATTGTAAGCTTCAATCTGACCTGTAGATTTCGAATAATCAACGTTCGCGCATCTTCTGATTTTTTGTGCGAGTAACTGCGATTTTCAACCATTAACCATCCGTAGTTATTTCATTTTCCATTTTTTGACCTGGAGAAGAGTTTGAAAAGTTAGGTACGTAGATCATCTACCTTTGAGAACATTTACAACGTTATTCTCCATACTATTCAGTCTGGCAGGATAAAATCATCCATCATTCTCTAACCGACCCGAACGACGGAAACTGCGTTTTTTTGCTTTAGATCCGACTATATTGCAAGGTGAAGCTTTTAAGCAGGCTATTAAGATCCTTCCAAAGTAGTTCCAAGGTACCGGTAGGTGAATAGCCACATTTCATCTCATTTTAAGTGCTTGGAGTGGAGATATTGAACCACGATACCCATTTTTGTCTATATCCCTACCGTATCGCACGCAACTTGGGTTTTGTTGACAACTCGACGGTCCTCGTAGAACTTGCTATTTACAGTTGTTTGTCACGTGGGCTACTTCTTTGCAAATTTTGAGCCAAATTACAGTCGATTCCGCCCAATAACCATCGGATTATAAATAGTTTCGCTTGCGACGAAAACCAACCATCGGATAGGCATAATTCATCGAATTAACATTAATTGATTTTCCTATGCAGGATTCACGGGCTATTGAATCAATTTGTCGGATGACAGAGATCTTAATGTGAGTTTACGCGTTTACTCTATACTATTGGGAGTGCATCCCGTGCATAATCGTCGTCGAGCTTCAGTCTCCCGATGCAGCATGCACATCGATTCTCACTCGAGGCGAAGAATCCGCGTAAGTGTGTGTGTGCATCCCAGGTTATTTCAAATGAGTGGACTTCGTTTTACTTTCTCACTGACAATAGTTGCGTCTGTGCGCGTGCCCATGGTGATGAGCTTTTTGCATCTCGATATCATCATCTCATCAGTCCATTTATCTCAGAGACAATCGATCACCGTGCGCAGATATATCTCACTTCGCATTCTGCTATATGCTGCTATATGCATAGTGTATTATGCATCGAGTATATGAGTCTCTGACTCCTGATGCTGGTGCGTTGATTCGCACTCTCGGCCAAGAAACTGTATGGATGTGCGTCCCATGTTAATTTGAATGAGTGGACTTCGATCTTCTCTCTCACTGACAGTAGCTGCGTCTGTGAGTGTGCATCAATGAGATGAGCTCTTCGCGTCTTGGCATATCATTATACGATCAATCCAATTGTAGGATGGGAGTTTTTGAATTTTCGAGAGATACTTGTTGTTTTTGGTCTATATGGCGCATAGAGTATCACTGATGGGGTACTGTGGACCAATTTGGGGCATTTTGGGTCACTTTTTTCGTAAACCACTGCTCATCGGATTTAGACGCCGGATAACCCAACGGTTAGTTTTACGTTAATTGGGGTTGGTTTGGGTGTGTCAAAGTGGTGGGGTGGGGGTAGTTTCTTGAGAAAAGATTTTCAACAGTGGGGATACTACTTTTACGGTATGTTTCAACTTTCTAAACTTTTTAAATTTCTTGAATTGAGAGGGTGGGGGTTGGGAAGGGGTTGAAATCGCTAAATCAATCTAAATGACTCAAATTCCGTTTGGAATTGGTAAATCAGGTTCAATTATTATGGAATGTTTCCTATCATGTTTTTTTTCAGATGAGGTAAAATGGAACAGGGTGGGGTAGAATGGAACTATCTCTGAAATCGATGAATTAATATCACGGACTCGATATCTACTAGTTTTGATCTGTATTTCTCAATTCTCCATACATATCCCTCAGTTATCAACTGTTTCTTTCCGAAATTTTTTCATTCTGCTTCTGTAACTGAAATGTTTCATAGTTCACAAATGATAAAGACTTTTGACAGATTTTTCCTGTTCAGCTCATATGCGAGTGACTTAGTTCTCATCTCCACCTCCATTCACTATGGTCATTATGTATTCTCTTCCCTCTTATCTCCAATTGTTGTGCTTTGGAAGCTTATCTTTATGTTTACATCACGACAGTGCCAATGAAGAATAGAAATTGGGAAAAAATTTATGCGCTGCGTTCATTGGCTAAACATATTCGAGTATCTTGACGTGGAGAAAATTTGATCACTCTGGGAGTTTACTGTGCTAACGGAATAGATCACGCATAACTTACAGTCTGGATAACTACGTGCATTCATCCGCTCTTCTTCAGTGTGACCGAAATTTGTGAGATGAATCCGCGCCACAAAATATGGAAAGTCTCCGGTGGAGTGCCGCGTGAAAAATTATCGCACAATTTCAATGGGTCAATTTCAGCAGGTTGTCACCGTGAATGAGATGAGAGTTACTTGAAAAGAGTTTGGATTCGGGGACCACCTCTTCCATTCGGCAATTAGGAATTATAGCTCTTCAGATATTAAAATTTTTGGGCTAAGGGTTTAGAATTGAAAGAGGTGAAATAGTTCGAACCCATCAATGTAATTTTTGGCTTCTAGATGGTTTGAAAAAGAATGAGTCTTTGCCTCGCGACTCTCCCCACGAGGGACGAAAATTGGGATAATTAAATTTTCTTACCCGATAGTAGCGAAGACTGCGATGGCGCAGATCCAGATGAACATCCTTCCTGTCTCTTTGTAGTTAGAAATTTGCCAATGTTGCTTGAATGCTCATGATTCCAAAAACGCGCCGCGATTTGACCTGGAATCCCTATTTGGATAAAATTTTTTTGACCGATTCTATACTGCTTGGAAAACAGATCCAAATCCTTGCAGACAGGATCCATGCGCTGCCACCAGTTTGTTATGAACCAGGGTTCTTGAGGTTCATGTGCTATGGGTCCCATTCTGTCCTTACCAGACCGTCGGGTCAGTAAGTTGGGGTGCAAGGTATTCTCTGAATGATAAGTCCAAGATATTGAATGCAGTATAGATTTTATTCAAAGGTAAGTTATGAATCCGAGAGAGAGACTGTTACAACTGTTCGTTATTCTACTGATTCTAATATAGTACGAGAATATCAAGGGCTGAGACTACTCGTCCTGGAATGCTGCTAATCGCGGAGTCTACGCTACGAGTTTACGTGGTCGACTGTGATTCTAGAAGCCTAATGTACGCGGTGAGAGTCCGCGGTCAACTGTATGAACAGAAGCCTCGATCAGCGTTCTTACGCCACGTTTATACTCGTTCCCACATCGAGGTCAAATGCGCTTCGGCGCCTCTGTTCACGCACCTACTCGCGGCAACGCGCTCGTTTTCGAATATTCTAGAAGGCTCCAGACTGGCGCCCCTGAGTCATGGCTATCAATTCTTGCACGCGCGGTTGGTAACGCTTAGTTGCACCACATTAAAATAAATACTGCAATAGCATCTACTCCATGACGCACAGCTACAGATTCTTGCACGTGCGGCTATACTTGCACCACATTCCATTAAATCTCGTAATAGGTGCTGCTCGTAGGCATGGAGCTTAGATTAGCTCCATGACAAGGCAGTTATCTGCGCAGTTATAACGCCACTGTGGGCATCATAAATGGTACATGACACTTGATCTAAGGTTCTGTGGAGTTTCGGGTCCATTGGAACTGTTTGCAACCCACAGGGGTGTCATAACTGAGCAGATAACTGCTCAGAGCTCGATTCCGCCCTGTTTTGGGCCCCATAGCCGAGGGTGCTGACTGGTAATAAATTCTCTGGGCATCATCAATGGTACATCACCACTTGATCTGAGGTTCTGTAGAGTTTCGGATCCATTGGATTATCCTACAACCCATAGTGGTGTCATAACTGCGCAGATCACTGCTCAAAGCTCGATTCCGCCCTGTTTTGGGCCCCATAGCCAAGGGTGCTGACTGGTAATGAATTCTCTGGGCATTGACGATAGTACGTGACTACTTGATCAAGGGTTCTGTAGAGTTTCGGGTCCATTGGGATATCCTACAACCCACAGTGGTGTCATCACTGCGCAGATAACTGCTCAAAGCTCGATTCCGCCCTGTTTTGGGCCCCATACCCCACTGAAAATGGATGGCCGCCCGAGTGGGCGCCGGGGCGGGCGCCCGGACGGTAGCACGAAATCGGCGATAAAGTCGCCCGCCAGGGCGGCCGCCGCGAAAATTTTTTTTGCCCAAAAATTCAATTTTTATATTTTTGTTTTCCCGAAAACCCGAAATAATTCTATTCAATTTTGTTCCCTCCAATCCATTAAAAATTACCGGAGAGAACTCTGAGAGAGCCACTCCAGGAGATGATCATCACTCAGAAAATGTTTCCGTAGTCGCAAAAATTTTGCTTCAAATTCTATACATGATTTGCTCCGAATTCTATATATAATGTATGTATAGTACTTTATCTCACCTTGAGGTAGGACCCCGTCTGGTGTTATTGAAATATTACAAGGAAGGAGTAGTTTAAAAATAATGATAATTATAATATAAAAATATAGTAATAATAGTACTAAGACTATAAGCTTAGACAAGAATGTTGCTCTTGTACATAGTAATATAATTTGAATATGTATATGTGGGATGCAGATAATGAGATTGAAGGGAATTATATCAATTTGGAATGGAAGGGATAATATTGAATGAATGATAATAACATGATTATTATGAATGATTGGATGTATATTATTATGAGATAATTGAAAATCATCATGTTCAGTCTATATTGAGATTATTGTAAATTTTTCTTCATGTTCATTGAGTTTGAAATGATTGAAGATGATGTTAAGATGATGAATGGTGGATATAAATAGCTGATGATGGAAGTATTCAATAATGATAATAAATATCTAGTTACAGGAAAATACTCACATATTTGCTTCTCTTCTTTCTGTGTTGATTTCCGGTTGTTTACAATTATTGTCTATGGGAGATTCACTCCGTGTGTGATTTGATTACATTATTCTTATTATGGAATGTTGTCTTGACATCCTCTTCAGTTCTACTGTATCAGCGACGCACTACGGGGAACCGGGGTAATTTTGATAGAAATTAGCTATTATCTCAAGAAAGGAGTGAACTTATCTGATGATTCACAATGGTAATCATAGTTTGAAGCCTCTGGAATTGAGATTATATACTGAGAAAGGGTTTCGCGCAAATCCTCAATAAACAAATTCCAACTCTTGGCAGAGTTTCAATGCCAAACAACGCAATACGCATTTTCAGCTTATATGTTTATAACCAAATTTGTTTATTGAGGATTTGCGCGAAACCCTTTCTCAGTATATAATCTCAATTCCAGAGGCTTCAAACTATAATTACCATTTTGAATCATCAGATAAGGTCACTCCGTTCTTGAGATAATAGCTAATTTCTATCAAAATTATTCCGGTTCCCCGTAGTGCGACGCTACGCTAAGTTTGGACCAAGCTCCGAATTGGTAAGCGCTTGCCTAAGACTAGCTGTGTTGACTCTTCGCGGCTCTCTTCATTTTCCCAAAGACCACTTTTTTTCTTCTCCTTGGTTGTCGTGGTATCATTGGTGATATTAGTGCATGCGGAGGATGCACGGAGTTGATGATAGAGTGAGTGGCAGAATGATGAATGGAATGTGTGGTAGGTGATATGGAATGAATGGTAAGAATGATGAGGGACTATGAATTGGCGTGTTGATGATTATGATGATACTAATGATGTTGATGAAATGTCAAAGTAGCGAAGTGTTGTAGTGTGGAGGATGAATGTGATGAATGGATACAATGGAGTAATGTATGAGTATAATAGGTGTGTAAATGATGTGAATTATGACGATGTGATGAAAGTTTTATGAACGAAACGGTGCAATGTTAATGACGCGAATGATTAGATGCCTCATATGGTAGGAATGAGCTATATGAACCATCCTTATTGATAGTCTCATCTTACTGATTGTGGGCAAATTTGGACGTAACTTTTGCATGCAAAATTTCTCGACTAGTATTAAACGTATCTATGAGTTAATTATATATTAGAAACTCGAAGAAACGTCCGGAGTCACTAGATTTTCTCCCACCCCTATACTTTTTGATAATCTGTGAGAGCGTCGTGCGCGTGTGTGTGAGTGCGTGTGTTTTTCGTGTTTGTGTTTGTCATCTCGATTTTCATTATTAGAAGCAGACCAGGACACTTTCACAGCGCTCGAATGACATTGTTATTGCGATCTAACCACGTGCAGTCACGGGCTCTCAATGAAAACGTCATAGGTGATTTGTGAGTTGTGTAAGTATATAAATGTATTGTGATAGTGAGTATGTGTCCGTTTGTATTAATGAATGACGGTTTCATGTATTGTGTCGATGAGTATAATTGTTGCGACTTTGGGTGTATGTGTTATGTGGTGGTTTTTATGTGTTTGTGCGATGTTTTTCGATTTTTTGATGTAATTATATATTTCGTGTGTTTTCTTCCACTGTTCATTGTCATATATATGAGTGATTCTGGAGCAAGCTGGACAAAACCGTCACCAGGGGGATCTGGGAAAAATCCGCAAAAATTTTTTTCCATTAGTACTATGTTGAAATAGTACGAAAAATTTTTTTTCAGATTTTTTCGGCCCCCCCCCCTGTGGGCCCCAGGGCCCATGAAAGGGCCATTTTAGGCCCTTTTTTAGCCTATTCTAGGAAAATCATAGCTCCGACGCAATTCAATATTTTTCAACGTACTTGGGCGCATTTTTCTCGTCAAGACTAGTACTTTGGAGAAAAAAATTGTCCAAGGCCACCTAGTGAGCCTGACGACTTCTGCCACCTATTTATTGAGAGCAAATTTTAGCGATTTTTGGGCTTGCTTCAAAGTGATGTAGCTCCCACTAGACATGTGATAATCGACTTTTACAAGTAGTCATTTTGAAGGTCTTGAAAATACCTACAATTTGCCCACTTGTAAAAGTCAATTATCGCACTTTTTGTTGGAGCTACAGTCGATACAAGTTGAGCTATTTACGAAAAAGTCGAAAATTCAGGACTCGATTCCAAAAATATATCTTAATTTTTTTTCACCAAACTTGTGCGAAAATGTTCTTTCAGACATCTACTTTTAGTAAAAAAAATTTGGCGGAGGTTATTTTTTTTTATTTTTTTTGCCGAGCGTTACAAAATGCCGCATTTCGTGGTTTTAGCAAAAACAGCATCTTTGACCACGGTCACATATGCTCCCATCTGGACTGATGTGCACCAATCTGTGTGAAAGTACTCCCCAAAGTACCCCCAAGTACGTGTAAGAAGTTGCGGGGACGAGCCTCCACCCAGGAGCGAGCTGTAGGTTCTATTCACCGATAGGCATTATTTTGGCTATTCGAGCGTATGCAACTGAGAGCATGATTTTACTTGTTCTGGCTTACAAATGAGATAATGGGGTAGAATGAGGATCAAAACATGCTTTTCCGACTCAAAATGACCATCTAAACACAATTCCGAGGTCAGTTTAGCTCTAGAATGTCGTCTAGTGCCTCAACGGGTCAGAATCCGTCGACAGAATCTAAGTTCTTGAGGGGCAGAGGGACGACTATTTAGAGCAAAACTGACCTCGGAATTGTGTTTAGATGGTCATTTTGAGTCGGAAAAGCATGTTTTGATCCTCATTCTAGCCCATTATCTCATTTGTAAGCCAGAACGAGTAAAATCATGCTCTCAGTCGCTTACGCTCGAATAGCCAAAATAATGCCTATTTTGGACACGGTGAATAGAACCTACAGCTCGCTCCTGGGTGGAGGCTCGTCCCCGCAACTTTTTACACGTACTTGGGGGTACTTTGGGGAGTACTTCCACACAGATTGGTGCACATCAGTCCAGATGGGAGCATATGTGACCGTGGTCAAAGATGCTATTTTTGCTAAAACCACGAAATGCGACATTTTGTAACGCTCGGCAAAAAAAATAAAAAAAAATAACCTCCGCCAAATTTTTTTTACTAAAAGTAGATGTCTGAAAGAACATTTTCGCACAAGTTTGGTGAGAAAAAATTGAGATATATTTTTGGAATCGAGTCCTGAATTTTCGACTATTTCGTAAATAGCTCAACTTGTATCGACTGTAGCTCCAACAAAAAGTGCGATAATTGACTTTTACAAGTGGGCAAATTGTAGGTATTTTCAAGACCTTCAAAATGACTACTTGTAAAAGTCGATTATCACATGTTTAGTGGGAGCTACATCACTTTGAAGCAAGCCCAAAAATCGCTAAAATTTGCTCTCAATAAATAGGTGGCAGAAGTCGTCAGGCTCACTGAGTGGCCTTGGACAATTTTTTTCTCAAAAGTACTAGTCTTGACGAGAAAAATGCGCCCAAGTACGTTGGAAAATATTGAATTGCGTCGGAGCTACGATTTTCCTAGAATATGCTAAAAAAGGGCCTAAAATGGCCCTTTCATGGGCCCTGGGGCCCACAGGGGGGGCCGAAAAAATCTGAAAAAAATTTTTTCGTACTATTTCAACATAGTACTAATGGAAAAAAATTTTTGCGGGTTTTTCCCAGACCCCCCTGGTGACGGTTTTGTCCAGCTTGCTCCAGAATCACTCATATATATGTATGGATGGTGAGATTCGCGATTCATGTATAGTGTTATCAAATAACCATTTAATATATATCAAATAACAATTTGATCCATAATTTGATGGGTAATAAGATGTTTTTACGAATGCTTTGATGAGTGGGTATTTTGGTTTTTTGAGTATATATGTATATTTGAGGATGTATATGTGTTCATGTGAGTGGGTGATGATCTTAATGTCACTTTTTATCATATATTAATCTGAATAAAATTTTACTGATTCGTTGTGTAAATTGATTTTTAGTTTATTGTTGAATTTTCTAACTATTATGATAGTGCGGATATGTGCATATGGTTTCTTGATATATGTGCTCAAGGAATATGTAGATTTCTCAATACCATGTTTATGAGTGTGTTTGTTGTGATATCGAGTATGTTCGTTTGATGATTTGTTGTTTGTATTCTTTTTCGTCATAAATTGTTCATATTCATTGATCTCGTGTTTCTCGTTCATTCTAACCCCCGATTCTCCCGCGTTGATGAATCGAGTAGTCGCAAAAATCATCTCATTATATTACTCACCGTTGATGAGCGTCTCATCATTATAGTTAAGCTATCTTCGGACCAGAAAATACATCTAATTTGAATGAACAAATGCAGGTTCAATAACCATGTCCTGTACGCTCCGAATGGGGAATGGTGATAGAGATACTAGAGACAGTACGTCAGATTATTTTTTTTGATTCAAATATAGAGAACATATCGATGGGAAACTGACTCATGGGACTTCGATTTGGAGAATTGGCGTTTCAGACTCGCACGAAGTGGAGATTCGACATTGGGAACTTCTTCTAAGTATTTTTATTCACACCACTCGCAATGATCCTTGATATTCTCTAGTTTTCTCGGAAAGATTCCCATCAATTGGAAGAAGAAGGAAGTAAGTGGGATGTATATAAAAATTTTCCCAAAAATTATTTTGGGTTTTTGGGGAAACAAAAATATGAAAATTGGATTGTTGAGTAGAGAAAAATTTTCGCGGCGGCCGCCCGGGTGGCCACCCATTTTCAGTGGGGTAGCCGAGGGTGCTGACCGGTGATAAATTCTCTGAGCATCATAAATGGGACATGACCACTTGATCTGAGGTTCTGTAGAGTTTCGGGTCCGTTGGAACTATTGGAACTATTTGCATCCCACAGGGGTGTCGTAACTAAGCAGATAACTGCTCAAAGCTTGATTCCGCCCCGTTTTGAGCCCCATAGCCGAGGGTGCTGATTGGTAATAAATTCTCTGGGCATCATCGATGGTACATTACTCCTTGATCTGAGATTCTGTGGAGTTTTGGATCCATTGGGACATCCTACAACCCGGAAAGGCGTCATAACTGCGCGGAACATGCTCAAAGCTGGATTCCGGTCCGTTTTGGGCCCCATAGCCGAGGTCGCTGGCTGGTAATAAATGCTCTGGGTGTCGGAGATAGTACGTGACTACTCCAACAAGGATTCCGTGGAGTTTCGGGTCTATTGGAACATCCTACAACCCACAGTGGCGTCAGGACTGCGCAGATAACTGCTAAGAGCTCGATTCCGCCCTGTTTTGCGCCCCATAGCCGAGGGTACTGGCTGGTAATGAATTCTCTGGACATCATGAATGGTACGTATCCACTCGATCTGGGGTTGTGTAGAGTTTTGGATCCATTGGATTATCCTACAACCCACAGTGCTGACATAACTGTGCGGATAACTGCTCAAAGCTCGATTCCACCCTGTTCTGGGCCCCATAGCCGAGGGTGCTGTCTGGTAATGAATTCTCTGGGCATCATCAATGGTACATTACTCCTTGATCTAAGGTTTTGTGGAGTTTCGAATCCATTCGGACTATTTGCATCCCACATGGGGGGTCATAACTGAGCAGATAACTGCTCAAAGCTTGATTCCGCCCCGTTTTGAGCCCCATAACCGAGGGTGCTGATTGGTTATGAATCTCTGGGCATCATCAATGGTACATTACTTCTTGATCTGAGGTTCTGTGGAGTTTCGAATCCGTTGGAACATCGTACAACCCACACTGCTGTCATAACTGCGCAGAAAACTGCTCAAAAATCGATTCCGCCCTGTTTCGGGCCCCGTAGCCGAGGGTGCTGGCTAGTAATTAATTCTCTGGGCATCATAAATGGTACATGACACTTTATCTGAGGTTCTGTAATGTTTTGGGTCCATTGGAACATCCTACAACCCGAAAAGGCGTCATCACTGCGCGGAACATGCTCGGAGCTGGATTGCGCCCTGTTTTGGGCCCCATAGCCGAGGTCGCTGGCTAGAAAATGAATTCTCTGGGCATTGGCGATATCACGTGACTACGTGATCGAGGGTTCTGTGGAGATTCGGGTCCATTGGAACATCCTACAACCCACAGTGGCGTCAAGACTGCGCAGATAACTGCTCAGAGCTCGATTCCGCCCTGTTTTGGGCCCCATAGCCGAAGGTGCTGGCTGGTAATAAATTTCCTGGGCATGATAAATGGTACATGACACTTAATCCGAGGTTCTGTGGAGTTTTGGATCCATTGGGACATCCTACAACCCGAAAAAGCGTCATAACTGCGCGGAACATGCTCGAAGCTGGATTGCGCCCTGTTTTGGGCCCCATAGCCGAGGTCGCTGGCTGGTATCAAGTTCTCTGGGCATCAAAGATAGTACGTGACTACTTGGTCAAGGGTTCTGTAGAGTTCCGGGTCGATTGGAACATCCTACAACCCACAGTGGTGTCATCACTGCGCAGATAACTGCTCAAAGCTCGATTCCGTCCTGTTTTCGGCCCCATAGCCGAGGGTGCTGGCTGGTAATGAATGCTCTGGGCATCATAAATGGTACATGACACTTGATCTGAGGTTGTGGGGAGTTTTGGATCCATTGGAACATCCTTTAACCCGAAGAGGCGATATAACTGCGCGGAACATGCTCAAAGCTGGATTCCGCCCCGTTTTGGGCCCCATAGCAGAGGTCGCTGGCTGGTAATAAATGCTTTGGGTATCAAAGATAGTACGTGACTACTTGGTCAAGGGTTCTGTAGAGTTCCGGGTCGATTGGAACATCCTACAACCCACAGTGCTGTCAAAACTGTGCAGATATTTGCTCAAAGCTCCATTCCGCCCTGTTTTAGGCCCCATGGGCGATGGTGCTGACTAGTAATGAATTCTCTGGGCATCATCAATGATACATCTCTACTTGATCTAAGGTTTTGTAGAGTTCTGGAGCCATTTGAACATTCTACAACCCACAGTGCTGTCATGACTGTGCAGATATTTTCTCGAAGCTCGATTCCGCCCTGTTTTTGGCCCCATAGTCGACGGTGCTGACTGGTAATGAATCCTCTGTGTATCATTAATGGTACCTCACCACTTCATCTGAGGTTTCGTAGAGTTTTGGATCCATTCAAACATCCTACAACCCACAATTCCGTCATCACTGCGCAGATAACTGCTCAAAGCTCCATTCCGCCCTGTTTTGGGCCCCATAGCCGATGGTGCTGACTAGTCATGAATCCTCTGGGCATCATCAATGATGAATCTCTACTTGATCTAAGGTTCTGTAGGTTTCTGGATCCGTTGGAACATTCTACAACCCACAGTGCTGTCATAACTGCACAGATAACTGCTCAAAGCTCCAATCCGCCCCGTTTTGGGCGCCATAGCCGAGGGTGCTGGCTGGGAATGAATTCTCTGGGCATCGAAGATAGTAGGTGACTACTTGATCTAAGGTTCTGTAGAGTTTCGGATCCATTGGATTGTCCCACAATCCACATTGCAACATAACCGCCTAGATAACTGCTCAGAGCTCGATTCCGCCCTGTTTTGGGCCCCATAGCCGAGGGTGCTGACTAGTAATGAATTCTCTGGGCATCATGAATGGTATACCTACTTGATCTAAGGTTTTGTAGAGATTTGGGTCCATTGGAACATCCTAGAAACCCCAGTGCTGTCATCACTCCACAGATAACTGCACAAAGCTCCATTCCGCCCTGTTTTGGACCCCATAACCGAAGGTGCTGACTAGTAATACATTCTCTGGGCATCATCAATGGTACGTATCTTTTGAATCTGAGGTTTTGGGGAGTTTTGGATCCATTGAAACATCCTACAACCCACAGTGCTGTCATAACTGTGCAGATAATTGCTCAAAGCTCGATTCCGCCCTGTTTTGGACCCCATAGCCGAGGGTGCTGGCTGGTAATGGATCCTCTGAGCATCATGAATGGTCCATGACCATTTCATCTAAGGTTTAGTAGAGTTTCGGATCCATTGAAACATCCTACAACCCACAGTGCCGTCATCACTGCGCAGATAACTGCTCAAAGCTCCATTCCGCCCTGTTTTGGGCCCCATAGCCGATGGTGCTGACTAGTCATGAATTCTCTGGGCATCATCGATGATGAATCTCTACTTGATCTAAGGTTCTGTAGAGTTCTGGAGCCATTGGAACATTCTAAAACCCACAGTGCTGTCATAACTGTGCAGATAATTGCTCAAAGCTCGATTCCGCCCTGTTTTGGACCCCATAGTCGAGGAGGCTGACTGGTAATGAATCCTCTGTGTATCATGAATGGTACCTGACCACTTCATCTAAGGTTTCGTAGAGTTTTGAATCCATTGAAACATCCTAGAACCCCAGTGCTGTCATAACTCCACAGATAACTGCTAAAACTCCATTCCGCCCTGTTTTGGGCCCCATAGCCGAGGGTGCTGACTAGTAATGAATTCTCTGGGCCTCATGAATGGTACATATCTTTCTTATCCGAGGTTTTGGGGAGTTTTGGATCCATTGGAACATCCTGGAACCCGAAAAGGCGTCATAACTGCGCGGAACATGCTCAAAGCTGGATTCCGCCGCATTCTGGGCCCCATAGCCGAGGTCGCTGGCTGATAATAAATTCTCTGGGCATCGGAGATAGTACGTGACTACTTGGTCAAGCGTTCTGTAGAGTTCCGAGTCCATTGGAGCATCCTACAACCCACAGTGGTGTCATCACTGCGCAGATAACTGCTCAGAGCTCGATTCCGCCCTGTTTTCGGCCCCATAGCCGAGGGTGCTGACTGGTGATGAATTCTCTGAGCATCATCAATGATACATCTCTACTTGATCTGAAGTTTTGTAGAGTTCTGGAGCCATTGGAACATTCTACAACCCACAGTGCTGTCATAACTGCACAGGAAATTGCTCAAAGCTTGATTCCGCCTTATTTTGGGCTCCCTAGCCGAGGGTGCTGGCTGGGAATGGATCCTCTGGGCATCGGAGATAGTAGGTGACTACTTGATCTAAGGTTCCGTAGAGTTTCGGATCCATTGGATTACCCCACAATCCACAGTGGTGTCATAACCGCGTAGATCACTGCTCAGAGCTCGATTCCGCCCTGTTTTGGGCCACATAGCCGAGGGTGCCGACTGGGAATAAATTTTCTGGGCATCGGAGATAGTACGTGACTACTTGGTCTAAGGTTCTGTAGAGTTTCGGATCCATTGGATTGTCCCACAATCCACATTGCGTCATAACCGCATAGATAACTGCTCAAAGCTCGATTCCGCCCTGTTTTGGGCCCCATAGCCGAGGGTTCTGACTGGTAATAGATCCTCTGGGCATCAAAGATAGTACGGGACTGATTGATCAAGGGTTCTGTAGAGGTTCGGGTCCGTTGGGACATCCTACAACCCACAGTGGTGTCATCACTGCGCAGATAACTGCTCAATGCACGATTCCGCCCTGTTCTGGGACCCACAGCCGAGGGTGCTGACTGGTGATGAATTCTCTGAGCATCATCAATGATACATACCTACTTGATCTGAGATTTTGGGTAGTTTTGGATCCATTGGAACATCCTACAACCCACAGTGCTGACAAAACTGTGCAGATATTTGCTCTAAGCTCGATTGCGCCCTGTTTTTGGCCCCATAATCGATGGTGCTGACTGGTAAGGAATTCTCTGTGCATCATGAATGGTACCTGACCACTTCATCTAAGGTTTCGTAAAGTTTTGGATCCGTTGGAACATTCTACAACCCACAGTGCTGTCATAACTGCGCAGATAACTGCTCAAAGCTCCATTCCGCCCTGATTTGGGCCCCATAGCCGAGGGTGCTGACTAGTAATGAATTCTATGGGCATCATGAATGGTACATATCTCTTCGATCCGAGGTTCTGGGGAGTTTTGGATCCATTGGAACATCCTACAACCCGAAAAGGCGTCATAACTGAGCGGAAGATTGTCAAAGCTGGATTCCGCCCCGTTTTGGGCGCCAAAGCCGAGGGTGCTGGCTGGGAATGAATTCTCTGGGCATCGGACATAGTGGGTGACTACTTGATCTAAGGTTCTGTAGAGTTTCAGATCCATTGGATTGTCCAACAATCCACATTGCGTCATAACCGCCTAGATAACTGCTCAAAGCTCGATTCCGCCCTGTTTTGGGCCCCATAGCCGAGGGTGCTGACTAGTAATAAATTCCCTGGGCATCATGACTGGTACATATCTACTTGATCTGAGGTTTTTCAGAGATTCGGGTCCACTGGAACGTCCTACAACCCACAGTGGCGTCAAGACTGCGGAGATAACTGCTCAGACCTCGATTCCGCCCTGTTTGGGGCCCCATAGCCGAGGGTCTGACTGGTGATGAATTCTCTCAGCATCATCGATGATACATATCTACTTGATCTGAGGTTTTGTGGAATTTTGGAGCCATTGGAACACTCTGAAACCCACAGTGCTGCCATAACTGCACAGATAACTGCTCAAAGCTCGATTCCGCCTTGTTTTGGGCTCCATAGCCGAGGGTGCTGGCTGGGAATAAATTCTCTGGGCATCATGAATGGTACATATCTATTCGATCCGAGGTTTTGGGAAGTTTTGGATCCGTTGGAACATCCTACAACCCGAAAAGGCGTCATAGCTGCGCGGAACATTGTCAAAGCTGGATTTCGCCCCGTTTCCGCCCCATAGCCGAGGTCGCTGACTGGTAATGACGTCTCTGGGCATCATGAATGGTACATAATCGCTTGATCTGAGGTTCTGTAGAGTTTTGGATTCATTGGAACATCCTACACCCCACAGTGCAGTCGGAACTGCGCAGATAACTGCTTAAAGCTCGATTCCGCCCTGTTTTGGGCCCCATAGCCGAGGGTGCTGGCTGGTAATGAATTCTCTGGGCATCATAAATGGTACATATCTACTTGATCTGAGGTTTTAGGGAGTTTTGGATCCATTGGAACATCCTACAACCCGAAAAGGCGTCATAACTGCGCGGAACATTGTCAAAGCTGGATTTCGCCCCGTTTTGGGCCCCATACCCGAGGGTGCTGACTGGTGATAGATACTCTGGGCATGCAAGATAGTACATGACTACTCGATCGAGGGTTCTGTGTAGTTTCGGGTCCATTGGAACATCTTACAACCCACAGTGGTGTCATCTCTCCGCAGATAACTGCTCAAAGCTCGATTCCGCCCTGTTTCCGGCCCCATAGCCGAGGGTGCTGACTGGTGATGAATTCTCTGAGCATCATCAATGATACATCTCTACTTGATCTGAGGTTTTGGAGAGTTCTGGAGCCATTGGAACATTCTACAACCCACAGTGCTGTCATAACTGCACAGGAAAACTGCTCAAAGCTCGATTCCGCCTTATTTTGGGCTCCATAGCCGAGGGTGCTGGCTGGGAATGAATCCTCTGGGCATCGGAGATAGTAGGTGACTACTCGATCTAAGGTTCCGTAGAGTTTCGGATCCATTGGATTATCCCACAATCCACAGTGGTGTCATAACCGCGTAGATAACTGCTCAGAGCTCGATTCCGCCCTGTTTTGGGCCACATAGCCGAGGGTGCCGACTGGGAATAAATTTTCTGGGCATCGGAGATAGTACGTGACTACTTGGTCTAAGGTTCTGTAGAGTTTCGGATCCATTGGATTGTCCCACAATCCACATTGCGTCATAACCGCGTAGATGACTGCTCAAAGCTCGATTCCGCCCTGTTTTGGGCCCCATAGCCGAGGGTTCTGACTGGTAATAGATCCTCTGGGCATCAAAGATAGTACGTGACTAATTGATCAACGGTTCTGTAGAGGTTCGGGTCCGTTGGAACATCCTACAACCCACAGTGGTGTCATCACTGCGCAGATAACTGCTCAATGCACGATTCCGCCCTGTTCTGGGACCCACAGCCGAGGGTGCTGACTGGTGATGAATTCTCTGAGCATCATCAATGATACATATCTACTTGATCTGAGATTTTGGGTAGTTTTGGATCCATTGGAACATCCTACAACCCACAGTGCTGACAAAACTGTGCAGATATTTGCTCTAAGCTCGATTGCGCCCTGTTTTTGGCCCCATAATCGATGGTGCTGACTGGTAATGAATTCTCTGTGCATCATGAATGGTACCTGACCACTTCATCTAAGGTTTCGTGAAGTTTTGGATCCGTTGGAACATTCTACAACCCACAGTGCTGTCATAACTGCGCAGATAACTGCTCAAAGCTCCATTCCGCCCTGATTTGGGCCCCATAGCCGAGGGTGCTGACTAGTAATGAATTCTATGGGCATCATGAATGGTACATATCTCTTCGATCCGAGGTTCTGGGGAGTTTTGGATCCATTGGAACATCCTACAACCCGAAAAGGCGTCATAACTGAGCGGAACATTGTCACAGCTGGATTCCGCCCCGTTTTGGGCGCCATAGCCGAGGGTGCTGGCTGGGAATGAATTCTCTGGGCATCGGAGATAGTGGGTGACTACTTGATCTAAGGTTCTGTAGAGTTTCGGATCCATTGGATTGTCCCACAATCCACATTGCGTCATAACCGCCTAGATAACTGCTCAAAGCTCGATTCCGCCCTGTTTTGGGCCCCATAGCCGAGGGTGCTGACTAGTAATAAATTCCCTGGGCATCATGACTGGTACATATCTACTTAATCTGAGGTTTTTCAGAGATTTGGGTCCACTGGAACGTCCTACAACCCACAGTGGCGTCAAGACTGCGGAGATAACTGCTCAGAGCTCGATTCCGCCCTGTTTGGGGCCCCATAGCCGAGGGTCTGACTGGTGATGAATTCTCTGAGCATCATCAATGATACATATCTACTTGATCTGAGGTTTTGTGGAATTCTGGAGCCAAGGGAACACTCTGAAACCTACAGTGCTGCCATAACTGCACAGATAACTGCTCAAAGCTCGATTCCGCCTTATTTTGGGCTCCATAGCCGAGGATGCTGGTTGGGAATGAATCCTCTGGGCATCGGAGATAGTACGTGACTACTTGATCTAAGGTTCTGTAGAGATTCGGTTCCATTGGATTATCCCACAATCCACAGTGGTGTCATCACTGCGCAGATAGCTGCTCAGAGCTCGATTCCGCCCTGTTTTGGGCCCCATAGCCGAGGGTGCTGACTGGTGATGAATTCTCTGCGCATCATCAATAATACATATCTACTTGATCTAAGGTTTTGTAGAGTTCTGGATCCATTGGAACATCCGACAACCCACAGTGCTGTCATAACTGCGCAGATAACTGCTCAAAGCTCCATTCCGCCCTGATTTGGGCCCCATAGCCGAGGGTGCTGACTAGTAATGAATTCTATGGGCATCATGAATGGTACATATCTCTTCGATCCGAGGTTCTGGGGAGTTTTGGATCCATTGGAACATCCTACAACCCGAAAAGATGTCATAACTGAGCGGAACATTGTCAAAGCTGGATTCCGCCCCGTTTTGGGCGCCATAGCCGAGGGTGCTGGCTGGGAATGAATTCTCTGGGCATCGGAGATAGTAGGTGACTACTTGATCTAAGGTTCTGTAGAGTTTCGGATCCATTGGATTGTCCCACAATCCACATTGCGTCATAACCGCCTAGATAACTGCTCAAAGCTCGATTCCGCCCTGTTTTGGGCCCCATAGCCGAGGGTGCTGACTAGTAATAAATTCCCTGGGCATCATGACTGGTACATATCTACTCAATCTAAGGTTTTTCAGAGATTTGGGTCCACTGGAACGTCCTACAACCCACAGTGGCGTCAAGACTGCGGAGATAACTGCTCAGAGCTCGATTCCGCCCTGTTTGGGGCCCCATAGCCGAGGGTCTGACTGGTGATGAATTCTCTGAGCATCATCAATGATACATATCTACTTGATCTGAGGTTTTGTAGAGTTCTGGAGCCATTGGAACATTCTACAACCCACAGTGCTGTCATAACTGTGCAGATAATTGCTCAAAGCTCGATTCCGCCCTGTTTTGGACCCCATAGTCGAAGGTGCTGACTGGTAATGAATACTCTGTGTATCATGAATGGTACCCGACCACTGCATCTAAGGTTTCGTAGAGTTTTAGATCCATTGAAACATCCTAGAACCCCCAGTGCTGTCATAACTCCACAGATAACTGCTCAAAGCTCCATTCCGGCCTGTTTGGGGCCCCATAGCCGAGGGTGCTGACTAGTAATGAATTCTCTGGGCCTCATTAATGGTACATATCTTTTTGATCCGAGGTTTTGGGGAGTTTTGGATCCATTGGAACATCCTACAACCCGAAAAGGCGTCATAACTGCGCGGAACATGCTCAAAGCTGGATTCCGCCGCGTTTTGCGCCCCATAGCCGAAGACGCTGGCTGATAATGAATCCTCTGGGCATCGGAGATAGTACGTGACGATTTGGTCAAGGGTTCTGTGGAGTTCCTGGTCCATTGGAACATCCTACAACCCACAGTGGTGTCATCACTGCGCAGATAACTGCTCAGAGCTCGATTCCGCCCTGTTCTCGGCCCCATAGCCGAGGGTGCTGACTGGTGATGAATTCTCTGAGCATCATCAATGATACATCTCTACTTGATCTGAGGTTTTGTGGAATTCTGGAGCCATTGGAACACTCTGAAACCCACAGTGCTGCCATAACTGCACAGATAACTGCTCAAAGCTCGATTCCGCCTTATTTTGGGCTCCATAGCCGAGGGTGCTGGTTGGGAATGAATCCTCTGGGCATCGGAGATAGTACGTGACTACTTGATCTAAGGTTCTGTAGAGATTCGGGTCCATTGGATTATCCCACAATCCACAGTGGTGTCATCACTGCGCAGATAGCTGCTCAGAGCTCGATTCCGCCCTGTTTTGGGCCCCATAGCCGAGGGTGCTGACTGGTGATGAATTCTCTGCGCATCATCAATAATACATATCTACTTGATCTAAGGTTTTGTAGAGTTCTGGATCCATTGGAACATCCTGCAACCCACAGTGCTGTCATAACTGCACAGATAACTGCTCAAAGCTCGATTCCGCCTTGTTTTGGGCTCCATAGCCGAGGGTGCTGGCTGGGAATGAATTCTCTGGGCATCATGAATGGTACATATCTATTCGTTTCGAGGTTTTGGGGAGTTTTGGATCCGTTGGAACATCCTACAACCCGAAAAGGCGTCATAGCTGCGCGGAACATTGTCAAAGCTGGATTTCGCCCCGTTTCCGCCCCATAGCCGAGGTCGCTGACTGGTAATGACGTCTCTGGGCATCATAAATGGTACATAATCGCTTGATCTAAGGTTCTGTAGAGTTTTGGATTCATTGGAACATCCTACAACCCACAGCGCTGTCGGAACCGCGCAGATAACTGCTTAAAGCTCGATTCCGCCCTGTTTTGGGCCCCATAGCCGAGGGTGCTGGCTGGTAATGAATTCTCTGGGCATCATAAATGGTACATATCTACTTGATCTGAGGTTTTAGGGAGTTTTGGATCCATTGGAACATCCTACAACCCGAAAAGGCGTCATAACTGCGCGGAACCTTGTCAAAGCTGGATTTCGCCCCGTTTTGGGCCCCATACCCGAGGGTGCTGACTGGTGATAGATACTCTGGGCATGCAAGATAGTACATGACTACTCGATCGAGGGTTCTGTGTAGTTTCGGGTCCATTGGAACATCTTACAACCCACAGTGGTGTCATCTCTCCGCAGATAACTGCTCAAAGCTCGATTCCGCCCTGTTTCCGGCCCCATAGCCGAGGGTGCTGACTGGTGATGAATTCCCTGAGCATCATCAATGATACATCTCTACTTGATCTGAGGTTTTGTAGAGTTCTGGAGCCATTGGAACATTCTACAACCCACAGTGCTGTCATAACTGCACAGGAAAACTGCTCAAAGCTCGATTCCGCCTTATTTTGGGCTCCATAGCCGAGGGTGCTGGCTGGGAATGAATCCTCTGGGCATCGGAGATAGTAGGTGACTACTCGATCTAAGGTTCCGTAGAGTTTCGGATCCATTGGATTATCCCAGAATCCACAGTGGTGTCATAACCGCGTAGATAACTGCTCAGAGCTCGATTCCGCCCTGTTTTGGGCCACATAGCCGAGGGTGCCGACTGGGAATAAATTTTCTGGGCATCGGAGATAGTACGTGACTACTTGGTCTAAGGTTCTGTAGAGTTTCGGATCCATTGGATTGTCCCACAATCCACATTGCGTCATAACCGCGTAGATAACTGCTCAATGCTCGATTCCGCCCTGTTTTGGGCCCCATAGCCGAGGGTTCTGACTGGTAATAGATCCTCTGGGCATCAAAGATAGTACGTGACTAATTGATCAACGGTTCTGTAGAGGTTCGGGTCCGTTGGAACATCCTACAACCCACAGTGGTGTCATCACTGCGCAGATAACTGCTCAATGCACGATTCCGCCCTGTTCTGGGACCCACAGCCGAGGGTGCTGACTGGTGATGAATTCTCTGAGCATCATCAATGATACATATCTAATTGATCTGAGGTTTTGTAGAGTTCTGGAGCCATTGGAACATCCTACAACCCACAGTGCTGTCATAACTGCACAGATAACTGCTCAAAGCTCGATTCCGCCTTGTTTTGGGCTCCATAGCCGAGGGTGCTGGCTGGGAATAAATTCTCTGGGCATCATGAATGGTACATATCTATTCGATCCGAGGTTTTGGGAAGTTTTGGATCCGTTGGAACATCCTACAACCCGAAAAGGCGTCATAGCTGCGCGGAACATTGTCAAAGCTGGATTTCGCCCCGTTTCCGCCCCATAGCCGAGGTCGCTGACTGGTAATGACGTCTCTGGGCATCATGAATGGTACATAATCGCTTGATCTGAGGTTCTGTAGAGTTTTGGATTCATTGGAACATCCTACACCCCACAGTGCAGTCGGAACTGCGCAGATAACTGCTTAAAGCTCGATTCCGCCCTGTTTTGGGCCCCATAGCCGAGGGTGCTGGCTGGTAATGAATTCTCTGGGCATCATAAATGGTACATATCTACTTGATCTGAGGTTTTAGGGAGTTTTGGATCCATTGGAACATCCTACAACCCGAAAAGGCGTCATAACTGCGCGGAACATTGTCAAAGCTGGATTTCGCCCCGTTTTGGGCCCCATACCCGAGGGTGCTGACTGGTGATAGATACTCTGGGCATGCAAGATAGTACATGACTACTCGATCGAGGGTTCTGTGTAGTTTCGGGTCCATTGGAACATCTTACAACCCACAGTGGTGTCATCTCTCCGCAGATAACTGCTCAAAGCTCGATTCCGCCCTGTTTCCGGCCCCATAGCCGAGGGTGCTGACTGGTGATGAATTCTCTGAGCATCATCAATGATACATCTCTACTTGATCTGAGGTTTTGGAGAGTTCTGGAGCCATTGGAACATTCTACAACCCACAGTGCTGTCATAACTGCACAGGAAAACTGCTCAAAGCTCGATTCCGCCTTATTTTGGGCTCCATAGCCGAGGGTGCTGGCTGGGAATGAATCCTCTGGGCATCGGAGATAGTAGGTGACTACTCGATCTAAGGTTCCGTAGAGTTTCGGATCCATTGGATTATCCCACAATCCACAGTGGTGTCATAACCGCGTAGATAACTGCTCAGAGCTCGATTCCGCCCTGTTTTGGGCCACATAGCCGAGGGTGCCGACTGGGAATAAATTTTCTGGGCATCGGAGATAGTACGTGACTACTTGGTCTAAGGTTCTGTAGAGTTTCGGATCCATTGGATTGTCCCACAATCCACATTGCGTCATAACCGCGTAGATGACTGCTCAAAGCTCGATTCCGCCCTGTTTTGGGCCCCATAGCCGAGGGTTCTGACTGGTAATAGATCCTCTGGGCATCAAAGATAGTACGTGACTAATTGATCAACGGTTCTGTAGAGGTTCGGGTCCGTTGGAACATCCTACAACCCACAGTGGTGTCATCACTGCGCAGATAACTGCTCAATGCACGATTCCGCCCTGTTCTGGGACCCACAGCCGAGGGTGCTGACTGGTGATGAATTCTCTGAGCATCATCAATGATACATATCTACTTGATCTGAGATTTTGGGTAGTTTTGGATCCATTGGAACATCCTACAACCCACAGTGCTGACAAAACTGTGCAGATATTTGCTCTAAGCTCGATTGCGCCCTGTTTTTGGCCCCATAATCGATGGTGCTGACTGGTAATGAATTCTCTGTGCATCATGAATGGTACCTGACCACTTCATCTAAGGTTTCGTGAAGTTTTGGATCCGTTGGAACATTCTACAACCCACAGTGCTGTCATAACTGCGCAGATAACTGCTCAAAGCTCCATTCCGCCCTGATTTGGGCCCCATAGCCGAGGGTGCTGACTAGTAATGAATTCTATGGGCATCATGAATGGTACATATCTCTTCGATCCGAGGTTCTGGGGAGTTTTGGATCCATTGGAACATCCTACAACCCGAAAAGGCGTCATAACTGAGCGGAACATTGTCACAGCTGGATTCCGCCCCGTTTTGGGCGCCATAGCCGAGGGTGCTGGCTGGGAATGAATTCTCTGGGCATCGGAGATAGTGGGTGACTACTTGATCTAAGGTTCTGTAGAGTTTCGGATCCATTGGATTGTCCCACAATCCACATTGCGTCATAACCGCCTAGATAACTGCTCAAAGCTCGATTCCGCCCTGTTTTGGGCCCCATAGCCGAGGGTGCTGACTAGTAATAAATTCCCTGGGCATCATGACTGGTACATATCTACTTAATCTGAGGTTTTTCAGAGATTTGGGTCCACTGGAACGTCCTACAACCCACAGTGGCGTCAAGACTGCGGAGATAACTGCTCAGAGCTCGATTCCGCCCTGTTTGGGGCCCCATAGCCGAGGGTCTGACTGGTGATGAATTCTCTGAGCATCATCAATGATACATATCTACTTGATCTGAGGTTTTGTGGAATTCTGGAGCCATTGGAACACTCTGAAACCTACAGTGCTGCCATAACTGCACAGATAACTGCTCAAAGCTCGATTCCGCCTTATTTTGGGCTCCATAGCCGAGGATGCTGGTTGGGAATGAATCCTCTGGGCATCGGAGATAGTACGTGACTACTTGATCTAAGGTTCTGTAGAGATTCGGTTCCATTGGATTATCCCACAATCCACAGTGGTGTCATCACTGCGCAGATAGCTGCTCAGAGCTCGATTCCGCCCTGTTTTGGGCCCCATAGCCGAGGGTGCTGACTGGTGATGAATTCTCTGCGCATCATCAATAATACATATCTACTTGATCTAAGGTTTCGTAGAGTTCTGGATCCATTGGAACATCCGACAACCCACAGTGCTGTCATAACTGCGCAGATAACTGCTCAAAGCTCCATTCCGCCCTGATTTGGGCCCCATAGCCGAGGGTGCTGACTAGTAATGAATTCTATGGGCATCATGAATGGTACATATCTCTTCGATCCGAGGTTCTGGGGAGTTTTGGATCCATTGGAACATCCTACAACCCGAAAAGGCGTCATAACTGAGCGGAACATTGTCAAAGCTGGATTCCGCCCCGTTTTGGGCGCCATAGCCGAGGGTGCTGGCTGGGAATGAATTCTCTGGGCATCGGAGATAGTAGGTGACTACTTGATCTAAGGTTCTGTAGAGTTTCGGATCCATTGGATTGTCCCACAATCCACATTGCGTCATAACCGCCTAGATAACTGCTCAAAGCTCGATTCCGCCCTGTTTTGGGCCCCATAGCCGAGGGTGCTGACTAGTAATAAATTCCCTGGGCATCATGACTGGTACATATCTACTCAATCTAAAGTTTTTCAGAGATTTGGGTCCACTGGAACGTCCTACAACCCACAGTGGCGTCAAGACTGCGGAGATAACTGCTCAGAGCTCGATTCCGCCCTGTTTGGGGCCCCATAGCCGAGGGTCTGACTGGTGATGAATTCTCTGAGCATCATCAATGATACATATCTACTTGATCTGAGGTTTTGTAGAGTTCTGGAGCCATTGGAACATTCTACAACCCACAGTGCTGTCATAACTGTGCAGATAATTGCTCAAAGCTCGATTCCGCCCTGTTTTGGACCCCATAGTCGAAGGTGCTGACTGGTAATGAATACTCTGTGTATCATGAATGGTACCCGACCACTGCATCTAAGGTTTCGTAGAGTTTTAGATCCATTGAAACATCCTAGAACCCCCAGTGCTGTCATAACTCCACAGATAACTGCTCAAAGCTCCATTCCGGCCTGTTTGGGGCCCCATAGCCGAGGGTGCTGACTAGTAATGAATTCTCTGGGCCTCATTAATGGTACATATCTTTTTGATCCGAGGTTTTGGGGAGTTTTGGATCCATTGGAACATCCTACAACCCGAAAAGGCGTCATAACTGCGCGGAACATGCTCAAAGCTGGATTCCGCCGCGTTTTGCGCCCCATAGCCGAAGACGCTGGCTGATAATGAATCCTCTGGGCATCGGAGATAGTACGTGACGATTTGGTCAAGGGTTCTGTGGAGTTCCTGGTCCATTGGAACATCCTACAACCCACAGTGGTGTCATCACTGCGCAGATAACTGCTCAGAGCTCGATTCCGCCCTGTTTTCGGCCCCATAGCCGAGGGTGCTGACTGGTGATGAATTCTCTGAGCATCATCAATGATACATCTCTACTTGATCTGAGGTTTTGTGGAATTCTGGAGCCATTGGAACACTCTGAAACCCACAGTGCTGCCATAACTGCACAGATAACTGCTCAAAGCTCGATTCCGCCTTATTTTGGGCTCCATAGCCGAGGGTGCTGGTTGGGAATGAATCCTCTGGGCATCGGAGATAGTAGGTGACTACTCGATCTAAGGTTCCGTAGAGTTTCGGATCCATTGGATTATCCCACAATCCACAGTGGTGTCATAACCGCGTAGATAACTGCTCAGAGCTCGATTCCGCCCTGTTTTGGGCCACATAGCCGAGGGTGCCGACTGGGAATAAATTTTCTGGGCATCGGAGATAGTACGTGACTACTTGGTCTAAGGTTCTGTAGAGTTTCGGATCCATTGGATTGTCCCACAATCCACATTGCGTCATAACCGCGTAGATGACTGCTCAAAGCTCGATTCCGCCCTGTTTTGGGCCCCATAGCCGACGGTTCTGACTGGTAATAGATCCTCTGGGCATCAAAGATAGTACGTGACTAATTGATCAACGGTTCTGTAGAGGTTCGGGTCCGTTGGAACATCCTACAACCCACAGTGGTGTCATCACTGCGCAGATAACTGCTCAATGCACGATTCCGCCCTGTTCTGGGACCCACAGCCGAGGGTGCTGACTGGTGATGAATTCTCTGAGCATCATCAATGATACATATCTACTTGATCTGAGATTTTGGGTAGTTTTGGATCCATTGGAACATCCTACAACCCACAGTGCTGACAAAACTGTGCAGATATTTGCTCTAAGCTCGATTGCGCCCTGTTTTTGGCCCCATAATCGATGGTGCTGACTGGTAATGAATTCTCTGTGCATCATGAATGGTACCTGACCACTTCATCTAAGGTTTCGTGAAGTTTTGGATCCGTTGGAACATTCTACAACCCACAGTGCTGTCATAACTGCGCAGATAACTGCTCAAAGCTCCATTCCGCCCTGATTTGGGCCCCATAGCCGAGGGTGCTGACTAGTAATGAATTCTATGGGCATCATGAATGGTACATATCTCTTCGATCCGAGGTTCTGGGGAGTTTTGGATCCATTGGAACATCCTACAACCCGAAAAGGCGTCATAACTGAGCGGAACATTGTCACAGCTGGATTCCGCCCCGTTTTGGGCGCCATAGCCGAGGGTGCTGGCTGGGAATGAATTCTCTGGGCATCGGAGATAGTGGGTGACTACTTGATCTAAGGTTCTGTAGAGTTTCGGATCCATTGGATTGTCCCACAATCCACATTGCGTCATAACCGCCTAGATAACTGCTCAAAGCTCGATTCCGCCCTGTTTTGGGCCCCATAGCCGAGGGTGCTGACTAGTAATAAATTCCCTGGGCATCATGACTGGTACATATCTACTTAATCTGAGGTTTTTCAGAGATTTGGGTCCACTGGAACGTCCTACAACCCACAGTGGCGTCAAGACTGCGGAGATAACTGCTCAGAGCTCGATTCCGCCCTGTTTGGGGCCCCATAGCCGAGGGTCTGACTGGTGATGAATTCTCTGAGCATCATCAATGATACATATCTACTTGATCTGAGGTTTTGTGGAATTCTGGAGCCATTGGAACACTCTGAAACCTACAGTGCTGCCATAACTGCACAGATAACTGCTCAAAGCTCGATTCCGCCTTATTTTGGGCTCCATAGCCGAGGATGCTGGTTGGGAATGAATCCTCTGGGCATCGGAGATAGTACGTGACTACTTGATCTAAGGTTCTGTAGAGATTCGGTTCCATTGGATTATCCCACAATCCACAGTGGTGTCATCACTGCGCAGATAGCTGCTCAGAGCTCGATTCCGCCCTGTTTTGGGCCCCATAGCCGAGGGTGCTGACTGGTGATGAATTCTCTGCGCATCATCAATAATACATATCTACTTGATCTAAGGTTTTGTAGAGTTCTGGATCCATTGGAACATCCGACAACCCACAGTGCTGTCATAACTGCGCAGATAACTGCTCAAAGCTCCATTCCGCCCTGATTTGGGCCCCATAGCCGAGGGTGCTGACTAGTAATGAATTCTATGGGCATCATGAATGGTACATATCTCTTCGATCCGAGGTTCTGGGGAGTTTTGGATCCATTGGAACATCCTACAACCCGAAAAGGCGTCATAACTGAGCGGAACATTGTCAAAGCTGGATTCCGCCCCGTTTTGGGCGCCATAGCCGAGGGTGCTGGCTGGGAATGAATTCTCTGGGCATCGGAGATAGTAGGTGACTACTTGATCTAAGGTTCTGTAGAGTTTCGGATCCATTGGATTGTCCCACAATCCACATTGCGTCATAACCGCCTAGATAACTGCTCAAAGCTCGATTCCGCCCTGTTTTGGGCCCCATAGCCGAGGGTGCTGACTAGTAATAAATTCCCTGGGCATCATGACTGGTACATATCTACTCAATCTAAAGTTTTTCAGAGATTTGGGTCCACTGGAACGTCCTACAACCCACAGTGGCGTCAAGACTGCGGAGATAACTGCTCAGAGCTCGATTCCGCCCTGTTTGGGGCCCCATAGCCGAGGGTCTGACTGGTGATGAATTCTCTGAGCATCATCAATGATACATATCTACTTGATCTGAGGTTTTGTAGAGTTCTGGAGCCATTGGAACATTCTACAACCCACAGTGCTGTCATAACTGTGCAGATAATTGCTCAAAGCTCGATTCCGCCCTGTTTTGGACCCCATAGTCGAAGGTGCTGACTGGTAATGAATACTCTGTGTATCATGAATGGTACCCGACCACTGCATCTAAGGTTTCGTAGAGTTTTAGATCCATTGAAACATCCTAGAACCCCCAGTGCTGTCATAACTCCACAGATAACTGCTCAAAGCTCCATTCCGGCCTGTTTGGGGCCCCATAGCCGAGGGTGCTGACTAGTAATGAATTCTCTGGGCCTCATTAATGGTACATATCTTTTTGATCCGAGGTTTTGGGGAGTTTTGGATCCATTGGAACATCCTACAACCCGAAAAGGCGTCATAACTGCGCGGAACATGCTCAAAGCTGGATTCCGCCGCGTTTTGCGCCCCATAGCCGAAGACGCTGGCTGATAATGAATCCTCTGGGCATCGGAGATAGTACGTGACGATTTGGTCAAGGGTTCTGTGGAGTTCCTGGTCCATTGGAACATCCTACAACCCACAGTGGTGTCATCACTGCGCAGATAACTGCTCAGAGCTCGATTCCGCCCTGTTTTCGGCCCCATAGCCGAGGGTGCTGACTGGTGATGAATTCTCTGAGCATCATCAATGATACATCTCTACTTGATCTGAGGTTTTGTGGAATTCTGGAGCCATTGGAACACTCTGAAACCCACAGTGCTGCCATAACTGCACAGATAACTGCTCAAAGCTCGATTCCGCCTTATTTTGGGCTCCATAGCCGAGGGTGCTGGTTGGGAATGAATCCTCTGGGCATCGGAGATAGTACGTGACTACTTGATCTAAGGTTCTGTAGAGATTCGGATCCATTGGATTATCCCAGAATCCACAGTGGTGTCATCACTGCGCAGATAGCTGCTCAGAGCTCGATTCCGCCCTGTTTTGGGCCACATAGCCGAGGGTGCCGACTGGGAATAAATTTTCTGGGCATCGGAGATAGTACGTGACTACTTGGTCTAAGGTTCTGTAGAGTTTCGGATCCATTGGATTGTCCCACAATCCACATTGCGTCATAACCGCGTAGATAACTGCTCAATGCTCGATTCCGCCCTGTTTTGGGCCCCATAGCCGAGGGTTCTGACTGGTAATAGATCCTCTGGGCATCAAAGATAGTACGTGACTAATTGATCAACGGTTCTGTAGAGGTTCGGGTCCGTTGGAACATCCTACAACCCACAGTGGTGTCATCACTGCGCAGATAACTGCTCAATGCACGATTCCGCCCTGTTCTGGGACCCACAGCCGAGGGTGCTGACTGGTGATGAATTCTCTGAGCATCATCAATGATACATATCTAATTGATCTGAGGTTTTGTAGAGTTCTGGAGCCATTGGAACATCCTACAACCCACAGTGCTGTCATAACTGCACAGATAACTGCTCAAAGCTCGATTCCGCCTTGTTTTGGGCTCCATAGCCGAGGGTGCTGGCTGGGAATAAATTCTCTGGGCATCATGAATGGTACATATCTATTCGATCCGAGGTTTTGGGAAGTTTTGGATCCGTTGGAACATCCTACAACCCGAAAAGGCGTCATAGCTGCGCGGAACATTGTCAAAGCTGGATTTCGCCCCGTTTCCGCCCCATAGCCGAGGTCGCTGACTGGTAATGACGTCTCTGGGCATCATGAATGGTACATAATCGCTTGATCTGAGGTTCTGTAGAGTTTTGGATTCATTGGAACATCCTACACCCCACAGTGCAGTCGGAACTGCGCAGATAACTGCTTAAAGCTCGATTCCGCCCTGTTTTGGGCCCCATAGCCGAGGGTGCTGGCTGGTAATGAATTCTCTGGGCATCATAAATGGTACATATCTACTTGATCTGAGGTTTTAGGGAGTTTTGGATCCATTGGAACATCCTACAACCCGAAAAGGCGTCATAACTGCGCGGAACATTGTCAAAGCTGGATTTCGCCCCGTTTTGGGCCCCATACCCGAGGGTGCTGACTGGTGATAGATACTCTGGGCATGCAAGATAGTACATGACTACTCGATCGAGGGTTCTGTGTAGTTTCGGGTCCATTGGAACATCTTACAACCCACAGTGGTGTCATCTCTCCGCAGATAACTGCTCAAAGCTCGATTCCGCCCTGTTTCCGGCCCCATAGCCGAGGGTGCTGACTGGTGATGAATTCTCTGAGCATCATCAATGATACATCTCTACTTGATCTGAGGTTTTGGAGAGTTCTGGAGCCATTGGAACATTCTACAACCCACAGTGCTGTCATAACTGCACAGGAAAACTGCTCAAAGCTCGATTCCGCCTTATTTTGGGCTCCATAGCCGAGGGTGCTGGCTGGGAATGAATCCTCTGGGCATCGGAGATAGTAGGTGACTACTCGATCTAAGGTTCCGTAGAGTTTCGGATCCATTGGATTATCCCACAATCCACAGTGGTGTCATAACCGCGTAGATAACTGCTCAGAGCTCGATTCCGCCCTGTTTTGGGCCACATAGCCGAGGGTGCCGACTGGGAATAAATTTTCTGGGCATCGGAGATAGTACGTGACTACTTGGTCTAAGGTTCTGTAGAGTTTCGGATCCATTGGATTGTCCCACAATCCACATTGCGTCATAACCGCGTAGATGACTGCTCAAAGCTCGATTCCGCCCTGTTTTGGGCCCCATAGCCGAGGGTTCTGACTGGTAATAGATCCTCTGGGCATCAAAGATAGTACGTGACTAATTGATCAACGGTTCTGTAGAGGTTCGGGTCCGTTGGAACATCCTACAACCCACAGTGGTGTCATCACTGCGCAGATAACTGCTCAATGCACGATTCCGCCCTGTTCTGGGACCCACAGCCGAGGGTGCTGACTGGTGATGAATTCTCTGAGCATCATCAATGATACATATCTACTTGATCTGAGATTTTGGGTAGTTTTGGATCCATTGGAACATCCTACAACCCACAGTGCTGACAAAACTGTGCAGATATTTGCTCTAAGCTCGATTGCGCCCTGTTTTTGGCCCCATAATCGATGGTGCTGACTGGTAATGAATTCTCTGTGCATCATGAATGGTACCTGACCACTTCATCTAAGGTTTCGTGAAGTTTTGGATCCGTTGGAACATTCTACAACCCACAGTGCTGTCATAACTGCGCAGATAACTGCTCAAAGCTCCATTCCGCCCTGATTTGGGCCCCATAGCCGAGGGTGCTGACTAGTAATGAATTCTATGGGCATCATGAATGGTACATATCTCTTCGATCCGAGGTTCTGGGGAGTTTTGGATCCATTGGAACATCCTACAACCCGAAAAGGCGTCATAACTGAGCGGAACATTGTCACAGCTGGATTCCGCCCCGTTTTGGGCGCCATAGCCGAGGGTGCTGGCTGGGAATGAATTCTCTGGGCATCGGAGATAGTGGGTGACTACTTGATCTAAGGTTCTGTAGAGTTTCGGATCCATTGGATTGTCCCACAATCCACATTGCGTCATAACCGCCTAGATAACTGCTCAAAGCTCGATTCCGCCCTGTTTTGGGCCCCATAGCCGAGGGTGCTGACTAGTAATAAATTCCCTGGGCATCATGACTGGTACATATCTACTTAATCTGAGGTTTTTCAGAGATTTGGGTCCACTGGAACGTCCTACAACCCACAGTGGCGTCAAGACTGCGGAGATAACTGCTCAGAGCTCGATTCCGCCCTGTTTGGGGCCCCATAGCCGAGGGGCTGACTGGTGATGAATTCTCTGAGCATCATCAATGATACATATCTACTTGATCTGAGGTTTTGTGGAATTCTGGAGCCATTGGAACACTCTGAAACCTACAGTGCTGCCATAACTGCACAGATAACTGCTCAAAGCTCGATTCCGCCTTATTTTGGGCTCCATAGCCGAGGATGCTGGTTGGGAATGAATCCTCTGGGCATCGGAGATAGTACGTGACTACTTGATCTAAGGTTCTGTAGAGATTCGGTTCCATTGGATTATCCCACAATCCACAGTGGTGTCATCACTGCGCAGATAGCTGCTCAGAGCTCGATTCCGCCCTGTTTTGGGCCCCATAGCCGAGGGTGCTGACTGGTGATGAATTCTCTGCGCATCATCAATAATACATATCTACTTGATCTAAGGTTTTGTAGAGTTCTGGATCCATTGGAACATCCGACAACCCACAGTGCTGTCATAACTGCGCAGATAACTGCTCAAAGCTCCATTCCGCCCTGATTTGGGCCCCATAGCCGAGGGTGCTGACTAGTAATGAATTCTATGGGCATCATGAATGGTACATATCTCTTCGATCCGAGGTTCTGGGGAGTTTTGGATCCATTGGAACATCCTACAACCCGAAAAGGCGTCATAACTGAGCGGAACATTGTCAAAGCTGGATTCCGCCCCGTTTTGGGCGCCATAGCCGAGGGTGCTGGCTGGGAATGAATTCTCTGGGCATCGGAGATAGTAGGTGACTACTTGATCTAAGGTTCTGTAGAGTTTCGGATCCATTGGATTGTCCCACAATCCACATTGCGTCATAACCGCCTAGATAACTGCTCAAAGCTCGATTCCGCCCTGTTTTGGGCCCCATAGCCGAGGGTGCTGACTAGTAATAAATTCCCTGGGCATCATGACTGGTACATATCTACTCAATCTAAAGTTTTTCAGAGATTTGGGTCCACTGGAACGTCCTACAACCCACAGTGGCGTCAAGACTGCGGAGATAACTGCTCAGAGCTCGATTCCGCCCTGTTTGGGGCCCCATAGCCGAGGGTCTGACTGGTGATGAATTCTCTGAGCATCATCAATGATACATATCTACTTGATCTGAGGTTTTGTAGAGTTCTGGAGCCATTGGAACATTCTACAACCCACAGTGCTGTCATAACTGTGCAGATAATTGCTCAAAGCTCGATTCCGCCCTGTTTTGGACCCCATAGTCGAAGGTGCTGACTGGTAATGAATACTCTGTGTATCATGAATGGTACCCGACCACTGCATCTAAGGTTTCGTAGAGTTTTAGATCCATTGAAACATCCTAGAACCCCCAGTGCTGTCATAACTCCACAGATAACTGCTCAAAGCTCCATTCCGGCCTGTTTGGGGCCCCATAGCCGAGGGTGCTGACTAGTAATGAATTCTCTGGGCCTCATTAATGGTACATATCTTTTTGATCCGAGGTTTTGGGGAGTTTTGGATCCATTGGAACATCCTACAACCCGAAAAGGCGTCATAACTGCGCGGAACATGCTCAAAGCTGGATTCCGCCGCGTTTTGCGCCCCATAGCCGAAGACGCTGGCTGATAATGAATCCTCTGGGCATCGGAGATAGTACGTGACGATTTGGTCAAGGGTTCTGTGGAGTTCCTGGTCCATTGGAACATCCTACAACCCACAGTGGTGTCATCACTGCGCAGATAACTGCTCAGAGCTCGATTCCGCCCTGTTTTCGGCCCCATAGCCGAGGGTGCTGACTGGTGATGAATTCTCTGAGCATCATCAATGATACATCTCTACTTGATCTGAGGTTTTGTGGAATTCTGGAGCCATTGGAACACTCTGAAACCCACAGTGCTGCCATAACTGCACAGATAACTGCTCAAAGCTCGATTCCGCCTTATTTTGGGCTCCATAGCCGAGGGTGCTGGTTGGGAATGAATCCTCTGGGCATCGGAGATAGTAGGTGACTACTCGATCTAAGGTTCCGTAGAGTTTCGGATCCATTGGATTATCCCACAATCCACAGTGGTGTCATAACCGCGTAGATAACTGCTCAGAGCTCGATTCCGCCCTGTTTTGGGCCACATAGCCGAGGGTGCCGACTGGGAATAAATTTTCTGGGCATCGGAGATAGTACGTGACTACTTGGTCTAAGGTTCTGTAGAGTTTCGGATCCATTGGATTGTCCCACAATCCACATTGCGTCATAACCGCGTAGATGACTGCTCAAAGCTCGATTCCGCCCTGTTTTGGGCCCCATAGCCGACGGTTCTGACTGGTAATAGATCCTCTGGGCATCAAAGATAGTACGTGACTAATTGATCAACGGTTCTGTAGAGGTTCGGGTCCGTTGGAACATCCTACAACCCACAGTGGTGTCATCACTGCGCAGATAACTGCTCAATGCACGATTCCGCCCTGTTCTGGGACCCACAGCCGAGGGTGCTGACTGGTGATGAATTCTCTGAGCATCATCAATGATACATATCTACTTGATCTGAGATTTTGGGTAGTTTTGGATCCATTGGAACATCCTACAACCCACAGTGCTGACAAAACTGTGCAGATATTTGCTCTAAGCTCGATTGCGCCCTGTTTTTGGCCCCATAATCGATGGTGCTGACTGGTAATGAATTCTCTGTGCATCATGAATGGTACCTGACCACTTCATCTAAGGTTTCGTGAAGTTTTGGATCCGTTGGAACATTCTACAACCCACAGTGCTGTCATAACTGCGCAGATAACTGCTCAAAGCTCCATTCCGCCCTGATTTGGGCCCCATAGCCGAGGGTGCTGACTAGTAATGAATTCTATGGGCATCATGAATGGTACATATCTCTTCGATCCGAGGTTCTGGGGAGTTTTGGATCCATTGGAACATCCTACAACCCGAAAAGGCGTCATAACTGAGCGGAACATTGTCACAGCTGGATTCCGCCCCGTTTTGGGCGCCATAGCCGAGGGTGCTGGCTGGGAATGAATTCTCTGGGCATCGGAGATAGTGGGTGACTACTTGATCTAAGGTTCTGTAGAGTTTCGGATCCATTGGATTGTCCCACAATCCACATTGCGTCATAACCGCCTAGATAACTGCTCAAAGCTCGATTCCGCCCTGTTTTGGGCCCCATAGCCGAGGGTGCTGACTAGTAATAAATTCCCTGGGCATCATGACTGGTACATATCTACTTAATCTGAGGTTTTTCAGAGATTTGGGTCCACTGGAACGTCCTACAACCCACAGTGGCGTCAAGACTGCGGAGATAACTGCTCAGAGCTCGATTCCGCCCTGTTTGGGGCCCCATAGCCGAGGGTCTGACTGGTGATGAATTCTCTGAGCATCATCAATGATACATATCTACTTGATCTGAGGTTTTGTGGAATTCTGGAGCCATTGGAACACTCTGAAACCTACAGTGCTGCCATAACTGCACAGATAACTGCTCAAAGCTCGATTCCGCCTTATTTTGGGCTCCATAGCCGAGGATGCTGGTTGGGAATGAATCCTCTGGGCATCGGAGATAGTACGTGACTACTTGATCTAAGGTTCTGTAGAGATTCGGTTCCATTGGATTATCCCACAATCCACAGTGGTGTCATCACTGCGCAGATAGCTGCTCAGAGCTCGATTCCGCCCTGTTTTGGGCCCCATAGCCGAGGGTGCTGACTGGTGATGAATTCTCTGCGCATCATCAATAATACATATCTACTTGATCTAAGGTTTTGTAGAGTTCTGGATCCATTGGAACATCCGACAACCCACAGTGCTGTCATAACTGCGCAGATAACTGCTCAAAGCTCCATTCCGCCCTGATTTGGGCCCCATAGCCGAGGGTGCTGACTAGTAATGAATTCTATGGGCATCATGAATGGTACATATCTCTTCGATCCGAGGTTCTGGGGAGTTTTGGATCCATTGGAACATCCTACAACCCGAAAAGGCGTCATAACTGAGCGGAACATTGTCAAAGCTGGATTCCGCCCCGTTTTGGGCGCCATAGCCGAGGGTGCTGGCTGGGAATGAATTCTCTGGGCATCGGAGATAGTAGGTGACTACTTGATCTAAGGTTCTGTAGAGTTTCGGATCCATTGGATTGTCCCACAATCCACATTGCGTCATAACCGCCTAGATAACTGCTCAAAGCTCGATTCCGCCCTGTTTTGGGCCCCATAGCCGAGGGTGCTGACTAGTAATAAATTCCCTGGGCATCATGACTGGTACATATCTACTCAATCTAAAGTTTTTCAGAGATTTGGGTCCACTGGAACGTCCTACAACCCACAGTGGCGTCAAGACTGCGGAGATAACTGCTCAGAGCTCGATTCCGCCCTGTTTGGGGCCCCATAGCCGAGGGTCTGACTGGTGATGAATTCTCTGAGCATCGTCAATGATACATATCTACTTGATCTGAGGTTTTGTAGAGTTCTGGAGCCATTGGAACATTCTACAACCCACAGTGCTGTCATAACTGTGCAGATAATTGCTCAAAGCTCGATTCCGCCCTGTTTTGGACCCCATAGTCGAAGGTGCTGACTGGTAATGAATACTCTGTGTATCATGAATGGTACCCGACCACTGCATCTAAGGTTTCGTAGAGTTTTAGATCCATTGAAACATCCTAGAACCCCCAGTGCTGTCATAACTCCACAGATAACTGCTCAAAGCTCCATTCCGGCCTGTTTGGGGCCCCATAGCCGAGGGTGCTGACTAGTAATGAATTCTCTGGGCCTCATTAATGGTACATATCTTTTTGATCCGAGGGTTTGGGGAGTTTTGGATCCATTGGAACATCCTACAACCCGAAAAGGCGTCATAACTGCGCGGAACATGCTCAAAGCTGGATTCCGCCGCGTTTTGCGCCCCATAGCCGAAGACGCTGGCTGATAATGAATCCTCTGGGCATCGGAGATAGTACGTGACGATTTGGTCAAGGGTTCTGTGGAGTTCCTGGTCCATTGGAACATCCTACAACCCACAGTGGTGTCATCACTGCGCAGATAACTGCTCAGAGCTCGATTCCGCCCTGTTTTCGGCCCCATAGCCGAGGGTGCTGACTGGTGATGAATTCTCTGAGCATCATCAATGATACATCTCTACTTGATCTGAGGTTTTGTGGAATTCTGGAGCCATTGGAACACTCTGAAACCCACAGTGCTGCCATAACTGCACAGATAACTGCTCAAAGCTCGATTCCGCCTTATTTTGGGCTCCATAGCCGAGGGTGCTGGTTGGGAATGAATCCTCTGGGCATCGGAGATAGTACGTGACTACTTGATCTAAGGTTCTGTAGAGATTCGGATCCATTGGATTATCCCACAATCCACAGTGGTGTCATCACTGCGCAGATAGCTGCTCAGAGCTCGATTCCGCCCTGTTTTGGGCCCCATAGCCGAGGGTGCTGACTGGTGATGAATTCTCTGCGCATCATCAATAATACATATCTACTTGATCTAAGGTTTTGTAGAGTTCTGGATCCATTGGAACATCCTGCAACCCACAGTGCTGTCATAACTGCACAGATAACTGCTCAAAGCTCGATTCCGCCTTGTTTTGGGCTCCATAGCCGAGGGTGCTGGCTGGGAATTAATTCTCTGGGCATCATGAATGGTACATATCTATTCGTTTCGAGGTTTTGGGGAGTTTTGGATCCGTTGGAACATCCTACAACCCGAAAAGGCGTCATAGCTGCGCGGAACATTGTCAAAGCTGGATTTCGCCCCGTTTCCGCCCCATAGCCGAGGTCGCTGACTGGTAATGACGTCTCTGGGCATCATAAATGGTACATAATCGCTTGATCTAAGGTTCTGTAGAGTTTTGGATTCATTGGAACATCCTACAACCCACAGCGCTGTCGGAACCGCGCAGATAACTGCTTAAAGCTCGATTCCGCCCTGTTTTGGGCCCCATAGCCGAGGGTGCTGGCTGGTAATGAATTCTCTGGGCATCATAAATGGTACATATCTACTTGATCTGAGGTTTTAGGGAGTTTTGGATCCATTGGAACATCCTACAACCCGAAAAGGCGTCATAACTGCGCGGAACATTGTCAAAGCTGGATTTCGCCCCGTTTTGGGCCCCATACCCGAGGGTGCTGGCTGGTAATGAATTCTCTGGGCATCATAAATGGTACATATCTACTTGATCTGAGGTTTTAGGGAGTTTTGGATCCATTGGAACATCCTACAACCCGAAAAGGCGTCATAACTGCGCGGAACCTTGTCAAAGCTGGATTTCGCCCCGTTTTGGGCCCCATACCCGAGGGTGCTGACTGGTGATAGATACTCTGGGCATCAAAGATAGTACATGATTACTCGATCGAGGGTTCTGTGTAGTTTCGGGTCCATCGGAACATCTTACAACCCACAGTGGTGTCGTCTCTCCGCAGATAACTGCTCAAAGCTCGATTCCGCCCTGTTTCCGGCCCCATAGCCGACGCACAGTGGGGCTAGAAATCGATTTCGGGACAAGATCCAGCGCCTCGCGAATCCCCAACCAATCGGAAGGATTCAAACGGGATAGTTCCCGTCTTTTGACACTCTACAAGATCCCTTCCAGGCGAATTCGATTTTGGAAGCTGCGGAGTCACATAATCGTGTTGGTCGATCATTCAAAAATCGTCAAAAATCGAGTCTCCTCGCTCCTGGCGGCAATGTACAATTTTCTGGTTGGGCCCAAAATACATGTTCCTGGTCACACTTGATAAGGGAAATACTCTCATCATTGCAGCACTCCGGCAACCTAATCTTCAATCAGGATTTCAGGCTCAACAACCTTGTTAACAAATCCCAATCATCAAAAATCGACTTTCTCCGATCCTTGCGGTAATGTACGAGGTTCTCAGCGGGCTCAAATCATAAGTTAGAGATACACAATATGTGAGCCCATGTCCCAAGATTGCGCGAGCTTCATGCAAGGGCTTTAGAACTCTACAATATCTCCCCCACTCACTTAGTACTCGAATATCATCGATATCTACGACCTCTTGGAGTATACGTCGATGTAGCATCACAAAATCCCTCCAAGGTGTCAACTCGACCTCAAATGCTTTTCGAACACCCCCACCTGGATTTGGAAATGATTGCAGTAAGGAGGACCTATTTATCACTCATCAGTACAAACTGATACTTCTTGCTTTTCGTCTTAATCGCCCTACTACACGATCCTGGGCCTCTAGAGCTTCCCGAATTTAATTCTCCGGGAAGGTATCTGGTAGAGTGAGGAAAAACGGAGAAAAGACCGTTTGAATGATTTCAATCGATTTAGAATTCGCGTTGCGCTGAATCTTGTCCCGAAATCGGGATTCAGCCCCACTGTGCGACGGTGCTGACTGGTAATAAATCCTCTGAGCATCATGAATAGTACATGACCATTTGATCAAAGCTTCCGTAGAGTTTCGGGTCGATTGGATTTATTTCCACAAGGGTGTCATAACTGAGCAGTTAACTGCTCGAAGCTTGATTCCGCCATGTTTTTGGCCCCATAGCCGAGGGTGCTGACTGGTGATGAATTCTCTGGGCCTCATGAATGGTACATATCTTTTTGATCCGAGGTTTTGGGGAGTTTTGGATCTATTGGAACATCCTGGAACCCGAAAAGGCGTCATAACTGGGCGGGACATGCTCAAAGCTGGATTCCGCCGCGTGTTGGGCCCCATAGCCGAGGTCGCTGGCTGATAATAAATTCTCTGGGCATCGGAGATAGTACGTGACTACTTGGTCAAGGGTTCTGTAGAGTTCCGGGTCCATTGGAACATCCTACAACCCACAGTGGTGTTATCACTGCGCAGATAACTGCTCAGAGCTCGATTCCGCCCTGTTTTCGGCCCCATAGCCGAGGGTGCTGACTGGTGATGAATTCTCTGAGCATCATCAATGATACATCTCAACTTGATCTGAGGTTTTGTGGAGTTCTGGAGCCATTGGAACATTCTACAACCCACAGTGCTGGCATAACTGCACAGATAACTGCTCAAAGCTCGATTCCGCCTTATTTTGGGCTCCATAGCCAAGGATGCTGACTGGTGATAAATCCTCTGAGCATCATAAATGGTACATAACTATTTTATCTGAGGTTCTGTAGAGTTTCGGATCCATTGGAACATCCTACAACCCACAGGGGTGTCATAACTGCGCAGATAACTGCTCAAAGCTCGATTCCGCCCTGTTCTGGGCCCCATAGCCGAGGGTGCTGACTGGTAATAAATCCTCTGAGCATCATAAATGGTTCATAACTATTTGATCTGAGGTTCTGTAGAGTTTTGGATCCATTGGAACATCCTACAACCCACAGTGGTGTCATGACTGCGCAGATAACTGCTCAAAGCTCGATTCCGCCCCGTTTTGGGCCCCATAGCCGAGGTCGCTGGCTGGTGAAGAATCCTTCGGTCTCAGTCGATGGTACCTGATCACTTCATCTGTCTCGGGTCCATGGGGACTCTTTTCATCCCCCGCATGACGTCTTGACTGCGACAAAATAACTCTAAACAGGGTTTCCCCTGTGTTGACCCCCATGATCGAGTTGGCTGATTCGTTTTCGATTCCCTATTATCTCTGAAGACTCATGTGTATCCAGCTCATCGTCAGACAGGTTTCCGTATGCGATTGAATCTTCTCATTCGCACGTTATCGCACAGAGGTAGCTCAGCCTATCATATATTTCTCATCTCGCCCCGCTCCAGCTCTCGTCCAGCCTCAGACCCAAATATCGGTTCCCCTTTGGTCTCGGGAAAATCTCGACTATACCTTTCGAGAGTAATGAAAAAATTTATAAATTCCCCCGTAGTTCTGAGTGTTCTCGAAGCTCCGCCTGTATATGTTGTCCGCTAGCGTAAGCTTACGCTAGCGAAAACCATCATATTTCAGCTGAATCTTATCACACGCATATTCTGAGGACATATTCTGAGAGTGATAAAAAAGTCATGAAAAATGAGCTATTGCACATTTCCGTACGATCTCTCCCCGGCCATGTGTTCGCTAGCGTAAGCTTCCGCTAGCGAAAACTCTCGTAATTTCAGCCCATGACCGGTAATAAATTCCTTTCTTTGGTAATAAATGAGTAATAAAAAAGTAATGAAAGGTGAAATTGGTTTGGGACCGATTTGTGAGTTAGTGTTCGCTAGCTTCAGGTACCCATATGAAATGCTGCAAGAAGGTAAAATTCTACCTGAAGCAAATGCCTTGAAATCCTTGAACCCCGTGCTAAAGGACGATTTGTTGAGAGTAGGTAGCAGAATCAAAAATTCAGATCTATGTGACGATGAGAAATTTCCCGTTATCTTACCTACAAAATCTACTCCGACGGAGCTCTTGATTCGATATTTTCATCACATCACGTTGCACGGTGGTACTCAACTGACTCTTTCTACTAGCAGACAAATGTTCCGGATTATTCGAGGGAAAAGTGCAGTGAAAGTTATTATTGATAATCGCACCAGTTGTCAAAGATACAGAGCTACTCCGCAGTATCAAATGATGGCAGCTCTACCTCAAGAACGGGTACTGCCTACGCGTCCATTTAAGAAATCAGGTGTAGATTACGCAGGTCCATTCAAATTGCTAGCTTCACGCATTCGCGGACAAATTTCCTACAAGGGTTATTTCATTATTTTCATTTGTCTTTGCACAAAAGCAATTCACCTTGAAGCTGTCTCCGATTACACTACAGAATCGTATCTAGCCGCGTTCGACAGATTCACGGCAAGACGAGGACCTTGTGAGCTTCTCATAAGTGATCAAGGTCAAAATTTGGTAGGAGCAGATGCCGAACTTAGAAAAATGTTCACCAAAAATTCACCCTACTCCAATTTCATTTCCCAATCCCTTATCAATTTGGGGACAAAGTGGCGTTTTAATCCACCATCCGCCCCACATTTTGGAGGAATTTGGGAAGCGGGGGTTGAGGCAGTGAAATATTACCTAAGGAGGGTAGTGGGAGAAACAATACTCACCTTTGAGGAATTCACAACAGTCCTTAATCAAGTGGAGGCATGCCTCAACTCTCGGCCTCTCATGCCCCTCAGCAATGACCCTTCTGATCTAGAGGCTCTCACACCTGCCCATTTTCTGATAGGAGAGCCATCCCTACTAATAGTCAAGGACAGAGTTACCAATGACAAAGTGTCACCTCTACGACGCCGGAAAATCATCACACAAATGGTCCAACAACTTCGGGAATGTTGGTTGCACCAGTATCTCCATACGCTCCATGAACGAAATAAGTGGACCTCAGTACAACCTAACTTTGCTGAAGGTGACCTAGTTTTAGTGAGAAACGAAATAACGCCACCATCCAGATGGCCACTGGGCCAAATAATCAAGACGCTCCCTGGAAAAGATGGGATTGTTCGAGTAGTGCAGGTGCGCACAGCTACCACCATCCTGGATCGACCGATTGTGAAGTTGGTGAGATTATTTCGCCCACAAAGTGAAGATGAAGAGTGATCTGTGCAGTGTTCCTTAGAATCTATGAATTTTTCGTTTTTTTTTCTTTTCTTGAAATCAGTGAACAGTTTGGATTATTTTCTCCAGATGAAATTGAATAATGACTCTATATTTTTCACTACAAGTGAACTCTTAATTTTCCACACTTTTATGAAATCCTTTGTTCATTTCAATGAAATCTATCCTTTTTTTTCTCGAGGTGGGAGGATGTTTATGTAGCACCGATCAAACAATGTCCGCGACAGCACACATACATTCACGCACACATTAGCTAAGCCGTCAAGGGGCATTAGATGCTCAACCGGCAGTAGAACCGACTGCAGTATATATATATAGACATTCAGCCGCTCGGCTATAAGCCTCCCGCTCTGCTCCGGTTCAATCAGTCTTCTTGTGGATCGCGAACAGTACGCACACTCTCGACCAACTCGAGCATGTACCATATTGCTCAATATAGTTTTGCGAACAGTTCAATTAAACCTCTCCTATAGTTCATTCTGCATTCACCTGAATCCAATCCCGCATATAAACAAATATGAACTGTAGTTAGAAGATAGAAGACTCAGAATGTTGTTTACGGAGTAGATAGGAACGTTCTGCTAAAGAAAATTTTGATGGAGTTCAGATGTCTCAGATGGTTAATTCTCTTTTCTGCTCTCTCTGTTTGAATTACAGGAACAGTGTACACCGCTACACGACCAGAAATAGTGTTCATAACACCTTCTGAGCGCAGGCTCGGAGAAGATCTTAGGAGGGCTCAGGATAGAGCAAATAACTGGGCTGAGGCATTCAAAGAGGCAACTTAGACAATGCTGGCTCAGAGGGATGAATTGAGAGTTCAAGCGGGACAGTAACAGACCGCTAGCTCAGAGGCTCAGAGGGAGAGAGAGGAGCTCAGGCAGACTGCAAGGGAGCTGTCAGATCTCTTATCAACTGCGTTTGGGAGTGCTGGTGGAAACACAGCCCCATCTTCGTCAACTTCAGGAGTAGCAATCCAACAAGACCCTGAGTTGACTCAAGATATTAGACGCTCAGACGCATCTGGTCAACGACGAGACAATGCTGTCTCAGAACAAAATCCTAGACGCTTAGAAGCCTCGAACCACCAGGCATTCAACTCTACACCTATTGCTACCGACTTTAAAATCTCACAGGTTAGGCAATCTCGTATAGATGCAACAACTCAGAATGATTGTTCCCGAGGTGAGAACTCAGGAGTGCTTTCTTTGAATGTTTCATATACTCTTGTAAACGAGTTAGATGCGACATTGTTGCGGGTGAACAGTACTTCAAAGTCATCAAATTCCGGAAAAGTTTCAGTTAAAAGGGATCACAAATTAACTCATAAAGCACCATATGATCTGTGGCTAGATAGTTTGAAATCAGAACTTCAGACAATAGATTTGTTAGATGTAATTGATTCCAATGTACCAGCAGTTAGATCATTTACAGCTCCAGAAATTCAGGAGAGGAAAATTGTTGTTCGCGACATAACTATAAATCATATAGATTCGCATTATCACAAGAAAATAATTAAAATCAGAAGTAAATATGACCGATACGAGCGGTGAGACGAAGCTTTATCGTTTACGAATGCGTCAAAATGGATCGGTCAATCAGTTCTGTGATAGATTTGACGATTTGATGAGAGAGCATGAAATGTGCGGAACCAAACCCTTAGATGAGAGTGACAAGAAGGCGATGTTCTATCAAGCTGTATCGGATAACAGCCGCAATGTGCGAATCTCAGAAGAAATTATCAATGCTTTGAATACAGACATCTTTCTAAGTGAGATGGAAAATATTATGTTACAGTTTGGAGCAAGTGATAGATCTAGGAGTAACTCAGATGTTCGTGCCAACAGTGCTCAGACGAACAAAAGATGCCACAGATGCGCTAGACAGGGACATCTGTGGGCATCATGCCCTTTAGCAGCCAGGGGCTTATGGTACTGCTATTTTTGTGAAGGCGACGTCCCTCACTATGGTAATGACCCAAACTGCCCTTCGAGGAACAATCCAAGAGATGGGTATGTACCTGCAAATTTGAATCAAACTAGGAGTGAAAATGGAAAATCCCCTATTCGGGCTAAAGTTGGTCAGAGTAGAGGCAGCTTCAGAGACAAAGGTACTAGAGGAGGGATAGCTGGTGGTAGAGGTGGTAGAGTGGGAAAGAAGAAGGTCCCCCAAATTCCAACATCCCGGAGGGAGAAACGACAAGGTCAGGAGAGAGGTCGTCTGAGACTGGCAGGTAATTCAAATGTTCAATCTAGTTCAAATTCAAAGCTCATTTTCATAGCAGATTCGGGTGTCACTGATCCTATCATTGATGAACGCATCCATCTCAGAGAGTTTAGGAAAAGTTCAAATGAATTCATTCGTAGTGCCAATAAAAACGAATCGGCAAATATTACAATCGATGGTAGGGGGAATTTACACTTGAAATCAAACATTAACAACGAAACGATTCTGCTTTCTCATGTTGTCTCGGCTAAAGATGTTTCGGAAGATTTGATCTTTCTCAGACGTTTTGCAGATCTAGGTTTAGGAATATACTTAGATGATGAGAGGTCAAGTATTTTTGACAAAAATACTGGATCTGAATTCCTCAGAGGAAAATATGGAAAACCAAACTGCTTAATATCTTCAGAAGTAGTGAATGAGGTAGATGAAACTCAGAAGGCATCAAATAAAATTGATGCGTATTCATGTATAGCTAGAATTGGCACTGTCGACGAAATCCTACAACAATCGCAGACAGACATCATGGAGATAGTAGAATCGAGTCAAAATCCTTCAGAAGATTGAGAGAGAGAGTCCGTCTGAGATTGGGAGGGAGGAAAAGTCGGATTCCGTTTCGTCGTTAGATAACTCAAAAGATCAGATTTTAGGAGGGAATTTCCTGAAAGATAAAGTAATTCAATTGGACGAAAACTCTGGAGAAATGCTCCTTAAATGCACCAAACTTTCACTTAGCTCAGAGACTCAGAAGCCAACTGAATTAGACGAAGGGATGCTGTGGCGTTCTAGACTAGGACATCCATCACTAGACTATTTGCGAAATCTTAAGAAGAAAGAACCAGTGTTGAGTAAGGTTAGGTTTGATGAGTCCATACGTACATGTGAGATTTGCATGGTAGCGAAAATGGAAAAACTATCATTCTCAGAAACCAGATTCAGAGCTCAGAGACCATTAGGAAGAATCCACATTGACATAAGATTCATAATTGTCTTTATAGATGACCATACACGATATGCAATGGCCTTCGCCATCAAACATAAAAGTAAGGCAGGTGATGGCTTGGGGAAATTCTTGTATCACATCAGAAATTTATTGGGAGAAAATGAAAAAGCATGTTCTATCAGAGCAGATAATAATGCTGAATTCAAAGGAGGTAAATTCTCAGGAGTAGTGAAGATGGAGGAAATCAGCTGCGATTTTACACCACCTCACACGCCGGAACATAATAGTACGGCTGAGAGGTTTCATAAAACAATTCAATGGAAAATCAAAGCCTCGATGCTGGACTCTGGTTTACCAATGAATATGTGAATATTTGCATTGGAAGTTGCGGTGCATCTGTACAACAGATCTCCACACGAGACACTTGAGCTTGAAACACCGCTGCACAAGATAGTGCCGAACATCAACCCTCACGTTGATAAGATTAGACGTTTTGGTTGCCTCGCATATGCGAAAATTCCATTACCAAACTCGAAATTCTCAGAAAGATCCGTTAGAGTTTTCCTCGTAGGATATGCAAAGTCTGGGTACATTTCGTGACATCCAGAGACCGGGAAGTTCATACATTCTAGAAATGTAAAATTTATTAAGAGAGGGGTTTACAAAGAAAATCACAAAGTTCACTCAGAAGTTCACCGAGAGGTTCGAGAGAGTTTTAGCGTAAATTATGAGTCGTTGAAAAATTCAGATGATTCACAAGATATTCCTCCGGCTCAGATCGAGCCAGAAGTTCAGAAGAAGAGAGGGAGACCGCAGGAACGAAAGAATGATGAGAAGTCTCCTTTAAAAGCTAATGCCAAACAGCGGGAAAACCCAGAGAGGGAGGCGAAGACAAATAGACCTTCTTGGTCACATCTCAGACGTACTGAAGTCGAAACTCCTCTCGTGGATGTAAGTCAGGGCATTGAAAGAATTTATCCTAAGACACACCAACCCTCAGAGGCTGAAGATGAATTCGTGTATGATTTTCTAGCACGAATGAACAGAGATCCTACTAGTTTCAAAGAGGCCATGTGTTCAGGCGAATCTGAGAGTCGGAAGTCAGCAGTGAAAGTTGAACTAGACTGCATGGATGGAAATCAAGTATGGGAAATCGTTGATAAACCTGCTCGGGATCCTAACGGAGAAAGACAACGAGAGCTAGACTCTAGATGGGTGTTTACGAAAAAGACAGACTCAGAGGGCAACATCATCTATAAGGCAAGACTGATAATCAGAGGCTTCAAAGATATCAAAGACTACTCGTTGAAAGGAAAATATGCTCGCATATCTCGACTGTCAGTTATTAGATCAGCTATTGCTATTATCAACAAAAATAACTTAGAAGTTTGTCAGATGGATGTGAAAACGGCGTTCTTGAATGAGAGATTAGATGAAAATATATACATGGTGACTCCTGGAGGTTTAGAAGCGAGTGATGAGATCAGACGAAGCAAAACATGTAAATTGAAAAAGGCGTTGTATGGACACAAAACTAGCCCAAAGGAATGGAACGAGCGTTTCACTGAAGAAGCTTTAAAATTGGGTCTAGAGGAAGACATAAACGAACCATGTCTGTTCACTTCGAAACACCATAATCAGATGGTATTTCTAGTTCTGTACGTGGATGATATACTGTTTGCAGAAAATTGTGCTGCAAAGATAGATAGCATAAAATCTCTTCAAATTCTGCATTTGGGATGGAAGATTTAGGAGAGCCTGAAGTGTATTTGGAAATGAGAATAACTAGAGACAGAAAGAATCAGATAATAACTATGACTCAGCCGGAGTATATGAAGAAATGTCTGGAAAGGTTTGGTATGGAAAATTGTAAACCTCAGAAAACGCCAATGATAACTAGACAGTTGAAAAATCGAAGTCTTCAGAAGTTAGATCCTAAGTCGGATGTACTCAGAAACGTCACCAAGGCACCCTATAGAGAAGCAGTGAGTTGTCTTTCTTATTTAGCTGGAACAACTAGACCTGATATAGCAATCGCTGTAAATATGTTCTCTCGTCGACAGGAATTTCCTTCAGATGAAGACTGGAAATACGTTAAACGAGTGTTGAGATATCTCAGAGGTACCTCAGATGTAGGTCTCACTTTTAGAGCTCAAGGAGACAGTTCGACTGGGATGTGAGACTCAAGCTACCGAGACAGGGTTGATTCTACAAATACTAGTGGCTATATTCTGAAATTATTCGGAGATCCAGTTGCGTGGCGGAGCCACAAACAAAGTCTGGTTACTATGTCAGTTTGTCAGGCCGAGTATCTTGCGATGAGTGAAACTTGTCAAGAAATCATCTACTTAGACAAAGCGATTAGAGACATAATTGGACGGACCATGTACCCAGTTATCAAAGAAACCGACAACTTGTCTGCCAAACAATGTACTGAGATGGACGGATATCATAAACTCGAAGATTTTGATGATGATATCCAGATGTATCAAAAGGCACTGGCTGATAGGGAAAGGAGTGGTACCAAAAATCACATGGCTGGAACCTATAGTGATTACATAAAGCAGTGTGTGTTAGATGGAAGAAAAATAGCGAAATGGATTGAAAGTGCTGATTGCCTCTAAATGCTCACCTTAAACATTGATGTAAGATTATTAATTTAGAAGCATGATGATCTGGAACGGTGTAGCAGAAGTCAGGCATTCTGGTTCGGAAATCTCTGAAGAAATTTCCATAGCGCTATCTTCGATGAAACATTTTCTGTTGATTTCTTTTCTTAGATTTGTCAAGCCACCAAATGGAGCAAGACGACAATGATGAAGAATACTCTCAAGATGACTGGGATGACGAGGAAGCAGAGGCGCAGTAGGAAACAGCAACCATGCGGCTTGAAAGGAGGGAGTGTTGGAAATAACGCTTCAAGCCCTCACGATCTGTAGCTGCCAATAACATCAGGCAGCGCCACAGGCTGTTACTCCGCACCTCGTTCTTACCGTATGTACTACCATGCGCCACGTCGGCGCGTAGCTAACTCTCTATCTCTCTCGTCGTCGCTTCTTCATCGTCTCTCTTACTTGCTACTTCACTTGGATTGCAACACTCGCAGCTACAGCAACTCGTGTCTTATACATTTGATAGTTTTGACTTGTGTTTACCTAATATTTTCTTATTATAGTTTTGTTGCTCAGATTGTCAATTATTGTCATTATAAGATACTCAGACAATGTGGTGAATAAATAGTTAAGTCGTGCTCACATACAAGTCGTGCTGCCTTTATTGTGCACTCCAATGAATTTTCAGAAAACTGGTTAAGCAAAAATTACCAAAAACGCTTTTATGTCCAGAATAGAAACTTTGAAAACTAACTGGCAAAAATTTGAAGATAATCATGATACCTTCTTGGATGATCAAGATACTGATGCTGATGATAATTACTTCGAAAATAATGTTTTTGATACGGTTGAAGAAGCCTATGATGATTGCCTAGGGCTTTTCAATGATTTTTCATTGAATCTTGAGTCAGAAATTCCGCAAGCCTCGCGAAATATCCCTGAGTCAGAACAGTCAGATTTGTTCCAAGCAAAACTTCCCGCAATCGAACTCCCTACATTCTCGGGTGATATTCAGGATTGGTCAAATTTTCACGACTGTTTTGATGAAATGGTTGTTTAGAAAGCTGGTCTTGCTAACGTTTCCGAAATGAGCTATTTACATCCTGCTCTTAAAGGCGAAGCTGCCGAGCTTCTCGCAGAAGATTCCGCCTCTGGTAACAACTTTGAATCAGCCTGGCAGAAATTAAAAGATAATCACAGCAACAATCATTTGTTGGTATCAGAATTGATATCAAAGTTGATGTTGATGAATAAAATGGATTCGGATTCTGCCTCCGAGATAAGTCGTATCCGAAATGCTGTAAATAATATATTGAAAGCTCTCAAAACTCTCAATTGTCTAGTTGACGCTTGGGACCCATTCATTATTTTTTTGATATTTATGAGACTCACCCCATCTCTGAAAAAAGATTGGGAGTCTCATGTAGCTGGATCAGAGAATCCAAAACAGTACCCTGCTTACCAAACACGTGATGGATTCCTTGAAACGCAGAGATTAGCTCACATCCAATTCGAAAGTGCAAATCGTGCGACGGAATAATCAAACGATTTATCCCAGTCTAACTTTCCTGCAGATTCCAAAAGTCAAAATAATGGCCAGGGTACGAAAGCCAAAGATTCAAGAGAATCCCCCAAAGATGCTAAGGTCGTACATGTCAATCAAAAGGGCAAGAAGAAACTAAAAACATTTTGCAACATATGTGGAGGTCCTCATTTCTCCACATTTTGTGAATGTTACAAGACCAAACCCATATCGGGAAGGAGAAAATACATTGCTTCTATCAAAAGGTGTTTCAACTGCCTTTCGGCTGAACATCTACTCTCTGGATGCGTGACTGAGAAACGGTGGGCCGTTTGTAATGGCAAGCACCAAACCTCAATACACGAACCCAAACCTAACGCGAGTCATTCAACAGATCAGGTTCCACAATTGAATTCGAGATTTGGCTTTTAGTGAACAAATATTCTCCCCTAGCAAAACTCCTTCGCATCACGGTATACGTGATGCGTTTTATCACCAAATTACTTCAAAAACCTAGATTGACCAGGAGTAATGAGCGTGTCTCACCTGTCATTTCGAATTCCCCCAGAGTATCTGAAAATTTGATAGAACAAGTAGAAATTCGTCAAGCTAAACTAATTCGGACTCATCTGACTCAAATAACTTGCTTTGCGCCTGAACATAAGACGTTACAAAGAGGCAAGTCTGTCGAAAATTCGAGTCCTATTGCTAAACTTAACCCAATTCTACGAGATGGACGCATCTGCGTGGATGGTAGGTAGAGAAACGCAGAGATAAGTGATGATGAAAAATATCTTTCCATCTTGCCAGCTAAATCGACTATCTCTCTACATGGTGGAATACAGTTAACGTCATCTCTTATCAGACAAATGTTTCGGATTCTTCGTGGCAGGAGCCAAAGGAGTGAGAAGGCACATTAATATATGTAAGAGTTGTCTTACGTACAGAGCCTCACGCCCGTACCAAATGATGGCTGCTTTGCGTCGAGAACGCGTGACACCTTCTCGACCCTTCAGACGATCAGGCGTTGATTACGCGGGACCATTCCAACTGCTTGCTTCGCGTATCCACGGTCAAATGTCATTTAAGGGTTATTTTAGAATTTTAATATGTCTAGCTACCAAAGCAATACATTTAGAAGCTGTGTCAGATTACAGTACTGACGCTTATCTAGCAGCGTTCAAGATTTTCACATCTCGCAGAGGTCCCTGTGAGACAGTCTGGAGCGATAATGGTCTAAACCTTGTTGGCGCAGACGCCGGGCTCCGTAAGATGTTCAAAAAAGGGTGAGACTATAGGAGATTCATTTCCCAATCCCTTAACAATTCGGGTACTCCGTGGCGGTGGATTCCGCCCAATGCCCCTCATATTGGAGAAATTTGAGGAGCTGGGGTTAACGCAGTGAAACATTACCTCAGGACGGTAGTGGGACAAACGATTCTCACATACGAAGAGTTTTCTACGTTGCTATGCCAGGTTGAGGCCTATCTGAACTCTAGACCGCTGGTGCTCTTGAACGACGACCCATCAGACCTATCAGTTTTGATGCCAGCACACTTCTTGATTGGGGAGCAATCTCTCCTATTGTTGGAGAATAGGATCGTCGATGATAATATTCCACCTCTCCGTCGTTGGAAACGCACGACTCAGATGGTACAACTATGGGAATGCTGGTCCCAACAATATCTCCAAACCCTGCAGAGAAGAGTTAAATGGATCGACCCCCAGCCAAATCTTAATGTAGGAGATTCGGTTCTGGTCCGTTATGAGAATACCCTTCCAGCTCGATGGCCCCTTGTCCGAGTTGTGAAAGTGTTGCCTGGAAGAGACGGAAAAGTCCGTGTCGTTCAAGTCCGGGCGGCGACTACAATCCTCGATCGTCCAATAGTGAAGCTTGTCAGGCTTTCTTCAGTAGGAGACAATGACTTGTAGACTTGCAGTCTAATCGTTGATGCTGTGCAGTTCCATAGTACAAGATGAAGTGACCGGAAAACAATATAGTTCATAGACATTTTTGAGAAATCTGATTTTCTATCAACGAACTACTGATATCTAATGATCCTATCATTACTGATTGTTTACTTATGAAGATGAAATTTTGATTTATACTTTTGGAGTATGAAATGTAAACCATAGCTTCAAGGAACTACATGAATTGAATTTTCTATCCAATTTATTTATCATTCTCCCGAAGTGGGAGGATGTCGATGTACACACCGTTGATATGGGGATATCTCACGAAGTATGCGGTTTGGCCGAACAGGCCTATTTTCACGTTGTCAGAAGAACAGTCACGTTTTTTCCGCTGCTCGCATTAGATTATTTTGAAGATCCACTTATATTTAACAGTTTTGCATAATTCAAAAGACTATTACTTGCTATAGGAAGATACTGGGAGACGCTTCTCTCACGCCTCAAGGTGATGACAGATAAAGCGCTACGTCACGATTTTGCGCCACGCCACGACGCGCTATCGCACGCCACGACCCAAGAATTCATTCCAGCGAACCCGACCATTGATGGACTGGATTTATTGTTACAGTATCAGTCGTAGATTATGAAAATGAATCAAATCCATCTATGGTCGAGTTTGTTGCAATGAAATTTTGGGTCGTGGCGCACGATAGCGCGTCGTGGCGTGGCGCAAAATCGTAGCGTAGCGCTTTATCTGTCATCACCCTTAGCTCGCCACAGGCGGGTGGTTCACCGATCGATCTGAAAATTGGATATGTGATGGATTATAATACATGGAAACATATAATTTTCGCCCGAGGCTGTGCCTATCTATGCGTCAGAGTGGCGATGATTCGTTCGAGCGAACTCCGATTTTACTTTTTTTCCTGTATCACTCTTCTTATGGATGCAGCACTCGAGGCGGTGAATATTTCGTATCTGTAGAAACGACATCTTATTCTACATCCAAAAACCTACCAATATAGCCCAAGAACGATAGTGTGCTTGATTCCGCACGACGATGCGGCTTGAAATGAGAAAAGTTATTTTTGCGTAGATGGGGTCAAAAAATCGTTTTTCGTGTAGCACACGGAAATTTCGATTCCGTTGGGATTGGAACCACATGTAAACTGATACTTGTACCTCAAGAAATGACTATGAGAATCGCACATACTACAGCCTCATCTCAGTCGTGATGCGAGGCTTGTGAGGATTGACAAATGACAAAAATGAGCGTTTTGGCAGCTGAGGCACATCTTTATTTTGTACCACAGACCTTCAGAAGACACTGTAAACTATTAAACTCATCCCCTTCCCTATATTCCAACACCGAGGACGCCATGTATTCACATACACATGAGCCAATTAGAATTACGAAAATATGAGGGTCCCATCCAAATACATGGGAGAATCGTCTGTTTCCTCACAAATCCACGGCGGAGCTCCAAAATGATTTTACGCAAGTATTTCATAATTGTTTGAGCATTACTTGGACCAAACCAAAGTTCATGGGAGGTGTGCTGCCATTCTGGAAATTCTCGAAATTTCAAAGTCGAAATCGCATAGTTCCTGAGATTTGCTCATATATTGTACGCGATTACACTCACACAATCACACCCACCTAACATTATAGTCAAAAGCATAGTATACAACGCAATATAACGGTCTTGAGCCGGCTGCCTAGCTCCGATTTGCTCCGTTTCAGTTAGTCTCTGCGTGGATCGCGCGCGGCGCGGACATGACACACAAACCCGACCTCAGACTTGTAAAATTTTAGTTTCAATAAATTACTACGCACACATAATGGAACATACCATATGAAGGTTTATATCAGAGGAATCTTGGATAGATTGACTTATGCCAAAACTAAAATATTATTGAGGTGGGAATGTCCATTGAGGCCTATTATTCTATTAATTTCTTCGCATCAAGACTATGTTTGGTTTTGTGACTGGAAAGACTTGTCTGATTGAAAAACTATCTGACTATTTCGTTGTTATCCATATCAAAATGATGTGTGTAAAATTCTGTCAAGATCCATTTGAGCTTTTATCGCCAACTGAGATTTCTGTTTGATCATTGAGCCAAGAACTGAATTGCTGGTGAATAACAATTGGAGAAAGAATTGTACATGTACAGCTAGGCTAGAGCACTAACTCAACTCAAGGATCTTTAACTTGGCAGGGGTGTTCTTCCAACATCTTCCCCTCAAATCTCACTACTATCTGATGTGAACAACTCCTCTGCAGGGTTATACGCCATGAGATCCTTGACTATCAGTTCACCGAGCAATTGACACTAATTTCATTGATTGCTGCTCATATCACACCTTGGTGGGCACACAGATTCCTCCACAGCACATAAAAATCCATGGATACACACATGGTCACTGCTCATTATATTTCATACTCATGGAAATATGCCAATGCCATGAGCTGATATGGTAAGTTACTGGCTGTTTCTCAACTTCTTAGTAAGCAAGTTACTAAAACTTGTGCTTTTAAACTCTTTCAAATTATGAATGCACTATAGAGATTGCCCTAGAAACTCTTCCTCTGCATATACTGCTCATACTTGATGCAGTGAATCAACTTCCCTGGAACTTGAATTCAAAGTTGATAAATTTCACAGATTTTTGGAAGATCTGACTGAACTCACAAGATCATCAGAAAATCTGTTTCTAACACCAAACCTTGATTCATCAATCACACTCTTTCCAACTCGTCCAAGAATGTACACGTTTGGATAACAATGTTCTCACTTCAAACACTATTGGGAACTCTATCATCGGTATAATTGTGAATGAGAAAATTTTGAGGAAATGAATTATTGTGAAGCAATGGAACGAGTATGAGAAGGACTTTTCACTACGAATGATTCTACTATCTATTTGAGCTATTGGATATGTGGCTGTTATGTCTCGTGCATCAAATTCGGAGTTTATTTGGCTGAGGAAAAAGTCGTCTGTCAAATGGCAGAATGAAAACAATGTTAAGGTTACTCTGCGACTGCATTGCATTGCAAAAGTAAGGGGCTGTTCACAACAGGGCGTGCGGAACGCGGAACGGACAAGATTCTGAACCTGAAACACCCGAATTCGCTAACTGGCTAGTTCTGCGTAACAAGTGTACAGCTTCATTATGGATTTGAGGGTGAAACGTTATGTTGGTTTATGTCTGAATTGACCCGTCAAAGGCTAGTCAATGAGTCAGAAAGAACATCAGCGTTTGGAACTGCCACCGAGAGAGGATGAAAGGTAATTTTCATGCGGAAAAATCCGCGGAACCCTCTACAGAATCGACTATCACTGTCAAAAATTCAATTGATTCATAATCTTGTCAAAGGATTTTGGATCATTGGTGCCAGTCAACCATCCAACTACTACATGGAATAAGCTACAGTGGCTGTGTTGTCACGAATACAAGATACGAGATACTCTTTGATGGAAAAAAACAGCTTCTCCAAAGTAGCGTCCTGGCCATCATATCTATTTTCGGAAGTGATACCACCCACTCCGAACGTTTATACAATCTTTTCCTCGAAGTTCATGGTCTAATTGATCAAGATTTCTGATGGAAAAAATTTGTCATGGACCATCCTATGCCCTTAATCACGTAAGCTGTCCAATTCTACTCGAACTTGTGAGACTTGTCAAACGGACTAATGAGCTACGGGGTCGCATCCTCGTGGTGATCGAATCAACTCCACGATGAAGTGTTGACGTAACCCTCTGAACTGGCTCCTCCCATTCTGTACCTGGAAGTCGAGCACGAGCGATTCTTCAGCGAGGAGGCAAAATGTTATATCTAGTTCCCAAGAGACCCTATCAAGAATATCGAGCATTCTCCATACCAGTTCAGTGATGAAGAACCATGAGAGCCATCACGACGATATGTGCAGTGAGATTTGAATTCTAGTTTATTTGTGGGCAGGATGTTAACGAATCGTGAGAATCGCCATGAGATTTGAGTCCTAGTTTTTCTGTAGGCGGGATCAATATTAATGAATCGTGAGAATCAACCACATGCCAGAGTATTGAACTGCGAGAAGCCCATCTTTTTGAAAGTACTGCTGGAGGAAGTGTTTGCCAGCGAAGGATGCAAGAGACGGAGGGGATTCTACAGGGATGGGGGCGGGTCGGATTATTTCTGAAATGACTCTCAAAATCGGCCGATTCCATTAAAAGATGTTGACCCGGTTTTCTATCTCTCGTTTCCACTAGAATGAGATGTGGATCGGGTACCTGTCAGCACTAAAGGGGGTCAGGAGTGGCGAAGAGCAGGAGTTCAAAGTGTACACTTCATCGAAATGTTGGCTAAGCCAGACTAAGTCAGTTTCGAGCTATGAGTATGGTTCACATGCATATTCATTCACCTTCGATTTCGATGGACAGGAATTTGGTCCGACTGGAGGTGAAGCGACGAGCATCTCATCATTGGGTTTCAATTCTGGATTGAGGGTGAGGATTGCATCGATCTCGACCTAGAAGTAGAAAGTTCACTCATCATCCACATACATCTAAAAGGGAGCAGCTCCCCGGAAGAGGACTGCGATTCGGGAGAAGATTCCAACACGTATGTTCGCTCATCTGACAAGGAAATTTCAATTTGAGGTCATACCTTGGATATAATTTCATCACTTTTTCCCCTCCCCATGGCCGAAGCTCCCTGGAGGGGTGACAAGCGTGGTGCTTCCCCTCCCCTAGAGTCCCGCTCATCCACCAACCTGCAGACAATGATTGGAGAGACCTCTCCTCCGCCGCGGCGCGCTCTGCGCATAGCTGAAGGGGCTTACGGGGGGCTGAGCACTACGTTTGTCACCCCTGACTCGCTGATCCAAATATCGCCACGCACATAACCTACCTCCCGTATTGTATATTTTAGGTGCCAGCTCCAATTTTCGCCCCACCACACGGGAGCTCCCAACGCATAACACTGTCAATCAGCTGATTCCTGAACTTGAGCGGCGTAATAGCACGATGGGCATACCTGTCCTCTGTAAGTGCTACTGGTACTCAGAGAGGGGATGAGCAAGGCAACCCCGTGGGTAGGAAGGTGGAATCTGCCCAGGAAAGTTCGATATGAACGTGGAGAATGGATGAGAGTGAGCGCTGCAGTCCACACTAACAAATTTGAACATCAAACATTGGAAAATTGATGAATGGTAGTATTCGCAAATCGGTAACTAAATAGCTATTAATACTTCCTCTTAAGAAAATTTATTCTTGAAACACATATCCTTGGGACTTCATGTACACGCAGCACTTTGCCTGATTCTAGAACGCCCGAATGAAATGATGAATTAAATGGGGAATTAAGCGTTCGCAGTCATTTGCAATATTTTGAGGTGTGGAATCGTTGATGAATGATTTGGGAGAAATTCGTAACACAATGTTGTATGGCTCACTCATTTCACGTGCAATGACTCTATGTGGTGCTCCGAGCCAACGTCAGTAGGTTAGCTCTACGAATCTTTTGGACTCGATCCAGCATTCAGATACTCTTCCCACTCAGAATACATAGGAGTCCTGAGTCGCAAGAAGCACTTAGCGGGATAGGGAAGCTTTCTTCTTTCACTCCTGCTTGAGCTCACCAAGATACATTGGAGAGCGAGTCCGAGCTCAGGGAGCCAGTCTACCTCCTCGCTGCGGCCAGTTCTTCTCCCTGCAGCACCATCACTCCCATCATGTGTGCGCAACACCGTGCTGTATAGACCACGGTATTGCTACTGCAGTTATAGAATAGCTGGATACAGGCCGATGCCCAACAAAGGAGCCCCGTGCATTCATGGCTTGAGGCATATAGATACCATCGCTGCACGATATGCAGCCTTTGCCATGAACTCATACTTGGATGCAGCATTCTTATCCCACGATATTCTCTAATATTGTCTATCCGTACGTAGTGATTGCGGAGACCCCTGCCCTCACCCCTAATCCCTCGTACTCTTTCCCACTCCACCTAACACTCACCGACGCTGACACTGACGCGCTGATCACCACAACAAGCCGAACGTTGCGACGTACAAAGGAGACGCACCGGTCAGTCAAAGACGGCTGGCGAGCGCCTCCCCAACAGTCCCGGACTGGAATCCGCATTGATACGGCCATCTAAACCGGGTAAACCCTCTCTTCCTTCTCCGTTGGCGCCGGCCATTGGACAAGGAAGAGATCCACCAACTTACCAATCTGGCCCCGGAACCGCGTGAGCATTACTTCAGGACCGGTGGCGTCTCGCGCTCAGGACCAAGCGTCTCTCTTCTCGCGACTCGCAAGTGTTGTTCCTCTTCCTTCAATTTCCTTCCTACTCTTCAGTCTCCTTTCTTCTTTCTTTTTCCTTCTTTCTTACCTCTTCAGTCCATCATATTCCTCCTGGAACCATTCGGACCTCTTCTGTTTGAATCGGCAGTTTCACTGTAATTCGCCTGCTTCTAGGCACCTCACTTCCCTCTCTTTCTCCTCCTTATGGATCATCACCAGCTTGATGTATCCGGTGACTCTACCACATGTCTCCTGGTTGTGGAACGAGTACGGGACGAGATTCTCAGGTGTTAGTTGAGCACCCAGCCATTCATCCAGTTCGGCGCGCTCTCTCCGGGTGTCACTGCACTTGAACAGGGCATGCTCAGCGTCATCCCAGTCGTCCCCGCATGACTGGCATACTGGGGTCGTCCTCTTCTTGAACCTAGTTAGATAGGAACCGAAGCAAGCATGATCGCTCAGTGCCTGAGTCGTCCAGTAGTCCATCCCTCTGTGGGCACGTTCCGCCCACTTGGCTACGTCACGGATCAACCGGTGCGTCCATCTGCCATTCGCAAATGGCGAATCCTTCTCAAATTGCCACTGTTTGAGGGTGGTCTCCTCCTCGTTGTCGCGGATGATCTCCTTCATCGTCGGAGTAAGTACTCGTTCGGCTCCGATCACTTTCTGGCGGTCCCAGATCCTCATTCACTCCACGACGAGCAAAAGGAGAGGCGGTGAACTGGCCAATACGTGAGCCGCATCTGCCGACACGGTGCGGTAGGCACGGATACTTCTCAGGGCCGCTCCCCGGTGGACAGGCCCCAACCTCTTCTCGATGATGGTCTTCTCCACTCTCTTTCTCCACACGGGTGCACCATAGAGCATGATGGAGGTGCTGACGGTGTTGAGAAGTGCGCGCCTCTTTTCTTTGGGTCTCCCGATATCCGGCATCAGCCGCTGAAGCGCCGCACCGACCCTGCGTGCCTTCTGCGCGGCCTCCTGGATGTGCTTCTTGAACGACCACTTATCGTCAAGCCATACACCAAGGTATTTCAGCTCTGTCTTGCGTGGGATCTCTTGCCCGTTGATGTGAAAACGGGGTGAGTCAAACTTCCTGCGTCTTGTGTCCACGATTGCTTCGCATTTCTTGACAGCAAGCTCCAGGAGCCTGCTGATCATCCACTTGTAGACTCGGGCCAGCGCCTCGTTTGCGCGTCTACCCAAGAGTTCCTCGTTGTCGGCCCAGATTATGAGCCCCGCGTCGTCCACGAAAGCTACTATTATCACTCCTCCTGGCAGTTCCATAGACAGTAAACTGTCGTACTAGGTGTTCCAGTTGAACGGCCCGGAAACCGATCCTTGTCCAATTCCAGCGGACAGTTCCCGAATCTCTTGTCCCTCGTCGGTGTCGTACACCAGGGTCCAGTTTCGAAGATAGTCATTCGTGACGGCTAGTAGATAGGGCGGCACTTTACCTGCTTGGAATTGATAGACTCGCTCCCAGCTCGCCCAGTTGAACGCGTTCTTTATGTCCAATGCAATGATGGCACAGAATCCTCCTCTTCCTCGGTATGGGTTCTCTACCGACGCTTGAACCCGTTCTTGGACCTCCTCGATCGCGTGCACAGTGCTTCGTCCCTCCCGGAACCCGAACTGCATTGGTGATAGACCGGCGCTCTCTTCGTAGGCTCTCTCCACCCTGTTGAGCACCATCCTCTCGTACATTTTCCCGATATTGTCGAGCATGCTGAGAGGGCGTTGACCTTGACCTTTAGGTATCAGGACCAAAATAATAATATCTATTGTTCTTTGTTCGCGGGCAACGCCCATTACAAAGTGGATAGGAGATGTGTTCCTACCTCAATACAGTTGTATTTACCGTAATCTGATGAACAGGTATGATATAACTAGATGGGAGATAGGCATATAATATTTCACTGACTTAGGTCGTAAATGGAAGTGGGAAGATGTATTGCAAGTCTGTTAGGCTTTGAGCTGGTGCTAGGGCTTGTGATTAGCAACATCATAATTTGGCAAGCGCGAGTGCGGGAGTTGAAAGTGGCAGTTGTAAATAATGGATGAGTTCATGATAAACAGTCGTTGACAGTAAATGATCTGGCTTTTAACATGTTGGTTATGAAATGAAATATGTTTGGCATGTCTTCGGGCAGCCCTCTGGATAGAATTATGAGTACATTGGAATCATTCAGGTATTTGGTTCTATAGCTCGTATAAGCAGGGCATTCGTTAAATACATGGAGAAGGGTTTCTTCAGCACCGAAAGCATGTTTCCGTTCGGATAATTCTATGGGAAGTCGATTTTACATCAAATTTTTGGAACAGTTCTCCGGCTAATCTGCAGCTTGCTAGGGCTCTGGAATAGGACAGCGGGTGATTTTCCATAATATAATCTTCGCATGTTGGGCTATCAGGAAGATCTCTGATGGTTTTGTACATCGGGCAGTAGCCGGAGCTAAGTGCACTGGCGATGTTTTCGTGCCAGCTTGTTCTGGCGAATACTCCTTCTATGTTTGCCAGGGCTTTGGTGATCGCAACAGGGTCTTGGAGTTGCCGAAGATAGCTGTGCTCAGCTCTCTTTGGGATAATTTTCATTTGCACGACCCAGTTCAGATTATCGTTGGTAGGATTTCCGTCAGATAGCTCTTTGAGTTCCATGTACATGCGCTTGGGTAACCTTTTTTCGTCCATTTTCAGGAGCTTTACCCAGTATTTCAATGCTCTTGAGGCGACATTCCTACATAGTTTGACATTGCCGGTTCCGAGTCGCAGGAGGTAGCCGGGTGTAGATAGAGGAAGGCTGAGGTACCGTTTGTGACAATTATTCTGGATACGTCCGATTTCGTCGGTGGGGTTCAAGACCCAAATTCCAGTTCCATAGTGTACTGCGAGGTTGGGGATATACATATATATATATATATGAGTATATAATGACTATTTTACCGAGCAAACGAGTCGCATGAATATATATCTGCGACTAAGAATCGGCTCTGTTGCACTGCTTACTCTGCAACCAATACTTTCTCGTTATTGCTCGGATCGATCGAATACCTCGTACATTCAATCGATCAATCGGGGATACTGCTGCTTGGGAAATCTGCACTTCAATCATAAATGCCGAAAGGTCATGCTATTGCTACATATTATTCGTTAAGATCATGTCCTATAAGTTGCATGCGTGCTTTCTTATATATGACAAGCGTATAAGTGAAGTAGGTCAAAATGTTGTACATTCACGATTCAATCGACCACCACGCTGGTATACAGGCAATTTTCATTATAGCCAGAAGTGTGTGTACTCAAATTACAGCTAATGAACCACAATACATGGAGAAAGGATAATCAAGCCTAACGAAATTGGCTTACCCATGCGTTTGGTCGATCGAAGGTCAATTTTACGAAAAATTGCACGTCCAAAATACGCATGCAGAAAATCTCTACAATATTCACTACTGATCGAAATCTACTGATATAACACTGCTTTGTGATTGGTATGATACATATTCAAGTGGCTATCTCGATAGGAAGTTCGATTTCCGAGGGAGGGCCTGAAAATATTGAGAATAATATGTGGGAAGAAAATTATTGGGTAAACCTCTATGAAAAGACTCAGGCTCCTCTAACCATACTTTCATTAAAAATTTAATGATTTGAACTTTATTGAATTTTGTGCTTCTAGATAATTCGAATACCACGATCTCGATCGTGGACACAGAATTTCCGGGATGGAGAATTAATATTCGCACGTCAGTTGAATTTTTCTCAATATCACTCATGTAATCAAAGATATGACTCGTATCTTCGATTTATTCTGTATGGAAACTTGCCATCTGTCTTCGGCGCGTAGCGCACTAAAACTCAGAACCTTGCCGTCTCATATTCTGGACGGATTTGCCACTACGATGGGCAAAAATGAGTTTGATTCGCGACGATTCTGGCTCACGAAAAGACCTTAAATATATCTATATATTGGCCTATGCTTGGTTTGGCATCGCGGTGAAAATTTGTAATTAAGAATCTAACCCCCCAATCGATCCGTAAGCACTGAGGTATTATCAGCTGGTCATGAGTCTTCACCCCATCCTGGGTATAGAGACGGCCAGCTCGAATTTGCCAGTGTGCCCGGATATCATATAATTTGAGCCTTCGCGATCTAAAATTTGCCCAAGTTTTTCATTCCTGTCTGAGCAGGCTTACTCGAACCGGGGCCACGGTTATTGTATATTCCATTCCAGATACATCTCGAGGATGCCTTGTGGTAGAATTTTCATATTCTGAGAAAATATTGCATCCGGGCGACGAATTCCTTTTGTCTCGGGGAGACCTGCTCGTTCGTGGGTATGTAGAGTTTTTTCACTTCTGAACTGTTCAGCTATCCGGGCGCAAGAGAGCGAGCTTTGCTCGCGCAACGATCCATATGCCCTCGAACGGCCAGAGCCCCACTTCGAGACACTCTTCGGCGGCTTGGACCCTGCGTCGACATAGACACGCGTAATTACCATTACATGCAAATATCTTTCCGAATATCGGGATCGATTGGTTGAATTATAGTATATGTGAATCGATGAAGAACCGATTGGGAAGGGTATAGATCTATATCGGCTTTATACAACATGTTTCAGAATTCGTGTGTACACGCCGGAAAAATTTGGTAGCGGTGAGTTTGTTATTTCGATTGGTGAGATCGAGAAAGTTTGTTATAATTCCCTGATTTTGTAACTGTCGTGTGAAAAAACGTATTTCTTAGCGTTATGTCAGTAACGCTTGGTGTGTAATGCTTAACGGCTAGCATTACACCAAAGCGTTACATTGTGTATTCTGCTTGGTTATGGTTCGGAGGGGTGTGTATCTCAGCTGCTCTAATGTTGATTATGAACCGTGATTTCTCTTCGCGAGCTGTTGGAGTAGAGAAATTACAAATTAATTCGGTCTTCGCGCGAAGACTTTTGCGAGGCGCCCTTCCAAATATTTTCGCGTACGCGAGAAGTGGGTTTTTCCGCGTACGCGGAGGCCTTGCGATGCGCCATCCTGAACATTTCCGCGTACGCAAAGCGGATATGGTTTCGCGTGCGCGAATAATTTCCGGTTTGCGTGCCCGAAGGCTTTCGAGCGGCGCCCTTCCGAAAAATTCTGCGTACACGAAGAATGGAGCCTTCGCGTACGCGTAGAATTTCTGATTCCGCGTACGGGACGACGGCATTGAATTAGACCTCAGTTCAATACGAAGTACGAGGGCACCTTTCACGACTCCCACAACACAGAAACACGAACTCAACCGCGAAGAACACTGCGTCGTTGCTTCTACAAGAGCGCTCTTGAAATCATGCAGAGCCGCTGCCACCGCCAAAAATATCCGGTAGTCTAACCCCCCGAAGATACGGTTCTCATAAGAATGCCCTGACACGCACAGCACACCGAATTAATTCGTAATTTTCCGACGACAACAGCTCACGCGAGAAATGTCACGGTTCTCAATCAACATTAGAGCAGCTGACAAACATACCCCTCCGAGCAATAACCAAGCAGAATACACAAAGTAACTTCTGGTGCAAGGCTAACCGTTAAGCATCACACACCAAGCGTTACTGACATAACGCTAGATAATACGTTTTTTTCACACAACAATTACGATCTCACCAATCGAGATAACGAATTCACCGCTACCCAATTTTTCCGGGGTGTACAGGAATTCTGAAACATCTTGTATATATATTATGACAAAGCGATGCGATGGAATTGAGATGACGTGCAGCTAGATGTATATGCACGGTGGTTGATACACAAAACTTCACGCATATATGGGTTGGTATTAGTTTTACCGACACCAACATATATGATTCTACTAACACGACTAGTCTGATGTTCATCTGCCCAAGTGGCTGACTGAAAATGCTTACTTCTAAAACTTTGAAATTATCTGAAAATTTCGAACGTTGCAGTACTGTGGACGCCACTGTCGCGTCAAAGAGTCTTCGGGCTGCTGCGTAGCTGGTATATTGGCAATATGGCCAGTACAGGGTACGGGACAAATTGCACCCAGCGCAGAGTTGCCTTTGATTAGTGCGTTGTCTGTTGCATTTTTTAATAGACCTGTGGCTGAGAAGTTTACTTCTAGGTAGATAAAGTTTTTGACCGTATCCAAGGTAACACCGTTGAACTTGATGGGTCGGATTTTCTTCGGTCTTCCACGTTTTTGGTATGCCATGACCACGCTTCTCCTCTCTTTGAATGTTAGGCTCTTCGAAGTGCAGTATTCCACCAGCGTGTCGAATTTCTTCTGTAGGTCAACGGGATCTTTGGCTAATATTGTTTTGTCATCGGCAAAAAGTAGCAGTTCTATTTCTTCTTCTATTTTAGAGTGGCCTCGTTCTTTGGAGAAGTTAACCAGGTCGTGCATGAAGAGTGCAAAAATGAGTGGGCTCAATGAATCGCCTCGAAGGACTCCTTGTGTCACGTCGATTGGGTTGGTCGACGCGTCATTTTGGAGCTTTACTCGTATAGCAGCTTTACCGTATAGGTCTTGGAGAGTTCTGATGATCTTTGGACTCACCCCGGCCACGACAGAGTCAAAAGCTCTTTTGTAGTCGATAAAAGCAGCGTAGAGTTTGCCTCCGAGTTTAGATAGTGCTTCGGCAATTTGGGCATGCAGCGTGAAAATATTGTCATCGCAGGATCTTGATGGTCGGAAGCCGGATTGGCATTCAAGCAGGATTTTGTGTTCTTTAGCCCATGCGATTAAACGTGAGGCAATGGCGGAAGTGAAGATTTTGCATATACATCTGATCATGGCCAAGCCACGGTAGTTTGCAGGATCATGAATATCACCTTTCTTATGCACAAGGAAAATCTCTGAGTTACACCAGCTGTCAGGGACCGTCCCTGTTGAGAATATTTTGTTGTAGAGCTGGGTTGAATAGTAGATCCACTTTGCTGGTAGGAATGTGAAGAATGGGTTAGGCACGCCATCTGGACCAGGGGATTTATTTTGTTTAAGACTGTCCACTATAGTTTGGATTTCTTCTTCTGTGAAGTCTTTGTTCAACATGGGATTCTCAGTTCCGAAGTATGTTTCTAGTGTAATACACCTTGGTGGGAAATTCTCGTAGAACTCCTCGATAACAGTGCGTGAGATTGGGCCCATGGCTGATCTTCCTCGGCGCCTGAGTTGTTTGACAGTGCTCCAAAAACTCCGGGGGTTCGTCTTGACATTGGCCAAAAGTGACTGGTGGTGTAGGCAGAATGCAATCTTTTTCTCTTGACATAGTGCTTTGAAGAGCTCGCGCTGTGTCAGGAATTCTTCAAGTAAGCTGCTTCTTCTCGATCTGGACCATTTCTGGTGTAAGTTAGTTTGCTTGGCGTACGCCTCGATCACGCGTGCTTCTTATCCTGATTTGTGGAAACGCACCCTGATCACACAGATCCCCAAAACGAATATTTTAACGGACGTTACTGATCTGAGACGAATTGCCGGACTCTCTGAATGCTCAAAGGTCCTTGGGAAGATTGTCGCGAACCAGCTCAAGAAACACATTGAATTGAACAAGCTCTCAGATCCCTACGAAGCTGGTTTTCGTGAAGGTCACAGTACATAAACAGCACTGCTCGGTATATTGGACAATCAATGTGCGTGCTGGTTTCGACAAATCCATGTGCACGGTCCTTGTTCTCTTTGATTTCTCAAAGGCCTTTGACAAAATCCCTCATGACATACTTATTCGTAAGCTCCGTGCTTTCAATGTAGATGATCTTGCTATAAAGTGGTTCCTATCTTACTTAGCGGACAGATGCCAAGCAGTCATTGATGATGGGGGTACTGTATCAGATTGGATAAAGACAGGAACGGGTGTAATTCAGGGATCGGTACTTGGTCCCCTCCTATTTTCTACATTCATTAATGACCAGCCGAAAGTTCTACGCTATACACGCCACATGATGTATGCTGATGGCACACAAATATACCGCAGTTGCCACCGTCATCTCATAGAGTGTCTCAAACTTGTGGAATCGGATGTCAACGTGATACATACATGGGCTACTCCCAATGGACTGAGCATGAACCTCAAGAAGACCAAAGTAATGATACTAGGTAGCTCTGAAAATATTCTTCATCTCAACATGAGCGAGCTACCTCGTCTCATGATTAACGGTTTACCCGTTGATTTTGTGTCCGAAGCTAAGAACCTAGGAGTCTTCATAACGTCTAATCTGGACTGGGGAAAGCATATATCATATATCTCCCGCAGAGTATTCGGTACACTAAGGCAACTGTGACCTGATCAGCACGCCCTATCATTCTCATTACGGAAATCACTCGTCCAAACTCTCATACTCCCATTTTTTGACTATGTTTGCCTAGTTTACCACGATGTCACAAATGAACAGAATCTCAGGCTACAGAGAGCTCAAAATGCTTGTACGCGATTCGTTTTTGGAAATATACCATGGCAAGACCACGTAATCCCTACCGGATAAGGCTAGGCTGGCTCACAGTCAAAGCCCGGTGAGAGTACTTCCTGGCGAGTCTACTCTTCCAGACGCTCAAGACTCGTGAACCCTCGTACCTCGCTAGGAACATAATTGAAGTTTGTAACACCGGACTTCTCAGATCAGTCCGACTCCAAACAGGTGACTCACTGGTACCCAACAGCCGTACCTCATCCCACAGGGACTCCTTTCATATCTCTGCCTGCTATTACTGGAATAAACTCCCTAAACCTATCACCTCCTTGCCACGTGATTCCACCTCTCTCACCTCCTTCAAATCCCACCTACTCAATCATCTCATCAGTTTGGGGTCGGAACCTGATGTCGATCTGTAAAAGTACACTCTCCGGACACAATATCTGTACAAGCCATTTAGTGATTCTCACTTTCTGGGCTGGTTTCGCCATGCATTCGTTCCATTTTCCGCGTTTCCTTAGCACGAAATGAGATAGGCCGTGCCAACCCAAAAAGGAGGAATCACTCAATGGCTTGTACAGATATTTTGTCCAGCGAGTGTACCTGACTCTTACCCGAAAGCTTGTTGAGTAGTGAGCACGCATTATTCGAGCAGGAGATTTAGAGTATACGTTCAAAAATCGTTGCCATGACTGGAAACTGCTCAAACTAGTGATGAAGGTCTAATTCAATCCACGATCTTATCTAGACTTACGTATTTTATATTCATGTATATAGTTCATACATTCGTATATTTTTATATTTCATACTTTCATATTAAATAATTCTACATATTTGTATCACACAGATGTTGTATTATGTGTTATGCCCCTCGGCACCCATTATCCCAGGGTGATAAATTATCAATCGATCAATCAATCAATCTGTCTCTCTCTCTCGTACCTGAACGCCACGGACAAACAGCGGCAACGGATACAGCGACTGAGCAATTCATGTGTGAGATACATTTTTGATCTGAGGAGAGACGAGCACATCAAATTTTTTAAGGAGCGTTTGGGTTGGTTATGTACTGATTTGCGGAGAATGTACTTCGCAGCACTTTTAATGCATAAGATCATGCACCTCGGGGAACCTGGCTACCTAGCTGCGATGTTTACCAGGTACCAATCTGAACGCCCCGCACGTGGTGATGCAGAAGAGCGGGTACTCAAGGTTCCCAGTATGAGACTTGAGTACGGAAGAAGATCATTCCAGGTTCAATGTGCTCATCTGTGAAACTTTCTGCCTCCGGGCTTTCGAAAGCTGAGGAAAATATCAGTATTCAAAAAGGCCTTAAAAGATTTCCTTCTGACTCAGTCTTCTGAGAAGGTTGATGTGGAGAGGAGGCATTATTTTAATCTCTAAGCTGTGATAGGTTTGGGCTCTTTTCGATGAGCGTTTCCTTTTTTAAAAGAGTCATACGTGGCTACTTCGTTACTGGATTGTAATTCCTCTGATATTTCTGCTGCCCCAAGCCTTTATATGCCTTTCTACTCGAGAATGTTCTCTTCTCCTCGATCGTTCTAGTGAAGACTGATATATGTATATGAAAATGTATCTTATCATTCTCTTCCTGACTTTCATACATCTCTCGATGCCTTAAAATGTATAGTCACTTTCTGTGATAATTCTCATATTCCTTGACCAAAAAGACAAATATTTATACTTTGTTATATATTTATTATGAAGGTGTAACATATGCTATTGTATTTTTCAATTTTGCCCTCGGGCGAATAAAGGTTATCTATCTATCTATCTATCCATCTATCTCTCTCTCTCCCTCTGTCTCTCTCTCTTCTTTTCTTTTAAGGTGGTGAGAGGGCAAAATCTGCCTCAAGATCCTTCGGATCCGTCGCCAGACTCCGGATTGGTTCAGCTTACGCGGACTACGCATAGTCCACGCGGGCCATACCAGGCGGGACACAGGTTTGGGTGGGGCCCACCAAGAGGTGGGCCCGGCCGTGTGAAATCCCTCTCCCCTTGATGCCCGATACCTAGGGCATCGGGCAATCAAGAAGGAGATCCACCTGCATCAACCGTCTCAGCCCGGAACCGCGTGAGCATTACTTCAGGATGAACGGCATATCTCGAGCTCGATTGCGAGCGTTCCTCTCCTCCATCTTCTTTTCCCGGCCACTTGTCGTTAACCTCCTTGACCTTCTCTCCGTCTCTTTCTCTCTCTCTTTCTCCTTTTTCTTTCTTTTCAAGGTGGTTGTAAGGCGAAGACGCTGCGACGTACGAAGGAGAGGCACCGGTCAGCCAAAGACGGCTGGCGAGCACCTCCCCAACAGTCCCGGGCTGGAATCCGCATCGATAGTGCCATCCGAACCGGGTAAACCCTCTCTTCCTTCTCCGTTGGCGCCGGCCATTGGACAAGGAAGAGATCCACCAAATCACCAATCCGGCCCCGGCACCGCGTGAGCATTACTCCAGGGCTGGCGGCGTCTCGCGCTCAGGATCGAGCGTCTCTCTTCTCGCGACTCGCAGGTGTTGTTTCTCCTTCTTCGATCTTCTTCCATCTCTCCATTCTTTTTTCTTCTTCCTCCTTCCTTCAATCTTCGATTTTCTCTCTTCTTCCTTCCCTCTCGAGTGCATCATGTTCCTCCTGGAACCATTTGGATCTCTTCTGTTTGAATTCGGAGACTCACATCTCTCTCTCTCTCTCTCTCCCTCATACATGGATTGATCACATCTATGTAGATGACAACGACACCATTACTGACTTTCACAACAGACACCTGCCCAGTTTCGGTGGGCACTCGGTCATTGACGTCACCATCAACGTCTTCACCCCTACTCCGCCAAAAAATTCCTTCAAGTATAGGGATTTTCGTAACATCACCCCGGAGATATTGAATGACCGTCTGCTCCGCTGTGACTGGACAGCTCTTGAAAATGCCGAAACCAGTTTGGGAGATGCAATTCAATGCTTGAATGTAAATTTAATGATCGTTTTAGATGAATTAGCACCGGTAAAAACTATAAACCCGCGTAAAAATGATGCTCCTTGGATTGGTCCTGAGCTGAGGGTGCTCATGAAGAAGCGAGACGCGACGCGCAGGCGTTGGAAGCGTATGCAACGCAACCAGTGCAAGTGTCCTGAGCTTCAAAATGAGTACTTTCGGCTCAGCGAAGAGGTCAATCTGCGCATTGAGCAAGAGCGTAATTCCTTCCTTCAAAACCATCTTTCAGACGCTCTTGATCAGAACAAGAATATTTGGAAGGAGATGCGCAATCTCGGTCTCTTGCTCAAGAGCAAAGAGGAAGAACTTCACGGTTTCACACCGGATGAGTTGAACGCTCACTTTGCGGGGGTTTCTGTTTCGCCTCACGAAAATATCAATGAAGCAATGGACGATATTAACTCTGCACCGGAGGAGGAGTTTAAATTTAAGCCCACAAATTTCAATGATGTAGTCCTTGCTATTGAACATTTTCCCTCACAGGCCCGTGGGGTGGATGGAATTCCTCAAATCGTGATCGCGAAAGCTCTTCCGGCCATAGACGATCTCATTGTACACATTTCCAACTCCTCTATCGCTCACAGCATCTTTCCCAGGGCTTGGAAGCGAGCACAGTTAATTGCGCTAAAAAAGACTGTAGCTCCATTATCAGACTCGGACTCCCGCCCCATTGCGCTCCTGTGCTTCCTTTCCAAAGTTCTCGAGAAAATTGCACATGACCAAATCACGGAGTACTTGAAGAAAGAAAAATCACTAGATCGCTTCCAGGCTGGTTTCAGGCAACACCACAGTACGCAGACGGCTTTGCTAAAATTGACTGATGACATCAGATTAGGTATAGATAGGAAGAAGATCACCCTACTACTACTTTTCGACTTCAGCAAAGCCTTTGACACAATATCAACAACGAAACTGCTGAGTAAATTGCGTCAACTTGGTTTCTCGCGATCGGCACTCCTGTGGATCAAATCATATTTACAAGGTCGCACCCAGCTAGTCACTTCCAAGAACAGTAAATCTGATTTGCTCACAACCAATCTGGGTGTTCCACAGGGTTCCGTTCTCGGACCACTACTCTTCAGTTTGTACGTCAATGACTTGCCCGGGTTACTAGACGGAAAGTCGGTAGATCATCTCTTCTCACTCAGCGACTTACGCCCTTTCGGAATTTGAACATGTTAATTAAGCCCTTCTTCAATATTTTCGGGAAGTGATTGGAAAAGTTCCGAGGGCGTAATGGCGTTTACGCCTTTTTGATTTTCTTCCTGCAGTTACGCCCTTTTTGGGAATTGGTGATGGAGTACACCGAAATGAACTTTCAAAAGTTTCCAATTGATTTTTTTCATTTTCGTGTATTTAAAGAAGGAGTTCTCCACAGCTGTCTTGCTCACAATTTCTTGAGCCAAGATAGAGCTATCCTAAGAACATCACCAAAAAATTGGAACATTGGATGGACTGCTGTATTTTGCTAATAATTTTCAACTGCTTTGGCCGATTTCTATTTTAAAAACAGCATTTGGAAAGTGGCTCAAAAAACTATCGGCATGCTTTTTGTGGAAACCCTCTACGTTTTTCCGCAATACCTCCTGGCTAGGATACTCACAGGTCGAGATTTTGATGTCTCTATACTTCTTTTCCAAACTGTATGATAATGAACCGCATGTATGTGAGTTTTCAATTCCTGTTCATACTTCTCGAGCATCTTGGGGCTTTTTTACCCCCAAGAAAATCTCAATGACCTGGAAGAAGGCGTTTCTCTCTACAAAATTTCCTCCTGTAGAACTGCGCAATCACATTATACTTGTGGGACTCAATCAATCGGAAATGACTCTTTCCAGTATGACTTTGAAAACGAATGCTCGAATATGAATAAGAAATTATATAAAAAGCGAATTTCGTATCAGTAATCAGCATCTACTCGCAGAAGATGCTTATCACGTAGATACTTAGGTAATATAATAGCACATAATACAATAGCACATGCGACTTTGTCTGCGTCTCTAGGACTACTTTAGATCGATGGCTAGTCTGCTTTTTGCGAAGAACTTCTTTTGCCGAAGTGGATCCGGAGCATTGGGACTGGAGTGGTAGCTGTGGGATGATGGTTCCGAGTTATTCATTCTGTGAATTCTAGGCTAGCTGAATAATCCCTTCACGATTTAGATGCATGCGTCTCTGGTCCCATTGTATCGAATTGAGCCAAGCAAGGAATGATTTTGAAGGGATTGAATCGGTCTCCGATTGTAAACTGAGTTTGGCCCAAAATCTACGTATAGGCGCATAAAATTCACGTGCATGGGACATCCCTCCAGATTTCAGGCATTGGAAGTACTTAGAATAGATAGATTAGCCGGCTCCGAAATTACCACTTGTTGGAGTCAACATAATACAGTAGAACCAGAGACGTACGCAGTCAAATGTTGATGGAGCCTTCGAGCAGGCCTCGGTCTCACAGGTACTATTCTATACCTTGGAAATTTACCTTTCTTCTTCTCTCTACGGTTCGACTGCGCTAGATTAGTATCGACAAGAGAAATTCTTAGAAATTTAGACAAGTTATCGAATAAATATAGTTCGAGAGACGTAGAGTGTTGCGCATGTGCTGAGAATATGAATAACTGAATCAAAACTTGCGTTCAAAATGACGTTTTACGAATTCGAATTTCTGATAAGGGAAACTGCAAACAATCTTTTTCAATGTCGGATGATTCGGAAAAGACAATACAAGGCGTAGCAGGAATCGTTCTGATTGGATAATGGATGTGATCAAACGCAGTTGAGGCTCTTTCAATAATCAGGCAAATAGACAGACAGATCATCGATATATGGATGTAATGCGTGAGCGACAATCGAATGCTTTTGAGACCCTTGCTATTGTCGTTCGTTGATTTTTCATGTCTAACCCGTTTGATTAGGATGCGAACACTTCCCTGGGAGATTTTATGAATAAAAAGCCCTATGAAATACGTATCCTCCCAATACTGTCAAGATGGAATATGGTTTTGCATTAGTGAAGAATGATGAGTATAGCGCGATGTTACTCAACGCGCTCTGTTTACGAATATCTAAGTAATTTCTTGCTTCACGATATCCGTTGAATATATGATTCTAAACTTCTGATATCTACGATTTCTAGTGGTTCGATTCACTGCAGGCTGGAAGGCATTTAAACTAGTATAAAGAGATGTAAATTCGGAAAAAGGGCATAACTTCCAGGAATTTATGAGTAAAAGGACGTAACTCACATAATTTTATGGATGAAAGGGCGTAAAGGCGTTTACGCCCTTTCGTCAAATCGCAGAAAGGGCTTAATGGCGTTCACGCCCTCTTCAAGATCTCGAGGTTCGTTAACACTTTTCTCAAAACGGACTTTATGGGTGTTTAGAACACCCCTCAGAGGGCTCAAAGAGCGAGAGGCTGGAAAAAGGGCGTAACCGCCATTACGCCTTTTTTCCACACGGCCCCCCAGTTATCTAACTCACCCTGAACAACCCGCGCTCGAAAATTTGCACAAATGCATATAAGCGCCTCGATACAAACAATTATCCTCGAAAAACACGGACAAGCGACCGGTCGACCGATTTTAGATGGGATTTAGCATTGTCCAAATTCGCCCCCACTAATTCGTCCAAAAATGCCCCCACGCGTTCTTTTCGCAGAATTTTGATCATTTGGGCCCAAGTGAACCGATTTTGGCCCACGACGCGACGGCTCGAAGTCTTCGTTTTGTAATGTGGATTTCGACCCCAAAATGGCGATTAAGCTCGTCCACTTTCACAGAAGAAGCGTGAATCTTTGCGTTCGGAAGATAAACCAGGTGAGGCCCTCGGAATCACTCCTATGTTAGCGTGGACTCCCAGTATCGTTTTCGGAGGTCTAACTGCGATAAGAACCATTGTCTGTGATGGTATTGAAGAAAAATTTACGCGGCGGAAGCCTAGACTCGCCACCGATCGAGCTGTCTCAGTTATCCAATCATTCCACCGTCGGAATTCGCCCCACTCTCCCCTATGTTCGAAGTTTTTGAGACGATCCCAATGACCCCGTGACTTTTAGAAAAACTACACTTCTGGGGGAATCGTCTATGTATAAGGACAATTTTTGTAACTCGTGATTTTCATAATTACTCTAAAAGTGCTAGTCTCCGTCTCAAATTCTCAAATGTATTACTCTTCGAGTGAAACGACAAATGTGCTAGTCTCCGTATGAAATTTAAAATGTACTAGTATACGCCAAACGTGTTAGTTTTCGTGGTTAAGCCGAAATAGACTACTTTTCCTGGGAGACGGCAAAACGTGCTAGTCTTCACGGAAAACATACTAGTTTTCGTAGTGGCTCTAAAATGTACTAGTCTTCGTAGAGACCGACGATATGTTTCATATGCTACTGTATCTTTGTATTTTGCCCTTGGGCGAATAACTGGTTATCATTCATTCACTCATACTCTCTCTGTCTTTTTTTTTTTTTTTTTTTTTTTTTTTAAGGTGGTTAGAGGGCAAAATCTGCTTCAGGATCCCTCGGATCCGTCCCCAGACGCCGGACTGGTTCAGCTTACGCGGACTACGCATAGCCCACGCAGGCCATACCAGGCGGGACACGGGTTTGGGTGGGGCCCACCGAGAGGTGGGCCCGGCCGTGTAATATCCCTCTTCCCTCGATGTCCGATACCTAGGGCATCGGGCAATCAAGAAGGAGATCCACCCGCATCTACCATCTCATCCCGGAACCGCGTAAGCATTACTTCAGGATGAGCGGCATGTCTCGCGCTCGATTGCGAGCGTTCCTCTTCTCCATCTTCTCTCTTCGGCCACTTGTCGGCATCTTCTATCTTCATTCTTCATTGTTCCCTCTCTTTCTTCTTTCTTCTCTCTTCTTTCTTCTTTCTTCCCTCTACAGTGCATCAGATTCCTCCTGGAATCATTTGGGCCTCTTCTGTTTCAATCGGCAGAGTCACTGTAATTCGCCTGCTTCGAGGCGCCTTACTTCCCTCTCTTTCTCCTCTTTGCGGGTCATCACCAGCTTGATGTATCCGGTGAGTCTATCCCATGTCTCCTGGTTGCGGAGCAAGTACGGGACGAGATTCTCAGGTGTTAGTTGAGCACCCAGCCATTCATCCAGCTCGGCGCGCTCTCTCCGGGTGTCGCTGCACTTGAACAGGGCATGTTCGGCGTCATCCCATTCGTCCCCGCATGACTGACATGCTGGGGTCGTCCTCTTCTTGAACCTGGTTAGATAGGAACCGAAGCAACCATGATCGCTCAGTGCCTGCGTCGTCCAGTAGTCCATCTCTCCGTGGGTGCGTTCCGCCCACTTGGCTACGTCACGGATCAGCCGGTGCGTCCATCTGCCGTTCGCAAATGGCGAATCCCACTCAGTTTGCCAATGCTCAAGGGTGGTTTCCTTCTCGTTGTCGCGGATGATCTCCTTCATCGTCGGAGTGAGTACTCGTTCGGCTCCGATCACTTTCTGGCGGTCCCAGATCCTCACTCGCTCCGCGACGAGCAAGCGGATGGGCGGAGTACTCGCCAATACGTAAACCGCATCTCCTGACACAGTGCGGTAGGCACGGATACTCCTCAGGGCCGCTCTTCGGTGGACAGGCCCCATTCTCTTCTCGATGATGGTCTTCTCTACTCTCTTCCCCTACACGGGTGCACCGTACAGCATGATGGAGGTAGTGACGGTGTTGAGAAGTGCGCGCCTCTTTTCCTTGGGTCCTCCGATATTCGGCATAAGCCGCTGGAGCGCCGCACCGACCCTGCTCGCCTTCTGGGCGGCTTCCTGGATGTGTTTCTTGAACGACCACTTGTCGTCGAGCCATACACCGAGGTATTTCAGCTCTGTCTTCCGTGGAATCTCTTGCCCGTTGATATAAAACCGGGGTAAGTCAAACTTCCTACACCTTGTGACCACGATTGCTTCGCACTTCTTGACAGCGAGCTCCAGAAGCCTGCTAATCATCCACTCGTAGACTCGGGACAGCGCTTCGTTCGCGCGTCTACCCAAGAGTTCCTCGTTGTCAGCCCATACTATGAGTCCCGCGTCGTCCGCGAAAGCCACTATTATCACTCCTTCTGGCAGTTCGATAGACAGTAAGCTGTCATACTAGGTGTTCCAGTTAAACGGCCCGGAGACCGATCCCTGTCCGATTCCGGCGGACAGTACCCGAATCTCTTGTCCCTCGTCGGTGTCGTACACGAGGGTCCTGTTCCGCAGGTAGTCACTCATGACGGCTTGTAGATAGGGGGACACTTTACCTGCTTGGGATTGATAGACTCGCTCCCAGCTCGCGCAGTTGAATGCGTTCTTTATGTCCAACGCAATGATGGCACAGAATCCTCCTCTTCCTTGGTATGGGTTCCCTACCGACGCTTGAACCCGTTCTTGGACCGCCTCGATCGCGTGCACAGTGCTCCGTCCCTTCCGGAACCCGAACTGCATTTGTGATAGCCCACCGCCTTCTTCGTAGGCTTTTTCCACCCTGCTGAGCACCATCCTCTCGTACATTTTCCCGATATTGTCGAGCATGCTGAGAGGGCGTTGACCTCCTTGACCCTTAGGTATCAGGACCAGCTTCTGGCGTTTCCACTTGTGCGGGAAAGTTCCCGCGCTCAGACAGATGTTGAAGAGGTCGAGGAGTAGATCTGGCTTGTATTTGAAGACCAGTTTCGGAGCCTCGTTTGGGATGCCATCCAGGCCAGGGGCCTTGCCGTTCGGCATTCTCTTCGCCGCTATGAGTAGCTCTTGCATAGTGAAGAGCGGGATGGGGTCTTCGCTCTCCGTAGGGAACGTAACTCTGGGTTCTCCTGCTGGGAAGAGGTCTTCCACGATGGTGCGCAATGTTGCTGCATCGGTCGGTGCTGGGTTGCCCCTCCGGGGTCGGGCCTTTGACATGACCACGCGATATGGCGTGCCCCAGGGGTCTTCGTTAACCATGTCGCACAGTTCACCCCAGCACTTCTCTTTGCTCCTCCGGATGGCTAGAACGAGAGCCTTCTTTGCTTCTTTGTACGCTCTGTCATCTTCCGCCAGCGATGGTCGTTGCAGCTTCCTTGATCGCCATGCGGTCCTCCTTTTCTTGTTGCTCGTTCTTCGTAGAGCCTTGATCTCATCGGTGATCCAGTACTCTGGTTTCCTCCAGAAACATGGTGTTGTCCTGCGAGGCATCGACGCGTCAAAAGCTCTCGTGATGGCGGATGTTACCATCGCCACAGCCTCGTCCGAGGCGGAGTTCATCGGGAGATCTTCGACTGTTTCTATCGATTCCCGGAATTTTCCCTCGTCCAGCTTCCGTACCTGCCAACCCGTTGGTCGCGGTCTGCGTGTCGTCTGTCTCTGTCCGTCAGTCCTGAGTCGAAACCGAATATGTCGATGGTCACTCAGTGTTTCCGTGTCCAGAACTTCCCACGATGTCATACGTCCCATGAGCGACGGGCTCATGAACGTCAGGTCGAGGACCGATGATGGACCTCCCTCCCGAGACCGAGTGTCGTGCCGGTAATAGGTGATAACCCCCGTCTCGTTCGCGAGCACTAATCCCAATGCCTCCATGGCATCAGCGAGTATTACCCCCCGTCTATCACGCGGCCCCCCGCTCCAAGTCGGTTCCTTGGAGTTGAAATCTCCCGCGATTATAACTGGGCCCCCCCATTGCCTCACATCCTCTTCTAGGTCGTGGAGCTCGTCTTCAAATTCGTGCGTCTTGAGCGACGGCGAGTAGTAGCAGCTGTATACAGCTGTGCCCCCTATGGTCTTTCGAGCATAACCGCGGCCACTAACAGCTGGTTCAGTCTCGCGGATCGCGGGATTCGTGATCTGAATTACAGCGGCCCCCCAGTGATCGAATGTGGAACGGGAAAGTTCGCGCTTCCGAGGCGGTTCGGAGATGATCAGAACATCGATACCCCCTTCTTTGGCGGCAGTGTGTAGGAGGTCACAAGCGTCCCCGCTTCTCCTGAGGTTGGCTTGGATGAAGTTAGCCGTTTCTTCCCCCCCCTGCATCTATATGTCGCCCTCGTGTTTTGGTAGGCTGTGCAGTTGCTGGAGCCCGACCTGTGGTCAGATCTGGTTCCGATAGCCACGCAGCTGAGGTATTTTGGTTTCTCTTCACAGGTAATGGCGAGGTGTCCTGGTTCACCGCACTGGAAGCAGAGTTTCGGTTGACGTTCCTCTGCCTTCTCTTTTTTGCAGCCTGAGGCCTTGTGGCCATTTTCTAGGCAGTTATAGCAGCGTGGGATGCCTCCCTTCCCGCGGATTCTCACTCTGCTCCATCCCACCTTGGGTTCGTATCCCACTCATCTCTCTCTCTCTCTCTCTCTCTCTCTCTCTCTCTCTCTCTCTCTCTCTTCATTTTCATTTCTATCTTTTCCAAGGTGGTGAGAGGCAAAATCTGCATCAAGATCCTTCGGATCCGTCTCCAGACACGGGACTGGTTCAGTTTACGCGGACTACGTATAGTCCATGCGAGCCATACCAGGCGGCACACGGGTTTGGGTGGGGCCCACCAAGAGGTGGGCCCGGCCGTGTGAAATCCCTCCCCTCTTGATGTCCGATACCTAGGGCATCGGGCAATCAAGAAGGAGGTCCACCTGCATCTACCATCTCAGCCCGGAACCGCGTGAGCATTAGTTCAGGATGAGGGGCATGCCTCGCGCTCGAATGCGAGCGTTTCTCTTCTTCATCTTCTCTCTTCGGCCACTTTCCGGCATCTTGGCATCTTGTATCTGCATTCTTCATTTCTCCCCTCTCTTTCTCCTTTCTTCTCTCTGCTTTCTTCTTTCTTCCCTCTCCAGTCCATCACATTCCTTCTGGAATCATTTGGACCTCTTCTGTTTCTCTATCTCTCTCTCGGGCGCTGGTGAGTTGGAAAACACGTACTCTGTATAGCTCTTCAAAAAAATACGATCTCAACCAGAAAATCACTTCCCCGGTGGAAAGCTTTTGCAGGGTGGACCTCTCCTACAGGCTCTTGCACTTGGAGCATACACTTCTTGGCTCCACATTCGAGCCTGGGAGAATTATTGACCTCAAAAGGCTGCACTGGAGGATCATCATCGCCGAGAGTGACAGTGATGGCGCGCAAGATTTTGTGGTCTGTTTGGGGGAGCTGTCGATCACCACAGCTCCCAAACAGCTGAAATCAGCTCTTCGAATAGCTATTGTATTGTGTATTGTGTTCTCCACTGCAAACGTGCGAAAGTACATTTAATCAAACAATAACAGTGACAGTCAATCTGTGTGTGTGTGTAGTATTGTGACAAACAATTTGGTCCATCAATATTGAATAATCTTGTCTGGTCGGTGGATCGCTGCGAAAATTTTTGTTGCTGGCGCATGCGCACTTGATCCTCATACAAACTCGCCGCATTCAACCACTGGTTGCCCACCGAATGCCTGCGTGTACGGAGTGCTTGAAGCCTATTGCAGGTGAATTCATCTTATGAAGACTCTGAGACCTGCATCAACACATTTCATCCGGGTTGTGATCGTGCATACGTTGTTCATCGTTCTGCAGAACCCTGCTGCTCGCTATCCATTACCGGTTCCAAACTTCATCGGAAGGGTGTCGGGAAGGAAGGGAATATTCAGAACCACGTAGCGCTATCTACCGGCAATACTCCGAGGACACCATTCACAACTTCGTCGCTCTTTGGCAGCGACGACACCATCGCTGGCTCACTGACCACCAACACACCTATACAGCCCCCGGCTACGAATGATCCGCAATTAGTCTCCATTTCAGAGCTCATTGAGCGCAAGCTCAATGCATTTTCAACTCGACAGGAAGAACGCTTACAAGTACTGGTAACGCAGTTCGAATTATCTATCAGTGCACCAAATCTCAGTGTCGATGACTCGAGTGCCATCAGTAACAAGCTGGCGGATCATTATAAACAAATTGATGATCTGGGCGATAGAGTGACCCAAGATCTGTCACAAATCAGGGATGAGGTACGTGCTGTAAAAGAGAATTTTGCGGCTCTCCAAGTTCCGGCACCCCATGCCCCCACTGCTAATGTTCCTGCTAATAACATCATTAAGGAAGAGGGGGAAGTCATCGTCTCTGGAACACCATCGGACGTACAAGTCTCTCCACTAAGTATGATCAAGTCCATACTGCTTACCCTGAATCTGTCAAACCTAGTTGAAGCCGTGCTTGCTGCGAGACTTCTCCCATGTCAACCTGCGAAAAGAGATGGAAATGCTCCCCCTGCGTCTACATCTACAGCCTCTACATCTACAGTGCCGAGTGACTCTTCCAAAAGCATCGCAGTACAATTTAAGTCAGCTCCAGTACGGGACTATGTAGGATCCACTCACGTCGCAATTCCACAATTTACTGCTGCCCAAGCTTTGGGAGAGGCTTCATATAGCAACAAGATCTTCGTACGTCCACTTTATTCTAAATCTGTTCATGAGCTGTTGAAGAAGCGAGAGATGAGGCAAAAGAACTTAATTATATGCACCCTCGCATCATATATTATACCATTATCATGCGTAAAGATACAAACTCTCCACAGATTTCAGTCAGATCTGAAGCAGACTTGAATTCCTTCCATTCCTGACGAGTGTGATTCTATGTTTCGTTTCTATTATGGCAACCCTCTTCTCAAAATTTCACATGCAAATTTTGCATGTGAAATTTTTGGGGGGGGGGGGTTAACCCTCCTGCGCACAAAGTCGAGTATACTCGTCCTCATAACACAGGATCTCTATATAAACTCTGCGCAAGGGGGTTGATGGTCTGGTTACTCACTTTGATGGAATTGAGTTATTTTTGCATGGTAATTTGAGACATATCTTTGCTATCTCTGAGGTAAACTCTCCTCACAAGACTCTAGTACATCTGTTCATCTTCCAAATAATAGCCTTCTACGCAATGATAGGGCCAACCACCCAGGTAGCGAGGTGGCTTCATATGTCGACGAATAGCTAAAATTCAAAGTACTTGTGAAGTCTGAAAATTCTCGCCTTAATTCCTCTGGATACATCATAATGGGGATAGTAATCGAAAATGATGAGCTACTTCTCGGGATTGTGTATCGTCCACCTCATAGGCCTTTATCCAGACGAATTCTTTAATAATTTGTCCACATTCTTCCCTTAGTATGAGCGGATCATTTTAACTGGCGATCATTGAATGTCAACATGTGTACCAAAGACTCAGAAAGTGAATTTATATTGAGGGATGTGCAAAATCTTGCACTAGAACTAGTCCGATCTGTGCCCACAAACCACGTATTGAACGCTCAGCGCGAACTAGCTCACACGTGAATCGACCTGTTCATCGTTAACTCATTATCTTTTGTTGACTCCTATAGGAAGTCTGACGTTCTTCCCACCTATGGCCATGATAGAATAGATCTTGATGTGGAGTTCCATGTTCCTAGGCCCTAGAAACGCTCATTCATCAAGCGAGACTTGGAGCACTTCGACCGATCCAAATATCTAGCGGACTTGCTGTCCGAACTCATCCATTTCCATGCAAACTCGTGTCTCGAGGACCAGGTTCCATCCTTCACTGACTCATTGACTCTCGCGTTGGACCGTGCAGCCCCGAAGCGCACGATCACGATATCAGATTCGAAGAAACCGTGGGTTGATGAATGCATCAGGCAGCGTATGGAACAGCGAGACAACACCTACAAGAAAGCAAAAGAGCTCAGTTTTTCTGTAATCATGATGGAATATCGCATCTTACGCAGTGAAATCAAAACTGAGCTCAAGGAAGCCAAAAACAGTCATTACGCTAGTACAATCCATGCGGCTAAGAGCATGGACAAGCTTTGGACTGCCCTGGATAGACTCGGTATGATAAAATCGCGGCCAACGTCCCCATTCATCAACTCCTCGCCTAATGTCATCAACACACACTTTGCACCCATCACAAGTAATCACGATTCGACCATATCTAGACTCGTGTTGTCACCCAACCTTATCTCATCTCATGCAACATCCCAAGAGCCAGAACTCATTTCACTGCTGTCGCTCCACGGAACATCACCCGAAGAAGTTTACCAAGGAATGCTTGAAGTCAAATCTAAGTCATCTGGTCTTGGATAGATTCCATTTGAAAACGACACATGGAAAATAGTGATGTCTCGGATCGGTTTTTCGTGGTTTTGATTCGATTCTGTAGTCCATAATATGAAGTTACCACACACTGGGAGGTCCCAAAAGAATTTCGGCTTCGCCTGCGGAGCTATTTCTGTTTCGCTTATCGATTCCACTAGAGCATCAAAATCATGATCTTTTTTTACAAAATTGAATGTATCTCGAGTTTGGCTTAAGATAATGCTACGTGGTTCGCGCCGTTCGAAAGATCTTGAAAAAACCTATCGAAAGTGACCTTGAAAATTTTTCTTCAGCGTTTTCAGGCCCTGATCAGGCAAAATTCGGAAAAATCAGGCTAACCTGATTATCTCAAAAAGCAATTCTTTTTGATTTTTCAAAAATATGATTTCTCATGCAAAATTGCACGATCTTTGCGATGGAATTAGTCCAAGTTGTTTTTTCACGGTTTTGTGCGTTTTTGGGTCAATTTTCCAATTTTTCATTCTCCGACCAATCAGAGAACAGAGAATTCTGCGCATGCGCGTGGTTCACCGGATTTTGAAGTAGTTCCAATCGAAAGCTGAGGAAATTTCCTTCAAAATGACTTGTTGCAAATTTCCATTTGATTGACTGGAACTGGAGCTACACGATTCTTCATACTTCAAGATTATTATCACCACTGACAGCATGGATGCAAGAGAAGGTCTCGATGCTCTGGTTCACGATAGATAAGGTCATCTCGCTCTGGCCATCCTTCTTTTCCAATGAAGGTGCCGTAGATACTGACTGGGGACATGTAATTGACTTTTGCAAGAGGTCATTTTGAAGGAAATTTTCTCAGCTTTTGATTGAAACTACTTTGGAATTCGGTGAGCTACGCGCATGCGCAGAAATCCTTGTTTTCTGATTGGTCGGAGGATGAAAAATCGTAAAACTGACCGGAAAACGCATAAAATTGTAAAAAAACAACTTCAGACTAGTTTAGTCGCGAAGATCGTGCAATTTTGCATGAGAAATCATATTCTTGAAAAATTGAAAAGATTGCTTTTTAAGATAATCAGGTTTGCCTGATTTTTTCGGATTTTGCCTGATCAGGGCCTGAAGAGGCTGGAGAAAAATTTTCAAGGTCATTCTTGATAGGTTCTCTCAAGATCTTTCGAATGGCGCAAACCGCGTTGCATTATCTTGAGCCAAACTCGAGATATATTCAATTTTGTAAGAAAAGATCATGATTTTGATGCTCTAGTGGAATCGAAAAGCGAAACAGAAATAGCTCCGCAGGCGAAGCCGAAATTTTTTTGGGACCTCCCAGTGGGTGGAAACTTCATATTTTGGACTACAGAATCGAATCAAAACCACGAAAAACCGATCCGAGACATCACTATTTTCCATGTGTCGTTTTCAAATGGAATCCATCCTTGATGGCTTCACTATTAAAAATTTCATTACCTCGTGCCCTGAAATCCTCTCACCTCTTACCAACATCCTCAATGCATCCATCTCAACTGCATCTTATCCCACGCTTTGGAAACGCACACTGTTCACACCTCTCCCTGAAATAACAGAAGTCTCTGACGTTTCCGATCTGAGACCCATAGCAAGGCTGTCCGAGTGCTTGAAAATTTTTGAGAAAATTGTTACTATCCAAATGTCATGACACCTTAAAAAGAACCATCTGCTCGACTCTCGTCGAGCAAGGTTTCGGCAGGGTCACAGCACTCAGACAGCACTCCTACTAGATGATGTAAGACAGGCCATTGATGAGTCATAATACACCGTTCGTGTGCTCTTCGACTTCTTTGAGGCGTTTGACAAGATCCCTCACCATATGCGCATTCAAAAACTCCGTTCATAGCATATCAGTAACCACACTATTACGTGGTTTCTATCATACCTTGCTGAGAGATGTCAAGCTGTCATCGATGAGGGTGGCACAGTATCAGACTGGCTTCGAACAACTGCAGGGGTTTCACGAGGATTTGTGTAAGGACCGCTCCTTTTTTCCATATGTATCAATGACCTCCCTAGAGTACTCAAGTTCAGCCGATATATGATCTATGCAGATGACACGCAAATCTGGAGGAGCTGCACGCACTTTGAGATTACTGATGCCTTCAAAAGAGTTGAAGCTGATGCCAACGCTGTTTGCCAATGGGCTATAGCGAATGAACTGAGCTTAGACCTGAAAGAACCAAGGTGATGATTTTGGGTAGCAAAGAGAACCTACGTCATGTCGATACTAGCAACCTTCCTGAACTGATGATAGACGGCACTCCTATAGATTATGTATCTGAAGTTGAAAACCTTGGTGTATGGATATCTAACGATCTAAACTGAAAGAAGCAAATCTCACGCATCTGCCAGCAAATTTTTGGTAGCCTTCGTCAACTCCGCGCTTATCATCATGCACTCTCATTTCCAATCTGGAAACAGATAGTCCAATCACTCATCATGACATCCTTTGATGATGCTTGCCTTGTATACTATGGACTCACCAATGACCTTGATCTCAAGCTTGGAAGAGCCCATTATGCTTGTACACGCTCTGTCTTTGGCAACATACCATGGCGTGGTCATCTTACACATTATCGCAGGCAACTCGGCTGGTTCAGTGTCCAGTTCCGTCGACAGTAGATCTCAGCCAGTCAAATTTTCCAGTTCCTGGAAAATTCTACGCGTTCTTATTTAGCCTGGAACTTTACTGAGAAATACTACGCTTTACAGATCTCAACGTCTACTGACAGGGGACCTCTTCATCAAAAATGCTAGGATGAATTCATTCAAGGATTCATTCCAAATCTCGGGCGTCAAATACTGGGATGGGCTGCCTCAACACCTGACATCACTCCCTCGAGAAACGGCAAACATTGAAACTTTCAAAATTCACCTCTCAGCGCATTGACGTGATCTTGACCAGGACGCTTCCACTTATGCGCTTACCTAGCCGATGACTGCATTTTTGGGCCATTATTTAGAGAATAAGTTGTCCTTGTGAATGAATCCGTAAACCTCTAAGCGAATCTATTCTTGTTATCCAAACAATATAAGGTGTAATCCTCATACTCAGCGATTCAATGCGACCATCTGTTTCAACTCGAATATTTATTGTTTTCTTGTAATGACAACTATGACTAGCCAGTCATAGTTTACCTGCAGTATTATATGACCTCATATAATGATCATAAAATATTTATGAATTATGTACATTTCAAAGTGCCCCATGGGACCCATTGTCCCCGGGCTAATAAACTCAAATCAATCAATCAATCAATCAATCAATCAATCAATCTCTCTCTCTTTCTCTCTCTCGCGAAATCTCTACTATGCCTCACTCCACCTCTCTGAAAAATTTCAAAAGTTGTCTACTCCAATCCCTTTTTGATCTCGACACGAATAGTGATGAATAATAATCTGTGTTGTTCCCTGCAGATGTCAAACTGAATGTTGCAATGCTTTAATCTGTCATTAATTCATGTAATCGCGTGATCGAAATGCTTATTCTCAGTAAGTACTTGATATATTTTTATTCCTTTTATATATTATATATTTTACATCTTTACTTCATATACTTCATATATATTATATCCTCATGTCCAATTCTATGTGCCCCATGGGACCCATTGTCCTCGGGCTAATAAATCGATAAATCAATCAATCAATCAATCAATCAATCAATCAATCTCTCTCCACCGGAAAATTCCTTCACCTATAGGGATTTCCGTAGAATCGCTCCGGAGATATTGGATGACCGCTTGCTTCGCTGCAACTGGACAGCTCTTGGAAAGGCTGAAACCAGTTTGGAAGATGCAATTTACTGCTGTAATGAGAACTCAAAGACCGTTTTGGACGAATTAGCACCGGAGAAAACTATAAATCCGAAGAAGAATGATAATCCTTCCGGAGTTGGAAGTGCTCATAAATAAGCGAGACGCGACGCGCAGGCGCTGGAAGCGGTTGCAACGTAACCAACGCAAGTAACCTGAGCTTCAAAGTGAGTACTTTCGGCTTAGTGAAGAGTTCGACTTGCGCCTTGAACAAGAGCGTAACTCCTTCCTTCGAACCCATCTCACGGACGCTCTTGATCAGAACAGGAACATCTGGAAGGGGGTGCGCGATCTTGGCCTCTTGTAGAGCAGAGAGGTAGAAGTTCACGGTTTCACACCGGATGAGTTGAAAGCTCACTTTGCGGGGATTTCCGTTTCGCCTTAAGAAAATATAGATGGAGCAATGGACGATATAAATTCGGCTTCAGAGGAGGGTTTTGAATTCAAGCCCACAAATTTCAATGACGTAGTCCTTGCTGTCAAACATTTTTCCTCGCAAGCCCGTGGGTCAGACGGGATGTCCCAAAGCGTGATCGCGAAGGCTCTTCCAGCTAATGGTAATCTAATTGTACATATTTTCAACTCCTCTTTCGCTCATAGTACTTTTCCCAGAGCTTGGAAGCGAGCACAGCTGATTGCATTAAAAAAGACTACAGCTCCATCAAGAGTCTTAGATTTCCGACCTACAGCGCTTCTCTGCTTCCTTGCCAAGGTCCTGGCAAAAATCGCACACGACCGAATCACTGAGTATTTGGAACAAGGAAAATTACAAGATCGCTCCCAGACTGGTTTCATGCAATACCATAGCACCCAGACAGCTCTACTAAAGTTGACAGATGACATCAAAGTAGGTATTGACAAGAAAAAGATCACCTTGCTCCTGCTTTTTGACTTTAGTAAAACATTCGACACAATATCACCATCGAAGCTGTTGAGCAAACTTCGAAATCTTGGCTTTCCGAGATCGGCACTTCTGTGGATAAAATCATACTTACAAGGTCGCACCCGAAAAGTCACTTCAAGATCTGGTAATTCTGATTGGCTCGAAACCAATCTGGGTGTTCCACAGGGTGCCGTTCTCGGGCCTTTACTCTTCAGCTTATATGTCAATGACTTACCTGGTTTGCTAGACGGGAACTCGGTGCATCATCTATTTTATGCGGATGATCTCCAAATTTACCTCCAAGTCGAGAAGACTAAGATCAGGAAGGGCATCGCCCGACTAGGTGAGATAGGACGACTAGTTGCTGGATGGGCCGAGAATTCCGGCCTGTGTCTCAACGCTGGCAAAACCAAGGCAATCTACTACAGCTCTGAGAGGAGTATCAAAGATCTGGAGAGAATGGACTTGCCAGGGTCAACCCCTGGCAAGTCCATTCTTCATATTCAACAATACAGGATGGAAAGTTCATACCGTTCAGTAACACAGTCGTCAGTCTCGGTGTTACACTTGATGGTGAACTGCCGTGGAAGCCGCACATTGATCAAGTAACAAAGAAAGTCAACAGAGCCCTATACGGATTGCGGTTTTCCAGGGCGTGTATCACCAGACCTCTCCGAATTGGCCTGGTCGAGTCCTTGGTTAAACTGCATTTAGATTACTGCCCGGCCGTGTACCTCGACGACACGGACGAACAGCGGCAACGGATACAGCGACCAAGCAATTCATGTGTGAAGTACATTTTTGATCTTAGGAGAGACGAGCACATCACCCCGTTTAGGGAGCGTTTGGGTTGGTTACGTACTGATTCGCGGAGAATGTACTTCGCAGCTCTGTTAATGCACAAGATCATGCATCTAGGAGAGCCTGGCTACCTAGCTGCGATGTTCACCAGGTACCAATCCGAACGCCCTGCACGCGGTGATGCAGAATAGAGGGTACTCAAGGTTCCCAATATGAGACTTGAGTACGAAAGAAGATCGTGCCAGGTTCAATGTGCTCATTTGTGGAACTTTCTCCCTCCGGGCTTTCGGCAGCTGGGGAAAACATCACTATTCAAAGAATCCCTGAAAGATTTTTTACCAACCCAGTCTCCGCAGAAGATGGATGTGGAGAAGAGGCTTTATTTCAATCTGTAATGGGAAGGGTTCTTTTTTAGCTTATTACTTTTTACATGTGATCGTAGTCGTCCAGTTGGTGATCTATATCTAAGATATTAGTGCGAACCCTTGCCCCCTTTTATTCATCAGTTTATATTCAGTTTCATGAAAGTTTGCATAGTTTTTGAGTATACTTCCTGACTAGTAACGAATTGTGAGACTTATTGTCCTTGACCAAACCAGTAATCGATTGAATTCATCATCATTTCGTGTACATATATCTCATTCATTCCTTATACGTGTTATTATATTGTAATGGACATATGTAAGCGTATGTACTGATATTTTTGTCTTCCGATGAATAAAGGACATCTATCTATCTATCTATCCGCGAGCTCGGGCCCGGTCACCCTCCAAGGTGCGTGGCAACGCCGGGCGGAATGGGGTGCTGTGTGCTGACCTGCAAAACCAGCGGTCTCTTGCACAAGGCTAGGGCACACACACAGGTGCTATGTCACTCAACCATACGTGGCGATCACGGGTTCCACCGAGCATCATTCCCTGGAGCACGCGGCGAATCATAGGTCACGTACGTACAAGGAGGCCTGAACTCGGCGGTAGCCATCCAAAAAGTGCCGGCCGGCGACGCGCGGCGCAGCTTCGGCAGGCCCGCTCACACGCCACGCCACCCGAGCGGGTAGGACGGTGAATGCTGCCTCTCCCTTGCTAACGGGAGTTACCGTCCCGTCCGAATGATGTCAGCATACTCCTCTCATCACGTCGGCAAACCTTAACAGGAAAGTTGGACACAAAAAAAAACAGTCCCAAATTCACCTAGCCCGAGGTGATGACGAGGGTTCGATGGGAGGAGACGAGAAGCGTGCTGCAACGTCCACGTTGCAATCTTCCTCTTACAATCCCATCTAACATCATCATCGACGAACTAACGCCATTCACAAAGGGAATAATTGGTGACTACCAGTGCGAATTTCGGCCAAACCGATCAGCAACGTATCAAATATTCACAATCCGTGAAATCGGGGAAAACAGATGAAAATGGGGAGAGCCGTCCAATCACCTCTTCATCGATTTCAGAGAAAATACGACTCGATCATGAGATCCAAAAGGCTCTCAATCTTGCGTTTATCAGGGCTACCAGATGAGTCAGTGAGTGTAATCGCCATAACATTAGAAGGCACCACAGGACAAGGAAGAATTTGCAGAGAACCACCGAATCCCTTCAGAGGACATAGTAGTCTCAAACAGGGTGATGCAATCTCCCCACCGCTTCCCAATTTCGTACTAGAATACGTCGTGAGACGTCTTGCCCACAGTAGTCATAGACTTCGAATCCAATCCAATGAAATCACCAAGCTGCTACGTCACACGGATGACTCAGATCTGGTGGGCGACATTAAGGAAGACGTGGTAAAAAATGCAGAAATCCTCATCGAAAACGCGGTGGAAGTGGGATTCGGAGTGAACGGAGCAAAAATCTAACACATGGGAGTGGATAGGGATAAGATCGACCAAGACGCAGAGCCCCTTCGCGTAGGACATCTTTCTCTCTAACCAGTATCAAACTTCAAATACCTCGGTCCATAATCACTCACAACAACATACAAACCGAACTTGAAATTAAGATAAACGCAGGCTTCAAATGCTTTAGGTCGCTATGAAGATCACTCAGAAGCAAATAGCTCTCACTTGACATCCAATTGAGAATTTTCCAAACCACGATACAACCGGTCGTTCTCTATAGATGCACAACCTGATCCATGACTTATACGAGACGAAGCGAGATTCAGATTATCCGAGGATGGAGTCTTCAGGAGTATTTTTGGTAGGGAAATAGGCGAGAAATCGTGAGCCTGGAGGCCCAGGTACAATCAGGCTTGGGAAAACTCTACCGCAACCCTGACATTTGCAGGGTGATGAAGAAGAGTCAAGTACGATGGGCGGGACACGTTCCTTGAATGGGGGAGGGAAGAACAGCCCGCAAAATCCCAGATTAGACACTAACAACACAAAGGAATCGTGGGAAACCAAGGATAACATGGGATGATAATATTCATCATATCATAAAAGAAACAAAGAGAGACTCCACTGTGTGGGGAGACCCATCACAAGACCGGGTTGTCTGGCGTGACTGTTGCATTACAGTCAAGGGCCTTGAACTTCTACCCTCCCGACCCGACCGCCGCTCAGACTTAGCTATACAGTAAAAAATTTTGTGTCGAAAACACAGCGCGCGCGGAAGAATGACGCCTTCCGTAGAGGGTCGGGCCATTACCACCACTATAAGAAAAGTAGATTCCCCGCCCAGAATGGTACTTCCACTCACTGCGCAGTCCAAAGACTGCCCGGCATGGGGATTTTCCAGATTCCTCCACCACGCCAAATACTCGTACGAAATCGTACCAGCTTCGGAGTGAAGTCATTGTGCGGGAGTGTAGTTTGACAGCGCCTGATGCTAGTGATACCACACTGTCTGTGTAATTTCTAGTGAGTTGCAGAATTGAGATGACACGAGATGCGGCGCACGGACAACAGAAAATATTTGGAAATTGCTGTAATTGGGGTCTTGCATTTTTTTGACCCCCTCAAAAGAAAGTTCGGCAAATTCGAGTAGATCGGGACAAGTATTGTGCAATCGGAAAAGAAATTTCCGGAAATTTATTCGACTGTGCGCAAATTGTTTCAAGTTTACGACAGTATCTCTGTGACGTGACACGGTGCAAGTCGTCTTGAAGTCAAAAAATTTGCGGAAGATGAAAAAAATTTTCGGTCATTTTTTTCCGATTGCACGACACTTGTCTTGATTTGCTCGTATTCGCTAAACCTCATACTTTTCCTCTTCTTTTCTTTTTGAACACTGTTCAGCATGGTAGAAGTCGACGACTATATCCCTGTAACGTCACACGGTGTAAGTCGTCCTGACGTTGAACGATTTGCGCAAGATAAGGAAGAATTTAGCGAATTTTCATCCTTATTGCCCGATACTTATTTTAATTTGCTCGAATCGCCCAAACCTTTTCTCGAGGGGGTCAAAAAATAGTCGAGTAAGTAAGCTCCTGAATTCGTTCACTAACCGGCTAAACTCTTTGAAACCCTCCAGTTTTGGGCTCAAATGATAGGTGGTACATCCAATAATCAATATTAATGAGTGATATTGTTCAAAAATTGGGGCAAGGCATGAATTAACGATAAAAACGTGTATTTTTCCGTCCTTTTTTCGGTTTTTCCATTATAAGTCGGAAAATATTGGTTTTTCGAGAAAACTTGTTCAGAGGTAATTTGTACATCTCTGAATGATCTACAAAATTGGTTCACTTACTTTTTCCGTCAAAATGCATCCTTTTGGAGTTATTTTTGATCTAAGTTATAATCGAATTTGTTTAAACAAATTCGCTAAAATTGTTTACGACGCGTTCAAATCATTTTTTCTAGGTAATTGAGTCAATTTTGAAAAAAAAGGTCTCTTGGTTTTTTTTCCCTAAGTTTGATCGATTTCGATTAATAAGAAAAAGCAGATTTCGCAACTTCCAAGTCGAAGTGCTGTCATGAAAGCACCGTATTGAGGGTTAGAAGTCGCGAAATCTGCTTTTTCTCATTACTCAAAAATGATCAAACTTAGAAAAAAATACCAAGAGACCTTTTCTTTTCCAAATTAAGTCAATTACCTAGGAAAAATAATTTGAACCCGTTATAAACAATTCTAGCGAATTTATTTAAACAAATTCGATTATAACTTTGATCAAGAATAACTCCAAAAGGATGCACTTTACGAGAAAAAGTGAATGAACCAATTTTGTAGATCGTTCAGAGATCTACAAATTACTTCTGAACAAGTTTTCTCGAAAAACCAATATTTTCCGACTTATAATGGAAAAACCGAAAAAAGGACGGAAAATTACATGCTTTTATTGTTTGTTTATGCCTTGCCCCAATTTTTGAACAATATTCCTGGTTAATATTGATTATTGGATGTGCCACCTATCATTTGAGCCCAAAACTGGAGGGTTAGAAAGAGTTTAGCCGGTTACTCCTAAAAGGAAGCGTCTTTTCGAGGCTTACTTACTTGACTAAAATGCAAGACCCCAATCACAAAGTTAACTGATGGAATGATCTGGGAATTCTTTGTACGCATTCTTGGATATCATTGCGCCCATGCAGTAAAGAATTCGCGATGAAGAAAATTATCAAAAGAGTGAGAAAATCATGAAGTCGCTCATACTCTTCTCAATCAAAATCATAATTCTCGACATGCGAGAAAGCTTCCCCGTTTCGAACCATATCAAAACTTGAAGCGAGAAAGTTGTTCAGTAGTATCTAATTGATATTATTCCCAAAGCTCATCTCAAGATACACAATGAGAGAATAGTCACAGCAACAACATCAACATCATTCCGCGAAACGTCGTGAACTTAGGATAAGATTCGGCAGCCGATCGAGATTCGAATACAAAAACTCCCGTAACTTTCCTTCTTCTGTTTGATTCAATCCGAATTCTGACAATGACATCTATGAAATATTACTGGACAACTCTTTTGCTTCAAGTTTGGATACGGTTCAAAATTGAGTACCTTCCTGACAAGGTGAAAATTATATTTGCCATGAAGAAATCTATGAAACCTTCGAAGAATGTGATGATTTTTATAATTCTCTTTGTACCCTCCTCCATCACGAATTCTCCACTGCATGGTAGCAATGATGTCCAACGATGCGTATAGAGATTCCCAGATCAATCTATCGAAGTGGAGAGAAATTTCTTCGGGAATCATACCTTATACGGGCCAATTCATCCCTCTGACACGCCTAGTCTCCTCTCATTCTAGGATAAATGAGTTTCTTCCGAATCAGGGAGAATCTTGGAGAGTTGGACGATCTGTGCTCGGTTATTAAATCGATCTCCCATCTTGATTCTATCCTAAGTTTTGAGACTCTTGTGGATGAAGAAGAAGGAGGAAGCTCATACTATGATTACCCGTTGCTGTTGCGGGACATGATAATGATGGATCTTGGAGGGGGAAGAGCTTGCAGGAATATAAGTCCTTAGATAACATTCCACAGGAAACTGAACTTGACAAACCTCTTTCCCTTTCGTTTCTCCTTTTTCGAACCATTCAACAGTGACACTGCGCTGATCCGAATTGATCCCGGAAACAATGGCAGAGTGGACACGACCTGGAGAAGATATTGAGAATGAAGAAACTATGAACTACGGATGTTTCGATTCTATTGTGATCTCGCCTCAGTAACCATTCATTGTAGTGCATTTTATATTGTAATAATCTCAATACTACAGGGGTATTGCATACATCATACATCTTACACTTCACTACAAACAGTGATGAGATTCGTCTTGTAATCTTGTTGCACGAGGTTACATAGCGAAGAGCCGAGATGAGGGAAGAAAGCTGTTAGTGGAGGGATTCTTCGTGATGATTCATGTATCTTAGAATCCTGCATGGCGGTTTGATTCTCTGAATCATATCAGGGATGAGATAGATTGATAATACCATACGTAGATGTCGAGCTCTGAGGTAGTTTATTTTCCAATCAATGTTTGTATTCAACTTCAGAATTGAATGCGATTTCTAATGTTCTCCTCAACTGGTGACTCAGTTCATTTGTGGAATGATGGAAAACACTATATGTTTTTAAGCATCAAGAGGAATAATTCTCATTGATGGTGTTCATCATTACTGCACGAATGAATTGTATAATCGATTGATGATTTGGATGAGCTATTTTCCTAGCTGATAGAACAATCAGGAACTGCATCCAATTCTGAGCTGGAATACAAACATTGATTGGGAAAAACTACCTCAAGGCTTAACATCTACTCATTCAATCATCAATCGATCTGATTCCTAATATGAATCAGAGAAATACATCGACATGCAGTAGCCTGAAATACATGAATCATCACGAAGAATTGCTTCACAAACAGCATTCTTCTCTCATCTCTGCTTTTTGCGATGTAACCTCGTGCAGCAAAATTACGAATCGAATTTCACATGCAGAATTTTCAAGACAATGTGAACACCGCAAACCGGAGTTCCTATCGAATTCGATGGGGTATTTGAGCAATAGCTGACCGGACTGGCTCACGCTTACGAATTCTGGGGTTATGTTTGTTCACTTTTCCTCCATTGGCGACGTAGAAAACGGACGTGGGGAGTGCAAGATGTGTGTAATACCCCACCTGGACCAGAAGGAGGTCTAGAGCAATTACTCGATAGCATGGAGTAAGGGATGAAAAGTTTGTGGGATGGAATGAGGTATTTTAGGAACAGATATCTTCTGTACCTATCGTCAATACCTGCGCCTGTGTCAATTTCGAGTTTTGCGGGATATAGTACATGTCGAAATTGGTGCATATAGCGGCAATGGGGTACGCATCGCATTTTGTAGTTTTGTTGGGTGTGTTACGTGGGAAGGGAGGGGTGATTCGAATGGATCACGAACAGATCGACTGAGATTGTACTTTAATGATGGAAACGAAAGGTGAGAGAGAGAGAGAGAGAGAGAGAGAGATCCAAATTGTTCCAGAAGGAACATGATGCTCTGAAGAGGGAAGGAAGAAGAAAGAAGAGAGAAGAGAGAAGATCGAAGAAAGAAGAATGAAGAGCAGAAAAAAGACCATGGAAGGAGGAACAAGACCTGCGAGTCCTGAAGAGAGAGCCGCTCGATCTAGAGCGCGAGACGCCGCCGGTCCTGAAGTAATGCTCACGCGGTCCCGGGGCCGGATTGGTAAGTATGGTGGATCTCTCCCTTGTCCAATGGCCGATGCCAACGGAGAAGGAAGAGAGGGTTTTAATCGGAAGGGGTGGCCGTATCGATGCGGATCCCAGCCCGGTACTGATGGGGGGGGGGGGCACGGACAAGCCGTATTGACCGAGACCTCACCAACCCGGAGAAGCAGAATGGTCGTTTCCCGGAAGAACTTCGCAGCGTTGTTCGCCCTACAACCACCTAAAAAAAGAAAAAAAAAAGAAAAAAAAAGAGAGAGAGAGTTCAATGAGTGGTTGGTACAAGCGGTCTGGTTGCCGTACGGCTCGTCGTCGACGACGATGGTCCGTGCTGCAGCGTGGACTGATGCGATGGGGATGTACTCCGCTCCGTCGAAGTGCTGACGGTTCATCCGCGTCAGCCAGCGAACCGCAAACATACGTCGCGCGGCCACAAAGGGGAGAAGTGAGATCAGGCACTGTCGAAAGATTGATACTATCGGTTTTTCCTGCAAAATTTATTTAGCACTGTTTGTGCGACGTTTCGGTTGCTTTTGATTTAACAACCCTTTTCAAGCTAAAATTAAAAATTATACATTATTCTAAAACACCATGACTGCTACACACACTACATTTTGATATAAACATCTTCATAATCACCTTAAAATTCACAAATAATATTCATGGTATACCCATGGTCCTAATATATCCATCCAAGCACAGCTTGAGGTCAGTCTATTTTATTTGGCAATTTGGAAATAGAAAAAAAAAACAGAAAAAATGAAACTATCCAAACAATTCTTTAAGGTTGATAACACTCACTCATGAGAAAATTGCACTACTCACAGGAAGATTTTTGATGTGATATTTTGAAAAGACTGTCATCTTTGTTTTGAAGGAAGATGTTATTTCCTTCTGTTGTCGATGTTATGACAACACACGAGAGACTAAAGGCAGGAGAAAGAAAGAGAGCGAAAGACAAAGAGAGGCATGAAATCCAGAAATTTGACAATGCGGGTGCATCTATTGGTCAACCTCATCAACTAAATAATTAACGTTTAGTTATCGATCGAGAGGAACTGCTTTAAAGTGATCAATGGAATTTTTATGAATTATTTTTAGGCGAAATGTGTCTTCCATATGGTTGAGAGTGTTGGGATAGTGGTGGATGTTTAACATTTTAGAAAACAATCTCAACCTGTATCTATTTTCCAAATCTAGTATTTGAGCTTTTTCAAAATTGATTTTGTGGTTTGTATTGGAAACATGAATGGATAGAGCTGACGTGTCTTTTCCATTTCTGACGACTCGTTCGTGTTCTTGGATTCTCCCTCTCAGTTTACGTTTGCTCGTGCCCACATACCTTTTTTCACAATCAGAACAGTCTATTTTATAAACAACATTATGATTATCAAGTCTATCTAGAGAATCTTTACCTAATCTGATCATATTGTTGAGCTAATTTCCATTGAAATTTATGGTGGTAAAAAGTATTTTTGGAAGATGTATGAACGGAAACTTGTGACAATTGGTCTCTGAGTGTATTAGATGGTGAATCCGTCTATTTATGAATTTATTCATGAAATTTGGAGGATAATCATTAGCTTCTAGGATCAGACGAATTAACTTAAGATTTTTTTCATGATATTGAGGATCTGAAAGTTTCATACATTCATCCACTAAGCTATAAATAATGGCAACTTTTTGAGACTGAGGATGATGAGAAAAATACTTGATATATCTTTCAGAAGCTGTGTCTTTCCGGAACCAGTCTGTGGAACAAGGAAGATTAGGTCTTCGAATTACTTTCAGATCTAAAAAATTCATGCTGTCGTTTTTCTCTGATTCTAGTGTAAATTGCAAATGATCATCGTAGCTGTTGAAGACTTTGAGAATTTTGGGAATCGCTTTTTTGGCTGCAATGAAAGAGCAATCATCTACATACCTTTTGTACAACAAAATATTACTTTTGAGAATTTTTAAACCGATAGTATCAATCTTTCGATTCAAGAAATATCCTGCGATAGAGCTCTCACATTGTGAGATCAGGCACTGATCTTCACCTTTAACCACGTGACACAAGTCGTCCGTAGCTGGGCCATCCCGCGTCTCCTGATGCGGTTGTTGTTTTTTGTGTGTACGCATGTGTGCGTGTGTGTTTTGGCATAACTGAGTGAGAGTATCGGTGTTTGTGTGGGTCACGATGACATTTCTTCTCCCGATCTCTCTCTCAGATCACGTTCGTTTAATAAATAATCAATCTTACAATATTCTTTCTTGCAATTTCCTTGATAAATAATAATATTTCATTCTTCGTATAATATCGTCATGAATGAGAACAATAGTATTATCATGGAAACAATAGGAGAATTGAATACCAATGGAGCTGCGAATTCAGTTCCATATTGTTCAAAATCATAGGAATCAGATATCTATCGAAATGGAGAAATTCCCCGAAAATTTTCTATATGTACGTGGTATGGGAGCAAATAAAGGGTTGGGGTGCACTACTGCTAATAAATAAATACTGCACAAATATTCACTCAAACTGACTCTTTATTGCACACCGTGTGCACTCAATGGTAACCTCTGATTGATACAAGGATAGCCGAAGCGCTCACTTCGGCTGCGTTATTACAAGTGGTGCGCACTCGCTCCTGCTCGTGCGCGGTACCGAGGTATCTCATATATATATAGATATAGTATCATATACATGGGAAGGAAGTGAGCGCTAAGGGCGCTGATATTGTATAGTCGACAAAGCTACTTCACCGACACTCCCTCCCTTTGTCGATTATGACAATTGGAACTTTCAGCGCTAGGAAACTTTACACACTCTCAGTGCTACAGGACTAGTTATGAAATAGGAAGAGAAGTTTTTGCACATATAATATTGACTGTAGAAAAATGGTTATTGATTTGGCGTGAACAAAGATCAGTCAATTTCTTCTCATAGTCGATTGTCCAGTCATTGCTGTCCTGAAAGCATACAATAGTTGATGATATGAGACTCAAAGTAATAAGAGAGAATCTCATTCACATGTGACTTCAGTCACTGGTTCTCATATTCATTATTTGGTCCCGCAACTTGACATGAGTGTTTTGTGGCAATGGCTTGGTCGTGATATCGGACAGATATTCCTTTGTCGATATCCACGCTACTTTGACCTTTTCCTCATCAACGCATTGCTTAATAAAATCTCCATGTGAGTCAGCCATGTGCTTTCTGTGCCCAGTATTCTCCCTGGCCTCTAGTTCTGCATGGATGTCTCTCAGACATATATCGAACCACTTCAGCTTATGACTTCCGTCCATTTCTGTACAATTTCGTGACGACTCATTGTCACACCATACTACTACTGGAAACATGGTTCGTCCTAGGATGTATCTGAATGATTTGTCCAACGAAATCAATTCTTGGCATGCATCAGTCATTGCCAAATACTCCGCTTGGCAGGTAGATAGTGTGGCATAGGAAAGCTTGCGACTTCTCCAAGCAATTGCGTCTCCGAATAGTTTTAGGATGTACTCACCAGTGGACTTTGAACCTTCGAGAATGTTGATTGGAAACTTGGAATCGTCCTCGAAATTTTCAAAGATAAATATAGATGATCTTGGAATCGATCGTGGAGGACTAGTGTTTGTGCAAATGAATATACACAAAATAATTGCAATTACACATGTATTGCTACGTTTCGTCCACATATTTTGTGAACCTCTTCAGGCTAGAAATTTACAACATGGTCACATAATTATTTTTATATAAAAACGTGGAAACTCACTGCAATGTGAGTCCAGTTTTACGTCAATCTTTCGAGTATATATACTCGGAATACTCGAAAGATTGACGTAAAACTGGACTCACATTGCAGTGAGTTTCCACGTTTTTATATAAAAATAATTATGTGACCATGTTGTAAATTTCTAGCCTGAAGAGGTTCACAAAATATGTGGACGAAACGTAGCAATACATGTGTAATTGCAATTATTTTGTGTATATTCATTTGCACAAACACTAGTCCTCCACGATCGATTCCAAGATCATCTATATTTATCTTTGAACCTTCGAGGTCTCTGCAACTCGCATCAGTAAGAGCTTCAAATACATCTGATGTTGAAGTGTATTTGATCCCCAGATTGGTTGTACCTCTCAGGTATCTGAAAATCCTCTTCACGTCCTTCCAGTCGTCCTCCGTGGGGCTCAACTGTTTTCTGGCTAGGTAATTCACGGCGTAAGTTATATATCTGGCCGTGTGAAATTAGCCAAGTACATCAAACTTCCGATTGCTTCTCTAAATGGAACTTTTTGCGTTGAATGAGATTTGTTTGACTCATTAGGAGCTGTTTTCGACTTCTTGTTTCTATGGTCGAGTTGACCTTTTTGCGTCGAATGAGATTTGTTTGACTCATTAATAGCTGTTTTCGACTTCTTGTTTCTATGGTCGAGTTGACGCGTGATCATTGGCGTAGCCACGGGTTTGCACTTTTTCATATTGAATTTTTCAAGCATCTTCTCTGTGTAGTCAGCTTGGTGTATTATCAAGCTTCTCTCATTCTTATTTCTCTGGATTGTCATGCCCAGGAATAATCGGGGCTCTCCCAAATCTTTCATTCGGAAAGCTTGACCTAGGCTACATTTGATATTATTTAGCTTCTGTAAATCATTGCTTATGATAAGCATGTCATCAGCATATAGCACAACCACGGCTAGTTTCCCTCTTTTCCTCCAAGTAAATGAACATGGGTCATGGAGGTCATTTTCCAGGCCCAGTTTACGTGCTTCCTCTGAGAATCGCTTGTTCCAATTTTTCGGACTCGGTTTCAGCCCGTACAGAGACTTCTTTAGTCTGCACACTTTGATACCCTTTTCACTTTCTGGATTTTCTAGACCCTCTGGGATTCCCATCAAGACCTTTTCCTCAATTTCTCCATTAAGGAATGCTGTCTTGACATCCATCTGGCACACATGCAAGTCCTCTTTATTGACTATACACAGTGCAGCTCTGATAATCTTGATACAGGTTCATACGTCTCTCTCAGACTATATACGTTTTTATCCTTGAAGCCTCGAATTACCAAACGAGCTTTGTACTTGATAGACCCATCGCTCTCTGTCTTCTTCTCGAAAATCCACTTTGAATCAACAATGTTAGATTTCGTCTTGGGTCTGGGGATTATTTCCCAAACTCCATTGTTTTTCATAGAATCCAACTCCTCTTGAATAGCCTCTTTCCACATCTCGGAATCCGGCAAACTCATTGCTTCCTCATGAGTAGTTGGATCTCTCGATATCGTAGCTAATAGGATATGTCCAAGCTCATCCTCCCTCAAGTTATTATCCTCTGAAACTTTTGTGTATCGAGCGAAGCTGATGTCCTTAACTGCCTTACATTTACTTCTTGTCACAGGACCATCGCTCTTCTGGGTGTGATCATCCTGCGATTTCTGAACCTCTACATTTGCATCAACGATTTCAAGCTGAACTTTTCGTGGTCTACCTCGTTTTCTTCTTGGAGGTGCGCTTTGCTCTGAATCAGGCTTCTCATTACTCGTTGGTGTTCTTGTGGATCTTGACTCGTCAGTGAACTCAATGGGCTCTTGAGAAACTTTCTCTGTACATTGTCCCCTTCTATACACATCTCTATGAACCAGTTTCTCTCAAAATCTCACGTGTCTGGATTCAAAGAACTTCTTAGGATTTGGATGCCACAAGATGGAACCAGTGGATGTATACCCTACTAGAACTGTTCTGATAGATACATTGCTGAATTTGGACTCAGTCTTGGGAAGCTTTACAAAGCTTATGCAACCAAATCTCTTCAGTTGTTGCAAATTGAGTTTGGTTTTACCTGGGAATTTGGTCAGTGGAACTTCATACTTTATCGTTTTATGAGGAGTTATGTTGTATGTATGCACAGCTACCTCCGCAGCTAGTTCCCACATACTTTCAGGTAAACCTGAATCACTCATATAGGCTCTAATTGTACGCTGAGTTGTTTTGCTGAATCTCTCAGCTGTGCCGTTCAGTTCAGGAGTATATGGTGGACTCGTATCATGTTCAATAGCTTCTCGTTTCATAATTTCAGCAAACTCTCCTCCCAGATACTCTCTTGCTTGATCACATCTCATGTAGCAAACTTTAGCATTATGGCCCAGTAAATTTCGGGCAGTGACTAAGAAGTCTTCCAAAGCTCTGCCTGCTTCGTCTTTGGTTTTCAGGCAATAAGTCCGGGCAAAACGTGAGTAATCATCTATGAATGAGATAATGTATCTCTTTTGACCCGGCCACGATAACGGCTTTATTGGTCCCATGAGATCGGAATGTATTCTCTGGAGTGGTCTCTCTGCCTTCGTTCTATTCTCTTTGAAAGGCAGTTTCTCCATCTTCGAAAGTATACAAATCTTACAATTTTTGATCGACTCATCAAACTCCACATATTCTAATATTTTCTCTTTTTTCTGTAACATTTTCGAATAGGCTAAGGATGGGTGTCCTAGCCTTTTGTGTCATAGCATGGCATCGGATAATTTCATCTCTGACTCGGAATTTTGTGAAGTATTATCATTCATTACATCTTGTAAAGTGTCTATAGATTGTAAATCATCAACTCTGATGATTCGATTCAACACTGTATTGACAGATCCCTCTGGTATGTCATACTTTGAAGTTTGGACCTCTAACTCTATGTGTTTCGGATTCAACTCTAAGTTTGACTGTATTTGTGGATTTGGCTCTGAATTTGACTCTATTCCCATCTGGACTCCAGGATCGACAAGCTTCTCTGAATTCTCCCTCCCAATCGCAGAACCAGATTCAATGGGTGATTTATGGGCACACGGCAAACCTTCTCCCTCCGGAGATAACAAAGTAATACCATTAGAATTGGCTTGCGATTGTCCAGGAAGCTCACCGTCGATTGCTATGAATGCAGTACATGTGTAGTCAGCATTACTGACTTCAGTAGGATTCGAGCCTCCCGAATTTTTAACTTGGAATCTAACAATCCAATTGGGTTTCTCATAAACTCCCTCAAGAATTGTCTTATTATTTGATTTGTCGAATACTCTGAAAATTTCGTTATCAAGAACTATACTAAAACCTGCATCAACTAACTTACGCAGAGATAATAGGTTTTCTGAAATATCTTTTGCGGCGATAACATTCGTAAGTTTGATGTGGCTCCCGTGTAATCTATCATTCTTGAGCACAAGATCGCCTCTACCGTCAATCACAATATCTGCAAAACTATTCTTATTTGCACTCTTGCCAACTTCATTTTCAGATATCTTGAAATCGGTTAAAACGAAACTCTTATTCACAAAGTGCTCAGTAGCTCCTGAATCGGCTATGAATTTTATATGACTCATAATACTGTCATTGTGCATCTCACCTTCATCATTCTCGTACTCTTCATCATACCATTGCTCTTCTTCATCTTCTTCCTCGGGGTACTCCTCAGAGTAGTCCTCGTTGTTCTCGTATTCAGCCCTACGGGCAAACGGACGATTTTTGGGACCTCCGCTATTACGGCCTCTGTTATTTCCTTTGCCACGGCCTCGGGTTCCCTTATTATTCCCTCTGCTGGGCCCCTGGGAACCCCCTCTAGGGGTAACACGCCCTCTGAATGGCTTGCCTCTCTGAGGACCTCTTTCCCCTTGATACTGGTAGTAAGGCTTCACTCTCTTGTTGGGGGTCCTTGCTGATTAGAGACCGACTTATGAGGTCTCTTCCTCTCAGCAGGTCGAGAGGCTCTCGAACCCGGACAATTATCAGAAATATGGTCCGTCTCGAAACTGCAGCTGCGACAGTACCATTTATTTAATGGTATCAAGGGGCACTCATTCTGCCAGTGCCCGCCTCTATTACATCTGAAGCAGATGGTACCTTCCCCGTTAGAGTTTTGGGAAGTTGCTCTGGCTGCAGATGGGTTTGTCCTCTTTGCCAGCATATCATCGTCAATCTCAATGCGGCGCAAAGCTAGCCGCATCTCAGACATGCTCATTTCTGCCATGCCAGGAGGTTCATCAGGACGACGAGGTTCTCCTTGCACAGTTTTCTCAGAAGATTTCCTACGACGAATAGCCTCTTTCACAGTTTCAACAGAGGAGTCATGACGACGTAGTTCTGGCATGGTATCAATGACAGTTTGATAATAGTGACGACGTTTGTCGTCTTCATCAAATGGTTTCGTATCACCGCTCAGCGCCAGTTCTCTAACTAGCTGATCGAAGCGTTCATTGAACTTGTGAACTCGCTCACCCTTCTTCATTCTTATTTCAAACAGAGCTGTTCTGATTGATGCAGCGGTACATGCTATCTCACCTCTCCTGCTTTCTCGAAGTTTCTGTACAATCTCTAGGGGATCTTGCATACCCAGTATCTTCATGTGATAATCTTGATCAATATGGCTGATGATGATTCTTTTTGCATAATTCTTTCTCATCGCCACCTCTTCCAGTTTCAAGTTCGCTGGCCCTTGGATGCTCGGATCTATTACATCCAGCAGTCCCCAGCTCGTTAGCTCAGTTTTCAAATTATCGAGCCAGACTTCATAACTCGCTTTAGAAGTCAGTTTGTAATTGCTCGTGATCTTCGGCATACGATAATTCCCACTCGTACTAGGACCAGTACGATAATTTCCACTTGTACTCGGTCCAGGGTCAGCGGTATTAGCCTGTGCAACTCGTGACTCAGACAGTTGAGACTCTAAATTGCTCTTCTCAACTTGCAGCATGTTCTTCTGGGCCAGTACTAACTTGTCGACGGCTTCTTTTACCAAAAGTTGATTCTCTTGATCTCCTGCCATTCTTGGCAGTAAGCACTTTGCCAGCGCTTGGGCAGTTGCGATGGCATTCTGTAACTCTGATGGGTTTGTTCTCTCATTTTGGCCTGTTTGGTCACTCGAATTGGATGGATTGGTCTCACTCATGATTCTCGATTGCTCTGATGTAGTTGTGGTTATCGCTGTGAATGGAACCCATTAATCATTACCTGGTTTTGAACACTCAATGATTTGTCAGATCTGACCTCACTCACTCACTCAACTCAAGTTCAAAAGCTTCAAGCAAACTCCCTCCGGAGCTCTACCTTCTGGAGAATCCCACTCAAAATTCACAGCACTCTTTATATTTTTTGGTTAGTCAAATATGGGTGGTTAGTCTTGTAAGATACACTCGTGACTCTTACGTTGATCTCTCGGACCAAGAAGACTGGCCTCTGCCTCAATCCTGATCCTCATGTACTCCAAGTACTCGTCGCCCATTGGGTCGTTTACTCGTCAGAGGGATGACTAACCACCTGATCCAGGATTGTGAAACATTCTCAATTAGTGTTCATTCTTTTACCACATTTTCAATAGAATAATTTTCTCATTGAACTATTGAACTCTAGAGGTCTCACACCACCAGGTAATTCCTCATTTCACTAAGAGCAGAATGCTTCGTGCTCCTGAATTCAAGCAACTGCACGGCATGTTGCTAGAATCCGAAACGAGACATTAGATTTCTCCATTGCGCATACCGCACATGCACACCACTCGCCGTGTTCGAGCCTGAGTGTTAATTCGGGGCTCGATCGGTTTTGGGTTGATCAGGCACATGTACGGGTCACAAGTAGAGTCGTACTAACATCTCTAGTCATTTAGCAGACTACACTGAACACAAGTTTCATCTGAACAATGACCCCAGATTTTACTGAATTCTCACAGAAATTTTAATTCGTGAATATAAACTCACCATAAAAAGAAAAAAATTCCAACGAGAGCCAGCAGTCCGAGTCTGACGGCAAGGCAGTCAAGACCGGGATGTCAAACTCCCGAAAAAAAATTCCAATTCAGTGAGTAAATTCAAGAAAAAATTCTATCCATGGTTGAGAAATTCATTGATTTAATTCGACTAGTCACTTAATGTTCATCTCATGGTTTCTCATCACATAGTAATTATTAACCTCTTAATTTTGCAGCGATTACTCAGTCATCTGCTCGACTCAAGACTCTGTAGACGGATTTTTACTCTCAACCTTTTTTTCTTATTTTTATTTAACCTAAAAAAAATCTCTCGACATCTTATGAGATGAACAACCTCTTTGACCACAACTCATGATACTCAAGAATACTCAGAAGCACGAACGCAAATGAGAACCTTTTTTGCATCTATGTATTCACAATACAAAGCATGCATGAGACCAAGAGCGTTCAACATACTACGGTCTGGCCCGGGAAACTTATCCAAAAATCGCCAGAACTCCCTCCGTTCTGTGCAAACACAAGCCGTCATCTTGCTTGCGAAACGAAAATCATGAATGCTTCACTTGCGTCGGCTCGAGGAGCTCGATAATCATGCAAGTGAGACCCCAGCGGGCACAAATACAAGGTATCCGCGCACACCACGAAGCCCGCCGAAGCAAGCTCGGACACGCGCACGAGAGAAATCCCTAGACAGCCACGAGCACTGAAAATTAATGCACTTCCGATGCTTGTTATAATACACCTCAATTACGAAATGACATTAATGAGGGCCCAAAAAGATACAATGCATTTATCGATGTATGATTCTACTCGTGGTCCGCACGAGATAAATACTCTTTACACTTATGTTGTAAGCACGTGGCCGCCCGACCAAATCCCCGCACACACGCCGCGAACAAGACAACAAACTCCGCTGGATCACCCTCTGCACCATGATAACGTCCGATTCTTGGAGGTCCCGTATACTCAGAAATGCAAGCGAATTCACTCAAAGAATCCCGCTGCTGAGCGATCTCGAAAGCAAAATCGCTTATTTCTCCGGTGGCTGCGTCCAGACAGAGCGCTCGCGCGCGCATCGCGCGGCGCGCCTGTGTATACTCTAAGTACAGGCCCCCAGCCCTGCACACTCATAGCGAGTCACATGGACGCAGCCACTTGCACGGTCTACGCCGCGCTGCTCTCGAGAACAAGGGAAAGCAACAGGCATAGGACCGTTCCGGCTGCCGTGCCGCATCCCTGCTCTCTGACCGCGTGCTCACCGCAAGGCGCCTCGCCCCACTATACGGAAATCTACACACTTATTTTCGCAGACTTACCTCGCAGATTATTCTGGTGGGGATTCTGTCAATGTGGTGGAGATTTATCACCGGTAGTAGTATGCACAGCGCTAGTGTGTGGCCACTTTCCTGTGCACACTGCACGCAGGTTCCAGAGCACGGCGAGTTCTCGCCTCGTACATACGCGCTCACGCACTATTTTAGTGCACCCCTTTTTACTCCGTGGATCGGAACCATGCTCACTGCTATCATATGGGAGTAAATAAAGGGTTGGGGTGCACTCCTGCTAATAAATAAATACTGCACAAATATTCACTCAAACTGACTCTTTATTGCACACCGTGTGCACTCAATGGTAACCTCTGATTGATACAAGGATAGCCGAAGCGCTCACTTCGGCTGCGTTATTACAAGTGGTGCGCACTCGCTCCTGCTCGTGCGCGGTACCGAGGTATCTCATATATATAGATATAGTATCATATACATGGGAAGGGAGTGAGCGCTGAGGGCGCTGATATTGTATAGTCGACAAAGCTACTTTACCGACACGTGAATAGCCCATGAGAATCCGATATGCAAATAATATCATCGGTAATTATAATGACAATCATGATGATAATAATAAGAAGAGTAATAATAATATAGACCGTAGTCACATTCACGTTTATTGTGGATGGGCTCACATTCTTGGAATCCGGTTCATTCATCAGCTTGGGTATTGGATGGAGTAGTTGGATATTTTTGGCCCTATCGGTCGAGAATTTTTGAACTCCAATTTTGAAATTTTCCAAGGGTTCTGAGTTTTCCGGAATTCTCACTAGGTCTATTTAGATTTTAGTCAAGAGATGCTTCAATTTCGTTCTTTAAACGCACAGATCGGATAAAAATCGACGGAGTTATCATAATTAAATCGAATTGATGTTTTCGGTACTCGCGTGGTGCATTTTTCTAAGAATCGTCGTATTTTGCGACAAATTAGTCCATTTTTTAGTGCCAGTCACTTCTATTATGAGTACTGGATATGTCGATGAGGGTGATTGTCAATTTACAGAATGGAATTCGCATAACTAATGGTTTTTCAATGTGATGAAGCATTAATTCACGTGAGAGTCGCTATTTATGCCTATCAGGTGATTGTAACATTTCCTTCGAACTCTCGAATTTTCTGATGAATTCTCTAATGATTTGGGCTTTGTCCGACCAAATCATCTTCAAGTACTTGCAGGGATAAATGTTTCCAACGACGTGTTTTGGCTGCACGGATGCAGTTTTATCCCTGACTCTCTATTACAATAAATGCTGTATGTACCAGTTCGTATGAGTGAAAAACTAGTTCTGTCATGATCATAAACAGTCATCATAATGATTTTAACGAAATTTATTATGTGAGCTCCATTCCATGGGTCAAAAGTCGGCATGTAAGTCACTCTCGAATGCGAATGTCGAAGCTCTGGTCTTTTAGCCCATTATCGCTCTATTCCTCATTCTCATCGTTCCAAAACATGTTGGCATGTAGTCTGTAATGTGATTGTGTGTATATGCTAGTATGTAAACTGTTCCATGTATGTTCGATAGATTCTGTGAAGGCTATACTACGCTTTCAATGTCTCATTCTATGAATAATGCAGAATTACTGAAGAATTTAGATTCAGTATTTTTCGGTTGAGTACGAGTGCGCTGAAACGTCGATATTTTGCGTATAGATAGTTTTTCTAACTATTCTGTTTAGATGGAATGACTTGAATCAAATGCGTGCCCCTGGTTCCCTCAGTGCCCCGTCCGTGAGCTGGGTGTTCCAGCTGAGGACGAGTACGCTGGGTCACCTATGCACTACTAGTTACAAAGAATATTCTGATTATTTTCAGAAGCTTGAATCTTTACATCGTCGAATTTTTTGATTTCATCAATTTGTGTACTCTTGCTCTCGCCGATATTGATCCATCCAATGATTTCAGTGTAAAGATTCATCTTTAAAATTTTGAATGAGCCAGTGTGGATTTGGGATCTGGGTGTGGTGTTGGGGACCTTGACTCACGGAACGAAGGATCAACGATTTGAAAATTTGATGTATCCTACATTTTCTTACGGTAAAAGAAGAATGACCCCTGAAAAATAACGTAACATTCATGACTCATTCACACAAGATTCGATAAGGTTCCTTGAATACATATTTGAATATACTCTTTATACCATTGAATATAAATCATATTCGGAGAATCAATCCAACATCTCCTCTTGATACTCTACGCGATGTTCAATGAGGGAAGAGGCATCCCAAAGTGGACTCCTTCGATCTCTTGCAATGCTCTCTTGTATGACCGGAGAGAGGTGAGAGCTCCTCTCAGAGGTTTCTCAACCACGGCGGCTTCTCCCGAGGCGGTCGGTTTTTGGAAATGATGGATCCATCAACTTTGTCGGGAAATTTTTGACCATCTGCTTCTCACCGTTGGCATCTTTTCCGATCCATTGCTTCTCATTATTTGAATTCCCATGAGACTCCAGTTTCAATATCGGTACAGGAAGTGCACGTGTTCCTGAATCAGCATTGTAGAGAATATACGTAGATAGTTTCCGTAGCTCGTGATTCCCCTTCGTGCACTCTTTCTGCTGATAAATATTATTCGCGACGAACTTGTCGATGATTGCACATGACTCTTGAGATTCTGGAATTGGATATATCTGACGAGTTTGAGTGAGCTCCATCCGTTTCGTGCTCGCTCCGAAGTGACGATTTCGTGGTTTTGCGGTTTGAATTTCGTCACGACTGGCACTTGCGTACTTCTTGTCAAGTATATATGCATCATGTAAGTTCTTGAATTGACGCATCATATTGAGAGTCTTCTTCAAGGCATCTGTAGTAGTATGGGAAATGAGCGACTCTTCCGAGGTGTCGCAGTGCTTATTATTTCTCAGTGATTTCTCCTTTGCAAAGCTCGTGACTGAATTTCATTTGATTAATTCTGAATATCGTTACGGGAATTCCTATCGTGGGTCCTTTTATACTGCACCTGGGGAGTCCTGACTCGACAGGTAGGTGGGTGGAAATTCGGAAGTATAATAAGTACGAAGGGAATCCCTAGAGCTGCATTTATTAGTCCGAAAATACAATTACGAGAGAGAGACTTTACAAAATACTGGGGTTGATTCTACTTGAGTAAAGTCCGTCAAGGACTGAGGTACTCGACTCGGAATGGCGTTACTCAACGACGTGGTCAGGTCGGTAGGTGAGCTCGTACTGAGAACTAGAAGCCTGGCGCGTGATTAGGTAGGTGAGTTCGTACTGAGAACTAGAAGCCCGGCGCCAACTGCGTGATTCTAAGCGCAAACGTACGTGACGGAGGCTCGTGATTAACTGCGGTTCTAAGGGAGCCTGTCAGTGCTTTTGAGCTCTATTTATACTCTTCGAGACCCCGCGCTCCTCCTTCGTTCGTGGCTAGGAGAAATGCAGGTGAGGCGCGGCAGAGCTTTGTCCTTGCACCCCTCGTCTAGACTCGCGGTTCCTCTGAGCTTCTCCTAGCTTCTCGAAGTCTCCGCTTCTCTGTATGCCTATACATTAAGATACATAGTATATCTATAGCTTACAATACAAGGTACATCTATATGTTAGAATACCAACTATGCCTATATGGGATACGCTTATAATCCCACATGCGGAGTATATATAGAGCTAGTTGGGAACCGACAGGGTTCCTGACACGTCCGTTCGCTGCATTCATTGCTCCCCTGAGCAATGTTCCAAATTTTCGTTCGTAAAAGAAATCGACATATTTTTTCGTATACTTTCCTCATATTAAGACGATTCAAAATACCTTCGCGAATTCGACTTCCTTCTTAGAATTCGGAACTATTGTTCGACAATACAGTGGAATCAAGAGTAGCATATCAGAGATTTGAGTTCCAATAATTTCCTACTTAGGTCTCAGCTCGATTTCGGAGATTCCACTTGATTCTAGAAAGCGGTATTCAAAATATGGAACTTTGGCTACAAGTTGGAGTTCAAGAAATATAGTCTGATGAGCATCTCATTGATACAATATTTTAATTCAGCCGGTGAGAGGCATATTTCGACTATTGTTATGGAAGTTCAAGAAATCTTCGTGAATTCGATTACTAACATCCCATGGTCAGAATTTTGTCCAATACAAGATTGAGGAAATTCAGTGATCTGATAGCTAAGATGCTACTTTCAATATTGTGTTTGATATGTCAGGATGGCTCATTTATCGACGGTCTTAGGCCTACAGGAAGTTCTCCGGTGGACAAGAAGATTATTAAAGATATCTCATGCTACTACGCACGATGCTCGTGTCGATCGATTCTACACAATTCAAAAGATTGAATGATTTTACGGGATAAGTATACCATGGGATGATCCAAGTGACATCAAGGTCTTATAGACTAATAATTCACTGAAGAAAAATTGCAATGGAATGAATGTGAAGCTCAACCAATTGAAATATAATATTCATGATAAATTGTTGGAAAGTTAAAGTATGCTTTGACTCGAAGCTCTTAAATAATTACATTACAATTGTAGAATACTGAAATAAATCTAAGATTATAGACTACCTAAGTCTCTCTCACAAGATAGTTATGATAGATTCAAGATAACATACATATTGTTGCAGTTCTGAGTACATCTCCATTCTGTCAGTATTTTTCCGTTGTAACGGGTTCTCGATCATATTGTAAATTCTTCAATTGAAAACGTTGTGATTGTAGATTAAGATCCAGGTTCATGGTGTTCGATAGTTTGTTTGTTGATTTTAATACATCTCCAGTTTGTTACAGTAATTACTGTTTCCTGTTTCGTTTATTGGTGATCCCTCAAGTTGGAGAATTTCAATCATATACTGTAGAGTGTCACTGTTCGAATACCGTTTCCCTCATGATCATAGATCAATTATCCAGGAATTTCAATTTCATCCTTGTTATTCCATGCTCTTCCGATCCTTGCTTCTCAGAATTTGATCCATTATTCACTCTCTCATTTGATTGATGATCAATATCATCCCATTGGTTCCGTTAAATTGGTAAACATTGCCAAAATTCTCTCTGTGCTCCTTGGAAATCGATCACATTTGAAATCCCATGGCTCCATCCATCCAGATTCATCAAAATCAGATCAAATTAGTATCAGCCTTCAGTGAAAGATTGAGAAAATTGGGTAATTTTGTGTGTGATTGCAATTCATTAATCCCAAGTTTCATCATTGTTGGTTGATTCCTGAAACAAATCTTCTGACGATTAGTTAACGGATACCCACCAGGCAGCAGACTCTTGCTCCTAGTATGAAAAGTACGAAAAAGACCTCCTTGATATTGGAAAAAAGTTGGTGAAATGATGTTGATTCTCATCATCCCGTGATAAGTTGAATTGTTCATCATTGATAATTCTAACTTGAGCCTCGCTAACTACCGCTAACAGTGCAAATAATTGGAATCGTGAGGCTCGATGTTTGATTCATTCGTCATATAGTGCCCGCAAAAATTGATCTCTAGTCACCCAATGGTCTAAAATAGTTTTCATCGTCCAAGTCGAGTTAAATTAGGTTTCGCGAAAAATTACACAGAGCAAAAGGATGCGTCTTTATGAATTATATTTACCTATCTATCTTATATCTTCCTACTCTACCTATCCTCATTTTTCCAATAGTGACATTGGTAAAAAATTTGATGATGTTTGAAAGATTGATGAAATGAATGAAAAACCCTACCTCTGGTGTGCCTAAGCGCGCATGGAACACCTTGTTGGCTGAGGGTGAGGGTTTTGAATGGTTTTACACAAACATAGAACACAAAATGATAAAATGGCTGGTTCACTCCTTGCATTCCTCAGTGCGTGCGGGAACCCTTCTTGGCGGAAGGGGAACACAAAAATTATGAAATGATGAATGATTTGAGTTCGCTCTGGTACAGCCTTAGCGCGTACGGAACACCATCTTGGCGGGTGGTGGAACAAAATAATCAGGATAATAAAATGATAAACTGATTTGAGTCCGCTCTCTGGTACAGCCTCAGTGCGTGCGGAACACCATCTTGGCTGGTGGTGAGGACAAGATAATCAGAGAATGATGAAATGATGGAAGTACACAAAAATATGAAATGAACACAATCCATGGCTTGAAAGATGAATTATGAAAGACCGAGAGAAAAGTTGAATGAATAGTGAAGTATGCTTGTCATGAACAGTAGATGAAGATAATAATGTATGAACTTGATTGATGATGATTTAAAGAATTGGCACATTATATAGTGTGGTGAGGGAATTGTCGGATTTAGACATGACCTGTTGAAATATGAACAAAATTTTACATAGATAGTAGTACAATGGACTGGTAATGGAAGTAGCACAGTATGAATATCCTTATTGACTATTATGAAATGTAAGTGCAGTATAGTAGTGACACGCCAATAACTCGAAGAAAGTAATATCCATGAATAGAGTGAAGCCGAGAAAGTAGTACACCTCTGAAACCTTTCTGAAATGCAATGACTTACTCAGCACCGCATCACCTCTAGCAAAACCACACCAAAAACACCATTCAATTCTTGAACTAATCAGAAATTTGATCCTTCATCGGATCTAAAAATTTATTCACTTATTTAGACTTTGAATACTATAACACCTTATTATTTGATTAGTTTTTCACCATAATAATGACTACATGGATACTTGTGTACAGCTTATATGTTGATGAACAATCAGGAACAAGAACCACTGGATTGATCGAAAACTTTTTCTCACCAAACACATGATAATGAGCCTATAATTTTGATGAGTTTATGAACAGCTTGATTATCACAGAAAACATTCTTGGAATGCACATATAATGAACAAGCAAACCACTCACAACACACTCTATGGGGTTGATGAATTGAAGATTCCACAATGGAATTCCACAACACAATGAGAAAAAATAGGATTTGAATGCACGAATGTTGGGAATAAGTTGTTCTGCAAAGCTGTCATGAGCCAATTATGATACATTAGTTGGAAAAACATATTCATCATCTCATCAAACATGTGTTCTGCCACTGTCTGCTTCAGCCTGTACTATACAGGGGCGTTCCATGAAGTACGTTATAGTATGTTATACTTAAGGCCACGTTCACAGTGTAGCTCTCACCCGCGAATTTCTCATGCGTTCTGATTAGGCTATTGAGTGATTGTGTGATATTCGATGAATGCGAGTGACTGATATTAATGAAAATTTCCTGGATCTTCTTTTAAATCACGTGATAGATTCCAGCAAGAAACAATTGATGATTGGATCAGATATATTTGTGTCTCTCTTGAGATTTGCATTCCGAATACTCGAAGGATAGTTTGAGATTGAAAAATAATACCATCCCAACTTGTTCGACAGGATGAATTCAAAAAGTTACATTATAACATTGCCATAATATACAATGAAATTTTGAAACATTTCCATGGTTTGTACCTATTGCAAAAATTGTCGGGTTTCCTCTAGAAATTTAGCTCTTCAAAGCACGAATGGATCACAGAATGGTTGGTCTTACAGCATATTGTAGACGGATCCATGTATTTTGAAACACATCTAAAAATTGCTAATGCATTTTCGAATGTCGATATTCCAGAAAATCGTCTGCTAGAATTTTTCTCTTTGCAACATTCGTAATTTTTATTCAAACATGTTCAATCAGGTCTCGTTCATTCAGATGAGTTTTGGTTGAAAGTTCAAATCGAGAATGAGATGTCCAGATTGTGAGGATCTGTGTGAGAGAAAAATTTTGCATCAATAGTACGGATGAGATTTGAAATAATGAAATGGTATGAATGATTTGTTGCTGATTATTGTGGTATGAGTGAAGTTGTCGCTATTCATTGTCGAATTTAGGATATTAGTCGAGTTTTGAAAATCGGATTAAATCGGATATTTGAATGTACAAATCTTATCTCAGTGGAAATTACTGTATTTATTTTCATAATATAACCAGAAGAATGGGTTCATTTTCTTCAAGGATTTTATACGATTTGAATAGTATTTTGAACACAACCAATTAGAATCGCGGATAAGAAATCACATAGAATTTTTGGAGCATCGAGAATCAAACAGAGTGAATTCTTCAAGTTGTTGTTTTTCAGCTGTATGATTGAATTTGTCATTTTTCGTCATCGAATTCAGGATGTTGGTCTAGTTCTGAAGTTTTTATGGAACCATGAGCCAAATTAGAGTAAACCAGTTTAGATTGAAAAATCACATATAATATGCAAGAGTTCAAAACAGAACAATTCATTCATCCTTTAGATCCGAGAAAATAATTCAATCTTTCCCAAACTCGGAGATCTGGGGATTCGAATAGCACCTTGAACATGATATTTGGATTACAAGTAGGGAAATCACGTCCGAATTTATTACGATAAGAGAAGAATAAATGGATTGAATTCCTTAGAATTTCATGAAACTGTGTTGCCACGTAGATTTATGGGAACTATTTTGAGTTCGAGTAAAATCAGAGGAAGTTGAATGCCAAAACTTCATTTTAATTGACGATTTCTATGCAAAGAGATCGACAAAATTATAATTCTTCAAACTATAGGATGATTGTTGATCAGGATCTCGTAGCTATTGAATATAGTAATTTCGCTCTTACATTCTCTTTTTCTGAATATCGTCGTGTCAAATTGAAATTTGGTGTTTAGGATCAACAGACTTTCTGACAGGAAAATATCGAACGAGCATGGAAAACTTCCCCATTTGCTGTAAATTATTGTGTTGCGAAGTTTAAAAGAATTTTATCTTGATTGAAGAGTAGAAATAGAAATTTCACGTCGCTTCAAGTGTCTAGAAGATTTTTCGGTTGTTTGACAGATTTGTTATTATTGATCATAATTTCGATATCCAGTCATAAAATTTAGATTGAAGAGAAAAAACGGGTTCAGCGTTGATTTTCGCAAATTCTTATGATCCAGAGTGACGCGTTCAAAGATGATTCGGTGATAAAATTTCTGTTCACCCTAGATGACGAATTGGTGTTGTTTTTCTGGATTCACAATTTTTAGGTCAAAATTTTTCTTGTGAGATTAGTGAATAATTGTTCGTGAGTATATGTTCTGTGATGATTGCAGTGATGAATCTATGTTGAGGAAGGATGAGAGAGATACAAAACCTTTTTGCAAAAATTGGAGATAAAATTATTGTGCGAGACAGAAGAAATTGATATATATCATGATGCATTCGAATTGAAGAAAAATTTTGTATGATTTTAGGAATGAGAATTAGAGCTGGAATATAATCGAAAATGAGTTAGTATTCATCAATTTTCAACTTGATCAAATAAAAATTAGATACTTGCAACGTCTCATATCTCAATAATTATTCTAATTTCATTCCATTATTCTACGTAATCATTGGAATATCCAAAAAAATAAAAAAAAAAAACCTTTCAAAGTTCCTACGAAAAATCAGTTGAATTTATGTGCGTTTCGAATTAATTCAAATATTTCAAACATTCTAATTTTGTCAAGATCGGAAAATTTCCGAAGTATTCAAGCAAAAACGATCATGTTGCGAATTCAATTTGATAAGACAATGGAAAATCATATAATAGTTAAAATGAATGATATTGTTGCGACGAGAGATCAATAGTAATATAAGATATGAGTTGGGATCAAAAAAAAAAAAAATTATGAAACGAGAGAATGGTTTGTTCAGCTCGTTCATATCAGATTTATTATAGATGAATGTGTGTTCAAAAAATTGTAAACAATTTTTTTTCATAAGGGTGGAGGTGTAACGAGCTGATATGTGGATAAAGTAGATAACTGACGAATGTGGTATAAGACCCGCGCCCGACTCAAATCACCGATTATAAATGGTCACTACAGCTGGCAGCGTAATTAGTTAAGAATAATTGAATACAAGCCACCCCTTTTTGAAACCTATGAAGATTCGCCTCTCAAACATCGCTCGACGCTCTCGCTAGCCAAGCAGCCACGAGTGCGAGAGAGACAGCAACAAGGCCCATCCGAAGGGCCCGACGCCCACGCCACCGCCGCATCGACGAGCCAAGCGGCCCGCCATCAGAGCTACACTGGCCTTCGGCTAGATCACATCATTTTGTTAAAGCGCTTCACGCTTCATCTATTTCTCGAGTCTTGATCATTCTGAACAATATAGCTCAAATAGTTTATTCATAACTCTGTGTATAAGTCATTCACCCTTCTCCCTACTCGCGTCGGCGAACCCAAAAGGTAAATTCAAACATAAAATCATTATTTAAAACTGGACCATTCGAGCTAAACTTATTCTTATTCATTCTTCAATTCAAATATCGAATACGTACTATTTCCCTAGATTTAGTACGTAACAATGTTTCCTTTATCTCGCTTGAAAAAAGCTGCAGGGGTGAGGAGTGGGGGTACTCCCGCGGCAGCGTGGCGGGCCGACCAGAAACTGAGCCGCGCTCTTCAAATCCGAGCGCTCGGAATTTTTGACGATATCTCGGGTCCTACTGGACCGTTTTTGATCATTTTTTTTTTAATTTGGGGTAGCTTTCAGGAAAAAACACAATGGCGTATTAATTATAAGGGTTTGAACGGCCATTTTGGGTGTATAAGGGGTACCGTGAAAATAAGAGGTTTTGGTCCAATTTTTCCCGTGTATCAACTAATGTTTCTCACAGAAACATTCTGAATCTGTTGAACGTGGATAATCGATAAGGGAAAGCTCCTCGGAAAATTTGAAAATTGTGAAAACTTTTCCAAAAAAAAAAAAAAATTTTATTGGAGAGCGGATAATCACCAAAGAAATAAGCATAGGGAACACCATATCAGTTTTCATTCTGGAAATAATTTTTGTTAGATCGATCATACACAAAATGTGCAAGCCGATAGTACACGAGACGACCTCCAAGGCTGATGAAATTTTGCCACAAAATCCAACTCGAAACATGCCTAATCGTCGCTTTGGACCGGTTAGGCCTATAGTAGACCCCCAGCTAGTTCAATTACCAGATCCTATTCCAGGTTTCGACAATTGGGATTTCCCGGAGCGTAATCTTCGCGACATCAATACGCGGGAGGCTGTGGGCTTTTTCATTCCAACATCTAATGCTAACACGCAATGAAAAGTATATGCTATGGACTTTGATTTTTCATTACAAAATTTCTGTTCTTCTTCATCACAGCTCATCATAGTGTGGTACGAATAAAAATCTCTCTTGGAAGAATTGGCATCTTATGAATTGTTGTGGTGAAACTTGGAAATATTTCCCGAATTCCGGATTTTCCAGAATGAAAACTCATATGGTGTTCCCTCTGCTTATTTTTTTGGTGATTATGCGCTTTTCAAAAGAATTTTTTTTTTCGGAAAAGTTTTCACAATTTTCAAATTTTCCGAGGAGCTTTCCCTTATCGATTATCCACGTTCAACAGATTCAGGATGTTTCTGTGAGAAACATTAGTTGATACACGGGAAAAATTGGACCAAAACCTCTTATTTTCACGGTACCTCTTATACACCCAAAATGGCCGTTCAAATCCTTATAATTAATCCGCCATTGTGTTTATCTGAAAGCTCCCCCAAATTAATAAAAAATGAACAAAAACGGTCCAGTAGGACCCGAGATATCGTCAAAAATTCCGAGCGCTCGGATTTGAAGAGCGCGGCTCAGTTTCTGGTCGGCCCGCCACGCTGCCACGGGAGTACCCCCACTCCTCACCCCTGCAGCTTTTTTCAAGCGAAATAAAGGAAACATTAACTTTCACCTGCTGGGACAAGGATGCAAGTCAAGGTATGTGAACCAAACATTCTGTATATGAAACTTTGAACATTTTTCTACCATTTCCCGCAAATTTCGGCCCTTAATATTCAATTGTTTATAAAATATCGATTTTTAAAAAAAAATCGGTATCTCCGGTCCAAAAGGTCGTGATGTTTTTTTTTTAATTTAGAGCAGAATTAGTACTACAACGTCCAAAAACGAATTTTTCCATATATCCATTACTCGCGGAATTGTGTGTAAAATAAAATCGGCAATTTCCGATTTTTATAAACAATTGGCTCCAGAGACGATTTTTTGTAACAAAGTGACCGGTTTTATGATCGCATCTTATAGTTGAGGGTTCCAGGAAGCTCTCTGATTTTTTGCGACAACTTTAGTGCACGTGGAAAATTTTTACGGCTATTGCAAAAAACAACAATTTGGGATAAACAATTACAATAGCGTCAATGTTTATTGACGGATCGCTCTGACTTTTTTTTTACATTTAGTACTCTATGAGGGCTACATTTTCCAGCAAGTACACATCGATCCATTAGCTTCCCTCAAAATGAAAAATGAAGGAAATTTTTGGCATTTTCCAGCTTTGTTGCTAATTATCTCGAGTTACGGAAAGAATTTTACTATGGTTTTTTTTTAAATTTAGAGAATTTCATCGCCTACAACATAGTACCATGAAAAATGATCCAAATATTATAACGGCTCCCCGGGATGCGAAATAACGCAAAAAAGTACAAAATTTCGCACTATTTTGTTGTTGTAATTTCTTGCGCACCCCTGGGGTTGTTCCATTTTATGGGGGGGGGGGGGTGTTCTATAGGGTCTCCCGCATCGAAAAAAAAATAGAACCGTCCTTTGGCACTCATGTCGAAAACTCACGAATTCAGAGCTAGAATTACTGGCCTATTCATAAACTTATTAGTCCTCATCAACACGGATTTATGCCCAAACGCTCTACAACTACTAATCTAGCATGCCTGACTGAGTATATTTTCGATGCGTTTGAGGATGGATCCCAAGTTGATGCTATTTACACGGATATTTCCAAAGCTTTCGATTCCGTTTGTCATGAAATTCTGATAAGGAAACTGTCCAACATGGGCATCACTGGATCGCTCCTCAATTGGACAGAATCATACCTATCTGAACGGGTACAAGCAGTGAGGGTTAATGGAGTGACATCAAACTCATTTGCAGTTTTTTCAGGTATTCCCCAAGGTTCACACTTGGGAACTCTTCTTTTCAACATATATATTAATGATGCACTAAGATGTATTAAGCACTCCAAAGCCTTATTATTTGCTGATGATTTGAAGTTGTTTCGAAAAGTAAAAAGTCCAGATGATGCGAAATTATTACAACTTGACTTAGAAGCACTGCAGGCATGGATGGATGACAATATTTTGAACTTTAATGTTAGAAAGTGTAATTGCATCTCTTTTCACAAAAATCTAGAGACCCCTATAGTGTTTGATTATTCTTTATGTGGATTAGCACTCAAAAGAGTTAATGAGATCAAGGATTTAGGAGTTACCCTTGATTCTAGACTCAAATTTGATGCTCATGTTGGTATTATCACAAATAAAGCAATCAGAATGATTGCAACGATAAAGAGGAAATCTACTGCGTTTCGGAAATCTGAAACTCTGTGTACATTGTACTTAACTTTGGTGAGATCAATTTTAACTTATGCCTCATCAGTTTGGCTCCCACATACGGACAAAATGATGAGACAAATTGAAATTATCCAACATAAATTCCTTCGATTTTTAACGTACTTTGATGGCTCTCCTATGGATTGGCGATCTCATGATTACACAAAAGTTGCTGTTCAATATTCAATTTGTTCTATTGAGTCATTTTGCAGGTATCAAGATTCTCTCTTTCTTTTCAAATTAATGTCTAATTATGTTGATTCTTCAGAGCTGTTAGAGAGAATTGAAATAAGGATCCCCGGTAAGATACTAAGGCGGAATGAGATCTTATTAAAGACATCTTCCCAATCATCAAGATCTCCCTTGAATAGAATGTGTGGAATAGCGAATGAGAACTATACATGGTTTGAATACTGTGGCATCCCAATTTCCAAATTTAAGCAACAAGCCAGAGAAAAACTTTTCATATATGAGTGAGCAATTTCTTTTTCTTTATCGATAGTTGATAAATTTGGAATCAATCCATAGTTGTCGGTTCCTTCTCTACTGAATAATTTTACCTTCTTATGAGATAGGTGTTGATTAAATGAATATGTCAATATACTATCTATATCATTATTTACTATTGTATATGATTGATTACTAAAGGTCCGAGTGACCGTTGATACAAATAAAATAAAAAAAATAAAAATAAAATTTAGAGAGTTGAAATTTTGTAAGACACTGTAGATCCTCATAAAAGATGATTCAGTATGATTAGTTTTGATCTAACACTGATTTTTTCAGAAAATTGTCGTTTTCATTTATTCTCACTTCTCTCTGGGAGTGAGGAAAAATGCTAGACTGCCTAGCTCCTTGAAAATTGATCCAATCATCCTCAACCTTTGTAATATGATAGAGTATATTTTAAGGCAATTCATTATGTACAGATAAGAATCTCATCTTTTCTGAAAGGAATTCTGTCTCCCAAGAGCTAAATTGCACTTTACAAAGATATCGGTGCTAACGGTAATGCTATATATTGATGTCCTGGCCCCACTGTTCAACTTGGAGAGCTGAAATTTTGTATGACAGTGTAGATTCTCATAAGAGATGATGTAGTACGGTAAGTCTTGAGCTAACGCTGATTTTTCCAAAAAGTTGTCGTAAACACCCATTCTCACTTCCCTCTGGGAACAATAATGGAAAAATGCTAGACTGCCCAGCTCCTTGGAAATTGATTCAATCATCTTCAAATTTTGTAATTTGATAGAGTATGTTCCAAGGCAACTCATTTTTTACAGACAAGTATCTGATTAGTTCTGGAAGGAATTCTAAGATCTAAGTTGCATTTTACGAGGATATCGGTGGTACTTGGAATGCCAAATCTGGTTGTCCTGGCTTCAGTTCTTGACTTAGAGAGTTGAAATTTTGTATGGTAGTATAGATTCCCATAGAGAAAAATGTATACTGATCAGTTCTGGGCTATTACCGATTTTCCCAAAAAATTGTCCTACAGATTTACTCTCACTTACCCCTGGGAACGAGTAAGGAAAAATGCTAGACTGCCTAGTTCCTTGAAAATTGATTAAATCATCCTCAACTTTTGTAATCTGAGAGAGTATGTTCCAGAGCAATTCATTATGTGCAGACAAGTATCTAATTACTTCTGAAAGAAATTCTGTCTCCCTAATACTAACCTGAACTTTTTGAAGAGATCGGTGCTAAATGCAATGCTATATATTGATGTTCTGGCTGCACATTCATGTACAGATTCATGTACAGTAGCAACTAGTATGTTTGCAGAAGTGAATGTACTTTATTCGCTCCGAGATTCAGCGGAGCGCCACGTAGTGGCTGACTTTGGAAGTACAACTGGCGTACTGCTAGGGTGACGCCATGCTGCGCCATGCCAATGACATTATTGAGCGTGCACAGCGAGGCACAGCATAGGCGCAGACGGGGTTTTCGTGAATTCAGGAGAAAACCGTAGCTTGAACCTGCTAACAGTAAGCGACAAAGTTGTTGGAAATTTAATTACGAAGATTTTGAGCTGTTGTGGATATCAATCAGAGCAATATTGAAAGATTCACGGAGCTCGAAAGAATGGATGCGAGCCCGCGGCTTGAGTGGTGGCTGCGATGCCTATGCTAAAAGCACGCCAAATCTCGAAATCGCCCCAACTAGCTCAAATTTGCTCGGATTCAGGCTCACGACCACTCAAACTCTTCGTTTTTACAAGTTCTACAACTTTCTCGCTTATTGTTGCCACATTTGAGCGATGGTTTTCGAGTTTGACCCTTACGAAGATTCGCCGTCTGCTGCACAGTACGCCAGTTGTAGTGAATGCGGTGGCCACGGGTCGCGCACAATCACCTGTTTTGAATTTCAAAAGCGCGCGTCTCGGAGCCAATATCAAAAGTGAAAACTATATGAACAAAGCTCTCGGGTGACTGCTTTTGGAGAAATCATTGTCAGAATTAAAGTCTCAACAAGGGAATTATTTATTTAGTATATCTATTCCCAAAATTCCCTGAGCATTAGCCTCCTCAGAAGAACTGCATACCTCCTACCAAAAGCCCAATTTTACTACGCTCAATAGATCTGAAATGATTGATATAGAGTTTTCTAGAATTTTCGCTTCCTCCTATATCATCCGTGTATTACGCACACAATTTCACAAAAGCCCAGCGAGCGAGCGCGATCGCCCGTCCGTGTGTCGTTCTTCTATACATTTTGTTAGACCAGTTTTGCGCCTCCCATGCTTTAACATGTAACTTACACCATTTCACAAAATCCCAAAACGGTTGAGCGCTTTCGCTTGTCCTTGTGATCATTGTTAGAGCCGAGATGGCAGTGGTGTCCCTAGACTTTGGGAAATTTTCCATGCATAGGGAATAATTTTTATACCACTTATTCAGTCTTTAAACGGACTTCGTTCATAACTTTGACGTAATTTTATTCTCCAACTTCCCTCCAAAAGTTGTTGTTTTTCAATTTTGACTATGATTATCGTGTTATTTCTATTGAAACGCTCGCTTTATTCATGTGATTTAGGCTTATATTTGTAATATCTCGATGTTGATTGCTCAAATTCGCTCAGGGAAACTCTGGCCGTAAGTTTCAATCGTAAGTCTCCCAGTTTCTACGCCGACTCATTTCATTTCAGTCATGTTAATTCATTTATTACGAAATAAAGCCAACTTATGCGAAGGATAATTCAAAAGCTCGCCTTGTTACTTCAACTCCAACGCCATTCATGGTCATGCGCAAAGACTATGGCTGGGTGACGCCTATGCAGCTGCCCCGGCGCGCATTTGTGGTTTGCAGCGTGCTACTTGTTGCTTATAGCTGCCTTGATTGGGTGACATGACTATCTATCGTGTATATGAGTGCTTGGAATTTTGGAAATATTCTGAAATCGGGTTCTTCACTCAACGTGACTTTTTATGATTTGTTGGAGAATGCGATTTGAGAGAGACGTGAACCAACAAACTATTACACGGGACCATGCTCTTTGAGGAGGTTATGTTCCTTCTCATGATACCGTCTCGCGAAAGGGAGAGAGATAGTAGAGAGTTGCGTCGTGAGCTAGTGCCTCTGGATGGGGGAAGTCAGAATTGTGCGGTGATTCTCAGTTTCATCGAGTGTTGCGCGCGCATCGCCAAGCAATCGCCTGAGGATGTGTCGCGTTCGCGAAGGCAGCAGAAACGGGTCGCCGCGCGGTCTAGTGCCACTAGGTGGGGGAAGTCAGAATTGTGCAGTGATTGTCAGTTTGATAAAGTGTTGCGCGCGCATCGTCGAGCGATGAGGCTCGTCGCGTTGTACGAGGGCAGCAGAAACGGATCGCCGCGCGGTTTCTGTGCTGAGTGTTATGGATGTTTAAATCCAACCCGTATTTGTAATTCAGTGATTGGTGGATCGCATGTTTTAATAATACAATGGACTAACTCCAGTAATACGTGATCGATGGAAAGATGATGGTTATCTTCTACGCAAAATACGATTTTTCAGCGAATATTTTGTGCAAGAGGAGCAATCTCAAACGTACCATCATGTTTTTCTTGGCAATTCAAATATTGTGAATTATATGTCATCCACTGTTCCTCTTGATGAGTGAGATGCAGTGACAGATCGTGCAATAAACTCCTCATTTGCTTGATTAACCTCCTTTTTGGAATTATTCTTCAGCCTTCGGCCTCCAGCCCTTCTCGCGTTACGAAAAGTTGAATTACTGCTAATGCCTACACTGTCATAGAGCTTTTCATCCGATAATTTTCCCTCATTTATGATGAAACTTTCTAAGTATATTTTTGATGCCACGATCCTGAGTTTAGATTGAAGCATATGACTCTTGCTTCTGCTCCACCCATTCTTATTATACGAGATTCAGAATTTGTAGAGTGTCTGTTGGGTTAATTCGCATCTCATAAGAGCGACCATTCATTGCTTCGTAAATATATGGAGGACACCTAGACTTTTCTCGTAGATCATCATATCCGCAGCCATTTTGACAAGCAAACTTCAAACTGAGTTCTCTGTTTCATTCAATTTACATCGTTGGAAATAATTACGAATGTATTTGTACGTTAAATTCATCCCAAAAGGGCTCAATATTTTGATTTTTTTTCGAACCAAAGATCAATCAAGGCGAGTCAAACCATATGAAATAATATTTATTTCCTCCTCCGTTGGTTCTGAAATGAAATTTGGAATGATCCATTACTTGTTCCAAACATGATTAGTATAAGCGCGAGGAGCCATCTATAATATTCAATCCTCGTAGGATCTGTGATTTTGTAATGTATATGTAGATCACCGACAACTGGGAGGATCGATTGAGATAGATGCGGCGTCCGTTCGTCGCATTTGAAAAAAATTTGAGTTTAAATCCCCAGTAGATGCTCATGAACGGAGGACATTTGCGTATGTTGCCCTCGAATGTAAGCTTCATGATCCCTCAACAAAATTTGCTCACTCACTTCCAGCGTGTTTTCCCGTGAAAATAATATTGATCCCCATTCGTCAGGATCATGACGGAAAAATTACGAGATATTTTTTTTTTTGAATTTCAAAATTATAGGTCAATATTATCGCACTCATTAACTTGATTAGAATGGACGAGAAGGAATCCTGAAATCTAGTTTCCGAAGATTTCTGGAAGAATCGAACAATCTCTCTGATTCAAACTTCCTTGGATCGGTAAGTTATAGTATCGTTCACCAGATCAATGGAGGTGAGATTATCAGTTTGCCTATTCAGTATTGTTTGTAGCAAAAATAACCCGGATCATCCCACGGGCGCTGAAACAAACTTGGCTAGTGATGGAAGGTCAATCGAAATTTGTCTGCAACATCGAGCTAGCTTTTTCAGCTGCTTTGCGAAGCAGTAACATCAAAGCTTCATACTCTATCAATAACATATCATGTTGATATGAATCTCGGTATTTTACTCCACGCAGCAATCAAGAAAATAGAGAGTGGAAGTAATCAGTTTCTCTTTAAGGTTGAGTTATTTGGAATTTTTTGGAGTCAGATTATTTTATTGTTAGTTCTGTTTTACTGTCGATTTATCCCATCTTCAGCAGCTCGATTTTCCGCAATCACCTTTTAGGTCCGCGGTGAAATCACCTGGCGTTTCTGATTTTCAATGTGGTGAGTCTCAGGACCGAGTCATATCGAGAAGCACTGGTTTGGGTTTCGTAAGCGAGACGATTCACCCCAGCAGATACTCCAGTCACACTCTTTTATGAGCACTGTTTTGGCCATCACCTGCACTAGTATATCCACGCTATATAGCATTCTATCGAGAAACACCGGTTTAATTATCGTAAGCGAGATGATTCGCCCCAGCAGATACTCCAGTCACACTCTTTTATGAGTACTGTTTTGGCCATCACCTGCACTCATATATCCACGCTGTATAGCGTTCTGTGTATCCTAAAGATACAGCGACTGACTCAAGTCACCACTTTTGAGTTCAACTCGATACCTCAAGCATCTCAGTGAGCTGACTCATTGACGACTTACAGAGCTGGGGAAATCGTCAGTGAAGCAGATTTTCTAGACTGTTAGAACCTAAGGAACTTGTGAGAGGGACATGGAACATCCACCGACATATTTTTTGCTGCTCTATTGTATCATTCTGTTTGTATGAAATTTTCCCGCAACTTTGACGTAACTAATGCGTCCAAATTATCATTGGTTCTCACAAAAACCAGGTGAGCTTGCTTCCCACTTCATTATTGACGAGTGAGGTAATCGATCGTTTGAATCCCATATCCATTTTTCCTTCGGTGAATTTACATATGAGTCAATCTTACTCGACAAGATTTAATATGATCATGTTAGGCGCAATTTATGAGGAGATCAATGAATTCCCTTTCGTCCGAATGAGTGTTTGTTAGAAGAAGTTTTACATTCTATTTATCACAGAAATGAATCAAATCGCAATGAAGAGATGAATTGAATCCTACAAGGAACTGTACACGCATGAATATTGACTTTGTCACCATAGATCTCGTTTTATTTGTCCCGACTAGTGGCTATGGCTACTGGATATTTTGAGAATTTATGAGTTCACGGGGGATAGCGTATTCCTATCCATCTTAGACATTGATTTCCATTAGGAGCTTTCGCAGTCACTAATTAACTCGAGATCTTACATTAATTATCAGCAATTAAATGATTCCACGATGGATCATTCTGTCTGAGCCAAATGCGTTATCTCCAGGAAATACTTATAACATCCGCTGTCTATAATCTCAATAGATCTCTCACATTTCATTTGTTGGGTATATTTTCGACCACGTTTTTGATTTTATGAGCTCAGTTCTCGTTCATAACTCATGTGACAATTAATCTGCGCAAAACCTCAACAATATTGAAACTAACGCCCGTTTACGTTATTTCCAAGTGTATTTGAGTCATTCTTTTTAATATCGCCAGGTTTTGTGTCGGGGGGTCAGGGATTTTTCTGTAACTTTAGGTACATGTTGTATATGATGAGAGAAGATGGAAAGCACAGTTCTTAGGTCCCGAAAGTCATCCGCGCGAGTTTGGCGCCCTATTTTCGTTTTCAAAATTCGTGAAAAACTCGATTTTTCAACTTTTTGATTGATTTCTCACCAGTATGGAACCCAATAAAAAAATTATCCAAGACACATATTTCGACGTGAAATGAGCTGAATTTTACGAAAAAAATACTCACAGATCCGTCAAAGATGAACATAACCTCAAAAGAGTGTTTTTTTTTAGAAAAACCCAATTTTCAAGCCTTAGGCCCTATTTTATCCCAAATTTGACATTTTCATCGGATTCCTCGTCAAATTTTACGTCGAAAACCGTCTTTCAAAAATTGGGCTGAGGATGGGTTTGGCCACCATAATAATAACTTTAGTAGCAGAGCCGAGCGCTAAATTGTTCGTTTCGGGAGGGACACTTATTACACTGGACAACAAAATATTGGGTCAGAAGTAGCGCATTGATCAAACAATGACTTTTTCGTGTATTTTTCGACGTAGAAACCGAATCCGAAACCAGTTTTGCACCTAGACATCAGGAATTTTTTTAAACCGCGAAATACTGAGCTTCTAAAAAACTGCATTTTTAGCGTTTTTTGATGATTTTGTAGATACATGATTTTGATGGTGCAACCTTGCAGCGGGCTTTGAGCGTACCCGGACTATGATTTCTCACGTATTTTGACCTGCTAAACACGATGAAAGTTGTTTTAGAGGGCTAGCATGCGTTCGAAACAAATGACAAGCTGATGTTTCGAGTTGCTATCAGGAGAGTTTGGACGATTTCGTGATAAATCTCAAAATGATCACGGAATTGATCAGAAACACCCTCTGCAATACCACGAGAGCGCATTCTTTTTCTATTTGCACACACACTAAGGGAATGATGTTTGCAGTCGCCTAAAAGTAGATTATTCGAATATACATGTATAATCCCGAAAAGAAACTTTTGATCTATTCCGAGATCTATTCCTCGGGTAAGTTCAAGCCTCCTCGTATTGGATCAATGCTCGAGTTTTTATACTTAGAAGCCACTCAAACTACTAGAACAATGTCATTTTGTTGCTAGGATACGGTATCAGAAGTCCCGGAGACCTAAACTCGGTTCAGGTTACGTACGTTCCGTAACTTGACATACCATGAATATGTAATCAACCTAGTTGAATCGTTTTTCACCCTAAGCTAATGTGGGCGTTCCAATGATTTTATTCCGGAGGCGAGTGAATAAGAACATCCAGCGTCAGATGTGCCATCTTGGGCTGGTTGCAAACGACTATCTATATGCACTCAGAAGTACATGACACCAGGGAACTGCAAATTTGACTCATTACGAGAAAGCTTGAGCTTTCCTCAGGAATTAGATCAAAAGTTTCTTTTCGGGATTATACATGTATATTCAACGAATCTACTTTTAGGCGATTGCAAACATCATTCCCTCAGTGTGCGTGCAAATAGAAAAAGGATGCGCTCTCGTGGTATTGCAGAGGGTGTTTCTGATCAATTCCGTGATCACTTTGAGATTTATCACGAAATTGTCCAAACTCTCCTGATAGCAACTCGAAACATCAGCTTGTCATTTGTTTCGAACGCATGCTAGCCCTCTAAAACAACTTTCATCGTGTTTAGCAGGTCAAAATACGTGAGAAATCATAGTCCGGGTACGCTCAAAGCCCGCTGCAAGGTTGCACCATCAAAATCATGTATCTACAAAATCATCAAGAAACGCTAAAAATGCAGTTTTTTAGAAGCTCAGTATTTCGCGGTTTAAAAAAATTCCTGATGTCTAGGTGCAAAACTGGTTTCGAATTCGGTTTCTACGTCGAAAAATACACGAAAAAGTCATTGTTTGATCGATGCGCTACTTCTGACCTAATATTTTGTTGTCCAGTGTAATAAGTGTCCCTCCCGAAACGAACAATTTAGCCCTATTTTTACGGTCCTGCTACTAAAGTTATTATTATGGTGGCCAAACCCATCCTCAGCCCAATTTTTGGAAAACGGTTTTCGACGTAAAATTTGACGAGGAATCCGATGAAAGAGTCAAATTTGAGATAAAATAGGGCCTAAGGCTTGAAAATTGGGTTTTTCTGAAAAAAAAACCACTTTTTTGAGGTTATGTCCATCTTTGACGGATCTGAGAGTATTTTTTTTCGTGAAATTCAGCTCATTTCACGTCGAAATATGTGTCTTGGATGATTTTTTTATTGGGTTCCATACTGGCGAGAAATCAATCAAAAAGTTGAAAAATCGAATTTTTCACGAATTTTGAAAACGAAAATAGGGCGCCAAACTCGCGCGGATGACTTTCGGGACCTAAGAACTGTGCTTTCCATCTTCTTTCATCATATACAACATGTACCTAAAGTTACAGAAAAATCCCTGACCCCCCGACACAAAACCTGGCGATATTAAAAAGAATGACTCATTTATTTCACAATTCTTTCTATGTGGTTGACTTCCATTCATGTAGCTCATCTCATTGTGGGTCTCGGCCTCTATGCCGATTCTTCCAGCTAAGAGCCCAACAGCATGAGCAGATCTGAGAAGATTTCCTCTTCTAAAAACCTACAGGATTCCAAAATTCATCATCAAAAATATCGAGCCTTGGTTTTTATTCGTTCTTGGTTGTTGCTTCGCGTACCCCAGTGGCACCTATTCTCATCTGAGCCGCTCATTAATTCACTATTACGGGATTCCAGTATTTGTCTTTTTCTTTGCGGACTCCGGTGGCACTCGATCTCATCGGAACCGGTTATCAATTCTGATTTTTTTCATGCACATTTCAAGTATCCCCATATCTCTCCTAGTGTTTTCATCGATCCGAACCCTTCTCCCTATGCTGCCCCATGTTATCGGTCTAATCCAAAATATCCTAATGTTCTGCAATAGTGGACACACGCCACATTTCCCTACAATGGTAGGCTCATTTTTCAATCTCCTGCCAGTATGAGCACATGCCCCATTTTTCCACAACTATGAGCCTCCACTACTTGAACAATCTTTTCTCAGAGCGTGCTGATCGATCAATGATCCCATATATCGAGCTTCAATCACATCATATAATTCATTGTTTCATGTTCTTTACCTATCTAAATAATAGGGAAGACGCATGTGTCAGATGAAAAATATCTGATCTATTCTATCGATTGTAGGGATAGATAGATTATTTTTGGTAAAGGCATAATAATTTTAAAATTAGTATTCTTTTTTTGCGAACGAATTGAAAATGAATTCGATTTTGAGGCCCGTTCAAGAATGGATAATTTATGTATGTATATAGACGAAAAAGATAATGATTTTTGATACTTTCGGAATCCCCCGATGTGGTGGCCCCCACACGGCAGTGACATTCCCGATTATGTGGAATATACGATGTGAAAATAGGGAAGTCTCATCAAATCCAATTCTTTTCCCATTCGGTAGTTGGTGACGAGGAAATCAAAGTTACAATACAGTTTTTTTTTCTGAAGCCGATAAGTATTTTTTCTTAATGATTGAAAATCGTTCTATCTCGGGTCCCGATTCAAATTGATGTCACGTGGTTTGCGGTACTCTCGAGCGCCTTCATTCGGTCATCAAAAAATGACGTTGAAGAACGCAATTTCGACGTCATTCCAGCAGCAGCAGAAAGGGAGCAAAGAGCCGGTTTATTTATTTTGTGAGAAAGTTTCCGCCAGCTTGGAGCCTTGTCTGACGTTGCGGATAAGTTGATTCGAATAATCGGTGCTGGTGGTGAACACATTAGTGGCTGACACAAGATATTTCTTCTGGTTAAGAATATGTCAACACTGGCTTCAGTGCAGGTTATGTAGCACTGGAATAATTTTTCGGTCAGACAAAAATCCTACGAGTGCAAAAGTCAACACCGAGTTCTCATTCTCCATGTGTTTGTTTTCCTATCAGATAAGTATTCTACTTAGTGAAAATGGAAAATCAATCAAATATACAGAACTCGCTGGCTGAACATCCAATGTTCAGCCAGGTATTTCTTATTCCATAGTTGTCAATGTTAAGACGTCATGGTGCATGCTGCACCAATCACTTATAAATTGCTCTGTTGGAAGAGAATCCTCTGTCACTTGATTTGAGATCATCGCCCTAGATTGATAAAAGATGGAACGCTCTTGAAAAATTCAAGTACCAAATTTCAGGAATTTCAAGTCAAGTCAGTTCTAAGGCTAGAATCAAAAGATTCTCCATGCTACTCTAGGGCACCACTACTGCACCACTCAGTACTGATATTGTAAACTAGTGTTGGTTCCTTGGTAACGTTATTGCCATACTCACAACGTAAACTGTAACAACCTCTTCAAGTCAACCAATCTGAAGCATAATAGAAGGAAGAAATTGGTACAGTAAGTGAGAAGAGCTAGTTTATAACAATATGTGATTCAAAGGAATGATTGAGTGTGACTTTTTCATTGCAGATTAGATCAGCACAGATAGGAAGTATTTTTGATGGAGATGGCTCTTTATTCATATTACAGGAAATGAAAAATGCTGGTATTTGGACTCTAAAAATATGTAATGGCAGATATACCTCACACTATCAGTCTCATGAAAGAACATCCTGAGTCCACTCCGATATCACTGATACTGTCACTGACTTCAATACTGCGGGAGATGGAATATATAGCAGGCAAGCTCTCCAGCATGTTATAGGAATAGAAAGAATTATTGAAGTGCATCTATTATGCCATGATTTGCTTGGTATTGATGCAATCTGCAATAAAAAAGTCTCACTTAATCATTTTTCTGATTTACATATTGTTATGAGCTAGCTCTTTTTACTTACCGTAACAACTTTATCCTTCTATTATGCCTCAGATTGGTTGACTTGAAGAAGTGGTTACAGTTTACGTTGTGAGTATGGCAATAACGTTACCAAGGAACCAACACTATTACACAATATCAGTACTGAGTGGTGCAGTAGTGGTGTCCTAGAGTAGCATGAAGAATCTTTTGATTCTAGCCTTAGAACTGACTTGACTTGAAATTCCTGGAATTTGGTACTTGAATTTTTCAAGAGCGTTCCATCTTTGATCAATCTAGGGCGATGATCTCGAATCAAGTGACAGAGGATTCTCTTCCAACAGAGCAATTTATAAGTGATTGGTGCAGCATGGACCATGACGTCTTAACATTGACAACTATGGAATGAGAAATACCTGGCTGAATATTGGATCTGTTCACTTCAGGTGTTCGCCTCCCCTTGTTGTATTCAAGGATCCGAATGCTTTACTGGGTTTTGGGGCTGGACAGGTGGGAAAACATTTTACTTTAGCCTGCCAATTACATGTTCTTTAGTATTGAGTGAGGTCAGTGATACCAAGACCTGAGCGGTTCCATCCTATCCAATGTATTCCAATATACCTGAGACCTAAAGAGAAAGGGTAGTCTTTTCACCCAGAATCGAGTTCTGTATATTTGATTGATTTCCCATTTTCACTAAGTAGGATACTTATCTGATAGGAAAACAAAAACATGGAGAATGAGAACTCGGTAATGACTTTTGCACTCGTCGGATTTTTGTCTGACCGCAAGATTATTCCAGTGCTACATAACCTGCACTGAAGCCAGTGTTGACATATTCTTAACCAGGAGAAATATCTTGTGTCAGCCACTAATGTGTTCACCACCGGCACCGATTATTTGAATAAACTTATCCGCAACGTCAAACAAGGCTCCAAGCTGGTGGAAACTTTCTCACAAAATAAATAAACCGGCTCTTTGCTTCCTTTCTGCTGCTGCTGGAATGACGTCGAAATTGCGTTCTTCGACGTCATTTTTTGATGACCGAATGAAGGCGCTCGAGAGTCCCGCAAACCACGTGACATCAATTTGAATCGGGACCCGAGATAGAACGATTTTCAATCATTAAAAAAAAAATACTTATCGGCTTCAGAAAAAAAAACTGTATTGTAACTTTGACTTTCTCGTCACCAACTACCGAATGGGAAAAGAATTGGATTTGATGAGACTTCCCTATTTTCACATCGTATATTTCACATAATCGGGAATGTCACTGTCGTGTAGGGGCCACCACATCGGGGGATTCCGAAAGTATCAAAAATCATTATCTTTTTCGTCTATATACATACATAAATTATCCATTCTTGAGAGCGCTGTGGTCTCGCAAATAATCCCCCCTAACATGAACTTTGGAACTATGAGCGATTGTCTCAACTACGGGTTGATCGTACCAATACCCCTGAAAACCATCCTCTTTTTTCCTAGTATTCGTCTGTCTAAATCAGCAATTTTCTGAGGACGCCCCACACTGTGGCGTCAAAGATGATCCTTCTTAGCAAATATTCCGACATCATAGACAATTCTCTCAATGACACATAAACCATGTGAATGTCCCTAAAACATCATATCCATTGTGTATTCAACCACATGTGCAATTCAAATCCTCAAGGGCGCACGCTGGCCTCATGAATGATTCACCTCAGCATAAAGTTCAAAACCACAGGCGATTCCCCCGAATCTTAGGTTAACCATGTAAGTATTCTCAAGAGTCATCATTTTCATTATGTTTTCAACCATATAAATTGTCAATTCTCTGAAGACGCACGCTGGCCTCATAACTAATGAAATCAAATCTTATCAATTATTATTCCTCCAAGGATCGTTCATAGTGCAATAAATAGTTATTCCGATTACGGTGTATCCGTCATTTCAAATTCTTCTCGAATTATTTCACATTTGACTTGCTCATTTCGTGGCATATTTTCTGGATGCAGTGGAATCATTCTACTTTTAGATGTCGAGAACATGAGCTTGACCTACTGCTCTGTTCTTTAAACTCTCTCGCAAAGAGTAGTTCATATCTGTGTTGGAGCATTTATTCCTGGTCTTTCATTCGTTATTCATTTAACGGGAACTAGAGTATTTACTACAATGGAGTGTGCATTTGGCTTTTAGACATGATAATATTGACTCATTCAGCTTTCTAGCGTACAATTTCCATCTTATTCAATCACTATCATTAATTGAGACAAAAGGGTCTCAGTTATATCAGTTAATAACAACAATTAAGAGAACTTTGCAGTTACTTATCATCTGTGTGATACGACATTGCCTTGATCTAAAGTTTGCTTTGCGTGATGCGCCACATCGTACCACAATTCCTTTTGTATCTTACAAATCTGTCGTATTATGTTTACTTTCATTACAGTAATTCAGTTCCCTCATAAGCTCAACCGTATCTCAACCGCAATTCTAATTACTTCTCAATTAACTTTCGATACGTTCAGTTGAATTCTCATTATTCTATACTTTGAGATTATCGCGGGAATTTTTCCTTTGTTATAACCCTGATTACAATTTATTTGATTATTCCAGTGCCATTGATCTGAGATATTTTCATCTTATGTGCAGTGGAAAGGAATATTTTGATTCGCGAATACCGTTGACTTTGCTTCTGCTCTTAGATTCAGCTCTGAGTGAGGCAATATTGCCCCAAGTTGAAGACTCATTCGCATAGTACTGCTATAGGTTTTGTCACTACACTGCTTCCGTATGAATTCATGATCCCACAGGCTTTGAATACCGTCATATATCCCCACTATCAAATTAATGCAGTTTTCTCCAAGAAAACTACGATGAAGATTTTATTCTTCGTCATAATACCCGATGGATTCCTTTTAAAATACCGTTGCGTGCCCCGCAAACACTAAGGAATAATTTCAGTTTTTCCGACTCATAGTGATATATTATTCTCTTATGGTTACTTCTATCACTTTATGACAGAATATCGCTGGATTGCTACAGTTCAATTAATTGCTTATTCGATCTCAGCACCGGAGTCTGCATCCGCAGAATCTCGAGATTGAGTTCGATTTTCTACGGGTTTGTTCTGATGTCTATCATCTTGTTGCGTATTTTCCTGGCCGTGATCCTGCGGAAATTGGTCACGGACCCCGTCCTGTTCAAAAGGATCCCCTTTATCACTATCCAAATAATAGTCTGGGTTCTCGCAATCTACCTCGGAATCCTTATCGCGTTGCTCATGACCCCTCAAATTTCTATCATTCGATTCATTAGGGTTGCGGATATATATGTTCTCTTTCATGGATCCTGCGTAATTGTGTGCGCGATTGGCTTCATAGAAGTGGTCGTTCCTGTTCGTATATCCTCTATAAGTGTTTTTACCGCGAAAATTTCTGGCATAACCCCGGTTTTTATGAAAATCATTCTTCATAGAACCTGCTCGATTCGACCGATTATATCTTTGAAATGTATAATGTTTTGGAATGGTTTCTAACCTTTCCGCTAGTTGAATTTGACTTTTCGGGATAAATACAGCGTTTAATGCATATCTCACATTACGGCACTCGTTCATATCATGTCTGTGTTTACGGCAATAACTACAGAATTTTGAATCTCGTATTCTCTTAGAACAGTTTTCGTCAATATGTCCTAGCCTACGACAATAACCACACCTAATCAGAGTCTGCGATGATCGTATTGTCACAGATTCTTCAGAAATGGACTCACGTAGTTCAATCTCTCTCATTTTCCTCTCTAAATAAGTACCAATCATATCCTCCAATTGGCCATTCTCACTCCCGGGAAGTTTTGAAGGGGGGGTGTCCCGCAGATTCGTTTGATTCTCGGAATCTATCGCATTAAAAAATGCATCCCGTAAATTTGAAGGATTTGTTGATTGGACTCGATTTCCGAGCGAGTCTGGTAGTCCAGAGATAAAACGTTGGAGGGCTCCAGCATTTGCATTGTGTTTATATATTTCGCGTTCCCAATACCCGAGGTTTGTATTTGTACGATATGCAATGAGCAAACGATTATGGATATAATGGATTCGCAATCCATATTCCGCCACACTCTCTCTCAGATTTCGTTGTATTACTCTCAATTCTGTCTTGATCTCATCTGCATCTCCAAGTATAGAGTATTTAGGTTCGCGTCGGGATTGATTGTCTTCAATTATTTCGTCTGAACTGTCACAACTATCCTTGGAATAACCCTGTTTGTAAATGCCCACATCGTATGTAGTATTTTTATCACTCTCTGACCTATCGCAAACTGTCTCGTCGATATCTGCATGTTCGAATTCTTTCAAGTCATCGTACGGGTCTTGTCAGCGTGAGCGTCATTTGATCCGGTTCTCAAACGACGTTCTTTCTATATTACGTTCACGTGGCTGTTCGTACTCTCCGGATTGCTCGATCTGGTTTGATTCCCTTAAATAATGCATCTCAGCGTCAAGGCTCCCGGTGAGCGGTCGGCTGGCGGTCTTATTAGGTTTTGAATAATGCATCTCCGCGTCTTGACTGTTAGGAAGTCGTTGGCGGGCAATCTTTCGCGTTTCCGCATCGGCGCTCTCGGTGAGCTGATTACGGAATATAGGCCTACTTATCTTATGCAATTCAGTACCGACCCTATGCGGCCGATTCCTGAAGCGCGACCCTATGTCCTCATGCATGGAGCAAGGGTCCTGGCCATCATACCTCTGCGACTCAGCATCTTGGCCCCCGAATGGCCGTTGGCTGGAACTATAATCAAACCGCCTTTGCAATCCATCATCACTGACGAGAGGCCACGGGTATTCTCCCGGCATTGTATATTCAGTTGAGCCCGTAGATTTTTCAGTATTGTTATCATTAGAGTTTCGCGCATCTGCGTCACGTTTGTTAAGTATTTCTTCATTTTGTATTTGTCCGTCGTATCGCGAGGATTCCGCAAATACTCGTTCTGCTCGGAATTGATCATAATCATTATTGTCAGGTATATCCCCCACTTTTACGCGTGCCCCGTTCGAATTCTGTGTTTGTTCCAGGAATTCCCTCAAATCCATCAACACCGTTATTTCCCCGTCATCGAAGTATTCAGACTCCGCCGTAAGCATTCGACTCAGATCGCGAAGAGCAATTTCCATATGCAATCCATCCGGCTGCTGCAGACCCACATCTGCATTCATAAACGCTAGCATGATCCTCTTGGCCCTAGGGTCGCCCTCCATTGACCGTTTCCGAAAGTGTTTTTCCATGTGCGCGACGCCGTTTACATTGGCGATACTTGGGGTACTGGAGGCTTCGGCGCCTCGTCCAGCTCCACTGGGGGTCGATTCTAAACTCTGGCCGTGGCCGCTAGACCACTCACACTGGTCGCGTGACCAGCGCGGACACGCTTATATGCGTGGGTCTGCGTGGAAAAAAATGTCCGTGTCCCGCGATTCCGCGTTTCGTACAGTAAGAACAGAAACGCGGAATCGCGGACCGCGGACGTTTCTTTCCGCGCAGACCCACGCATATAAGCGTGTCCGCGCTGGTCACGCGACCAGTGTGAGTGGTCTAGCGGCCACGGCCAGAAATTAAAATCGACCCCCTGCCCGAGTTATTCTCAATCGAGCTATTGGAAATATTTCCAATTGTATCATGGTATTCATTATCTCTTCGATTACTTGCCATCTTATCATTTGGGTTTGAAATTTGTATAGATTTATAGCTGCTGATTTTTGACACGTTAATCAAAGAGCACAAGTTTGGGCGAAAGTAAAAAATGTTTGCGAGTTCGAAAAGTATCACTATTGGGCCCCTGCTGTCTGCGGTGAGCTCGGCTCGAGCTATCGTATATAGTAAAATATCATCACCTTTGATTATTGGCTTGAACAGAGTTCAATTATGATCTGCGTTCTTTTTCATAAATATGCTTTGATATCTGTTCGACTATATTTGGCTTCTAGAAAATTTTTGAAAATTCAAGTCGGTGACTCGCCACTCTCCCCACGAGGGACGAAAATTGGGAAAATAATAAAATTACTTACCCAGATGCTGCATAGACCATGAAGTAGATGAACCAGATGGACATCCTTCCTGTCCTTCCTCCTTGTCAGTGGCAGCTGGATGCGGTTGAATCAGGTAAAGCGCGACGCGGTTGACGCGGTAAAAAATTTTCCGAATTTTTCCACGCAGTATCCCACTCATGACACCAGTTTGTTACGGAAATTCCTATCGTGGATTCTTTTATACTGCACCTGGGGAGTCCTGACTCGACAGGTAGGTGGGTGGAAATTCGGAAGTATAGTAAGTACAAAGGGAATCCCTAGAGCTGCATTCATTAGTCCGAAAATACAATTACGAGAGAGAGACTTTACAAAATACTGGGGTTGATTCTACTTGAGTGGAGTCCGTCAAGGGCTGAGGTACTCGTCGATCGGTCAGTTCGTACTGAGAACTAGAAGCCCGGCGTCAACTGCGCGATTCTAAGGGCAAACGTACGTGACGGAGGCTCGTGATTAACTGCGGTTCAAAGAGAGCCTGTCAGTGCTTTTGAGCTCTATTTATACTCTTTGAGACCCCGCGCTTCTCCTTCGTTCGTGGCCAGGAGGAATGCAGGTGAGGCGCGGCAGCGCTTTGTCCTTGCACCCCTCGTCTAGACTCGCGGGCGCTACTCGCGGTTTCTCGGAGCTTCTCCTAGCTTCTCGAAGTCTCCACTTCTCTGTATGCCTATACATTAAGATACATAGTATATCTATAGCTTACAATACAAGGTACATCTATATGTTAGAATACCAACTATGCCTATATGGGATACGCATATACTCCCACATGCGGAGTATATATAGAGCTAGTTGGGAACCGACTAGGTTCCTGACAATATTCATCTGATTTCGAGATGAACACTTTATGATTGTAACTTCATCATCACCAAAAACTTCTCTTCCCGAAGCAATTGATGGAATGGATCCCTCGAAATCAATCTCATTGCTTTTCAGAGAATTCTCGGTTGAGGTTGTCATGCCTATTTGACTATTATCTAGGACCAAAACTCGCGGAGACATCTGTCCATCTATTGGAGAATTAACCATGGATTCAGCTATTACTCGAGCTTCGTCAAGCTTTTGCTGCAACCTCCGCTTTTATCTCTCGTTGGCTCGAGAATATAAGCTCCGATGCTTCAGCACTCGTTCCTCTGCTCTGTCACCCAGGCCCTTTCTCTTCCTGCTGCGGGCGAGGTCAACTCCTTCCTGGTTCAGGTTCTTTCCTTCCGTTTCTCCCGCCTGTGGCGTATTATCATATCTTGTCACTCCACGCGTAACTCCATCAGTCGAGTGTGCCACTCGTGGCGCGCTATAACTGCCCCCTCCCTCCCCGGAGGTCCGAATGGGATTTACTTGGGGAAATCTTGCCGTCGATGCTGAACATTCCATCTCGTTTCTCCTTCTGCAGGGCCTGGAAGCGAGAATACAAGCTTGCAAAGTCGTGTGAGTAATCAGCTCAACTCACACACACGACCAAGCTTACGCGGCTCAACAGAACATTCCCTTCCTGTCCTCCGAGCCTCTACCACCGGCCATGGGGTGAAGCTTCCCACAAACATCTGCTCCATTCAACCAGAAGTTCGCAGCCTACGCTTGAGTGGCATGAACCACTAATTGTTGTTCCAACTGTTCCTAACAGCACCCCCCGCGGCCAGTTCAGCTCATTAGAGACCATGAACATTCAGAATGAGCAAGCAGAGTCCCGGCTTTATACCGTAGCCTAATTACCACTCATAATACCATGTGCATAGTATGGTGTTGAGGCACTGCGGTGCAACACCGCCAATCCTTTGGACCTCTTCTATCGACAGGGGACTCATTCAAGAATCAGCTTGACGAGATAAAATCTCTCGTGAACCAAAATGACGTTGTCTCTGCACCTTGACCTGCAACCAGGGGTGACAAACGCATCGCTTACCCTCCACGGCAGGGCTGAACCAACTTTCAAAGCGACTGGAAGAAACTCCCGAGACTTTAATGGGGTCTGAAGATAGATATTAAAATATGTTACCAAAGAAAGAACTGTCGTAACTTATGGGGCCGATTCCGAGAAAAACAATTATTGAGTCTGGCGAATCGGATTTTATTGGTAAAATGTATGAACTTGTGCGGTTGTGAGTCATACGAAGGAATTCTGTTTTCATATTCTTAATTTTCTATCTCCCCATCAGAAAAATGACAAGGAAAGAGTGGTAATGTACTGGAACATGTTCAGACCAAGGCCTGAGAGTAGACGAATGATCGAGCACAGGAGTTACCACAATTACGTGAAGGTGAGCGCAGACCCATCAAGTTCTATAGATCGTTAATTCATAGGATCGAATCGAATACATATCAAAATAGTCAAATCTCACGCTCATTATACTGAGATACACAATATAGATATTGGGAATCTCAAATATCCATCTCCCGTGTAGAAGCGAGCGTATCGAAAACATAAACAAACGAATTCGCAAGTTGATACTAGGCGTAGTATAGCAAACAGGAGAGAGTGGGAGGGGGGGATTACACGTTGGTCTCTCTGATTCTAGCGAGCGTTTCACAGTGAGTACTTATTGATATTGAGAGCCCTTATCATGTGTTACTGTGAAAGACTGCCCAATGAATTCTATCAAAAGATGAGAAATCACAGAACTAAGAGAACATGCCGGTACCCCCGATGAACACGTATATCCTATATAACTTCTCTCATCGCTTAATGGAATTCAATGGGGAATATCCCACTCCAACACCCGAATAGGGCTCTTAACGCTTAGGCTACCGGCCTGGCTCATACATGAGCCACCCGTGACCTTGCATGATCCTTGGGACATACCGGATGTTTCTATGAATGGAATTGCTCATTTGGAGATATTAATCCCCTTGGGAATAATGCCGGCAGTCTCAAGGTTAATATCAACAAATACTGTCTGGGAAAAGCTTGCGGGAATCAGCGAGATCAACGTGTCCCCCCTCACCACTCTTCTCTGTTTGCTATACTATACGACCCCTAGTATCAGTCGCAAATTGATTTGTTCATGTTCTCGATACGCTCGCTTGTACACGGGAGATCGATAATTGAGCTCTTCGATATCCATGTCGTGTATCTCCCAAGGGAGGACCACAGTGTTTGGGTCGCCAATTCCGACCAAAATTTTTCTGTCTCGTACCACCCAGAAATTGGAAAATCCGAAATATTAAGGACCAATGGGCCTTCTGTTTAAAGTGCCGAGCATGAACTTTAGCATTGAGAGTATCTCCCTATATTATATAGTTGAAATGAAAACTTTCGAGCGATTCCACCGAATTCCTCTGTATTCCACTGAGTGCCACCAAGGGCCACCGAGGTCCACCGAGCGCCACCACCTTCCACCGAATTCATGCGAATTCCACTGAATTCCACTGACTTCCGCCGAATGCCACTGAACTCATTAGATATTCCACTGAATTCCATCACTCTTCCACTGAATTCCTTTGTTCTTCCACTGAGATTCCACTCCCTAACATTACCATTTTCCACCTACGTTTTTACGGGGGTTGGCGAGCGTAGCGAGCAGGGGGGTACCCCCCCTAGTATCTATATACATCAATTTTCAACATGGGCCTATATGGGCAACGCTAATGTCATGGGCTGTAGTTTTGAACAAAAGGCCCATTGGGCCTCGATATTCTAGATTCTCCAATTTCTAGGTTATACGAGACTGTCGAAAAATTTTGGTCTAAATTGGTGACCCGAACACTATGGTCCCTCCTTGTCAGTATAATGAGCATTGAAACTGCCTATCCTAATATGTATTCAGTTCGATTCTATAAATCAACAACGCATAGAACTTGGAAACCATGCGCTTATCTCTACGTCATTATGAAAACTTCTCTGCTCGATCATTCGTCTACTTTCAGGCCCTGGTGTTAACACGTTCCGGTACATGACCACTTATTTCTCGTCACTTTCTTGATGGCGAGATAGAGAATTGAAGATATGAAAACAGAATCCCTTCGTATGACTCAAAACCGCACAAGTTTATACATTCCTCTGATGGAAATCGATTATCCAGACTCAATGACCGTTCCTCTCAAAATCGGCTCCATTACTCACCACAATTTCTTCTCTGTGAAGTATTTTCATATCTACTTCAAGATCCCATTGGAATCTCGGGAGTTTCTTTCAGTCGCATTCGAAATTGGTTCAGCCCTGCCGTGCCGCCTCTCAAGGCTCTCCAGTCGTGAGTAGAGCACGTCGGGTGGAGGCAAAGTTCCTCAGACTATCGTGTGCAGGTCAGTGGACGAACAGCATAGAGTTGATGAGAACATGACAAGTTGATCCGCAGAGTGTCTAGTTCCTGCGCGATCCTACTCAGGAATATCAATGCAGCAAATGACCAGTGTTTGACGATTTCATCATGCATTTTTAAATCCAGAGGGCATTTGAAATTTCGCTCGAAGTTCTGCATTGGAAACTTTCAGAGATGTTGGAAGAGGTCGCTGAATCAAGATACAACAGTATTGCGCGGGAACTGGGCTTTTTGCGGATAAACTCAGCATCAACTCCATGCAATTCGTCCACCGACCTGCAGACGATAGTCGAAAAAACTTCTCCTCCGCCACGGCGCCCCCTACGCATGATTGGAAGGGCTCAAGAGAGGGCGTGCACTATGCTTGTCATCCCTGCCTCACACATTAGCAGTGCGTAGGGTCGATGACCAACAGTTAGCGTGTACATCGTGTCTCGAGGAAATCATCGGGAGGCAGAACTCCAAGCTGGAGAAGCTTCAAGCTGATCGTCAGCTGCTCATGCTACAAAATTCCTTAATGCGAGGTCAGATGATAAGCCTGACCAAGCTCCTGACAGACAGCCAGAGTATTCTGCAAGATGATAGATTCGAGAATAATGGTCATCATGATATCGTTGTTAATACACACCAGTCTTCGCGCCCGCGCCCTGTACTGAGGTGAGACTCGTCTCATAATCAACATGCTGGGAAGCACCACGCGGAGCGTAGTGATGGTCTAGAGCACTGTCTCAAGATTAGCTCGTCACTAGTTCCGAATGTACACTAGACAATTTAATGACCAACATTGTATTCAGCAGGTCGAAATAAGCTGGGCTTGCTGTTGAGACACATTTTTGTCTCATCAAGAGAGAGCTTCCCGTCAAGTTTGACATCATAGCAAGGGACTCTAAAGACGCTGTCCTAAAAGACAACAGTTTTTAGCGTTCTAGAGAGAGTTCTGATTTTTGGGAGAGGAGAAGACTGCAGATTTGGTTCTCACATCCCAAAATCCACAAGAATCCGTGGTTTATTGAACGGTTTCGCACATGTCCATGACCATTTTTGGATAAATGGCTCGAGAATTCAAAAAATTGGCCTTTTTCTTGAAAACCCTACGAGGCAGATTTGAATCATTATTCGATGTTGTTCCCGACACCAGAAACTACTACTCGGAACGAAGGTCGGCGGGGGAGTCTGCGGGTTCATTGAGAGATGGTTAAGGAACACCATGTGTGATGAGATGGAGAATCATGTCAGGGAAACCAGGCAAAAAATACCTTACTCTGAGAAAACCAGCTGATTGGAAGTGTGGCGAAGTTACTCCACCATAGCAAAGGATGCAGTTGTTTTCATTCTCTCAAGTGAAATGTACCTATACACGGCGAAAATACTGCTTTGTACTAATTGCATCATCAAGCTAACGGTATGTGTCGTGAAACTATGCACCATTCAAATGTCATTCGACGATGAATGCTCGTACTCAGAGAAGAGTTTCCCCTGCTCGACGCCCGAAATAGGTTAGGAAGTGTGCATAAACCACGCAACCCAATTTGCGATGATTTTTAGCCCCCCCCCCCCCCCCCACCTGAAACGTCTTCTTCTTCTTCGCGCATTTGGCCCGTGGACTACAGTCCTCTCGCCATAACCGGGTAGTGCACCTGAAACGTGGTTTGAGTTGGGAATTTTCAAAACATCCATTCAAGTCTGATATATATTCCAAAATTAATTTTATCTCTGACAACTCGTGCTCAAGCAACATGTTTTTCTTAATCCACACCTGTACATCGTGAATGATAGGTAAAGGGTGTCTTTATCCACTTTCGTCAACTATATTTCCAAGCTAGACGAGTGACGAGACAACGAGTGATAGAAGCATAATGGAGATATATTGTCAAGCTCTTCATCCTCAACGTGCTCAACGTCAATCCGCTCACACTCGTCCTCTGAGAGGACGCAGAGTTCTCCGCCTGGCCTCTTTTTGATGGTATGAATAGGCCTCACCCTAGCGACGCTGGTTGACAATTTATGTAATTCATCTCTAGCGCATGATTGGAATGAATGATTCATAAATCTGAGAGGACAAAAATGACACCAGAAAATCTGATTGAACTTACATGTGATTTCTTCTTGCAATTTGCGCAGGTAAATAGACCCCGCATGCTGGACAGGTTTTCTTCTCAACCTCATCTTTGAGAGAGCGACAGCACGAATCATAAGGAATCTTTTTGGCCCGAGAATAGTTGGGTCAAGAGAAAGAGATTGCCTGAAGAAGAGCGGTGGAAACTTTTCGTCTGTCACATCCTCAGGTTCAGGGATTTCCAATGGACTCTATGACAAAGGATAAGGTCCTGGAATGAACCCTTGATAGAGAAGTTGCCTCAAGTCACTCCGAAAGAGTGTGCGGATTCTTTCCTATGTTACTAGCTCGCGTTGACTGACAGCAGACGCACGCCGGTGCAGGCACGTGCACGCGTTATCTCGATTGTTCTTCATCGTCGTTGAGCCGGCAACCGCTTCTCTGAATAATTAGGCTTCGTCTGCGTTGAATTTGTTGTCTGAGAGCGTTCGTTGGGATGTTCGGGTTGTGTTCAATCAAAAATTATCAACTATAGTGCTATATAAAGCGACCACGTTACTCGACGCGGTGACCCCCCCCCCCCCCTCCTCCATGGTAACTAACCGTAGACTTGGGTCTGCCCCCCCCCCCGGAATGGTTACGTGGTTCATGCACGGCCCCTTCTAGAGAACCATGAAGCATCTACAGTCACCTCCCGCGGGCGCAAGACATAGCTCACGAATACTTCTACTGGAGGGAATCATTACCGGATGTGACAGGGTGAATTGATAACAACACAACTCATTTTCATAAGTGGGACTCTTAGCCTGAAACTGCAAATTCTCGCGCAGAGATCGGCGACACGATTCTCCTCTCTGCTGCTGCAAAGCTCCACTCACCGTACTATATCTGTAAATCGGGAGGGAGGGGCAGGGGGACGCACACGCACTCCAAATAAGAACTTGAGAAAATATATGGCCTCTATTCTGTACACTTTCTTTCTTCGCGGTGGTACATGGATTTCACATATTCTAATCCTGACAATTCCGACTGAACAAATCAGAGATTCAAGAGTTCTCATTGTTCATCTTCACTCAACTTCAGCTCGTCTTTCGGAATTTTGACGATGAAATGGCCCCAAAATACATGGAGAAATCACAACATTCAAACCTTCGGACGTAGCGACACACCTCGCTTGCTTCAAGCTGCGATAAGTACCACTAAACTGACACCAGAATCCATCTATGAGGTGTTTTTCAGGAGATCCTACAAAGTAAGGATTCGTTTTAACCTGAATTGTATCGGTTTACGCCTTAAGGGGGTTCGGAAGCTCTACTTTTACCGACCTGCGGGTCCGCATGTGAGCTGGGTCTAGTAACTTATACGTGACTATATGGCATCTATGTTGGGACTCGACAGCCGGACATGTGCAGAGATGGTACTCATCTTTGTCGCTACCTTCAAATGAACTTCTCTGCTACTTGTAATACACCAAACGTGTATTTTTCTGAGCGCAGAGATTTCGAAGAAAAGTAAAGGTCAATCATTCATGTAGAGAAATAGAAAAACTCCCTCGAGGCCTGACTTACATACATTCATATGCAATAAAATGCATTTTGTATGCATTGCTTGGGATTAAAATTTTTCAATACAATAATACTGCGCACTTTTCAAAACTACATTCTGAGTTCTCTTGATACACATCTTTCACACAAATACACTTTGATTGTGCATCTTGGCGTGCCTAGATGTGTATTTTAGATAAATATCTTGCATTTTTTATGCACCCAGAACTGGGTACATTTATCATGCAGTGATTTCAACAAAACAGACAGCTGAACCAGGGAATCTAAACCTTGAGCGAAGGAAAGGCTAACATCTCAAGTATCCAAAAAAGGCATTCCAAGACCATTCAATAGCAGGGGAGGATAATAAACCTCTACACCTACTTAATCCCTGCTCAAGTTGGTTTTTCACTATTCCAAAGCCGATGATTTATCTAAGAAGATTCCATCAAAATAAACCTAGAAGAATCAAAATCTCAGTAATTCTTCAAATTTTCAAATTTTTTCTGATGGAACTTTTTTGATGAAGATGACAAATTTTATCTGATTCACAAGTTTATAAATAATTTCATACCTAAAAAATTCTGAGATCTAGAATCCATTGATACATTGAAAGCAGTCCCTGGTGGAAAAAACAGCGTAGCAGTACTGTAGAGTCAAACTACTGGACGTACTCTACTGTCGTACTACTGCAGTAGCCTACTGCAGTAGTACGACCGTAGTCTACTACAGTACTACTGAGCGTACTACTGTCGTACTACTGGATAATAGTACTGAGCTAGATCTCGCTGCTGTGTTTACTTTCTGCCCTTGAGAGGATGTAGCTAAGGAGAAAAAATTATGAAAGGGTGAGATCTCTGGATGACGAGCACCTTAAAAGATTTCCTATCTGTCACCCGCCTCCACTTTTCACTACCGGCAATACTCTTCCACTGTATTCCAGGCTAACTCCATCATAAATAACTTGACCAATTCATCAAATTTGATCCAATACTTGAACCAACTTTGATCCAGATGTAATGCTATTTTGGTCAAATTTCATAAAATGTTTGATTTGGGATATTGAAAGCATGCGTCGGCTGCAACTATGTAGGTTGTGTATGTATATAACTATATATGTGTACATCAATGTACCTCAATGTACTGCGGACCATATGATAAATTTTTAATCTACAGTTTGCTGATATTGTTTCACCGAATCCGTTTTCTTGTGAAAATTTCTGGAAACTAATGTTTTCTCTTTCATTGATAATGCTCAGAATTGCATCTGATTACAGTGATGAGTGATCCCATCAGATCATTATCAGATACTTACAAATGTTTGACTCAAAGGTTATGTATCTACATGCAAACATGTTACCATCTGTCACAGGTTCTCAGATTCATAAACTCCCATAATTCCATGAAATTATTGGAATATAAGATCCAGATTGCTCCTTCGCTCAAGCGAAAGAGTATGAGGAAGCATGCATAGCACAGGTACAGAATTTAAAGCAGAAACTTGGAACTACTAATTCACCAAATGAAGGGGAATTAGTTGATCAAAAATTGAAAATTCAAATCTAGAATCTGCAGTGAACAAGTGATATTTGTTTAAAGTGCCTCTTACTATACTAGAATGTGATCCGCAAGCCAAATTCTCAAGAGTTGTCAGAGCGTGGCATCAGTTTGATGTGACAATGTAAGCAGTTTTTCGTATATCCATATAGCAGTGGGAAGGGAGGTGATGATAATGATGATATATGATTCAGATTCTTCAATTGCTGATGCTTGGGTGATGATGGTAATGCCGCTCTAAGTTTAGTGATGAAGATCATCAGGATGTGAGCCTCAAAAATGTAAATCTCTCAAAGATAGTTGAGCTTGTAATAATACCCAGTAAATACCACAATCTAATCTTCATCACAAAAGTCACAGCGGCATTACCATCATTACTGAAGGACTCACCAATTGAAGAGCCATATTCGTCATCAGCACCACTTTTACCATGGTGCCTTACGCATTGTCACATCAAACTGATGCCACATGCACTCTGACAACTTTTAAGAATTTGGCTTGCGGATCACATTCTAGTATAGTAAGAGGCACTTTAAACAAATATCACTTGTTCACTGCAGATTCTAGATTTGAATTTTCAATTTTTGATCAACTAATTCCCCTTCATTTGGTGAATTTACTAGTTCCAAGTTTCTGCTTCAAATTCTGTACCTGTGCTATGCATGCTTCCTCATCCTCTTTCGCTTGAGCGAAGGAGCAATCTGGATCTTATATTCCAATAATTTCATGGAATTATGGGAGTTTATGAATCTGAGAACCTGTGACAGATGGTAACATGTTTGCATGTAGATACATAACCTTTGAGTCAAACATTTGTAAGTATCTGATGGGATCACTGCTCACTGTAATCTGATGCAATTCTGAGCATTATCAATGAAAGAGAAAACATTAGTTTCCAGAAATTTTCACAAGAAAACGGGTTTGGTGAAACAATACCAGCAAATTGTAGATTAAAAATCTATCATATGGTCCGCAGCAGTTACATTGAGGTACACATATATAGTTATATACATACACAACCTACATAGTTGCAGCCGACGCATGCTTTCAATATCCCAAATCAAACATTTTATGAAATTTGACCAAAATAGCATTACATCTGGATCAAAGTTGGTTCAAGTATTGGATCAAATTTGATGAATTGGTCAAATTATTTATGATGGGGTTAGCGTGGAATACAGCGGAAGAGTATTGCGGGTAGTGAAAAGTGGAGGCGGGTGACAGATAGGAAATCTTTTAAGGTGCTCGTCATCCAGAGATCTCACTTTTTTCATCATTTTCTCTGTTTGGCTCCATCCGCTCAACGGCAGAATGAAACACAGCTGCGAGAGCTCAGTACTATTATGCAGTAGTACGACAGTAGTACGCTCAGTAGTACTGTAGTAGACTACGGTCGTACTACTGCAGTAGGCTACTGCAGTAGTACGACAGTAAGCTACTACAGTAGTACGATCAGCCAGACAGTAGACTACTGTAGTACTACTGCAGTACTACGCTGTTTTTTCCACCAGGGGTGGAGCTTTGAATACTGAATTGGGATTCTTTCAGCAATGGAGCGTGCTATCATCATCAGATGTATATCTGAAAGTATAAAATAGTTAGTGTTCAAGAAGAGGATTCAGTTTACACCAATTTACGAGAGTGAATCCTGCATCATTCTGAAACTCATTTATTATTGGAACCTGGAAAATAGAAATTTTCAATCATGATTTCCTTCAACAGATCTTCAAAAACCTAAAAATTTGAATTAGAAATGTGAATCTCACCCAATCTAAACCTTAACAAGGTTGTATGGTCCCTCAAGATAGCGAGTATTGGGAAAAGTGTAGGAAAATGGATCTACTAATCCTAGCATAGCCTTCAAATATAACTGGGAGTCGACACGAGTGATCACATCCTGAGATAACCTGGAAGTAGAGATTTTGATTTAGGTTCTCATATCAACTTCCCATACACATTATGGTAGATACATCAATTATGCCTCAATTAGGCTCCATATAATCAATAAACTCTAGAAAAATCTGAGAGAGTTCAGTTTTGCAACTTGCAAACACAACCTGATCAGGTTTGGAAATATTTTCTAAAGAACAAAGGAAGAACATGAAGCTGGTGATATCATAACTATCAGAACAATCTCACCTTTTGTACGCAGTTTAGAGCATAAATAAATTGGCCCACTCACTGCACTCTTTCTCAGTAAACTTGTACAAAGTCGCAAACTGTTTTACCAGACAACTACACCATATGGACCTGCAAATCCTTCAAAGGTAGGCAAGAACTAATTCAAAATTTCCTAGATAACCCTGCACCAATATCCAGAGGGTACAGTTGGCCTTCCAGAAGCTCTGAACAAGTTTTGAGCCAGAACGTGGAACTTGATTTCAAATTTCGAGGCCCTAGAAATAACAAAAATTGAAGAAAATGTGTTCGTTGACAACTCAAACTGATCCTATCAGGAGTATTATAATTTTTACAATTTATTGAATACAAAAACTCATAGGTTAGATGTCATCCATAGAAAAAATCTTCAAAATTGGAAGGGTGGGTATCTAGCTCCATTGAAAAACGTAGCAAAAGCAGCTGACTTATAACCTCGCGCATGAGGTAACTACATGACAGAGAGAATTAGTCTTAGGCATGATAGATTCATAATGAGTCCAGGCACGACTGACGTGCAATGTTTTCTGGAAAAAAGAGTGTTTCATTTTGATACTCAAACGCAAAGAATCACCAGCAGTCGACGACCGGGCGTTGCTGGTTGCTGGGTGAATGACGCCAAAATCAGCAAGGGTTGGGTTGATCTCACTTCTCACTGGCACTATCCGTAATCACACACACCCATAGTATACTTATACGCACTATCCCACGCACCCGGGCATCCGCGATGACACCAGGAAGCCCTACATCATCCACGCGGAGGATGCGCGACGCGCGGGACCGGCGCAGGCGATGTCGCGTCGGCTGTTACAAGCCGTATTGACAGATTATTGCTCGAGGTTTGCAGATCAAAATCCTCAGAAAATCTCCACATCTATAGTAATGAGCTTCGGAAACTTAGCTCGAATCACAGAACCACGATCAGCTGTTCACCAGAGAGCGAATCGCCCAGCTCACACGCGTTTGTTTACGTTAATAAGGGCGTTCATACGCTCTTGATGGTTCTTGATTTTTTATAATTTTTACAGCCCGGATGAGGAAAAAAGGGCTCTTTTACTATAATTCTGTGTATCAGATATACCTCCTGAAACAATTTTCATGGTGATTCGTCTCCATTTGAAAGAGAACTTTACATCCGGAGTACGACGGTCGCTATTTTGGGAAATGCGGATGTAAAATTCTCCTTCAAATTAAGATTAATCGACCCGGAGATCATGTCAGGAGGTAGATGAGATATACAGAATTACACTGATAGACGGGGTTTTCCGATATATTGCCTCATTCAAGAGTAATAAATTTTTTTGTGACGGAACTGAGGGTCGGTAAAAGTAGAGCTTCGGCACCCCCTTAAAATGGCGAGTGAAATCATTTTCTCCGTGTTCAAGTATATGGAGGCTCATTTCGATAAATTGGTGATTTTGCCATGTTTCCTCATTATTCTTTTGATAACTCAAAAATGGCCCGTTTTATCAAAAAATGTGTAGAGAAACTTCTTGTAGAATTTCAAAAGATCTACAAAATTATGCTCTGGAGAATTCTCAAATGGTACGTCTACTTCGAGTTGTGAGGCGTCTTTTTCACAAGTTTCATGGATTTTTGAAGATTTCCATGGTACATCATGTCTCGAACTCCATATTTTCAACATATTATGGAATGCTGGAAGATCCTCTTCAGCTGTGTTGAGCAGAATCTCGATAACTGATGAGGAAGAAATCCGTGGATCATCCTCTAACATTGCAAAACCGGTTAGGGATATGAAATTCGAGACATAAGATATTTCAAAATCCATGAAACTTCGAATAAAGACACCTCACAACTCGGAGTAGACGCATCGTTTCAGCTTATATTCTTGAAAGTTCTACAAGAATTTTTCCTACACATTTTTTGATAAAAAGGCCGATTCTGAGTTATCGAAAGATTATAGAGGAAATATGCTAAAATCGCCATTTCATCAAAATGGGCCTCGATATACTCATACACGGGGGAAATGATTTTACCTGCCATTTCGAGGCGTGAACCGGTACTATTTCGGTCGGAACGGATCCTTACTGTGTGCGATCTCCTGAAAAACACCCCATACAAGGATTTTGGTGTCAGTTTTGTGATACTTATCGCAGCTTGGAGTGAGGTGTGGCGAAAAGATTCAGCAAGATCTAATGCGTCAACGACTGGAGCACGCTGCTCCAAAATTTCCCTCAAAATAGCCACTCAACGGCATTCGCCACGCTACGGCAATGGCTCACTGCACCTATTCCTGGAGCATGAGCTTCGCGCACAATTAATTTTCCACGTAGATCGATTTGCGGTTACTCGGGATAGCAGCCCACCCGGACCGCGGCCTTGCTCGTCGTTGACCGGACGACAGCAACACTTGAATTTCTACGACGTCTCCCAGAGACGCTAACACGGTGCATGCACTAAGTCTTCACGAGGTCGCTACCTCGACTTTTCGGCCATTACTTAATTCTCCGGCTCCTGGGCATGCTGAGCAATTCCTTCGACTATCTCAGCGGCTACCAGCTGGTGTTGTTCCCCAGGAATCCGTCTTGGCCAGCACAGGCGAAAATTCACACAAGTATGAGGCTCACTCCGGCTAGGATTAGGGCATTGACTATCGAATAACGAGAGTAATAAACTCAACGTTATACTCTATTATCCTTGCCGATAATCGGGTTCAATTACTATCAACCGTCCTTCAATATTCATAATAGACACTTGGAATCAAAGTGAGTCGGCCCAGAACTCCTGGGGGCTCTCGACAACTTTGGTATAGCGACTGAAAAAGCAGGGAGCTAGAGTCCGTGTGCACTGAGCAACGGCCACTCAACAAGTGTTCTAATGGCCGGCTTTTTTTCATCAAGAAATTCCATTTTCTTCAATGGAGGAGACGAGCTCTGATTGGTTGATGGAATTTTTACGGGAAACTAGAAACATCCTGTAATGGTGGCTACTCGGCAGAGTTTGAAGCATCATAGCATACGGCATTAAGGAACTACACGACGAGAGCAGGAATACACGGACAATATTTACGGGAATAAGTCTACGACTCTGCTCCTTACCTCTACTCGTACCATCATTCATCTCACTTGCACGTACAGCAAGTATCGGATGGTGTGGAGGCGCTGCACAGCTCGATTTGCCTCCGCTTCAGTAATTCCACTACATATGATATTTACTACCCATTCGTGTATATCTATATCTTCTCGTGATGCCCATATCATGACTATATAGCGTATACTTATGGGGCAATATAGCTAACTCGGCCTGTAAATGCTGGTACCATGCTCATATATCCCCATCATACGGCTCCAGCCTAATAGTCTCACACACATATATGGGCAAATCTCACGAAGTATGCGGTTTCGCCGAACAGGCCTTTTTTCACGTTGTCAGAAGAACAGTCGCGTTCCTTCCGCCGCTCGGATAAGATTATTTTGAAGATCCACTCATATTTAGCAGTTCTCCATCATTCAAAAGTCTATTACTTGCTATAGAAAGGTACTGGGAGACGCTTCTTCGTGACAAAATCGCAATTTTCGACCGAACAGGGGCATAATTCTCTCACGCCTTAGCTCGCCACAGGCGGGGATGGATTATGATATATAGAAATATATAATTTTCGCCCGAGGTGGTGCCTATCAATGCGTCAGAGTGGCGATGATTCGTTGGAGCGAACTCCGATTTTACATTGATTCCTGTATCGCTCTTCTAATGGATGCAGCACTCGGGGCGGTAAATATTTCGTATCAGTAGAAAGGCATCTTATTATACATTAAAAAACCTACAAATTTAGCCCAAGAACGACAGTGTGCTCGATTCCGCACGACGATGCGGCTTAAAATGAGAAAGGTTATTTTTGCGTAAATGGGGTCAAAAAAATCGTTTTTCGTGTAGCACACGAAAATTTCGATTCCTTTGGGATTGAAACCACGTGCAAACTGATATTTGTACCTCCAGAACCGACTATGAGAATCACCCCTACTACAGCCTCCTCTCGGTCGTAATACGAGGCTTGTGAGGATTGACAAATGACGAAAATGAGCATATTGGCGGCTGGGGCACATCTTCATTTTGTACCATAGACCTTCAGAAGACACTGTAAACTATTAAACTTATCTCCATTGCTCTATTCCAACACCGAGGATGCCATGTATTCACATACACATGAGCCAATTAGAATCACGGGAATATGAGGGTCCCATCCAAATACATAGGAAAATCTTCTACTCCCTCACAAATCCACAGCGAAGCTCCAAAATGATTTACGCGAGTATTTCATCATTGTTTGAGCATTACTTGGACCAAACAAAAGTTCATGGGAGGTGTGCTGCCATTGTGAAAATTCTCAAAATTTCAAATTCGAAATCGCATAGTTCCTGAGATTTGCCCATATGCCTATGTGTGTCGTCTGCATCTCAATTTTGCATCTAGAGACCGATATCCGGGTGTCCATAACTTTTCAAGTCAGCCTGATCAGGTATAATCTATCCTGACGTTGCTATACCACCCGGTAGCGCCGTCACACCGGCAGCAACAAGTTGCCAGTGTGCCGTCTGCACAACCACGATCGCACATCTGCTCCGTTGCACTGCTTCCTGGTGAGCCAACCGGGCTCACCCGCATCGACCTGCTTGTCACCGATGTCGTGAGTGATCTTGTCCGGCTCTGTATCATAATGCGTGAGGGAATATTCCGGCGATACATGGGAGCGTGGGGCTAGTGTTGCATGCACTCATAACCACAACACAGCTGAAAAGCTGTTCCGACCGGGCTGCTGCGGATGAGACCGGGGTCTCACTGGCAGCGAGCACGGGGAGAGCTGCACCAGGTGGGCAGCATCATCTCCAGGCCGTCATCGCCCGCATTCTTCCTCACCTTGATCGTCGCCCCGAAAAGGGTACTCCGGCCTTGTCGTAATCACACTACAACAATACTACAGGTAGTGTGTGCAGTGCGTGGCATACCAAGTACTTAACTCGATCTCGTGGGAGGGTAGTGCGAGAGCGCGAAATATCACGTTTTTGCGCTTGATGTCGCCTTGAGTATACCTCCGTGTATGCTGGAGGTGCGGGGTTGATGCAGAACGGGGCCTGCGGACAACGGCTGTTGCTGCTCCGCACCGCCAGGTCGGCTTGGGTCTACCGCTGCACTCTCGTAGTACCACAATGTTACCCTCAAGAGCCCACCACCCGGCCATGGGTACTTCCGGTCAGAAATTGAATAGGTTTTGCCTGACAAAAATATAGGGACCCATCTGGGATTCTTTACGGCGCGCGTAGGGAAACTACGGGAAACAGCCCGGCAATTCTACCCGGCGCGAACAGGGCCCTAACGAATTTCCCGATACTTTCCCTGTTCTACGTTTGCCGTTCAGCTTCCCTACCGGCGCCCTCGGGTTTCCCTAAAGAAATTTGGAGCAGCGCATTTGAATATCATCAGATCCCATCAGCCTCAGCCTGCTTTTTGAGTCAAAATCGAAATGTTACACTTCAAAAATTTTTAAGGGCGTCTCGGAGTGACCAAATGGGGGAAAGAAATGATAATTTGGAGAGGAAAGTTGATTGGAGGTCGGGAACTAATGTCATTCATAATGCATCCATATGTCATCTCGAAAAATATTGTAGGTTATGGCGGATCGATTTATCTCAGCTGTAGCTGTCAATCATTTACTGGAAATGATTGTTCAGGAAGAATGAGGATAGAGGAATGAGCTCCTGCTGATGGCCAAGAAAATAATCGAGGCAGAAAAAATAGCATGTATTCTCTTTTACGGTGGGAAACCGATGATGGGTCATTTTCTATTGAAAATTTCCGACACTCTAAATGATCGATAAACTCAGCAAATATGTTTCATAGCTGATTTCATCCAACGACTGATACTTCATTATTCCATGGCTATTGCGATGGGTTTCACATTATAACCTGACAAATACTCGAAAAGCTTTGTGTACTTTTTGTGTAGTTCGCGTAGTTTCTGCTGCATGAATCCCTATCCTAACCCAACAGCTGCCGTACTCCCGCCCTATTCGTTTAGGGAACCTGTTGGGAAAACGCTTGAGGCCTTATACGCGCCGGGTAGAATTGCCCTATAGGGTCCCTTTCCGTACTGACAGTTCCCCATATGGAACCCTATTGGCGCCCTACACTCGATTTCTAACCGGGCACGACCGCATGCACCCGGGGGGCCGCAGTACACGAAAATATCCGTAGAAAAATCAGCTGCTCTGTGTCATAGGGGTGAGCAAGAGCAACATGCTGTTCACCCGGCACTCCCCACTTTCCTGGGCATGATCCCGTCGAGAAAAGGGTCCCGAAGCTTGTGCGTGACATCAGGTGACTTCCGCGAAGATATATTTGCAGCGGTAGGCCCGCTCAGCCTGCCTTCGCTAAGTCCTAAGGGAAACATCTTCGGGAGTACCAGGTGGCCTCATACCTCCCCCCCCCCCCCCCCACCGGGCGGAGCGGCTAACATCGGTGTTTGTAGAGTTGCCAGTGTTGCAGACGTACTGGTGTTGCTTGGCACCCACGTTCCCGGCTGAGGGCAAGTCAAAGAGGCAAGAAAGCCGAAGGTGCAGGAACATGGGATATTCCTGGCGGGTACATTTTGAGTGTGTTTTGGGATCAATCTCCAACAAGGATCAAAATCATCCGCTTGGGGTTTTCAGAATAAGAATGATTTCTCCAATCTTTGCTCTATTGGTTGGAATGATCACTCTCCAGAATTTGATCCTCAAGTTCTTTGGCCTCGGTTTACGGAGTCGGTTGTTGAGTTGATCAAAAAGGAAGAATCCTCAGACTTTCCGATTAATGAGTAACTTTGATTAATCTTTCGAACAAATGTCTCTCATTGCGCGAGAGACCACATTTTTCACGAATATGCGATCCGACGATCCAACGAGAATCAAGGAGAGAATAAGCCGAGGCGGCTCATACGTAGTGGGTTGAATATCCAGGTCACGCGAGTCTTGGATCTTTGAAAATATGAGTTTCACAAGAGTATTGCATTTCAATAGGCATACATTGATTTGAATTCCACAACGATATGGCATTGAATTAAACATTCCGCACACTTTTTTCGGCGCAGCAGAGAATCGAATCATTAATATTTCTCAGAGATCATCAGAGAAATCAGAATTCAAATAGTATGAATCATGAATATCCACAACAAATTGATAAATATGAATATATTATATGAGTTATATCATAGTTCCCACGATTCATTAATCAGCAGTGGTTTCTTGACTGGATAACATGACCAGCTTATGGATAGGTCGCATTAACTGTGATGATGTGCTAGTGCAAAGTGTCTAGTGCGCTTGTCTCTCCCTGGTGTACCCATATCTACTCTAGCTAGAGGCCAGCGTGCAATAGGCACACATTCATTCTCGATGGACACCAGATCATCTACTTTGATATTGTCTGAGGGCATCACCCACTTATGGCGTTCCTGGAGGTTTTGAAGATATTCCGACCACCGTTCCCAAAAATTTCGTTGGAACTATTGGACCAACTGCCAGCTCTCCAATGGTGACATTCGGTCTCCTGTCAAGTCTAAATCTGGAATTATGAATGATTGTGACAGAAGTAGAGAATGAGCGGGGGTGAAAGGGTTCGTATTCATTAGATCGTCTGAAAGTGGGGAAAGCGGGTTGGTTACATTCACCAGAGCTGCTTCAAGACGTGATTCGCAAAATTCTTGTTGCTCTTGTTATGAACATCAAGGAGGATGAAATTTGCCAACGTCCAGGATTATCAGACCTTGAAAAACTGTCTAATTTTTGTTCAAAAAGGCCGAAAGAGCCGAAGGCTCTAGTTTTCTCGATACTCTTACAAATAGATCTTCCCAAAACGTTCAAAATTGTATTCCACTCAAAGAGTCACAACCAACCAGTAAAAAACCTGCGCGAATTTCTTCTGCTAATGTCACCGAGTATGTCGATACTACTAAGGAAGATCAGTCTAGGAATAGTTGTGATAATTCTTATTATCACTGTGGTTAAAAGAATCATTCCATCGCTAATTGTCGTAACTTAGCTAAAGAACCTATCACTGAAAAATGGAGAATTAAGAAAGAGTTACGACTCTGTTTTGATCGTTTAACCTCGAAACACATACGCTCCGAATGCAAGGCTAAGGCTGGTTGTAAACATCGTGACGGTCATCATCATACTTTACTTCACTTTATCCCCAAAGACTAGCGTACCGATGATTCTAAGCCAAAATCGCCTCCGTTTGACTCGGACTCAGCTAGAGCCACTCCAACCGGCCTGACTGGAAGTGAACCAAGAGTAGAAACAGACCAATGACTATATGAACGGATTTTACTGAAAATTCCACCAGTCAAAGTTGAAGGTGAAGTTACGTCTCCAAGAATCACTGCTTTGTTAGACGGGGGTTCAACTATTCCAATCATTCATGCTGAAGTTGCAAGGAGGTTAGGTTTGATAGGTCAAAAAATCAACATTCCTTTACAGGGTATAAGTAGCGAATCTGTGATGTTAGCTCATGAGATGGTGAATTTGGAAATTGAAGTCGATGGTAAATTAATCACCTAGAACTATATTCTAGTGGCTATTGAATTCTCACTTCCAGAACAATCTTTATCGCACGAAATAGCATCACGAGTAAGTCAAGACTTGAACGTCGAAATTGAACCGTACGAATCTCCAACTTGTTTACTCATCGGGCAATGTCATTGCGAATACATTGTATCAAGGGAGTTACGTCATGTAAAGACTAACTCAGCGTTAGCCTCTCGCACGCTTCCTGGTTTGGTTCTGCGTGGTCGCTCTTTAGATATTCAATCTCAACAGCTTCCAATGTATGTCAGTGAAGTGAAATCCGTCCACAAAGTTTCAGTGTCAACTACCCTCCCGGTTTTGAATCACACGCAACAAGCCCTACCACTCAACAGTTCTGATAAGCGTGCTCTTGAGATCATAGAATCGACGAGCTGAATGATCATGAGGAAATCGGTTTGCCGTGGTCCACAAAAGCGGATTCCATCCCAGATAGTAGGAGAAACGCTTATATTAATATTTCTTGAAAAGAAGTTAGACCGCGATCCCGTCTACGCTAAGCTTTACTATCGCGAGATGGACAGGCTGTTTGGAAAGTCTTATGCATTACCTTCTTCGCCAACCCCTGTTGGCAATACTGTTCTACTTACCTCATTTCGGAGTACAAAACATAAACAAGACAAACAAAGTTAGACTTGTATTCGATGCCGCTGCTGTCTGGCGTGAGCTTCGATGACTTGGTACTAACTGGTCCTGAACTCTTGAATTCTCTGGCAGGGCTTTTAATGCGTCCCCGCTAATATTCGGTGGCTATTAAAGCAGATAAACGTGATATGTACTTGGAGATCGAAATCATCGAGAGTGATCGAGACGCTCAACGTTTCTTGTGGAGATAAAATTATCGATCTAGCCCACCGAAAGAATATGTGATGGCTTCCATGATTTTTGGAGCTAGCTCGTCGCCTAGTGAACCTTTGTTCATCAAAACTGAACATGCAATGGAGTTTTTAAGACCTATCCAAGAGCTGTGAAAGCTAATATCAGCAATTCTTATATTGATGACCATGAGATAGTTGCGATTCAGAAGATGAAGCGATTCAACGTATATATTCGATGATCAAAATTAACAAGGAAGCGGATTGGGAATCGCACAGCTGGGCTAGCAATTCTCAGGAAGTGGTACGGGCTATGAATGAAGTAGAATCTTCAAAAATTGTCTATCTAGTCGCTGGAAAGATCCAGAAGAACACGTTTTGGGTCTACAATAGAACACAGAGGCTGATCAATTTGGGTTTCAATTGGGTGAACGGAAAATTCATTCGGAACTAATGAATGGATTACGTTTACCAACAAAACGGAAGTTCTTAAAAATCTCTCCAAGTCAGTATACGCTCGACTCGGTTTCCTTTCACCGTTCAGAATTGAATCTAGGATAATGATGCAGAGAATTTGTTCGAGCAAGGTGGAGTGGAATGAACCGATTCTTGAACAGGGGAGAAACTATTGGAAGAGATGGCTCGTTTGGTTACTTGAACTGAAGAATTTTCGAGTGCCGCGTTACGATCAAAACTCAGATCGTCGTTCACATTCAGCTGAACTTCATATGGGTCATTCTGGACCAAGGTGAACATTTTAAAAATCGACGAAATTTGAAAATGCTCCAAACATTTTCTTCCCGTTAGCACTACTAGAATATAGTTGAAAAAATTCTTCTTAGACTTCTTTGGGACCCTTGGACCGGAGTACTGGCGTGGTCAAAACAGCGTTTTTTGGAATAACGCATACCGTAGAACAGACATAGCTCACACCCATTTCGGCCGATCTGGACGTTCGAAAAAGGGAATTGTAGGGCTTTTTGAGAGGAAAAGAACCTTCTCCTCATACGTTGGAAAATATTGAGATGCACCCGGCCGGCATCCATTTGAAAATGGCCTAGAAATCGGAAAAAAGCCTTTACATATCGTCATATAGAGTAGGCACATGCGGTTTTGAGAGTATCGTATGATTCTTCCCTGCAAGTTGATGCAAGAAGAGAGAAAATGCGACCCCGCAGACCTCGTTACAATATCTCTGGTCGATTTGGCGATTCTTCGAAAAAACACTTAAAAATGTCTTTTTCCAAACTTCCCAGAATCCTAGAGGACGTGAAAATTTTTTTAGGGGGCTGAAGCTCTGGCAAAATATTATTTCGGTACCTACTTCCATGTGAAGGAATGGCGGAACGATTCGCGAGGGTCGTTCGCGCGATTTGGCTGAAATATATTGATCTGACCCATATATTACTACTATTGACACAGATGAGCGACAGCTGTGCCGTAAAGCGAAGGTTCACGCCTCCGCTGTGCTGTTCACTCACATGAGTAGGCCCGGAGACATGTCTATGACAGCCGCACAGCTTTGGTCATAAAGTCAACAAGGCGAGCATGAAAACGGGCCAGGAGCGCGATCACCTGATCGCCGGCGCTGCTGCGCGAGCGAAAATCGATGAACGGGCTGGATTCGATCAATGCCTCCTGCCCACACGCAGATGCCGGTGTATGCGGTGAGGTGAGCGGCGGGGAAAGACCGCCCTTGCTGCTCGCCTTGGTAGCCTCACTGCTGAGCTTCCGGAGCAGGAAAGAAGAGCAGCGAGGCAATGGTTTGTACGGGTCTTGCGTGCTTTCTGGTGTTGGCGCCTGCGAACCATTCCTCCAGGAACTCGTGGAGGACAACACGCCTGATGTATCTCGTGTGCCTTCGCCGAAAACGCGACAAGATGCCTGGATACGCACTTAAGATTGGCAGGTGTACCAAAATTTGACTTCCACTGCACTCACTGCACTCGCGAATTCCAAGCCGTAAAGTATTTGCGACGAGTGCGCGCGGAAACTCCAGCGCGCGAGTTAGATTCAGCGGGAAATAGCGATCAGGTGATCTATTCAGATCGCTCGACTCTCTCTGACTGAACTTCCAGCCTAAACGCCCGCACATTCAGCCAGAGCCCTTTTCCATGGCACTAGGAATTGGGTTCAAAAGACCGGAAAATGTGTGCGCAGGTGCATCACACGCCTTGTAAGTTGGGATGGCTGAGGCCCGAGAAAAGGGGAGAATGAATGAATGAATGATAACCTTTATTCGCCCAAGGGCAAAAATACAAAGATGCAGTAGCATGTGGAAAATGTCACTCATACATAATAAATACATTAAATTTGTAAAAATTTGTCGTTTTGGTTAAGGCTATTCGAATTATCACAGAAAGTGACTAGTCATCTCGAGGCATCGTAAGATTCTAAGAGTCATGAAAAGAAAAAGAAGAAAAGGTCACGTATTCATTTATATATACATATATCAGTCTCGACGGAAAAGGTTGAGGAAAAGAAAACATTTTCCCGTTTGGGAAGACATATAAAGAAGACATGGGCCCACAGTCAAATCACAGGAATCTCAGTTCGGTAGCGAAAAAGCCACACATAACTCATCTGAAGTAGAAGACATCAATTGAAACGGGCTCATGCCTATCACAGTTTACAAATTAAAATAGTGTTTTTTCTCCACATCAATCCTCTGGGAGGATGGTGTTAACAGGAAGTCTTTTAAGGACTCTCTGAATAATGATATCTCCCCAAGCTGCCGAAAGCCCGGAGGGAGAAAGTTCCACAAATGAGCACATTGGACCTGGAAAGATCTTCTTCCATATTCAAGTCTCATGTTGGGGACTTTGAGTACCCGCTCTTCTAGATCACCCCGTGCGGGGCGTTCGGATTGGTACCTGGTAAACATCGGAGCTAGGTAGCCAGGTTCTCCTAAGTGCATGATCTTATGCATCAAGAGAGCTGCGAAGTACATTCTCCGCGAATCAGTACGTAACCAACCCAAGCGCTCCCTAAACGGGGTGATGTGCTCGTCTCTCCTAAGATCAAAAATATATCTCACACATGAATTGCTTAGTCTCTGTACCCGTTGCCGCTGTTCGTCCGTGGCGTCGAGGTAGACGACCGCGCAATAATCTAGGTGCGGGTGAACCAATGACTCGACTAGGCGAATTCGGAGAGGTCTGGTGATACATGCCCTAAAAAACCACAGACCGTATACGGCTCTGTTGACTTTCTTAGTTACTTGGTCAATGTGCGGTTTCCATGTCAATTCACTGTCAAGTGTAACACCAAGACTCACGACCGCATCACTGAACGGGATGAACTTTCCTTCTTGTATCTCAACCCCTGGCAAGTCCATTCTCTTCAAATCTTTGATATTTCTCTCCGAACTGAAGTAGATTGCCTTGAGCTTGCCAGCGTTGAGACACAGGCCGGAACTTCTGGCCCACTCGGCAACTAGTCGTCCTATAAAGCCCAGCCGAGCAATACCTTCCCTGATCTTATTTTTCTCGATTTGGAGATAAATTTGGAGATCATCCGCATAAAATAGATGATGTACCGACTCCCCGTCTAGCGAGCCAGCCAGGTCATTCACATACAAGCTGAAGAGGAGAGGCCCAAGGACGGACCCCTGTGGAACACCCAGATTGGTTTCGAGCCAATCAAATTTGCCTACTTTATAAGTGATTTGTTGGGTGCGACCCTGTAAATATGATTTTATCCACAGGAGCGCCGATCTTGAGAAGCCAAGATGTCGTAGCTTCCTCAACGGCTTGGATGGTGAGATTGTGTCAAAAGCTTTGCGCAAATCGAATAGTAGGAGCAGAGTGATCTTTTTTCTGTCTATACCTACTCTGATGTCATCGGTCAATTTCAACAAAGCTGTCTGGGTGCTATGATGTTGCCTAAAACCAGTCTGGAAGCGATCAAGTATCTTCTCGATTTTCAAATACTCCGTGATTTGGTCATGTGCGATTTTTTCCAGAACCTTGGGGAGAAAGCACAGCAGCGCTATAGGACGGAAGTCCGAGACCGTTGATGGAGCAGCAGTCTTCCTTAATGCAATCAGCTGCGCTTGCTTCCAAGCCTCAGGAAAAATGCCATGAGCGAAAGAGGAGTTGAAAATATGTACAATGAGATCACCAATGGCCGGAAGAGCTTTTGCGATCACGCTTTGGGGTATTCCATCCGCTCCACGGGCCTGTGAGGAGAAATGTTCGATAGCAAGGACTACATCACTAAAATTTGTGGGCTTAAATTCAAACCCCTCCTCCGGTGCCGAGTCAATATCGTCCATTGCTTCATTAATATTTTCGTGGGGCGAAACGGAAACTCCCGCAAAGTGTGCGTTCAACTCATCCGGTGTGAAGCTATGAAGTTCCTCCTCTATGCTCTTAGGCAAGAGGCCGAGATTGCGCATCTCCTTCCAAATGTTCTTCTTCTGATCAAGAGCATCTGACAAATGGGTTTGAATGAAGGAGTTATGCTCTTGTTCAATGCGCAAATCGACCTCTTCGCTGAGCCGAAAGTATTCATTTTGAAGCTCAGGACTCTTGCGCTGGTTACGTTGAATCCGTTCCCAGCGCCTGCGCGTCGCGTCTCGCTTATCCATGAGTACCCTCAGCTCAGGACCAATCCAAGGAGCGTCATTTTTACGCGGATTGATAAATTTTTCGGGTGCTAATTCATCTATGTCGATCTGTAACTTTTCATTCAAGCAGTGGATTGCATCTTCCAAACTGGTTTCAGCATTTTCGAGAGCTGTCCAGTCACAGCGAAGCAATCGGTCATTCAATATCTCCGGAAGGATGTTTCGAAAATCCCTGTAGAAGAAGGAATTTCTTGGCGGAGTGGGAGTAAAGACGTTGATGATGACGTCAATGTCCGAGTGCCTGCCGAAACTGGGCAGGAGTCTGTTTTGATAGTCAGTAATGATGTCATTGTCATCTACATAAACGTGATCAATCCATGTATGAGATGTATTGGAGGTGTGTTGGTGAGTCGGGCCATGCTGCACTATCTGCAAGGCAAGTTCTTCTGTCAGTGCAGTCAGTGTCTTGGTGTCGGGATGAGCAGTGTCTAACAAGTCCGCGTTCAGATCACCCATTATAATTTTATGACTGTTGTCACCACACAGCCGGCGTAACGAGCCAAACAGCCCGCCATCCTTCTGCATGGCGATTTTTGGGGGTCTGTAGATTACTACGACTAATATTGGCGGGGAGTTACCCTGTTGTATGCTACAAAAGAGAAATTCAGGCACGCCAGGTTTCCCTGGCCCAAAAGTATTTGACGAAATCGACTTCTTAACTTTGAAGTCATTGCGCACATGCAAGGCAACCCCACCACCCTCTCTGTTGCGATCCTGCTGCAACAATGAAAAACCTGGAATCTGAACGAGATTGTCATCCACAAACTCATCTAGCTTCGACTCAGCCACCCCAAATAGATGGTAGGAGGGATCGTTAGCAAAGAGCAAGCGTAGATGCTCAATCTTATCTGTCAGAGAGTTAAGGTTGATAAATCCCGCTTCCAAGGAACTGCCCATCCCTCGTCGCTTTTCAGCAGCCGAATCTAGTCAAGGAGTCTTCGCTGATTCTGCTGCCGAAACTCTACTCTACTCCGGAACGGTAGTGCAGCTCTGGGTGTTACTAGAGGACGCACGATCGCGTTCTGGAGCACTTCGACAGGCCGTTTGAATGACCTGCAGATCAGCGAAAGATTCGAACGTATGCGCTCGCTCACCATTTTTCCGTCCAACCCAGAAACGTCCGCCACTGTGCCAGACGTATTTTGAACCCAAACCGCGTGCAATCGACCTCAAGCGTATGTATCCTTTGTATTTCTCACGGGGGAGCATCTCATTTATAAAGATCTTACGGTCCGGCACATGAGCTTTCGTATCTGGGTCGAGTAAGTCAGGCTGGATATTGTTAGCCGTGAAATAATTATTGGTGAACGTTTAGCCCGAATCACTTTCCCGACTAGTCGACTACTGGAGAGTTGGACTATGCACAATGGTAGAGTGTGCGGGATTGCAGCTGGGGCTCGGGGAGGTGGAACCGAGTCGCAGATACCTGTTGGAGGCTTCTCCACAGACGCACGCCCAGTTTGCAGGACTTGGACATCAGCAATGTCTGCCCTCTCCATCAAGGGGAGAAGAGCGAGGCAGAAATAATCATCAGCGATGTAACTTGAAGAATAACTAATTGCGTTCGTTAGAAACGCCTGACGCTAACCCAACTAAAACACACGCGTAAGAACTGGAAGGTTGATCTATTTTACAAATTAAACTGAGAGAGAATAACTACGTCAAGTTATCCATTGAGAAGGTGTCGTGCGTGGGAAAAGCTCGTAAGCTGCGTTTACGCAAAGTGATGCTCACGAGCGGACCGTCGAATCGTGACTACTCCAAAATTGCCCGGAAAAGGACTGAAAGCGCAGCTCCCAGTCCGTGTACAAAATCACGCACGGTGAGATCAACGACACGAGCGTTGAAAAATCTCGAGTTTTCTAGAAGTATACGAATTCAAATCCAGATAGACGTAAACGGCTGAAACAGTCATCGTCTTATTTCTCTCGGAAATCACTCATTTCTGAGAACATCGCTATAGAGATGGTACAAACCGGGTGTTTCCGGATTTACTTGGGATGTTAAATCGCGGATGTTGCGCTGAACCGATTATTTATAAAAGCAAATTTTCTCTTCGTATCCAGATTGTGTCATTTGTATTCCATATAAGGAACATGCGTTCCACTGAAGTGGTCGATTATAAAAGACACATCCCCGGGGAAGGTAGGGCTGAATGCACTCCAAATGCGACTGAAAGAAACTCCCGAGATTTCAATGGGATCTTGGAATAGATATGAAAATACGTTACCAGAAAAAAATTTTCGGAAGTTATGAGGCCGATTCCGAGAAAAACGATTATTGAGTCGCAAGAATCGAATTTTATTAGAAAAGAACATAAACTCGTGCAGTTTCAAGTCATCCGAAGAAATCCTGTTTTGATATTCTTAATTCTCTATCTCACCATAGGAAGAATGACGAGGGAAGAATGATAATGTACTGGAACATGTTCAGACCAAGGCCTGAAAATAGACGAATGATCGAGCAGGAGAGTTTCCACAATGACGTGGAGATAAGCGCACAGTTGTCAAGTTCTATGCGTCTGATTCGTAGAATTGAATTGAATACATATCAGAATAGTCAATTTTAACGCTCATCATACTGAGATACACGATATCGATATCGAAGAGCTCGAACACCGATCCCCCGTGTAGAAGCGAGCGTATTGAAAAAATAAACAAACGAATTTGCGGGTTGATACAAGGCGTAGTATAGCAGACAGGAGAGAAAGGGGGGACACGTTGGTCTCGCTGATTTTCGCGAGCTTTCTACAGACAGTATTTCTTGATATCGAGAGCCTTTATCACGTGTTAGAGTGAAATATTTCCCGATAAATTCTATCGAGTGATGAAAAATCACGAAGTTGAAAGATCATACAGTACCCACGATGAAAACCTATATCCTTTATAATTTTTCTCATCACTCAAAGAAATTCATTGAGCAATATTTCACTTCAACACATGATGAGGGCTCCAATATCAATAAGTACTGTCTGTAGGAAGCTCGCGAAAGTGAGCGAGACCAACGTGTCTCTCCCCCACCCCCCTCTCTCTTGTCTGCTATACTACGCCTAGTATCGACTCGCAAACTCGTTTTCAATACGCTCGCTTCTACACGGGTGATCGATATTAGAGCTTTCCGATATCGATACCGTGTATCTCAGTATGATCAGCCTTGGAATTGACTATTCTGATATGTATTCAATTCGATTGTACAAATCAACGACGCATAGGACTTGACAACTGTGCGCTTATCTCCACGTCATTACTCCTCTGTTCGATCATTCGTCTACTTTCAGGCCTTAGTCTGAACAAATTTCAGTACATTACAACTTTTTCCTCGTCATTCTTCTCGTGGTAAAATAGAGAATGAAGAATATGGAAACAGAATCCCTTCGTATGACTCAGAACCGCACAAGTTTATACATTTTTTCAATAAAATTAGATTCTCCAGACTCAATAATCAATTTTCTCGAAATCGGCCTCATGATTTACGACAATTCTCTTTCTGGTAACGTAGTTTCATATCTATTTTGAGATCCCGTTGGAATCTTGGGAGTTTCTTTCAGTCGCATTTAAAATTGGTTCAGCCCTGCCGTGCGGGCAAAGTAATTGATGTCCTCTACGCAGAATATGATAGCAATGTTAATGCATCCGACGGTGACTCTGACGATAACTTGGACAACTTCGATTTAGGTGTAGAAAATGAAAGTAGGGAAAAGATGGTTGTATCAATGTTCAAAAAATACTAGAAAATTGATGTGTCACTACACACCAACTTATGTATCTCAATAATTTGCTATTATTTTGAGTATATGAGCAATTCTCCGGAACTTTTCCACTTCCCTGAAAATCGTTGGAGAATTATTAATGAAAACCGCTCAACGCACACCTGGGACCTTCTGCTCACTTATTTGTGAATCATTTTTTTCCTACTATTAATTTGTGTAGTATTGAGAGTTACGAATCCACTATCCAAACCCATATAGCGTTGGTTGCATCGCAAAAATCACGTTATTGAGTCGAGCTGTAGGTCGTTTTTCGTCGATTTTCCAGAATTCCTTAAGCATACATTTGACAAGATTGATGATTTCAACGGATGCTTTGGACTTTCTGTAGCTCCATACAGTGAGGGTATCCGATCACAATTGGTTTCATCCACATATAGCTCAATCCGCCTATGTGGGATGAGAAAAACTGCATTTTTCTCGTGAGTCACGTTTTTTCTATTCAACTTCAGAACGGTCGTGTTCTAGACAGGAAAATGCACAAACACGAGCCTTGGCACAAAATCTTCGAAATCGCATCTCCTTCAGATATAGATTTCGAAAATTGCGTCCAGAGGCATGGCATAAGCTTGGCGTAATCATCTTTGAGTTGACAAGACATGATTGATCCTTCATTCCCAATTTTCCAATCCGTGAAATTTTGGCTGGATTGGTAGCACACTCCCGCGTTTCTGGGCCATCTCCCTTCAATATTTATTCCACCGAATACAGCTGGGATCAACCCGAAAAAGTGCGTGGCATCACCAGAGTATCCGTGAGACTGTACGAGAGTACCAAGTATTTCCACGGGATTTCCCCCACATTTTCTCTCTTCGAGTGAGCTAGAATAAATCACCTGCTTCCAATCATACAGGAGCGATTGATATCTCATTTCAAGACTTGGATAATGATAATTCCACTTCGATTGGGACCGATGAATCCGATTGTTTCCTTATATGATCATCCATAGTTGTATTCCAGCAGGTGTGAAAGTTCGAGAGAAATGGCCATATAGACGCTTCTTCAACTTTTTCGAGAGTTGTTTGGGGATTGGAATAACGAGGACCAGAGCTACAAGTAGTAGAATGAGTAGCAAAGAAGTGCCGGGGAGGAAATATTGTGTTTCCATAGTTCTTCCATAGATCTTACTATAAAATCCTTTCGTTCGATGTATGTTTTTGCTTGGGATACGAATTTCACAATCCTCACGCGGGAAAGAAGTGCTCTTTCATAAATAATTGGTTCAGCGCAAAATCCAAGAGTTAGCATCCCAGAAAGATTCGGAAACACCCAGCTTATATGTACCATTTAGATGGCGTTATTCTCAGATGTGAGTAGTATCTGAGTTGGATGAGTTGACGACAATCGAAAAATCTTTGCTTTAATAAATGAAGGAGTCTATTTTACATCAAAGTTTGACCCTCTGCCGGTAACTATTCGCCTTACAGGTCCATTGTCTAAGATTTACAAGGTCTACCGCAAGTATCTCAGACATGGCGAACTCCTGAGGGAAGGGTACACAAATTAAAGATTCCTAAGAGACGAGCAAAGAAGTATTCTTGTAAAATTCCGATAACTGTCACCGTTTTCGAGTTGAACGGCAAAAATTGTCTGAGGAGCCATGCCTTGCAAGGTCTATCGTGCTTATCTCAGACACGTCGAACTTCTGAGGAAAACCAAGGGTACATGAGGGTGACACTTATTTTCCGACTTTTCTGTATCCTTCACGCCCCTACGGATATTCCAATTTCGAAATGAAAAAAGATCGAAGCAATTTTCCCTAGATTTTCAGCAATTCTCCTGCAATTTTAAGACGTTTTTCGATAAAATTCGGCAACTCTACTTGCCAAGCACCTGCAATCCAAGTAGGATTGAGCAAAGCGAGTGAAATAGCATTGACTGAAGAGCTTTGGGAATCTTCTCACGCGTGGAGCGACGAGTTTCGGTTCAATCTCAGGGTCAGAATTAGGCCAGAATGGCAGGAACCAGTCCTAAAACGCTTTCCAACTCAGTTTTCGAGTCCCCCTGCGCATGCGTGATTTTTTAAGGTTTTGATAATATTCTCAATCGATAGCCCGTGCAATTTTCTTCAAAATGACCACTGATAAATGTCAATTTGATGCAATAAGACCGGAGTAGTGAATCATTCTGGATGAAGTGGAGTCCAAGATGGAAATCTGTGCAGATTGGTCGAGATCGCCTGCGATGCTTCCGATCTTGTACAGTGTGTTTCTCTAGTTTCCCTATGCCAAACCAACTTTGCCAAGGGGTCATTTCGAAGGAAATTGTACGAATCATCCAAGTGAAATCGTTGCGGAGTGTTTAGTGGGTGGTAAATCACAGTACAGTCACGCAGAACAGTTGAAAGAACTTTTTCATTCGACTAAAAACTATGAAATGTTCATTTTTCCGTAACCCACTCTGTAGCCTACTCACTTCGAGAGATTGGACGATTCCCTTCAGAATGACCCCTTGGCATAGTTGAATTCGCGCAGGAAAACTAGAGGAACAAGCCGTACAAGATCGAAGGCATCGCAGGCGAACACGAACAACTTCCAAGGATTTCCATCTTGGCCTCCACCTCATCGAAAATGATTCACTACTCCGGTTCCGTTGCTTCGAATTGACTTCCATCAGTGATCATTTTGAAGAAAATTACACGGGCTATCGGTTGAAAATATTATCATAACCGTGGAAAATCACGCATGCGCAGGAGGACTCGAAAACCGAGTTGAGAAGTCCTTTCAGGACTGTATTCCCGCCGCTCTGGCCCTGAAATTGAACTAAAACTAATCGCTCCACGCGTGGAAAGATTCCCTAAAGCCTTTCAATCAATGCAATCTCGTTTGGTGTGCACCATTCTGCTTGGATTGCAAGTGCTTGCCTAGTCTGACGAAATGTGTCGAAGAACGTCTCAAAACTGCAAAAAATCGAAAATGTATGTGAAAATGGGCAGCATACAGACTATCACTAAAAATCTGGGGAAATTACTTTCATCTTTTTCTAGTTTGAAATTGGGATATCCGTGCTCTCTCAGCGCGAATCAGCTAGGGTAGCTGAAAATCAGCTATTGATAGCTGATTTCGTCAGCTAACGTGAACGGATTTTCACTGATTGAATCAGCTAATACACAGGGTTATGAACGATGATATACACCATTCGGAAATGTTTTTCCCTACGCACTGGGTGTCACGTGATGAATTTTTGGCTCTGGTATTCTAGGATCGTTCGTGCAGTGCACTGGGATCTATTTGATTACCCGATTTCCAAGTCCCAAGTAGTGCGTCAATAGTGGGCCACCTGGATCGAAAGTGGGCCACCTGTATCGTAAGTGAGCCACCTGGATCGAAAGTGGGCCACCTAGATCGTAAGTGAGCCACCTATATCGAAAGAGGGCCACCTAGATCGAAAGTGGGCCACCTGTATCGTAAGTGAGCCACCTGGATCGAAAGTGGGCCACCTGTATCGAAAGTGGGCCACCTGGGTCGAAAGTGGGCCACCTGGGTCGAAAGTGGGCCACCTGTATCGTAAGTGAGCCACCTGTATCGAAAGTGGGCCAGCTGGATCGAAAGTGGGCCACCTGTATCGCAAGTGAGCCACCTGTATCGAAAGTGGGCCACCTAGATCGAAAGTGGGCCACCTGGATCGAAAGAGGGCCACCTGTATCGTAAGTGAGCCACCTGTATCGAAAGTGGGCCACGTAGATCGATAGTGGGCCACCTAGATCGAAAGTGGGCCACCTTGATCGAAAGTGGGCCACCTAGATCGAAAAAGGGCCACCTGGATCGAAAGTGGGACACCTGTATCGTGAGTGAGCCACCTGTATCGGAAGTGGGCCACCTTGATCGAAAGTGGGCCACCTAGATCGAAAGTGGGTCATCTGGATCAAAAGTGGGCCATCTGCGCGCCGTGAAAAATTTCTCCGAAAAACTTCAGCTAGCTGGTTGAATGGAAACTTCAACCAGTCTAACTGGTACTATCTGTGGATTATGAAAATAACAGTTGAATGCCCAGACACAATCTGTCTGTGCGGTTCCCGTATATCGGGTTACCTATGTAAAAGGAACATAATGTGATAGGTGGTCATATGGGTGGATGAGAATGGGTGGATGGATGGATGATGGGTAATGGGTGGATTGCGCATATATAGCTTTCACGCCGTGCTGAATTTTATCGCAAACTCTGCACATTTTCGCGGCCAGCGTACAAAAGTGTTCTCCAATAGTACATATCGAAACAAGGGCGTAAACTGTTTGATTCGCGTCCGAGTGATGGGTTTCCGGCCCGAGCCGCAGGCGAGGGTCGGAATCATCACGAGGATGCAAATAATAGGTTTTACGGCCGTGTATCTAACTATACTTTTCGATAAACTGTGAGTAAAAGTCGACAAACTGTGCGCAAAGTGCACTTTTACGCACAGTGTATCGAAAAAGTTCTTTTAAACCCTAATTTATTCCATGCTGAGCAATGAAGAAGCTTCATTAACGATTTAGAAAGAAGTATTAATGAAATGAGGTTCATTTGCGAATTTTTAATGTTTCAAGTTGATTTTTATTGCGTAACGAAAATATAAGGCAAAACTAGCCCTGGAAAAGTTTGAGTAATTGCATCAAGCATGAGAAGACCGAAACCCGCACTATAAACCCGTTCGACTGCTCCCTCCCGTGCGACGTGCCATGCCACTTTCCACCGCTCGGAGGCGATGAAACTCATACTTCCCATAGCACGTTACACGCCACAACCTCACCTTCCGAGCATGAAATAAAGATCTCTCGATCTCGATATACTTATGTTGTCGTCATATTAGGCTTCCTCCCAATATATCCTCCTTTGATCCAATGTTGATTACGACAGTGTATAGTGTATACGGTGTGACGTGGCGTGGGTAGGCGCTTTCAGAATGAACACGAGCTAAACCAAGTGAATAGTGACTTTAATGAAAGTACTGAAGTGAGAGAGAGTGTCCGAATTGTTAGATTGGTCTGAGCGGTCTGACGCGGCGAGGCCCGTCGTCCACGACAATGGGTCGCGACGCGCCTTTGCGCTTTGGGGGGAATCGCGCGAGTTTCTGTCAGGAAAGCTGACGATGCACTTGCGACGGCTGGTGCATCGTCGGCATGGCGCGGGGAGGTGAGAGTCTCATGCTCAAAACTCCCCACGTCACATGCGTGCCTGGCCGGAGTCTCGCATCGTCCCGATGCGGTGACCTATATTATAATGTTACAGCTGTTGTGGCCTCTTGGACAGCCTTCAATTCATATGCTTTGGAATCATATAATGAAGTAGCGCTCGCACGAACGAGCGTGTGTTAGTATTAGTGTGTGTATGAAATCATGTGAGAGCGAGAGTGTCAATGTCTGCGAGTGTCACGTTGTCAATTCTTCATCGCGAACTCTCTCTCATTATAATCGTTTTTTTTCTGACTTAAATAATTCTATTTCCTTATTTCTAGATGTCCAGAATGTGATTTTTCACAATGGTCTAATCAAAACTACAAGTTTGTTCAACACCCGTTTTCAAGATCGTGAACTTGTTCGATGACAAATTTCGAAAATTATTAACAGTAAGATTTGTTGATAAATAAATATTTCTTAAATTCGTACTCGTTGGCATGAGATTCTATATCTCAGTCTGAAAGGTAGTTTACAAAGTTATAAAAATATTCGAGACACTTAAAAATTAGTAACAATAAGTTGTTTATACACAATGTTCCTTAATTCTAAGATTATTTATATGAGATTCTATGTCTCATTTCTTTTTCATATATTTCTACCCAACAAGGTTCATTCTTATATGAACAGTTCCCTGAATAATAATAACAATATAGATGGTAAACAAATTATATAATTAATATAAATGTCCATAGTCGGGTTTCAGTATTTGTGTTTTTCGAAATCGTAAATGCTGAAAAATTGAGTTGGGGAGAGGCCGATTATTTTTATCGGGCTCTCTCACCGTTTCTCTTTCTGTTCGTATGCATACAATAGGTATGTTATGTATAGATATACTGAGGTATAATGCTGTATTATTTTTATCACTTGCAGCTGTGGAATTATTTTCCATCAGCCACAAGAGATCTTTTTCTTTCTCGAGTTGGTTTTAAATCTCGATTATGGATATATTGCGACATTTTCAAAGTAAATACTACATGGAGTTTTTCTTGGAATTTCATGCCAAATGATTCTTTCGGCATGTAAAATTATGAACCTTAAACTATTGAAATTTTCAAAATTTCGATTTTTCTGGCATCTTTCTCTGATATGGTCAGATAGCTCTCGGAAAGACCTTCAAATTAAGCCTTGAAACGTCAAAATCGGATAAGAATTGTCCGAGTTACGGTACTCTTCTGGGTACCCTCGTTTACGCGTGAAAAGGAGCATTTTACGTGAATAATCGCTTTACTGTAGTCGTCAAAAATTTTTCGGCTTGTCGGTCGAATTCGATTCTAGTAGAATATATCCTAAAGAAGCTTTGTACAAATTTCTACATTGATAACATTAAAATTATTACACTTATGACCAGATGCGCACCTATTTTGGTGCTGACAGTAGCCTTTTCGAGTGGAATTTGACTATATAACTTTTTGATCATAAAATTTTCCTGTTCGCTTTCGGATTTTTGCTGTTCGTTCTTCTTCAACCTGTTATGTTAAACTATCTATCTTTCACCATTTTGTGATCAGATTTGGAAAATGAGGTGAGAAATTTGCGATTTGGCCTATGGCCGTTTTACGTGTTGGAAACCTACATTTTTCCGTTTGAACTTCTGTGATACCGTTTCTCAAGCTCTTAATGAACTTTGTGGCTATTAGTATATTCAACTATATACATTTGTAACGATCATCAATGTTTACAAAGGTTATTTCCTTAAAATTCACGTCGTGGTATCCGTTTCAAAGATTGAAATACGCATTTTTTTGTAATTCTTGACAAATAAGTTTCAACGTCTCAAATTGAGATTCCTGTGATTCTGAGATTTCCCTATCGATGAAAGTGATGAGAACGGGTACTTCTAGGTGTTATTTAAGGCACCTGATTATTAACAAAATGGATTTTTACGTTTTCCCAACTTTTTTCAAAAATTGCTGGAGTTGACTTTTTCGATGAATTTAACTGGAAATTCGGCCGTTTTCTCGACTTCGAGCTAGGTGTGGGATTCAAAATGACTCTGTACGTGTTTGCCTGGGTATCTGTGTGTGTAGTGAAGGTGACCTGTTATGTTTTGTGCTGAGTTTCGGCATTTTTGTGGCGCGGGTGATGTGTCTCGCGGTGAAAAGTGATCTTGGCGCGTGTAATTTGGGTGCACTGCGGTGCAAGTTATAGCTCCGGAACAAAACGTCCGATCGAGCTGAAATTTGAAAAGTGTGTCCTTTGAGTAATAAAAGTGTTATTCCCATGGGGTTTCCTGAAAAATTGTTAAAATTCGGCGAAACTGATTTTCGTGATATGGGGCATGGTCGTAACCCGATCCTACTGATATGCTTCGCAACACAACGGTCGTCTTTCGAGACCGTGCCGTGCTGAGTTGTCATATCCAGCCTCCGAAGGAGACTTATATACTCCGCTTTATTCAGTTGACCCATGGTATGTACAGTGTTGCCTACTTCGTTTCTCTTAAGAGTTGATAACGGAGCCCTCTGATTTTGTTATTCTAACTCTGAGGTTGCTCGATCCCGGTTCTTGGTGTCAAATACCGACATCGGCAGTGCCAATCTGGCTGTCTCCCCGGCCAGATCCGCGCGTTTGAACTCTCAGGATTTTTCGAATTTCTCTCTGGTTCTGCTCAGTTTCCGAGCTTTTCCGAGGGCTTGAATTTGCCGCGTTTTGAGAATTGTGATGCTAGTGTATGTGAAGAGTGTCCCACGGTGGTTGTGTTTTGTGTGAATTGCTGCACTTGCTGCGCTGCTGGGTGCTGTCTGCTCGGACGGGTGGAGCTTAGGTACGCGATCCGGGTCCGCGTTCTGGACCGTGTATATAGCACTGCGGCCCGAATGCGATCGCGGAACGCGACCTGGCATTCTCAACTTTGCGTGCCATGTCATCGCTATCTGCTCTTGGGGATATATGATCTCCACCCCATGCAGATTTTTGTTCACCAATGTATTTTTGGATTGCACCTTTACGCGTGGTGAGTACCTCTCGGTGATTGTGATTCTCGATCGTGTTGTGTGACTTGGGTGGGCGATGTATGTAGTGTGGTGTGTACGTTTTCCCCTTCACCTCTCTTGTCAACAAATCGGCTCATTTGTATTTATACTTCTTTGAGCTTTGATCTTTGTCAAAACTGGCTTTTCTTCATTCTACTATCGTGGTAAATTCACTCTGCACTCGCTTGTGACTTTCAAAATTCTATTTCTCTTCTCGCTCAAAATTCTTTACCCATATGGTACCGGTAATCCTCGATGATGTTAGGTGACACTGCTTGGCGTGGATTTTGATGGTGATAGTGTATGGCTGCTACTGTTATTCGCAGGCTTGTCGGCTACGCTGGTCCGACGGCATGCGTTGCGCCTGATGATTTCTGGAGTTGAGGTTGTCGTGCTCGTGCGACGGCGACTGACGGGTAGCGTCCGTGTGTCCACTTTGTGCGTTGCGTTGTAGCAGTGGATTGGGGTGGTCCCCAACGTGACCCACCTGGTGCAATACGTGCATCGGGATCCCCTCGTCTGCGCCTTCTCCTGGGTCGCTTTTCCCAGTGGTTTCTGAACATATGAAAGATCTTGCCGTATTTAATATTGTCAAATATGGGCTTATTATTTTTCCAAAAATCTTCATCGCCAGAATCGCGATTATTGATATGGCGGCTGCCAAAATAAGATACGTTGTGAGGCTATTCTCCAAATTAATAAATTTTTTCGATACGTTTTTGTACTTGCTAATCTCTCGAGCCTTCGAGATAATGTCGCGTAGACTCGGTGCTGCTTCCAGTGCCTCAATGTGTGTTGGTGCCAGCGATATCTGGTCCTGTTGTAATGTGACTTCCAATGCCTCGAGCAGGTGGTCTCGGTCAATCTCCCGTTCATGTTTGCTCATTAAATGTGATACATTCAGGTCCAACTTCTGGAAAACTGGCGCAGATTCGGATATAATAATTTCTTTAGATGCTGTCAAGCGTGCGTTGGCTGTGACTGCCATACATCCCGGTCATAGTTTCAGAATTCCCGAATCATTGATAGGTATCGACAGGTGCTCGCTTCCTCGACATTGTATAAAAAGTCTCTCATCATTCAGTGTCGAGAACACCCATGAGTTCGGTTCGTGTAGTCTCATCCAGTAGGTTTCCTGCATCCTTGTCACTCTGACGTCACACTGTGTGATGTCTGAGATCGTTCGATTCAGAGCCATCTCAATTTCGCAAGAAGATCTCTCAATGAGTTCCCTAACCGGTGGGTAATTTTTACAAATCATCGCGTCACGGAGTTCTGTGCAATCCGCCAGATTGCTGCGATGGAAGCTTATATATAGCCCACACGTAAGCGAATGTGTCTCTATATTTAGAACTCGTCTCTTGCAAAATTGGGAGGGCTGATGCTCTATAGAGCACATACTCGGCTAGGTCAAGAAGTGGGATTTCCAGTGAATAAATCATTGTTTTGTTCATCAATATTATGGATGTTTTTGAAATTTTTTCTATTTCCGCAATCGATTCGTTACCTGAAATTCTTGGAAATTTGACTTCTTGAAGGGCACTACGAATGGCTTGTTCTGATCTCTCTATAGTTTCCGGTGTCATAAAATGGGGATGAATTGAACCCTGAGTGGCGAATGATACAGTTTCTATTAGAGTTCTGACGTCTGATGAATATTTATTTGCTAATGCCCGGATGAGTTGAATGGTATCTGAGCATACCGCGTTATCAGTTAGGTTATTCAAATTTCCTCTGACTTTTGCTATTGCATCTTGAAATTTGGCTATTTTCATGGAATTTTTGCCTAATTCACTCTCGATCGATTCTGTTTGATTAGCCAGCAGTTCTGCTATACGTCTCGTATCATTCGCTCTCGTTTCAATGACATTCCTGAGCTCACTCTCTGAACGTTCATCGAGTGTCCCAAACATTACTTTCATTCCCCTTCCCATGACCGGAAGCCACGACCGGCGTGTACGAGTATTTTTAAAATTAAGTGTATTCAACATATTATTCTCATCCTTGCTCGTCTCGACGATCTGCCCGTGGATTGAGTTCAATTACGCGTTATGTAGTTTGTCGCTGCAGGCTGTGCTGAGTTGGACCCATGCTTCCCTCAATGTGTCTGCGGTCGATGCCAAATTGTCGAGTTCTATGCACTGGACGATCTTCCACGTTGTTGACGTTGTAAACAGTGAAGCCATGCGTTCTACAAGTACTCCCGGTGTGTGTTCCAACCGTGTTATGAATTTGCTCTGCTGCGCGCCTCTGTCTGTACTTTGGGGGAAAATTTTCTTCGCAATACTTTATCGTATGAAAATCAATTTCTCAACATTTTCAAAAAGTGAATCGGTTCGAATTTCGGTTTTTAATGCGAACTTCGAACCTGGGCCGGAGTAATTCCTACGACGGTCAAGGTCGAAGTCGCTTCCTTACTATTTTCATGATCTCTTTTGCTACAGAAAAATTGCGCGAGGCTGATTTCCTTCTGAATTTTCGTACTGTAGGTTAATTCCGTCGTCTTCAGTGGCTCGTCCCTGGGCCGGAGTAGTTCTTACGACGGCCGAGGTCGAGTCTGCTGGGACATCAAGTTTTTCTTCTGAGGTTTTTGAAATCAAAACGTCAGCTTTTTGCATTGAAAAGTTGGCTCCGGCCATATCAGTCTTGACCTCTGCGCATCTCTTGATTTGATCGATGCGGACCACTTTCGTGGTGTCATCGTTTATGAGAGTTGCATTCTTCGTTTTGTAATTTATATCTACAATTTCATATGGCCTTGTATATTGGGGGGCTAATTCATGCTTAATTGGTAATTTTAGTTCGTAGACTGATTCGCCTTCGCAAAAGTGGCATGAATTCGAGGCTTTCATATCGTAGTTATGTTTACAGCGATACTTAGCATAATTGGCATGGAGGGCAGCCAGGGTCTGGATTTGTTGTAGTTCAGTCCTTCTGTCCTCTACATAATCGTCGTAGGTCGGTGAGTCTTCCTGTTGTTTGCCTGGTCCTGGCAGCCTGACGTTGTGACCCAGTATGAGAGTGAATGGAGGGTAGCCTGTCGACGCGCTCTCCATGGCGTTAATCGAGAACTGTGCCATTGGTAGTACTTTGTCCCAATCCGACCGGTCCTTGGCGAAGGCCTTGAGGAATTCAGTCAAGGGGCATGCATTCGCTCAATCATGCCGTTACTTATAGGGGAGTATGGTGATGTGTTATATTTCCGTATACCAAAAGCTTCTGCGAAATCTTCCAAAATTACATTAATAAAGTGTTTGCCCATGTCGCTCAAAATTGAGCCGGGTGGTCCAAAATAAGCAATTACTTTGTCCAATAGTCCTCTCGCTACTTCGTGAGCTGTTGCATGACGCGTTGGTATCAGAATGACATATCTTGTCAGCTGATCCTGGACTGATAAGATGTGCTTGTAACCATTTTTCGGAGGGCACGGTGGCGTATAAAAATCAATTGCAACTTTGTCAAACGGGCGTGCTGGTGTGTCAACCATCCTCAGTGGCAGGCGTACTTTTTGGCGTACTAATTTCACAATTGCGCACCCGTCACATCGCTCGACTGTACTCTTGACATCTTCACGCATGGTCTTCTAATAATAACTGCGCGCGAGTTGATTGTACGTTTTATTTATCCCGCGGTGGGCTCCGCTCGTCGATGCGTGAAATTCGTTGATGATTTTGAATCGATCGCTTGCTGGAGGTACTTTGAGGTTGTGTTTGAAGAGCACAGCCTTGATAGGTGATCCTTCAAATACTTGTTCAAATGATGAAACTATCTTCGGCCACAAAGTTGGCGCAAGAATCTGATTATCCTGTATCATCCTTATGCTCTTCAAACCTCTCTTGCGGACTAAATTTTTCAAATTTTGTAATACCTTTTTGATGTCTTTTTGTAATGGCTTCTCGCCAATATAATTTTTCACGAAAGCTGCAAAGGTGCTCAAATTGACTGCTTGAAATTCGTGAATGTCGCCAATTGAAAAGTTCCGCGTTTGCATCGTTTTTGCCTCGATATGATCCCTCTCAAGCAGCGAAGTAATCGTTTCAGTATTTGTATGCCCATCACATGACGCAAAAAATACCACATTCTCTCTGTAGCGAAATGCATGCTCGTCTACTGTAAGCAGTTTTTGCAGAGGTTGTGCTACTTCACTGTCCCCCAATGCCCATGGTGGCTTTTCTCGCGGTGTCCGGGATTTTATGACTTGGTATTTGTCAAGCGCTGACGTGTGCGCTTTTGCCCGCGTTGCCTGCTCCTCGAGGTGTGATTGGATTTGAATTATTTCTTGCTCAATGTCCCTTGCGCTTACTAATTCCGCGGGTTCGGGTGGCGCATTCGTTTCGCTATCGCTGGGTTCGCGGTTTTCGTCATCGAGCTTCTCGGAATCCGCGTTGTCAGAACTCGGTGTGGGCAAGAGAGGCGTGAAATGATCACCTGGCATGTCCAGGTGCAGGTGTACCAATTCTGCGGAGTCGTTTGCAATAGTTTGTGAATACGAAATTTTGCCGGATGCGTCTAGCGCATGAATGCAGACATTCTTATTATAGAGTCGCGAATATAAGAATATGCAATCGTCATTGCCATATTCTCCATCGCTAGTCAAAATTCTTATTGTTGACTCTTCGTCTATGCATTCTCTCAATAATGCCTGACCTCTTGTCAAAAGGTCCCTTCTCATTTCACGTGCGTAGATCTCTACCTTTTCGATCACAATCAGGGATCAAAATAGGCGGTTGCCCTTGGGTAAATTTGGTGTATCTACGACTCTCTGCAGCTTTATATGACACTCTGCACATGAATTGTATGGTAGAAATTTCTTGAACTTCTCGTCTAGCATTGGTACGTTTTCGGGAAGTTGTGTAAGCATCTCACCCTCTGTTGTTGATTCATTCGCGACGGTAGTTGTGTCGAGCGCAATCCTTTTGTCACGTAGCCCGTCTGATGTCTCCCTGCATGATGTTACGGGAGTCGAGTGAGTTGAGAGCACATCCCGAGTTGGCTCAACTGAGTCCAGTGGGGGCGGGCTCTCTCTCTCTTCGAACTGAAATTTATTCAATATTTCCTGTATCCGCGTTCCGTATGATTCTAATGTTTCATCTTTTCTCTTTGCGCAGGTTTTCAGTTCGGACATAATATCGTCCAGTGACTCTACCATCATAAACTACTCCTCTAATTCTTCCAAGAAAAGGTCTACTGACTCAAATTTCAATACCGCCGATCCGAATAATGTCCTGGCGGTTCCTCGTAATTCACTCGCGATGTTCATTAGAATTATACGGTCTGATTCGGGACCACCAACACTTGACGCAATTCTTACTGCTGTACAGAACGCATCCAATGAGTCTCCTTCTCCATTGAACTCACCCACGCTTTTCAACACTTCGTGTAAACTGAAGATTTTTCCCGTTCTCGAAATTTGTCCCGTTGAATGAGTTTGACGCTGGGTTACACGCGTTTGTTCTTCGGCAATTTGGGGGTGTATCCTTTGTGTTTGCGTTCCGGTAAGGGTGGAATTTTGTCGTGAAAATCTCTGTGTCGTAGCTTGGACTAGTCTATCAGGTCTCATATGATGACCCGCCTGTGATATTCCGTGATTTGGCTCAGAATTTTGGTATGTGTAGCCATTGCGTGGTGAGTTATTGGGATATTGGTATATTCGTGGTGTACTGCAATGTTGTATCGGATTTTGCTGTTGATTCACATTCTGACTCTGCCGGTTATCGCCTATATTGACTTTTTCCCATAGTTCCGCTATTTTTGTAGAACTCATTCCACGGAGAATATTTTCGAGTGATGGTCCGTGCTGACCGGGGGGCGATTTTCTGGCGAACACAGAGTTCTCACGAATCTGTTGGTTTCCCGTTAAGTTCTGATTTGTTTGATTTTGCGGGAGGTTGTTCCGTATGAGGTTCTGATCTGACTCATTTGGTAAAATTCCACTGTTCAACGGAAGGACCCATGGAGTTTGGGGCACTATATGGGCGGTGGCTACTGGTGTGATCGATCTGGAATTGTTTTAGCTTCTAAGTACATTTGTGTGATTATCGGGATTTTGATTTCTGAGTAGTTTTCGAAATTTTGGTTTCTGTGTGAGTTTGAGTTGTTTTCGAAATTTTGATTTCCAGGTGAATTCGTATAGTTTTCGGAATTTTGGAGGTTATTGTCACACGCAATTTGTTGAACGTTTTGAGGTTGAGTCTGCTCCGGCACATAGACATAGAAGAATATACTGCCGGTCCCGTATCTTCGCCGTTGACATCGAGGCTCCCCAATGAGAGTGAGAGAGACGCAACATAGGAATCGCATGTTGAAAGCGTGCGCCTTGGAGCATGCCGTCTCTCTCACTCTCACGCAAAGGCCTATCTCTCGATGACAACGGCGATTATACGGGACCAGCAGTCGATACTTCTATGTCTATGCTCCGGCATGAGTGAAAAGATATCCGTAATTCTCATCATCGATTCGTGAGATGGCTGTTGTTTGCACAGAAATAATTGTCCATTAGGCCCGGTTAAATAAAATGTCTCTCGGTATGCAGTCATTGGTACTTCATTGCGTACGGGTGTTTGGATCGGGTTAGCTCATATTGGGGACTCCTCTACCAGAGGGTTGGGCGTTCGCCATTGTTGGTATGTAGGTCCCGTATATTTGCCTCGAGGGCTATTGCATCGGCTATTCTCTAAGTGTTCATCCTCGTCTCTTTCATTGTTAAACGCACTCGCATCCATTCCCCACGCTTCGTTCTGCTCATTTTGTTCAAAGTGACAGTTTCCCGCGTTATCATAATCATCATTCAAATCATCGATGTTGTCAGGTTCCTCGCCCTGATTCTGTCTCTCAAACATCTCGGGGCACGGGTGATTCGCTTTTGGCATCGTCCCCGAGCGGTTAATATTTTCCTTGCTTTTTGATTTAGAGAAAATGTTGAGCATTCTCGACATGGTGGGCAATTCAACGATTTGACTCGGAAATAAATGCGAATACGCTATCTAACTTACAGAAAGAGGCGAAGGTGAATTACATATAAAGCAGTATTCACGCAGAACCGATGTGGCAGACAAGGGCGACGATGACTACGTAGAACTGCATTCCACCACGCTCCTCGGTTGTTTGAATGAGACGGCCGCTTATCTCCCGCTGACATGATGATACTCGAGCTCGATGATCCTCTGCGGTTGTGAATGGATGATCCACCAGGACTGCGATTCCGTTGGTTCAGTTTGTTCTGCCTATTATCTTTCACTTCGTCACTTTCCGTTATGGACACTCTCGTTACAACAGGCAGAACCGCGGGAAATTTTCCAAAAATAAATTTTTCAACTTTTTCAAAAAAAAAACCTCGTGGAAAACGACCCCACCTAGCACCAAAAGAGATGTGACGTGGGTAGGCGCTTTCCGAATGAACACGAGCTATACCAAGTGAATAGTGACTTTAATGAAAGTATTGAAGTGAGAGAGAGTGTCCGAATTGTTAGATTGGTCGGAGCGGTCTGACGCGGCGAGGCCCGTCGTCCCCGACGATGGGTCGCGACGCGCCTTTGCGCTTTGGGGGGAAACGGGCGAGTTTCCGCCAGGAAAGCTGACGATGCACTTGCGACGGCTGGTGCATCATCGGCGTGGCACGGGGAGGTGAGAGTCTCATGCTCGAAACTTCCCACGTCACAACGGCACAACACGAATTCGAATATCGTTTAGCTGAAAAATCAGCTATATTAGCTGACATTCCAGCCATGTCAGCTGACTGACTCAGCTATTATAAGCTGATTCTTCAGTGAACGGTGTTTTACTGATACGAATAGCTACTGTGGCTGAATTTCAGCTACATTAGCTGATTTTCAGCTACAATCACTGATTTATAGCTGATTGTGATCAGCTATATAGGGCCTCCCGTGGCACAAAATGAGTAGATATCGAACGAATACGCCTTAGTTCGTCGTGACTTGGTCTGAAAAAGTCGTTAATGTGTTCATGTCAATATTAGAACCCGGATTTGTGGAGTTATTTCATCAGAATTATCGATTTAAGCGTGATTTTTGTGTTTGCTGATATGATCAGCAGTTTGACGACCCATAGCAGTAATAGCTGATATTTCAGCTATATATTAGCTGATTGATGCTGAGAGAATGGGTGCGCGAAGAATACAAGAAAGTCGGGGAATAAGTGTCACCCTAGGGTACATATATCGGAGATTTCTGCAAGACGAACATGGAAATATTCTCGTAGAACTTCGATGAATGCCATCGTTTTTTAGTTCAACAGCGAAATCCGAATTTTTGACCGTTTTCTCTCAACTTTCGACCTCCGACCCATTCATTGCTCGATACCGACGATACGTAGGGTGCCCATCATGTTCTTACTCCGATATACTCTCAACAAGCTTTCATATGAGCGTAAGGTAGGCACTGTACGCTACCGGTGCAAAACTTCTTGCGAATTAATTTTTTCGAGAATTCATCACTCAGCTTGTATAGAACGTCCAATGCCCAACCCGGGTGGGGATTAGTTGCCGTTTCAAGCACTTCCCATGGCATCAATTCCACAGCTGTACGCAGACGGTACAACAAAAGCTCCTGAGCAGACCGGGCTATCAGCATTTCTGTAAGAGTTTTTACACTCATCCAAAATCTTACTTAAGGCAATGCGGCCACCGTGCACCGCGACCATGGACCTCGGGAATACACCTCACACAAAAAGTTTGATGATTCGAAGTAGGAGACGAGTTGTCGAATACTTGTTATTGTCCAAATTGTATTCCTCAATCCATCGCTTAGCCCAAATCGAAAGAGAATCGGAGAAAAGTGGGAATAACTCGGATGCGGGAACCTCCTGACCCACAATATACGCACATTTTCATTCCCATCTTTCTCCGATTCTCTTGCAATTTGGGCTTAACGAAAAGCGGACACATCTAAGTTGAATGATAACAGCGCTCATCGTTTAGCCCAAATCGCAACAGAATCAGAGAAAGATGGGAATGGTTTTCAGCTTGCATGGTGACCGCATCGCTTTAAAACAAATTTCATACGAATGATCATGTGAATGATAAAAATTCAGGGACCTGTTGTGAGTGTAATTGCCATCCGCGTACAGTTTGGAGCACAACTAAGTTTATCATTGTTCAACCGATTTTTTGGTCATGTCTCCAGTTTTGGTTTGGGAAGTTCAATATAGAAATTGATGATTGGGATGGAAATATATTTCCCTATCCCTGTGACGAAACATGTCAAACACGCACTAGTTGACTCAAATTGGAGGCTCTTTCATCTCCTCCGTATCATTTGAATATATCATCATCGATGCACATGGGCGAATCTCAGAATTTGGGCGATTCCGTGATAACAACATATTGTGCATCGCAGAAGCCATCGTTTGCGGCAACTGGGGGGGGGGGGGGGGGTTCACAATAATTCACTCGTTCTTAACATTTTTTAATACTTCGGAGGTCAATATCTTGCTATGGACCAATGCTACGAGATGTGTGATGTAGCAAGATTCGATTTTTTGGCTGTCACAACGATCTTGAAATCCACGCCTCAGCTTGTAGGATGGATGGCGATCAATTAACCACCCTAAAGATCGAATGGGTCATTGATTATATTTTGAAGAATTGGATTCTACTATACTCAAAGCTGTTCTCATCGAGATAACAGGGCTGATGGGAATTGTTGGAGTGTCACATTTTCATGATTTTTCAAAACTGCTCCTGCTTAGGTTCCTGAGATCTGGGCGGTGGGAGAGATCAAACTCTGGAAACGGCATCTGATTCAAGAAGGGAGAAACTACAAATCTAGCCAAGTTTCATTGATGTCGTCCAATTTCGATAGTCGTGGTCACGACGAAATAAGAAATTGTTCTTGTGTAATTCAATCACAGAAATGTCTTTTATGCAATTCTCTGATGTTTGGGTGCTCCTTAAATTGCATAAAATAGTTCGCACCTCGTTCTTGAGGTTCCCCGCCTACGAGCTACAACCTCATGAACTTGGTGAAGAACATACTATTTTGCATGGGACGCGTCGTTTGATCTCTACTTCGACAGGAATGTATAAGTAGTTAGTTAGTTAGTTGATGTTTATTGCACCTTGAGGTAGAACCCCGTCTGGTGTTTTCGGAAAATCCATATGAATACATTGGTATTAATAAACTTATATCATAGAAGTACAATTTGAGGAGATACATGAAGTAAATCAAATGAGAGTAATTCCGCGCGAAAGCAGACCACGATTTGCAGACATATCTCAGATTGTTTTTCCACTATTCTTAATCGATTTTATGGTCCAAAAAATGAACTATTCACCCTCTATGGGGTGAAAAAAAAATTGTTTGTTTCCGTGGGGAATATCTTTGTGATAGTGTTTGTAGGAAAAAATACCAATCTTTTTTCAGTAAAATGGGTGTAGTTCCGACTTGAGGTAAGATACGACCACGCAAATAGTGGCATTCGAAAGGTCTTTCAAAAATCTATCGAAATATGTTTCGAAATTTTTTTTTCGAGGCTACGGACGCCCCATATGAGCAAAAAAGTGAAAAACAGAAAAAATTCATTTCCTCAAAAACCTAATTTTCTAAAAATCTGGAAATCCATATTTCGATGTAAAATTGCGTGTTCTTCCAGAAAAAAGTGGTCCCGATCTGTGTTTTCGGGTTCTACGCTGTTTTTTTTTTTTTACGTTTTATCAATATTCTCAGCCTTTTCGGTTGAAAAATGAATTTTTCTGCGCATGCGCAGGAATTTAGACTGCTGAAACCAATTCTATCGAAAATCCAAGGAGATTCCCTTCAAAATGACTATACTTAGTGAAGTCGATTCGATGTAATGGGACCAAAGTTAGAAGGTCTAAAAAATGAATACACTTCTACTCGAGTCACGATAGTAATGGGAAATTCGTGCAAGATCTGCATTTACCCCTCTTGAGGATGCTTCATCATTAATGTGATGTAACTTTGGGGAGTTCGGCTCGGACCGTGGTAGAGTGAAGACGTGTTTACACCGCTCCGTAGTCTTGATAGCCGAGTTTTCGCGATCGGGGCTTTAGCCCTCGGTATAAATATATATCACCGCCTAACCGCGTGTGCCAGCCCACGAAAGTGGCAAAATCATGGCCTTTCTCACCAAAGGTCATGGGTCTTCGCAAAATATTACAGTTTCTTCCCATAGTAGTGCCAAAAAAGTGTCTTACGCAGCAGTTGCTCAAAAAGATTTGTTCCCAAAACGTGATCAAGGACTAGTTTTGCATTGTGTTGATGGCCTAACTCTGACAGACTATACTTGTGCTATTGGTAATATGGTGAATCCCAAGAATATTACTTTTGCTTCCAAAATATCCAACAACCGCGTGTGCTTGTATCTCTCAAGTAAAGAACTGGTCGATAACATCACTAAACATGATCATATTCTCATCCAAGAAAAAAAGGTGCAAATAGGACCCCTAATCACCAAGCAGCAGAGAATCACAATATCAAACGTTGCGCCTCCCATTCCACACTTTGTGATAGAAGAACAATTAGATTTGTTGGGAATAAAACGCAGTTCACCTGTAACGTTTTTGAGAGCTACAATTCTAGCGGAAGGATATAGTCATGTCATGAGCTCCAGACGCTGCACATATATCGACCCATCTGATGTGGAAAAACTACCTGAGTTTATCAAAATCAATTATGAAGACGTTGCCTATTACGTATATCCAAGTAGTGGCATTATCAAGTGTTTCCTGTGTGGCAATGAAGGCCATATACGTCAACATTGTCCCGATTTGGCTAGTAACGAACAAGAGCCTCGAGAGCAGCTCGATAATCTTGAAAGTTCCACAACAATGACACAGCAGAATGAAGAAGCGACGGAGCAATCGTTCGTCACTCGTACTACACCTGCTTTTGAATCAGACAATTCGAATGTAAATATGGACATTGAGAATGGACAGCAAAATAAGAGTGAAAATGTGATAAGTGATGGAGCTACTGCTCAAGCTACTGCTCAGGCTCTCGAACTCCCGCAAATACACACGGGAATCAAGAGACCTCTAAGCAGTGCCAGTGCATCAATATCGTCTGAGAGTTCAAATAAAGGAAAATTGGATAGAAAAATTGAGCAAGAATTCAAAAAACCGAAGGCAAGTGATTCAGCATCTTCTCCGGCAACCGAAACATTTTCACTCGAAGTTGTGAAAGCGCAGATTCTCCCTGCGATTCCATTTTTGGAGGAAAATGATGACAGCTATCCAATGAATACTGATCAGCTGACAAAATTTCTGTATGAAGCAAAAGGTAACCAGAACATCCCGGACCTGGCTCGTGGATACTCTTCTGATACAAAGGCTATTGTCAAGATGCTGAACGACACCCACGACAATATAGAGGACCGGAATTTGAAGACTAGATTGAATAGGATCATTAAAAAAATGAGCAAATTGACTAGTGGCAAACCATCATCGGGTGGTGATAAAGATGCAAGTTCGATTGATGAGCTTATCGACACCCCTCGCATCCACAATGGCAGATACAACAAGAAATAATTCTTCACCCCTCCGAATTCTGTTTTGGAATGCGAGGAGCTTCCAGCAAAGGCGTACAGAAATTCCATCGATCTTGAAAAACATCGATATCTTTGCTTGTGTGGAATCATGGCTGACCCCAAACATCACCGTCAACGTCACTGGTTTCGTCAGCTTCAGAAAAGATCGCGAAGACGGAAAAGGAGGAGGAATCCTGCTTCTTATACGTGAGAATTTAGCTTATAGAGAAATAGAGACACTAATTTCGCCGGCGGATTCAGTCGAGCTATGTGGTATTCAAATCACTAATACAAATATACCGTTTGATATCATCATATGTTATCGCTCTCCAGGTCTCGCATTATCCCAAGAAAATTGGGATACTCTCTTAAGCAATGTTAACAATCGTCCGAACTGCCTACTGATGGGTGATTTCAATGCACACCATCGTAGGTGGAACTGTGATCGATCTGACTGTAATGGTACTAGATTTCTGAAAGCAATTGAATCGCAAAATCTCTTCATTCACAATGATGATACATTCACGCGTATCGATGTACACACAAACTACAAATCTAATCTAGATATCATCCTTTCATCGCTCAGCTTCTCTGACAAAATCAGTGTAGATGTATGTGATGAGACCTGGGGATCCGATCACTTTCCTGTCTTTATAAATGTAAATACAACGAAATGTGCACATTCCAAAAAAACGTTCAAACTCAAGTCCAACAGAACGGATTGGTCCGGATTTTCTTGCATGTTGGAAGAACAGTATGAGAAATTTCTTTCTCCCGATTATGATAATCTATCCACTACGGATAAGTATAATATGTTCATAGGCGTCATTGTAACTTCTTTAGAAGCCTGTACGCCTAAGAAGAAGAGGTATAAAGGCCGAAGAAGGAGAAATCCTGTAGTCTGGTGGGATAAAGACTGTGACAGGGCAATACGATTGAGAAGAGCTTTTTATAAGAAATGGGAATTCTCGGGATTTCTCTACGATCTCTTTATCTATAAAAAACAAGTTTCCCTTGTGAAAAAACTCATAAAAAAGAAGAAAAGAGAGAGTTTCAAAAAATTCGCCAGTTCTATAAATGTACACTCGAGTCCTACTTATGTGTGGAAGCAATGCAAAATTTTCAAAAACAGATGGGTAAATGTGAAACCTTTTCACTCGCCCGAGAATCTCCAGTCAGAAGAAAAAATCGTTAAAGCTCTGGACAAATTGTGCCCCCCAAGCGTTCAAACGAATCCGAATTATCTTCCAACTTGTAAGACGAATGAATTCCTGGATGCGATGTTTGATTTTGTTGAATTCAATACGGCACTCGACTTACGTAACCCTCACTCATCGCCTGGCATGGATGGAGTTGACTTTGAGACACTCCAAAAACTGCCGATCAAGTTCAAATTACTCTTACTTGACATATTCAATGAGATGTATGTAAATCAAGAATATCCAACTGAATGGAAGAATTCCTTCGTACACTTTATAGACAAAGAAGATCGTAGTAGTGTCCGGCCTATTTCTTTGACATCGTCAGTTTGTAAACTCCTCGAAACTCTCGTAAAAAATCGATTTGAGTGGTGGTTGGAATTTCAAGGAATCATACCACAGAATCAGAGTGGCTTTCGACGTGGCAGATCTTGTTCTGATAACCTAGCAAGCATAGTACTCAAAATAAATGAAGCCTTTATGGAAAAAAAACATATATTAGCTGCTTTTCTTGATGTTCATGCTGCATTTGATGACGTCGACACCGAAGTTATGTTAAAAAAACTAGCTGAAATCGGAGTTTCACTGCACGTTTTGAGCTTTATTAAATTTCTATCATATGAGCGTTTCATTTTTTCATCGATCAATCCCACCAGCCATAGAATAGCAAGAAAAGGTGTAGCTCAAGGAGGTGTACTGAGTCCCCTCATTTTCATTATTTGTGTGATTGCTATAGCTTTGAATGTCAGTAAAACAGTAGTGGTCTCTCAATTCGCAGATGATACTGCTGTCTATGTTAAATGCAACTCACTTGAATGGGGTACCAAAACGTTGGAAAGTGCAATCAAAAAAATTGCAGATAACTTGTTTGAATTTGGTTTAGAACTCACCCCGCCCAAAACAAAACTAGTTCACTTCAATAATAAGAGAATCTATCCAGGTAACATCTCAATTACGATTGAAGGGCAAGAAGTGCGTTCATGCGCCTATGCTCGTTTCCTTGGCGTCCATCTATACTATAACTTGAATTTCAAGCTACATGTGAACCATGTACTCGTAAGATGCTCCAAAGCAATGAATATACTTAAATATCTCTGTGGTACGTGGTGGGGATCTCATCCTGAGACCCTCATTATACTCTACAAGAGTTTTGTTCGATCTATATTTGATTACGCGAGTTTTGTATATTTTCCCAATACCAAAGCTTTGAGAGAAAAAATTGAGGCGATCCAGTATCAAGCCATCCGAGTAGCCCTGGGCTTCCGTAAAAGCACACCAAAAAATATCCTACTAGCTGGATCAAAGCTTACATCTCTACAAGATCGAGCTAATTACTTGGCCAATTGCTATTTAGTAAAAGTTCTCTGTAACGCCAATTTGCCAGTGACTAATATTATTAGAAAATATTTTGCGGTAAGAGAAACGTGTACACCAAAGAAACTTCTGTTACTACGAAAATGCATATCAGAAATCAAAGATATTAGCCCTATCATTTCGAATGGACCCAATTATGCTTTATATGGTCATGATTATGCCACAATCACGACATCTGTACCATTTGATACTAGATTGGGTCAAGAACTCAAAGATTCGTCCATGCCCGTGGAGGATTTTTCTCGCTTCCTAGACAAACATGATGCGATAGCAATTTATACTGACGGTAGCAAGATTGAAAATCACAAATTTGTTGGGGCGGCGTGTATCTGCCCTCAGTTGGACATCTCAAAAAAAATTTCTATAGATATAAATGCTTCCGTTTTCACGGCAGAATGCACAGCGCTCTCCGCCGCTTTTGACATCATCTTGGAGCACAGAGATTCACACTTCTTCATTTTCTCGGATTCGCTCAGTGCTCTTCAATCCCTTCAATCAACCCATATCTCAGTTAGAACAAACAGCCTTATTCTTGAATCAAAAAAAAAGTTCCACAATTTCGTAACGAATAACGACAAAGGTAAAATCAATTTATTTTGGATTCCTGCACATATAGGAATCCGAGGAAATGAAGAGGTCGACTTACTAGCCAAATCTGCGACAGAAGCATCCACTCAAGATGTCTTCAAAATACCATTCACCGACTTTTTTGAGTCATTCAAATACAAAGCTCGTATGAGCACAAGAGAGGAAATCAAGACGAAAGGACTCACGACTGGAACGAAATACTTTGAATTTTTCGACAATGATAGAACTAATCCTTGGTTTTCTAGTAAGAAATTAGACCGTGATCTCATAGTCACGATTGCTAGATGTCGGGCTAATCATTATAATTTAGCTTCTTCACTGCACAGAGTCAACATAGTCGATAGACCTACTTGTAAATGTGAAGAATCAGATGAGAATGTGAATCATATTCTATGGCAATGTAAACTCTATATCGATCAAAGAGAAAAACTGTTGAAAAAGATCAAATCCCTCACGGGTCAAAGCCCTCCTCTTTGCATTGAAATGTTCATAACAGACCCCCACGTACCCTGCTGTAGAGCCATACTTGATTTTTTTGAAGAGTGTGAGATGAATATTTAACTGTGAAAGATGTACTTGTTAAATTAGATTCAAAAGTGACTTCACTGTACTGTATCTCTGTATATTAAGTAATGATGTTCTTATATAATTATATTTCTTTTTCATTTTCAAAGATCTTGTATGTATATTATACAGGCAATGCCTAAATAAGCCTCCTTGAGGTTTGAATGGCTTAATAAATGATGTAACTTTGGGCCAAGTAGATAAAATTGACTTCGCCGAGTAGTCATTTTGAAGGAAATTTCCTTGGCTTTTCAATGGAATTGGTTTCAGCAGTCTAAATTCCTGCGCATGCACAGAAATAGTATATTACGCAACAAGTGCGAGAAGGTCAATTTCCGCACAAGTTGCCAAACGAGTGCGAGAAGTTAATATTCACGCACACTTTGGAACTTCTCGCACAGCCAGAAGAACACATTTACGCACGCTCGCAAAGCGAGCGTGCGTAAATATGTACTTCTAGGTGTGCGAGAAGTTTCGAAGTGTGCGTGAATGCTACTTCTCGCGCGAGTTGGCAACGTGTGCGGAAACTTCTCGCACGTGTTGCGTATACTATTTTTTGCAACTGTGCGCGAAGTTGTAATTAAATGCACCACTGTCCGAGCAAGATCATCTTGAGAACGAAGTGTTCAAGAAAGGCCAAATTCAGAGGGATGACGTGACATCATATTTTGGAACTGTGCCTAATGAAAATGCATTAGAGCGAGAAGTTACATTCACGCATTACTTCTCGCACTGTAAATAATGAAGAGAAGTCTCATTTTTTTACAACTTCGCGCACACAGTTGCAAAAAATTCATTTTTCAACCGAAAAGGCTGAGAATATTGATAGAACGTGAAAAAAACAGCGTAGAACCCCTAAAACACAGATCGGGACCACTTTTTCCTGGAAGAACACGCAATTCTACATCGAAATATGGATTTCCAGATTTTTAGAAAATTAGGTTTTTGAGGAAATGAATTTTTTCTGTTTTTCACTCTTTTGCTCATAGGGTGCGTCCGTAGCCTCAAAAAAAATTTCGAAAGAGGGTGAAAAGTTCATTTTTTGGACCATAGAATGGATTAGAAATGTCGGAAAAAGAGTTTGAAACATGTTTGCAATTCGTGGTCCGCTCTCGCGCGGAATTACTCATGAGTAAATCATGTCGAAGATTTTCGGTGGAATGTGATAACGTAGTAGCGTCATTCAAGAATATATTTGAAGGAAAAAACTAATGAGATGATGATGTCGAGAAGGAAAAAAATGTTAAGTACATTGCGAGTTCGATGAATACATCGCGATTTGTGTGCGGTCTTCCTATAGTTAGGCATCGATGTTGGTAGGACAACGATTCAAAAATAACGAAGACGAGCAGAGAGGAAGAAAAAAAGGAGAATGCGCTGAGTGCGAGTGATGGACTTACGATCACGCAAAGACAAGTACCTAAATTGCACCAGTGCTACAATCTATTTTGACGTAAAAGTCCCTCTACAAAGTATATGTCGCAACTTTGCGTGGGGTGTTGGTGACTTGTCAAGTGTTGTGAGTTCGCAAGTAGTTCTTCGCAAGTAGTGAAAGAGGGAGTTTTTCGTTGATTATTTGAGTTCTCCAGTCGTTTATATCACGGTTGAAGAGCTCGTCTCGAAAAAACTGTTTCATGGTGTTTATCGTGTCAGCGCTAAAACGAGTGACAATGAGGGAATTTAATAACACTGATCCATGGATCAGGAATGAATTTTCCCACGCTTCTGTATTGACTTCACCGTAGACAAGGGCCTTTCTCGGGTTTCTGTCAGATGTCCCCAGGGCTATGTCTTCGCTTAGACTTGTGAACTCATTGGATAAGTAACGAGGGATGCCGGTTGCGATGACCTTGTGAGCCAAGTTGCATATGAAGTATTCCTTTGCCTCCGGTGGACGCAGAGCCAATGCAAGTTCAGGCGGTGTGGTGTGATGTTTGTATTGAGGGGCGAATTGCCGACCACGAAGCGTACGCAAGCATTTTGCGCAATTTGAAGCTTCGAATTTTTAGTGGCGTCGAAGTTTGCGTATGCGGCACAAGCATAATCAAAGTATGGGAAAATCAGAGTCTGAACGAGGTCACGCCTGAAATTTTTCGATGAATAGTGCCTATAACATTTCAGTAAGTGTAGGCTATAATATAATTTTGACAATACCGATTTCACTTGAGATGACCAGTTCAGGTTTTGATCAATGTTGAATACATACTCTAACTCTTCTGCATCTCCTGTGATTTTGGGCAAGTTCTGAAAATTGATGCGGCTTGTAAAGTATCCACTGTCCACAATAATAACCTTCGATTTTCTGGCGTTTAGTTTTAGTTCCTTTGTTTTGGCGTGATTGATCACTGATTGTGCATCGCGTTGCGCATTTCCTAGTTCGACAAGTTGGCAGGCCGACAGTGGAGGTTAATTTGCGAGTCATCCGCATAAAATATGGATTTGCTGAATTTTAGGATATTGGGGAGATCGTTGATCAATAATGCAAGTAGAAGTGGCCCTAGATCACTGCCCTCAGGAGCTCCAGATGTAACTTTCAAGAAGTCGCAAATTGTGCCTCCACCGTTAATTACCGCTTGTAACCTGTTGGCTAGGTATGAATGAAACGTATTCACGACTCGAGCGGATACGTTGAGGTTTCGAAGTTTTTCAGCAGCAGCGCGTGTGGGATTCGGTCGAACGCTTTTGAAAAGTCCTAGAGTATTAAAATAGTGAGCTGGCGGTTCTCTATGGCTTCTTTGCGCCGTCTATGAATCGCGCGAGAGCCGTTTGGGTGCTGTGGTCTGGCTTATATCTTGCTTGTCCTTCGTACAGTAGAGAGTGTGTGCTGGGATTGTCTGATAATTGCGCATAAACAATGCGCTTTAGTTGTACTTGTAATGTACTTTCGATAACCCAGACAGCTGAGCAATGGGTCTATAGTCTATAGTAAGGACTTCTTCCAGGAAGATGGCGATAATCATGTTTGCAAGCTGTAGTTACAGAGTTGCGTGAGAGAGGAAACTGAATGAGGCATTGCTAGCTTCAACATCTTGACCGTTAGTCCATCTAGACCGGAGCTCCTAGATGATGCTTACTCGATAGCTAGGAGGATGTCTTGCTCAGTGACGGGTCGAAAACCAGAAAAAGTCAACTCGGGTGAATTATTGTGAGTACTGAGAAGCGATTCTAGGCAGGCTTGGGTAAGGAAATCAGCATGGTTAACGGTGGTAGCGTTGTTTTCGTTTAAATAAGCGTGTTGAAAAAGTCAAATGGCGATGATGCTCTGATCTCTTTGATTTCAGTTTCTGCAAGTCGTGCCACCCACCCTTCATAGTATCGGCTTCCAATAATGATTTTCCGATCAATCTATTCTCAGAACTATCGAGGAGATTGCTTACTCGAGAGCGCTTCGACTCATAAGTTTGTATTGCTAAGGGCGTGCCTGATTGCCTTGCTTAGCAGTAGGCTTTGTTACGCTCTTCCGTTTAGACTCTACACGTAAAGAACTGTAAGTCAAACAGGACGATTAGAGCTCGTCGTCTCCTCCGACTAGCAGGTAATCTGCAGAGAGGATATAGATAATCTGCAAAGGGCACAAGTCAGGTACGCTCCGACGACTCTTCGCTAGTCGAACAGGCCGACTAGCGAAGACGGTTAGAGCGACCATGCTATTAATCTATCAGCCAGCTATAGGTTCTGTAGCAAGATCGAGATCGGCACGAAATTTTTTTCGCAATCCATTCGTCTTGATTTGCTGATCACGAATATCTAATTTTTGGTCCGGAAATTTGGGGAGATTCTTTTTTATTAATAAAATACTGCAAAATTCATGATCAATAGTGCATAAGTCGAGAAGTTTTGGTCGGATAAGAGAATATTTCGAACAAAAAATGTTGCATTTCATGTTGCGTTTGCGAAACATGCAATGGGTTGTTGGAACTTACATTTTCCATTGCAAAAAACGAGTTCGTATATAACAATTTGGTATAACTTCGAATTATGAAGTGGATCCTCAAAAGTGAATATTCGACTCGGTTCGTTATTTCATTTCAAACAGAGGAATTTTCCGAACATTTTTCTCTAAATTCATGATTTCTTGAGCAATTGTTGACGGAAAGGAGAAAACCAGCGCGTGGCATCAATCGGAGCGATTTGAAGTTTGAACGCTTCGATCGATGCCACGCGCTGGTTTTCTCTTTTCTACAACAAATTGCTCAAGAAATGATGAATTTAGAGAAAAATGTCCAGAATATTTTTTTGCTTGAAATGAAATAATAAACCGACTGGCATACTCATTTTGGGGAATTCAGTTCATGATCCAAAGTTATACCAAATTGTTATAAACAAAATCGTTTTTTGCAATGGCAAATGTAAGTTCCAACAATCGATTGCATATTTCACGAACACAACATGAAATGCAACATTTTTCGTGGGAAGAATTTTCCTCTCCGACCAAAAATTCCCCCGACTTATGCGCATTTAATCATAAATTTTGCAGTATTTTATTGATGAAAAAAAATCTCCCCAGATTTCCGGACTAAAAACTAGATATTCGTGATCAGCAAATCAAGACGAATCGATTGCAATAGAAATTTCGTGCCGACCTTGATCTTGCTGCAGAACCTATAGCTGGCTGATAGATTAACAGCATGGTCGCTCTAAACGTCTTCGCTAGTCGACCTGTTCGACTAGCGAAGAGTCGTCGGAGCGTACCTGACTCGTGCCCTTTGCGGATTATCGATGTCCTCCCTGCACGTTACCTGCTAGTCGGAGAAGACGACTCGCGCTCTAGTCATCCTGTTCGACTCACAGTTTTTCCGTGTAATGTCAAATGTTACCCATGGTTTTCTTTTCGACGTAATAGTGATAGTTTCCATGGAAGCTGTTCTATTAAAAGATCTGACTAACGAGCTTGTCGAAGAGACTTCCAAGTTGTTTACCTTTTGCTAGGTGAATTCAGTTTCAATCCCAAAGTTCAGAGGGCCTGAGAGAATAGAAGACGAGTTGTGAGATATTGACTTGAATTCGTCCAGCGTCTTCGACGAATCCGGGGGTCACGAGATTTTCAAGGTTACTTCGATGAAATCGTGGCCGTCAATGGAGGGACTTGGCGATCTGCAGAAATTGATAACTTCGTCTGTGCCGTTAAGGCGATGCGGTTGACGTGCACCGCGACCATGGAGCATGAAAATACATGTTACGTGGAAAGTTTGATGATTCAAAAAAAGAGACGAGTTGTCCAATGATTGTTATTGTCCAACTTGTATTTCTCAATCCGTCGCTTAGGCAAAGCCACAAGAGAACCGGAGGGGAGTGGGAATAAGTTGGCCGCGGGAACCTCCTAACCTATAATATACACACATTTCTATTCCCACCTTTCTCCAATTCTCTTGCAATTTGGGCTCAACGAAGAGTGAACAAATCTAAGTTAGATGATAACAGATATTTGTGCGCTCGTCGTTTAGCCCAAATCGCAACAGAATTGGAGAAAGATGGGAATGATTTTCAGCTTGCATGGTGATCGCATCGCCTTAACAATGAACAGATCTAGGCATGTGTGACACGAGTCGTTTTCACGGAGTATCACTGATGTTCATAGTCGTTATAACCTGAGCATTGAGAATTGATCCGCGGATTAGACCCTGTAATCAGCGTGGCAGAAGAATGAAACATAGACTTTTCATTCAATTCACATTGTTCTAATGCAGCAGAACACCACACACTTGAACTTATTTTTTATTCACGCCAATTACAGCGCCTGACCCGCGGATCAATCCCTAATTCTGGGGTTATAACGACTGTAAATACCAGTGTATGTGATGTGTAGGTTCGGTTTGAATCAACTTCAGGTTTAGCGTTTTAATTTGATTCGGAAGGTGCTTGGACTCAGGAGAGATACGTGAGACACCCATATTGAAATCGCCCATGAGTACGATGTTGTCGTAAAGTGAGATATATGACGACAGCAGGTCAAAAAAGTCAGAGGGGTAGGCTCCAGCGAGGCGTCTAAAAACTACCGCACAGAGTGTCTCTATCGTGCCCTTCCTTATTTTGCTCATCAGGACTATGGCTTGTTATAGAAATTCCATGAGATTTAGCTAGTTCAACTGCATTGAAGTTGTCACTCGTATATGGGCAAATCTCACGAAGTATGCGGTTTGTCCGAACAGGCCTATTTCCACGTTGTCAGAAGAATAGTCGCGTTTTTTCCGCCGCTTGCATTAGATCATTTTGAAGATCCACTCATTTTAAGCAGTTCTGCATCATTCAGAAGTCTATTACTTGCTATAGAAAGGTACTGGGAGACGCTTCTTCGTGACAAAATCGCAGTTTTGGACCGAACAGGGTCATAATTCTCTCACGCTCGCCACAGGCGGGGCGGTTCACCGATCGGTCTGAAAATTGGATATGTGATGGATTATGATATATAGAAACATATAATCTTCGCCCGAGGCTGTGCCTATCAATGCGTCAGAGTGGCGATGATTCGTTGGAGCGAACTCCGATTTCACTTATTTTCCTGTATCGCTCTTCTAATGGATGCAGCACCCGGGGCGGTGGATATTCCGTATCTGTAGAAATGACACCTTTGCCTACATCTAAAAACCTGAGAATCTAGCCCAAGAACGATAGTGTGCTCGATTCCGCACGACGATGCGGCTTGAGATGAGAAAAGTTATTTTTGCGTGAATGGGGTCAGAAAAATTGTTTTTCGTGTAGCACACGAAAATTCCGATTCCGTTGGGATTGAAACTACGTGTGAACTGATATTTGTACCTCAATAAATGACTATAAGAATCGCCCCTACTACAGCCTCATCTCGGTCGTGATGCGAGGCTTGTGAGGGATGACAAATCACCAAAATTTTTGGCGGCTGAGGCACATCTTTATTTTGTACCACAGACCTTTAGATGATACTGTAAACTGTCAAACGTATCTTTTTTCCTCTATTCCAACACCGAGGATGCCATATATTTACATACACATGTGCCAATTAGAATGACAGAAATACGAGGCTCCCATTCAAATACATGGGAGAATCTTCTATTCCCTCACAAATCCACGGCGGAGCTCCAAAGTGATTCACGCAAGTATTTCATCATTGTTTCAGCATTACTTGGACCAAACAAAAGTTCATGGAAGGTGAGCTGCCATTCTGGAAATTCTCTAAATTTCAAAGTCGAAATCGCATAGTTCCTGAGATTCGCCCATATAACGCTACTCCACCGCCCTGTTTCCCGATTCTGTCTGCTCGTAGTAAGATGAAACTGTCGGAAAGCAGATGACTATGCGGCTAGTTCACGGAAAGACAAGTTTCGGATATTCCTATCAAATCGGAGTTTATTCTGTTGCATTTTCCTTCAAGGAGGGCGAAATGTGATGGAACTTTGTGGCGGCGTATATTAACATGACCAATGGTTACTGAGTCGACGACAGCATTTGGTTTTGGCTGATCGCGTCTCAATCATGCGTCCACCGCCATCCCCGCCACGTCTGGCGATTGGCGTTGGTCCGGGGCACGTGGTGTAAGCTGGTCGAGGTCATGGGAGCTATTGATTGGGATGAGAGGAGACTCTTTTGTTTCGTGCATGAACACAATGAAGTTTTTCACGATTGGCATTGCATAATTTGAGGGTTCGCTACTCTGCGTGCTTCGCGTAGTAGGTACACAGGTCTAGGATACACCGGGCTAATGGAGATGTGCATGTTACCCCTTGTGCCGGAAATAGATTCTGCCGTTCTCTCTTTTAAATTTTTCGCTTTTCTTAGTACTGACTCGTGCACGCCCCCTAGGAGTTTGGGGACCATTACACGATGTTCGCCGCGTTGGTGATTTTCTACTGGCCTGATGGTCCACTCACAATGATTAAGTTAGCGGGTGTTGGGGAGCCGATCTCTTGTAGGATTTTTTCAGCAGATTGAATTAAGGGGTCGTTTACGGTCGCTGGGATGCCCGAAATTTTGATTTCATTTTCGTCGGCGAGTGCGAGCGCTCGAAGTACGCAGTCGCTCTTCTTCTTCATTCTGGCAAATCGGTTCTCGTTGTTGACGCAATCAGTGCGGTAGTCGGAGAGGGAGAGTTGATGCCATCTAGGGGCGCCTTGTTCAATGTCTGCGCTCCGTGCTCGCAGATCTTTTTCTGTTTGACTGACAAGGGGGACCTACGAAGTGCGGGTCACCAAAGCTCACCAGACTTCTTTTACAGTCTTGTACCACCTAGCATATGAAGAATCCAGAGTAATATCGCCAAATGGGCCCTCTATCCGAAGTTACAGTCTATGACATTAGCATTGCACATTTAGGCCCATGCTAAAAAGAGATATATATAGATATACTGACAATGCTAACATTTTTACTTGTAGCTCTGAACTAGGAGCCCATTTGACGGAATCACTCTGGATTCTCCATATTCTAGGTGGTACGAGACTGTGAAAAAAGATTGATGAGATTTGGCGACCCGCACTTCCTGGGTTCCCTTTGTGAGTTCGGCTGTAATTTCTTGTGTTTCAGAGCGTGGGAGTTCCCTAACTCGCGTAGTTGACGGCGAAGGTGGTGACGCTGGGCGTTTCAGAGTTTTTCGCAAATGGATCAGTGACTAGTGTTGCCGCGTTGGTTGGTGTGCTAGTAGTTGTACTAGAAATTGGACCGTGAGTGTCAGAGTGTGAGTGTGTTTCGGCGTTGTTGGTGTGGCTGAGTGTGTTGGTCCCTGAATCTGATATGCTAGTGTTGTCAGATTGAATAGAACATTTTCTCTGCAGTGCAATTCGCGCAGTGATATCCTTCTGCTCCGTGATCAGCACGGGAATCGATACTTCTGAGCGTTGAAAAAGCGCTCCGCAGTTAATACAGGGTACAGAGAGACGCGCACCTCGGCACATCCCTTTTTGCATACGCGGTACGGTTTTTGAGGCACGCCACTGTCGCTCGGAGACGTTGCGTTATACCTATATTCACGGGGGTTCGTTCACGAACGCATCGGGATGTAAACTAAGTGGAGTTCTCGTATACCTGAGCTGGTGTGTGTCTCGAACTGTAACAATAATGGCGATGCTCGCACTACACTGACGTGAGTACATCAACATTATGGCCAATCAATATGCGCTGAAGAATGGCAGAGAAAACCAGACATGGCATAATTTGTGACTCAATTTTCACGTTTGCTCGCTATCGAAAATTGTGGCGCATGATGAAGATAATCGGAGAGCATAAGTCGTGAAAGAAGTAAAATGAACATAAGTAGTGAAAATGCTCCTGAAAAAGAAGTAGTAGATGTTTGCCATTGATCCTGTGGACGTAGGGTCGCGAAAATATGACAGTCTGCACGTCGATGCCGATTTGTACAAGCGTTCAACACAGTTCTCATTATGATGCACTGATACTCATTTCACTCGCAGTTTTGCAGTGGAAATTTTGACAACAACATCACTCGCGGTTTTCCACCCGCGGAATTTGACTGCGTTGACCGAGTATGACTTGTTGCAACGGTAGTGCGCTGTCTCTGTCATCGTTCCTGCGATGTCACTAGGTAGATGCAGACGTTTCTCGGGATGCAGAAAATATCTTCGCTTTGTCGTCTCGATGAAACATGACCGTTGCGTTGACAGGTCAGCCGACGATCACTCAAGTTAGTCAGGTTTCGCGAGCTCGAACGCCCATGTGTGATTGTACCCTCTAGCGCGCCGTAAACAGGTATTTCGGCTTCCTGGCTCTCACTTCGAGCCGACCTTGGAAATCTCGATAGCGCAGAGAGCCTGGGAGGCCTAGAATACCTGTGAGACAAAGCCACTACTTCGAAGTATGAAGAAATCAGGTGAGTCTGACTGAAAAATGCAGAGCTATTTCCAAGCGCGTGCTTTCGATAATCACCATACACGCATATGAGTAATTCCACGCGAAACAGACCGACGAAAAAGGGTGATGTCTCGGATCTTTTTCTAAGTATTTTCAATCGATTCTATGGTCCAAAACATGCACTTTAGGTCCAGAAAAATTTTTTTGGGCCCATGGCGAGAATTTTTGAAAATGATGTAAGATCCTTTTTTTCATAATTCCAGCAACTTTGTTCACTAAAATGCAAATAAGTCGACTTTGCTTACAGATAGAGACACGCGGTTTACGGCATTCGAAAGGTCTTTGGAAAATCTATTAAAATGTATTCCTAGAACTTGATTTTGAGGTTACGTACACTATTGTCGAGTGAAAAGTCGAAAATCACAAAAACATTGATTTCTCGAAAAGCCATCTTTTTTTATCCCTGAAAATTCGTTATTTGATGTAAAATTATGTGCTCTTTCAGAAAAAACAGTCCCGACCATTTTTTTGAGTCCTAAAGCCTATTTTTGCTACTTTTCACAAATCAGTTTTTCAAGCGATGGGAAATCGTGTGTTTTCTGCGCATGCGCAGAAATTTGGGCTTTTGAAATCAATCCCATTAGAAAGCCAAGAAAATTTCCTCCAAAATGACCACTTAACGAAGTCAATTCCATCAATTTGGCTCGGAGCTACAACGTATGAGGGATGACGCTGCAGCCCGAGTGCATCGATAAGCAAAGGCCATCGTCCGCGGATCTCGGTCAGTGCTGTCTTCGACCACTTCTTGGTTGTTGCCGACATTCAGTGGTCTTCTGCACATTGTAGCTTCGGTCTCAATCGATAGAATTGACTTTGTCAAGTGGTCATTTTGAAGGAAATTTTCTTGGCTCTCTGATGCAATTGGTTTCAAGAACCCAAATTCCTGCGCATGCGCAGAAAACAGACGATTCCCCATCGCCTGAAAAATTGATTTGCGAAAAAAAGCAAAAATAGGCTTTAGGACTCAAAAAAATGTTCGGGACCATTTTTTTCTGAAAGAGCACAAAATTTCACATCAAATATAAAATTTTCAGAGATAAAAAAAGATGGCTTTTCGAGAAATCAATGCTTTCGTGTTTTTCAGCTTTTCACTCGACGATAGTGTACGTGACCTCAAAATCGAGTTCTAGGAATAAATTTCGATAGATTTTTTGAAGACCTTTCGAATGCCGTAAACCGCGTGTCTCTATCTGTAAGCAAACTCGACTCATTTGCATTTTAGTGAAAAGAAGGTGTTGGAATTTTGAAAAAAAGGATTCTACATCTTTTTCAAAAACTCTCGCCATGGGCCCAAAAACTTTTTTCTGGACCTCATAGTGAGGTTAAAGTGCATGTTTTGGACCATAGAATCGATTGAAAATACTTAGAAAAAGATCCGAGACATCACCTTTTTCGTAGGTCTGTTTCGCGTGGAATTACTCATATGAAAATCGCCTCTGTCATAGATTCATCCCAGAAGTGATGCGAGGCTTTCGAGAATCAAAAATTCACGAGGAAGTACATTTTAGTAGGTAAGGGGCACCTTCATCTTGTAATGGATGACCTTCACGGAGCCCTGTAAACTGTTAGGATCATCTTCTTTCCACTTTTTTGACACCAAAGTCACCTCATCCACGAGGAAGTGCATACGTTAGAACTATTGTAACACGAGGTCCCCATTTCGATACATGGGAATATCCGTCATTCGACCTGATCCACTCAGGAATCATTCTGCAGTGGAGTATCGCGGTAGAACACAGATGGCGCGGTGGCGTCTCATTCGCGATCTTGCGCGAACATTCATGCAAAGAAACCCCGAATTTCGTGAGGAGAGTTTCACGACAAAGGCGGAGCTAGAACACAGAATATAATCTCACCGCACGATTGTCGGGGTTTCTTGGCATGAATGTTCGGGCAAGACCACAAACTAGGCACCACCGCGCTATCTGTGCTCTCCCGCTATACTTTACTGCAGCAAGATTTCTCCGTGTAGGCACGGCAAAGCTGCGAAATGAATCATGCGAGTATCATAGCATCGTTTGAGTACTATTCCATCGAAGGAATAAGGTACCCGGGAATGACCTGTCAAATTGAAATCGCCCGAATCAACCGAATTCTAACATTTGCCGATTCGTAGGAACCTAAAATAAGAAAGAGATACGTTTCGAGGGGATCGTTCGATTTCATGTCAAGTCAAAGTAGAATACCAAATAATTGTCGGGAATATATTAAAATTCGATTGGAAATCATTGAAGTGTTATTCGACTGAATAACACAGGACTCCTGATGAATGATAGAGGTGAATGATGAGGAAGTGGCATTCGTCCGAATGGTATTTATTCAATAATGGGCTATAAATCGAAGGAACTGACTCTCCGTGTCGTGTAGGTAAGCGCAATTGATATCGGGAGTCTCACATAATCTTCTTGTGGGAATTTACGTCAGAACGAAGAGATTGCAAACTCGCAAACTTCGCTGCAATCTGAATTCAAAAAAGAGACTCTATCGCTCTCAGATCCAAATAGTTAACCCACTCCTTGTCCGCCTCTTTAGTATGAGGTCGTCAAAAGTGACAAGGAGGGTTACTATCTAAAGATCGCAGTCAAAAATCATTAAGCGTTTCGGTGCAGCAATCCAGAGCCACGTCATCAATGTCCCTCTAGATGCTCTGGGCAGACGCTTGCCTCAGGTCGCATCGAGGACTTTATTGTATGCTTGCGATTCAAAATCTACTTGCGATAGCAAGAAGCGCCGCATACTGGGATTATGCGCAATTGGAAGCCATGCGCGAAAAAATTCAAAAGCATTGCTTTCGAAGCAAGCATCTGCCCAGAGGATCTAGAGGGGCACTGATGAGGTGGCTCTGGATTGCTGCGTCGGAACGCTTAATAATTTATGACTGCGATCTTTACATCATAACCCTCCTTGTCACTTCTGACGACCTCATACTAAAGAGGCGGACAAGAAGTGGGTTAACTATTTGGACCTGAGAGCGATAGAGTCTCTCTTTTAAATTCATTTGAATCACGGGTCGATAGAAGCAATGCTCTTGAATTTTGCTACAATCTCTCTGATTCATTTGACAGCTTTCAGGAGGATAGCTACTATCGGTTTAAAAATGATTGACACCTAGAGAATTTCTGCTATCCTGGCTCCAAAAAAAATCGCTAATTTTTTCAACTGGGATAACGTCGAAGCACATCTAGTCACGGCCATGATGAAATTTTTTTGAAGTCGATCGGATGACAACTGCGGCTGTAGCTGTTATCAGAATGTAAAAAAAACGCGAGTATAAGGCCAATTTCAGAGGTAGCTCGACTTTGGGATGCTACAGCTCTGCCAAAAAAAATTCTGGGGCGCTGCAAAAAATGTAGGTGATAGATATTTGGTTCCCCAATAGCGTCCAACAACAATCAGCCAGAAAAATTAATAACTTTTGGAGATAATCCAGTTATTGTTATCTCGGGATCTATTGAGGTTGAAGACTTGATTCCAAAACAGAAAAATCATAAAAAAATTCTGGATGTCAAATGCGAAAATGCAATATGAGATTTTGAATAAACAAACGCGTGGCAAGGTCGCAAAGTTGAAAAAAAATGAAGTTTGCGCCTATTGTGAGGATTTTAGTGTCTTTTACAGCCGGGACCCGTAAAATCGGCGATGGGCAAGACTACCTGACCGCGGACCATAAAAGTCGTAAAGTTGCGGTCTCGGAGCCAATTAGGGTACCATCAGTCTGCTTCGGCTGCAATAATGAAGCTGAATTTTCAACAAAGAGAGCAGTAAAATTATTTCGAACGCGATTTGGGCCTTGCGTTACAAATATCGCCGATTCATCGATGAAGCTTTGTCAATGATGAGTCGAACAGTATATCAATGACGCGTGTGTGCAGGTGTCTTTCTCTCTCTCAGAGTTTCGCGATATCTGCATGTGAGTATTCTTCGGCGGATCCTTTATATGATTGATAAAATACAATCAATACTTTAGCCACATGATTCCGATGTGAAACAGTTGGATACCATCCGTATTGATAAGATGACAATCAACAGTTGAATGATTTTACCATCATCTTGTTCGACCGATCACTTACAGCGTCATAGAAATGAACGTATGTCGTGTTATTGCGCGTTTCGCACAATCAATAATTATCAGTCAACGATCGAACAAGATAATAGTAGAATCATTCAACTGTCATTTTCATCTTATCAATACGGATGATATCCAACTCTTTCACCATCGGAATCATGTGGATGAAGTATTGATTGTATATTATCAATCATTTAAAGGATCCGCCAAAGAATACTTACATGCAGATATCGCGAGGACTCTGAGAGAGAGAGAGAGAGAGAGAGAGAGAGAGAGAGAGAGAGAGAGAGAAGACACCAGGTGGATCTCCTTCTTGATTGCCCGATGCCCTAGGTATCGGACATCGAGGGGAGAGGGATATTACACGGCCGGGCCCACCTCTCGGTGGGCCCCACCCAAACCCGTGTCCCGCCTGGTATGGCCTGCGTGGGCTATGCGTAGTCCGCGTAAGCTGAACCAGTCCGGTGTCTGGGGACGGATCCGAGGGATCCTGAGGCAGATTTTGCCCTCTAACCACCTTAAAAAAAAAAAAAAAAAAAAAAAAAAAAAGACACCTGCACACACGCGTCATTGATATACTGTTCGACTCATCATTGACAAAGCTTCATCGATGAATCGGCGATATTTGTAACGCAAGGCCCAAATCGCGTTCGAAATAATTTTACTGCTCTCTTTGTTGAAAATGCAGCTCCATTTTTGCAGCCGAAGCAGACTGATGGTACCCTAATTGACTCCGAGACCGCAACTTTACGACTTTTATGGTCCGCGGTCAGGTAGTCTTGCCCATCGCCGATTTTACGGGTCCCGGCTGTAAAGGACAATAAAAGCCTCACAATAGGCGCAAACTTTAATTTTTTTCAACTTTGCGACCTTGCCACGCGTTTGTTTATTCAAAATGATTTTTCTGTTTTTGAATCAAGTCTTCAACCTCAATAGATCCCGAGATAACAATAACTGGATTATCTCCAAAAGTTATTAATTTTTTTGGCTGATTGTTGTTGGACGCTATTGGGGAACCAAATATCTATCACCTACATTTTTTGCAGCGCCCCAGAATTTTTTTTGGCAGAGCTGTAGCATCCCAAAGTCGAGCTACCTCTGAAATTGGCCTTATACCCGCGTTTTTTTACATTCTGATAACAGCTACAGCCGCAGTTGTCATCCGATCGACTTCAAAAAAATTTTATCATGGCCACGACTAAATGTGCTTCGACGTTATCCCAGTTAAAAAAATTAGCGATTTTTTTTGGAGCCAGGATAGCAGAAATTCTCTAGGTGTCAATCATTTTTAAACCGGTAGTAGTACAGGCCTTTTTGAAACTTGAGAAACATTCTAGCGGGCGTGAAAAAGTTATTTGGAACCTGAAACTCCAGAGGAATACCATTTTTGGTACCTACTTCCATGTGAAAGATTCGCGGAAGGAGGGGGTGCGCGCGGATTTCACGAGCTATACTAATCGGGCCGATAGGAATGTTCAGACTCACTTCACTACATTTTGTCCAATCTTGGCGGGGTGCATGATCGCACGCGGATACTTTCCCGTCCTGAAGTTCTCTTCACAATGAAAATTTCGAGATAGAGAATTAGTTCAAGCGGCCTGGTGGCTAGTTCGGTCCGATTGGTGCTTACATTGGGAGACGAAAAATGCAATCAGATCGGGTGGGCAGATATCGTTGTTCACCTCAAGGTTTTGCGACATCGCGAAATTACGGTCACGCGGGATGAGCATGACTTAGGGTGTGTCCACGAATAGCCCAGCGCATGGCGCAGCTCACGGCACACGTGCTAGCGCTCACTGAGACGGCCTATATTCATCACAATTTTTGATGCATGGGATCATGGCAAAATCATAGATCCATTTTCAGGAATTTTTGAGGGATGGGGAGCAAATGGGCGAGCGAAGTGAGCGCTAGCGCGTACGCCATGAGCTGCGCCATGCGCCGTGCGCTGCGCTATGCGCCAGCGCTGCGCTGTTCGTGGACACACCCTTATGGACGGGAGGGATCAAGACAGGAGGAGCATCCACATAGGGACCTGATTCGATGTTATATGTATCAGCAAGTACTCACCGTCGGTCCTCCTTATATTAACACTCGTACCAGCCTCAATCCTGTATATGGTATCCATACTGCTATCTAGAATCATGATAAGGCGAATGAATTTCAGCTCATCATGGTTCTCATGATCCTGAATTCGCAGGGAGTATTGGGGACTTATACTGTTGGTCGAAGGTTTCAGGACATCCGAAAAATTATCTCCGAATTCTGTGAGTGGAACTACTAGGTTCTACTCGACCGAAGAGGATTTCATCAAGGCTCGACCTCAAGGTCTTTTTAGTACTCCAAGATGACATTATTCACTTTCATGAGTTTTAATCTCGTTTCCTCCAAGTCGAGTTTGAAGAAATGTCAATTCCGACGATCTTTGGGAGAATCTCCTGACTCCGATAGCTCAAAGTTACAGGAATATTCAAGGACGGATCTCACACGTCTTGGAAAGACAAGTCTAGAGCTCCCGGATCTGTTCTCCAACATCCTCCTTCGTAACTCCTACTCCTAGCTATGATACTTCCTCTGTGGAGAGTTTATCCGAAAAAGTAGCACCCTCATTAGAGAATGACGAAGGAATTCACGTTTTGGGGCATGTTCCAAAGGTTTCTCGTTCTCTTGATCATGATAGTAGTATGAGTACTGGTATAGCGAGACATAGCAAATGACGTCATCGGTTATCTTATCTCTCATCTTATCAGTGATGTGATGGTGGTGTGAGGCAGTCGATTCTCGCCGAGTGGCTTATCTTATCGGTGAAGTCACGAAGGTCATCGTGTGAAGTATTCTCGTAACTCTATTGGTTCGTAGATCACGGCAATGAGGAGGCGGTAATAACATTGGGAAGCGGGTGGCGTAAGCCAATTATCTCGTCAGCTGATAGTGTTTACGCGATATTGACAATAAATCAGGGGCGCGCCCTAAAGGTCATGTGGTGGAGGGTGATAAACAAAATGTGGGTCGAGCAGCTGATGGTCCGAAGTCTCGCTGGTGTATCCGTGTGTATAGATATATATCGCCACGATATATCTCCCTATACTATATAGTTCTTTCTAAATCTCCCACCCCACAGCGCCCCACACCGTTCCACGCAGCTCCACACTCCATTCTACAATCCAACCCACTCCGCCCCACACTAACGGATAACGCAAAATTCGCCCCACGGTGCCCCACACAACATATGCGTTGCAGCCCTACTCCGACCGTTTCCGCCCCTATTCCACCTCACACTGTCCGACTTCACCCCACCCCGCCCAAACAGCCGTTCCAAATCCACCCCACTCTTCATTCTATTGTCCACCCCACATTGCCATCCAAAATCCGCCCTACTCTCCATTTTATTGTCCGCCCCACGATGCCGTTCAAAGTCCTCCCCACTTCTCCTTATATAATCCGCCCACATTGCCCAATCAGAACCGCGGCACACTCCCTTTTGAAATTCGCTCCACTACCCATTTCAATGTCCGCTCTACATTTTTCCCTATGATCCGCCTACACTGCCTTCTGAAATCCGTCTTACACCGCCTTCTACAATCGGCTCCACTTTATTCATCTATCATTATAATCCTATCACTATGTAATAGATTCCTCCTTAATTCCTCAAAGAGAGAGAGAGAAAGATTGATTGATTGATTAATTGATGCCCGTTTATTCATCCGAAGACAAAAAAGAAAAATAATCAGTTACATATGGTAATATATATCACAGATCAATAGTGCGCATTAATAAAAATAATGAAGTCATCTGGTCAAGGACAAATTTTAAGTATATCACAATTTGTGACTAGTCGGGTAGCACTCAGAAGATTCACAAACTCCATAGAATAATATAAGAATACAAATAAAATGGCAGGACTCACAGTCATATTACAGAAAAGTTCAGTCGATTGACGAAAGGTCACACGTATATTTGTATTCTTGACTGTGTGAGCAAAACATCCTTCATAGCCTCTTTGAATAATGAAATTTTCCCCAGCTGCCGAAAGCCCGGAGGGAGAAAGTTCCACAAATGAGCACATTGAACCTGGAAAGATCTCCTTCCATATTCAAGTCTCATATTGGGAACTTTGAGTACCCGCTCTTCTGCATCACCGCGTGCGGGGCGTTCAGATTGGTACCTGGTGAACATCGCAGCTAAGTAGCCAGGCTCTCCTAAATGCATGATCTTGTGCATTAACAGAGCTGCGAAGTTTATTCTCCGCGAATCAGTAAGTAACCAACCCAAACGCTCCCTAAACATGGTGATGTGCTCGTCTCTCCTAAGATCAAAAATATATCTCACACATGAATTGCTTAGTCGTTGTATCCGTTGCCGCTGTTCGTCCGTGGCGTCGAGGTACACGACCGTGCAATAGTCTATATGCGGTTGAACCAGGGACTCAACTAGGCGAACTCGGAGAGGTCCGGTGATACATGCCCTAAAAACCCGCAATCCATATAGGGCTCTATTGACTTTCTTAGTTACTTGGTCGATGTGCGGTTTCCACGTCAGTTCACTGTCAAGTGTAACACCAAGGCTCACGACCGTATCACTGAACGGGATGAACTTCCCTTCCTGTATCTCAACCCCTGACAAGTCCATTCTCTTCAGATCTTTGATATTCCTCTCAGAACTGAAGTAGATTGCCTTGGTCTTGCCAGCGTTGAGACACAGGCCGGAACTTCTGGCCCACTCAGCAACAAGTCGTCCTATTTCTCCCAGCTGAGCAATGCCCTCTCTGATCTTAGATTTCTCGTCTTGGAGATAAATTTGTAGGTCATCCGCATAAAAAAATGATGTACTGACTTCCCGTCAAGCAAACCAGATAAATCATTGACATATAAACTGAAGAGTGAGGGCCCAAGAACGGAACCCTGTGGAACACCCAGATTGGTTTTGAGCCAATCAGAACTACCAGATTTTGAAGTAACTTTTTGGGTGCGGCCTTGTAAGTATGATTTTATCCACAGGAGTGCCGATCTCGAGAAGCCTAGATTCCGAAGTTTGCTCAACAGCTTTGATGGTGATATTGTGTCAAAGGCTTTACTGAAGTCAATAAGTAGGAGCAAGGTGATCTTTTTCTTGTCAATACCTACTCGGATGTCATCGGTCAACTTCAGTGAAGCTGTCTGGGTGCTATGATGTTGTCTGAAACCAGTCTGGAAGCGATCTAATAATTTCTCAGACTTCAAAAACTCCGTGATTTGGTCGTGTGCGATTTTTTCCAAAACTTTGGCAAGGAAGCAAAGCAGCGCTATAGGACGGAAGTCCAAGACCGTTGATGGAGCGGTGGTCTTTTTTAATGCAATTAGCTGTGCCTGCTTCCAAGCCTCAGGAAATGCACTATGAGCAAAAGAGGAGTTAAAAATATGTACAATAAGATCACCAATAGCCGGGAGAGCCTTCGCGATCACGCTTTGGGGTATCCCGTCCGCCCCACGGGCCTGTGAAGAGAAATGTTTAATAGCAAGGACTACATCACTGTAATTTGTGGGCTTGAACTTAAAATCCTCCTCTGAGGCCGAATTTATATCGTCCATTGCTTCGTCTATATTTTCGTGGGGCGAAACGGAAACTCCCGCAAAGTGAGCGTTCAACTCATCCGGTGTGAAACCATGAAGTTCCTCCTCTTTGCTTTTAGGCAGGAGGCCGAGGTTGCGCATTTCCTTCCAAATGTTCTTATGTTGATCAAGAGCGTCTGAGATTGGTTTTGAAGGAAGGAGTTACGCTCTTGTTCCATGCGCAGGTCGACCTCTTCGCTCAGCCGGAAGTACTCACTTTGAAGCTCAGGACACTTCTGCTGGTTGCGTTGATTCCGCTCCCAGCGCCTGCGCGTCGCATCTCGCTTATTCATGAGTACCTTCAACTCAGGACCAATCCAAGGAGCATCATTTTTTCGCGGGTTGTTAGTTTTTTCCGGCGCTAATTCATCTATAAAAGTCTTCAAGTTCTCGTTTAAGCAGTGAATTGCGTCTTCCAAACTGATTCCAGCATTATCAAGAGCTGACCAGTCGCAGCGAAGCAGACGTTCATTCAGCATCTCCGGAGTGATGTTACGAAAATCCCTATAAGTGGAGGTATTTTCTGGCGGAGTGGGAGTAAAGACGTTGATGGTGACGTCTATGACCGAGTGCCTGCCGGAACTGGGCAGGAGTCTGTTTTGAAAGTCAGTAATGATGTCATTGTCATCTACGTAAATATGATCAATCCATGTGTGCGATACATTTGGGGTGTGTTGGTGAGTCGGGCCATGCTGCACTATCTGCAAGGCAAGTTCTTCTGTCAGTGCAGTCAGAGTTTTGGTGTCAGGGTGAGCAGCGTCCAACATGTCTGCATTCAGATCTCCCATTATAATTTTATGGCTGTAATCACCACACAGTCGGCGTAATGAGCCAAATGACCCATCGTCCTTCTGCATGGCGATTTTCGGAGGCCTGTAGATCACTCCGACTAATATTGGAGGGGAATTGCCCTGCTGCACGCTACAGAAAGGAAATTCAGGCACACCAGGTTTCCCCGGACCAAAAGTGTTTGATGAAACAAGTTTCTCTACTTTGAAATCATTGCGTACATACAAGGCAATCCCACCGCCCTCTCTGTTTCGATCTTGTCTCAACAATGAAAAGCCCGGGATCTGAACGAGACTGTCATCCACATGCTCATCTAGCTTTGACTCAGCCACTCCAAAAAGATGGTAGGGGGGATCGTTAGCGACGATCAAGCGCAGATGCTCAATCTTATCTGTTAAGGAGTTAAGGTTGATAAACCCCGCTTTCAAGAAACCACCACTCCCTCGTCGCTCCTCAGCAGCCGTATTCAGTCAGGGAGTCCTTGCTGATTCTGTTGCCGGAACTTTATTTTGCTCCGGAACGATAGTGCAGCTCTGGGTGTTATTAGAGGACGCAAAGGTGCGTTCCGGACCACTTCGACAGGTCGTTTGAATGACCTGCAGATCAGCAAGGGATTCGAACGTATGCGCTCGCTCACCATTTCTCCGTCTAACCCAGAAACGCCCATCACTGTGCCAGACGTATTTGAGACCCAAACCGCGTGCAACCGACCTTAAACGTATGAATTCTTTGTATTTCTCACGGTGGAGCATCTCATTCATAAAGATTTCACGGTCTGGCACATCAGCTTTCGTACCTGGGTCGAGTAAGTCAGGCTGGATATTGTTGGCCGTGAAATAATTATTGGTGATTGAACGTTTAGCCCGAATCACTTTCCCGACTAGTCGACTACTGGAAACTCCTTGACTGATATTCAGTCAAGGAGTTCTCACTGGATCTGCTGCCGAAATACCACTCTGCTCCGGAGAGGAGGTGCATCCCTGGGTGTTATTTGAGGACGCACTAGTGGGTTTTCGAACACTTCGACAGGCCGTTTGAATGACCTGCAGATCCGCGAGAGATTCAAACGTATGTGCTCGCTCACCATTTTTTCGCCTAACCCAGAAACGTCCGCCGCTGTGCCAGACGTATTTCAAGCCCAACCCGCGTGCAACGGACCTCAAGCGTATATATTCTTTGTATTTTTCACGGGGGAGCATTTCGTTTACATATATCTTACGATCTGGCACATGAGCTTTGGTATCGGGGTCAAGCAAATCCGGCTGGATGTTATTCGCCGTGAAATAATTATGGGTGATTGAGCGTTTGGCCCGAACCACCTACTTAACTAAACGACTGCTGGAGAGTTGGACCACGCATGATGGAGGTGTGCGTGAATCGGCAGCAGGAGGATTTGAAGATGAATCGGATTTACTATTCGGTGTCCCCCCAGACACACGCGCTGGTGGCAGAACAGGAACATCAGCAATGTCTTCTCTCTCCAGACGTGGAAAGATGGTCTTGAGCACTGCGAAAGAGATATTGCGTATCACTGTCGGCGAGGCCACAGAGTCTTTTGTTAAAGCACCATTAATTATTAGTTTACAGGGCTCAAGACCATCACTGATAGGTCCCTGCCCCTGCCTCCCACCCTGTGGTTCGGGGGATATATCTATTGTGGGTGGAATTATGGAACGAGAGGATTGATGTGTCGATTCGGCATTACTATTCTCATCAATAATAATTCTATTGTTTCGCAGACTACTCTGGCTACCTGTTAATAAATCGGTCAGGCTGGAAATCTGGCCTTTCATAATGGAATTTTGCTCCAGAAGAAGCTGACGATCTGAGCATAGCTCCTCCAGCCTGGAGTTCTGCCTCTCAATAAGGTGTTCGAGAGATGACATGCGTGCCAACAGTCGGTCATCCACGTCGTTCACTGCTGGGGTGGGAGGTGGAGACATAAAGGCATTACCATGTCGGCTCACGAGAGTTCTTATCTCGTCAAGCTGATTCTGGAGCATTTCGTACTGTCGGTAAAAAAGGTCCAGAGTAGTCTGCGCTATCAGCACCCACTTGGTGTCAGAAGAAGTTGACTGCGTCGATGTTGATGACGTTGTTCCTGCTGCTGAGTTGGTGATGTTGCTCTGCAACGTCTCAGCTCTTTGCTCTCATGGTGGCGAGAGCGATGACTGAGAGGCAGAGTTGGTCCGCATATCATCATGCCCATTTTGAGTGTTCGCGGGCTCTAGTGTGCTCGACTGGCGAGTGAAGACGCTGCGAGACTCATTCAAAGCAGCAGTTGGCAGTCTATGCCCCGCAAGCGTGAGCTGTGGGCTCTCAGGTGGAAGGGAGCCACTGTTGGTGGGGAGCTTTGCGCTGCGGCCGATGGTGGTGGTCAGCGATGCGGGGGGAGACTTCACTGACGACTTGCGTGAGCTTAGCTGTGTGTGTGTGGCAAGCTGACTACTCACACGACTTCGTGAGCTTGCATCTTCCTTCTCTCTCTCTCGATGGCTGAATGCTCGAGCGGATTGTCAGAGTCGTCTGCTTGGACGCACTCGAGGATGATTTTCCACATGGAGTTCCGCTTACCTGCAGGCACCGCTCGCATGTCGCTGCATCTCGTGATGTCTTTGAGCATTTGACATGAGCTGATTCTCTGCAGGTGCCGCATTCTCTGCTACCTGATCTTAAAACGCCATTGCAGACGCAGCAGGTGTTATCGCTCATCGTGCGGAGCGGCGTAGCAGACAGCAGGTAAGCAAAGCAGACGACCTCCGAGCGTGCGCACAAGACTCACTTTGAGCACCAAGCACTCCTGATCCGATGTTGGAATTGCGGATGCACAATTGGAATTATTCCTCCCAGGCTCGTGCAGGAGCCATGCAGTGATGCTCCAGAGGTTTGAGCCTGCAGGAGGGAACCCAATCTGCAAGAAAGTGCCACTCGGGACGACGTTTCGATGGTTTAAAATACATTCAAACACAGAGCGATGTTAGATGCGTGTTGATATACTCACCGCCAGAGAGAGAGAGAGAGAGAGAGAGAGAGAGAGAGAGAGAGAGAGAGAGAGAGAGAGAGAGAGAGAGAGAGAGAGAGAGAGAGAGAGAGAGAGAGAGAGAGAGAGAGAGAGAGAGAGAGAGAGAGAGAGAGAGAGAAAACAGAAGAGGCCCAAATGATTCCAGGAGGAATCTGATGCACTGAAGAGGGAAGAAAGAAGAAAGAAGAGAGAAGAAAGGAGAAAGAGAGGGAACAATGAAGAGTGAAGATAGAAGATGCCGACAAGTGGCCGAAGAGAGAAGATGGAGAAGAGGAACGCTCGCAATCGAGCGCGAGACATGCCGCTCATCCTGAAGTAATGCTCACGCGGTTCCGGGATGAGATGGTAGATGCAGGTAGATCTCCTTCTTGATTGCCCGATGCCCTAGGTATCGGACATCGAGGGGAGAGGGATATTACACGGCCGGGCCCACCTCTCGGTGGGCCCCACCCAAACCCGTGTCCCGCCTGGTATGGCCTGCGTGGGCTATGCGTAGTCCGCGTAAGCTGAACCAGTCCGGTGTCTGGGGACGGATCCGAGGGATCCTGAGGCAGATTTTGCCCTCTAACCACCTTAAAAAAAAAAAAAAAAAAAAAGAGAGAGAGAGAGAGAGAGAGAGAGAGAGATTGATAACAATTTTTATATGCCGAGGTCTTGGTAGACCGTATGGCAAAAAGAAATTTACATGTAATGTACAGGGTATAAAATATAAATACAATCAATAGAAAAATAGAAAAATATCAAGTGCATTCGTAGGATATACATATTAATTAACAAGTGCAGTACAATTTACAATAAAATTTGGGTTCAATTCACATCAATTCATATCATTTGGCAGAGCGAGATTTCTAACAGGCAAATGGAGATACAACCTTAGCCTGGTAAAGAGCGATCGTAAATAAATTTCTTATTCGTGGCTATTGAGTTCCTCTTTATCACGATAATGCTCCAGTAGAGCTACTTTGAATGCTCCAATGGGCTTAATTAGACGAATACTATTTGGAATCGAATTCCATTCTTTTAACGCTTGTAAGGAGAAAGCTCCATCATACGCTTTTGTACGTGATGTGGGAATAAATAAACGCGATATTTGTGACCTAGCTGAACGTCGCACTCCCTCGTCGAGTGGCTTGAAGAGTTCATTCATGTATTCTGGCAGTGATGTTGTGAAGATTTTGTATAATTGCACACACAGGAAATAATTCCGACACGATGCCAGGGATAACCATTTAAGTCTTTGGTAATAAGGTTTCAATGGTGCATCGCTTCTTAAATGGTAAATAAATCTCACACACATATCGCACAATCTTTGAAGTTTAGTAGCAAGGTAACCAGACATATCATTGTATAAAAGACAGGCATAGTCGAAATGTGGAATGGCCAGAGCAGTAATGAGCATCCGCTTAACATCTGGGGACAGGAAGTGGCCACGGTGCCGGAGAAGATGTAAGACTCCATACACCTTGGAACAAATGCTAGCGATATGCGCATTCTACGAAAGATCTTGACTGAATATTACGCCTAGGTTTTTTACAACGGGCTGTAGTTGGAGCGTAATACCGTTGACTAGGATGGGCGGTAAAGAGCTCAGGTCTAACCTCATATGATGTTGGACAGATGCATACAAAATTGCTTTCGTTTCAGGGATATTCAGTTTCAACCCATTAAGTAACGACCAATCAAATACTCGACAATTATCATCATTAAGCTTACGGATAGTCTCGGGGAGATCACATGGTTTACATTGTATGTATATCTGTAAATCATCAGCAAATAGCATAGCTCTACAGTAACGTAGGACTGATAGTACTGGGTTGATGAATATTAAAAATATGATTGGACCTGGATTCGAGCCTTGAGGAAAGCCCGAGTCGTTTGGTAAAAACTCAGTTTGATTATTGTCCTGATCGATGATTGCTTGAGATCGCCCACTTAAGTATGAAAGGATCCATCGTAATGAGGATTCCGAGAAATTCATCAGCTTCATCCTTTCTAGTAACACGGCATGATCGATGCTATCAAAGGCGGATTTATAATCGAATAAAATCTGGATAGTAACTAGCCCATTTTCAATACCAAGTCTGATGTCTTCTGACACTTTCAATAAGGCAGTTTGCGTGCTGAAGTTACTACGGAAACCTGACTGGAATGGAGAGAGAAGCTTATTGCTCTCTCAATGTCGAACAAGTTGATGGGTTATGATTGTGTCGAAAACCTTAGCTAGATGTGGGAGATTTGCAATTGGTCTTGTTTCGGCAGGTGACGCTGGCACTGGAACCTTACTCAATGGAATAACTAGTGATCTTTTCCACAGATCAGGATACTGGCAAGTGGTAATAGACAAATTGAATAGAACTGTGAGATAAGGTACCAGAAAACTCAAAACCGATTTGAAAAATGAAAGACACAGACCATCACTGCTTTTTCCTTTCGATTTTGGGAGGCAATCTTGCAGGGCTTGGTAAACGTCTACCCCATCAACTTGCTCTATTGAGAATGGTGGAGCTGTTGGTTCGACAGGCATTTGTAGAATTTTTTCCAGCTGGGCAGGAGAACAATTTTTATGAACACTAGAATTATTTGAGTAATGTTGCATGAGTTCAGACGCAGTAAATTTGGTCAGAGGCGATGGATGACCAGAGCTTGTGACACCGATTTTACGTAGTAATGACCAATATTTTGACTTGTGAGAGACTTCACTGAAACGTTTTAGGCAGTACTCATTTCTAGCTTTAGCGATTCGTCTTTTTAGTTCTGCACGTAGTGTTCTGAATTGTTCTTTGAGCTGGGCATTGCCCGTGCGTCTCGCTTTTGTACCAAGTCGATCACGTCTTTTACACTCTTCTCTGAGTTCACTGGTCAACCACGGAGATTCACGCTTGCGAACAGATCGACTTTTCATAGGAGCGTGTTTGTCGAGAAGGTGTAGGGTGAGATCTCTGAAGGTCTCAAGAGATTCATTTACATTATTGTAAGCAAGAAGGTTAACATTGTTGATAGCAGTTTGTAATTCACGCCCAAAAGTCGCTGCATCAAATCTAGTGAAGTCTCGAGAAGTGATATTCAATTGCTCTTTGCGGACATTCGGTAATTTATAATCGACAATTAAAAAATCATGGCCGTTAATGAAAGGCATATCTGATTTAGTATAACTTAGTACTTTGTCAGGTGAATCAGTGAGAATCACATCTAACCATGACTCAGATGTATCAAGGTGGTGAGTGGCACCAAATGGCACGTTATAAAAAGAATGCTCAAAAATGAGATCTCGCAGATGCGAACTATAATAGGAATTTGCTAACAAATCAGAATTGAGATCGCCCGCAAGGATAAAATTGCGGTACAATGGGGAGATTTTCTGAAACTCGGCGAAGAAGTTAGTTAAAACATTACCAGTCGGGCGCCTGTAAATTGTACCGAATAGGATAGTTTCATCGTTCTCCATTTTCACTTCAATAAGTAAATATTCAGTCTCATTAATACTGGAATTCTTAGAAAAATCGATCATTTTGAAAGATAAGTCATTGCGGATGAAGCACGCTACACCACCACCCTGGACATACTCACGTTTGCCCGTATGAGACTTAATACCACGATCATTGCGAACGAGAGTGTAATTTTGTATAGCGACCATAGAATCAGGGCAGTTCGGCGTTAGCCAGCTCTCATTTACCTTACCGATAATAGGTCCACCTTGTGATTTTCTATAGACATTGTTACTTCATCTAAATTTCGGCGCAAAGAGGAAACATTTAAATGAGCTATTCTAATTGACGATCGCTTTTGAGGAACATTACCGGTTATACCAACATTTGCACGAGGCAGTCAAATGATTTTTTCTAAATCAGACTCAGTCACAACAGTTAGTCGTTCACTGCCATCATCTTTTCTTACATATAAATTACCATCACGCACCCATACATATTTATAGTTACATTCCCTGGCACGTTCTTTAGCTGCGCAACGTAAATTATGGATCATTTGAGGCACCATCTCTTGTAAACTCAATTTAGCATCGATTTGGCAATCGGGAATAACATCTGTGACTTTAAGATCATCAAACTCGCGCTTCACCTTGAGAACGTAGTCACGTGTACTAGTTTGCTTAAATTTAATTATGAAAGATCGAAAATCATCACGGTTCATAGTACCTTGCATGCGCGGTGCTGAGTTTTGATTGCCAATCGATGCTACATTCTGAGCCGGAAGTTTAGGTGTAAATTCGCGGAATTCAAGTATGTCATTGTAAAGTGACTCGATGTTCAAAGCTTTCAAAATAGCACGTGATATAACATTTAATGGCAGTACACAACTTTTTGGAATACCGAACACTTTCAATTCTGTACATGGGGAGCCTTTCTCACGAAGAGCTTTTAACTGGTCCACTTCGCTCCTAAGAATGAAGTTTCCATTTTCGAGTGCATTGATTCGCTCATTTTGTTGTGTAAGAGTGGCGGTGAAGCCGTCCACTTCTTCATTAAGACTGCGTAGCTGCTCGTTAGTGTTATTCGAATTAGTGGTCATTGCATTAAAGAGAGCAGGAAACTGCTGGGTTGGAGTAAAATTCTCCCATCCGGCTGGTAAAGATGACATAGCTAAATCAAAGCTAGCAGTAGGTTGCGACGGTTGTATAGATTGCGTACTTTTAACAGCTGTTTCTTCAAAACAGAGTTGTTGAGAATCGCCACTACTATCGTGGATATCGTTAGGACTCAAGCCCCTTGCTTCGTCAAATGCCCGGTCACGCGCACTAATACTAACACGCGTCTTGCATGTAGACGAAATACTTCTGCTTCGACGAAGCGTATCGTGAAATGAATGAGTCCAAGTTTTGTGATGAATCCACAGTCTTTTGAAATAGAGAATCGAATGTTTTTAGCCAATTTGGCGGAAGTGTTTCACACGTTCGCTGCGGCGGGACCCACCCGTGGGTCCCGGGCGGCCATCTTTGCGTGCGGCGGGACCCACGGGTGGGTCCCGCGTTTTATCAGGTTCTAGTGTGAAGCCAACGTTGCAGACATGTCCAATGGCTTATGTAGCAGTTTTTTATCGTTGAGTATGATGCTAACAACATATGTACTAACCAGTTTCGGTATAGAGCTTGATTTTGACGAGCTAAAGCAGAATTTCGGTTTCAATCTCAATTTTCGTTAGAAACACGAAATTGATGGTAGATGGATGCATAACTCCACTTGAACTCCAAAATTTTCTACGTAAGTTAGCTCATTTTGAAGCTGACTTCAGAAGTTACAAATTGAGCTCAAATGCGCATGATTTGAGTGACTCCATGTTGAATTATCACCGGTTCGCGTGATTGAAGATAACTCTCAGTATTGGTAAACATGCTATGTATCTTCCACCTCATACTCATGAACTAATGTGATGATAGGCGAGAGATAATCGAGTGGGTACCCAGTGACTCTTTTACTCGAATGAAGTCACAAAAGGAGTAAATGTTTATGATCAAACATCTTCTTACTACCCGTTACTAGAAAGCCAGAAATATTATTGGAAGCCAACAGTCGAAATCATGATTAGACGAGCTCTCGTCAATGTGTGCATGTGTATTAGGAATATGTCGGTAATGGTATCGATCCAAGATCTTAGATAGTAACATGTCCGTGGGCTCGTTGATTCGGATAGAGAGTGAACTTCTTGATAGGCGAAGCATATCTTCGAGTCGTGAATAAAACGAATACGTCGCGAATAGGTCATATACTCAGGACTCGAGGAAAACCGGGAGACTCCAATCGGTATAGAGAAATTTTACAAGTATATCAGAAAGTTGAAATATGGTCTCCAAAGTTATAGGAACCAACTCCAATACTGTTTGGAGTGTTTTAATAATATTCATTCAAAAATATGTGAAAAATTAGCACGATACAGTAACATACTAATGCTGTAACGTATGATACATAGTTTACCGACACAGGCACAGTGCACGGATTTCGGTCTCTGAGTTGAATTGTACCGATAAAATGCTCAATTCTTGACTCTACGACTGTTCAACTTGATATATCGATCATCCACATCATTCTTCTATACACTAGAGAAAAATATTTGGGACCCACCGGTGGGTCCAAAGAAAATCCATAGTAAATAAGTAAGAAGATGACGAATATAAGACTTTGCACTAGGTTTGGCTGTTTCAAATGCAAAGATGCACTTTTGAACGCTCTCGCAATATGGGGCGGGAACGCGATTTTCGCCTTCGCAGCGAACGTGTTAATGGATGTCATTTTCTTAATGAAATATTAATTCTCCGAATGTTCGATAATCTCAACATTCATCTACTCACGATATAGATATACTGTACAGCTAGAGTTCCAAGTATAAGTACAGGCTCGTTAGCCCATCGTGGCAAGCTTATGCTCAGTTGAGTTTGTGAGCTGTATCAAGCTTGAAACTCTAGCTCCCAATACATTCATGTATAGAAAGGCAGAATAAATGATACAATTCTCATACGATATAAAATGTATATGGGTAAATCTCACGAAGTATGCGGTTTGGCCGAACAGGCCTATTTTCACGCTGTCAGAAGAACGATCGCGTTTTTCCGCCGCTCGCATTATATTATTTTGAAGATCCACTCATATTTGACAGTTCTGTATCATTTAGAAGTCTATCACTTGCTATAGAAAGGTACTGGGAGATGCTTCTTCGTGACAAAATTGCAATTTTCGACCGAACAGAGTGATAATTCGCTCACGCTTTAGCTCGCCACAGGCGGGTGGTTCACCGATCGTTCTGAAAATTAGATATGTGATGGATTATTATAAATGAAACCATATAATTTTGGCCCGAGGCTGTGCCTACCGATGCGTCAGAGTGGCGATGATTCGTTGGAGCGGACTCCGATTTTACTTTTTTTCTTGTATCGCTCTTCTAATGGATGCAGCACTCGGGGCGGTGAATATTTCGTATTCGTAGGAACGACATCTTATTCTACATCTGAAAATTTACAAATCTAGCCCAAGAACGATAGTGTTCTCGATTCCGCACGATGATCCGGCTAAAAATGAGAGAAGTTATTTTTGCGTAAATGGTGTCAAAAATATTGTTTTTCGTGTAGTACGCAAAAATTTCGATTCCGTTGGGATTGGAATGACGTATCAACTGATATTTGTACCTCAAAAAATGACTATAATAATCGCCCCTACTACAGCCTCATCTCAGTCGTGATGCGAGGCTTGTGAGGATTGACAAATGACGAAAATGAGCGTTTTGGCGGCTGCTGCATATCTTCATTTTGTACCACAGACCTTCAGAAGACACTGTAAACTATCAAACTCATCTCCTTTCCTCTATTTCAACATCGAGGATGCCCTGTATTCACATACACATGAGCCAATTAGAATTACGGAAGTATGAGGGTCCCATCCAAATACATGGTAGAATCTTCTATTCCCTCACAAATCTACGGCGGAGCTCCGAAGTGATTTACGAAAGTATTTCATCATTGTTTGAGCATTACTTGGACCGAACAAAAGTTCATGGGAGGTGTACTGCCATTCTGGAAAATCTCGAAATTTCATGGTCGAAATCGCGTAGTTCCTGAGATTTGCCCATGTATGTGTGTTTCTTTCTTGAAAATTCAATTGATGACCTCGATACACTTCCAAGGCAATCTCTTGGGGGTAGTTTGGCCCTAAGTACCCGGACTCACCGAGAATCAGTTGCCTGATTCAACTGTATAGATCTCAGTTATCCGGCAAGCCTGATAAATTCAATTATTCATCATGGTTTATGGGGTTCTGGAGATTTAAGCCTGGGTATCATAATTGATGAGTATGTGGCCCTAAGTACTCACAACTATCCCTCATGACTATCCAGGTAATAAAATCAGCACCTATGATTCTAATGATTTCCGTAGAACGATTACGCAGGGGAGCCTAATTACTCACCTCGTTCTTCTGCGAAAATCATGAAAATTTCGGGAGATTTCCATTAGTCACGAGGCCCTAAGTATCCGAGTGGGCGTGGAAATCAAATGAGAAAATGAAGTATCCAGACTAATATTAATCCACCAATATACGCACACCTCTATTGAGGTATTCCGAATCCTTGATATTAGCCCGTCTCTCTCCCGAGATCCAGAGCCTACATTTTTACCCTCACATTATTGAGAGATATTCCATTCAAGAAGTCATAGAGACTGTTTCAACGTTTTCAAGTTCAAATATTGGTCAGATGGTATTCAAGAATTTCATTCAAATTTCGGAATCAATCAACATAATCCGATGGATGATTTAAAAATGGTCTGTGGCGTACTCAAACAGATGCGCCCTCAAAGACTTTTATGAAATCAAGAAAAATCAAATCAAATCGCGCTATATGTATTTATCATGGTGACAACTTTCAAAAATTCGGAATAACTTTGTACCGATGATGTTCCACTTTGAAGAATTTGTTTGGTACAATCACTGAATCTACATAGGTAGAAAGACATTTGTCAAACATTATGATTGATCCTTCCAGCGTAATAGGTATTGAAATTAGATCTGCTTGAATTGCATCTCCAAGATAGATCTTTCTTATCTTCAAGACCACAATGTCGTCATAGACATAAGATTGTTCTCAAGAGAACCAGATATACCTGATCCTGTCGATTTACTCTGCCAATTAGTGAGTTGAAGCCAGTCCGTATTGCTTACTACTCGATAGATGGCTCCGCGATGATTCCCATAGCGTAATTGGAACAATATTTGATTATCAAACAATTCCAAACACTTTTTCGGACTGAATCACCGAGTTAGCGCGCTTCACAATAAAATCTCTAATCATTTGAGCTTTGTCGCGTCTCAAAACTCGTGATACATTCTGCGAGATTCGGAAAACAGCAATCTCGTATCACAGCGTCGTTGTTATGATGCGGCAGCGCAGCTCAAGATATCAGATTTCCAAATCCTGCAAAATATATCGCAAGTTTTGAGACTCAACAAAGCTCAAATGATTGGGAATTTCATTAGTGAGTGCGCTGACTCAATCATTCGATCCAAAAAGTGTTCGTCATTATAGATATGAGATATTAGATATTGATCAGATATTTTCGGAAAATCTGGAGCGCATCTGGTTGCTCTTTCGAGGGAACTCCCGACTAGCCTTGAGCATTCCATCATTATTTGGAGATCGTCAAGAGTTATCGAGTAGTATTATGACATATAGGATATTTGAGACAAGAAAGTTTGTACCAGAAAGATGTTCATATAGTTGGCAATGGTAATTTTCTCCAAATTATCGATGTAATAGACATTTGTCGTTGATCTCATTTGTTTGGAGAGGGAGATAATCTTTAAAATCATGGAATTAATACACGTTCGTCGTTGAGCTTTACCAAATAGGTCTAAAGATATTTAGCATTGAAGTGGTAAAAGTGTAAGGGTTATGATAAGGTAAAGGCATATGCGTTATTCCAGCCAAACACTGCATTGATTCAACAAGAGACGATGCTAATTGCAAAGATCAGTTTATGATTAAGGATAAAATGAATGGTATCAAGTCCTAGTGATTGATGGACTGTCAAGAATCAAGATGAATTATATTACCGTATTCATCCGAATATAAGCCGCGACCGCATATAAGCCGCACCTCACTTTTAAGATCGATAATGTTGGTTTCTCTCAACCCTAATATGAGCCGCACGATATTTTTCGAATAATCAAGTTAATTCTCAGCAGCACTGAGGAAATCAGTGCACATATGACCAGAATCCAGAAACTCTTGACTTCTGCTGTCATAACACCATCATTTGGGCTGCGTGACGTGTAATGAGGCCTAACCATTCAAATTTCTTTTTTTTGGATGTCCTTGGAGTGTGCACTCAATTTGAACTTGATTGGTGGATATGGATAGATAACAGAGCCGATCAAGTGCGAAAAAATACCCGAAAATCGACAAAATGACGTATCACTCGGACCAACTCTCAAAATTCGTTAAGGTAGTACCCGCGTGCAGGCCCGTATCAATGAGAGGGCGCCGGAGCTCGAGTAGCGTTGCCGCATGAGCGCAGCAGACGACGCATACCGCAAAGCATGGCGTTGGACCCGAAAATGCCTCTCCGGCCGACTTCGGAATCAATTTGCTAAAGATTTTGATCGGCTAGCCACATTTCTGCTGCTAGCAAGAGAATTATCAAGACCGCATTTATACGTATATTGAAATTTTACAGAACTTGACATATTTATTTCCGCATGAGCAGGCATAAACAGTGACGCTCCCATAAGACCGCGTGTATAAGCGCGTCAGATGCCGATGCTTCTTTTCAGAATTTACATCGGCAACCTCCTTTTTTCTTGGTGGATATGGAAAACTCAGAGTTTCAGCTTCAATTCTAGCTAACTCTTGCGACGCGAAACATATTTATTTGAAAGTGCAGGTACTACCTTAAGCTCTCATGGTTTCAGCATATCACAGCGGGTTCTGTAACTTCGCAGGCACGTTTCTCATGATTCAAAGTTATGATTTCTTTCTTCCACGAAGATGTACATCGATGTACCCAGACGTGACACGCATTGGTCAGTCTGTCACCTTATTTGGAAAAAACATCATCACTCCTGTTCTTAGGCTCATACACTTTTCAGCGTATCCCAGAGTTCTTGTCTTACTTTTGCAAAAATGAAGGAATCGATCTATCGCAAGTCCATGTACATCAACGTGAGAATCAAGGAATCGCATTCAACCGGAAGAGAATTATTGTCACTCATGGTATATCTATGCCATTCTCGGCGGTTTACACTCGCTGTAAGCAAAGGACGGACTCCAAATTACCGAGAAATATTGGATGATAGTATCAAGTTACCATATCTATTTCACAACTCTCGGACTCTAGCGCGTTTTGAAGTACCATCGGTACGAGTGGGGGCTAATGAGAATCTTACATAGATGGAGTCGTAATGGGACGTTTCATAAAATCTTTCGAGAAATTCAAAGACACTCCGGAAATGTATAAGAGTGACTGAGGTCGATTCTAATATTCGCATCTTGTATTCATATGGATGATGAGATCTGGTAGAACCGACACTCTTCGATATTTGGTGTGTTTTCGGCACCTCTCTATAGGTCATGAGCCTTTATCATTACCATCAGGCGATCCTAATTATGAACTGTAAAAGTTGAGAATCTTCAACATTCATTCGAGTATCCTATAAGACGTCTAAGACATCTCCAGCCGGTCAACGACCGACCCTCACCCAATCAATGCAAATTTCGAACCGAATTTTTAGAAAATCCCCAAAATGTGGCGCAGGACTTCGTTCTGTAAGTCGTTTAGCGATTTTTCTCAGATGATCCACATGGAAGATTATGTTTTCGGAGACATCGAAGAAGTCATCTAGGAATGTTTAGACATGTACACAGCATTTTCACTTTACGGGGCCAAAAGTCGAAAGTTCCTGTGCTTCCCTCATATTGAGTCGACTGAATTTTGAACGGAATTGAGAGAATCAGTGCACAAAATTCTTGCTGTAAGTTCCCAAATAGTTTGGTGCGTTTTGGCGTTCACGTTAATTACACCGGCTCACAAAAAAGTATCTGTACTTTTGACCAGACCTACTCTTCTTTATGTATTTTGGCACGCTGAATCCGAATCCGAGGTCGATTTGGCCCGACTACTTCTTCTTTTCGAGAAAATCGTGCTATTCTGCACTATTCCCATATCTTTCAGGATTTTCTCGAAAACAAGAGGTAGCTGGGCCAAACCGACCTCGGATTCGGATTCAGCGTGCCAAAATACATAAAGAAAAGTAGGTCTGGTCAAAAGTACAGATACTCTTTTTTTTATGTGCCGGTGTTATGAATGGTCAGCGGCCCCGTGTATAAGCCGCACTCGCGTATAATTCTCACCCCGATTTTCTGAATCCTACAATAGATAAGAAAATGCGGTTTATATTCGGATGATACGGTGGGACTAAAAAAATTGAGTATTTCCCTCAGACCATCGACCCACCAGAATTCCTCCTAAGATCGTTTAAAAATTCATGTACAAATCGCTTAATCCAGAACTGGCTTTTGAGTATATGAATCCCGGATTCCTGATTGGCAGGATATATTCATCAAGACTAGTTGATGCTTCTATTGCAGGATACGTCGAATAATTATATACTGATGACTTTATTGGTTTTTCCTGCCAAGTTTTGCAAATAAGATTTGCGACGTTTCAGTCGTTAGAATACGACCCTTTTCAGGCTAGAATTCAAAATTTTGTGGCGTCCCGGGCTTGCAAAAGCTCTCGCAGCATCAACCCCGGTGACATTCTCGGGACGAGAATGGTCTGACGGGGGAGGTGTGGCGTCCCGCTCTCACGAGACGCCCCGTTTCACTCAAGTTGTATATGAATTGCAACAGTGGATGTACGACGTGATATCTATGAGAGGGAAACGGAATCGATCTCGTCGGCAGCGAGACTTATTGAATAAGAGTGACTTCTTGTCACGCGTGACAATAAGTCACTCCATCCTTCCAATCACGCGTGACATTGGGTCACGCTATTCCTTTATTACACGTGACAATAACTATTCGATTGAGCGTGACATTAGGTCACGCTTGACACAGTTCAAAATTATGATTTCAAAATTTACGCGAGCTGGCTTTGGCTATAAGTATGAGTTTGAACGTTGGCTCGCCGATCAGTCTGTCAAAGTTTTCTTTCCGGAGCTTCTGAGTGCGCGCTATTGTCTCCGCCCAAACACCTTAGAAAAGTGTGACAAAGCGTCTGTTCGAGAAGCGGCGAGCCAATGGTTAGATTTGATCCCGCACTGGGGAAGTGGCGTTACCCGTACTTAGCTGCAGCAGGGCCAGCTCCGAATTTGTCCTCAAGTTGAGCTGCAGTAGGATCAGCTTATAATTCATCCTCAAGGCCTTCTGAATCGACATTCCAGCCTCCAGAGGACTGTCGACTTATCACGACTCGCTCTTCTCTCGAGTAGTTTAAGAAACAATCTAATTGTAAGTTGCTTTATATTCTTAACATTCATAGAATAGGTTGAAAGAACTTCAGCAGTCCCTAATTAGCCCAAAAAAAGAGATAATTCAATTTGCCCATTTTATTGATTACTGATTCTCTTGAGTGATTTCGATTTTGTTACTGGGTTCTAATAAATTTATATTCCTATCACAAAATTCATTCTCATTATTTCAGAATCTGTAAATGCATGCTTATTTAAAGAATTAACGATTTCACATTGAATATTTGAATTGATTCCAAAATCGATTATTATTCGAAGTTCGAATCTAGATATCAAAAACTACTTTGATCATCTCTTAAATAGATATTGGAATTACTTCTCTATCTTTCTGATTTACGAAAATCCAATATAATAGTTACATAAAATCAGATGAGGTCATTCCGACCAAGTGCATATCCAGAATACTCAAAATATAATTTCATATGTATATAAATATATATTCCAGTCCCTCTTTATATCTCGGCGTATTGATATAGTTATATATATACACTGTGGCTAAATAACAATATACCCCCCTTAATGTTTTTTTAAAGCAATTTTGATCGGGCAGCGAAAGTTTTTCCAAGGTTTTGGGACATTGCGAATCTAATGCCGATGTCGGCGAGTTGAAAAAAATTGTTGGTAAAAAATTAGAAAAATTATTTTTGAAATTTGTAAAAATATCCGGTCCGGACGTTGCTAGATAGGAAGCCCGTCGAATTCGATGAAATCTAGGCTATTTGCGCATGTGATTTGGAGCTTGATTCGTTTTTAAATGTAATTTCTAAAAGTGCAATTTTGAGGGCTCGTCCGGGGTGTCGTAAAGATGACGCGACCGTGAATTTTGAAGTCACGGCCTCGCAGAAGTGGTGGTTATGTTTCCCGCCGCCACGTGTGTGACAGACCGTCGTGTTGTTAGTCATTTCCGATTTCGGGTCTGCGAAGCACGGACATGCGTGTTGAGTTATTTGTCTCGAGTTTTTTCGGGAGGCAAGTGTGTGCTGTGATTAAATTTTCAGTGTTACGTGTACTGTGCAGTGTAAAGCAGACTCGGCCGTGAAGGATCATCGTCGGCTGCCACCGCACATCTGTATTGCGTTTCCGTCGTCGTCGCTGCATTAGCGGTGTGCATCGATTAAGCATTGGCGACATCGAGCGAGTGCCCATTTCGTCAATCAAGAGTCCAAAAGTAGTAAAATTTTGGTGTTCGGGTGTTGCGTGCTTGGGGGACTTGCCCCAACATGAGGTGTGGGTCTGGCTGTCGGCTGCTGTCGGATGATGAGGACAACATGCTCAGTGCATTATGAGAATCTGTTTTCAGTCAGATGAGTATTATTTTTCATTACATAATGTTAATTTTGTAACAATTCATTTCAAGTGGAGGATCAAATTCTTTGTGGCGTGTGTCTTGTTTTTGTTACAGGTCGTGAAATTCGTTGCAGCAAATGAGAGCCGATTGTTGTGGAGCCCCAGATGGGTTTTCTTTGATTCACAAAGAAACCATGGATCTTGACTGTGGATTATTTTGCAGCTGATGTTTTATTTGAAGTGTCTGATCCAAAGAAGGGATTTCTCCAAGTTCCAACAGCAGGTGATGGTATAAATGGGTTATGCCAATCCTGTAGAATCCACCCTTGAGTTTGACTGGTGCTTTAATTTCTCTGTGGATTGATTGAGGACACCAACACTTGAGGACCATGTCTTTTAATTATGGAGTGTTATTAGTGAGAGTAAGGCCTACCGTGTCAGTGGCAATGAGTTGTGTGACTGAATCTCAGACCTTGTGCTAGACAGAGTTGCCTCAAAATAATGTGAGATACTTACTCTCAACTCATTCGCCCTCACATGCCTGGCATGACTTTTACCGATAACAATCCACTATCAAAAAAGATGATTCCCATGTGATGCTGATCTTTATTTATCCACTGAGGGATCTGATGGAACTTGTAGGTCAATTCTCAATTATCATATTCTCAAGGACTACAGTTCGTCGCCCCCGAAGAAGAAAAACACTTGCATACTATCAAGCGACGAAGACTAACACTTGCGTGTTAGTCACCGACGAAAAGTAACACGATATGTATCAAGCGTCGAAGAGTAGCACTTCTCCCGTACCCGCCTCGAAAAATAACACTTGGTCGTGATCACCGACGAAAAGTAACGTTTGCCGGATGCCCGGACGAAGAAAAACACCTCCCGTAAGCCCGGACGGAAAAGAACAACCGCCGTATGCCCGGACGAAGAAAAACACCTGCCGTATGCCCCGACGAGAAAAAACACCTGCTGTATGCCCCGACGAAAAAAAACACCTGCTGTATGCCCCGACGAAGAAAAACACCTGCCGTATGCCCGGACGAAGAAAAACACCTACCGTATGCCCGGACGAAGAAAAACACCTACCGTAAGCCCTATCCTAGCCCTATCCCTAAGCCCCCACCTACCATACGAAAAAAAAACACCTCTCATTATCGTTCAGCAAAGAGAACATCTGGGGGTTTTTTATACTGTTAGGAGGCGCTCCAACCCATATTTGAAGGAAAAATTATGTCTGGGCGTTGCACCAGCAGAGAGCATCATCACCTCTGCCCCAAGCCAAGAACGTCTCGTAAATATCACCTATTGCATGATTCTTACTGCTCACATTCATCAAAACTATTCTTTCTCTCTCATGGAAATCTATACGATAATTCTAGTCCATCGTATTTTTTTTCACCTGAAACACCCCCGCAATCATTGCATGTTTTTTTTGGTCGGGACATACGTCAGGTGTTTTTTTTTTCGTCGGGGCGTACGGCAGGTGATTTTCTTCGTCGGGGCATACGGCAGGTGTTCTTTTTCGTCGGGGCATACGGCAGGTGTTTTCTTTCGTCGGAGCATACAGCAGGTGTTTTTTTTCATCGGGGCATACAGCAGGTGTTTTTCTTCGTCCGAGCATACGGCAGGTGTTTTTTTTCGTCCGGGCATACGGCAGCTGTTCTTTTTCGCCCGGGCTCCCGGCAAATGTTACTTTTCGTCGCTACTACGGGCAACGTGTTCATATTCGCCGGGAGTTACGAGCGGGTGTTACTATTCGTCGGAAGCTACAGCCGGGCGTTATTTTTCGTCGCTGGTTAAAAATACGCGTTAATCTTCGTCCTGGGATACGGATGGTGTTTCTTTTCACGAATGCATCCGGAAGGTGTTACTCTTCACCGGTAATCCAGAAAGTGTTTTTCTTCTTCGGGGGCGACGAGTTGATCTTAAACTTGGATATTAACATTGATTGAAATACAAAATATCCTAGAGTTTTTTTTTGAAAATTCAAGTCAGATCTTGGTAACTTTGTTAATTTGAATTTAAATTTGACGATTTAAATTTCCCCTCGATGTTTTCTGATCAGACTTTCAACGAGGGGGGAGGTGAAATTGGGCACCAGCTATCGGATCTGATTGATCGAAAGGTCTTTCAACAGATTCACGTAACGAATTTCTGGAGTACGAGTGATTGATAAGAAATTTGATGATACCGCGGTCACTGCTGATGCTCAGATACAAATGAGCTCCGCCAAACAATCCGACGATTCGAATTTCCCCTCGATGTTTTCTGATCAGTTTCCCGACCAGGGGAGAAATCGAATGGGAAACGAGCATTCGAATCTAGTTAATTCCACGGTTTTTCAACAGATTCACATTTTGAATTTCCGGAGTAACGAGTTACTGCTGAAGAATTTGGTGATATAGCGGTCATGGCTTATGCTCAGATACGCATGGGCTCCGCAAATAATCCGACGATTGGAATCCTTCCTCGAAGCTTTCTGATCAGTTTTTAGATGAGGAGGGGATTGGAACGGGGAACGAGCATTCGAATCTAGTTGATCCCACGGTCATTCAACAGATTACGCTCCGAATTCCTGGAGTAACGAGTGATCGCGGAGAATTCCGTTGATACAGCGGTCGCAGCCCATGCTTAGATACGCATGGGTTATACGAGCTATTCGACAATTCGAATTTCCACTTGGAGTTTCCTGATCAGATTTTCAACGAGGGGAGAAGTGAAATTGGGCACCGGCATTCGAATCTAGTTGAACCAACGGTCTCCCAACAGATTCACGTCTCGAATTTCTGAAATAATGCTTGATTGCTGAGCAATTTGATGATATAGCGGTCGTTGTTGATGCTCTGATACGCACGGGCTCCGCGAACTATCCGAAAATTTGAATTTGCCTTTCAAGTTTTCTGATCAGTTTCTCGCCGCGGGGAGAATTGGGATGAGGAACGAGCATTCGAATCCAATTTATCCAAAGGTCTTTCAACAGATTCACGTGTCGGATTTCTGGAAGCATGAGTGATTGATGAGAAATTTGGTGATATAGCGATCGCTGTTGACGTTCAAATACGCATTGGCTCCGCAAACTAGCCAACGTTTTGAATTTCCCCTTGTAGTTTTCCGATCAGATTTTCAACGAGGGGAGAAGTAGAATTGGGCACCAGCTTTCGAATCTAGTTGATCCAAAGGTCCTTCAACAGATTCATGTGTCGGATTTCTGGAAGGATGAGTGATTGATGAGGAATTTGGTGATTTAGTGGTCGCTGCTGATGCTCAGATACGCACGGGCTCCCCAAACTATCCAACGATCGGGAGTTTACCTTGAAGTTTTCTGATCAGTTTTTCGACGAGCTGAGAATTGAAGTGGGCAACAAGCCCTCGTATCTGAATGATTCCACGGTTTTCCAACAGATTCACGTGTCGGATTTCAGGAAGGATGAGTGATTGATGAGAAATTTGGTGATATAGCGGTCGCTGTTGACGCTCAGATACGCATGGGCTCCGCAAACTATCCAACGTTTTGAATTTTTCCTTGAAGTTTTCCGATCAGATTTTCAACGAGGGGAGGAGTAGAATTGGGCATCAGCACTCGAATCTAGTTAATCCAACGGACTCTCAACAGATTCACGTTCCGGATTTCCGGGATGATGCTTGATTGCTGAGGAGTTCGATGATATAGCGGTCGTTGTTGATGCTCAGATACGCACGGGCTCCGCGAACTATCCGAGAATTTGAATTTCCTTCTCAAGTTGTGAGATTCAAGGTGTGAGATTGTCTCTCACAACTCATGTGCACTGACACGCTCGGTCTGACATTCACCATTTACACCCCACTACCAAAAGAGATGGGGCTCGAGTGATGATGTTCTTCATCACTCATCTCAATAAATGGAGGCACCGATAGAAATTGTAGGTGAATACTCAACAAATTAACAAAGTTACGAAGATCTGACTTGAATTTTCAAAAGAAAAACTCTAGGATATTTTGTATTTCAATCAATGTTAATATCCAAGTTTAAGATCAACTGTAGTCCTTGAGAATATTGTGAATTCATTTGAGAATTGACCTAAAAGTTTCATCAGATCCCTCAGTGGATAAATAAAGATCAGCATCACATGGGAATCATATTTTTTGATAATGGATTGTTATCGGTAAAAGTCATGCCAGGCATGTGAGGGCAGATGGGTTGAGAGTAAGTATCTCACATTATTTTGAGGCAACTCTGTCTAGCAAAAGGTCTGAGATTCAGTCACACAACTCATCGCCACTGACACGCTAGGCCTTACTCTCACTAATAACACTCCATAATTAAAAGACATGGTTCTCAAGTGTTGGTGTCCTCAATCAATCCACGAAGAAATTAAAGCACCAGTCAAACTCAAGGGTGGATTCTCAGGATTTGCATAACCCATTTATACCATCACCTGCTGTTGGAACTTGGAGAAATCCCTTCTTTGGATCAGACACTTCAAATAAAACATCAGCTGCAAAATAATCCACAGTCAAGATCCATGGTTTCTTTGTGAATCAAAGAAAACCCATCTGGGGCTCCACAACAATCGGCTCTCATTTGCTGCAACGAATTTCACGACCTGTAACAAAAACAAGACACACGCCACAAAGAATTTGATCCTCCACTTGAAATGAATTGTTACAAAATTAACATTATGTAATGAAAAATAATACTCATCTGACTGAAAACAGATTCTCATAATGCACTGAGCATGTTGTCCTCATCATCCGACAGCAGCCGACAGCCAGACCCACACCTCATGTTGAGGCAAGTCCCCCAAGCACGCAACACCCGAACACCAAAATTTTACTACTTTTGGACTCTTGATTGACGAAATGGGCACTCGCTCGATGTCGCCAATGCTTAATCGATGCACACCGATAATGCAGCGACGACAACGGAAACGCAATACAGATGTGCGGTGGCAGCCGACGATGATCCTTCGCGGCCGAGTCTGCTTTACACTGCACAGTACACGTAACACTGAAAATTTAATCAGAACACACACTTGCCTCTCGAAAAAACTCGAGACAAATAACTCAACACGCATGTCCGTGCTTCGCAGACCCGAAATCGGAAATGACTAACAACACGACGGTCTGTCACACACGTGGCGGCGGGAAACATAACCACCACTTCTGCGAGGCCGTGACTTCAAAATTCACGGTCGCGTCATCTTTACGACACCCCGGACGAGCCCTCAAAATTGCACTTTTAGAAATTACATTTAAAAACGAATCAAGCTCCAAATCACATGCGCAAATAGCCTACATTTCATAAAATTCGACGGGCTTTCTATCTAGTAATGTCCGGACCGGATATTTTTACAAATTTCAAAAATAATTTTTCTAATTTTTTACCAACAATTTTTTTCAACTCGCCGACATCGGCATTAGATTCGCAATGTCCCAAAACCTTGGAAAAACTTTCGCTGCCCGATCAAAATTGCTTTAAAAAAACATTAAGGGGGGTATATTCTTATTTAGTCACAGTGTATATATATAACTATATCAATACGCCGAGATATGAAGAGAGACTGGAAGGATTTGAGCTGCTTACTAAGAAAAGGTAGGTGCAACTGGGCAGTCCGCCCATACGACTGTTTTCAACGAACTTAAATATATATGTTATACCGAGCCCTCAGCTCGGGACATAACAATTCACAATAGAATTCTCACGAATATATGTCGAGCAAAGATAGAGTACAATTGTAATATCAATAAGTTTTTACCTAAAAATCATTTTGTACGTATTGTACTAAAATTTCATCCTTCCATCATTCGTTGGAATGGTCAAACAGTGTACTTTCTCACATTGTGAATACAAACATTGGTAACCAGATTCTCCAAATCTATCAAATTTGAAGTCAGAAATCCAACAAAATTAATCCAGCAATACCTATTGTCCGAAAAACAAAAAAACTGACTTACATAGTTACACGATTCTTGTGAATTCGGTCCATGGGATCTTGGGAAAGATGTAACTTTTCCAGATCGGTAAGATCTTAACCCGATCTATCGACACAGAGAACTGTCAATCTAGCAAGCCAAGAATTCTCACATATACCTAAATGCAACAGAACCCTACCTTACCCACTCTGGTAAGATGTTTCGTACTTTCGAGATTCAGAATATTTGAATTGGTCACTTGTGAATTTATAAATGTTCCACAACCCATTTGAATCTTCCTTTCTATTAAGAGTATGTGGATGGTAATGGAGGTTAATCATCTCGGAAAAAGGCGTTTGTGAAATCTACTTCCTGTATCAACAACTTGCACCCCGCTGGAACTTATTTCATGATTGGTGTCTTTCACATGAACAGCTAATGCAGATTTTTCGGATTTTTTCTTCACATCTCATTGATGTTCTCTGACTCTCTTATGCAATTTCCTTTTACTCGTACCGATATGAGTGTTTTCGAAATCCGCGAAATCCATTACGAGAAACTGACAAGTTCCCCTGTCAACAAGTTTCAATCTACGGTCACGGAGAATATTGATGACTGGGTCTCGGAAGGTGTGGTGGATACTGAGTCATCATTTAAGTACCTTAGACGTGATGTTTCTAACACAAACGTTTGGAGGGCTTACGGTCTTGTGGAGGTTCATAAAGAAGGGTTCCCTGTGAGGATTGTTGTTTCGACCATCGACAGTCCGACTTACCAGCTTGATAAATGTTTGTCAGTTAGTTTGAATAAACACATTCCATCTCCCAAATCTCGTGTGAAGAACAGTTATGAAGAGAAAAAGATGGCTAAAGAAGTGAATATTCATGAAGATTTTGAGTTGGTATCACTGGATGTAATAAGTTTGTACAACAATCTTGATCATAATCTCGTTTTAGAGGCGATGGTGAAAAATGGAAATACCTCGATAATAGCCTGGGCAGATGCACGTCTAAGAGAGAATTCCTTTCAAGTGTTAGAATTCTCCTAAGCTCCACTTAAATTCAATCCAACGGGAAATTCCACAGACAAGAAGTTGGCTCTCCTATGGGTGGTTGTTGCGGTCCAATTTTTGCTGAGATCACGTTGAAGCTATCAGGATCTTACTCTTTGAATATCATGAATAATAATATTCTATTATATAGAAGATACGTAGATGATTGTCTTTTAGTTATTCAGAGAAATAAAATCTCACAATGCTTACACACTCTCAACAGTCATAACCAACATGTACAGTTCACGGCTGAGAGAGAGAAAAATAATAGTATCTACTCAAGATACCTTTTCAAATACCCTCTCGCACTTGCGAAATGAACGCTGCGATTGAAAAGGATATCGATCAATGTAAAAATTTCATCGAAGGAATCAAAATGGGCCAAACATCTATTCAAAGGAAATTCAATGATCTCGCTCGCAATACGTTTGGGTCATTTGAACTCATTGTGAGAAAATTAACATTCAAACCTCCTGTCTTCAAAGGAGAAGCCACGGAGCGCCCTGTGAGATTCTTGGAGGAACTCCAGCGGTACGTTGAGACCATGGAGTTGGATGACCAAGAACTTCATCTTGTGTTGTCATAATCTTTAGAGGGAACAGCTCTCAGCTGGTATTATCTACATGGAAAAGAGATTGAGTCTCTTATGGATTTTGGATGTCTCTTTCGAGAACATTTTTGGAATGAGAGGGTTCGAAGAAAATTCAAAATGAAATTAGAATTTGGAAAATTCAAATCCGACGGCAAGCTGAGAAGAGTTCAGTACGCCATGGAACTATACAATATCGCTCTCAAGGTTGACGGAGAGCAGACTGACGCTGAAATAATCAGTCAACTTAGTTCTCACTTTGATCGGGATCTGAGAGCTGCGCGCCGATGTCAACCAGAGGAAACCAAATCTGATTTTTTCAATATTTTGGCTGATCTTGACTGCAATCACGCGTCAAGCAAGAATCGCCAACAAAAACAACTCTTTTTGGTGTCCGAACAAGTGAAACGTTCAGTCCAAGGAAAAACAAAAATCGGACGAAGTCCCAGAATATGAATCTTCGGATCCGGGAAACGCGCAGTAGCTGCATCTTGTTTCTCGTATCCAAAACATAATTGTCGACTTGACAAAAGGCGAGGTGTAACTGGAGAAATAAAATCCAATATAAACGCCTGTCTTCCTAAGAAAGCACAAGGCATTGTATACAAAACCAGATCCCTGACCCATCCATTTGTAAAACTTCAGATTCAAGCGATCAAGGAATTCAATCAAAATCAAAATCCGTATCAAACTCAGAAATTGAGTGATACAACCTGCACAAAATGTGCAACCGAGACGGACTCGCTCTCAAATGAAGAAGCAGTCTCGCCTCACCCAAGCAACCTACTGAATGGAGGCTCTGCTTTCGAAAAATCACCCTCAAACGATCATAAGGATCGGAAGGAAGAAACTCAAAGAATTCGTAGTGGAGCCCAAGTAAAATTTGATTCAAGCCCACAAGAAAATGAATCTCAGATCTGAGAACTCACTTTGGAGGCGAACCAGAATAAATTACCTTCGGGAAAAGATATCTCAATCCCATTTGCACCACCCACTGAAGTTTTCGAGCAGCGTGAGGATCATCGGAGCCACGTTCTCGAAGAGACGGCGAGCAACCATATCCGCAAGCACACCCGATTTGAAAGGGCAATGGGGGGCACGAATGTTGGATGGGACTCTGCATTGAATCGACCTGATCTCAACCACTCCTTGGTCCTAGATCCATCTTGATCCTTCAGCGGAATCAGCGCTATCCTTTCGATATTTGAATAAGAATCACATCCATCAACAGTAACAAAATTTTGAGTTTCCAAAATGTCACGTTTTGATTAAAATTTTCATTTTCCATAACAAGAATCTAAATTTTGATGTGGGGCATGTGAGGCCATTAACCCAATATTTTGTTTTGATTTTCAATAATTGAAAATAATTCATATATATAGTATCTCTATAGCATTTGAATCTTCGCGCGTATTGAAGCCAGTGAGGCAGACGTTTGCTTTCTTTCTGGTGTCACGCGTGGTGAGATAGACACACGCGTAGATACGAATATGTATATACTAATACTTAGAGAGTCTGGGAAGTTCCATGAGATTCCATGAGGAAATTCCGTATAAAACCTCTTAGAATCGGAAACTCTTCTCTGCTATCATAAAGCTTATTTTCTGAGCTACCAAATGTATATAGTCATTTTTGAGGACTGATTGACTTTGCACGTTTATTTTATTTTGCAAACTTGATGTTTTTGTGAAAGAGCAACGAAGGTTTCTTCGTTCCACTTTTTTGATATATCATTCCAAACTCTGAAAGATCGTAATCTATCTCAAAGTTCCTCATCTGAAGGAGAATGAGCCCAAAATCAGAGGTGTTGTAAATAATGTGAATATTTATTGCAAAATGTATTTGTGGATGAAATAGCCTGTTTCCACATGCAAGCATTGATTATTAGGATAGCACAGCATAAAAAAAACTCAAATTTTCTGTTAATTTTCATCAATTTTCGAATTAGATGAAAAGCCACGTGCTTCTAGAATATTCCAGGAATTAATCGCTTTATTTCTGACAATGAATTAGAAATGAATGAGTCTGAGTTTTGCGTTGAATTCATTTCCTTTTAAAATCAGGAATCAAACATTGAATGCAGATTTCGCAAAATTGTTCAATTGATGTCATTTTTTCAGTAAAATGGTGTTTCTTCGAATGTTTTATAATCTATTCATTTATCTACTCACGATATAGATATATTGTACAGCTAGAGTTCCAAATATAAATACAGGCTCGTTAGCCCATCGTGGCAAGCTTATGCTCAGTTGAATTTGTGAGCTGTATCGAGCTTGGTACTCTAGCTTCCATTATATTTGTGTAAAGAGAAGCTGAATGAATGAAAAACTTTTCTTATAGCACAAAATGCATATAAGTGTGTTCATCTTTTGAAAATTCAGTTATTCACCTCGTTACAGTTCCAAGGCAATCTCTTGGGGGTAGTTCGGCCCAAGTACCCGGACTCACCAAGATTCAATTGCCTGATTCAACCATATTGATCTCAGTTATCTGGAAAGCCTGATGGATTTAATCATCCATCGTGGTTCATGGGATTCTGGAGATTGAAGCCTGGGTATCATAATTGATGAGGTTGTGGTCCTGAGTACCCACAACTATCCCTCATGACTATCCAGGTAGTAAAATTAGCACTCAAAGTTCCAGTGATTTCCGTAGAACGATTACGCAATGGAGCCTAAGTACTCACCTCGTTCTTCTGCGAAAATCATAAAGATTTCGGGAGATTTCCATCACTCACGAGGCCCTGAGTACCCGAGTGGGGGTGGAAATCAAACGAGAAAATGAAGTATCCAGCCTAATATTGATCCATTAAGGCGATGCGGTCACCGTGCAACCCGGAAATTGTATCTTATTTGGATGAAAATCAAAAAATTTTCACGAAACGAAGTTGGAGACAATTTGTCCATTACGTATTATCATCTGAATTGTGGTGGACAACTCATTATTTGTCACCAATCACAAGATTATCACTAATAAAGAGAATAATATGCCCGCGGGTACTTTCTAACCTACAAATTGGCACATTTTCGTTCACAAAACTCTCAAAATCTAGTCCGATTTGGGCCAAACGAAGAGTTATCCAGGCCAAGTTAGATGATAATAAAGCCTGGATAACTCGTCGTTTAGCCCATAATGGAAAAGATTTTGAGAATTCTGTGAACAAAGTTCAGCGTGCACGGTGACCGCATCGCCTTAAGGGGATGTCGGAGTCTCACGGCATTAACGAAAAAACACTTTACGCAATGTTTTCTACATCAATTAAGACGAGGGTGGTCGCAAATGATTCGGAATTTCTTCAAGAATCGGCCTCTGGTACAACCTATGGGTATGAAAGTCTCCCTCGCTCTTGGAGTGAACCAGGAGATGCGCGATATTGCGAGTATGATTCTCAGAGATCGCGACTTTGCACCTTAGATCGATTCTTATGACAGATGGAGACGATCGTTCTCATCATTCGCACCAGAGACCGATTTCTGAAGTAACTCCGAATCTTTTGCGACCACACCCATTTCAATCGGTGTAAAAATGATTGCATAAAGTGTTTTCTCGTTCCGCGCGAGACTCCGACATCCCCTTAAGGCCAGTCCGTAGTGCTCACACTTGCTCACTACTCCATAGATGGCGCCACGGTGATTTGTATAGCGTAATTCCAACAATATTTAATTTTTAAATAGTTGCAAACACTTTTCGGACCAAATCATTGAGTCAGCGCGCTTCCCAGTGGAATTTTCAATCGTTTGAGCTTCGTTGCGTCTCAAAACTCGTGATATATTTTGCGAGATTCGGAAAATGGCAATCGTGCATGACAGCGTTGTTCCTACGATGAGGCAGCCCAGCTCAAGATTGCAGACTTCCAAATCCTGCAAAATATATCGCGAATCTTGAGACGCAACAAAGCTCAAAAGATTGAAAATTTCATTGGGAAGCGCGCTGACTCAATGATTTGATCCGAAAAGTGTTTGCAATTATTTAAAAATTAAATATTGTTTGAAAACCTGCATGTACTCCGGTGCGTGTCTGGTTGCGGTATTGCGGGGACTACGGACTGGCCTCAATATACGCACACCTCTATCAAGGTACCCCGAATCCTTGATATTCATCCGGCTCTCTCCCGGGATCCAGAGCCTACATTTGTACCCTCACAAACTTTCTGGATCTAAAAATCATCCGTAGACCAAACGATACTTGTTGGACGGGACCGTATATGAAACCAACCGCTTCAGGAAGGTATATTAATTTTCAATCCCATCATCCTACTGTGAGTACCATAACCCCAAAATTTCAATTTTTCATTTATCAATCTCTAAAATACACGTATTATGAGTCTCTCTACAGTATTCAAATCTTTGCGCGTATTGAAGCCGATAAGGCAGACGTTTGCTATCCTTTTAGTGTCCCGCGTGGTGAATCAACACACACTAAGAAGTAAACTAATACATAGAAACTCTGGAATGTTCCATGAGTTTCTGTGAGGAATTTTTTATATGAAACTTCATAGAATCTTAATCTTGCTTTTGTTATCATAAAGCTCATTTTCTGAGCTACAGAATGTATATAATCATTTCTCAGAACTAATTAACTTTGCACTTTTATTTTATTTTGCAAACTAAAGGTTTTTGTCAAAAAGCGAAAATGAATTTTTTGTTCTAACTTTTTGATGCATGATTCCGTTTATATTCTAAAAAAAAGGGATCCATCTCAAAGTTTCTCAATTGAAAGGAAATAAGAGCTCAGAATTAGACATATTGTAGATATTTATTGTAAAATGAATTGGTGAGAGAAATAGCCTGTTTTAGCGGGAAAGTATCGATGGGAAAAATGTCCCAATATAAAAAGAACTCAATTTTTCTGTTGATTTTCGTCAAATTTCAAATTAGATGGAAAGCCACGTGCTTCTAGGAAGTTCCAGGAATCCATCTTTTCGTTCTTGGCAATGAATAGAAAATAAGTCAATCTGAGTTTTGCGTTGAATTTATCTTCTTTTGAGATGACGAATAAATATTGTATGCAGATTTTACGAAACGGTTCGATTTATGTCATTTTTCCAATGAAATAGTGTTTATGCGAATGTTCGGTAATCTATCCAGTCATCTAATCACGATATAGATATATTGTACAGCTAGAGTTCCAGGTATAAATATAGGCTCGTTAGCCCATTGCGGCGAGCTTATGCTCAGTTGAATTCACGAGCTGTATCGAGCTTGAAACTCTAGCTTTCATACAATATAAATGTATGGAGAGTCAAAATGAATGATACGATTCTCATATGAAATAAAATATATATATATATATATAAATGTGTGTTTTTCTCTTGAAAATTAAATGAATGACCTCGATACAGCTCCTAGGCAATCTCTTGGGGGTAGTTCGGCCCTAAGTACCCGGACTCACCAAGAATCAATTGCCTGATTCAACTGTATAGGTCTCAGTTATCCTGCAAGTCTGATAAATTTAATTATTTATTATGGTTTGTGGGATTCTGGAGATTTAAGCCTGGGTATCATAACTGATGAGTCTGTGGCCCTAAGTACCCGCAACTATCCTTTATGACTATCCTGGTGATAAAATTAGCACTTAGGATTCCAATGATTTCCGTAGAACGATCACGCAGGTGAGCCTAAGTACTCACCTCGATCTTCTGCGAAAACCATAAAATTATCGGGAGATTTCCATCAGTCACGAGGCCCTAAGTACCCGACTGGGGGTGGAAATCGAACGAGAAAATAAAGTATCAAGCCCAATATTGATCCATGAAAATACGCACACCTCTATCGAGGCATCCCGAATCCTTAATATTGATCCGGCTCTCTCCCGAGATCCAGAGCCTATATTTGTACCCTCACATCTGGCGCCCAGACAGGGACTCGATACGTGGAAAAACGTGTGTTCTTGGATTAATTTTGGTCCATTCATCATTTGTGCCCCTCATACTCTTTCAGATAAATAATTTGAGTGATTCATCATGATATGAGCGCGTTTTGTACGCTCTATGGTTTTTTCTACTTTTGTGAAATTTGCCAACACTCTCAGTCAATTCTCTGAGTTTTGAAATGATACCTGAATATCGCGGTGTGTTTTTGAATGGCAATTGCACTGGGCCAATTCAAGAAATGCGCGAAGAGCTCGAAAATATCAACGAGACCCAAGACCAGCAATGGGACGCGATCTCCAATCTGGATGATCGTTTAAATAATTTGCAGAATGCGTCCGTTGCGGGAGGCCGTTATATTCAACTCTTACGCATTGACGTAAAATTATTGTTAGATCGTATGCACGACCTTGAACAAAAGGGCAGTGATCTAGAGTACGGAATAGAATTAGTGCGTGAACTACATCGCACGAATAATGTCGAAGAAACCATATATCGCTCTATATATGAACATCTAACCATTCCGATAAATAACTTCTTCATTTGGCTTCGGGGAATCGCAATATACATAGCTCGACGAATGCGAGTATAACCCCTTCCCCCTAGTTTCATCTAGAGCGCGTTTAGCTCGCTTGCAGGCAGCAACCTCGCTGGTCTAGTGGCCAGCGTATTTGACTCCCACGCGAAAGCACGGGGTTCGATCCCCGGCCACTCCAAAATTGTCATCAATCAATTGCATTTTTCGAGTGCATCTCATCACTCTACTGCATAATCAGTACTTCACAACTCATCAACAAGAGTGTGCAGTAGAATAATTACGAATTAAAGAAATGATTGATTCTAATGAATCTTATCCTTGAAAACGCCTTCTGGATGACAACCACTTCTACAAGCTTGTAGTTCGGGGTCAGCTTCAAAATGTCCTCGAGTCGTCGATTGATTGCGAGTGCGGACAGAGCCTATATTTCGGCCCGTGCCACTCTAACTCGCATCGGGAAGGGCGACGGTAATATTGAAAGTCTGACCCTACGCGATCAAAACCTGCGCTTATGGACTGTGGCTGTCACAGAAGAGTTGAAAATCTTGGATGATGATCAATCTATTTTGGATCAAAGAATCAAAACTCTTGAGAAGAAAAATGAGGCCCTTTCTTCTGAATTAGGATTGGCACTGGAACAATTGACCCGAGTAAAAAAGGAGAACGAAACTTTCCATACCCAAAATGAATCTTTTCAAGATGAGATCAAGGAACTCTCCGAAAAATCAACCTCACTGAGGAAATGCAAGATACCTTCTCAAATACTCTCTCGTACTTGCGAAATGAACGCTGCGAAGAGTTCGAAAAGGATATCGACCAATGTAGAAATTTCATCGAAGGAATCAAAATCACCCAAACAACTATCCAAAGACGATTCAATGACCTCGCTCGCAATACGTTTGGGTCATTTGAACCCATTGCGAGAAAATTAAAATTCAAACATCCTGTCTTCAAAGGAGAAGCAACGGAGCGCCCTGTGAGATTCTTGAAGGAACTCCAGCGGTACGTTGAGACCATGGAGTTGGATGACCAAGAACTTCATCTTGTGTTGTCATAATCTTTAGAGGGAACAGCTCTCAGCTGGTATAATCTACATGGAAAAGAGATTGAATCTCTTATGGATTTTGGATGTCTCTTTCGAGAACATTTTTTGAATGAGAGTGTCCGAAGAAAATTCAAAATGAAATTAGAATTTGGAAAATTCAAATCCGACGGCAAGCTGACAAGAGTTCAGTACGCCTTGGAACTATACAATATCGCTCTTGAGGTTGACGGAGAGCAGACTGACGCTGAAATAATCAGTCAACTTAGTTCTCAATTTGATCGGGATCTGAGAGCTGCGCTCCGATGTCAACCAGAGCAAACCAAATCTACTTTTTTCAATATTTTGGCTGATTTTGACTGCAATGACGCGTCGAGCAAGAATCGCCAACAAAAACAACTCTTCTTGGTGTCCGAACAAGTCAAACGTTCAGTCCAAGGGAAAACAAAAATCGGACGAAGTCCTAGAATATGAATCTTCAGATCCGGGATACGCGCAATAGCTGCATCTTGTTTCTCGTATCCAAAACATAAATGTCGACTTGACAAAAGGCAAGGTGTAACTGGAGGAATAGAATCCAATAGTAGTAGTAGTAGTAGTAGTTTATTTCAGCCGTGAGGCCCAGAAATGGACTTGGTTTACAACGGCAAGTTTTCTTATTTCCACTCATACTTTCATCCTAATCAACACACTTAAAATTAAAAGAGCCTTTTCATTACTATTTATAATAGCTATATCAGGTTTGGAGTGAAACCTCGCCCACCGTCGTCCTCGGTTCCCTCTCTCAAGTTTGCAGTAACCCTGCCTTGTAGATCCTGTGTCCGTGTTGTTCCTGTCAATTCTTGTTGTATATATTCCTGTACCTTGCGTGATGTATAATAGTTTCCTGTTTATGGTTCCACAAATTTGTTGTTGCGATATCTTCTTCTTCGCCTTACTGAAATTTGCTCCTTACTAATTCTAGCCTCTCTCGCTAATGAGAGTCGGTTTGGTTCCTTGTAGCTCTTATACTTATGCTTTTCTGCATCCATTGGTCGTAAATTTCTGGCTCTGGTGCATATGATGCCTATTTGTATTTCCCAAAAGTTCGTTGCTGTTGGCGATTCTTCTTCACCTCACTGTATTCCTATTCAAAATTCCCAGCTCGGGTGCATATTATCCCTTGTTCCTTCTAGTGTCTCTCGTTGTTCCTGTTGCCAATGTGCTCGTTCCTGCCTGAAGTCCTTGTCGTTGGGTTACAGCATTCGTAGAGGGGTCCTGTCCTTCGGTGGCCTGGGAATCACTCCGTATCCTATAATTTACACGTCTTCATTATAGCTTACGCCTGAAATCTTATCTACCCTCCTGGCCCTTCCCTCCCCGGCTCCCCTTGACCCTTACTGCCCTTCCTACTCTCCCCCTTGCCCTAACCCTGTATCCTTGTACCCTTATCTGCTACTTACACGCTATTTACATTTATTTACACTAAGCTTTACACTTATACACACATCCTACTTTCAGACTTCCATACCGTGGTGGCTCAATTGCATTTTATTTTACCTGTTTCGTCCGTTCCTTACTTCTATTTCCTCCCTCTTTCTCTTACCCTCCTTAGCTTGTTCTATTTTTCTGAAAACTCTGCACACCCTTCGATCTCCTATCTCACCCGTGGTAGCTTGTAGTTTAGCCTCGCTGCTTTCCCCCGGTAGTTCCTTGACCCACACCGATGTTACTTTGCATTCCCCTATCAAGTGTTCTAGCGAGCCTGTAGCTTTTTCACACAAGACACAGACTCTTCGTTTTTCATCTAGCCAGTATTTGTTCTTTTCTTCCTCATGTCCACACCTGATTCTCGCAACCACATCTATCTGAATACCTTCCTTTTTATTTACCAGGTATTTAGGTACTTACTAGGAATTCTAAGTACATAGAAGTTCACTATCACTTTGTAAATGGAGCATACATGGATGGCATAATTAATACGGAGGAGATAAGTTCAGGAAATAACATGGCTGACATTTTTACTAAAGCACTTGGGAGAGTCAAGTTTAAGAAATTCAGAAATTTATTAAATGTGAAATAGAGAAACTGAGAAATGATTGTAAGTCAGCTGTAACAGCATGAATGTAAGGAGGCGTGTTGAGATATGTGTGTACATTCAGTTGTGACACTGACATTAGCAGAAGCTAATAGGTAGTTGAGTAAGGAAACTGCTATACCGACTTTGGTGACGGCGCCACGAGATGATGGATATGAATATGTGCGAAGGGGAAGCGCTGCGCCAAGTGCGGCAGATCGGATAGGAACGTTGTAAGAGAAAGATGTGTAAGGGAGCGTGGAACTCAGAGCAAGTAGTGAATAAATATTATTCAGTGAAACAAGTGTTATTGGATTAAAGAAGTCCACAACGGTCCATGGAAAAATAGCTCTTTTCCCAACAGATTCGAAAAGTGAGATTTTGGGCAGAAGGGACACGTGCTGAGAGAGAACGTGTTGCCAGCGCTCTCCTTAGCAGGGGCCGGATAACGAGCAAGCGAGAGAGCGCCACGAGCGACGTGAGCACGCGACACGAGCCCAAGCGCGAGGAACGAGCGACCGAACGACGGAGCGCGCGAACCACGAGTACTCCGACTATACCGGCCCCTATACCTTTTACATTGGGGAGGTGGAGTGGGGGTACTTGTGGTTCGCGCGCTCCGTCGGTCGGTCGCTCGTTCCTCGCGCTCGGGCCGTAACTACATAAAGGCGTGTCTCCAATTCAAGCGCACGCGATCCCACGGCGCACGACACGGCGCACCGCAGGCACACAGGCTCACGCGCCGATATTTGTTTTTGTTTACAAAGCGCTCCTGTTGACATTTTCCATTTCTTGGATGTTGAGAGAGCATTTTTACATCCAAAGCTTGCGGCAGCATGTGAGACAATGAGTTTTTAGTGCTTTATAAACAAAAACAAACATCGACGCGTGAGCCCGTGTGCTCGCGGTGCGCCGTGTCGTGCGCCGTGGGATCGCGTGAGCTTGAATTGGAGACACGCCCTAAGACGCGCTTAGCCTGCGCGTACGGATGAGCGCAATCGCGCGTACATCAGAAAGTTCTTAACGATTTCAACTTGTTTTAGTAGAACAATTGTTGGGACTGTTCTTCATTCCAATAACCTTTCGGGCTCGTTGCAGTGGAATAAAAGTCTAATTGACACCCTATCCACGTTGAGAAGTCATTCACAATGATCCACCATCGAGCAGATCCAAAGCAGATCTCGAACATGTTACACAGTACAAGTTGGGTAAGATTTGTGCACGAATTTCTCTTGAATGAACTGTAAAACTTCGTATAGGAAGATGGACTATCCCAGACTTCATGGGATCGTCTAAGGAGAATTAATGTACAAATTTTATCCAACCTGTACTGTGTAACTCGAGGTGTAACTAGATTGAAATCTTGTTTCGATTCTGCTCGATGATGAATCATTGTGAATGGCGCTTCAACATGAATCGTGTGTCAATCAATGATTCTTGACTTCTATTCTATCGCGACGAGCCCAAAAACTCATTGGAGTGATAATCATGTCGAGAATTGTTTAAACAGAGCGACAAAATGTGTCTATTAACAACTTTCTGATGCACGCGCGTTTGCTCTCATCCGTGCGCGCGGGCTAAGCGCGTCTTATGTAGTTACGGTCTCGGCCTCGTGTCACGCGCTCGCGTCGCTCGTCCGCTTGTTCGTAATCCGGCCCCCGATATGCACTAAATTTTGCTCTGCTGCGCGAACGCGACGCCGTGCTTCTCCGCAGAGATTGCGCCGCGAGCGACTCCTGAGAGAGTTAATGTCATATCGACTCATCTTATTTATGTGTTTTAGAGACTTTTACTGTAATGGACTCTGACTAATGTTTTCTGACTCATAGATAAATTAGTGCGCTTCGTACGCCGCGCACTACTGTTTACTGCAAAATAAGATTAGAACGTCATTTGCTAAATATCATGTACAGGAAGCGCGATGATGTAGATTTACAAATTATGAAGATGTAATTTTATCGGTCTTTGCGAGTTAAAGTCAGCAAATTTTGCTGAATTTTTTAGCATCAATCGAGAATGGATTTTTTTCCACTCTCGATCAATGCACCTTTAAAGCCTCGTATGGTTCCGAGGATGCATCTAAAGGATTTTGATGGAAAGGAATGAAAAGTAAAGATGAGAAATGAGAAACTTGATGAAAAATTTTGATTCTACGCTGATATTGTGCGTGTTTCGCCCTTCTCTCATTGCTCGGGCTTTTCAAAGTGGTGGAAGAGCAATGAGAGTTTACCACTGACACGCGGCTCAAGTGGCCGAATGTTCGATGGTTTGAACGCCCTTATATACGAAAGTTCATCTTCGTTATGCGCTTGCGAGAAAGGTCAATTTAACCCGCTATTTCCATTTGATTTCTCAACATTTTTACTTTGGCAGCTCTTCGGCCTTCTGCCGGAGATATATCTAATTAATTTTGACACTCGATCGATATGATCGGATATCGTATTTATCACTCGCGGGAATTTCAAATTATGAAGATGTAATTTTATCGGTCTTTGCGAGTTAAAGTCAGCAAATTTTGCTGAATTTTTTAGCATCAATCGAGAATGGATTTTTTTCCACTCTCGATCAATGCACCTTTAAAGCCTCGTATGGTTCCGAGGATGCATCTAAAGGATTTTGATGGAAAGGAATGAAAAGTAAAGATGAGAAATGAGAAACTTGATGAAAAATTTTGATTCTACGCTGATATTGTGCGTGTTTCGCCCTTCTCTCATTGCTCGGGCTTTTCAAAGTGGTGGAAGAGCAATGAGAGTTTACCACTGACACGCGGCTCAAGTGGCCGAATGTTCGATGGTTTGAACGCCCTTATATACGAAAGTTCATCTTCGTTATGCGCTTGCGAGAAAGGTCAATTTAACCCGCTATTTCCATTTGATTTCTCAACATTTTTACTTTGGCAGCTCTTCGGCCTTCTGCCGGAGATATATCTAATTAATTTTGACACTCGATCGATATGATCGGATATCGTATTTATCACTCGCGGGAATTTCAAATTATGAAGATGTAATTTTATCGGTCTTTGCGAGTTAAAGTCAGCAAATTTTGCTGAATTTTTTAGCATCAATCGATGGTCGAGAGTGGAAAAAAATCCATTCTCGATTGATGCTAAAAAATTCAGCAAAATTTGCTGACTTTAACTCGCAAAGACCGATAAAATTACATCTTCATAATTTGAAATTCCCGCGAGTGATAAATACGATATCCGATCATATCGATCGAGTGTCAAAATTAATTAGATATATCTCCGGCAGAAGGCCGAAGAGCTGCCAAAGTAAAAATGTTGAGAAATCAAATGGAAATAGCGGGTTAAATTGACCTTTCTCGCAAGCGCATAACGAAGATGAACTTTCGTATATAAGGGCGTTCAAACCATCGAACATTCGGCCACTTGAGCCGCGTGTCAGTGGTAAACTCTCATTGCTCTTCCACCACTTTGAAAAGCCCGAGCAATGAGAGAAGGGCGAAACACGCACAATATCAGCGTAGAATCAAAATTTTTCATCAAGTTTCTCATTTCTCATCTTTACTTTTCATTCCTTTCCATCAAAATCCTTTAGATGCATCCTCGGAACCATACGAGGCTTTAAAGGTGCATTGATCGAGAGTGGAAAAAAATCCATTCTCGATTGATGCTAAAAAATTCAGCAAAATTTGCTGACTTTAACTCGCAAAGACCGATAAAATTACATCTTCATAATTTGAAATTCCCGCGAGTGATAAATACGATATCCGATCATATCGATCGAGTGTCAAAATTAATTAGATATATCTCCGGCAGAAGGCCGAAGAGCTGCCAAAGTAAAAATGTTGAGAAATCAAATGGAAATAGCGGGTTAAATTGACCTTTCTCGCAAGCGCATAACGAAGATGAACTTTCGTATATAAGGGCGTTCAAACCATCGAACATTCGGCCACTTGAGCCGCGTGTCAGTGGTAAACTCTCATTGCTCTTCCACCACTTTGAAAAGCCCGAGCAATGAGAGAAGGGCGAAACACGCACAATATCAGCGTAGAATCAAAATTTTTCATCAAGTTTCTCATTTCTCATCTTTACTTTTCATTCCTTTCCATCAAAATCCTTTAGATGCATCCTCGGAACCATACGAGGCTTTAAAGGTGCATTGATCGAGAGTGGAAAAAAATCCATTCTCGATTGATGCTAAAAAATTCAGCAAAATTTGCTGACTTTAACTCGCAAAGACCGATAAAATTACATCTTCATAATTTGAAATTCCCGCGAGTGATAAATACGATATCCGATCATATCGATCGAGTGTCAAAATTAATTAGATATATCTCCGGCAGAAGGCCGAAGAGCTGCCAAAGTAAAAATGTTGAGAAATCAAATGGAAATAGCGGGTTAAATTGACCTTTCTCGCAAGCGCATAACGAAGATGAACTTTCGTATATAAGGGCGTTCAAACCATCGAACATTCGGCCACTTGAGCCGCGTGTCAGTGGTAAACTCTCATTGCTCTTCCACCACTTTGAAAAGCCCGAGCAATGAGAGAAGGGCGAAACACGCACAATATCAGCGTAGAATCAAAATTTTTCATCAAGTTTCTCATTTCTCATCTTTACTTTTCATTCCTTTCCATCAAAATCCTTTAGATGCATCCTCGGAACCATACGAGGCTTTAAAGGTGCATTGATCGAGAGTGGAAAAAAATCCATTCTCGATTGATGCTAAAAAATTCAGCAAAATTTGCTGACTTTAACTCGCAAAGACCGATAAAATTACATCTTCATAATTTGAAATTCCCGCGAGTGATAAATACGATATCCGATCATATCGATCGAGTGTCAAAATTAATTAGATATATCTCCGGCAGAAGGCCGAAGAGCTGCCAAAGTAAAAATGTTGAGAAATCAAATGGAAATAGCGGGTTAAATTGACCTTTCTCGCAAGCGCATAACGAAGATGAACTTTCGTATATAAGGGCGTTCAAACCATCGAACATTCGGCCACTTGAGCCGCGTGTCAGTGGTAAACTCTCATTGCTCTTCCACCACTTTGAAAAGCCCGAGCAATGAGAGAAGGGCGAAACACGCACAATATCAGCGTAGAATCAAAATTTTTCATCAAGTTTCTCATTTCTCATCTTTACTTTTCATTCCTTTCCATCAAAATCCTTTAGATGCATCCTCGGAACCATACGAGGCTTTAAAGGTGCATTGATCGAGAGTGGAAAAAAATCCATTCTCGATTGATGCTAAAAAATTCAGCAAAATTTGCTGACTTTAACTCGCAAAGACCGATAAAATTACATCTTCATAATTTGAAATTCCCGCGAGTGATAAATACGATATCCGATCATATCGATCGAGTGTCAAAATTAATTAGATGTAGATTTACCTCCGTATACTGCATTTGTACACAGATAAAGTATAGATATTGCTATGAACTGTATTACGACAAGATGTATATATGAGAGCTGATTTCTGCAAGCTCGCTGCAGGCGGCGTTAGTGTTCCGGTAAGGGTGCCCTCACGCACACAAACGCGCGACGCTAGTCTTAGTAAATACGTGCGCAAATACGTGAGATGACGCCCGCATAGCTATGGAAAAACGGTGCAGCCGACGTCGGCCGATGCTTGCTTACCCTTGCCTATAGCGTCTGCTAGCGTCGTTTCGCAGGCAGCTGTGGGCAGCTGTAAATGTTGATAGAAATTTTACCATGTAAGTGCATGTAGCTTATTTCATCATCTGATTCCTCAGTATCCATATGTGACTTTGTAACAATAAGAATTTCTTTTTTCTATTCAAGTATTCTAATAATGGCTGGTCAGAAGAAGAAAAAGGTTACAGAGAGCAGAAAAATAAATTGCAGTGTTCCAGGTTGTGGAAATAAAAAACAGTTTTATTTTCCCAAAAGTGAAATTTTGAGAGCAAAATGGTTGAAGGCTATACGAAGGGAAGATTTTACTCCAAATGTACTTGCCCATGGACTTTGTGGTGATCACTTTGATCCTAATGACATCATCACTTTTGCCACTACTTCAGGTATGTTACTATTTACTTGCTCACAATAAGTGAGGGAAAAGTTATCGCTCAATGGGACATCATACTTATTCTTGTGTCTATCCCATACAGATAAAAAAATAAGGCAACGAGTCAAGATTGCTCATGGATCTGTGCCCTGCATTTTTCCTTGGAATAGAGCTCAACACATAACAAGTGATGTAGTTGACTTTTATGAAGAAGTACTTGCTTCAAGCGAAGAAAGTGTGAACAGCTCTGAATACTGTAGTAATGCAACAAATAGTAATGATAGACCTGTGGCATCTGATGACATTGCCAGGATGAGTGAAGACTCTTTAGCTGATATTGAGAAAAATGTGCCACAAGAACATTGCCATGACGTATATAACTTGGGACCTCTTGATCATGTTGGATATTGCTTGCGGCTACCACAAAGTGACATTCTCCAAGAAGCGCAAACATCAGTTGAGGTGGACCAGCATTCTCTTGTGCCAAGCCAGCCAGAAATGAGGGAAGCTACTGAAAATGGAGCTTCTCAGCTTTGTGGAGAATTGTTTTATGAGAATGAGCAAATGTCATGTGATTACTATGAGGAAGTGATCCAATTTGAAGAAAGTGTCACCGATGAAGTAAGAGGTTCCCACACCAGTAACGAAGACTGCTCTGAGGAAATTTCCCCCTCGAACAAAGTTCCAATAGCTGATAAATACTCAAATGCAAGATACAGTATAGAACAATTGAGGTTACGCTCAGATTTGATCTTGCACTTCACAGGGTTGGAAAACTACAAGAAATTTGAACTTGTTTTACTGTCTCTTGGGCCAGCAGCTTACCATCTTAAATATGTGAGAAAACAAGTTGATGATATCAGTGTACCCAATCAGCTATTCTTGGTGTTGTGGAAACTGCGAAGAAACGAATGTGATGAGAGTTTGGCTGCTCATTTTGGAATAAATAGATTGGCTGTCGGAAATATATTTGTCACATGGATTCTCTTCATGCATCAGCACTGGTCGTTGATAAATACTTGGCCTAGTAAAGACCTAGTTCATTTTTTTTTACCAGAAATCTTTAAAAATAATTTTCCTGATACAAGAGTTATTATAGATGGAGCTGAATTCGAAATTCAGAAGCCTGGTGATCCACGAGATCAACAATCATCTTTTAGTAAATACAAAAACCGGAATACTTACAAAGCCGTCCTCGGATGCACACCAGGAGGTCTCATTAGCTATTGTTCTCCAGCTTACGGAGGGTCTACTAAAGATAGAGCAATAGTTGAGCGCTCTGTTCTTATGAAAAATTGTGAGCGTGGTGACATAGTAATGGCAGATAAAGGATTTAATATTCAAGATCTGTTTGCGGCATACGATGTGACCTGCATGATTCCTACTTTTATGAAACACGGATATATACCTCATAAAAAAATCTTGAGAGACCGCAATTTAGCAAAACACCGAATTCACATTGAAAGGGTGATCGGTCTTGTGAAGACTTTCACAATTTTATCCTCACGGCTCCATCACAATTATGTACCACTGGCATCAGAAATATTACAAGTGTGTGTAATGTTGAGTAACTTCAAGGAAAACATCATGAAACCGAAAAAAGAGATTGAAACACATAATTTGAGAATGGGGAAGATTCCACAATAATTTGCCTGAAAATTTTGAGGGTTCTATTTTAATATTATTATTTCACACATTTATGTAGTGAATAAGTGTATTTCATATACTTTGTCGCACCAACAAATTGATATGAGTATATGCTCATTCAACAATTGTACATACTTAGCAAAGTATCAAAAGCTATGGAATATGTCAATGGTGAATATTTCTATATTTTGATCAACTTTGTGTAACTCTTTGGGATTCTGTATATCTTTGTCAACAAATTTTGGTATATATATGTTTTGAATCCATAAGTCAATGTAATTAGATATACGATATTGAAATAAAATTCTTGAATGTGCTTTGGAATAAATCTGTGAAAATCGCTAAGCGACCTCAGCAGTATATATAGATTTTCATCGTTATACAGTGTTTGGACCTTCGGGCCTTTCCTATAAATTTGTAACATTTAAATGTTTCCACTTTTTTCGTTTTGAGTGAAACGATGAAGTAGGCTACTATGATTTATAAACTTTTCACTGTTTCTGTACAAGTATTTTTCCAGTATAGCCGGCTGCAGATGATTTTTATAAAATTTTTTCAAGTCTTTCAACATGGCATCGATAAACGTTTCGTCACGTTTGATACTCACTTGAACTAAATCTTTGAAAGTCCACACAATGAAATCACAAAATGATCGTCTAGTAACCAATAACTGACCTTGAACTTGATAATAATACTCTGAATTTTTTTTGAGAGCCCAATTACCTTTCCCATCTCTTTCCAAGTATGGTATTAGACTAGGGACGCTTGTATCATCGATAAAGTTATATCGCGCAGCGTATGGACATTTTACTTCCAGCACCGACAGAGCTGCGTTGAGTCGATCTGGCGTCCCACAAATGTATGGATACTGTGGATGAATGAAAAGACCACTTTCCGCAAGATTTAGGAAACCATGGTGGTAGTCATTCCAAGTTTTGATAGCAGTGCTCTCATACTTTCTTCCGTGCTCTATCGGTTTGGAATATATGGGCTGAGGATTCATAATATCTTTGACTAATTTTGGAGCACCTTTTTCTGTGACACGGCAAATCCTACCAAACAAGCTGGCTGACAATCGATGCTTCCGGTACCAATGCCACATAAAATCATGAGACTGTTTGCGAGTCTGTTCCTCAATGGCCAGAATCTCTTCAGGTGTCACATCTAGCAGTTTGAGGTATCTCAGTACTTCTCTCGCGAGGTTCATTTCCGAGTACATGTGGTCCCAAACAACTGCATGAAGATTAGCTGGGGCGATGATCATTTTTATAGGCATCGACATGTCACAACCGCTGTTGATGAGGAGATTCCTAAAGCGCTCAACATACTTCTGTTTGTACTCGTCTGACATTTCAAAAACTTGGTGGTCAACAAGATATCGGCGTGGGTTTGATGGTTCAGTACTAGATGTATTATTCTCATCAAAATCCAGTTTACGTGGAGCCATTTTTCTTTGCATTAATTCTTTTACTTGTTGAGGTGACTTGAAATACTGTTTCGTCGGACGATGAAATGTTTGCAACTTTTCGGTGCAGGTCTCTTCAAGGATTATCGATTTGTTCTCGCATATATCGAGTAAGCCCATCAAGATGATTATCACATGCTTACAGTGTGCCTCGATAGACCATCCCGCCCCACATTCACAACTGCTACCCTCAACATCGCCTTGATGTGACAGACACACGTCGACCTCGTATTGCACATTTTTTTTCATAGATGCGCCACAGCGCCCTTTTACAAAATATGCCGGACCTGGGGAATATTGTCAGTCTGTTTCAAATAATGTACAAATACGCATTAGCATACTACATGATTCCATTCATAATTCAATATTCCATACCTAAATCCACAAATCGGAGTGATAACAAGTATCCTCTCTGGTACATTTTTTCAGACTCCCTCACCTTTTTCTCGTACCTGAGAGAATTGTTACATGGGACTGTTATATACATGCTGTACAAGACTTTTGAAAAAAAGTTTATGGTTCATCATTCGTACTTCTCAAGGAACGAATCAAAATCATTTCGTTTAAAAAGAGGAAGAGGGCAAGCAGCATGAAGATCTTTGTATAAGGTCACTGCAGGAGTTTTTATCCTCTCTTTCATCTGATCATCAACGCCACCTTTACCCCCAAAATCTTTATTTCTGTCATAATCCATCAACCTGCATGGCCAAATAAAACCCATGTATACAGTTGTACATATACAATATTGTGACGTTACGAAATTACTCTTTGGATGCACCATGTAAAGTTAGGAAAACATTTTTACTAACCTCTCTACCAATTCTGCTTTTTTGCCTTGATTTCTTATACCCCTTGATGACAACAGTTCTTTGAGTTTACACACGGTCATTTTCCCGTACTCAGCTCTTTTTTCCTCGTTTTTCTCGTCCATTTCAATTCTGACGCGCGTTTAATGGCCTCTATATATAGGTATAACAATCACATGGAATGCACTGAAGAAGATCCACCTCGTGTCTTTTCGGAGCACATGTGCAGCGGATGCCAGGCAAGAGCCCAGCCTTACCCGAGCTACGAACCTCTCCCATATGCGAGTATATATAGTACACGCGCACGCTATACTTTTTGCCTCTCGGACGACGGCGGGGGACATCTCACGTATTTGCGCACGTATTCACTGACACTAGCGTCGCGCGTTTGTGTGCGTGAGGGCACCCTTACCGGAACACTAACGCCGCCTGCAGCGAGCTTGCAGAAATCAGCTCTCATTGAGCTGTCGCTCCCTGAAGTGGCAGTTCCTGTTGTAACCTCATACTGGCCGGAGGCTCTGTCGGCCAGACTAGTAGTAAAAAGTATATATATATATACATATATCTCTTCACTTTTGACTACTCTTTCCTGCCAATCCTCCCAGTCCCAGCGCGATCCTGAGGGAAACTTATGACATTAACATTCGGCGACAGTTTTGAACTGGTTCAGATGAATCGACCGTTCCACGCGAATCGTCAGGGATTTTATCCTAAAATTTCGGAATTTCAGGAGAATCCAAGGATTTTCAGGAGCCGAAAAAATTCCCAGAATTCCAGGTTTTCCAGGTATTGGAGGAGTAGTGAGAACCCTGGTCTATACGAATGAAGAAAATTTTCAGAGCGGCAGAATTCAACACTCGAGAATTTGCAAGCCTCAGCCCATGGCCGATGCTATACAGTATCTCTTGTAACTATAAGGAAAAATTGATCATGTAGACATACTGTAATGCGTAGGTGTTGGCTGTATTTCTAAAGCACTACTTTACGATTAGACTCTGCAGCTCTGAAAATCATCTTTTGGTGCTCACAGGGGATGATACCCAAAGATACAGCAGAATTCAGCATACAAACTCCTTGCACTACCCTTGTTGAACAGTCCTTTGGCGTTCAAGTGACTGTTCTAGGTGGATGAAGTTGGATGCGATTAAATTGAACGCAGGGATTGTAAAATTTGGTCTTATCAGCACATCTCTTTGGTAAACTCAAATAAATATATATGCAGAGTACATTGGTACCCATTTCCTCATTGTTGAATATTTTTCCTCTCAGTACTGTACTAAATGTTTAAAACACTGCTGCCTCCAATATCAGATCCAAGGCATATTTGTCTACACCAAAAGTTCAGGGTTCTGGCTTTCTGAGCAGAAGGGTTCTCCCCTCTTGCCTACCTTTAGGTTGGACTCAAGATACTGATTCATGAACCAGAACTCTAAAAGATAAGAAGTAGTGGGAAACATCAATGTATTTGACATCGTTGGTCACTTTTCACTCTTTTTATAGCTTCAGCAGTTACGCCAAAAAATTGAGCTGAGAAACCTTTGAGTAGGTATAGCTATGTGAACACATATCGTTGAATATAGTTGATCATCTTGCAAAGATTGAACATGAAGCTGAAATAGACAGCCATGTTGAATAGCTTGGGAAGATACACCAGAATATGTTCACTAAATATGTTGAGATTCATTTAAATCTTGCATGTATCTATAAAATGTATATCGAATCGCGCTAATTGTAACTGGTAGAATTCTATAGGAAAAAGAGGAATAGGCCAATATGGCGTCAGACTCTTGCTTTGTCTAAAGCTAATACTGTTGTTAACTCCCTTTTCAAAATGTTCAAGGTCTTTTAACCTCCACCAATTCAGCTCAAATTCAGTCAAAGACCTTCTGTTAGTCTGACCCTACTTCCAAGTTGTAGAGGCCTATCACTTGTATAACAGGTAAAAGCAAGCCACAAACATGGGCTTTTTTTATCTCATTATGATATAATCGTAATCTCACATGAATTCAGGTAAAAATTGGCTCGCGGCTACGCCACAAGCTAACCTGGCTTTGTGAGAAAAACTCTTTAGTACATTTACAGCTATTACAAATTGGAGTAGCAAAGCTTATTAGAGTCTTCCAGATCAGAAGAGATGAATCAGGAGAGGGAATATTTTCCTATTGAACGACATATAAAGAATGAAATTGTTCACAAGCTCAAAAGTTTTCCTACAAGCAACCTAGGCCTCTGGAATTTCATTTGAGTAATCTGTACACCAAGTACTGACTATGTTTGTGGTCTCATCAAAATCCATCAAGTCAATCTATTCACACTAGTACTGCCATAATACTGATAGAGAGAGAATAAATACGATCAACACCATGAATGTAAAGTTGTACACTCTTAACATACTTGATATTGCCGAGACAACAGTGTCTGCTTCACTTATTCTCACATCAAGTGCAAAGAATGAATGGCCAACAATACCCACAAATCGTTCCCAGCAGCCAGGTTAATGTACGGAATAAGGATCATCAACAAATTAGAATATTGCAAGAAGAAGTTTACAGTTGACCAGATGTCCATTAAGATGACTTGTGCTGAGCTACTACTGATGATCAATGAAATTTTGCCACTTCATGAATGGAATGATGATTTATCAATCAGTCATGCACAGACAGCTCTATGGTTGATCAAATCAATTCAGTTCTTCCTTTCATAACCTCATACATCTCATTCATGAGTATCTAATGTATCTACAGGGCAAATGGCATGGTCAGAAGGAATGAATGGACGAATGTTCGTGGAGGATACATGTTATTGCTCAATAACTTGTCTCACAATGACATGACTAGGATTAACTATGCACCTTCATTTTTTGATTCCTCACCATGACATTACTCTAACCTCCTGTGGATGACTACCATCTCCATTTCCTGACATCTTCTTACTCTTGGATAATGCAGCTTCATGGGTGATATTACAATTCTCCACATCGTACAGTCTTGATTCTACTCATGTACTCATCATGATGATATCACACATGGATCAACGCAAGACATTCTAGTCCCGAGGAGCCGGTATGTACTCGACCAGGTGTTCACTCTGCCAAGGCTAACCGACGACCTGACATGACCACACAACGTGAGACACTCTATCCAATAAGCTATGTAGGAATTATTCCTTACTGCTAGAATGCATCTTAGAATTATCAACTATTCTTCGAAGTATATTCTCCAATTTTAGTAGGAATACAGGAAAGACTTCAACTTTTATATCCCGTCGAATGCGGAGGTCAGCGACCAAGTGAATTTTGTCATCATGACTTTTTGCCAACCCACACCGCATTGGCTCCTCGATAACGGAAAGAAGTTTTTAAGATAGCCTTGATCGCGGTTATGGTGTTTTGAATGTCACAAGTTACTGGGTCTAAGGCTTGGTTGCGCGAGGACGACTGCGCTTGCGCGTGATGTTGTGGCTTCAGGGTTGTTCGAGAAACTTGTAGGGACCCGACTCGAGAAATTGTTGAGACGCTAATCCAGGCCAATCAACTGCCGTTGCTCACTTCACTAGGAACGGAACGGAGCTCGGTTGCGTGCGCGAGAAATTTGTCTGCTTTGTTAGAGCTTCGACAAGAAGTTTCCCCGTTCCCCCGGACACCAGGCACCGGGATCTCGCGACCACCTACACGCTATACAAATGTCAACATAACTCTGTTTATAATCATATCACTTGCAAAATGAATACATTGACACTCAGCGTGTTTTCACAGTAAAAAAAACAAACTCGATGGCTATAGCTTCGAGTTTCTCATGATTTGTTAACGACTTTTGAATCTCGGCACTGCAGCAGCATCTTGTGAAAATTCTTAGATATTGAAGATCGAGGTTATGTGAATGGTCGCCGTCTTTTGCGAGGTGAGCATGAGCGCAATACATGTGTATCGCGTGGAGGTGGCCGCGAGATCCCGGTGCCTGGTGTTCGGGGGAACGGGGAAACTTCTTGTCGAGGCTCTGACGGACATGTTTTGGCAATCATAGAATCGAATCTGCTTTACGCAATGCTGCTGCAGCTTTCGGAATCAGCTATTTTGTGATGTGATGTTATCCCACGCAGCACCACCACGTTTCAGAAACGTTTCAGCGATGTTTTCACCGAAACCTGAAAAAGTTCCATAAGAAGGTTTCGTACATGTTGCAGATAGGTTTCTGGAACGTTTGGATTTCGAGCCTCGGAATTTGAGCGAGGTGCGGAATCTGAGCGAGGCCGGTCACCATAGCGACGGCGTTGTTTGGAGGAAGTTGCTTTTTGATTGTTTTATCGAGCCATTTTTCCTCGTTACCGGAGCGGGCGATCGATTCTATCTCGCCCAACTTGGATATGAGTGATTCCGCCAAAAGTGGGATTTTTTGGGGCCAAAATCGTCACTGAGCGTGATTTGGGTCAAAAAATTATTTCAGGCCCAGACAAGTTATAGTGGGTCGTTGCAGTTGGTTTCCACTTGTTTTGGCACAGAGAGAGAGAGAGAGTACCTAGAGCTACGTAGCTCAAAATTGAAGCCGGACAAAGATATGTCGAGTTTAAGGGGTCGTGGAGGGGGACGGAATAGACAGGGACGGAATAGACATTTCGCCTTAATTATGTTCCCACGGCTCGACAACCAATCGTAGACTCTTTTCCGCATAGATTTGCTCTAATGAAACCGAATACTTCGAGGAAATGTGTTTCACAAAGCGATATAGCGCGTTGGGGAGGAGCACAACACGGGGACGGAAAGGACAGAAAATTTTGTACGCCATTCTGAAAACACGTTGATGTGGTGCGCCTGGGTGCGGATTCAAGTTTTCGGTTTATGTCGCGCAAGAATTAGGTGTATTTGGGTTTCTAGGAATCAACCTCATTAGTTAGAAGGGCCCAATAGACTATCGGGGACTTTGCCGACCTTAATAGTGCTGTGCAAGCAGTTTTGGTGCAAACCCGTCTTCAAAATATCGGATGGCCGTGCTCGAGCTGAGGGCTCAATTTGGATTCGCAAAGTGGTGGATTACATTAGTTGAAGTATTACGAATTGAAGTAAATAGCTATATATAGGGGTTTTCGACACCGCATATGCGTCGTGATGAACTCAAGAGTCCAAGTTGGGTTTACTACAGGGGACGGAATGGACATTTCGACCCTTTATCGGGCACTACAAAACACAGGAACGTTAGGATCGTCTCCAAAACTATTAACATAGTTGCGCGCTAATAGGATACACCCGAGAAAATTGCTATAGAGCCCTTCTGAAGTAGTATGAACTTGGGGGAGCGTGGAACACGGAAAATCCCACTTTCAACGGAATCACTCATATATAAAGGCGTGCATCCACCGATGCAGTTTGTGTTGATGAATGCGTGGGTGTCTCATGCGGAGGCGGGGAAAAATGTGAAAAAGGGGTATTTTGGACGGAGGAACATCTTCTCAGGGTATTTGGAGGTCGCTGAGCTCGAATTTGATGTCGGCGAGGCTCGATCTTGTGACCGGGTGACGCTGCGTGGGCGGTTGATGCGGGGGCGGGGTCAAAATTTGAAAAAGTGGTATTTTTGGACGGGAAACATCGTATAGGGGTATTTTGAGGTCGCTGAGCTCGAATTTGATGTTGGTGAGCCCCGGTCTTGTGACCGGGCGACGCTGCGGACGCGGCTCATGCGGGGGTGAGGTGAAAATTTGAAAAAGGGGTATTTTGGACGGAGGAACATCTTCTCAGGGTATTTTGGGGTCACTGAGCTCGAATTTGATGTCGGCGAGGCTCGATCTTGTGACCGGGTGATGCTGCGTGGGCGGTTGATGCGGGGGCGGGATCCAAATTTGAAAAAGTGGTATTTTTGGACGGGAAACATTGTATAGGGGTATTTTGAGGTCGCTGAGCTCGAATTTGATGTTGGTGAGCCCCGGTCTTGTGACCGGGCGACGCTGCGGGCGCGGCTCATGCGGGGGTGAGGTGAAAATTCGAAAAAGGGGTATTTTGGATGGGATAACATCTTTCCAGGGTATTTTGGGATCGCTGAGCTCGAATTCGATGTCGGCGAGGCTCAATTTTGTGACCGGGTGACGCTGCGTGGGCGGTTAATGCGGGGGCGGGCTCAAAATTCGGAAAAGTGGTATTTTTGGACGGGAAACATCGTAAAGGGGTATTTTGGGGTCGCTGACCTCGAATTTGATGTTGGTGAGCCCCGGTCTTTATACCGGGCGACGCTGCGGCGGCAGCTCATGCGGGGGCGAGGTGAAAATTTGAAAAAGGGGTATTTTTGGACGGGAAACATCGTGTTCTAAAACCAAAAAACACCGTGCCTACGACAAGCCTCTGCTCAACGGAGGGTTCTCAGCGCAATGCACCATCGACGGAAAAATCTAGTTCGGCGACAATGCTCTCATCGGAAATTGCCCACTCGAGCAACTCGCTTTCGGTTCTTTCGGGAAGTACTACTAACAACTCCACAGAACCTACTCAAAGCCTCCCAAACTCCGAGCCATTCAACTCACAAGTTACACCGGAATTAGCACAAAATAGCTCTGCAACTCCCTTAATAAGGGAACAGCAAGAAGAAGGAGGAAATTCCAATCCGAAAAGTCTATCAAATCACAAAGGTGGCAGGAAGCAAATACAATATTTTCATGATCATCGTCCATTCAAAATCAACACAACTGACAAGAAAGATAAGAATATGAAGTGAGTTTTTGCATCCTCTTCAAATTCCTAGCCTCTCCATGGAACTATCCTTGAAAACCCCAATCTATTTTCTTGAGCCTAGTCCGTAGTCTTCTGTTTCATGAACATGGTGTCAATTCAACAATATCTGATGCTTCAATATAATTGTAAATACTATTCGGATTTTATAATCTAGTCAGCACGTTTTGCAAAGAGATTCCTAATCATTTGAGCTTCAATGCGTCTCAAAACTCAAGATATTTATTGAATAATTCGGAAATCCGACTCTTGAATAATTGCTACTGTATCATAGGAACTACATGATTATGCATGATTGTAGTTTTTGAATATTTCAATAAGCATCGTGAGTTTTGAGACGCCACGAAGCTCAAATCATCGGAAATTTCATTTGAAATCACGCTGACTTAAGGATTTCATTTGAAAAGTGTTTTCAATTATGGAAAGATTTGATATTATTGAAGTCGCGCCAGGTCGATGAAACAGAGCACTACGGATTTACCTCGATCCCAATAAGCACCGTGATCACTCGCAGGGGTCACTTTAATTCCATCAAGTCCAATGGAAATCAGTGGTATTCGCTCAGATCACTATTATTTGGTGGCAAAAATCCTGACTGTAGCGCTCATAGTGGCCAAATGTCACACGAAAACACGGGGGCCAGTGACGGGGGCAGCCGTGGCGAGTCGTATATATAGGTATAGAGCTCCCGCGTCGACTGGCGTCTGCTGATGCTATCTGAATTCTTCTCATTAGATCGACATCATGACTCCGTCAATATAGGTCAATCACTATACTAGAGTTCCGAATATACACTGTCGGTGGTGAGGATTTACCATAGAGATATAATACCAAATTATATCTCTATGGAATTTGGTAATTTGGTATTATATCTCTATGGAATTGACTCGTTGCAGTGCGAGCAGTGAGTCTCTCTCATATTCACCCAACACAACGAAAGCACGCTTGACTTGTGCTGATGCAGCCATCGGCCCGGCTCCACTTGATCGTGTTGTGGCGTGTTTCACGCAGGTGTATTACGTGATCGAGTGGACTCGACCTGTAGTGTATCTTTTGGCGATAAAAGTGTAATGAGACTGTACAGTATACCGAGTCTGTCATGAATTAGATGTATATGCTGTGATGTTTTTAGGCTTAACGTGCTTGTGTGTGTGTGCATGTATGTGCAGCCGTGCGCGCGAGCCCCCGTTGTTTAATGCGCGGCTCGGCCATAAGAGGCGCTCTAAGACAACTCGAGCGGAGCGAATAGTTGAATTTACTCATTCTTTGTCTATTTCCCTATTTGATGCACACAAGTGATTCGTAATTTCCAACGACAAATAGGGAATGTAATGAAGAAAATTTAATAGAATAATGATAAAAATACGAACAATAGTATAAAATCGATGAGAAATTCAGACGTGATGACTTAAATTGAACAAGTAATCAAAGATCAGAAGTAGGTTCAATATAGATCTAGTGATGAAGAGTCACGACAGCTCATGATTCTCGTTCAATGTTCGAAGAGTTATGTTCGATGCTACAGATACATGGTGTATCGTGGCAAAGATCCCCAAGAACGACCATGTAAGGCAAAAGCAAAGCTCGACTTGACGAAGAATGAATGGAACACGGCTAGAACATTCCATGTTTGTAAGCCAGATCGAGGAATAGAACAAGTCCCGGCTTTCGAAGCTTACCTGAAACGACTTCTGCATCAAGATAGAGAGGCTGACATAGAGCGTTGTTACACACTGGCCCAGATTGAGTAACTTATGAATTTTCATATCTCATACGAATCGTGATAACTGAAATATGAATACACCTAAAATAGCTAATGAGTAATTCCACGAGAAAACGATATATGGTCGAAGGTAGGGTCTCAGATTTCCTTTTGAGTGAACTTTTGAAATTCTATGCGTTAAAATGAGACCATCTGTCACGATGAAAGAAATTGCACAATCTCTTTCAAACCCTGGTACACAAATCAAATTTATGTTTTCCACTCTTCTCAGCAAAATTTTCAAAACTTTTTCACACCCAGATCGTTATAGCTCCAAAATGACGTTAGATAGAGGGACGCGGGTCGGCGCATCTGAAAGGTGAGCAAAACCTATCAAAAACCATTTTGGAGTTCTGGTTTCCATAGAATCTCAATCATATATGGATGATTCCGTGAGAATCATCTTTTATTTCTTTTCTCGTAAAGCTATTTTTGGAGGATTTAGGAACACATTTTTTCATGTAAAAGTTGTGTTTTCCACGGAAAAAATATTCTCAGTCTGCATTTTTGGGTTTCAAGCTGCGCTTTTGTATTTCATTGACAGAAAAACTTAATTTTCTACACATGCGCAAGATTTTAGAATTCCAAAACCAAGTTTTTGAGAAGCTGAGACAAATTCCTTTAGAATGACCTCTTGTTGAGTTCAATTTTATCAACTAGAAGCGGAGTTGCAGCGCCCGAATGATGAAGAACGATTTGAGAGAAAACATGGAGGCTTCCAGGCAATGACTTAAGCGAATAATAGGGCCCAGCACCAAGCTGCTTTTTGTAGTGGGTGTAAAAAGTCACTGTAACTCTGGTTTAAATCAACGGATTTTAGCTCAACAAGTGATTATTCGTAGGAAATTTCCTTAGCTTTTCAAAATAATTGGTTTCAAAATCTCAAAATCTCGTGCATGCGCAGAAAATTGAGGTTTTCCGTCATTGAGATTGAAATAATGCCCAGAAAACAGTTTAAAACCCAAAAATGCAAAGTGAAAATATTTTATTCATGGAGAACACCATTTTTTACATGAAAATTATATTTTTGAATCTTCTAAAAGGATGACTTTTTGAGAACAAAAATAAAAGATGATTTTCACGGAATCATTCATATAATCGAGGTTCTATGAAAACCAGAAGTCCCGAGGGGTTTTTAATAGGTTTTTTCGCTCACCTTTCAGATGCGCGAAGCCGCGTCCCTCTATCTGCGGTAATTTTTGAGCTACAACGATTTGAGTGTAAAGAAGTGACGAAAATTTTGCAAAAAAAAAGTTGAAAACATAATTTTGATTTGTGCACCAAGGTCCGAAAAAAATTTACAATTGTTTTTGAGGTGACAGAAGTTCATACTTCAACCTATAGAATCGAAAAAGTTCACTTAGAAAGAAATCTGAGACCCAACTGTCGACCATATTTCGTTTTCTCGTGAAATTACTCTAATGTATATAAACGAGTCAAACTTAGAAAATCGTAGAGCCCACACTCTATCCCGTAGAAAGAATATGAGTATTTATGATCATCATCCCGATGCACTACACTGCCGTAGGGAGGAAGAAGGTCGATGACTTCCCGCAGTCACTTTTTTCACAATCAAGGTTACAAGTTTTCAACGTTTGCCATGCTATCCAAATTTCACATCTTATAATGAATATATATATTTTTGGAAGCATCTCTATTTCTCTATCGAATGACGTTGAGGAATTTCATCAAAATCACCTCACATGTCATAAAAGAGCCAGTTACGTCCTTTTGTGTTACGGAAAACACAGTCGAACTCCAATGGTTCTTATTGAAAATCGTGCTAATCGACAAAAAGAGGCTGAAATTGGACTTGGTATATACGAGAGTGATACTTTCAGTGGACCACCAGTAGGTTATACAATCTAACTCCGTCACGGCTGAGTGGGAGTTATTATTCTTCGGTGAAATTTGAGCTAAAGCACTAAAGTAAAGCATCGTTCGGACGAATTCTAGAATTTTTGGGTCGCAGCCCCTTCTCACAACTTTATTTTTGATATTCTTTTCCGTTGACGCCCGTGAGCAAAAACACCTGGAGTAGGCGACGCCATATTCCTGCAATGATGGGGATTTTTGAACAACAAAGCCTAGTCGAAATTCCCACGACCTTGTGCCCGCAAGCACAGACACATTCATAGTGATATTATCTTCTCATTTGGCGTTGACAATTACAGCTACCCTGATGCAGCCAAAATCTACCCTTACAATGATTCACTGGCCCGTAAATTGCGAGCCTGGAGAAGTGAAGGGGATACGATTCCGACTGAACCCATAAAAAATACTCAGCAATTGGCTGAGTACCTTCAAAAGAATCCAGAAGTCCTCCAATACGTTCTCAACTATGAAGAGAACCCGAAGAAACGCCAGCTCAAGTTCGAGGGGATTAAAGTAGAAACTCGTCGTCATCTCATAATCTACGACCCTAAACTTGCTCATCGAATGAGGGATGCCACGACGTGAAATATTGACGGAACATTCGATGAGCTTCCCAATCTATCTGATACTCAGCAATTACTAGTCATTATGTTGCAGAAGTATGGAAAGGTATTCACGAGGCAATCAGAGTAATATTTGTACGGTGGAGTCTTCCTCGTCCGTTGGCTATTCAAATTATTAACAATTCCTCTTAACGGTTTCTTTAGACAACTACCCACACAGCATGAAAATCTTTCAGAAACCTTCCTGCAAGCTTTCAGGAAAACCCGGGAATCTCTCAGAAAGATTTCACTGAAAGCTTCCCTCAATAAAGATATGTCCCATTTCAGACACCTTTCTGCAAGATTTCATGAAATATTGCCGGGAATATTTCGGGAAGCTTTCAGAAACATTTCATTGAAATATTTCAGTGAAATGTTCCTGCAAGATTTCATGAAATCTCACAAAAATATATGCGTTAATGTTCTGTCTGTGGAATCCATATTTTGCTTGATAAGTTTCTTAATTATTCTAATGCATGACTTCATCATTCTGACTCGTACTTCAACTCCATTGTGACGTTGAATCCAAAGCTCCACGTTAGATTCATCCAGGTTTTATGAACTCTTCGATGTACGCGACACCTTACCGATGAGCCGTCCTCCTGTCTTATATACTAACCAGCGTCTATTGTGAGCGCTTGCGAGAAAGCCTGCACGCATCTTCAAATAATCCTCACGTATCATTTACAGACTATTATGCATAGCTGGTCCTGGGTATGTCATCACACATGACAGATCTTTTGATGCTGCCATCAAATTTCCCGATAGATAGCTTCCCAGAAACCATATAATTCATGAGAACAAAATTTGAGAACTAAACTGTGTTATGCGACATCTAGCGGGAACAGATTCTTCCAATGAAATGTTCCTGGAAGATTCCTACAATCTTTCACTGCAATGTTTCTGAAAGATTCCTACAATCTTTCACTGCAATGTTTCTGGAAGATTCCTACAATCTTTCACTGCAATGTTTGTGAAAGATTCCTACAATCTTTCACTGCAATGTTTCTGGAAGATTCCTACAATCTTTCACTGCAATGTTTCTGAAAGATTCCTACAATCTTCCACTGCAATGTTACTGAAGGATTCCCAGAATGTTCCACCGCAATATTTATGTGTCATATCCCACAGAGTCAAGTCGTTAAGAATTACTCCTCGCAATACTTTAACAGCATAATAGTTGTTCCCTCGAATGTAATGGTTTTTGGTATTAATATGCAGTACCCCGTCACAGGGTTTTGCTCTGAAAGATTTTAAGAAGCTCGTGAAAATCTATCAACAATATCTCACCGCAAGATTTCTGGGAGATTACCTGTGGAATGCTCCCAAGAAATACGTACGGAATCAGTCGGAGAGCCTCCACAAATCTATTATTATGATGGCTTTATTTATATGCGACGACTCGTGATTAGCCTAAATTCAAAAGAGATTTGAACGAGTTAGGAATTCAATGAGCCTATATCACAGCGGAAGCTTGTGAATCTTCCAGAAATACTTCAGTGAATTGTTCCAAGGAATCTTCCACAGAGCTTTCGTGAATCTTTCAGAAATATTTCAGTGCAAGGTTTCCGAAAGATTGTGTGTAAGATTCTTCGAAATATTTACGGGAGCTTCCGGAAAGCTTTCTCTGAAATAATGCCACGGAACATTTTGAAATATCACCTGCAATATCCTTGCAAGATTTCTGGGAGATTGCAATGAAATATTTCATTGATCTTAATATCGTACAAAAATTTCGCGGGAATTCTTCCTAAGAATATTGCATTGAAATCTTCCAGAAAGCTTTCGTAAAGATTTCAACAATATTCCAGTGCAACGTTTCTGAAAGATTACCGGTGAAATAATTCCTAGAAATATTTTTGGAATCTTTTAGAAGGTATTCAGAAATTATTCAATTTCATTAGGTGCAATTGAGTGGCAGAGAGGTTACTTATAGAGGAATTCCTTGAAATGTTCCCGAAATCTATTGATTTACTGAAAACCAGAATCAAGTTGATTTTCCCAGCTCAATCCAAAGTGGTACGTTTCATATCGTGAGTTAGAAGGATAACTCACAGCCACAAAGTGCTCCATATAGAGTATCAGAACGCGGTGAGTTTTGAAGATCCATCATAGAATTTTTGAAGATTTCCCAGCCTAAAAGAACTGCAAGTACGATGTTATTTGGAACTGGTCTGAAAATGTAGCCCTCCGTAGAAGCTAGCAAACCCTCCAGAAAATTTTGGCGCCTCGTCCTGATGAAATATTATACTCAATATCGGTGAAACATTTCCAGGAGATTCTCCCCATAGCAGTGAAACCTCACAAGAGGCTTTCGTAACTCTTCCAAAACTTCTCCCAAAATATTGCACTTACATCTTTCAGAAAGCTTTCGAAAATCTTTCAGAAATATTTCAGTGAATTGTTGCAAGGAATCTTTCAAAAAGCTTTCGTGAATCTTTCAGAAATATTTCAGTGCAAGGTTACTGAAAGATTGAGTGTAAGATTCTTTGAAATATTTACGGGAGCTTCCGGGAAGCTTTCTCTGAAGATTGCCACGGAACATTTTGAAATATCACCTGCAATATCCCTGCAAGATTCCCGGGAGATTGCAATGAAATATTTCCCTGAATCGTTCTTTGAAATATTTCCATGCTGTGTGGGTATACCATGAAAGTTACTCCAATTGATAGCGGTTCATGAATATAGACTTCGTATTGGATCTTTTTCTCGAATTTTCATTTGCCTCTAAGGTCCAGACTACAGTGCTCTGAAGCTTCACACGCTAGAAAGAGCTCATTATGCCGATCTCGAAGCTCTAACATGTGCGTCTTCCATTCTCATTCAATCTTGAAAAAACTCAAACTCAAGTGTCAAACTATGAATGTGTTGATGGTAGTTCTAAAAAAAATCATCCCAATTTTGATTTGAATTCACTCAAAAATTGCCACTGTGCGTGCACAGGCACTATGCCTAGTTATCTCTTCCCTTGTTTGTCAAATATATTTGCTGTAGTAGTGTTAACAGGAACTTGAAACTCAAACGAGTGGTAATCTATATTTCTCGTTCTAGGGTATCCCTGTGTTTTACGTCGTCATGAGTGGCAAACATACAGACGATTATCGCGCTGTCATCCAAGCAATCAAGCGAATATGTCCCGGCCTAAATCCAGAAAAAATCATCACAGACTATGAGAAAGCCCTACGCAAAGCCTTGAGACTCGAATTCAAGAGAGTCACTCTTATAGCGTCTTACTTCCATTTCTGTCAGGTACAGTCAGTTATATACACTAACATAATCACTACAGTAGAAGTCGCTTATAACGAGACCTCGGTTGTAACGAGCAGGCAAATCGGTCAAAGGTTGGTTTCAGTGCTGAATGAATGGAATCAACCTTGGTTATAACGAGCATCGGTTGTAACGAGCACTCCTACCTGGTCCTTGAAGCTGGCTATAATCGAGTTCCACTGTATCTAATTAAAAAAGTTCACGATTGTGTCGCTGAACTAAATCTTGCACAGCTTCCATACCTAATGAGTTGGAAATTATTAATAGTGTACGGGTACGGTGATCTTGATATTGGAACTCACAGAGTTTTCAATTCACAGGCTCTGTTTAGGCAAGGCAAGAAAAAGAAAATCGCAATAAGATCATAATATCGCTCTCAGCGATTTCTTGAGGAATCTCAATCACTCAACGATTATTACCAATATTCATAAGATCGAATTCATTTTTTCCTTCTTTTGTTGACTAGGAGATTTTTCAACAAAAAGTTTACAGCCAGGGATCTGACCCTGAATTCCTTATACTCGTCAAAAATTATGGAGATTTGTGTACTTTATAGTATGATTAGTTAATAATCGAACTATTAGATTGATAACTGCATGTAATAGGTTGTATTCGACATTTCATTTGAACTCTTGGAAAATTCTTTACTTGAAACCCACTTCTCAAAATCATTGATTTCAGTCCTTAAATTGATCCATTTTGGTCTTCGAAAAGGTCCTAGAAAAGTGATTCATTGCCTCGCAAAAAATCCGGTAGACACCATGGTTGCGTATGCTTTTGATCAAGTGAATTGCCACGGAAGAATCTCATTGGGAATATACCTATCTCGAGTCATGACGAGTTGGTCAAGATTGAATAATGGAAAATTCAGCACTCTGGCTGCGACGGGACCCACTGGTGTGTCCCGTCGCAGCCGAAGTGCTGAGAATGACTTTTCTCGAAAGGCCCTCCACCGGTGATATTTGTTCTCACAAATAGTTTTCACTCTCACGGGGAAAATCCTCAATTATGATATGTATGGAGTGAGAAGAAGAAATTCGAAGGTGACAACACATTCGGGTCAGTCATTTGGGGCAAACCGTGTAATTTCATGCGTAAATTAAACAATATCTACTTGAATGTTCGGATATTTGCTCTCATTTCCCAAGGTTCCCTTCAAACTGTACACCAGCAGTATTGGATCAAACTCGAAACTTTGGAGGACCCTGCCAGAGCTGGGCGTCCAGTTGGCTGTTCAACAAATTCGAGTGGGATTGATAGAGAAAACTTCATCAAAGAAAAGTGGGCAGAATATGGAGCAGGTGATATCACTGTAAATGACTCCGTCATATCATGCGCAAGATATGATGACCGTGTGGACACGATGTACGGAGACGACGAGTCATCACCTGCGGTACAAAATGACATATTGGACGATGAAGATGATAGCGTGGAAATGATGTATCTCAAGAATGGACCAACTGAAGGTATCCTGACTCAAGACATATTTTGCATTCGTGCGCCCTAATCCTTTGTAGCTAATAGATATTCCGCAAATTTTTCCCTTGTAAATCTTATGCATTGGATTCCGGTTTGAATTAAATTGATACGGGTTTGCAACGATATCTTGAAATTCTGAAACAACAATTTTCGGTTTTGGGGTACTAAACTATGATATTTCGAGACAGCAAAATTCACTGTGTCACAGGTAGGCTCACATTTATAACTTTGCCTGCAAAAAGTTGAGAAAACATAGGCTGATCTTGGACCAATGAATCAAAATATCCTGATCTTCAATATTTCGTGATAATTTCCCGTTAACGCATTTCAAGGGTTTCAAGAGAATCGGAGGAGATTTTAGTGTGTCAAATAACGCAAAACCATTCAAACGGGGTCTCCTCAGAAAAAATTTCATTCTATAATCCAGTCATTTTTTGGCATTCGGTGATTAGTTGTCGATCATTGTTGCGTCAGACAATCTCCCTGAAAGTGAAGAGTTATCTCGACACTGAGCTGTCCAAGGATTGTGGTACTCTCTCCGTCTCTCGATGCAGTCGTGCAGAAAAAAGTACAATTCGTAGGATTCAGTCAAACTTTCTCAACCTAACATTGCCACTATTTGCTTGCTCTTTGAGGAAGAGGAGTACTAAACATGCCAGCCAGGCCATTAGATACTTTGATCCATGTCTATTACTTTTTCAATCATGAAAATACTTAATAAATTTTCAGAGCTTGTGGAGAACCAAAATTGCAGTGTCCAAGCAGATGATGACTCACCTGTACCTCACCAAAGAATTGATGAAGAAGTAACTGAAGCATGTCCAGTCTACAATACGACAAGTGAATCGTCAAGTATACAACTAAAGTTATTCAGACGAGTGAGAGAATTATTCCAATGGCTTTTTGGCTCTGGCTAGGAATCTATCAACTATGCAGTCCAAAGAGTTGCTGAGTACGTCCATGTCAAATTCAAACGGTTTCTGCAACTATTTTTTTAAAATTCCCATACCATTTTTTTCGATGTGGGGTACCAAAATAAGATATTTCCTAGAGTTTGTCTCAGATATGCCTACAAGAGTGATTTTACCAAAAAATCCAAAATTGAGACTATCCTACCGTATTTTGCTCGTAACTATTGATTGGTTCGACCGATTTCGAATTTCCAAAGAGCATTTGTAAGGTGACTTCAAAACCTATCGATTGACCACTGATAAAACCTCTCTCAGTTGTTTTTTGAACATCTCAAAGCTGGAATACTGAAAAATCACGGTTTGGCTCATAACTTTTTTGACGTATATTTTGATTTCTTTATTTCATTTTTCCTCGATTTGTATGATGAACTACCTGCAAAAATTTTTCAGCCATTATTTCTACTTGTGGAGTCTCCTAGAGCTGTTTTAGTGCGAAAACAAATCTCAAAAACTCGGAAAGTAGCCTGTAGGGGTTGGTACGAGCACAGGTTGGTACCAGCACATCCCTATCCTTTAAGCATGTAGGATGGCACGAGCACAGCCTAACATAGTTAACCCATAACCCATAAATCTCTTCGATTCCATAACCCAACTCTCTAACCCATCTTCCTAACCCATAACCCTCAAATCGTACAACCCATAACCCAACTCTCTAATCCATATAAAAACGTCTCTGACCCATATCTCAGTAGTTAATGCCCCATAAGGCCCCGCAATGAGCGCATTGTGTTCCTCATGGGACCCTCTTCAATTTTCAATTCCGTGCTCCATAACCCAACTTGCTCCATAACCCATGTGCCTCCAAAAAAGGGGTGGCTCCATAACTCAAGTTGCTCCATGACCCATATCTCAGCGGATAATGCCCGAAAAGACCCGCGACAATTGCAATGAGTCCTCCGTGGGTTCCTCTTCAATTTGCCACACTGTGCTCCATAACCCAACTTGCTCCATAACCCATATCTCAGCGGATAATGCCCGAAAAGGCCCCGCGACAATTGCAATGAGTCCTCCGTGGGTTCATCTTCAATTTGCCACACTGTGCTCCATAACCCAATTTGCTCCATAACCCATATCTCAGCGGATGATGCCCGAATAGGCCCCGCGACAATTGCAATGAGTCCTCCGTGGGTTCCTCTTCAATTTGCCACACTGTGCTCCATAACCCAACTTGCTCCATAACCCATATCTCAGCGGATAATGCCCGAAGCGGCCCCGCGACAATTGCAATGAGTCCTCCGTGGGTTCCTCTTCAATTTGCCACACTGTGCTCCATAACCCAACTTGCTCCATAACCCATATCTCAGCGGATAATGCCCGAATAGGCCCCGCGACAATTGCAATGAGTCCTCCGTGGGTTCCTCTTCAATCTGCCACACTGTGCTCCATAACCCAACTTGCTCCATAACCCATATCTCAGCGGATAATGCCCGAAGAGGCCCCGCGACAATTGCAATGAGTCCTCCGTGGGTTCCTCTTCAATTTGCCACACTGTGCTCCATAACCCAACTTGCTCCATAACCCATGTGCCTCCAAAAGATGGGTTGCTCCATAACCCATGTGCCTCCAAAAGATTGGTTGCTCCATAACCCGACTTGCTCCATAACCCATATTTCAAGGCTTTCCGGCCGTATCTCAGCAGATAATGCCCTGAGAGGTCCCGCGACCAGTGCATCGTGTCCCTCGTGGGTTACTCGACATTTTTCTAATCCGAAACTGTTTTACCATCGGTCGATAATGCAGATTTCCTCCTTACCAACAGTCGATAATGCAGATTTCTCCCATACCACCAATAAAAAATGCTCCATAATCTATGTCTCTCCAGGATATGGGTTGCTCCATAAATCAACTTAACATTTCCAGATACAGTGGGATGCTCATTAGCTTTTTTTTCCAGGGAGGTGACAAGGGCCCCTCCTCCGCCCTTGTCCGTGAGGTCCTACCTGCTCTGTATGTCTTTTACCATAGATAAAGGACATTCAGGGCCTCCAACCTCTCCGCATTGACCTCGCTTTCTTTTTTTTTTAAATCTTTATTTCTAATCAATTGTACATAGTATAGATTCTTTCGCGTTCAGCTGAGGAGAGGGGGCGGTGACCTGGTGAACCAACTAGACCAGTAGAGCTCGAGTCGACCACATCCTCACCCTCGTCGTCATCAGGGTCGCGGACGAAAGTCTGCAGATACCGGCGGTTGTTCATCATCCACTGTTGGAGCTTGTGCGCAGTTTTCACCGCGCAGGAGGGTTCTAAATGTTCAGGGTGAAGATTGCACAGCACCGTGTCCGCGACATGTATTCTCCTCAAAGCCGGGCAGCCGAGTTCCCCCAAGTCATCGATCAAGCTGTAAGGGGAATGAAGAGGTTAGGTCGATGACGAGGGTAAGTCGATACCAATACCCACGTGAAGGGAAGCTGATTCATCAGCCATCTCTTCTTCTCCAACCCTTTGACGAAGACCCTCCTAGCAGTTCCCAGCTTGTCCTGGAGGACCGTCTTAACCTCGCTGTAAGGAACATCCCCAGCACCCCATCTCAAACCGTGGAAGTTGTATTCCAACCAGCGGTTACTCGACTTATGCTCCCGAGCCAGGGTATGCCAAGAGTGAGGAGGCTGGAAGTGGTATACTATAGGAACAGCTTCCTCGGAGACTGCCAGAATGGCCACCTCCTTGGCTACGAAGTCGTTGTTGTAGGTTAGGAAACCCTGGACGTCCAGAACGTAATCCATCTTGACGACTACTGAGCTTCTCCGCGATCTACCACTCTTATATATCCTCGACATGGTAAACTCATCCACCCCCCCCCTCCCCACTCTCACATCTAGAGCCCCCCCCCCAGATTCTTCTGTGAAGGAGGGGATTGCGAGAGTTCTATGCTGTGTGAGAAACTTCTAGAATATTCCAGAAATATCGTTGAGATACCTTGCTCCTCTGGCTTCTGTGAACGTGTGCAATCCAGCTCAACCGATTCCTGTAAGCACGAGATGCTTCTATTGCATCATGCACTCAAGCCAATGGGGATGGAAGTAGAATATTCGGGAAGTAACTGGTCTGATTCATTGCATCAACATGAGCGCGTGGAAACCTGCTCCAGCGGTTTCTGCAAGCTTCCCGATTCTTCTAGAAGCTTCCATAGCCGAGCCTACAGTACCCTGCAAAAAAAATGGAACACGGATACCTTCACTAAAACAGCCATTACTCCAACGCGTTTGGGTTTATACCAATTTTCCAAAAAGCACTTGAAAGATGAGAAAAAAATCTATCAAATTATGTGTTTTAAAATTTTTTTGATCGAAATTTCATGCCTTTAATTGACACTCAAAATTGGAAAAATTCTCATTTCAATCAATCATCAATCATTTATCGGGAAATTACGATAGCGTAGAAATTCTCGCGGGATGTTGTAGCTCTTTTCAAGACCTTCAAAATCGTTTTTCTATACATTACTCTACGGTTTTTTATACTCAAGTTACGAGCGATCTCGTACAAAGAATTTTGTACGGGTTGAGTGTAACAAAAATACGGGAAAGGTCATAATCTACGATTTTGACGTAAAATCGCCAGAACTCTAAGAAATAATTGCCAGGTTCGTTCCAAAATTTGGTCGAAAGGACTTCCGCCCACCTCAACTAAGAAAAACTCATGTCTCCATACTTTCGATACCCTCAACTCGTACGAAATTCTTTGTACGAGATTGCTCGTAACTCGGGTGTGAAGAATCGTAGCGTAATGTATAAAAAAACGATTCTGAAGGTCTTGAAAAGTGCTATAACATCCCGCAAGAATTTTCACGCTATCGTAATTTCCCGATAAATGATCAATGATTGATTGAAATGAGAATTTTTCCAATTTTGAGTGTCAATTAAAGGCATGGAATTTCGATCAAAAAAAATTTTAAAATACATAATTTGATAGATGTTTTTCTCACCTTTCAAGTGCTTTTTGGAAAATTGGCGTAGACCTAAACGCGTCGGAGAAATGGCTGTTTTAGTGAAGGTATACGTGTTCCATTTTTTTTGCAGGGTACTGTATATATACGTGTGTGTGGTGCCGGGCGCGCCAGTTGGAAACGATCCTCCGCTGGCTTCAGTTCTCCCGTGTCTCGTGCTCCAGTGCTCTCACCTAGTGCTCAGTGTTCAGTGCTAGAAGACGAGGTCGAACGTTACGATTACCGAGCGTGCCCCGCGACTGTGCCTCGTGCAAACAAAGTGATTATACTCAGTGTCTTGTGCAAGGAGACGACGTACCTAGTGTAGCAGACGACAAATCTGTCTTAGCAGACAATACATCTGGCTCTGCAGACAACACATCTGGCTCAGCAGACGACGCAATACATCCCAAGATCAGTGGAACGGTGAGTACCTAGCATTAGATATAACCCCGGGCGTGGAGTTGGATTAAGTCTTTTCGTGATTCATGCCTCGTCATTACCGACCAGGGAGCATATTCATCACGCGAACATAACCTCAAGGAATTCTCATGATACTCTAGAGACTACGACAGCCGGTGAGCCCCAGACCTTAGCTCGACCCCGCGGTACATAACCTCAAAACACATTGTAAGGAAAGGTGTAAACGTGTCTTCTTGACCCACACAACCTCACCTTCATCCAACCTGCTCCATAACCCATGCGTTTGCGAGAGATAGGTTGCCCCATAATCGAACTTGCTCCATAACCCATGTGTCCCCAGAAGATGGTTTGCTCCATAACCCATGTGCCTCTAAAAGATTGGTTGCTCCATCACCCGACTTGCTCCATAACCCATATTTCAAGGTTTTCCGGCCGTATCTCAGCAGATAATGCCCTGAGAGGTCCCGCGACCAGTGCATCGTGTCCCTCGTAGGTTACTCGACATTTTTCTAATCCGAAACTGTTTTACCATCGGTCGGCAATGTAGGTCCCTTCTTCACCAACAGTCGGCAAAGTAGATTTCTCCCGTGCCATCGATCGGTAATGAAGATATCTTCCTCGCCATCGCTCGGTAAAGTAGGTTTCTCTCCCTCGGTCGGTAATGCAGGTTTCTCCGACGGCAATCGCTAGTATTGCTCTGTTCTAGAATATCCTTGCCATTTTCCGATGACTTCTTTTGCATGTAAACCAGCCAACATCTCTTTCCCCCTCCCTCAGATATGGATACTCCACAGTATTATTGTGAGTTAGCCCAACAGCTGCGCAATGCTCTGCGTATCGTTGAGGCAGGTCATATGACATTCAGCGATATCTGGGATAGATGCTTGATCGCAAAGGAGAGCTTGGGAAAATTGAATGGTATCCTGAGATCGGTTCAGCTGAGCAAAGAAGATAGACAGAGCTTCCGTTCCGCCTTCATACAGCTTCAGAATGTCCATGATCTGCTGGATTATGAATTTTGGCATCGTGTGGGGGCAAGAGAACTTGTTGCCTTGGGATCTGGTCTAGAGTCAGATGTTGTGGCTGACCAGCCACCCCCAGAGGAACCAGTCAACGGTAACGAGGATGGTAGGTCCCGACTCATCATCAGATAATAATCGAGAGAATATATACCGACAGATCACTCATTTTCCAGCAAATACTCCTCATCACTTCTACGGAATTGCCAGACGACTTCGTGGTTCTCTGCAGCGTATCACATCTGGAGACGCTTCATACAAAGATATGTGGGACTGGTGTCTCATTGCGAGACAAGCTGTAGCTTCTTTGAATGAGATTATAACGGCACGCCATCTCAACCACGGGTTGAGAGAGAGTTTCCAGTCAGTCCTCGCTCAGCTCCAAAGTCTTCACGATCGGCTGGAACACGAATTTTGGACCCGAGTTGGGGTGGAAGAGCTTGTAGCTCAGGGATCCGGGTTGGAACCGATGGATGCAAGCGGACAGCAGCCAGATGCCAGCAGACAGCAGCCAGATGCCAGCAGCCAGCAGCCAGATGCCAGCAGCCAGCAGCCAGATGCCAGCAGCCAGCAGCCAGATTCCAGCAGCCAGCAGCCACATGTCGAGCGGCCCGACAATCTGGATGCAGGTGTCAAGTGGGGCAGCGTGAGATCCGCATTCGATCGACGGATAGTGACTGGCGTTATCACGAACCTGCATCACCTCGACATCAACAGCTTCATGGATGCTGCCAAAGCAGTCTTCGAAGAACAGGTGTCGGAGCTCGTTGCTCAGCATCAAACACTAAAGATCAACACGATGCTTTACATCGAGTTTTCGAAGATAAGGAATGACGAAGAGGTAGTTGAACTCGTTCCTTTCAACACCAAGAATGAAGTCGTTGACATGACTTCTAATCTTAGAGAATGGTTTGAAACTAACGTCCACACAGTCATGGCAAAGGATGTCGAAGAGTTCGAAGGGCATGAGTCGGGGTGGTCGATGCGCACAATCTCGCATCTCGTCGTCAACATCAATAAATATAACCCTCTGCGACCAGGATCCTATATTCCGCTACCCGAACCAATTGCCAACCGACAAGCATGCATCAATGTGCAGAACATGAATGATGACAAATGTTTCATGTGGGCGGTGCTTTCAGCTCTGCATCCAGCTGGGCGGAATCCACAGCGATTGAGCCACTACAAAGAATACGAGGAAGAACTCAACTTCGATGGGATCAACTTCCCATTCGCTCCCAAAGATATCTCGAAGTTTGAGCGACAGAATAAGAGCATTTCAATCAATCTGTTCATGCTAGAGAAGAGAGGGCAGAAATTCGAGGTGACAACTTGTCGCATTGCTCCAACTTACAAGGAGAAGCACATCCACATCCTTCTTGTTGAGCAAGACTACGCTAATAAGACCAGTGGTGGGGAAACTGAAGATGAAGAGGCCCCCAGGTTTCACTACGTCTGGATAAAATCTTTGTCTCGTCTCGTGTATAGCCAGCTCTCCGGGCGCCAGAACAAGTCCTGGATTTGCGACCGCTGCCTTCACATATTTCGTACCGAAGATTTTTTGAAGCGGCATATAGTCGATTGCGCTGAGATCCACAAGTGCAGGGTGAAATTACCCAACCCCGACGAAGCTTTTCTTGAGTTCTCGAGTCATTTTCGTGCAGAGAAGGTACCATTCGTGGTCTACGCAGATTTTGAGTGTATGCTGGAACCCGTGGACGATGTTGAGCATATACGTCATCATCATGAACCTGTCAGTGTTGGTATTTACATCAAATGCAGCTTCGATGATCGGTTGTCACGGTACAAGTCCTATCGACGCAAAGAGGGGGAAGATAGCCCAGCTGAATGGTTCGTCATGGAACTTCACAAGCTCGCTCAAGATCTCGACAATGCGTTGACCAATCCACGTCCGATGGATACTCTGACGATTCAAGGAAAACTCTCGTTCAATACGGCAACACATTGTCACGTCTGTCGGAAGCCCTTCAAGCCTGAAGATCGCAAAGTCCGTGACCACTGTCACTTCACCGGGAGGTGAATTCATTTCTTCTCTTGTTCACATGATCATTGCTGGGGAACTTCATAATTAAACCTCCTTCCAGGTACCGGGGTGCAGCCCACAATAGCTGTAATCTCAATTTTAGGACCTCAAAAGTGGTTCCAGTGGTATTTCATAACCTTTCAGGCTACGATTCACACCTATTCATCAAAGAGCTTGTGCGCTGCTACGAAGGAGACGTGAAGTTGATACCACAGACGAAGGAGCGATACATTTCTTTCACGAAATACATCAAAGGCATGAAAATTCAACTGCGCTTCATCGACTCATTCAGGTTCATGGCCTCATCTCTCGACAAACTCTCTTCTTACCTCACTGAACACAAGATTATCGAGCAGGTTTTCGGGGCTCAGTATACTTCAGAACAAATTACTCTCTTGAAGAAGAAAGGAGTATTTCCATACGAATATTTGACGAACTATGAAAAACTCGAGGAAAAACAACTCCCACCACGGGAGGCTTTCTACAGCAGTCTGAGTGGTGAAGGTATCTCTGATGAGGAATACAATCACGCAAAGAAGGTGTGGGAAGAGTTTCAGATTGAGACTTTGGGAGATTACTCAGACCTGTATCTGAAGACTGACGTCATCCTCCTCGCCAACGTCTTCGAGAATTTCAGGGACACGTGTTTGAGGACGTATAAACTAGATCCAGCGCACTATCACACCGTGCCAGGACTTGCCTTCGACGCTATGCTCAAGGAAACGGGAATTTGCTTGGAACTCTTCACAGATATCGACATGCTGAACTTCGTCAAGCGTGGAATTAGGGGTGGTAAGTTCAAGCCAACCCTATAACCTATGATCAGTGATTTTTTTTCAAGCCAGTCCCTTTCTTCACAGGTGTTAGTCAGTGCAGTAATCGATTCTCAGAGGCGAACAATCCTTACGGATGGGCTATGAAGCAATCTCTACCGTACGAAGGTTTCAAATGGGTTGACCCTACAACTATCGAAGATGTAAGCAAAATCTCCGATGATGCTGGTGTCGGTTACATTTTAGAGGTTGATCTTTGCTATCCCTCGGAGATTCATGACCGTCACAAGGATCTGCCGATGTGCCCAGAACACAAGGCTCCTCCCGGATCAACTCAGAAGAAACTGCTCACAACGCTCTCTGACAAAGAGAGATATGTTGTGCACTATAGGACTCTCAAACAGGTAACACGGAGAGACAATGATTTTGAAAGCATATATATTCCATGAGCTTCATTTTCAGGCTCTCGCGCACGGTATCCAACTCAAGAAGGTCCACAGAGTTCTCCAATTTAAACAAAAACCTTGGTTGGCAAGTTATATAGACCTGAATACTAAAGAACGTCAAAACTCTAAGAATGATTTCGAGAAAATGTTCTATAAGTTGATGAACAACTCCGTATTTGGCAAGTTGATGGAGGACGAGCTGAAGAGGATTACTGTCAAGCTACCAAGGAAGTGGGAAGGGCGGTCTGGCGCCGAATATTATATCTCCAAGCCAAACTTCCACAGCTGTGCCATATTTGGGGACGATGTGGCTGCAATACAACTAACAAAGGCGGAGGTCACAATCACAAAACCGATCTATGCGGGACTCAGCGTATTAGACATCTCCAAGACCCAATTGTATCGGTTTCACTATGAATTCATGAAGGAAAAAGTACCCCAGTCGAAGCTCATGTACACAGACACCGACAGCCTGATTTATGAGGTCACTGGCGTCGATATGTACAAGGTGATAGGGGAAAACATCAGCGAATTCGATACCTCAGGCTATGACCCCCCAAATGTCCATGGAATCCCACTCGCCAATAAAAGAGTACCCGGGAAAATGTCGGATGAACTCAACGGCCGACCTATGCGAGCATTCTGTGGCCTGCGAAGTAAGCTATATGCGTACAAGGTGCATGGAGATGGTGTCATCAAGAAAGCAAAGGGGGTGAGAGGTCCGACTATCAAGACCGTGACTTTCGATGACTACGTGCAATGTCTCATGGACAACTCATTCTTGACGAGGGAGCAGACGGCAATCCGCTCGCGACTCCATGTACTACGGACTGAAGTCCATAAAAAGATTGTCCTGAATGCTAACGATAACAAGCGACATCTTATCCAAGGTAACACCGATACACTACCACATGGCCACTACAGTATCCAAGAGTCACTAGTTGGAATGACCAATGAGAGCAATAGTTCTGTGGAGGGGAGTGCCCTACTTAAGCGAGTGAGCGAACCTTCAGAGCTCATATCTGTCGAGGAGCCTGCAGAGAAAAGAACTCGATACCTGGACAACTGTTAGCTAATTACGGTGAGTTCCTGGTGATCTTCCTAGAGAGCATCTTCTAGAATCTCCACTTATCCTCTATTCCATTCCAGATGGATCTTTCGGAATTGAATGAAGTGGCCCAAGGTGGCTTCTTACCCACTCTGAAAATCTCCGACCTGGACAAAAATCGCCCCTACATAATAACCCAACTCAAGCATGTGAACACCAAATATGGACCAAAGATCGTAGCTACGATAGACGACGAGTTCGACGTTTTTCTACCTAAGAAAGTCTGCTTGTATCTTTGCGCTAATCCAGAGATAAACCTGGACATGATGAATGCCGCCGACAAGAAGAGTATCGTGTTGAAGCGCAACGACACAGGAATTGAATTTCATCCATTGAAATCTGAACAGACATATTGTTAATGAATCTGTAATAAAGTTGAGAAATGAGAGTCAATGGAGGAGTAGTGGCTTCGTATATGAAGCGGGTAGACTCCACAGACAAGGGCGGTGGCGGGGCCTCTGTCACTCTCATTTCTCTTTTTTTCAAATCTCATCTCTATCTATCCAACTGTTGTGAGTATCGTCGAAACCCAACCACTTCACGAGGACTTGGTTTCCTCTCCTCCTGATGATTTTTTCAACTAGGTACACATCAGGATACTTGGATGGGGATAGTTCCTGTTCATAGAATCCCCCGGAAACATCGTTGCCTTGATAATCTCTAAGATGGTAAGTCACTGGACTCGTCAAGGCCACTCTCCTAATGGTGAATATCTCTGTTGTCCAGTTTGGTGTGTAGCCTTTCTCGAATACATGCTTCATTTTACTGACGCGCACATGATCTCCGACCTTGAACTTCGGCCTGCTCCGGGGCTGATCTCCACCATTATACAATTGCAAGATATTGCATTCATTGCGAAGAGTAACGTTTTTTGGTTCGATGCCAATAGTGCGATGTTCATTTCCATTGTACTCTTCCATTAGACCGGGCAATATGTCGAGCCACTTGTAACTTCCACGTAAACTGAAGCGTTTCCACATCATATTCTTCAACGTGCGGTTGAAGCGCTCGCAAATTGATGCCTTCATATTACTGTACGTAGAGTAGAGATTGACGTTGTATTCGTTCATGAGCCCTTGAAACTCGGCATTATAGAATTCTTTCCCGTTGTCTGTCTGGAGATTCTTTGGAACGTGCCCTTGACGGAAGACAGATCTCATTGCGGCCGTGACGTATGCACCAGTCTTCTTTTTCACCGGTACAGCCCAAGCAAATTTAGAAAAAACGTCGATGACTGTAAGCAGATAATTGTATCCCTTGTTAACTCTAGCGTAAGGCTGCATTTCTACTAGATCAGCCTGCCACGTCTCGTGCAAGCCCCGCATCTCAAACTTGCGACGTAAGTAGTTCCGCCGCGCAGGCTTATGGAGCTCCTCCACAACTTGTTCCATGTTGAACATTCGATTGAGAAATGAATCATCTATCTGCACTCGAGCTGTATTTATTCAAATAGTCATCGGGTAGTTCTTGTTTTTGAATCAATGCAAAGATCACTCGGTTGAACATGTCGATATCTCTCAGTATCTCATTCTGAGAATTGAGGAAGTTTCCATCCATCTCCTTGATTCGCGTTTGCATCTTCTGTGACGAGTCTTGGATGAACTGCAACATTGTTTCTAAGTTGACTGCGTCTTTCATGTCCCTTGGACCGGCCACGTTGCACAGTCTTTTGTTGTCCATGTCGTATTGATTGTCAATAGTTAATCTAAACCCAATGCCGGGAGGGCCGCGTTGTCCACCACCCTTCCCTTGCTTACGTCCGAATAGATCGACATCCATATTGGAACTGATTGAGAAGATTGAGGGTACTTAGCTTATATAGCCTCGTTCATGCAGTTCTTCTAATATGGAGCGTATCTCGTTGTCGTGGCTTGGATTTCCAGCGGTTCTCTCGGCCATCAGTAGGCGCAAACGTTCGACTAGTTCATTGGGGTCATCCCAGTACACGTAGTCGACTGTTGTACCAAGTCTTGCGACCTTGAAATTTGGCAAGAATGATTTATCAACTCTCGACACTGATCCTCCCCTCTTGCTCTCGAATAATGGAGCAATGATGTTCGTGAATTTCGAGCTATTGAACTGCCGCAATTCACCCTGGCTATTGTATCCTTTCTTATGTACATTTGAAGCCTCTAGTATGCGTTTGTACTTGGCCAAATCCTTCTTGTTGTGTGATTTTGGTTTTTTCAAAAATAAAAGATCCATCAGTCCATCAGACCTTGGATGTTCGACGCCATCGACAATGACCGAGTCCTGTGTGAAATCTATGGCCACGTTCCCGATCATAGTCTTCCCTCGCTCCAATCTAACGCCGTAGAGCTTATCGACATTACTATGTTCCCCTTTCTTCTTCAACAATGACAGATAGTCTTTGTATTCGTTGATGTTTGGTCCATCGGTCTCCTCTGCTGATGTATTTTCGACCACTGTTTCATACTCATCCTCGGTACCAGTATCAGTCGGCTCGGTCGCTTGCAAGGTCTCCTCGGCTTTACTTGTCCCCTTGATACGAGGTGGGCGTAACTTTGCTTTCGAGACGAGCCGCTCAAGAGGATCGACGATAGGTTTGAATGTCTCCGCTAGAGCTTTCTCCGTCTCAGCTTGACCGTGCTGTAGCAAATTATACTTTTTCTTGATAGCATCTCTAGCTTCAACTAGTCGACGCAGCACGTTTTCCTGTTGGAGATAGTCTTCCATGTTTGTGATTCAACATCTGTTCAAAGACTGGTCAAGCTGGCTGATTCAGGCTATATTTATAGCAAAACTATCGAAACCTTTCCTGTAGCGACCCTCATTAAGAGGTCTATCTTTATCTATGACGAGGAACCCATGCTTATCATCCCTCCAACACGAGGAGCAGAGTTCTTTAAAGCGTGCGAATGACATATCTGAGTTGACATGGTCGTCGTAAACATGCTTAACATTGGTGTCATCCTGTCGGAAAATGACCAGGAGATTAACGTTGTCTCTGACCAGGTGTTTCGGAACAAACGCATATGATTGACAGAGATAGAAGCAGTCCACAGATTTGTGTCTCCCCATGCAGAAGTAGGCTTTCACGCTATCCTGTTTTTCACAAGCTATATCATCGAAGATCATGATTGAATTTGGCAATGCGTCGTCAGGGGAAACGACTGACTCATGCTCGCTGAAGGGGAAGAAATTTATGCCACCAACGGACTGAAGCACGGCTTCGAGGAATTTGTACTTTGGCTGATTCAAAGACTTCGAGTATAAGTAGACGTTGGCAAATCTCAGACCATTGGGGTGAGTGATGAGTGTCATAAGACTATTCGTCTTGCCGCAATTAGATGGGCCGCAGATTACCGCTCTGATAGTATCAGGCAGTAAGTCCCCGTGCTTCTTAAGTCTCTTCTCTTCCCCAACGTCGAAGTTTGTGACTGGCAGTTTCACTCTCTGTTCCGAGAAATTCATGTTGCCCGCAAGAACTTTGGTCGACGAATGAGTGTACAGGATCGGGTCTGGGCTTATATACTCGAGGGGGAAGTATAAATAGACCGCATGCAGCGACCGCGGTCAGTCGTGAATCTACTCTCGAGAGAAGATGATCATTCACGGAAAACGTAAGCGAGGTCGCGGCCTCGTCAATACACTCATCAACAAGTTACCCGGTGAGCTCCATCTACCCGGTTACCAATTCTGCGGTCCGGGTACGAAGCTTGCTATGCGGTTGGCGCGCGGGGATCGGGGTATCAATGCTTTGGATGCAGCGTGCAGGGAGCACGATATAGCTTACTCGAAAAATCGTGAGAACGTCCAAGCGCGAAACGCAGCTGACAGGGACCTGGCTGCCAAAGCTTGGGCGCGCGTTAAGTCTAGGGATGCAAAACTTGGGGAGAGAGTTGCTGCCTACGCTGTTACAAATGTTATGAATGCTAAAAATAAGTTAGGGATGGGGGTTCCTCTCGATAACGTGATTAAAGCTGCTTCCAGATCTCTGAAGCCTCACGCTAAAGCTCGTAATGTGATCAGCTCGGCGCTCAGGGGTGCACGGGATGCAGTCAAAAAGGCTGGTGGTAAAAGGAAGGTCAAACTTCCTCGCGTGCTTCCTATACCTAGGAAGATGGGAGGGTTTCTCCCATATTTGGTACCTCTCTTTGCTGGATTGAGTACTACTGGTGCACTAGCGGGAGGAGCGGCGGGGGTTGCCAAAGCCATCAATGATGCTAAGGCGGCAAGGATGAACTTAGAGGAGAAGAAGAGACACAATCAGAAAATGGAGGCCATTGCAGTGGGTGGGAGTTTGTACCTGAAACCCTACAAGACTGGAACGGCACTGTACATGAGACCATATGGTTCGGGTTTTCGGCCAAGAAAACGCACGGTAAAAAGAAGGAAAGGGGTCGTAAAAAAGCAGGCACGGAAAAGTGTGGTAAAGAGACAACCGGCAAAAAGAAAGGCAACAAAGAAGAGAGGATCACGCTCCCGGACCGCGCGCTGAGTAATCTAGATCTGGAGAGGTTCGCCAAGGTACTGAAAATTCCCTACTTCCGCGGCGTGTTCATGCGGAACGGTCTCCCGGCGCGCGGCCCGCGGTACCGGGAATCGGCCATTGTCAACCTAGATGACGCGAGCGGACCGGGAACGCATTGGGTGGCCTACCGCAAACGCGGCGGTGACGTGGTGTACTTCGACAGTTTCGGTGACCTTCAGCCACCACTGGAGTTGATGAATTATCTAGGAGTTGACGGGGTCAAGTACAATCACGAGAGGTATCAAGATTTTGGAACCTACAATTGTGGACATCTATGCCTAGCTTTCCTCAGCGGCAGACTATAAAAGGAGTGCGTTCACCAGGTCTGAATCATTGTGTATTCAACCGTCATGGATGAATCAAATACACTGAGTCTATCAGGCAAGTCATCGTACCTCGGAGCACCTGTCGATCCTCCACTGGAACTATCACCGGGGAAAAAGTACGAATTGGGACTAGTAGCACTTCTTACCTCTCACTCAATCCCAAATATCGATATTGGTCGAGATAAATTCTACTTTGGAGATCAAGTTATTGTCATCCCAGTTGGGAGTTACGAACTCGAAGATATAGAGACTTTCCTTGTGGAGCAGATTCCCAAGGGCGAGTCATTGAGTGTGAAACCTCACAATAACTTACTGCAGTCGCAGATAAAATCTAGTCAGCCAGTGGATTTTCGTCCATCGGATAGTATCGCACCAATATTGGGCTTCCATCCACGTCTCCTAGGGGCAAATTTGAGACATACCTCAGACGAAATCGTCAGTGTCTTCAAGGTTAACTCTTTGCGAGTCGAGTGCAACGTCACTGGTGGAGCCTATCTGAACGGCAGAAGAGTCCATTCTATTCACGAGTTTGCTCTAAAACTTGCTCCTGGGTTCAAGGTCAACGAAACACCGAGTCAGATCATCTATCTCCCGGTTATTACAAAGTGTATAGATTTTTTGCAAATACGTATCGTCGATCAGGACGGTGATTTGGTAAATTTCAGAGGCGCTGAAGTAACGGTGAGACTACATCTCAAATCAATTTGATCATGGGTCTTCTATTTAGAAGGAAGGTAGCCAAAGAGTATATAAAGGCGTCGATATGTCGACCAGTCATCAGTCGTCAGCAAGCAACCAGAGTGCTAACACGGCGAAACACTCAGTTCCTACGGAATCTGGGATACACAGTAAACCCTGGTGGAAAATAACTTGTTCATTGAGTTGCAATGGAGGACGCTCTAGATGTTCTATCTCGCGCACCATCAGACGACTCCGTCTCTCACTACGAAGTTCATGCACATCAGCCATTTGCAAGTTCTTCTTTCGGGAACAACGATGAATTACGGATCATGATTCAGCATCAAGATCTGTGCCTTCTACCTTCGCGCAGTTTCCTAAGAGTTTGTGGGAAATTAACGAAACCCAATGGGCAGGCTCTAACCAACACTAAGTTTGTCAATAATGGTGTCTGCTATCTATTCGAGGAAGTTCGTTATGAAATCAATGGGGTAGAGATCGATAAGAGTAAAAATGTAGGCCTTACCACTACAATGAAAGGCTGGTTATCTCTCAAGCCTGGTCAGAGTAAGATGATAGAGAATTCCGGGTGGATCGGTTTGGAAGATGATATTTCGATTGTTGATGAAAATGGTAACTTTGATGTGTCGATCCCACTCAGCTCGATTCTGGGCTTTGCAGAAGATTTCCAGAAGGTCATCGTTAATGTGAAGCACGAGCTCGTCCTTGTGAGATCCAGGGACGACTTGAACGCCATTGTCCAAGAAGCCGTTCCGGTAGCTGGTGGGGGCGCCGCCACTTACGAGAATTTTAAGATTGAAGTGAACTCAGTGGAGTGGAGAATGCCATATGTGACGCCATCAGACAAAGAGAAAATCAAGCTCATCAACAACATCAAGAAGGGTGGATACCTGGAAATGGGATATCGAACTTGGGAACTCTATGAGTATCCATTGCTTCCCTCAACATCGAGACACGTTTGGACTGTCAAGACAACAAACCAATTGGAGAAACCTCGTTTCGTCATACTAGCTTTTCAGTCAGCTCGGAAGGGGCAGAATGGATCGGATGCGAGTCGCTTCGATAACTGCGACATAAGTGATATCAGACTCTACTTGAATTCGCAATACTACCCGTACGGAAACTTGAATTTGAACTTGAATCAGAATCAGTACTCCATATTGTACGATATGTACAGCAACTTTCAGAGATCGTACTACGGAGATGAACCTCAACCACTCCTTAACAGACGTGACTTCATCAGCAACGTTGCGCTCTACTCTATTGACTGTGCCATGCAGAATGAGTCATTAAAGACCGCTGCTGTGGACATTCGTATAGAGATAGAAGCGAGAAACAATTTCCCGGCCAATACTTCAGCGTACTGTTTAATCTTACACGACCGGATCACCGAGTACAATCCCATGACCGGCGATGTCAGGAAACGTTTGAACAAGTAGTGGGGATCAGTGGTGGGGAGAAGGACCCGATATAAGCAGTCTCGTGGCACGCAAGAGCTCATTCGCTTCCGAGATGGAGTACGTCGTGGACATGCAGGGCTTCAGACAGCCAGTCAATCAGCCTATTCTGAAAGAGCTGGCTGTGGTACCACTTCACGGCGATGCTGAACCTCAAGTATTCCTATTCAAGGAGCCATTCCCTCGAAAAAAGCTCGCAAAAAAGTACAAAGATCGGAATAGATGGTTGGAGCAGCACTATCACGGTATTCCCTGGAGCTCTGGAGACATCCCATACAATTGTATCGGTGAGCTGCTCAAAGAGGTGTTGGATGATGCTAAGATAGTCATTGTCAAAGGTTCGATGAACAAGGAGTGGCTCGGAAGATTCGGGTTCAACGTCCGAGATATCGAAGATTCGGGATACCTATCCTTGGATCAGCTGTATGATCAGAAGCGAGTCACAGTGTGCTCCAATCATACAGAGTCAAAGAAGGCTGTGTGTGCGTTGCACAATGTCAAGCTCATCAAACACTTTCTGCAAGAGCATGCAGTTTTCAACGAGTGATGGAGTGGGAAGATATAAATAGCGAATGAATATGACGTGGTTATCTCAGTCTACAATGGGTAACCGTCAGAGTAACAGCACTGAGCGCACTCCTCTCTTAGATGAGGGGAAGCAAAAGCAAGGAGAACCTTCCGAATGGAAAGAGTACTCTCAGAAGACGTATAAGGCTCAAAAACCAACGTATCCCGACCACAAAGATTATCGAATGCTCCAAAGTTCTGACACTTATAGAAAATTTGAGAGTTAGGGGCAAAAAAAATGCCGAAACTCGGATTCGAACCGAGGACCGGATGATCTTCAGTCATATGCTCTCCCACTGAGCTACTTCGGCGAGTTCTAGAACATCCATGATTATCACCCATTGAACCAGAAAAAAAAATGCCAGAACCCGGATTCGAACCGAGAACCGAATGATCAAAAGTCATACACTCTACCATTGAGCCATTCTGGCTTACACTAGCGTATACTCAAGAATTGGAGATATGCGCATACATGATGGTTCCCGTCCAAAAATACCACTTTTTCAAATTTTGACCCCGCCCCCGCATCAACCGCCCACGCAGCGTCGTCCGGTCACAAGATCGAGGCTCACCAACATCAAATTCGAGCTCAGCGACCCCGAAATACCCCTATATGATGGTTCCCGTCCGAAAATACCACTTTTTCAAATTTTGACCCCGCCCCCGCATCAACCGCCCACGCAGCGTCACCCGGTCACAAGATCGAGCCTCGCCGACATCAAATTCGAGCGCAGCGACCCCAAAATACCCCTACACGATGTTTCCCGTCCAAAAATACCACTTTTTCAAATTTTGAGCCCGTCCCCGCATCAACCGCCCATGCAGCGTCACCCGGTCACAAGATCGAGCCTCGCCGACATCAAATTCGAGCTCAGCGACCCCAAGATCATGAGGAGATGTTCTTCCATCCAAAATACCCCTTTTTCAAATTTTTACCCCGCCTCCGCATGAGCCGCCCACGCATTCATCAACACAAACTGCATCGGTGGATGCGCGCCTTCATATATCCAGGTTGGGCGAGATAGAATCGATCGCCCGCGTCGGTAACGAGGAAAAATGGCTCGATGAAACAATCAAAAAGCAACTTCCTCCAAACAACGCCGTCGCTATGGTGACCGGCCTCGCTCAGATTCCGCACCTCGTTCAAATGCCGAGGCTCGGCATTTCCGGTGCCGAAATGGATGTTTCCGGAACGTTCCCGAGGAAACCTTCGAGCAAGAATTTCTGTGTATCCAGTAGCATGCAGAGTTGGTTTCCTGGGGGTTTCGATGGAAACGTTTCCCCAGTCACGCCAGGTGGGTGCGATCCGGTAGTCGCTGTGCAGGGGTCGGTTGGTTTCCTAGACGTTTCGGGGGAAACGTTTTCAAGCTTCTCCCGGCTGAAGCGATCCGGTAGTCGTGGTGCAGAGGCGAGCCCAGACCATTGACCTACAATCGGCCCTCAGACATCGAATTCGTGATAGATGACGATCAATTGTAGTGTGGGAGATAGGGATACGACATACACGACAGAAGAAACAGCAGTGCATCAATTTTACGAGATAGGAATTTATTCAGGAGAATAAAGAACGAAATCCACGGGAACAGATCAAATAGGTTCCGAGTTCGTAGCACAGTAAGGTAACATTCTAAGAGAAACTGAATGTAATCTTTCTCGACTCTCCTCCATATCAAAAGATTTCTGTCCAATATTACTTGCATGATTATCCTACCGCAGTCTCAGCTAACCTTGGATTAGTGTAGTGTATAAATAATCTTATGGACGTTATACATCATTATCTCTTGAAAATGAGTTTATGTTTGAACCGATCTCTATTGATGGATCTCGGATACATACTCATCATCACTTGCATTCAGAAGCGACGCGAACGAAAACATCGAAATATGCGCCTCCTGAGGCAATATATTATCTGATCTGGGCACAAAAATGAAGGAATGTAGGAGCTCGTTTGAACTCGTAATTCTCATTCCTAGATCAGATAACAATCTGCCCGAGGAGGGATATATTTACATTTGCAAACCGTGTTGTTTCTGAACCCAGATATGGGACACATAGTCCATATATAGCAGTAAATTCCAACACAAGTTATTTCTGCTATCGGACATCACAGTCGAAACCGAACTTTGATGTTTGTCATGTTGTAGGTTGCTTTAATCGACCCTGGAGGACAGGGTTTGTGAAGATGATGGAACACAAATTCTGCAAATTTCTTTGTGTATTTTCGACGTTTCGTACAGTGTAATTCACTAACCTCATCATGTTGGGAACACATGGAACGAGATATTTTACGATGAATCTTTCGGATATTTTTGAACAATTTTTTGTAAATCGTAAGATGTAGAGTACATACCTAGGTGCCATATTTTTACAGTAGATTTTACATTTTTAATTATCGATAGGTAGTCTGTGGCTTTCTACCATCACGTCAGGTGTGTTAATAACGAGTGAGAGATCGATGACATGTCAATGGACAGTTACTGTATGACTATATCTATGGTACATCAAGTGGGGGTATCAGCAGGAAGAGAGAGAGAGAGAGAGAGAGAGAGAGAGAGAGAGAGAGACATCAAGAAAGAGAGACAGTGTGATCAAAAGATTAGAAATTGTAAATGGTTATACTATTATGAATTGATAGACTTGATTGAAATATAAATTGGTTGAAATATAGATAGATTGGAAAAACTATCTCAAACGTGAGCTGTATAGTCTGTTGAGATTACGGTTATCAGTTTTGGGATTGATGTTGTTCTCATCCGAATTGATAAAAATCATTTCACTGTGTAGTCTCTTGTGAAAATGTGGTTCTCGGTCCAGGACTTCAACATGCGACCAGTCGAAATCATGTCCAAGATCTTTCATGTGTAATGACACAACCGTATTTGGATTTTTCATTTGTATGTGCTCATCAAGCCTGGTTGCCAACGATCTTTTCGTCTCTCCCACATATGAAGCTGAGCATGTTGCGAAAAGAGGTAATTTTCCTTGGATCGTTGTGGACTTCAATTTCAATAAACTTGTTTCACTAAATAATATTCATTCAACACTTTCTCCGTGTTCCACGCTCCCTCACACATCTTTCTCTTACAAAGTTCTTATCCGATCTCCCTCACTTAGCGCAGCGCTTCGTCTTCGCACATATTCATATCCATCATCTCGTGGCGCCGTCGCCAAAGTCGGTATAGCAGTTTCCTTACTCTACTACCTAATAGCTTCTGCTAATGTCAGTGTCACAGCTAAATGTACACACATATCTCAACACGCCCCCTTATATTCATGATGTTACAGCTGACTTACAATCATTTCTCAGCTTCTCTATTTCACATTTAATAAATTTCTGAATTTCACAAACTTGACTCTCCCAAGTGCTTTAGTAAAAATTTCGGCTATGTGTTATTTTCTGAATTGGAAGTGGTTATTCGCACACCTCCCGTGTAGAGTCCGTGTAAAAAACCTCGGAAGTACGTGTAAAACGGACATTTTCCGTGCGCATCCGTGTGACTCTTTGACAAGAAGGAGAAGAGCTTGCAATTTCAACGTCCGTTTCTGTCCGTTCGACTCGCCGTTTTCTTCCGTCTTGCCGCAATCACCCTTTCCAGGCCGCCCGTTTCGGTCCGTGAGATGTGGTCCGTTTTTGTCCGTGCGCTCGTCCGGTCCGTTTTTTTCCGTTTTGCAGGAAATACTCAGTCAAGCACGCCCGTTTCAGCCCGTGAGATCTGGTCCGTTTTTGTCCGTGCGCTCGTCCATTTTTTTCCGTTTTGCCGCAATCACCCTTTCCAGCCCGCCCGTTTCGGTCCGTGAGATGTGGTCCGTTTTTGTCCGTGCGCTCGTCCGGTCCGTTTTTTTCCGTTTTGCAGGAAATACTCAATCAAGCACGCCCGTTTCGGCCCGTGAGATCTGGTCCGTTTTTGTCCGTGCGCTCGTCCGTTTTTTTCCGTTTTGCTGTAATCACCCTCTCCAGCCCGCCCGTTTCGGTCCGTGAGATCTGGTCCGTTTTTGTCCGTGCGCTCGTCCGTTTTTTCCGTTTTGCAGGAAATCATCAATTAAGCACGCCCATTTCGGCTCGTGAGATCTGGTCCGTTTTTGTCCGTGCGCTCGCCCGTTTTTTCCGTTTTGCCGCAATCCTCCTCTCCAGCCCGCCCGTTTCGGTCCGTGAGATGTGGTCCGTTTTTTTCCGTGCGCTCGTCCGTTTTTTTCCGTTTTGCAAGAAATCCCCAGTTAAGCACGCCCGTTTCGGCCCGTGAGATCTTGTCCGTTTTTGTCCGTGCGCTCGTCCGTTTTTTTCCGTTTTGCAAGAAATCATCAATTAAGCACGCCCATTTCGGCTCGTGAGATCTGGTCCGTTTTTGTCCGTGCGCTCGTCCGTTTCTTCCCGTTTTGCCGCAATCCTCCTCTCCAGCCCGCCCGTTTCGGTCCGTGAGATGTGGTCCGTTTTTGTCCGTGCGATCGTCCGTTCTTTCCCGTTTTGCAGGAATTACTCAGTCAAGCACGGCCGTTTCGGTCCGTGAGACTTTGTCCGTTTTTGTCCGTGCGCTCGCCCGTTTTTTCCGTTTTGTAATGAATCCTCAGTTAAGCACGCCCGTTTCGGTCCGTGAGATGTGGTCCGTTTTTGTCCGTGCGATCGTCCGTTTTTTTCCGTTTTGCAGGAAATACTCAGTCAAGCACGGCCGTTTCGGTCCGTGAGATGTGGTCCGTTTTTGTCCGTGCGCTCGTCCGTTTTTCTCCGTTTTGCAGGAAATACTCAGTCAAGCACGCCCGTTTCGGCCCGTGAGATCTGGTCCGTTTTTGTCCGTGCGCTCGTCCGTTTTTTCCGTTTTGCTGTAATCACCCTCTCCAGCCCGCCCGTTTCGGTCCGTGAGATCTGGTCCGTTTTTGTCCGTGCACTCGTCCGTTTTTTTTCCGTTCTGCAGGAAATACTCAGTCAAGCACGCCCGTTTCGGTCCGTGAGAGATTGTCCGTTTTTGTCCGTGCGCTCGCCCGTTTTTTCCGTTTTGCAATGAATCCTCAGTTAAGCACGCCCGTTTCAGTCCGTGAGATGTGGTCCGTTTTTGTCCGTGCGATCGTCCGTTTTTTCCGTTTTGCAGGAAATACTCAGTCAAGCACGGCCGTTTCGGTCCGTGAGATGTGGTCCGTTTTTTTCCGTGCGCTCGTCCGTTTTTTTCCGTTTTGCAAGAAATCATCAATTAAGCACGCCCATTTCGGCTCGTGAGATCTGGTCCGTTTTTGTCCGTGCGCTCGTCCGTTTCTTCCCGTTTTGCCGCAATCCTCCTCTCCAGCCCGCCCGTTTCGGTCCGTGAGATGTGGTCCGTTCTTGTCCGTGCGATCGTCCGTTCTTTCCCGTTTTGCAGGAAATACTCAGTCAAGCACGGCCGTTCCGGTCCGTTAGACTTTGTCCGTTTTTGTCCGTGCGCTCGCCCGTTTTTTCCGTTTTGTGATGAATCCTCAGTTAAGCACGCCCGTTTCGGTCCGTGAGATGTGGTCCGTTTTTGTCCGTGCGATCGTCCGTTTTTTCCCGTTTTGCAGGAAATACTCAGTCAAGCACGGCCGTTTCGGTCCGTGAGATGTGGTCCGTTTTTGTCCGTGCGCTCGTCCGTTTTTTTCCGTTTTGCAAGAAATCATCAATTAAGCACGCCCATTTCGGCTCGTGAGATCTGGTCCGTTTTTGTCCGTGCGCTCGTCCGTTTCTTCCCGTTTTGCCGCAATCCTCCTCTCCAGCCCGCCCGTTTCGGTCCGTGAGATGTGGTCCGTTCTTGTCCGTGCGATCGTCCGTTCTTTCCCGTTTTGCAGGAAATACTCAGTCAAGCACGGCCGTTCCGGTCCGTTAGACTTTGTCCGTTTTTGTCCGTGCGCTCGCCCGTTTTTTCCGTTTTGTGATGAATCCTCAGTTAAGCACGCCCGTTTCGGTCCGTGAGATGTGGTCCGTTTTTGTCCGTGCGATCGTCCGTTTTTTCCCGTTTTGCAGGAAATACTCAGTCAAGCACGGCCGTTTCGGTCCGTGAGATGTGGTCCGTTTTTGTCCGTGCGCTCGTCCGTTTTTCTCCGTTTTGCAGGAAATACCCAGTCAAGCACGCCCGTTTCGGTCCGTGAGACTTTGTCCGTTTTTGTCCGTGCGCTCGTCCGTTTTTTTCCGTTCTGCAAGAAATCCTCAGTTAAGCACGCCCGTTTCGGCCCGTGAGATCTGGTCCGTTTCTTTCCGTTTTGCAAGAAATCCTCAGTTAAGCACGCCCGTTTCAGCCCGTGAGATCTGGTCCGTTTTTGTCCGTGCGCTCGTCCGTTTTTTTCCGTTTTGCCGCAATCACCCTCCCCAGCCCGCCCGTTTCGGTCCGTGAGATCTGGTCCCTTTTTTTCCGTGCGCTCGTCCGTTTTTTCCGTTTTGCAGGAAATACTCAGTCAAGCACGCCCGTTTCGGTCCGTGAGACTTTGTCCGTTTTTCTCCGTGCGCTCGTCCGTTTCTTCCGTTTTGCCGCAATCACCCTCTCCAGCCCGCCCGTTTCGGTCCGTGAGATCTGGTCCGTTTTTGTTCGTGCGCCCGTCCGTTCTGTTTTTCTTCCGTTTTGCAGGAAATACTCATTGAGCACGCCCGTTTATGTCCGTGACATGTGGTCCGTTTTTGTCCGGTGTCGGAATCGGGAGTCGACTTGTATAAGTGTAAAAAGTTCGTCTTACGAATTGATTGAGCAGTAACTATTAATCCTCTGAGAAAATTCTATTATCCATGGATCTGAAGAAAAACAAAGCGCGTGATTCAAAGAATTATTATTCCAATGAGGTTCGCCCCAAAGTGAGTGAAATATTGATAATCTGGTATCGTGCAGAACCATCTTGTTCGAGACTAAGAGAATACTTTCGATGACTGTTGCCGAATTCTCCCGATCCTCTGCCTGGATTGGCTCAGAAATATTCTTACTGGAAATAGTTATGAAAAATTAATCCACTTTCAGAAATATTATAGTTTTCGAATTCTCATTTGCGTCGCGTTAAAATCACACACAGGTCAACAAAACGTGACTAGGACTAAACAATATATTCATCTCTATGAAATAAATTTTGTTGATGGATATTTTCAAACCAAATGCTTCACATATTGCAGAAATCTCAATAAAAAAGTTGCTCTGTACGTCGCGACGCTTCTTCCAGTTTTGTTAACATCGCTATTATATTCATCGAAATACGTTACCTATGATTTGTTACGTTATATGCTATACACTTGAAGTGCGGGCGCCTGTGTAGCTTGCGCCCGTAACAGATTTTACTTGAGTAAATATCTGTGCGGGGGGGGGGGGCTGATTTGATCATCTGCAGGCAATAAATGTACATAATCTGCGCGAATACGACCTGATGAAAATTCACTCAGTATTAAGATTATCGAATGGGATGCTCAGATTTCACTCCCTTTTTTTATTTGAGTAAAAGCAAGAGGTTTGAGAGTCGCAGACTCAGTAAATTGCCAAAACGAATAAACTCGTAACTTATCAAAATTCTGAGCTGCAGATCAAAATAAGAAGTCTGTACCCTCAAATTATGTATCATCGGGCATCACAAGTTAAAATGAAGAAACTGATCCTGCTCCATAAAATATAATCACTGTGTTATGAGTTGTAAGAGTCATGGTCCGGGGGCTGGGTAGGCTCCCGTATGCACTTCAAGGTGCGATCATGAAACCAACGTATTTTAACGTATTTTTTCGTGTAGAATCCAAATTTGTCGTTATTTTTTACATAAGTGGTGCAGATCACCTGCAAAAATGCATTTTTCTAATCTAAAACTTGTGTTCTCGTGAGCTTGTTAACAGCAGTCGCGTTTCATGGTTAAAAATCTATGCATGCATTGGAATTTTTCATCTGAAGTATCTGAACATCAGATCTGAGTCCCTTTGGAGCCATGTACAGGGTATTTGTCTCTGTAACCAGCGTTTAGTGTATTAAAAGTGACCCGCTGCACGAGATTTCTCGTCTCAAGCTCAATCCGATCGAACCAGCTCATTTTGGGGTTCAAAATTGATCTGACTTCGACATCCTCATATGACGATACCAAAAGCCCCCCCCCCCTTCCCATGCAATATACAGGGTGTACTTGCAAAAATACGGTCAACATTCATGGAACTGATCCGAGATAGACCTAGATGTATCGAACTCTACTTCATACATTATCTAATCGATACTTTCATTTGTCAACCCTGAATCAGATAATTGGCAGTTGCGAACTGGGTCATCAAAGAGCAGTGGTTCTAGTATTCTCACTTTCCGTATGGAAAGCGGAACTCCGCATGTCACTACTCTAAGCTTGCTAAGGTTACGGCAGATAAGGCGATGCGGTCACCGTGCAAGCTGAAAATCATTCCTATTTTTGTGCGATTCTCTTGCGACTCAGGCTAGACGACGAGTGGAAGAGTACTTGTTATCATCTATTTTGAATTCGTCCACTCATCATTTAGCTTAAATCGTTCGAAAATCGGGGGGAAATGAAAATGAAAATACGCCTATATTATAGGTTAAAAGGTTCCCGTGGCCACACTCTCCTCCGATATTCTCGCGATTTCTCCGATATTCGCCTAAACGGAGAGGAGACGAATTCAAATGAGATGATAACAGGGATTCGACAACTCGTCTCACACTTCGAATTATCAAGATTTTTTGGAAGATGTATTCTCAAGTTCCATGGTTGCGTCGCGTCGCACGGTGACCGCGTCGCCTTAACAATCAAACGAGTTTTGACAGGAAGATTAATCAGAAGGGTTGTTTATAAGTATTCACCGTGGATGATTGATAAAAATTGTATCCCGTTGAAAGATGTCTCCGCGACTTGCTGTTAGCAAAAAAAGTAATCTAATAAATAATCTAACTCATAATCTACCCCTGTCAATAGTCGTCCTGTTAAAATTGGTTTGATTGTTGTTTGCCGCAACCTTATTATAGCGACCTCAGAGTAGTGACATGCGGAGTTTCGCTTTTCATAAAGAATAGTATAATTCGATACAAGGGTGTAAAAACTACTCTTTGCCCGGTCAGAGCCGCGATAGGTATTACTCCCACCCATCGAACTATAGTTTTTGATCAACTGTGAGTGAAAGACGACATGTGCAAATAGTACGATCGCACAAAGTATGGAAAATTATATATATATCCATGCTCGCTGATAACTGCTAATTATCTGATTCAGGGCTGACAGATGGAAGAATCGATTAGATAATGTATGAAGTGGAGTTCGATACTAGGTCTATCTCGAATCAATTCTATAAATGTTGGCCGTATTTTTGCAAGTACACCCTGTATATTGCACGGGGAGGGGGGGGGGGGCTTTTGGTATTGTCACATGGAAATGTTGAAGTCAGATCAATTTCGAAGCCCAAAATGAGCTGATTCGATCGTATTGAGCCTGAGACGAGAAATCTCGTGCAGCGGGTCACTTTTTATACACTTAACGCTGGTTACAGCGACAAATACCCTGTACATGGCTCCGAAGGGACTCAAATCTGATGTTCAGATACTTCAGATGAAAAATTCCAACGCACGCAGAGATTTTTAACCATGAAACACGACTGCTGTTAACAAGCTCACGAGAACACAAGTTTTAGGTTAGAAAAATGGATTTTTGCAGGTGCTCTGCACCACTTATGTCAAAAACAATCACGAATTCGGATTCCACGCAAAAAAATACGTTAAAATACGTTGGTTTCATAATCGCACCTTGAAGTGCATACGGGAGCCTACCCAGCCCCCGGACTATCAGCGCGCTTGCGCGCGTGAAGAGTTTCTAGTGGAGATAATTCTGGAGGATAAGGTAAAATGCATTTTAGACACTTGGAAAATTTTCATGCGACTCCTTAGGTTGTGGAAAGTCTATATGATGGGTTCCATGCGGAAGCGACATGCGGGAAAGAGGTCATCCCTCACATTCTCTTCTAGCTTCTTTAAATCGGATCTGTGTACCAGATTAGGAATTTTGAACAAGATGTGAGGTCCAAAAAAAAATTTCCTGTTCCGTAGCTCGGAGATCCGTCGTGCGGAGATTCATCGTGTCCAAAACGATGCTTTTTCATTCAACAGAATGAGAATATATCGAGTTCTTTGACTGATATGAATTCTCAATTCGCGGCAAGTGAAGGGCATCAAAAAACCTATCAGAATCGCGTGAAATTTTTTTTGGTGACTTGGGAGCCTCCTCGACTAAAAAAGGTAATTTTCACTGAAACGTGAATTTTTTGAAAAATCATTCTTTGTTTACTTTGAAGCTCCCAAATTTGATGTTGTGTTTTTCGTTCTTGTGGAAAAAATAGGTTACAGACAGGACTGGAACGATCCGAGCGACTCTATGAGCCATTCCCTCAAACTCAATTCTTTCAGTGAGGGTGTGATTCCAATTAAAGAGCATGATATCCCATGACACATGACATGGTGCGCAACACGGCACACAGACTAACTCGCCGATGTTTGTTTTCACTCACAAAGCACTTCTGTTGACGATTTTCAAATTTGGGGTATTGAGAGAGCATGTTTGTAACGAAAACTCGTGATAGCGTATGAGAGAAAACGTTCCCGAACAGAAACGGGTATTATTGCATGAGGGCATTCCTTGCATGAGTCCTGGTGCCGACGGTGCGCCGTGTGTCCAAGGCATGGCATGCGCTTGGATGGAAGACATGCCCTAATGGCAGCCTCCTCTAATAGCTAAAGGCCATTTAAAGCGCACGAGCATCCATTGAGACTTTCGAGACCATTCTCAATGGAAACTGAGGTTATTCTTCACAAAATGATCACCTGCGGAGTTCAAATTAATCGGCGAGAACAGGATCTTGATCTCAATTGGGTACGGCATTCTATTAAATACATCGAATCAAAAGCACAAGACAATTCAACCCAGTTTCGTCTGCTGAAATGACACGTATACGAGATGTTTTTGGGACTCGGTCTTGAGTACGAAAAATTCAGACCACATAGATTTAACGTAGGATTGTCTCAATTTTAGAGATATGTAATGAACATCCCCTTACACTGGTATTCATAGTCGTTATAACCCGAGAGTTAAGAATTGATCAGCGGATTATAGTCCGCCCGCTATAATCCCAATCCTATGCTAAATCAAAATCAACTCGGGTAAAGACTTTTGAGGGATAGATCTTATGTAGAATTTCGCGCTGAATCCGAATCTGAATCGACCCGGGACGCCAAATGTCCCTGAAAAAAATGGCGGCGGGTCAAAGTTCAAAAACCATGATTTAGCAATTAATTCGAGAACTACGACTCGGACGTGAAAAAAGTTCCATTCAAAATTGAAGATCTTGTTAAAACGAACATTTTGAGATATTGCGGAAGTGAATGTGATCAAAATTGGATGAGCTAGAGCGAGTGAAAGTTTTGGCGTGGAAACGTGCGCGCGCGGGCCTGTGTCACCACCACTATATCTATATATACGCGCGCGTTGGCCCTAGTAGGGTGCCCTAATGGTAAAACTTTCACTCGCTCTAACTCAGCCAATTTTGATCACATTCACTTCCGCAGAATCTCAAAATGTTTGTTCGAGTAGATCTTCAATTTTGAATTCAACTTTTTTCACGTCCGACTCGTAGTTCTTGAAATGATCGCTAAAAACACGGTCTATTGAACTTTGACCCGCCGCCATTTTTTTCAGGGACATTTGGCGTCCCGGGTCGATTCAGATTCGTATTCAGTGCAAAATTCTACATAAGATCTATCCCTCAAAAGTCTTTACCCGAATTAATTTTGGATCTCCATTATAGCAAGCGGACTATTAGGCGCTGTAATCGGTGTGGCAGAAGAATGAATCATAGACTGTTTATTCAGCTCACATTGTCCCGATGCAGCAGAACACATCAGACTCGATGTCACTTTTTGTCCACGCCGATTACAGTGCCTAACCCGCGGATCAATTCTTAACTCTGGGGTTATAACGACTATGAATACCAGTGTTACAGTTGATCGTGAAGAGCTACATCCAAGTTATCAAAGGTATTATTGAGGGAATCGAGACCCATGTTCTGATCTCAGATAGAATTAGAGGGGAAAAAGATGGTCATTTTTGCCAAGTTTGGATTATGGGGAGAAAATGATGGAAGGGGAGAAACATACTGTGACATGAGTTGGAATGAGTGAGCTGAGTAATTGATTTGAGACATGAGCTGATATCCTCTTTTTGTATCGTGTAGAATTTTTTATACACGACCACGCAGGAAGGATGGTCGAATCACAGATTCTCCTGTCAAATTCGTGAGAAGATAGGAAGTCGGCGATTTATACGCCCCTCCCCCGTCCCTGGAATTTGATTGACTGAATTCGAACAAGAAAGTGTACTAGGGATAGGGAATCTTATTTCACTACTAATTTTTAGGTTTCATTCGCTCGCGCTATATGACGGACAAAAGCCAGCGAGTAGCAAGCGTTATGGAATCGTACGAGCGGGGCATGGGAATGAGGGGGGGGGGGGGTTGACTCACTTTAGATATCATCCATTGTATATGCTTGAGTGACAAACAAGGAATAGTGCGGTCGGAAGACACTGCATGCGACTCCCAGTTTAACGATATATGTAATGAAAACAGAACGGGGGGAACGAACAAGCCCGCATGGGCGAGGAACAGGCGTGCTTGACTTTTTCTTGCAAAACGGAAAGAAACGAACGAGCGCACGGACAAAAACGGACCAGATCTCACGGACCGAAACGGGCGTGCTTGACTGAGTATTTCCTGCAAAACGGAGAAAAACGGACGAGCGCACGGACAAAAACGGATAAGATCTCACGGACCGAATCGGGCGAGCTGGAGAGGGTGATTGTGGCTACACGGAAAAAAACGGACGAGCGCACGGACAAAAACGGACTACATCTCACGGACCGAAACGGGCGCGCTGGAGTGGGTGATTGCGGCAAAACGGAAAAAACGGACGAGCGCCCGGACGAAAACGGACCAGATCTCACGAGCCGAAACGGGCGGGCTGGAGAGGGTGATTGCGGCAAAACGGAAAAAAACGGACGAGCGCACGGACAAAAACGGACCAGATCTCACGGTCCGAAACGGGGTGCTTAACCAAGGATTTCTTGCAAAACGGAAGAAAAACGGACGAGCGCACAGACAAAAACGGACCAGATCTCACGGACCGAAACGGGCGTGCTTGACTGAGTATTTCCCGCAAAACGGAAAAAAACGGACGAGCGCACGGACAGAAACGGACCAGATCTCACGGGCCGAAACGGGCGTGCTAAACTGAGGATTTCTTGCAAAACGGAAAAAAACGGACGAGCGCACGGACAAAAACGGACCACATCTCACGGACCAAAACGGCCATGCTTGACTGAGTATTTCCTGCAAAACGGAAAAAAACGGACGATCGCACGGACAAAAACGGACCACATCTCACGGACCGAAACGGGCGGGCTGGAGAGGGTGATTGCGGCAAATTGGAAAAAAACGTCGAGTCGAACGGACAGAAACGGACATTGAGCTTGCAAGCTCTTCCCCTTTTTGTCAAAGAGCCACACGGACGCGCACGGAAAATGTCCGTTTTACACGTACTCCCGAGGTTTTTTACACGGACTCTACACGGGAGGTGTGCGAATAACCACTTCCTTCTGAATTTATCTTCTTCTTATTATTCATGCCAACCATGTATGCTTCATTCACAAAGTGATAGTGAACCCCTATGTACTTAGAATTCTTAGTGAGGTTACCGAATTTAGCTATACTTATAGCACCTGAGTTATCTTCATATACGTTAACTGGCTCATCATTATTGCAATCAAATATTTTCAAAATTCCTTTTAAAGTTTGATCTCACTAACTGTTCCTGATAAAGCAACATATTCAGCATAAGTAGAAGCTTTTGTAACACTTCCTTGTTTTGTGGATTTCCAATGAATGACGTTACCATAAAATCTTGAAGCGCAACCTGTGGTAGACCTTCTGTCTGTTGAGTCGCCTGCCCAATCAGCATCTACATAACAATCTAAAACTTCACAACTCTCTTTTCTGGTGAATGTCAGCTTCAGGTCTTTTGTACTATAGAGATATTTTAAAACTCTCAGAGCATACTTGAAGTGTGTCTCGTCACAACAATTTTGGAATCTCCTCAAATAGTTTACACTATAGCTTATATCTGGTCTAGTTCCAGCACTTACATATGCCAAAGCACCTATCAAATTCCTGTACCCAATATTATTCATTCCATACTCAGCTTTGTGTAATTTGGGATTTGCTTCCATCGGTGTTTCATATGTCTCACGAGGGACACCCAGGGGTTGTGGAACACGGATTTTGCTGAAACTCTGGGGATAGTCTCCTTTTACCGTCAAAAGATGAAACCCAGCCCAGCACTTGCAAATGCCCAACCGTTTTCGAGCTGCAGCTTATAACATTAGCATTACGAGTATATCTATATATATTTTTCTTGAAAATGGGCCTATATGGGCAATACTAATGTCGTAGGCTGTAGCTTGAAAACTGTCCGGCATTTGCAAGTGCAGCTCTGGGATTCACCTTATGGTGGTAAGCGGAGACTATTCCCAGAGTTCCAGTCAAATCCGTGCCCCACAACCCCTGGGTGATCCTTGTTAGCATCCTGAATTCTGTATTTTCTACCAATAGATTCAATGTAACTTTCCTGATCTAAAGTCATCTTCCCTGATTCTATGTCATCCTCAATATTGATTCCCAAATAACTTTTGACTTGACCCAAATCTTTCATTTTGAACTCTTCACTCAACATGTTCTTGACTCTATTGATTTTACTCTTGTTCTTACAGCAAATAAGCAAATCATCTACAAAAATTATGATATAAATTGTCACATCCTCCAAAATCAAATAATACAATCAGAAATCATATTTACCCTTCTTGAAGCCTAGTTCTTGTAAAAACTCATCAAAACAATCATACCATTTCCTAGCACTTTCTTTCAATCCATGAAGTGCTTTTATAAGCTTACAAACTCTGTTCGTACCATCTTGGTAACCCTTCGGTTGCTTAATATACACCTCTGAAGTAACTTTACCATTTAAAAAGCTGTCTCTTCATCCATTTGTTCAACATAAAATCCATTTCGACAACAATAAGATAATAAGATTTTCAAAGTCATCATTTTTGCTACCTGTGAATGAATATCTTCAATCATCTTGTTTTGTTGGTACCTTGAAACAACTTACCTTACTTTGTGAACATTCCCTGGTTTCTTTGTGAATATCCATTTAACATATAGAGCTTTTGCCTCCTCTCGTAATTCAACATATTCATAAGTTCCATTCTTTTTCAAACAAGGCACATCAGCGCTACAATAATTCACATAGATCACATTATTATACAGAAGAATTCCCATCTGAATTTGGTTTTCTTTGCCTGGTTAATCTCCTCAACTCTTAAACATCATTAGCTGTTCTGTTTTCGTTTTTGTTTTCATTTTTACCTGAACAATTTTCATCATCATTTTCAGAATCTGACTGGGGCTCATCTTCTGATTCTGTTACATTTAATGGATGAATTTATCGTTCTTTCGAGCCACTTGTAATGACCGCGCTCAGGCGGCGATCACAGTTTGACAAATGTCAAACTGCGACCTTCGAGGCTCCACTTTCATAGTGGCTGCATCACGAAGGGATTTTTATTTTTTTGGATTTTTTAATTTTTTATTGAAAGATTGACAAAGAGATGGAAAAATTCTTCCTCGGGCGGGACTTGAACCTCGCAATCTCCGGTACTCCGGACCGGCGCCTTAACCTCTTCATCTATTTGTCCACATACGTGGACGCATCTTTGGATGATGCCAATAGATTCCACTCTCAAGATATCGCAAAAATTTTTGTGGGGCTTTCTTTTCTCGCTCAAAATCAATGATTCATTCGAGTTTATTCTTCGGTAAACTCATTTCCACTACTTGTTTGAGGCAAATTCATTGTATTGGAAAATTCAATTCTTCGAAAAAGCTAAAACTTGAGCTCAATACTTGAATATGAGGTCTGAAAATCATGTAGAAGGATTTGAATATACTCTCCGAGTACACCAAACTATTGCCACAAGGAAGGATACATAATGTTGAAGTATACGAAATAACGAGCCTCGTGAAGTCTGGCCTCATACGTGTACACCGTGCATTCGAGGAATTCGGGCGAGCCAGTTTGTCCAGAGTATATGGAGAGTTTAAATACATGAACGTGTAGAGTTTTTGTCGTCGTACTCTTTGCCATGATCACTTTACGGGAATTGATTATGATTAGGACTTTTCAGGAAATCATTCATGTCCGAGTTTTTATATAGTTATGATGTATCGACAATGAGGATGAGACTGCGAGGAATAGTCTCACTATGAAAATGTCATGTTATGAGACTATGTCATACGTTGTTTAGTTCTTATTCATCAAACTGGGGCAGTCAAATTCGATCTATGATTTCTTTCCATGACTCCACGGTGTCCACATACGTGGACATGGTCAAGAATACAATATAATGATGAATTCTTTCATCTGTTTGAAGCTCAGAGAACTTTTTAACGTTAGAGTTGGTGAAATTCATCGAGAAATATTTTTTTCTACCACGGGAAATAGGCGCGTGCACGAAGAGGTTAACCAATTAGACCACCGAGGCGATTGCGTATTCACTCGCTTGGGGAAGCCTTCTCTCATCTCTTGTGCCAATTTTTCAATGCGGTCAATCAAGGAACCATGACCATTCAAATATGCAAATTATGCCGATAAGGTAGATCTCATCGATATTTCGACTCTATCGCTCGATTTGATGGAATTACATTTAATGGATGAATTTATCGTTCTTTCGAGCCACTTGTAATCACCGCGTTCAGGCGGCGATCACAGTTTGACAAATGTCAAACTGCGACCTTCGAGGCTCCACTTTCATAGTGGCTGCATCACGAAGGGAATTTTCATTTTTTTGGATTTTTTAATTTTTTATTGAAGATTGACAAAGAGATGAAAAAATTCTCCCTCGCGCGGGACTTGAACCTCGCAATCTCCGGTACTCCGGACCGGTGCCTTAGCCAATTAGACCACCGAGGCGATTGCGCATTCACTCGCTTGGGGAAGCCTTCTCTCATCTCTTGTGCCAATCTTTCGATGCGGTCAATCAAGGAACCATGACCATTCAAATATGCAAATTATACCGATAAGGTAGATCTCATCGATATTTTGACTCTATCGCTCGATTTGATGGAATTATACATTTAATGGATGAATTTATCGTTCTTTCGAGCCACGTGTAATCACCGCGCTCAGGCGGCGATCACAGTTTGACAAATGTCAAACTGCGACCTTCGAGGCTCCACTTTCATAGTGGCTGCATCACGAAGGGATTTTTTATTTTTTTGGATTTTTTACGGAACGATAAATTCATCCATTGGAACGATAAATTCATCCATTAAATGTAATTTCATCAAATGGAGCGATAGAGTCAAAATATCGATGAGATCTACCTTATCGGTATAATTTGCATATTTGAATGGTCATGGTTCCTTGATTGACCGCATCGAAAGATTGGCACAAGAGATGAGAGAAGGCTTCCCCAAGCGAGTGAATACGCAATCGCCTCGGTGGTCTTATTGGTTAAGGCGCCGGTCCGGAGTACCGGAGATTGCGAGGTTCAAGTCCCGCCCGAGGAAGAGTTTTTTCATCTCTTTGCCAATCATTCAATAAAAAATTAAAAAATCCAAAAAAATAAAATTTCCCTTCGTGATGCAGCCACTATGAAAGTGGAGCCTCGAAGGTCTCAGTTTGACATTTGTCAAACTGTGATCGCCGCCTGAGCGCGGTCATTACAAGTGGCTCGAAAGAACGATAAATCCATCCATTAAATGTAATTTCATCAAATCGAGCGATAGAGTCAAAATATCGATGAGATCTACTTTATCGGTATAATTTGCATCATCTTCTGATTCATTTGAACCAATGCAAATAGTATCCCTTTCAATAATGTCAGTATGGGTGGCGATTCTGATTCGATTATCAATCAAAACTTTGTATCCAACATTAGTGTACCCAATTGAAATTCCTAATACAGCATTCTTGTGCCATTTGGAAATTCTTTCAGCCTCTGGTATTCTAACAAAGACTTTACTTCCATACATTCTTGAATGTTCCACATTTGGTTTCATACCAGACATAATTTCAAAAAGTTTTTTATCTTAAAAATGTTCGCTAATGTTTTATTTTCCAAATAAGCAGCTGTCAAAATAACTTGAGGCCAATATTTTTTCTCCAGTTTTGCTTCATCTGATAAACATCTTGCTATCTCTATGATGGACCTGTTATATCTCTCTGCAGTTCCATTCAATTCATGAACTAGCGGACTGCCTCGCTCGCTAACGCTCGCTCGGCTACATTTTGTTTGGTACTATCGTTTTCTAGGTGAATACCAAGTTTTCTTCTCACCCCATTCCACAATTCATACGATTGATTCAGAAAATCAATGGTGCACTCGGGAACAAGGTGAACTGCAATGAGATATTGATTAGCGGCCATTCAAGACCTTTCGTCTCACTCGCATCTAATGGGTTATCCCATGAGTGCGAGTGACACGACAGATCTCGAACGGTCACTGGCCGTCACAGCCATTGCAGGTCACCTTGTTCTCGAGTGTACCAAATGAAGTGTAGCCGATCGAGCGTCAGCAAGCGAGGCAGTACCGCTAGTGATTACTGAACGGAGGGGAAAATAACGGAAGAATAATCTGAAGAGATGAAAAGACCATAAATTGGAGTTCTAATACAAAGATGGTTAGAAGATAATCAAAAGATGACGTTCAGATAGAGAGATAATCAGAAGATAACTTCAAGATAATTCCATATGATAAGATAAACTTAGATAAGATAGGTTCTCAGATCCACGCGACATCGATGATTATCAAAGCCGATATAGGGTGCTGAAAGAACTATATACGAAGCGAAGGTGCTAAGTAGCGCCAGTCCGTCTCAAACCATCGTAGGGTGAGGTCGATGGCGCTCCTGATACTCAAGGAGTCACTTCGGGAGCTAAACACCAGAAGATACGAAAACAGTCAAGGAGGATCATAGAAGGCTGCACTGGTAAGTAGTTACATTCATCTTTCAAATAATAGTAATTATAATATCAATCAATTATTTATCAATTAATAGGCATGGAATGTTTCATCTCACACACACACACAAACGCACTCACACTCACTCACACATACATACACACACTCCCACACATATAAATTCAACTACACTTCACATTCCACGAACATGAAAATGAATTCAATCATTCTATAGAACAATAGTATGAAAAAAAAAAAATATATATATATATATAGATTTATTTATTTTGCAGCATCTATCAGTATAGCAAGGCGCTCTGCAAGTAGCTCACCATTAAGGCGATGCGGTCACCGTGCAACCCGGAAATTATATCTTATTTGGATGTAAATCAAAAAATTTTCTCGAAACGAAGTTGGAGACGATTTGTCCATTACGTATTATCATCTGAATTGTGGTGGACAACTCATTATTTGTCACGAATCACAAGGCTATCACTAATAAACGAGAATAACTTGCCCGCGGGTACTTTTTAACCTACAAATTGGCACATTTTCGTTCACAAAACTCTCAAAATCTAGTCCGATTTGGGCCAAACGAAGAGTTATCCAGGCCAAGTTAGATGATAATAAAGCCTGGATAACTCGTCGTTTAGCCCATAATGGAAAAGATTTTGAGAGTTCTGTGAACAAAGTTCAGCGTGCACGGTGACCGCATCGCCTTAAGGCCGCGAAGAAGATTGACTCACCACTGGGCTACTCAAGGATCATCATAGAAGGCTGCACTGGTAAGTGATAACATCGATATTCTAAATAATATCAATCAATAATATTAATTAATAAACATGAAATGTTTCATTTCCCACACACACTTAGACTCACTCACTCAAATACACACACACACTCACACACATACAAATTCAACTACCACGTACACTTCACATTTCTCTAACACACAAACAAATTTAATCATTCCGTGGAACAATAGTATAATATATATATATATATATATATCGGTTCATTTGTTTTGCAGCATTAATCAGTGGCAAGGCGCTCCGCGAGCAGTTCACCATTAAGGCCGCGAAGGAGAATGACTCGGCCACTGGAGAAGTCAAAAAGTCTCAAACCTTGGGGCCAGCAGCGGTAAATAAGAATATAAAGCTAGTACAGTGAGGTAATAGTAACTTGAATATTGAATAAAATTCTAAAATTCTTGAAAATTTGAAGAGTTTGACTGAAATATTAGAGATTAAATATCATGATCTTGTGAATAGATGTGTAGCTAGAAATGTAGAACCATATGATACAACTATATTGAATTTCAAAATGTTGTACTAGAATGAATCCAAAATGCTAATAAAAATCCTAAAGAACGGGGAATTCACCCGTCCCTACCCCCTCGTGTCAATTTATTTTACAAATATAAGATTCAGGTATCAATACAGGGAAACATTGAGTAAATGAAGATCATAGATTTTCTGATCAGGTTTCGAAGTTTTTTATTCTTTCAATCATAATGGCAACCAATTCGCAGTTGGATATCATGTTCTAATTACATTCTCAAAAGACCACAACGATAGGACAGTTAGATTAAAGAGTTGGTAGATTTCCAATTTATTACCAAATTTGCTCCAATTTGAATTCATAGAAAGACGTGACATATACATACGAAGAATCCAATACTTGACAATCGTCTGCGGAAGGGTGCCTTACAAAAGTGCTGAGGTATTGCCAAGTATTAGGTGTTCTTATTAGCTGACAGACGGATCCCAATATAGAATTTCAGCCCAATCGAATCCCTGTAATCCTGAGTCATTCTACATACATCCTTTGAAGGTTCCCTGTTAGCAATGACTCATCCATAGAATTATTTATTCTATTGTAAGCTTAAAATTATGGGCTACGAACAGACATACTCAGACTGTTTTAAAAAATCAAAATGTTTCATTAAAAGTAGCTGAAATACTTATCTCAATTCAATTTTTAAATATTCTCGAAAAAATTCTCTTCAAATCATATAACATGATGATACTACATAAAGTATAGATATATATCACCCCAATATATATATATATATATATATATATAAATCTTTCAGATCGAGAGATATTGGTTCATCAAAGTTGGATCAGATGAATTGTAGTTATAAAGAAATGATTGAAGTGATTTTAGGAATTTGGAATGTAGATTTCAGAAGTAATAATTGATTGGATTTGGACTTTTAGAAATGATCAATTTGACTTTAATAGTTTCAAGATGAATGGAATATTCGATTGTAAAATCTTCAGAAAATAATAGCGTATAATTAGAAAATGAGTTTTGGATTTATTTAAACCAAATTCTAATGTCTTGAACAAAATATGGAACCTTAATATCTAAATACAATTTGCGTGACTTAAAATTAGAGGAACTTACAGAACTACTCGAGAGATGATACTCTTCGAGGCAGGAACGTATAAGCAGGTGAGAGCAAATTCGGAGGTGGCCTTAATCAGCTGAGGCGGATAACGTCGGCCTACTTTTCGACGGGATCAAATCAAGCTTACGAGTCCGCACTTCTATATGACTTTATCGTGCGTTTTCTACGCGCACTTAGGTGAGTTTGAGTGACTTTGGGACACACGCAGCCTACTACTGGCAGAGCTTTGTCACAGACTAAATCGAAGAATGAATGTTGATGTTCCAATTTATACGTGCGGACACAAGTTAATTTTGATGATTCGACTGAAAAAATGATTTTAAAAGTGTTCTACTTAAGATTGTATCACATGTAACACATGTGTTACAATGCTGGCAGAGCTCTTTGTTGAATTTCTCATGGTCTGTTACACATGTAACATTTACATGTAACATGTGTAACATCCAGTTACTGGCTAATGCTTTGATTCTGCTGATTTACTGACCTGCTTACACGTTCTCTGCTGATCAAGTCGAAATAATATTTCTCCATGTTGAGAAACATTATTTCAACTGTTGCATCGTCTGGGACTCCACGCCTCCCCTGTCAGTCCATTCTCGTCCCGAGAATGTGACCGGGCCGGCAGAATTTGAAAAATGATATATACAAAATATTTTCATGCTAAGTTTCCTAAAAAATAAATTTCTCTAGTTGTGGATGATCAAATCTACAGTAAGTTTTTGTTAAATAATGGATAGAACTTTGATGTTTATATATTTTGGGAATATTCGGACTCGTGATATTTCCAGTGTATGTGTGAGGTCGTGTGCATGTATGTGTGCGTATCTATGGAGGCGTACGTGTGACTATTCTGTCGAGGTTTATTGTTGTTACGGTCTTACACCTCATACACTTGAATTCGCTAACCTCGAATTTTCTTATACATGAATACTCAATTTGGTTCTTACCGCAGCCCTTGCACGGTAACCACCTCGTTGGGAGTCCATCATGGTAATGCCTACACAAATAACACCAGAGGCCTTTGAGTTTTCTGCTCCTTTTATTCTCCCTATGTTTCTGAGTTCTCCGCTTCTGATTTGCTTTCTTCTTTTCCGCCTTTTGTTGTTCAGAGCTTACATATGACAGGTAGAAGGTCGTAGTTTCTGGTTCCCTAATATCGCTATAGTTATTATCCATGGCCCTGTTAGGTTCATCTTCCGGTTCTTGCGATTGAGTGCAAGCTGCAATTTCTTGCGACATGACGATGAGCGGATCAGTATCCATCCTTTCCTCTGGGTGTGGTGGAAGCAAGATGTTTTGATTCTCCAATATCTTTGATAGTGATGAATTCATATTGAGGTGTGTTCTCATTGCTTGAGTGTGGTTTGCAGATGATGTATTGAGCCCCTGTTAGAGGGGCATCACTCAATATTCGCAGACGGGGTACTCGTGGCGCTTGTTGTTCGCTTGTGCCCTGCGTTGGGGACCGAGCCATTTGGGCATCCGTATCGGGACGGTCTTCTCTGTTTGGTGGTGTTACACTCGACGTAGTTGTCGGAGAGCCATGCGGTGCGGCGACGACGGGAAGTATTGTGGGTAACATACTCACCGTGTCGTCCGCTATGCTAGCTGCGCGCGCCGAGTGTAACACGTTGCCACGTGTGTCTGTCGCAGCGGACGTTTCTCCTCGAGCAGGTAGCCTGGCGAGGGGGCGGAGGTGGGTGGTATTGTATGTAACATACTGGTTGTGTCGTCAGCTAGGCACGCCGTGCTCATTGAGTGTAACATACCACGTGCTTGTGTTACAGCGGTCGCTTGTGGAGTATCCTCAGGAGAGCGACGTGGCGAGGGGGCAGGCGGCGGTGTAGCCAATACCCCACCTGTTGCACCCTGTAACATCATGTTACACACGCTCGGGGTATGGGCAGATTCCCTTGGACTTGTCACTGGTTCACAAGGAAAGTTCATTTCACTATCACTTGTGTGGCAAGCTTTAATACCACGCGTATAGTGTTCGCTCATCATGCAGTCCATCACATTCCTTACAGAGACACTTGCATCCCGCACTCCCTGAATAGTTTGTGTTGTGCTAGTAGTATTATTCTCGTTGGTTTAGGTGTTTGATGATGAAAAAAGCAGTAATAGGTACACCCTGCTGTCATTGTCTTCAATGCCATACAAATTGAGGAAGGCCCTATATAATTCTACTGATTTCTCCAATTTATCGATTTTCATAATGAGATCCTGTCGGGCTGCATTGAACAGCACTTTAGCCATTCTCACATGCTCCTGGTTGTTATCTAGGAGGATTTTGAAGTTAGTATTCAAGATATCGAGGTGGTGTTCCATTTCACTGTGATTTTTTGCGCACGAGGTACTAATCTTGAATGGCTCATTAGCACCCTGTGCATTAGGCCTCTATCCAATGATGTCGGTAAGTGTTATGTTAAAATTTAGCTTCAAACGGTCCTGGTATTGCCATCTCTTGGTTGCATGTGGTTAGCGAGTGCATTATCGACTGCAGTAGATCGGGAAAAGGGAATGGTGGCGTTATCTCTTGTTCACTTGTATAGTGCATGTGCCACGCCCTGATCCATCGGGCTTTGGAACGTCCCGGCGCATTCTTCATGTTCTGCGCTAACCCGCTGGAACGTAAATTTCTTATGGCCCTGTACCGATGACTTGACGGGTTTTGTAAATTCGTTCGATTATGTGTATTTGTGATTGTTGTATGAATGTATTATATAATATTAATACAACTAAATTGAAATTTCAGATTAGTCCCAATTCAAAGAAAATTTCAAACTGATCTTTCAAGTAAGAAATGCTGCAACTTGACAATAATATTCAAAATCCATTTTTGGAATGTGAAATTTTCAATATCACTTAATGCCAACCACAACTAGCTGGTTTTCCATCCGGAACATGATGAAACTATGACAATTGAACATTTCGGATTATTAAGACTAAATAAAATATTACATATATATCGGTATATGTTATATATATATATAGATATATGCTCATCATACGAATATAATATGAGTATAATATATAATGTATAAAAAGAAATGTTATATATATATAAATATACGGGTATATACGCATCATCAATAATATAGCTCCAGAATCGTGGATCCTTTTTTTTCTTTGGTCTTATAAAATTTGCATACGTGCTATCATTATTCATAATTATTTTCCCGAAAATGATGTTCCTTGAAGAATATTGTATATCTTATAGTCGTGAGAAAACTCATATAATTTTGATGAATAATTATTTATCATTATCTCAAAGGTATATACAACTATTATTAATGAGAATTTTCACCAATATCATAAAATACAAACCAATCGAACAAGTTCTTGCTACTATAGGGGATAATTTAAAAATTCCCTACAGCAAATTTTATAATTTTGGGAATCTTGAGCAATGAAAATAAATATGAGTTTACAGCTTGCCTCATGTTCTAACTCATATCTAGTCTTCCTTTTTCGGGTAAGTAATGAACTATCGCACATATTTCTGATTCTAAAGTCATTCTTTTCTTATAGCCCTAATAGATAATTATCATTTTCCTAAAATCAAAAAGCTCAATCGTTCCTGAATATAGTACTTTTGGTAATCTGGAATTATTTTGTTGGAATAAGGTGCCATTAGGTCTATGCATGTGAATTTGGGAAGACTTTGAGGTGCAACTGAATTGTGCTGACGCTGCATTAGAAACTTGACTCTCCCAAGTTCCTTAATAGTCAGTTTGTCGTGGTCTGGTATGTCGGGGCGGAATTTAGTGTAAATGGTTCGTTTATTCAGTGATTGTCAATATTGTCCAGTCAATCATTATGAGACGGAAAATTTTCAATTCTAGAGGAAGAGTATGGAGCGTTAATGCTACGTGATACCGCGGCCACGATATCAATGGGTAAATGTGAGTTACTTCAGAATACTTAACGTGGAAATTTGAAACGTACGCTTTGGAATAATTGCAATTTTCAGTTTGACAGTCGAAAAAAAATGTTTTGTTGACAAACATTGGGAGTGACAAATCATGCTAGGTTTGAGATGAATCGTGTGTGAGTGTACAACAGGTCAACAGAGTGTTACACAGGTAACAGGATGTTATATGAGTTACCGGAATTACAAAGTGTAACATGGCTAACAGCAAGTTACAGCAATAACAAGTGTTACAGGGGTAACAGGAAGTTACGGGAGTAGCACAGTGTTACATGAGTTACAAAACTCGAACGTGTGATTTAATACCTTTTTGAGACTGATATGGATTTTACGGAAGATTGTTCATGGGGAGCGTGATAAGGGGTAACACGCCGTTGCAGGGGTAACAAACTATTCCAGCAGTAACAGAGTGTTCCATGAATTACAAAACTCAAGTCGTGTTTCTGAGTTATCCGAAGGTATTTGCGAAACCATGCAAGAAATTTGGAAGTTATGAATATTAACGCGCCACGAAAGGATAAGTTTATGTTGTTCGGATGAATTTCTTGAAAATAGACCAGCGCACGGTGTTCCTGAAGCGCTCGAAAGTTTTGCAAAAATGACGGAGAAAACTGGATACGCTATCATCTTCCTCTCGTTTTCCCGTTTAAGAATCCGTTTCGACCGAAATCGGATCTGCTTTGACATTAATATGCGGGGGAAAATGTGGAAACCCCATATGATCACGTGTATTTTGGTTAGCCTTGATAATAACTCGGCGGGCAAAGATATAGCCAGTTTCTGATTCAATGTTTCTGGGCAGGTTACAGGAGAAGTAACTTGTATTTTCATAGCAAATTTTCCGTAGAATTAGCTGGTCAAACTCATTTTTTGATATCTGGAATCGTTTTTAAGATGCGGAGGAAATGGCGCGAGAACTGTCAGCAGAACTCGATCTGGCAGCAACGCTTGGGCTCATGAGTGCATTCGGCAACAGAGTATGGAGGTCTAAATAACGGGCTGATTCATCATTTCCTGACGTATATTCTCATGTAAAATCCAAATTTGAGGTCCGTTTCGATCCTACTTCCTAGGTTACCATTTGAACTCCGGAAAACTACCAAGATTTCCCAAGATCCATCAAAATTCCGCAGAACATAAGTTGGAGAAGTAGGTTTGAGGTACAATCTAGGTATGTTTTCAGATTATTTTACCTTTGTGATCATATTCAGCAGACTAAGCAAACTCGAACGAACTCTCTGCGGAGATGTCCTGTCTCGTTGCAGAAAAATACCTCCTTGATCGAGATAGACTGGGAAACTTGGCTGAGAATCGAAAAAGTGATGGATCTTGGGAAATCTTGGTAGTTTTCCGCAGTTCAAATGGTAACCTAGCAAGTAGGATTGAAACAGACTTCAAACTTGGATTCTACATGGAGATGTCAAGGAATAATGAATCAGTCCGTTATTTAGACCTCCATATCCTGTTGCCGAATGCGCTCATGAGCCCAAGCGTTGCTGCCAGATCGAGTTCTGCTGACAGGTCTCGCGCCATTTCCTACGCATCTTAAAAACGATTCCAGATATCAAAAAATGAGTTCGACCAGCTAATTCTACGGGAAATTTGCTATGAAAATACATGTTTCTTCTCCTGTAACCCGCCCAGAAACGTTGAATCAGCAACTGGCTATTTCTTCACCCGTCGAGTCATTATCAAGGCTAACCAAAATACACGTGATCATATAGGGTTTCCACACTTTTCCCTGCATAGTAATGTCGAAGCAGATCCGATTCCGGTCGAAACGGATTCTTAAACGGGAAAACGAGAGGAAGATGATAGCGTATCCAGTTTTTTCGTCGTTTTTGCAAAACTTTCGAGCGCTTCAGGAACACCGTGAGAGTGGTCCTGTATAATTTAGAGATTGGTCTTGACGTCTCCGGGATTGCACGAGAAAAAGTTGAGAGTTATGGGTGAATTCTTTCTCACGAAGGGTTCGGAATTCCAATGATGCAGGAGTTGGATCCGAGTTCTGAGCAAATTTCTCCCTATTACTCGAGATTTTGAATGGCTCAAAAATGAACTGTGAGGAACGTTCCATCCATGGATCAATTTATATACGGAATCCAAACTCCATTGAGATTTGCAATGAATCGTATGTGATGTTACAAGAGTAACAGAGTGTTACAGGTCAACCGAGTGTTACAGGGGTATCAAGGTGTTACAGCTGGAGTTGGGTGTTACATATGTAATAGGATGTTACATATGTAATCTCCCATGATGGGATGTTACACATGTGCGATACGTGGTCGTCAGAGTGTGCTTGTCGGATTTTCTCCGGAACTCGTCGTGTGGAATTTTAACACCAATAATACTCCATCCTTGAGAGAACGAAATTTATTTCGTCGTCTATTTGATCATTGATTCGAAGATTTGAGATTTGAGTTCTTTTGAAGAATACGGAATAGAATGATGTTGGATTGATTAATCTCCATCGAGCATATGGAGTTCAGAAACATACCTTAAGAGTTGCAAAAACTTAATACGCCATCATTAGGGATTAAATTTTGATCTCTCAATGGGCACTACGAAATCGAAGGAGTCTACTTTCGCATAATTTCGTTGGCGGCTTGGATTCCCTGGATTCTGAACACAGAAAAGGAAAGGATTGTGGCGGAATTCCTTCGCCAGAGGTTCGAGGTGTTAGTTGTACTTGAATGGTGCTTATATTTTGAAATGACCTCTCCATTGAACTTCTAAATGGTTGAGAGTGACCTGTTCTGAGTGACACGTACTTTGAAAGAGTGTTTCCCGATGAGCATTTAGAGATGGAATAAGGTTGGAACCTCCTTCGTATCTTTGATTTGAAGGAACTTTTGAGATATTCATCAAATGATCGTTCCCGGTCAATGAATCTTGAAGTAACTGTGTTGAAACGATTTGCATCTGTGTAAGAGAGGGGTGTCACAGAGTCTCGTGGTGTGGTTGAGACATGGAGGAGTATGTCATTTTCAATATTGCTTGGGTTTTCAAAGGTGATGGGCGTCTCAGAGTCGATTGGCAGATGTATCTGCTCGGGACACTGGTTGAGTGAGATGTTATCACTCGTGGTATCTGTTGGTTCACGTCTATTATCGTCGCCATGAGGTATGATGTCAGAAGATATTGGCGTTTATTCATGGTTTACAAGTTCAGGCTGTCCAGTGGTGCAAATTTCGTTTGTGGTGTTAACGAGAATCGGAGTTGATTGGGGATCTTGTCGAATATTACTGACTTGAGGCTCTTTGGGCTCGGAAACGTCAGTTTTTGTTATTGACTCGTGGTGAGAATGGGGTAAATTTCCATATGTTTTCAAAAACTTTGATAGATCAGTTTTGGTTATGAAGAATTGTGTTGGATTCGAAACTAATAAATGCATCTTGTATAGAGTGGATGGCTTCCTGGCGATCGAATTTGAGTATAAGACAAGGACAATTTGAAGTTGTGAATCAGGGGGGAGTTTGCTAAAGTAAAAACTTTTGGCAATTTCATCGAGGTTTCTATGAAGTTGGTAGTATACTGGGTCAGATGAAAAGTGAGTACTTGTGAGAATATAGTAAGCATCTTCAAGTATTGAGAATAGCCTTTCGTAGTTTGCATCACGATCATGGCTGAGCTTTGGACCACAATCTAGTGATTTTTGGCAATATTTCTCGAAAAATGGGGTGTATAAGAAACACTTCACTATGTGTTTCACAATTTCGTCTACTGTAGAGATTCGGAAGTTCTTGAATGCATGATATGCTGGTCCAGAAAGATTGCTAAGAATGAAGTCTACTAATAAATTTCCTTCGCAAGTAGTGATAGATTTTGCTTCTGTGATTTTTTGTATGAGAAAATGTGGGTCAATATTATAGCCTTCAAATATTGGCAGATCTAGATCAAAAAATTGGGAATTCATTTTTGTGAGATTAGTATCATTGTATTTTTAGAAAAATTTCGTTCAGAGCCATGACTGGTAGTGGCGAATTGGATGTGAGAAAGTGCGGAATCAGCACATCGTGAGTCGCGGTCGGTGTAGTTGACCGGCGTGTCTGTCAGGTGTGTCACAATCAGGAGGTATGTTTGAGTCGGTAAATGAGGTCGATAATTCCAGTGTGTTGAACTTGGGAGTGAGAATAGTTATGTGCAACTAAAACTGTTCCCCACAAGGGATGCCAAAATGTTATGACTCGAGCGGAGGGCTCGGGGTAACAAATAAATCATTTGAGTTCGTGTGAACAGCTTACGGGCGGACTGCCCAGTTGCACCTACCTATTCTCTGTTATTGCGTTGAGGCTTCCGACTGGTTGTATATATATATATTGCTGGTCTCTGGTTGCATATATATATATATATACTAGGGGGGGGGCAAGCCCCCCTGCTCGCTCCGCTCGCCAACCCCCCATTTTTATTCGATCTCATTTGATAAAAATGAATAAAACTATCATCTATTATCTGGAAAACCCCAAAACCATGTGATTATAAGAACAATACAATTTTCAATATAACGTTTATGTTGGAAAAATCGAAACTCGAAAGGATTTAAAAATTGTCACACGGATTTTTTGAATTTTATTATGTAAATCGTGCGCCAACGTTGTGCCGATATCAGCGAGAGAAGAATCATGAAAATTTCACATTGAGTAATGAATCAAGGATGTAGGAATTATAGTTGGATATTATCCGATTTCTTCGAGAATCTATGAAGAAAAGAGTCCATCAATCATATTGGACTTTCAGAGGTCTGGACGAGGCGGCCAATGAACGAACTGCATTAGGTTTAAGTTCAACAAAACGCACTAGCGAGGTTTATTGATAAAACACTGCTATGATAGTACACAGACGTCTGATCATATAGAATTCACTGGTAAACCGAAAATATGCTTCTAGAGAAAGATCTGTTCGTTGCAAGTAGCGCGGCGTTTGCGAGCGAAGTGAAGTAAGTGAGAGCCGCGCTAGCCTAGCCCAAGCTGACTATTAGAAGAAGCGCGCGCATGTTCAAAGGGCAGTGGAGAGAGTCTTGACCAGTCAACCAGCCTGCCTTAAAAGTCAGTGCGGCACAACGAGAGCAGGTGCCGTTTCGAGGCGATGCGCACAGAGTATTTCAACACTCCCTCCCTCTGTGCGCACCTGCAGGCTTGAATCTTCTAGTTTGTAATTCTTCGTCTCTCAGTCTTCTGCCTCATCCGAGTCCTCCTGACACTCAGATTCTCCCTCCGCCAGTTTCTGGAAGTACTCTGAAACAATCAATCAACATTGTTCCTAAAAATCACAGCTCACTCTTCTGAGTTCATGATTTTACTTCTAAGACGCTTGTGCCTATCCGCGGCCAGGGGCTTAGTCATGAGGTCAGCTTCGTTTGTTATAGTCGATATCCAGACCACGCGAACTCTACCTTCGGATACGCCCTGTTTCACGTAATCACCGTGTGTCTTTGCCATTTGGTTTTTACTTCCATTGCGCTCTCTGTCTTCTAGGTTTTTCTGTATGATTTCTAGGCTGTCATCGAAGTCTTTCAGACGGTGACTTCCTTCCATCTCAGTGCATTTACGTGCTGCCTCGCTGTCGCTCCTGAGAGTCACTGGGTACATGGTTTTTCCCACCATGTCTCTAATTGCCTTGTCGAGAGAGAGTACGTGTTGCTGAGGGCCAGGTACTCAGCTTGGCAGGTCGACCTTGTCACCAGATTCTGTTTGCCACTTTTCCACGAGATCGGGTCTCCAAACAGTTTGATCACGTAGCCTCCGGTGGAAGAGGAGTCATCCCAGTCTTGATAGCTGGAGTCTGCCATGGCTGCCAATTCTACGGAATCTCCTTTGTAGATGATACCCAAGCTCGTCGTTCCTCTGATATACCGGAGAACTCGCTTCACCTCACTCCAGTGTAACTCCCTGGGATCGCTCTGATGTCTAGCTAACCAGGTTACTGCGAACGCGAGGTCGGGTCTCGTGCAGGAGACCAAATACAACAGACTTCCGATGGTCATTCTATATGGTGCCAGAGTTGGTGCATCTTCTGCCTCCTTCTGCACGTCTTCGTCTTCTAGGTTACTGGCTGTCCTGCTCTTCAGTTGTCTTGTAACCATTGGGGTGGCCACAGGGTTGCAGTTCTTCATATTGAATCTCTCCAGCACCTTTTCGGCGTAGTCCGGTTGGCTGATTGTCATTATTCTTTTCCTTCTGTCTCTGTATATCTTCATACTCGGGAAGGTTTTTGGCTCCCCTAGCTCTTTCATACTGAAGCTGGCACTCAGTTTTGGTTTCACTTCTAGTATCCTCTTGGTATCGTTTCCTCCGATGAGCATGTCGTCCACATAAAGGACCAAACTTACTACCTTTCCTTAATGTCTCCATGTAAATAGACATGGTTCATTTATATCCTTCTCTAACCCCAATTTGAGTGCTTCTTCCGTGAACCGTTTGTTCCACCGCTTTGGACTTGGTCTCAGTCCGTATAATGCCTTCTTAAGCTTGCACACCTTGGTTTTTCTGGTGTGTTCGTCTACGTCTAGGCACTCGGGTATGATCATGTATATGTCTTCTTCTAGGGTTCCATTTAGGAATGCTGTCTTCACGTCCATTTGTGTCAGCTCCCAGTCAAATTTGTTAGCCACAGCAAGGAACGTCCTCACCATTGGAAGACTAGAGATGGGCGCGTAGGTCTTTTTCAGCTCGTATTCCTTCGTATCTTTGAAGCCTCTAATTACTAGCCGCGCTTTGTGGACTGTTTTTCCTTCTAAGTCGATTTTCTTCTTAAATACTAGCTTGGAATCAACTGTCCTCGTTTTTACTCCGTTCACTATGTCCGGTGGCTTGTCGACGATTTCCCAGACGTCGTTTTCCTCCATGGCTCCCATTTCTTCTTGTACAGCTTCGTACCATTTTTCACATTCGGATGATCTCAGCGCCTCTTGATATGGTGTTGGGTCTTGATTTACTTGGGCCAGCAGGACAAATCTTCTTTCGTCTTTCAGATTGTGTCGGTATTCCTCTCCTACCCTTGGTTCAGTTGCTTCGTCGCTCCTTCTAAGTCGGTTCTTGTTTGAGACAGCCGGGTCGTCGTCGAGCTGTATTCTTCTAAGGTGGGTCCAAGTGGGCCTGTTGGTTTTGGCAGTCCTCTCAGGATTTTTTCTTATCATTTTCGCCTCATCGGTTTTGGGCTCATCAGCCAGGTTTCTTTTCCTTGATATTCTTCCTCTTCTAGTTCCGTCGATCTCCATTTCTTCTCCTTGCGTTAATTTTTCTCCCTCCGTTTGTCCTGGGTCCGATTCTTCTCCTGTCTCTTCAAATTGTAGTTTAGTGTCATCTGTTCTGGGGGTCTGTCTTCTTGTGAACATGTCTCGGTATGTTAGTTTCTCGTTGCATTTGACGTGTCGAGAGATGATGAATTTACTTGTCTCCGGATGCCAGAGCAGATATCCTGCCTTCGAGTATCCAACGAAAAACACTCTCACTGCCTTTTCCGAGAATTTCGATTCGGACTTCGGTAGCCTTGCGTAAGCCAGACAACCAAATCTTCTAAGTTTGTCTAGGTGGAGTGAGGTATTTGGTAATAATTCGTGGAGAGGCGTCTTGAAGTTCAAGCTGCTATGTGGGGTTCTGTTGTAGGTGTGCACAGCTGTTTCTAAGGCCAGCATCCACTCATTTTTCGGCATTCCAGAGTCCAGCATCAGCGCCCGGATTTTCCATTGTACTGTCTTGTTAAATCTTTCCGATGTGCCGTTGTGTTCCGGAGTGTACGGCGGAGCGAACTCTGGTTCGATTTTTTCGTTTTTCATAACTTCTAGGAATAATCCCCCGCTGAATTCCAATGCGTTGTCTGCTCTGATGTAGCTGGCTCTCGCTTCTGGTCCCAGTAGGTTTTTCATGCTGTCCAGGTACTTCTGTAGGTATTCCCCAGCTTCACTTTTGTGTTTCATTGCGTAGGCTCTTGCATGCCTCGAGAAGTCGTCAATGAAAACTATTATGAACCTGTTTTCGCCGGGACTTGTCGCTGGTTTTATGGGCCCCATCACATCCGTGTGAGTTCGTTCCAGTGGTCGTGTCGCTCTGCTTCTAGTTTCGGTGAAGGGAAGTTTTTCCATCTTGGACAGGATGCAGATTTCACAGTCTTTGATTGAGTCTTCAAATTTCACGCCTTTCAACATTGTTTCTGATGTCTGCAATTTTTTCAAGTATCCAAAAGAGGCGTGTCCTAGCCTCATGTGCCAAAGGTCACTGGAGTTGTGTGTTTGGTTGTCTTGTTGTCCGATAGGTTCTTTGTTCTTCTTGCTGAGTCCTTTCGATTCTTCTGTTGCTTCTTTCTCTAGCCGTATCAGATCGTTGGGCTCGATGTAGTCTAGCTCGAACTCGTCCATCGTTTTTGAGTTTCTAGTACTTTTGATGGACTCCGTTTCCTCCTCCCTCCCAATCTCAGCGGATGTTCCTTCACTTTCTTCTTTTGGCCCATCGTTGGTTAGCTCCAGGATATCCGCTTGTGATTGTTGTAGGAGTTCATCCACGGTGCCTATCCGAGCTTGGTACGAATAAACTTCTAGTTTATTGGTTTTCGTCTTCGAGTCTGGCTTTCGAGAAACTTCTAGAGTAATTAGCCAATTTGGTTTAACATATTTCCCTTTCAGGATTTCTACTTGGGATTCTTTTTCGAAAATTGATAGCTTCTTATCGTCTAAATATATGCCTAAACTCATATCTGCGAACCGTCTCAGTGAAATCAGGTTTTCTGAAATGTTTTTGGCGGATATGACGTTTGAAAGAACAATGACTTTGTCGTTCACATTTGATTTAGGCACTAAATCGCCTTTTCTGTCTATTTTTATGTCAGCAGACTTGTTTTTGTTCGCACTTCTAATAAATTCTCCAGAGCTTCTAGTGAAATTTCGTAGCATGATTGATTTGTTAATAAAATGTTCCGTAGCCCCGGAGTCTGCTATAAAAGTCATATCACTATTCATTGAGGTTGTCTTTTGTGATTTACCTGCTAGTCTGGCAGCTCCTTTTTGTATGCTCCTGGGTGTGGATTTACTTTCCCTATTCTCCTCGACTCGACCTTTCTCTACCCCCTTCCCTTCAAAGCCACCCTTGCCTTTGTTTTCGTACTTACTTCTACTAAATTTCGAGGGACCACGAGATTTTTGATTAGAATTTGATGGGATTACATACGTTTCTTCTTCTAGTGGCTTATTTGGGCGGTCCCTTCCGACGTGGTTAACCATTTTCCTGCACACGTAACATTTCCAGAGTCCTAGACGCTTGTAGGGGCAGTCTCTTGAGAAGTGACCATCTTGGTCACATCGATTGCACCGGTCTTCATTACCTCTCCTGTATGATATGCAGCGTTTCGCGTAGACAGTGGGATCGTATGGTCCTTGGTCTGCCTTTCTTCCGGCCTCTAGCTGTAATATATATATTTTCATAGCTTCTAGTGACATTGGATCAATGTTGTTTGCTCTGTTTCCTATTACAGATAGTCTCAGTTCTGGATAGATTTCCGTTACTGCATTGTAAAAAGCAGATCGTTTCTCCGCCGGTGTCAGCGATTCTAGACCTTCGTAGCTTTCGTAGTCTCTAATCAGCGTTTCGAAACGATCAATGAATACATGTACTTTTTCATTTGGTTTCATCTTCAAAGAGTATAAGGATAACCTTATTGAATTGTCTGTGACATTTGTTTCTGCGCGTCTGAAATCCCGGATTCGACGAATGATTTCTACAGGGTCTTTCCGATCAAGGATTTTGCTATGGTAATATTCGTCCAGGTGGTTGATAATAATGTCCCTAACAAATGCTTTACGGTTTTCAATCTCTTCTAACGACATCGGTTTGCTTGGTCTCATCTTCACATCTATTACATTCAATAAGTCGCGCGTTTTTAGTTCTGAGGTCAAATGATCATACCATACACTGTACGTTCCTGTTTTAACTAACTTGTAATCTCGTTTCAAATCCATCTTTGAATGTGAATTACCGTTTAGCGAGTCGCTTAAGTTTTGAAAGGAAACGTTAATGGATGACATCACTTTCGAGTTTATGTTTCTCTCAATTTCGGAGATATTTGCACTTACTCTCTGTTCATCTCTCGTGGTCTCTTCTTCGTTATTATTGCTACTTCTAGTGGGCAAGGGGGTTGAGGTGGAAGGGTCTCCGTTTGTTGTTGGTCTTCTAGGGTATGGTAGAGTTGGTGTCGTTGGCCTTGTGTTTCTAGGGCCGGTCATCGTCAGAGCTTCAAGATATCGCTCTTCGTTGTTGATCACTTCTCCATTTTCAAATTCCCTTCTCGTCCAATTTTCCAAGTTGGTGGTCATCATACACGTGAGCACATCTTTTTGCATCTGCGTCTCCTTGGTTGCCGGAGCCAGGAAGTTAGCGACTGGGATGTCCCAGAGCACGTAACCTTCTTTGCCATATTCTGGACATGTCAAAAAAAATTTGGTAATTATTCTCCACTTTTAAGACTTCAAATTATTTTCCAAGGTCTATATGGAACTTGATTTCGAGCAGTTAAATAAGGAACTTCTAGGGTGTGCGCCGGGGTGGGGGGTTTCAATTCTCTCTTCTGTACTTCTATGCTTCTAGGTACGTCAGGTTTGAACTCCTCCTTCACACTCTAGCTTCTATACTTCTATACTTTTAGGCCTTTGGAAAAAAAAACCCACCTTCATTTTCCAAACTCTATCTTCTGTTCTTCTATACTTCAAGGCGTCTAAATAAAAACCGGACTTCATGTTCCACCCTCTATCTTCTCCGTTCTACACTTCTAGGCTTCTAGGGAATTTTTTTTTTTTTTTTCTTTGAGAATTGAAAACCCCATGTTTGCTTGAGTAGAGAGAGAAAAAAAACAAAACAACAGAAAAAAAGGGCTTCTAAATCTATGCTCTTCTAGGACTATCCGTCCATTTACCTGTGAATAAGCGTTTCTCTACAAACGTTTTCCAATTTTCCTTGGTTATGCCGAGGTCGACAACTTCTTCTGGCTCATAGCAGACTTCATCGGGTGTCCTTGGCGGAACGATGCTTCTAGTGTCAATCATTTCATTTCCTCTAGGCATTTCGAAACTCTGTAACATTTTTGGATTTCTCTAGTCATTAGGTTCGAATGAGATTTAGGAGCGAGACAACGAGAGAAAAAAAAAAGAATTCCATCCCGAATGAAGCTTAAGAGAGAAGGAAAATTCTCTGTCTCCCTCCTATTTTTGGTAATCTAGCGTTTCTGCCCTTGCTCCTAATTTGCCCTGCTAATTATCTTCTAAGATTTCTCTCTTTGCTTTCTGAGTATTTTCTGAATTTCATCACTTCTAAGATGCATTCAGTTCGGTGCCCGCTACCTCGTCTTCGCGCCAATGACTTTTTCGTTTTTGTGTACTGCAGCGCCCTCGGGCGATTCGTTAACGAAGTTCGGGTGTAAACAAATGTTTGCCGGCGTTCCACAAATTTCTTGAGCGCGCGCTGTTGCCTGTTGAAACTTGCATCGAGGTTTGACTACTCAACCGTTCGAACTTTTGCTTTTGATTCCCGTAGATGTAGCATTCGGTGTCAAATTTGTGCCTCCCGATGCTGTGTTTTTGTTCGAGCGGCCTCGTGGGTTGCCTAATTCTCGTGCTTCTAGGTTGTAGCGATTTCGTTGCTCGATAGTATCATTCCGCGTGTCACTCCGACCACAACTTCCCGATGTTTTGGATCGTGCACTCTCTTACCTGATGATGCTTCACAAATGCCAACTTCTAGTGTTGTCTTCGTGTGCCCTCAGCCTGCTCTCGGCGCCGGCTTGCGGTTAAGCAAGCCTCGCTGTGGCGTGCTGTGCCGATAACCTATTGGACTTTCAGAGGTCTGGACGAGGCGGCCAATGAACGAACTGCACTAGGTTTAAGTTCAACAAAACGCACTAGCGAGGTTTATTGATAAAACACTGCTATGATAGTACACAGACGTCTGATCATATAGAATTCACTGGTAAACCGAAAATATGCTTCTAGAGAAAGATCTGTTCGTTGCAAGTAGCGCGGCGTTTGCGAGCGAAGTGAAGTAAGTGAGAGCCGCGCTAGCCTAGCCCAAGCTGACTATTAGAAGAAGCGCGCGCATGTTCAAAGGGCAGTGGAGAGAGAGTCTTGACCAGTCGACCAGCCTGCCTTAAAAGCCAGTGCGGCACAACGAGAGCAGGTGCCGTTTCGAGGCGATGCACACAGAGTATTTCAACAAATTACACTCAAAATGAATCCAATATTCATCGACAGATCTGTATCAGCATTCTCTATGGAGGGTAAAAAAATAAAAACGTTTAATCCACATCAACTGATCCAGAGAATTCCATCAATATTAAATTGTATTGAAAGGTGACAGATTCGTATTTATATTAGTATCATCGATTGATAAAATCATCATGTTGTCCATTGTCGCTGAAATGACCCGAAGTTTAGGTGAGTAGAAGAGGTACAGGGGAATATCGAAATAGAGAAAATATAACTGAGTATGAAACGAGATTTTAGTGAATCATCATGAACACCAAATTAAACTCAGTTATATTTTCTCTATTTCGATATTCCCCTGTACCTCTTCTACTCACCTAAACTTCGGGCCATTTCAGCGACAATTAGCTAGTAAGAAATTGTCAAACCACCAGCATTAGGATGAATTGAGAGAAAGATTTGATTGGAGGAAAGTGGCTCTAGTCCCTATCAGTGATGATATGTTGATCGTGACAAATCGGCTCAGAAAGTACTCGACATGGTTTTTTTAGATCTCATTCCCTTCAAGAGTTTAAACCATGTCGTATGAAATTTGAAGTTTTGATGTACTGGAGATGAATGGTTCTTTTCTGAACCTCATACTCGCCTAGTTTTACTTTTGAAAAAAAGTTGATGAGGGGGGGGGGGATCTCACTCCTTGATTATAAAAATCCAAGGGTAACCACAAATTTTCCAAGCACTTGTCCCCACCGCACTTGAGAATTTCTTACACACGGCTCGGTCATTTTTTCCATAAAAAAATACACTACTCTCAGTGTATATTTTGTTCATTCAGTTTACAGAGCCATGCAGCTGCAGGCAAGAGCAAGATATTGCGGAGCCGTGACGAACACACAAAACACAACAAAGCAGACGAATCTCTCCTCCCTGTCCTTCTCGCATGGCGCTTTGATCTTTACGTCACCTCTAGTCGTGGCTAGTTTCGAGTATCCACATCTGATGCAATAATTATAGAATCGAGGAATTCAGATAATTCGAAAATTCATTTATCCGCGATGACAAACTAGCTGGTCGGTGCCCGCGACGCCCGCGTTGCCCGGTACGCAGCAGACAGCCTCATTGCAGAAGACTGCCGTCAACCGGACAAGATGCGCACGCGCTTCTATCTCTCTCTCTCTCTCTCTCTCTCTCTCTCTCTCTCTCTCTCTCTCTCTCTCTCTCTCTCTCTCTCTCTCTCTCTCTCTCTCTCTCTCTCTTCCTCTTCCTCGACCATCTTAGCTGCATTCCCAACACATGTGTAGCAGAGACGTTTCGATATTTCTCGAGTCGAAGCGCGGGGCTGGTGAAATCGAACTGAGATGTAAAACGAAGGCATGGATTTTGCGGTGCTGAATAAAACGCGTCCAGTGCTCGGATTGAGAAAATGATTGTACAGAACTCTGAATCGCTTGAGAAAGGCTTTGCTAAAGCATTGCAGAGCTCTATGAACAACGTTAAGAGGTCAATAATCCAAGTAGAAAAAAAGTGTGAGGTTAAAAAACCCCAATTCAAAGTATAGATAGGCACAGCGCCTCGCTCGATTTTTCGTCTGCTCATACTCGCCAGCGAGGCGCTACCGCGCCTCTTGATGTGTTTACGGTGATTAATGTTTAAAATTCTATGATAATTCTCTTATGATTGATGGATTGTACGAGTTCATTTAGATATTTTAGGAAAAGTACGAATTATAGATGAACCATTCGAGATAGATCATAATTCAAGATTTCAGATTACACATGTTGTTGGGATAGATCAAAAAATGGTAATTGTCAGGAGTTATTGTAGACTGAATGATTTCTGAATTGTAATAATATTTTGAAGATGTCTATCATTTTTTGGGATGATTTCATCGAGGTTATATCATCTCAATTTCAAATTGGGCAAGTCATAATATTAGCTGATTTAAAGATCACAAGAGGTTTCGGACCCCATGAGATGACTTTTATGAATTCCTCAAGTGTTATATTTGATTCTAACAATTCAGAATTTCTTCAGTGAGTATGCATATTTCATTTTAACTTGTTGAAGTGATTTCTTAGAAATCATTGGCTTCCTCCCATATCACAGATTTAAAATCGGAAGATTCAATGTTACAGAAGATTGATACGAATTTTGGTTGAAAAAATTGATTATTCAATTCAAGTAGCGGTCTAAAACAAAAGATATGGATAGAACTTGTTTATACTAAAAAATGAGAGAGGATGCAAATCGAGAGTGTTTGAGAGATCAATTCCACGAAATGGATGAATAAAACCAGTGACAAAAAATAATTTATTGAAAATTTATCTCCCAAACATTGGAGATATAATGAAATAGGTGTACTCTATTCATTTATATCCCTCCAAATCAAGAAAGAAATTGGAAATCATTTGAAATAAAAAATTTATTGATTCATTACTCAAGGTTTCAACAAATCTCCGAATTTTTATACTATATAGTGAAGATCAGATAGTGAAGAATATATTATTCAAAATCCATTATAGACTTTTGACAATGGAATGGAAAACGGTTTTGGATGCAAATGTAGGTTCGACTAATTTACCGGAAAGAGTAGAGTCACAAAGACTGGATCATGAGATAGAAGAGAATATGAAAGAAGAAGAGTTGTACAATGATTAAGTATATTCGTTGTGGGAATCGAAAGAATGTGATGAGTTTGAGAAATTTCTTGACAGGAATAAGATTCCAAGAATCAATCGACGTGAATTCAGTGATAGGTCGAAGGTTCCTCCGAATTTGAAAGATCATTCCATGAGTTATCTGAAAATGCAAATCAAAAATTGAGAAATCAGCCCTAAAATTTTGGAAAATGTCTCTATCTTGAATGAAATGTTCACGAAATTAGCTAATGCGTTATTCCCCGTACTGAAATTGAATGGAATACGTATGAGAATTAATGATTTGAAAATGAGAAAGGATTCATGATTCGTGTTATTGAAAATGTTCATTTATATTTCTCATAACCGTAAGTTGTCTGGAATGAATAAATGTTCATGATGCGATTATAATGGGACTTGAAACATTTTCTTGAAAATCGCGAAAGATGTCTAAAGTGAGACTTGCAGAATCAATTTTAGTTAGATACGAATTCCTTCCCATCATTCATAGACATCAGTGATATTGTATAAGCTAGATCATGGGGTGAAAGAGTAAAGAATAGTAAATTATGCATACATGGTATGTTAGGCTGTTTTGGGACGCGGGAATTGATGCAAATTGATGCAAAAAATTATTTTGTGATTAGATACAAACCATTCAAGACACTCCTCTAGATCACAAGAGGTTTATATTCTACCAATCGTATTTAGAGTGCTCTCGATAGACTTCAAGATTTCATTTTTTTTTCAATAACATGTTCAGAATGATTCTCAGCAGACAGTGACTTTTACATTGTATGAATCATTTGAAATCGTAAATTTAGTAAAGGTTGAGAGCTAGTCAAATTCATGAAAAAGAAATTATCTTTTTGATTTTTCTCTTGTTTGAATCTCTCTTATGCACATAAAAAAAAACAGTTCTATATCTTTCCTCAGGATCAGAGCTATGTCATCTGAGCACAAATAATGTGATGAATGAGACTATTTTCAGAGTTATTTCATATAATTTGTGATAGAATATTCATCAAAAAGAACGTTTCGTAGCAAGATGATAGGTTTCTTATTATATTCATTTATATTTTTAGAATATTGAGAATGGAAGAAAAGGATAATTCAAATGATACTTCGGGAGAAGCATTGGAGTCCATGTGTAGGACAGATGAATATAGGACGAGTGATTTCGGAATCAAACCAATCCAGGATGGAGTTTTTTCTAGTTGTTCATCATTAACATTATCTATTTCAGGACAATCTGATGATATTTATAGTGCAATATTGTATTATATCATAGAAAGTGGAATTTTTGGTAAAGTGATAAGTTATAAAATATTATTCGAGTTTGATATGTTCGAGGGAAATAGTATGCACTTGTGGTTAGATTTTGAAAAGGAATCCAATCGAAGAATTATAACATACAGTGATAGGACCTTGAAACTCTCGATACAATTGGTTAAGATTCTTGGAAATCCTGAATACTTTGAGGTGTTGAAATTATCTCATAATGAGTTGAGAATGATAGGAGGGTAATAAAAATGATATAATTCGTTCAAATATTTATTTTACTTTGATTAATGGATTGTTCAAAGATTTATTCAACATTCCAAAATTCATTCTGGTATTGGTGATGACAATAAGAAAAGTGATCCATCGTGCGATCGATCACATTTCGATATAATGTAAAGTATGTGGAGCATACGTAATTGCTCCATCGGTGTTACATTCGATCGCAGATAAGACCTCATAAGTTATCGGTTATGAAACCTCATACACTATAGTACGAGAAATTTTATGTGAAATCATAAAACAGATATCTTCATTGATTCTCCAATAAATCTCATGGACTAAATCGGGATTCCAGCGATATATACTGAATGCAAGAACACAATGGATTGTATGGGATCTTTGCTATGATCCGATGTGTGCTTGCATTCAGTATATATCGCTAAAATCGGGAATTTCGATTTCGAATCAAAAACTTTGATATTGATTTCGGAATGCAATTTTTGACATTGGAAAGCTCATACTAAAAAGTTTGTCGATTCAAATTGATTCTTATCTTATGTTGCATTTGATCGATTACACTTTTCCAAAGTCAATCAACACAATTTTTATATATTAGTATTATTCATAATCATGAATAAATGAAAAGGTAAACATCTCGCTTACAGTGATGTTCTTGATCTCCTTTGATGAGGAACAGCTTCACAGGAGAAAGATGGTTTCTCATGAGAGACGATTCGTATGAGCAGAAGAACTTGTTCGGAGCGTTATGAAATTCCAATGAAACTTTTTCGAAATTGCAATATTTGTACGATGGCTATCAGAATAATTCATGATACTTATCCAAATGATTTTGATCAAAATGGAAAATTAGAAGTACTGAGGTTATCAATGTGTAATGAATGTTGATGACAAAAGTCCTGATGAGCTAAATTTTCAGTAACAAAAATGTATCATAAGATCATACATATGTTAGGTGACGGCAATTGTCTGTTCCGCTGTTTTTCATTCAGATTATTTGGAGTACAAGACTCTCATAGAACAGTAAGAGTCAGAATAGTTCAATTTGTAGACCAAAATTGGGATATTTTCAAACTTTTCATAATTGGAAACATACATTACAATGTGATATTGGATGGTATTGAAAAATCTATCCAAAAAAACTTGATTATGTTAATTACATGTCAAAAGATGGTGTTTATGGTACTGATGTGGAAATTGGAGTTTTCAATAGAATGTAAGGTATGAATGTGTTTGTTCTTTTGGAAAATTTCAATGTAGTACTCCCCTTCGTGGATGTGGACAATCAAGATAATTTGAGGATGATTTTCCATGGGAATTATGATTCAGGGCATTACAACGTGATAGTTCTTAATAACTTGAATGAGCCTTCCGTTAACAATAAATCTGAACGTAAATGTGGATATGAATCCAAAAAATCGAACATGTCGAGGAACAAAAAGAGAATGAGGATGAAATCTCCTAAGAATAAGAAGACTAATGATAATCCAAAAGAGGTCTTATATGGATTCGAGAAATCCGAAGCATACGAAAGCGCAATGAATGATTTTCGATTGAATGAGCTTCAATGCAATTTTGGAAGCAAGAGATCTAAGGCATCTAAGGCTTTGTGTTCCTATCAAGACTTTGGTGAAATGGATTATGAATGTCCACATTGCGGTGTTGTGTTTTGGGGAGATGAGAAAAAGAAGAGCAACTGTTGTCATAATGGCACTATATCTCTTTCACCTCTCAGCCATTATGACGAACAGTTAAAAGGACTGATAAAATGTGACGAATGTTTCAGATATTTCATTCGATATTATAACCACATGTTTAGTTTTGCTGCTTGGAGTGCTAAAGTGAGAAGTGAGAAGACCAAGGCTATCTTCAATTTAAGAATCCAGGGTCAAGTTTGTCACATTGCCCCAAATTCTCTAATACCAAAAAAGGATGAAGAACCTCGTTGCGGTCAATTATACATCTATGACAATGACACAGCTTTGAGAAAGAGATTGGCGCTGAATGAGAATTTGACTCATCATCATACCAAGATATTGACAAGTATTATGAATAAGAATCCGTACTCGAAAAGATACAAACATTTGAATTATGTTTCTCATATTCAAAAAATACCAAATTATAAACTTCATTTCTTACGAAAAAACGGTAAACAAAGACATACCTATAACAAGCCTTCGACTTCTGAATGTGGAGCCTTCTTCGTGTCCAAATCTGGAATACCGGAAGATTTTGATATGTGTGTCTATCCAAAAAACCAAGAATGCCCTTGTGAGCAAACATATTTGAATAAATTATCACACCATGTGGACCCAATGACATTTCCCATATTTTTCCCTTCAGGAGACTTGGGTTGGAGCACAGGGTATGAGAGAAACCCTGATTCTTGTACATCAAAATCTCCGAAAGACAGGGATTTATCTATTTTGCAATATTATTTCTACAGATTATCTTATAGGCCTCATTCGAACAATTTCAGTCCTCTTCTTTATGGAGGTAGATTGACGGAACAATACTTCATTCATTCTTACGTGATGATAGAGAATAATAGAATGAACTTTTTCAGAAAACATCAGTCACAGCTGAGGATAGAATCTTACCAGGGTCTCATAGACGCTGTCAAGAACAGTGCTCTGAATATATCGGAAAATTTTGAGTCCGAAGAGAGATAAGGGAATCTTTTTGTACTCCCATCCACTTATATCGAGGGTCCCCGATATAAGCAACAACACTATCAAGATGCAATGGCTATAATGAGAAATGTAGGTAGACCTGATCTTTTCATAACCACGACTTGCAACCCGAAGGGAAAGAACTGAAGAAAGTTTTGAAAAAATTCCCGCCAAGAACAACACCGAATGATATTCCGAACATAACTGTAAGATTATTCAAAAAGAAGATGGATGAATTGATCAAAGATGTTATGGACAAAGATCTTTTCGGCAAAGCCATAGGGTGTGTTTGGACCGTAGAGTTTCAGAAAAGAGGTCTACCGCACATCCATCTACTTGTCACTTTGCATCCGAATAATAAGCTGTTGACAACTGAAGAAATTGATCAATACATTTCAGCAGAGATACCATCTGATAGTGATGAGGATCTGCGAGAGGTTGTAATAAAACACATGTTGCACGGACCGCATACAGAAAAGTCTCCGTGTCTGAATGAAGAATTGAAAACTTGCAAGAAAAATTTTCCAAAACAATTTAGAGAGTCAACGAACATAAAGAAAGATGGTTACCCTGAATATAAAAGAAGAAACAACACACCTGAAGGACATATTTATAACAATAAGAGGACTTCTCAATGTATAGCTGTTGACAATTCTATGGTTGTACCTTACAATCCATTCTTATTGAAGAAATATAGATGTCACATCAACGTTGAGTATTGCGCGTCTATACAGAGCATAAAATATATCTTCGATTATTTACATAAAGGATCTGACAGAGCTTTTTGTAAGTTGAAAAGAACAGATGGAGTTAAAAGTTCATGTGAAATTCGAGATGAGCTCTCTGATTTCATAGAAGGGCGTTATCTCAGTCCGATGGAGTGTGCATGGCGTATTCAAGAGTTTCCGTTGTGTGGTAGGAGTCATAGTGTTGGAAGATTGGCTGTTCACGTAGAGAATCAACAATCGATTGTGTTCAGAGAGAACCGGGAAGAAGAAGCTCTGAAAAAATGGAGAACGACTTTGACTGAATGGTTCGAATTGAATAAGAGAGATGAGTTTGCTAGAAAACTGAAGTACATCAACATTCCAAGATACTATCGATTTGATAACGTTCAAAAAGTTTGGATCAAACGTTCACGTTCACAAAAGTTCCAAACCATTGGCAGAATGAGCGTTGTGTCACCGAAGAATAGTGAAAGATTTTATCTCAAATTGATCTTGAATAGAGTGAAAGGAGCAAAAAGTTACGAAGATCTAAGGACATTTGAGGGAGGGACTTACGATAGTTACAGAGAAACTGCTCGTGCAATGGGAATGATAGAAGATCATGAACAAATCAATAAAATTTTCGAAGAAGCTTGCACTATCATGTTCCCTAATCAACTTAGGAAATTCTTCTGTTGGTTCCTACTGTCAGAAAATATTCAAGGGACTACTATTTGGGAAAGGTTCAAACCATACTTCATTCAAGACTTTGAAGAGGATGGAGAAAATGAAGCTCTTCAGAATATAAAACACATGCGAGAAATCGAGGACATGTCTCTAGAAACTTATGGGCTACCGCAACCTGAGGTAGATGTATTGCAGAATACTGACATACTCTCTGACCTTCGAGTGGGAGAATGTGAGAAAAAGTTCCTAGAAGTGCATGAGATGTTGAATGAAGAACAGAAATTGATCTTCGATGAATTGACAAACGTGAAATCCGGTGCTTACTTCATTGACGGACCGGGTGGATCTGGAAAGACTTTTTTGTACAAAACGTTGATTTTTTTCTTCTTATCTAAAAAAATCAAGATACTGTCAATGGCTCGGACGGGTATAGCATCGATTCTGTTAACAAAAGGAATGACAAGTCATAGACAGTTCAAATTACCAATCGAATTCCAAGACATTGAAACTATATTCTTGAAATCTGATTCAGATAAAAAGAGACTTAGAGAGGCGGATATTATCATTTGGGACGAAGCTTCGATGATACCAGAAAGGCCCTCGAGATAGTTGAAAGAACTCTCAGAGACTTGTGTAACAATGACTTACCTTTTGGAGGAAAATTGATAATTCTTGGGGGGATCTCCGTCAAATACTACCTGTTATGAAAAAATTTCATAGAGACTCCATAGTTGAAGAAACCATAAAATATTCATCTTTATGGGGGTTATTTAAAATTATGAAATCAACTCAAAATTTACGTTTAAATAATACTGAGTTTTCTTCATTTTTATTGAACATTGGGGAAGGAAAAATAGATCGTTTGACAATCCCTCAAGAATGGAAATGCGATGACGTTGACGATAAAATTTACGGAAACTCTGAAAGAGATCAAACTATCAATAGTGTCATTCTTGCTCGTCATAATGAAGATACTCTGAGACTGAATAAGAAAATATATTCCTTCGAGGTTTTGAATAATATAAGAGAAGGTCTGCCACCACATGAACTAGAATTGAAAGTTAATGCTATAGTGATGTTGATAAGGAACTGTTGGAGTTCTTAGACAAGTGCAATATTGATCGATATGAGAGTCATCTGTTGGTTACAAAGGGCCGTGTTGATGACAACGACGCGGCGCCGCCAGCTTCACTTCTTGTGTGGACACGGACGCAAAAGCATCTCTGCTGAGTCGTGTATTATTCGAGAATCTAACAAAGTTAATAAACGAGTTTAAATCTACTCGGATTGTGTCCTGTGTTTTCGAGTATTCTCACAGGTTATAGGCCCAAATCGCGCGACCATTGTGTGAGCGAATTTTTACCGGTGCGGCGGCGTGCAGTTTGTGGCAGCCGTGCTGAGAGCAGCGGCGTGCAGTTTGTTTGCAGCCGTGCACATAGCAGCGAATTTACAGTTTTCAACGAAGTTTGACTGAAAAGGATTCGAGGTGAGTCGATTATTGATTCATGGTTGTGCAGGACTTGTAAATCCGACTCGATTTGAGGTGTTTTTCTTTTACTCTCGATTCAGAAGCGTGTGATTCTTGATTCGTATAGATATGTTTGATGGGTCCGCCGGAGCAGCAATACACACAACAGTGCGGCCAGTTGTGTGAGTGCGTGAGCTGCTAGGAATCTAAAAATCAAGCATGAATCTTTTGTCGCGGGCGATCGGCTTCCTAGTGGACGTTTGACGACGAGCCTGCTTATCGCATCAAAGTCGAGGTCATCATCGGGCGTGCACGTGTATATATTGCCGGCCGGCAACGCGGGCGCGTTATAACATGTTTTCGCGCTATCTCTCTCTCTCTCTCGCCTCTTTCGCTCTTTCGTATTCTTCGCTTTCTTGCAACGATTCAGCATACGTGCGTGATGCTATGGTATTGACTCTCGTTGAGTGCGCGATTCTTCTACAATGATGCGTTTATACGAGCGGTTGATTTTGACTCTATGATTTCTGTTTATTTTTTCGACTTAGACTTGATCGATGGCAGATTGCTAGTATGTGTAACCTCTACGTTCGCGCGCAGGATGCTGGTTGGTTTGTCCTCAAACCGCGTGTTGTTCGCGGATAGTACAGCCCGGAACGCACAAACTTGCATTCTCGTTGCGAGGGAATTTCCGCTGTGATTTTTGAAAATTGCTTTGATTTATGGATATCTTGGCATGCTTGTGCGCTCGAGGCCTTTGCTGAAATCTTATTGATTTATATCAGATAGAGAAAAGATTCTAACCTTTTCCTTCTGATATCTCCTGGTGATAGAATGATGTGAATCAAGAATCTTGATTGTTATTCGAGTGATTCGATGATTCAACAATATATATATCCTACAATTCTATTTTGAGTAAAAATTTAGTTCTCTCAAACAATATAGGATGATTTTGATCTTAGTTTTTGTTCAATAAGTAAACAACAGAGAAGTTGTTGTTGTTCATTCTGAGGTTGGCTATCCTGTTATGTTTCTGAGAATTGAATGTGCGATTGTAAGGATAAATTTTTTCCGGGGTTCAATGATGAAATGAAACTTGTGTTCGGTGAATTTTCAACATTGATCGGGAAAATCTTGATGAATTTGTTAGTTTCGCTCGTGCGTGCATGATCAACCCAAATCTGGATTATAATTTTGCAGTGCAAGGTATAGTTTTGGATAGTGGTGTGCGCATGGGTTACTGAACCTGCAAATGAGTCAGATTTTTCGCTTCTTCGCTTATGAAATGTTAGCTGTGCTATATTTTTCTAGTCTAGAAGTACGAAACATTGATAATTATAATCATCACAATATCTGGTTTTAGATTTCTTGAATTTTAATTGAATCAAAAGGAATCTTGCAATATTTTTCTTCACGTGAAAGTAAAAAATTGCTTCATGTTTCGTAACCTGGAACAGATGGCTGATCAAAATGAACAACAAAAAGGGTATGATGGCCAGTCGCAGGAAAAATCCGCAGATGGAGCCGATGACACTCTTAATCTGAAGGTTGATCCTAGTGATGTCTCTAATTTGGAATCAGAGATCCGAAGTACTCCAGATGAATGTGAGAAAATATTCTTATATCTTCTTACGATTTGGAATCTAGAATTTTTTTTGTTGTACTATACTTGACCGCAAGAGAAATATTTTTATTTCTTGATTAGTATAGTTGATCAAAGCCATTTGAATAAAAAAAAAAAAAAAATGCTGTAAAGTTTTCTCGATTTTCTAAATTTGAAATAATTCAAGTCATCTTTAGAATTTTAGAATTCTGAATTTTATGAGAAACGAATCGTCAGGCCTGACATAAAATCGAATGAATTCCAGATATTAATGATTGAAATTTTTACAGCAAACAAGAGTGACCCAAAGTCTCAAGCAATCAATATGGATATACAAGTGCCTTCAACTTCGAATCAGAATCAAACACAACCACCTAGAATCAATCTACCCTCGACTCTATCAAATTCGACTCAATCTACACAACAGCATCCTGGACTCAATTCAAGACCATTGAGTCATTCGACTCCAATCCAACCACGAGCACCATTGATTCAAATATCACAGAATCAAATAGAATCTCCATCCGTAATTGCCAAATTCCTTCAGGATTCTTTGAATTCTTTGACGAACACTATGATGTGTCACCAGAATATCTTAGACATCACATGACAGAGTGCAAACGTAGTGAACCAAAACATGAAGATGACACTTGAATTAGAAAGAGTGAAACTCCAAAAGATTCAAGCTGAGAAAGAAGTGGGAGAATTAAAGAGAGTGAATCTCGAAAATCAACTCAGAATCGAAGAGTCTCGAAGAGGGCGTTTGAATCAAAGTGCTCCTCTACAATCACCTCGTTTGCCAGAAGAACGGCAGTTGAATCCTTGTGTGAATTCTGTGTCGACTCAATCGGACTCTATAGCCCAGGGTGCAGCAGCAGCTAGTTCGACTCAACGCCAGGTAAACACTGAGAATCTAGACTCATCACCCTTTATTAACAATCAGAATGGATCACAAGCTCCTGATCCTTTTAATTTAGAACAAACATTAGCTACACTCCTGAAAAATCGAGTTGATAATGAATCAATTGGACCAAAATTTAGCTCTGATTTCAAATACAAATTAACTAAGAATTCGAATATCAGTTCATGGTACGATTGTTTGAAATCTGAATAGATTGGTTACAATTGCCTAGATATTATTGATGATAATATTCCTGGTCCTCAACATTTTAGTGAGAGTCAAATCTTGAGTCGAAAATATAGAGTCCGGAATCTGATTCTAAGTAGAGTTGATGAGAAGTATCATAGTCGATTCACGAATATTCAGGATCCTAAAGAATACTTGGAAAAACTACGAGACATGAAAAGAAAAGAGATGAATCTTGATCCTACGTCTGTAAGAGGGCAACTTTATGTGATTCGAATGAAAAAAAATGAAAAAGTGTTTGATTTTTGTGAACGATTCGACCAACTTTTACGAGAGTATCAAGCCTCGAATGATCTGGCTCCTCTAGAGCCGATAGAGATTCGTGCTGCGTTTTATAATGCTGTTATAGGAATTTATCCTGATTTATTGCAAGCTGATACTCTCATGAAGCAATCTAAACCTCTAGGCATGGATATTGAAGAGATGAAATCTTACATGTTTTAATCTGAATGCCAGAGAAAGCTCAATTCTGTTGTATCTCAAGCCAATGTGGCAAGCTCATCTGAGATTAAGTGTCACAGATGTAATGAGCCTGGTCACTGGGCAAATGATGCCATCTGTCCACTAACCGATACCAATCTATGGATGCACTATAAATGTGGTCAGATTCATGACAAGAATGGACCATGTCCTCAGCGTCGAAATGGTAAGAGTCATTTTGAATCTAGAATGAATAATAAGGGATCAAAATCAAAATCTTACAAATCTAACAACAAATTAGAATCAAAATTTTCTGAGATTAACAAATCGAAAAAACAAAAAAATCATTCTGGAATCAAAAATCAAGGCGAAATAGTCAAAAGGACTAAATCTAAGACTCATAAGAAAAATTTCAAGCGAGCTGCTCGAACGGTAATTGACTCTGAAAATTCTTCTTCTGACGAAAATGAAGAAATGGATCAAGGTGAGAGAATTTCAATTCATAAAGCTTATCAAACTGCGAATTCTATAGATTTTATCGCAGATTCTGGAGCTACTGATCATATCGTGAACAAATTTCTGATTTTATCTGATTTCAAAGAATATAAAAATGGAATTATCAAAAGTGCTAACAAAAATGATTTTGCTGATATAGTAATTGATGGTAAAGGCACTTTAGTTCTAAGACATCAAATTTCAAACGATAAAATCATTAAATTTACTGATGTAATAGCAGCAAAAGATGTATCTGAAAATCTTCTTTCTCTGAGAAGACTTGCTGATTCAGGATTTCCTATTTACCTAGATGATAAAATTCTCAGAGTTTTTGATAAAAATTCAAATAAGACTATTTTCAAGGGAATCTACGAAAAACCGAATTGGATTATTCGATTCAAAGTTAAGAAAACTGGTGTTATAAACCAAAATAGGTTTTCATTTAAGAATTATTCTTGTAATGCGCGTTTAGTTCCTCATTCTGAATCATCAGATCAATTGAAGACAACTTCGGATAATTTAGAGACATCAATTCCGGAGGGAGCAATAAATGATTCACCGAATTTGGGGTCTTCAATTGGGAGGGAGATGGTTCTAGATTCGAATGAGAATCGAGTTGCTGAGAATGATTCAATAGAAAAGCTTACGATTAGTCCTGAAGATTTAATATCTTCTGTAGAAGTAGAAGATTGTTTTCAAGATTCTACCGAATTCAAGAAACTAAGTAAAGGTCAATTATGGCATGCTAGGTTGGGTCATGCTTCATTAGGTTATCTGAAAATGCTTCAAAAGAAAATTGAGCTATTGAAGGATGTAGTTTTTGATGAGTCTATTTTAGAATGTGAAGTTTGCATAATATCAAAAATGGAAAAGTTACCCTTCAAAGAAATTAGAGCTAAATCTCAAAAACCTCTTGAAGTTATTCACACAGACATTATGGGACCTATCAGTCCTATGTCATTTCCTGGCCATATGCGATTCATCATTGTTTTTGTGGATGATTACTCTAGGTATGCTCAAACTTATTGTTTGAAACGTAAAGATGAAGCTGGAGAAGCATTGGAATCTTTCCTTATCTCAGCTAGAAATATTTTGGGATCAAATGAGAAATGTTGTTTCATTAAATCAGATCAGGCTTTAGAATTTAAAGGTGGTAAATTTTCTGAGGTGATGAAACAAGAGAATATAGAATCTATATTCTCTCCTCCTTATACACCTGAACACAATGGTACAGCCGAAAGATTCAACAAGTCAATTCAAAGAAGGATTCTAGCCATTTTACTTGATTCAAGTGTGCCAAAATCAATGTGGGGGTTAGCTTCAGAAGCTGCAGTCATTACATACAATAGAGCTCCACACAAAACAATTAATTATGAAATTCCATTGAGAAAATTTGCACCATTAGCCAGATGTCATTTTGAACAAATCAGGAGATTCGGATGTGTTAGTTATATTAAAGTATCAAAACTCGAATTAAAGTTTGAATCTAAAGCAATCAAAGCTTTCTTAGTCGGCTACAAACATACTAGCTATATTTTTTGGCATCCACAATCAGACAAGTTTATCGAGTCTAGGCATGTGCGATTCAATGAAAGACTAGTGTATGGAGATTATCACAAGAAATATTCCACAGCAAATTCAAATTCGAGTGAACCGATTCAAGGAGTTCCTGATTCTCATAATGATTCTATTAAATTTGACAAAGTTGACGGAGAAATTGATATTGTAAACAATGTTGAAACAATACAACCTAAAAAACGAGGTAGGCCTCGAAAAGTTCAGAATTCTTCAAATCAAAATGAAATTCAGGTCCCCAAAGATTTTCAGGGACCCTCAACTAGAAGTAAGACAAAGAGGAAACTTGAAGAATCAGAACAAGCACATCATGTTTCAGTTGAGAAATCTGTCATAGACATTAGTTATGCTAACTACTCGAGTCTACCTAGGTCAAATCTTTCGAACGAATCGGAGAAACGAATCAATGATGACATAGTTGGTCATATTTTACTTGCCTCTATACAAAAGGATCCAATTACTTATGAGGAAGCTATGGCTTCTCCTGACCAAGAATTCTGGCAGAAAGCCGTACAAGAAGAATTAGATTCTATGAAATCAAATCAAGTTTGGACTCTAGTTGAAAAACCACGAACTCAGAGTAATGGTTCCAAAGCTAATATCATAGATTCTAAATGGGTTTTTAAGAAAAAGGTCGAGTCAAATGGAGAAATTAGATACAAAGCGAGATTAGTCATTAGAGGATTCAAAGATAAAAATACTTTTGATTTGAAAGAGACATATGCTCCAGTAGCAAGACTCTCCTTAGTCAGAGCCATTCTTATAATCACAAACAAATACAATCTTCATGCATGTCAACTTGATGTCAAAACGGCATTTTTGAATGGCGAGCTAAGTGAAGAGATATATATGGAAATACCGAAAGGTCTAAATGTCAGTGATGAAATCATGAAATCTAATGTACTCAAACTTGAAAAATCCATTTATGGACTCAGGATAAGTCCAAAGAAATGGAACAATCGATTCACGATAGAAATGAAGAAGCTTGGTTTAGAGAATGATTTACACGAACCATGTCTTTTCACTTGGAGAAAGAATGGTATAATGGCATTAGTTTTGTTGTATGTTGATGATATGCTAATCGTTAGCAATAATCTATAGAAATTGAATCGAATCAAAAATCATTTGAATCAAACTTTCGAAATGAAAGACCTTGGTGAACCAAAGTTATTTTTAGGTATGATCATTGAAAGAAACAAAGAGAATCAAACGATTAGAGTTCATCAAACTCCATATATCAAAAATGTTTTGGAGAAATTCAATATGCAAGATTCAAAACCACAAAACACACCAATGATAACAAATCAATTACAACATAAAAACAAAAAGAGTCGAATTGAACCAGTTGAATCTATAAATAAAGGACAGAACCATGAAATACGTAAGGTTCCTCATAGAGAAGCCATTGGAAGCCTCATGTATTTGGTAGTAGCCACAAGGCCAGACATAGCTTTCGCGGTCAATTTCTCAGCTAGAAAACAGAATAATACAAATGAAGATGATTGGAAAGCTATTAAAAGAATCTTGCGATACCTTAAAGGGACAATGAGTCTTGGCTTAACCTTCACTGCATCATCTGAGAATCTAGAATCTTTGACAGACGCGAGTTATAGAGATTGTGAAAACTCTAATTCGACTGGTAGTTATATTATTAGATTGTTTGGAGATACAGTTGCTTGGAAAAGTCGTAAACAAAATCAAGTGACTCTCTCAACATGTCAGGTAGAGTATCTAGCTATGAGTGAATCTTGCCAAGAACTTATTTCTATTGACAAATCAATCCGATATGTTTTGGGATTCACTTTATATCCAGTTACTGTCTGGTGTGACAATGAATCCTCAGGAAATTGCACAAAAATGGATGGGTGTCACAAGTTAAAATCATTTGACGATAGTATTGAAGCGATCCTAGAATATTTGAGTCATAGAGAAAAACATGATACAAAACGTCCCATGGCTGATACTCATGGTGATTTTATCAAACAGTGTGTAAACGAAGGTAAAGTTATCGTAAAATGGGTTGATACTAAAGAAAATCTAGCTGATATTGGAACAAAACCACTTCCTTTCGAAGCACATAAATATTTGACTGATAGAATAATGAAGAACGAGGAATCGAAATAAATTTAGGAATTTATGAATCTACGGTTCAAATCTTCAATATACAATTGATGACTCATACATTTCCTTGTATGTTCTTATATGTTCACAGGAACCAGTTCCTCAGACCAAGACTGAAGAATTTATTCATGAAAATCTTTAAATGCTTGTTATACTTTAATTCTAAGTAGAAGAATCTATCGTTTGAAATGTTCAAGAATTTTAATGTTCTATTTTCTTTCGATTCATAACTTTCAATTTAATAACGGCTTCAAAGATAAATGTATTTATGTTAGATTCAAATTTAAGTTCATCGATTCTATTGAAATTACAATCAATATGTAACTTATCTAAGGGAGGGAGTGTTGGAGTTCTTAGACAAGTGCAATATTGATCGATATGAGAGTCATCTGTTGGTTACCAAGGGCCGTGTTGATGACAACGACGCGGCGCCGCCAGCTTCACTTCTTGTGTGGACACGGACGCAAAAGCATCTCTGCTGAGTCGTGTATTATTCGAGAATCTAACAAAGTTAATAAACGAGTTTAAATCTACTCGGATTGTGTCCTGTGTTTTCGAGTATTCTCACAGGAACTTGAGTGTGTCAGATGGACTGTGCAATGGAACAAGACTGAGGATTGTGAGACTCTATAAGTATAATATTGAAGCAGAGATAATAACTGGGGATAAAATGGGGAGTATCGTTTTCATCCCGAGGATAACTCTTGATACCAAGAATTCTTCTTTGCCTTTCACGTTATACAGGAAGCAGTTTCCATTAGTCCTTGCGTTCGCAATGACAATCAATAAATCCCAAGGGCAAAGCTTTGATATGGTTGGGTTATACTTGAGGAGACCTCTTTTCTCTCATGGACAGTTGTAAGTAGCATTATCGAGATCTAGGAACCCGAATAACTTATACATTGAGAATCACTCTGAAGATCACGACAGTATAGAGAATATAGTGTGGAGAGAAATTTTTGAAATTCAAAATAACTCAAAACCAATCAGATTATTCATATTGATATACTGTCAAGAATATATGATTCAAAATCCATTTTAGACTTTTGATAATGGAATGCGATCTCATTTTTCATGGCAATGTAGATTCTACTAATGTTGTGGAAAGAGCGGAGTCACAAAGACTGGATCATGAGATAGAAGAGCATATCAAAGAAGAAGAGTTGTACAATGATTATGTTAATTCGTTGTCCGAATCGAAAGAATCTGAAGATCTTGAGAAATTACTTGTTGTCAGATATGATGTTACCGGAAACAAACCACATGGAAATTTTAATGATTGGTCGGAAGTTCCTTCAAGTTTGAAAAATCATGCCATGAATTATTTGGAAGTTCGAATTAAAAATGGAGAAATCAATCCTCCAATTCTCCAAGATGTCAATGTTCTCAATAACGTGTTGCTCAAGTTAGCTAATGTAATATTGCTGTCACAGGAATTGGATGAACTGTCAATGAAAATTTGTGACTTAGATATTACAAATAAATTATGATTCGTGTTATCGACATAATTCATCATACCTTTCTTATACCTATACATCATGTCCAGTAAATCCGAGTTCCTAATAAGATTATCGTATTTCTAGATCCAGGAAAAGAATGATGAATGGAGGAGTGAGGTGATCAGTTATGATTCATTTCCCACTGATGAAGGAAATTCCAATCTTGATATGAACTGATATTGGTCAAACAAAAAGAGTATCTTCATCATGTTGATATCTGAAATTTCTTGATAATGATTCATTCCATAGAGATATTTGTGAAAATGGAATAGCAAATCATATCTTTCGTCAAAGTTTCAACACTTTTATGTATGATGTGTATGAGAACTCTGAAGTGTTCGCATAACAAAAGTGAGAATTATGTTCAAAAATTTCAATATATTCAGAATTGTCTCAATAAGGGGATTATGAATTCATTTAGACCAGATTCAATCTCTTCCAAGGTTGGACTGATCTTCGTTGAAGAAACTAGTTAGACTTGAGATTGGATGAGACTATCCTGAAATTGAATCAATTAGAAAGAGAACCATTCGATGAAACAGTAGAATTAGAGATGAATGGTTAAATTTCCAATCTCCTGTTTGCTCGGATTATTTATATTCATTTTAGATTGTTGATTGGGATCTTTTGAATTATTCTTGATATCTTCAGTGAAACACAAGATGAAGTTGATAGAGAGGAAATGAGAACTGTTAGTTGTCCAGAATGTCATTTAAGATTTGCTACGATAGATTTTCTGGAAAAACATAAAATCAAAACACATAATGGTGACAAAAACAGACGAATTCATTGCTTGGAGTGTGGTTTGATATTGGATAGTAGACATTCGAAAGTCCATTTAGACACACATGGTGATCAAAATAAGTATAGCTGTACACAAAAACGTTGTGGGGAATCGTTCAAAAGAAAGAATCAGTTGATCCCTCACATCAAGTCTCACGATGAATCATTGAGCCAAATTTGTGAAAATTGTGGAAAACCATTCTACAGATCAGATCATTTGAAAAAAACATATTCGTACAAGTGATACGTGACATAGATGAAAAATGTTATTCTCTTCGTTACAGTAATCATGAATAAGAGAAAAACGGAATCGAATGAGAATAATGTTACGAAAAAAATGAAGAAATTAGACTCCACCTCAACTGAATTTTATAAATCGGAATTGAAAGTTGGAGATAAAACAGCGTGAGTTGCATTTGTGGTATCATAATGATTGATTTTTGAAATCAATGGAATGATCTAAGATGATTTACCAGTATTATAGTTGGATACGTAGAAGAAATTATTGGAGACCAGTCATTCATCAATGAAGAGACAAAGAACGAATTCAAGACATTCAAATTCATTGTAAACAATAATGATGGAATGAGCTGCAATTCATCATTTTCGACGAAGATATAGAGAAATTCCGGAATTTGGTGAAACTGCATCAGGTACGTATTTGTTCTAGGTTCCGTTTTAAACCACATCTGATGATTGTGAAATTTATAGAAAATGAAGTTGGAAAACGTATGTATACAACGGAAGAAGGGCTACACTGAAGGAAATGTATCCTACGAGTTCAAATTACAGAATTTCTCGAAACTATCTCTACTTGGAGAATTTGAACGTTCGAAAAACAAGAAACCTGCCGAAATTCGATTTGAAGATATTCCTAAGAAGAAAGGATTAATAAGTGAGTTAGGGAATGGTATCATGGTGGAATAATGATGTATTCGTGTTTTCAAATATCCCCACAGAAATTCAAGGTAATATTAGGACAGAGTTTGTGGAAAAATCTAAACAGAGTAGGAAAGAGTGTATTGGCGTCTTGACGAATGGGATACACAAATTAGACATTCTTTTGACTAAAAAAGATGATAAAAGTTTGAATTTTGACCGTGGGACTAAGGTAGAAATTATTGGTGATCTACGCGAAAATGTGTAACAGGGAGGGCATCAGCAGGGGGCAATTTCCTGAAAAGCTAAACCCACCCAACGCCACCTCATTTATTTGGACCGGATCAGGTCAGGGCCAGGCACCCCGCGCCACGAGGGGGGGGGGGGCAGTGGGGCAAATTGGGAGCACCTGAAAATCACGAAAATATTACAAACGGAATTTATTGCTATTAGGAACTCTCATTTCGAGGCACGCAGGCCAATAAAACTAATATACAGCGCCATCTGTGGCGGATCTGTGCATCTAACGTCCATAAATCGTTCAATAAACTCACTGCAAAAATATCTCGAAATTCACTTCAGAGCGAAAACGCCCATATACACTCGTTCGAAAAATCACTGCACCACTTTGTAGCAGAAATGCCCATATACACGGTGGGCGGAGCTAACTGGAGGGGTGGGCGCTATTCTTCAGCCGGCGGACCCGTCCCTCTCCAACTCTCCGCGCCTTCGTCTCCGGAAGTCAGAATGATGACACAAAATGGCCGCTATAACGACCCGCGTGGCTCAGCATGGCCAAAACGTGCGTGCGAAATTGGCACGGGGAGTTGGAGGAACACGGTTGCGACGCGATGGGTCGGCGGACAAGAGGGACACACCGCGTCGCGAGCTGGGAAATAGGCCACCCGGTAGCCCTGGACACGACTCTCCGCCCGGGGGGGCCACGATGTGGGCGGATGCACCCTGGGGAAGACGTAATACCACTCACCGCGTGGGTCGACGTCGTCTGGAAGCACACTGTGATAGCGCTACTGCTGCGCTGTTGCTGCTCTGCTGCTGGGACTGCGGACAACCTGCTGCTGCTGCAGCTCTCTCTCTCTCTCGCTCTCTCTAGCCCAGTCCGGGTCACCCTCCAGAAGCTGGGGCACCCTGGGCGAGATGTGGTCGTGTGGGGTGGCCACGCGTCAGCACACGCTAACAAGTCTTGGCACTAGCACTGGGTTCACCCACACACACACGAAACGTCTTGTGCACCCGCGGCGCGATCACTGGGCCTGTCCTGGGTCGCTACTCCTCGAGCACGCGGCGAATTTAAGGGCACGATCTACAAGGAGGTCTATCTAGGCCGGCAGCCATCCCAAGATTGCCGGCCGGCGATGCGCGGCGCGGCTTCCTCAAGCCCGCGCAAGCGCTGCGCCGCCCGGCTTGGTGGGCTGGACGGTGCTGCCACCACGCTGGTGGCGGGAGCCACCAGCCCGTTTGAATCGTCGTCGTCGTCCTCTTTCCGTCACCTCGGGCACCTCAACAAAAAAGTATAACACACGAAAATCAGACCTTGATTTACTTTGCCCGAGGTGACGACGAGAGCTTCTGTGGGGCGAGCTGGAACGTGCTGCAACGTTCCACGTTGCAAATGGTGAGTGTTAAAAATAACAGGAGTTTGAATAGATTAGTTTTGGAATTTATTTGGTTTCATTTGATATGAGCAACTCCCATTCTGAAAGTGAATAAAATTGAGGATATCAAAATTTTAGACGATGAAAAAATGGATATTGAAGAACTCATATTGAGAAATGAAACATTTTCAGTTGAGGTGATAATTCGATGAATATGTTTATGGAATATGTAATTAGATATATGATAAATATGAGAAATTTTCGAACATTCCACAGGGTTATAATGAAAATTAGCAATGGACGTTTTTGTATCATGGACATTTCCAGGGAAGTATTATTGAAATGTACATAGTATAACATTATTTCTTCCATGAATAAATTGACAGTTTTGTTCGAAAAACAAGAATGTTCTAGATAAATCATATTTTTCAGAGGGTTTTAGGGCTACTGGCGATCTTCCCTCAAATTTTTTGAATTCAATTTGGTAATATTTCACTTTGCGATAATGAATTAGTTAAAAAAAGGAACGTGCCAAGAGTGGTACCTCAATAGATGATCATTTTTTGTTTAACAATATAGAAAGTTTAGTAGTGATACTTCTTGGAACTTCGAGATTTCAAAAATATTTTCTATAATATATGGATCTGACAATAATGTAATAGTTAGATGAGATTATGAGACATAGAAAATGATCATGAAGAGGTGGTATGGAAATCCACTTACATATTGAAATTTTTCGGATTGAATTATTGAATTGTAATATTCGTGATTTCTAGATAAAAAAGAGAGAAGAATAAGATCTGTGATTGGGGGGAAGATTGAAGAATGCCGTTGGAGATTTGAGATCATGAAGGGAATTCTTGGAGTATATCAGATATTCATACATGAAAAATTGGAAATGTTGAGAAGATTGAAAAAATTGAACGTTATTCCTGAGGTTAGTTTTTACTAATCAATGAGTGATGTGCTTATTTTTCAAGGTATTTTGTGAGAATGAAATTTTTATGAAATTCTCATGAGAGATAACCTCGGGCTGTGATGCTGCTTGGGGTCCGACTAAGGGTGCGGGCGAGGGACTGGAGGGTTGCGGACGGGTGCGGGTGGGGTGGGGGTTAGGGTGGGGATCGGGGTGCGGCTGAGGTGCGGCTTGGGGTGCGGAGGGGTGCGGCTTAGGGTGCGGCTGAGGTGCGGCTTAGGGTGCGGCTGGGGTGCGGCTTAGGGTGCGACTTAGGGTGCGGCTGGGGTGCAGCCGAGGGTGCGGAGGGATGCGGCTTAGGGTGCGGCTGAGGTGCGGCTCGGGGTGCGGCTGGGGTGCGGCTTAGGGTGCGGAGGGGTGCGGTTTGGGGTGCGGGTGGGTTGCGGCCGAGGGTGCGGAGGGGTGCGGCTCAGGGTGTGGCTGGGGTGCGGCCGAGGGTGCGGAGGGGTGCGGCTTAGGGTGCAGCTGAGGTGCGGCTTAGGGTGCGGTCGGGGTGCAGCTTAGGGTGCGGCTGAGGTGCGGCTTGGGGTGCGGTTGGGTTGCGGCTTAGGGTGCGGCTGAGGTGCGGCTTGGGGTGTGGCTGGGGTGCGGCCGAGGTGCGGCTCGTATTTCGACTAGCTGGGAACATGGTTCAGATCACTGGATACCTGACTCGAATCGACCGATGATCTCACATGCTTATCAGATGTATGTTAAAAGCCTAAAAACTACTCATTACTTTCGGTTCAGTTTTTTGAGTCTACTGAAAAATCTTCGAGATTGGGAATGAAACTGACCACATATTCGATTTCTACGTCAAAGAATACATGAAAAACACATGTTCGCATCTCTGGAACACTGACTCAAAATCCGCGTTTTTCAGGGCCATTGAAGAGGCCCCGGGTTGCAATGCATCAAATTGACTTTTGCAAGGGGTCATTTCAAAGGAAATTACGTCAGCTTTCTATTAAAAATAGTCCCGAAAGTCAAAATTCGTGGGCATGCGCAGAAAATGACACTTTTCCAATACCGAAAAGAATTAAATCTCAAACAATGGCTTATAAGTTGATGGGATCGCGTAGGTACACTCTTAAACCAAACTTTCCTGAAAGAACGCAAAATTTTACATCGATTATGTGATTTTCAAAAAAATCAAGAATGGCTTTTTGAGAAATTAACGTTTTAGTGAAAAACACCTTTTTAGCTCTGGGAGGCCCATTACTCGCGAAAGATATTCTTTCGATAGCGTTTTCGATAGACTCTTTGATGGCCTTTCAGATGCCGCATCCCGCGAGTCGATAGCTATCAAAAGACTCGAGATCTTTGCATTTTACTGAATAAAAAAGAACCATTCTTGACACGATGAATTTCGGCTTTTTCACGGATATGCGTGCACCGGAGGGATGAAATTTTTTTGGACCCCATAGGTGGTCAAAAGTTCCTATTTTGGGCCATAGAATCGAGAAAAAAGGTTAGAAAAAAATCTGAGAGATGACCCCTTTCCGTAGGTCGCTTTCGCGTGGAACCCATCATATAGTATATAGCCTCACGGATCGAGCTATCACCTTTTCTCACAAAAAATTTGATAAAAAGAACCTTTATCTTATAAGAAACTTACTTCGTGACGACAATTATCCTGATATTTTCATCAAGTGCATCTGCAATCAACATTCCAACAAGTGTATCACTAGTAGACTTCATGCGTTGAAAAAGCCGAAACCATTGTCAAACGATAGGAAAAGAACAGTTCTATGCACTTTCACTAAAGGTGAGCATTCCATACTCCAAAGGTTTTTTTCAAAAATGTTCTAATGTGCTTAACCCTCTAGCGCCCAAGGTATCAAAGACACGGAATCTTTTTTCTTTTTTTTGCATTAAATGTTTCCATTTGGCTCCTAGATGGGCGTGACAAATCGCAATTACCTCAAAATAACCGGAAACAGCATTTTTTCGAGTGGGTCCGGCAGGACCCATTGGGCGTTTAGGTCATAATATTGAATCCACACAAACAATCATCTTCGAACAAAAGGCTTGTATTTTCAAACTTTTAGAGTGAATTCGTGACGAAGAAGCTTATAGTCATGGATCAATGAGAACATTATAAAATTGCTCAATTAATCTGAATTCTTATGATGGAAGTCATAGAAACAGTTTCTTGGATACATCACAGCAAAGAATTATTCGACACTTCTTACAAAAAGAGTATACTTCACTCTTCACGCAGAGCTTACATCTTTGTTTGCAATCCGCAAACTTGAAAAAGTGCTCTTGCGAGTCATACCTCATATCCACAACCATTTTCTTAGTGTCAGTGAGTATCGACGGCTTGGATTCTGAGCTAAGCTGGATAGAGATTGATTTGAACGAACACATGAGTTTTGTGAACGCGAACGCCCAATGGGTCTTGTAGGACCCACTTCGCGTACAATTACACACCCAAATACTTTTTTACGTGAAAGATGTTCATGCATGGATACCATGTCGCGGAAGCCCAGTGGGTCATGTGGGACCCATTTTCTAAATTGACCAGCCCCTAGACAATTTCCCTTTTTGAACCATTCCAACGCATGGATACCCTCAAGGGGGTTCAACGAAGATGTTCCAATAGTCATTGGATACTTAGGAGTTATTCGCATCCCTAGATGAATCAATCTAGACCGTAAACTCACGTCCTCTTCGAGCGACGCGCGAGCGCTGAGTTTCGCGTAATCCTGAAAACTATGTACGCTTTATCAGGGCCTCGTATCATGACAGACTTTTGGTATCGGCCTAGAAGAAAGCCGTTACCATGCACAATTGCCGAAATATTGCCGTGGTGCTTGTCATGTCTGGATTTTGGAAGTGGGTCCCACAGGACCCACTGGGTGCTAGAGGGTTATGAAGCACAATATTCACACTCTGCCAAAACTTAATCAAAATCTTCGGAATATCATGGAATTAGGAAAAGATTCGTTCAATAAATTTGAGGCAACAGAATTAGTCTATAAGTTCACATGTGAAAACTGCCCAGCTTCATATGTAGGAGAGACGAAAAGATCTTTGGCAACCAGGCTTGATGAGCACATAAGAATGAAAAACCCAAACACGGTTGTGTCATTACACATGAAAGATCTTGGACATGACTTTGACTGGTCGCATGTTGAAGTCCTGGACCGAGAACCACATTTTCACGAGAAACTACTTAGTGAAATGATTTTCATCAATTCGGATGAGAGCAACATCAATTTCAAAACTGATACCCATAATCTCAGCAGACTATTCAGCTCACTTCTGAAATAGTTTTCTCAATCTATCTATATTTCAACCAATTTATATTTCAATCAAGTCCATCAATTCATAATAGTATGACCATTTACAATTTCTAGCCCTTCAATCACACTGTCTCTCGTTCTTGATGCCTCTCTCTACCTGCTGATACCCCCACTTGATGTACCATAGATATAGTCGTACAGTAATTGTGCATTGATATGTCATCGATCTCTCACTCGTTGTTCACACACCTGACGTGATGGTGGAAGGACACAGTCTACAAATCGATAATTTAAAATGTCAAATCTACTGTAAAAATATGGCACCTAGGTATGTACTCTACATCTGACGATTTACAAAAAATTGTTTGAAAATATCCAAAAGATTCATCGTAAAATATCTCGTTATATGTGTTTCCAGCCTGACGAGGTCAGTGAATTACATTGTCGAAACGTCGCGAACACACGAAGGAATTTGCAGAATATTGTGTTCCATCATCTACACAAACCCTGTCCTCCAAGATCGATTAAAAAAACCTACAACATTATATACCAAAAGAGGACGATCTAAGTCATCATGTAATACATTAGTTCAATGTTCATCATCGATTAACGATACGAATTTGCATTAGTCAAACTAAAGAATATTCCGAGTGATTCTTACTGTGATGTCGAGCGCTACTCGACATCTTTTCAGAAAGAGAAAGAAAGGACGAAAGGGAGAATATTAGGTTAAGTACGCGAAAAAGGAGAACGGACGCAAAGCACCTCACTCGACCCCGAGGCTGACATAAAATCAGCCTCGAGAATCGAGATTTGCCGCTTTTCCCTCCCGATTCCTCTTTACCTGAACAAAAAAAATAAAGCAGGTGAAGCGAAATGGTCGAAACTTGGTAACGCCGCGGAGGAATACTCCGCGGCGATGAAAAGTATAGCGGTCGGGCTCACGTGGGTCCCCGCGAGGCTGGTGATGAGAGGAGCGGAAGGGGAGAAGGAAGGTGCATGCGTATAGCACAACATCGCCCTTCTCGTCTCGGCGCCTACACATCGGCCTAGACAATCTCCCCATCGTCTTTTCCTAGGCTTTCTCTAAAGTGGCGACGGCGCGAGTCCTCTGCCGACACGCTTACCGGGCCTCGCATCGTGCGCTATATAGCTGGTCCACGCGACTCAAGCTGTGAGAGAGAGAGAATATATAGCTCTCTCTCTCTCTCTCTTTGACTTTATGCTCTCGGGCAACTCAGCCGTATACCTACTCGATGCTCCTGCGCTCCTGATACTTGGTCCCGCCGTACGGTGAGTCAAAACACCCCCTATGGGTGGATTTACCATCCCCCATATGTGACCATGTATCGGTTGACACAACTGGGCGATATCAGTACCAAATACTGATATTTAAGTCCCAATATGCAAATTTGACCCTTTAGGCACCTAACCCTATGCAAAAACTTGTGATACCGTCTTTGGGATCCACTTATGCGTATTAGCTTCATCCCACCTTCCCCCGCAACCGGTCGCGCACCGTCACCCCCTCGTCTCTGGCGGCCTAACCTATACAAAGAAATGCCGAAAAGTAATAAAAATTCAGTTTGTCGTTCCCAAGATAATAAAAAAAAACTCCCTCGTCTTCATCTAACAATTTATTTATTGTCTACGTGCTCCGCTGCGTGAGACAAAGATTCCGAAACTCCCTAATAACAATAGATCGAGGCCGCCAGAAACTGCCGGAAACTAAATTTCACTTTTTAGATTCAAAATTGATAATAAACTTGCCATGTCGGCAATAAAACCTCGGGCGGCGATGCACTTTAGACTTTTCGAAACAATCAACCGGAAAGTTGCAGCTGCGTTTAGACGAAAATCCAACCTTAAACATTAAACTAAATCATGTTTATCATCGACAGCGCTGTCCCTCGGCCTTGTCAAATCAACAATGCAACAATAGCATGGAAGAGTTTTTTTTGGGTTAACAGTTGAAAAACCTTCAGAAGTCTTGCGGGGCCGGAAAAGTTTATAGTTTTTACGAGGCAGAGGGGTGCAGGCACAAAAGCAAGAAACCTTCCCGAAATCCGAAAGTTCACTTTTATGACCCTTTGTTGGGTTTAGGAATCTTCTTTGTGCCGATGCATTTCTGCTGACTAAAAATTCTTTAAAGTGGATGTACCGAAACGGAAAATCGAGATAGATGTATGGTTAAGAGAAAATTATATTCAACCTATAATCATAACCTAGTTGTCTCTAAGAGTGTGAATTCTATTTTTGCGAGAGGCTCCCTGTAATCTTTGTAATCCGAGCAAACCGCAGGAAACGATATCAAATATAAAGAGATATCCACATATACTCTGGAATCCAAGAATGAAAACGAAAACCGCTGTAAAAATGGATGGTGTCGCGAATATTTCATCATAAACATCTAAATATGTTAAAAATACATGTGTTGAATATTGAAACCATGCAAATGTTTAATAAGAAGTATACGCCAGAAAATGTCTAGATAGTAAGTATCTTTAGCACTGTAGGGCGCCACTCGTCGGGACATACAATATTCCTAGTACCGGTATTCAGCGCAATGAGCGCCGCTTACCAGGACCCAAAATATTCATAGTACCAACTTTTAGCGCAATAGGCGCCACTTGCTGGAACCAAAGTGTCCGTCCCACCAGGCCCCTCTCCACGATGTTGCCGCCCCCAAACTGTGAGGTTCAACCCTCCTTCTAAACTCATGACTAGGGCCCACGCCCTTTCTATTAATGTCAGATCCATTTGGGCGTTAAGGCCCGGGCTAACAAAAGACTATGAACACCAATTACAGGGTAGGATTCTACCCCGCCATTTAGCCCTTTTGTTGAGCTTTCCCTCTCCGGGAAATGCAGTTTCCGCCCTAAAATCATCGGGTCTCCGCGCGAGACTCCGTTTTTTACTCTCTGCTCCTGGACCTCATCTAGACCAGTCGAGCAGCTTTTCCTCGCGTTTTCAAAAATCATTTTGATCAGTCTGTGCGCATCAATTTAAAATTCCAACTCTAACTTCAATCTAAATTTTCTTTCGGTTCAACATCTTGGGGATCAGGCCCGGATCCAGACATTAAATCTCGAGTTCGACGCTCCAGTGTACCGAGTGGCGATCCAGGGCCCATTCGTCAATAAAAACAACGAAACTCAGCACCAAGAAGTAAGTGTTTCTCTTTTTATTTCTATCCTTCTCTAAAATCATAGCCGCGTAAATAAAATCAATTTGCTAGGCACGTTTATTTTCATAAGTGACATTTTAGAACCGCGTCGCGAGTGAAGTGTATTTTATATAAAAACAATTCCCGAGATCACGCACCTCCTAACGATTGTGGGAGAAAAAATACTCGACAGTTTTGTCCGAGTTATTTTTCCAGAACCAATCGTTGAGGAGTTTTTCAGGTTTGAAGGTGCTGGAGATTTCGCCGCAAGCTAGGGTTTCTTTGTTTTTTTTTACAACAACCTTGTATTTTTGATGCATTTCACCGTTCAACTTTTTCGGTTACAAAAGTTTCCCGAGTCCTTGGGGTCACTCCCAGACTCAAAAATCATTCAAATCGGCGTCAAAATTAACTTGTAAATTAAAGTGCTTCCGGATATAACAGAAGCACTTTTCTTTTCTGGAAGCTTAACCGGAGGGATGCATGGAAACAAAAAAATTGGACAGAAATGCTCAAAATACAAAAAAAAAAATTAGCTTAAAATCATTTTTATCGCTCTCGGAATCGTCGGATTTTGAAATCTCTACTTTATCACTTCCACACTAACAGTCCACATTACTAACACATTCTACTCACTCGAATGGAGTCAGTTTCTAAAAACGTAAATCCAAACTCACAACAATCACCGTGCCCGGCGTGTCAAATTCTTGTAAATACGTTTGATCAAGTAAATCAAATCTAAAGAAAATCGGTCGATAAAAGTAGAAAGCTCAGAAAATTTTAGTTAAAGTAGCTCAGAAACTTCTTGGCGAACCATTCATAACTCCAAAAGTTTCACAATATGAATTTCATAAACTCCCTTCAATTCTAGAAATTAGATTTGCTGCTTAATTCTCTAGAAACTTGAATTCAATTTCTCATCCACAAACACTTTCCACATACCTAGATGATGTTGTCATCAGAAATGAGAAAACTTCCATGCCAAGCAAAAAAATGCAAAGTCAAATTTAGTCCAGTCAAATTTCTCCAAGAAGTTTCAGGGTTCTTCAATTCAGATATAAAATTCATGATTAAAACCCTAAATCCGGCATAAATCCTCGCAGAAAGTATAATACTCGTTGCTAAGAACCATAATTTTGATAGAATAGGATTTCCAAACCTCGGGTAGTGTTTCTGGAAACTCCTCTGTAATTATCAGCTCAGCAAAAATTCCTAGATACCCAAGAAAATTCTTATACGATTGGGATTGGGGGATATATGATTTTTCATTTTTTTTATGTATGTACAAATTCTTCCAAAACCTTGACGTCAACCTCATCTCTCTCTCTAATTTCCATATAAAAAGCTCACAAAGTCTGATCTAAGAAGAAAAACAGTTCTAAATCACTAAGCTATTACTTCACAAAATCTCAGTATTCTCGCCAAATCATCAAAAGCAGTGCAACATTCTCTCAAATCTTCAAGTTTTAGGTTCAAAGCGAGAGTCATATCCATTTCATACCCTTACGTCATCCAAGATTCACTAAAGCTTTCCATTTTCACAATATCCGTGTGTCAATTAATCTCAATGTCAAAACAGAAATTCATTCCAAATAACTTATTCAATCATTCACTTTGTCGTTAAAAATCCAACTCAGCTATCCAATATCTAAATCTTAGTTAGCTCACAGTATTATTCAGAAGTCATTCTCATCAAATCCATGAAAGTCCGAGTCTTGATCTAAAAATTCTCTTCATGCTCCCCTACTCACAAGAATTCAGTCAAAATTTAAGTAAAACAGTAATGAAACCTTCTGTCTAACTCATAAATTCAAGTAATAGTCGAGTCGTGCACAAAAGCCCTCTCTATCAACTCCACAATTCCTTAAATTTCACAATTCTGGGCCTCTCTGCTCTACGAATCATTAGAGTATTTGTTCTAGATCAAGTTATCATTAAAAACTCCTAGACACTGGTTTCTACTTATTTTGCTGAACCACTCTACTCAAACTCTTCAAAATTCAGGTCTCAGTATAAAAGTACTGACTAAGGATACCAAAATCTACAATTTTCAGTCAAAAAGCCGGTCTAACTTCAGTAATCATCCTTCAATCCCCAAGCCTACACTACTTCTGCTTTGAAAACCATCTTTGTGCTTCGTCGGGTAAAATCTGACAATTTTGCCCTTATCCACCATCGCCCAGAGCTTATATGACCCACAATCTCAATTCAGAAGCCCATTACTGCTGAATTATTCAGTACCCAAATTAGTAGAAAAGTATTGCTTAAAAACATCAATTCTAGGCTACCCGTTCAGAAGTTAGGTCCATGATCACTAACATTCGTTATCACACACACCTAAAAAACATCTCACAGTTTCATTGATCATCCAACTCTATATAACTCTGGAAAAATAACATCAACGGAATAGTCAAATTCACTGTCCCCATGTCGAGAGAATTGCTAAAACTAGGACCCTAAAGATTGCAGTGTTGAAATCTACAGGAAATTAAGCTCAGGGAAAGATGTTACTCCAAACTTATGATCCCAATTAAATAGACGAGATTGTCTGCTGAAACTTACATACTCTTTGAAGTTACAGGTGAAACTATTCATTCCTACAAGTCATGATTGATAATTAAGTGAACCTATCAAATTCAAGCGGAAGAAAAAAAAACTCACAGCTAGAAAAAGATAGTTCTCCTCTTTAAGTTTGTATGATCACATTCTCACCTTAAAAATAGTAATTGAGTCAAACCCCCCTTTTTAGTATCTGAGCAAGCCAGGTCTATCTTTTGTCAAGTTAACAATCTTGTCACCTCCAAGTTCACTCAGGCACAACAGAATCAGAAACTCAAGGCTAACCCTCCAGGGTGCCTTTAAAATCAGAAGAAGAAAAGCTGAATATTCTTATCAACACCACCAACTTCTAAACACTGGTTTCTGCTCAGCTCACTGAATTGCCCACTCAAAACATCAAGACTCATCAAAAAACACTTATAACGACAGTCTCTCTTCTTCGTTTCCATTTTTCTCAACTGCCACTGTATAATTTAGAGACCAATCGTTGTAAGGTGGAACCTTATAACAAAAAGAGCGCTCTTTGGCACACGCACTTCTTTTTTTTTACGAATAACAACACTGTGTAAAAAGCCAACCTCATTCGCGAGCGGCAGCACTCCCGTCGTTGGGTGCGTTCCCTGTCGAATAACAGCCGAAGAACGACAAGTAACCTCTATGTAGCACCAGGCGCACGTCATCAATCAGCTGATGATACTGACTTCGCGAAATTCGGCGAGGGTCTAGCATAGATAATCCCATGTTTTTGTGAGGTCTTCCATCTCTGGCCGATTCAAGCTTACGTTAGTGCTTTGTGTAGAGAGGTCCCATTCTGGAATCTGCAAACGTCCACATGGCAGAGGCGTCTAAAAAAGGGAACGAGAGAAAGTGAAAAGACCATTAGTCATTCGGGTTAATTATGAGATCAAACATCTTGAGCCTCAGAATCTGGTCTTTCCATTGTCAATGGCCATTAAAAGTGTTACTCTAAGGTGGTTGGAGGAATCGAACAGAAGGTTCCTCAAAGATCGTGTTTACAAGAGCTTCATCAATTCTGATCCAATCAGTTCTAGCAATAATTTTCAAATCTGAAGATACTCTAGCTCTGACCTCAAAGTATGAAGGAAGACGTGGTTTGAGTTGTACTATGGACGTTTTTTTTTCTCTGCTTCAACCCTTCAACTACAATTATTCGTTCATCTGTTCAGTATTGATTTAGTTTCTCAATGTCTCAAGATAGGCCCTATCGAAAAAAATCAGCTGATTTATCAGCTGATTCATCACCTGCCGGATCAGCTGACTAATCAGCTGATAAATCAGCTGATTTTTTGGCCGATGATAAATCAGCTGATTTTTCAAAATTTATTTGTTACTGGCCAGTGGAAAATCAGCTGATTTTTCAAAATTCATTCATTTAAAATATTATCATTTGCCCATTTCCTAAGCTATTATCCCATATTCTGTGTGGTTTATTATCACAGATGTGATGAGCAAAAACGTAATTGGGCAGTTAAAATTTTGTACTTACCGGGATTTGAACCTCGTCCTTCGACTTTGTAGACACGACACCTAGCCAACTGAGCTATCGGGGATGTATCGATTGAGAGTACAAAACACGTATATGGGGCTCTCCTTCGTTGGGCCGAACTTAGTATGTTACCAACAATGTTTATAATGAATAAGCATGCGTACTCACTTGATTAGCTTGGAGGACTATTCATCTTGGGGTAAGTGTACCTAATTTGCCCCATGTGTATAATTTCTCTCCACAGAAGATCGTAGGAATGAGCTCTCGCAAGACTTGGCTCCCGATTCTTCTCCAAGTTACAGTACCTTTCATAAATAATGGATGGTGTAGGGTCTCAATAAAACTGTGATATTTTCAATATAATTTGACTCACAGGCATTTTGAGGAGAGAATCTTGAAGATCACGAATATATCTATCGATTCATGTATTTGTAACATTCATTGCGCCCTTTTTGATCACCCGTGGTCAACGATGAAAATCCAAAAAATTCCTCCTTCAATCAATCACCTACGACTTTGGCGGGAGTGATCCGATCACAGAAAATTTTCATAGTGTCTTGTAGATCTTTTCAAAACCTACACTTTCCCTTCCTTGAAGCTCTCTTAACGACCTTTGCTGTCCAAGTAAGGAGCTTGGAAAAAAACGTTGTATTACTTGGACTGCTGAAAGAGATACCGAAGCTGCTTACTGTTTTATTTACCCTTGCGCCATTTTTGTGCAAAAATCCATCGAAAAAATATCATCGCATATGATTTCGACGTAAAGTAATCTCATATCCCAGAATAATTCTTCAGATTATGCCTTGAATGTGATCTATAAGGGCAAAACATGAAATTAATCAATTTTCCCAATGAATCTTGAGAAACCGGGGTTGCCTTCAATCCAAGACAGAATCTGACCAAATATTCTGAAAGATGAGATTATTTTACATCAAAATCATATGCCATAATATTTTTTTGATGAATTTTTGCGCGAGAATAGAGCAAGGCGAGACGAAACAGCCAACCGCGATATCTCCATAAACAGTCCATGTAATACAAAATTTCCTTTTCGAGCTCATTTTGGACAGGAAAGTTCGTAGAGAGAACTTCAAGGAGAGAAAATTGTAGATTCTGGAAAGATCTACCAGATCCCTTGAGAATTTTTGTGATCGGCTCACTTCCGCCAAAGTTGTAGGTGATTGGTTGAAGGAGAAATTTTCTAGCTCTTCATCGTTGACTACGGTCACTCAAAAAGGACGCAAGGAATGTTTTGAACACATGAATCAATAGGTTTTTTCGTGATCTTCAAGATGCTTCTTTCCAAAATCCCGTACGTCAAAGTATATTGGGAATATCACTGTTTTAGTGAGACCCTATTTGATCCATTATCCATGAACGTACTGTAAGTTAGCATGTCTAAAAGACGTCTCCAGTCTCGGCATAGAGTGGTCTCCTGAATGAATCAATATTAAGGTAAAAGTACCAATGAAGGGACACTTTTTCATAGGTATCGTGGTTACATTGGAATTCCGTCTCTCACAGAGTAGTTATATCGTTTCCTAGTGAATCATTGGATAGATAACTGTCTGTAGAACAAGCTCAATTTTTTTCGTGAGCTCCAATGCAATAGAAAGAATATGATAAATCAATTACTGGGGCGTGGTAATGTCCCAATGGTGGGCCACCTATTTGAACTATGCCTGTATGATGGGACACCCGAGTTCCAGTGGTGGACCCCACCTTTGTCCGTATGCTGGGACACCCGTGTCCGAATGGTGGGCCACGATACTTTGCGCACATATTATTAGCATACCTAGTAGGCTGTGTTTCTCCATTCTCTTAACCTTATGTGGATTAGGTACTTTTCACTCATGAAAGATAGTAAAGGGACTAGGGCGGCTTAAGCACGGTGAACTGGCCCCTGCCAGATATGGCACACGGAGTAATTTTCCCCACTTTCTAACACCCAAGTGAGTGGGGAAGAAATTCCTTAGAACCCAAGGTCGCCCCTATTTTGTACGGCACCTAGAAACCCTTTAAAAAGCTGAAATCGATTTTGCATCAATTGAATCGCATTCTATCGCATTTCGATGAATAGTTTCGAATTTCCTTCGTAAATCCTTGAAATTATACCAAATAACGAAAAAAAAATATTTCCGTAACCGCAACTTTTAGTTCAGGTCTCTAAAAAAATTCCAGAAAATTGAAAAGTTTTTGACACAATTATCAATCCAAACGGGATTTAACAACTATATCGTACCAATCGGGCCCTTTTGCATCGAGAATCTTTTAGAATTATATCAATCTGGTGGTGGAAAGTGGCCAAGAATGCAAAAAACCATTTTCAAGGCAAATTTTGAAACACTAATTGTCGACTCCTGCGCATGCGCGTTCTTCTACGCCTGTGAAAGTATTGTTAATTGACAACCAATGTAATTTCCTTTGGAATGACCACTTGAGAAAGTCGTTTGAATGCCTTAGAACCAGAGATCTATCTATCTTTTTTTCGATAGGGGGGCATGAACAAGCTCCATTAGAGAAAAATTAGTTCACACCAAAAGGGTTGCTTATACTCGTTGAAGAAATTCAATGCTTACCTATCTGCTTTACGAAAGCATCTCTTGCTTTATTTACCTAGTTTTGTCGCGTTCCAGATTGAAAGCAATGGCGTGGAATTTTAACCCATAGTGTGATGGAAATAGGTCTGTCAAGATAGAAATTTGAACAGCAACAGTGCTTGTATCTCAACAAGTAGCGGCCTCATCAGAATACACTGAAAGTACTCCCCACCAAAATGAACTTGCCCTCCAAAAACACCAATATAGCTGTAAATTCAACAGCAACCCCTTTATACATTCTCCCAATGTTCTGCTGCCGTAAATTGGAGTCAGTTGTATGAATTGGGCATGGTGTCGGATGTATTGATGTGTAATCTTCCTGGAACTCTTCTAAGTCCAACTACAGTTACAAGAAGAATTTACGATAGCTAACAGATCATTGCCGAAAACTATAGCTGACTGCCCTCCATTTCATTATGAAGGAAGTCACTGTTCACTCGCATACATAAGATTTGATGGATTAAACCTTCAACACTGAGAGAATTAAAAAGCAGAAAGAGCCTGAGAGCCAAGCAGAATCTGCTTGACAAGTCAAGCAAATAGGTAGCTCCCGATGACGAGCTCACGCCCTGTCTAATCCATACGATAGCTGTGAAACGACTTGACAAAATGATCTGAAAATTCGCATGCACATACTTGAATAGTTCTGCTTCCATACTGTGGAAGATTCGTACCAAAAAACAGTTCCAGAAAAATTAGAAAAATCATAACATTTTGCATCGTTTTTGTGGGTTTCTCGCATGGCGAGAATCGTGCTCGATCCGCGAGCTTCAATTTTCGACATGCGAGAAAGTTTTTCAGTTTTCACCTACTATAAAACTCAAAGCGAGAAAGTTGTGCGGAATTGTCCAAATTATGTTAATCTTCAGGATTTGAATCGAATAGAGCAATTGAAAAAAAGTAACAGTCGTTTTTGTACCCGGGTCTTTGCCGGCTACAAGGTCTGAATTCGAGACGCTTAGACGAATATACTCAGGAAAGTGTCCATAGCTTTCCTCCTATTGCATCAATCGATCTGAATCTTGAAGATTAACATAATTTAGACAATTCCGAACAACTTTCTCGCTTTGAGTTTTATAGTAGGTGAAAACTGAAAAACTTTCTCGCATGTCGAAAATTGAAGCTCGCGGATCGAGCGCGATTCTCGCCATGCGAGAAACCCACAAAAACGATGCAAAATGTTATGATTTTTCTAATTTTTCTGGAACTGTCTTTTGGTACAAATCTTTCACAGTATGGAAGCAGAACTATTCAAGTATGTGCATGCAAATTTTCAGATCATTTTGTCAAGTCGTTTCACAGCTATCGTATGGATTAGACAGGGCGTCAGCTTGTCATCGGGAGCTACCTATTTGCTTGACTTGTCAAGCAGATTCTGCTTGGCTCTCAGGCTCTTTCTGCTTTTTATTTCTCTCAGTGAAAGCTAGTATAACACATGACTGGGGTTAGCAAACGATTCGTACCTTTGCTAGTTGAATTTTAGATAAATCTGGAGAAACAGCCTATCACCTTTGACCCCTCTGACGTCAGGATAGTCAGAAACAGAAACTCAATTTTGAAAAACCATCATCAGGTGCGGCACTAATTAGATCCAAAAGCATGTTTGCCGGAACTACAAGGTTTCTTATAGAGATTCATTCAAAAGTGGTGGAGTTGATGGGAAGAATTTAGAATACGCCTAAGAATCGGTCTGATCTGTCAATGGCTGTAGAAGTTACCTCATGAGGCTAGAAAAATTGACTTTTTACCACCAAAAGCTCTCTTCCAGAGTCTGAGTGAGCTCGAGCCTTGGGGAAAACTCAAAAAAAAAAAAAAAAAATACGCTGCTAAAAGTGATTAGCAGAAAGCTTTCTCCAAGCGTCATATGATGATAATTAGAATAACCAGACCATCATCATTCTAAAATTGTATGGAAAATATAATGTGAAATTCCTTTCCACATGATAATTGAAACTATATTATACTTTTTTGTATCTTTATTGATATCAATATATATCTTCCTCTCTCTATTTCTGCTTTCATTCAGCTGGTCTAGCATGCGCGCGGAGCTCTCATTTTTCCAATTATTCTTTTCTGTTTGCTGGAATAAGTTGACAACCAGACAATAGATTTCAACCATATTTTGCATGGAGGTCGATGAAATTATAAACTATAACATACTGTATTTTTAAGATGATAAACAGGAAGCTTTTCGAGGGAGGAGATTTGGTTCGAGTTAGTTGCTACTCTTGCGTTGTGATTTCCATAAGCGCTGTGCAAAAGATAGCATTTTTGGAATTTTTTTTTTTCAATTTTGAGACGATTGAAGTTGCTGAAATTTTGACTGCAGAAAGGGAGTACCTTCCTCTAGACGTGAAAAAGAATGGGAGCCAATACACAAAAATCCGTTCCACGACAGTACTACCTTAACAAAGACGGAGACGTAGTGGCGCGCGGCTGAGCCGGGACAACTGATAATAGTATCGATCGGATATCCTGTCGATCAAGCAGAATTTCTTCTTGCTATCTTTATAACGATCTGCTCTTGGTTATGACACAAATAGCACTGATACGCACAATGTACCATTTCCACTATTCAAGCAAATTTACGAGCCCAAAGTACTTTTACCAACTTTGAAATGCAGTTTGACCTATCCGATCCCATGGAATCCAAATTCTGATACCATATTCTGGAAGAAGAGAAATCTCTGCATCGACTGAATATACCTGAACAATATTTTGGAGTTGATTAAAGTCTGTGAATCAAATACGAACGGCAATCAATCGATAGATCTCGCAGGAAAAATCATATTAAGATTGAGATAAATGAGTCATGAAGGAAGGTAGGAGGAAAAATTGAATATTAAGGGAAATTTTCCTTCATTTTTTGAATTATTTTTTGGAGTAAGCTTTTTAGAAGGATTTGAGCCATCTAGTCTTAGGTTTTTTCGATGATATCTATTTGTTGGTTGAGACAGAATTTGGATGCGGTAGGTTTAAAAAGGCTAAAAAAAAATTTTTGGTGAAAATTTTGATTTTTTTGAAAATTTGAGATCTGTAGAGACTAAATGAAATTTCGGTATTAACCAATCGATAAATCTCGCAGAAAAGATCATAGTTTAGGTCATTAAGATTGAGATAAATGAGTCATGAAGGAAGGTAGGAGCAAAAATTGAATATTAAGGGAGATTTTCCTTCATTTTTTGAATTATTCTTTGGAGGGAGCTTTTTAGAAGGATTTGAACCATCTAGTCTTAGGTTTTTTCGATGATATCTATTAATTGGTTGAGACAGAATTTGGATGCGGTAGGTTTAAAGAGGCTCAAAAAAAAATTTTTGGTGAGAATTTTGATTTTTTTGGAAATTTGAGATCTGTAGAGATTAAATGAAATTTCGGTATTAACCAATCGATAGATCTCGCAGAAAAAATCATAGTTTAGGTCATCAAGATTCAGATAAATGAGTCGTGAAGGAAGGTAGGAGGAAAAATTGAATATTAAGGGAAATTTTCCTTTATTTTTTGAATTATTTTTTGGAGGGAGCTCTTTAGAAGGATTTGAGCCATCTAGTCTTAGGTTTTTTCGATGATATCTATTAGTTGGTTGAGACAGAATTTGGATGCGGTAGGTTTAAAAAGGCTCAAAAAAAAATTTTTGGTGAAAATTTTGATTTCTTTGAAAATTTGAGATCTGTACAGATCAAATGAAATTTCGGTATTAACCAATCGATAGATCTCGCAGAAAAAATCATAGTTTAGTTGACTCAATTTGTTGTGAGAGTGTGTGGGAAAAAGATATTTATGTATTAAAAGTTGAAATTTGAGCACTTTTTGTTCAAAAAGCCCATGGATCAAATTTGACTGGGAGCCGAAAGGTGCCAAATCACTGGGCTCTCAGAAATTGGATTCTCTACAACTGATAGAAAGCCAAAAGTTGATAAGGCGAATAGTAAAAGAGAAAGCGTGTCCAATATGAAACAACATACATACATACACACACACAAACACGGAAAATGGGGTGGAAAGATGAGTCTTTGGCAGATTTGGGAGGACATTAGGAGGAAAAGTGTTACCTACATTTGATAGCTTTTGGCGAGAGGAAGAGAATGGTCGTTGGCTTTTTTCGATACGAGGGATTTTGTTGAAGAATATGTTGATTTTAATGAAAAATTTGATCAAATTTTCGTTGGGGTGAAAACAAAGCTTTCTCTTTAGAGAAAGCAATACTCCCCAAGCACCCATCTTTGAGTATACCCCATTCAAAAAAAAAAGGGCAAAGAGCAACATCCTATTCCCCCAGGGTCAGTGGTCTAGGAGTTGCCAATAGGACCCCGAAACCAACCTCTTGGGCATTGCTGTCGATCTGAAGTTTAAAATTCTTTTGAAGCATATAGAAATTTCATCTTTGTAACTTTTGTTTTGCTCATGACACAGAAAAAAAAAAGATACCGGGGCTGAAATTTTGTGCACACGTTGATGGGAGCAATACCTGAATGCAACTTTCCTGGTTTATCTTTATCCATTCCAAAAAATTGAAAACGGTGAACAGGTGATCTTTAGATATCACATAAATTGGAACCTATGTTCGGCCCGTCAAATTCCAAAAAAGATTCCAGTGGGACAGTCTAATGGGCACGTCACCTGTAAGAAAAATTTTGAGGGTAAATCATCAATAACTTATTCCATTCAATTCCACCAGCGTTACCATGCATTCATTCTCGGCAATTCACAAGCAAACCAGACAATCTTTCTGGATCAGTCGAGGTGCTAGTACGAGCTTGTGTGAGAGAAACTAGAACATTGTTTTTTTTTGTGTGGTCAACATTTATTTATTTCTTTATTTATTCAAACCATAGACGGGCATGACTGCCCAAATACAAAACTAATACAAAATATAGAATTATCACCAGATAGGTGTACATAAAATACAATTCCAAACAAAAACTCAAACTACATAACTAAAAATGAATAATATTTCAGTATCAAAATTGAAAACAAAATTAAGAATAATTCTTCAAGATATCTCATTTCAGAGAACTTTTGAAAACAAATTTATTACCTATAGACTGAGTGTCTGAACTTAGATTATTCCACTCTCTGATACATCTAATTAGAGGAGAGTTAAACAAAAATGTAGATTTAGCAAAAATGGTATTAATAGCTTGAGGACATCTTAAATTGTATTTTGTAACATGCTGTATTATTTTTGGCCTCAAATCAGGAATATGAAGATCTTCATTTATAATCTGATACATCAAAGTCAGATCATTGTATTGAAACTGAGATGCAACTGTCATTACACCGAAAAGACTGGAAATCTCTGAATAATCATGATCAAATCTATGAAAATTCAATCTTTTCTTAAAAGCTAAGATTCTAAGTAACTTATGTTGCACACTTTCAAGTTTTTCCATCAGATAACCTTGGAAAGGTGACCAGATTTGAGAACCATAATTCAATATTGGCTTTACCAGAGAATTAAACAAATATTTCATCGATTCTGGATTCCTAAAATCTTTAGTTATCCTATTAATGTAACCAAGAATTCTCATAGCTTTATTGACAGTATATTCCACATGCAAATCAAATTTTAGATGTGAATCAAAAATGATTCCTAGATCTTTAACAGAGAAAACCTGCTCCAGACATTGATCATCCAACTTATAACTGGAATGAAACTTATCACTTTTCTTCACAAAACTAACATAGCTGCATTTTGTGATATTTAACATCAATCTATTCTTCCGAGCCCAATTTGAAATTGCATCTAGATCTCTTTGTAATTTAGATGCATCCAAGGGAGAGCAAATTCTCTTGAATATTTTTACATCATCAGCGTAAATAAGAATTTCAGAGTGATGGACAACATTTGGTAGGTCATTTATGAATAGAATGAATAATAAAGGTCCCAGATGTGATCCTTGTGGAACACCAGAGGTAACCAGAAACTGATTAGAAACTGAATTTCTAAAACGAATTATTTGATATCTGTCACTTAAATACGACTTGATCCAACGCAATAGTTGACCGCCAATTCCCAGGTTTCTCAATTTCTCAATCAAAATAGCATGGTCAAGAGAATCAAAAGCTTTCGTAGAGTCTGAATATACTGCATCAGTTTGATGGCATTTTTCCATATTGCTACTGACGAAGTCAACATACGTTAATAAATTAGTAATAATAGATCTGTTTTTGACAAATCCATGTTGAGAAGCATTAATTTCGGATATGAAATAAGCATTCAGAATATCTGCAATATGAGCATCAAGTAATTTTGGAGGAACATTCATAATAGATATAGGTCTATGGTTAATGATTTCATCAGTTCTACCACCTTTATGGATAGCAGTGACAAAAGAGACTTTCCAAGCACTAGGCATGATACCTATACTTAATGACTTTCGATACAACAATTGCAACGGTTCTACCAATGATTGACTCAGATTCTTTACAAAAATATTAGGAATTTCATCTGGTCCTGAGCTTCCATTATCTTTCAATGATGAAATTTTCTTCAGAATATCAGATTCCTCAATATTCAAATCCAGATTCATCAAATTACAATCATTCATCAAATTTGGCATACAATTAGATTTTTTATAGGAAGATTTAAAATGACTTGCAAAAAATTCTGAAATTTCCTAATTATCATGGGATGTTACCCCATTATAACTCATGGATTTAGGATGACTCAACTTACTAGCAGAATTCCCTGCATATTTCCAAAATGATTTGATATTATTAAATAAATTACCCTCCACTTCATCAAGATAATTTCTGTAACAAATTCTTGAAATTCTAATTACTTGTGCTCTCAATTTTCGAAAGTCAATATGATCTGCTTCACAATTCGTTGATTTCCACTTCTGCCAGGAAATATGCTTTAGAAAAGTCTTGGATCTCAATTCAGGTGTATACCAAATTGGAAATTTACTTGAATAATATCTCCTCATTGGAATGTGATCCACAATGTTTCTATCTAACATTTTATAAAAATCAGTCAAATTATCATCCAGTGACTCTTTTGAGAAAATATCGATCCAGTTCAACTGATCAAGATTCTTGGCAATAGCCTCATAATCTCCCTTATAAAAGTTCCTTTTAGATCTATCTAACTCCTTCATGGGGTTAACATTAGAAAGACTAAACATCATAGGTACATGATGTATATCTGGTGGAACTAACCAATCATCAAAACCTTGAATTGATTTCAAAAACCTTCAAGTCGTAAACAACAAATCAAGAAAATAATTTTTACTGGGGTTAATAGGAAAAATCTTAATGAGATCTAGATATGAAAAATTGTTAGAAATAATACTAGCTGCATCTCGTATATTTTTACTTTCTCTCTTTTTAAATGAGTGATGTAATGGAGAGGGTAACCATTCAACTGAGGGGGTATTGTAATCACCAAATATATGCATTTCATATCCAGGGAAACTATCAGCTGATAATTGTACACTGTAACAGTGTTCATGATAGATTTCAGATTTAGAGTTTGGTGGTATATAAACTACACCTATCATGCACTTAAAGTCCCTATGGTCGATTTTCATAAACATCTGTTCAACCTTTGAGTTTATTTCACCCACACACTAGATGTTATGGACTTCCTCACAGCAACTAATACACCTCCGCCCTCAGATGTTGAGCTCATACATGAGTTTCTGTCAACTCTATATATATCAAAGTCACTCAGACCTAATTGATGGTCTAACACTGAATTATTGAGCCAAATTTCCGTTAGAATAAACACATCTGGTTGAGGAACAATCAATTTCCAAGACTGCTGAAGTACCGACAGTTTAGTTCTCAGACCCCTTACATTTTGATAGAAAAAACGCAATTCACTATTGACACCATTTATATTACTGAAATGTCACTGGACTACTTGCTCCATTTGAAGGTGCAGCTGATTCCTCGTCTACCAGTACAGGTTTACCTTGTTTGTATTTTATGATTTTCTTTATTTGATTAGTTGCATTGTGACTATCCTTTAGCTTTTTCAACTTGGCCAAATATTGTCTCTCTTGAGGAGTCTTATCTGATGAAATTTCAAGAGGCTAAGTCAACTCCCCATTATTCTTCAGAATGTAGATGACATCCACTGAATCACACAAAGTGATAAGCAAAGGTCTAATTTTATTAGTTGAAGGCTTTCCCAACCTTTTGCATGAAAATTTTGACAGATCAATATCAGTAAATACTGAAAAAGCATTCTTCACAGCATCATAATCTGCAACTGGTGAATTATCGTCCTGGAGATTGTGTAGAATAATATTCTTCATACGCCTGTTCCTCTCTTTAATTTCAACTGCAGCTTCTCCAATTAAATTTTCAAAAAGATCAGGATCATTACTTGAGTTTTCCAATGATTTTTGAATCTTTGAGCATTTTTTGTGAGATCTCTAATTGTAGTCTGCTGAGAATCAATTTTACCATTCAATGTTGTTTCAATTGTGGCAATAGAACTATTATTTTTCAAGGCCAGCTTCTCCATATTGCTTACTTTATCAACATTCCTGCATAATTCATCATCTATGATTTTTACATAATTATGAAGAGCACCAATATCAGCTTCAATCCTGTCAGTTTTATCTTTGAACTCATTTACTGAAACACTCAACGTAAGTAATTCAGATGACGACTTTTCAAAGGAATTTTTCAAAGAAGATAAATCATTTTCAATTTTCTGAAATTGCTCATTCAATGTATTTTTGGATGATGCAAAATCATGTCTCAAATCATCAGTACATTTGATATTTGCTTGAATGGAGTCTTGAACAATCTTAGCTTGTTCATCAATTTTTGAAGACATTTCATTTCTGAAATTGTTTAAAAAACTCATGAGATTATCATTATTTACCAAAGCACTCCCTGGTTCTCCTCCCTCATGTTGGCTCTGTACATTTGAAACAGGACTCAAAACATCACCTTTACCAGACTCTTCATCACTGGATTCATCACTGGAGACTTAGTCCAGGGCATCATCACTCTTATGAATGTCTGTCTCCTTGATTGTATTCAACATTTTAAGAACATTTTCTTTAATCTTTTCTTGCTCAATCTGGTTTTTGGTTCACTATTTATATTGTCCAACTCATCTACATTCTTGCCTTCAGTAATGAACCAATCTTTATCAAATTTAAACTTTGGAGTACAAGCAACAGGGCAACACTTGGAGAACGAACCATCAATTCTGGTACCCGCTCTTTTGGCACAAGATATATGATACCAAGAAGCACATGTTGTGCATCTTGTTGCTTTATGCAATTTCTTTATAGGTTCTTTATCAGGGCATAAATAACATCTACCCATTTGACGACACATAATTGAGCAATCAGCTGCAATCACCACCAATATTATTGAATTCAACAAGATCTATTTGTAGGTTATATTGAAGAAACACTAAAGATCTCAAGCATCAGTAAGAATGTTACTGCATCAAAAAAAGCAATATTCACCAAAAACAATTCTGTTCAAGAAGAACTCAATATTGCATCAAGATTTAGTGATTTACTAACAATATTACTGATTATTTTTGCTGAAACAAAAATTTTCAATCTACTTTAGGCGCCACCTATCGGCCTCTCATTTCAGTGCAGAACAATTTTTTTTTAAACGCTTTTATTCTACTTCGCCTTGGCCATAGTTCTGACACTGGTATTTTTTCCCCATTTCTGGAACAAGATTTTGGCTTCCTGTTTCTCGTTCGCTTAGGGACCCCATGATCGACGACTTCAATCAATTGAGTAGGGAGGGTAGACAATTGAGCGTTAGCGGTCGTACGCGGTGGGGGCGGGGGGGGGAGGTTGTCCTTGACTACAGTATCTGCTGCACGTAATGATGAGTGTGTGACATTCTAATACGAGAGACCCATAGGGCATAGGGCTTATAGGCTGTCAAGTGTTATACGCATAGTTTCTTATGTACCGTGCAATTCCTTTCTGCGCGATTCTTTTTTATCGGTTTCTCAAATTCTATCTCTAATACACTACGCCGAGCTCCACCACGCCGTTTGGATCAGTGAATAAAAGCGTTTTTTAAAAATTCTTTTTAACCTTTACTTATTTCTCTTCCTCTCCTCCTCTCTCCTGGAGCGAACTCTGAATAGTCTATATTTGTAAAAATTCTGCAGACCACTCAAACCCTGTTGATCCTAAACAGTTTGTATTCTTAAGGTCGAACTCAACCCATTGTCTGAAAATAAACAAAATTATTACCTTCAGAAGCTTCTCTCACAGTTATAAGGCTGAGTTTTCAATCTTGATGAGATTTGCGGAAATAGATGTTTAACTCGACCAAATACCGGTTTCTGTGAGAAGTGGATTATCCAATGTTGCCAATAGCTATTTTCCTTATGTTTACATCTTGTAGATAACCTCATTTTACTGTCCCATGTTTAAGGCGAGGTCTCACAGCTATCAAAACATCCATCAAATTTCACCCACGAGAGATCTCTTGGTGTTCATGCTGAAAATTATTCTCTGCACATCAGGTCGTAAAATTTCTGGAAAATCTTACAATCAAGCAGTAAGAATATTTTAACGGATGGAATGAATCAAATTATAATTTCAATGGTTTCACTGGAACCTTTCCCAGTGAATTCACCTCCCAAATAAACTTGTCCTTGATACAAACCTCTCAGTTCTGTAAGATCAAGGTACTAGTACACATCCTTTTTTGAGTGGTATCAACTAGTCGGACCTGGGCGACCAATATTTCAGTCCATCAAAACGTTCTAACAAGGAATCGCCCTTGTACTTTAGCAGTCTGGTCAAATCATAGCTGGTTTAATATTCAATCCCCAGTTTTCTCTGGAAATTTGGGGAAACAAAAACCAGTACTCAAAATGTCTTGAATATTAGAAGTTGTTGTGATGAGATGGTAAGTACGCTTTTTAAATTCCTCATCATTTCTACCCAGGTTGCTCCAAGTAAGAGATTACATTAGGTTGAGAATCCAACTAGCTTAGTGGGTTGATGCAAATCCAGATCAGAGTAATTTGTGGAATCATCTAATTTCTGATACCACCTGAAAACATGATGAAATATTCTACAAAGTTGGACTTCGCATTTTTAAAGAATGAAAATTGTGTAGCAATAACACTCATCTGACACAGTGAGTTGACACTGTTTCCAAGCATCCAAGAAGAAGCCAAATCCAGCTCCTTGTTCAACAAATAGAGTGTGGTTTGGTTCAACCGCAATGCTACACTCCTGTGGTATTTACAAATCTGCACCGCATCTGCACATTGATCGAAACCCTCTGGAATTCTGGATCACCAAAATTACGCGTCACACAAAAAAGCTTCAGAATTTGAAATGAATTCATTACTCCGAAACTTGAAATAAATGCGTTCAACGGAGCATCGCGGCGTCCCCAACAAATTTGCAGCAGCGGATATTTTGAGACGCGTCTTCTCTCTCTCTTTATTCAAGAAGACGCAGAGCAGCGACTCTCGTCGTCTGCTCCCTTGGTTTCATACTGTAGACTGTAGGGAACACTGAGAGGTTTCCACTACTAATGAATGACTCTACACACACTGTGAGCAGAAGGCTCGTGCGTTTCGTCCCCCACCTACAACTCGGTTCATCGTAACCGGACTCATCAGCAGGGCTGGAGTTGCAGGTGGTGCCCTGGACGCTTGGCGATGAAACTAATTTGCGCACTTATATACTAACTGAGGTCTTTTGCCGTCACTCGCGGGAAAGGAGCTGGAACTGTTGTCCATCTAGTGCGCATGTTGGGTATCTAATTACCCCACACTACTCCCCCCGCTTCAGAGCCATAGCGTTCAAGGGGTGATTTGAATCGTTATTTGTCACTTCCCTCTCTTCCATGATCCATTTGGCTCAGATCATACTGTAGAAGCGAGGAAAGGATCCCTGTGTGTACTCGTATTGAGTGTAAACACAGGTTTGAATTTATCTGACTCCATGAAGGTACGTTCAATCACGTCGGAAGTTACCAATGTAGGGAACACAGAGAGGTTTCCACTACTAATGAATGACTCTACACACACTATGAGCAGAAGGCTCGTGCGTTTCGTCCCCCACCTACAACTCGGTTCATCGTAACCGGACTCATCAGCAGGGCTGGAGTTGCAGGCGGTGCCCTGGACGCTTGGCGATGAAGCTAATTTGCGCACTTATATACTAACTGAGGTCTTCTGCCGTCACTCGCGGGAAAGGAGCTGGAACTGTTGTCCATCTAGTGCGCATGTTGGGTATCTAATTACCCCACAATACTACATACCATACAGGCTACTTCTGCAATGGAGTGATGCGCGGTACGGCCCGTCGGTCGGCGAACCTGTTTTTCGGGGAGCGTGAATTTTTTTTTGGGAGAAATGATTCATGATTGAGTGTTCCGTTGTTGCAAATCTGGTTGCCGTTGTCTCCCCATTTTGCTCACTTTGTATTCACATTTGTACTGATGAAATATGAGCAAAATTTTTGATCAATCCAAATGGTTGTCAAAGTAGAGAGGGGACTATTGTTTCGAGTACTAATGAGATAGTACTCACGTGAATAGACCTTTGGGCCTTTAGTCTGCTAATCCTTGGGGATGAATTTGAGGATAGGGGTTGAAATATCGCGCATCCTCATAGGAATTCCACTGGAAATAACCCGTGGTGAACCACCCAGATAACCCACGAATATCATTGAGTATATGGGTATAGTCACCATAACTTACATGCTTCGTGTTCAAAATTCAGAAACTGAACATTGAGTCTGCGCGGCTCTGAGTCGAATTTTCTTCGTTTTTCTTGCATATTGAGCGATAATATGTTATAAAACTTGTACAGAAAGTTCGTGGAATAAGTTAGAACGGTATATGTGATCTTCACATGTATGGGGCATAAGGAAAGTAATGCACAAAACGGACATTTTTACACTTTATCTTTCGAAATAAGAGAAGGGATCGATCTGAACTTGCACTGCCTAATGTATCTTAGCGGAATATATCTATGAAAATTTGAGTAGAGTGAGTTGTTACGATAATACTCCTATACGCTGGTTCAACCCCAAAACCTAGTAGGATCTCACTTTTCCACGTTACATTAAAAGTCGTCGCTACAGTGGAAGTGTTCCGCCCAGCTGCAAGGTTCAACGCGTATCGTGAACTTTTCTACTCAATATCCACACTTGTATGCACGGGCAACTTTGAGATTGTCAATCCACGTGCCCTTCTGGCATACCTTCTTTGCCAAGCTCGTGCGGACCACAATTTACAGTCGATAACTAAAACTCGATTGCGTGTGCCCAACAAACTGTATATACGAATCATCACTGCACCGTCCCAGTGATTTTCAGTGATGAACCCAGGTCAAATCCCCATTCTTACACAACACCAAAAAAGGTTATCGACCACTCCTTTCGATGCTTTAAGCCGATCAGTTGGGTGAAATTTTTGCCCTAATGTACACTTGGAGATTAGCGTTTTTGCGGTTCCTTCACAAAAGTTAGCCGAGGCTAGCATGAACCGCGAAATAATCAGTCCACTGTGCCGGCTCCCGCTTGACTAAGCTACGCAAATATAAGTCCCCAAGACCTTTCTTTCGGATGACTCGAGTGTTATATGATCGAAAGCATCCATCCTGCGGATTCTTTTACATCAACCAATTAAGTTGGGACTATTCCACCTCTGAGGAAGTATCGTTTCCACTGAGTTTTGGAACGCAAAAACTTGAAAGCCTCAAATCGCAAAGAATTTAGGTCTACTGGGATCAGAAACGGGCCCTGACCCTTAGCTAAATCGGGGTTCCCAGTTAAAGCGTCTGAAGTTTTTTTCATGGAAATCGTAAATTGTACTTAGATGGTAAAACTCGAATCTTGATTTGCGCACAGTCTAATCGCTTCAATTATTGGCAAATTTGAAAATCCGTGTTACAGAGTCGAACCCGGACCTGAGTCAGCGGTTCGAAGAAAATCTTTCGAGTCTCTCCGTTGTCATGGAGCTAGTCTAAGCTCCATGCCTACGAGTTGTAGTTATTGCAAAATTCGATGGAATGTGGTGCAAGTATAGCCGCACGTGCAAGAATCTATAGCTGTGCGTCATGGAGTAGATCTAGAAACACGAGCTCCAGCCATTGCAGTATCTATTGTAATGTGGTGCAACTAAGCGTCACCAACCGCGCGAGCAAGATCCAATAGCTGTGACTCAGAGGCGCCAGTCTAGAGCCTTCTAGAATGTTCGAGAACGAGCGCACTGACGCGAGTAGGCGCGAGAACAGAGGCGGTGACGCGCATTTGACCTCAATGTGGGAACGAGTATAAAAGCGGCGTAAGAACGCTGATCCAGGCTTCTGTCCGAACAGTTGACCGCGGACTCTCACCGCGTACATTAGGCTTCTAGAGTCTCAGTTGACCTTGTAAACTCGTAGCGTAGACTCCGCGATTAGCAGCATTCCAGGACGAGTAGTCTCAGCCCTTGATACTCTCGTACCATTGTAGAATCAGTAGAATAACGAACAGTTGTAACAGTCTCTCTCTCGGATTCATAACTTACCTTTGAATAAAACCTATACTGCACTCAACATCTTGGACTTATCATTCTGGGAATACCTTGCACCCCAACTTACTGACCCGACGGTCTGGTAAGGACAGAATAGAACCCATAGCACATGAACCTTAAGAACCCTGGTTCATAACAAACTGGTGACAGCGCTGGGATTCTGTCTGCAAGGATTTAGATTTTTCAAGCAGTATAGAATCAGTCAAAAAATTTTTCCCCCGAATAGGGATTTCAGGTCAAATCGCGGCGCGTTTTTGAAAACATAAGCATCCAAGCAACATTGACGAATTTCTAACTACAAAGAGACAGGAAGGATGTTCATTTGGATTTGCGCCATCGCAGTTTTCGCTACTATCGGGTAAGAAAATTTATTTACCCCAATTTTTGTCCCTCGTGGGGAGAGTCGCGAGGCAAAGACTCATTCTCTTTCAAACCATCTAGACGCCAAAATATTTACAGGTTTGAACTATTCCATCAATTTCAATTTTAACCCCTAAACCCAAAAATTCAAGCTCGAGAGAGCTATAATTACTAATTACCGAATGGAAGAGGTGGTCCCCGAATCAAAACCCTTCTCAAGTAACTTTCATCTCATTCACGGTTCACAACCTGCTGAAATTGACCCATTGGAATTGTGTGATAATTTTTCACGCGTCACGCAACTGTGTATACTTGGCATTGTGAAATTGAAACTGTCAACTGTGCAGTTGAATAGATTTTCACCGTATACCAGGATCATGGCAAGAGGGCGCAGATTCTCGAATCAAACTTCCGAGACTACGGAGAATAATTCCGAACAAATCGCGGTTAACCAAGTTCCCGAGGAGCAAGAGGAAGCTGTAGAAAAAAACGAAACCCAAAACGACACCGAATTCCAAAATATCGGTCAGCTGAAATTAGAATATCTCGGTAGAATGCAAGGAGGTGATATGACGGCTCGTGATACTTATGTAGCGCTCATGACTGCGGATATCGGTTTAGAGCAGCCAGGGGGGATGCACGCGGAAATCGCGATTCGCGATCTAAGCCGAGTTCTTGCAACCGACCCGGAATATTTTTCGGATAACGAAGTGACCTTGTTAGAAAGCCTAAAGGATTATCTCGAAAATTCGCAAATAGCGACCGGTGCGAGACCCAAATTGCCAAGGGGCGACGAAGAGATACATAACCAAAACTATGCGAATTTCGGGGAAGCACGCATGAATGCGGAATCTACGCGCTTAGAGCAACCGGTTCATCCAGCCGGGTTTTTAAGCCGAGGCGCTCGAATGACCGAACGAATCACTGACAACTGGATTGATCGCTCAACTCCGGAAAACGAATACGTAATGGCTGAAACAGACCCGTGGCCTCTCGTTAATGTCAATAGTGAAAACTCGCATCCTCGGGTGACGAGTGGAAACGTTCGAGTAGGTCGTTCTTCACAGAACCAGAGTTTCTGCCGCCGACTGAATAGTAAGGACGCAGTACTCGCTAGCCACTCGGCTCGTCGGACCTACAAAGGACCTGACACCGAGCTGAGCGAAAATTGGTTCAACAATGAAAAGAGAGAACAGAATCCGAAAAGCCCCCGACTCATTAGTATGGACGCTGGATTCGCTAGTCACTCTGATCGTCAGATACCTAACAATCTTGACACTGAGTTGAACGACAATAAAATGAACTCTCGTACTAACATGATGAAGAATTGTGACCAGCGAAATTATCGAGTTGACAACGAGAAGCCACGCGATACGCGCGAATACTCGCCGAACGGATATCGATCCGATCGTCGATCTCGCGGACATATGCGTCGTACTTATCGAAAGAATTTTGAAGACTCATGCGATGATGAGCAAGAAACAGAAAAACCGAGTCGTCTGAGGCGATCGAGACGTGACCGTTATTTGAATAAAATAAAATACGAGGATGACTTCTTGTCCTCTACTGACCCAGATGCTTCGGACGACGACAGCCCCGGACGTTACAGTAGCCGTAGCGGTGACGAAAATTACGTGAAAGATGGTAGAAATCGGACAATCAATGCAAACCAGAACGAAAAAGCGAACCGGAGTACTCGTTCATTAAACCAGTCTCGAAGGAACGATAGTAAAGGATCGTCAAGGGAAAGCGACCGTGAGTCAAATACAAACACAAAGATCAAACGCTTTTCTGCAAAGGACCCGGAAAATCAAGCTCTAGTTGATAGACGTCGTACATCCAAATTCAAACTCACTCTGAATCAAGCTCTTAATAATATCATGCCATACGATGGAAATCCCGACATGTTAGCTTTCTTCTGTCAATCTGTGAGGTACATTGTAGACGAATACGGCCCAGACGCGAAGCCGTGGATATTGGCAACCTTGGCTCGTAAACTCCAAGGCAGAGCTGCCAAAGGTTATACTGCACGATTAACGCAATATACATCGATCGAAAAATTGTTGTCGGATATGACTACCCAATATAGTGGAGTTGGCGGAGCAGATAGAGTTTTGGCAGAATTAAAATTAGTACAACAGAGAGAGCATGAAGGTGCAGGAGACTACGGGCTGCGTGTCCAAACGCTCCACAACCGTTTGCTCAATGTGTACGACTCGGATCGAAACCTTAAAGACTGGGAGCGGGAAACTTACAAAAACAACGCGGATAAGGAGGCATTGCAACAATTTATTTTTGGTCTTCCGGGAGCATTGGAACATCAGGTTCGATCGACAAACCTTAAGACGTTACGCGAAGCCATTTCAGAAGCAGTTAATTTCGAGAACAAAACGAGCGCCTGCTCCGTATTTTCCAACATTAGTAATCCTGACATAAACGGGGACAAAATAATAGCACTCGTGAATACGCTGGTCGAACAGAAAATGAAGGAAATTACCAAAAATACATCTTCACCAATCGAATCAGTGACGGTAAATCGGGCCATAGTATCAGACCAAGGTGGACATTATCATGTTGAAGGACATTTGGAACGGGAATGCCCAGAGAACTGGGAATCCGAATTTTGCAGATATTGTAGGAAGAAGGGCCACGATTTGAATGACTGCCGATTATTGATTGAAGCAATCGACTCAGGCAAATTATTCCAAGACCAAGCGCGACGTCCAGACCGAAGCACGAGTCGACATGACAATCACACGGGTGCGTCCGTCAACAAAATGGCGTCAATCTCGGCCAGTAGATTATCTCGGACACGGGTCGAATGTAATTACTGTCTCGGGGAAGGACATTTCGAAAAAGACTCTAAGAGGATCCGGGATTCAAAATTTTGTAACTACTGTTTCATACGTGGGCACGATTTGAATGAATGCCGTTCTTTAGAAGTTGCATTACAACTGGGCTTCATTTCTAAACGTCAAATAGAGATGGCACGGAAAAGGCAGAACATTCCAATGCAATACGACTTCCCACCTGATAGGTCAGGAGAAAGATACAATGCCAAGCGAGACAACTCTAGACACGACACACCACGTAACTACAACGTTCGTCATTTTGGAGGCCGTATGAGCAATAATAGCAATAGAAATTCCAACTCTCATGGTAATAACACAAACTTTGATCGGAAGAATGGCACTAATCGACATGAAAATTCCGTCTACAACTATGACGGTCCCAATCAAAATTATTACTGGGGTAATCGTGAGAATCATGTGCTAGGACCACCACAGAATGCCAATAATAACTTACATAACGATTGGGCCACCCAAAGTTATCCAGAAAACTACAGACATCAGAGTAACAATTACGGCCCAAATCACGATAATAGAGAGGGAGATGGCCGAAACCCGCTAAATAGCAATAGGAAAAATTTTTCGAATCCCAATGAAGATTATGATCATTGTATGGAGAATCTCGTGAGGGGTAGTTCACTAGTACCTTATGAACAGCATCAGGAAGAACTAATTGATTTTCCAAATACGAAAAATGCTCATTCCAATGGTTGAAAACCTAGTTGAGTAGTAGAATTTGTATATGGCTGAGGCCCACGCATTTTAAGAAATGGCCCAAGTAGAACTACGTTATAACAACCATAGAAATATTGAGAATATAAAAAACGCATCATTTTTTTTTCCAATTATAGAGTATTCAAAACACGAGAATTTGGAATTTCATCGTGGTTAGAACCCACATACGGTATTCAATCAATTGAATGAGTTAGCTTCATCTTAACATTTCATATGTGGTTAGAACCCACGCATCTTTTTGTAATTCCTGAGGTGGTTAGAACCCACGCAGATCTTTGTAATTTTTAAGGCGGTTATATATTTACTTTACCAGAGCGTTATGTGGTTAGAACCCTCGCACTCTTTTTTCCGAATATTAAAGTGGTTGGAGCCCACTCAGCCAGATAGCAATGTGGTTAGAACCCACGCACTCTTCTTTGTAAACCTTAAAGTGGTTGGAACCCACCGTACCAGTGAGCAATGTGGTTAGAACCCACGCTTATTTTTTTAGATTGTTTGAATGGTTAAAACCCATGCACTCCCAATATTATTATAGTAGTTGAAGTCCACTATGGAACCCACGAATGATCAAATTTATTAAGCGGATTCAAATCTCCTGAACTCAGAATTCCATGCTTGGAATTCACATTTTAAGTTCATTATATTAATAATTAAGTACACATTGAAGGAGATATCACATACGAGGTTGAAGCCCTCAAATTTGAAACCTTTATTTGGTTGGAATTATTTCATTATCTAAATAAGCGTAACCACGAATTCATATTGATGAATTAAATATATCTCAGTTGTCAAATTCACCGAAAGGTGAGAATTTTCGATAATATCATCAGATATGTTCAAGAATCCAAGCGTTGCAGACGTGATAAACTTCAGCTAGGAATCCATTGTTCATGTAAACGTGTTATACGAGCCACAGTAAGAGCAGTGCTTCAGAACAATAGATGCACATTCGATTCTTTTTGCGCGGCCAATGGACGTGCTTCGCCGCGCAAAAATAGAAACACTCTCAGAGCAATAGTATTGACGAACCCTGCATTTCGCAACGAATAATGACGAGCAGAGTCTTATTTGAATATATATTAAGAATCACGATTATCGAATTAAACGATTGGATATGAAGGGAATTGATGTAACTTGCTTTGAATCATGATACTAGAATTGCGTTACTGAGAGTAGAATTCAGAAAAAAATCGTATTCCTTCAAATCAGAGAGTCACTGGAGGATGCGCGTATTCATTCGCAAGTGATATAAGATCGTCGAATCAAAATCATAGAGCACGAAGTCAGGAGTGCTAATCTAAGCCTGTAAGATGGTGAACGTGGGGCAATCCGCGCTCCGTCGAATGATTCATAGTAAGTGGACCCTACTGGTCTCGCAGAAAGTAGAAATTTATTTGCTATAGCCACATCAAGGTGTCTAGATGAAGCTTTGAATAATGCCCTCAGAAACCCAGGGGTTTCATACGAAAGGTTTTATCCCCTCCCAGTTTCCTAACAGTCCAATGTACGCAAAATTTGCCTCAACAATCCGACACAAACACTGAAAAAGGAGAAAAAAGGGGAATACCAGGAAAAAACCGCAATGTTCAACAGCAAGCATTTCCTAACTGCGAAAAAGGCATTCGTGGCCCAGCACTGAAGTGAATGATGAGCTCCAAGAGATTCAAATTGAATCAGCTCAGAGAATTCCTTTCGTCAACCATTGCGACTCTACGAAAAATGCTTTACGGGTATGTCCCAAAAGAAGGAAAAAAAACGTCCAAAAGCAAGAGGACAGCTGTTGTCTGCGAGGAAGTGAGATCAATGCTCCGGAAAAAGAAGTTCAAGGTATAAAACTTGGGCAAAGATCAAGAACTTGATCAAACTAGAAGTAGAGTGTGGAGGAAGTTCGCGAAACATATTTCATTCATAGTTCTTACGAATGATCAAGAGTTGCAGTTCGCTCATGAAGACAAAGCATAGAAGATGAGAATCCAAGTTCACTAGAGATCCTCGGACAACAGTCAATGATTGTAGTTCACTGCAGACTAATAAGCATTCGAAGAATGCAAATACAAATGGGATGAGATAAGAGACCACAGTGACTTAGGAGGCGTGATTTCATTGGATCCAACGTCACACCGAACTTCATCTATCCCGATGGTGGCCATCTCAAATTCCTCAATACACCAGCTCTATCACGCAGACAGCAGGAATCCAGGCAATACGCTGAATGCAAACAAGTCTTTCCCTAATCCATATCCTATCCAAAAACAGAACCGATCGTCTAAAATTTTTGGGCTTGAGAAATTATAGGACAGAAATGAAATAATGGGGCGTAGAAATATACATACTTTGACTCGAAAAAGAATGACGAGCATACGCATTGATGTGGTTGCTCCAAAGAGCAGCGCGAGTTGACTCGGAGAAGCGAATGATTCATTCTCATCTGCCTGTACTGGTTGCGTTTGCCTCACGGACCTCGTATTTGTTTTTCTCTCGATCATGAAATGTGAGAAGTAGTACTTTGCTCAACCTTCACTTGATCCACGGTTTACTTTTGAGATAATTTTAAGTACGTATTGGACCACGAGAGAATGATGCGCTGGACCGTTTTGGATTCGTTCCCCTGGAACAATTCTTTTTCAGGACTACTCCCCGGCGAGGTGTGTTTTTGAAATATTCCTCCGGAGACTTTCCATATTTCGTGGCGCGGATTCGTTCCACAAATTTTGGTCACACTGAAGAAGAGCGAATGAATACGATTACTTATCCAGACTTTAAGTTATGCGTGATCTATTTCGTTAGCACAGTAAACTCCCAGAGTGATTAAATTTTCTCTACGTCAAGATACTCAAATATTTTCAGCGCTGCCGATGAACGCAGCGCATGAATTTTCTCCCAATTCCTATTCTTCGTTGGCACTGTCCTGATGTAAACATAAAGATAAGCTTCTAAAGCACAACAATTGGAGATAAAAGGAGAAAGAATTCACGATGACCATAGTAAATGGAGGTGGAGATGAGAACTAAGTTACTCGCATACGAGCTGAACAGAAAAAATCCGTCGAAAGTTTTCATCATATGTGAACTATGAAACATTTCAGTTACCGAAGCAGAATTGAAAAAAATCGGCGAGACACAGTTGGTAGCTGAGGGATATGTATGGAAAATTGAGAAATACATGTCAAAACTAGTAGATATTAAGTTCGTGATATTGATTCATCGATTTTAGAGGTGATTCCATTCTACCCCACCCCGTTCCATTTTACCCCATCTGAAAAAATACGATAGGAAACATTGATTTCCATGATAATTGAACCTGATTTATCGATGCCAAACGGATTTTGAGTCATTTAGACTAATTTGGCGATTTCAACCCCTTCTCAACCCCCACCCTCTCAATTCAAAAATTTAAAAAGTTTAGAAAATTGGATCATACCGTGAAAGTAGTATCCCCACAGTGAAGTTTCCGCTGTTGGAACTGTTGATTTACTTGAGAGGGTCGAAGGGTTGATGAGGGGCACAAGACTGGGACTCAATACTTTCATAATAAATAAATAAGTATATTCAATAGACAACAATATAGTATGTTACATATTGCCGGCTTGGCTCTTCTAGCACAAGTAGTTGCTCTCTCTTCTTTCTTCAGCTTCGCTGCTGCGCGCACCACACTCATACATACATACATAAGTAGACTCATATTTTAGACTGCAGGTGGCACCACGCATCAGCCACTGCTTCTGGCAGACGACAGATATAGTCATACAGGATAAATTTACTCACAATTCAACACGCCTCCTTAAATTTATCCTGTGAAACATCACTAAATATGCTTCAAATGTCATACGTTAAATTAGCCATTTCTCTGAACTTTTCAAACTTTTGTCGACCAAGAGACTTTGTCAATACATCAGCAATGTTTTCATCAGACTCAACTTTCCTCACATCAATTATACCTCTCATGTAATTCTCATTAACAAAGTGATAATGTGTTTCAATGTACTTTGAATTTTTTGTAAAATTTCCAAATTTGGCAAGACTTATAGCACCTGAATTATCTTCATAAATTGGAATCGGTTTCTCCATTGGTACTTGAAAATCTACTAAAATGTCTCTAATGAATTTTAACTCACTGACTGACTCTGATAAAGCAACATATTCTGCTGCTGTAGAAGCTTTGGTTACACTACTCTGTTTCTTTGATTTCCAAAATATTACATTACCATATAATCTGATCAAATACCCTGTCGTAGACCTTCTATCGACTATATCTCCTGCATGGTCAGAATCTACATAGCAATCTAAGGTATCAACTCTCTCATTTCTTTTGTATATTAGCTTTAGATCTCTGGTCAAGTACAAATATTTTAAGATTCTCAATGCGTATCTAAAATGGGTTTGATCATAACAATTTTGGAATCTACTCAAATAGTTAACGCTGTAACTTATATCAAATCTTGTTCCTGAACTCAGATATAAAAGTGCTCCAATAAGGTTTCTGAATGGAATCTCGCTATTAGCAGACTGTGCAGGTTCACACTTCAAATTTTCTTCCATTGGTGTTGGGTATAATTTAGCATTCTCTATTCTATAACGCTTGGCCAATGACTCTATATAACTCTTCTGATCTAAAGTCATGATGTTGTTTTTATGATCATAATCAATGTTTATCCCCAAGTAGGTCTTAATTTCACCCATATCTTTCATTCTGAACCTCTTCGTTAACAATCCTTTTATGTAATCCAAGTGTTTAAGGACTTTACAACAGATCAACAAATCATCTACAAATAAAATCAAGTAAATTATTTGGCCTTGGATGTACATGGTATACAGACAGTAATCAAAATCACTCCTTGTAAATCCTATACCTTGCAAAAATTCATCAACACAGTCATACCATGCTCTTGGACTCTCGGATAGACCATATAGTGCTTTTTCTAACAAACAAACTTTATCTGTACCATCTTCATAACCTGGAGGTTGTTTGACATAAATTTCTGACTTTACATTCCCATTCAAAAATGCTGTTTCAACATCCATTTGATGAATTATCAGTCCATTCTGACAACTATAGGCCAATAAAAGTTTCAAAGTTTGCATTTTGGCTACCGGTGAATATATATCTTCAAGAATTTCTTTCTGTTGGAAACCTCTAACAACAAGTCTGGCTTTAAATACTCCATTTGCTTTCAAAGTGTAAATCCATTTCAAATCAAGAGCTTTCTTCCCAGGTGGGAGTTCTACCAATTTATACGTTTGATTCTTTTCTAGACACTCGACTTCTTTATCCATGGCTTCACACCAGGATTTTGATTCCTCACTTCTTATAGCCTCATTATAGGTAACTGGACAATTTGCATTTACATAGTTTACATGAATAACACTATTGTACACACAATAATCATCAAATTTAGAAGGTTGCTTTTTAGATCTTTCTGATCTTCTCACGTTCTGCAAATTATTTTTCTCTACTTCAGGACTTTTTCTATTTTCTTCAATATCTGAAATGCTACTTCTGTCATCATGGGTTTCTAAATTTGGACTTTCTGATTCATCATCTCCCCTGTATCCCACTAAAGTTACATCCTTTTCTATTATTTCAACATGTCTAGCTACTACAATTTTGTTATCAATCAGGACTCTATATCCCACTTTTTCATATCCTACTAGGATTCCTAACTCAGCTTTTCTATCCCATTTAGAATTTCTCTTGACTTCTGGTTCCCTGACAAAAACTTTACTGCCATATAAACGTAAGTTACTGATATTTGGTTTTTCACCTATCAAAATTTCATAAGGAGTTTTCTTTTCAATAGTATTTGCTAGAGTTCTATTTTTCAAATAAGCAGCTGTCTTTATAACCTCTGGCCAGTACTTTGGATGCAATCCAGCTTCGGATAGTAGACATCTACCAGTATCCATAATTGATCTATTGTATCTCTCTGCAGTCCCATTCAATTCGTGGACGTAAGGTGGGCAAGGCTCTAAATTTATCCCCTTATTCTTTATGAACTCAAAAATTTGGTTATTCATGTACTCTTTACCATTATCACACTTCAAATGTTTAATTCTTTTCCCAGTAAGATTCTCTACCAAATTTACATATCTGACGAAACAATCATAAACTTCACTTTTGCATTTAATTGTGTAAACCATAGCAGCTTTACTATAGTCATCAATAAAAGTTACGAAATACTTGTCACCGTTAAACCCTGGAGTACTGTGCGGCCCATTTACGTCTGTATGAACAATTTCTAATAACTCTTTGGCTCTATGGCGATTATTCTCAAACGGTAGATTGTGCATTTTATTTTGGATACACGTTCCACATTTCATCAACTGTGACTCTAATTCATTTGGCAATCCTTCAACAAGTTTTTCTTTAGATAAAATGTTTAAATAATTAAAATTGACATGGCCCAAAATTCGATGATATTTTTCTTTGGAAGTCATTTTACCTGGTTCTCTTTTGGCTACATAATTTGCTTCTCGCTTCATTAAAGTACTACTCATTTTATATAAACCATTCTCTTTGTACGCGATTGCAATCAATTCATTTGTATCTAAATTGAAAATCTTTGATGTTTTCCCTATGGAAACTATTTTATTCCAATCTGTTACTTTGGCATAGCTGATAAGATTCCTATCCATTTCTTTGACAAAAAATACGTTTTTCATATTGATTTGTTTGTCCTTCCCTTCAATATTAAAACAACTAACGACATTCCCAATTTGAGTGGCTTTAAGAACTGTTCCATCCCCTATTTTAACCTCAACTGGCTCTCGTAAATCAATATAGTTCGAATAATATGAAAGATTATTTATGATGTGGTCAGTACACCCACTGTCAAGTAACCAATCTATTCTGTTCCCATCTACTCTAGAGCATGCAAAAATTTCAATCTTCTTATCGGGAAAATTCTCAGATTCATAGAATTCATCAAAATTATTCGTTACCTCTACAACAAATGTTCCTGCATTGGTATTATTTTGTCTCTCGCCACTATTATAATTATTCTGTTGGTGATACCAACCGCGACCTGATCCTCGACTATCTCGATTTTGATACATACCTCGGCCTCTTCCACGACCATTATGATAACCTCGATTGTTCTGTTGTTGATAACCGCCTCCTCGATTTTGGTAGCCGCCTCCTCGCTGTTGATAGCCACCACCTTGCTGGTGATTCATCTGATACCCCTGTTGATATTGTTGCTGCATTCCTTCCCGGTTGTTACTTCGGTCCGATCTCTTGTTGGGGCAATGGAATTTTATATGGCCTGGCTTACCACAGTAGTTGCACGTTCTGGTTTCATGATTCTTCCTCTCTACTTTGAATACATTTGAACTCTGTCTCTGCCCTTTATTGTTATCACTTTTCTCTCGAATTTCAAACGTCTTTATCTTATTCTTGACATATTCCGTTGTCCGATCTTCTGGCTTAAGAACATCTACCAGATCACCTATGTGACTCATTGAACTAGGGAGTGTTTTCAGCATGTAGTTCATCTTTTCTTCTTCTGGAACTTTTGCACCGGCTTCTTTCAATTCATTTATCAGTTTTTCAAATTCTGTGAAAAAACTGTCTGATTCTTCAAAGTCTTTCAATTTCATATTTTCTAACCTGTTTCTTACGCAAATTTGCATCGCCGTTGACTCCTTCAAATGAAGCTCGTCAAATTTCTTCATAAGGTCAAAAGCCAATTCTTTGTCTTTTACAAATTCCATTTGCTCATTTGATATTGCTCCATATATGTAGTTCATTGCTCTCAAATTCATGTCATCCCAGTCTTCTTCTTTGTCTGCCGGCAATCTCGCTCTCTTCGCCACCTCATCACATTTTTTCATCTTCAAAAACAGCATGATTCTCTTCTTCCAACATGCATAATCTTTTCCATTAAAAATTGGTATTTTAAAATCGTCCATCTTCTCTTCGTTTTCAATTACTTTTATAATTCGACAAGTTTCTTCTGATGCTTCGACCTCACTCTCACTTTCAAAAATAATTCTCTTTAGTAACAATACCTTCGATGTAGTTTCTTCAAATACTTTTTCAATAGTGCTCCAATTTTTCACCATGCGGCCGTGCACGTGCTACCGGTAACTCTAACCTTTCCTTCGTGGCTGAGTTCGGAGCAAACACAATTTTCTTCAATAATCTCGCAACCAACGACCTGCTACCATGTTGATTTACTTGAGAGGGTCGAAGGGTTGATGAGGGGCACAAGACTGGGACTCAATACTTTCATAATAAATAAATAAGTATATTCAATAGACAACAATATAGTATGTTACATATTGCCGGCTTGGCTCTTCTAGCACAAGTAGTTGCTCTCTCTTCTTTCTTCAGCTTCGCTGCTGCGCGCACCACACTCATACATACATACATAAGTAGACTCATATTTTAGACTGCAGGTGGCACCACGCATCAGCCACTGCTTCTGGCAGACGACAGATATAGTCATACAGGATAAATTTACTCACAATTCAACAGGAACATTTTTTTCTCAAGAAACTACCCCCACCCCACCACTTTGAAACACCCAAACCAACCCCAATTAATGTAAAACTCACCCTCGGATCATCCGGCGTCTAAATCCGATGAGCAGTGGTTAACGAAAAAAATGACCCAAAATGCCCCAAAATGTTCCATAATGCCCCAAAAGTAATACCGTATGCGCCATATAGACCGAAAATAACAAGTATCTCACGAAAACCCAAAAACTCCCACCCCCAAGACGTCCAAATCAACTCCACCCAAAATCCGAATTCTTCATCACTGAGACAAAGGAGATGAGTGAATCAAGATGCAAGCTCGTAGTTCCGCACGCACATTAACCTATCGGTGAGCCTGCAAATCGATCTCCAGTCACAGCACATACAGTACGTTTGCTCTGCAGATCATACTATGCGATCGAACACACATACTATCAACCTATTGGTGAGCCTGCGAATCGATCTCCAGACACAGTATAGCTGCATTCACCGAGCATGATCTTTCAATACACAGCCGCACGCACACTAACAACCTATCGGTGAGGCTGCGAATCGATCTCGAGCCACAGCACAGCTGCATTCAACGAGCATGATCTTTCAATACAAATCCGCACTCACACTAACAACCTGTCGGTGAGGCTGCGAATCGATCTCCAGCCACAGCACAGCTGCATTCAACGAGCATGATCTCTCAATGCAAATCCGCACGCACACTAACAACCTGTCGATGAGACTGCGAATCGATCTCCACTCGCCATGCATACAGCACGCGTTCGTACTCACCACGCATCGGAGTCTCCATTGGAAATCAATGCAGTTTGACACTCACACTGTTGTACTGTCCGTGAGACTGCAAATCGATCTCCACCCAGAGCGCGTACAATTTATATGCGTATATAAAGAGATAATAGAACTGACACTAAAATCACTGTTGCCCTATAAATTGTTCGAGTTACGCATGAATTTTTTGGCAAACGTCGATCAATACGAAGTCAATAAGATGTGCCTATGAGATGGCCGATTTTTGGTTTTTCGCCTCGAGCAAAAATGATCATAACTAAACAACTATTGGGTGGAATCGACTTTAATTCAGCTCAAAATGTACAAAAAGAAGTAACCCACGCGGCAAATAACTGTGCATAGTGAGTTTTACGATAATGGTTGAGTTGTTGACAAAACCTGAGTTGCGTCCGATACGGTAGTGGCATCGGCAAAAATGGGTATCGCGGTTGAATATCTTTATTGTAAACACTTGGGATGAATTCGAATCTCGTTATTCACCTACTGGTACCTCTGAACTACTCTGGAAAAACCTTAATAGCCTCCTGGATGGGTTTACCTTGCAATGAAGTCGGATCGAAGAGAAAAAAATGCAGTTTTCGTCGTTCGGGTCGGTTAGCGAAAAATGGATGATTTCATCCTGCCAGATTGAATATAATGGGAACTTACCTTGTGAATAATCAAAAAGGTAGACGATCTACGTATCTAACTTTTCAAATACTTCGACGAGCCGAAAAATGAAAAATGGAATAATTACGGGTGGTTAATGGTTGAAAATCGCAGTTACTCGCACGAAAAATCAGAAGGTGCGCGAGCGTTGATTACCCAAAATCTAAAGGTCGGAGGGAAGCTCGCAATAGCTTATATTGAAGCTGGGACACTAAACAATGAGATGGTACGGGTAGAATCTTCAATTTAATTAATGAGGGCGGTAGCAAATAAATTTCGGAGGACTCCGAAAGTCCTCAACTGACGCGAAAATCGAACGGTAAAATTATAATGACTTAAAATCATTATTTAACCTGGCACGTTCCTTGAACGTCATTGACCCCATACCTAGTCCAAAGTCGAGAAAACGGCCAAAATTCTAGTTAAATCATGCAAAATAAAAATCAACTCCAGAATTTTATGAAATAAGTTGAAAAAATGCAACAAAAAAAATCAATTTTTTTGTTCTCTCTCTTTTTAACTACAAGATATCTCAGATAATACTAGGGAGTACCCGTTTCTATCGAATTGCTTTACGAAAAAATTTCAGAGAAGTGAAAATCTCAGTTTGAGATGTTGGAAACTTTCCTTCAAATTACATGGAAAAACGCGTATTTTGACCCATCAAATGACCACTACACCACTGATACCAGTTTGATGACCTTTATACACGATCATTGTTATTGCAAATCTATTTTGTTAAATATCTTAACAACTACAAACATCATCAGGAACACCAGAAACATTATATAAGCATCTGAAAGAGGAAAATACAGGTTTCCGATACGTAAAATAGCCATATGCGTGATCTCAGTTTTCTCAGATTATTTTTCAAATTTGCCGATGTAATCATAAGAAGTGAGTCGAGTAGCATCATATAATGGCGACAAACTAACAATCAAAGCCAAAAACCGAATAGAAAAAGTCTGGCACCGAAATATTAGGTGGTCCAAATTTCACCCAAAAAGTCACCATCAGCACTTAAAACGAGTGCGTACCCGACTATAAATCGAACAATTTTGGCGATATTACATTGAAAATTGGTAGGAACATTCCTTTAAATGCATACTATTAGAAATAAAACCGATCGACTACCCAAAAATTTTCAAATGGCCACAGTAAGGTGAAAACTCATATAAATCACAGTTTCTCGTAGGTAAATAGAGGTACGCAAAAAAGTACCATAACTCGGTCAATTTTCATCCGATTTGGACGTGTAGAGGCTTAAATTGAAGGTTTTCCTGAGAACTATACAACCATTTGATAGGGAAAGCTTCAGAAATTGGGAGTTTTGAAAGATGTTGGAGCTGAAAGTTCACAATTTCACTAATCGAGAGAACCTTTTTTCACGCTTTTCTAATCACAATCCCACATAGCATCTGATCAAAAATAATGTAGATAAATTACAATTGAGAATTAGAGTCAACTCGAGAGAGAAAAAGTATTTGTTGTGACTGACGAAAACTGATCCACAGCTGCAGGCGATAAAATTTTTCTCTCTCCAAGCTGCATAGTTATGTCTATATATACTATGTAGACTATACCCATTGTATATGCAAGAACGGAGGAGAAACAGTGGGACTGACCGATTGAATCAGGTGGCTGGACGCTATAGCAATAAGCAACTACAGGCCAGATCAATGTATGAATATATATATATCATGCACATGAGTATATGCACTGTGCAGAGAAGCTGACGCGCGATTAGTTCGACCGCATTTCAATGGATTGTGAGTTCAATACTCGCTCCCCGTTTTTCAGAAAACAACCCTTAAGATCCGGTTTGGCGCTTGAAGTCCCATGATACTGGGACAATCAAGCTTATATGTTATAGACATGGCTTAGGTACATTAATCACAGATATTTCGATGAAATTCGGGTATCCGAACGATAATTTTCGCGGTAAGCAAAAGCACGCGTAACTCGGGAACTACTGGGTCAAATCGACTTTAATTGAGCTTGAATTATATCTAAGGAACCAAACTCAATGATGATCATTCGTGGGAGACAATTTCACGAATGGCCATCGAATGGCGGAAAAATTCTGGGCCGTCTCCGATACAATGGAATCACGAGCAATAATAGGCATCAGGCGCGTCTAAACATGTTTCAATGACTCCCTAAGGGTTTTTTTCCAATGAATTACCTACCTACACCCTTCTAATACCGCAAGAAGTTCACAATACCCGTTTAGAATGAGGTCATTCACAATGAAGCGAGGACCAAAAGAGCAAAGTTGAGATTTTTGTAAGTCGAGCCGACTAGTGAAAAATGGATGATTTTATCCTGTCAAATAGAATATTACAGGAAATGGCCTTGTGGATTATTCAAAGAGCAGATGACCCACGTATCTAACTTTTCAAACACTTCCACGAGTCGGAAAATGAAAAATGGAACAATGAAGGGTGTTTAATGGTGGAAAACTGCAGTTACTTGCACGAAAAATCAGAGGGTGCGCGAATGGCGATTACTCAAATTCTGAAGGTCCAATTGGAGCTCACAATAGCTTATTTTGAAGCTTAGACTTAAAACAAAAAGACGATAGGTATGATCTTCAGTTTAGTTGATGGGAACAGAGTGTGCATAGGCTTTGGAGCACTTTGAAAATACTCGAGTGACACGAAAATCAGATGGTAAAATTATATTTATCTCTTGTGGTGGCTTCAAATGATCGTCTAATCAACCCGGGACCTCCTTTAAAGTTCACTTGACCCTGACAAAACGAAATCCAAGAAGGACTATACGCGTGGTCCAAGTATGCTCAAAAATTTATAGCTCACGGCATGAATTTGGGGCCGTACTTTCACCGAGAAATATAACTCAATCAAGCATGGAATGCAATAAGAACCGGACGTAACGAAAGAAATCAGGTTGCATCGTAGCCATGCAGATCAGTCAAAAGAATGAATACAAATAGGACAACTTATTGTCCCACCTCATTTATTCGGGACTTCATTATTTGTTGATTTGCATCACTGTTCTATGCATCGCAAGAGTCTTTTGCCTGGGAGGGTTCCCTTGTCTAATTATGAGAAGACTTGTTTCAGGATATGTCATGTCTATCCAAAGATGAATTGTACATCAGAAACCATATCAAGTATGAGACAAGAAATGCAACCAGGAGCATTATAAGCAAATGTGTCACATGTAAATGAATATTTGGAACAGAAAGACACGAATATTCACACGGAAGAGAATTCCACCTATGATGAATGGATTGGAAATACCAAATTCGATGGAAATTTTGCACTGGAAAAATCAAGATTTATAATAGGCGAGTCATATACAGAATACGTTGGCGGAATACTGTGTGAGGATGGCATGCCAATACATGTGAACGGAGATTCTCATGGAAGAGCCAGAATGTGAAACTCACTATCAAAATTCTATAATCCAATTTTGAGACCATTTCTTCATGCGAGGGAGAGAGACTGATTAAATTAAGTAAATCATAACTTTTAGAATAAGATACAGATATTCATGCCTTCAGCAGTAAATGCTAAAAGTATTTCGTATAACCAACACAGCAAATATTTAGAGGAAGAGAGAGAGCATTACGATAAATCAATCAACATTCTTTCTTGTCGATAATACCATAGTAATAATCGCTCGGTCACGAAATATCTTTACTCCAGCATTTCAAGAACACGCTAACATTTTAGTCAATCATTAGTTTGATGATACGTTGAATATATTGATGCTACCAGATTGATTTCATTTTGAGACTTTCCGGGAGATAGATTTTCACGCCGCTAGTTCAACTGGTATTCGCGTTACTGCACGAATATATGGTCCTAACCTAATGAAATTTCCTCAGTTATAAACTTCCACGCTACCAAAATTAATCATCATACCATTCATATGATATTTACTTAGAGACTCGTGTATTGAATCAAATATCAGCTACTGTAAGAAATTACTTGAAGACTATATATGTAGAAAATACTACCTAATTTTAATTTACCAATGTACCCAAGATATATTTGCGTTATCAAATGGATGTATTGATCTCATCTTTCATACATCCACTGAGAGTACAAGAATTCCATTTTAGTTGTAATGTCATATGGTGGAAGTATTCTCAAATTTATGCTACCCTAGAATAATTTCGATCAGAAAAATTCTTAAAAATTTCAAAACCAAATGAGACCATACCTCTTCATAACCTTCTGATCCGGGGATCAGTTGCGCGCCAATGAACGTGTCATGGAGCTAGTCTAAGCTCCATGCCTACGAGTTGTAGTTATTGCAAAATTCGATGGAATGTGGTGCAAGTATAGCCGCACGTGCAAGAATCTATAGCTGTGCGTCATGGAGTAGATCTAGAAACACGAGCTCCAGCCATTGCAGTATCTATTGTAATGTGGTGCAACTAAGCGTCACCAACCGCGCGAGCAAGATCCAATAGCTGTGACTCAGAGGCGCCAGTCTAGAGCCTTCTAGAATGTTCGAGAACGAGCGCACTGACGCGAGTAGGCGCGAGAACAGAGGCGCTGACGCGCATTTGACCTCAATGTGGGAACGAGTATAAAAGCGGCGTAAGAACGCTGATCCAGGCTTCTGTCCGAACAGTTGACCGCGGACTCTCACCGCGTACATTAGGCTTCTAGAGTCTCAGTTGACCTTGTAAACTCGTAGCGTAGACTCCGCGATTAGCAGCATTCCAGGACGAGTAGTCTCAGCCCTTGATACTCTCGTACCATTGTAGAATCAGTAGAATAACGAACAGTTGTAACAGTCTCTCTCTCGGATTCATAACTTACCTTTGAATAAAACCTATACTGCACTCAACATCTTGGACTTATCATTCTGGGAATACCTTGCACCCCAACTTACTGACCCGACGGTCTGGTAAGGACAGAATAGAACCCATGGCACATGAACCTTAAGAACCCTGGTTTATAACACCGTAGTACGTTTCAATTGTTCCCAGGCTGCAAACATTAGAGACCTATTTGCACAAAGTTTATCAATTAAAGTATTTACAAGATTTGGATTTTGAAGTTTCCGAGTTTTTGGGTTTTTGATGATTGTTGTCTGGCGAAGAATCCTAACGCGATGAGATTACATGACCCTGATGGCCTGTTTAGATGGTTGTTTAGAACCGGAAACCCATACTCTGAAGCAGATAATTCCCTTTTTCTTTGTCTTCGTTTTAGTATTGAGTATCTCATAGAGCGTTTTTTTTATTCATGGACTTAACATTCCGCCTTTCATATCGACCACAAAAATCGAGGGATTACAATAGAAATTTACTCGCGTAGATTTGACCTAATACCGACGTTTCCACATGAATTGCTCAGCCATATTCAGGAGCTTAAGGAAGTAACCTCGGTACCGCACCAGCCAAATAAATCGATATTTTTTTTCTTTTCTTTTCTTTCCTTCTCTTCTCTTTCCAACTTCCACAAATTTGCCTACATATGCGTCTCACGTGTTAATCAGATCTCAATAACCTTCACATAAACTTGCATAAGCATCCGACACACGAATCATAAAATAGCAATCCCTGATTTTATCCATCTTCCGGCTCAGGTTCGCTACAAATATCAGAAGGCAGATCAATGCAATAAAATCGCAAGTGATTTTTTTTGGACTCTTGTTCATTGCTTATTCATTCTTTACAATCGCGTGTAGAGAACCTCGCTGGTTCTGTTTTAACGTCTGTTCTCGGCTGCCGGGAGAAAACAAAATTCTATTTGTCGGCCCTAAGAAACCCAGATCACAAAAATTTTTCAACTTTCGGGGACCGACCCTAAGCCAGATCTTGAATCTGGTCCGGAGGCTGTTGACCTTTGCATCACTTGTTTCAATTGTACTTCCTTCATTGATATGGAATCCTAATTTGCGCAAAAGATTTGTATGCAAATCGTTTGAAGATCGCTGAAACGAAATTTATGACACCCAGCTCCGAACCACTTTAACTCCAACTGGGATTTTGCAAGATAACGAGTATAGAATGGATTATTACACGCGACTGTTATTGCTGGTAATATCCCATATCATCTGTTTATCCATTAGTTATGCATGTACCAACTTCATGCTTTCAACATTACGCAAGTTAGCAAATTTTTGTTGCGGACGTCTATAACAGGTCACGAGACTGAGACAGCATCACTCAACCAAGAACAAACGAGCCCAGTCATTTTATGATGAACCTATCGTAATCAAACTAGTATAACATTGCACATTGTTTTGATGTGGCCCGTGAGTTCCAACAGTTGCCAATCCACCGAGTCAAGGCAAAACTCCGAGGATGGATCGTTTTGTTGAAATCCTTTGTTGTCTTTGCCTTCTCGCGTATTGTTTTGCTATCATCTACGTCTGTATGCAAAGAATACTACTTGCCCTACTGGAGGGGAAAAAATGGCCGCCGGTGTGGCTAGACGTAGAAAATAGAGGTGCGAAACAAGTGCTTTGTGGACAAGATAAGATAGATTTGCACGTATAGAAAGGTGAAAGAAAAATTAGACGAGATAGTGAAAAATAGAGTGAGACATAAAGTGCGAAGATCAGAAAAGGCAAAGTGAAGAAAGAATTGAAAGGAAATAAGGAGTATTTTGAAGGTTAGAAAGCACCACCAGGAGCAAGGAGACCTGCAAAGACGAGAGGACAATTGCGCATGCGCACCAGAGAGGAAGAGAGGGAAGGATAGAAAGTGGGAAGTAGCGCGAAAATTTGAAACCAGGAAAGAGCTATGGCTGATTCAACACAGAAGATGGAGGAACTGAAAGAGTACATACACGGAGACTTCGAATCAATGTCAAAATCTTTGCAGAATGTAATGAAAAAGATAGAAGAGATGGAAAGGCGGAGGGAATTGGAGCTCAAAGAGAGGGAAGAGGGAAAGAAGGTGCAAGGACAACACAGAGAAGGAAATTTCAAAGCACAGGGAGAAAAAGATGACGTCAGAGACAGCACACCGAGAATGAAGAGAGCCGAGAAACCAACAAGGATAACATACTCGCCGAAGAAAGCACTAAGGAGCAGACAAATGAACAGAGCCAAAAAACCGGCGGAAAAAGGTGGAGGAAAAGAGAAGTTGATGCGCGGATTGATGAGAAGAATGGAAGAGTACGAGATGCTAAAAATAGACTTCACACATAGGATGATAGATATGGAAAGGAATACCAAAAACCTGGGGAATGAGCTGGAAAGAGTTCAAAAAGAGTTAGAGGAATATAAAGAGAGAGTAGGAAAGCTCAAGGAGGAAAGCAGATGGGAAGAAGAAGATGCAACAAGAAAGAGAGACGTTTATGAGTCAGAATTGAAGGAAAAAACAGAAAATACTAAAGGGACTCAAAGGTGCAACCTAGAAAAAAGTAAAATGAGCTCAAACTCGACAAGGGATGGAAAAGTGGTGCAAGAGATGACAAGGGAAGAGGAGTACTTTGATTGGAGAGGAGAAGAGTTCGAAATCCTGAGTAAAAGAGTGGAAAGAACCGAGAGGGAAGGCAAAAGAAATAATATAGTGATATCCGGGTTAAACTTGAAAGTGGTGAACGAAGAAAACCTTTGTGAGTGGATGAGAGAAAATTTGAAAATCGAAGTAAAAGATATATATGTGGAGAACATGAGAGGCACAACAAACAAAGTGAGACTAGCATGTAAAAGTAGAGATACAAAAGAGAACATAATGTGCAAAAAACATTTACTCAAAGGGTCCAAAGTATACATAGAACATGACCTGACATTCGAGGAAAGGAGAATAAGATACGAAGCAAGAGAAATACGGAGAGAAGAATTGAAGCTAGGAAAGGAAGTCAAAGTAGGCTATGGAAAGATAATTATCGATGGAGAAGTATGGAGATGGGACGAAAAGGAAAGAGGATTCAAGAAGAAAGATATCCAGGCAAGCAGGGACGGACTTAGAGGGGAACTAACTTGAGGCAGAGCAACACCGAGAAGGAATATAATGTGTGAGAGGGAGGAAGTGTTACATTCAAGAAATTCGAAACTTAAAAGTGGTTGAAAGTAATACCGTGTATCATCAAATTAGTAGCGGAATTTAGGAAAAAGATGTGATGATAGAGATTTTTGTAAATTTATAACCCTATGGGTTCAATAAATCAATAATAATACTACTTGCCCTACTGATAGTGTCTGTTTTCAGTTGCCGTGAAAGTTGATTGTTGTAGCTCTCAATTCAGAGAGCCCAAATCACACTGCTGCAACAAGTTTGTGAATCCCACTCGTAATGGCTACCTAGCTGCGATGTTTACCAGGTACCAATCCGAACGCCCCGCACGGGGTGATCTAGAAGAGCGGGTACTCAAAGTTCCCAACATGAGACTTGAATATGGAAGAAGATCTTTCCAGGTCCAATGTGCTAATTTGTGGAACTTTCTCCCTCCGGGCTTTCGGCAGCTTGGGGAGATATCATTATTTGAAGAGTCCTTAAAAGACTTCCTGTTAACACTATCTCCCCAGAGGATTGATGTGGAAAAAAAACACTATTTTAATTTATAAACTGTGATAGGCATGAGCCCGTTTCAATTGATGTCTTCTACTTCAGCTGAGTTATGCGTGGCTCTTTCGCTTCCGATCTGAGATTCCTGTGATATGACTGTGGGCCCGTGTCTTCTTTATATGTCTTCCCAAACGGGAAAATGTTTCCTTTTCCTCAACCTTTTTTGCCAAGACTGATATATGTATATATATATATATATATATATATATATATATATATATATATATATATGAAAACGTGACTATTCCTTCTTTTTCTTTTCATGACTCTTAGCATCTTACGATGCCTCGAGATGACTAGTCACTTTCTGTGATAATTCGAATAATCTTAACCAAAACGACAAATTTTTACAAATTTAATGTATTTATTATGTATAAGTGACATATGTTTCATATGCTACTGTATTTTTGTATTTTTGCCCTTGGGCGAATAAAGGTTATCATTCATTCATTCATTCGTAAAAACACCAATAAAAATTACTGCCCTGATAATCAGGCCGTTTTGATTCTGGTCACATTTCATGATCGAGCATCCAAAAAAAAAACGTAACAGTTTTTTTGAGAAGTCTAAACCTAACATATTGAACTTGTAGAGCCCCGACCTTATCCCAAACTGGGAGCCGAACTGGAAGTGTTTAACACATCGACGCTATTTTGAAATTGTACTTAGACTCCAAACATCAAATCACTATTTGTACAAAAGTCGTCTTACTGATTCAACGCAATGAGATCAAGAGAAATTTTTCATGTTGAAAGGCTAATCTACTATCATTCAAGCTAGATTAATTGAAACGACGCACGATTCACGTGATCCTGCACCCAGATTGCCACTCTTTGATTGGTACCAAGAACACTTGATAAAAAAAAAAAAAAATTAGCCTCATGGCGCCCCGAGCTGTCCCGTCCGAACATTCACCGGAACTTAGCAGAACGCAAGTCTTGAAACGAGAATCTTTTCAAGCGTTCTGCGTCAAATTACACCCGCGAGTGACATACTTCCTCATCGATACCGATTCTAGAGAAGTACACTGCAGCATTTGTATGAACGCTAGGGCCGAGTTAGACTTTTTGTACGATTATTATCAGCACGATTTACATGAAACTTTCACTTTTTACACTGAGAACCTATTGTGTAGTTTCTGCGATGGCCCAGTAACTCAAGTTGAATCAGTAATACATTGTAACGACTGTTTCACGCGATTGTTCCGAAGGGGACTACGCCTCTAAAAAGACATTCGATGGAAATTGTAAAATCCTGTAAAGCAGACCTTACTGAAATTTGAGGCCCAACTCAACGGTTTTTCATTCTTCAACCTCATGGTTCAATTGTACCTCAATTATGAATGACTAAACGCTATTTGCACCAGATTTATCACCGCAAGTATTTCCCGAAACTCAAATTTTCACGATTAGGATTTACGGACTCGAACCCACACCTAAGCCGGTGATCCGAATGAAGTTTTTGTTTTATTTTTTTTTTTCACAGTACGCTTCAATTGTACCTGGATTATTAATGCTAACTCCCAATTTGCACAAGGGCTATTTGTAAGAGCCGAGCCTCGATTAACGTTGAAACATTTTAATTTTTGTGTCACAAAACAAGGTATCTAGCAGATGCCATCCACCCTCAAAACTTCCCCCTAGGTATTATTGTTATCTCAAAACATGCTAGAGAGAAATAAAGGACTTCCAGAGCACCGCAAACTGTGCCATCTGAGCAATTGATTGCAACGGTCGACTACTTTAACGTTCCACTGGATGGTACGTTCTTGAAGTCTTTGCTCATAACTATGAAAAATCTGGTTACTACAAAGTTTGTCGAGTCGCGGTTGCACGACCAATCTGACCTTTTGCTCGCTTCTCTTTCCCATTTCTTCCGTACTGCTTCATCGCTTGACGACTTCTGTAGTCGCCGGAATAGATCTATGCTTTGTTAAGCATCAATTTTTCACAACATTCTGAAGCTGACAAACGAAAACTCCCTTGGAATGTTACGGTGGGCAAACAAGCGTTTAACCGAAAACAGGGACAAGCAGACCGCATACTAGCTGTACAATACGGGGTAGAACTTCCCGAACACCAACCGGAAAGCCCAAGAATTTGGCGCAAAAATAAGAGGCCCGGGAAGATGCAACGGCTTATTGAGAAAGCACGAACTTTGTATCAGGTCGAAAAACTGATTGATATGGGAATTTGGCAACCAAAGCGACCAAATAAACCCCTCAGAGACGAGAGTCCCGAAAGAGAACCTGACTGTACTGAGTGCAGAAGCGAAGAGAAGTGCCGTGAATGTATGGAGAAGATATTCCTTTCATTGAAAATTGCACGCATGCATGATAAAAGACGTTTAAATAAACTTATGAATGGAATTCAAATTAAAGGCGATGAACAAATATTCCGGAAGTTTATACTTCCTGATTGGACAAGACTTAATTAAGTTCATCTGTAACATCACGAAGATAATTGTAATTTTCTCGATCTAGAAGTTTGACAAAAGCATCTGTCACGAACCACTCATTCACCAGAATCGAATAAAATTCAATTGAGCACTATCTTGGTCATATAGACATTCTTTCGAAATGTACCCACCCACTAATAAAATAGTCATACAATCAATTGATGAGATCAATCAAATAGTTTGGATAGCTGAATCTGTATTGAGGGCAAGAAACCGTCTATTTTATCGACCCCAAATTGTACAGTTGTTGATTTCTTCACGGACCATAGAAAATGATATCAACGATCTCCAGAGAAAGGTACGGAATTTCCACCGAGAAATAAGATTTTTAGAAGAATTTGAATCAAATTGTAGACAACTAATTGACAATTACAACGATATTTTGGAAGATTTGTGTCAGAAACTCTCCGAACTGAGTCTATGATAGTGACGTCATCGATTTGGCACTCCGTCGCACACAGGTTTCCGAAACACCTCTGGGCCCAAAATTTTTCTTACGCTGAAAGAAATCGATATCGGAAATTTGCAAGCAAGGAAATTGTAGCTTTTTAATCGTAGAATCCGAATCCTTTTCCCCCGAGAAGCCTCCTGGACCCATACGCCCATGGTGGGCTGAATAGCGCGAAAATGAGGAAAAAACGCAGTATCAGGCGTTTAACTCGGAGAAGAAGCGATTTATGCAAATTTTCATCGGCAACAAAAATGTTGCATTTTTAAAAACAAATTTGATGTTTTGGGCGATTTTTTGAAAATTGCAATTTTTTGGAGTTTTTTGCATTTTTGAGGGGATTACCACAGATATTTTGGAATTTGAACTACGGCATTCGAAAGAACGAAAAATTTTACGTCGAAATATGTGTTTTGAAAATTTTTCCTACCACTCATTTTGAGGATTAGGGCCCACTTGGGGATGGGAAATCATGAAAAAACTGCATATTGGTAAAAAATCATGAATTTTCGGGGTGTAAACGCGAATGTGCCACATTGAAAGTACCTGGACTACCTTTGTCCATCATCCACCTATCATTTGTCGTGTACCAAAAGTGCGTGGATACACCTGCGGGACTTTGAGAGCGTCTAGAACGAGCTTTGAGGCGAGAGGTCACACGAATCACCGCATATTGGCAAAAAATCATGAATTCTCGGGGTGTGAACGCAAATGTGCCACATTGAAAGTACCTGGACTACCTTTGTCCATCATCCACCTATCATTTGCCGTGTACCAAAAGTGCGTGGATACACCTGCGGGACTTTGAGAGCGTCTAGAACGAGCTTTGAGGCGAGAGGTCACACGAATCACCGCATATTGGCAAAAAATCATGAATTCTCGGGGTGTGAACGCAAATGTGCCACATTGAAAGTACCTGGACTACCTTTGTCCATCATCCACCTATCATTTGCCGTGTCCCAAAAGTACGTGGATACACCTGCGGGACTTTGAGAGCGTCTAGAACGAGCTTCGAGGCGAGAGGTCACACAAATTACTGCAAATTGGTGCAAAATCACGAATTCTTGGAGGCTAAACGCAAATGTGCCACATTGAAAGTACCTGGACTACCTTTGTCCATCATCCACCTATCATTTGCCGTGTCCCAAAAGTGCGTGGATACACCTGCGGGACTTTGAGAGCGTCTAGAACGAGCTTCGAGGCGAGAAGTCACACAAATCACTGCGAATTGGTACAAAATCACGAATTCTTGGAGGGTAAACGCAAATGTGCCACATTGAAAGTACCTGGACTACCTCTGTCTTTCATCCACCTATCATTTGCCGTGTCCCAAAAGTGCGTGGATACACCTGCGGGACTTTGAGAGCGTCTAGGACGAGCTTTGAGGCGAGAGGTCACACGAATCACCGCATATTGGCAAAAAATCATGAATTCTCGGGGTGTAAACGCAAATGTGACACATTGAAAGTACCTGGACCACCTTTGTCCATCATCCACCTATCATTTGCCGTGCCCAAAAGTGCGTGGATACACCTGCGGTACTTTGAGAGCGTCTAGAACGAGCTTCGAGGCGAGAGGTCACACGAATCACCGCATATCGGCAAAACATCATGAATTCAAGGGGGGTAATATATCATTCTATATTATTATATATAATTATATCCGTATTCATAAGTAGAATGTCAATCAATCGTGGTGAAAACCAAACCTGATCAATCCCAAAATAGAGATGGATGAAGCAGTCTCTGCCAGTCCTCATTCCACTCAGCTATAGAAATATGATTGTATATGAATATATATCATAACATATCATAATATATCATAACATATTGTTATACATTAATTTTTCATGGCAACCATTGATTAAAGCGATCATAGTATATTATGTCCCGGGGTTCGGGAGCAGACGCTCCTCGAACGAGGTGCATACGCTATTTTTCTGTTGGGAACAGACGAAACGCTTCCCCGACCTGTTCTTTCGAAGCGAGAATGGCTCGAGAAAGGCGTTTTCCCTTTGGAAGCAAGAGAATTATGTATGCATTTCGTGCCGAAAACGCGTTCATTAATAAAACTCGTATTGTTACTGCGTCCCAGCACTCGTTCCGTTGAATCAACGCATTCTCCGCAACTCGATACATGATGTCTTATATCCTCCAGGTAGCGTTCCCACTAGGCAATCTTTTGGGCCAAGATTTAAAACACCAAAATGGTAATTCTATTGTATTCTCTCAATCCAAATAAATAATTCATTCTATCTCAAACAAGTAAGGAAATCTGATATGTAATTTGTCGAATCGGGAGTTGATAATTGGAGCCATTCTTTGAAAAATCCATTTGTGGATCACTCAATTAACTTGCGATTCGAAGAGCGTCAATGACGGAACAATATTGGAAATCGGTTCGATTTTTGAATCAACAATTTTGTCACTTACGTTATAATTTCCACCATAGGAATTTGATGTTTTCCCGTATCAATCAGTTATTTGTTGCAAACGAAAAAAAATGTATCAAACTGTCCTGATTGACACGAACATTCTCGAATTGGATAGTTCATGAACGAGATCTTGATGAAATTGTCCATGAAAAATGATTGAGTATGATTGGAAGAAAAAAAATTGATTTCCAGGGGATTCGAACTGCGTTCCGCAAAGTAGGTAGTATTCTAACTCGTCACCGACTTGGCTACAGTATTCTCTACTGTAAAAGTCCGAAATTCCACATATGAACCATTCGCCCCCCCCCCCCCCAGAAGGGTTTTCATGTACAGTCGACGCGGATGTTTTTTCCTCATTTGTGAACTGTTTGAATTCCTCGCCTAATTTCAAAAGTTGGTCCGATTTGAGAAAAATAGCCCGAGATAATTTTAGCGATCCATGCTGATGTAAGATTTGCAGGTTTGGTTATCGCCGTATTGTTTTGCGTTGTTTGTGAAGTGAACGCACACACGCACACGTGTCATCTGGTAGCAGCGCCACCAAGCGGTTGGCTAACATAACTAACCTCTCTGCAGATTTCGGTCACGGTGCAGACGACAAATGATCTGTCCCTGTCTGTCGGGCTGATTGTTATGAATATTTTGACACGTTTTTGAGATACCAGGTAGTCATGAAGACCACCTGAGTCTGATATGATATGTGATTGTGAGTTGTCTAATAATATCAGTTGCATGGGTGTGGTGGATTCCATGAAAGAAGCTTCCTGCCCTATTGTGATATTTATCAGCAACTCAACTCCTCAGCACTCCATGAATTTTTTCGAATCTGAGTCTGCCCATAGCTGCCAAATAGTGAGTTGAACAGTGCTCAATACTTAACATCCATCGATGGATGAATTGGAACCTTGGCTACACTTATCGACTTGGAAAGCAAGGTTCCCACTATGGTCAAGTACATTTCAATAAATGAATAACACTTGTTTCCATATTCAAAAACATTGTTGGGGTGATAGAATGTCATGTGCTATTCATTGATGTGAATATTCCATGTGTGGACCTTTATCATATATCAAATAATAGTCTATGGTACAGCATCAGTTCGGATTTAGATTTTGAATTGCTGATTATCTTTGAGCACATGACAAGTGCCCTCCAGTATCACTACAGTAGAGATATCCATGAAAACTACTCATGTTATATGATGAAATAGGATGAAGGTCAAGCCTCAGTGACAAAAGTATTGATAGGCGAGCAAAGACATCTAGGTAGATAGGAATGTTTGGCTCACTACATGATCTGGAATCTTGATGACTGCTTTTCCCTTCCTATTGATTCAGTAGACTCAATTCATGAAATTTGATGGTGAAGACTGATTCAGATGTCTACTATGATACCCATGGAGGGCAGTCAGGATGGAAGTGAAGCAGCTCCTTTACAAAATTTCTTTATAGTACAATCTCTCATATTTTCAAATAATGAGGGTTGTACACAATGAGAAAAACCCATATCTTAACTGCACCAATGTGAGCCACCCCAAGGTAGAATCGTTGTTTGAGAAAATTGCTCGCAGTCAAGGTACATCTGTATCTATTTGAGAAAATTTGTAAAGGAGCTGGTTCACTTCCATCCTGAGTGCCCTCCATGGGTATCATAGTAGAATTCTGAATCAGTCTTCACCATCAAATTTCATGGATTGAGTCTACTGAATCAATAGGGAGGAAAAAGCAGTCATCAAGATTTCAGATCATGTAGTGAGCCAAACATTTCTATCTACCTAGATGTCTTTGCTCGCCTATCAATACTTTTGTCACTGAAGCTTGACCTTCATCCTATTTCATCATATAACATGAGTAGTTTTTATAGATATCTCTACTGTAGTGATACTGGAGGGCACTTGTCATGTGCTCAAAGTTAATCAGCAATTTAAAATCTAAATCGGAACTGATGCTGTACCATAGACTTTTATTTGATATTTGAAAATGGTCCACACATGGAATATTCAAATCAATGAATAGCACATGATATTCTATTACCCCAACAATGTTTTTGAATATGGAAACAAGTGTTATCCATTTATTGAAATGTACTTGACCATAGTGGGAACCTTGCTTTCCAAGTCGATAAGTGTAGCCAAGGTTCCAATTCATCCATCGATGGATGTTGAGTACTGAGCACTGTTCAACTCACTATTTGGCAGCTATGGGCAGACTCAGATTCGAAAAATTTATGGAGTGCTGAGGAGTTGAGTTGCTGATAAATATCACAATAGGGCAGGAAGCTTCTTCCATGGAATCCATCACACCCATGCAACTGATATTATTAGACAACTCACAATCACATATCATATCAGACTCAGGTGGTCTCCATGACTACCTCGTATCTCAAAAACGTGTCAAAATATTCATAACAATCAGCCCGACAGTCAGGGACAGATCATTTGTCGTCTGCACCGTGACCGAAATCTGCAGAGAGGTTAGTTATGTTCCCTACTGAAAGAGGCCGAGTCGGTGACCGAGACGGTTGACCGAGTCGGGGTACGGAGTCGGTGACTGTTTCGGTTTACCGACTCGGTCACTTCGCATGGAATGGTCCCAAATGCCACGAAACGAACAATAAATGATAAATTATCGTCAGAGGTTAATAGAAAAATTGAAAAAAAATAGAAAAAATCATGCCCGGCTATTTTCACAATTTTGACGCGCGTGGGATTCGAACCTGCAATCTCTTGCTTACGAGTCCAAGCACATGTGCCCGGGGCCAGCGGGACATGTTACGAGAGAGAGCTTAGTGAGCGTACTTGGAGTGTGACTCATAGGGAGTACCTAAGATCTGTTCATCATCAGTTTTATCATGAGTTGATCATAAACTCTGGCGCCAGAGCACTGAGTCAAGCCGTAGCTAGGATGAGACTTGGAATATTTCTAGATCTGGCTGCTTGACCGAGTCGGTTGACCGAGTCGGTCAGTCGGGACTTGGAATATTTCTAGATCTGGCTGCTTGACCGATTCAAATTTTCACGGGGAAGCAACACGCATAGGACTTGGGAATTTCCGAGATTTGGCTGGTTAACTACCGACACGGTACACCGACTCGGTCAACCGAATCCAAATTTTCACGGGAAAAGTAACACCGAGTCGGTTAACCAGTCAAATTTTGAAAATTTTCCTAGTTTTATGCGTGTTGCTTTCCCGCGAAAATTTGAATTCGGTTGACCGACTCGGTCAACCGACTCGGTCAAGCAGCCAGATCTAGAAATATTCCAAGTCCCATCCTAGCTACGGCTTGACTCAGTGCTCTGGCGCCAGAGTTTATGATCAACTCATGATAAAACTGATGATGAACAGATCTTAGGTACTCCCTATGAGTCACACTCCAAGTACGCTCACTAAGCTCTCTCTCGTAACATGTCCCGCTGGCCCCGGGCACATGTGCTTGGACTCGTAAGCAAGAGATTGCAGGTTCGAATCCCACGCGCGTCAAAATTGTGAAAATAGCCGGGCATGTTTTTTTCTATTTTTTTTCAATTTTCCTATTAACCTCTGACGATAATTTATCATTTATTGTTCGTTTCGTGGCATTTGGGACCATTCCATGCGAAGTGACCGAGTCGGTAAACCGAAACAGTCACCGACTCCGTACACCGACTCGGTCAACCGTCTCGGTCACCGACTCGGCCTCTTTCAGTAGGGTTAGCCAACCGCTTGGTGGCGCTGCTACCAGATGACATGTGGGGATTCTGGGTATGCCTCCAGGTGGCTACCCGTTCCGCACCTCTCTCGCAAGCGCACAGAAACGAACACATTCCATATATAAGGAACTTCTCTACCTCCGCACTCCGCGTCCAGGGCAACCGCCTGCAACCTCAGCCCTACTGATGAGTCCGGGTTACGATGTACCCAGTTGCAGGCGGTGGACGAAACGCATTCCGAGCCTTCCGCTCATTTACTTTAGTGGTGACTTATAATAAAGCCCCACATTGGTGACCCCGACGTGATGTGAACATGCATCAATCTTCCTATACCCTTTCCACTTCTTTCAATACGATACGTGCTCACGTATCTGGGTGTTGAGTGACCACCCGCCTAGACGTGTATCTCGTCAAGAGTTACACTAGTCATTGACGGCGGTGTATGTATCCCAGCATCCCAGGGTTGAGTCACGATACGTGCGGAGAAGACGGGAAGCGGGTTTTCAAAAATGTCCAGATTCCCTGCGATTGCTCGAGGATGCTGGGGGGGAGTCTTGTGGGGATTCTGGGTATGCCTCCAGGGGGCTACCCGTTCCGCACCTCTCTCGCAAGCGCACAGAAACGAACACATTCCATACATAAGGAACTTCTCTACCTCCGCACTCCGCGTCCAGGGCAACCGCCTGCAACCTCAGCCCTGCTGATGAGTCCGGGTTACGATGTACCCAGTTGCAGGCGGTGGACGAAACGCATTCCGAGCCTTCCGCTCATTTACTTTAGTGGTGACTTATAATAAAGCCCCACAGACACGTGTGCGTGTGTGCGTTCACTTCACAAACAACGCAAAACAATACGGCGATAACCAAACCTGCAAATCTTACATCAGCGATGGATCGCTAAAATTATCTCGGGCTATTTTTCTCAAATCGGACCAACTTTTGAAATTAGGCGAGGAATTCAAACAGTTCACGAATGAGGAAAAAACATCCGCGTCGACTGTACATGAAAACCCTTCTGGGGGGGGGGGGGGGGGGGGCGAATGGTTCATATGTGGAATTTTGGACTTTTACAGTAGAGAATACTGTAGCCAAGTCGGTGACGAGTTAGAATACTACCTACTTTGCGGAACGCAGTTCGAATCCCCTGGAAATCAATTTTTTTTCTTCCAATCATACTCAATCATTTTTCATGGACAATTTCATCAAGATCTCGTTCATGAACTATCCAATTCGAGAATATTCGTGTCAATCAGGACAGTTTGATACATTTTTTTTCGTTTGCAACAAATAACTGATTGATACGGAAAAACATCAAATTCCTATGGTGGAAATTATAACGTAAGTGACAAAATTGTTGATTCAAAAATCGAACCGATTTCCAATATTGTTCCGTCATTGACGCTCTTCGAATCGCAAGGTAATTGAGTGATCCACAAATGGATTTTTCAAAAAATGGCTCCAATTATCAACTCCCGATTCGACAAATCACAAATCAGATTTCCTTACTTGTTTGAGATAGAATGAATTATTTATTTGGATTGAGAGAACACAAGAGAATTACCATTTTGGTCTTTTAAATCTCAGCCCGAAAGATTGCCTAGTGGGAACGCTACTCGAAGGATATAATACATCATGTATCGAGTTGCGGAGAATGCGTTGATTCAACGGAACGAGTGCTGGGACGCAGTAACAATACGAGTTTTATTAATGAACGCATTTTCGGCACGAAATGCATACATAATTCTCTTGCTTCCAAAGCGAGAACGCCTTTCTCGAGCCATTCTCGCTTCGGAAGAACTGGTCGGGAAAGCGTTTCGTCTGTTCCCAACAGAAAAATAGCGTATGCACCTCGTTCGAGGAGCGTCTGCTCCCGAACCCCGGTGCATAATATACTATAATCGCTTTAATCAATGGTTGCCATGAAAAATTAATGTATAACAATATGTTATGATATATTATGATATGTTATGATATATATTCATATACAATCATATTTCTATAGCTAAGTGGAATGAGGACTGGCAGAGACTGCTTCATCCATCTCTATTTTGGGATTTATCAGGTTTGGTTTTCACCACGATTGATTGACATTCTACTTATGAATACGAATATAATTATATATTATAATATAAAATGATATATTACCCCCCGAGAATTCATGATTTTTTGCCAATATGCGGTGATTTGTGTGACTTCTCGCCTCGAAGCTCGTTCTAGACGCTCTCAAAGTCCCGCAGGTGTATCCACGCACTTTTGGGACACGGCAAATGATAGGTGGATGATGGACAAAGGTAGTCCAGGTACTTTCAATGTGGCACATTTGCGTTTACACCCCGAGAATTCATGATTTTTTGCCAATATGCGGTGATTCGTGTGACCTCTCGCCTCAAAGCTCGTTCTAGACGCTCTCAAAGTCCCGCAGGTGTATCCACGCACTTTTGGTACACGGCAAATGATAGGTGGATGATGGACAAAGGTGGTCCAGGTACTTTCAATGTGTCACATTTGCGTTTACACCCCGAGAATTCATGATTTTTTGCCAATATGCGGTGATTCGTGTGACCTCTCGCCTCAAAGCTCGTCCTAGACGCTCTCAAAGTCCCGCAGGTGTATCCACGCACTTCTGGGACACGGCAAATGATAGGTGGATGATGGACAAAGGTAGTCCAGGTACTTTCAATGTGGCTTATTTGCGTTTACCCCCCAAGAATTCGTGATTTTGCACCAATTCGCAGTGATTTGTGTGACCTCACGCCTCGAAGCTCATTCTAGACGCTCTCAAAGTCCCGCAGGTGTATCCACGCACTTTTGGGACACGGAAAATGATAGGTGGATGATGTTAAAAAAGTATCTCAGGTACTTTCAATGTGGCACATTCGCGTTTACATCCCGAAAATTCATGATTTTTTACCAATATGCAGTTTCTTCATGATTTCCCATCCCCAAGTGGGCCCTAATCCTCAAAATGAGTGGTAGAAAAAATTTTCAAAACACATATTTCGACGTAAAATTTTCCGTTCTTTCGAATGCCGTAGTTCAAATTCCAAAATATCGGTGGTAACTCCCTCAAAAATGCAAAAATCTCCAAAAAATTGCAATTTTCAAAAAATCGCCCAAAACATCAAATTTGTTTTTGAAAATGCAACATTTCTGTTCCTCATGAAAATTTGCATAAATCGCTTCCCCTCCGAGTTAAACGCCTAATACTGCGTTTTTTCCTCATTTTCGCGCTATTCAGCCCACCATGGGCGTATGAGTCCAGGAGGCTTCTCCGGGAAAAAGGATTCGGATTCTACGATCAATAAGCTACAATTTCCTTGCTTGCAAATTTCCGATATCGATTTTTTTCAGCGTAAGAAAAATTTTGGGCCCAGAGGTGTTTCGGAAACCTGTGTGCGTCGTCGAGTCATTCTACCCACATTCTGTGAGGACTATCGCGAAGAGAATGAAGAGAGATTAACCGCTATAGATGAACATCATGACTTCATTACCGAATGCTGCACTCTACTCGAAATTAGACATGAAAAAGCCTTAAGAAAGATTCGCCATTTAGAGCATAGTCTTGCTGCTTTAGAATCAGCTCAAAAAGAAATATTGCCAAAATATTTAAAATTACGAGAAACGGTGAGCGAGCAAAAGATCACGATTTCCGCATTGACAGCAAAATTCGAAGCGCTTAAGATAGAACATGCTAGAGAATTCCTCAAAACCTACACGAATCCACCTCCTCCATCTCTTGATATTTAAACTGATTGACGAAAATTTTCGGAATTTTCGAAATCTGGCGATTCCGAGGATTTAAGGATAGTTCGCGAACCAAGCCGATTCCTGACGCCAGCGTTTTGGTGTGCTTACAGGTATATTAATAGGACCAAACATGACGGCATGCTGTTAGCAGCCCGCCGCATCCGACGACAATTGCGACTTCCCCACCAACGTTTAAATTTCTAGTTTTTTTTTTATTACTGATTCATTATATGTCAACCACGCCTTTCTGCAACAACTTCATAACATTGAGCTGGCATCAAAGAAAAGTCTTATGTTCTAATAGATATTCAGAGGCCACCCAGTTTGTGATACAGGCCAACACCGACACTACACTCTGTCGCCAATGTTTTGAACGAAAACATCCGCACCCAGTTTGGCAATCCACTCACTCGGTCCAAAATACACTTATTCATAACTCAGCCTTTAACATGCAATAATTGCAGTAAACGTTTAATTATCGCTAAATCGATGTCGAGACAGCCCGTCGAAATATTTAAAACCGTCGTAATTTTACCCGAATAACATTCTGCCTCTGAATGGCACGTCGTTTATCTCGATTGTCGTTTGGAAGACCCTGTTCGTGCGGTGAGAGTTGCTTGTACGTCTGGGGATACTACAAGGGAAAGACCAGTTCAAAGTTATACTGTCGAGAGTGTGTGTTGAACGAGAACACGTTAATATTTGAGACCCTCAAATAAGTATTCAATTTTTATTGTTGCTTTCATTCAGTACGGGACGTCGTAACTTGCAATGCTTGCCAGCGCCCTCTTGTACCTTTGACCACAGACTATCCGTGTGACATAGCCATATGAGCGAACAGATTGTAGATATTCCCAACAAGGCACACGCCATAGCAGAAAAAATCTTAGACCTTCATTATAATTTGGCACTGTTACTACACAGGGGACTAGGTTATCATCGCCTATCTTTGTTCCGCGTATACGTCTTGCCAGACGAAATTCAATCCTACGAACGCTGCGTAGTAGATGTGCCACACGCTGGACGCTGGGAATATTTGCATTTTGGATACGGACGAGTAGCCCCTACCACCCTGGTCAGATTACCTTCCGATTTTCCATTTGTTTTTGCACTACGCTTCTTGGAAGTAAAGAGCTTTGTACTCTCAGGGTGTATAAAAAGGGATTCCTTTGGTTACTACATAGATGAGGACACCATCTCCGCGTTGAATGAGCCGCATACCGCCTCGTGCCCGTTTTTGAGACCATTCCCACGAGATCGCATCTTCGACGCGAATCGAGTACTTCTTCGAGTTGCAAGGAAGATTTCTGAAGGGCAGAGCTCCGTGCACAGTCTTAAAAGTACTTTTGACATTCAAACTGCCCAAGCCTGGATCAGAACTGCAAGATTAGTCAACGATAAGGCCAGAATCATTCTTAGGAGCAAAGTTTCTCAGCAGCGCGGCAGCGTATGGAGAGCGCAAAGGCGACCTCATTCGGATATCCCGTCAGGAGGACCGACGTCCTGTTAGACACCTTATATTATTGTGCGGTCGACCTGCATCTAGCAGTGAGGAAGGTTTTCCAAAAACAACACCGTGCATATTTCTTCGTGTGCAAACCTATTATAGGTATAGCTAAGGAAATAGCTAGTAACGACGTCGTACACCAATATGCCGGGTTTGAGAACTGACGTATGCTAGTGCGTTTAGCAATTGGCCTCCTTCCCGAAGTCAGGCAGGAATTTAGAACAGACACTAGCCGAAGTTCACAATACCGTATTGAAACATTGGTTTAGTAAGGACGTCTTTGAATATTACGTGGACGACGAAACCATCTTCCGTGGCCCCGCATCGTGTCAGTTCCCTTGCCCTTTTCTAGACCCGTTTCCTCTTCGACAGCCTTTCCTAGCTGCACGGAGTGTGCAATTCGTCTGGGATATACTTGAACAAGGAGAAGTTGCATGCCCTGGACTCTCCACATTCGAGCAACGTCAAGCCGCTTGGCTGTGGTTTGAGAGTCTAGGGGACGTTAATAAACTTCATCACGCCAATAGCACCCTTAGAGCAATCAAACTGTCGAGCGAGCCGCTTCAAATCAAGCTAGAGTACGGGGAAGTCATTACCATTCCACCATTGGATGCCTGGGGATTGCCCGCTATTCCTTGGAATTAAGGCCCCCCCCCCCACAACACCGATGATCCCATCACTACCTCGAATCGTTTTAGCCGATAACCCGATTGACAGCGTTCTGGATAAACACTATTGAGACGCAACTAGACTACTATTAACTCTGCAAAACCAGTCATCCCTGAAATACCGCGTATACTTATACGTCCATCAGAATCTAACCGAACCACTCAGTCATATATACTCTGAAAATCAATGGTTAGAATTCATCGAGTTTGTAGAACGAAAAGTAGTCAGTAGTAACACCGCTTGGTTATGTCATACCATTGGCCACGAAAATTTCAGTCGATATATCGAACTTCAAAGAGGACTTCTCCGTCATCTCCTGAGAGAAGATAATTTCGGATTTTTCATTGACGGCTTTACTCTTTTCGGAACACACGTGCTGGTGATACCACGGTGCCCTTTCTTACAGCCATACCCGGTCTGCCAACCCTTTGCGGCCACCAATTATATCCGTCGGTTCGAAACCTTTGAGAGTGGAACCGAGTTCGTACTTCAAACTGACGAGGACAACACCCGGGCTGAGATTTGGTACGCTAGGGTTATCACCGCTAACAAATTACAGACGGAAAGTTCGTCTAGACTGAGAGACTGATCTTCAATCAAAGAGACTCCTCATCAGAGCGCGAACCTTCAGTCACCTCGGTCCCCGACACGGATGCCGGGAGATTCTGAATCCAAACGGCGCGTAGAATATTATAAGGAGGACCCGCAAAAATCAATCCGCGAAGGATAGATATCGTGGAGTAAATTTCCGTGCGAGTATTAGATCTACAAATGCGTGGGCCAGGAGTGTCGCCCACTCCTGTCGAAACGATATTCGATGAGTGCGAACGTTGTATACGACAGAACCCCGAAATTCCAGTTTATTATCAAGTCGAGCGGTATAGGGGAAGTGATTTGATCTTCTGCGGCCCGTGCTTTGATGACCGATTGAGAAGCAATCCAGTGGACCACCAAATAGCTAGAGAGGTTACCGATTATCACGATTTCGTTTATGCGGGAGAGCAAACGCATTGTGACGCATGCGAAGTAGCTTGTACAATAAAAAGACACGCAGACGAGAGTGAAGAATGTATTGAAGTGTCCGAGCAGACTCGCGAAACACCGCAGACGCACCCGCGCTCACATCCACTATTCACGTGCGCCCGTCAAAACCGAAACGTCCCAATTTATTACACGATCCGAACAAGACAGATTGGCACAGATTTGTGCGACAACTGTTACTCGAGCGACGCAATAGAGGCAGAATCAGAAATTGAGGTTGTAACAAATCACCACTCCTTCGTAGTGGGTGGAACGCCGATAAATTGCAGTAGTTGTGGAACCCCGTGTTTGTTTATCGAACCGGCAATCAACTGCGAGTCTTGCCTCGCCGAGTGCAATAGAACCTGCCCGGAATAGTCCATTCCCGAGTTCCAGGTCACTCAAGTTCCCCACGATTTTGGATAGCAGCCATCGTTGTCTACCGTTGTTCCCTTCATATCAATAGGTCCAGAAACTCCCTGTACCAAATTTCCAAGTAAGCTAGTGAGGGTTGGGAACCCTCGGATCAATTGTTTTAATCAGTAGAAAGACCCATGGAACGGAATTACGCGGAGCGGCCCATAAGTGGTGGATTTCGGTTGAAAAACCCTCCACCTCTTCAATATCAGGCTTTAGCTAGATTGGTAGACTTGTACTATCAACAGGCCAGAGAATTGTTCTGCGTTTTGAGGAACAAGCGTTACTTCTCCGGTAGGATATGTCTGCTTTCGTATCGCAGAAATCCAGACGACTGGATAACCACCTGGTGACGAAGTCAATCCGAATTCATAGATTGTACCCTCAAAAGGAATTTAATCAAACGAAAGGCTGATCCTTTAGAGGAGACTCGACGAAAAATCATTAGCCACAAAGGGAAGATATATCGGTTTTAGGAGACTCCAATTGGTGAAATATTTCCTGATACCTTCTCCATACGAATCAATTCGGGAAGTAAATCCGAATACCTGGATCTCCGTAAACCATTCCGCAAACTATTGGCCTGTGGCATTGAGCATCTTTTTTCTCTTGACATTGAAACACAGCTTTTACAAGACGACTCTAATTGCATCTTTCTCAATCGAAACTCCTATGAGAATCACCGTGTGAAGGAATAGAGAAAGCCCATCATCGGACTCCTATTCATACCTAAGCGTGTATATTATACCTTGCGGTTCCCATTTACAAAAGAAGGACCCCGAAGCATACCTTATGCCGATAACAGATACATAACCAGATTGAATTACCCAGGTATTGATCGTTTGTTCGTTTGTTGGCGAGATCGAATGACCCATGCAACTCGTCATCGCCAAAATTGCTGTTGGGAGTGTAACTCAAAACACTACGATATAAAGGATGATCTGATTTCCAGCGCGGGGCGAAGACTTGATAGGTCACAGTATCCACATGACTCCACGGCTTATGAACAGATAGGATTAATTTACTACGCAATACAGGACTGTCGTCGTTACCCGGCCGAAGAAGAGTTTAGCGGCTCAAAGGAATCAGTCTGCGCCAACAGAGTGTGAGACGGGCCGGTGTTCACTCATTTTTGGATACAAGGGAATCTCTTGTATCATTCTCTCTTTCAAAGCTCACTGCATTCATGGCTCGATTCAACGGACTTTCGACGATTACCGTCGTCTCCGACATCCCCAAAGAAAGAATAATTGAACATCATTTTCAATCGGCCATTAAATTAGTACAAGCATTGACCTTGATTCATGGAAACAATCCCATCGTTTACTCCTACCACCCCTTAATAAGCACCGGAGATCATTTTCACCTCGATCTTTGCGGAGAACGCGTCTACTATTTAGAATCTAGGGACGGCAAGATCGCTTTAGATACCTTTTTGGGCCGAAAATACGATAACACTACCGTGAAAAACTTGGAAAAAGCTGCTTCCATCATCAAAAACAATATTTACACCTATTGTTGACTAAAACAGGAAGGCACCAATTGCTCCTACCTTGATCGCCAAACCTTATCGGCACCAAGTTCAGCTCTGCTTGATCTGTCGCCAGTCACGGAATTCGCGTATCCAAGAAGAGTGCTAGCGCTCATTAGGATCCTGCGATTTTACCGAGTTTACCGGCAATTACCATCTCGAACTCGCGAATCCATAAGAGTTGAAGGATTTCGTCCTGTCATCTCAGACGAGCAGTACCTGATCTGGTGAGCCTCCGTATCACGGAATAATCAACTCAGCGAATACACTGATCGAGACGACATTCCTTTACCAACTAGGTATTTCTAACGGAAGGGGACCCTTTTGACCAAAAATTTATGACTAGAAGTAGAGCACGTCAAGACCTCGCTCTACAGCAATTGGTTGAGGATTTACAGCCTTTATCTTTGCATAACAGAACTCATACGCCAAGGCGAACAACTTTGCCGGCGGGAGTAGCGACTAGTACCCCTAGAGAATCACAACAACCTTACCAGGATTGCTATCGCGGAAACCTGAGTCTAGAACCTATGGAAGGGTTGGATGAGACCGAACAAGAAGTCGACGAAACCATTCTAGCCAAACCAAACTGTTTGAACAGCAAAGAGAGTAGAGAGCCAAGCCCTTCACCCCCTACAACGGATCACTCGACCCCTTCCGAAACTTCCACAGGAATGAGTAATAGCGTTAGCTCCACACGATCCAACATCATGGCGCGCAACAGAGTAACGCTGAAGGACGCCCTCAGGGTGATCCCAGAATTTAGCGGGTCCAACATCCCTCCGAGCCAATTTTTAGAGGGATGCGACGAAGCTTTGGCCATGATTGAGGAAGAAGCCGAACCGCATCTCGTGAAATTAGTTAGATCACGGATCATAGGCGAAGCTCGCCAGGCGATTCTTGGACAACAATTCGAAGATCTTGATGGCAGGGCTTTCCGAGAAACGAAACGAAATATTTCGTTTCGTTTCTCAACGGCCGCGGAACGTTTTGTTTCGTTTCGATTCGTTATTGAATAACGAAACGAAACTCACTTCGATTTCGTTTCGGAATAGAATAACGAAAGTGTAACGAAACTAAAAGAGTTTCGTTTCGTTTCATGCTCCGTTTAAGGATTGATATGAGAATTTCGTTTCGGTTCATTCCGTTTCGTTACAGAAGAAACGAAACATAATGGGGACCCAATAACGTTATTGGATAACGGAACGATATTATGAAACTTTCGTTTCGTTTCGGTTTCCTGTGAGTTGGAGACATTCTAATTCGTTTTATCTCGTATATGAGTAGTTCCGTGGGAACTTTCATATTTGAGAGTCGAAAATGTGCCAACCCCAAATCTCACTTCCGAGGGTTCTCGGATGGATTTTCCGACTTCTTGGAACATATAAAGCATAAATTAATTCGCGCACGAATGAACAAATTTTCACCCTGACATTTTGAGGCACGGCACGAAACCTGACATTTGGCACTAAAATTGATCCCACGGCCAAATGGGTTGAGCTACGGTCTTGAGGTTTTGGGGTTTCCATTTGGCCACCAGATATTTTGAAAAAAAAAACTGACTAGGGACTCCGTAATCTCGCGTTGAAGGGTCGCACTAGTATGGCACGGGACTTACCAGAAAACTTAGCAAATCCAGATTGGAATCCGAATGCCACTTGGTTATTAGTTAATTTTGCGTCCATTGCGTATACGCAGAATTCTCACCACGAGGGCTGAAATCAGGCTTCTCGTTTCTCATCGTGGGAAACCAAGTCTCCGCAACGAGGTGCGCACGCAATTACATATGTACCTACGCGCAGCGTAGGTACACGTTATGGCACATCTTACGCATCGGGGGACCTAAAATACTATCCGGGAAACATATTTCGATCTGTCGAAGCCCCATTCCAGAACCGATGCGGAATGACACATTTCGTTGTCTTGATGGAGGATGGTAGTAGAGTAGGAGAGAGGGGAATTTCCTATGCAGTCAGTTTATTCTCGCAATCTCATCATTTTCTACCAGTTTCTGGATTCACATACATAACAAAGAAATACATTGATTCATTACAGACTCATAATCGCGAATCAACACTTCTCACCATTGATAACCCAATCAGTTTCAACTCTTTCGTATATCATCTCCAATGAAAATTACGACGAGGTCAAGCTCGGGAAGAATTTGGGAGAAAACTGGACTATACTTCCAATCGAAGAAACTTCATAGTTAAATGAGGTTAAACTTTGGATGCTATCCTGTCAGTTTTAGAAAATGAATTCCTAGATCACACACGATTTAAACTGATGAACTATCGGTTGTGTTGGTTACATAATCAAGATTTTTTGCACGATCAGTAATGTCTAATGGAATCAAACGATCACAGACTTATTACCATACTTGTCTTACAAACACGTTACATTCAACAACGAAAAAATAGCGGTCCTAGAACTTATAGTCAGGTATTTGATGAATTCCTATCTCATATAACGCAGAATTCAATTGCGTAAGTCAACATTTTGGAGATTGTCATATGAGAAACCTTTTAATGGACCTCATAACATGGAAGGCTCAAATAATCAACATTTTCGCTTATCAGTCGAAATTTAATCGATCAGAATATGTCAGCTACCCCTCATGATTTCGATTAGCCACACTTGTATTAGATAAGCTCGAATTTGAGCTAGATAAACTTTGGTCAACTGGTTGACCAAATTGATTTTCATACTTTGCGGAGCTCTTTCCCGCAAAAATCTGGATTTGCTAAGTTTTCTGGTCAGTTCCGTGCCCTACTAGTGCGACCCTTAAACGCGAGATTGCGGAGTCCCTAGTCAGTTTTTTTCAAAGTATCTGATGGTCAAATGGAAACCCCAAAACCTCAGGACCGTAGCTCAACCCATTTGGCCAAGGGATCAATTTTAGTGCCAAATGTCAGGTTCCGTGCCCGCTATCGCGTTATCTTTATGATACTTATGGTACTCATGAGTGGAAATTTGTTCATTCGTGCGCGAGTTAATTTATGTTTTATATGTTCCAAAAAGTCGGAAAATCTATCCGAGAACCCTCGGAAGTGAGATTTGGGGTTGGCACATTTTCGACCCTCAAATATGAAAGTTCCCACGGAACTACTCATATACGAGATAAAACGAATTCGAATGTCTCCAACTCATTGGAAACCGGAACAAAATAAAACTGTCATAATTTCGTTTAGTTATATAATAACGAAATCATATATGTCAATTTCATTTAATTTGTTCTCTCATGGGACAAGACTCCCCTCTCAAAATTCTCACATTGATCCTTAAACGTAGCACGAAACGAAATTGACGCGAGTTCCGTTTCGTTACAGATGAAACGAAACGAAACGAAAGTTTCATGATATCGTTTCGTTATCTAATAACGTTATTGGATGTCATTTATGTTTCGTTTCTTCTGTAACGAAACGGAATGAACCGAAACGAAATTCTCACATAGTTCCGGAAACCAAGCCTGAAACGAAACGAAACTCTTTGAATTTCGTCACATTTTCGTTATTCTCTACCGGAACAAAATCGAGGCGAGTTTCGTTTCGTTACGGAAGAAACGAAACGAAACGAATCCAAACCCTTCGAACTCATTGAGGACAGAAACGAAATGAAAGTTTCATAATATCGTTTCGTTATCTAATAACGTTATTGGATCCCCATTATGTTTCGTTTCTTCTGTAACGAAACGAAACGAACCGAAACGAAATTCTCATATTGATCCTTGAACGTAGCATGAAACGAAACGGAACTCTTTGAATTTCGTTACATTTTCGTTATTCTCTACCGAAACGAAATTGAGGCGAGTTTCGTTTCGTTACGGAAGAAACGAAACGAAACGTAACCAAACCCCTAAGACTCACAGAAAACCGAAACGAAACGAAAGTTTCATAACATCGTTTCGTTATCTAATAACGTTATTAGTTATCATATTCGTTTCGTTTCTCTCCTGTGAAACGTAACAAAAGCGGGACTTAGAATCGTTTCGTTCCCAGGAACGAAACGAAACATAATGAAATTTCATCGTTTCGTTTCATTTCTCAGAACGCCCTGCTTGATGGTATCAAAGATTATTTGAAAGGAATCTATGCACCAGCGAAGACTGTGCATCAGCTCATGGGCGAGTTGGGAAACGAATTTCAAAGGGATGGGGAGAGCGTCATTGCTTACGCCAACCGCATGCGGGACATCAAAGGTCGCATCTTCGAAGCACGCAAACTCCAAGCTGGAGATATAGATGCTGCCTTCCGAGCTGGGCACAAACAAAATAGGATCGAATGTTTCAAGAGAGGGTTGCGCCCGGAGATTGAATCTAGAATCACCGACGGAGAGGATGTCGATAACACGGTACGGGCTGCAATTGAAATTGAGCGTCAATTAGAAGCTCAGCAGGCCCTCCGCAAGCCACCAACTCCCGCCAACCTGCCCAAACCGGATTTTCCACAGAAACCTTCGAAGAGGAATGTGTATGTCTGCACCGTCTGCTCCCAAGGAGACCATCAGGAGGCTGACTGCCCCAAGAAACCCAAAGATTGTGTTTATTGTTCACGAACGGGGCATGGAATCGATTCATGTTGGAAGAAAGAGCGTGATGAGGCTTCGCCCCCCGCAAGCCTGCTTGCCAGTTTCGCGATAAGCCGGGTCACAGCGCGCCACAATGTTCACTGGCTATAAAGTGCCAGTTGTGTAACGCTCCGGGGCATACGGCGAAACAATGTGGGGCGAAATCCCCCACTCCTCAGAACGATCCGAACTTGACTTGCCAATACTGCCAAAAAACCGGGCATACTGCGGATAAATGCTGGAAGGTACGCCCTCCGAATCCACCCGCACTAGACCCGCGAATAGAGGCGCGAAATCAATTGACCTGCCAAATCTGCAACGGCGTTGGACATACTGCAGCAAGCTGCAGAATTCACAACGCGCACGCTTCCGCTCCCTCTGGCGGAATAATTTGCAGGTATTGTAAGAAACCAGGCCATGTTATCGCCGAATGTCGGAAAAGAGCTTATAACAACGCTTATAACGGTGTTATGAATCCGGGAAACGCGCAGAGTCTCCCGAATCCGAGCGCTACCAAGGAGACTCAAAGAGCACGGGGCTCGCCAGACCCAGCACAGATAAACAACCTCTTCGGCGAATTGCTACCCTTAGATTAGAAACGCTGCGGCAATTTTCACCATCCGTCCAGCTACAAACTTGGACGTGACGGTGAGAAATTATTTTTTCTATTGGATAGCGGTTGCGAGACCAACGTCATTAAATATGACGCGATCCCAAGAGTCGAATTCATTGACGAATCACAGGTTCACGAATTACGTGGGTTAGGTTCCAGGCCTATTATTTCTCTTGGCATCGCGCGATTGAAAATTTTGGGATAGACACCGAATTCGTTGTGGTATCCACGGATTTTCCCCTACCCTTCGACGGAGTGTTTGGAACTACCTTTTTCTTAAACTCTAAGGCTATTATTGATTTCGAATTTCAATCATTAGAAATAAATAAAGATAAAATAAGTTTCTACGAATACGACCTTCCTACCGATAAGAAACCTACTCATATATACAATATAGACTATAGAAAGTCCGAAAAGGTTTTACCCTTTACGAGATTATCTAATGATACTGCCCCTTTCTTTTCGGAACCACTTCTTATTGATACAGGGTCAGAGGTCAATCTCTTACGAGACCGCCTGGTCCCAGACAGTTCAAAAATTGACCTTACTAAGGTCACGTGTATACAAGGGATAGGTACTGATGCAATGGACACCAAAGGAGTAGTGGAATTGAACATCTTTGGTACGACTCTTTTTCATCGTACCTGATGACCTTAGGTTTCCTGGGTCCGGAATTTCAGGAGCCCACTACTTACAGGAAGCCCTGGCGACATTAGATTTCGATGAACGTGTTCTTAGCACTTACGTTCTTACGATACCATTATCCCTTGAATGTACTCACCCGCTTCTACCCGTAAAACCGCTAGACCCCAGTTTGCTCGGGATGCAAGGGCCACCAACCGAATCGGTGTCGGACGTATCGGATCAAGAATCCCTCAACGATATCGAAGACTACGGTTATCACGGTTCTGACGTGGATAGCGATTGCAGTTTTATCCCGGACTGGAATTATGAGGAAGTTAATCAGTTCCATATCTTGGAATAAACCTCTGATTTGGAAATCGACGACGAACTGTTGGGTCTCGACCCTGAACTCGGTAACCACGAACGAATGAACGATGCAAATCGCGGGAGACCCAGTGTCTTTGACTATCTGAGGTTAGACCATTTAAGTGAAGCCGAGCAAAGATTCATGCGTCGTCTCATTTCCGGGAACGAGGATTCATTTTATCTACCCGGAGATGACTTACCAGGTACCACAGTGGTTACCCACAAAATACCAACTACTGACGAAGAGCTTATCAATGCGCGTCAGTACAAATTTCCTCATGCTTATAAAGATTAAATTAATCGTCAGGTTAAAGAGATGGAAGAGAAGGGCATCATCCGCCCCTCCACTTCTCCATACAATATTCCTATGTTATATATCGCTCCGATCACGCCCGATTATACAAAATCCCGCTACGAGAGAATTGATTCCAATGATTGGGTTATAACAAGCCTATGTCGTCGATTTGATCGCGAAGATAATTATTTCTTCAGTGACAAAGGCATTTCGCCTCACGAAGACGAGAAGCCATATGCCTGGGATGTATGGGACCTGACGAGCCTGTTTGCAGAACAAGTTCAGGTTAACTAATAAATAAGGAATAGTTAGGACGATTATCTGGAAAAACACCAACCGGATGATTATTCGTGGTTGCAGAAAATCTCGGTCTTGATCCCACGACCTACGGGGCAGGTGTAATATTAGATAATTTAATCGTTCCGTCTCAAGTAAATAACCCCTTGGGAGCAACCTTTCCGCTGGATTTCACGCTTAATGATAAGCCCTGGAACCCGGAGTTTCCTCCGATGGGTCGGTATCATTAATTAATAAGGGACAATATTTTTTTCGATAATCACGATAACTCGCACGATCCCGTCAATTTTGCTCCAAAATTGTTGTACCGCTTGAAATAACATTCATGTAACTAAGTATAAGTGTGTGTGTGATTAATTTTTGTTAATTTGATGTTGACATTTAAGAGCATCTAGATATAATAATGATCACTTCGAAGATAAGCAATATAATGATCAAGTGATAATATTTGAGACAATTGTATAAGGAATTGGTTATTATAAATCATCATTTATGATAACCAAATCATCATCTATTTAGAAAAAAAAGAAGAAAAAAAAATATATATCTTTCTAAGCATGGAACTATGTATTTAGCCACGCGCATATCAGTTTCTCTTATTACCACCTCTAATTAATATATCTTGATCCAATATCAAATTTACCTAGTAAATCTTGACGAGTTCATTCAGAAATGGCCCCTAGTAGCACTCGCGACGAGATGCGGATTTTGCGCTTAATAATTTGCTTTTGAGCCTAGAGCTTCCTCCAATGGCTCGGGATCGTATTTAAAGAAAGCAAATAATTCGATCGAGAGAAGTTTTAATATTTTAACCTAAAAATGCACGGATACGGTATTCTGGAACTCTGGAGCACTCTGGAGACTCCCTAAAATACTTAGTATTTTCACTGTCTGGCACCATTTGGGCGAACCAGGAAGAATACCTCCAGTGAAAGTATAAGCCCGATTAGTTTCACTGTACTTAAACTAGCACTCGTTCACAAGAAAACGACTGTTGGGTGTTTAGGGACCAAGGCCTTAGTTACTAATAATTGATGTCCACGAAGTAATTTGTTGTGAATAACTAAAGTAGAATTCAAGAGCCGTGACACAGGATTTAGAATGAATGTCAACTTGGAACAATCTTTGCCAGAGGAATGCTTCCGTTATCACCCTGAACATAATTACCTATTTTACGCTCGTATAATAAAAATTCTAATTCTAAAAGGTCGCTATCTAGATTAATCACTCTCAAATATAAGTGAGGGATAGGTTAATAAATAAGGACTTCGGTTAGATTAATAGTAATTAGATTCCAGTACCCCTACCCCTAAGCAGTTATTCTTACTAACAGGTTATGGGATCTTCGTTTCGCGATTAAAAACTAATTGGACAAAATTTCCTCCGATAAGATATTGACTCATCAGAATTACGTTGCCAACTCACTAGTGGCATTGTAGTAAAAATTTGCTTCTCCCACAAAATAGGTCAAAAAAAAATGGAAAGCTACGTCAACACCAGGGCGTACTATCTCAAAGCCCTAAGGGAACACCGGACGGAAAATCGAATAAACAACGACCGAAATTGGTGTGAAGAAGAAGATTGGGTCGTTAACGACGACCAGTACGGGTTCAAATGGTTGTATCATGATTACAACCACGGCCCATTCCCGGATATAGAGGGAAATTCCGCACCCAATAACGGAATATTTCAAGACCCTCGACCAAAAAATGCGGATCTACAAGTACATCAGGGCGCGAACACCCTTAATGTTCGAATATACCGGGACGAGATTTCCTTTCACCTGTGTGGTGAACACCTCCATACAGTACGGGGAACCGTATCCGTGGAACCCTGGGAATCACGACGGAGGAAAATTCTCACCCGGGCCTAAATGATCCAGGGCTCTCATCCTGACAATTATATAAGGCCCAAAAAGGATTATCTTATAAGGGAGGAACGCTACTAAGAGAATCGCGTACTCAAAAAAATTCAAAAAAGGGAGAGGGGAAGATCAACAAACAATACATAGCATATGATGTCGGGCGACAAGTATAGTTCGCCAACAAAATTTTCATCTTTTTTGTTTCTTTCCTTTTCTTTTCACTATCCGTCACTAAATTTTTTTTCAATTCTTCATTTTTTTTTCTCTCATGTTTTCGGAGTATAGATTGAGAAAAAACTGGATAAAAATAATTGTTATAGAAAAAAAAAAAAAAAAAAATAGAGAGACCGGTACAATACACACATCTTCACCACACTCGAACACAATCAAGATTTTTCCATTTTTGTCACTATTGTAAAGAAAGCTCACGCTGTTGTCTGTTGCAGAAAGGCGCGAAGATGATGATTCAGGGTTTTGTATTCCTGTGCGTATCATTAGTAGCCCTAGTCCCCGCAGCGGATGCCCTGATTGGATATGACTGTGGATCTCGATCTTTGAACGTGACCACGCTATCCTTGTTAGACGTAGATTAATGCGACCTCCCGGAGACTAAAGTCAACGTAGTCGACCGTTACGTCCAATTGCTGCAGATAAACGAGTTCCACGAAGTCGACGTATATCAATGCAAAGTGGAAATTACCAGAACAGTAACCCGTTGTGCAATGTTCAGTCACAATTCTTCTGTGGCTCATGGGCAATCTAATGGATACGTGCAGGAATTGAATGCACAAACCTGTAAGGATGCACATTGTACCGGCACTTTGATTTTGGGCGGTAATCAAGTTATTGACGGGCTAAAAGCTAACGGACTACCAGCCCAACGGTCTATGCTCCTAGCTGGACGAGTAGATGGCGATGGTGTCTGTAGCAGGGCTGGTTATTCCGACCCTTACGGTTCATGGAGCGATGTTTTCGTACAAGCTTCAATCAAGGTGACTCCATCCACTCAAATCGCATCCTTACGGCTCGAGAAGAACCAGCTAATCCTAAAGTCTGGTACTATGTGCAGTGCACATAGTATGTGACCACATTGTGCACCCTTACTGACGGTTCATGTACAGATATGGCTGGAGGGCAAACCTATTGGAGCCCTCTTCCGCAAGACTTCTGTGGGTTCAATCGTTATGGAATATTGTACGAAGGTCTGGCCCATAAGTTAGCGAATAATGATGATCGAGTGTCTGAAGTTATATATTCAATCAATTCTAAGGATTTTACTTTTGCATTAACTGTAGAAGGGAATGAGAGTGTTTGTGGATATGATGTCATGCGAACTGAACATCCTAAGTTAGTAATTTTTGAAACGGTCAAGGGACAGAGTTTCGCCAACCAGAAACCGATTGACTCACAGAATATCGATTTGTTTTCATACGTAAATTCTAAATTCGTGTTCGGTGAAAAATGGATGCGTTTCTAATACACTCAACTGTATCGCGACGTCATTCTGCATCGTTGTGAGTTAGAAAAGCAAATCATACGGAATCTCTTGGCCATCGCGACTCAGGCCCCCGATGAATTCGCATACAGTCATATGGAAGGACCCGGTTATATGGCTGTAGCTACTGGCGAAGTTGTTCATGTCGTTTTGTGCATCCCGATCGAGGTTCGCGTCGAACACGGCACCAGTTGCTACGCCGAGTTGCAAGTATCTCACAAGAATCATACCCTATTCCTACAACCCCGCACTCACATCTTAAAATCAAAAGGCATCGAAATCTCCTGCGATACTTTACTTCCCTACCTGTTATTTTGTCGGTGACCAATGGTATAAAATACTACCCCGCCCCACCGAAGCGAAACCCCCTACCATGATCAAACCCATGACGAAATCTTCCTGGAAATACGTAAGCCCCGAAGGACTCGCAACTCCCGGAATTTATACCCTGAAGGATCTTAGTGATCTCAGAGATCATATCATGTTCCCGTTGGACCGTAGTGGTCATCTAAATGACCTTGCCAGAGAACTTCATGGTCAGCCTGTTTCTAGTGCTGAAGGCTCACTATTCAAACTTTTGAACGAAGAAGCTGTAAACCGGTTGGCACAATCTACCTGGAATAAGTTGTGGGATCGGTTCATGTCTTTTGGTACCGCTAGCGCCGGCGTGATAGCTATCTTCATGATCCTCCACCTCATCAAAGCCATCGTGGATATAATTATCCGCGGTTACACTTCACATTCTGTCTTTGGCTGGTCATTCCTGGCATAGCTCTCCCTCTGGCTCTATGCTCTCGGGCATTTCAGCCGTATACCTACTTGATGCTCCTGCGCTCCTGATACTTGGTCCCGCCGTACGGCGAGTCAAAACACCCCCTATGGGTGGATTTACCACTCTCCGTATGTGACCATGTATCAGTTGACACAACTGGGCGATATCAGTACCAAATACTGATATATAAGTTCCAATATGCAAATTTGATCCTTTAGGCACCTAACCCTATGCAAAAACTTGTGATATCGTCTCTGGGATCCACTGATGCGTATTAGCCTCATCCCACCTTCCCCCGCAACCGGTCGCGCACCGTCACCCCCTCGTCTCTGGCGGCCCCACCTATACAAAGAAATGTCGAAAAGTAATAAAAATTCAGTTTGTCGTTCCCAAGATAATAAAAAAAAACTCCCTCGTCTTCATCCAACGATTTATTTATTGTCTACGTGCTCCGCTGCGTGAGACAAAGATTCCGAAACTCCCTAATAACAATAGATCGAGGCTGCCAGAAACTGCCGGATACTAAATTTCACTTTTTAGATTCAAAATTGATAATAAACTAGCCATGTTGGCAATAAAACCTCGGGTGGCGATGTACTTTGACTGGTGACGCTTAGTTGCACCACAAGCGTAGTAGAGTCCCTCCCCTCAAGCCCATCCAGTCAAGTGCAGAGAGCGTCGCGGCTCGCGGCGAAGGAGCTCCTCCCCTGCGACGCCGCGGCGCGCTCTCTACACATGACTGGAGGGGCTTGAGGGGAAGGACTCTACCATGCTTGACTGCCCTGGAATAGGGCCCACGCCCTTCCTATTGATGTCAGATCCATTTGGGCGTTAAGGCCCGGGTTAACAAAAGACTATGAACACCAATTACAGAGTAGGATTCTACCCCGCCATTTAGCCCTTTTGTTGAGCTTCCCCTCTCCGGGAAATGCAGTTCCCGCCCCAAAATCATCGGGTCTCCGCGCGAGACTCCGTTTTTTACTCTCTGCTCCTGGACCCCATCTAGACCAGTCGAGCAGCTTTTCCTCGCATTTTCAAAAATCATTTTGCTCAGTCTGTGCGCATCAATTTAAAATTCCAACTCTAACTTCAATCTAAATTTTCTTTCGGTTCAACATCTTGAGGATCAGGCCCGGATCCAGACATTAAATCTCAAGTTCGACGCTCTAGTGTACCGAGTGGCGACCCAGGGCCCATTCGTCAATAAAAACAACGAAACTCAGCACCAAAAAGTAAGTGTTTCTCTTTTTATTTCTATCCTTCTCTAAAATCATAGCCGCGTAAATAAAATCAATTCGCTAGGCACGTTTATTTTCATAAGTGACATTTTAGAACCGCGTCGCGAGTGGAGTGTATTTTATATAAAAACAATTCCTGAGATCACGCACCTCCTAACGATTGTGGGAGAAAAAATACTCGACAGTTTTGTCCGAGTTATTTTTCCAGAACCAATCGTTGAGGAGTTTTTCAGGTTTAGAGGTGCTGGAGATTTCGCCGCCAGCTAGGGTTTTTCTGTTTTTTCTTTACAACAACCTTGTATTTTTGATACATTTCAACGTTCAACTTTTTCGGTTACAAAAGTTTCCCGAGTCCTTGGGGTCACTCCCAGACTCAACAATTATTTAAATCGGCGTCAAAATTAACTTGTAAAGGGACTAAGCGGTTAAGCATGGTGAATTGCCCCTCGTCCGGTATAGCCCCCGGAGTAGATTTTCCCGGTTTCTAACACCAAAGTGAGTGGGAAAAAAGGTTTATTAGGTCCCGAGGTCACCTTCACTTTTTGTACCACCCTAAAACGACCCTGAAAAAGGCTAAAAATCGATATTTCTTAGATTACACCGTGTTCTGACGCATCTCAATGAATCGCTTCGAAAATTTTTTGACATATTCTTGAAATCTGAACAATTTGAGGAGATATATTTGCGTTCCGCTTACTTTTCATTTAGGCCCTAAAAAAAATTCTTAAAAATTAAAAATCAATTTTTCTCATAGAGATTGACCGGGGAAACGAGAAATTCCTATTCCAACGTGTTTATCAGGAAAAAATACGTCGGATATGAGTGTTTTTGGTCATTTTCAAGTGGTGGAAAGTGGTCAAAATCGACCAAAATCATTTTCAAAGCAAATTCTGATTCAGTATTTAGCATCTCCTGCGCATGCGCGTTTATCTGCGTCCCTAAAAGTATTCTTAATCGATAGCCAGTGTAATTTCCTTTAAGATGACCACTTGCAGAAGTCGATTTGATGCATTAGAACCCGAGATATAGCTATTTGTAGAGAGGAAAAAATTCAAAGTACCAAATCCGTGAACCGCCGGAGCCCAGTAATGAAGAGATGCTCAGGTTTTCGCTTCTGCTGCATGGAATAGACTTCTGCAGGGGGTCATTTTGAAGGTAATCGCGCGGGCTATCGTTTTAAAATGAGTTCAGAACCCGAAAATCACGCGCATGCGCAGAAAATCGCGTTATATTGTCTATATTGCAGGATTACTCTGCGTTTACCATTTTTCCATCGTCACCGTTCCAATAATCGTCAAGGTTACAGCAAAGAAAGACTGAGAACTCATATGGTTATGTTCCAAGTATATTTTGATTGGAGACGCATCACATGAGTATTGCCTGGAAAGTATTAGAGCGAGTAATAGACGAAAACCACATCAAAAGTAGAAAATGTCCTAGATTCTCGAATGCTGATGGTTCCTGTTTCTAGAGAATGTTGGAGTTCGCTAGCTCAGTCTTCGTACTCACTGTCATCTGCTATCACTGGTTCCACACCTTCATGTTCAAATATTCGGCTGAGAATTTCAGCTGGTCTAATGATCTGCGATAAATACCTGGCGTGTGACAAGTAATAAATTATAGATGCTACGTGCGAGCAGCATCCGATGGTGCGGAGTCCATTCGCACACTCGCAGCAATATCCAACTATACCACGAATACCAACACAACGGCTATCATATTTCACAAAACATTTATACATTTTTCTATTTATATGCCGAGACCTCACTTCGAATTTGATTGTGTCTGGCGACTCTTTCACATAACTGAGGGCTATGTTGCCGTCATCATCGTAAATCTCGGCCAAATAAGAGACCGCTTGGGATAGTTGATAAGACCCAGTAAACAAGATCTTCAAGTCATTCTCCGTCATCTCAGGGAAATCTTGTATGTCATTCGAGGTCACCTTCAATAGTAAAGAAGAGCGTCTGTTCCATCGCTTCTCTTCAACTTCTAGAGCGAGTTGATTACTATTGTGAACATCTTGGGTCATCCTCACGAAGATAGCATCTTCCATTCCTGAGTCACTATTTAACTTCCTCCCATATTCATTATGGAGATAGCAAGCTATGCGAGCATACAGCCCTATTTTTGGAAGCAGCTTGTTGTCCACTTGGTTGTGCAATAGTTTACATTTTCTACCTATAATGCCATGAACGGCTTCTACCACCCAACGGCATTTGGTGACTTTTCTAGATTCATTGGCTTCGACTGTTGACAACTGTTTCTGATTGCCTTTCAAGGCGGGCATCATCACAACAAACCCGAGTCCTTCTAAATAACTCTTCACATCCCGAAATCCCCGGTCCAGAATGAAGATATCTCCGGGCTTCAACAATCGCCGTATCCCATTTGGATCTTCCATAATCAGTTTCATTATAGTGGCATCATTCTGTGTCCCATAGAATGGTCCAGGCAAGTCTACAACAAATCCGTCGGTTGTACAAATGGTCATCGGTTTACAAAGAGGTTTCTTCTTTTGGCCAGAGTAAGATTTCCTCTGATAAGCGTTATTGGCGCTCTTTTCATGGCTAACATATGTCCCATCACAAATCAGTGCCAATCGGTCCCCGATATTGAATAATTTATTGGCTATGGGAGACGTGTGGTTTTTGATGAGATAATCTCTTGTGTAGACAGTCGGTCCAAATCGTTTCGGTAGAATATCAACTTCGAATGAATTCAAAACTGATGTACAAAAATGAGATACTAGTCGAGGATTTCTTAGATCCAAAATTGAAGCAATCACCTCGTCAGAATTCCCGGTCCGTAGTTTGAATAAACAGGTGACTACAGCTTGAATTGCATTTCTATTCTCCGAAGCACGTAGTGATTTCATTCTGCTGACCAAATCTTTTAATTCATCTGAAGTAAGTCCGGTGAAAACTTTCAAACGCGCGTCTGATATACTCCAATCACCGATATGTTCAAACAGCCCTTCGTTGACTTTGTTACTCAATCGTGACATGAAACTGGAGAATTCTGAACTAGGAATAGAGCACTCATTCGAGTAGATGGTTAAATCATCCACTTCGCTACGATAAAGCAATCTTTTTTGAATCAAATGTCTTAAGCAACAACGATTCCTCTTTGGAATGTAAATCTGTCTTAGTGAAAAAACTTGAAGACGCGCCTCCTCTGGAACGTCAACGATGTCATTTTTGGCTCGACAAATGAAACAATAACCGTGAGAGATTATAGTTCTTGCAAAAGGTACATTGACGTACTCAATTTCTTTTTTTTCGGGGACTTCATAGAGTTCACCAGAAGATTGTTGAGATGGTATTGGAGGTGACTCAGAGAAGTTTGATGACTGACTACCTTGAGAAGTTTGGGCATGTTGAACGTTCTGTGTAGGGACTGGCTCATCTACTCTTGCACGTTTGCTTGCTCGTTTGTAAAGTGATCCATAACATTTTTTACATATAAGAGATCCAACTCTAAGATCCTCTTCAAAAAACTCAGAGATGCGTTGAATTGATTGATCAGTGAGAACTATTTGTTCGCTTTTTGGCAACTTTCTGGATGACTGATAACAATGAACACATCTGGTGTCTTCATTCTTCCTACAAAATGTCACAGGCTCACCTTCATCATTACCCTTTGAAGTGCTACAATGGAAAGGTTCATATTGCAATTTGTACACCTAAAGATGCAATGCGAGGAATAAATAGGATCATACCTGGCAATTGGATTTGACATATTTGAAACGGATAACAACTGTGTAGTCAAACATCCAGTCTTAGGAGTGTATCCCAAAATCAAAAAGATCTTCAGAAGCACAAATAGCTGCAGTAGCAACTTCATCTCGTATCAATGACTAGCTTGTTCAGATGACTGATCTGTGAATCAAGCATTCCTATGAGTTTAATATATTCCTAATTCGAGTTCAAACTATTTACATTGATCAATACCCAATCCTATTCACTAAAATTATCAACAAATTCATTATTTAACTGGTTGAAATTCATTCAAGATGAAGCTATTCAAGAGTAATATACTTGTGCATTTCAAATGAGATTACATTGAACCTGGATCCAACATTCCTCCATCAAGCTTTTAGGTTCCATTCATTCAACCACTTGGGTATAATTGGGAAAGACTTACCTATCATTGTGTTTTCATTAAAGTATCGAATAGCTGATATTCGCCTCTATCATAGTAGTGCAAAAGTCTAGTGTGACGATACTCTGAGATCTAAGTCAGTATGCAGGGGTGGATCCTATACTTTGGATATCTCAAGGAGTTGCATGAAGGCAGCATTGATTGAGTTCTATCTACAAGGGTGTTCTATCATCAGGAACCTCTAACAATTTCTTTCGAGTGCTATCCAGCTGTTACATCACCTGTGTACAAAATTGAGATTGATAATTTCACAATATGGTAAATTCAATGAGCTCACACACTCAGTCGCAGCTATGATTTGGGGAAGAAGTATTGGCAACACTTGACGAAAGCTATTCTTGTTACAAGACATTTGCCTGCGTTTTTGGAAGTGAATATTGATTTGAAAAGTCTAAGAAACTCTGCAAATGTTACTGTAGTGGCTTTCTGAACTCAATTGTATGTTTGTGAAATTAAACGACAAAGTCAACTCCATCCCCATCATAATTGTTATCTCCATGAGGACCCACTAACTTGTTTTGATCACAGGAAATCATTTCACAAAGCACACTGCAGCACAAGTGCAAGAACTTTTTGGTTATAACTTATCGTTGGATGAACCACTGCCACAGACGCAGAAGTAATGCGTTCCCTTCTCGAATGGAGAATGAAGGATATCGCATGCCTGAGTGCTATCTGTGCTTGAATTGAGAATTCATGATCAGAATCTATACTCACACTATATACAAGTTGCTGGTTGTCAAGTAGCTATTGGACTTTTGAAGCGAGGTTCTTTGGACTTGATGATTTACACAAGTGAATGGTAGTGGGTTCCTCTTCCCAAACCCAATTGAATGAGAAACTGGACCAGATTTATTACAGCTTCATCTTAGAACTCCTACAAGAACATAATTGATTTTTGATTCTGAGTTGTGCATTCAACAGAGACACTACCAGTAGATTACAGCTGGCAAGATTCTTTCTCGAAAAGCTTGTTGCTCAAGTATAAAAAGATGAGATTATTGTCGACTGCAACATTCTTCTATTTGTTGCTGCAACTCTTGATTGAGGAATCATAACTGCATATTACTTATTCGGTCACTCGCCTTCAGTTACTCAAGTTTCACTTGTGTAATTTGGATTTTAAAATCAAGCCGGCTACTCGCTAACAACCCACAGTGTTACAGCCTTATCCACATGTTGGACGTTGCTGGTGGTTGGGATGAGCATTTGTGTAAATTCAAAACTGTAAATACAAAATCTGGCACAGCAGTCTGATTGCTCTAGCTCTTTCCGTGATTCTTCGAATTTGCTCAACAGAATGCAGAAAAAAGGTCGGGTTAGTTAGAGATGAACTTTTGATCCGATTTCATCCGTTACAAGAGTCAATTTGAAATGTTCCATTGGGAGTTTCGTCAGCACTCACTATAATCGAACACCTCGATGGACAAATGTCACGAGATCGAATAAATCTTTTGCAATTTCAGTGTGATGGGCTTGAAGGGTGCCAGATAAGACGAAAATCAAAGTCGTGTGATGTATAGCATCAAGACGAGTTCTACAATGACAAGTTGTTGATTCAATTGTCTGAGCGCATGCGCAAAAGCGCATATCTCATTAGGTCCGCCGATCAGATGTATATATGTATATATAGAATAGCTGACAGACTACATCAATTCGAGGTGGCAAGCGTGCCCTAGCAGACAATGTATTTTAGATAGGAATAGGCATTGCGACAGTTCAATATTTGACCACCTTACGCGTTCGTCCGTGGTAATTTGGCGCTGTAGTTAGGGTTGACACCTCGAATAGGGAGGGTATGTAGAAGGTGATACAATTAAGCTCTACCTGCTTTACACTTACATATTATACGGAGTATGCAGGCCGGTATTCGGCAGTGACCTCGGGTCAGCTGATCTGCTGATGTGGTCACGATTTCAGAAAAATCTAGTCAATTCATCCAGTACCTCAGCGTGTGGATGAGGAGATCACAAAGATCGGGGAATCATGTAATCAAGAATAACAAGGATGTATATCTTGGTCATCTCACATCACCACAAGCGCAAAAATCTTGCCACATAGACAATATAACGCGATTTTCTGCGCATGCGCGTGATTTTCGGGTTCTGAACTCATTTTAAAACGATAGCCCGCGCGATTACCTTCAAAATGACCCCCTGCAGAAGTCTATTCCATGCAGCAGAAGCGAAAACCTGAGCATCTCTTCATTACTGGGCTCCGGCGGTTCACGGATTTGGTACTTTGAATTTTTTCCTCTCTACAAACAGCTATATCTCGGGTTCTAATGCATCAAATCGACTTCTGCAAGTGGTCATCTTAAAGGAAATTACACTGGCTATCGATTAAGAATACTTTTAGGGACGCAGATAAACGCGCATGCGCAGGAGATGCTAAATACTGAATCAGAATTTGCTTTAAAAATGATTTTGGTCGATTTTGACCACTTTCCACCACTTGAAAATGACCAAAAACACTCATATCCGACGTATTTTTTCCTGATAAACACGTTGGAATAGGAATTTTCCGTTTCCCCGGTCAATCTCTATGAGAAAAATTGATTTTTAATTTTTAAGAATTTTTTTTGGGGCCTAAATGAAAAGTAAGCGGAACGCAAATATATCCCCTCAAATTGTTCAAATTTCAAGAATATGTCAAAAAATTTCCAAAGCGATTCATTGAGATGCGTCAGAACATGGTGTAATCTAAGAAATATCGATTTTTAGCCTTTTTCAGGGTCGTTTTAGGGTGGTACAAAAAGTGAAGGCGACCTCGGGACCTAATAAACCTTTTTTCCCACTCACTTTGGTGTTAGAAACCGGGAAAATTTACTCCGGGGGCTATACCGGACGAGGGGCAATTCACCATGCTTAACCGCTTAGTCCCTTAAAGTGCTTCCGGATGTAACATTACAAACAAAAGAAGTAAGTGAGCTCCACATAGAAAAAATTGATAAACTCCAGATCGATGAATTCATCATCATCAAGCACCAAATCTTCTCATACGTTGACCATGCCTCGGCCATCAATCCGTACACGAGTTCTAAACACGAATTCTGTCGAATTCGAATAAATATTCCAATCGTTCCCCAGTCTAGACAATAATCTATCCATTTCTTCTAAACCGAATACCGTAATCATACACAAGTAGTCTTATATCTTACAGTATTAGTGAATTATCCTATCATAAGCTGCCTGGTTGGTAAACTCGTGGTCAAATCTCGGAGTGATGAGATAGAAAAATGCTCACTCAATTCTAGATACAAACTGTCGGGCTCGATAAATCCATTCCTCTGGAAGTTATTGAGATTGTATGGATTCCCTGACACGATGCAAACTACGAACTATACTCGAACAATTTTATATTGGCACTGAGATCGATCTTGTCCAGTTCAACTGAGACAGATGTATCAAGTGCTGTCCATAGTTGTGTCCATTGACTGATTGCATTTGGCCACAAAATTCGGAAGATGTCGTCATATCGCATCACAGTAAATTAATTTTAACCACACAAAATTGAATATGATGAATAAATATGTTCGGAACGAATTTTCAAATGCGTTGTCATGGGATTGACACGGTAAAAACATGTCGAATACCGCAAGGATAACCACTTGAATACTCTTAGATCTTTTCTTGATCAGCGTGGCAGTTGATTGTTTGGCGTGTGGAGCTCTCATCAGGATATACCGCAATACGGAGCTCATCTTCGGATCTTCCGAACATTTTCGTGGCACACTTTTAGCACACGCTAATTAACAAGTGCCGAAGAAAGGTGGATGGTCATCGCCTGTGAAGTATTTGATTACGCATGAAATAATCAGTCTGGACATTTCGTGGACAAACTTTGGGGGCAAATCCAGGTAGAGGTGGAGAGATTTCACCTTTGATACTGACCTTGAGTATTGTTGGCTCCTCACTCGGCCTCCGGCATCACTTCCAATATCACCTCGGACATGATTTCATCGTGCATATCAGCCGGCAACTTAAAAACGAGATTTGCAATCACATCACTATGCTCGTTTCGATCGTCCGACGCTAGTCGTACAATTAGACGCAGCTTTGCAGTCGGAGCTTCTGGCTCAGTTGACCCTCGCTCACTCAAGTCAAACTGGTTTCCTGCAAAATGTTGAATCGAATACTCATTAACAATGTTATCTCAAAATCTTCCATTACATATACTTCATACGTAATATATAATAATATACTTCATATTACATATCTTCCATTACAATACGATAACGGGACTTCATAATATTCTCATCCATGCAACACTGACAACCAATCATCTTATACCCAGATACACTGTGTTTAATATTTCTATCATCATCGCATTAGAGGGCTCGCGATTTTGTGAGTATGAATGATTCTCATTAATTCGTTGCCATGACCCACGGCCGTGGGAATTCAATCAACCATAAATCACTATATATCACAACTTGTTCGCGGAAGACTCAAAATTGAAGCATTGCAAGGAACGTCGTTGCTCGGCAGATCCAAAGTCATACAATTCTAGAGGATGGGAGAAGGTATCAAGTTATGTACATATTCGTACCATCATCGGCAGGTTCATCCTCACTCAGCGAGAATTTTCTCTTTCTGTGGCTGGGTTCGTCGATGTCTTGTCTCTCGTTGAAGCGACCATGCGGCGACCAGCCTAATCCAGAGTCCGTCGAGTCTCCGCGACTGGAACCGGTAAGTGCTGCCACCTCGATTCCTTCATTCCCTCCGTCCTTCTCGGCAGAGCTTGGCCACAATGAATGAGCTCTTTGAACTGCTGCCACCTCTGCCTCTGCATCGTCGTATTCATCTAAGGTGAAATGGAGCCAAGAAACTTAAATGCATTTAGCGCTTTGGTATGCTTCATACATCACTCATTCATCAACTACACATGCGAAGTTTATGACTTCAAAACATTCTGTTGTGACACCGTATTTGGAGTCGATATCTCGGCAGCATGGCAGACAGGTAAAGAAACACCTCTGCTCTTTCAAAAAATCCCAAAATCATCTACCCGCTCCTACCCCCGCTCTGCGCCCATAATCGATTACACTCCCGCATTTCTCTGTTTCGATGTGTCTAAATCACAAGTGCATATTGTTTTTGAATAGGAAATGCCCGGAATTTAGTGAAGAATGGCAAAAAATTCCCCCCCCCCCTCCCATAGCCCCTTTGTCGACGCTGAGCATGACATATGCGGGGTAACTATCACTATCAGCACACCCTCAAAAAATCGCAGCAACACTGCTTCCCCGACATGCTTACACATCACTATACATATAACTACACTTGAACCAAAACAATTCGTCGTAACATTCAAATATTACCCATTTCACTATACGAGAAGTACATTTTACTACCGGAATATGTGGTATTCATGAGAACGAAACGATCGAATAATACCAACGTCGTCTCATTACGAACTTCGTGATCCTAAGCCTTGCCAGTACGTGAATAAGCTCCTCGAACTGATCCGAACTTGATTTTTAGCTCATGAAATGGTTTCCCGTATTCAGAATTCACACTACTTTTCGAAAAAAAATCATCAAACATCTCGATATATGCATGTGAGTTATTGTATCTACTAAATCGTCTATTTGTCAGAAAGTACGATAACCGATCGGACTCACTCATCGACGCCAGATCTGCTCCTGTTATGAACCAGGGTTCTTGAGGTTCATGTGCTATGGGTTCTATTCTGTCCTTACCAGACCGTCGGGTCGGTAAGTTGGGGTGCAAGGTATTCTCTGAATGATAAGTTCAAGATGTTGAGTGCAGTATAGATTTCATTCAAAGGTAAGTTATAAATCCGAGAGAGAGACTGTTACAACTGTTCGTTATTCTACTGATTCTACAATGGTACGAGAGTATCAAGGGCTGAGACTACTCGTCCTGGAATGCTGCTAATCGTGGAGTCTATGCTACGAGTTTACGTGGGCGACTGAGATTCTAGAAGCCTAATGTACGTGGTGAGAGTCCGCGGTCAACTGTTTGAACAGAAGCCTGGATCAGCGTTCTTACGCCGCTTTCATACTCGTTCCCACATCGAGGTCAAATGCGCGTTGGCGCCTCTGTTCTCACGCCTAATCGCGTCAGTGCGCTTGTTTTCGAACATTCTAGAAGGCTCCAGACTGGCGCCTCTGAGTCATGGCTATCAATACTTGCACGCGCAGTTGGTGACGCTTAGTTGCACCACATTACAATTAATCCTGCAATAGCTGGAGCTCGTGTTTCTAGATCTACTCAATGACGCACAGCTATAGATTCTTGCACTTGCGGCTATACTCGCACCACATTCCATTGAATCTCGCAATACCTGCAGCTCGTAGGCATGGAGCTTAGACTAGCTCCATGACACTTCACCGCTATCACCTCCCAGTCACGTTCGGGTCTGTGTTGATTGCGTGCCAGGCTCCACCTTTACTCGGCTCGAACACCTGTTGGCCAATCTACTACCATCCGAACTTGCTCCGGGTCTAGCCTCCTGAACCAGATCCCGGGTACTTCGTGCACCGAGCCGTTCTCTAACTCAATCCAGTAGGATAGGGCCATCTTGTCGTGCACCAATTCAACAGGCTATCACTTGAATGCTGCAACACTGTCGCGAACCAAGGACGCCCGGATCACGTTGAAGTCTATGCACTGTTTTTAAATCGCGCTATTGTGAACTAGCAGCTCAATAGTCACCCCGGGCACTCGACAGATGTTCCTCGGAAGAGGACCGCGAGCGAACTGGTTGTGGCCACCGAGCGCCCCAAGAACGGAGCCAAATAGAGTATGCTTGGCACCGGCCCTGTCACAGCTCACCCTGACCCCCTCCCCCATGGTCAAGAATGCTTTATCTCGGCGAAGGCGAATCGTGGAATCTACATTCCCACCACTGCCACGGACCTCCCCAGTTACATCGACTCCGCCCAAAATCCCGCATGCGAGCCTCAACACGTGTGCGCGAGGTCGTTATTTACAGCTTTGTGTGCAGACAAACCTTCAACGTAGCTGTCGTTTTTTGCGCACCATGTGGGGAAAATGCATCCCTGCAGCTTCTCTACGCACTCGAAATGGCTTGTCTCATTCATCTCTAGCGAAGTTCTTTTTCCACACGCACGGCAGCGAAGAGAAAGCACCCAAGGTCACTGAGGATACCGATGCTACTGCTGATTGCGATCACCACTTTGGAATTCTTTGTGTACACGATCGACGAAGAGCACACCGGTCTAAATAAGCCTTGCCATCGATGAACAAGGATTTTTTTCGGCATTCTCTACAACCTATTGCGAACATCCACGAATGCTACCGAGAAATCTTGATACGGTTCCCATAACCAGGTTTGTCATGTGTTCCCATGCGCATTCGCAATCAGCATCATTCGGTTCCGATGTCCTCCATGAGCACAGGATTCTCCGAGATCAGCTTTTCATTCAAGGACCAGAACTCGAAACTATCCACTATCCAGCACGACACTGGACAGATTATATCAAGACCACGCGAGGAAAACACGAGGGATACTCTCGACTCCTATATGAGCCTTTCATCCGGGACTAGAACTGGAATCAATCCATCATTCAGCTCAACGCTAGACAGAGATTATTGAGACCTTGCGTAAAAGAGATGAGGGGCATTCGAAAACGCTCGGACAATGCGCGCGCTGGGGTTCTCGCCGTGAGGGCGTCCATGAGCAATCTGAGGGCGGTTAGTCTCCGGGCACAGAATTCCCCTATATGAGTCTTTGATTTCAGGACCAGGACACGAATTAATCCATTATTCAGCTCAACACTAGACAGAGAATTTTGACACCACGCGGAAAAAAGACGAGGGGCACTCTCGACCAACGTGGGCAAAGTGGGTCCTGCTTTCGTTGAATCCGTGGTAGATCGTGCGATGAAGTCAATCAATCTGAGAATTCCCAGGCACAAGTCTTACATCCCTGGCTGAGAACAAAGGACTCCCGTTCATCCAGCATTGCAGAGGAGAGAGGATATTGGGTCACGCGAGGAAAAGACGAGGGGCACTCGAAAACGCACGACCAATGCGCGCACTGTGGTTCTCGCTACGAGAAAATCTATGGGCAATCTGAGGGCCATTAGTCTCCGAGCACAGAATTCCCCTATATAAGTCTTTGATTTCACGACCAGGACACGAATTAATCCATTTTTCAGCTCATCACTAGACAGAGAATTTTGACACCACGCGGAAAAGAAACGAGGGGCACTCTCGACCAACGTGGGCGAAGTGGGCCCTGCTCTGGTCGAATCCGTGATAGATCGTGCGATGAAGTCAATTCATCTCAGAATTCCCAGGCACAAGTCTTACATTCCTGGCTGAGAACAAAGGACTCCCATTTATTCAGCATTGCAGAGGCGAGAGGATATCGGGTCACGCCAGGAAAAGACGAGGGGCACTCGAAAACGCACGACTGATGCGCGCACTGTGGTTCTCGTCACAAGAAAATCTATGAGCAATCTGAGGGTGGTCAGTCGCCGGGCACAGAATTCCCCTATATAAGTCTTTGATTTCGGGACCAGAACACGAATTAATCCATTTTTCAGCTCAACAATACACAGAGAATTTTGACACGACGCGGAAAAGAGACGAGGGGCACTCTCGACCAACGTGGGCAAGTTGGGCCCTGCTTTTGTCGAATCCGTGGTAGATCGTGCGATGAAGTCAATTCATCTCAGAATTCCCAGGCACAAGTCTTACATTCCTGGCTAAGAACAAAGGACTCCCATTCATTCAGCATTGCAGAGGCGAGAGGATATCGGGTCACGCGAGGAAAAGACGAGGGGCACTCGAAAACACCGCCTCATGCACGCACTGTGGTTTTCGCTATAAGAGAATCTATGAGGTATCTGAGGATGGTAGACTCGAAGCACGGGATTCCCCTATATTAGTCTTCCACTTCGGAACCAGATCACAAAATGATCTATTATCCAGCTCAACACTATACAGAGAATATCGAGACCGTGTGAGAAAAAGACGAGGGGCACTCTCGACCAACGTGGGCGTTGTGGGCTCTGCTTCTTTCGGATCCGTGGTATATCTCGCGATTCATTTAACTCATCTGAGAATCACCAGGCACAAGCCTCATATCCCTGGCTAAAACCAGGAGGCTCCCGTTTATTCAGCATCGCAGAACCGAGAGAACATCAGGTTGACGCGAGGAGAAGACGAGGGGCACTCGCAATCGCACGACTCATGCGCGCACTGGGGTTCTCGCCATGAGAGTATCTATGAGTAAACTGAGGATAGTAGGCTTCAAGCACAGAATTTCCCGGTATCAGTCTTCCATTTCGGGACCAGAACACGGAACTAGACACTATTGATGACAAGAATGGACAGAGAATATCGGACCCCGCGAGAAAAAGATGAGGGGCACCTTCGACCTACATGGGCAATGTGGGACCTCCTTTCTCGGAATCCCTGTTATAATTCGCGATGAAACCAATCAATCGCAGAAACCCTAGGCACAAGTCGAACATCCTTGGCTAAGAGCGGAGGACCCCCGTTCATTCAGCATTGCAGAATCGAGAGAACATCAGGTTGACGCAAGGAGAAGATGAGGGGCACTCGCAATCGCACGACTGATGCGCGCAATGTGGTTCTCGTCATGAGGGTATTTATGAGCAATCTGAGGATGGTAAGCTCAAAGCACAGGATTCCTCCATATCTGTCTTTCATTTCGCAACCAGAACCCGGAACTAGAGACTATCCATAACAAATATAGATAGAGAATATCGAGACCATGCGAAATACGCTGCTAAAAGTGATGAGCAGGGTGCTTTCTCACGGCGTTAAATGATAATAATTTTAACGAAAAAGAAAGTACCCTATATTTTGAGTTTTTATTTTGAGGAAGCATTTCAGAGAGATTTGGGTCATCTAAACGGAGATTTTTCCAACAATATCTATCGTTTGGTTGAGAGAAAATTCTGATACAGTCGTTTAAAGATGATTAAACTGGAGTTCTCTGTGGAAGTTTCCTCCTCCCGAAAGAATCTGCATTTGAATAATGTTTCACGGATTTTATGAAAATTTCGCATTAGCGAAATAAGTCAGGATGGCGCATAAGTGAGTCCTTAGGTCATTGAAATTGAGATAAATGAGTCGTAAAGGATGATACGAGGGAAAAATGGATATGAATTCAAATGTTCTACTATTCTTTGAGATATTTTTTTGAGAAAGCTTATTGAGATTCAGGCCATCTAGACTGAGGTTTTTTTAACAATATCCATCGTTTGGTTGAGACGGAAATTCGATGCAGTGGGTTTGAAAAGGGTTAAAATGAAATCTTTGGTGGAATTTTGATTTCTTCGAAAATTTGAGATTTGTGAATACTGAATAGAATTTCGGTATTAACCTTTTCATGCACGCACCTATTTTCCGTGGTAGAAAAAATTATTTCTCGATGAATTTCATCAACTCTAACGTTGAAAAGTTCTCTGAGCTTCAAACAGATGAAATAATTCATCATTATATTGTATTTTTGACCATGTCCACGTATGTGGACACCGTGGGGCCATAGAAAGGAATTATAGAAGGAATTTGACTCCACCAGTTTAATGAATAAGTACTAAACAGCGTATAACATAGTCTAATAACATGACATTTCTATTGTGAGACTATTCCACATCATCTCATCCTCATTGTCGATACATCATAACTATATGAAAACTTGGACATGTATGATTTCCTGAAAAGTCCTAATCATAATCGATTTCCATAAAGTGATCATTGCCAAGAGTACGACGAATAAGAACTCTACACGTTCTTGTATGTAAACTCTCTGTTTACTCTGGACAAACTGGCTCTTCCGAATTCCTCGAATGCACGGTGTGCACGTATGAGGCCAGACTTCACGAGGCTCGTTATTTCGCATACTTCGACATTATGTATCCTTTCTTGTGGCAATAGTTTGGTGTACTCGAAGAGTATGTTCAAATCCTTCTGCATGATTTTTAGACCTCATATTCCAGCATTAAGCTCAAGTTTTAGCTTTTTCGAAAAATTGAGTTTTTCAATACAATGAATTTGCCTCAATCAGGTAGTGGAAATGAGTTCACCGAAGAATAAACTCGAATGAATCCTTGATTTTGGGCGAGAGAAGAGAGCCCCACAAGATTTTCTGCGATATCTTGAGAGTGGAATTTACCGGCATCATCCAAAGACGCGTCCACGTAAGTGGACAAATGCGCGAAGAGGTTAACCAATCGATAGATAATGCAGAAAAATCTTTAGTTTAGGGCATTGAAATCGAGATGATTGAGTCATAAAAGAAGGTACGAGGAAATAATGAGTATTAAGAAAAATTTCCCATGATTTTTTGAGTTATTCTTTAGAAGGAGCTTTTTAGAGAGATTTGGGTCATCCAGACTGAGGTTTTTTGGAAAATATACATCGTTTGGTTGAGACGGAATTTGGATGCAGTGGGTTTGAAAAGGATTAAAATGAAAGTTTTAGTGGAAATTTTGATTTTTTCGAAAATTTGAGATTTGTGGGGACTGAATAAAATTTTTGTATCAACCAATCGATAGATAATGCAGAAAAAACCATAGTTTAGGGTATTGGAATAGAGATGAATGAGTCATAAAAGAAGGTACGAGGAAGAAATGAATATTAAGGAAAATTTCCCATCATTTTTTGAGTTATTCTCTAGAGGAAACTTTTTAGAGGGATTTAGGCCATCTAGTCGGAGGTTTTTTGGATGATATCTATTGTTCAATTGAGACTGAATTTGGATGCAGTGGGCCTAAAAAGGGTCAAAATGAAATTTTTGGTGGAAATCTCGATTTTTTCGATAATTTGAGATCTGTGAAGATTTTATAAAATTTCGGTATTAACCAATCGATAGATCATGCAGGAAAAAAGCATAGTTTAGGCGACTCAATTCGTGGTAAGACCGTGTGAGAGGAAGATATTTATGTATTAAGAGTCGAAATTTGAACTGTTTTGCTCTAAAAACTCCATGGATCAAATTTGACTGGAAGCTGAGAGCTGCCAAATCACTGGGCTCTCACAGATTGGATTCTGTACAACTTGTAGGAAGCCAAAAATTGATATAGTGAACAGTGAAAGAGGAAGCGTGTCCGATAGAAAACCACACACGCACAGACACACGGACAAAGGGGTGCAAAGATGAGTCTCTGACGGGGTTGGAAGGCCATCAGGAGGAAAAGTGTTACCTACAATTGATATATTTTGGCGAGTGGAAGAGAATGGACTAAGACTTTATCAGATGAACGGAATTTTGTTGAAGAAAATATTGGTTTTAGTGGAAAATTTGGTCAAAATTTTGCTGGGGTGAAAACGAAGCTTTCTCTTTAGAGAAAGCAAAGAGGGTGCTTACGATAAGTGTGAAAGGGTTACAATGAAATTTTTGAGATCTGTAGACATTGCAATAATTTTGGTATCAACAAAACGATAGATCATGCTGAGGGAATGGGTTCAGCTGATTGAAATTGAGATAGATGAGTCGTAATGGAAGGTTTAAGGAAAAAATGAATATTAAGGAAAATTTTCCATTATTTCTTGAGTTATCATTTAGAGGAAGCTTTTTGGAAGGATGTGAGCCATCTAGTCTTAGGTTTTCTCGATGATATCTATTACTTGGTTGAGACGGAATTTGGATGCAGTAGGTTTAAAAAGGCTAAAAAAGAAATTTTTGGTGAAAATTTCGATTTTTTTTTAAATTTGAGATCTGTATAGGGATTAAATGAATTTTGGTATCAACCAATCGATAGATCTCGCAGGAAAAGTCATATTTCAGGTCATTAAGATTGAGATAAATGAGTCATAAAGGCAGGTAGGAGGAAAAATTGAATATTAAGAAGAATTTTCCATTATTTTTGAAATTATTTTTTGGAGGAAGGTATTTGGAAGGATTTGAGCCATCTAGTCTTAGGTTTTTTCGATGATATCTTATACTTGGTTGGTACAGGATTTGGATGTAGTAGGTTTAAAAAGGAACAAAAAGAAATTTTTAGTGGAAATTTTGATTTTCTTGAAACTTTGAGATCTGTAGAGATTAAATGAAATTTCAGTTTCAACCAATCGATAGATCTCGCAGAAAGAATCATATTTTAGGTCATTAAGATTGAGATAAATGAGTCATGAAGGAAGGTAGGAGGAAAAATTGAATATTAAGAAGAATTTTCCATTATTTTTGGAATTCTTTTTGGAGGAGGCTTTTTGGAAGGATGTGAGCCATCTAGTCTTAGGTTTTCTCGATGATATCTATTACTTGGTTGAGACAGAATTTGGTTGCAGTAGGTTTAAAAAGGCTCAAAAAGGAATTTCTGGTGAAAATTTTGATTTTTCTGAAACTTTGAGATCTGTAGAGATTAAGAGGATGTAGTACTCTCTTGAGTTATCAGGCGGGCTCATACTAGTAGCTTATTCTAAGTGTAGATGGCGACACGTAGAATGAGCTTCTCATATGTAATTCTTTGTTGTTGGCAGCACTGATTTTCTAGCGCACGAGTAGACGACTTGGAGACTAGCTCGAATGATTCGAAAATATTCCAGATTTTGTCAAACCATAATGGATCCACCATTCATACCCCTGCATCCAATATATCCACGCTCACAAACGTGGATGATTTGGAAATGAGACAGCATTTTCCCCAAAACGAGATGATTTCAAAAATTTATGTAAACGAAAAGGGTATACTCATATTCCAACAAAAATGAGATTCCTAATCAGTGATTCAGGATTCCTCATCAAAAGCAGAAGATGCAGCCATTGAAATTTGCCATCGATGCAAAAGAAAATTTTTTGCCATGAGTTCCAAAATTGATGTTCAGAAACAAGAGTGAATCCCGCGTTTCCTTGGAAAGCAGGTTCATTCTCCCAAACAGATCCTCCTTGAGATTCACCATCTGTCAATTCCTAAATTCATGGTCAGAAACAAAAATGGATCCAGAGTTTCCTTGGAAAGCAGGTTGGTTCTCCTAAACAGATCCATTTAGAGATTCGCCATCCGCCAATTCCAAAATTCATGCCCAGAAACAAAAATGCATCCACAGCTTCATCGAATAGCAGGTTGATTCACCCAAACAGATCCTCTTTGAGATTCACCATCCGTCAATTCCAAAATTCATCTCCAAATACAAGAATGGATATGGAGCTTCCTTGGAAAGCGGGTTGATCCTCCCAAATAGATAGTCATCTCCATTCATGTTGATCAGCGTAAATTCAATTCACACTTCGGAAAATACATCTGCAAGCATGCAAATTCACATGCATAGAAAGATATCCAAGTTCGCACACTAAGTACTCACATGAGCCATTATTGAGAGGGAATCGATTATCCCTTGGGAAGCAGGTTGATCCTCCCAAATAGATAGTCATCTCCATTCATGTTGATCAGCATAAATTCAATTCACACTTTGGAAAATACATCTGAAAGCATGCAAATTCACATGCATTGAAAGATATCCAAGTTCGCACACTAAGTACTTACATGAGCCATTATTGAGAGGGAATCGATTATCCCTTGGAAAGCAGGTTGATCCTCCCACATAGATAGTCATCTGCATTCATGCTGATCAACATGAATTGAATCGTCTTATTTGATAACGTATACATTCATGAAAAATTATTCAAATTCACACGCATAAAAAGATATCCAAGTTCGCACACCAAGTACTCACATGAGCCATTATTGAGAGGAAATCAATTATCCCTTGGACAGCAGGTTGGTCCTACCATATGGATAGCCATCTGCATTCATGTTCATCAACATGAATTGAATTGTCTTATTTGATAGCATGTACATTCATCAAAAAGCTAAATCCACATGCATAAAAAGATATCCAAGTTCGCCCACCAAGTAGTTACATAAATCATCATTGAGAGGAAATCAATTATTCTGTAAAATCGCTTCTAGAGGGCTTTTAGTTTGGTTCATGAACTTGAATTATCTTGCATGATTCAAGAATTTGAAATTGAAACTAAGTATAGTCTTGCGTCATCAAGAATCTGGGTAATTGAGTTGACAGATATTTGATTGACCAATGGTCTTTTCCAACCATGTATAACGTGTCACTGCAATCACCTGATTATAGGAAAGCAAGCCTTTCATAAATAGTTTTTTGTCCATGATATCATTACAATATAAAAGATAATTCAACTTATTTCTGGAAGCCTAAGAAACTGCTGCTCACAACTAAAAATCTAACTCCATAATTCTTTGCCATGAGTTCATACCAATCATGCATCTTGGTGAACTGTGAAAGTGGGAAATTGAGTTTTCTCAATGCTCTAGGTGACTTAGGGGTGATAATCAAGAAACAAGAGACCAATAACAAGATCAGAGGCAATGTTCGAGGTTCATGCTACTTGCGGATTCTGATCCACGATATTCACCAAGTCAACTATAATAATTTCTAGACAACTATTCTACTCCATTCCACTTGCATACAATGTTCCATATTTGTAACATTATTTTGAATCCAAAAATTCTTTCAAAACTCCTCCCATTGAATATTTGGGGGAAATCTAAGAACTAACAAAAGCAATTGCATGCACTTAGATAGGAAAGACATGCTGTAATAAACCATCACCCACGCTACAAATACACAAACAGCAGTTTTTCTCTTAGTCTTGCTAGCTTCTAGGAGGTCTTGCACTCCTCCGTCACGACATTTTTTCAATGATTACAGACCAAATTTTTGTTATTTCGGAGAATAACAAAGCCGTGTCAGAGGTGGTGGCCGCGGTAGTAGCCCCAGGTGCATCCTATCCTACCCGCGGGATGCGAGCATTTGCGGTTGTACAATAGCACACTCAGCACAGCACAAAACACTCACAGCTGTCACACTTTCACACGACCCGGACACTCTCATCTCCACCAAGAAGCCACGATTTCCTCGCAAAACGCCGACTACGAGGATTTGTGGTATATACTGAAAAGCAAGCATGCAAACTAGGAAGAGCACGCCCTTGCGACGTCTGCTAGCAGCCAACATCACAAACGAGTGAACAGAGACCACGGCAATGCTGCCAACTTCTAAAATGCAGTTATCGACTGCGCGATACAGAATACTTACTCGTATTACCCCAAACTCGTATTTATAAAACTACGGCTCCAAAACTTATCGAATCAATCCCGAATTTCTCATAGAGTTAGAAGATTACCGTAGAATTGGTGGAAAGTCGCTCATGGAGCAATCCAGCTCACAGGAATCCTACACTGTGAGTATAATAGTAGCCTAACCTCAAAAGTTTCGACATTCGAGACAGTTTTTGACTGACTCAGATCTTTTCCGAGGAAATCACTGACTTTCCACCATTTCCACGAGGATCTTCTAATTTTGTGGAAAATTTGGGATCGATTCGATGAATTTTAGAGCCGTAGTTCTTTAAATATAATCTTGGGGTAATTCAGCAGACGAATTTCGGCCGGTATATGCCATCCTCTTAGATGAAATTTCGGTATTAACCAATCGATAGATCTCGCAGAAAAAATCATAGTTTAGGTCATTAAGACCCCTCCGTGGTTGGTACCTTGTCGTGGTGGAGGGACTTAGCCACCCACATATGTGAGTGGTGACCAAAACCAACCAACCTCCCAAGCCGGCGGTGTAAGGACGTGCCCAGCGGCTTGGTTGGCACCCGGGAGGTTAATTTGGGTGTCTTAAACGACTCCCAGGGGAAGTGGCGACTCCCCTGGTGTACGTAGCCTTACCGGCACACGCGGGGCACTGTGGCGGTGGACCCACCCTTCCCTAGCTGCTCGTGGGAACAAAATGAAAAGAACTAAAACCCAAAACCAAAACCAAAAACAGAACGTGTTAAAAAATGAAACTAAAAAACAAAAGAACGAGGGTAATAAGAATGGGGAGAGGAGTCGCTCTAGGTCTCCGGTTACAACCAGAGACCGTAAGAGCGAAGGATCCGGGGGGAGTGGGAAGAGCAAGAAAGGAGGTGTGAGAGTGAGAGAATGTGATAAGCAGGAATATAAGAAAGGGAAGGATTATGGCAAGGAATATTTTGCAAAGGACGTGGGAAAGGATAGTGGGAAGGAGGCGAGCAAGTCGAAAGGTAAGAGGACTGCGCAGGAACTGGATAATACAGAGGAGTGGGAAGAAGTCCTGAGCAAGAATAAAGGGAAAAAGGAGAAGGAGGAGAAAAGGAAAAAGGAGAAGGAGGATGAACATGAGGATGGAGTGGATGACGAAAGGAGAAGTATGAGTGTGGATGAAAGGGTTAGTGACAGTGAGAATAAGAGTGAGAATGAAGTCGAGAGTGTAAATGGGAGTGTGAATGAGAGTGTGAAAGGAAGTGTGAGTGAAAGTGCGAAAACTGTGGATGGGAGAAGGAGTGTAAGTGTGAATGTGAGAAGTAAGGCGAATGCGAATGTGAATGGGAATGGAAAAGGTAGTGTAAATGGGAGTGTGAGTGGGAGTAAAAGAGGGAGTAAATCTGGTAAGAATGGTGAGGCGGATAATGGGATGGATGTAGAGACAGCGGAAAAGGAGGCGGACGAGATGGAATCGGAGGAAAGCGAGGAGGACAGGGGAAGGAGGATTGATGAAAAGGTGAGCAGGGTAAGAGAGGAGCTGTTCGGGTGCCTGTTTGCCGAGAGCACCAAAATCGGAAAGGCAGAATGCAGGGAAATAATTTCCAAATTCGCCAAGATGGAGGAGCTTCTTAACGAGGAGAGGAGGCATGCAGCAATGCTGGAAGGAAGGCTCGACGAGAGCAGAAGGGAAAGGTTGCACCTTAGAAATTCCCCCGCAGCTCAGACAATAATTGAGCGCAATATGAGGGAGGAAGCCTGCATGAGTGGGGAAAATAAGGGCACTCAAGCCAAGCGAGGGGCATTAACACCTGGTCAGGCTCAGGCACCGGCACCTCCTCCGCCTCCACCTGCACCTGTCACCCAGGGCAACAAGACCAAGAACAGGAGAGTTCCGGCACCCCGTCCGCCTTCAGCACCAAGCTATGCCTTGGTGTTGAAACAGACGGACGGAGTGTCGGACCAGGATGCTCTGGCGAGGGTTAAGAAGTGTGTGTTAGAGAACAAGAACGTGAGTGTGAGAGGGATGCGTGTGGCCAGAAGCGGTGGCGTAGTCCTAGAACTCGCCTCCGATCTGGAAAAAAAGAAAGTGCGAATGAGTGGTATGTTCATGAGTGAAGGTATGAATGTGTTAGAGCCAAGGGCCCCAAGACCGCAGCTCATTATTTTTGACATCCCTAATGAGCTGCTGGGCGACGGATTAGCAAAAGAGATCCGCGGGCGTAACTTCCCCGAAATGGCCCCGGAAACCTTCCGGGACCAGGTCCGGGTTGTTACGACCGTCGCCCAAAGAAAGGAAGCGAGAAAGAAAGGTGGAGAGAATGAAGAACTGTCAAATGTCGTGTTGGAGGTAAGTGTGAGAATGAGGGAGAGAATGTTGAAAGGAGGAAAAGTGTTTGTGGGATGGGTGTGTAGTAAAGTGAGAGAGAGTGTGAATGTGCCAAGGTGTTGGAAATGTATGGAATATGGGCATGGTATTGATGAATGTAAGAAGAAAGAGAGACTGTGTAGGAGGTGTGGAAGGCCCGGGCACTTGATGGCGGCATGCCGAGATGCAGAGAGATGCGTGAACTGTGTTAAACAACCAGGCTCACGCAACATCAAGCACTCGGCAATGTCGCCCAACTGCCCGGAGTACAAATGGAGAGCGGACCAGATTAGGGATCGTTGGAAACTGGGGGAGTCGGGGAATGAATGTATGGATGTGAGCGAGTGTCATGGCTAGAGTGAATGTTGTGCAGGTGAATTGTAGGAAGGAGAGAGAGAGCGGCCCTGCCATACTAGCGAATTGTGTGAATGAGAGAGTGGATGTGTTTTTGCTGCAGGAGCCATATGCTCCCTTCGGCCGGCTCGCCGGCTGGGGAAGTGTGATTAGATCTTGGGTCGGCTCTAGTGGTCGCGCAGCTGTAGCAGTTCGAGAGAGCAGCATCACCTGCGCGCCACAGAGCGACCTCATGTGGAAGGATGGGGTATGTGTGATGCTTGAAGGTGAGTTTGGTAGAGTGTGTGTTGTTTCGTTATATTGTGCGCAGGATGAGAGCATGGGCCTTTGCACCCAATACCTGGACAGGGTATTGGGATGTATGGGCGAGTATGTGGTCTTGATTGGTGCGGATGCGAATGCGAGCTCCGAAATGTGGTTTTGCAAGAACGTAGTAGTTGGATCCAATAGGTATTATAGAGGAAGGGAGCTTGAGGAATGGCTTCTGGAGGATAGATGGGGGGTCGACCCACTGAACACTCACAGCCCTCACTATACATTTGTGGGCGCTGCGGGGTTCAGTGATGTCGACGTTACCCTATCTAATATCCACCAGAAGAAAGAGTGCGTATGTGATTGGTGGGTCGAGGACAATTGGGGAACGTTGGATCACAATGTAGTTCGCATTCGTATCCGCATGGAGGAGGATGAAAGTATGAATGAAAATAGAGAGGGTATGAGTGAGAGGATGTGGAAGTGGAAAGGTGTAGACAAGGAAAAATACATCTCTCGGCTCGCTGACTTGAGCAGCGAGTGCGAGATAGGTGCATTTGGTTCCTTGGGTGTGAATGAAATGGTGAAAGTGCTGACTGAATGGGTTTGGAGAGTGAATGATAAGTGCCTGAAAAAGAGAAGGATTGGGAACAAAAGGGGACTGCCGTGGTGGAATGAAGAACTTGAAAAGAAGAAGAGAGAGTTGAGGAAAATGAGAAGGCGATGGCAAAAGGCAAAGAGGAAAAGAAGAATGAGTGAGGATGAAAGGGAGAGAAGGCGCAGAGATTACGTAAATGGGGCCAAATCATATGAGAATATGCTGAAGAAGGCTAAGGCAAAGCACTGGCAGGATTTTGTAGAAGGGATAGGAAACGAGGACCCGTGGGGCCCTGTCTACTCGGTTTGCCAGAGCAAATCGAGAAAGACGGACCTTGCGGGACTCAAGACGCCAGAAGGAAGCCTTACTCGCACCTGGGAACAAGGTGCGAGGGCCCTCCTGGACGAGCACTTCCCCTCGGGTATTGAAGTAAGAGAGAATGAGTATGTGTGTGTGAGCGAGGATGAGTGTATGAATGAAGAGTGTGTGGAATTCAGTGTGAATGATATAGAGAGTATGGTTGCGAGAATAAAGATGAGGAAAGCGCCTGGAATGGATGGGATTACGAATGAGATGATAAAGTGCGTGTGGAAGGGTCTGCCTGTGTACGTGTTGACTCTGTTCAACGCGTGTCTCAGGCAGGGGGAATTTCCATAAGTATGGAAGGAGGCACGTGTTGTGCCTCTTCCCAAGGGAAAAGGGAAGGACATGGCGCTGCTCAGGTCTTAGAGGCTGATTAGTCTGCTTCCAAACCTGGACAAGCTTCTGGAGCGGGGACTCAATGACGAGGTGTTAAAAGTCATGGAGGGGAAATGGGAAAAGGCACAACACGGCTTCATGAAGGGGAAGTCATGCGAGAGTGCCTGGCACGAAGTGAGGAGTGTGATTGAGAGTGTGGATGATAAGTATGTAGTGTGTGGCCTCATCGACTTCAAGGGAGCCTTCGATTATCTTCGATGGCTCATGGTCTTGAAGGAGATGAGGTCGTATGGGGTGAGTGCAAGGGAAATGAAAGTGTGGGAGAGCTATTGGCATGGAAGGAGAGCGTGCATGAGAATGGGTGAAACAACAGTATGGAAGGAGCTTGAAGCCGGAGCCGCGCAGGGGTCCATACCTGGACCCACTGCATGGAATCTCAGCATGAATAAGCTCCTTCGCTGGCTAAGGGAAAGGATGAAGGAGAATGGGGTTGACGTCGTCGCATATGCCGACGACGTCAACCTCATTGTGAGGGGGAATAGTAGGAAAGAGGTCGAAAGGAGGATGAGGGCTGCCATGCTGTTAGTTTACGAATGGGGGGAAGAGGCTGGAGTGGAGGTGAGTGAGGAAAAGACGGTTTGTATATTAATGAAAGGATTTTTGGACGTGGATTACAGAAGTGTGCAAGTGGAGTGGAAGGGAAATGTGCGTAGAATTAGGTATGTGAAGGAGGTCAAGTATCTGGGTGTGTGTGTTGGAGAAAGGCTCTCTTTTGCCCCCCACCTGCGGACTTTGCAGCCCAGAGTCTGCAGTTTGGTGGGCAAATTTAGAAGAGTACTTAAGAAAGAATGGGGAGTGAGAATGAAGTGCGTGAATCAGTGGGTGAATGGGTTATTCAGAGCGGTGGCGCTGTATGGGGCTAGTGTATGGGCGGACTCTCTCCGGTACCAGTACGCCCGGAATGCCCTCAACTCATGCCAGAGAGTCGTACTACTGGCATGTTTGAGGGTATGTCGGACGGTCTCCACGGACGCCCTTCAGGTCTTGGCCGGTTGGGCACCGTGGGACTTAGAGTGCCGGAGACGAGCCGCCATTTGGAGGGTTAAAAATAACGTCGATATGCGAATGGATGATTTGGTGGAGGGAAATGAGATTGTGGGTATGGAAGGGGGGGAGATTGTGGAATTGATCGAGAAGAGAATGAGGGACGAATGGCAGGACAGATGGGATGCAGCATGGAATGGGCGTGCCACTCATGCCTTCATTAACCAGGTCACACTGGTGGGGAGCATCCCCAGAGGACTGCTTGAATCGTCCCTGCGCCCTTGGTGTTTGCTCACCGGGCACGGGACGTTCAATGCATTCCTCTTTAAGAGAAGGCTGAGCGGCACGCCCAGGTGTGTGTGTGGCGACGAGTGGGAGGATTGGTTGCATGTGTTGTGTGAATGTGAATTGTATGAGGAATTTAGGGACTTGGAAGGAATGGGTGTGAGAATGAATGAATGTGGAATATGGGATGTGTCGGGGATTATGAAAGGGAAGAAAAGCTATGGGGTGTTTTGCGAATTCGCGGAAAGGGCGCATTAAAGAAGAGAGGAGGTGGTGAGGTGGATGAGTGAGGAAGGTGAGGACAACGACACTTGAGTGTCTAGTCCTCGAATCTAGACTGCAAGGGGGACGATACGTCCCGGAGTGTGACGACCCTCCGGCCCCAGTTACTGGGACACCGTACCCGGGCTTAGGCCCGAAGCCGGTAGAGAGAAGACTGGCTCCGAGACTGGTGCTCGGCGCTTTGACTTCTCCCGAAAACCGCAAGGGGGGTTGGGGCATGGCTCCTCATCCCTGGGGTGTGACGACCCCCCGGCCCCAGTTATCGCCCGCCGGAGCGAGGAGACCGCACATCTTCATCCGGCACCACGGGAGTGGGTGAGTCTAGGGACTCAAATTGGGATCGCCCTCGGGCGATAACAATGCGAGCCCGAAAGACTCATCCATCATCCCGAGGGACTCCCTGGGCTCTCAGGAAGCCTAGACGAGTCCCAAAGCCCCCCACCGAGGGGCGGGCATCGGCCTTGTGCTGGGGGCTGAGCCCAGAATTCGGTAGTCGGGGAGGAGGGCTGTGTCATCACCGAGCCTGGCTCGGTGTTGGCCACCCTCCAAATCGACGCGCTGGCAGGGCGTATCCCTGCCCCGCGCCCATGGGGGCAAGCCGGGGTGAAGGTGAAAGCCAGGCACCCGGGGTATAAAAGCTAAATTCCTTTAGGTCATTAAGATTGAGATAAATGAGTCATGAAGGAAGGTAGTAGGGAAAATTGAATATTGAGGAGAATTTTCCAATATTTTTGGAATTATTCTTAGGAGGAAGGTTTTTGGAAGGATTTGAGCCATCTAGTCTCAAGTTTTTCCGATGATACCTATTACTTGGTTGAGACAGAATTTGGATGCAGTAGGTTTAAAAAGGCTCAAAAAGAAATTTCTGGTGAAAATTTTGATTTTTTTGAAACTTTGAGATCTGTAGAGATTGAATGGAATTTTGGTATTAGCTAATCGATAAGTCTCGCAGAAAAAATCATAGTTTAGGTCATTAAGATTGAGATAAATGAGTCATAAAGGAAGGTAGTAGGAAAAATTGAATATTGAGAAAAATTTCCCATTATTCTTGAGATTATTTTTTGGAGGAAGGTTTTTGGACGGATTCGAGCCATCTAGTCTCAAGTTTTTCCGATGATACCTATTACTTGGTTGTGACAGAGTTTGGATGCAGTAGGTTTAAAAAGGCTCAAAAAGAAATTTGTGGTGAAAATTTTGATTTCTTTGAAAATTTGAGATCTGTACAGATCAAATAAAAATCCGGTATCAACCAATTTCAATTCTTGATAGGCTTATTTTCTTGATTATGAATTTTTCCATTCAATTGCTAAGTATTTTTTCTAGATATCCATGTAAACTGCGATAGTTATACTGAAATAATGATCAGTGACATGTAAATAGGTCTTAGAATTTCTTTTGAATTGCGATGCGATTAGGTTGTCAAATGAAACTGCCATAGGATTGTGAAGTGAAATGTAATGTGAAACTGTATGAGAGAAACGAAATCTAGTACTCTGCCTATAGCATTGTATTATCTATTCAATGGACATAGTATTTCTCGATTGTTATTTTTCTTAGATTAAGTAAAATTTGTATTTTTGTTGCTGTTTTCGATCACACCAGACGGGGTTCCACCCCAAGGTGTAATAAAGTCCAATCAATCAATCAATCAATCAATCGATAGATCTGACAGGAAAAATCATAGTTTGGGCCAATTTCAGAGGTAGCTCGACTTTGGAATGCTACAGCTCTGCCAAAAAAATTTCTGAGGCGCTGCAAAAAATGTAGGTGATAGATATTTGGTTCCCCAATAGCGTCCAACAACAATCAGCCAAAAAAATTAATAACTTTTGGAGATAATCCAGTTATTGTTATCTCGGGATCTATTGAGGTTGAAGACTTGATTCAAAAACAGAAAAATCATAAAAAAATTCTGGATGTCAAATACAAAAATGCAATATGAGATTTTAAATAAACAAACGCGTGGCAAGGTTGCAAAGTTGAAATTAAAGTTTGCGCCTATTGTGAGGCTTTTATTGTCTTTTACAGCCGGGGCCCGTAAAATCGTCGATGGGCGAGACTTATACCCGACCGCGGACCATAAAAGTCGTAAAGTCGCGGTCTCGGAGTCAATTAAGGTACCATCAGTCTGCTTCGGCTGCAATAATGAAGCTGAATTTTCAACAAAGAGAGCAATAAAACTATTTCGAACGCAATTTGGGCCTTGCATTACTATTACAAATATCGCCGATTCATCCATGAAGGATTGTCAATGATGAGTCGAACAGTATATCAATGACGCGTGTGTGCAGGTGTCTTTCTCTTTCTCAGAGTTTCGCGATATCTGCTAGTAAGTATTCTTTGGCAGACCCTTTAAATGATTGATAATATACAATCAATACTTTATCCACATGATTTCGATGGTGAAAGAGTTGGATAACAACCGTATTGATAAGATAATAATCAACAGTTGAATGATTTTTAATTATTGGTTGTGCGAAACGCGCAATAACACGACATACATTCATTTCTATGATGCTATAAATGATCGGTCGAACAAGATGATGGTAAAATCATTCAACTGTTGATTGTCATCTTATCAATACGGGTGATATCCAACTGTTTCACATTGGAATCATGTGGATAAAGTATTGATTGTATATTATCAATCATTTAAAGGGTCTGCCAAAGAATACTTACTAGCAGATATCGCGAAACTCTGAGAAAGAGAAAGACACCTGCACACACGCGTCATTGATATACTGTTCGACTCATCATTGACAATCCTTCATGGATGAATCGGCGATATTTGTAATAGTAATGCAAGGCCCAAATTGCGTTCGAAATAGTTTTATTGCTCTCTTTGTTGAAAATTCAGCTTCATTATTGCAGCCGAAGCAGACTGATGGTACCTTAATTGACTCCGAGACCGCGACTTTACGACTTTTATGGTCCGCGGTCGGGTATAAGTCTCGCCCATCGACGATTTTACGGGCCCCGGCTGTGAAAGACAATAAAAGCCTCACAATAGGCGCAAACTTTAGTTTTTTTCAACTCTGCGACCTTGCCACGCGTTTGTTCATCTAAAATCTCATATTGCATTTTTGTATCTGACATCCAGAATTTTTTTATGATTTTTCTGTTTTTGAATCAAGTCTTCAACCTCAATAGATCCCGAGATAACAATAACTGGATTATCTCCAAAAGTTATTAATTTTTTTGGCTGATTGTTGTTGGACGCTATTGGGGAACCAAGTATCTATCACCTACATTTTTTGCAGCGCCCCAGAATTTTTTTTGACAGAGCTGTAGCATCCCAAAGTCGAGCTACCTCTGAAATTGGCCTTATACCCGCGTTTTTTTACATTCTGATAACAGCTACAACCGCAGTTGTCATCCGATCGACTTCAAAGAAATTTTATCATGGCCGCGACAAGATGTGCTTCGACGTTATCCCAGTTAAAAAAATTAGCGATTTTTTTTGGAGCCAGGATAGCAGAAATTCTCTAGGTGTCAATCATTCTTAAACCGATAGTAGTGCCATAGGCTGTAGCTCTGCACGGGAGGCCCATTTGACAGAGTTGCTTTGGTTTCTTCATACTCTAGGTGGTACGAAGCTGTAAAAACATTTTGGTGAGATTTCAGGACCCGCAGACTCCGAACTCCCCTTGTTAGTCCTCAATCAGGATCATCTATCGCGAATAAAATATTATATGTTAGTCATAACCAAGAACCACCTTTTTCTGTAAAAATCAACGCCGGTAACAATAACAGGTCCAATTTGGATCTGTTTCCTCATACATTCAAAAGATGCTTTGATAGCATTTGGGGCTTTATTTGCCGCTCCTTCTCTCACGATTGAGCATGTTTTCACACTAGATAGCCCGCAAGAAAAGTCATACAGCCAAATATCGGATTCTGCAACCCATGAAGGACTTTTACCTGGGCTCAGTCAAAAAATTTAAAAATCCAAAAATCTCCCTTAATAGCATGGCCATGCTTGGGAAAATGACTTGTTCAGTCTTATTTAGAGTTTCCCGGTTAAATTGGATGAAATTTGCGAAGAGCATAGTGATCAGAGAATAGGTCAGCTATCTTGACTTCAATATACATTTATCCAGAAAATCTCATCATATCACAGTTAAGCTATGAATATTTTATTCAACAATAATTCATTCTCAGTATCTAAGCAACACTGTACATATATCGATAATCAGTCTCGATACTCGTTAAAAATTGACGAGAGCGATAATCCTGCGGAAACTTAATTATAAACAACAGAACATTTTTCGTTACGCTAAGACTTTTTCCATCAAAGAAATGATGCCAACTGTAGGCAAAATACGAACCAACATTCATCTACCTTCGAAATTAATTCGCGTTGCGTAAACGAGATATAATTAGATCTTGAATAATGAATCGCAAGCAGCAGGGTGAAAGTTCTGATAATTCCTGGGAATTTTCGACTTCATCTTCACGGATTCAACACCGACGTGATTTACTATATTTTTCTGCACTCTGTATTTTTATAATACATTTCGTATTAGGACCTATGCAATAATATTGGTTGGATGACCATCACACCTGATTTTGGAAACTTAATTGATAAGTAGATTTGTACTCTCACATCAGTCAATGCTAGAGTTAAAAGCTAAACTAAGTAGACCTGTGGTATCTCCTTATTGCAAAAGATGAATTGTGAGCCTCTCGAGTAAAAGCTCATGGGAAAATTTTATATTTATCTACATCAAAAACAGGACGAGGTGCTTTATATACTTTTTGTCCCCAAACATGATTTGATTGATATGAAGTCTGACTTTGCTAGCTACACGCCAGTACTCGGACTACCATCTCGCTACTCCAAGTCCATACCATGCATTATACATACGTCCCTCTTTAGCCCTCGCCTCGGTTTAATGTGACGTTGAAATGACTCCTCAATTGTCATACAATCGAATTCGTATCGTTCATCCATTAGAACGGCGGATAGAATACAACTCTTATATGTCTGAGTAGATGGAGACACATTTTAAGGATTTTTCGATTTTGTCCTATTGTCTTCCATGCTCATTTTGTGCTGATTGTTTTTCACGAGAAAATTCAAATGTGCCCACTTCATCGAAAAATTTGCAGAGTATCTCCTCATGTTTCTTCATATTTCTAGCGAAATTTGGGATGCCTGAAGATTATCTAGAGCCCCTACTCCGTTTCGTCAAAGATCTTCAACAGAAGCACTATACAATCTTCCGGCACACCAAAATACGCTGAGAATATGAAATATAAGGAATAGTGTACGATGGAAATATCCCAATGAACAGAAAATTTGACACAAGTACGCCGTATGACTAAGATTGAAAGCATCATTCAATATATTGTCAAAAAAATCTTTCTTGCAACTCTAAAAAGAACCATACAAGTAGTTTGACCACAGACTGATTCCACGTGAGATCATGCAATGAATTCGACTTCAAATCTTGGATTACTTCGGCGACGGGATATATAATTCTATCGACGAATTGAAGGGACCCATGATTTTTAGTTTTGCCCAGTTTCGCTTTGTTTCAGAGATTTTTAATCTTTTCGATCGGACCCGCAACGAGTCCTTTCCAAAAGTAATCGCGCTTTCACATCTAAAAAACGAGATAATCCGGGTCCAATGGACTTTCTCGCGATGAGACTTGTTCAGGGCGATCAAATGGATGATATTGCGTGGGAATAATCCGAGATAGCGAGTTAGTCCATTGAAACCGAGTCTCGAAATTGATATTAATGAAAAACAGTCAAAAACAAAAATCTCAAAGTGCACATCTTTTTTTTCTAAACTTTTTTTGAGAATTTGTTAAAGAGAAAGGAACAAGAGAAAATATACCTGATTTCTGGTATTTGACTTATACGGACATGAAAATTTTTTTCTGAAATTTTTCACAAACTCCCAGGTTCTGAAGATTCTGTACGTGTTTAAGTGTGTAACACGTCAAAAAGAGTTCACAACTTGGAAAAAAGTATAACCGCAAGAAATTTGGGCAAATTCTGTACTCGTCTCATGTATAAGTTCAATATGATGCCTCCCCCATGAAGCGTGGGCAAGGAAGGGTTTCTCTCAAAAACTGCCTGGGAAGTCGAATCTGAAAATCAAGATAATTTGAAGCAATTGAAGATAGCCAGGACTACTTAATATTCATGGAAGGAACCTTTTGAGAATGGTAGTTTTGAGAGAGAAACCACGTCCCTCCTACATCGTTGATCTCACACGATGTATCGCGCGCAGTGGAAATACAGGCATATGATCGTTCAAAGATTATTCTGATCATTCCTCGATTGTCCCCTCCAATATTCATTACTATCGATTGTGCTTAATTACAATATTCGGATGCTCCAATGCTTGCTCTGCAGGATGAACGGAGTGGCAGTTCTTAAATGACACCCTTACGAGCCCATGCCTCATGGGAAAGGCATTATATTGATCTTAGACATGAGACGAGTACAGAATCTGCACAAATTTTTTGCGGTTATACTTTTTTCGAACTTGTGAACTATTTTCTGACGCGTTACACACTTTAGCAACGTACAGAATCTTCAGAACCTGGGAGTTTGAGAAAAATTTTTGAATAAATTTTTCCACTTCCGTATAAGTCAAATACCAGAAATTGGGTATATTTTCTCTTTTTCCTGTGTTTTAAAGAATTCTCTAAAAGAAATTCAACAGAAAAAAGGATGTGTATTTTGAGATCTTTGCTTTTGACTGTTTCTCATTAACATCAATTTTGAGACTCGGTCTCGATGGATGGACTTGCTATCTCGAATTTTTCTCATGTAACATCATCTATTTGATCGCCCAGAGCAAGTCTCATTGCGAGAAAATTGATGAGCTCGAAATATCACGTTTTTCAGATGTGAAAGCGCAATGTTTTCGAAACAGGACTCGTTTCGGGTTCGATCGAAAAAATGAAGAATCTCTGAAACAAAGCTAAACTGGGCAAAACTAAAAAATGCGTGTCTCTTCATTTTGTCCATAGAATCATATATCCCATCGCCGAAGTGATCCAAGACTCGAAATCGAATTCATTGCATGATCTTACGTGGAATCAGTCTACATATGTTCCTACAAAATGGATACTTTCAAAATATTAATGACAACGAACCTGACGAAATCGACACCCACTCGAAGTGGAGCTCTGTAAAATCATACATAGAAAAGATTACTCGCCATTTTGACGGATGAACCGGTACGACTTTGATTAGAACGAATTTGGATTGTGAGATAACACCCAGAATATGACCTGAATCTGGATATTGAGGAATTTTACACGATACCTACCGCACCGTGACGCAAGGTGTGATGTTTTGTGTTATCCCAAGCTCTACTAACCAATCTCACGCAATCGTAATTTTCTACACTGAAACATCTGTAGAAACAACAGCTACAACTGTTCCCAACCAAAATCGTCATCTTTAATATTCATATAATACTCCCTGGCGCTTGAAGTAGTTTCAGTGCCTCTTCTACTGAGATGATAGCTCTTCCACTGAGGATCTTCATGTATTCTTCCCTGAAGAGCATGGACGTATAAATCTTCATCTTTTTTACTTTGATACAGCTGACCAATTTTCTCAGAAGATTTATCCTCTCTAGGCTCATTGTTGAGGAATCTATCCATTTTTTCTTGGTAGATAGTTGTAGGATCGCTCTCCAAGTCCAGATCCTGCAATGCGTCCTCGATACGCTTGGTGCAGTCCGATGCATCGAGGAAATCATCAGAATCAGAATATGGATCATCATCTGGGTAAACGACTTTGTTTGCTTGAATCACTCCTCTCATCAGAGCATTTTTTCGGAAGACAACTTCTTCATCATCCACTTCTTCTTCTATCTCCTCTGCCGGCATGGGCATGGTTGACTCAATAGAATCTTGAGCAGTTTTGAAAGAGTCATTAGTTCCGGACGATGCCGACACATATGTCGCATTAGGAGAATCACTACTGGCTTGACTTTGCTGTACTTCAGCGTGCATCCGATAACGCTCCTTCATCCGCCGTTGGATAGCGTCGTTGCTATAAACATGATATCCGCCAGTGGCCTGCAATAAAAATAATACTATTTAGGTTCAAGTGGGCACTTTCGTAGATTCAAGAAGCTCTTCTGAGCAGAAAGTAATAATTTTTAGAATTGGCCATCTTCATTCAGACAGGTATATATTGGACTCCCTCCCATCTAGCAGAAGTGCTCCTCTGGCGGTAAGTGCTTCCACACGCATCTAACATCGCTCCGTGTTTGAACATCTTTTTGACCACCAAAACGTCGCCCGAGTGGCACTTTTTTGCAGATTGGACTTCCTCCTGTAGGCTCATACCACTGGAGCATCACTGCATGGCTCCTACTACTACTACTCCTACTCTCTCTCTGGCGGTGAGTATATCAACACGCATCTAACATCGCTCTGTGTTTGAATGTATTTTAAACCATCGAAACGTCGTCCCGAGTGGCACTTTCTTGCAGATTGGGTTTCCTCCTGCAGGCTCAAACCTCTGGAGCATCACTGCATGGCTCCTGCACGAGCCTGGGAGGAATAATTCCAATTCTGCATTCGCAATCCCAACATCGGATCAGCAGTGCTTGGCGCTCAAAGTGAGTCTTGTGCGCACGCTCGGAGGTCGTCTGCTTTGCTTACCTGCTGTCTGCTACGCCGCCCCGCACGATGAGCGATAACACCTGCTGCGTCTGCAATGGCGTTTTAAGATCAGGTAGCAGAGAATGCGGCACCTGTAGAAAATCAGCTCATGTCAAATGCTCGAAGACATCACGAGGTGCAGTGACATGCGAGCGGTGCCTGCAGGTAAGCGGAACTCCGAGTGTAAAATCATCCTCGAGTGCGTCCAAGCAGACGACTCTGACCACCCGCTCGAGCATTCAGCCATCCAGAGAGAGAGAGAAGGAAGATGCAAGCTCACGAAGTCGTGTGAGTAGTCAGCTTGCCGCACACACACAGTTAAGCTCACGCAAGTCGTCAGTGAAGTCTCCCCCCGCATCGCTGACCACCACCACCGGCCGCAGCGCAAAGCTCCCCACCAACAGTGGCTCCCTTCCACCTGAGAGCCCACAGCTCACGCTTGCGGGGCATAGACTGCCGACTGCTGCTTCGAATGAGTCTCGCAGCGTCCTCACTCGCCAGTCGAGCACACTAGAGCCCGCGAACACTCAAAATGGGCAGGATGATATGCGGACCAACTCTGCCTCTCAGTCATCGCTCTCGCCACCGCTAGAGCAAAGAACTGAGACGTTGCAGAGCAACATCACCAACTCAGCAGCAGGAACGACGTCATCAACATCGACGCAGTCAACTTCTTCTGACACCAAGTGGGTGCTGATAGCGCAGACTACTCTGGACCTTTTTTACCGTCAGTACGAAATGCTCCAGAATCAGCTCGACGAGATAAGAACTCTCGTGAGCCGACAGGGTAATGCCTTTATGTCTCCACCTCCCACCCCAGCAGTGAACGAGGTGGATGACCGACTCTTGGCACGCATGTCATCTCTCGAGCACCTTATTGAGAGGCAGAACTCCAGGCTGGAGGAGCTTTGCTCAGATCGTCAGCTTCTTCTGGAGCAAAATTCTACTATGAAAGGCCAGATTTCCAGCCTGACCGATTTATTAACAGGTAGCCAGAGTAGTCTGCAAAACAATAGAATTATTATTGATGAGAATAGTAATGCCGAATCGACACATCAATCCTCTCGTTCCATAATTCCACCCACAATAGGAATATCCCCCCAACCACAGGGTGGGAGGCGGGGGCAGGGACCTATCAGTGATGGTCTTGAGCCCTGTAAACTGATAATTAATGGTGCTTTAACGAAAGACTCTGTGGCCTCGCCGACAGTGATACGTAATATCTCGTTCGCAGTGCTCAAGACCATCTTTCCACGTCTGGAGAGAGAAGACATTGCTGATGTTTCTGTTCTGCCACCAGCGCGTGTGTCTGGGGGGACACCGAATAGTAAATCCGATTCATCTTCAAATCCCTCTGCTGCCGATTCACGCACACCTCCATCATGCGTGGTCCAACTCTCCAGCAGTCGTTTAGTTAAGGAGGTGGTTCAGGCCAAACGCTCAATCGCCCATAATTATTTCACGGCGAATAACATCCAGCCGGATTTGCTTGACCCCGATACCAAAGCTCATGTGCCAGATCGTAAGATCTACGTAAACGAAATGCTCCCCCGTGAAAAATACAAAGAATATATACGCTTGAGGTCCGTCGCACGTGGGTTGGGCTTGAAATACGTCTGGCACAGCGGCGGACGTTTCTGGGTTAGGCGAAAAAATGGTGAGCGAGCACATACGTTTGAATCTCTCGCGGATCTGCAGGTCATTCAAACGGCCTGTCGAAGTGTTCGAAAACCCACTAGTGCGTCCTCAAACAACACCCAGGGATGCACCTCCTCTCCGGAGCAGAGTGGTATTTCGGCAGCAGATCCAGTGAGAACTCCTTGACTGAATATAGCTGCTGAGGAGCGACGAGGGAGTGGAGGTTCCTTAAAAGCGGGATTTATCAACCTTAACTCCCTGACAGATAAGATTGAGCATCTACGCTTGCTCGTCACCAACGATCCCTCCTATCATCTATTTGGGGTGGCCGAGTCGAAGCTAGATGAGTATGTGGATGACAGTCTCGTTCAGATTCCAGGTTTTTCGTTGTTGCGACAAGATCGCAACAGAGAGGGTGGAGGAGTTGCCTTGTATGTGCGCAATGACTTCAAAATTGAGAAGTTAGTTTCGTCAAATACTTTTGGGCCGGGGAAACCTGGCGTGCCTGAATTTCTTTTCTGTAGCGTACAACAAGGCGGCTCACCCCCAATACTAGTCGCGGTAATCTATAGACCCCCAAAAATCGCCATGCAGAAGGATGATGGGCTGTTTGGCTCGTTACGCCGGCTGTGTGGAGATTACAGTCACAAAATCATTATGGGTGATCTGAACGCTGACTTGTTGGATACTGCTCATCCCGACACTAAGACATTGACTGCACTGACAGAAGAACTCGCCTTACAGATAGTGCAGCATGGCCCGACTCATCAGCACAACCCCAATGTATCTCATACATGGATTGATCACATTTATGTAGATGACAACGACACCATAACTGACTTTCAGAACAGACACCTGCCCAGTTTCGGGGGGCACTCGGTCATTGACGTCACCATCAACGTCTTTACCCCTACTCCGCCAAAAAATTCCTTCAAGTATAGGGATTTTCGTAACATCACCCCGGAGATATTGAATGACCGTCTGCTTCGCTGTGACTGGACAGCTCTTGAAAATGTCGAAACCAGTTTGGAAGACGCAATTCACTGCTTGAATGAAAATTTAAAAATTGTTTTAGATGAACTAGCACCGGAAAAAACTATAAACCCGCGTAAAAATGATGCTCCTTGGATTGGTCCTGAGTTGAGGGTGCTCATGAATAAGCGAAACGCGACGCGCAGGCGCTGGGAGCGCATGCAACGCAACCAGCGCAAGTGTCCTGAGCTTCAAAATGAATACTTTCGGCTTAGCGAAGAGGTCGATCTGCGCATTGAGCAAGAGCGTAATTCCTTCCTTCAAAACCATCTTTCAGACGCTCTTGATCAGAACAAGAACATCTGGAAGGAGATGCGCAATCTCGGCCTCTTGCCCAAGAGCAAAGAGGAAGAACTCCACGGTTTCACACCGGATGAGCTGAACGCTCACTTTGCGGGGGTTTCCGTTTCGCCTCACGAAAATATCAATGAAGCAATGGACGATATTAACTCTGCACCGGAGGAGGGGTTTAAATTTAAGCCCACAAATTTCAACAATGTAGTCCTTGCTATTAAACATTTCTCCTCGCAGGCCCGTGGGGTGGATGGGATCCCCCAGAGCGTGATCGCGAAGGCTCTTCCGGCAGTTGGTGATCTTATTGTACATATTTTCAATTCCTCTTTCGCTCATAGCGTTTTTCCTGAGACTTGGAAGCAAGCGCAGCTGATTGCATTGAAAAAGACTGTAGCTCCATCAACGGTCTCGGACTTCCGTCCCATAGCGCTGCTGTGCTTCCTTTCCAAGGTTTTGGAAAAAATTGCACATGACCAAATCACGGAGTATTTGAAAGTAGAGAAACTTCTTGATCGCTTCCAGACTGGTTTTAGGCAACACCACAGCACCCAGACAGCCTTGCTAAAGTTGACGGATGACATCAGAGTAGGCATTGATAGGAAGAAGATCACCTTACTCCTACTATTCGACTTTAGCAAAGCCTTCGACACAATAACACCGTCAAAGCTGTTGAGGAAGCTCCGAAACCTTGGATTCTCAAGGTCGGCACTCCTGTGGATAAAATCATACTTACAAGGCCGCACCCAAATAGTCACTTCAAAATCCGGTAGTTCTGATTGGCTCGAAACCAATCTGGGTGTTCCACAGGGATCCGTTCTCGGGCCTTTACTCTTCAGCTTATATGTTAATGATTTACCTGGTTTGCTAGATGGAAAGTCGGTATATCATCTATTCTATGCGGATGATCTTCAAATTTATCTCCAAGTCGAGAAAACTAAGATCAAGGAAGGCATCTCTCGGCTAGGGGAAGTAGGGCGACTAATTGCTGAATGGGCCAGAAGTTCCGGCCTGCGTCTCAACGCTGGCAAGACCAAGGCAATCTTCTTCAGCTCTGAGGGGAATATCAAAGACCTGAAGAGAATGGACTTGCCAGGAGTTGAGATAGAGGAAGGAAAGTTCATTCCGTTCAGCGACACGGTCGTGAGTCTTGGTGTTACACTTGACAGTGAACTGACGTGGAAACCGCACATCGACCAAGTAACTAAGAAAGTGAATAGAGCCCTATACGGATTGCGGTTTTTTAGGGCGTGTATCACCAGACCTCTCCGAATTCGCCTAGTCGAGTCATTAGTTCAACCGCATTTAGATTATTGCACAGTCGTGTACCTCGACGCCACGGACGAACAGCGGCAACGGATACAGCGACTGAGCAATTCATGTGTGAGGTACATTTTTGATCTTAGGAGAGACGAGCACATCACCCCGTTCAGGGAGCGTTTGGGTTGGTTACGTACTGATTCGCGGAGAATGTACTTCGCAGCACTTTTAATGCATAAGATCATGCATCTTGGAGAACCTGGCTACCTAGCTGCGATGTTTACCAGGTACCAATCTGAACGCCCCGCACGTGGTGACGCAGAAGAGCGGGTACTCAAGGTTCCCAATATGAGACTTGAGTACGGAAGAAAATCATTCCAGGCTCAATGTGCTCATCTGTGGAACTTTCTCCCTCCGGGCTTTCGGCAGCTGAGGAAAATATCAGTATTCAAAGAGGCCTTAAAAGATTTCCTTCTGACTCAGTCTTCTCAGAGGATTGATGTGGAGAGGAGGCATTATTTTAATCTCTAAACTGTGATAGGCTTGGGCTCTTTTCAACCGGCGTTTCCTTTTTTTTTTTTTTTTAAAGAGTTATACGTGGCTACTTCGCCACTGAATTGTAATTCCTGTGATATTTCTGCTGGACCAAGCCTTTATGTGCCTTTCTACGTGAGAATGTCCTCTCTCCTCGATCGTTCTTGTGAACACTGATATATATATATATATATATGGCAATGTATTTTATCATTCTCTTCCTGACTTTTATGCATCTCTCGATGCCTTAAAATGACTAGTCACTTTCTGTGATAATCCTAATATTCCTTGACCAAAAAGACAATTATTTATACTTTTTATATATTTATTATGTAGGTGTAACATATGTGACATATGCCACTGTATTTTTCAATTTTGCCCTCGGGCGAACCCTGCTGCAAAAGATCGATTGGGATGGATTGAAAACCAATCGAATCCTATCGGGATGAATACATTTCAATCGGTTCTATCATTCAACCGGCGAGAGCAGTATTGGAATTCAATGCAGATCAATCGAACAAAGACCCAATCAAGCTGAATCCTGAATTGTAGAATTGGGATCACAACTGCCAATAGAATTCTATACTGTTGATGAGGCTTGATGTAAGCGAATATAATCCAATACTAGTATTCAGCATAGGATCGGACACGGAAGGATGGATGGAAGATCTTTGCTGGTTCAATATGTTTTAATGAACCGATTCAGTATTGGAATCAATCTAATTGAATAATGGATCTCGTCTCCCACTGCTCTATCGAGATCAATGCTTCAGAAAGTGATTCGATTCGCGAAACGATACTAATTGTCTATCCTAACCAATCCCAAATGACAGCATTGGATTTCACCTTTTGAACACTATTATTTCTACATTCCTCAATCGAACTGAATAATTCTCTGCAGTACTGGGTGTATAATAACCTTGCTCTTTCCTATCCGTTTCAATCATGAATGGACAGATTCGAGTCGAATTATGCCTGGATCAATTCCAATCATCCCCCTATCACCTATTGCGTGATTGACAAATCGAGCTGAGTACTACAAAATTGGATTGAAATCGTGGATGCATGGTTATTCTATCCTTCTCAATACTCATAATCAGTATTGAACTCCGCTAGATTTCATATATTTCAATCGAATCCAATACTGCTCAGCAGGATGAGAATGGCCTGAAGATGAGTTTTGCTATCGGTCTGAATCCTGCCAAGCAGCATTGAATTGACTAAGTCAATCGATTCCAATGATAACCCAATTACTCACTGCGTGATTGACCAATCGAGCTGAATACTACGAAATCGGATTGAAATCGTGGATGCATGGTTATTCTATCCTTCCCAATACTCACAATCAGTATTGAACTTCGCTGGATTTCATATATTTCAATCGAATCCAATACTGCTCAGCAGGATTGGAATGGCCCGAAGATGAGTTTTGCTATCGGTCTGAATCCTGCCAAGCAGCATTGAATTGACTGAGTCAATCGATTCCAATGATAACCCAATTACTTAGTGCGTGATTGACCAATCGAGCTGAATACTACAAAATCGGATTGAAATCGTGGATGCATGGTTATTCTATCCTTCCCAATACTCACAATCAGTATTCAACTTCGCTAGATTCCATATATTCCAATCGAATCGAATACTGCTCAGCGGGATTGGTACGGCCTGCGGATGAGTCTCGCTATCGGTCTGAATCCTGCCGGGCAGCATTGAGTGGACTTTGTCAATCGATTTCAATGATGACTCGATCACTCACTGCGTGATTGACCAATCGAGCTGAATACTACAAAATCGGATTGGAATCGTGGATGCATGGTTATTCTATCCTTCCCAATACCTACAATCAGTATTGAACTGCGCTGGATTTCATATATTTCAATCGAATTCAATACTGCTCAGCAGGATTGGAACGGTCTCGAGATGAGTTTTGCTATCGGTCTGAATCATGCCAGGCAGCATTGGATTGATTGAGTTAATCGATTCCAATGATAACCCAATTACTCACTGCGTGATTGACAAATCGAGCTGAGTACTACAAAATCGGATTGAAATCGTGGATGCATGGTTATTCTATTCTTCCCAATACTCACAATCAGTATTGAACTCCGCCAGATTCCGTATATTCCAATCGAATCCAATACTGCTCAGCAGGATTGGAACGATCTCGAGATGAGTTTTGCTATCGGTCTGAATCCTGCCAGGCAGCATTGGATTGACTGAGTCAATCGATTCCAATGATAACCCAATTACTCACTGCGTGATTGACAAATCGAGCTGAGTACTACAAAATCGGATTGAAATCGTGGATGCATGGTTATTCTATCCTTCCCAATACTCACAATCAGTATTGAACTCCGCCAGATTCCGTATATTCCAATCGAATCCAATACTGCTCAGCAGGATTGGAACGATCTCGAGATGAGTTTTGCTATCGGTCTGAATCCTGCCAGGCAGCATTGGATTGACTGAGTCAATCGATTCCAATGATAACCCAATTACTCACTGCGTGATTGACCAATCTAGCTGAATACTACAAAATCGGATTGAAATCCTGGATGCACGGTTATTCTATCCTTCCCAATACTCACAATCAGTATTGAACTTCGCTGGATTCCATATATTTCAATCGAATCCAATACTGCTCAGCAGGATTGGAATGGCCTGAAGATGAGTTTTGCTATCGGTCTGAATCCTGCCAAGCAGCATTGAATTGACTGAGTCAATCGATTCCAATGATCACCCAATTACTTACCGCGTGATTGACCAATCGAGCTGAATACTACAAAATCGGATTGATATCGTGGATGCATGGTTATTCTATCCTTCCCAATACTCACAATCAGTATTGAACTCCGCTAGATTTCATATATTCCAATCGAATTCAATACTGCTCAGCAGGATTGGAACGGTCTCGAGATGAGTTTTGATATCGGTCTGAATCCTGCCAGGCAGTATTGAGTCGACTGCGTCAATCGATTTCAATGATGACCCAATCACTCTTTGCGTCATTGATCAATCGAGATGAATACTACAGAATCCAGTTGAAATCGTGGGTGCATGGTTATTCCATTCCTCTCAATACTCACAATCAGTATTGAACTCCTCTAGATTTCATACATCTCAATCGAATTCAATACTGCTGAGCAGGATTGGATCGGCCTGAAGATGAGTTCTGCTTTCGGTCTGAATCCTGCCAGGCAGCAACGAGTCGACTGCGTCAATCGATTTCAATGTTGACCCAATCACTCATTGCGTGATTGGCCAATCGAGCTTAATACTATAGGATGGAATACCGATCGTGAAAAAGTGGTTTCTATCCTCCTGAATACTTACAATCGGTATCGAACTCCTCTGAATTCCATGTATTTTAATTGAATTCAATACTGCTGAGCAGGATTGGTACGCTCTGAGGATGAGTTTCGCTATCGGTCTGAATCCTGCCGGGCAGCATTGAGTCGACTGCATCAATCTATTCCAATGATGACCCAATCACTCTTTGCGTCATTGACTAATATCGAGATGAATACTACAGAATCGAATGGAAATCGTGGGTACATGGTTATTCTATCCTTCTCAATACTCACAATCAGTATTGAACTCCTCTAGGTTTCATATATATCAATCGAATTCAATACTGCTGGGCAGAATTGGAACAGCCTGAAGATGAGTTTTGCTATTGGTCAGGTGAACGGGTTATAAGGTCTGCAATGCTGAGAATCAGTATTGAAATCGATTGAGGCGGATTGAGATCTCGATGTTTGTAATACTGGAAGACGGTACTGGAATCGATCGGGGCAGATAGGATTTCAAGTCCTCAATACTAACAATCATCATTCAGGTATATTGACGTAGATAGAATATACGGTATCCAATGTTAGAGGTCAGTATTTGGATCTATTGAGGCAGATAGGACTTCCCATTCCCAATCTGATACACAGCATTCGAATTAATTCAAGTAGACATGATATAAGGTCTGCAATGCTGAACATCAGTATTGAGATCGATCGAAGCGTAATGCACTTCCGATATTCCCAATACTGAAATACAGAACTGGAATCGATTAGGGCAGATAGGATTCCAAGTCCTCAATACTGATATTCCGCATTCAATCCGATTCAGGTAAATATGATATGAGGTCTGCAATGCTGAAAGTCGGGATTGAGATCGATTCAAGCGGATTGAGATCTCAGTGTTCCCAATACTTGAAAATGGTATTGGAATGAGTTGGAGCAGATAGGATCTCAATTCTGCAATACTGATTGTCAACATTAAAATCGATACAAGTAGATAGGATATAATGAGGTCACTTATGCTTACATTTGGTATTGAGATCGATTGAAGTGGACTGAGATAGCAATCTGCCCAATACTGGGAGACAGTACTCAAATCGATTCAGATTATTGGGATATAAGGGCTCCAATACTTACAGTCAGTATTGAGATCGATTAAATTGGGTTAAGATCTCGATATTCCCAATACTGGAAAACAGTACTCAAATCGATTGGGACAGCTAGGATTTCAAGTCCTTAATACTGATATTTAGCATTCAATTCGATTCAGGTAAAAATCATATAAGGTCTGCAATGCTGAACATCAGTATTGAGATCGATTGGAGCGTACTGAGAACCCGATGTTTCCAATACTGAAATACAGTACTGGAATCGACTGGGGCAGATAGGATGGCAAGTCCTGAATACTGATATCTAGCACTGATATCCAGCATTCATTCCGATTCAGGTAGATAGGATATGAGGTTTCTGATGCGTACTTTCAGTATTCAGATCGATTGAAGTGGATTGAGATCCCGATATTCCCAATACTGAAATACAGTACTGGAATCGATTGGGGCAGATAGGATCTCAAGTCCTCAATACTGATATCCAGCATTTAAATCGATTCAAGTAGATAGGATATAAGATCTGCAATGCTGAAAATCAGTATTGAGATCGATTGAAGCGGATTGAGAACCCGATGTTTCCACTACTGAAATACAGTACTGAAATCGATTCGGGCAGGTAGGATTTTAAGTCCTCAATACTGATATCCAGCATTCAATTCGATTTAAGTAGATAGGATATAAGATCTGCAATGCTGAAAATCAGTATTGAGATCGATTCAAGCGGATTGAGAACCCGATGTTTCCAATACTGAAATACAGTACTGAAATCGATTGGGGCAGATAGGATTTCGAGTCCTCAATACTGATATCTAGCATTCAATCCGATTCAGGTAAATATCATATGAGGTCTGCAATGCTGAAAATCAGTATTGAAATCGATTGAAGCGGATTGAGAACCCGATGTTTCCAATACTGAAAAACAGTTCTGGAATCGATTGGGGCAGTTAGGATTTCAAGTCCTCAATACTGAAATCCAGCATCCAAATCGATTCAAGTAGATAGGATATAAGGTTTCTAATGCTTACTCCCAGTATTGAGATCGATTGAAGTGGATTGAGATAGCGATCTACCCAATACTGAGAGACAGTACTCAAATCGATTCAGGTTATTAGAATATAAGGGCTAGAATACTCACAGTCAGTATTGAGATCGATTGAAGTGGGTTGAGATCTCGAAGTTCCCAATACTCGAAAACAGTACTGGATTCGACTGGGCAGATAGGATTTCAAGTCCCCAATACTGATATTCAGCATTCAAATCGATTCAGGACGATAAATAAACTCGTCAATGCTCATAGTCAGTATTAGAACCGATAGACGTAGTGTCAGTTATTGAACTTTCCATTCCTGAAAGTTAGTATTGGAATCGATTGAGTCCGATAGAATTCGAGTGGCTGACGCTAGGCGGCGTTTCGATGACCATCTCAGTTTGCATCCAAATATCATGGGATTGCTTTCTCGCAAGCGACGAACCATCTCTTCTGTTCCTATATAAGACTGATGAGTGACAGAACCTCCAAATAGCGTTTAGTTATGTAATGCGATGATATGTTAATGCGATCATGATTAAAATAAGTATTGAATTGTATTGAAACCTTACCTGTAATGTGAGTGATGTATATGTGAGACGTTGATTTGTAATAATGACTGAAAGTCAGTATTGAGGTCGATTGAGGCCGATTGAGTTCTCGATGTTCCCAATACTGAAAATCAGTATTGGGATCGATTGATGCGCATAGCATTTCTGATATCCAATACTGATTTCCAGCATTCAAATCGATTCAGATGAATAGGATATAAGGTGTCCAATGATTCTAGTCAGTATTGAGTTCGATTGAGGTTCCAATGCAGAATAACAGTATTGGAATCGATTGAGGCGGATAGGATTTCGGATATCCAATACTGATTTCCAGCATTCAAATCGATTCAGATGAATAGGATGTAAGGTGTCCAATGATTCTAGTCAGTATTGAGTTCGATTGAGGTTCCAATGCAGAATAACAGTATTGGAATCGATTGAGGCGGATAGGATTTCGGATATCCAATACTGATTTCCAGCATTCAAATCGATTCAGATGAATAGGATATGAGGTGTCCAATGATTCTATTCAGTATTGAGTTCGGTTGAGGTTCCAATACAGAATAACAGTATTGAAATCGATTGAGGCGGATTGGATTTCGGATATCCAATACTGATTTCCAGCATTCAAATCGATTCAGATGAATAGGATATAAGGTGTCCAATGATTCTAGTCAGTATTGAGTTCGATTGAGGTTCCAATGCAGAATAACAGTATTGGAATCGATTGAGGTGGATAGGATTTCGGATATCCAATACTGATTTCCAGCATTCAAATCGATTCAGATGAATAGGATATGAGGTGTCTAATGATTCTATTCAGTATTGAGTTCGATTGAGGTTCCAATACAGAATAACAGTATTGAAATCGATTGAGGCGGATTGGATTTCGGATATCCAATACTGATTTCCAGCATTCAAATCGATTCAGATGAATAGGATATAAGGTCTCCAATGATTCTAGTCAGTATTGAGTTCGATTGAGGTTCCAATGCAGAATAACAGTATTGGAATCGATTGAGGCGGATAGGATTTCGGATATCCAATACTGATTTCCAGCATTCAAATCGATTCGGATGAATAGGATATAAGGTCTCCAATGATTCTAGTCAGTATTGAGGTCGATTGGCAATCTCTCTCTCAATGCGTATAGTCGGCATTGGTAAAGATTGGTCAACACTGTTTGAATCCCGATCAACATCATTGATCGCGATTGAACTCCAATCTTCTCCAATCCTGAAAATCATGTTTCAAATTCATCATAAGTTTCTAGATTCAGATCGATTGAGTGTTTTTCTATCGAATCCAATCGAACTTTTGCAGCAGGGAATAAAGGTTATCTATCTATCTATCTATCTACTAGAGCCTGGGAGGAATAATTCCAATTCTGCAATTTCCAACAACAACATCGAGTTGGCAGTGCTTGGCGCGGAAAGTGAGCTTTCTGCGCGTGCTCGGAGGTCGTCTGCTACGCTGGCTCGCCCCACCGCCTTGCTGTCTGCTGCATGATGAGTGACAACACCTGCTGTTACTGCCACAAATCCTTGCGCGCGGGCAGCAAAGAATGCAGCATCTGCAAGGGATCAGCACATGTCAAGTGCTCGATCTCATCCCGAGAAGCAGACACATGCAAAGGCTGTCTGGATGTGAGTCAAATTCCAGCCGCACAATTGAAATCGAGTGCGTCGAAGCAGACGACTACGACTTCTCGCCTCAGCATGCAAACAGCCAGAGGGAGAGAGAAGGAGAATACGAACTCGCAAAGACGTGTGAATAATCAGCCCATCTCACACACGCGACTCAGCTCGCGCGCTGCGTCAGGATTGTCTCCCCCCGCTCCGCAGCATACCATCGCTGCGCGCCGCAGCGCGAAGCTCCCCACCACCAATGCCTCTGTTTTCACCAAAAGGCCACAGCTCGCGCTAGAGGGGGATATGCTATCGCCTGCAGATCAGGGTTGGTAGCCCATAACACGACACCTTAACTTTGCGATGTGTCACACATCGCACGATGTAGTTTTGACGCGGTGCGCGTGCGCGGGCATCTGGCTTCGAGATGAACGATGCGCGCCGAAAGAGAAGCAGATGAGATGACAAACGAAAGGCGAATAGGCATCGCCGGGTCGGCACTCAGATGAATATTTGCATTTGTATTCGATTTAAATTTTTGATGAACTCAGAGTCATGAAGGGATATTCTCTGAGGACATGGGAAGCGATTCATGCATTGACTTCAAATCGAATCATGAAATTCGATTTCCGTGACCACATCCAAGGAGGAAAAGGCAACTTTTCTCGAAGTCCGGACTTGGTTTTCGACGCGGATTTTTAAAACTGTCTTGAGTATAAATGCTTTTATCATCCCAAAGTGATAAATATAGGTTCTTTATCATTATGAGGAGCCATTCATACGATGATTCCGAGTCGGCTGCTGAAATTCGATTTTTGTTGCCACATACAAGGAGAAAAAGGCACATTTTTTTAGCGTCCCGACATGGTTTTCGCCGAAGATTTCTCAATCTGACTCGAGTAAAAATTTCTTTATCAACCCAGAGTGATAAATATAGCTTCTTCATCATCATGAGAAGCCATTCATGCATTTATTCCGAATCAAATCATGAAATTCGATTTTCGTTGCCACATACAAGGAGGAAAATTCAAATTTTTTCGATATCCCGACTTGGTTTTGGACGCGGATTTTTAAAACTGTCTCGAGTATAAATGCTTTTATCAACCCAGAGTGATGAATATAGGTTCTTCATCATTATAAGGAGCCATTCATACAATGATTCCGAGTCGGCTGCTGAAATTCGATTTTTGTTGCCACATACAAGGAGAAAAAGTCACATTTTTTCGGCGTCCCGACATGGTTTTCGACGAAGATTTCTCAATCTGACTCGAGTAAAAATTTCTTTATCAACCCAGAGTGATAAATATAGCTTCTTCATCATCATGAGAAGCCATTTATGCATTTATTCTGAATCAAATCATGAAATTCGATTTTCGTTGCCACATACAAGGAGGAAAATTCAAATTTTTTCGATATCCCGACTTGGTTTTGGACGCGGATTTTTCAATTCCACTCGAGAAAATATTTCTCTATCGTCCCGAAGTGATAAATATATGTTTTTCATCACCGTGGGGAGCTATGGATACATTTATTCCGAATTGGCTAATGCAATTCGATTTTTGTTGCCACATACAAGGAAAGAAGTCACATTTCTTTGATGTTCCGACATGCTTTTCGGCGCGGATTCCCCAAACTGACTCGAGTGAGAATTTCTTTATCAACTCAAATCGATAAATATATCTTCTTCATCATCATGAGGAGCCATTCATGCATTTATTCTGAATCAAATCATGAAATTCGATTTTCGTTGCCACATACAAGGGAAAAATTTCACATTTTTTGATCTCAGGACTTGGTTTTCGACGCGAAATTTTCAAACTGACTCGACTATAAATTTTTTAATCATCCCAAGAAGATGAATATTAGTTTTTCTTCTCATGAGATTTTTACTCGTGTCAAATTGAGAAATCCGCGTCGAAAAACAAGTCGGGATATCGAGAAAATTTCACTTTTGCTCCTCGTATGTGGCAAGGAAAATCGAATTTCACGATCCGATTCGAAAGAAATGTACGAATGGCTTTCCACGAGAATGAAAAACATATACTTATAACTTTGGAATGATAAAAAAATTTCTACTCGTGTTGAATTGAAAAATCCGCGTCGGAAGCCAAGTCGGGATATCGAAGAAATTTGACTTTTTCTCCTTGTATGTGGCAACGAAAATCGAATTTCATGATTTGATTCGGAATAAATGCATACATGGCTTCTCATGATGATGAAGAAGCTATATTTATCACTCTGGGTTGATAAAGAAATTTTTACTCGAGTCAGATTGAGAAATCTTCGGCGAAAACCATGTCGGGACGCCGAAAAAATGTGACTTTTTCTCCTTGTATGTGGCAACAAAAATCGAATTTCAGCAGCCGACTCGGAATTATTGTATGAATGGCTCCTTATAATGATAAAGAACCTATATTTATCACTTTGGGATGATAAAAGCATTTATACTCGAGACAGTTTTAAAAATCCGCGTCCAAAACCAAGTCGGGATATCGGAAAAATTTGAATTTTCCTCCTTGTATGTGGCAACGAAAATCGAATTTCATGATTTGATTCGGAATAAATGCATAAATGGCTTCTCATGATGATGAAGAAGCTATATTCATCACTCTGGGTTGATAAAGAAATTTTTACTCGAGTCAGATTGAGAAATCTTCGTCGAAAACCATGTCGGGACGCCGAAAAAATGTGACTTTTTCTCCTTGTATGTGGCAACAAAAATCGAATTTCAGCAGCCGACTCGGAATCATTGTATGAATGGCTCCTTATAATGATGAAGAACCTATATTTATCACTTTGGGATGATAAAAGCATTTATACTCGAGACAGTTTTAAAAATCCGCGTACAAAACCAAGTCGGGATATCGAACAAATTTGAATTTTCCTCCTTGTATGTGGCAACGAAAATCGAATTTCATGATTTGATTCGGAATAAATGCATAAATGGCTTCTCATGATGATGAAGAAGCTATATTTATCACTCTGGGTTGATAAAGAAATTTTTACTCGAGTCAGATTGAGAAATCTTCGTCGAAAACTATGTCGGGACGCCGAAAAGATGTGACTTTTTCTCCTTGTATGTGGCAACAAAAATCGAATTTCAGCAGCCGACTCGGAATCATTGTATGGATGGCTCCTTATAATGATCAAGAACCTATATTCATCACTCTGGGATGATAAAAGCATTTATACTCGAGACAGTTTTAAAAATCCGCGTCCAAAACCAAGTCGGGATATCGAAAAAATTTGAATTTTCCTCCTTGTATGTGGCAACGAAAATCGAATTTCATGATTTGATTCGGAATAAATGCATGAATGGCTTCTCATGATGATGAAGAAACTATATTCATCACTCTGGGTTGATAAAGAAATTTTTACTCGAGTCAGATTGAGAAATCTTCGGCGAAAACCATGTCGGGACGCTAAAAAAATGTGACTTTTTCTCCTTGTTTGTGGCAACAAAAATCGAATTTCAGCAGCCGACTCGGAATCATTGTATGAATGGCTCCTTATAATGATAAAGAACCTATATTTATCACTTTGGGATGATAAAAGCATTTATACTCGAGACAGTTTTAAAAATCCGCGTCCAAAACCAAATCGGGATATCGAAAAAATTTGAATTTCCCTCCTTGTATGTGGCAACGAAAATCGAATTTCATGATTTGATCCGAAATAAATCCATAAATGGCTTCTCATGATGATGAAGAAGCTATATTCATCACTCTGGGTTGATAAAGAAATTTTTACTCGAGTCAGATTGAGAAATCTTCGTCGAAAACCATGTCGGGACGCCGAAAAAATGTGACTTTTTCTCCTTGTATGTGGCAACAAAAATCGAAGTTCAGCAGCCGACTCGGAATCATTGTATGAATGGCTCCTTATAATGATAAAGAACCTATATTTATCACTTTGGGATGATAAAAGCATTTATACTCGAGACAGTTTTAAAAATCCGCGTCCAAAACCAAGTCGGGATATCGAACAAATTTGAATTTTCCTCCTTGTATGTGGCAACGAAAATCGAATTTCATGATTTGATTCGGAATAAATGCATAAATGGCTTCTCATGATGATGAAGAAGCTATATTTATCACTCTGGGTTGATAAAGAAATTTTTACTCGAGTCAGATTGAGAAATCTTCGTCGAAAACCATGTCGGGACGCCAAAAAATGTGACTTTTTCTCCTTGTATGTGGCAACAAAAATCGAATTTCAGCAGCTGACTCGGAATCATCGTATGAATGGCTCTTCATAATGATAAAGAACCTATATTTATCACTTTGGGATGATAAAAGCATTTATACTCAAGACAGTTTTAAAAATCCGCGTCGAAAACCAAGTCCGGACACCGAGAAAAGTTGCCTTTTCCTCCTTGGATCTGGTCACGGAAATCGAATTTCATGATTCGATTTGAAGTCAATGCATGAATCGCTTCCCATGTCCTCAGAGAATATCCCTTCATGACTCTGAGTTCATCAAAAATTTAAATCGAATACAAATGCAAATATTCATCTGAGTGCCGACCCGGCGATGCCTATTCGCCTTTCGTTTGTCATCTCATCTGCTTCTCTTTCGGCGCGCATCGTTCACCTCGAAGCCAGATGCCCGCGCACGCGCACCGCGTCAAAACTACATCGTGCGATGTGTGACACATCGCAAAGTTAAGGTGTCGTGTTATGGACTACCAACCCTGCTGCAGATCTGTCTCCGTCAAGTGGCGCCACCCTGCAGCAGTCCAACACAGTAGAGCCCGCGAATTTTCAAAAGCAGCGAACGGACGCGCGGCTCAATGCTACCACCCAGTCGCTGCTCACCATACCACCTGTGGACCACGCTGTTGGGTCGGTAGAAAGTAACAGCCGCAACATCTCGGGACAACCTGCAGTACCATCAGCATCGACAACGACGAAGTCTCCTGAACCTGAATGGGTATTCATAGCGCAGTTTACACTGGACCTCTTTTATCAACAATATGACATGCTCCGGGATCAGCTCGTCGAAATAAAATCTCTCGTGAGTCGACAAAACGTTGCCATTCCCTCTCCACCTCTCACGCCAGCAGTGAAAGAGGTGGATGATCGCCTGTTGGAACGTGTATCTTCTCTCGAGAGACTTATCGAGAGGCAGAACTCCCAGCTGGAGGAGCTTCGCTTGGATCACCAGCTTCTCCTGGAGCAGAATACCACCATGAAAGGCCAGCTTTCCACTCTGACTGAGCTATTAGAAGGTCACCAGTGTAGTCTGCGAGATAGAGAATGTAGAATTAACGATAATAGTAATGTCGAATCGCCACATCAATCCTCGTTTCCTCTTATTCCACCTAGGATGGACAAGTTCCCCCACTCACACGCTGGGAAGCAGCGACAGGGACACGGCAGTGACGGCCTTGAGCGCTGTAAATTGATTATTAATGGAGTTTTGAAAGAAAATTCAATGGCCTCACCGGCACAATTATCTGATATTTCTTACGCAGTGCTCAAGTCCATCCTCCCCTCACTGGAGAGGGCAGACATTGCTGATGTTCATGTCCTGCAACCAGGGCATGCGTCTGGGAAGAGGCCTCCAACTGGAAATCGCGATTCGGTCCCATCTTCCCGAGCCCCAGCTGCCATCTCGCGTTCTTTACCATCACGCGTAGTCCAACTCTCCAGTAGCTGACTAGTCGGGGAAGTGATTCGGGCTAAACGTTCAATCGCCAATAACTATTTCACGGCTAATAACATCCAGTCTGATCTACTTGATCCAGATGTGAAAGCTCATGTGCCAGACCGTAAAATCTTCATAAATGAAATGCTCCCCCGAAAAAAGTACAAGAAGTATATACGTTTGAGGTCAGTTGCACGCGGTTTGGGACTACGATACGTCTGGCACAGCGGTGGACGTTTCTGGGTTAGGCGGAAGAATGGTGAGCGAGCGCACACGTTCGAGTCCCTCGCTGATCTGCAGGTCATTCAAACGGCCTGTCGAAGTGTTCCAAAACGTACTCGTGCGTCCTCTAACAACAACCAGAGCTGCACAGTCGTTCCGGAGCAAAACGGGGTTCCGGCAGCAGAATCAATGGAGACTCCTTGACTAAATACGGCTGCTGAGGAGCGACGAGGGAGTGGAGGTTCCTTAAAAGCGGGATTTATCAACCTTAACTCCCTGACAGATAAGATTGAGCATCTACGCTTGCTCGTCACCAACGATCCCTCCTACCATCTATTTGGGGTGGCTGAGTCGAAGCTAGATGAGTATGTGGATGACAGTCTCGTTCAGATACCGGGTTTTTCTCTGTTGAGACAGGATCGAAACAGAGAGGGTGGTGGGGTTGCCTTGTATGTACGCAATGATTTCAAGGTAGAGAAGCTAATTTCATCTAAAACTTTTGGCCCAGGGAAACCTGGTGTTCCTGAATTTCTTTTCTGTAGCGTACAGCAGGGTAACTCCCCTCCAATTTTAGTCGTGGTAATTTACAGACCCCCGAAAATCGCCATGCAGAAGGATGACGGGCTGTTTGGCTCGTTACGCCGACTGTGTGGGGATTATAGTCACAAAATTATAATGGGAGATCTGAACGCGGATCTGTTAGACACTGCTCACCCTGACACCAAGACACTGACTGCACTGACAGAAGAACTTGCCTTGCAGATAGTGCAGCATGGCCCGACTCACCAACACACCCCCAATACATCTCATACATGGATTGACCACATTTACGTAGATGACAATGACATCGTTACAGACTTTCAAAACAGACTCCTGCCCAGTTTCGGCAGGCACTCGGTCATAGACGTCACCATCAACGTCTTCACTCCCACTCCGCCAAAAAATTCCTTTACTTATAGGGATTTTCGTAATATCACTCCGGAGATGCTAAATGACCGTCTGCTTCGCTGCGACTGGACAGCTCTTGAAAATGCCGAAACCAGCTTGGAAGACGCAATTAAATGCTTGAATGAGAATTTAATGACTGTTATAGATGAATTAGCGCCCGAAAAAACTATCAACCCGCGAAAAAATGATGCTCCTTGGATTGGTCCTGAGTTGAGGGTGCTCATGAATAAGCAAGATGCGACGCGCAGGCGCTGGGAACGAAATCAACGTAACCAGCGCAAGTGTCCTGAGCTTCAAAGTGAGTATTTTCGGCTTAGCGAAGAGGTCGACTTGCGCATGGAACAAGAGCGTAACTCCTTCCTTCAAAACCATCTATCAGACGCTCTTGATCAACATAAGAACATCTGGAAGGAAATGCGCAACCTCGGCCTCCTGCCTAAGAGTAAAGAGGAGGAACTTCACGGTTTCACACCGGATGAGTTGAACGCTCACTTTGCGGGAGTCTCCGTTTCACCTCACGAAAATATAGATGAAGCAATGGACGATATAAATTCGGCTTCAGAGGAGGGTTTTAATTTTAAGCCTACAAATTTCAATAACGTAGTCCTTGCTATCAAACATTTTTCCTCGCAAGCCCGTGGGTCAGACGGGATTCCCCAAAGCGTGATCGCGAAGGCTCTTCCGGCTATTGGTGATCTCATTGTACATATTTTCAACTCCTCTTTCGCTCATAGCACTTTTCCCGAGGCTTGGAAGCAAGCACAGCTGATCGCACTGAAAAAGACTGCCGCTCCATCAACGGTCTCGGACTTCCGTCCTATAGCGCTGCTGTGTTTTCTCGCCAAGGTCCTGGAAAAAATCGCACACGACCAAATCACGGAGTACTTCAAACAAGAGGAATTACAAGATCGCTTCCAGACTGGTTTCAGGCAATACCATAGCACCCAGACAGCTCTACTAAAGTTGACAGATGACATCAGAGTAGGCATTGACAAGCAGAAGATCACCTTGCTCCTGCTTTTTGACTTTAGTAAAGCTTTTGACACGATATCACCATCTAAGCTGTTGAGTAAACTTCGAAATCTTGGCTTTTCGAGATCGGCACTTCTGTGGATAAAATCATACTTACAAGGTCGCACCCAAAAAGTCACTTCAAAATCTGGTAATTCTGATTGGCTTGAAACCAATCTGGGTGTTCCACAGGGTTCCGTTCTCGGGCCTTTACTCTTCAGCTTATATGTCAATGATTTATCTGGTTTGCTAGACGGAAAGTCGGTACATCATCTATTTTATGCGGACGACCTCCAAATTTATCTCCAAGTCGAGAAAACTGAAATCAGGGAGGGCATCGCTCGGCTGGGTGAAATAGGACGACTAGTTGCCGAATGGGCCAAGAGTTCCGGCCTGTGTCTCAACGCTGGCAAGACCAAGGCAATCTACTTCAGCTCTGAGAGGAATATCAAAGATCTGAAGAGAATGGACTTGCCAGGGGTTGAGATACAGGATGGAAATTTCATCCCGTTCAGTGATACGGTTGTGAGTCTCGGTGTTACACTTGATAGTGAACTGACGTGGAAACCGCACATTGACCAAGTTACTAAGAAAGTTAACAGAGCCCTATACGGTTTGCGGTTTTTCAGGGCGTGTATCACCAGACCTCTCCGGATTCGCCTAGTCGAGTCATTGGTTCAACCGCATCTAGATTACTGCACAGTCGTGTACCTCGACGCCACGGACGAACAGCGGCAACGGATACAGAGACTGAGCAATTCATGTGTGAGATTCATCTTTGATCTTAGGAGAGACGAGCACATCACCCCGTTTAGGGAGCGATTGGGTTGGTTACGTACTGATTCGCGGAGAATGTACTTCGCAGCACTTTTAATGCATAAGATCATGCATTTGGGAGAACCTGGCTACCTTGCTGCGATGTTTACCAGGTACCAATCCTAACGCCCCGCACGCGGTGATACAGAAGAGCGGGTACTCAAAGTTCCCAATATGAGACTTGAGTATGGAAGATCTTTCCAGGTTCAATGTGCTCATTTGTGGAACTTTCTCCCTCCGGGCTTTCGGCAGCTGGGGAAGATATCGTTGTTTAAAGAGGCCTTAAAAGATCTCTTGATGACACAGACTCCTCAGAAGATTGATGTGGAGAAGAAGCATTATTTTAATCTATGATAGGCTTGGGTTCTTATTTGTAGCTTACGATTAGTTTTACGTGCCCTTATGTCACCTGACTGAAGCAAACTGTGATATTTTCTCTTTGTGAACCCATGCTCTCAGATTTCAGACATACGCGAATTCGCAATTGTAATGACTAGTCACAATTTGTGATATGTACCTGTCCTTGACCAAATCGCTTGTGTTATATATATTTGTTGGAAATATACTTATACAACTAAATAGAACCATACGAATATATTCAAATGAGCGCGCGTCTTTTGTTGAACAACGGAACGGTTTGGTTGCTACGCCGCCCCACGACTGTCATCACTTCGTTGTGAGCCCTGTTCAAGTGCAGTCACGCCGCCAGTTAACCTCAACGAATTTTCCGCTGTGTATATCGTGCTTATTGTATATATTGATTATTGTGCCTATTGAATCTACGAGTCTACGAATCAACGAGTCCTAAATAAACGAGTCATCAGTTTATATAAATTGTGTGTGTCTCCTGCTTCAAAAGCCCTGCCGTGCTCTCAGGTTATGGGCCCAGAGCACGCTTCCAGTGCGTAAACAGTGCAAATCTTCAACAGATCCAGAGCCTCATCGCCGAGCAGAGCTTCGGAGCAGCATAATTTCACACACTATAAAGATTCCAGGTAAGTGAAAGTGTGTGATCGCGAATAGAGTCAAAATTGCGTTGCCTCAATGGTGAGCTTATTTAGCCCGAGTTCAAGTACGATTCTAAGATCCAATGAATGGTCCGCCGGCATAGCATAAATAAATACGACAGTGCGGTGAGTCGTATGAGTGTAGAATTTGATAGATTTCCAAGTTTCGTGTGTGATTGTCATTGTAGTAGGTTATCGACATCCCGGAGGAGCATCATCATCAAGGTTGCAGTTCATGTTGCATCGCGAATCATACAGCGTGTTCGTGGCGCGCACGTGTATATTCTCGCGCTACAAGCCAACCGGTGACGACATGTTTTCGTGATATCTCGCTCTCGCGCGCGCGCGTCCTCTCTCTCTCTCGTTTACGTGTGTTAGGGTTAGGTTTATATCGCGACTCGATTCGATTCAGTAAACAGACTCAAAGGGGATTCTTTGTGATTCGTCGGTTGACATTGAATACGATTTATCGAGCATGCGGCTTGCTGCAATAACCTTGTTTCTTGATGCTCACGTACGCGCGTAGGATGCATGTTTTGCTTGATCTCAAGACATGTAGATGTTCGCGGTTTTCTAACCAGGGCACTCGAATGTGTATTCTCGTTGCGTGGGGATGTTGCTGCTTACATTGGCGATCGCTGCGATTTCTTGTGAAATATCTAGGCAAATGTTCTGCATTCATGTTTATGTTAATATATATATGATGCATTGATGTTCGTGTTATCATATCACCGGTTCAATGAGTCAAGAGTCTACGATTCAAGAATCTATGAATTGACAGAATTTGACAAATATCCAAATATTTTATTGAATTTTGGTAGATTTTATTAAGGTCGAAATTTGAAATAAAATTTCCTAGGTTCAATTAAAATTTGGATTCCGGGGATCAATTACAAATTGAAACTTGATGTTCGGTGAATTTTTGTAGTTGGTTTAGAAGTTTGTGACGAAGTTGCTTACAGTGCTCATATGTGTGTGCGCAACCCAAATCTGGATTTTATCACAGCAGTGCTTGTTAATATCCTAGAGAGGTGCACATATGAGTGCATATGCGGCAAATGAGTCCAAAACTTCTGCTTCTTAGTTTTTCTGAAAATCGCAGTGCATTTTCTATTAACTTGGAAGTATGAAACATTATTGAAAGTTATATCTGGTATAAGAATCAAACTGAAAGAATCTAGAAAACATACGAATCTCGGACGAATATTTACGAATCATTTCAATTCTGTTTCATATCCCGGTTAAGATGGCTGATAAAGAAATTCAACAAAATGATGAGATCTTGAGTGGATCGGAACAATCCTCTAACATTTTAGATGTTATTGTGGATCCAAATGAAGCTCGTCAGATTGAAACGATGGAAGTAGAAGAATCTCGAAATGATCAAGAGAAAAGTAAGATTCACATTTAGAACTTTCTCTTATTCATCTAAGTGTTGATGTGTTCATGAAAATGAGTTCTTAGATCAAGCCATCTGATAAATTCTGTAAGCTGTGAAAAGTTAAAGAATTTCTAAGTTTCTTGAAATGATTATGAATAAACTTATGAAGAAGAATCTAAGAATCAAAATAGTCAGGCCTGACACAAATAAAAAATCCAGATAATGATTCACGAATATTTTTTACAGCAAATAATAAGGACCCTAAGATTCAAAAAGAATATTCTACGACTCCAACTGAATTAAACTCGAGACCAATGAGTATGTCAACGCCAAATACAAGTATGAATACTGGTTCTACGTCAAGAGATAGACAGAACACGTATGTTCCCGGTACAATCAACATTTCGACGGATCTCGTACTTACATTCAGAGATGCAGCGAGGGATTTTAGTTCTGCTCTTACTACTCATAAGAAATTGGTCGAAAAATCCAGTGAAGTTGTCGACAAATTGAATGAGAGTCTGAAGTTGAGTGCTGATATTGAAAGGATGCGTTTGAGACGAGCCGAAATTGAAAAGGAGACTGAAGAATTGAAAAGACTCAACATGGGTCAACAAAGTTCTCAAATAAATCGCCCGTCTCAAGATTCCTTAACGAGTCAACCAAGTACGAGAGCAACTCAAGATTTTTCGATTCGCACTGATCAAAGACCGAGCACAAGTGCAACTCAAGATTCTACAACGATTCGCACTCAACCAAGTACGAGTGCAACCAACGATTCTTCAACGATTCAAATGAATCAAACGACTCCAACTGAACAGGTAAATAACCTACAAAATTTGACCACGACTCATGATTCTTTGAATCTAGAAGAGACTCTGAAATCAATTCTCGTAGGAAAATTAACAAACGATTCACTTACATCAAAAATTCATATTGACAGAAAATACAAACTGTCTGAAAAAATGAATTTCGATTTATGGTTGGACTATTTCAAGTCTGAATTACGAAGTTATGATTTGATAGATATCATTGACGATAATTCTCCCAATCCTAGAGAATTTACTGAGACTCAAAGAATTCGAAGAAAGAATCAAGTCAGAGACATAATCATGAATAGAATTGATGAAAAGTATCATAGTAGAATCACTAACATTCAAGATCCAAAAGAATATCTGAGCAAACTTCAAGAACTCAGAAGGAAAGAGTTGAATTTAGATCCTGTAACTATCAAAGGGAAGTTATATGAAATTCGAATGAAACGAAACGAGAAGGTATTCGACTTTTGCGAACGATTCGACTCTCTAGTGAGAGAGTACAATTTATCTAACGAGTCAAAACCCTTGGATGATGAAGAATTGAGTTCATTATTCTATCATGCAGTCTCTGGAGTAAATGAAGATTTAAGACAAACGAATCTTATAAAGAAAAACGATAACAAGATCGGAATGAATATAGATCAAATGAAATCATTCATGTTTCAGTCCGAATCTGATCGCAACCAACGCAATGATTCAAGAGTCAATAGAGTCAGCTACAATGAGAACGATTCTAATCCTTGTCATAGATGTGGTCAGAGAGGTCACAGAGCTGGTGTTGATTGTCCTCTCCACAACACTGACAAGTGGCTACATTATCGCTGCCAGACAGTTCACAAAAAGGGTGGACTTTGTCCAACTCCTAGACGAGGTAAGAGTCCTTCTATATCTAGGATAAATGATAAAGACTCAGATTCTAACAATCAAAGTAAGAATCTACGAAAAAGAAATTCTGGAAAGAAAAATCGAGGCAAAATTAGTAAGAAAGAAAATTCGAAAAAGAGTAAGAAGAGTTTTAAACGAGCTGCTCGAATGGTTGTAGATTCAAGCGAAAATGAAGATGAAGAAAGCGAAAGTGAGAGTGAAGGTAAGAAATTATTCTCAAAATCATATCGAGCACGAAATTTTATAAATTTTATCGCAGATTCTGGTGCAACTGATCATATAGTGAATCAATCTATGCTTCTTTCTAATTTTAAAAGACTAGAAAATGGAATCATTAAGAGTGCGAATAAGAACGAATTTGCAAATTTAGTTATAGATGGGAAAGGTGAACTCAGTTTAGCAAATGAGACATCTGATCAAAAATTGATTCGATTGACTGATGTTATTGCTACTAAAGATTTATCTGAAAACTTGCTTTCTTTGAGAAAATTAGCTGACTCAGGGTTTTCAATTTATTTAGATGATAAAATCTTCAAAGTTTACAATAAATTTACAGATAAAATTCTTTTTCAAGGTACTTATAAGAAACCAAATTGGATTATTCGATTTGAAGTTAAAAATAACGAGTCTTATGATTCTAAAGAATCCACTTTGAAGAATTATTCATGTAATGCTCGAATAGTATCACATCTTGAATCACCAGAAGAGTCGAACACGACTCATAACGATGAAGAGTCGTTAGCTTCGGAGGGAGCTACTAACGAATCTATAAATACTGATTCTTCGATTGGGAGGGAGAAAGATGTAGTTCTAGTAGAGAAAACTCTCAACAATCAGCAGAATCCAGTAGAGTCTACCACGAATTTTTCCAGTAATAGCTCACTCAAGAATTTTATAATAAGCTCTGATGAATTGATATCGTTGATAGATTCGAATGATTCAATTGATAAGAATCTAGATAAACAAACGAGTGAAAATTCTAAAAGTTTGAATCTAGGACAACTATGGCATACTAGGTTGGGACACGCATCTTTGGGTTATCTTCGAACACTTCAGAAGAAAACGAATTTGCTAGAAAATGTAAAATTTGACGATTCTATTCTAGACTGTGAAGTATGCATAATGTCAAAAATGGAGAAATTACCATTCAAAGAAGTACGAGCAAGAGCTCAAAGACCTCTTGAAGTCATTCATACGGATATTATGGGAAAAATTAGTCCTGTGTCGTATCCCGGACAAAATGTATTCATTATAGTGTTTGTAGACGATTATTCTAGATTCTCAATGGTCTATTGTTTGAAGAGTAAAGACCAAGCTGGCCAAGCGTTAGAATCATTCTTGATATCAGCTCGAAATTTGATAGGTGAAAATGTGAAAGTTTGCTATATTAAATCAGATCAAGCTCTTGAATATATGGGAGGACATTTTGCAGAAGTATTAGAAAAGGAGAATGTAGAATCAAAATTATCTCCTCCATATACTCCTGAACATAATGGCACAGCTGAACGATTCAACAAAACGATTCAAAGAAAAATCTTAGCTCTATTAATTGATTCTGGTTTACCTATCTCAATGTGGGAATTAGCTGCAGAAGTTGCTGTTTGTTGTTATAACAAGACTCCTCACAAAGCTATTGGATATGATATTCCAATCAACAAATTCGCACCAAATGCAAGTTGTCATTTGGAACAAATTAGACGATTCGGATGTGTGAGTTATGTCAAAGTCAACAAATCAAAATCTAAGTTCGAAGCAAAAGCTATCAAAGTCTATTTGGTAGGATACAAAGAAACAAGTTACATATTTTGGCATCCCTCTTCACGGAAATTTTTAGAATCAAGAAATGTTAGATTCAATGAAAAATTAGTTTATGGTGATATTTACAAAAAGAAATCACTTACAAATGAAGATACGATTGAATCATCAAAACAAGTTGTTGATTCTATCAACGATTCGATTCACTTTGATGGTGTCAATGATGAAAGTAGTATTCCAGAAAAACAACTTGTAAATGTTTCATCTAAAAATAGAAAAAGAGGCAGACCTCGAAAAAATGAAAGAATTCCTACGACTCATCAAGGCGATAAGACGATTCAAACATCTCAAGGTCCTTTGACTCGCAGTAAAGCCAAAAGAAAGATTGATCATCCTGAGAATACTAAAAGTACTTCAACTGAGAAACCAATACAAGATTCTAGTTTTGCTAACTATAGTGAGGTTTATAATGATTCTGATAAACGATGTGAGGATGATATTTTAGCCCATATTCTCATTGCTTCAGTGTACAAAGACCCAACGTCTTATGAGGAAGCAATGGCTTCTCCTGAAAGAAAATTTTGGATCAAAGCAATTAACGAAGAATTTAGAGTCTATGCGTAAGAATCGAGTGTGGTCTTTAGTTGATCGACCTAAAACTCAGAATGATGGTACACGAGCAAATATTATAGATTCAAAATGGGTTTTCAAAAGAAAGATAGAATCAAATGATAACTTCAGATATAAAGCTAGATTAGTTATTAGAGGATTCAAAGATAAAAATATTTATGATCTAAAGGAAACTTACGCTCCAGTAGCAAGGTTATCTCTAGTTAGAGCAACTCTTGCTATCATAAATAAATATCAACTTCAAGCTTGTCAACTCGATGTTGAGACAGCTTTCTTGAATGGAGATTTGGATGAAGAAGTATACATGGAAATCCCAAAAGGTCTTGAGGTTGATAAAAATATTCTATCGACTCAAGTATGTAAACTCGAAAGATCATTGTATGGTTTGAGAGTTAGTCCTAAAAAATGGAACAAACGATTCAAAAAGGAAATGAAAGCACTAGGTTTAGAAAATGATTTACACGAACCTTGTCTTTTTACATGGAGGAAAAATGGAATAATGATACTTGTTCTCTTATATGTCGATGATATGATAGTTGCAAGTAACGATTCAAACAAATTATTGTATGTGAAATCACATCTGAGCAAAGTTTTTGAAATGAAAGATCTTGGTGAACCCAAACTATTCCTAGGTATGAATATTGAAAGAAATATTGAAAAAGGAACGATTCTATTACACCAAGCTCAGTACACTCAAACGATTCTAGAAAAATTTAATATGCAAGATTCCAATCCTCAAAATACGCCTATGATAACGAGACAAGTGAGTAACAAAAATAAGAAAAGTAAAATTGAATCAAACGAATCTCAAATTACGATTACGAATCAAGAATCAAAAAGAGTACCATACAGAGAAGCTATTGGATGTTTGATGTACTTATCAGTAGCTACTCGACCTGACATTGCTTTTGCTGTAAATTTTCTAGCTAGAAAACAGAGTAATCCAACTGAAACTGATTGGAAAAATGTTAAGAGAGTATTTAGGTATCTCAAAGGAACAAAGAATCTAGGAATCGTTTTTACATCTTTAGGTGAAAATTTAGAAGCATTAACTGATGCTAGTTTTCGAGATTGTGATGATTCGACTTCAACTGGAGGTTATGTTATTAAATTGTTCGGGGATGTAATCGCTTGGAAAAGTTACAAACAAAAATATGTAACTCTTTCAACTTGTGAAGCAGAATATCTAGCTATGAGTGAAGCTTGTCGAGAACTCATCTCAATAGATAAATCGATTCGATATACATTAGGAAAGACTTTATATCCAGTCACAATTTGGTGTGATAATCAATCTGCCGGTAATTGCACTCAAATGGATGGTAGTCATAAGCTAAAAACTTTCGACGAATCAATTGATGAAATTACTAAGAAATTGAATCAAAGAGAAAAATCTGGGAATAGAGTCCATATGGCTGAAACACATGGTGATTTCATAAAACAATGTGTTGAACAAGGAAAGATTATAGTCAAATGGGTTGCAACAAAAGAAAATGTTGCTGATATTATGACTAAACCATTGCCTTATGAATCACATGAATATCTTACTCGTAAGATTACAAAGAATCCAAAGAATCGATAGAAATGAGTCTGGAATCTTTATGAATCATGAATCAAAATAATTGAATCTTAATATGTGTTGTTTGTTTTCTTATATGTTCACAGGTGACGAACAACAATAAGAAGATATTTTCCAAGTGTTTAGAAATTTAAGTTTGTTCTTCTGACAATTATCATAATGAGAACTGATATGCTTATTAGAATTCAAGGCTATGTAAACGATCCTTTATTTCACTTGACCACTTGTTGTTCAAATATTTTTCTTATCAGTTAAACAGCATTGTGTTTACAACGATTCAATTATAAGATTTTTTTAATGATTTTTCTTTAGATTCAAAGGCCTTTACATTCATATGGATTCAAAGATTTGTATAAGGGAGGGAGTGTTGGAAATACAACTAAATAGAACCATACGAATATATTCAAATGAGCGCGCGTCTTTTGTTGAACAACGGAACGGTTTGGTTGCTACGCCGCCCCACGACTGTCATCACTTCGTTGTGAGCCCTGTTCAAGTGCAGTCACGCCGCCAGTTAACCTCAACGAATTTTCCGCTGTGTATATCGTGCTTATTGTATATATTGATTATTGTGCCTATTGAATCTACGAGTCTACGAATCAACGAGTCCTAAATAAACGAGTCATCAGTTTATATAAATTGTGTGTGTCTCCTGCTTCAAAAGCCCTGCCGTGCTCTCAATATTTTACACCTTTTCTTTTTATTTTTGAATTTTTGAATACTCTATTATTTCTAGAATTATGCAACATATGTAAAAATATGTGGGTTACATTTTGTCTTATGACGAATAAAGGACATCAATCAATCAATCAATCAATCTAGCAAGTTCTACAATATCCAATTGCGTGCTGTATCATCATTACTCTAATTTTGGTTCCCAAAGCTCTTTTCTTCATCATTGTCTCTTTGAGAATGTGGAACTCCTGAAGCAGAGCCACAGCAGCTTATAGTCAACGATTGTAAACCCAAACCAAATGAAATGATGTCCAATTGCTTACACTCTCTCCTCTTTCCCTCCCACATGGACCATAGTGTGTCGAATTGGAAAAATGTGATTAAAAAGGCAAACAAATCTTACCCCACAACTTCCATAAATAATGACTAAGAAGTTTGGATGCTGACCATCAATCTTCAGAATATGAACATTTTGATCTCACCTTGACATGGCTTACTCTTTTGGGAAAAGTAGAATGAAAAAGAACCATGTCAAGTGTTTTGTCTGAGCCAAATTTTAGGATTCTGTCACCTCTTTGGTGTGATGGACTGTGACTTTCAATCAAATCTATTTGCAATACATTCCGTTAGAAGTTATTTAAGATTTTCTCTTTCGTTATCCATGAAATCAATCACAGTTTGGTGATGAAAGGGGGGTGGGATAAGAGAAATGTAACTCACTGAATCAATGATCATCTACAAGGATTTCAGACCATTAGACTGTGAAATGGTGTAAATTACCTCCCACCTTCATGAAAATATAATTACTCCGTCTCATATAAGATGCCTATAGTCTATCAAGTCCTTCTATTTTTAGATTGATGGTGACTAATCAGCACATGAGATCAAAAATGCGCAAGCTGAATAACTGTAGGCAACTCATCCTAAATTTAACAAGAATTTATCCTATGGTCACCAAGATACTTGACTTGCGTTATTTTAGGATTGAATATGTCGAATTACTCTAAATCAGTGTTGACAATTTCAACTGAAACATATAACAGCTGTCTGGTTACTATTTTTTTCATCCAAAACATGGTTGATCTTGTATGGACAATGAATGAAAAAGCCTGAAATGACTTGTATGAGAAGCATGGTACAAGGAGCCAATTGAAGTGTGTTAGTTCTTATCTATCATGACATTTATTCTAATACTTTGGCTCCGCAAATACTAATAGACATGGTATTCTGGATTTCACTTTTCTCAAGAGTGTCAAATGAGTTGTGAGATATCAAAATTTCGATGGTTTTAATACTGGCCTGCATATGCTCTTGGACAGTAATGAATAGAAGAGAAGAGGAGATTCGACAAGAATGAATTCTGCATACCATTCTCACAGCTGGTAAGATATGAGAGAAATCCAGTTCCTCAACTCTCTTTGATTCTGCTCTGGGAGTGGACAAGTTCACATCCTGTTGAACAATGAGAATAATTAGCAACGGGCATATCATCATAATCAACTCAAGGTTGAGATTTCACACACCATCACATGGTTTTCAGTGTTTTTCTTCTTAGGCGATTTCTTGGGAGGTTTTCTTGAACTCGCCTCTTGTAAGAAAAATTGTTTCAAATCAATCCATTATGATTGAGATTTTCACAACAAGTAGGGTGCCTATAAGGTGATACGGTCTCTCTTCTCTGCCATAGTTAACAGGCTTTTTTTCATTTTTCACAATGGCTGACCAAGACACATTTTCTGAGCCTTGATTCGAGACGTCAATGGTAGTTTTGGATCTGATAAAATCGTGGATATTCATTTTTCCACTCAAAATCGTTTAACCTAAAACTTGCTACAAATGTTAAAATTAATAACTAAACGCAACACCCTGTCAACTCGAAGTTAGACAACTGGAAAAGCTGTGAAAAGCCATGACTTCTAAGGGGCCATTCAAAAACCATATGGTCTGTAAGGGGTGGGTGGGTGGTCGTCCAAAACACCATATTAAACCAGATGAGGTGGGTAAGTGGTCAAGCCCAAAGCCATATGGTCAGAGCCCACCGAGGAGACTCGGTTTTTCTTCAAAATGCAACAAACAAAAGGTTATAGTAGAAGTAGATTCGATGACACTGTATCAAGAATTCAGTTGGAATAAATTACGATACAAATTGGAGCAGTCTACATTCCTCTTCTGGAAACTGTTCAATTTTTGGAAAGAAAAATCTCTGAGGGCCATTTGGCTTCTGAGGGGGTGGTTGGGTGGTTGAATGGAATGCCATATAAAACCATATGGGGGTGGGTGGGGGTGAAAAATGGCCTAAAACAAGGCCATATGGTTTGTGCACCATCCCTAACATTCATTTTCACGGTCTAATTAAATACATCAATAATATGCATTGATAATTTTGAATACAGTTTCCAATTTTCCGAGAAAAATCATGGAAAAATAGCCACTTTTGGAGCGCTGTTACGTGCTCTAACGGAAACCAGCTGGTTGTATGTAAATGTAGGAATTGTATACACCGCAGACCAAACGAGATTTGCCCTTCGGTGAGACCCTGCGAGCCCTTTAGCAATGAAGAATGCCTAATTGTTTCATTGCCCGAAATCCCAGATCACCAAATGTGTACATCAGTCCCAAACAGCGGAATTCTCTCTGCGAGCGCGCAATTCTTTGAGGGCAAAGCTCAAGAAAGTTCGTCTGCTACGTTGGACTGCTTGTTGAAGTTGTGGACTCTTTTCGACGTGTTACACATTTGAGCTTGCACAGAATCTTCAGAACCTGGGATTTTGTGAAAAATTTCAGAAAAAAATTTTCATGTCCGTATAAGTCAAATACCAGAAATCAGGTATATTTTCTCTTGTTCCTTTCTCTTTAACAAATTCTCAAAAAAAGTTTAGAAAAAAAAGATGTGCACTTTGAGATTTTTGTTTTTGACTGTTTTTCATTAATATCAATTTCGAGACTCGGTTTCAATGGACTAACTCGCTATCTCGGATTATTCCCACGCAATATCATCCATTTGATCGCCCTGAACAAGTCTCATCGCGAGAAAGTCCATTGGACCCGGATTATCTCGTTTTTTAGATGTGAAAGCGCGATTACTTTTGGAAAGGACTCGTTGCGGGTCCGATCGAAAAGATTAAAAATCTCTGAAACAAAGCGAAACTGGGCAAAACTAAAAATCATGGGTCCCTTCAATTCGTCGATTGAATTATATATCCCGTCGCCGAAGTAATCCAAGATTTGAAGTCGAATTCATTGCATGATCTCACGTGGAATCAGTCTGTGGTCAAACTACTTGTATGGTTCTTTTTAGAGTTGCAAGAAAGATTTTTTTGACAATATATTGAATGATGCCTTCAATCTTAGTCATACGGCGTACTTGTGTCAAATTTTCTGTTCATTGGGATATTTCCATCGTACACTATTCCTTATATTTCATATTCTCAGCGTATTTTGGTGTGCCGGAAGATTGTATAGTGCTTCTGTTGAAGATCTTTGACGAAACGGAGTAGGGGCTCTAGATAATCTTCAGGCATCCCAAATTTCGCTAGAAATATGAAGAAACATGAGGAGATACTCTGCAAATTTTTCGATGAAGTGGGCACATTTGAATTTTCTCGTGAAAAACAATCAGCACAAAATGAGCATGGAAGACAATAGGACAAAATCGAAAAATCCTTAAAATGTGTCTCCATCTACTCAGACATATAAGAGTTGTATTCTATCCGCCGTTCTAATGGATGAACGATACGAATTCGATTGTATGACAATTGAGGAGTCATTTCAACGTCACATTAAACCGAGGCGAGGGCTAAAGAGGGACGTATGTATAATGCAGGGTATGGACTTGGAGTAGCGAGATGGTAGTCCGAGTACTGGCGTGTAGCTAGCAAAGTCAGACTTCATATCAATCAAATCATGTTTGGGGACAAAAAGTATATAAAGCACCTCGTCCTGTTTTTGATGTAGATAAATATAAAATTTTCCCATGAGCTTTTACTCGAGAGGCTCACAATTCATCTTTTGCAATAAGGAGATACCACAGGTCTACTTAGTTTAGCTTTTAACTCTAGCATTGACTGATGTGAGAGTACAAATCTACTTATCAATTAAGTTTCCAAAATCAGGTGTGATGGTCATCCAACCAATATTATTGCATAGGTCCTAATACGAAATGTATTATAAAAATACAGAGTGCAGAAAAATATAGTAAATCACGTCGGTGTTGAATCCGTGAAGATGAAGTCGAAAATTCCCAGGAATTATCAGAACTTTCACCCTGCTGCTTGCGATTCATTATTCAAGATCTAATTATATCTCGTTTACGCAACGCGAATTAATTTCGAAGGTAGATGAATGTTGGTTCGTATTTTGCCTACAGTTGGCATCATTTCTTTGATGGAAAAAGTCTTAGCGTAACGAAAAATGTTCTCTTCGTGCTATACCACTTTGCGGAGATAACCACAAAAATATTTTGCCGTCATTGTTTTTTCGATCACATTTTGTGATTAATACGTCTTTTTGGAGTTCATTCTTGATGGGTTGTCGGTGCCATGGTTTCATGCATCGTAACTTTTAGGATTGAAATGTCAATGCTATTTCCTTCGAACCACCGATCCCACACATTCATTTCAACTCACGAGTCTACGAGCGTGAAAAATATGTCATGCTTCGTTTCACTTATAGGATAATGAATTTTCCTGCTAGCGACTGCATTGGGCGTATGGCATACGTGCATCACGTGCACAGATTCAGAGTGTACTTATCTGAATTTGATTGAATCTAGGATAATTTTCTACCTGAACAAAATACCTATCCTGCTGGAATCATCATATAGAATGTTATAATTAAGTTTCCGCAGGATTATCGTTCTCGTCAATTTTTAACGAGTATCGAGACTGATTATCGATATATGTACAGTGTTGCTTAGATACTGAGAATGAATTATTGTTGAATAAAATATTCATAGCTTAACTGTGATATGATGAGATTTTCTGGATAAATGTATATTGAAGTCAAGATAGCTGACCTATTCTCTGATCACTATGCTCTTCGCAAATTTCATCCAATTTAACCGGGAAACTCTAAATAAGACTGAACAAGTCATTTTCCCAAGCATGGCCATGCTATTAAGGGAGATTTTTGGATTTTTAAATTTTTTGACTGAGCCCAGGTAAAAGTCCTTCATGGGTTGCAGAATCCGATATTTGGCTGTATGACTTTTCTTGCGGGCTATCTAGTGTGACAACATGCTCAATCGTGAGAGAAGGAGCGGCCAATAAAGCCCCAAATGCTATCAAAGCATCTTTTGAATGTATGAGGAAACAGATCCAAATTGGACCTGTTATTGTTACCGGCGTTGATTTTTACAGGAAAAGGTGGTTCTTGGTTATGACTAACATATAATATTTTATTCGCGATAGATGATCCTGATTGAGGACTAACAAGGGGAGTTCGGAGTCTGTGGGTCCTGAAATCTCACCAGAACAGGGCGAAATAGAGCTTTGGGCAGTTTCATGCGCAGTTATCACGCCACTGTGGGTTGCAAATAGTTCCAATGGATCCGAAACTTGACATAACCTTAGATCGAGTGGTTATTCACCATGATCGATGCCCAGAGAATTTATTACCAATCAGCACCCTCGGCTATGGGGCCCAAAACAGGGCGCAATCGAGCTTTGGGGAGTAATCTGCGCAGTTATGACGCCACTGTGGGTCGCGAATAGTTCCAATGGACCCGAAACTCTACAGAACCTTAGATTAAGCGGCTATGTATCATCGAAGATGCCCAGAGGATTCATTACCAGTCAGCACCCTTGGCTATGGGGCCCATAACAGAGCGAAATCGAGCTTCGGCCAGTTATCTGCGCAGTTATGACGCCACTGTGGGTTGTAGGATGTTTCAATGGATCCGACACTCTACAGAACCTTAGATCATGCGATCATGTACCAATGTTGATGCCCAAAGAATTTCTTACCAGTCAGCACCCACGGCTATGGGGTCCAAAACAGGGTGGAATCGAGCTTTGGGCAGTTATCTGCACTGTTATGACAATACTGTGGGTTGTAGGATGTTCCGATGGACCCGGAACTCCACAAAACCCTTGATAGAATTGTCGAGTCTCATTTCCAATGCCCAGAGAATTTATTACCAGTCAGCACCCTCGGCAATGGGGCCCAAAACATGGCGAAATGGAGCTTTGAGCAGTTCTCTGCGCTGTTATGACAACACTGTGGGTTGGAGGATGTTCCGATGGACCCGAAACTCCACAGAACCTTTGATCAAGTAGTCAAGACTGATCTCCATCGCCCATAAATTTCATTACCGGTCAGCACCCTCGGCTATGGGGCCCGAAACATGTCGAAATGGAGCTTTGGCCAGTTCCCTGCGCAGGTATGACACCCCTAAGGGTCGCAAATGGTCCCAATGGATCCGAAACTCTACATAACCTTAGATTGAGTGGTTATGTCCCATCGATAATGCCCAGAAAATTCATTACTAGTCAGCATCCACGGCTATGGGGCCCAAAGCAGGGCGCAATCGAGCTTTGAGCAGTTATCTGCGCAGTTATGACGCCACTGTAGGTCGCAAATAGTTCCAATGGACCCGACACTCTACATAATCCTAGATCGAGTGGTTATCTACCTTCAATGATGCCCAGAGAACTTATTACCAGTCAGCACCCACGGCTATGGGGTCCTTAACAGGGTGAAATCGAGCTTTGGGCAGTTATCTGCGCTGTTATAACAACACCGTGGGTTGTAGGATGTTCCGATGGACTCAAAACTCCACAGGACCCTTGAGGAAGTAGTCGAGTCTCATTTTCAATGCCCTGAGACTTCATTACCCGTCAGCACCCTCGGCTATGGGGCCCAAAACATGCTGGAATGGAGCTTTGGGCAGTTATCTGCGCTGTTAAGACAACACTGTGGGTTGTAGGATGTTCCGATGGACAGGAAACTCCACAGAACCCTTGATCAAGTAGTCAAGACTCATTTCCAATGCCCATAGATTTCATTACCAGTCAGCACCCTCGGCTATGGGGCCCAAAATAAGGCGAAATGGAGCTTTGGGCAGTTCCCTGCGCAGGTATGACACCCCTAAGGGTCGCAATCAGTCTCAATGGATCCGAAACTCTACATAACTTTAGATTGAGAGGTCATGTACCATCGATGATGCCCAGAAAATTCATTACTAGTCAGTACCCTTGGCTATGGGGCCCAAAACATAGTGAGATCCAGCTTTGGGCAGTTATTTGCGTTGTTATGACAACACCGTGGGTTGTAGGATGTTCCGATGGACCCGAAACTCCACAGGACCCTTGATCAAGTAGTAGAGTCTCATTTTCAATGCCCAGAGAATTCATTACCCGTCAGCTCCCTCGTCTATGGGGCCCAAAACAGGGCGGGATCGAGCTTCGGGCAGTTCTCTGTGCAGGTATGACACCCCTAAGGGTCGCAAATGGTCCCAATGGTTCCGAAACTCGACATAACCTTAGATCGAGTGGTTATTCACCTTGACCGATGCCCACAGAACTTATTACCAATCAGCAACCTTGGCTATGGGGCCCAAAACATAGTGAAATCGAGCTTTGGGCAGTTATCTGCGCTGTTATGACAACACTTCGGGTTGTAGGATGTTCCAATGGACCTGATACCCCACAGAACCCTTGAACGAATAGTCGAGTACCATTTCCGATGCCCAGAGTATTCATCACCAGTCAGCAGCGTCGGCTATGGGGCCCGAAACAAGGTGGGATCGAGCTTCGGGCAGTTATCTGCGCAGTTATGACGCCACTGTAGGTCGCAAATAATTCCAATGGACCCAAAACGCTACATAACTTTAGATCGGGTGGTTACGTACCATCGATGATGCCCAGAGAATTTATTACCAGTCAACACCCACGGCTATGGGGCGCAAAACAGGGCGGGATCGAGCTTTGGGCAGTTATCTGCGCAGTTATGACGCCACTGTAGGTCGCAAATAGTTCCAATGGACCCAGAACTCTACATAACTTTAGATCGAGTGGTGATGTACCATCGATGATGCCCAGAAGATCCATTACTAGTCAGTACCCTTGGCTATGGGGCCCAAAACATAGTGAGATCCAGCTTTGGGCAGTTATTTGCGTTGTTATGACAACACCGTGGGTTGTAGGATGTTCCGATGGACCCGAAACTCCACAGGACCCTTGATCAAGTAGTCAAGACTCATTTCCAATGCCCATAGATTTCATTACCAGTCAGCACCCTCGGCTATGGGGCCCAAAATAAGGCGAAATGGAGCTTTGGGCAGTTCCCTGCGCAGGTATGACACCCCTAAGGGTCGCAATCAGTCCCAATGGATCCGAAACTCTACATAACTTTAGATTGAGAGGTCATGTACCATCGATGATGCCCAGAAAATTCATTACTAGTCAGTACCCTTGGCTATGGGGCCCAAAACATAGTGAGATCCAGCTTTGGGCAGTTATTTGCGTTGTTATGACAACACCGTGGGTTGTAGGATGTTCCGATGGACCCGAAACTCCACAGGACCCTTGATCAAGTAGTAGAGTCTCATTTTCAATGCCCAGAGAATTCATTACCCGTCAGCTCCCTCGTCTATGGGGCCCAAAACAGGGCGGGATCGAGCTTCGGGCAGTTCTCTGTGCAGGTATGACACCCCTAAGGGTCGCAAATGGTCCCAATGGTTCCGAAACTCGACATAACCTTAGATCGAGTGGTTATTCACCTTGACCGATGCCCACAGAACTCATTACCAATCAGCACCCTTGGCTATGGGGCCCAAAACATAGTGAAATCGAGCTTTGGGCAGTTATCTGCGCTGTTATGACAACACTTCGGGTTGTAGGATGTTCCAATGGACCTGATACCCCACAGAACCCTTGAACGAATAGTCGAGTACCATTTCCGATGCCCAGAGTATTCATCACCAGTCAGCAGCGTCGGCTATGGGGCCCGAAACAAGGTGGGATCGAGCTTCGGGCAGTTATCTGCGCAGTTATGACGCCACTGTAGGTCGCAAATAGTTCCAATGGACCCAAAACTCTACATAACTTTAGATCGAGTGGTGATGTACCATTGATGATGCCCAGAGAATTTATCACCAGTCAGCATCCACGGCTATGGGGTCCAAAACATGGCGAAATCGAGCTCCGGCCAGTTATCTGCGCAGTTATGACGCCACTGTGGGTTGTAGGATGATCCAATGGATCCGAAACTCTACAGAACCTTAAATCATACGATTATGGACCATTGATGATGCCCAAAGAATTTCTTACTAGTCAGCGCCCACGGCTATGGGGTCCAAAACTGGGTGAAATCGAGCTTTGGGCAGTTATCTTTACTGTTATGACAACAATTCGGGATGTAGGATGTTCCAATGGACCCGAAACTCCACAGAATCGTTAATCAAGTAGTCAAAACTCATTTCCGATGACCAGAGATTTTATGACCAGTCAGCACCCCCGGCTATGGGGCCCAAAACAGGGCGGGATCGAGCTTTAGGCACTAATCTGCGCTGTTATGACGCCACTGTGGGTTGTAGGATGATTCAATGGACCCGAAACTCCACAGAACCTTATATTCAGAGGTTATGTACCATTAGAGATGCCCAGAGGATTCATTTCCAGTCAGCGTCCTCGGCTATGGGGTCCAAAACATGGCGAAATGAAGCTTTGGGCCATTCCCTGCGCAGTCATGACACCCTTAAGGCCCGCAAATGGTCTCAATGGATCCGAAACTCTACATAACCTTAGATTAAGTGGTTATGTACCATCGACAATGCTCAGAAATTTCATGACTGGTCAGCACCCTTGGCTATGGGGCCCAAAACATAGTGAAGTCGAACTTTAGGAACTTATCTGCGCTGTTATGACGCCACTGTGGGTTGTAGGATGTTCCAATGGACCCGGAATTCTACCTCACCCTCGATCAGGTAGTTATGTAACTTTCCCGATGCCCAGAGTATTTATTACCAGTCAGCACCCTCGGCTATAGGGCCCAAAACAAGGCGGGGTCGAGCTTTGAGGAGTTATCTGCGCAGTTATGATGCCACTGTGGGTTGTAAGATAACCCAATGGACTCGAAGAACCTTAGATTGAGTGGTTATGTACCATTGGAGATGCCCAGCGGATTCAGTACCAGTCAGCACCCACGGCTATGGGGCCCAGAACAGGGCGAAATAGAGCTTTGGGCAGTTATATGCGCAGTTATGACGCCACTGTGGGTTGCGAATAGTTCCAATGGACGCGAAGCTCCACAGAACCTTAGATCGAAAGGTTATGTACCATCAATGATGTCCAGAGAATCTATTACCCGTCAGCACCCACGGCTAGGGGGCCCAAAACAGGGCGAAATCGAGCTTTTGGCAGTTCTCTGCGCAGGTGTGACACCCCTAAGGGTCGCAAATGGTCCCAATGGTTCCGAAACTCGACATAACCTTAGATTGAGTGGTTTCTCACCTTGATCGATGCCCAGAGGACTTATTACCAATCAGCACCTTTGGCTATGGGGCCCAAAACATAGTGAAATCGAGCTTTGGGCAGTTATCTGCGCTGTTATGACATTACTTGGGGTTGTTGGATGTTCCAATGGACCCGAAACTCCACAGAACCCTCCGACAAGTAGTCAAGTACCATTGACGATGCCCAGAGAATTAAATACCAGTCAGCGACCTCGGCTATTGGGCTCAAGACAGGGTGAGATCGAGCTTTGAGCACTTATCTGCGCTGTTATGACGCCACTGTGGGTTGTAGGATGTTCAAATGGACCCGAAACTCTACCTCACCCTTGATCAGGTGGTCATGTAACATTTCCGATGCCCAGAGTATTTATCACCAGTCAGCAGCCTCGGATGTGGGGCCCGAAACAAGGCGGAGTCGAGCTTTGAGGAGTTATCTGCGCAGTTATGATGCGACTGTGGGTTGTAAGATAACCCAACGGACCCGAAACTCCACGGAAACTCACATTGAGTGGTTAGGTTCCATCGCAGATGCTCGAGGGATACATTCCCAGTCAGCATCCACGGCTTTGGGGCCCAGAACAGGGCGAAATAGAGCTTTGGGCAGTTTCATGCGCAGTTATGACGCCACTGTGGGTTGCAAATAGTTCCAATGGATCCGAAACTCGACATAACCTTATATAAAGTGGTTATTTATCTTGATCGATGGCCAGAGAATCAATTACCAATCAGCACCCTCGGCTAAGGGGCCCAAAACATGGCGAAATTGAGCGTTGGGCAGTACTCTGCGCAGGTATGACACCCCTGTGTGTCGCAAATGATTCCAATGGACCCGACATTCTGCATAACCTTAGATCAAGTGGTTATGTACCATCGATGATGCCCAGATGACTTATTACCAATCAGCACCCTTGGCTATGGGGCCCAAAACATAGTGGAATCGAGCTTTGGGCAGTTATCTTTGCTGTTATGACAACACTTCGGGATGTAGGATGTTCCAATGGACCCGAAACTCAACAGAACCCTTGATCAAGTATTCGAGACTCATGTCCGATGCCCAGATATTCCATCCTCAGTAAGCACCCTCGGCTATGGAGCCCAAAACAGGGCGGGATCGAGCTTTGGGCAGTTCTCTGCGAAGCTGTGACACCCCTAAGGGTCGCGAAAGGTCCCAATGGATCCGAAACTCGACATAACCTTAGGTTGAGTGGTTATTCACCTTGATCGATGCCCAGAGAACTTATTACCAATCAGCACCCTTGGCTATGGGGCCCAAAACATAGTCAAATCGAGCTTTGGGCAGTTATCTGCGCTGTTATGACAACACTTGGGGTTGTTGGATGTTCCAATGGACCCGAAACTCCACAGAACCCTCAGACAAGTAGTCAAGTACCATTTCCGATGCCCAGAGAATTGAATACCAGTCAGCGACCTCGGCTATTGGGCTCAAGACAGGGTGAAATCGAGCTTTGGGCACTTATCTGCGCTGTTATGACGCCACTGTGGGTTGTAGGATGTCCAAATGGACCCGAAACTCTACCTCACCCTTGATCAGGTAGTCATGTCACATTTCCGATGCCCAGAGTATTCATTACCAGTCAGCAGCCTCGGCTATGGGGCCCGAAACAAGGCGGAGTCGAGGTTTGAGGAGTTATCTGCTCAGTTATGATGCCACTGTGGGTTGTAAAATAACCCAATGGATCCGAAACGCCACGGAACCTTAGATTGAGTGGTTATGTACCATTGGAGATGCCCAGAGGATTCATTACCAGTCAGCACCCACGGCTATGGGGCCCAGAACAGGGCGAAATAGAGCTTTGGTCAGTTATCTGCGCAATTATGACGCCACTGTGGTTTGTAAGATAATTTGATGGACCCGAAACTCTACAGAACCTGAGATCAAATGGTTATGTATCATCGATGATGTAGGGAGAACTTATTCCCAGTCAGTACCCACGTCTATGGGGCCCAAAACATGGCGAAATCGAGCTTCGGGCAGTCATCTGCGCCGTTATGATGCAAACTGTGGGTTGTAGGATTTTCCAATGGACCCGAAACTCCACAGAACCTTAGATCGAAAGGTTGTGTATCATCAATGATGCCTAGAGAATTTATTGCCAATCAGCACCCTCGGCTATGGGGCCCGAATCGAGGCGGAGTCGAGTTTTGAGGAGTTATCTGCGCAGTTATGATGCCACTGTGGGTTGAAAGATAACCCAATGGACCCGAAACTCCACAAAACCTCAGATTGAATGGTTATGTACCATTGGAGATGCCCAGGGGATTCACTTCCAGTCAGCACCCACGGCTATGGGGCCAAGACCAGGGCGAAATAGAGCTCTGGGCAGTTTCATGCGCAGTTACGACGCCACCGTGGGTTGCAAATAGTTCTAATGGATCCGAAACTCCACAGAACCTCAGATAGAAAGGTTGTGTAACATCGATGATGCCCAGAGGATTTATTACCAATCAGCAATCTCGGCTATGGGGCCCGAAACAAGGCGAAGTCGAGCTTTGAGGAGTTATCTGCGCAGTCATGATGCCACTGTGGGTTGTAAGATAACCCAATGGACCCGAAACTCCACAGAACCTCAGATTGAGTGGTCATGTACCATTGGAGATGCCCTGGGGATTCATTACCAGTCAGCACCCACGGCTATGGGGCCCAGAACAGGGCGAAATAGAGCTTTGGGCAGTTATATGCGCAGTTATGACGCCAGTGTGGGTTGCGAATGGTTCCAATGGACGCGGAGCTCCACAGAACCTCAGATCAAAAGGTTGTGTAACATCGATGATGCCCAGAGAATTTATTACCAGTCAGCACCCACGGCTAGGGGGCCAAAAACAGGGTGAATCCGAGCTTTGGGCAGTTATCTGCGCTGTTATGACAACACTGTGGGTTGTAGGATGTTCCGTTGGACCCGGATCTCCACAGAACCCTCGATCAAGTAGTCGAGTCCCATTTCCGATGCCCAGAGAATTTATTACCACTCAGCACCCTCGGCTATGGGGCCCAAAACATGGCGAAATGGAGCTTCGGGCAGTTCTTTGAGCTGTTATGACAACACTGTCGGTTGTACGATGTTCCGATGGACCCGAAACTCCACAGAACCTTTGATCAAGTAGTCAAGACTCATTCCCATTGCCCAGAGATTTCATGACCAGTCAGCACCCTCGGCTATGGGGCCCAAAACATGGCGAAATGGAGCTTTTGGCAGTTTCCTGCGCGGGTGTGTTAACCCTAAGGGTCGCAAATGGTCCCAATGGATCCGAAACTCTACATAACCTCAGATTGAGTGGTTATGTACCATCGATAATGCCCAGAAAATTCATAACTAGTTAGTACCCTTGGCTATGGGGCCCAAAACATAGTGAAATCGAGCTTTGGGCAGTTTTCTGCGCTGTTATGACATTACTTGGGGTTGTTGGATGTTCCAATGGACCCGAAACTCCACAGAACCCTCCGACAAGTAGTCAAGTACCATTGACGATGCCCAGAGAATTAAATACCAGTCAGCGACCTCGGCTATTGGGCTCAAGACAGGGTGAGATCGAGCTTTGAGCACTTATCTGCGCTGTTATGACGCCACTGTGGGTTGTAGGATGTTCAAATGGACCCGAAACTCTACCTCACCCTTGATCAGGTGGTCATGTAACATTTCCGATGCCCAGAGTATTTATTACCAGTCAGCAGCCTCGGATGTGGGGCCCGAAACAAGGCGGAGTCGAGCTTTGAGGAGTTATCTGCGCAGTTATGATGCGACTGTGGGTTGTAAGATAACCCAACGGACCCGAAACTCCACGGAAACTCACATTGAGTGGTTAGGTTCCATCGCAGATGCTCGAGGGATACATTCCCAGTCAGCATCCACGGCTTTGGGGCCCAGAACAGGGCAAAATAGAGCTTTGGGCAGTTTCATGCGCAGTTATGACGCCACTGTGGGTTGCAAATAGTTCCAATGGATCCGAAACTCGACATAACCTTATATAAAGTGGTGATTTATCTTGATCGATGGCCAGAGAATCAATTACCAATCAGCACCCTCGGCTAAGGGGCCCAAAACATGGCGAAATTGAGCGTTGGGCAGTACTCTGCGCAGGTATGACACCCCTGTGTGTCGCAAATGATTCCAATGGACCCGACATTCTGCATAACCTTAGATCAAGTGGTTATGTACCATCGATGATGCCCAGATGACTTATTACCAATCAGCACCCTTGGCTATGGGGCCCAAAACATAGTGGAATCGAGCTTTGGGCAGTTATCTTTGCTGTTATGACAACACTTCGGGATGTAGGATGTTCCAATGGACCCGAAACTCAACAGAACCCTTGATCAAGTATTCGAGACTCATGTCCGATGCCCAGATATTCCATCCTCAGTAAGCACCCTCGGCTATGGAGCCCAAAACAGGGCGGGATCGAGCTTTGGGCAGTTCTCTGCGAAGCTGTGACACCCCTAAGGGTCGCGAAAGGTCCCAATGGATCCGAAACTCGACATAACCTTAGGTTGAGTGGTTATTCACCTTGATCGATGCCCAGAGAACTTATTACCAATCAGCACCCTTGGCTATGGGGCCCAAAACATAGTCAAATCGAGCTTTGGGCAGTTATCTGCGCTGTTATGACAACACTTGGGGTTGTTGGATGTTCCAATGGACCCGAAACTCCACAGAACCCTTAGACAAGTAGTCAAGTACCATTTCCGATGCCCAGAGAATTGAATACCAGTCAGCGACCTCGGCTATTGGGCTCAAGACAGGGTGAAATTGAGCTTTGGGCAGTTATCTGCGCTGTTATGACAACACTTCGGGTTGTAGGATGTTCCAATGGACCCCAACTCCACAGAACCCTTGACCGAGTAGTCAAGTGCCATTCCCGATGCCCAGAGAATTGAATACCAGTCAGCGCCCTCGGCTTTTGGGCCCAAAACAGGGCGGGATCGAGCTTTGGGCACTAATCTGCGCTGTTATGACGCCACTGTGGGTTGTAGGATGATTCAATGGACCCGAAACTCCACAGAACCCTTGATCAAGTAGTCAAGACTCATTTCCAATGACAATAGATTTCATCACCAGTCAGCACCCTCGGCTATGGGGCCCAAAACATGGGTTATGGAGCTTTGGGCAGTTCCCTGCGCAGGTATCACACCCTTAAGGGTCGCAAATGGTCTCAATGGATCCGAAACTCTACATAACCTTAGATACAGTGTTTATGTACCATGGATGATGCCCAGACAATTCATTACCCGTCAGCACCCACGGCTAGGGGGCCCAAAACAGGGCGAAATCGAGCTTTTGGCAGTTCTCTGCGCAGGTGTGACACCCCTAAGGGTCGCAAATGGTCCCAATGGTTCCCAAACTCGACATGACCTTAGATTGAGTGGTTTTCCGTCTTGATCAATGCCCAGAGAACTTATTACCAATCAGCACCCTTGGCTATGGGGCCCAGAACATAGTGAAATCGAGCTTTGGGCAGTTATCTGCGCTGTAGTCAAGTACTCTTTCAGATGCCCAGACAATTAAATACCAGTCAGCAGCCTCGGTTATCGGGCTCAAGACACGTCGAAATCGAGCTTTGGCAACTTATCTGCGCTGTTATGACGCCACTGTGGGTTGAAGAATGTTCCAATGGACCCAAAACTCTACGGAAACCTCGATCAGGTAGTTATGTAACTTTTCCGATACCCAGAGTATTCATTACCAGTCAGCACCCTCGGCTATAGGGCCCAAAACAAGGCGGAGTCGAGCTTTGAGGAGTTATTTGCGCAGTTATGATGCCACTGTGGGTTGTAAGATAACCCAATGGACTCGAAGAACCTTAGATTGAGTGGTTATGGACCTTTGGAGAAGCCCAGCGGATTCAGTACCAGTCAGCACCCACGGCTATGGGGCCCAGAACAGGGCGAAATAGAGCTTTGGGCAGTTATATGCGCAGTTATGACGCCACCGTGGGTTGCAAATAGTTCCTACGGACCCGAAACTCCACAGAACCTTAGATTGAAAGGTTATGTATCATCGATGATGTAGAGAGAACTTATTCCCAGTCAGTACCCACGGCTATGGGGCCCAGGACAGGGCGAAATAGAGCTTTGGGCAGTTATATGCGCAGTTATGACGCCACTGTGGGTTGCGAATAATTCCAATGGACGCGGAGCTCCACAGAACCTCAGATCAAAAGGTTATGTACCATCGACGATGCCCAGAGATTTTCTTACCAGTCAGCACCCACGGCTAGGGGGCCCAAAACGGGGCGAAATCGAGCTTTTGGCAGTTATCTGCGCAGTTATGACGAAACTGTGGTTCGTAAGATAAATTGTGGGACCCGAAACTCCACAGAACCTCAGATCAAATGGTGATGTCCAATTGTTGCTGCTCAGAAAATTGATTACCAGTCAGCGTCCTCGGGTATGAGGCCCAAAACATGGCGAAATCGAGCTTCGGGCAGTTATCTGCGCAGTTATGATGCCACTGTGGGTTGTAGGATGTTCCAATGGACCCGATTTTCGACAGAACCTTAGCACAAGCGGTCATGAACCATTGGAGGTGCCCAGAGGATTCATCACCAGTCAGCACCCACGGCCATGGGGCCCAGGACAGGGCGAACTACAGCTTTGGGCAGCTGTATGCGCAGTTATGACGCCACTGTGGTTTGCAAACAGTTCCAATGGACCCGAAACTACACAGAACCTTAGATCGAAAGGATATGTACCATCGATGATGCCCAGAGAATTTATTACCAGTCAGCGCCCACGGCTAGTGGGCCCAAAACAGGGGAAATCCGAGCTTTGGGCAGTTATCTGCGCTGTTATGACAACACTGTGGGTTGTAGGATGTTCCGTTGGACCCGGATCTCCACAGAACCCTCGATCAAGTAGTCGAGTCCCATTTCCGATGCCCAGAGAATTTATTACCAGTCAGCACCCTCGGCTATGGGGCCCAAAACATGGCGAAATGCAGCTTCGGGTAGTTCTTTGAGCTGTTACGACAACACTGTGGGTTGGAGGATGTTCCGATGAACCCGAAACGACACAGAACCTTTGATCGAATAGTCGAGTCTCAATTCCGATGCCCAGATAATTCATGACCAGTCAGCACCCTCGGCTATGGGGCCCGAAACATGGCGAAATGGAGCTTTGGGCAGTTTCCTGCGCGGGTATGTTAACCCTGAGGGTCGCAAATGGTCCCAATGGATCCGAAACTCTACATAAACTCAGATTGAGTGGTTATGTACCATCGATGATGCCCAGAAAATTCATAACTAGTTAGTACCCTTGGCTATGGGGCCCAAAACATAGTGAAATCGAGCTTTGGGCAGTTATCTGCGCTGTTATGACAACACTTGGGGTTGTTGGATGTTCCAATGGACCCGAAACTCCACAGAACCCTCAGACAAGTAGTCAAGTACCATTTCCGATGCCCAGAGAATTGAATACCAGTCAGCGACCTCGGCTATTGGGCTCAAGACAGGGTGAAATCGAGCTTTGGGCACTTATCTGCGCTGTTATGACGCCACTGTGGGTTGTAGGATGTCCAAATGGACCCGAAACTCTACCTCACCCTTGATCAGGTAGTCATGTCACATTTCCGATGCCCAGAGTATTCATTACCAGTCAGCAGCCTCGGCTATGGGGCCCGAAACAAGGCGGAGTCGAGGTTTGAGGAGTTATCTGCTCAGTTATGATGCCACTGTGGGTTGTAAAATAACCCAATGGATCCGAAACGCCACGGAACCTTAGATTGAGTGGTTATGTACCATTGGAGATGCCCAGAGGATTCATTACCAGTCAGCACCCACGGCTATGGGGCCCAGAACAGGGCGAAATAGAGCTTTGGTCAGTTATCTGCGCAATTATGACGCCACTGTGGTTTGTAAGATAATTTGATGGACCCGAAACTCTACAGAACCTGAGATCAAATGGTTATGTATCATCGATGATGTAGGGAGAACTTATTCCCAGTCAGTACCCACGTCTATGGGGCCCAAAACATGGCGAAATCGAGCTTCGGGCAGTCATCTGCGCCGTTATGATGCCACTGTGGGTTGTAGGATTTTCCAATGGACCCGAAACTCCACAGAACCTTAGATCAAAAGGTTGTGTATCATCAATGATGCCTAGAGAATTTATTGCCAATCAGCAGCCTCGGCTATGGGGCCCGAATCGAGGCGGAGTCGAGTTTTGAGGAGTTATCTGCGCAGTTATGATGCCACTGTGGGTTGAAAGATAACCCAATGGACCCGAAACTCCACAAAACCTCAGATTGAATGGTTATGTACCATTGGAGATGCCCAGGGGATTCACTTCCAGTCAGCACCCACGGCTATGGGGCCAAGACCAGGGCGAAATAGAGCTCTGGGCAGTTTCATGCGCAGTTACGACGCCACCGTGGGTTGCAAATAGTTCTAATGGATCCGAAACTCCACAGAACCTCAGATAGAAAGGTTGTGTAACATCGATGATGCCCAGAGGATTTATTACCAATCAGCAATCTCGGCTATGGGGCCCGAAACAAGGCGAAGTCGAGCTTTGAGGAGTTATCTGCGCAGTCATGATGCCACTGTGGGTTGTAAGATAACCCAATGGACCCGAAAGTCCACAGAACCTCAGATTGAGTGGTCATGTACCATTGGAGATGCCCTGGGGATTCATTACCAGTCAGCACCCACGGCTATGGGGCCCAGAACAGGGCGAAATAGAGCTTTGGGCAGTTATATGCGCAGTTATGACGCCACTGTGGGTTGCGAATGGTTCCAATGGACGCGGAGCTCCACAGAACCTCAGATCACAAGGTTGTGTAACATCGATGATGCCCAGAGAATTTATTACCAGTCAGCACCCACGGCTAGGGGGCCAAAAACAGGGTGAATCCGAGCTTTGGGCAGTTATCTGCGCTGTTATGACAACACTGTGGGTTGTAGGATGTTCCGTTGGACCCGGATCTCCACAGAACCCTCGATCAAGTAGTCGAGTCCCATTTCCGATGCCCAGAGAATTTATTACCACTCAGCACCCTCGGCTATGGGGCCCAAAACATGGCGAAATGGAGCTTCGGGCAGTTCTTTGAGCTGTTATGACAACACTGTCGGTTGTACGATGTTCCGATGGACCCGAAACTCCACAGAACCTTTGATCAAGTAGTCAAGACTCATTCCCATTGCCCAGAGATTTCATGACCAGTCAGCACCCTCGGCTATGGGGCCCAAAACATGGCGAAATGGAGCTTTTGGCAGTTTCCTGCGCGGGTATGTTAACCCTAAGGGTCGCAAATGGTCCCAATGGATCCGAAACTCTACATAACCTCAGATTGAGTGGTTATGTACCATCGATAATGCCCAGAAAATTCATAACTAGTTAGTACCCTTGGCTATGGGGCCCAAAACATAGTGAAATCGAGCTTTGGGCAGTTTTCTGCGCTGTTATGACAACACTTGGGGTTGTTGGGTGTTCCAATGGACCCGAAACTCCACAGAACCCTCAGACAAGTAGTCAAGTACCATTTCCGATGCCCAGAGAATTGAATACCAGTTAGCGACCTCGGCTATTGGGCTCAAGACAGGGTGAAATCGAGCTTTGGGCACTTATCTGCGCTGTTATGACGCCACTGTGGGTTGTAGGATGTTCAAATGGACCCGAAACTCTACCTCACCCTTGATCAGGTATTCATGTAACATTTCCGATGCCCAGGGGATTCATTACCAGTCAGCACCCACGGCTATGGGGCCCAGAACAGGGCGAAATAGAGCTTTGGTCAGTTATCTGCGCAGTTATGACGCCACTGTGGTTTGTAAGATAATTTGATGGACCCGAAACTCTACAGAACCTGAGATCAAATGGTTATGTCCAATTGGTGATGCTCAGAGATTTGATTACCAGTCAGCGTCTGCGGCTATGAGGCCCAAAACATGGCGAAATCGAGCTTCGGGAAGTCATCTGCGCAGTTATGATGCCACTGTTGGTTGTAGGATTTCCCAATGGACCCGAAACTCCACAGAACCTTAGATCAAAAAGTTGTGTAACATCAATGATGCCTAGAGAATTTATTGCCAATCAGCACCCTCGGCTATGGGGCCCGAAATAAGGCGGAGTCGAGCTTCGAGGAGTTATCTGCGCAGTTATGATGCCACTGTGGGTTGTAAGATAACCCAATGGACCCGAAACTCCACAGAATCTTAGATTGAGTGGTTATGTACCATTGGAGATGCTCAGGGGATTCATTACCAGTCAGCACCCACGGCTATGGGGCCCAGAACAGGGCGAAATAGAGCTTTGGGCAGTTTCATGCGCAGTTACGACGCCACTGTGGGTTGCAAATAGTTCCAAGGGACCCGAAACTCCACAGAACCTCAGATCAAAAGGTTGTGTTACATCGATGATGCCCAGAGAATTTATCACCAATCAGCACCCTCGGCTATGGGGCCCAAAACATGGCGAAATGGAGCGTTGGGCAGTTCTCTATGCAGGTATGACACCCCTGTGTGTCGCAAATAATTCCAATGGACCCGAAACTCTGCATAACCTTGGATCGAGTGGTTATGTACCTCCAATAATACCCAGAGAACTTATTACCAATCAGCACCCTTGGCTATGGGGCCCGAAACATGGCGAAATCGAGCTTCGGCCAGTTATCTGCGCAGTTATGACGCCACTTTGGGTTGTAGGATAATCCAATGGATCCGAAACTCTACAGAACTTCAGATCATGCGATCATGTACCATTGATGATGCCCAAAGAGTTTCTTACCAGTCAGCACCCACGGCTATGGGGCCCAAAACATGGTGAAATGGAGATTTGGCCAGTTATCTGCGCTGTTAAGACAACACTGTGGGTCGTAGGATGATCCAACCCGAAACTCCACAGAACCCTTGAAAGAGTAGTCAAGTACCATTTCTGATGCCCAGAGAATTAAGGCCAGTCCGTAGTGCTTACACTTGCTCACTACTCCATAGATGGCGCCACGGTGATTTGCAAAGCGTAATTCCAACAATATTCAATTTCTACATAGCTGCAAACACTTTTTGGACTAGATCATTGAGTCAGCGCGCTCCCCAATGAAATGTCCAATCATTTGAGCTTGGTCGCGTCTCAAAACTCGCGGTATATCTTGCGAGATTTGGAAAATGGCAAAGTGCATAACAGCGTGGTTCTTACGATGTGGCAGCGACAGATCAAGATTGCGGTTTTCCGAATCCTGCAAAATATACCACGAGTTCTGAGACGCAACAAAGCTCAAATGATTGGAAATTTCATTGGGAAGCGCGCTGACTCGATGATTTCATTCGAAAAGTGTTTGCAATTATTTAAAAATTATATATTGTTTGAAAACCTGCAAGAACTCCGGTGCGTGTCTGGTTGCAGTATTGCGGGGACTACGGACTGGCCTTGAATGCCAGTCAGCACCCTCGGCTATTGGGCTCAAGACAGGGTGAAATCGAGCTTTGGGCACCAATCTGCGCTGTTATGACGCCACTGTGGGTTGTAGGATGATCCAATGGACTCGAAACTCAACAGAACCCTTGATCAGGTAGTCATGTAACATTTCCGATGCCCAGAGTATTCGTTACCAGTGAGCAGCTTCGGCTATGGAGCCCGAAACAAGGCGGAGTCGAGCTTCGAGGAGTTATCTGCGCAGTTATGATGCCACTGTGGGTTGTAAGATAACCCAATGGACCCGAAACTCCACAGAACCTCGGATTGAGTTGTTAGGTACCATCGCAGATGCCCAGAGAATTTATTACCAATCAGCACCCTCGGCTATGGGGCCCAAAACATGGGGAAATGGAGCGTTGGGCAGTTCTCTGCGCAGGTATGACACCCCTGTGTGTCGCGAATAATTCCAATGGACCCGAAACTCTGCAGAACCTTAGATCAAAAGGTTGTACATTGATTGAAATACCAGTCAGCACCCTCGGCTATTGGGCTCAAGACAGGGTGAAATCGAGCTTTGAGCACTAATCTGCGCTGTTATGACGCCACTGTGGGTTGTAGGAAGTTCCAATAGACTCGAAACTGTACAGAACCCTTGATCAGGTCATGGGCTATTTCCGATGCCCAGAGTATTCAATAACACTCAGCAGCTTCGGTTATGGGGCCCGAAACAAGGCGGAGTCGAGCTTTGAGGAGTTATCTGCGCTGTTAAGATGCCACCGTGGGTTGTAAGATATGCCAATGGACCCGAAACTCCACAGAACCTTAGATTGAGTTGTTATGTATCATCGATGATGCCCAGAGAACCTATTACCAATCAGCACCCTCGTCTATGGGGCCCAAAACATGGCGAAATGAAGCGTTGGGCAGTTCTCTGCGCAGGTACGACGCCTTTGTTGGTTGCAAATAGTTCCAATAGACCCGAAACTCCACAGAACCTTAGATCAAAAAGTTGTGTAACATCGATGATGCCCAGAGAATTTATTACCATTCAGCACCCTCGGCTATGGGGCCCAAAACATGGCGAAATGGAGCGTTGGGCACTTCTTGCGCAGGTATGACACCCCTGTGTGTCGCAAATAATTCCAATGGACCCGAAACTCTGCAGAACCTCAGATCAAAAGGTTGTGTAACATCGATGGTGCCCAGAGAACTCATTACCAATCAGCACCCACGGCTATGGGGCACAAAACAGGGCGAAATCGAGCTTCGGCCAGTTATCTGCGCAGTTATGACGCCACTGTGGGTTGTAGGATGATCCAATGGACCCGAATTTTCCCAGAACCTTAGAACAAGCGGTTATTTACCATTGGAGATGCCCAGAGGATTCATTACCAGTCAGCACCCACGGCCATGGGGCCCAGAACAGGGCGAAATAGAGCTTTGGTCAGTTATCTGCGCAGTTATGACGCCACTGTGGTTTGTAAGATAATTTGATGGACCCGAAACTCTACAGAACCTGAGATCAAATGGTTATGTCCAATTGGTGATGCTCAGAGATTTGATTACCAGTCAGCGTCTGCGGCTATGAGGCCCAAAAGATGGCGAAATCGAGCTTCGATCAGTCATCTGCGCAGTTATGATGCCACTGTTGGTTGTAGGATTTCCCAATGGACCCGAAACTCCACAGAACCTTAGATCAAAAAGTTGTGTAACATCAATGATGCCTAGAGAATTTATTGCCAATCAGCACCCTCGGCTATGGGGCCCGAAATAAGGCGGAGTCGAGCTTCGAGGAGTTATCTGCGCAGTTATGATGCCACTGTGGGTTGTAAGATAACCCAATGGACCCGAAACTCCACAGAACCTTAGATTGAGTGGTTATGTACCATTGGAGATGCTCAGGGGATTCATTACCAGTCAGCACCCACGGCTATGGGTCCCAGAACAGGGCGAAATAGAGCTTTGGGCAGTTTCATGCGCAGTTACGACGCCACTGTGGGTTGCAAATAGTTCCAAAGGACCCGAAACTCCACAGAACCTCAGATCAAAAGGTTGTGTAACATCGATGATGCCCAGAGAATTTATCACCAATCAGCACCCTCGGCTATGGGGCCCAAAACATGGCGAAATGGAGCGTTGGGCAGTTCTCTATGCAGGTATGACACTCCTGTGTGTCGCAAATAGTTCCAATGGACCCGAAACTCTGCATAACCTTGGATCGAGTGGTTATGTACCTCCAATAATACCCAGAGAACTTATTACCAATCAGCACCCTTGGCTATGGGGCCCGAAACATGGCGAAATCGAGCTTCGGCCAGTTATCTGCGCAGTTATGACGCCACTTTGGGTTGTAGGATAATCCAATGAATCCGAAACTCTATAGAACTTCAGATCATGCGATCATGTACCATTGATGATGCCCAAAGAGTTTCTTACCAGTCAGCACCCACGGCTATGGGGCCCAAAACATGGTGAAACGGAGATTTGGCCAGTTATCTGCGCTGTTAAGACAACACTGTGGGTCGTAGGATGATCCAACCCGAAACTCCACAGAACCCTTGAAAGAGTAGTCAAGTACCATTTCTGATGCCCAGAGAATTAAGGCCAGTCCGTAGTGCTTACACTTGCCTACTACTCCATAGATGGCGCCACGGTGATTTGCAAAGCGTAATTCCAACAATATTCAATTTCTACATAGCTGCAAACACTTTTTGGACTAGATCATTGAGTCAGCGCGCTCCCCAATGAAATGTCCAATCATTTGAGCTTGGTCGCGTCTCAAAACTCGCGGTATATCTTGCGAGATTTGGAAAATGGCAAAGTGCATAACAGCGTGGTTCTTACGATGTGGCAGCGACAGATCAAGATTGCGGTTTTCCGAATCCTGCAAAATATACCACGAGTTCTGAGACGCAACAAAGCTCAAATGATTGGAAATTTCATTGGGAAGCGCGCTGACTCGATGATTTCATTCGAGAAGTGTTTGCAATTATTTAAAAATTATATATCGTTCGAAAACCTGCAAGAACTCCGGTGCGTGTCTGGTTGCAGTATTGCGGGGACTACGGACTGGCCTTAAATGCCAGTCAGCACCCTCGGCTATTGGGCTCAAGACAGGGTGAAATCGAGCTTTGGGCACTAATCTGCGCTGTTATGACGCCACTGTGGGTTGTAGGATGATCCAATGGACTCGAAACTCCACAGAACCTTAGATTGAGTTGTTATGTATCATCGATGATGCCCAGAGAACCTATTACCATTCAGCACCCTCGGCTATGGGGCCCAAAACATGGCGAAATGGAGCGTTGAGCAGTTCTTGCGCAGGTATGACACCCCTGTGTGTCGCAAATAATTCCAATGGACCCGAAACTCTGCAGAACCTCAGATCAAAAGGTTGTGTAACATCGATGGTGCCCAGAGAACTCATTACCAATCAGCACCCACGGCTATGGGGCACAAAACAGGGCGAAATCGAGCTTTGGGCAGTTATCTGCGCAGTTATGACGCCACTGTGGGTTGTAGGATGATCCAATGGACTCGAAACTCCACAGAACCTTAGATTGAGTTGTTATGTATCATCGATGATGCCCAGAGAACCTATTACCATTCAGCACCCTCGGCTATGGGGCCCAAAACATGGCGAAATGGAGCGTTGAGCAGTTCTTGCGCAGGTATGACACCCCTGTGTGTCGCAAATAATTCCAATGGACCCGAAACTCTGCAGAACCTCAGATCAAAAGGTTGTGTAACATCGATGGTGCCCAGAGAACTCATTACCAATCAGCACCCACGGCTATGGGGCACAAAACAGGGCGAAATCGAGCTTTGGGCAGTTATCTGCGCAGTTATGACGCCACTGTGGGTTGTAGGATGTTCCAATGGACCCGAATTTTCACAGAACCTTAGAACAAGCGGTTATGTACCATTGGAGATGCCCAGAGGATTCATTACCAGTCAGCACCCACGGCCATGGGGCCCAGGACAGGGCGAAATAGAGCCTTGGGCAGTTATATGCGCAGTTATGACGCCACTGTGGGTTGCAAACAGTTCCAATGGACCCGAAACTCCACAGAACCTTAGATCGAAAATTTATGTACCATCAATGATGCCCAGAGAATTTATTCCCAGTCAGCACCCACGGCTAGGGGGCCCAAAACAGGGCGAAATCGAGCTTTGGTCAGTTATCTGCGCAGTTATGACGCCACTGTGGTTTGTAAGATAATTTGATGGACCCGAAACTCTACAGAACCTGAGATCGAATGGTCACGTCCAATTGGTGATTCTCAGAGATTTGATTACCAGTCGCTGACTATGGGGCCCAAAACATGGCGAAATCGAGCTTCGGCCAGTTATCTGCGCAGTTATGACGCCACTTTGGGTTGTAGGATAATCCAATGGATCCGAAACTCTACAGAACCTCAGATCATGCGATCATGTACCATTGATGATGCACAAAGAGTTTCTTACCAGTCAGCACCCACGGCTATGGGGCCCAAAACATGGTGAAATGGAGATTTGGCCAGTTATCTGCGCTGTTAAGACAACACTCTGGGTTGTAGGATGTTCCAATGAACCCGAAACTCCACAGAACCCTCGAACGAGTAGTCAAGTGCCATTCCCGATGCCCAGAGATTTAAGGCCAGTCCGTAGTGCTTACACTTGCTCACTACTCCATAGATGGTGCCACGGTGATTTGCATAGTGTAATTCCAACAATATTTAATTTCTACATAGCTGCAAACACTTTTTGGACCAGATCATTGAGTCAGCGCGCTCCCCAATGAAATGTCCAATCATTTGAGCTTGGTCGCGTCTCAAAACTCGCGGTATATCTTGCGAGATTTGGAAAATGGCAAAGTGCATAACAGCGTGGTTCTTACGATGCGGCAGCGACAGCTCAAGATTGCGGTTTTTCAAATCCTGCAAAATATACCACGAGTTTTGAGACGCAACGAAGCTCAAATGATTGGAAATTTCATTGGGAAGCGCGCTGACTCGATGATTTCATTCGAAAAGTGTTTGCATTTATCTAAAGATTATACATTGTTTGAAAACCTGCATGAACTCCGGTGCGTGTCTGGTTGCAGTATCGCGGGGACTACGGACTGGCCTTAAATGCCAGTCAGCACCCTCGGCTATTGGGCTCAAGACAGGGTGAAATCGAGCTTTGGGCACTAATCTGCGCTGTTATGACGTTACTGTGGGTTGTAGGATGATCCAATGGACTCGAAACTCTACAGAACCCTTAATCAGGTAGTCATGTAAGATTTCGATGCCCAGAGTATTCATTACCAGTCAGCAGCTTCGGCTATGGAGCCCGAAACAAGGCGGAGTCAAGCTTCGAGGAGTTATCTGCGCAGTTATGATGCCACTGTGGGTTGTAAGATAACCCAATGGACCCGAAACTCCACAGAACCTTGGATTGAGTTGTTATGTATCATCGATGATGCCCAGAGAACTTATCACCAATCAGCACCCTCGGCTATGGGGCCCAAAACATGGCGAAATGGAGCGTTGGGCAGTTCTCTGCGCAGGTATGACACCTCTGTGTGTCGCAAATAATTCCAATGGACCCGAAACTCTGCAGAACCTCAGATCAAAAGGTTGTTCATTGATGATGCCCAGAGAACTTATTACCACTCAGCACCCACGGCTATGGGGCACGAAACAGGGAAAAATCGAGCTTTGGGCAGTTATCTGCGCAGTTATGACGCCACTGTGAGTTGCAGGATTTTCCAATTGACCCGAAACTCGACAGGATCTCAGAGCAAGTGGTTATGGACTATTAGTCATGCCCAGAGAAAATATTACCAATCAAGCTATCTCGGCTATGGGACCCAAAACAGGGCGGAGTCGAGCTTTGAGGAGTTATCTGCGCAGTTATGACGCAACTGTGGGTTGTAAGATACTCCAATAGCCCCGAAACTCTACAGAATCTTAGATCAAGTAGTTATATACCATTCGTGATGCCCAGAGAATCCATTACCAGTCAAACCGTTGGATTATCTTACAACCCACAATGGGGTCATAACTGCGCAGGTAACTGCACAAAGCTCAATTTCGCCGTGTTTTGGGCCCCATAGCCGAGGGCGCTGACTGGTAATAAATCCTCTGGGCGTCATCGATGATACATAACCACTTGATCTAAGATGCTGTAGAGTTTTGGGTCCATTGGATTATCTTACAACCCACAGTGGCGTCATAACTGCTCTAAAGCGCGATTTCGCCCTATTTTGGGCCCGATAGCCGAGGGTGGTAACTGGTAATAAATTTTCTGTGCATCGAAAATGGTATGTGACTATCTGAGCCAGGGTTCTGTAGAGTTTCGGTTCCGTTGGAACATCCTACAACCCACAATGTTGTCATAACGGCGCAGATGACTGCCCAAAGCTCGATTTCGCCCTGTTTTGGGCTCGAAAGCCGAGGGTGCCAACTGGTAAAAAATCCTCTGGGCATCGCAAGTGGTGTGTGAGTACCTGATCCAGGGTTTTGTAGAGTTTCGGGTCCATTGAAACTGTTTGCAACCCACAGGGGTGTCATAACTGCGCAGATAACTGCCCAAAGTTCGATCTCGCCATGTTTTGGGCCTCATAGCCGAAGGTGCTGACTGGTTCTGAATTCCCTCAGTATCACCAATGGTACATTTTTTCTCATTTTTTTTTTATTTGGTTATTCAATGACGCTTTTGAGCACTAATGCGCTATTCAGCGTCTAAACCAATGGTACATTATCACTCGATCTAAGTCTCTGTAGAGTTTCGGGTCCATTGGAACATCCTACAACCCACAGTGGCGTCATAACTGCGCAGATAACTGCTCAAAGCTCAATCTCGCCCTATCTTGGGCCCGATAGCCGAGAGTCGTAACTGGTCATTAATTCTCTGGGCATCAGGAATGGTACGTGACTATCTGAGCCAGGGTTCTGTAGAGTTTCGGTTCCGTTGGAACATCCTACAACCTACAATGGCGTCATAACTGCGCAGGTAACTGCCCAAAGCTCGATTTCGCCCTGTTTGGGCCCCATAGCCGTGGGTGCTGACTGGTAATAAATTCTCTGGGCATCATTCATGGTACATTATCACTTGATCTAAGGTTCTGTAGAGTTGCGAGTCCATTGGATCATCCTTCACCCCACAGTGGCGTCATAACTGCGCAGATAACTGCTCAAAGCTTGTAAGGGTACAAATATGGGCTCTGGATCTAGGGAGAGAGCCGGAGCATAATGATTCTAGAGGGATACCTCGATAGAGGTGTACCTATACTCATGCAATAATAATGGGCTTCTAGGATGATCAATTGGTTTTATTTCTCCATCAAATTTTACCCATCCTCGGGTACTTAGGCCCTTGGACGAAATGAAATATGATGAGAGAAATTTTATGACTTTAGAAGGTGAATGGAGTGGGTACTTAGGGTCACTCGCATATCATCCTTAGAAAGTCACCCGATTTGGATATCGCAGATATACACAGATGGGGGTGGTGGGTACTAAGGGCCCCCGACCCACCAATCTTAGATATCTGCGTAGAATTTGGATGAGACGTCTGATTTTTCGTTAGGACGGGTACTTAGGGCCGTTCCTCCACCCAAATCGCGTCTCTGAGCTGCATCGAGATTCTACAAATTTTGAATCCACATTGAAACTCCAGATATATGGAAACCGAATAGCATTTATTCAAAATCTCATATACATCAGCACAGCAATAGCCAAGAGACCAAGCTGGATACAGCTCTGATTTCCAACTGAGCATAAGCCGGTCTCAATGGCCTGATGAGCCTATATTTATACCCTGTCTTTTGGCTGTACAATATATCTGTATAGTATGGTAGATGAACGTATAGATTATCGATCATTCGAAGAATTACTATTCCATTGAAAAAATAATACAAATGGAGCAATCTTGCAAAATCTGCATACATAATTCGATTCTTCATCTCTAAAGGGAATGAATTTAACGCAGAAGTTACATAGACTTCTTTTTTCATTCATTGCCAAAAACGAAAAGATAAATTCTTAGAACTTCCTAGAAACACGTGGCTTTTCATCTATTTTGAAACTTGATAAAAATTAGCCAAAAGTTTTAGTTCTCAAGATACTAGGCTATTTCCCCCTCGATACTTTCATGTCGAAATAGGCTATTCCTCTCACAAACTCAGTTTACAATAGATATTTTCAGTATCCACAACCTATCTAATTTGGAGCTTATTTTCTTTTGAATAGGGAACTTTGAGTGAGATTTCGTTTCTTAGAATATTGACGGAATCATGTACCGAAAAAATGTAACAAAGAAGTTCATTCTCGCTTTTTTACAAGAACATTTTGTTTGCAAAATAAAATAAACGTTCAAAGTTAATTTGTTCTGAAAAGTGACTATATACATCTTATAGCTCAGAAAATGAGCTCCATCATAACAAAAGGTTCAGTTCGAGTTTCGGTTCCATTGGTACATCCTAGAACCCACAATGGCGTCATAACAGCGCAGATAACTGCCCAAAGCTCGATTTCGCCGTGTTTTGGGCCCCATAGCCGAGGGCGCTGACTGGTAAAAAAATCTCTGGGCATTGGAAAAGAGTCTCAATTCTTCGATCAAGGGTTCTGTGGAGTTTCGGTTCCATTGGAACATCCTACAACCCACAATGGCGTCATAACAGCGCAGACAACTGCCCAAAGCTCGATTTTCCCCCGTTTTGGGCCTCATAGCCGAGGGTGCTGACTGGTAATGAATTTTCTGAGCATCACCAATAGTACATCATCACTTAATCTAAGCTTCTGTAGAGTTTCGGGTCCATTGGAACATCCTACGACCCACAGTGGCGTCATAACAGCGCAGATAACTGCCCAAACCTCGATTTCGCCATGTTTTCGGCCCCATAGCCGAGGGTGCTGACTGGTCATAAATTCTCTGGGCATCTTCTATGGTACATGACCACTTGATCCAAGGTTATGTAGAGTTTCGGGTCCATTTGAACATCCTACAACTCACAGGGTTGTCATAACTGCGCAGATAACTGCCCGAAGCTCGATTCCGACATGAATTGGGTCCCATAGCTGAGGGTGCTGACTGGTAATAAATTCTCTGGGCATCATCAATGATACATAACCACTTGATCTGAGGTTCTGTAGAGTTTCGGGTCCATTGGATTATCTTACATCCCACAGTGGCGTCATAACTGCGCAGGTAACTGCTCAAAGCTCGATTTCGCCATGTTTTGGGCCCCATAGCCGAGGGCGCTGACTGGTAATAAATCCTTTGGGCATCATCGATGGTTTATAACCACTTGATCTAAGGTTTCTGAAAGTAACGGAACCATTGGGACCTTCAACAACCCGAAAAGGCGTCATAACTGCGCGGAACATGCTCAAAGCTGGATTCCGCCCCGTTTTGGGCCCCATAGCCGAGGGTGCTGGCTGGTAATGAATTCTTTGGTCTCAGTCGATGGTACCTAATCACTTAATCTGAGGTTTCTCAGAGTTTCGGGTCCATTGGGACTCTCTCCGATCTTCAGTGACGTCTCTACTGCGACTATAATAACTCTAAGCAGGGTCTCTCCTGTTTTGAGCCCCATGATCGAGTTGGCTGATTCGTTATCGATTCCCTATTATCTCTGAATACTTATGTGTATCCAGCTCATCGTCAGACAGGTTTCCGTATGCGATAGAATTTTTTCATTCGCACGTTATTGTTCAGAGGTAGCTCAGCCTATAATATATCTCTCATCCCGCCCCGCTCCAGCTCTTGTCCAGCCTCGGGCCCAAATATCGGTTTCTCCATGGTCCCGGGACTATCTCGACTATACCTTTCGAGAGTAATAAAAAAGTAATAAAATCCCGTGTAGTTTTGAGTGTCCTCGAAGCTTCGCCTGTATATGGTGTTCGCTAGCGTAAGCTTACGCTAGCGAAACCCGTCATATTTAGGCTGAATCATATCACACGCATATTTTGAGGACATATTCTGAGAGTAATGAAAAAGTAATAAAAAATGAGCCATTGCACATTCCCGTACGATCTTTCCCCGGCCACGTGTTCGCTAGCGTAAGCTTCCGCTAGCGAAAACTCTCGTATCTCGGGCCCATGACCGGTAATAAATTGCTTTCTTTGGTTATCAATCAGTAATAAAAAAGTAATAAGGAGTGAAATTGGTTTGGGACCGATTTGTGAGTTAGTGTTCGCTAGCTTCAGGTACCCAAAAATGCACACACTTTTGACAGTAAAACCGATGCCAGGCTCGTTTTCTTAATGATATTTCACGTCGAAAACTTCCTTCCATTCACAATTTTGATAGTCTCTAGGAAGCTACAAAAGTCAAAAACCAAAGTCGGGATCGAATTCTGCGTAAAATCTTACTCAAGCAAAAACAACCAACAAAGTTAATGAAATTACACAGCATCTATACACTGTAAAAGATTCTTCCGAAACACTCCAACCGGCTGGTTGAATTGGAAAGTCAACCAGTCTGATCAAAAATCCAACCAGTTTGGTTGAATATTCGACCAATGTGGATTATCGCAATCTCTCCGTGCGGCTGCTGTTTATCAGGTTGCCTACGTGTTAGGGATACAATATTATAGATGGTCATATGGGTTAATAAGGATGGATGGAGGGGTGGACTGATGAATGATACATGGATGGCCGATGGATGGAACATACATGCGGTCGATGAATCTGTCGAGTAATGGATGGTGGGATAACGGATGGATGTAGGGATGGAGTAATCGATGATGGGTGGATTATGGACGGTTACATGATGGTTGGATGGTCAAAGGATAGTCGATGATCGGATTGATGGTTGGATGAATAATGGGTGGACGAATGATGGGTTGATAGGAAGATGAATGGGTGATGGTTCATCCATCCGCATATTTACCAATCCATCCACCGATCACCCATCCACCCATCATCCATCCATCCATTCATCCATCCATCCATTCATCCATCCATCCATTCATCCATCTCGGAATGTAATTGCTTGGTCGAAAATTCAACCAGTTGGTGGAATGAAAATTCTCAAGCATTCTGGTCAAAAATTTAACCAATTCGTTGCTTGTTCAACCAATGCGGTTAAATATTCAATCAGCTGGTTGAAAGGTTACTTGATAATTCTACCATTTTTTCACAGTGTAAGCTTATACGGTGCCCAAAATGTTCGGTCTTCTGCTCACGTTGCCTTCCAGCGCAACAACGCTGCTGAAGATTGTGAAAATGCATTTCCCACGTGAAAGGATTAGAGTTTTATACTGCCCTCATATTTGACCTATCTTGTTACCATCTTGGCCCAGGAGGTGAGTAACTCACCCAGAGAATTACAGCAAATCTGAGGATTCTTCCAGCCTCTTAGGGGCTACACAATTTTTGATAAAATACGTTATCCACAAGAATTTGATCACACAAACGACCCCGGGACCATCACTCTTTCTGTCATAGGTCTGTATGCTCCTCTAAAACGAAAAAGGTTGTGACGCCATAGGTGATTGCCCTTGTTGCACGGTGCGTCGGAAAGCCGGGAAAGTCGAGGGTGAAGGGACTTGGGAAATTCCTCCGGGACTGTTTTCTAGGTACCTTCACGGTCATTTTCCCGGAAGAATCAAGAAAATACGTCGATGGAATTTGGAATGAAGTCGATTTTTTCATTTTGAATCAGAAATTCAATTTTCACGTAATTTCGTTAAACTTGTCCTTTTTGATCCTCATTGAAAGCTTCGTAAAGTTGTTCACAAGCATTGAAAAGAATATTTTTCTTGTTTAAAATCGTCTGATCTTCCAGAATTTGTAGTCAAAATTTACCTACGACTAAGCCCGGAAGACTTGATTACTCTGCATTCAATCCAGAAGAATACGTTTGGCCTTTAATATGGCCTCGATTACGGAAGAGGATCATTGAAAATTTGTTTATCCGTGCAAAATGAATCCAATGTTACCCAACAACCTGAGTCAAAAAAAGTCAGACGGGGTCTCTCGAAACAATTTCTAGACTCTGGAGTGAGAAAGTTATTCATTCTGGGGTTAGTAGAGAATTGTCAAGAGAATTACGAGAACATCGCCAAGTTATGGGATTTGATCGGGTTGAATAAAGCTCCTGGAAAATATTCTGTTGATTTAAAAGTGGCTAATTTGATCGCTGGTATAATAGGACTGTAGGACCGTCAAACTTGGGCGAGATGGCGTGACAGCGCGAACGTGGCTCGCTCGTACACAACTATGCGCGTGAATATGTATGCGTGCGTGCGTGGAGGAATCCATGTGAGCTGTGTCGGGGTAGGTTAGGCCAACAGCAGACGCAGCTAGCAGCAGTCTGGCATCATATCGATCACACGCGCCGTTCAGATTATCGTGTTTATATATCTATACATATCAAAGCCATGAAACGCGCGTGTATTTGATATGAATTTACCTAAGGAGAAAGAGGCCGAGTATGGCAAGTTGACTGTGAAGCAGTTAAAAGATCGACTGGCTACTATTGGAGCTAAACTCGGAGGAAGGAAGAAGGAGTTGATCGAGAGGTGAGTTCTGATTCCGGCCATGCATAGCTCTATGTGCTCCAAAACAGATTTATGCACCGGTGCCTCGGTACATTCATTTGCGTACATAGTGGTTCAAACATAGAGATATAAGAATATGGTATCATATCTTTATGGGTTCAAATACATTTAATCATTCATCCTCTTCATAGATTGATACTGTATGAGCTGAATGCAAACTTCGGGCATGAACCAGTAGATGATGTTCCTGATGAACGTATGAAAACCCCTGTAGAGACTACATACAAAGATCTTCACGCGGGTTGCCCTATGCCCGCATTCACACAATATTCTCTCTTGAGTTTTTTGAAAAGGTACCATGATTGATCAATGCCTACATATAGCCCTATGATATGCTGTTACTTCGACTAGATTATTCAAAATTGATTCACATGGAATGTTTTACGATACTTTCGTACACAGTTTTCTCGATTTTCCGCAGATATGAAAAGCGTATCGATGAGGGACAAGCAATGTATACGGATGGCTATCTACTGTTAGTTCGATTTACAATGCCAAACGGTACGTAAATTTTGACGATAAAATGTACAAAATATTCTCTCCTCCTACTAATTTTTCTTCAATTCCAATCGTAGATGTTTTATATTATGTAAAAGGGCGCTGCAAAGCCATGATGAAGAAAATTGTTCAATACCAGATGGATGCAAGCATGACCATGGAGGGTGAGATCCGAGAAACAAGTTGCGAGTGCACAGCTGGAAATTCTGTCACAGCTCATTGTAAGCATGTAATTATTCTCTTGTTGGCTGTCGCAGACATGTGCACGAGGAAAGATATGGTTTTCGATCAAACGTGCACCCAAAAACTGCAGAAGTTCCATCGTCCTTCAAAAAAATTCAACGATTCGCCCCAGGAAGCAGAGGATTTTATTAATAAAAAAAGGCGATCTCGTAAGCGCACCTTCGAGTCAAATGATGCCGATGGCGAGGTCACGAAAAAAGCTGTTGTATTTCAAAATACGGAGGACTACAAAATGTGGTATATAAACTATTTTCGAAATGTAATTATCAACAACTGTCACAAGAGTGCTATGCCGATGACTATGATTGTACCTCCTGCATACGTTCATGCTGCAAATCTTGATCACACCTATTCTTGTTACTCTTTGGAAACGAAACTACTTCGGAAGTTGAAACTCATGTCTGTTACCCCCGAGGAAATTTTAGAGATTGAATATGAGACACGAGGACAGTCTAACAATCCAAAATGGCATTTTCACCGATCTCTTCGCATCTCAGCTAGTAAATTCCATAAAGCTTGCCATATCACAGAGGAAGGAGTCGAAAAATTTGTATCTTCTATATTGCATCCCAAGTCTATGTGGAGTCTACCCACGATGCATGGGATTCAATATGAACCGAGAGCCGTTGATGACTACAATGCTTATAACCTTGGTCTACTAGATCTTAAAGAATGTGGTCTTTTTGTGTCCAAGGATCATCCATTCATTTGTGGTACACCAGATCGATTACTCTGTTATGTCAACCTATTGGAGGTCAAGTGCCCTTACTCATCACGGCATTATATGATAAGCGAGGTCACTGTGCCTTATTTAGGTCGAGATCAAGATGGATATCTGAGGTTGAAAAAGAAACACCCTTACTATTATCAAGTGCAAGGGCAAATGCTTGTAACTAATAGAGCATACTGTGATTTTGTTGTATGGACTTTTGTAGATATGCACCATAAAACAATTGAAAGGGATCCAGATTTTATTCAGGAAATGCTGAAAAAGTTGATTGATTTCTATGACAAGCATTTGAAACCTGCTATTTTGGAAAAGTATCTGTACAGAAACACAGACAATTTTTGTTCTTGCCCTAGTACATAAATATAAAATATTTCCATGACTCAGTTCTCATGGTAATTTAGTCATATATATTATGCAATGGAATTTCCACATAGAAATTTATTGAAGATCATACAAAACATTTCATGATTTGAAGTTATGTTACACTTGAGAGTCATCGTAATATTGACATTCTTTGAACCTAAGAATATTCTAGTTATCAAGCTTAATCGTGAAGCACACACTGCATGTAGAAAAAATCAAAATGAGCCTCTAACTAGTCGTCTGAATACAGTGCAAATACTCTAGTTGTATGTACAATTTGATTTAAGGTATGTGTCACAATTGAGAACTAAATAAAACTGCAATCTCAAGAATTTATATAAACCGCATACAAAAGTTCATCCTTCGTAGTACATCTACTTTTGCTTCGGAGCCATAATGTTTTCTTTAAAGTCGGCCAGCATAACACAAACACCAATTATCTCTGATGCGAGAGAGACATAGTTGTGATTCAGCTGTGATTTGAGTATTCGGAAGGTTTTCACCAGCCCAATCTCTCTTTCAATGTGAATCCTATGCTTTGCTAACTGTCGAGATTTCATCACTTGATTCTGGGATAAGTTGCCTTTTCTCACAAAACTTGGAGTCAAACAAGTCACACTATATGGCGCTCAAAGATCTTGCACATTGAAACCTTTATCAGCCATAATCACATCACCAGGTTGACAGTTTTGAAGAAAATCACATCTTCCAATGAGTTGTCTATCACTGGTTGACCCTCCGTAAGCTGGAGTATGATATGAAGTCAAGCCTCCAGGAGTCCTCATCAATCCTGCTTTCATGGTATTACGATTCTTGTATTGACTGAATGTTGACTGTTGGTCTCGAGGGTTTGTTGGCCTCTCAATTTCAAACTCAGTTCCATCCACTATCCCTCGAACCTTTGGATAGCTCAACTTGAAGGTGTCCGGCATGTACAAATCAACTAATTCCCTACTTGGCCACATGTCTATTAGGGACCACTGCTGTGACATAAATATGATCCAAGTGATAAAGATACTACCAACACTAGCACGATCAGTGTCAAAATGCATTACCAGTGTCACATCACTTTCATTTCCACGAAGCTTCCACAGCACCATAAGAAATTGGTTAACAACACTCGGAGCTCTACTCAACTTCCTTATATATTTCAAATTGTGAACAGCAGGTCCAAGAGACCGAAACACTGTCATGAATTTCTCATAATTTTCTAGGCCCGTACAGTGCAGCAGAGATTCTGGTTTATTAATGAAATACTCAATGAAATATCTAGGTTCTGAGCGGGCAAGCCCTGAAATACCATGAGATAAACCAGGTATGTTATTCAAGTTTATGTCTTCTGACTGATAATTTCCATCAATGGTGTCATTGACGGTGTCATCAGAATCATCTTGCACCACTTCTTCGTACACATCCAATGAATTTGAGAAGCAGACTTCAACAGCATCTGCTGTGAGCTTAGCAGAAGAACCCCTATGGTCACCCGGCACTTTATCAACTGTCAGGGACTCTTCTATTAACAAATTTATGTGGTCTTGATCGCAGGGTTCATGAAATTCTTGTATGGTGTCCATAACATTTCCACTACTTGAGTGAGATACACAGTAACCAGAGTGATCGTTGCTGACATCTTGAGAGCTAAAGGAATCTACATCAATATCACAATCATCTTGGTTCTTGGATGCCTCTACTCCATCATCTTCATCAATGTCAAGTTCAATGCTGGCGTTGTTTGATACAAATATGTCTTGTGGTGAGCCGTGTGCTCCATCAACCAACTGATGCCCATCAGAAGCTATGCTTACCTCACACAGATCTACTACATTTGTCTTCATACTCAAATCATCATTCCATGGAAAGATTGAAGGAATGGCCGAACGACGTAGTCTGGTACGATAAACTACAAAAATATAATGAGTTAGCATTCAATAATTTGAATTCAATAAAATAAATTGAAGCCTAGGCTAATAACTTGTTGAATGCTAAAGTACACTTACCATCTGTACTGCATTTTACAAAATCACTTGATCCAAAATGAACATCACACAACCCATGGGTTCGTTAGTTAGCTTTGAAATCCTCTCTTCGAATAGCTTGAAGCCACTTGGCTCTAAGATTATTGTCTTTGGGGAAGTGAAACTTCTTTTTGTTTTTACAACCCAGCATACTACACTTTATTATTTTGCTACCCCTCTTTTTCTTACTATCCATTTTCAAACTGCTCATGTGCAATAAAAACAAGAGCAATAGGATAGTGGAATCGAAACTTAATTGATAAGATGCATAATTATCTGAAAAGCATCGCACTAACAATCAAAAACTACAGTAGCATTTTAGAAAACGACAGAAAACGCGGGGACGACGCCAGACGCGACCAGATGACGTGGCCGAATCTTCGATGCACTATATATACGGCTAACACACGGATTTCCGCACGCACGCACGCATACATACCCGCGCGTATAGTTGTGTGCGAGCGAGCCACGTTCGCGCTGCCGCGCCATCTCGCCCAAGTTTGACGGTCCTGTAAGACCATGTGACATAGGACTGTAGTCCTATGTCACATGGATCAGCATTTCCATGTACATGGTGTTATGCTCCTAGGGATGAATGATCACAGCAGTGTCTTGAATTGAGAACAATTGGAAATATCAAAAAAAATTATCATTTGTGGCAAGGAAAATGGATCGAAAAAAGCATCATGTAAAGACTATAAAAACCGCAACCATGAACCGATTTTTCCAGGAGATTCTCAGACCGCCATCATTGAAATTATCCTACAACCACAGCTCCACTTTTATATCGGAGTTTTCAACACGATATACGATAACATGCTCAAAGAAATTGAACTTATCGCGATCAACTAGGCAAACAGCTGTCATGTGAATCGCCAAATAATAAACGGTGGCGCTGGTTTCAATGGCAATGATTGTCAGAAGCTATTGAATTCAATTGATTATTTGTCTCAAAATCCCTCAGATGTGCCAAAGTACGTTGAAGTATTGCGTAAGTTCAAATTAGTCGTAGAAAGTTGCTTTGGTGAGGCTCTTGATCCAATGTATACATCTTATATTGACGAGTTCAGAAGTTCTTACTTGAAGCTTGGCGTGTCTGTTACTCCCAAAGTCCACGCGGTCATGTATCACGTGGAAGAGTTTTGTAAAAAGAATGGGGCTGGATTAGGAAAGCACAGCGAGCAAGCTTTTGAGTCAGTGCATCATGATTTTGAAGAACGATGGAGAAGATACAAGACATCTAAAATTTGTCCTAATTATTCGAGCCAATTACTCAGTGCAGTATGTAACTTCAATGCTTTGAATCTCTAATCATTTTCTCTGAATTTCCCTATAATACGATGAAATTGAGTTAGACCCAGGGAAAGCTATATTTTTTCCAATTTTGATGCAAATATGAGCATATTGAAGTAGCTATATCAAGAATAATATTTCTCATGCGAGGTATAATTTCCATCGGTGTATTGTGGCCAATGGTAATCTTATGGCCTATACCTTCCCAGTGCTAGCTCTAGTTTTGAGCCACTAACTGAATAGTATGCTCTCGGGATTTAGGGCATGAAGAGAAAGAAAAGGGAATTGTTCAATAATATGAGTGGATGGATCCTTGTTGACGATCGGTGGTTCACTCGTATTCGGTATGTCAAGAGCGTATCTGGTGGATGTGCCCTAATGCGCTCGTCTAGCTCGAGTCTTCCCTAGCTGCGCAGACTAGCTTGCGCGCGGGGCAAGTAGGAGAGAGAGTGGCCTAACACGTTACTCTTATACTGCACTGCTCTCGCAATGCTGTGGGCCGAAAACTCTATATATGTGTAGTATATATATATATGTATATATTGGATAGTGGGGCTGGCTCTCTTATGGGACTGACCGTGTTTCAATGGATGTTCGGCTCGGTACTCGGTGTCTATTTCTTAAAGAGCGACTTTTGGGATTCGGAACTACTCTTCATGACCTCTGCTACTCGCCAAATGCGTTCAAAAACCTTTAAATATTCTGTAGGTACGTTGACAAACGTTATTTCGACAAGATGTACCTATGCGATAGGTGATTTTAGTCGCGAGCGGAATTCCTCATAACTCGATGACTATTGGGTAGAATCGACTCCAGTTTAGCTTGAAATACGCACAAAGAAGTGATCCAAATGGCAAATAACCGTTGCTGGTCAATTTCGCGATAGTTGTTGAGTTTTGAACAAAACCTGTGTTAAGTCCAATACGGTAGTGATATGGGGCAAAATGGGTGTTAAATTTGAATATCTTCACTGCAAACACTTGGAATGAGTTTAAACTTGGCTATTTATCTACTGGTACCTCTGAAATACCCTAAGGAACCTTTAATAGCCCTCTAAATGAGCTCACTTTGCAATGTAGTTGAAACGAAAAGGGAAAAATGCACTTTCCGTCGCTCGGGTCGGCTAGCGAAAAATGGATGATTTTACCTTGGCGGATCGAATATTATGTGAATTTACTTTGGAGAAGTTCCAAAAGGTAGGTAGACTACGTGTCTAAGTACCCCACACTCTATTATGATGTTAAGATTGAAAATAAAATAGTTACGGGTGGTTCACGCGCGAAAATTGCAATTACTCGGACGAAAAATTGGGAGGTGCGCAAACGTCAATTTCTCGAGATCTAGGTATCAAAATGAAGCTCACAATAGCTAGTTTTTGAGCTGGAACACTATTTGAATAGATTATGCACGCTCATCTATGAATTTAATCAATGTGAGCAAACCATGGGTGAAATTTGGGGTACTTCGAAAATACTCGGGTAGCGCGAGAATTCGACGATAAAAGTGATATTTCCCTATTGTACTGGCCTGGAATGATTCTCTTTTAGCTCAATCCCCTTCTTTGAGACTCGACAAACCCTGGTGAAACGAAATCCACAAAAAAATTAACACGAGTTTTGAGTAACACTGAAAACTTGAGGTGAATTATGCACTCGCTGGCCACAATTACACTCGGGAAAATTCCTATTATCCTCACTCTCTAAAAGGGGTAGAACTGTGGAGTTGCACGGATCGGGTATAGTGCAAATTTAGGATTGATACTTAAAATTACTCACTTGTGGTTATATAGTTGGCTGTGGAGGAATTCTGTACTGCTGACAGGCACTGGTAAATAATCCACCTTTCTTGGATTTTCTGTTCATTTCCTTTTGGTTACACTGCACTCTGACAATTTGAAGTGCCTCTTTCTGATGATGCACAGTTCACTTCCAATATTATGTTGATAGTAATTCCACTTGCACTTATTACTTGCTTTTGTATCAAGAGTTCGTGAAAACTCGGAAAAATCGACTGTGTCGGAGTCACTCCAAAACTATACTGAGAAGAAAAGATTCGACATGGGCCCTCTGAAGGCCCTCTTTATATATCAGGTGGGCTCGATTATTGTCCTCGATACTCGCGTTCTATTTAAATTTTGTTTACTCAAAACGTCAACTCGGCCGATCTGCGCACATAAGAGCAAATGCACTTTTCCGGAGAAAGAGACCGAGCCATGCATATTTTTGGGCATACTTTCGTATGATCCGAGCACTAGACAATTAATCATTCTCGTTCTCAAGTGTCATCTTTATGTACTTGATGAGTTTGCCTATGCGCCGGGCTATCCGATGTTTATGCTTTATAATACAACGGAGTCTGTGGGCCCGCGCCATTGATTAATTATGCATGCGCACCTGTGTAAGGAAGGGCCAGCGGCCCGCAGCGCGCCACTCGGCTCTTTCATTCTTGTTTTGTACTGTTGCATCTTTTGCTCAATGTTAAAGTGTGCACCTATCATCATCGAGATGGATTGAGGAATGTAGAGCACACTGGAATTTTGACGTGACGTTGACATTTCAGGTCAAATTCCGTTGTGCAATGCTCTCTGGTGCAAGGATGCAATTTTCCTTGCTTAGATTTATTTTCCTAAAATTGTTATAATTTATTCAAAATTAACTGTACGTCAACTTGACATGACTTACCTTGCCATGATCTCAGAATTCCTTTGAATTCTCTGAATTTGTGCCAAGAATTTCGTATTCATTTCAAACGATCAAAAGATTCTTATTTGATTCATTAATTTATTACAAATTTGATTGTAAGGAAAATTTACGGCGAATAGATGCTAACAGCGAATTTGCAAGAGAAAAAATTGTGAAATGAAAATATTTAATGAATTCCAAAAAATTAAGTCAGCAAAGGACTCTCACTTTTTGAGAGAAAATTTATTTATCATGGAATGATATTATATTATGTGTGGTTTTTCGACTCTCATTGGGGATAGGCATTTGGGTGGGTCAAGAAATAATCACAAGCATAAATGCGAATTGCATTTAATCACTATTTATTTAGAAATTCATCACTCAATTTAGCGTATTTTTAGACATGTAAACGGGCATTTATTTTGACCGTAAATGAACTCACTTGATAAAATACGAAAAGAAAAACACTGATTTTACAACACTCAAACTATTATATTACGAAAAACCATTGCTAGAATTTTTATTGATAAATCAACACTTGTAACCGAACGAAGAAAAATAACGATCATTAACTCACAGAAATTAACTCGTATCTGAAAAACGAATGTCACGTCAAAAGAATATAAGACGCCCGAGATTGTCAAATAATTATTAGCGATCACTGCTTCAAGATAGCGAGAAAAAGTTGCACGGTCGACCTTCAAACCGAAAGGGTTGACGCGACGCGGTTGAGAATTCATCCGCCTGCAAGAAAATTGTATATCATATATATCACAAAACTCCCCCACTGGCGCAGCGATTCCGATTCCACGAAAACTACTCACGGGGCATGTATTAAAGAGCGAGGCCCGCGCGCCGCACACAGAGAATTTACTTGCACGCGCGGGGGTGCATTCGCATTTGATTCACTAAGAAAATAAAACTTAGGATAATCCTTAAGTGCTGCGGCAGCAAGGCTCTACGTACGTGATATTACGATGAAATCGCCATCAGTACACGAGTCAAGCGTCTCATCCGAAAATCTAGTCGGGGATATTTTCACCGCTAACCCAAAAGGATGAGAAGATCAATCACAGGCATTTCTAATCACATTACCACAAGGGCCATGACTCGAAAACGATTGCCTTTCTCGTCGATCAAAGATCTCGGAGAAACGTGATGGTTTGATCAAGGCAGGAAATAAGGATGAGGTGATGGGTACCCGAATGCTACGATTTACCGGCGCGCCTAGCTCCAGGCATCGGCGTGCTTTCTTTCGTTGCGGCCTCCTCTGATCACTAAAAGTGACAGGGATAGGGTAACCCAGGAAAGGAAAGGCATTTTATTGTATCATAATGCTGAATAAATCAGTACTCACGTCGGCTCCTGGTGGCAAGAATTGTTGCGTAGGGCGCCAGGGTTGCAGCTCAGGGAAGATGTGAAGCTTGCGAGATGCTGGATGAGTAGCCGACGGCGATGCGCAGCTCCAAAACTGGCAAAGTGGTTGAAGCCAACTTCTTCGACTTGAGAGTCGGACCCTGGAGAGCTTCCAGGTGTTGATCCTTGGATGGGTATCGACAAGAATGCCGCTCCGCTGCAGCTTTCCCAAGCACATAAGCTCGGTTTCCGCGAATTAAGCTTCTCTCCCCCCACTCCTGGTAAGCTCGACCAATCAGCGTCGAGGTCAAAGAAAAGCTTCGAATTTTCAAATTTCCAACTATCGAGTGGTGGGGTAAAATTACCAAAAATAGTGATTTCCCCTCATCGTAGTTGGAATACGGGATAAAAATTTACATATTTACAAGTTATTATAATTAATTACACTAATTATTAAAATTAAATATGATACAAGTACTGTAGCATGTAATTTTCAAAGCGGCGCGCATCCGCGCACGCTGATATAGCAGCCAAGCATGCTATACCGGCACTCAAAATGGCCGCCGCCAGCCCCTTGCAACAGGTTGTTTACACGGCTTCCTGGTGTTCGCGCTACGTCGTGGAGTGGTGTTTTAGTGTTCCGGGTGTGTAATTGTGTGCTGTGGATCATTAGGAACCTGCAGCATCGTCGCCGAGGCGTGACACTGAACGGGGCGTGAGCTGTGAGCGAGACAATCAGCGTCTACTCGAGCCAGCAGAACCGGGGTGTTTACATCGTGAGTAATTTTTTAATTGATAATTTTAATCATCAATTATTGGTCGTAGCACCTGCGCTAGGCCTTTTTCTTTAACATAAGTACCCTGGGAAAACTGGGAAAGTCATACTCATATTGTATTCTGTGTTACAATAGGGCACTGTTTTACCATGCATTAGCATGGGTTGCATGTAAACAAAGATTAATTTTTTGATCAGTTCCATTAATTTGGGACTGGGTGTGTAACTTTTTGTACTTAAATGATTATAAAAAATCTAATCTTTTTAATGAACTCACCCACATGTAACTAGCTTAATTATATCTAATATTTTCCTTGTTGCAGGTATTGCGGAAACTAAGAAACGGAGGCTGGGCTATACCACGAACTTAGTCTGGTGGTGTTTGGAGGTGTGGTAATGAACTCCACTATTTATACCTGTCTCCAGCAATGATGTAAGGCCTCTTTTATGTATATTTAGTGATATTTTATTTTGAATTGCCCATATTCACTATGGGGAACCTCTACTTGGAGTGGTCTGGGTTTCGGTTTAATAAGAAAGTCTCTTTCGGATTTGACCAACATGAATGAAATAATATACCAAAATGATTCTAATTGATTTTGTGCTTTTTCTAGGTCCACCTGGATACTCAAGAAACACCAGTGGGGCAAGTCCAGATGTGGAGACCACCTCCAGGGGTGTACCAAGAGAATCCGTCGTGGGGCAACCAACTTCAGAATTCAAGGTAAGGCTTTTTTTGAACTAATATTGCTTTAGTTTAATGGTTAATGATACTAATGAGAATGATTTCCCCTTTTAGGAAAATATAACCTAATTCACCCTTTTTTTACAGATTATGGTCTAGGCCAATTTTGTGGCAAAGACTGAAATAAAAATAAGAGTTCTAATTCTTTTGATTTTTACAGGCCTTGGAAAACAACACTTGGAAATCTTGGTCATTGGACTTGCTATTGGACCAATTATGAAATCAGATGAGAAAGGGAATATTTGCAAAATAACAAAGGCTGGCCTTCGTCGAGGGAAAACAACTGATTCAACAAACTGTGTGAGTTTTTATCTCACACGGCCAAGGTATTTTGCCAATTTGATGACTCTATTTCTTTTCGCATGAATAAATAACTTAAGGATCATTTTTTTTAGCAAACTAATTATATATTTTTCTTTCAGGAAATGGACATCATGAATTTAAAAAAAGAAAATCGTATAAAAAGATAAAATTTACATAAATAATAATACTAAATCCCACGTCTCTTCCTCGTTTAAAACTGAAAATTAACTTTTAAAATACTTTGTCAAATCCGAATCGTTGCATAGGTCCCCCAAAATTAGGACAAATTTTTTTTAGACACACAAAAACAATTTGAACTGATTTTCAGAAAAGCAACGGATTCTTTTCCTTTCTTAAAATATAATGAAGAAGAATATAATGAATGAATATAATGAATGAATAGAACTATTTACAATATATATATGTACACAGTGGTCGATTACCACATTGCCTCATCATACCGATACTCTAGACTCATCTTGTGATTTCGATGCGAGGACTCGCGAAAAAGCTCCGCCGTAGGGGAGTACGTTTCCGCGGTAGGCGTGAGAACCCGTACCGGCCGGTTGATGTCCTCCTCCTCCTCATACGTGAACTCGTAGCTCACGTCGCTGTCGAGCTCACTCGAGGATGACCGGGTGTCGGAGTTCTCCGGGTAGCATGGCCCCGAACGCTCCTCTACACCACTCTGCTCTGGCTCGGCACTGTAGGACTCAGCTTCGATGTACCTTTCCTCGACGGACTCGGGTTCAACGGCACACCAATCAATTTCTGCATTGTCTTCTTCATCGCTGTTGCGAGGTTCGGCCACATTCGACGTCACGTCAGATGCATCCCCCTCGTTGTCGCTCCCATTCCCGATGACGTCATCCTCCGCCAGGAGCATGTCATCGGGAGGTGGGTTTCGCGCGTGCACCAGGCGGTACGCAGTCCGGAATTTGTGGCTGAGTGGTCCAGAAGGCAGACTTACACCTTCGTGCTCCACAACCAGCAGCACTCGCCTTTTGAAATCGACGATCCTTCTTTTATTTTCGAACTGTCTCCGCGCCAGCAGCAATTTATTTAGATGTGGAAGGATGGCCTTGATTATCTCTTCTATGAGCTGTTCCGCTCCGGCGATTCCTTCTCCGACGTCACACTATAACATAAAACGAAATAATAGAACCATGGTGAAACTGCGAGTGTATTGTAACAATCATCGCGGCATACATTATCAGCCGTCACCATAACAGAAGTGCTAATTCCAAGAATGATTTTTTTTTGTTTACACTTGTATTAGAAAGAAATAATGAAATAATCGTTCGTCATACCTCGGTTGTTGCGGCGCTAAACATGGAGTTTCCCTCTTTTTGAGGGTATACCCCATTTTGGAGTAAGTCGCTGCTCGTTTCCTCGCAGCGACGAGTCTCCGCATTTTCTCGAGGTGATGATGCTCCCTCCTGGCCAAGTGCCTCTCCTTCCGGGCAATTCTTGCCTGATGCCTCTCGTGCTGCCGACGCAGCAGCTGCTCGGCCTGCACCAACTTCGCCTCGAATTCGGCCATGAGGCCCCAGACTCGCTTCCTCCACTTCTGGAGATCTTTCTTCTCCTGGAGATGACGCCTCTGCGCCTTCTTGCCAACGTCTTGAACCGACTTGATCTCTTTTCCAGAAGACTGAGCCATCTGAAAAGACAGAACCAAAAAAAAAACGATATCGTGAGAAACATCTTTGAGTATTACTTACATGGCTCGCCAAAACCTGTGGCCATGTAGATCACCCATTCAATATAGGTTTTCAAACTCCTCCCACGATACTACGTTCTGTATGACGAGACAATCATCATCATCAGAAGTTTCCGTCTTATTTAACGGACGTGGCATTGGCCTTGAACTTTGAGGCTCCGGACTCTGGTTCGCTTGTTCGATGATCGCTTGAAACCTCTCCACCTTTTCGCGTAAGCGCTTCAGCCTACGATTCGCCCGTTTACGCAACCGCTGTGCCTTGGAGATCGGCATCGTTAGGCTGGAAGAAAAATGATTGATTCATTCGACTAGTCACCTGATGCGACTCCTACACTGGTTTCCCGAAAGTATGGACGTAAACTTGTACCGTGAAACATCCCACGATCCTCGTTAGTGAGCGGGTCATATAGGCGGAACGTCGCGTTATTGATAATCTTTCGAATCACGTAAGGCCCTTCATACAAAGCGAGCAATTTCGAGGAAATACCCTTATCTGCGGAGGACACGTTGCATGATTTTACAAGTACTTCTTGACCCTGACGAAATTCGGTAAATTCGCGCTTTTCGTTCAAAGCATTAGCTCGTCGGTCCCCCTTCTTCAAAATTCGCTCATGTACCCACACGAGCTTCTGTTCGTATGGAACATTTTTTCTCTCAGGTGGGTTAATCCATTTTTTCCAAAAACGCGTGGGCATTTTATTCAAATGAATTTCCATTGGGGTAGCCTCAATCGTATCGTGGTAGACTTCATTCAGGGTGTCTTGTACGAATGGAACCCAATTACCCCAGGCTTTATGCTTGTGAGCTGCTAGTACCCGGAAAAATCTAGAGATTTCCCTATTGGTTCTTTCAATTAAATTGCTCTGAGGATGTCTAATGGCAGAAAATACCACCCGAATACCCTCACTCTCGACTCTATCGATCCATTTTCTGGATGTAAATTGTGACCCGTGGTCGTGAATAATTCGATGCGGTTTACCATATTTCGGTATGTAGTCATTGAATATTTTATTGGTGACTGTTCGAGTATCCGCATTTTTGATGGCGTAAAGAACTACGAATTTCGAGAACGCGTCGATAGCAGCCAAAATGTATTTGACCCCACCCCTAGAGACAGGTAACGGCCCATAATAGTCTATAGATAAGAGGTCCCCCGGTGCCGCCGGTACCATTGGTCGCGTTTCTAGGTGAATTCCACCGGTGTAAATTTTATTCCGCTGGCACGTATCGCACGTTCGCAATATATTAGCCACTGCTTTCCTTAAATTAGAAAAAAAGAATAAGTCTTCAATCATTTTCGTGACCTTGAGACCACCGATGTGACCGTATACCTCGTGGGTTTCCACGACGAGATCATGAACCAACTGTTTGGGCAATACCAGCTTTTGGTTGCCCTCTTCGCCCTTTGCCAGAAGCCCACCGTGAAGACCGTAATCGCGACAGATTGCTCCGTTTGTCAAAATCTGAATGATTCGTTCTAGCTTGGGATCCGACCTTTGCTCTCCCGCAAAATTTTGAAAACGTTTTTGAAGTTCAAGAGACGGTTTTCGCGCCGTTATAAGAGCGATTAGTAAGTCGTTCGGCTGACTTCTTTCGTCTTCACACGGAATGCGACTAAGCGCGTCAGCAGCCACGTTATCCTTTCCCTTGATGTACTCGATCTCGACCTGGTAATCTTGGATCGCAAGCATCCAACGCGTGAGGCGACTGTTCAAAAATTTGCACGTTAAAAGGTATGACAGAGCTTGGTGGTCGCACATCACCTTAATTTTAGCCCCGTAAAGAAATGAGCGAAACTTGCCTAGAGCCCACACGATTGCAAGGAGCTCCAGCTCTGTAGTAAAATAGGCCCTTTCGCTACCCTTAAGGGTGCGACTTGCCATAGATACAACCCTTATTTCGCCCTCGTGCCTCTGAGCAAGTACTGCCCCCAACGACCTCGAGCTACTATCGGTGTACAGAAGGTATCCTAAATCACGCCGAGGATGTGTCAAGAACAATTCATGGGAGAAAAGATTTTTGATACGCTCAAATGTTTGCTCTTCCTGTGCACCCCATCTCCATTTCACCCCTGATCGCAGCAGCTCAAACAACGGGGAAAACTCTTCAGCCAATTTGCTGGTGAACTTCGCGCAAAAATTGGTCAACCCCAGAAAACCTTTTAATTGTTTCGTGTTTTTTGGTGCTGGAAAATTCTTTATACATTGTATTTTCTCAGGATCCGGCATGATCCCTTCAACTGACAAAATGTGTCCAAGGAATTTAATCTCCCTACGACAGAACTCTACTTTATCGAAATTAAGAGTGATTCCCTCTTCTAAGACGCACTGAAAAAACAACTCGAGATGTTGCATGTGCTGTTCAAAATCGCGTGACACTACCAACCAGTCGTCAACGAAATCCCTATGGAACTCATGCAACCGGCTGAGTATTCGATACGCTGCTCTTTTTAACGCAGCTCCACTTATTTTCATTCCAAACGGAACCACGGTATGCTGCCATATGATTCCTCTATGAGCGAAGCTCGTCAGAGGGCGCGATTCCTCTGCAAGGGTGATCTGATGGAAGCTCGCGGTCAGGTCAAAACTAGACATTATGCCTATTCCCGAACAACGCCGGAAAAACTCATCCACTTCTTCCGCGCCTTCGTAATCATCCTCGATATCCTGGTTGACTTCACGAGCGTCTAAACAAATTCGAACGTCCCCATTTCGCTTAATCACGACGACGATCGGATTCAAATATTCACTAGTCGATCTCTCGATAGTACCTAACTCGTACATGCGCTGGACTGCAGCATCGACTTTGTCGTGATATCGCATCGGGACCGGATACTGTTTGGGCTTACGCGGATGCAACCTCCTGGCCCTTATGAAGTACTTAAATCCCTTGAATCGACCCGGTTTTTTACTGAAAATCGGCTTGAAACGACTAACCATATTAATGAGACGATCCTGATACTCCGTTGGTAACATGTGGAGTGGCCTAATTTTTCGTTCGATTTGTTCAAGGGTGAGTTCATCGGGGTCATGTATTGGCTCCGCACGGCTCGCCCACTCTTCGTTTTGCTCACTAGCATCATCACAAATTTGGTTGATGCATATTAGCCTAATGTCCCGCAATTTGGACAAACTCATTTCCACGCTGGAGTAATCTATCCTGCATTTTTTCGATCCTACTTGAAAAATAATCGCGCCATTCCCAACATCAATTTCGGCTAGCAGCTGCTTGAGGGTCCCTATTCCGATGATACAATGTTGCAGCAATTTAGGAATCACGAGAAAATCCATCTGCGTGTTCAAGTCCCCCAAAACTACGTTGGCTCTGAATTGAAGTTTGATTTTCGCGGATTTTTCACCTGTGAAACCGCACGCTTGTAGACCCGTGATAGGCAAAGTCGCGCACGTTTTCCAAACCCCATGAAACTTTGAATAAACATCACTCGCGATACAAGTTAATTTGCTCCCTGTATCAATCAACGCCTTTATAATAACACCTTCGATACTGATCTCAATTTCCGGACATTCGACTCTTTCCTCAATTTTCTTTTCGCTCGCGAAACTTGATTCATCCAAAAGTTCCTCTCTAGTGAAAACCGAATTCACCTTCTGTTCAACGATTTCCAGCGCGTCACTCTCACTAACACTTTGCGTACTTTCGTCACCCAGAAACTGACCGGTTGTTCCGTCGGAAGGAACACAGCAACTCTGCGTACCGATACCCTTGTCAACCACCACCTGTTCCTTCGATGCGGGCTGGGTCGCTAAATTTTCGGTACTCCTAACAGTTATGCCAGTTTCCTCAGATTTCAGTCCCCTACCCGCTCGCGTACTTACGATGCGATCGACGTAAGAATTTTCCAACGGTGTTGCTGCTTTCGGGTCTTCGCTAACGAAATTCGAATCGGTACCGGAGTCAGAAACGTCCGTGCTTCTCTTCAAACTACTCGATTTATTTCCTTTATTTACTTTTTTGTTCAACCTTTTCCGGGGCTTCCGCGCTCGCGGTATTCCCGTTGCACTAACATCAGATTTATTCGATTCATCACTCATAATTACTTCGCGTGGCGCGGGTTTTAATGCAACGGGCTTGAGTTTACCGCCTGCTCAATTTCCTCGTGATCCGACGTCTCCTCGATGTCAATCTCGTTGACGGATCTACGCTTATCGTCGTTCCTTCCCGGGGGAGTGTTAGGAGCGCTATTATCGCGGTTGATGTACGGTCGATCGCGTGACAGCACTTGACGCGGGACGCTACTATTTTGATTTGGTTGTGAGAGAGTTCGGTTCGCGTCCGGGTATGGAGTCGATGCCCGATATGGCCCCCTATCCGCGCTATTCTGCTGAGACGGCGATATTTTCGAAAGTTCATTGAAACTGCCTGAACGACTTGGCCCGAACGGTTTTTGATTCGCTGAGAAACCACCCCTTGAAAAACGCGAGTCATTTCCGCGTGTCTGTGGTTGATTCCTCACGTAGTGACCGTCCCCCCGGAAATCTACATATTTTGTGTTTTCCAAGGTTGAGTTGAGAACCTTCGCCGAGTCTAATTTTTCTAATAATTTCAGGAAGTCATCGAAATCCGCGCAATTTTTAATCAACACGGCCTGCTGAACGGTTTCATCAAAATGAATTGACATTTTTTCGACGATCAACTCGGGGCTATAATTGTCTGGCAGCTGTACAACCTGGTTATAAAGCTTAGTAGCGTATTCGGCCCTACTCAAATTTCGCTCAGCTGCGTAGCTGCCAAACTCTAACGCACGCCGCACCTTATCCTGTTCTCGTGGATTCCAATACTTCTCCATAAATCGGGTTCTGAAATCGTCCAGCGAGAATACACTACTCTCAATATAATACCACCACTCGCGGGCCGGCTCTTTTAAAGCTTGACCGATCGCGAGCTTCATTGTTTCATCGTCGCAATTTAATGCTAACATATAATTCGTTAAATCATCCATGAATCGACCCGGTCTCTCGTACGGTGCCGCGTTAAAAGTTGGTAAATCTAACTTCACCTTCGGATAGATCGATGGTCTCCCGCATGAACCCGAACTCGTTTTCCGCGCGATATCTTTCAATTCTTTCTGAGTTTTTTCGAGATCATCTCGTAATTTTTGCCGAGAGTCGCTGCCCTTGGTAATCAATGAATTGCAACCCTCTATCAAACCCGTAAGATTGTCAATACACTCGCTGTGATGGGCAACACTCTGACTCAACTCGCGTGTCTGTGATTTTACTTCGGCTGCCTGCGCGGATACATAGCGCACGTCGTTTTCGACGACATCTAAACGATTCGCGTGGGAATTCAAAACATTACCCTGGTTCAATTGAATTTTCTCAATTTGAGCGCTCAATTTTTCAATGCGCGAGAGTCGCATCGCTTGCTCTTCAATCCGCGACTGGAAAGCTTGCTGTCGATTCTTCATTCCCAACAAAATCGCGGGCGTATCCGTGGGGACACGAGGATTCGCGTTTCCATTTCTAATTTCAGGATCTGACCTACTTACACCTTGATTTCTCTCATTTTCAGGTGGAACTAGGAGACGAGGCCCATCAAGTAACCCCTGCTGCGGTGGTACGTCACCAAAACGGTATTCTTGCGCAGTAGGAGGCGGATCGGGTGATTCAGAGCGACTAGGGGCAGACAAATTTTCGCTGCTACTGTTAAATACGTCATTAGCAGGTATTACGACACGACCGCTACCCGCCTTGGAACTGTTCGGCGATGCTAGTTGAGCTTCGGGCTCATCTTGATTCTTCTTATTTTTCGACGAGGATCGCGTTCTTGGACGTGCCTCAGGTTGCAAAGCTGCACCTCTACCACGACCACGACGTGTCCCCCGGCCTCTTCCGATACCTGGAGTTGGATTATCGCCACCCGAAAGCTCATTGCGAACCGTTTCCGACGGTGACAAGTTTCCGTCTGTTTTGCCTGAATCCGACATGTTTATTTGTGTCTACTATTTACCACTGTACTCGCAAAATTTATCTGACACTCAGGCTGTGATCACCGAATAAAAATAATGGATACTTGAAATTTGTAATTTCCTTCAATAAACGGTAAAAAAAGGTAATTAGCTTGTCATAATTCTCTAACCACCTCAACCCAATCCAATGAGAGCCCCACGTTGGGCGCCAAATGCAAGGATGCAATTTTCCTTGCTTAGATTTATTTTTCTAAAATTGTTATAATTTATTCAAAATTAACTGTACGTCAACTTGACATGACTTACCTTGCCATGATCTCAGAATTCCTTTGAATTCTCTGAATTTGTGCCAAGAATTTCGTATTCATTTCAAACGATCAAAAGATTCTTATTTGATTCATTAATTTATTACAAATTTGATTGTAAGGAAAATTTACGGCGAATAGATGCTAACAGCGAATTTGCAAGAGAAAAAATTGTGAAATGAAAATATTTAATGAATTCCAAAAAATTAAGTCAGCAAAGGACTCTCACTTTTTGAGAGAAAATTTATTTATCATGGAATGATATTATATTATGTGTGGTTTTTCGACTCTCATTGGGGATAGGCATTTGGGTGGGTCAAGAAATAATCACAAGCATAAATGCGAATTGCATTTAATCACTATTTATTTAGAAATTCATCACTCAATTTAGCGTATTTTTAGACATGTAAACGGGCATTTATTTTGACCGTAAATGAACTCACTTGATAAAATACGAAAAGAAAAACACTGATTTTACAACACTCAAACTATTATATTACGAAAAACCATTGCTAGAATTTTTATTGATAAATCAACACTTGTAACCGAACGAAGAAAAATAACGATCATTAACTCACAGAAATTAACTCGTATCTGAAAAACGAATGTCACGACAAAAGAATATAAGACGCCCGAGATTGTCAAATAATTATTAGCGATCACTGCTTCAAAATAGCGAGAAAAAGTTGCACGGTCGACCTTCAAACCGAAAGGGTTGACGCGACGCGGTTGAGAATTCATCCGCCTGCAAGAAAATTGTATATCATATATATCACAAAACTCCCTCACTGGCGCAGCGATTCCGATTCCACGAAAACTACTCACGGGGCATGTATTAAAGAGCGAGGCCCGCGCGCCACACACAGAGAATTTACTTGCACGCGCGGGGGTGCATTCGCATTTGATTCACTAAGAAAATAAAACTTAGGATAATCCTTAAGTGCTGCGGCAGCAAGGCTCTACGTACGTGATATTACGATGAAATCGCCATCAGTACACGAGTCAAGCGTCTCCTCCGAAAATCTAGTCGGGGATATTTTCACCGCTAACCCAAAAGGATGAGAAGATCAATCACAGGCATTCCTAATCACATTACCACAAGGGCCATGACTCGAAAACGATTGCCTTTCTCGTCGATCAAAGATCTCGGAGAAACGTGATGGTTTGATCAAGGCAGGAAATAAGGATGAGGTGATGGGTACCCGAATGCTACGATTTACCGGCGCGCCTAGCTCCAGGCATCGGCGTGCTTTCTTTCGTTGCGGCCTCCTCTGATCACTAAAAGTGACAGGGATAGGGTAACCCAGGAAAGGAAAGGCATTTTATTGTATCATAATGCTGAATAAATCAGTACTCACGTCGGCTCCTGGTGGCAAGAATTGTTGCGTAGGGCGCCAGGGTTGCAGCTCAGGGAAGATGTGAAGCTTGCGAGATGCTGGATGAGTAGCCGACGGCGATGCGCAGCTCCAAAACTGGCAAAGTGGTTGAAGCCAACTTCTTCGACTTGAGAGTCGGACCCTGGAGAGCTTCCAGGTGTTGATCCTTGGATGGGTATCGACAAGAATGCCGCTCCGCTGCAGCTTTCCCAAGCACATAAGCTCGGTTTCCGCGAATTGAGCTTCTCTCCCCCCACTCCTGGTAAGCTCGACCAATCAGCGTCGAGGTCAAAGAAAAGCTTCGAATTTTCAAATTTCCAACTATCGAGTGGTGGGGTAAAATTACTAAAAATAGTGATTTCCCCTCATCGTAGTTGGAATACGGGATAAAAGTTTACATATTTACAAGTTATTATGATTAATTACACTAATTATTAAAATTAAATATGATACAAGTACTGTAGCATGTAATTTTCAAAGCGGCGCGCATCCGCGCACGCTGATATAGCAGCCAAGCATGCTATACCGGCACTCAAAATGGCCGCCGCCAGCCCCTTGCAACAGGTTGTTTACACGGCTTCCTGGTGTTCGTGCTACGTCGTGGAGTGGTGTTTTAGTGTTCCGGGTGTGTAATTGTGTGCTGTGGATCATTAGGAACCTGCAGCATCGTCGCCGAGGCGTGACACTGAACGGGGCGTGAGCTGTGAGCGAGACAATCAGCGTTTACTCGAGCCAGCAAAACCGGGGTGTTCACATCGTGAGTAATTTTTTAATTGATAATTTTAATCATCAATTATTGGTCGTAGCACCTGCGCTAGGCCTTTTTCTTTAACATAAGTACCCTGGGAAAACTGGGAAAGTCATACCCATAATGTATTCTGTGTTACAATAGGGCACTGTTTTACCATGCATTAGCATGGGTTGCATGTAAACAAAGATTAATTTTTTGATCAGTTCCATTAATTTGGGACTGGGTGTGTAACTTTTTGTACTTAAATGATTATAAAAAATCTAATCTTTTTAATGAACTAACCCACATGTAACTAGCTTAATTATATCTGATATTTTCCTTGTTGCAGGTATTGCGGAAACTAAGAAACGGAGGCTGGGCTATACCACGAACTTAGTCTGGTGGTGTTTGGAGGTGTGGTAATGAACTCCACTATTTATACCTGTCTCCAGCAATGATGTAAGGCCTCTTTTATGTATATTTAGTGATATTTTAAATAACGATGTTGATAGTTTTGTTCGTCCTTGAGAATTACGATGAGTAGGGTACTTTTTCGATCTTTAAGGACTGGGTTTTGAAACTCTTGAAGAATCAGAAGTTTCCATAAAAGAGAATTGTTTATTCTCGACGTTTCGTCTACCAAGGTTTGTAGACCTCTTCAGGAGTGGATTTCTACAACAAATATTGCACAACGTAAATTCACAGTCAAAAACACTGAAACATACCATAAATTTCACAACAAATTACTAGCAGATCGAATTATTGCTTACATTTTAAAGAAATCTTTTACATATAAATAAAGGTTCGAGGACAGACGAGCTCATGATGAGCAACGTCTGTCTCTTGTCAATACGAGTGTTGAACTGGCTAGGTTGAGTAGGAACAGCTGATCCATTACATATCAATTTAACAGAGCTACTTATTCAATATATGTGTATATGTATATATGTCTGTGATATTTAGAACGAGTCCAACAATGGAATATATATTCTACTGAGCTTTTGGACATCTTCTTTTTTATTAATACAGGTTTTATTACGATTTATATGGATCATCTCAGAAATTAGACGTTTTCTATAGCTAGGCTCAAGATCACAGATTTGGGTATTGTCCCAATCAAATTCATGATTGTACTTTTGTTTATGAAGCGAAACAACCGATTCTTCATCCTTATCAACCATATGGTCATGTATACGAACAGATAAGGCTCTTTTTGTTTCCCCCACGTACGTTGCTGGGCAATCACGACATTCAAACTTATATACCACACCGGTGTTTTCCATCTTTTCCAAGCAATCCTTACCTAACCTGATAAAATTGTTCAGAGATTTTGAGACTTTAGGAAGTGTCTGAATAGAATGTTTCTTGAACAAAGCAGCACACCTTTCAAAATAATCTCTGTGGTAAGGAACACACACTTTTGGTTTTTTCTCATGAACATAATCGGGAACATTGGGGTGTGTATGATAGTAAATCCGCTGTTTTATACATCTTTCTACCAATTCCTGAGGATATCCATTATCAAAGAGGAGTTTTTTGACTATTTTGACATTTTTGTTATGAAACTTCTTATGAGAAAGTAATAATGCACGATCAATTACATTAAAAATTATATTTTTCTTTAGTTTTAGAGTATGGTTTGACTGAAAACTGAATTGATCGTGCATTATTACTTTCTCATAAGAAGTTTCATAACAAAAATGTCAAAATAGTCAAAAAACTCCTCTTTGATAATGGATATCCTCAGGAATTGGTAGAAAGATGTATAAAACAGCGGATTTACTATCATACACACCCCAATGTTCCCGATTATGTTCATGAGAAAAAACCAAAAGTGTGTATTCCTTACCACAGAGATTATTTTGAAAGGTGTGCTGCTTTGTTCAAGAAACATTCTATTCAGACACTTCCTAAAGTCTCAAAATCTCTGAACAATTTTATCAGGTTAGGTAAGGATTGCTTGGAAAAAATGAAAACACCGGTGTGGTATTTAAGTTTGAATGTCGTGATTGCCCAGCAACGTACGTGGGGGAAACAAAAAGAGCCTTATCTGTTCGTATACATGACCATATGGTTGATAAGGATGAAGAATCGGTTGTTTCGCTTCATAAACAAAAGTACAATCATGAATTTGATTGGGACAATACCCAAATCTGTGATCTTGAGCCTAGCTATAGAAAACGTCTAATTTCTGAGATGATCCATATAAATCGTAATAAAACCTGTATTAATAAAAAAGAAGATGTCCAAAAGCTCAGTAGAATATATATTCCATTGTTGGACTCGTTCTAAATATCACAGACATATATACATATACACATATATTGAATAAGTAGCTCTGTTAAATTGATATGTAATGGATCAGCTGTTCCTACTCAACCTAGCCAGTTCAACACTCGTATTGACAAGAGACAGACGTTGCTCATCATGAGCTCGTCTGTCCTCGAACCTTTATTCATATGTAAAAGATTTCTTTAAAATGTAAGCAATAATTCGATCTGCTAGTAATTTGTTGTGAAATTTATGGTATGTTTCAGTGTTTTTGACTGTGAATTTACGTTGTGCAATATTTGTTGTAGAAATCCACTCCTGGAGAGGTCTACAAACCTTGGTAGACGAAACGTCGAGAATAAACAATTCTCTTTTATGGAAACTTCTGATTCTTCAAGAGTTTCAAAACCCAGTCCTTAAAGATCGAAAAAGTACCCTACTCATAGTGATATTTCATTTTGAATTGCCCATATTCACTATGGGGAACCTCTACTTGGAGTGGTCTGGGTTTCGGTTTAATAAGAAAGTCTCTTTCGGATTTGACCAACATGAATGAAATAATATACCAAAATGATTCTAATTGATTTTGTGCTTTTTCTAGGTCCACCTGGATACTCAAGAAACACCAGTGGGGCAAGTCCAGATGTGGAGACCACCTCCAGGGGTGTACCAAGAGAATCCGTCGTGGGGCAACCAACTTCAGAATTCAAGGTAAGGCTTTTTTTGAACTAATATTGCTTTAGTTTAATGGTTAATGATACTAATGAGAATGATTTCCCCTTTTAGGAAAATATAACCTAATATCACCCTTTTTTTACAGATTATGGTCTATGCCAATTTTGTGGCAAAGACTGAAATAAAAATAAGAGTTCTAATTCTTTTGATTTTTACAGGCCTTGGAAAACAACACTTGGAAATCTTGGTCATTGGACTTGCTATTGGACCAATTATGAAATCAGATGAGAAAGGGAATATTTGCAAAATAACAAAGGCTGGCCTTCGTCGAGGGAAAACAACTGATTCAACAAACTGTGTGAGTTTTTATCTCACACGGCCAAGGTATTTTGCCAATTTGATGACTCTATTTCTTTTCGCATGAATAAATAACTTAAGGATCATTTTTTTTAGCAAACTAATTATATATTTTTCTTTCAGGAAATGGACATCATGAATTTAAAAAAAGAAAATCGTATAAAAAGATAAAATTTACATAAATAATAATACTAAATCCCACGTCTCTTCCTCGTTTAAAACTGAAAATTAACTTTTAAAATACTTTGTCAAATCCGAATCGTTGCACTGGACAAAATCGACGATTTTAGCCTGACCTCGATAGATTCTACTCGCATTCCTGTGTTCACGATGATTTTATTCGAAATGATCAAAAATATAACTTAACGATGGATTTTGATGGTTTTTTACCTTTCAAGAACAAGTTATATTGATTTGACGGAGTTTCCACGAAACGCGGTGTTTCCATTCATCATCCGATAAAAATAATGAATGAAAGTTAGCATTTTCACATGTCATCTTCCCGAGATTCACATCCCTTTGATAATGTGCTCCGTGAAATTGACGTTACATTTTACCGTATAACTTTCTATCTATAGCTATCATTCATTTTTTTTTGAATATATATTTTAAAATTTTCACCGACATTACACCCTCTAAAACAAGACACTAGGGGTTCACTGAGAGCCCCTATGTCTTTTAATAGGGATATCGAATTTTCTGAAATCTCATTGTAGAAATTGGGAGGTTTTAGCAATTGTATGAATCTTCAATTGTATAAATATCTCTTAAAATATTCTTCATTATGAGGTAGCTGAGGCTTCTATGTACTTTGCAAAAATATAGATTACTGAATTCGAATTCTCTAATCATGATTGTGGAGAATATATCATATGTTCGACCTACCCCTATCTCAATATGTATAAATGCTAAATATCGTCTAATCAAATCAAATATTTTCGTTACCGACTCGGTCACGGCTATCTAACAATTACTCTCCTTCATTGGTCATCATAAGATATATGTATCCTCACCTAACTTCGATAATTGGGTAACAGTATATGAATTATCTTAGTCTAAACATAGCAGTGAACTGGCATCATCTACATCGGTAGTCTATGTTACTTAACTGAAATCTTATCACTAATACACTTATAAGGTAAATTCCCATGAATCAATTCTCAAATTTCCTGTTTTTCTCATCTGTTTTTCTTCATAATTCTCCCAAGATGTAATTTCTCATCCGATTGAATGAATTGAATTCCAATCAACCTAGTTTAGGATCAAATTTTTAACCAAACGTTCCGGAACAGGCTGGAAATGCAGTTAGTTACGCCATTCATAATAAAAAAAATGGGACATGATTGAAGATCCGAATGTTACTACCCGCAATTGGCTTACAGAATGATATTATTATTTTGCCTCCGGATTCCTTTTCACTTTGAGGTCTATGGGGATAGAACATCTGAGGTAGTGCGTTATTCTCTTCCGGCATAGGCTGCATTCGGACAAAATTGCAGCGCATCGAGCACATGCTATAAGACGTGAGCATGGTAGGAAAACCACTTCTAATTTGTAATCATAACAGATTTTACATGTGATTGAACTTGCGGGGTCTACATAAGTACCTTTGGGTTTCGGCGGAGGAGGTTCAAGTGCCGTTGTTAGCTCTTGTTTCGCGTCTTCGATGAATTCCTGTCCTTTTTCTGCTTTCACGAACATACATTTCGGGAACCATTTGGCGTGTTCGTGCCATGGGCTGTCAGTCATGCTCCATCGATGAATTGTACCGCCGCAATGAAAACAGGTGACTGCATCGCTCCTATTGGTGTAGAAGAATCCAGCATTGGCCATGAACTCTTTCGGTTGACAGATATTCGTTGGCCAATTAGTGAATGTCCGTGGTCTATCCTCGTAGCTGAGCATATCCCGGTGTATTGGGCGCGTTCTAACTAGCTCACTCTCCTCGATGTCTAGCAAAAGCCTGTTCATCCTCCGCATGTTAGCTTGCATGGTTGAGGGAAATTCCATTCCTGTGTTAAAATATAGCTTCAATACTAGCACACACCGTGTGTCAAATGATAGATTGTGCGTTGCATGATTGTCTCTGATCGTTTGGTTCATATGTCCTGGTCAGGGTTTATTGTCAGTCATATATCGGGTTCGATTGCTCCATTTCTTGACGGAATCTTCCTCGCGGGTTAATCGAAAGGTGTTCGGGGTCAGCTTGATCACCCGATTCGGAATCCGATCCCTTATCACTCTCTGATATAACTTCAATGTCCGAATCATCACCATTCATCTCTCTCGCTTGGAGGTGGGCACTCGCCTCCCGTTGTTGTCTCACATTTATCAGGATAAGGTTTGAAAAATATTGATCTGGGCACATCCCACAACGGATCACAGGCCTTTCGACTAAAATCCTCGTCCCACAACGCTCACATTCGCAGTAAATCGAACTCCGGGGTACGATCATGTGTACCGTGTCGACTCGGCCCACCGGTTCGGCAATGCTGTAGTGGTCCCGCCTATACCATTGATCGCAATCCAGTATCCCCGTCCAGTAACTTACATAGTACTGTTCGATCCCTGGATGTTTGATGACGCAACTATAGCTCAAAAGGTCGTGATAGTTCTCTGGGTATTCTTCGGGACGCACGCCATCCCATCGTGGTGCTCTGACGGCCATGTTCTTCAACTGTGAATTAGATGATTCGTCAGTTATAATTTGTTCCGCTTAGCGAGTGAAGTGATACATAGATTCGGTTCTCCCAAGATATGGGTATAGGTGAGGTGGTTTCGGTCTCATTACGATCTCTACATTTTCGTAAGTAGGATCTTGTTCAGTTTCGTATTTTCCGTCGCGTGGTGGTTTAGGTTGATGTCCGCGATTATTTGAGTCGTATTCTTGTTGTGCTGGATCATCGTTGGGCATTTTAGCCTTTTCCGTTCTATCAATTTCTTCCCCCTTGTAGTTTCTTCCCAGATGTATCAGAAGTTGTGTTATTGAGTTCCAAATTGCTCCTAGGACATGGATAGACCATCCGTATATACTGTACAGAGCGTAACCGTGAATGATCGTGTCAACACAGAGTTTAACAATTCTCAGTAATATGAAAAGGCCCATACATCCTGCGCTGATGGATCCGAACGTCATGAATCGCATCCACATTTTTTCCCACGTTGTTGTCGCTAGTTGTTCCAAAGCACTCGCATCTAGGAGTCCCATCCCGGAAAGACTTCCTCCCAAGGTTTCTAGTCCTGCCACTCCTAGAGCCACGGAATTCAGAACCGGACCTCTTTCTAATGGGAACATTATGCGGTCTCGTAGTCTGCTCACATCAGCAGGCGAATACAATCCGCTGGTTGCTAGTTGTGCTGGGCTCATGTACTCGAAGGTTGGCGCTGTTTGAGGTTTCAAAGTTTCCGGGTCCCTTCCATAGAATATTTTCGGTGAGAATTGTGCCCAAGTGTTGTTGATGTAGTACATTGTGGGCATAAGGTGATTGCAAGGTACTTTCGTTCCGGTCCGGATGAGAATTCTTGTTCTAGGTGATAAGAAGTATTCCTCCGGCCCACGCCATACTGGCAATTGTTGATAACAGTCTTCGGTGGGTCTCAGTGTTACAGCTGTCTTAAGGCACTTCACGAGGTGTACAACCTCTCCTGCTAGAACTGCCATGTACCCAGGTGAGTCCATAAGGCGGTATGCGAACTCATCCGGAGCTTGTGTCGCTATTGACAATGCGTTGTTGAGTACTTTCCTTTCAAGTTTACATTTATGTCGCAACAAATCGTAATATAAATTTGATATTTGTTTCCGGATGTGTTTTTCAACATACACAAATTTTGAATTTATATATGCAAACATATCTATATTTTCTACAGCAACTTCTTTTGTTTTGCGAAAAGGCGGATTGAGTTGGTTTTCCATAACAAACAGTCTGGGGTGTTCGGTCCTGATGAACCGATATCCGCATATTTGCTATTCTCCAGAGGTTGATAAGGCAAAGGTTACATCCTGGGATTCTAAAATATGGGTTACTTTGTGTCTGCTATCCATTTCCACCGTCCTGTCCACGTACCCGTCATAGAGGCTCGTGTAGCGGTTGAGTTCACAGGAATCTAATGGTTCTAGGCTCCAAAAAGCGTAGCCTTGTGTTTGGTCGGAGCATTTTTCATCAGTGAATTTGCAAGTTGCTCCTGTCACCATATGGATTTTGTTAGCTTCTATGTCAACCGTAGCGTTATACGCATTGATGACGACCTCTGCGTGTCCAGCTACGACAGTTTTATCCCAGCAACCGTATTTGTCGCTGTATTCCGCTTCCTGGCATTTCCCTACGGTTGAGGCATCACCTGCCAGGGATATTGGCTTACTTATGAATTCATTGAAAGGTATAACTCCAAGTAACGTTTTGCCAATTTGGATGCTCCTTGTGGCATGGAGCTGTTTACATTCTTCTTTGTTCAGTTCTTTGTAATAGGTTAATTCTCCATTTTTCATCTTAGAGGCCCATGAGAGCGTGCCACAATGCGTGACTAATCTGAATATTTTGATTGCACACGTAATTACGTTAACTGTGGAGAACTCGTTGAGTTGTAAAACGTTAACATGAACCGTAGTATGTTCAACTTCGGTGGTTCTATTTCGCAGTCGTCAACCTTTACAAGTGATATAGTGATTAAGTTCGTAAGTCCTTCTCCACAATCGTAACCGACAAGATGTGTCTGAGTTAGGCTTGTCCAACATCCAAACAGGAAAAGAAAAATCACCATGTTTCGATCCTCCATTCTAGATGTGGGAATGTAAATTTGTTTGAGCATTCTGTTCTTGACGTAGTGAATTGAAATTATAATCGTTTATTTGTCTGGAAGATTGGCCATGAATGGGCATGGTATGCCGTCTGTCATGACCGCTTCTAGGAATATGGAGGATTCTGGGTTCATCGTACCCCACTTCTGTTTCGAATGGAGCATCCATTCGTAATAAAGTCTCGAAATTATCGTGAGTTGATCTTCTAGCAGGTTTACTGTACGAAAGCTCTTTGATCAAAGTTACTCTACGGTTATCGTAATAGAATTGGTAGAATATTTCGTCCGTGGGGACGTGAACTTCGGCTCTATTGAGATATTGAAGAGGTCCTGTTTGACAACTACCATTCCTCAGTAAATTTAGTCGAGCTTGTCTGATCCAATAAGCCGTTGTTATAATGCTGAAAATTAAACCAGTTGCTATGAGAATGGAAACAAAGTTTGTTGAGATCAGGTTAAACAATGTTTGGTAGCTTTCGACATCTTCAACCTCATTTTTGATTTGATTTTCTATTTCCCAAAGACTCTCAAATGAATTATTGTGTATCTCTCGGTCACGAAGCTCTTTATGGATTCGAGATTGGATCTCTCTAGGTAATAGCTCTTTGATATTTAGTGAAACATCCGGTATAATGATTTTATTGTTATTTTGAAGACCCACTCGAGCAACGAGACGGTATCTGTTAGAAACGGCTCTACAGTTGGGGCTAAGTTTTAGGAGTCCCGTCCCATTCTATATTATTTGAGATGTCCTGTTTCGACCCTTACACGATAGAATTAAGCCTTCGATATCTGGCATTGAATATATCCAGTCATATTCTGAGTCTATTTTGACAAACTGAGGGGTATTATTCGAACTAACTCGAACATCGCAATGATGGTATGCGTCTTCGTTTGGTGTTTTTAATAAAGTATGTTCGCAAGAAGTATTTGTTCCTAGGGTGGATAAAGGTTGTTCCCAAAAACAGCAGATGTACTGTGTGAGCTTTTTGCATTTGTCAAATTGTTTGCTATCCATACCGTATTCCGCACCATTTACATTTATCCCTATAAATTCCTTGCAGGGTCTTACAAAGGTTGATAATTGTTTGTGATCCACGAATTGTATGGAAGTCATTGACTGTATGCGATAAAATTCAAAGTCAATGGGTGCTACTAACGGAATTTCTAGTTCAAGAATGTTATGTAATCCGACATTCCCTGCACAAAGTTTCATAAGATCCGTTAGGCGGTCTATCTGTGTTACGTTCGCGGTGGTTGGGAATTCATATGGTTCGGCCAGATGGTTGATCTGTTCTATTACATCAGTCATTTGATCATCGGAGATCAAGCTTGGATGAAGACGGTTATTTTTGACGGTGAATATAATGTCCAGGACTCTGTCGCAAATGCTATTAAACAGGGTTATCCCTTCTTCCATCCTGTAGAACAAGCTATCAACCGTCGTCGTGAAACTTCCACAAGTCTCAATCTCTACGGAGTCATTCAATAAAATTCGGAAATTGTTAAACAGTTCGGCTGTTTTATTGTGAAGTACCGTGACTCTATCTATTAGTTTTCCGAGATGCGAAATAACTATTAACGTTCGATTTTGTTCCAAACGCAGTGAATTTTCCTCAGTTTCGTACATGTGCCTTATTTTCTGCATGGAAAATTTTTTGATATCGATAGGCATTGATTCCATTATTCTAGTGAAATTGTCATACACATCCTTCCTAAACACCCGATTTTGTTCCATTTTGTGAGTTATATCGGCAATTTTACTCTTTATCCGAGTGCACTGTTCGTGGTTTCCGGAACACTCTTCTTGGATCTTTTTGAAAATATCCAAATACATCCCATAACCTTACTCTATAGGTTTCATATTGATGACAATGGTGAGTTTCCAATGGCGCTCGAAAAATCTCAAAATTTGTAATTGCTCGTAATAAATTCCGGGGTTCCGATATATTTTAGTCAATTTGTAGCCATGGTCTGTGTGGTTTCCGACTGCACAACCGACGATGAGTAATACGATATTCAAGAGCTTCATCCTTAATCTGTCTGTGAGTTGAGAAATTTTACTTTGAGTACTTCATTCGTGATCTCGAAGGAAATAAGCTATCCTTCCGATTACGGGGATTGGGAAAACATTCCGGAAAGTTTGAATGAGTTTCTTTTCGCAGGTCTCATGGAATTCTCGAAGCTTTAGTGAGCTTACTAGTTTACTCGCGAGAATTTTATAGAAATGGGGAAATTCAACCTTAATGTCTATGGCTTCTATTTTGCGTATGATTCTTTCATCTCTCATGATATTCGCGGCAAATTCTTCTGATTTCTCGAAAATGTCTAGCAACGTGCGGTTCTGGCCAAACTTAAAGTCTCTCATTTTTTCTACTTCTTCGTGAAATTGAACAAACTGGAGAGTTGATTCGCCCTCTGAAAATATTAAGTCTCTGTCAACGAGAGATACATGTCCTCCCGTCATTTCTAAACGGACCATTTCTCTGATTATCCAGTAACTCTCGGAGACAAGCACAGGACATGAATAGAAAAAGGGAATTATGTATCCCGGATTAGGATAAAGTCTAGCACGTCTTGCTAAGAGCGTTTTGATTTGCAATTTCTGTCTGCGGTTGTATGCTATGTGTAAGGCTGATAAATTGTCATTACGAGTCTCGTCTACTCTTGCCCCCTTTTCTATCAAATATTTCGTGAAATGATGACTTTGATATTCTACGGCCCCCATGAGGGGAGTCTCTCCTCCGAGGTTTCTAGCGTTAACATTTGCTCCCTGTTCGATGAGGAAAAAGGGTAATTTCCTCTTGAAACTCCTAATCGCAAGGTGCAATGGTGAGTCTCGCACTCTATCTAATGCATTGACCTGCAACTCTAGGTCTAGCAGTACACCAGTTACGGCGGGATCATCTTCTCGAGAGAAATAACATAGATAATGCAATGCGTTCCGTTCCATGTAGTCTGTAGCCTCGGGGTCAGCCCCGTTCTCAAGTAATATTCGAATAATGTCAATGTTTGCACTACTAGCTGCTTCTGAAAATGGCGTGGTACCCCAGTCGTCAGAGGTGTTTACTTCAGCTCCTCTCCCAATTAAAGACTTAACCATGTCGTAACAATCGCTCTTACATGCCACGTGCAAGATGGTGCCTCCCGTTGCACCCTGTGCATTCACGTTTACCCCTTTGTTGAGCAACAATTCCATAATGTCTGTCATTTCTTCATGCATTAGGCACCAGCAAAGGTATACAAAATTTTGTTTGCTTATGTCCCAGATTGTATCTACTAGTAGTTTACACATTGCTCGATTCCGATTCCGAACAGCTAGTCCTAATAACGTTTTGAAATTCTTCCTATTCAAGGCTGTCGGATCTTATTGGAGAATATTTTTGAAGGTATCTAATTTCAAATGCCGTACCGCCTTCCGAATTGAACAATCGTCATTACGACCGCGGTCAAGTTGAAGGATGCTATTCCAATTTTCGTTGCGGTTCCCTGCCATTCTGGTCTGTAAGAGACATATGATTGAAGATTCAGTCCAGAAAATTTCGGAGAAATTTACGGGTTTCATACTAAATCGTGTCGATTCATGTAGGGAAGTGGTATTGTCATAACATTGTCTGTACCCGGAGGATCCTAACTGAATTTCAATTTATTTGTTGACCTACGTGCGTACCGTCATATATCTACCCTGTGAATTCCGAGCTCTTATCCTACAATTCGTATTTTCGTCCCCCCCTTTTTGATGAGGAAGAACCATATCTTGGAATCGCGTTATACTTCTTCAAGAGGCTGCCATGGTGATTCTGCTTCTTCTGGCTCCATGGAACAAGCGCGGAAGTATATCATCTTCCTTTGTATTGGGTCCGGTAAAAATTTGGCCACATCCTTGATTTCGGCTTCGGCCCTCGCCCATTTCCTTGCGAACGTAATTCTTGATATGAAAAACGTAACATCTTTATTCCCGAGCCTCTGTTGGATCTCTTCCCAATCACTTTTGACTATTTTCCAGTCCTTTATTATGTTCCTAGACAATATATTCCCTAGGCAAATCGCATCGTTCATCTTCTGCATTATGTTCTGTTCTCTTACTACCGCGATGAATCTATCCAGTTCTCTTTCAGTGAGGGAGATTGCATGCCCGACCAATCCGACTATAGTGGCCTGAATATGGTACCCGTATATGAAAGTCACGTAAGGGTTGTGTGTGTCAATTTCCAGGAAGTTAAAGGATGGGTCTAGGAAGGGAGTGGCTCTTTCGACCAACGTGTAGAAAAGGAATGGCCACGGTACCGTTTGGAACGCTATTTCGCCAACTGTAACGCCATCCACTATAGCTTCTCTTGCCTTGTAACCCTTGTCGAGTAAGAATTGGAATACCGCTTCTGATGATCTCCGTACAGCATGGTGCATTCTCTTTTTCCAACATCGATCCAGATCGAGTCCACAGTTCATAAGAATTTGGATTGTCTCTACATCATCAAATCGCACGGCAGACAGAAATGGAGTTTCCTGTGACAAGTTTTCGTCTTCGAAGCTTGCCCCATGATTCAACATCTTCTTTAATAATGCTTCTCTATCCAGTTCACGCATTGTTAAAACGTAATGAATGGGATAATGTCCAAGCTGACTCGGACGTCTCAAGTCACATCTGTAATCTATGAGAAGATCGACAATTTCGATACATATAGCTCTCAGAGCTTGAATGATCGGTGTTTGTAGGTGATCACCTCTAGCTCCATTCGGATCGGCTCCTTCTTTCAATAGCAGTCGAACTATTTCGACGTCCAGGTGCTCAATTGCAGCTCTAAGTGGTGTCCGACCATTGTCATCTGCGATGTTTATATCGTATCCCTGCCGAATCATGTGTGTTACTGCGTATTGGGATCCTGACACTACGCCCGTGATCAGTGGTGGTTCCCCGCTATTCAAGTCGAGCACGTCATATCTATGCAAAAATCCTAGAATGTTGTCTCCATTCCATGACTGGTATTGATCCTTAGTCGCTTTCATAACTAGCTCTATGTAATCTGATCTTGACAAGGTGCATAATCGGGTGATGATCGCTATGTACTCCTCGTCCATATCATAACTGATATCCAATATGATCTCGAATATGTCTTTGTGGTCGTAATGAACTGCCTCGACCATCAGCTGCAACCTTTTGGTTGGGTTCAGGTATACGGCATTTTCTACTCCGTTGATGTCCAAACTTCCAGAAGTGATCATCTTACTGATCTCCGCATAATATATGTCCATGAGAGATAGGTTCATCCGGCTGATATCCATCTGAAATAACACTTATGGATAACACCCGAGAACCCAATCAGATCTTCGTGCATGCTCGATCACTACTTATCGAAGTTTCTGTCTCGCCCTCGGTTGGTGCGTCTACATCGTCAGTCTGTCAATGTGTCGGGTCATTGTCAGTAAGTATTGGTGTAAGTGTAGTGGGTCATATAAAAACATATTTTCGGATCATATTCACCTTTGATTCCCTTGTACAATGGGATTGGAAGTAGTGTGGTCTTGTTGCCTTGGTTTTGGGCAATGTTCCAAAAATTATCTCTACCCTCCCTTTTTTTGTGGGGTTTACCTGAAAATATAATATCCTAATGATTATCCAAGTATTATCATCCTCGGTTATATATGAAATTCTCAATCTATTAACATGAACTACTTTAGTTTTATTCCTATCTCTAACTAATTGTATTTTTGCGTTATCTTTCTTGATCATGTCTATAACTATATAGGGGCCTTCGTATTGGTCTGCAAATTTATGGATTTTCTCACCCTTTTAGATCCCTCGATCCGTTGTCGCAGGGTTCTCCGACAGTACTGACAAAATACATGTAATTATCCTTCCTCATGAACAATTTTTCTCTACTCTCCACAAATATTTTTCCAACTACTCTCTTCTGTCTTGGATGAGTATCCGTCCGTCCATGCGCATCGTCAACGGAGTTCTGTTCTGCTGGCAACTCTTGCATCTGGTTCGGTTCCATGTCCGGAGGGTCATGATCACCCGTATCCACTGTTACAAAATTATCGATATCGAACCCTGGACCTTCACCAGGTGTGTCTAGATTACTGATCGCTTGCTCTATGATTCCTGGATGTAAATCCCCTTCCGTTGAAGGCATATTTCCTGTTCCAGCCTCCCCTCTATGACTCGGCTCATCCCGTTTGGGGGCCTTGGGTCGTTTTTCGTTGTAGTTTGGTCGCTCTAATTTTCCCGCTCGCGTTCGAGTTTCAATGGGAAAGATAGGGTTGGGGTCAGGCTCCACGGAGTTCCTGGAGAGCGCATCAGCGTTGACATTGAGTTTTCCAGCTTTATATATGACTGAGTACTGGAACTCACTCATCTTAATCCTCCATCTTGTCACTCGAGAGTTGGGATCCTTGGTGTTTTGGAACCACACCAATGGTTTGTGGTCGGTCACTATTGTAAATTGTCTGCCGATCAGGTAATGTCTCCAATGGCGTACGCAATACACCATCGCAAGAGCCTCGAGCTCATGAATTGGATATTTCATTTCGGCTGAGTTTAACACGCGTGATGTGTACGCAATAGGCCTGTCATTATTTAATTCACCTTGGGACAATATACCTCCAATAGCCCAGAGGCTCGAGTCAGTGGTCACGTAGAAATGTTTAGAAAAATCAGGGTAAATCAACACAGGATGCTCACACAGCTTCTCTTTAAGTATTTCAAAAGCGGAATTTTCATCTTCACCCCATATGAAGGGTACATCTTGTTTGAGCAAATTACTCAGCGGTTTGGCAATTCTCGAGAAACCCTGTATGAATCGTCTGTAGTATCCAGCTAGTCCAAGAAACTGGCGAATATTCTTGACATTCTTCGGGACCGGAAATTTCCGAACGCATTCGACCTTACCGGGGTCAGGTCTGACTCCTTCCTTGCTAATCAAGTGTCCTAGATACGTCACCTCTTCTTTGAAGAATACACACTCATCTGGTTGGAGTTTAAGCTCATGTTTCTCGCAACGGTCGAGAAATTTAGCACACTTCTCGTCGTGTTCGTTTTTGGTTTTCGCAAAGATACAAACATCGTCGATTTAGGCGAGAAGGATAGATCCTTGTAAATCAATTAGTATGTTATCTATTGCTTTCTGAAAAAGGGGAGGGGGCAGACACTAAGCCAAACGGTAGCCGTTTGAATTGGAATTTTCCATACCTGGCTAAAAATGAGGTCTTCGCTTGATCTTCTTCGTGAACCTCTATCTGGTGAAATCCTGAAGCCAAGTCAAATACAGAGAAGTATCGTGCTTCATGCAGCTGATCCAGTATCTCCTGGATGTTGGGTATAGGGTAGGTAAACGCTATAGTCTTTTTATTGAGCTCCCTGAAGTCAATAACCATCCTGTATCTCTTATTTCCGTGACTGTCATCCCTTTTTGGAACAATCCAGACGGGGTTGCTGTAATTAGATTCTGATGGAACTATCACGCCATTATCCAACAGCTCTTTCACTTGTCTATCCATCTCATCTCTAAACGCAGGTGGTAATCTATACTGACGAGCTTGCACGGGTACGTCATCGACAGTTGGAATTCTATGTTTAATTATCGACGTGCATGTAAGCTTCTCGCCAGGCAAATGGAAGCATTTAGCGTATCGTGTGATTAGAGACTCAACTCGACTCCGATCCTCAGGATCCAGATGTTCTAGTCTGAGCAGCTTCATGACTCTCTCGGGTCTCGGTATTTCGGTTTCCGTCACGTTGAAAATGAATTTCTTCGGGGGCAGGTCTCCACAAAATCTTAACTCGTAATTCCTGAATTTCTGCAAATTCCAAATATGGTTCAAGGGTCGCTTAGGCATCTGTGTCCTCACTGCGGATGGACTCCAGACCTTCGTACCCGCTCGATTATTTTCTGCCGCTTTGAGACGATTCGACGTAATGCCCATCTCCATTGAACTCTCCGCCTGATCAGCATTGCTAATTAATAAAGTTTCTCTCTCATCCGTACTAGCACCTACTAGTTCGCTTTCCCCAATCTTTTCGTAACCGTCCACAACTTCTCCTCGAATGTCTCCGAATAATAGTTCCCCTATGTTGTCTTCACATACTCCGCAAAGTCCTTCAAAACTAGTGGTTTCTCCGTCCTTCTCCAATGCGAGTGGTTCATTGCATCCACTGCAAATATTAGCTACATAACACGTTTCCAATTCCTCACTACAGCTGACTCCATTTTCGATTTGTGAGTCTCCCTCATTTTGGCTGGGTTGCAATGATGCAGATGATATATCAATATCTGATTCGCCCAAATCGCCATCTGCCGAGTCTTCTAGTTTATCTCCAAAAATTTGCCTCCCAATATCCTCCAAGGTTTCTTCTTCCTCATGAAAATTATCAGCTTCAACTATCAAATCCGCAGGTAAGTCATCGCTGGCGGAAATCATGCCGTTAATTTCGTCCAAAAGTTCATCATACTCCGAAAATCTTCCGGGATTATTGCTCCCGCGTTCTTCTAGGTCATTGTCAAAAATTCTCATCGGATTTGGTATAGTTTCATCAGATGTTTGTCTCATGCTATCTAGACCACATCTCGTTTGACTGTTTTCTGAGGGAAAGTCTGTCCTTCTAGCCTTTGATCCGATGTCTTCGTCCTCACTCTGTGCGTCAGGCGTGTTATTTCCTAGGGTCATAACTTCATCTGAGTGATCAAATTCAGGTGGTTGGTCTTGAGCCATCGTGTCGAATTCAAAGAATATCACCTGGTCGTCTATTTCGATAGAATTCTCGAAGTAATTAATTTTCGCATTGGTCTGTCTGAAAAAGTCACTTCCTAATATACCGGCTTGCTTGATGGGGAAGCTATCATTCACAACACGGAATTCTACAGGATAATCACCAAAATCTAACTCTGTTTTGCCCAATGTTCTTATATTTTCCAACGTAATCCCTCTCAGATATGTGGGGTTCTCCGTCGAGACCACTGCTCGAGGAGAGGTAGCTCTCCTTAATCAAATTTGGACCGGCTCCGGTATTCAACATGAATGTGAGTGGCCTGCTGGAATCGGTCATATTCAAGTTGATTGTGAGTGTTCGATTCCTCTGGCTCAGATGTACAGTCCTGGTAATTACACGCTCGTTTCCAGGGGAGTTGAGGTACTCGGGCGAGGAGCTGCGGTAGTCTCCCTGCTCACGCCCGCCCGAGGGAGACCAGTACCGTTTCCCGGATTGATTCTCCCGGTGCGAATATCGTTCTGAAATTTCAGGCAGTCTCGTTTGTAGTGTCCTATTCTCCTGCAATAATAACAAGTTATTGGGCTGTTTCTGGTCCTCTGACCGTCATTGTTGGAAGGATGGTCCCGTAAGCGACTGACATTGTTATTATTGTTATTGGCGTAAGTATTCTGGTTTGCCCTGTTGTCTATCTGGCTAAGATTTCTATAGCCCGGATAATTATTGTTGATTCCTCGGCTGCTTTCGTAGTTATTTCGTAAGTTGGTGGAAGGGGACCGTGAAATATTGGAGTTGCCATTTCTGAAGTCCTGATAGCCTCTGCTCGTTCCAGGGTTACTGTCTCTGTACATTTGATAGTTGAGGTTCGGACGTGATCCGTAGCTGTCACTTCTCGGAGGATCTTGTGTTTGCCTGAACGAATTTGAATTGTTACGGAATCCATAATTAGGGAACCTGGGTCCCGAATTCATGAAATTTCGGTCCAATCTTTCGGCGCGACTGTTGCATGTTTCGAGGAATAATTCAATACAGTTCATGAGGAAGTGTCCGGGCTTCTGACAAAATTGGCAAACGACTGCTGTATCTTCATTTGAGTTCTCGACAAGATTCACTTTTCTAGTCTCTCGCGATAATTGGGGTCTTGCATCGTCCCTCTTGGAACCTTCATCGGCATCGCTACAATTCTCGTTCAATTCCAAAGAATAAGTTCTGGGCTTCCTCAAAATCAGATGGTGTTCCGATTCTCGCTCGAATTTCCCATCTCAATACCCGGAGGAAAAATTTGCGACAATCCGCACTCAGTCCTTCGGCGAATTGGGTGGCATCCTTGACTCATTTTTCTCGCATTCCTGCTTCCAGAATCTTTTTTTCTATCTCGCGTAATCGGTTGAGGTATGTGATGACTGCTTCGTTGGGTTCCTGTTTTATTTTGGCTAGATCACCACTCAATTCTTGGTAGGTTTTGGGTGAGCCGAAAACGTTCTCGAAAAATTCGCCAATTTCATCGACTGTCTTGAAAATGCGCCCATTGACACACCTCAAAGCATCACCATACAACTTGATGCGAATAAGCTTGGTGAGTTCATCTTCCAAATATGCTGGTAAGATTTCTCTAGCATCTCGGCAGCCATTCAAAAACTGATTCAATCCAATATTTTGTCCATTAAATCGGGAGATCAAATCAAGAGCGTCCTCGATTGATATGCACCTCACTTCAGGTTTTCCGGATCTATTGAAAGTCATCTTGGCGAGGTCACTCGAATCAGATAAATCAGAATAGCTCAGCTCTGTTTTGAACTGGTACTTGGATGGTTCTGAGAAGTTTTCAACCTTTGGCTCGAATTTGAGGCTACCTAACCCTGGAGAGTAGAATTCCTGTGAGTCGTCTTCGCTCTTGATCAGGCTTCCCAGGGGTTTGCCTGATTGGATTCTGTTTCTGTTTCTCAAAAAGGACTCTGGAACAACTCCTTTGTGTTCCTCAGAATATACGGGTTCAGATCGTAGATTTCGAATCTCGTTCTTAGCAAACTCGAATAAATCGTAGTAATTGTAACCCTCGTTCCGGAAATTTGTTAGTTCTTTGATGTTCTCTTGGTCCTCAAAATACTCTGTGATTCTCTCTTGTTTGAGGTTTTCGTTCTCTAAAAGGTGAGATATTGTCTTCGCCAGCAATTGTGGTTGGTTTTGTTCGCCAATGGGGCTCAAACTTGGTTGTAGGACCGTCGGATCAGAAGATTTGACCTTATTCAACGGGGTACTTGTTAACCCAATGTCCTAGGCCCTTGCCGATTCTGTGTGCTTTATCTCAATCTGTTTATCTTCAGAACTCGCTTTATCACTCAGTCTAGGTGGAAAGTCGAATTTAGATGCTCTGATAATATTTTGACGGACTGGATTAAGTTGGATTGGTTCAATTATGGTAGGTAGTTCTTCCGAAATACTCGGTGAGGCAGGGGTAGTACACTCCCTGTCTCTCCAGGTTCCAAAAATTGATTTCCCCGAATCACGTCGAATTGGCTTGCGAGGCTGAGGACAGTTGCGACCTATGAATTTTGAGTCCAGATAACGAGAGTCCAAAGTTTTATTGATCTCGATCTCGATGCCTTTCAGCTCAGTTGCAATTTGTGCAATCCTCTGTGGGTGGCTGCCTATGCCAATAGCTTCTCTATATTCCTTGGATTCGTTCAAAACCTGGTTCAAAAGCGTATTGTTCACGTCAATTGCTGCCAACTGAGTCAATTTTTGAGAAATCGGGAGCTCGGAAGTAGTCTTCTTTGCACTCTCCGAGTCAATCTGACCCAACATTTTCAGACTTGACTGGTGAAATTTCAAATTTGAACATTTTCCCAAATCTTCTTCACTTTTCCCGGCCGACGTGCACCAAACAGAGTATACAACTAGACCTGTGGCGTCTAGTTATATTTATTGTGAGCTCTAGAAAGGTATAATTTGCATCGGTGTATTGTGGCCAATGGTAATCTTATGGCCTATACCTTCCCAGTGCTAGCCCTAGTTTTGAGCCACTAACTGTATAGTATGCTCTCGGGATTTAGGGCATGAAGAGAAAGAAAAGGGAATTGTTCAATAATATGAGTGGATGGATCCTTGTTGGCGATCGGTGGTTCACTCGTATTCGGTATGTCAAGAGCGTATCTGGTGGATGTGCCCTAACGCGCTCGTCTAGCTCGAGTCTTCCCTAGCTGCGCAGACTAGCTTGCTCGCGGGGCAAGTCGGAGACAGAGTGGCCTAACACGTTACTCTTATACTGCACTGCTCTCGCAATGCTGTGGGCCGAAAACTCTATATATGTATAGTATATATATATGTATATATTGGATAGTGGGGCTGGCTCTCTTATGGGACTGACCGTGTTTCAATGGATGTTCGGCTCGGTACTCGGTGTCTATTTCTTAAAGAGCGACTCTTTTAAATATTCTGTAGGTACGTTGACAAACGTTATTGCGACAAAATGTACCTATGCGATAGGTGATTTTAGGCGCGAGCGGAATTCCTCATAACTCGATGACCATTGGGTAGAATCGACTCCAGTTTAGCTTGAAATACGCACAAAGAAGTAATCTAGATGGCAAATAACCGTTGGTGGTCAATTTCGCAATAGTTGTTGAGTTTTGAACAAAACCTGTGTTAAGTCCAATACGGTAGCGATATGGGGCAAAATGGGTGTTAATATCTTCACTGCAAACACTTGGAATGAGTTTAAACTTGGCTATTTATCTACTGGTACCCACGAAATACCCTAAGAAACCTTTGATAGCCCTCTAAATGAGCTCACTTTGCAATGTAGTTGAAACGAAAAGGGAAAAATGCACTTTCCGTCGCTCGGGTCGGCTAGCGAAAAATGGATGATTTTACCTTGGCGGATCGAATATTATGTGGATTTACTTTGTAGAAGTTCCAAAAGGTAGGTAGACTACGTGTCTAAGTATCCCACACTCTATTATGATGTCAAAATTGAAAATAAAATAGTTACGGGTGGTTCACGCGCGAAAATTGCAATTACTCGGACGAAAAATTGGGAGGTGCGCAAACGTCAATTTCTCGAGATCTAGGTATCAAAATGAAGCTCACAATAGCTAGTTTTTGAGCTATAACACTATTCAAATAGATTATGCACGCTGATCTATGAATTTAATCAATGTGAGCAAACCATGGGTGAAATTTGGGGTACTTCGAAATTACTCGGGTAGCGCGAGAATTCGACAATAAAAGTGATATTTCCCTATTGTACTGGCCTGAAATGATTCTCTTTTAGCTTAATCCCCTCCTCTGAGACTCAACAAACCCTGGTGAAACCAAATCCATAAAAGAATCAACACGAGGTTCGAGTAACACTGAAAACTTGGGGTGAATTATGCACTCGCTGGCCACAATTACACTCGGGGAAGTTCCTATTATCCTCACCATCTAAAAGGGGTACAACTGTGGAGTTGCACGGATCGGGTATAGTGCAAATTCAGGATTGATACTTAAAATTACTCACTTGTGGTTGTATAGTTGGCTGTGGAGGAATTCTGTACTGCTGACAGGCACTGGTAAATAATCCACCTTTCTTGGATTTTCTGTTCATTTCCTTTTGGTTACACTGCACTCTGACAATTTGAAGTGCCTCTTTCTGATGATGCACAGTTCACTTCCAATATTATGTTGATAGTAATTTCACTTGCACTTATTACTTGCTCTTGTATCAAGAGTTCGTGAAAACCCGGAAAAATCGACTGTGTCGGAGTCACTCCAAAACTATACTGAGAAGAAAAGATTCGACATGGGCCCTCTGAAGGCCCTCTTTATATATCAGGTGGGCTCGATTATTGTCCTCGATACTCGCGTTCTATTCAAATTTTGTTTACTCAAAACGTCAACTCGACCGATCTGCGCACATAAGAGCAAATGCACTTTTCCGGAGAAAGAGACCGAGCCATGCATATTTTTGGGCATACTTTCGTATGATCCGAGCACTAGACAATTAATCATTCTCGTTTTCAAGTGTCATCTTTATGTACTTGATGAGTTTGCCTATGCGCCGGGCTATCCGATGTTTATGCTTTATAATACAACGGAGTCTGTGGGCCCGCGCCATTGATTAATTATGCATGCGCACCTGTGTAAGGAAAGGGCCAGCGGCCCGCAGCGAGCCACTCGGCTCTTTCATTCTTGTTTTGTACTGTTGCATCTTTTGCTCAATGTTAAAGTGTGCACCTATCATCATCGAGATGGATTGAGGAATGTAGAGCACACTGGAATTTTGACGAGACGTTAACATTTCAGGTCAAATTCCGTTGTGCAATGCTCTCTGGACAAAATCGACGATTTTAGCCTGACCTCGATAGATTCTACTCACATTCCTGTGTTCACGATGATTTTATTCGAAATGATCAAAAATGTAACTTTACGATGGATTTTGATGGTTTTTTACCTTCCAAAAACAAGTTATATTGATTTGACGGAGTTTCCACGAAACGCGGTGTTTCCATTCATCATCCTATAAAAATAATGAATGAAAGTTAGCATTTTCACATGCCATCTTCCCGAGATTCACGTCCCTTTGATAATGTGCTCCGTAAAATTTACATTACATTTTACCGTATAACTTTCTATCTATAGCTATCATTTATTTTTTTTTTGAATATATATTTCGAAATTAGATGATTTGTTCACTATTTTCAATAAATGCTTCATACCATCAGATCGCGATGTAATGAGCCTGATTTATATCGATGCCCAACAATTTGCATTTGACAAATCTATTTCATGATTTGATACAGTCAAAAGAGGAACCATCAACAAAAATTCACACTTATGCCCGTAAGTTCTGAGCGTAGAATTGATTTCCAAAGGATTTTGAATTCGGAATTATTGGCAAACTTAGTCTTCTGGATTGAATACAGAGTAATCAAGTCATCTGGACTTAGTCGTAGGTAAATTTTGACTACAAATTCTGAAAGATCAGACGATTTTCAACGAGAAAAATATTCTTTTCAATGCTTGTGAACAATTTTACGAAGCTTCTGATGAGGATCAAGAAGGACAAGTTTACCGAAATTACGTGAAAATTGGATTTCTGATTCAAAATGGAAAAATCGACTTTATTCCAAATTCCATCGACGGATTTTCTTTATTCTTTCGGGAAAATGACCGTGGAGGTACCTAGAAAACAGTCCCGGAGGAATTTCCTAGGTCCCTTCACCCTCGACTCTCCCGGCTTCCCGACGCACCGTGGTTGGTCAATCACTCTGTCGTCGGTTCTGCAAGACCGGTCGCTCGATATTTACCGCGAGGAATGCATCGCGCGATCACGTTTTGCTGACTTTTGCACTCTTACACTGTGCGACACGCGACGAGTCGAGGGCATATGAGCCACGACTCACGCGCGCCGCATCAGACCGCTCGGGGACTCCCATTTCGGGAGTACCCATCATCACTCTATCTCAAAACACGCAGATTGTGTATGAGTCATTCTTCCATTCGATATATATCTTTATTTAACATCATTTCCATGAGTCATTTCACTGGTCGCAGACACCCCACGTCACATTGGTGCTAGGTGTCTACGTCTCAATGCAAATTTCGCGATCAAAAACCGCGAAAAAGACTTGTTGAGTGAAGAAGACGATATCGCAGCTGCGCTATCCACCACCGCCGCTGCAGACGTTCGAGAGGAATGATCCAACCAGCCTGCCCAGCAACATCGGGTAACACAAACTAGCCACAACTTCTGGCAGCGTCCAACAGCAGCATCAACAAAAAAGGGAGCGAAATGAAAAGAACGAGCCATCGACAGCCAACTCTACGCCACAACGTACTATCTTCATCCACACCTTCAGCTTCGGGACCAACGATGGACACACAGCGATGGACAATACATCAAGTCACGCAGTCAACAGTCAAGTAGGGAAATCAATGTCTGAGTTCAAGTAATATCTCAAATTTTGATCCCAAAATCGATATTGAAGCTTACGAATAGAAAAACGCCGATATCTAGGTCACGAAATATGATTCGATACGTTATAATTGAAAATATTCCCAATCTCTTGGGCTGAAATTGTGAATGATAGAGGAAAAACAGAGAGAGAGAGAGAGAGAGAGAGAGAGAGAGAGAGAGAGAGAGAGAGAGAGAGAGAGAGAGAGAGAGAGAGAGAGAGAGAGACCAAGGGAGAGGGGGTTTCTGCGCGATCATCGCGTTAGACATAAAGAACGCATTTAATTGTGCGAGCTGGGAGCGAGTGTACGCATCCCAGGCAGGTAAAGTGCCACCCTACCTGCTAGCAGTCACGAGCGACTACCTACGGAATAGGACCCTCGTATACGACACCGACGAGGGACAAGAGGTTCGAGAGCTGTCCGCCGGAATCGGGCAGGGATCAGTCTCCGGCCCGTTCAACTGGAATACCCAGTACGACAGCCTGCTGACTATTGAACTGCCAGAAGGAGTGATAATGAAGGCTTTCGCGGACGACGCGGGACTCATAGTCTGGGCCGACAACGAGGAACTCTTGGCTAGACGCGCAAACGAGGCGCTGGCCCGAGTCTACGAGTGGATGATCAGCAGGCTCCTAGAGCTTGCTGTCAAGAAGTGCGGAGCACTTGTGGTCACAAGGCGCAGGAAGTTCGAATTACCCCGTTTTTACATCAATGGGCAAGAGATCCCACGCAAGACAGAGCTGAAATACCTGGGTGTATGGCTTGAAGACAAGTGGTCGTTTAAGAAGCACATACAGGAAGCCGCCCAGAAGGCGAGCAGGGTCAGTGCGGCGCTCCAGCGGCTGATGCCGAATATCGGGGGGCCCAAGGGAAAGAGGCGCGCACTTCTCAACACCGTCAGCACCTCTATCATGCTCTACGGTGCACCTGTGTGGGGAAAGAGAGTAGAGGAGATCATCATCGAGAAGAGGATGGGGCCTGTCCACCGGAGAGCGGCCCTGAGGAGCATTCGTGCCTACCGCACCGTGTCGGGAGACGCAGCTTGCGTCTTAGCGGGGATGCCACCCATCCACTCGCTCGACGCGGAGAGAGTGAGGATCTGGGACCGCCAAAAAGTAATCGGAACCGATCGAGTGCTCACTCCATCGATAAAGGAGATCATCCGGGTTTACGAGAAGGAAACCACCCTCGAGCAGTGGCAAACTGAGTGAGATTCGCCATTCGCAGATGGCAGATGGACGCACCGGTTGATCCGCGATGTAGCCAAGTGGGCGGAACGCACCCACGGAGAGATAGATTACTGGACAACGCAGGCACTGAGCGACCACGGTTGCTTCGGTGCCTATCCGACCAGGTTCAAGAAGAGGACATCCCCAGCATGTCAGTCATGCGGGGACAACTGGGATGACGCTGAACACGCCCTGTTCACGTGCAACGACACCCAAAGAGAGCGCGCCGAGTTGGATGGATGGCTGGGTGCTCAACTAACACCTGAGAACCTCGTCCCGTACTTACTTCGCAACCAGGAGACATGGGATAGAGTCACCGGATACATCAAGCTTGTGATGACCCGTAAGGAGGAGAAAGAGAGGGAAGTGAGGCGCCTCGATGCCGGCGAATTACAGTAAACCTACCGATTCCAACAGAAGAGGTTCAAATGGTTCCAGGAGGAATATGATGCACTGAAGAGGGAAGAAGGAAGAAAGAAGAGGGAAGAGAGAAGAAAGAAAAAAGAGAGGGAACAATGAAGAATGAAGATAGAAGATGCCGACAAGTGGCCGAAGAGGGAAGATGGAGAAGAGAAACGCTCGCAATCGAGCGCGAGACATGCCGCTCATCCTGAATTAATGCTCACGCGGTTCCGGGCTGAGATGGTAGATGCAGGTGGATCTCCTTCTTGATTGCCCGATGCCCTAGGTATCGGACATCAAGGGGAGAGGGATGTTACACGGCCGGGCCCACCTCTCGGTAGGCCCCACCCAAACCCGTGTCCCGCCTGGTATGGCCTGCGTGGGCTATGCGTAGCCTGCGTAAACTGAACCAGTCCGGTGTCTGGGGACAGATCCAAGGATCTCGAGGCAGATTTTGCCCTCTAACCACCTTGAAAAAAAAAAAAAAAAAAAAAAAAAAAAAAAGAGAGAGACACTCATCCCGTGGTATTCGAGAGAATAACGAGTTCATTCCAAGTGGTCGGGACATTAGTCAGTCGATGAGGAGAATCCAGGATTAGAAGGAGGATTCCAATAGAATAAATCGGTGACGTGCACCACGACACATGTAGATACAAGTGGTATGGAAGTAAAATCACGCATACCGGTTGGTAAGCTGTCTTTAAATATTACCGAAGGTCACTTTGGGCTATGGTCAGCCACAGTACCCTGTTTCGCCTATTATAAGACATGCTCGAATATAAGACCTCGTCAAATATAAGACACCTCTATCGAAGACCCGGTGAAATATAAGACCTATCTCGAATATAAGACACCCTCAAATATAAGACACCCTCAAATATAAGACACGCCTCAAATATAAGACACGCCTCAAATATAAGACACCCTTCAAGTATAAGCTATCCTTGAAAATGAAATGTCTTTGAATTGACTCGGTTACGCTCCTTCATCCTAACCCTTCGATGATAAAGCAAGACATTCGAAAATCTGTCTTTACATTGGTTGGATAAACAGACTTCTACGTATCGATATTCCAAATATGGATCGCACGGATAATTGGATGACGATACAGCGTCGTAACATTTACAGAACGTTTAAGTCAGTGGTGATTATATCAGCAAATCACATGTGAAATGAGTGTCTGCGATATTTTGAATCATTTCGAATCTCGAAAGTGTATAAATATTCATCCCAGGTTTTGTGATTCTTGCACTTTTCTTATGAAGCAGTTGTGATTTCTGTTCATTTGGACAGGAATTCCCCTTTCGAGTCTACTTCCATTGCAAAACACGAACGGGTTGGTCCGATTCTAATGACAGAACCGCAATCTACGGAGTCTGCAAGTGTCGCAAGTGATCCTGAGTCTCTCGATGATATTGCAGAGCAAGATGATGTGGAAGTGATTTGTGATTATTGATTATGCGCATTATGTAAGTCTTCATAATTGATTTGCAATGAATATTGTATTAATTTGTTTACCTTTGAATGTATACTCTGTCATGGCTGAGTGAGATTTTATCATTTGTGTATTCATTATAATTCATATCATTATATTTTTTTATAACATGCGACGGAGTCGCCGATATCACCGTCGCCACCGTCCGCTGCTGCGCCGGGCCATCGCACCTAGAGCATGTAATAATGCAGAGTAATATTTTTGCCGAGGTGGATGCCGCGAGCGGAGCAGCAGCGGGAGTCAGCAGAATATCAGAGTCAGGAAGAGGGAGGAGAGTCGGTATAGCAGGTTACGCCAAGAGTGGGCGCGGCGTGGCAGCACTTACTGGACGTTGGAATCGGGAGCAGAAGATCATGCGGCAACGAGGCGGGCTCGCGCGGGAAGTGGGGAGAGAGAGACAGAGGATGCGTAGCGTCGGGAGAGTGAGAGAGAGAGGGATAGGGTTTTGCGCACGGCACGCTCGTGTAGGCAGAGTTGCAGTGGAATGAGAGTGACGGAGCCGGTTATGTGAGGGAGATCATGCGAGTGAGAGAGACCGAGACAATTGGTAATATTAAATGCACGTGGCCTGACGTGATGGTGGAGTTGCTGTGAGATACGTGATTATTACGGGTAGTGCGCATGTCACACGGGTGGAGGCACGATTCAGTAACGTAGGTAAAATGCGGGGCTCTCGAGTGGAGTGTCGGCGCGGGATTTATATGAAATTCCAGCATCATGATTCAGTGTCTTTCGTATCTCGCGGGTTAATTCCCCGGAAATTAGTTTGATTAATGAGGGCTCTGTGATCGCGTCGGGTGATCGAGGAAGAAGAAGAAGACGAGGGAAGTCGGCCATTCTTGGAAGTGACTCGGTGCAGTGCGGATCAGTTAGTCTTCGCGATTTCCAGGAACCATCTTATATTCCATTTTTTCCCGACGAATCCCATTAATATTACAAGGAGATCCAGGAAATACAAGGAAAATAGAATGGACGGAATAAACGGGGAAAGTTGGTTAGTGATTGACGGTGAGTGCGACTGCCTTGTTCTTTGAAATACTCTCTCTCTCTCTGTCCCCGATCCACCATCTTTTTCCCGTCGACAAAGACATAGACTGAGACATCTCGCCCTTGATTGGGCTCGAGATCTGCTAGGGTGACTCTCCAGGAATCCGCGCGACCCGGTGAGCCATCAAAATTGGGAAATTGAGTGCGCGTGTGGAACTCTGATCATATTAGTGAAAAAGGTTTACGGAAGCCAATATGGCTCCAGTGGCCCACGAGGCATAGTGAATAATTGGACATTTTATAGACGCTTGATGCGAACTCTCTATACCTCTTCGGTTGTAATTTATTGGTCGCGGTTCTGAGGGCTGTAACAATATATATCAGTATAGTTCGAAATGAACTTCCTGGTCGTTATTATTTCATGAGAATCAATATTCGTTCCCTCCCTCTTTCCCAGCAGCCCGGTAGAAGCGCAGGTAAGATTCCAGGCATTCGTTCCCTCAATTTGGCAGGGGAATTTGGATCTTCGGCGAAAAATAAATTAGTTGGACGTCGAGTCAAATCTCACGTTACAAATGGCGATCCTGCCAGGATCCAATGAGTGCGGAATCTTGCTTGCGCGGGAGTGCTGAGCGGGAACGAGGTGGTGAGGGGGGATCAGAGACTCAGACGGAGCCGCAGACATAGACGAAGCCGGCGCTGGGGGTGATATGAGTATAGGGGCGAGATGGTACACTCGCATTTCAGGCTCCTGATACGGTACACGTTGCTCACCGGGTCCGGACCTTAATAGCGGACTCCAATAATCCTGATATGCCCCAAATGACCTCGTTGAATGGAGATTGATGAATTTGGATGAGTGGAATGAGTATTGAGTGTTGTGAAATAATTCTGATGCATTTCGATGGATTTTTTTTGTAGTGGAGCTATGATAGCACGGGGTAAATGTTGATTTTCCAGCGTGGGGTAGTGGAGCTAAGGCGACTCGAAGGAAATCTGTTTTTTTTTAGTTTCATTTGTTTTTTTAATTCGGTCATGATAAGAGTGAATGAAGTAGTTGGTGTAGACCGGTGGTGGAAGTTAAGGCAATTTTTTTTTTCGCCCGGAATTTTTTTTTCTCGTTGTTTTATGGTCTTTTGTAACTTATGCATGCCTGAGTAGGAAAAGGGTGGTGTGAGTGACATTATAGGATTCAATCCTCATGGTTCACGTGTCGGCGCAGTGCTGGAGAAGCTGTGGCACCGAACTCAAGAGCTATCCTCCCGATTTGAGATCCTTCCGTCCCATCGACCTGACCCTGGTTTACTGAATAAATCCAAACATCCATCTAGTGATTTTGACACTGTACCTCTGGTGTTGTCGGGTGGGATAAGGATTAGTTCGTGGCTAACGGGGAGGTTAGAATCGAGGGATTTTGTTGGGTAGTGTGGATTTTGAGATTAGGTGAGACGGTGACGTGGACTAAGACAGCGTCGAGGTCGGATCTCAGTGAACTGTATGAGCCGATGGTGGCTATACATACACCGAGAGTCCGAGAGATCCTCCGCTCATGGGGTTATGGGTCTCAAGTTTAGGCATAGAAGGGGGCGATTAACAGAAGAAGAGCAACATTTAGTAGACCTGGTTAATGGAGACCGGGCACGTAGGAAAATAGCTAGGCTAATAGTCGCATTGCCACCAGAGCAATTGGCAGATGAATTAGATAGGTTAGGGTGTAATCCAGCAGGGAGTAACGCAGAGTGCAGGAGTAGGCTGATTCGTTTTGAGATTCGACGAATAGAACCAGGAGTGCAGGTCAGGTGGGATCCTATGACGGATGAAAAACCTCTAGAAAGCGTACCGCGTGAAAGAAGAACGAACAGTGTGGCAGATCTGATATCAATCGAGAACGAACTGCCAGAAGAGTTAGATAAAACGATGGGGAAATCATCAGAGGAAGATTCCTCGAGTCAGGAGAATGACGGGACACGCACTGGGGGGACCACAGGTATAGCCGACGGAGACGGTCAGAAGGGTGCTGACCAGAGTGGGAACAACCAGAATAAAAACACGAGTACACCGGGACCCAGTGGGGGCCTACAGCCCTCCTCTCTCGTCATGGATTCAGGAGTGAGTGGAGTGCAGACTAGGACCCCCGCATCGGTGTCGAATTCACAGTCAAGGCCAGTGACATCTGGAGAAATGGGGTATTATTTACCCCAAGGTTACGTACCAGTGTCATGGGAGATGATGAGAGTGATGAAGCAGAACATGGCCATATGGGCAACCATGGTGGCTACTGTAGACGAAAACGCCGGGGGATTCGCAATGCCACAGTCACAAGCAAACGCGAGACCAGGATTAACCACGATCCACGAGGACGATGATGCTGATGATAGCACGTCCGGGTCGAACAGTGATGCAGTGGTAGAGAAGTGGAGAAATGAGACTAGTAGAACCCAGGACAAAGCGGTGCAAACTAGTTCGGAGACGGAGACGAGTACTACGAGTTCGAGAACGAGTCATCGGTCCTCTAAAAAGATTCGACAGTCGAGTAAAACGAGAGTCAATGCGGGCTCGAGGAGAGCACGAGAAAAACCTATCGGGGAGACGGGTCACAGGAACAAGAAAACTGCGGAGCGGCAAAGGGTGAAAAAGCGGCTGTCAATGAACGATGAGGGTGCCGCCCAGCTAAACACTGTTGGGAAATCCGGGGTGAATTCAGGGGGGCAGATGAAGCAACCGACAAATAGTATAGCTGGTGACGGGGACAAGGGACAAGGTGGAAGAAAGAAGCGCGACAGCTCGTCATCGGAGCAATCTGATGGCTCGAGCAGTGAGCGCAGGCGGAGACGGAGACGGAGACGGGGGCGGGAGATCGAGAAGAGTAGTAGCGAGAGCACCAGTAGTTCAACGAGTAGCAGCGAAAGCAGCTCGGCCGAAAGTAGTAAAAGCGATCAAGATCAAGATAGGAGATCAAAGAAGAAGAAATCATACAAAAAGCAGAGTTCTGGGAACACGTTGAAATGCATAAAACTCCTGCAGAGTTGGAAACTGAGTTTCTCAGGGGTGAAAGAGGAGTGCCCAGAAGAATTTCTTTCCAGCTTGGAGGATTGCAAGGATCAGTTGAACATGTCAAATCGAGAGATGATGGGAGCTATTCCAGCAGTACTATCTGGAAAAGCTCGAATATGGTTTAGAACAAGGAAAAGCGAAATGACAAGCTGGAGGAAGTTTGCGAGAGCCTTCAGATACCAGTATGTCGGAGAATGGGATGGAGAAGATTTGATGGACGAGTTGAGACAAAGAACTCAGGCAAAGGGGGAGAAGATATCACAATACCTCACATGTGTGAAGCAGATAGTGGATCTTTTCAGAGAAGCCCCAAGCCGTAGATGGGTGATGAACAAAGTCAGAAGGAATCTATTGCCAGAGTTGCGACAATACATTTCTGGTAAGACAATCACCCGATTAAGTGATATAGAGCATTATGGGCGAAAATGGGAGAAAGAAAGAGAGTTGGACGAGCGGTACATAGCGCCTCCTCCGAGAGAGAAAGCTCGGGTGAAGAGTGCAGCGTACGGTGGAGATAAATCATCCCAAAAACTGTTGCAGGCGGCAGCAATGGAAAGAGATTCGGAGGAGAAAAGGAAACCAGACGGAGACGGACTCGAGAAGTGTTCTCAGGATAGGAATAAGACGAAGGTTAGTCACAACCAAGAGACAGAGGGAGAAGCCGAGGCTGCGGCGTTGCAGCGGACTGGTACTCAGTCAGCTCCGTCTATACCTCAAGGAACACAAACTCAGCGCGCTACTCAAGCAAACCCCCATCAGACGATGACGCAGACGAATCCCGTTGAGCCGGCAGCACAATGTCATTGGCCTGGAATATGTCCGTTGATGTGTTCGCAGATGCCTTGGATGTGGCCAATGGACTTTAACGGCCTGCGTCAGAGATTTTCAGGAGGTCAACCGCGGAGGAATGGGTTCCAAAACAGGCAGCAACCAGGGAATGGGGTGCCGGGGCAAAATGGAGTACAGAATCAGGCCGGAAACACGTGTTATAATTGTGGAGCTGCGGGTCATTATTCGAGGGAATGTCCAGAGCGACAGTGCTATGTTTGTAATCAGGCCGGGCACGTGGCGAATGAATGCAATCAACAGGGGATCGCTTGTCAAGGTTGTGGGGCTAAGGGAGTAACAGTGCGTAACTGTCGTGTATGCAATTTTGGAAACAATAATCAGGGAAATGGGATGGGGAGAGCTTAAGGGAGCTGAAGTTCGGAACCAGTCAAGACGAAGACGTGATCGGCATGCCTCGACATGGCGACCATGTAGTAAGGATCTATATTATTATTAGTAGTATTAGTAGTAATAGTAGTAGTAGTAGTAGTAATGGTGAAGGGGAATGCATGAAATCGTAGGACGTAAGAAATAATGGATGATATGTGTGGATGTACATAATTAATTGCTGAATTAAAGGGCATGGGGATTGTTGGCATTCAGGAGACTTGGATTAAGGGTCCGAGGCAGAAGCGGATCGGTGGTGACAGTGGAGAGTTGAGAAGGCGGTCCACTCCCGTCGGGAGTAGCCCGGCTTGGTGGGGGGATATGCGACGGAGTCGCCGATATCACCGTCGCCACCGTCCGCTGCTGCGCCGGGCCATCGCACCTAGAGCATGTAATGATGCAGAGTAATATTTTTGCCGAGGTGGATGCCGCGAGCGGAGCAGCAGCGGGAGTCAGCAGAATATCAGAGTCAGGAAGAGGGAGGAGAGTCGGTATAGCAGGTTACGCCAAGAGTGGGCGCGGCGTGGCAGCACTTACTGGACGTTGGAATCGGGAGCAGAAGATCATGCGGCAACGAGGCGGGCTCGCGCGGGAAGTGGGGAGAGAGAGACAGAGGATGCGTAGCGTCGGGAGAGTGAGAGAGAGAGGGATAGGGTTTTGCGCACGGCACGCTCGTGTAGGCAGAGTTGCAGTGGAATGAGAGTGACGGAGCCGGTTATGTGAGGGAGATCATGCGAGTGAGAGAGACCGAGACAATTGGTAATATTAAATGCACGTGGCCTGACGTGATGGTGGAGTTGCTGTGAGATACGTGATTATTACGGGTAGTGCGCATGTCACACGGGTGGAGGCACGATTCAGTAACGTAGGTAAAATGCGGGGCTCTCGAGTGGAGTGTCGGCGCGGGATTTATATGAAATTCCAGCATCATGATTCAGTGTCTTTCGTATCTCGCGGGTTAATTCCCCGGAAATTAGTTTGATTAATGAGGGCTCTGTGATCGCGTCGGGTGATCGAGGAAGAAGAAGAAGACGAGGGAAGTCGGCCATTCTTGGAAGTGACTCGGTGCAGTGCGGATCAGTTAGTCTTCGCGATTTCCAGGAACCATCTTATATTCCATTTTTTCCCGACGAATCCCATTAATATTACAAGGAGATCCAGGAAATACAAGGAAAATAGAATGGACGGAATAAACGGGGAAAGTTGGTTAGTGATTGACGGTGAGTGCGACTGCCTTGTTCTTTGAAATACTCTCTCTCTCTCTGTCCCCGATCCACCATCTCTTTCCCGTCGACAAAGACATAGACTGAGACATCTCGCCCTTGATTGGGCTCGAGATCTGCTAGGGTGACTCTCCAGGAATCCGCGCGACCCGGTGAGCCATCAAAATTGGGAAATTGAGTGCGCGTGTGGAACTCTGATCATATTAGTGAAAAAGGTTTACGGAAGCCAATATGGCTCCAGTGGCCCACGAGGCATAGTGAATAATTGGACATTTTATAGACGCTTGATGCGAACTCTCTATACCTCTTCGGTTGTAATTTATTGGTCGCGGTTCTGAGGGCTGTAACAATATATATCAGTATAGTTCGAAATGAACTTCCTGGTCGTTATTATTTCATGAGAATCAATATTCGTTCCCTCCCTCTTTCCCAGCAGCCCGGTAGAAGCGCAGGTAAGATTCCAGGCATTCGTTCCCTCAATTTGGCAGGGGAATTTGGATCTTCGGCGAAAAATAAATTAGTTGGACGTCGAGTCACATCTCACGTTACAAACAGTATATCTTTTTTATTTCATTCTCAACGAGACTTGATAAATTCGATGAATGGGATTCATTGACATCGATCCTTGCTCATCAAGAATTTGATAGGTCATATTTTCCGGGGTTGGGAATATAGGACCTATCTCGAAAATAAGGCCTATCTCGAATATAGGGCCTCTCAGCCAGGCGTGAAAAGCTATAGGCCAGGTCATATAATAGGCAAAACACGGTTAAATCACTTCACTAATATTTCAGCTCGAGACAAATGAACACGGAAAGTCGTTGGAGGGCTTATTTGAAGTGAGATAATTGGGATCATAATTATTTGTACGAGAATTACTTGAACGAAAACTATATCAAAAATGTGCAAATATTCGAATGGTACGGAATGGGTATTTTGGCTCAGAAATGTTATCAAAGCCGACTGAGCTAGACTGGAATATTGTAGAGACGTGTGTCGAGATGAACTCCAAAGGCAGGGTTGCGATGTATCGGAAATCGAGGCATTAGTAGAGGAACTAGAACAAAAGATGAGTGTAGAACTCATACAGCTAGCTAATCGTTATCTTGAGGAGGATGATGAAATATATGACATTCGCCAAAGTTTGAATTTAGCCATCAAAATTGTTCACGAAAAATATCAGTTCCAGTTGAGTCCACAAGAACCCCAGAATCCGATCCCGGAACTCTACAGCCATTACGTGCATCCGTTCCCACCTGTCTCTCACACAAATCCACCACAAAACCAAACCAATCCCCAACCGCAACGCACACGAATACGACAGGTTCGATTATCCGAGGAATCCGAAGGAAACGGGATTAAATTCTTCAATATGACAGAAAAGGTGCGCGTAGCTCGAGAATTCTGTAGAGGACTTGGGCAACGATTTAAAAATATAATCGACACAACAACGAATCATCTTGAGAATGAAAGGGTGAAATTTGAGAATGAATCGAGAGAGACAGTTCGAAAGCTCAAATCTCAGATAATCAATGTTAGAGATGATGAGCCTTGAATTCTTGATCAAGTTGGAGTAACCGGTACTATTCCACGTGAGGAAATTAACAAATCCTTAGAGTCATCTGTAGAAAACACCAAGGCTCACAAATTAGAATCAAGAATCTTGAATTTTCACACAAAGAATATTGAAGTAGACAGATCAGAGTCGGTAACCCATATTTGCTTGAAATCCGAAGAGTCATATGCAATAGCTACTTGCAGCAAGGTCATCACCCCGAGGCGAGGAATCGCGATACAAATACCGCAACCTGAAATCTGCGAGTCAGCACCGCTCATACATTCGAAACTTGGCATCATGATACATGCAAGCAACGCGCGCAAAGAACGAGTTAGGCAAGGCAAAGGGAGAAAAATATCAAGCAAAATCGTTTCATGGAAAACGGTCGAAAGTGATTTTCAAGGGTCCAATGTGTCGAATAACCCCGGGGTAGAGACGGTCAATGTCCGAGTGCACAAGTTTAGAGCACAATTATCCGCAGAGTACATCTCGAAGGGCAAACACTTTAGTTTAGTATTGAAAGCCAGGCCGCCATGCGAGAAGCCACCCTGGATACTTTATTCTAGAGAGGGAAATCCCACCTCTCCTCTAAATTGCAAGGGAGCGACGCGAGATAGTCAAAATGTCTCATACGGTTAGAGAATGAGTGGAATATAGGGGTAATTCATGTTGGAAATATCATTAAATTTTCCCGGTCCTCACCCGTGAGTCACGTGAAGATTTCATGAATACTAGCGCTAAGTTATATATGAAATTATACGTGTTATTATGTAAGGTCGATGGAATCCCATCTTTGGTTAATCTGCATCATTACAGAATTGGCAGTACGTAAGCCACGTGAAAATTGAATGAATGCTAGCGCTAATGAATATACGAGAATTATAAGTGAAATTTTCCCGGCCCTCACACGTAAGTCTGCGAAAATTTTCAAATGACCAATTTCACACCATAAGAGTCCAAAAACTCTCACCATCATTCGAACTCTTTTCAAGCCACAAAGTTGCCAGGGATCAGTATCAGATATTGATCAAGGTATCGTAATACACTGCAGAAATATTGAGTAAATGCCGTGAGGATCTTGTATTGATTACTTAAAGTATCGTAGGAATACGGGATGTATATTGATAAGGATATCACAGAAATATTGGATCAACTCTGATGAAACTACTGTCAAAATATTGTAGGAATAAGATAGAATTGGATAGTATTGGATGAGTATCGTCCAAAATATTGTGAAATATCGTAGTAGTATTGATAAGGATCCGGGAAAATATTGTAAAATGTCGGAGAAAGATATTGGAAATTGTCGGTGGAAGATTGTTGAGAACATTGAGAGAATATTGTAACAAGGTTTCGAAAAATATTGTGAAAATCATTGAGAAATATTATAAGAGTCATTGAAATATTGATATAAGATCGAGAGATGTCGGTTGAATATATGGTTATAATATCACACGAAAATACTGTCGGGAAATTGAGAAGATGCTGTAGCAATTTTAGAAATATCATACAGAACAAAATCAAAGTCACTCTGTTCCAGGATTTTACAGGTGTTGGAGGGAAATATTCGTCCAGAAGCATACAGAACTAAGGTCAATTGAAGTACTTGAAACAAGAAACGATACAGAATGCGAGAGGAATTGCTATATTACATGATGACAAGAATGAGAAGAAACTCTGAAAAACTTATGGAGAACCTATGAAAAACCTATGTAAAAAACGTATGTAAACATCACATACACAATACACGGAAGGATTGTCGAGGACGACAAGATCCCGGCCTCACACGTGTGACGCCATAGGTGATTGCCCTCGTTGGTCAATCACTCTGTCGTCGGTTCTGCAAGACCGATCGCTCGATGCATACCGCGAGGAATGCATCGCGCGATCACGTTTTGCTGACCTTTGCACTTTCACACTGTGCGCCACGCGACGAGTCGAGGGCATATAAGCCACGACTCGCGCGCGCCGCATCAGACCGCTCGGGGACTCCCATTTCGGGAGTACCCATCATCACTCTATCTCAAAATACGCAGATTGTGTATAAGTCATTCTTCCATTCAATATATATCTATACTTGACATCATTTCCACGAGTGATTTCACTGGTTGCTGACACCCCACGTCACAAGGTCCTACGTTAGTCTTTTTGCTACTCATAAACAGGGCCAAACTCCAAAGCGGACCGGGAAAGCGATGTTCTGAGTATTCCGATTCATATGCTCAGCAGCCCTGAATACGTCAGAAGCGACTTCCACCCTCTCTGATCGGAACACTTTTTTGTGGTCTTGTGATATCATATAAGGTGAGTGTACCCTACTTGCCTCTGTACCCAACTCGCACCCATATGCCGATCTCGGAAATGGGCACTCCTTGGCCTTCCGGCAATTTTTTCACGTTTGTTACATTGGAATATGAGAAAGTGAGTGAATTGCATCGATCCCGAATCATTTCTGCATTCCCCAGAAAATCTAAAGTGATTTTCCTATTTCTTGTGATTGCTTTGCCAAGGAAGCACCGAGGGAATCGCATTCAGTAAAATCGGGGCCAAATTTTTTGAGTTCAACCAATCTCACCGCTCCTTAACGCATTCGATACCTTGTTTAAAAACATTCAGAATCCATTTTTCAGATTCGCAAAATTTGGGTCTGGATTCATTTTATGTACAGAACACGGAGACGATTTGTGAAACAAGGATGCCAACATTGGAGTGTACCCAACATGTCCCCATATGTTCATCTCAAAAGGGCGTGCAGTACGACTTTTTTGCCACTCGGAACGTGTTTATCACGTCGAAATAGATCGGAAACAGTATTTTGGGTGGCGAAAAGCTCCCAATGTGCGTGCACGGCAATAAAAACACTTCATCGCTGATTTCCATCACTTATTTTTGAAGAATTGAGATAGTTCCGCTTCAATTCATCAAAATTTTACGTAGCTGCGTGCATTTTCACGGCCTTCAAAAAACTGTAAAATAAGCTAAAATACGTTGGGAAATGTTGAGGTAGACCAGAGTTGTTGGGAAAATGGTTTAATGGGGGTAAGTCGGGTACACCATTTTGTAAAATCCAAAAAATCACCTTTTGTGAGGATTAATACAATTCGGCTCCACTTGCAAGGAGAGCATCACGTCTGCGGAACACGGATTTGGATGAAACTCTAGGAATCATCTTGTTTTGGTGAAAACTGGAGGCATCTCCAAGGGTTAAGTCCAATGGGTATCCTATCCCGAGATACAGCCATGAAGATTAGCATTGTTAGTACATCTATGTATGTGTCATTTTAACATGGGCCTATATGGACAATGCTAATCTTTATAAACGTATCTCGGGATAAGAGGCCCATTGGACTGAACCCTTGGGGATACTTTCATTATCCACCAAAACAAGATGATTCCCAGAGTTTCATTAAGATCCGTGTTCCGCAGACCTGATGCTCTCCTTGTCGGTCCGAATTCAATGTACTTTGATTCATTTTGGAGGCCTTGAGACAAGCTTTTGAATGAGCTAAAGCACGTTTAAAATAGTTGAGGTCGGCCAAAGTCATCATGAAAATCTCTTAATGGGGGCAAGTTGGGCACACTTACCTTATATTGGTTGCTTGGCCGAATACCCCTTCCTCATACACATTCAGCAGAGGACAAGGGGTATTCGTTCTCGGGGAGCACCACGGGGAGGCAACCAATACCACCCCCCATCGGGAACACACCTGTAAGAAAAAGCTCATATTCAGAAATCTCGATTCTTCCACATAATTGTTCCATGCAAGCTACCAGACAATAGAGAACTGACATGACTACAAAAATTATTCGAAAATGGTCATATTATGAAAGTTCACGTTAGAATAGACATAATATGTGGAAATTCGGGAATTTTCTGCTGTCAAAGTGACTTGAATTTGAGTTTAAAGTTTTTCAGGTTTTGAATTGGTGCCATTCAATATGGCGGTGACTGTACATGAGTCACGTGACTTCAGAATCTTTTCCACGATGATTCTGAGTCGAACCTGCGTTTTCTCAACGCGAACTTCTATTACATGAATAAAATAAGCTCTCGATTGTGATTCAGATGAGGATTTCCGATGAGAAATGACATCACAACGGTTGGGGAATTTAGCGGCCTATGTGCAGCCGCCGCCATATTGGATTGCGCCAATTCAAATTGTCAAAACTTCAATGATGATTTAAAAACCATAGAGGGGTTGTAGAAATTTCCAACTTTTTTCCCTATATCTATTTTGCCGCGAACTCTCAAAATATAACATTTACCAGAATTATGTCAGTTCCCTATTAACTATACTGGATACATGTATAGCGTACCTGATGAGATCTTTCGGAGCTAGTCCCTTAATAATCGGGCATGACTATCTGCCCTCCAAGGATCAGGATATCTTCATGCTTTGCACTTATGCTTCCACATGTTGCTCGCCTCTAACATTTTATTGCATCCTCTGCATTGTTTTATATTCCCTTGTCCATGAACGTTCTTCACATGACGAGACATGTTGTGCTTCGTGCCTTCGTAAGCACAGCCTCTCATCGTACACTTTACCACCCTCAATCCATCTCCATGCCTCTTAGTGTAGTGTGACTCCATTGATGACTTGAACTTCAAGAACAGGCCACATCCATTGGACCTACATTCCACCATGTGCAGCCCGTGCTGAACCACGTGAGCGAAATAGTGTACTTTCTGCTCGAATTCACGATCTTTGCAGATTCCACATGTCATACCAGTCCTCTGTAGTATCGTGACCTCCAGTCCTACGAGCTTAGGCATTCTCTCATGATTCCGTTTGATGTTACCCGTCTCATGGTCCCCACAGACGAGATACTCCTCTCTCATCCATCAAAAACTCTTACGTAGTTAGCCGCCTAGGCAAAAAAGAGTGTGATGTTTCTCACCCAGTGAATAACATCCGGGTGGATTTCCACCAAGTCATATGCGCCTTGGATGAAGCACGTGGCCTCAATTCCGAGACTATCTAGCAGCTCAGGTGACAATCAGAAGCCCGGCTTGTGAAAGATCTGATGGCCTTTACCAACCCCGAAGAGCATGGCTCATGCTGCTTCGAGCTTTGCATACTAAGAACGATGCATCCCACCCCACGACTTCAATCCAAAAATCAAATAGTTCATACTCATGCTATCGAGTTCTTCCAAATGCGGATAGGTTCCACTTCCTACTCCTCCTGAAAACGAATAAAGTCATTTCAACTATCTGCAAGACAACGATACGACTTATGTTCCCCAAATCTATCTATGCTTCCTCCCATCAACTTACCAATGAATGAAGTCGGCACATTCACTCCTTCGACCTTACCAAGATAACAACGACCAAAATGGATGAGTGACTCTTTTAGTTCACCAAGGTAATTCTCGATTCCAACGGCCCGACCTCCCAAATCTCGGGCGTATCCGATAGTATGGATATCCTTACATTGCTCAGCCGTCATTTTGGGTGACGAGCCACTGACTCGAGAGAGATCGTTGTCCCGATCGTAAGCAACTTGCATTGCTCTCTTGACAAGAACTGCTTCACTCTCATGAGGCAGCTGTTCTACATAGGCCCTCTCCGACAGCATGCGTTCTTTCATTGCCATCGCTTGCTCGCCCCTCAACGGATTCTCAGGAGTGTACGGTTGTGACACCCCATCACATATTCCCACCTCCCATTCCTCAAAGGCCTTGCAAGCTCCCTTCATTTTAGTTATTAATTTATATATCATACTTTGTAATCACTATCACACCAGACGGGGTCCTACCCCAAGGTGGAATAAAGATTAAACAAACAAACAAACTCGTCTCGTTTGTGGGCAGGAACACGGGGAATCAATCCCTCGCTCGCGTGCCCCCAATGAGACGGAATAATGCCCATTTCGGACCTGATGGTTTAAGCTTACAGCTCGCTTCTGGCTCAAGGCTCGTCTCCGGAAGTTCTCACACATATTTGGGAGTATTTTAGGGAATAATTGGACCCAGATTGGTGCACAACAACTCAGATGGAAGCATATGCGAGCCATGCCTGTGTTGGCATTTTAAGCAAGGAGTCAAAATAGGGTGTTTTAGATTGGCTGAATAAAATCGAGAATTGGATGGACCACCCAGATTATTGTTGTAATTGATAGTATTGGTATCGAAAAACATATTTGCACAGGTTTGGGGTCGAAAGAAAAAAAACAATTTCTTTGAATTGACCCCAAAGTTTGACGTTTTCACAAAACTGCTCAATTTGTATCGGCTATAGCTCCTATAAAAAGTACGATAATCGACCTCTTCAGGTGGTTAAATTGTAGGTTTTTTCAAGACCCTCAAAAAGACCACCTGCAGAAGTCGATTATTACATGTCTAGTAGGAGCTAGATTGCTTTAAAGCAGGCCTAAAAATCGCTGAAATCTGCTCTCAGCAAATATTTCCTAGAAGTTACTAGGCTGCATGATTGATTCCGCACTTTTTTTTCAAAAGTGCTATTCTTAACAAAGGAAACGCGCCTAAGTACGTTAAGAAGATTGAGTCTAGTCGAAGCTATGATTTTCCAGAAATGGGCCAAAAAAGGGCCTATAATAGACCTTCTGTGGGCCCTAGGACCCGTGGAGGGCTTCGGCAAAATCTCAAAAAATTTTTTTTGTACTCTCTCAACATAGTATTAACGGAAAAAATTTTTTTGGGATTTTTCCCAGACCCCCCTGGTGACGCCTCTGGCTGAAATGCTCCGAAATGACTCATATATGATCGAACGAGCGGTACCGGGTAAGGCAAAATCGATAGTGTAAAATAAAAGGAATCAATTCTTCTTGAAACCTTGTGAATTGAATGATTGACCCCAACAGAGTTTGAAGCTCTATCATTCTATATCACTCGTTCGTACCCTTTAGCGTGGCAACTCTAAGCAATACTAGTCCAAATACCAGTGGTGGCAACAGAGCTCACGGCACCGACAGCTACAGCACCACCAGAAATGGCAGCAACAGTACCACCAGCAATGGTAGCAACAGTACCAACAGCAATACCAGTACCAACACCAATGGCAGCAATGTCGATGGAAGCAAGACCAACAACAGCTCTATTGTCACCGCTTGCAGTCAGCAGCAACACATGCACAATCACAACTCAGAACACTGAACAAACACGGAACACTCTACACACGCGATATAGTATCACAAGCTGATCGAATGTGGACAGTCTGTCAACCCGCGCTGAACTGATTATCAACTATCTGAGCTGGAGAACCTCAAAATCGTGGTAATTTTTCAAAGGCGGGGTTTCTGAACATCAATTCGCTCACCAATAAAATTCAGAAGCTTCGGTTTCACATATCTCTAGATGCCACGTTCCATTTCTTTGGTGTTGCTGAATCTGAGCTGGACTCCAGAGTTGATGATAGCCTCATTCAGGTCAAGGGTTACTCTGTGATTCGCAATGAGAGGAACAGGATAGGCGGTGGGGTTGCTTATGTACGGAATGATTTTAAAGTAAGAATTTTAGCGTCCTCTGACACAGCATGTGAGAGCAGACCGGGAGTTCCCGAGTTCATTTTTTGCAGCGTACAAAGGAGCAACTCACCTGCCATCTTAGTTGAGGTAATATATAGACCCCCACATGTCAAAATGCAAGAAGACACAGAGTATTTGAACGTATTAAGGGACCTGTCGAGTGACTTTAGTCACAAAATTATCATGGGTGACCTGAATGCTAACTTGCTAACTTGATATCGACCTCGGCTGACGCAATGACTATTCGACGTCTGACAGACGAACTGTCTTCGAAATTAATCCAGCACGGTCCGACACACCACACCAACACCTCGCACACGGGGATTGACTTAATAATGGTAGACGAAAATGACACCGTTGTGAGCCACCACAATACTCATCTTCCCAACTTTAGGGGACACGCAGTAATTGACGTCACTCTCAAAATCTTTGTTCCTGAGACAACAAAGAATTCGTTCTCTTTGAGAGAATACAATGAGATAACTCCGGAGCAACTCAATGACTTGCTACAACAGTGCGACTGCACAGGTATAGACCAAGCAGATTCCGATCTGGAGCTGGCCGTAAAATGTTTCAATGATAACCTCAACGCTGTGATTGATCAATTGGCGCCACTCAAATTCGTGCGTCCACAAAAAGATCATGCTCCGTGGATTGGTCCTGAGTTGCAGATGCTCGTCGACAAGAGTCGTGCGGCAGAAAGACACTATAAACGTGCGGGATGTCCACCCAGGCTTCTTGACGAGTTTCTCCAACTCCGCAACGAGGTTGAGACGAGGTTGAAACAAGAGCGTGACTCCTTCCCACACGATCATCTGTCAGACGCTCTTGATGAAAAGAAGAATATATGGGAAGAGATGCGCAACCTCGGAATCTTGCCAAAGAGCAAGGAGGAGGAACTGCACGGTTTCACACCTGTCGAGTTGAACGCTCACTTCGCGGGGGTCTCCATCTCACAACAAGAGAACGACGAGGACACATCAAGTATCATCTCTTCAGCTGTTGAAGACGGGTTTTCATTTAAACCAGTTGATTTTGCTGATGTTGTTCTCTCAGTAAAACACTTCTCATCACAAGCTCGAGGAGTGGATGGAGTCCCCCAAGAGGTGATCGCAAAGGCTCTCCCGGCCATAGGTGATCTTATTGTAACAGATTTCGACTCCTCCTTTGCTCAGGGTATTTTTCCGAAGGCTTGGAAGAAAGCTCAGCTGATTGCGCTGAAAAAGACTGCTGCACCATCATCTGTCTTGGATTTCCGCCCAATCGCGTTGCTTTGCTCCCTCTCTAAGGTCCTGGAAAAAATTGCCCATGACCGAATCACAGAGTATTTGCACAGGAAAAAGTTACTAGATCCTCTCCAGACCGGATTCAAGCAACACAACAGTACGCAGACGGCTCTACTCAAAGTGACGAAGGCGTACGGATGGCAAAGGATAAGCAAAAGATCACGCTCCTCCTCTTATCCGATTTCAGCAAGGCATTTGATACAATTCCTCCATCCAAACTACTGAGAAAACTCTGTGTACTAGGCTTTTCAAGAACGGCACTCATGTGGGTAACATCCTATCTGCAAGGGCGATCTCAAATAGTAACATCACGAAACACCGGTGATTCTGAATGGCTAACCACCAATCTAGGAGTTCCCCAGGGTTCCGTTCTTGGACCTTTCCTTTTCAGCCTGTACGTCAACGACCTACCGAACATACTTCATGGACAGGCAATCAAGCACATATTCTACGCGGATGACCTTCAAATTCACCTTCATATAGAGAAGAGTAAACTGTTGGAGGGAATCACTCGATTAGACCAGGCAGCTCGACTTGTCGCTGCATGGGCGGAGCGCTCTGGCCTGCGCTTGAACGCCGGCAAGACCAAAACCATCTATTTTGGTTCGGCAGACAATGTCAGAGCCCTTAAGGGAGTGGGTCTGGCCAGCGTTGGGATGTCACGTGGGGTGATCGTGCCCTTTAGTGACACGGTTGTGAGTCTCGGTGTTACACTCCCCCACTGAAAATGCGCGGCCGCCCGGGCGGGCGTCAGGGCGGGCGGCAAGACGGGCGCCCTGCCGCCGTGATATTTTTGTTGACAAGTGCGGGCTGCAGAAAAATTGATTTTTCCAAGAAAAAGTCTTTTTTTCTGGAAGTTTTTTTTCCCGCACAACTTTTTCCTTTAAAAATCTATTCGAAGACGAATCACCTGGTTGCAAAATTACATTTGTGTAGCATTTGGCTCTGAATAATGCAGACAATGAGCAAGTCAAAGTCTCGTGATGTTGAAAAATTTGCACAGAAATATGTTCGACAGCGAAACAATTTTTCTTCTAATGCTTTCCCTCCTCCGGTCATGATGATATTGATCATCGTCCATTCATTTGGAAGATTCTCTCTGACACGCCCCCCCCCCCAAAAAAGTCATTTCGAAGCAAACAATTCACTCTCAAGGTTTTGTTAGCGTAGAATCAGGCTGCAAGGATCGCAAAGACAATTCGTGAGACACCATTCTGTGGTGCAGAGGAATCAGCGGGAAAAGGAATTTTTCTCCAGATTTTCTTCTCTCCGGTGAAGTTATTCCAAGTTCACCCTCCAATTGCAAAATAGTCTAATATTCCGAGGAGACGTAGCTTGTCATCATTCTGTTCCACTATCTATTCCTAAATCCCTCCCATTGTACCTGTGGATTCACTAACCTTGCCGTTAATAACTACGACATTGATCTCATTCTCGGAGGAGTGACAATTCAAGTAATGATTATGTCTTTGTATAACGATTATATGAGTTATATGATTAACGAATAATATGTTATATGTTTATGATATACATTTTTTTTCATGAATCATTCGTGATTCTTCCGAAAACAAAATGAACGTTTTCTTTATATTGATATCCGTGGGCACGGATTATATTAATGAATAAATAGAAAGCCGCAGTATTTACTCATTGTACTTCGTATAAAGAAAAAACTGACTCCCTTTGTCAGTCTTGGAACATCATCCGATGAGACTAGTTACTTGCTTCGATGATCGGAGCTAGTATAGTACGATCAACATTTACCATCACAGTTAGTCCTATCAAACATGGCTCTGAACATGAATGATAACCAGTTGTGTTAACCAGTTGATACCTTAAAGTAATTAATTGTTCTCAACTTATGAAAAAGTAGCACGTATGCAGACAGTTCACCTTGCGCAAGAAACTCTAGAAAATTCAATATTTGGCGTTTCAAATATAATATTTCCAATGTTTAATAAGACCGGTGATGGTAAATGTTGATCATACTATACTAGCTCCGATCATCGGAGCAAGTAACTAGTCTCATCGATTGATGTTCCAAGGTGACAAAGGGAGTCAGTTTTTCCTTTGTACGAAATACAATGAGTAAATACTGCGGCCTTCTTTCATTTATATAAGCCGTACCCCACAGATATCAATATGAAGAGAATGTTTATTTTGTTTCCGGAAGAGTTATGAATGATAGAAAAAATGTATATCATAAACGTATTATTCGTCAATCATATAATTCATATAATCGAAATACAAGGACATAATCATTACTTGGAATGCCACTCTTCCGAGAATGAGAGTGATGTCGTAGTTATTAACCACTAGGTTAGTGAATCCACAGATACAATGGGAGGGATTAAGGAATCAGATAGTGGAACAGAATGATGTCAAGCTACGTCTCCTCGGAATATTCGAATCAGGAATTGGAGGGTGAACTTGGAATGCCTTTACCGGAGAGAAGAAAATCCGGAGAATACCTTCTTTTCCCGCTAGCTCCTCTGCACCACAGAATGGTGTCTCACGAATTGTCTTTGCGATGCTCACAGCCTGATTCTACGCTAACAAAACCTTGAGAGTGAGTTGTTTGCTTCGAAATGACTTTTTTGGGGGGGGGGGCGTGTCAGAGAGAATCTTTTAAATGAATGGACGATGATCAATATCATCATGACCGGAGGAGGGAAAGCATTAGAAGAAAAATTGTTTCGCTGTCGAACATATTTCTGTGCAATTTTCTCAACATCACGAGACTTTGACTTGCTCATTGTCTGCATTATTCAGAGCAAAATGCTACACAAACGTAATTTTGCAACTAGGTGATTCGTCTTCGAATGGATTTTTGGAGGAAAAAATTGTGCGAGAGAAAAAAACTCCCAGAAAAAAAGACTTTTTTTTTTTGGAAAATTAATATTTCTGCCACCCGGCCGGGCGGCCGCCCTGCCGCCCGCCCTACCGCCCGCACTTTTCAACAAAAACATCACACCGGCAGGGCGCCCGTCTTGCCGCCTGCCCGGGCGGCCGCGCATTTCCAGTGGGTTCGACAGTAAACTCAAGTGGACACCGCAGATCGATCAAGTGACCAAAAAGGTCAATAGAGCCCTGTATGGCCTGCGGTTTATCAGGGCATGCACCAACGAGACTCTCCGCCGAAGACTCGTCGAGACTCTAGTCCAACCACATCTGGACTATTGCTCAGTAGTATATCTTGACGCACCAGACAAAGAACTTACGCGACTACAAAGTCTGAGCAACTCATGTGTGAGGTACATCTATCGAGTAAGAAGGAGAGAGCACATTACCCGCTACAGGAAACACCTGGGATGGCTACGAATGGACTCTCGTAGAATCTACTTTGCAGCTATTCTGATGTACAGAATTATGCGAACGGATGAGCCAAAATATTTAGCTGCATTTTTCACCAAGTTCCAGGCCAGGCCAACGAGTAGGGGTGATGCGAGAGAGCTGAGGATCCTCAGAGTTCAACTACCGTCAACCGAGCACTCGTTTCAATACAAGTGCGCTAGACTACGGAACTCTCTTCCCTCCTGCTCACGCAATGCTCCATCTTCATCATCTTTAAAACGCGCTCTTCGCAATCATATCCTTGAGCTCGACTGTGAGGGAAGGCCGATAATTCCGCCCAATATCTCGTGAGTCTCCAGCAAAAGCTTTATTAAAATTGACCTATCGTCTTTGACTGACCAAAATGCTGTGATAAAATGTATATATTACCCATTAGGAAACCTTGACCGAATTCTTCGAATTTATTGTGATATCATTCTCTATTGTTGATCATTCATTTCCAACCCCTATAGTTCTCCCTAAAGGTTGGTACTTTCTTTTTGTATCTTTACACTTATGTGAATATTATGTCTTGCGACTATGCAAATAAAAGGTATCAATCAATCAATCAATCAATCTGATTCAACCTGGAGGGGAGGAGTAGTAGAGCTATGCCAATATGAGCACACGCCGATACGAGCGCACGCCAATGTGATCCTCGGTTCGACTCCGAGTTTCGGCATTTGCTTTTCAGTTTGTTTAATCTTCTTCTTCCACGATGTCTATACCCAGCGCTTGAATACGAACATGATCATCCATTTTGATGCCACTGCTCAGAATTTTTTCCTCATATTTCCTCAACCTGAGCAAATAATGAATAGTTTGGTGCTCCCACATCCATTTCTCAAATATCGATCGATATCTTTAATGATAGAGAGTGAGGGATATTCCTGGTATTTGCCAGTTTTGAAGTTATAGAAGAAAACGTCACCAATCGATAGCGAGTTATCTAGTATATTGTATCCTATGGGTGCGGTTGCAACGCATTTCTTGCATGCATCATCCTCATGATGGAAAGTGACCCTGATAGCTGTTTCACCAGGCATCATCTTCCAATCTTTCGATTCCGGATAGGCTCCATAGGATACCATTCTCTCTTCTCTCTTTGATTCCCCATCTTCATCGAGGAAATGAACGCACACGAAGAGACAAAATACCATGGTTGACTCCTTGTTGAATGATCCAACCACACTGTGTTCGCCTGTTTCACACCCCCGAGGATCAGAGCCGCCGACGCTGCAGCTGGGCGCTCATTGCTCAGCGTCTTACAGTCTGCTGCTGAGTGGTTGTTGCAGGACTCAACCTGCAGAGGTCGGATTGGTGGGGGTCCCAGCCACGCCCACACCTGTGGAGTACAGCCAATATTCCTTCTCCTCCAATACTATCACGCGTCCTTAACGATCTTCTATCTTGCGATAAGAGTCGTCATTTTCCAACTTCTTATACTCACTTGTGTTTGTCTCAGAGTTTGTAGAAGATGACGATGAAGATGTCTGAGTAAAACTCTTCCACTCAGGAGGTCCATTTCTCTCCTGCTTACTCTCGTCCAAGAGGAGAGTGCGTTCTTCACACCTGCTTGGTTGGTTTCTCATTATGGAATGATGGATGATCATACTAATTATTGCGCAGTATTTATAGTCTCCCACTCTATCTCTTCACAATCTGTGACTGCGTGCTCTTGCAAGAAGTTTCGGATGAGTTTACTATTGTGAACAGCACAGATCACACCATTGGACTTTGTATGATTTGAACAAACGGGCACTGGTTTCTGATGATATAGCTCATCTAAGGACAGATATCCTGACTCCTCGATATCTTGAACATTGGAATGAAAACGTTCCAGCCAAGACTTTTTGATCGAGCCCTTGACATAGACGAGCTCTGCATCGGATAGCACTTCTCTCAGGACATTACCGACTTCTGTGTATGGCACTTGTCCAGAACTCCAAGGAATACTATGATACTTATTCTGAAGTCATCGATTTGTATTTCTATTCTTTTCTGGGAGTCGTTTCCAAGAGAGAGGCACCTTGAACAGGAATACTACTGGATCTGAATTTCCATGAAGAGGTGCTATGGCCAACTCTTTCAGAATAAAATCGTTGCCAGGCTGTTTGAAGCCTTGCATGTCCACAACGTACGCCATCTCTCCGGAGACTGAGCTCATCTCACGCTCTCTCCTCCTGTTATCCAATCTCTCCCACTACTTGCTCATGGCCGAATCCATGTAAGATCAGTCAGCGAAAAAAGTTGAGGTCACGGATATTTCTGCCGATGAAGTATATCATTCTTGAGACAAAATGAGGAGATACGTATTTTTTTGTTTGGCTTAAATCGATTCCTTGTCAGAGTTACGCGAATTTGAAGATCGGAAGCTGCAAGATCAATTTTAGAAAAACTGACACTTTGAAATCAGTAAAGATGCAATAATTCCTATGCGACTTTGGATATTTAGCTGAATCTTGTTGGATATAGTTACTAGGTAGATGTTGCATGGAAATCCACACTAATTAGGTTAGAATTGCCATTCGGATCCGAAAAAACTCGTTTTCTACGAGAAATGAGAAAAAATTAATTACTCAAAAACACCATCGTGAATTTCTTTGGTAAATTCTCTGGGGGTATTTGATGACATGATGTTTCAGAGGGTACTCTCAGAGTCGGCGCTAAAAGCTCAAAATGACCGAAAAAAATATTTTTCGGGAGAAAAATTTTCTATTGTCTCAAATAGGTTCTGGCATCCTTTAAATAATGAATATTGGCTGAAAAGTAGTACCTACAGAGTACAGCACCTGCAAATATCTACAGAGACTCATTTCCTACAACTTATCTTGCACAGGAAGTAAGCACAGTGGTCAAGCTTGTTGAAAAGGCTATATGAGCAAAAATTCTTTCAGCCTAATTTTCTCTACGTCTACGTTTTTCCAGGAAGTGTTATCCACCACTGGCAGTGATATGAGACTAAAAACATTTTTGCTCATGTAGCACTTTCAACTAGCTTGGGCACTGTGCTTACTTTCTGTGCAAGATAGGTTGGAGGATTTGAGTCTCTGTAGATATTTGCAGGTACTGTACTCTGTAGGTACTACTATTCAGCCAATATTTATTATTTGAAGGATGCCAGAACCTATTTGAGACAAGAAAAATTTTTTTTTCCAAAAAATATTTTTTTTCGGTCATCTGGAGCTTTTAGCGCCGACTCTGAGAGTACCCTCTGAAACATCATGTCATCAAATACCCCCAGAAAATTCACCAAAGAAATTCACGATGGTGTTTTTGAGTAATTAATTTTTTTTAATTTCTCGTAAAAAGCGAGTTTTTTCGGATCCGAATGGCAATTCCAACCTAATTAGTGTAAATTTGCATGCAACATCTACCTAGTGACTATATCCAACAAGATTCAGCTGAATATTCAAAGTCGCATAGGAATTATTGCATCTTTACTGATTTCAAAGTGTCAGTTTTTCTAAAATTGATTCTGCAGCTCCCGATCTCCAAATTTGCGTAGTCTTACAGGAAATCGATTTAGGCGAAACAAAAAAATACGTGTCTCATCATCTCGTCTCAAGAATGATATACTTCATCGTCAGAAATATCCGTGACCCCAACTTTTTTCGCTGCCTGATCTTACATGGATTTGGCCTCATGCATTTTGTTCATGTAGCACCGATCAAGCAGTTTCGCGACAGCACACATACATGCACCTACACAATAGCGCAGACCCTCAACCGACAGTAGACGCTCAACCGGCAGTAGACCCTCAACCGACAGTAGAACCTACTGCAGTGTATACATATATATAGACATTCAGCCGCTTGGCTATAGGCCTCCTGCTCTGCTCCGGTTCAGTCAGTCTTCATGTGGATCGCGAACAAGCCGCACACTCTCCACCACCTCGAGCATGTATTAAGTTTGCTCAATATATCTGTTCGCTGAAAATCATTAATTCGCATTCCTCTCGTCACGAGTAACCTGGATCCCAAACCCCAACACCGGCGAAAACATTTGGTCCTTCGAGCCGGATCCAGGTACTTGTGCCGGGAGGTTGTATGATTCGTAGTGATGTGCGAACGCGTGGTGCAAATTCCATAGTGCGGAGCTCATTTGCGGTTGTGAAGCATTATATCACATACCGACTATGATACAGTGAGCTAAAGTGTGCAAGTTTATTGTGTAGGTTGAAAGTTCGCGATCCATGCATTTTGTGGGAAGTTAATGGCATAATCAAGCCATCGCCCATACTACATGCCAGCCATTTTGCCTGCCTCGCTCCAAACGGCGGATGACGCCAAGCGAGCCGCAGACGAGCGCGAGGCGGCCATTTTGAGAGCCAGCGTCTCGTTCATCGTCGAAGCAGCTAGCAGAGTAGAAAGCGGCGCCACATCATCGGTCATCACGTTCCTGCGCAGTATCAACGGTCGCGAAGCGTTCGCGACAGGGGTCAAGGTCATCTACCGGTGAGTGAGTTGTCTATCCTTCCTACATTCTTTGGGGGATTGTTTCACTGCCTACCCTTGCCCCTCCCCTCAATCGGTACATTCATATTCAAGTACTGCATCATGCTACGTTAATTGATGGATTGAGATTGTTCTTTGTGTTCTTCGCGACACATAATTAATCGAAATTACTTGATTTTCAAGTCAACACCCATTTTGAGCATCTGAGGATATTCTCCCTTTTTCAGCGCTCGAGTTGACGAGATAAAAATAATCGAATACAATGGCTCCGATCGAAAAGCAACTCAAATTACAATCGCGCATTGCAAACGCGTATATCAATTTCCAAAAGACAGGCCAAGCCAAGATGACGAAAGGCGCGTGCCTTACCCGAATGAAGGGGTTGGAAAACTATTGGGAAAAGTTTCAAGAGGCACATGGGAAGCTAATGGACGATGATGATATTGATGCTTCGGATAACTACTTCAAGAATAATGTATTTGATAGTGTAGAAGAATCATACTTCGTTTCTCTCGGACTTTTTCAAGACTTCTTGTTGAATCTCGAGGCAGCAGTGCCTACCGGTTCGCGGAATGTTGAAACGTCGGAACAATCAGCTATATTCCAAGCAAAATCACCGCCGATTGAACTCCCCACATTTTCCGGTGACATACAAAACTGGAAGAATTTTCATGATTCTTTTGATGAAATGGTGGTGAAGAAACACGGCCTTGCGAATGTTTATAAAATGAGCTACTTGCGATCCTCACTTGAAGCGGAAGCCGCAGAGCTCCTTGAAGAAAGCTCTTCCTCTGGCGAAAATTTTGATTCAGCCTGGAAAAGCGTAAAAGAGTACTACAGCAATAATCGTCTCTAAATTACTTTCAAAATTAATGTCCATGAATAAGATGGAATCTGACGTAGCTTCAGAAATTAGTCGTCTTCGCAACGGCGTGAGCAATATTTTAAAAGCTCTAAAATCATTAAATTGTCAAGTCAACACTTGCGATCCTTTCGTTGTCTTTCTAGTAGTGATGCGTCTCACTCTTTCGCTTCGAAAAGACTGGGAATCTCATGTCGCGCAATCAGAAAATCCTAAGCAGTGTCCTAGCTACAAGATGCTTGATGATTTTCTCGAAACGCAAAGGCTAGCTCATGTTCAATTTGAAAGTGCTAAAGTAGCCACGGAACAGTCGGAGCAAAAGCGCAAACCCAATTCTGACACAAAGAATCAGAATAAAAATCAGAATAACAAACCCAAGGATTCTAAAGCGGTTCATGTGAATCAAAAGGACCCCAAGAAACCTTGGCGTGATCAACCCGTCTGCCTCATTTGCGAGGGTCCACATTTTTTCACCTTTTGCAAAATTTTTAAGGCGAAATCTGTGCCTGAAAGAAAAAAATACATAAATTTGCTCAAGAGATGTCTCAATTGTTTCTCTTCGGACCATCTCTTACCAGAGTGCACTAAAGAGAGACGCTGTGCTGTTTGTAACGGCAAGCATCATACGACTATTCACGAAAGTGGTAAGCCTAGTATCCCGAATACCGCTGATCAACTTTCCAAATCGAATACGTCCGCCCAAAAGTCCAGCAGTGCAGCATCTATGTTACAATTGGAATCGAACCACGTCAATAACATTGTTAATAAAGATGACAATGATGGGGAGATTTTCATAGCAACTGCTCGAATCTTAGCTGAATCTACATTTGGTTCGTCATACGAAATACGGGCAATAGTGGATCAGTGCGCGCAGTCTTCATTTATTTCAGAAGGCTTATGCCAATTACTTAGATTAAAGAAAAAACCCGTTATGGTACCTACTACGACAGTTGGCGGTAAAAGTGGCCCTGTATGCAAAAATATAGTAGAGGTGACTATACGACCTCGCTTTACTTCCGATAAAAAATTCATAGTGTCAGCTTACGTAATTCCTAAGGTTACCAAATATCAACCCAACTCTCTATTCAATGGGGATTGGAAACATTTGAAGAAAATGCGTTTAGCCGACCCTAATTTCAATAAACCTGGTGTTGTTGATATGTTACTTAGTGCTCAGATCCACGCACAAATCATACAACAAGGTTTACGTAAGAGCCGGAAGGGCGATGCTCCTATAGCTATGAAATCGCATTTCGGCTGGATAGTTTCTGGTTCTTCGATGTCTCAAAAATCGTCGCAACCAACAATAAATTTGGGTCTCAATGATACCGATTCTCAACTCAATGAAACTCTCCGTTTGTTCTTTGAACGCGAGGAAATTCCAAAGGAACGTTTCTTGTCGAATGACGAACAAAATTGTGTTGAACATTACAACAACAATGTGAGTCGCACAGAAACCGGCAAATATATCGTCAAACTTCCACGGAAACCCAATTTTCCAGAGTCAGGTATTCTAGGAGATTCTTACTCCAAAGCACTTCGAGTTTTTCTAAGTCTGGAAAAGAAGTTTGCAAAGAATCCGGAATTCAAGAACGCGTATGTCAAATCAATGCGAGATTACTTATCTCAAGGTTTCGTGCGCCCAATTTTCACTACCAGTATCCCTGACGATCAATTCTATTTTTTACCTCATCACGGAGTTATCAAAGAGAATAGCTCGACAACTCCAGTGAGAACAGTTTTCAATGCTTCAATGATCACTGATAAGGGTTACTCGCTCAATGACTATCTCTATTCAGGTCCGAATTTACTACCTGAATTAGTTGATTTATGTACCCAATGGCGTAAGTATCCTCATGCTTTTGTGGCTGATATAAAACAAATGTTTTTACAAATTGGCGTCCATCCAGAGGATCAACACCTCCAAACTATTCTGTGGCGAGAGCACCCCAGTGATGCAATAATGAAACTTTTGTTGACCATGCTGACATTTGGCTATACGAGTAGTCCTTTCTTAGCTATTATGACACTTAAACAGCTAGTCAAAGATGAAGGTGAACATTTTCCGAGCGCTTTTGAAGTAATCAATGAAGAGAGCTACATGGATGACGTAATATCTGGTGGCTTCTCAATTGAGGAAATTTTGACTAAGCAATCAGACACAACTAACCTCCTAAAATCTGGTGGATTCGAGTTGAGAAAATGGCTCTCAAACACCCCCGAACTCATCGATAGATTACCAAAAAACATATTAGCTGCGGACGACCCTTTGCAAGAGGACTCTTTGTTCTCTGTGCTCGGTATAAGTTGGTGCCCCGCTAATGATATTTTCAAATTTCAATAGTCACTTGACCCTTTGACGGTTACACTGACAAAACGTATTGTACTTTCCAAAATTGCTAGAATCTTTGACCCACTGGGCTGGATAACGTCGGTGATCATCACTGGTAAAAATTTCATGCAGCTGCTGTGGATAAAGAATGTACCTTGGGATCAGGTACTGCCGGATGAATTTACCAAAAAATTTGAACAATGGTATTCTTCCTTGACTCACCTTTTGGACTTGAAAATCCCACGTTACTTGGGTATAACGAAAAACGCTCAAAAATATGAGCTACATGGTTATTCCGACGCTTCCAAGATAGCGTATGCAGCGGTTGTATACCTGCGAGTTTTAGATGATGACTGTAAAGTCACTTTGTTGGGTGCTAAGTCAAAAGTTGACCCCATGAAAATCCCCTCGATTCCGAAATTGGAACTATTCGGCGCTTTGACAGTCACCCAACTACTCGATCGATTTGCATCCAAACTTAAGCTTGACAATTTGTCAATTCATGTGCACTGCGATTCAAAAGTAGTATTGCACTGGGTTCATGAGCACCCTTCTAAATGGCCGGTTTTAGTTGCCAATAGGTGTGCTGAAATTAAATCTCTGATTCCCAATGCCACTTGGCACTACATCAAATCGTCGAAAAACCCTGCAGATGTTGCTCCTAGAGGGTGTTTGGGGAATGAGCTCGTCTCACATCGTCTGTGGTGGGAGGGACCCCCCGACTTGCGAGAACACAATCGCGATTGGAATCTAACAGGTTATGTCGATTTGAATTTTTCTACCAATCCAGAGAAGTCGACTAATGAAAACACTGAAGTATCTGTAAATACCATAACTTCAGAGACTCCGAAGATTCAGATTTGGGATTTGATGGAACGGTACTCTTCTTTCACCAAACTGATTAGAATTACTGTATACATTATGAGATTTATTTCAAGAATCGTGAATAGAACGTCTCTCAAAGACAAAGTCTCACGCGTCATTAGCAAGTTTCCTTTTCATCCAGATCAGCTCATAGACAGCAGTGAAATTCGTCACGCTAAACTTGTCATGAGCTATCTTACCCAGTTAGTTTATTTTCCATTTGAATATAAAATGCTGCAAAAAGGTAAAATTCTGCCTAAAGCAAATGCCTTGAAATCCTTGAACCCCGTGCTAAAGGATGGTGTGTTGAGAGTAGGTAGCAGAATCAAGAATTCGGATCTATGTGACGATGAGAAATTGACCGCTATCTTACCTACAAAATCTATCCTGACGGAGCTCTTGATTCGATATTTTCATCACATCACGTTGCACGGTGGTACTCAACTAACTCTTTCTACTAGCAGACAAATGTTCTGGATCATCCGAGGAAAAAGTGCAGTGAAAGTTATTATTGATAATTGCACCAGCTGTCAAAGATACAGAGCCACTCGACAGTATCAAATGATGGCAGCTCTACCTCAAGAACGGGTACTGCCTACGCGTCCATTTAAAAAATCGGGTGTAGATTATGCAGGACCATTTAAATTACTAGCTTCACGCATTCGCGGACAAATTTCCTACAAGGGTTATTTCATCATTTTCATTTGTCTCTGCACAAAAGCAATTCACCTTGAAGCTGTCTCCGATTACACTACAGAGTCGTATCTAGCCACGTTCGACAGAATCACGGCAAGACGAGGACCTTGTGAGCTTCTCATAAGCGATCAAGGTCAGAATTTGGTAGGAGCAGATGCCGAACTTAGAAAAATGTTCACTAAAAATTCACCCTACTCGAATTTCATTTCCCAATCCCTTAGCAATTTGGGGACAGAATGGCGTTCTAATCCACCATCCGCCCCACATTTTGGAGGAATTTAGGAAGCTTGGGTTAAGGCAGTAAAACATCACCTAAAGAGGGTAGTGGGAGAAACAATACTCACCTTTGAGGAATTCACAACAGTCCTCAACCAAGTGGAGGCATGCCTCAACTCTCAGCCCCTCATGCCCCTCAGCAATGACCCTTCTGATCTAGAGGCTCTCACACCTGCTCATTTTCTGATAGGAGAGCCATCCTTCCTAATAGTCAAGGACAGAGTTACCAATGACAAAGTGTCACCTCTACGACGCTGGAAAATCATCACACAAATGGTCCAACAACTTTGGGAACGTTGGTCGCACCAGTATCTCCATACGCTCCATAAACGAAATAAGTGGACCTCAGTACAACCTAACTTTGCTGAAGGTGACTTGGTTTTAGTGAGAAACGAGATCACACCACCATCCAGATGGCCACTGGGCCGAATCATCAAGACGCTCCCTGGAAAAGATGGGATTGTTCGAGTCGTGCAGGTGCGCACAGCTACCACCATCCTGGATCGGCCAATTGTGAAGTTGGTGAAACTATTTCGCCCTCAAAGTGGAGAAGATGAGTGAAAAGTGCTTCCGAGTGATTCAAAAGTGGAGTGCACTAAGACAACGACGAATGAATATTTACTATGTTGATCAATTTTCCATTTTCTATTTTTGAAATTAGTGATTATTTTCTCCAGGTGAAATCGAATAATGACTATAAATTCTTTCTTTTCACAACAAGTGAACCCTTATTTTTCCACACTTTTATGAAATCATTTGTTTATTTCATCGAAATATAATTTTCTCTCGAGGTGGGAGGATGTTTATGTAGCACCGATCAAGCAATGTTTCGCGACAGCACACATACATGCACCTACACAATAGCGCAGACCCTCAACCGACAGTAGACGCTCAAGCGGCAGTAGACCCTCAACCGACAGTAGAACCTACTGCAGTGTATACATATATATATAGACATTCAGCCGCTTCGCTATAGGCCTCCTGCTCTGCTCCGATTCAGTCAGTCTTCATGTGGATCGCGAACAAGCCGCACACTCTCCACCACCTCGAGCATGTATTGAGTTTGCTCAATATATCTGTTCGCTGAAAATCATTAATTTGCATTCCTCTCGTCACGAGTAACCTGGATCCCAAACCCCAACACCGGCGAAAACACATTTCCTGATATCTCCACTGAGTGGATTGTACTCTACGATGCGATCTTGTAGAATGAGGCAATATGCTGAAGTGTTATCGGAAAAATTATTCCTTGCTTAAAATTCGAGACGAATACCCACTGCACTTGTTCTTAGCGACTCATTCTGCATCGAACAGTCAATTACATACAAATCGGCGTTGCTGATGAAGTCACGTTTATTGAGCAAAGGTTGAGGCTCTCTATCATGGTATGACTGCTAGAACCCAGCATACATATCATACAGAGTAGAGAATTGGTTTTGATTGATATTAAGGTTGAGATTGCTGTATGGATAATACTGTGAATTCAAGAATAGCTCCACATCAGTAATATCACAGTGATCAAACTGACTGGCATTCGCTAGAATATGCCCTTTTCTGCTACTCCGGGAAGCAAGTATGACACAACGAGGTTTTTCTAACTGATTCGAAGTTTTTACTGTCCGAATTTGCCCAGATGTATCAGGAAGTAGAGGATACTCATACTGTTCCCAAGTTCGGAAACCCATCTCTAAGAAACCAGCTCTTTTGATATTCGCGAAAAGCGTGAGCTCCTTTCGGTCTGATGGTATCACATAGGTCATCCTCCACTCAATCAAACTCAAATCAATCTCAAAAGACTCATACGTTGCTGCGCCACCAGCCACAGCTATTGGCCTCTTGAATGATAGCATTCACATCATCTCGAGATCTCACTAGAATAAGTTCATGTTTTACGTTGCCAACCATCTTTTGGAAGTCTTCTGCAAAACCTAAAATTGTAGCCATAGGAATTAAAATATCAAAATAGCCATTCTCATCAACTATAGGTTTACCATCCGAGCCAGTCCATCTTGCATTCTCTATCATCTTACCTTGACCAGGCGTGAATGATAACCGACCTTTGTTAACGCTGGTAAGCCGTACATCCTTACTCCTATCAACTTCCATGCCATTCATTTCTAATCGAATATCTGCAAAGAGGTGGAATGGCCCCAAGTTGATCAACTTTGTATTAGTCGGGGCATCGCCATTTGTTTTTACCAATCTTCCACATATCCGTAATTTACTGCGACTAGGTAGGAGACATAAGTCTTGATGCTGAATCATGATACGTATTTCATCGTTGTTTCCAAGAGTTAAATGTGCAAACTGATGATGTGCATAAACCTCGTAATGTGAAACGGATTCGTCGGATGGTGCGCGAGAGAGTACATCTAGAACGTCCTCCATTGCATTTGAATATACATGTTATTTTTCACCAAGGGTTCTTACTGTGTATCCCAGACTCTTGAGGAATTGGATGTTTCGCCGTGTTAGCGCTTTGGAAGCTTGCTGAAGACTGATGTTTGGGCGACATATCGACGCCTTCATATTCTCTTAGTCTCTTACTCTCCTCCAACTCATTTTTGGCAGCTTTCGCCCCATTGATCGCCTTGGCAACTCCTGCGGCACCTCCCGCGATGGACCCCACAGCACTCAAACCAGCGAATAGTGGAACAAGATAGGCAACCACCCAGTTTCTTTGGAATTGGGAGAATGCGAGGGACTCGGACCTTCTTTCTACCACCAGCAGTCCTCACTGCTCCCCTAGCGCCTTTCATGGCTGAACTTATTACATCCCGAGATTTTGAACTAGGTTTCACTGGCCGTCAAGCTGCTTTGATGACGTCATCAAGCGATATACCCAATCCTAATTTGCTCTTCGCGTTCATGATGTTTGTCACAGCATATGCTGCGACTTCCTCCCCTATTCTGGCATCCTTAGCTTTGACCCGTTCCCACGCTTTTGCTGCTAGAACCCTATCTGCCGCATTGCAAGCTTTCACGTTTTCACGATTTTTGGAATAAGCTATATCATGCTCCCGACACGCTGCATCGAGACCATTCATACCTCGATCACCTCGATTTAAACACATCGCTAGTTTAGTACCTGGACTACAAAATTGATACCCTGGTAAATGAAGTTCACCTGGCAGCTTATTGATGAGCATATTAACGAGGCCGCAACCTCGCTTCATCTTCTTTTTACGTCTTCCGTAGATGATCATCTTACTTTGAAAGTTGATTCACGACTCACTCGGACGATGTGCAGAGCTCTATTTATAGTCCGCCAGGGGAGGGGTGGTATAAGAGAACATGTCTACCTTGTCTCAAATCATTCTGAGATCAATTCTCGCAATATAAACATGGATTCCACGGAGCAAAAAGTTAGGCTCCCTGTTAGCAACTTTGACCTCGGAGGGCAGAAAAGAACTAAGAGGCATGGTGATCTGTTACCCGATACTATCAGAGCTGTTATCTGTGGACCTTCTAATTGTGGTAAGACGAACAGTCTCATGACACTCCCGACACATCCCAATGGCTTGAGATTCGCAAATGTCTACTTGTATTCAAAGTCTTTAAATCAACCCAAGTATAAATTTCTCAAGGCAGTATTGGAGTCTGTGGGGGACATACAATTTTTTCCCTCCTGTGAACACGAATCAGTGATCCTACCAGATGTTGCATCACCCAATTCTATCATGATATTCGATCACATTGCGTGTGAGAAATAATACAGCGTGAAAGCATACTTCTGCATGAGAAGACATGAAGATGTAGATTCTTCCTATCTTTGTCAATCGTATGCATACGTTCCTAAACACCTGGTTCGAGACAATGTGAATCCCATTGTGATATTTCGACAAGATGAGACGAACGTCAAATATGTATATGACGATCATGTAAACTCTGACATGTCACTAACACGCTTCAGAGAGCTATGCTCATCATGTTGGAGAGATGAGAGACATGGATTCCTAGTGTTAGACAAGGACAGACCCCTCAATGAGAGTCGATACCGCAAGGGCTTTGATCAGTTTGCTATAAATATAGCCTGAAAGCTCTCACACTCATTAGTCGTATGATAGCTACAATAGCATCAACATGGATGATAATTTCCAACAAGAACATGTCCTGCGTCGACTCGTAGAGGCCAGGGATGCCATCAGAAAGGAGTATAACATCTTGAAGTATGGGCAAGGAGATACGGAGAGAGCTTTGGTTAAGACTTTCAAGCCTATAGTTACTCCTCCTGAATGAATTGTGTCGACTATCAATATTAGGGCACCACCTCCAACTCTCCGAACTGATGATGCTCTGTTGCTGACAGAAAGATCAATGTTACCGACTGAAAGATCAACTTTCAATGACAGTCAGAGTTCAGATTATGAAACTGTCATAGAAAACACATCTGTAGAAGAACTTGAAGGCTCGAGTGCTAAGGATGTCATGAGTTATCTGTCTTTACTCAGTAAGAAGGGAGACGATGTTGATAAACAATATGGAGTTCGGTTAGAGAAAGGAGTGACAAGGATTTGTAATCTGCCCATAGATTCCACTCAAGATTTCATCAATATGAAAGGTGTTCAGTATCCAAGAACCGATGGATTCATGGATGTACTTGAGAAAATACGATCGCTATAGTAAGAAAGCCTTGAGCCAATACAAACGTATCTTAGAAGCATCCAATGTGCACAAGAAGGATTTCAATAGTAATGAGTCTCTTCGCCGGTATAACAGTAGCAAGTTGTCTAACATTATCTCACCACTCTTTGAAAAGAAAGGTGGCTCAGTGAGGAATCTGAAGGAATTGCTACGGAAATTCAAGGTTGCAAGGCTCGGGAGCATGATAGACTATGTTGACTGGGATGATCCGAACGAGTTGGTCGATCGCTTACGGTTGTTGATGACAGAGAGATCTGCGGGTAGTCAAAGCCACGACAACGAGATACGTTCCATCCTAGAGGAGTTGCGCGAACAAGGGTATATAAGCTGAGTCAAAGAATCAATCAGCTCAGTATCACAATGAGCATCGACATATTCGGACGCAGAAAGAAAAGGAGTGGTAGCGGAGAACGCGGTCCACCCGGCATTGGATATAAACTAACTACCGACAACCAGTATGACATGAACAGGAAATGATTGTGTAATCTTGCTGATTCAAGAGATATGAACGACGCAGTCAACTTAAGCACAATGCTATAGTTCTTTCACGATGCTATTTGAAAATTACGAATAGAAGTGAAAGAGCTGAGCAATAGTGTTGAAGAAGATAGGAACGAGATCTTGAGAGATGTTGACATGTTCAATCGAGTTATCTTCTCTGTAATCAATAAGACCGACTTGCCCATCGATTATATGAATGAATACTACTCTTGCACTGATCGATGAGTCATTCTTATATTGAATGTTGGGTACCAATGGGAAGCTCATGTCATCAAAACTGAGTTCTTTTTCAAATTTCGTATACTTGCTCACTCTCTGTGGATCGTTCGCGGCTGGCTGTAAAGCTGATAGGACAGCCCACATGAAACAGCTATTGTCCTCATTTTGTACATTTACACACGCTTGCTTCCCCTTGACGGACGGTGGTGAATTAATCCATGAACTCCCTCGCATTGGCTCATATTTGTTGATGTTGAGAAGCATGTGAGAGATGGACTTCATGTATCAACCAGATTCATGAACCTCAAAGTCTTCAACGTCCTTGGTGATGATGGCGCTGAAGTGGTCCTGAAAGACCTCCTCGAGATCGGTGGTCCTGTCGATGATCGTGTTTCTAACGTTTAAGCTCATAAGCTCTGTGACTTCTTTGTCATCTTTGATCTTGGAGAATTCGATGAAGAGGTCTCCATTGACCTTGAGTGTAGGGTATTTCTGCAGCACCTCCGTCACTTGGTTCCTGAAGATGATCCTCGACTCTGCAATGGAGGACTTCACATCAAGGTGTCGCAGGTTGGTGATAAGCCCGGTGATGATGCGGCCCTCGAATGCTGAAGTGAGGGTGCCCCACTTGACTCCACTTCCATCTTCCTCCATGTCTGCACCTTACTGAAGGTAGTGATTGAAGACATCACGTAGACTGTGGATCTGGCCGATGATGGATGAGAAGCTTTTTTTCCGTCCATGAGACACTTCAGGATCAAGGATGATGACGTCTAGGGTCTCGAGAGCTACGTCCATCAACTCCACCCATCGTTGGATGTCCTGCTGATCAGCCACACCGGACATGATACAGCGCAGACACTCACACAGTAGCTTGACAGTATTGTAATAGTAGATAGGAGTATCCATATCTGAAATGAAATTGACTATATAGTATTGAAATTGAAGCATAGCTTCCATAGTAAATCATCATCAAGGTCATTTGACTCTAGAACGAGACACAGAGATCTGACAACGAAAATCATCCTGGAGCATCAACAAGGTCAAGAAGATCATATACCCGACCGAACTTTGGGAAGAGCTTTCACAGCATTGGAGAACATCGTCTTCAGGGTCAAGGTGGCCCTGGAGCAAAACTTCTGTATAGTATGAATGTCCATTACTCACCCTTGACGTAGAAGATCGTGGCCTGGTCTGGAACTCCTGGTGAAGACACTTGGTAGAGCACTGGCAATAGTAGAGATGAACTCTAGTTAGAGCAGTGGACTCAAATAATTCACCCAGGCTCGCTCCCCGTCTCTTATAGCCAGAAAGTCGAGATGCCGTCGCCGCAGCTGCACGCTCATTGGCTGTTGCAAGTTGAGAGACGTTCGTCTTATTCCCAGATCTTGGCGGTATAATGCTTCGATGCTCATGCTTCTTATTGCTCGACAGGTTTCAACCTGTTGATTTGTTATTGTTTGACTTGCCTTCCTTCATTCTTCTGCAAGTTAAGACACGTTGCTTCGATTCTCAGAACTTGGCGGCGAGATGCTTTGATACTCATGCTTCTTATCGCTCGACAGGTTTCAACCCGTTGATTGTTACTGTGTGACTTTATTCCCTGCAAGTTAGGACACGTTGGTCCGATTCTCAGAACTTGGTGGCGTGATGCTTTGATGCTCATGCTTCTTATCGCTCGACAAATTTCGACCTGTTGTTCTTTTTCTTCCCTTTGTTTCTCTGCGAATATACTAGACAGATTTCGTCATGTTATATGAAACACATCAATAGCTCCATGACGACTATACCGTCGTCCATGTCATTTTGACCATGATAACATGAGGTATATAACAAAGGGCGTGGGTGGATCACCTTCTTACATGATAATCCGAAAGGGTTGGTAAGGTAGGGCCCTACCTTGCCAACTGTAGGTGAGGGCCGTGCCAGGGTCAGTGAGGTAGGATACTGTTTCACCACCTGATGGTAAAGTAGGAATTCTATTACCATATGTCGGTAAGCGATGTGCTGCACATCGCGAAGTAGAACATGAACAATTGTATTTCTCAGCCTGTAACACGCGCTGGTCACATATGCAAAAGCGTAGGAATGGGTGTAAACAACGCGCACTGATTGGTTGAGCCTAAGTATGGGAGTGGGGGCATTGGAGTATACTAGGTGTGTCCGTGCTTGCGGACAAAACAGGGCGAAGCGGGTTTTGGGTGAAGTTGTATAATTGATCAAGAATTCTCATCATTACACGAATATTTTGGGGCTGGAATGTCTTATTGACCAGAATGCGGATGTTTTGTGTATTTTCCGTCAAAGAAACCGAATTTGCAGTGTTTTGCGCGTCAGGGCTCATATTTACAGGTGAAATACCTAGTTATCCATTCAGAGAATTTCTTGACTTATCAGACAAGAATCCCGACCAAAATTGAAACCGGGGTTGCGTTTGGTCAGTAATTATCCTTCGGCGAAGCATATTCGGGTACGCCGCACGTGAAATTTCTTTTCGCTATTTTAGCACCGCAAAAATCATGGCAAAAGCAGAGGATCATCGGTTGTTATGCTGAGAATCGTAGAATGAGTGTATAGTCTGAGCGCTTACCGATGCTCTCTTGGCCACTTCAATTCCTCTGGAAAACTTCCGGCGATCGTGAAATTTCCCACGAAGGAGTTCCCCACGAGTTCCCAGGGAAAAGAAAACCCGAGTCGGGAAATGGGCGAAAAGTGCCCGGCGCGGTTCACATGTGTTTGCATGGGACCGTCACCGTCATATTGTTAGATGCATTGCCATTTTGACAGTTTTCATTTCCTGGTGAGGCGACCAAATACATCTTGAAGAAGATGAAATCTCTTCCAAAATGGTACAGGTTGTTTCCCGATAAGTGCGAAGCTTTTCCGTTGTGAAGTAGCCAGAAAGTGAAAAAGGTGCAGATTCTGAGCGCCACGTGCCGGCAATTTTGCTGTCCAGTTTGGCAGACTTGCACCATTTTGAAGGGAATCCTGTCCTCTTCAGAATGCTCTTGTTTGCCTAGCCCTAAATTAAGAACTGCCAAATTCGTAGCAATATTAGTAGCGCTGCGTCAAACGCCCCATTCAGACCATGTTGAACGTACGGAATAGTTTTAGTGCATTCTCCCGGCCCAGGCTTGGATTCTTCGGAGAATTTGTAGAAACTTTCTTTCTGGAAAATTTGCGTTCTACAACTTTGATCTCTCAAGATTCTCTGAGATTTCAGTTGAAAACCATAATTTTGCACTGAAGATTTTACACCCAATGGAATTCATTTCTTCAGTCTCGAGATCCGGCGCTGAGAGGTTAAGATTATGGTAGTTGTGAAACTCGTCGCCATCTGGTGTGGTGAGGCTGAAATACGTACGTCATGAGTTGCACGGTGCAGAGAAGATGAGAGGAAGGAGACGCCAATAATGGCATAAATCTATAGTATTAACGTATCTCTGCAAATAATTTTCATTAATCAGCTTTGACTCAATGAATCTGCATAGTTCTGGAGATATGCACCCTTGAGTATGTCGCAAGCATGTGTGCAGAATTTGGTGAATATTGGCTCGATAGTTTCGTCAAATAGAGGTGCAAAGAAGCTGGCTCGAGTCGCGGTAAGAGAAGGGGCTTTGCCCCAATAAGGTAACTTGAGCAGCTGTAAAGCTCATTCATCGATCTTGAGTCGTCACATCAAGATGGATTATATCATCGATGTCCAGGGGTTCCTCACCACGTTCAACTCCTTCGTGGTCAAGGAGGTCACTATACTTTCAGTCCTCGAGGATGCTGTTCCAATGGTATACCATTTCCAACTACCTCATGGATGGTCGTGTCTACAACAGGAGCATAAGAGTGGCAATCGATGGTTAGAAATGAATTTTCATGGTCTAAGGTGGAGCTCTGGAGAGATTCCATATTATCAAGTCCAGAGTGTCTTCAAACAGAGTCTCTTCAACGCGGAAAAGGTGTTCGTCAAGGGTTTGCAAAAGAAGAGCTGGCTCGCTGAGCTTCTACCACACATGTAAGTAAACATTCATACAGTGAAGTATACATATACTCATTACTTTTCTTTCACACGACAATACATAACCTCGAAGATAGATAGATTGTATGCCCAGCTCTGGGGAAGCTCCCCCAGGTTAATTCAGTCAAATGCAGCCTACATATTCAATATCCAAGGTACAATGGCGCAGTGCAGAATGTGCATAAATTGCAGAGATGGATGCTGGAGAACCACTACAGGGCACCGCTTAACTGTGAGTCTGATGGAGAAGATGTCGCAGATTCTAGTGACAATGAACGTATGGGAATGTCGCGAGAGAAATTTCATTCAATGTATTCTTGAATTATGTATGCATATTTTGGATAAAAATGAAGGAGAGAAGAGGGGACACGGAGATGTTAAATCGAAGAGGTTGAACTTCACAGACTCGGAGCGTAGGATGGGGCTCCTGTCCCCTTCTTCTCTTCTTATCATACCTGGATAACCGCAACTACCTGAAACGAGAAAACGAGGTTGAGTGGTAAGTTATACATACTATGGATCGAGGGAACTCAACCAACGGAGATTCATCATCATAATTGGAATCTGGAATGAAAGAGAAACCAATTTAGAGAACATCATAGGAAGAAATGATGATTCATATAGAGGATTCATATAGAGGATACCTATGCTAAGTACGTGCAACTTTGAACCTGAACTACAGTATTCCAAATGGAATCCAGCTTGGAAAGAGTTACCATAAGGTCACAGGTTATCATGGGCTTTGTTTACATTTCGATGACAGTGATGCCCATTGATGTAGCCGACACTGTGTACATATACTTGTTCGAACCTGCAGGAATTCTCGGGAGGCGGCATCTTCAAAGGCTTACAGGTTACGCCTTGTTTACATTTGATGCACACACTCGAGCGCGCAAGTATACATGTAGAAACCTGCAGTTGGATTCTTGGGAGGCGGCATCATCAAAGGGCTAGGATCTGTGGTGGAAGGAGTTAACATCTAACCAATCAGATTGCATCAAATAGCGGCTGCGGTTGCTCGGCTCTCTATAAGAAGGTGTCCCGCGTGCTGAAGGAGTCATTCTCCTCAATGGACATCTACGAGATGGCTGGTCTTGATGCACTCTACACTGAGCTTCTGAGGAATTATGAGGCTTCTACAGATTCATTACCCTCGATGCCTATTGCGAACCTCACTCCGGACCCTATCCGACCTAGAGTCCGTCCAAAGCCTGCTCCAAAATACCGCAAGGAGCGGGTGGAGATGCATCCTTGGCTGAGGATACCCACGAGGCCTCGTCCACCACCAACCTCAAGGCTTCGAGGTCTGATAGCATCGTGAGGTCCTGAGAGTCTTATGACTCTACAGGTCGTGGAAGCAGGGTGGGTGGGTGGGCCCCAACACTAAATAATCTAAGAGTCGGTAAGTCAGAGCCCTACCTTGACAAATGTGGGTCACACCCCGACCGATAAGGTAGGGAACTGCATTACCATCGGTGGATAAGCAATAATGCTTACCTTACCGTCGGTCGACGTGGCCCGCATGGGAGAATCGCATATTGAAAAGAGACACCACTGACGAGGCGTGATAGTAGTCAAGGAGTAAAGATATTGGCTGTACTCCACAGGTGTGGGCGTGGCTGGGGCCCCCACCAATCCGACCTCTGCAGGTTGAGTCCTGCAACAACCAATCTGCAGCAAACTGTAAGATGCTGACCAATGTGCGCCCAGCTGCGGTAACGGCGGCTCGAGTTGCGGCGTCGATGGCTCAGATCCTCGGGGGTATAAAGCAGGTGAATACAGTGTGGTTGGATCATTCAACAAGGAGTCAACCATGGTATTTTGTCTCTTCGTGTGCGTTCATTTCCTCGATGAAGATGGGGAATCAAAGAGAGAAGAGAGAGTGGTATCCTATGGAGGCTACACGCAGAAAAGTGTGCGGAGGTAGAGATGGCGCAGCGGCGGCTTATCTGTTCTCGGTGGCGCGAGTGCTCGGCCGCCGCGCTCGCGGGGCTTGAAACGCCGCGGTGATGTAAACAAACCGTTCGCTCAAAATATCAAAACAAATGAGACGTGTGTTACAGATAAGGGTTTAAATTATATTTCGTCGTACAGAGTCGTGGCGTAGTGGCTACGGAGTCTGTTTTTTGACCAGAGGGCCTTGGTTCAAATCCCAGGCATGCTAAATTTTTTGTGGCTAGGATTTTTTTCTAATTTTCCTCACTTTACAGAATCATCATATCTTGATATAAAGAAACTCATTTGGTAAATATTTTCCTCTGCGTGCGTTCTATGTTGTTCTGATTTCAACCGATTGAATTCATATGATCAATCTCAGTTAAACATTTTTGAACAGTGTGCAACGTTCACTGTACAATAAACTACTTAAAATCAATTCAATGCTGAATATATCAGATCATTTCAAGACCTAATCAATCTCAAGAAGTTTCTAGTCAAATCGATTTCCAAAAAAACACATGACGATATCAGAAAATTTGTATTAACAATGGATTTTCAGAAATTGTTATCTCTTTTTTTTCAATGATATTTCAGTTCGACGTTCACCATAGTAGATCACTTTTCAAATCAATTTGATAAAGATCATATCAGATCAGTGATGACCTGATCATTTTTAATAAGTTCCAATAAGTAAATTGAGTTTCAAAACAAAGACGTAATGATTTCTAAAAATTTACGACTAATTAGGTCGATAACTACAAATTTTTGGATATTCTTGCGTGTTTCCTTAGGAATGAATCTTAATAAAATGGTATTAGAATTATTCCCATACACTGGGCGTGAAAGTGTACTTTGCGCACAGCTCGTCAACTTTTACTCACGGTTCATCGAAAAATATTCGATTTTGCACCGAGATTTCAAAAATGTTTAACCGAGATTGATCATATGAATTCAATCAGTTGAAATCAGAACAACATAGAACGCACGCAGAGGAAAATATTTACCAAATGAGTTTCTTTATATCAAGATATGATGATTCTGTAAAGTAAGGAAAATTTAAAAAAAATCCTAGCCAAAAAAAATTTGGCATGCCTGGGATTTGAACCAAGGCCCTCTGGTCAAAAAGCAGAATCCGTAGCCACTACGCCACGACTCTGTACGGCGGAATACAATTTAAACCCTTATCTGTAACACACGTCTCATTTGTTTTGATATTTTGAGCGAACGGTTTGTTTACATCGCCGCGGCGTTTCAAGCCCCGCGAGCGCGGCGGCCGAACACTCGCGCCGCCGAAAACAGATAAGCCACCGCTGCGCCATCTCTACCTCCGCACACTTTTCTGCGTGTATCTGGAATCAAAAGATCGGAAGGTGATGCCTGGTGAAACAGCTATCAGTGTCAATTTTCATCATGAGGATGATGCATGCAAGAAATGCGTTGCAACCGCACCCATAGAATACAGTATACTAGATAAATCGCTATGGATTGGTGACGTTTTCTTCTATAACTTCAAAATTGGCAAATACCAGGAATATCCCTCACTCTCTATCATCGAAGATATCGATCGATATTTGAGAGATGGACGTGAGAGCACCAAACTGTATTTGCTCAGGTTGCGGTAATATGTGGGAAAAATTCTGAGCAGTGGCATCAAAATGGATGATAATGACTGTATCCAAGCGCTGGGTATAGACATCGTGGGAGAAGAAGATTGAACAAACTAAAAAGGAAATGCCGAAACTCGGAGTCGAACCGAGGACCACATGATCTTCAGTCATACGCTCTCCCACTGAGCTATTCCGGCTGACACACACACACACACACACACACTCGGAAATTTCATGTTCGATCAAAAAAGGGGTGTCACTGCGCTCGTATCGGCATGTGCTCATACCGGGCTTTCTCGTATCGGCATGCGCTCGTATCGGCGTGCGTTCACAATGGCGTGCGCTTGTATCGGCGTGCGCTCGTACAGGGCTGCGCTCGTATCGGTGTGCGTTTGTATCGGCGTGCGCTCGTATCGGCATAGCTCCACTACTGGGAGGCTGCGTCACGCCTTCCACCGATTTCTTCAAATGCCATCTGCAACATGCAAGTATGCTCCCCCCTCCCTCAAAGACGTCCCTAGCTCTCAATAAATTATGTAGGTTGAGTATACTCAACCCGCTGCCCCTTGAGCCGGTTTGATAATAATTTTGGCAAACTCAAATATTTTCGGCTCATTTCAAAGCTTGTTTTAAAGTTCTTAGCAACGAGCTATGATAAGTCTCATTCCGGACAACAATAGTTGAGCTATCATTATTTCCCAGAACAGTAATCATTTTACGATTCCGGTAATGGATGTGCCCTACAAGTCCTCATGCGCCACTTTCTCGACAACTGTGATCCATCTCGACATTTTCAAATGTGCTTCAGCTCAATCTGAATCTTGTTTTAAGACGTTCCTAATGACTCGAAGTCTTTTTCCAATCAACTGGGGTCGAAGTGTCTCTATTTCCTCAAAGAAACTACAGTACAATTCGGTTATAACGAGCTCCAGGGGACCGGCAAAATTTGTTCGTTATAACTGATGCTCGTTATAACCGAGATTGACCAATGATTAGATCTGCGTGTAAGGTAACTGTGCCTAATTTTCCCCCATTCCCTAATTTGCCCCCATTCAAGTTTCCAAATGTATGCACCCGCGCAGACATTGCCGCGCATTTTTTAACGTTTGTTTCGTTTGAATATAAGGGGAATGAACGTTCTGGACCCATCCTCTATGACCCGCGGATTTCTTACAACGAAAAGTTTGTTTTCGGTAAATTCGACTTCTCGTTTGTTAGTTACTAAAAGCTATGCCAAACAAAATTGATGTGATCAATCCCAACGTATTTTAATCCATTTTCTGTGTCTTTGTCCCAGCTTCAGAATACTTTTCGCAGAATCACAAAATTCGATTTTTAGCCAATTCTACGCCTATATTACGAGAAAAAAGCAGTGTTCCTAATTTGCCCCCATATTCTTCTTCCAAACTCGTTCCTCACTCCACTCGAATACTCACTCAGAAATTCGAAAAAGTGTAAGAAAAGCTACAAAATGAGATGAAAAGCGTCTTATCCGGAGGTCTGGGAACCAAAATATCCCGATTAGACGAAAAACCCGTATGGTCTCATGAAAATAGGCCTCTTTTCCCTGCGGGGGCAAATTAGGAACACACTGTTGAATACTAGGGGCCTGAAAATTTTCTTGCAATCTATTCAATAGTTGAATTCCGAAGCCACATAGCGCGCCTATCCCCAAGTATCGTCAGATAGCCCCACTGCAAAATCCTCCCAATCTTGCCCCACTCTCCCCTGTACATTCGCAATCAAAAAGGTGGAAAAAAATGCAATGCCAATTTAGGAATTGCAGTATTGAGCACTTCATCACACTTATATCATAAACACGAGCCACAAGATTGTATCTTCCATGGATAAGGAGATTAATATTTGTTCCTCAGCTCAGAGAATATATTTTTGACAGGGTATCTACCGAAGTGAGGACTCGCGTAAATCGCGCGCGGGTAAAATTGAACCTGGGACATCAAATTGTATTCAAATACCAAATGCGCACGCGTGCGATCCGCGCGAATTCGGTACTTTGGTATATACCCAGTGGTTCTCGAATAACAAGGAGGGACCACGGGGTCCGGGCCCCGAATCATCCCCAACATTTTTTCACGTTTGGTACCATCTAGAATGCGTATAATCCAGAGTAACTCGGTCAAACGGGCCTTTGCTTCAGACATACAGACACAAACGTTAACATTGCCAGTATATCTATATACATCAATTTTTAACATGGGCCTATATGAGAAATGCTAATGTCATAGGCTGTATCTTTGGACAGAAGGCCCATCTCTGGGAATAGTTTCCGTTTATCGTGAAAAGAAAAACCCAGAATCATAAGCCCTAATAACGGTCAAACGTTTTCGAGCGACAGCTTCAAACATTAGCATATTATTCTTATAGGCCGTTATAAAATTATATATAATGGGACATATTTGCAATGCTGATGTTCTTGGCTGTAGCTTGGAAACGCTCTACCCTCAGGGCCTGATAATTTTGGGTTTCATCTTTTGGCGCCGAAGGAAGGCTATTTCCAAAGTTTCAGCCAAATTCATCATCTGGATGTGACGACCCCTCCTGGTAAGTCTCGATTTTGTTCACTTCAAAAACCCACCTGACGTCATGGTTCTTCAATCATTTTATTTAATTAATCGATTAGTTCCTCTAATCTAGGTCCAAATGTGACGACTGTCATGCAGCGTTTATGGCTAAATATATTTCATTCGATTAATATTTCAAATTGTATTTCAAGTAACCGATATTCATCTATACCAGGTATAGTTCGAGATATGAAGCAACAGAATCCTGAGACGGCAGATCCAGATGATTCTCACCTGACAGTAGGTTATGAAGACGAATCAACTGAAATGGTTCGTATCCGACATGAAAGTATTTTTACATTTAAGGACGCGAGATTTCAGTTTGTTGAAGAACATTTCTTTCCGGAACATGGCTTGAAATCGTTCAAGTAAAGCAGGATATGTGATGCATTCAACTATCTTATTTCAGCTCTATGTAGTATTTATACAAAAGGACTGCGCGCTTTTTAGCTCGTTGCGCCGATTGTGTGAGGATTACAGCCGTAAAATCATCATGGGGGATCTGAACGCGAACCTGTTAAACACGACTCATCCTGACACAAAAGCTCTGACTGAGCTGACAGAAGAACTGTCTCTGCAGATTGTTCAGCATGGCGCGACTCATCACCATTCCTCAGATTCTTCCCACACATGGATAGATCATATTTATACAGATGACAATGACAACATTACCAACTATCAAAACAGAGCACTGCCCAGTTTTGGCAGGCACGCGGTCATAGATGTTACAATCAATTTTTTCACTGCTGCTCCTCCGAAGGACTCTTTTAAATGTAGAAATTTCAGCAATATTACACCGGAGTTACTGAATGATCGCCTGCTACGCTGTGACCGGACAGCTCTGCAACATACTGAAACCAGCTTGGAAGACGCAGTAAATTGCCTTAATGAGAATTTGAAGGAAGTTATTGATGAATTAGCTCCAGAAAAAACGGTTCGTCCTCGCAAAGGCGATGCTCCTTGGATTGGTCCAGAGTTGAAGGTGCTCATTAGGAAGCGAGATGCGGCACGACGGCGTTGGGAGCGTAATCAACGCAACCGACGCAAGTGTACTGAGCTTCAAAATGAGTACTTTCGACTCAGCGAAGAGGTCGACGTGCGCTTAGAACAAGAGCGAACTACCTTCCTTCAAAACCACCATTCAGACGCCCTTGATTCGAATAAGAATATATGGAAGGAGATGCGCGACCTTGGCCTCTTACCGAAGAGCAAGGAGGAGGAGCTACATGGCTTCACACCGGACGAGCTGAATACTCACTTTGCGGGGGTCTCCGTTTCACAGCACGAGAATATTGAGGAAGCAATCGATGAAATGATGTCAGCCTCAGAAGACGGGTTTAAATTCAAGCCCACAAATTTCAATGAAGTAGTCCTTGCTGTAAAACATTTCTCCTCGCAGGCTCGTGGGGCAGACGGAGTCCCCCAAAGCGTGATCGCGAAGGCTCTTCCGGCCTTAGGTGATCTTATTGTACACATTTTCAACTCCTCCTTCGCTCATAGCACTTCTCCCGAGACCTGGAAACAAGCCCAGCTGATTGCTTTGAAAAAGACTGCAGCTCCATCAGCAGTCACGGACTTCCGTCCCATTGCATTGCTGTGCTTCTTATCTAAGGTCCTGGAAAAGATTGCGCACGACCAAATCACGGAGTATCTCAAAAGTAGAAATTTGTTACATCGCTTCCAAACTGGTTTCAAGAAACATCATAGCACTCAGACTGCCTTGTTGAAGTTGACTGATGACATTAGAGTCGGAATTGACAGGAAGAAGATCACCTTGTTGCTGCTTTTTGACTTCAGCAAGGCTTTTGACACGATTTCACCATCAAAGCTACTGAGTAAACTCAGTCATCTCGGTTTCTCAAGATCAGCACTACTGTGGATCAAATCATACTTACAGAATCGCACCCAAATGGTCACCACGAAAAATGGAAATTCTGATTGGCTTGCAACCAATCTCGGTATTCCGCAGGGATCTGTTCTTGGACCTCTACTCTTTAGCCTGTATGTCAATGACCTCCCTGAGTTGCTTCACGGGAAATCGGTAAATCATCTCTTTTATGCAGATGACCTCCAAATCTATCTCCAAGTTGAGAAAGAGAACATACTGGAGGGGATCGCTCGGTTAGGAGAAATCGGAAGACTTGTCGCAGGATGGGCTCAGGGCTCCGACTTGCGTCTCAACGCTGGTAAAACCAAAGCAATCTTCTTTGCTTCCGACAGGAACATCGCGGATCTACAGAAAATTGATCTACCGGGGGTTGAGATACAGGACGGAGTATATGTCCCATTCAGTGACACTGTCGTGAGTCTCGGTGTGACATTAGATAGTGAATTATCGTGGAGACCGCATATACATCAAGTTACAAAGAAGGTTGATAAGGCCCTATACGGTCTGCGGTTTATGAGGGCATGCACTACCGAGACACTCCGTATTCGACTGGTCGAGACCTTAGTCCAACTACACCTTGACTACTGCACAGTCGTGTATCTAGACGCCACCGACGAACTAAGGACGCGGGTACAGAGACTGAGTAATTCATGTGTGCGGTACATCTTTGGAATTAAGAAGAGCGAACATATCACCCCGTACAGGGAGCGTTTGGGTTGGTTACGTACTGATTCGCGGAGAATGTACTTCGCAGCCCTCTTAATGCACAAGATCATGCATTTGGGAGAACCTGGCTACCTAGCTGCGATGTTTGCCAGGTACCAATCCGAGCGCCCTCAGCGTGGTGAGGCAGGAGCACAGGAACTCAAAGTTCCAAGAATGCGTCTTGACCGTGGACTAAGATCGTTCCAAAGTCAATGCGCACGATTTTGGAACTTCCTCCCTCTCGGCTTTCGGCGAGTAAAAGGAGTTTCCCTGTTTAAAGAAGCAGTGAAAGAATTTCTGAAAACTCTCCCTCCCATAAGGATGGATGTGGACACTGGGCAATTTTTTAATCTTTGAGGGCACTTTTATATATGTCTATTGAGTGATTTTCTTGTTTCTTGTTCAAGTCTTCCAGTGGCCCAATTGTTATGCAAACTATGATTGTAATTCGAGTTATATTATTATCAAACGACTAGTCACATCTGTGATGTTAAATCCTTGACCAAAATGCTATTACTGGATTTGTATATGTACGAGTATTGTATGAATGATTGATGTTTTTTGCCCAAGGGCGAATAAAAAGGATATTCTATTCTATTCTATTCTATTTAGGCTATTTACTCGAGATCTTTTTGGCCTATGTCATCACGATATATTTGGAGTAGAACTTTCATTGTACGATTGCTTCAAAATTTTCTGTGGAATTTACGTCTCAGAAAGGCTAATTTTTTACCTCTTCATAACCGTTTTATATCGAGCCAATCTAATATCGTACAGGATTGCCCCAAGAGAATGCATTCATATCAAACCCCTTCTTGCGGATCGAAATTTGATATCTGCGATCAGTAATATGGAAAACTAAGCAATATCTATTCTCAATCCAGATTGTCTAGGTCCATGTGGGGAGGGATCAGTGGATTCCTCGTAAGAAATGGGTGTACGCTTTCGGAATGACGGAGCCCAAACAGTTTGTTCGCTACTTAGCATTGCACTTATACGGCCCTGAAACTTTGAAAAAGTCAACCATCTCGGGCAAGCCATCGAATAGGAGTAAGAAGAGAGGCACAATTGATGGAGACAAAGCAGGAAGCGAGGAAGGCAGCAAAGAGGGAATTGAGCTACCGGAGACACTAGATCCTGAAAAACTAGAGGCAGTAAGAGGTGATGAATATGAATGCTCAGATACTCTTATTTTCATCTTTGATTTCTTGACTCGACCAGAAGCTTGTGGTTCTCTCCGAGTTTCTCTCTGATCAGTCGATGAAATTGATTGTTGAATTCATCGTCGGTCTGTCGTGATTGGCTAAATTTTGATGCATTCATTTTCCATTGCAGATTCTACGAGATTTTTTTTGAGATCGAAAAAATTTAAGGAATGGTCGGCCACTACGAAAGAAAGTCACGTTGAATCAATCAATACAAATCTCACTACTTATATATCAGACCTCAAAAAAAAGCCAAGAAAAGATAAACCTCAAGGTCAGTGTTTGACATCGTGAAAGAAGTTTGTTACCAAATATGACTCTTCATTTTCCTCTAGACTAAATCTGAATTTAATTCCCTTTTCCATTCAGTTCTTGGTGCAAGACAAAATCCAAGAGAATAATGATCTGCTCAAAAATATCACTGTCAAGTAATTTCATGCAATTGATGAATTGAATGATGAGGGATGCTGCGTTCATGAATTCTCTAACGTACACTTTGCATTTTTTCTCTTTTACAATTTGGCCGATAGCAAAGAATTAACACGAATGTTCATTTGTTCATTTTGCGTTTGGAACATTCTACATTTTTTGAGTATGCGAAAAAATCTCCAAAAACACAGGAGTACGTCTTAAGTCCAAATAAATCTTGTAAACCTGTGCTCTTTAGGTATTGATGCGCCTGAAAAGTATGGATTTGCACATATTAAAATACCAGAAAGTCAGGGGTAGCTTAACGGAACAAACTCTTCGAGATTACTCATCCGCAATCATCAGGACAATTCATTCTTGAATTCATGCATTGAACTCACTGTCTATCGACATGGTATACTACACTCAAACAATCTCATCTGCTCATTTCACCCGAATCAGCGGAAATCGCCTTTAGGTACTGATTTTCAGTCCATTTTGACTGATTTGTAGTGAATTTGACTGCACATCGGTGGAAATGCACTGCTAAACAGTGGATGGGAGAGGTTCTTACTGGTTCGAGCGGAAAGCGTGTACACATTTCATTGATATCAGCCATTTGTCATTAATATGTGTGAATATCATTTATATTCGCTCGAATTCCGAGTGAATGAAGGAATGTCTCATGCATTTCTCATGCGTTCTCAAATTCCAGATCAATCAAAGAATAAGAGGAAGTCAAGAGAGAAAGTCGCAGTTTTACTAAAAAAGAAGAAAAAGACTGAAGAAAACGTACTTATTCATAGCGAACAAGACAAAGAATTAAATGATATCAGGTGGGCACTCTAGAGAAGAACTAGAAAATTTCCGAATTAGTAACAGCAAGAAACAGAATGAGCAAGATCAGAGGGGTGATAAAAATCGGGTCATGAGAAAACAGCGTAAACAAGACAATGCTCACGAAGATGTCTTCGATGAGAGAATTGATGAAGGTGAAGAAAGACAGAGTGAATCCGAGAATGATTCTGAAGGCGAAAAAGATGTAAGTCGGTTAAAAATTCCATTCAATCCAACTCAATCCAATCCAACCTAATTCACTTCGATCTATTTACTTTTAACTCAGGATGTAAAGGAAACAGAGAGTGAGGGAGAAAACGAATTTGACTCAGACAAAGGAAATAAAAGCATTAGTTCAATCATGTCGACTGAGCCAGAGGAAGATATGGAATTGAACAATATTTCCAACGAGTCTATGATAGAAATTTTCAGAACAACGCATAGCCTAATGCAGGTATATGTGATTAGAGTCGATATCATTCAATCGCTCGTACAATACGACATCATTTTCACAATTTAATGGGAGTTCAAATGAGATTTTCAATTTTTCCTTCATGCTAATCAATTATTCTCTTTGCAGCGATATCGAAGACCCTTGACCAACCAATGGGAAGGAATTTGAATGAAGAATATCAAAATATTGTTGAGATGGATGCATTCGATTCTCCGTTATTTCATGCAAATGTCAAACTTTATATGAATAGTAGCCTCAGTTATATTTTTCAAACATTTATGATTTGTTGTACGCAGTAAGACTTTGAAGAAGTATACCGAAGAGTGTCTTTGAACATATTGGTCTAGACACATTGGTTGTAATAGATATAATCATAGTCATTTTCGTAACCATTCTATCATCGCATTCATCTTGTAACAAGATGAATGCAGCTAATGAAAACTTTGCTTGTATTCATCAATAAATGTTTTCAATGAATCACAAATGCTCGTATGAATGAGTTCCTCTCCCATTCTTTACAGCACGTCATTGCAGGGGGGAACAAGTTTTTTTCACAGAAAACTCTGACGAACTTTTCCGTCAACTCAAGCAAATCTTTTGTGGGAACTATTCAATCTTGTGAGATCAATAAATGACTCAACTGATTTGTGCAGATGGGATCATCTTCATTCTGATTAGATTCTATACAATCTGACATAATTCGATCAATCACGATAGAGCTCCATTGAATATCAATGAATTAAATACGGGTGCCATTTGAACACCTATTCGATACCATAGAATCAAAGTAGTCATTCACACCATCCAATAGAGGAAATCTCAATGCTTCGGACGGAAAAAAATTATTGATAGTATCTGATTCATGTGGATTACATTCTTCCCATTTTGATTCAATGCTAATAATTTTCATTGGATCCTATTAATTCCGATAGGATCACTTTGAATCTCAATGATGAAAATGTTAGTGCCAATGAATCACCTATTCGATCCGATAGATTCTCAAAATGATTTTTAAATCCGGCATTCAATCCGATTGAATACTACACTAATCTCGATAGGGCCTTATTAAATCTCATTGACTTGGATATCAGTATACCAATTGAATCACTATTAGGTCCGATTGAAACTGACCGAGATATCGTATTAAATCCTTTTATTATTCATATTTATTGGTTCCGATTGAATTTCCCAGACAGATATTCGTTCCTATTAGACCGAGCCAATGACCGACTCAAACCGATTGAATCCGAATACTAATTCCCATTACGTCCTATTAAAATTCGACAGTCTATAGACCAATGGGATTGAACAGATTATTCCAACAAGGGAAGAGAAAGGGTTGTTTTTGGCACAGAGAATTTTTTGCTCAATTTTCGGTTCAAACCAATATTTTCTTCCAAGAATCTCCTTCCATCTGGGTAAGACCCATATTATTTGTGACATATATACATGGGAAATACTCGCTCAGGGACGAACGCTTCCAAGAAAGTGCGCGACGACGAATTGTCGAGCACTTTAACACGGGCGGAATAGGCTGAATTAATGGGTTCCCGTGCACATGCGATATCTCGGTGATTTCGCACAGTTTTCAATTCGGATGACGAACAATCTATAGTTAAAACGATGATCTTCGACTTGGCTGAGCAATAATTGCTTTAGATTCATAATCCATCGGGAAATCGCGTGTGCACGCGGATAATTAGTTCTCAATAGGAAACTCAATGTTATGAATTTAAGAACGCGCGCGCGGAAGCAGAGCCAAGCACATATTACCATAAGCACTGGACCTATATATAAGACCCGAAAATGCAGCCGAGGGCACTTCTTCCGTAGCTCTTGACCAAGACGCATCCTATGTCAAAGACCATACTTGTTGAGTATTAAACTACATCAGCCACCTCATTCCGTCGTCTCGTACAGTCATTTTCCAACCCAGAAGAACCCGCACTCCCACAAAGATTATAACAGTGGTGACAGCGGTGGCTGGGTTGAGAAGAACGTGGCACTTCATCAATCCACCAAAAAGTGTCAAATTGTCGAAGATACGACAAGAGAAGGAAAAGAAAAGAACGCACGCGTCCAAAGCCATCTGGCCAGCCGAAAAACAATCTGGTCCACCAAAGGCTACCTAGCCCACCGAAGACCATCTGGTCCACCAAAGGCCATCTGGCCCGCTGAGGAAGCAGCTAAGGCCACCTGGCCCAACGAGGCCGCCTGGCCCACCGGGGGAAATCACCGCATCGGAGCAGCAAGGAAATAACAACAGCTGTCAAAGTACTACAGCCACCGAGCACAAAGCCATGTCAACGAAACAGCACGACCCACCGGTGCATCTCGTACCATCGCAAAAGAGGACATCCCATACACCACGGCCGGGACAACATAACGGGCCCAAGGTCAGCAGCAGAGGAATCACAGATAAGATAATAAAACCATTTCCCATCTCTCGTCTCGTAACTACAGGTACATGTACTAAGATAGGGCGCAAAATGTGAGATCTGGCATCGCGATCGTTAGAATATGATTACAATTCTGCACGATAGTGTGCGCCATAGCAAGGTTAGTACCGGCAATAATATCGGGGATATTGCTAATAGCGTATACGTATATCCGAATACATTGTGAGTGTAAACTAGTGAAAGTAGAGTGAAAAATGCTCTGCTAAACTCTCATTCATATCTTATTCATCACGGAATGTGTCATTGAGAACAAGTGCTAGTTAGAGACGGGTATTCAACAAAGAAAGTAGTAATTAGCGGAATCAATGTCCCCAAGATCAGACAATATCCTGACATTGGGACAGACGCATCAACTCCATATCTGAGCTTGGTCCCAATGATAAATGTAATTTATTCCAATTTTTTTTTGTGTCAGGAACGCGAGAGATCAGTTATCGTTATCCCTACAGCACGCGGATCAGATTTTTTTTTCTCTGTGCTATCATATTCATAGGAGAAATATAATCAGACAAAATGTCGGAGTGCAATGTAAACAGAGGGCCACCGCGCAAGTCAGCGAGGCTCAGGGAACCTAATGACCCTAATAGCGACACAATTACGGCCTCAGACGTAGAATCTGATATGGGTATGAATAGAATAGACCCACAATCTAATAGACTTGATGTAATCACGGGACACGTGGTAGCAAGGGGAAGATCCGACTCAGCCTCAGCCTATGAGAATAGAAGCCTTACAATCTCAGAAGCACTGAAATTAGTACCAATGTTTGACGGGAGAAACATATCACTATCAACATTTATACGAGAGTGTAACGACTTGGAGTCATTGATGAAGGATACAGATAAACGTGTGTTTCTGCGGATAGTTAAATCTAAGGTATCGGGCGAAGCAAGAAGATACGTGGAGACCAAAAACTATAACAATTTGAATGATCTTTTCACAGACTTGAAAAGAGCGTATGACTCACACAAAGGCTATATTACTATACTACTTCAATTAGCAAAGATTACTAAATTGATTTCTGAATCAGTCACCCAATATGGCTTGAGAGTGTCACAACTGCAAGACAAACTTTTGGAAACAACTAATTCCGACACGAATCAGAATCCACCATCCGAACTTCGTTATACTACCATTAGAAGTGTCATTTCGTGTTTTGTGAGAGGGTTGAGTCGAGACTATTTGTACCAATTACGCGAGGGAGATTTTGATAACTTAGAACAGGCAATCGATGAGGCCATCCGGGTTGAAAGAGAGTTACGAGACCACGACGCACTGCACGATAAAGGGAGGGAATTAGCTATCCCAGTACACACTGAAGTAATGAGATCAATGGGCAGTGACCAGTGCCATCGGTGCGGAGGAATAGGACATATGGCTCGTGAATGTAGAAACCGTATATGAAAGTATTAGATTGATGGGAATATTTTCGTCAAAAAGAATCAGAAACCTCAACGACCTGATGACAGAGGCGGACGACACGACCGCGGGTAATGTAAATACGAATGAACGCAATTTCACATGTTCTACTGCCACAAGGGCAAGAATTTTATCTGAAAAAATTGAAACGATCATGAGTATTGGTAAAAAATCCGCCACCGACATGGCAACTGTGATTGATGAATTAACAATTGATGGAGAGAGTAATGAGAGAAAATCAGATAGGTCGAAAGAGATGATTAATGAAAATACTAGCAAGAGAATCACGAGAGAGATGAATCACATGTCGAGTACTGAAATAACGATGATCATGATTGAGAAGGATCCGCCAACGGAATGGCGAAGGAAATCGCATGATGCGCAGAGACCCGCCAACGGACCGGCGATGAAAGACGCTTACATAGCGCAGAGACCCGCCAACGGATCGGCGACGAAAGCCGCTCCAGTAGCGCACGTGATTGATAAAGATGATCCGCCAACGGAACGGCGAAGAAAGTCGCATGATGCGCGGAGACCCTCCAACGAATCGGAGATGATGAATGATGATAAAGCCACTGGCCAGTGCATGTGTGTCAAGTCCGCTCTATGCGGGCGACAACCTTGCGGGCTACCACGCCCTGCTCACGAGCCCAGCCATATCAGTAGAGAGGAGTCTAGAAATGTCTAAAATATCCAATACTATTTCTACTAGAACTAATAACCACCTACCCTCGCACATCCTTCAAAGTAGCTGCTATACTAACTCCTCAACATTTCTAGGCGTTGATCCAACAAATACCGACAAAGTGCTGGGTTCCGGTATAACTACGAATTGCGTGGGAATGACAGGTCCCATTGGTCCGTTTTCTTGATCCGTTGGAAGAGATAGAGTCAACCTTTTTTTTTTACGCCAATGGGAATAACAGGTCCCATCGGTCATCTGGCAAAGACGCCTCAGAAAGAAGAAAAATACTGGTAAATTTCATTACTCTGACCGATAGTAAATCAGGTGCCGTGTCGACCGCCTCAGTCGATTGAATGAAATGATATGATGAAGAAAAAACTCTTCATAGTGCAAAAGTTCAACTTACGAAGAAGATGAAGTGATGATCTCGTTAACTTTTCAACAACAGACTGCGTTCGAAGTCAAAGATTACGGAAAATACATTGGAGAAAGTATTTGGATTGAATGGTCTTGCACCAACAATGCCCAAGGCTACACAACTTACTAATTACCAAGTTAGGAAGGAAACAATTTCATTTACTTGTTGTAGAAGGGGTCTTATTTCTTTTATCTGACTGAAGAAAAAAAAACCAAATTAAAATCAATCGGTTTCGGAAAAACGTGTGACATCTTTGAGGTTTGTCTCTGGCCGGTATTATGAAGGAATTGACGAAGATTTTTTTAAATACATGAAATCAGATCAACAACATTCTGTCCTGAAAGACAAGGTTGAGGAAACCTATCCATTCCGCTCTCAATGATACCTGAAAATTTCCTCCTAATCATTCCGAGTATCGCATAAACACTTATGGCCGGAAATTGACCATGTAATTATCTTATGTCAAATCCGTGTATTATACTATCCCAGCGGGCAAGGTTATTATTGGGGACTTCCACGGAATTTTTATAGGAAATACCACATAGCTTTTGGGGAGTTCCCCGGAGGTCATCAGATTTCCGGCTCCATTAGTTCCCGCATAAGCTTTCCGGAAGCTTTCAAACACTCCCGGATAGTTCTGGCAATGTTTTCGGGGAACTCTATTGAGTCTCCCGAATAGCTTGTGCTAAGGCTCCGATAGATAGCTTCCGCATAGCTTTTCCAGATATGACAGTGTTATTTTTATGGTTCATTTAGTTATTTCATATAGTTTTTTTTATGCTTGTTCGAGCTAGCATCCATTAGAAGCAATGTGTGCATCAGGAAGAGGTTTGGAAATTTTTAAAAATCTATCATTTATTTGCAATTGAGAGGATTAAGTTTGATACAGGGATTTTGGCAGTAGGGTTAGAGTAGATCTGAGTTATACGTGATAACTTTTCACGCTCATTTTCTTCCTAACGAGAAGTATTACAAAGATATCGAATTGACATTGAATGCTAGCTTTTATACTAATCAGAATGACGGATGAAAAATTGTAATATTCGAACCAAACTTCCATTAACCTCATGATAATCAACCTAGAATCTACCGGGTATGTATGAAAAGCTGGCATCAAACGGTGCACGTGTATCAGAAATTTGAAGTCAGTTTTCAAGTAAATACGCTGCTAAATGAGATTAGTAGAATGCTTCCTCTTAGCGAAATAGTTTAAGAGGTTCACTGAAACTAATGAGAAATTTGCAAAACTGATCAAATTCCAAAATGATGATTGGGATTCCTACAAAATAGTTATATTTTTTTAATCTAATTCAATTGCATTTCATATCACACTCACAATCCAATGATTGGATCCAACCAATCGATGTAGAATGAGGGAAAAGTATCTCTCTAGTCCATTAAAAGGTGGATAGATTAGTTCTAGAGGGAGATATGAGGATAAAATGAATTTTAGCTGCAATTTTCTTCTAATATTTTGGGTTATTATTACGAGATTCACTTTTAGTGGAATTAAGATGACCTAAACTGGGGTTTTTAATGGAAGATATGTAGTCTGGTTGAGGGAAAATTTTGATACAGTTAGTGAGAAGATCATAAAAATGGAGTTTTCAAAAAAAAATTTGGATTTTTCGGGAATAAATTGGATTTTGAATGTATTTAAAAGGATTTTGAAGAATTCGGTATCAACTAATCGATTTAGAACGATGAAAAAGTATAAACTTAGTTGAGTAAAATTTGAATAAAGTAATTTAGAGGAGAGATATGAGGAAAGTATGAATATTGAAAAAAATATTTTTGTATATTTTGAGTTATTTTTTTTGAGGAAAATAATTATCGGGATTTGGGCTACCTAAAGTGAGGTTTTTTTTAGCAAAACAAGTAATTTGGTTAAAACAGAATTTCGATAGAATAGGTCTAAACATGCTCAAATTGCTGTTTTTGTTGGAAATTTTGGTTTTTTTTATAAAAATTTACGTTGATGGAGTTTGAATGGAATTTCGGTATTAACCAAAAGATAGATTGAGCCAAAAAAACCATAGCCTAGGTAATCAAAATTGGGGTAAGGTGAAGTTAGAAAGAGATATTTTAGTATGAAAGTACACAATTTCAGCGATTTTACCTCAATCGAGACGCCATTCAGACGTAATCCACTGGCTTGCCAAGCCGTCATAAATGAGAATGACGGGTTCTCGGCGCAATCAGGTGCGCCGAGTACCCGAATGAGGAAAGAAAGAAAAAGTAAATCTTGTTGATATAAGCTAGGCGTCAACAGAGGTCTCCGACTGGTGTGATGTATCCGGTAGCGCACTGCAGCGCGGATGAGTATCTCGTCGTTAAGATGCTAATCGGGCCTATACGCGCATGGTAAGAGTATGAATATGAATGAAGTACCCGATTAAAAGTAGTTTCATGGTTTGGGTTTCCCACTTGATTTCGGCATGGTGCCACATGTGGCACCATCCGCTCTGCTATATCGCTTCGTATAGTACTTTCTTAATTTAAATAATGGATTCGAATGAATATTGTCGGCAATGCATTTCTACATTCAGTTAAGGCGCAAAGAACTTGTCAATGTGTGAGAGGGTCCCGAAAACGTGTGACTTTGCCCTCTAAAAATGAAAGTATAGAATAATGCTACCGTCAAGTTGGATGATTTTGGTGCGATTTCGTTGCTTTTTATTTTGTTTGGCGCGGCGTTTCAACATACGTTGACAAAATCCACTTTTATCAGTAGTACTGTTATAATCTTTGTGGGAGTGCGGGTTCTGGGTTGGAAAATGACTGTACGAGACGACGGAATGAGGTGGCTGATGTAGTTTAATACTCAACAAGTATGGTCTTTGACATAGGATGCGTCTTGGTCAAGAGCTACGGAAGAAGTGCCCTCGGCTGCATTTTCGGGTCTTATATATAGGTCCAGTGCTTATGGTAATATGTGCTTGGCTCTGCTCCCGCGCGCGCGTTCTTAAATTCATAACATTGAGTTTCCTATTGAGAACTAATTATCCGCGTGCACACGCGATTTCCCGATGGATTATGAATCTAAAGCAATTATTGCTCAGCCAAGTCGAAGATCATCGTTTTAACTATAGATTGTTCGTCATCCGAATTGAAAACTGTGCGAAATCACCGAGATATCGCATGTGCACGGGAACCCATTAATTCAGCCTATTCCGCCCGTGTTAAAGTGCTCGACAATTCGTCGTCGCGCACTTTCTTGGAAGCGTTCGTCCCTGAGCGAGTATTTCCCATGTATATGAGAGTTTCCACGGAACTTTTAACTTTTGTGTTACTGCAGTGTTCCAAGAGTATTTTGAACTATTCGGAGTGCGCAGGAGTGGCATTTTATAGTATGTGGCATCATTCGATATGGACTAAATTCTTTTTTGTTGAAACGCATCCTGATTTGTCAATAGCAGACCGCAAAGGATGATTTTTGGGTAGTTTACAGATGTACCAACGCAATTTTTTGAATTGATGTGGCTGTAACTAAAATACCTATGCCTCAACTACTTCGGTGGAATGATATATCCATCTACTAATCTCATATTTTGAGAAAATCTTTGATTCAGAGGTGTGCGCTGATTTGGCTATGATATTAACTCTCATTCATCGATGTAACTGAGTTTTGTGGGAAAACTTTTTCTGGCTATTGTTTACGAAATTGATGAAATACCTTGTGCAAAACGGAAAATTTAGCAATGAGTTTTCGAAGTTGAAAAGAGGACGAATCGAATCCCGTTTGGTTTGTGAGTGTGCGTTGATCCGGAAAAATTTTATAAAGCTTCAAAGCTCATAAAGTTATCGCGCCACTGGCTCTCAAAACGGTCATTTTTTGATGGCATACTCAGGAAACGTAAAGCACAGGATTGGAATGTTGTGCTCTTTTTTCTTCATCGCAAAAGGGATATAACCGCACTGTTCTGAGTTACAATTGTCTATCGGTATTTCTGTGAGAAGCTGAGGAGAAATATTTGAATCCGGATGGTAAGCTAAATAAGCCGCTAAATGTGATGGTATCGCGATTTTCTTGATTTTTACATAGTATACGGCTGAAAAATGAACAAAATAACACCACAGTGTATTCTAGAAATTGAAATGAGACTCATAGCTCTTGACTCGATTTTGGAAATTTACATCGAATTTCGGAGAAATCAATGATGAAATTCATCTTAAAGTCAAGTCAGGCAAAATATAATCCGTATCGATCGTCTAGACAATGTTTTGAATCGAATCTGTTGGATTGAAGTTGATTCACGAATGTTTCAAGTGTGAAATTCCGTACAATTCGTTCTGAACCAGATACCTCGGCTTGGAAGAGAGTGGCACCACTTTTTTCACATGTTTTCGAGGTATAAGAATCACATGAAACCCATTTTAAACGTGTGCGATGAGAAAAATTTTTCTTTATTTTAGAGGGTCAATAGTCAAATGTTCCATGGAAACCCTCATATATGTCACACCTTCCCCCTTAATCGATGGATTTTTTTCTTCGCCCTCTCCGCATTCGCCCGGGAAGTATCCCCGTGGAGCGAGGAAAAACTTCTGAAGGGAGAAAACCTGCTCCGGAGAGTTCTCTTTCAGAGCCGGAGGCTCCCTATTCTTCTGATACTCTTGTAATAGCCAAATATATGACAATTGTGTGTACATATCATCGTAATATTCCAAGGTACATATTATTTTCAATCTATTGTATACATCTCATTATATTCATTAGGGACTTATGACTCTGATTGTTCTTTCATGTGGATGTTCAAATTAATAATCACTAAGTATTGTGTGATGATTTTGAATTATGCAACATGTAGTCAATATAGCCAGTCATTCTATTTGGTACAGTTGAATACGTAATTGATCATTAGGTACATATCGAATCATCAGATGAATATTAGTAGAAGTTAGTAGCTCCATTCATACATCACTACTTACATGTTAACATGAAGCAATCCGTCCACCGTATTACATTTCGAATCATTACATAAATTTCAACATAGGAAACAACCCGTCCACCGTATGAAATTAGATTTTTATGAGTATTGGTCGTTGTTTCAACATGAAAGTGATCCGTCCGTCATATTAAATCTTGAATCATTATATAAATATCAACATAGAAATCAACCCGTCCACCGTATGAAATTAGATTTTTATGAGTGTCAGTCGTTGTCTGGAAGGAAATCATTGTCCGTCCTCGTATACGTGTTGTATCAGAGGTTTCCCTTTTCTCTCATCCTGGGCCAACTCGTCTCTCTTCATCCTAAATGTTTCCACACATTCAGTGCAAGCCACTGCATCTCGTGTTTCATATTGAATTTTCTCACATTCAGGGCATATGGGTAATTTTGAATGAGTTTTTACGTGTTCCAAAGTGTGATACACCTTCTCGTTGTAGTCATGGTGTAGCCTGCTTCGATGACAGTAGAAACAGTGCCATTGTCCATTATCATTGACGTATTGTATCCCCCTGATGTGTACATAAGGCGTGATAGGCTTCCAAAACCGATGGTTCAAATTCACCCGGCTTCCTTTCATATTTTTAATGGCCTCTATGGTGAGAGATGGTTTTCTTTTCTGCTGATTTTTTGTTTGTGTAATTTTATTCTCGTCGTTATTGCCTTTTTGTTTTTTCGATTTGGGCCTTCCTCCAGCTCGAACCTCCTGTCCTACATAAGATTTGTGCGCTGGAAGATATCTCCGATCTCGTAGTTTACCGAGAAATTTTGCTCGTACCACTTCTTCGTTGCCCCTTTCTTCCGCTTCTTCAGGGAATTCTCGTCCATCCGCTGGACTCTTATCCTTATTCTTTCCCTCATTACGATGGTATTGCATACCATTGGTTGGTTCCTGCTCTATATTGTCCTTTATGTTATCAGCAGGTATGCTCCCAGAGGCATTCATCTGTTGTTCTTCTATGAGATCACTCATATCGCAAATTATCGCTTCCTCGCTAATGATAAGGTCTTCCGACGTTCGTCTAGACGTGACGTCGACAATCTTTGTCGCAGGGTGTCCGTGCATTGTGTCCATCTTGTACTTTCCCGTCTCTTCTTGAATGGGGTTTATCAGTGAGTGTTTGATGACCCACCCTCTTTGCTCCACTGTATTTGTGTAGAATTCTCCTACATGGGATACTTGAGATTCTTTGCTACCCAACGTGTGTATGCGGCACTTCGCATGTAAGTCTGTATTGTCATGTTCGTAGGAGACTGTTGTCGGCTGATTTACATCAAATGTAACAGTGTACCACTGATATGGATGGTCTACTTGTGTCCCATAGCAGGACATGTTTTCTTCGGGTAGTACTTGGTTGATTGAGCTGTCGTTATTCCGTAGTTCTTGATTAGTTGAGCAGTTCTTTTCTTCCCCCTCGATTTGGTTATCATGCGGTAATTCATCCGTCAGCTGATGTTGAGCGCTGTGGCTGTAACTGTACCCCTCCATGGGTTTCTCTTGGCGATATGCATGCTCCTCAAGAGGTTCTTGATTATTTGTATTTTCGTAACCCTTCCTCCTGTTTTGATAATTGTCATTTCGAGATGAATTTAATGTTTGCAGATTTTGGTCTTGATTGCCGTTGTCGTTTCGTCCATCCATCGGCACAGCATCAGTTGCATCGAGGTTTCCTTCCAACAAATCCTGGAATCCGTAATGGTACATCTCTTTTAGTGCTTCTGTGAATTCTTCTGCGCTGATAGTTTGGTACTCTTTAGGTGCTTCTTCTCTCTCAATTGATCTCTGCGTCGCCATATGATTTGCTCCTGAATCCGCAATGGGAATACTTGCACTTGAAAGTACTCTCGACTCCTGGCTGTTTATAGCTAGCTGATGGTCGACCGTATTTGTTTGTGTGTTCGAATGATGTGCCTCCATATGATTTGCTCCTGAATGCGCAGTAGAAATACTTGTATTCGAGTTTCCCAATTGAAGTGAGTGTATTCCTGGTCCTTGGATGGCTATATTGAATTGATCGTCAGCTGCATTTGTGTGTGTGTTCGAGTGATTCACGATCATATTCCCTGATGCAAAGGTTGTTTCACTGTATCTGGAAGTCCAAAGTTTTGCAAGGTGTCAGTTGGTCAGATCTAGAATTGGTCTTGTCGTACTTGCACTGTTCCTGGTCCAAGATCTTGCATGATTCGGGTCCGTTCTGGGTTGTCGTCTGGTGGTAAGTTTGTATTGTAACAGTATTAATCTTATAATATATAAAATTAAGATATAAAATAGAATCTTAATTATATAAAATAGGGTCTTAATTCAGGTGTTCGGGCAATTATTTCGGTTAACAGCTGGGTTATGAAGAAATTGGAATCTCCTCAGAGCTAATGCCACAGAGATTGTATTAGTTGATTAATACTCAGAATAATGTCATTCCCTCCATGGGAACGCAAAATTATGACCCAAGTGATGGCACTAGTGTGCAATAATTAAAGTTACTTCTGAGTTGAGAAGAAATTGAGAGATCGTGACTTGTTACACAAGCCAATAAATTACATAATTCTTTTGGTTAACAGCTGGGTTATGAAGAAAGTGGAATCTCCTCAGAGCTAATGCCACAGAGGTCGTGTTAGTTGAGTAATACTCAGAATAATGTCATTCCCCTCATGGGAAGGCAAAATTATGGCCCAAGTAATGGTACTAGTGTGCAATAATTAAATTTACTGGTCCACATCATTCAATATATCTTATACATACGCCTCTTTTTTGATTGTCTATAGTCAATCATTATTAGTCATCCATCTGTGACAGAGTCAATGCGAACTGTCGAACAACAAGGACTGCTTACGCTTAGCTTTTCCCTTTTCTCTCGTCTTGCTAAAAGTTACCTATAACAATTTCGTAAGTCTTGGTTTCGAATGTGAGATCTGGTTTTCAATCACTATTTATTCTGCATTTGATTATCTACTTTTCCCACGAGTTATACAAGTATAGATAGTCTCGAGCCCTAGATTCAAGTATAAATTCCTTATAACTACCAATATGTCCCCAGGACAATGAACAGACAGCACCAGTGATAAATTCCTTATGATTCCAATATGTCATGGATCTGCATGTTATCTATATCGACCAGAGATCTTTGTGCGAAGAGAATCTGTACCTTAGTTGCGCATTCTCCTAGACCGAGCTAATCGTAATTCTCATTGGTCATGTGGACATTGAATGTTTCGGGACCCAGCAAAAATTGATTTCATCCCTTCCCTTTCTTTTTCTGATGGTAACAGACAGTCCAGGAAAAAAAAAATCCAATAATTATGATCCGCCGAGGACGTGACCATTTATGTGAAGTGCTTAGAGTGTCACCAAGCACTCATCAACGAGAGAATCATCTAATTGTCGCTTAGTTCTAATTGACAATGTCCTATTGTAGATTACTCATTCCTTCGAAATTCAATTTCCAAATGAGCAGAAAGATCCATGCCTCTTCATTCCATGGAGGCCTGGAGAGTGTGAAGGAAGAATAAATGAGTTGAGAAACAATATGTTTACGAGTATGTTTAATTATGTCTCGTGTATTGATGTGTAGTGTGCCCATGCATTTTAATTTTTTTTGTGCCCCGCTGTCGATCCGATATCATCACCTTTTCTGATTGATTGTGACAAGTTGATTCGATATCAACTCTGATTGCGCGCTAATCGACTGTGATCTCGTCGCGCGAGATGCTCCTATTCCGAAGAGATATGGATTTTTTCCGTAAGAATCTGTGCAACCCTTGCCATACTTCCATTGAGAATTAATGAAGAAGAGAGATGAAGAAAAAATTCCAATTCTTGTTGACCGACAGAATAAGAATCTTCCCCTTTCTTAAACTCATCTAGGAGTCACGATTCGTATGAATCCCAGGAGACAGAAAAAAAATCGATCCTTCGAAATTTGTCATGACTATGAATACATTATCATCCACGAGTAGGTAACTAGTTGTTGGTCGATGATGTTCCCAGCGTATAGCAAATATGCTACGAATGTGCTTCCGTCATCTTTTAAGATTCCCATAGTTTAATATAGCTAAGTTTTTTCATAAAATGGTGGACATGCATGAAACATTTTCAACTCAGTTTATATACATGGGAAATACTCGCTCAGGGACGAACGCTTCCAAGAAAGTGCGCGACGACGAATTGTCGAGCACTTTAACACGGGCGGAATAGGCTGAATTGATGGGTTCCCGTGAACATGCGATATCTCGGTGATTTCGCACAGTTTTCAATTCGGATGACGAACAATCTATAGTTAAAACGATGATCTTCGACTTGGCTGAGCAATAATTGCTTTAGATTCATAATCCATCGGGAAATCGCGTGTGCACGCGGATAATTAGTTCTCAATAGGAAACTCAATGTTATGAATTTAAGAACGCGCGCGCGGAAGCAGAGCCAAGCACATATTACCATAAGCACTGGACCTATATATAAGACCCGAAAATGCAGCCGAGGGCACTTCTTCCGTAGCTCTTGACCAAGACGCATCCTATGTCAAAGACCATACTTGTTGAGTATTAAACTACATCAGCCACCTCATTCCGTCGTCTCGTACAGTCATTTTCCAACCCAGAAGAACCCGCACTCCCACAAAGATTATAACTTATTTCACTCTCCTCGCCATAATCTATCGATTGTAGGTAACACATTTTCCCCTCGTAGCTCCCTAAACCAATGAGAGACTCAACTCTCTCACTCTCTGCATGTGTGTGTGTGTGTATGTATGTTGTGTTTTTTCGTCAACGCTTTCTCTTTGACACTCCACTGGATCGATTTTTGCCTTCCCATGAGTTGTAGAGTATGACTGAAAGATGAGACCAGTGATTTGGCAGCTCCCACCTCCCAGTCAAATTTTATTCATGGGCTTTCGAGAGAAAAATTGATGAAATTTCGTCTTTTAATACATTAATATCTTTTTCTAACAAAGTCTCACGGAAATTTGGGTAACCTAAAGTATACTTTCTTCAGCATTATCTATCGATTGGTTAATACCAAATATCCATTTGATCTCTATAGAACTCAAATTTCTGAAAAAATCAAAATTTTCACCAAAAAATGCTATTTTATCATATAACAACCGATTTTATCGAAATTCTGTCGCAACCAAACGATAGATACTGTTGAAACAACCTCACTTTAGATGCCTTGAATTCGTCTAAGACGCTTCCTCAAAAGAATAACTCAAAATTTATGAAAACATTTTTATTGATACTCATTTTTTCCCCGTATCTTTCTCTACAACTCATTTATCTCACTTCCAATGATCTAAGGGCATATGTTTTTGGCATCCTGAATAAATTGGTTGATACCAAATTTTTTTGAAATCCGTGAAACATTGTTCAAATAGAGTTATCTTTCGAAAAAATCGAAAATTTCTACAAAACCTCCATTTCAATCATATTCGAACTGACTGTACCAAATTCCATCGCAACCAAACTATAGATATTGCTAACAGAACTTGATTTAGATTCTCTAAATCCCTCGCGGGAGCTCCCTTGGAAGAATTTACCAAGATATAGGAAATTATTTGAGATTAGAATGCTTATCATAGAAATTTCTTGCGAAATAGAGATTATTCGCAATTAGAATGCTAATGGATGTGGGATTTGTCATACTTACTATCATATAACGCTATGAGGAAGCATTCTGCTAATCACTTTTAGCAGTGTATTTCTTCATCACAAAAAGGATATAACCGCACTGTTTTGAGTTGCGATTGTCGATCGGTATTTCTGTGAGAAGCTGAGGAGAAATATTTGAATCCGGATGGTGAGCTGAATAAGCCTCTGAATGTGATGGTGTCACGATTTTCTTAATTTGTACATAGTATACGGCTGAAATATGAACAAAATAACACCACAGTCTATTCTAGAAATTGAAATGAGACTCATAGCTCTTGACTCGATTTTGGAAATTCACATCGAATTTCGGAGAAATCGATGATGAAATTCACCTCAAAGTCAAGTCAGGCAAAATATAATCCGTATCGATCATCTAGACAATGTTTTGAATCGAATCTATTCGATTGAAGTTGATTCACGAATGTTTCAAGTGTGAAATTCCGTACATGTCGTTCTGAACCAGATACCTCGGCTTGGAAGAGAGTGGCATCACTTTTGCTTTCTCTAAAAAGAAAGCTTTGTTTTTGGTTCAGCAAATTTTTGATCAATTTTTCCATCCAATCCAATATTTCTACAACAAAATCCCTCTTATCGAAAAAATGCCTCAACCAATTTGTTCCTCTCGCCAAAATCTATCGATTGTAGGTCACACTTTTCCTCCCAAAGGCCTTTAAGATATGTGAAGGAGTCATCTTTCCGTACCTTTGTGTGTGTGTGTGTGTGTATGTGTGTTGTTTTTTTCCCGACACGCTTCCTCTCATACGGTTCACCTAATCAAATTTTCGTCTTCTACAAGTTGTAGAGAATCATTCGGAGATGAGGCCAGTGATTTGTCTGCTCTCCTCTCCCAATTGAATTTGATTTAGACGTTTTTTGAGGTGAAATCGCTAAAATTGTCTAATCTCATAGCACAATATCTCTCTCTAATCTTATCTTACCCCAATTTGGGTTACCTAAGCTAGTGTTTTTTTGACTTAATCTATCTTTTGGTTAATACCGAAATTTCATTTAATCTTCATATACTCGAATTTTCAGGAAATAATCGAAATTTTCACCAAAAACTCCATTTTAAATATATTCAAATTAATTCTATGAAAATTCCGTTTCAACCAAACTCCAGATATCCCTGAAATAACCCTACTTTAGAAAGCTTGAATCGCCCTAACAAGCTTTCTCAAAAAAATAACTCAGTATAAGCACAAATTTTTTTTTCAATATTCATATTCTCGTCATATCTGTTTCTCAGACTGATTTTTTAAAATTCCAATGAACTAAGTTGATACTTTTCCCACATTTTTAGTCTCTTGGTTGATACCGAAATCTCCTAAATTCCTTTGAATATGATTAAAATTCAATACATCCTCCAAAAATCACAAATTTTACAAAAAACTACATTTTGATCTATTCTACACTAACTGTTTTAAAATTTCCCCTCAAACAAACGATATATCTTGCCCAAAAAACCCTGCTCTAGATCATCTGAATTCCCCTAAGAGGCAATCTCGAAAAGTAACTCAACAAAATCTCATCTGGATTTCCTTCTATTCTCATATCTCTTCATACAATTAATCTATCCACCTTTTCGTTAACTACAGAGATACTCACCCATCACTCTACATCAATTGGTTAAAACCGAATTTCATCCACTCGAATACAAAGTCGCTCAAAAAAGATGTATGAAAGAGTGAATGAGAAATTGTCGCTTGAAAAATGACATTGCTGCTAAGTTATCGCACATCTCGCTAAGAGAAAGCTTTCTGCTAATCTCTTTTAGCAGCGTATTTTCATATGTTTCAAGGTCTAAGAATCACATGAAACTCATTTCAAACGTGTGCGATGAGAAAATTTTTTTCTTATTCCAGGGGGTCAATAGTTAAAAGGTCCATGGAAACCCTCATATAAGACCTATCTCGAATATAAGACACCCTCAAATATGAGACACCCCTCAAGTAAAAGCTATCCTTGAAAATAAAATGTCTTTGAATTGACTCGGTTACGCTCCTTCATCCTAACCCATCGATGATAAAGTAAGAAATTCGAAAATCTGTCTTTACATTGATTGGATAAACAGATTTCAAGAATTTGATAGGTCATATCTTCCGGGGTTAGAAATATAGGACCTATCTCGAAAATAAGGCCTATCTCGAATATAGGGCCTCTCAGCCAGGCCTAAAAGGCTATAGGCCAGGTTTCATACTAAACGAAACACGGTAAGAGAATTGATTGACAACAGTGACGATGATGAATAGATTATCATCCACTCGATTTATCCATACCGTCTCAAACTATTCTGTTGATTTATAAGGTGATGAGGGGAATTTTCAGATGATATCGATACATTGTCTATTCATAATCTCGTGCCTCGATTAGCGGTACGATTAATATTCATTTTTTGGTATTTTTCAGTTGACATACAGCTATTCTGCTGATTTTAGACTACGAAAATTCATGATCGTCTCGTCTGTTATATCCCATGTCCTGGTATGCCTGGTTCAGGATCATGTAGCCTGTGAGCAAAGTTATATATTTTGTTCATCCTTCTCCGACTACCAAGTCGTATCACTATCTTCCTAATAGTGTAACCACTTCGATTATGTATTATCCCATGGATGGTTGAGAGTTGCAGCTATACTCTACATTCGTACGGCGGGATATTTATTTTCTGATAAACTTTAGCTTTTTAGTTCCAAGTACCCGTGAGATGCAAGTTTGAGAATGATTCTGTGATTCCGGTTTTCTGAATCTTAGCTCCATATTTCATTTGGAACATTGTCATGATGGACTCGAAGAGAACACTCGTCTACAGTTTCGACTGCCAAGCTCATACGACCAAGTTAAGTGAACCTTTGTTGACTTTTATAGGGAATCACGGCTTGGATCGGAATCAAACACAAAATCACGGATTATGCCTTCAGCTCAGCTACCGTGATAGTCATCCCAAATGGGTATTTTGTTCTTCGAAACTAGGTTCTCGAATTGTTGGCATTATTACAATGAATAATACAAGTGATCGTACATTGAACCGTATATTCATTGCTCACAAATTACTCTGCATGATGAAAACCTCCTGGATTCCACGCTGGAAACTGGCCTCGAACTTCCCATTTATTCAGAGTAACAAGAACCTTTCCATACTTCTAGAGACCCTATTGACACGCACGGCATCCACTTGACTGTGATGCAGGCCTCGGGGTAGATTTCGGAAAAATTCTAAAAATACATATTTTCCCGCGACCTCATGTATTTGTTCTTACCGAAACCTGGCTGAACAGTGAATTTTCCTCGGAAGAGCTCGAATTGGATGGCTTCAACATCTACAGAACTGATAGAAATTCGAACAACAGTGTTTCATCAGTCGGTGGTGGTGTCCTCATCGCAGTGAGTGATAAATTTGTCTCCAGATGTATAAACATTGACATTTGTGATGTTGAGCATGTATTTGTGGAACTGAAAGTTGGCGGTCTGCAGTTGATCATTGGAAATACATACATCCCACCTTCAACCGACCTGGTTATCTATCAACGACATCAAAGCGCGGTTGCTGCGGTAACAAACTCATTCAGAGACAATAAGTTCTTATTTTTTGGTGATTTCAATATTCCGTATGCTGATTGGATGGATGGAGGGAACGTACGTGTTAATTTTAATGATTATGTCAATCCGAAACAACGAGCTGCTGCAGTTTCTATGTCATCAGACTTCACATTTTTGGATTTATGTGAATTATATCCGAAACATCCGGATAAGAATTATAGTCTTGACCTTCTATTTGCAAATAAGAATTTATGTCGCAATGTCTTAGATTTTGAAACTCTTCCACCTACTGATGAACACCACACCCCTGCACTATTTGCTATTGAATTCCAAACTTCCCAAGTAACTGGTCAAAGTCATAAATACACCGATAAAAAGTTTTATAGAGCAGATTACACGAAGATTGCTGATACGCTAGGTCAAGTTGATTGGGATAATGTTTTGTCGAACGGTAATGTTGACCAAGATGTGGATACCTTCTATAAAATTCTTGATGATTGTGTACACAAGCACGTTCCCAATGGAGCTGTGACAAAATGTGATTATCCTGTTTGGTATGACAATGAGCTCATCGAGTTGATTGGACAGAAGGCCGTCGCTCATACAATTTGGATTGAATCGAATAAGTTAGAAGATAGGATTCAATTTGATAGACTGCGCGCATTGTGTATCAGAAAATCAAAAATGTTGTACAAGAATTACATCGAAAGTGTTGAGAATAACATATTCAAGAATATTAAATCCTTCTGGACGCACATTAATAGACTGAACTCAAATGATAGTATTCCAGATAATGTAAGATTTCAGCACAAAACCTCGAATAACTTACATGAATCGACAAATTTATTTGCTACTTATTTCAAATCTTTCTACTCGAATCCCAGCGGGTCAAATCCTAGAATCGCATTAGATGAATCATTGATTGATATTGACTTTAAAGTTAGTGAAAGTGATGTGTTGAGTGTCATTCAATCTTTGGAAGAGTCCAACTCTGCCGGCCCCGATGGGATCCCGTTAATTTCTGTAAGAAAACTTGCAAATGAGTTATTGAAACCGTTGGTTCGACTATTCAATCTCTCTCTGGAACATAAATATTTTCCTAAGAAGTGGAAGACTGCTTTCGTTACGCCCATATTCAAGTCTGGTGAAAGAAGCCAAGTGATCAATTTCACTCTTGAGTACCTTCTCAAAAATCTTAGATGCGATTATGGCAAATAAAATTTATGATAGGTTCCTTCAATTTATTGCCCGTGAAAAACACGGATTCATTCGTGGTAGATCGGTCATTACTAATCTTGCCATTTATTCCGATTTTATAATGAGTTGTCTTGACAACCATGCACAAGTTGATACCGTATATACTGATTTCTCAAAAGCTTTTGATCCTGTTGATCATGGGATCTTGATAACTAAACTTCATTCATACAATTTTGATTCAGGCCTGATTGAATGGATTTCATCATATCTCTCTGACCGTCAGCAGTCTGTCAGAATCAATCAAGCTCGTTCTGATTTCTACCAAGTCACATCCGGTGTTCCCCAAGGTTCACATCTAGGACCAATATTATTCATTATATTCATCAATGACTTGCCAAATTGTATTGGAAATAGTATGATATTAATTTATGCTGATGATGTGGAAATTTCCTCCAGAATCAACTCGGTACTGGATGCTGCAAAATTACAACGTGACCTGAATAGGTTAGTAGACTGGGCCAAAAGAAACAGATTAGCTTCAAATATTGAGAAATGTAGTGTCATATCCTTCATCCAGAATAAAGACGTAATAGACTTTCACTATACTATTGATGGAAATACACTTTCGAGAGTTGAGAGAATCAAAGATCTGGGTGTAATATTTAGGAGTGATCTTTCTTTCAGGGAACACGTTGAACATGTTGTAAATGAATGCAATCGCTTTTTAGGATTCATAAAGAGGACCACATCTGATTTTAAAAATTCTGATTGGATGAAACATTTATTCTCCGCACTTATTAGACCAAAAACCAGTTTTGCCTCCCCTATTTGGCGACCTCATGTTGATTATCTCAATTACGAATTGGAAAAAATCCAGCATAAGCTTCTCAGATACCTAGCATTCAAAAGTAACTTTTTTCCATAAGTTCAACCACAATGATGACATTTTTTATGGAAAATTCAGCATTGCTAAACTGAATGCACTTTTCGACTACAATGATATTTTGATAATGCACCCCTTGCTGAAGTTGAGATGTGATATTCCCTCTCTTGAAAACAAACTGCTTGATTATATTCAACCATACCAAACAAGATCCACTATTGCCCTTCGTACCGTCAATTACATAGCCAAGAGAGGCTCTAGCTCCATCATCCCCAGATGTATTACATTATGGAATGATCTACCGCCTGTTACAACATCAATAGAGGATGGTAAAAAGTTCAAGCAAGTTATAAAAAGAGAAATATTTGCGTCTGTACCTTTGAGTTGATTAGCTTACATCGTAACGTGCCTTTTGTTACGTAATTTTTTGAATCATATGTGAATTTTGATCGTTTCAAATTACCAACATTTCGTTGATTATAGAATTTTCTTAGTAATAATTCTACCTCTTATGTATACATTATGTGATTTGAGTCTTGATGACCCGTTATACTTCCTGAATGAAACAAAAATAAAATAAAATAAAATATTTTGACGTAAAATTTTCTGTTCCTTTGATTTCCGCAGTCAAAATCCAAAAATCCTGACGAAAAACCGCCAAAAAAGCCCAAAAACCTCCAATAAACGCGTTTCTGGGAAAACTGGTCATACTGTCGGATTTGTGTGTCAAAATGCAATAACTTTGGTCCCCATCAAAATTCGCGTAAAACGCTTCCTTCTCCCCCTATGGGAGCTTTTTGAGCGCCCCCATTCGTTTTTCAGGCTTTCGCTCCATCTGGATGTTGCACAGGCCTCAGGGTGGATTTTGAAAGAATTTCAGAAATACTTGTTTCGAAGTAAAATCTGTTGTTCTTTCGATTGCCGCAGTCGAAATTCCAAAATTCTGCTGAAAAACCGTCAAAAAAGCCCAAAAACATCCGAAAAATGCGTTTTTGGAAAAACTGGTTACACCATGGAATTTTCTGTGTCAAAATGCCATAACTTTGGTTCCTATCAAAACTTGCGTAAGTCGCTCCCTTCTCGCCCTAGGAGAGCTTTTTAAGCGCCCCCATTGGTTTTTCTGGCTTCCGCTCCATCTGGCTGTTGCACAGGCCTCAGGGTAGATTTTGAAAAAATTTTAGAAATACTTATTTCGACGTAAAATTTTCTGTTCTTTCGATAGCCCTAGTCGAAATTTCAAAATTCTGCCGAAAAACCGCCAAAAAGCCCAAAAACCTCCGAAAAATGCGTTTTTGGGAAGAACTGGTTATACCATGGAATTTGTGTGTCAAAATGCAACAACTTTGGTTCCCATCAAAATTTGCGTAAATCACTCCCCCTCTGATTCAAACCCTTAATACTGTTGTTTTTTTTCAGTATTTTCTCGGTTTTTCGCAAGGCGTCGGCGTATGCATTGGAAAGGCTCCTCGGGAGAAAAGGATTCAGATTCTGCATGTCAAAAGTTACAATTTCCCCCCTTGGAACATTCCGAAATCGCACGTTTTTAGGGTAATAATAATTGTGGTCTTTTTCGTGTTACGTAAGACTGTGTGCGCTGTTGGTCATGTTAGCCAATCTGCATCTTCAGTTGCGAATATCCATGATGCGTGTGTCACGTACGACTTGCAGTACGAGCCCTTTGATTTGTATATTCGCGTACGTGAATATGATTTGCTTGGGTAACGTACGTGGATGCTCATGGTCTGGGGATCACATGCGAATACCAGAAGAATTGTCCTATTCATCAATTTACTCACGTGGATTCAAGTATCATATTTTTCTGGGAGCTCGCGCGAATATCTATGGTTTGGTCGTCACACCTCCAATTAGCATGAGGAGAGGATCTAGATCACTCGTATAGCGTACACCAACCTGTATTCCTAGTAGCATGAGTAGATATTCAGGGTTGGGTAATCACGCGCCAATTTTAGAGGAATTCCTTTCATAAGCAAACACCATTTACACCTGTAGCGTACGCGAATATTCATGGTTTGGGAGGCAGGTGCGCACTTCAACAATAGTGGTTCCACTCACTGACTCGCATACGCGAGAATCAATATTTCTGGTAGCGTACGCGAATATCTTCATCATGATAGCCGCACGTGGACAGGCGTATCCGAATCGGCATCATATGATCCGGCTGAATATTCAGGTGGCGTACGCGAATCGGCATAATTTGTCCTGTACACCAACATCCATGGTGTGGTAGTCGCACGCGGATTCGCGTTCACAAATCCAAATCACTCCCGTAGCGTACGCGAACGGTCATGGTCTGATTGTTGCACACAACTTCGGGAAGAGGTCTATCCGCTAATGGCCGCCCGAGATTCTGTCATTCTTCTGGGAACGTACGCAGATATCCATGGTATGGAAATCAGGCGTGACTTCACGTAGGCAAAACTACATTTCTTGCAGCGTACGCGAATACCCATGGTTAGTTCATCACGTGCGAATTTCAGAAAAACTCCTATAATTTGTGGAATTGCAAACGCGAATATCATCCACTTAATTAGCGTACCCGAATGCTCATGGTCTAGTAATCACACGCGAATACTTGGAGGAGTTGCCACATTCGCTCATCCAAATAAGCACATTCATTATCCTGTCCCTGGGAGCTTGCGCGAATACCATTGGTTGACTAGCCACACGCGTGATCCAGTTGTAGTATTCCCGTGCGTGCACTCGTGTACGTTATTCTGTATCGCCAGCGGAGTAGCGTACGCAAATATCTAGGATTGGTCACGTAGAAATGTCAGAAGTAGTCCATTATTCTGGGGATTCATGTGCGCGAATACAATCCTCTTGGGTAGCGTACGCGAATGATCATGATTGGATAGTCACACATCCAAGGGGAGGTGCACCCTGATTTTCAAGTCTGGTCTGAAATAACATGGGGAGTTGGATATGCTGATTTACAAGTAGTTTCTCATCTAAAAACGATGGCCTAGTCACTTCTCCGAGGAAATAATATTGAAATAATAATGATATTGATATTTCACGATTAAAATAAGAGACCTGATGAGCAATTTTTGCTTCAAAATCCTCCAGTCTGTACATGACACTGGAAGTATAGAAATGCCGAATCACTCGGCTCTCTCCTGAGTGATACTCTGCATCTTGTAGGAGAGCAAAAGTAAAAGAGAAAGCGTCGAAGGAGGAACACAACTCACACAGGTGAAGGGCCTCAAAGATGGGTCTCTCTCAGGTTTGAGGTGCTCCCTCCCTGCTAGAAATATTCTATTGAAAACAATTGCTCTATAGTCAATACTCCTGAATGAGATTTCAATTAGATATCTGAAACGCAACTCTGACCTTGGTGTTCATTGATGAATTTCTAACGTGAAGGGGGCTCAATAGTAATGAAAGGTGGAGGGCCTACTTCAACCAAGTACTTCCAATTGCTTCATTGCAATTGAGATGAATGCTTCTTCGTGATGTTTCATGCTCCTTGCTATATTGATTAATGCGCTTGAATAGACTTCCGGGGATTGATGAATACTCATTCAATGCGCTTCAATCACGGAACTGCTATTGGATATTTATCACATTCGAGAGATTAAGGGATCGAGTGATTCTCAATCGGTTCCGAAGCATTGAGAGAGGAGTTTCAATGTATCTGAAAAGCATGTTTGAAGTTCAATCAATTGGGTCTAATTTCGCTCAATCGGTTCCGAATGAAGCTATATGATTTAATCGGATCCAAGAGAAATCTAGGAGTTGGTGAATGTCATTTAATACCTTCCAATAGGGCCAATCTACCCTCACACTATTGACTAAGGATTCCCCAATAGTTTCCAATTGGCTTCAATCTCTCGGGAGAGAAAGACGCCAATCTACTCGGACCAGGTTCAAGTGCGGTCAATGGAATCTAATGTCACTCAATCGAATTCGATAGGAGGTGAGTTAACCAATGAGTTGAGAGTGAGAGATTCCAATAGACCTGAAAAGCTCGTATGAAATTCAGTCAATTGGATCTAATTACGCCAATTGACTCTACATATAGCTATAGGAATCAATCGGCCTCAAGCGGGAATTAGGAGTTGTTGAATACTCCTCCAATTGCCTTGAGTGGCCACAAGTACAATTGCGCTACGGTTCTCAATTGGTTTCAATCGACCATTAGATTGGGGAATCAGTGTATTTCAATGGCACAAGAGGAGTTCAATTAATTGTATTCAATCCTCCTCAATCGGTGTCAATTGTAAAATATGAACGAATCGTTCTCAAAAGGAATTCAGGGATTAGTGAATGGTAATCCAATCGTCTTCAATTGCGAATAAATACGGCCGGGTCCCTCGCAGATGCATCAATGTCAGTCAATTGGAGCAAACCAACCGTTGCTCTATTAGTGAATAACTGTTGGATGTTTCCCAATGGGTTTCAATCTACGGTGAGATCCAATTGGATCGAGTCGGATGTAAAAACGTACGTTCTATTGAATCGAGAAAAAAAATTTCTGTACTTTGTTTTTGATTTTTATTTCGGTTAGTATGCTTACGGGTGATCATATTCATATTATATATCTTATTGATCATTATTTGTTTATATACTTTATCAATTTTTTAAGATAGTTTTTAATCATCGGATATTCATGGATATATTTATTCTGAAAGAAATGTTATTATTCAATTTTTATTAATTAATGAAAAAATCGATGAATAATTTTTACCTTTGACGGGGTTTGAACCTGCGACCTCTGGATTACGGGACAGCGACGTTGACCACTCGACCATTCTGCTCATGTCAGAATTGGGCAATAACACGCATAAGATCAACGTGGGCTAGTTGAATGGGATTCAATGGGCTCTGATACAGTAAACTGAATCGGGACGAATCGGCGTTGATCGCCCATGAGACTATTCATCTCTTGCGTCACGGAATGTCACGAACGGAATCATCACACTGTTGGTCGATCGCTTCCAATGGTGCAAAAAACCCAGAAATATATTCAACTGACATAAACCATGTTCGATTTAATCGACTTCAATCGGTTTCAATCGCCAACTCGCTCACTCCGCAATATGATTCGATTGCCTACACTGCTATCCATCTCTTGCAATACGAAGTGTCGCGGAAGGAATGAATTTTTGGCCAATCGCTTCCAATGGTCAAACGCGACATTGGAGTTTATGTGATGCCAATCAATCCAAATATGTTGAAACGACCAATCATATTCAATCGGCATAAAACAAATACGTTTCAATCGACTTTAGTCGGTTTCAATCGCAAACTCGCTCACTCCTCAATATTATTCAATCGCCTGCTTCACTATTCATTTCATGCTTCAAGTCACTCGCTCTTTAATATTATTCAATCGCCTGTGCGACTATTCACTTCGTGCATAACCAAATGTCGCAAACTGAATGGTGGCGCTATATTGGCCAACCGCTTCCAAAGGAAAGAAATGACTATGTACTGTGTGGGACGTGGAGTGATGTGATTGCATTCAACTATATTCGGAACAAGTGGAAGATGTACCAATCGACTTTTCTTAATATTATCCAAACATCTATACCGCTTCTTCAACATTTGATTCACAAATTACCACGAACAGAATGATGCCACTACCGGTCCATCGTTCTCAGCTGTCAAAAGTAACATTAACCTTCGTGCAATAGAAATCAATCCTAATGATTTAATGTGACCGATAATACCCAATTGACATAAACCAAGTTCGGCCCAATCGCCCTCAATCGCCTTCAATCAGTTCCAGTCGCCAATTTGTTCACACCTTAGTATTATCAAATCTCCTACACGACCATTTATCTCTTGCATTACTGAATGTGGAGAATGCAATAATGGCACCATTGGCAAATTGCTCCCAATGGTTAGAAGTGATATCAGACTGTGTGTAACGGGTATGAGCTTAATTGCACTCAACCAATCACATTTCTATCCAATTGTCATGAGTTAAATTTGGTTTAATTGATTCGAATGGCTTCAATCGACAACTTGCTCACTTTCAAGTATCATTCACTGCCTATACGGGTAATCATGCAACTCTATAGTCTTCCTGCAACAGAAGTCAACCTAATGGAGTTGATCCGATGAACCATCATCAAAAAACATGAATCAAATCCGAACACTTCAATATCTTCCAATTCCCAACTGGACCACTCCTTAATATCATTCAATCAGCTATGTGGGTGTTCCCCGAAGAAAGTGAACTAGTCAGCGATTGACGCCGATTGGAGTCGATTGGAACGATTTTGATTCATGTTGATTAAATATTATCGGGAAAATGAACGCGATAGGCCAGTACCCGTCAAATACTGTCTAATATCATGAGCACTTTTAGAAACAATCGACCAATAGCGACATCGTATCATCGATAACCATTCGTAATCAGAGACATAGAAAGCCGTGCGTACCATTCAATGGCATTGAAGAGTGAACTAGTCAGCAATCGACGCCGATTGAAGGCAACTGGATCGATTTTGTTTCATGTCGATTGAATATTATTGGGAAAATGAACGCAATCAGGTCGACAAGGGTCGAAAACTGTTCAATATCATGAACACCCTTGGGAACGATTGACCAATAGCGGCTCATAGCCATGTCTGATCAGTGCCATGAATGGCCGTACATGCCATTGAACGACATTGAAGAGTCACCTAGTCAGTCATTGGAACCGATTGAAGTCGATTGGTACGAATTTGATCCATGTCGATTAGATATTATTGAAAAAATGAACGTGATCAGGTCAGTACACGTCAGCACAGTCTAATATCATGAATACCTTTGGGGACGATTGACGAATAGCGGCGTCGTTGAGTTCATAGACTAAAGATGGTGCCATGAATGGCCGTACGTACCATTGATCGACATTGGAGAGTCACCTAGTCAGTCATTGGAACCGATTGAAGTCGATTGGTGCAAACTTGACTCATGTCGATTGAAAACTATTGCAGAAACAAATGCAATAAGTCAGTATCCGGTCAACGCCTAAATTACCTCCCCGCCCTTTTGAACGATTCCCCAATAGCGGCATTGTTTTGTCTATACTTATTCGTATCCCGAGCGATGAATAGTCGTAGGTATCATTGAATGACATTGAGAAGTAAATTAGTCAGCGATTGAAATCAATTGAAGTGTATTGGGACGAATTTGACTCAAGACGATTGAATACTATTCCAGAAGTGAACGCAATAGGCCAGTATACGGTCAACACCTTCTGAATAACCTTTCCACCCTTGGGAACGATTCTTCAATAGCGGCATTGTTTTGTCTTTACTTATTCGGATCCCGAGCGATGAATAGTCGTAGGTATCATAAAATGACATGGAGAAGTGGTTTAGTCAGCGATTGGAATCAATTGAAGTATATTGGGACGAATTTGACTCAAGACGATTGAATACTATTCCAGAAGTGAACGCAATAGGCCAGTATACGGTCAACACCTTCTAGATAACCTTTCCACCCTTGGGAACGATTCTTCAATAGCGGCAATGTTTTGTCTTTACTTAATCGGATCCCGAGCGATGAATAGTCGTAGGTATCATAAAATGACATTGAGAAGTGAATTAGTCGACGATTGAAACCCATTGAAGTATATTAGGACGAATTTGAATCATGTCGATTGAGTACTATTGCAGAAAAGAATGCAATAGGTCAGTATCCGGTCATAACACCTTAATTACCTCCCCGCCCTCGGGAATGATTCCCCAATAGCGGCATTGTTTTGTCTATACTTATTCGTATCCCAAGCGATGAATAGCTGCAGGTATCATTAAATAACATTGAGACGTAAATTAGTCGACGATTGAAACCGATTGAGGTATATTAGGACGAATTTGACTCATGTCGATTGAATACTATTGCAGAAGTGAATGCAATAGGTCAGTATCCGGTCAACACCTCCTCAATTACCTTCCCGCCCTTGGGAACGATTCCCCAATAGCGGCATCGTTTTGTCTTTACTTATTCGTATCCCGAGCGATGAATAGCCATAGGTATCATTAGATGACATTGAGAAGTAAATTAGTCAGCGTTTAGAGCCAACTAAACGATATTGTATTGAATTTGATCCATGACCGTTGATCATGATTGGATCGTCGAATGTCATTCTTCATCCTCAGAAACGATTAGGCAATCCTGGCATCAATGTTCTTCGCGAGGGTCCCTCGATTGAATCAATAGACGATTCCGCATTGAAAAACATTACCGTCGATGCCTTTTTTGAGTAGCATTTGATCGTCTCTAAATCTAATTAAATCATCTCGAATTGAGTAGGATTGGTGAATCCCTATTATTGTCATACATTACTTGAAAGATTCCATCAGCCACACGTTGCATTGAAACCTTCAGAACACTATTCATCCAATATCTCTGCGTCATATTGGGAACAGTTCGAGATACTTTGAAATAGAGTCCGATTCATTCTGATTGGATGTACCATCGGCCCAATCGCATCGATCTATTGGAGCGATAGGATTCCGTTCGATCCAATTCAATCCAATAGGATTTCAATTGTTTCCAATAAACTGTTTCTAGCAGGGCTGGAGGAAATGCGTCACCTACAACCGATAGATCTCGGCGAGAGGAAGAAAATGGTCTAACTATTTTCTAGATACTAGGACTTTGCGTGAAGAGAATACGCGATTAAATGAGAGTGCTGATCTAAAATTTGCTGTCACGAAATCAGACTTTTCTCTTCAGAGAAAGGAAAAAATGAGTATCGGTAGCCCTAGTACTGATCGGTATACAGCCCTCTATACCATCTCTCACGATCCTCCAATACTGACGCACAAGTTCCACCCGGATGTAGAGGCACCCGTGTCGGTATGGAAGTTGTGCTTTTGTGTGCGTGAGATAATGTTTTGACCCCTTAATCAGTGAGATGGCGTTCAGCTATTCAGCTGCGGATAAGCTCTTCTCTTCTCCACTTCACAACACTACGTGCAAATGCAACACCTAACCTTCATGGTGAAACAATAATCATTACATAATAAACACGTGTTTGTTATGTGATAGTTAGAAGGTAAATCATTACGCGTGTGAAGTTGGCACCCGCTTGCAAGCATTTCAAATGTAATGATTAAGAATCCTATTTCTATCAAGAGTTACAAATTCTGAGAACCATCACGAATTTTTACAAATGACCCGGTTGAAAATACAAACTTTTCTCTTCATCCCGGTTATGGCATGTACGCACTCAATGAATCAGACTGTATCTACAAAAATTATGAATTAATCGTGATTTGTGATCAATATTGCTAAATGGTTAGAACTCGTTGAGTTTCAAGCCTTCTTATTCTCGCTCATCCTTCCATTGGAATCCTTACGTGAGATATGGGATGGGGGGGGGTGGGACTTGAACGACCTCACATTTTCTTACGACAAGGGGGGAGGGGTAAAAAAATTGGGGATCCGTCCTTGCGTAATCAATGGATATTCCCTAATACGGAGGTAATGTATTCATCCAATTAACGGATTTATTTTCCTCTCCATCCTCCCAAATATCGAATGAATCCCCAAAATAGTCTATTCGACCGAGATGGTTGAAGTCCTGTTTCACCATCAGAATATGGAAGAAACCAGAGTGTATTAGTGAATTGTGTTTTTCTGCTCACAAATTGAGATTCGTCTTAGCATTGCTCTTATGGAGCCATGCTAAATGATCTTATGATAGGTTTTTTCATGGCCAATGATCTCATGATAGGTTTTTTCATGGCCAGGGATGGAATTGGAATTGATTTCCGAATTTTTTCCATTTCATTTTTGATGACTCGCTTCCATAGTCTATTCAGTTCTCCTATCTCAGATGGTCAAAATCGTCTTTATCTCCGGGATAGGGCTCGTTTTGATGGAATTCAAGTTACCACAGAATCCTTTCGGAACCGATTTTGTGAGTCAATTTAAGTAGAAGTCGCGAATTACACAATGAAACAAAATTCAAGAATAAATCCCGGAGACGTATCAGTTCATAACTTACAATATTCGAGTTGTTGCCGCAATGAAATATTCATACCTTGACTCATCAAAACGATTGAAAAAGAGAGACAACTAGTAGAACGGGGAATAAGTGACCAAAATATCTATCATTCGCCCAAACTATATATTTGAAAAAATCGATGTCATCGGAGGAGTGAGGTTAGGCAGCCTCCGACTTACGTAGTTTCAGAATAACTACCTCAATTCTCTAGCAAGAATTGATTCCACTTGATGGAGGAGTTTGAAGTTTGTCTCGACGTGAATCGTATCGATCCACGTCAAAACGTTCTCTAACTGCGTAAGAGCTCCGGGAAAATACCTCAAAGATCCATCTTCAAGATAGTTTTGTGATACTCATCGCACCTCTTAGCGCAGTTTGTCAAGTGCTTCGGACTCGTAGAATCTTAGATAATGGGAAGGATTGCGTCATCATACGCATTCTTTTGAGGAGTTATTGATCAGGTGGCATTTCTCATATACTGTCCAACATGTCGTCGAACATGTGAATAAGTGTCTGTCCAGGTATCAATGTTATGCGTTCGTCACTCGAAGAGATGTCTTGTGATAAAATGTCTCCTACGGCAAGTTCATGGACTTCGTTTGATTCAGTTTAGGAGTCTTCTCGCAAATCTTGGCAATTCAAAAGAAGCACGGCGTATACTATGGCTGTAATATGCTAAGTTGAGTGACTCTTCTTGTTCTTCTGTCAGACGAATCGCTGGCTCTCGGAAATCCACATCCTGAAACCACATGAGATTTCAATTGAACACCATGCGAATAGATTATCGTCAAAGATGGGATAGAAAGTGATCGCTTGAAGATAATCATGAGGTACTTCTCTGCAAAGGCCTTCAAATGAAGACCTCCATGGATATAAGTATTGCGCAAATATGCCACCAATATTTACAGGAAGTGATACCCTAGCATACGGCAAACCAAAACGTACTCGCGAAGACGTCGAGCGCGACCGCGTTTGGTTAGCAGCTTGCTGCGTCGTGCGCGCGAGACCGGGGAGCGCCGCACGTCCCGGCGATGCGCGCAGCGCGAGCGGTGTGAAGAGAGCTGCGTGTGTCTGGCAATGTTTATGAACTTGAGAAATTGGTGATTTGTTCTATTGAATAATAATATCGGGTGGATACATTGATATACGAACAACGAGTATCGCTTGCTTCGATTATTTATTCAAAGGTCTGATAATAACTAATCACAACTCCTCGGTCTCAGATCCTCTATGGGGGCCCGCAGCTTAAATATAACATTGGTTCGTACTGACGGGAAAGTGCATAGGGTCGAGTGGTAGAATACTCCCCTCGCACGCGAGAGGATGCGGGTTCAAGCCTGCGATCAACCAAAATTTTTTCCTCCGTTATGTCACCTTTTCAAAGTTTTTTTCATTATATATACAGGTATCTCGATTCAATTGGTTTTTCCAATGATTACGTAGATGATACAAGGATGAAACTAATTTCAGATCAGTTTTACGAAGCAAAGAAATTAATAAGTGGGAATGTAAACTGTTGATTGCAGATCATTACGACGAATCTCCAGGATATTCCTGCGATGTGAATGGTTCTGCGAAAATATACTTATCATCACAAATTTTCATTTGTTTTGCTGCAATTTTGTCCTAAAATTTTGAGGTGCAGGTCACCCTCACCTATGCTGGGACATAAGAGACGTGTGGAAGTGTTTGCAGATGTAAATCATACTATCTAGTATTAGGTGGCTAATCATCATTCTGAATTTTGAGGCACAAAATAATGTTTCATGAAGAACGAATCAAGAAAGTATCAAAATTGGTGACTATTCTTGTACGTTTGAATTTATGAGATTTTGAATCGTTTTAATATTCAAAAATGATACATGGAGAATCAAAATTAAAAATGATTATAGGACTGTTTCAGAATGATAATGACGGAGGAAAAGAATTTGGTTGATCGCAGGCTTGAACTCGCAACCTCCCACGTGCGATGAGGCGAGTATCCTACCATTCGACCGTATGCACCTTCGCGTTAATACAAACAAATGTTCTATTTCAGCTGCCGGCCCCCAGAGGGGATCTGAGATCAAGAATTTGTGATTAGTTATTAGCAAACCTTTGAATAGATAATCAAGGCAAGCGATACACGTTGTCTGTGGATCAATGTATCCACCCGAAATTATCATTCAGTGATACAAGTCACCGATTTTCCAACTTCATAAACATTGCCAGACCTGCGCAGCTCTCGTCACACCACTCGCGCTCTGCTCACGCTGCACCCATCGCACAATGGGGCCAAGGAGTACTTGAATAATTCGCCATTACGTGAATTTGCAACCAATCGACATATGCGTAAGCAGAAGACTTTTGGATAAATGAGAACTACCTCCTGCGTCTGCGCATATGTTGATTGGTTGCTAATTCGCGTAAAGGCGAATTATCCAAGAACTTCTCGGCCCCACTGTGCATCGCCGGGACGTGCGGCGCGCCCCAATCTCGCGCGCTCGACCAAACAAGCGAGCAGACCAAACGCCCGTGCCGTCGCGCTTGACGTCCCCGCGAATACATTTTGGTTTCTTCGTGCAGGAAAATAGCCAGATAAACGGCCAAAATCCGTAGCCTACTGCTACCAAATTCCTCATAACCTCTCTCAGCCTTGGTGAGCGAGTCATTCCCATGAATGGGGAAATCTCAGAAATAGGGCGCTTTAGTGATTACGACCTATTTCACGTCACAGGAGACATGACTTACGGCAACTAAGATATCTCACTGGACGTTTCCAAGGAACACTTTCAAATGCTTCTGATGCCCATATCTTGCTCTGGTCTCACGATAGAAGACTTATTGTGTGGGAAAATTCAATTTTTTGACTGTCAGACCGACATCCAGGTTCACGCCTGAGCTCGTAAGTAGTAAGGAAGCAGAGATCGCGAGTCGTAACGAACCCCTAAACCACCCTTCTCGGTGTCAAAACAATCTCCACTCCTCCCTCTTGGCATCACGATGAACGCCCGCCCCCTTGTAGCGGGTGCACCTGGTCAACCTATGCGTCGGAACCCAGGAGAGGAGCCCTCGTAGCAGGTGCACCTGCTCATCCCAAGCGTAGTAGGTGTGGGCGAGGCCCTCACCTTCGTAGCAGGTGCACCTGTTCCAACATATTTCGGAGCCCGTATGGAAAAATGACGTCGGGTCAACGTCACGTCGGATGTCACGTCAACGCCGCATAGCGAGAGATCGAGACAAATCCTTGATTCTTAGCGTCTATGCTTTTAGATAGCTCCTAGCAACCGAAACTCTGTTGCGATTCCTCGCTGTGCGCCGGGGCAACGTCACGTCGACGCCAGGTGATCGCCGATTTCCCCGAATAATCAAGTGATGATCGATTTCGTGGCTGCGACTCACCAATCAACCCATATTGTCATCATTTCGTACAATAACGATGACTATGGTAGACTTTCGCCATCTCGCCATATAGATCAGTGGAAGGGAGTCACGATTGATGTATGAAAAATGATTTGTACTAGCCGAACAAAGACTTGTCACCCTGCTGCAAAGGACGGATGAAATCGGAGTGGACATGGAGTCCGTGGTATATGAATGAGTCAATACCGAGTAAGTACAACGAACACGTTGTACAACGAAGTGCGGATCACTAAATCTCACCAAACTTTTTTTCACAGTCTCGTACCACCTAGAATATGAAGAATCCAGAGTGACTCCGTGAAATGAGCCTTCTGTTCATAACTACAAGCAAAAACGTTAGCATTGTCAGTATATCTATATATACAGTACCGTGCAAAAATTCCTGAACGGGGGTTTGAAATCCTCTCTTGCAAAAACGTCGATTACTCGAGCCCAGATTAACGTAAAGGAATTTTGAAAAGAGCATCTTAAAGATGAGAAAAAAATGCTAACTTTTTATGGTTAGCGATTTTTTTCTCAGCCCTTTTTGGTACCTCAAATAGCTGATGTAATTTCAAGAATTTCGAGAAAAAAACCGTTTTTACTCTATCGGCTGTAATTTGGACGCGGATAAAGATAGAACAATTTTGCAAAAAGCATCTTGAAGAGCGGAAAAAATGCCATTTGCGATGATTTCTTGATTATTCTTCACGTTGCATGAATGAGAGTGTGAGAGCTCTCAAAGCAGCCAAAACCGTAGTTTTTTGCCATTTTTTGCTGTTTTTACACGTATTTCATTGAAAATCCGAGAATCTGGCTACTTCGAGAGCTCTTACACTCATATTCACATGACGTAAAAAATAATCGAAAAATCAGTGCAGATGGCATTTTTTCCGCTCCTCAAGATGCTTTTTGCAAAATTGTTCTTTCTTTATCCGCGTCCAAATTACAGCCGATAGAGTGAAAACGGTTTTTTCCTCGAAATCCTTGAAATTACATCAGCTATTTGAGGTACCAAAAAGGGCTGAAAGGAAAATCAAAGATCATGAAAAGTTAGCATTTTTCCTCATCTTTAAGATGTTTTTTTCAAAATTCCTCTACGTTGATGTGGGCTCGAGCAATCGACGTTTTTGCAAGAGAGGATTTCATACCCCCGTTCAGGAATTTTTGCACGGTACTATATCTTCTTCTAACATGAGTCTATATGGACAATGCTAATGTCATAGGCTGTTACTTCGGACAGAGGGCTCATTTGACGGAGGTACTCTGGATTCTTCATATTCTAGGTGATTCGAGACGGTGGAAAAAGTTTCAAGAGCTTCGGTGACCCGCACATCGTGGGTCCCCGAACTTGTCAGTACAACGAACACCTTGTTTTTACTCGTCAGAATGGAAGAATGCAGATGATGTAGTAACATTGTGAGGCCGACTGCGTCGAGCCAACGACTGCGTGTCAGATTATTGCGTGCGGTCATACAAGACAATTGTACATACGTGGAAGTAATGAAGGTGATAGTATATTGACAATTTGATAACTCATTCAAGCTGAGCGTAGCCTGGGTGCAAACACTACATCTGGTGACGAGCATGGGATTGTGTACAAGTGAGTAATATACAATCGGACTTACGTCCAAATATAGAATTAAAGAAGAGAACATTACACAACAGTATAAAAGAGACGGCGCGCAGGACAGAGTAGGAACTCCTAGTGTGAAGACACAAATCCGAACAGGAAACGCTGGCAACGAGAGGTAGAAAAACTCAGTTTGGAAACACAAAGCCGAACGTACAACATCCACAACGGAAGTCCGGAGGGGGACTGAACGAACAGCCAAATGGGCACACAAACAGAGATTTTCTTCAAATTTGAATCAAATGACTGGGAGTCAATCTCAAAATGGCTTGAACTCCTTTTTTTCGTGAATAAATTTGCCGATGCTGATTCGAGGAGAGCGATGTTGCTGACAAACGTAGACGAGGAAACATACAAGTTATTCAGAGGTTCATGCACACCTAAAAAGTCAGTGGAGGAATCGTACGACGATTTTGTGAAATTATTATCAGAACATCTCAAACCAGTGCCATCGGGAGTCATGGAACGTTGTACTTCCAACCACGCAAAACAGAATCCCGACGGATCAATAGCTGAGTTTGCAGGACGGCTAAGACATTTAACGCCCAACTGCAACGTTGCTGATTGAAACTCAGCGTTAAGAGATCAATTTGTGTGTGGCATTCGGGATGAAACAACGAGAGTGGATGTTTCCAGAGGGACTTAGCAGTTAGGCATGGTAAAGTGGACCTTTTCGGGTATCGCCCCGAAAGTATTCTTCCCCACTTCCTAACCCCAAACTATGGGGGAAGCGAAGGTTTGTAGGTCCCAAAGTCGCCCCTGTTTTCCATGGCGCCCTAGAAACCCTCTAAAAACGCTAAAATCAATGTTTCTTCCATCATATCGCTTTCTGACGCATTTCAACGAATCGATCCGAAAATTTTCTGAAATATTTCGGAAATCTTGAAAACATAAAGAAGATATCCGCATACCGAGAACTTTAGATTTAGGCCCCGACAAAAATTCTTCAAAACTGAAAAGTCAATTTGCTCATGTAAATTGGCAAAAACAACGTCAGAAAACCATTTCATCGTCTTCATCAGATTATTATGCATCGAGAATAGGTATTCCTAGAATTTTTTGGGTGGTGAAACATGGTCAAAAATGCAAGAAATCGTATTCAAAGCAAATGTCAATTCAGTAATTTGCATCTTGTGCGCATGCGCGTTTTTCTACGTCTCTAAGGATATTCTCAATCTATAGCTGATGCAATTTCCTCTAAAATGACTACTTGAAAGGGTCGATTTGATGCAGTGAATCCTGAGATCTAGCTGGTCCAAGAAATCCAAGGTACCATCCGTGAAGCCGTGGTTCCTTCAATGGGCCCAGAAAAGCGAATTTTAAGTCGGACTGTTTCAAAGATATGGACATGTGTTTTTGAAGGAATTTTCGACGTCAAAACCAAATCCGTGATCAGTTTTGTTCCCAACCTTCAAGATTTTTGATGATACTCGAAGAACCGACTGGGGGGTTTACGGCCATATACCCAGCCTCTTTTTACACATTCCAGATGTATGTTGAGTATAGGCAAAGGTTTTAATTTGTCGCGTAGAGGATGCATGCAAGTTTGTCCTCCCTTTTATTTCGACCAGCTGAAAACGATACCGATGGTTTTGAGGCACAGGAATAACTCGAGAGAGAGAGAGATTGATTGATTGATTGATGTGTTTATTCACCCGGGGACAATGGGTTCCATAGGGCATAAAAATGATACAATTCATATTCATAAAAATAATGATGATAGAATCTTAGATCTAATGACTTGATAATAGTAACGAAGCTCTATTCTTAATGAAATAAATATCTCCCTATACTATATAGTTCTTCTCACATCTCCCGCCCCACAGCGCCCCACACCGCCTCACGCCACCCACTCCGCTCATTTCCGCCACATACCGCCCCACACTGACGTTCAAAATCCGCCCCACTCTTCATTTTATTGTCCGCCCCACATCGCCATCCAGAATCTGCCCCACTCTTCGTTTTATTGTCCGCCCCACACTGCCATAAGAAATCCGCCCCACTCTCCATTCCATTGTCCGCCCCACATTGACATGCACATTCCACCTCACACTGTTCTTCAGAGTCCGCCTCATTTTTGCTCGCTCCAAAGAGAAAGCTTCGCTTCGCTTCGCGTGCGTAAATGTGTTCTTCTGGCTGTGCGTGGAGTTCCAAAGAGTGCGTGAATATTAACTTCTCGCACTCGTTTGGCAACTTGTGCGGAAATTGACCTTCTGGCACTTGTTGCGTAATATACTATTTCCTAACACAGTCACACCGTGAATATAGTCACCCAAATTAGAATTTTTCCTGCATGATCTATCGATTGGTTAATACCGGATTTTCATTCAACCTTAACAGATTCTGAATTTTCCAAAAAATCAAAATTTCCACGAAAGACTTCTTTCTTTCATCATTCTCAAACCCACTGCATCGAAATTCCATCTCAACGAAACGACGGATACAGTACCCACCATGAATAATGGAACACGTAGGGTCTCACTCAAACAGTGATATTTCCAATTCGATTGGTCGTGCGGAAATTTTGAAAAGAGGGTTTTGAAGAGCACAGAAGAATCTATCAATTCATGGGTTTTTATAATTTTTCACGTGCTCTTTGAGTGCCCGTACACGTGGTTGAAAATCAGAAAAGATTCTCCTTCAATCAATCACCTTTAATTTTGACGGGAAGGGTCGGATCACAAAAACAATCACGGGATCTTGTAGATCGTTTAAAAATCTACAAATTTGGTCTTCTGTGAAATTTTCGTACGACCCTTTCCGTCTGACTTACGAGCTCCGAAAGAAAACTCTCTATTAACACAGGGTGCTTATGGAGATACCGAGCCTGGCACCTGTTCAATTTTCTCTCGCTCTATTCTGGGGCAAAATTGGATTGGAAAAATATCAAAGCACTAAATTTCGACGTAGAATGATCCCATCTTTCAGAATATTTCATCAGATTTTGTCTCAAATGTGACCTATAGAAGCAAAATACGAAATTTATCAATTTTCACATCAAATTTCGAGGAATCGGTGCTACCTCAAATATTGGACGAAATCTGATGAAATATTATAAAGAATGAGATTATTTCACGTCGAAATCATGTGCCATCATATTTTTCAGAATCAATCTTGCCCCAGAATAGAGCGAGAGAAGATTGAACGGGTGCCAGGATCGGTATCTCCATAAACACCTTATGTTATTACAAAGTTTTCTTTCGGAGCTCGTGAGTCGGACGGGAGGGGCCACACGAAAATTTTACAGAGGACCAAATTTTTAGATTCTTAAACGATCTCCAAGATCCTGTAGGAATTTTTGTGATCAGATCACTCCCGTCAGGATTGTAGGTGATTGACTGAAGGAGAATTTCTTCTGATTTCCAACCACGTGTACGGGCACTTAAGGAGCACGTGGAAAGAAATCAAAACCCATGAATTGATAGATTTTCTTGTGCTCTCCAAAACTCTTCTTTCAGAACTCCCTCACGATCAATCAAATTGTAAATATCACTGTTTGTGTGAGACCCTACGTGTTCCATTATTTATGGTGGGTACTGTTTTGTTGAAGAAATCTCAATCTAGGGAGTCTAAATCTCTCTCAAAGACTTCCCCAAAAGGATAACTCAAAAAATAGTAGAACTTGGAAGAAAATTAAACAGGGCACCTGTTTAATTCTCTCTCGCCCTATTCTGGTTCGAAATTGGATTGAAAAAATATCAAGGCACATGATTTCGACGTAAAATGATCCCATCGTTCAGAATATTTCATCAGATTTTGTCCCAAATGTGACCTATAGAAGCAAAATACGGAATTTATTTATTTTCACATCAAATTTCGAGGAATCGTTGCTACCTCAAATATTGGACGATATCTGATGAAATATTATGAAGGGTGAGATCATTTTACGTCGGAATCATGTGCCATGATATTTTTCAAACCCAATCTTGCCCAAGAATAGAGCGAGAGAAGATTGAACGGGTGCCAGGATCGGTATCTCCATAAGCACCCTATGTTGATACAAAGTTTCCTTTCGGAGCTCGTAAGTCAGACGGGAAGGGCGCACGAAAATTTTACAGAGGACCGAATTTTTAGATTTTTGAACGATCTACAGGATCCTGAGAGTATTTTTGTGATCAGATCACTCCCGTCAAAATTGTAGGTGATTGATTGAAGGAAAATTTCTTCTGATTCCCAACCACGTGTACGGGCACTTAAGGAGCACGTGAAAAGAAATCAAAACCCATGAATTGATGGATTTTTTTGTGCTCTTCAAAACCCTTTTTTCAGAATTCCCGTACGATCAATCAAATTGTAAATATCACTGTTTGAGTGAGACCCTACGTGTTCCATGACTTATGAGGGGTACTGTTTTGTTGAAGAAATCTCAATCTAGGAGGCCTAAATCTCTCTGAAAAGCTTCCCCGAAAGGAAAACTCAAAAAATGATAGAACTTGAAAGAAAATTAAACAGGGCACCTGTTTAATTCTCTCTCGCTCTATTCTGGGGCAAAATTGGATTGAAAAAATATCAAGGCACATGATTTCGACGTAAAATGATCCCATCGTTCAGAATATTTCATCAGATTTTGTCTCAAATGTGACCTATGGAAGCCAAATACGGAATTTATCGATTTTCACATCAAAACCTCAAGTATTGGACGAAATCTGATGAAATATTATGAAGGATGGGATCATTTTACGTCGAAATCATGTGCCATGATATTTTTTAAAACCAATCTTACCCCAGAATAGAGCGAGAGAAGATTGAACAGGTGCCAGGATCGGTATCTCCATAAGCACCCTATGTTAATACAAAGTTTCCTTTCGGAGCTCGTAAGTCAGACGGGAAGGGTCGCACGGAAATTTTACAAGGGACCAAATTTTCAGATTCTTTAACGATCTACAAGATCCCGTGATTATTTTTGTGATCTGATCTCTCCCGTCAAAATTGTAGGTGATTGATTGAAGGAGAATTTCTTCTGATTCCCAACCACGTGTACGGGCACTTAAGGAGCACGTGAAAAGAAATCAAAACCCATGAATTGATGGATTTTTTTGTGCTCTTCAAAACCCTTTTTTCAGAATTCCCGTACGATCAATCAAATTGTGAATATCACTGTTTGAGTGAGACCCTACGTGTTCCATGACTTATGGTGGGTACTGTTTTGTTGAAGAAATCTCAATCTAGGAGGCCTAAATCTCTCTGAAAAGCTTCCCCGAAAGGAAAACTCGAAAAATAGTAGAATATTTTCATTAATATTATTTTTTCCCTCGTATCATTCCTCCACGACTCATCCATCTCAATTTTAATGACCTAAAGACCTTCTTATGCACCATTCTGAATCGATTGGTTGATACCAAATTCTCTCAAAATCCATAAAACATTATCCAAATGAAGTTCCGGGAAAAGGTCAGTTGTACCAAGATTCCCAGTTTAATCATCTTTAAACCAACTGTATCGAAATTTCCTCTCAACCAAATAGATATTATTGTTGTTGGGAAAACCTTTCTTCAGATGACCCAAATCTCTGTTAAATGCTTACTCAGAGGAATAACTCAAAATATATGATATTCCCTCAATAGTTATGATACTCATCATATAACGCCGTGAGGAAGCATCCTGCTAATTACTTTCAGCAGCGTATTCCTTCCATAATCTGCCCCACACTGCCTACTCAAAACCGCGCTATACTTCCTTCTAGAATTCGCTCCACTCCCCATTTCAATGCCCACCACACATATCTCCCTATTATCCGCCCACATTGCCTTCTGAAATCTGTCCTACACCGCTTTCTACAATCCGCTCCACCCCATTGATTCCACTGAAATCCATTTTTTATTCCAAAAACTTCCCCTGATAGGGAGTCAGCTTCAACCATTTTTTCCATCTCGCCGGGATCGTTCGATTGTGATTCTCATCTTTCCCTCCACTATTATCGCCTCCATGCTGAACGTTGATCTTTGACCATCATTGTCTCTGCCTGTATGTATGTTGTCCAGCCTTCCTCCTCAACTCTTTGGTCGATTTTCTTTAAATTCTCATGAGTGACAGATAACTACCCTGAAATGTGCTGAACGGACTAACACCTAACTATATCACAGTTTTTCACGTATCCATCTCCAACCATAGAATTGTTAACATTTTCCGCAATTCTATTATTGCAATCAGAGATATTTTTGTGGCGTCCCAGACGACGCAACAGTTGAAATAATATTCCTCAACGTTGAGAAATATTATTTCGACTTGATCAGCAGAGAATGAATAAGCAGGTCAGTAAATCAGCTGAATCAGAGCATTAGCCAGTAACTGGATGTTACACATGTTACATGTACATGTTACATGTAACATGTGTAACAGACCATGAGAAATTCAACTTTAGAGCTCTGCCAGCATTGTAACACATGTGTTACAATCTTAAGTAGAACACTTTCAAAATCATTTTTTCAGTCGAATCATCAAAATTAACTTGTGTCCGCACGTATAAATTGGAACAACAACATTCATTCTTCGATTTAGTCTGTGACAAAGCTCTGCCCGGTAGTGGGCTACGTACGTCCCAAAATTCACTTAACCACTCACCTAAGTGCGCGTAGAGAACGCACGAAAAAGTCAAGTTAAAAGTGCGGACACGTAAGCTTGATCTGATCCCGTCGAAAAGTAGGCCGACGTTATCCGCCTCAGCTGTAAAGGGCCAGCTCCGAATCTGCTCTCACCTGCTTATCAGTTCCTGCCTCGAAGAATATCATCTCTCGAGTAGTTCTGTAAGTTCGTCTAATTTTAAGTCACGCAAATTGTATTTAGATATTAAGGTCCTATATTTTGTTCAAGACATTATAATTTGGTTTAAATAAATCCAAAACTCATTTGCTAAATATACGCTATTATTTTCTGAAGATTTTACAATCGAATATTTCATCCATATTGAAACTATTAAAGTCAAATTGATCATTTCTAAAAATCCAAATTCAATCAATTATTACTTCTGAAATCTACATTCCAAATTCCTAGAATCACTTCAATCATTTCTTTAAAACTACAATTCATTTGATCCAATTTTGATGAACAAATATTTCTCAATCTCAAATATTCATACGCAACCAGAGACCAGCAATATGTATATATATATATAGACATCAACGCGATAACAGAGAATAGGTAAGTGCAACTGGGCAGTCCGCCCGTAAGCTGTTCGCACGAACTCAAATAATTTATTTGTTACCCCGAGCCCTCCGCTCGGGTCATAACATTTTGGCATCCCTTGTGGGGAACAGTTTTAGTTGCACATAACTATTCTCACTCCCAAGTTCAACACACTGGAACTATCGACCTCATTTACCGACTCAAACATATCTCTTGATTGTGACACACCTGACAGACACGCCGATCAACTACACCGACCGCGACTCACTGATGTGCTGATTCCGCACTTTCTCCCATCCAATGCGCCACTGCCAGTCATGGCTCTGAACGAATTTTTTCTAAAGATGCAATGATATCACATCTCACAAGAATGAATACCCAATTTTTTGATCTAGACCTGCCAATATTTGAAGGCTATAATATTGACCCACATTTTTTCATACAAAAAATCACAGAAGCAAAATCTATCACTACTTGCGAAGAAAATTTATTAGTAGACTTCATTCTTAGCAATCTTTTTGGACCAGCATATCATGCATTCAAAAACTTTCGAATCTCCACAGTAAACGACATTGTGGAACACATAGTAAAGTGTTTCTTATACACCCCATTTTTCGAAAAATATTGCCAAAAATTACTAGATTGTGGTCTAAAGCTCAGTCATGATCGTGATGCAAACTACGAAAGGCTATTCTCAATCCTTGAAGATGCTTACTACATTCTTACAAGTACTCACTTTTCATCTGACCCAGTATACTACCAACTTTATAAAAATCTCGATGAAATTGCCAGAAGTTTTTACTTTAGCAAACTTCCCCCTGATTCACAACTTCAAATTGTCCTTGTCTTAAACTCAAATTCGATCGCCAGAAAGCCATCCACTCTATACAAAATGCATTTATTAGTTTCGAATCCAACACAATTCTTCATAACCAAAACTGAGCTATCACATTTTTTTAAAACATATGAAAATTTATCCCATTCTCGCCACGAGTCAATAACAAAAACTGACGTTTCCGAGCCCAAAGAGCTACAAGTCAGTAATATTCGACAAGATTCCCAATCAACTCCAATTCTCGTTAACACCACAAACGAAATTTGCATCACTCGACAGCCTGAACTTGTAAACCATGAACAAGTGCCAATGTCTTCTGACATCATACCTTATCGCGACGATAATAGAAGTGAACCAACGGATACCACGTGTGATAACATCTCACTCAACCAGAGTCCCGAGCAGATACATCTGCCAACCGACCCTGACTGTAAGACGGCCATCCTCGTTGAAAACTCAAGCAATATTGAAAATGACATACTCCTCCATGTCTCAACCACGCCACGAGACTCTGTGACACCCCTCTCTCACATAGGTGCGAAACGTTCCAACACAGTTACCTCAAGATTCATTAACCGGAAACGATCATTTGATGAAAATCTCAAAAGTTCCTTCAAATCAAAAATACAAAGAGGGTTCCAACCTTATTCCATATCAAAATGCTCATTCGGAAACACTCTTTCAAAGTACGTGTCACTCAGAACAGGTTACTCTGAACCATTTAGAAGTTCAATCCATGGAAAGGAATCATTTCAAAATATGAGCACCATTCAAGTACAACTAACACCTCGAACCCCTGGCGAAGGAATTCCGCCACAATCCCTCCCTTTTCTGTGTTCAGAATCCAGGAAATCCAAGCCGCCATCAAAATTAAGCGAAAGTAGACTCCTCCGATTTCGTAGTGCCCATTGAAAGATCAAAATTCAATCCCTAATGATGGCGTATTGAGTTTTTGCAACGTTTAAAGTATATTTCTGGACTCCATATGCTCGATGGAGATTAATCAATTCAACATAATTCTATCCCATATCCTTCAAAAGAACTCAAATCTCAAATCTTCAAATCAATGATCAAATAGACGACAAAATAAATTTCGCATTCCCAAGGATGGAGTATTATTTGTGTTAAAATTCCACACGACGAGTTCCGGAGAAAATCCGAAAAGCACACTCTGACGACCACGTATCGTACATGTGTAACATCCAGTTGCATGTGTAACTCCCGGTTACATTGTAACACCCGGTTACATGAATGACCCGGTTACACGATTTTGTTACATTTGGAATTCAAATCACTTTGGCCACATTCTGTTACTCATTAGTTTTGGTTGTTTAAATCAAGATACTTGACCCTCAGAACTGAAAAATCGGAACCATTCAGAATCTCTGCTGACAGACAAATATTCGACCGAAATGTAATTCCAAGAAATTCCCCGTTTGACTTCCAAATCTTTTTTTGTAGAAAGCCCATTTCACATTCATCACCTCTCTCTAGATCTGCGATAGTAGAAATCGACACAATCAAACCACATTGATCTTGGAGTATTCATAGAATAACTAACGAACATCAACCCTTCATCTTATTTAAGATTCACAACCTTTCAAACTCTCGGTAGTGTACCTCACAAGGATCCTGAAATAGAAGGGAAAAAAAGCATTATCGACCCATGTAACATGCTGTAACATGGTGTTACATAAGTAACAGACTGTGACCTGTAACATGGTGTTACATGGGTAACAGGTTGTTGCAGGTAACACCGTGTTCAAATTAGACTCTCTGTTGACATCATATGGCCTATGATGGTTTAAAAATATCACATTCATGCAGGCGCCCCCCCCCCTCCATATATCCAGTTCAAATAATTTCTACTACATACTTCCGAGAAAAATGATGGAAAATTGAAAAACCGGAAAATCAAGAAAATGTGAGTACTAGAAGGATACGTTGACCATTGTTAGTTCATTCATAGGTCTGACTTCTGGACACGACCTTATCTCTTGAATATTTCTAAATCAATGGGAATTACGTCTTTTGAATAAAACCCGTCGAAATTTCCTACTTCAAATATTTTATTGTTGATATGCCTCCATGAAATTCATCGTGACAAATTTAGTTTTTCCCCGTATATTGAAGTTTCAATATCAACAAAACATGATTTTGTGAAAAAAGGAAACTTAAATTAACACATAGTCAATTTTACAAATTCAAGAGACGGATTTGCTCGGCCCTATCCACCTGACCGACATCCAAAGGAATTGAGAACAAATCAATCGAGAGTGATGGACCCCTTCGGAATCTAATCAAAGTCTTGAAAACTTCAATTTCCTATTCGGTGACCTCGACATAGCACACTATCTTTTTGTAGAAGAATAATGCGTATAATCCCCATACGTCAAAATCATGCATTGATTCCGGCAAATCTTCAACCCTCCTATACAGTACACATCCAAATCACTTAAAGAAAACACCCTCGGCACGCTCTTCATTGATTCGCACTACATGAATGACACAAAGAAAAATGCACACTAAAAAAAAAAAAAATCACTTGTAACACAACTTTTAGATCAGGAAAATCCAACTCACATGAACCTAACGGATTCAGGTGACTACCGGGAACCGGAACATATTTTCAATTTCCATGATTTCAAGGAAAAATCATAATAATCTATACAAGTGCAATCGCACAAATATTCACGTCCAACGATTTGAAATCCCGAAACTGTACTGAGACTATGACTAAAAGACACTATTGAACCTGCACTTGACACCACGTTGACTTGGGAGAACTGCGTTGAAGTTGCTGACACCGAAATTCTTTATTTTATGCACATTGCAATAATCTGATGGCACCTCCAGTTTTGACTTCTGAGCTCAGGCATCAATGAAATCATACGAATATAATCTCAAAATCAAGGGCCTGTCAAATTTTATTCATTAATCGGAACTGACATTGTGACTAGAAAATCGGGAGATTCTCTATGAAAACACATATAATTATGTCGAATTCAGTCCCGCATAGATATAAGAATTTGCAATCCGGAACAAAAGTTGATAATAACGATTATCAATGAATTTACTCAATTCATTTCTACATAGATCTAGAGATATGTGATCAGATATAGAAAATAATTGTAATAATTATCCATTAAGGAATCGTGTGGATGAACGTCCACACCACATTTCGGAAAACCTCAATAATCATTTCCAAATTATAGCGAGCATCAACTCCTTGTTAACTTTCTAAAAATGATGCGATTTTCACAAGAAAAATGAGTATATACACACATTTTTATAAAGACAACAAAACACAGGATTGCAAACTTTTTTGCAATAGATGATTAATAGATTCCAAAATCCAATTAATAGTGCGAAATTACCAATCAGTTTTCCCTCATAAACTTTCTATTTTGGAAACATACCATACTTGCAGAACATTGTCAACAATGAATTGTTGCGAACTTTTTTGCTATATATCATCGATAGATTCCGAAATTCAATTAATAATGCGAAATCATCAATCGATTTTTCCTCGTAAACACCCTATTTCGGAAACTACCATATTTGCAGAACATTGCTTACAATAAATTGTCAAGATAACTACACACTCTCACACAATAACACCATCCCACATATACTATACGAAAGTTTTCTAGAACTTCTCAAGATCGACAGTGACGAACGTGTAGTGGACCTATTACTGCCCTCAGGATCAGGGGCATGCCAAACTGAAGACTTTTTGCAATGATGTGATGACGCAAACTACCCGTGAAAAGCGGAATGTGAGTGTCTCCATGTGTAACATGATTTACTGTACAGCTGAGGAGCCTCATACACATGGTATAAGGTCGAGTGAACATGTAACACACTCAATGGAAAACATCCAAACCCTGGATATGTGTAACATGGAGTTACAATACGTACAGGTGGGGCGCCAGTTACATCGGCCCCCTCTCCTCAATGCTCGCCATCAACTCCGCCACACATGTCGGAAGTAACACACAGCAGCTTGTTACACGCCGTTGAGCCTTTGCTTGCAGACAACGCAGCAAACTGTAACAGGTAACATGGTGTTACCTGCGCAGCAAACTGTAACAGGTAACATGGTGTTACCTGCACAGTAAGATGTGCGGGGTGGGGATCTGTGGCGGTAACTTAATGTTACATCGGTAACATACGGTAACAGCCTTGAAATCACAATTTTTTATCAATTAGAACAAATTCAACGGTACTAACCTTAGTGAGAGCCAATTTATTGTCGTTCAGTAAAACATCCGGTCATATTTTCAAAATAGCCAACGATCAAATAAAACTCCTAACCACAACAGAGAATCTACGTATAACATATTATTCATATCGAAGTCTTTGGCCGTAAGAGCGGGCGAAAACAGTATAAGAAGTCCACTCTCACCACGCGCCACGTCACTCCAAACCTCCGCCGGATGTAGACAACCATCCCTCCCGGGGAATTCAATCAGTTCGTGGAAGAATAGTCGCCTGAGCCCATAAAAATCAGGATCCTGGGCATTCAAGTCGGAAAAATCTCGGCCCCAAGTAGCCGCTACCAAAATCTCGTGCCGCCCCATAGCAAACAGCTCATTCCTCCGACGGTCGGCTCGACGTAAGGCCCTCACGACCCTCCAATTATCGAACTGTAATTCCAAGAAAAAGGAAAAATCATCATTACAACGACGACTCCACCGTTTTCTTTCGTTTTTATCCATCATCTAGCACTTACACAAATGCGCCGGTAAGAACGGCGTGGCAATCGCCGAACATAAGGCAAGGGATTTCTCCCTTGAGCCACGCGATTCCTGTTCATTGTTCTGTGCCTCCTTATAGCCGCCCAATCCTCAAACTGAAAAGAGAAAATCACAATTTAAAATCACTGATAACACGTTATATTCTGATTTCGAAGTAATCACACTCACATTCACCCAATGGGCGCGGGCCAAAAGTGGGAATCGGTATGTATTTTCAGCTTCCATAGTTGTAATTTTTTTTTTCCCCTTTTCTTCGAGACCGACACGACAAGGTTCACCTTCGCAACCTGCACTAAAACTGCGACTGAAGATTAGACGGACAGTTAATTACTGACACCTAACACATTACTGCAGTTATTTGGATGGAATTCGCTGACACCTAAATTTTCGACCGTTGCAATATTTTAACAGCAATGCAGTTTCGGCTTTCGACAGTGCAATTTCGTTTTCTGAAAAAAAACGAATGGACATCTCGATACCTGGATTGCAAAAGCTTAAGATAGTTTCCTCATAATTATGACTCCGATTCTTGAAACATGGTCCTAAGTACATGAAAAAAAAAAAAAAAAAAAAAAAATTTCTATTATATATATATATATATATATACATGTTTTCTTATATATGAATTTTATTTATTTAATTAACTAAAATTGTCAACCATTACAACCATCAAATTCGAAATAATTATCTTTCATCTATGGATCAAATAGCTGTAACATATAGGTACCGTATAGCCACACAATATGGCATATGTATACATATATGAATAACACTCTATATATTTGTAAAACCATACCTATTAAGAACGTTAATATATATATATATATATATATATATATACACGAATAACACTCTATACAATTTCGAGATATCTCTTAGAATAGAAACCATTCTAGCAATGTAAACACCGCATTTGAAAAATATTATTACCTATTAGGAACGTTAGTATATATATGTATATCTATATATACACGAATAACACTCTATATATTTGTAAAACCATACCTATTAGGAACGTTAGTGTGTATATATGTGTGTGTATATATGTATATACACTTCTTTAACTAGAGATTCCGGGACGCGATGACGTCATTTCAGCGATATTTTGTCAAATTCTGGGACGCGTTCTAAATTCTGGGACGTCCCAGAAGGCGTCCTTCTAGATTCATAAATTCTGGGACGCGGCGAATAATATATTTTGCCATTTTCTGGGACGCGTGAAAATTTCGTGATATTTTGAAAAAAACCACTTTCTAAGCAAAATTCTGTTATCTCCTCGGCGGTTATCTCCCACGAGGGATGGTTAGTGTTTTGAACGCAAAACGAAGTCTAAGCACACGTCTGTTATCTCCTCGGCGGTTATCTCCCACGAGGGATGGTTAGTGTTTTGAACGCAAAACGAAGTCTAAGCACACGTCTGTTATCTCCTCGGCGGTTATCTCCCACGAGGGATGGTTTAGTGTTTGAATAAAAAAATACTTTCAACCCAAAATTTCCATTTTTACACGTTTTTGGAAAAATCCCAGTATTTGGGAAAATATACTCTTTTTCGTCCCAGATTTTATGAATCCATATCGGCGTCCCAGTATTTATAGCTATATGAATTATATATATATATATATATATATATATATATATACACAACATCCATATAGCTATAAATACTGGGACGCCGATATGGATTCATAAAATCTGGGACGAAAAAGAGTATATTTTCCCAAATACTGGGATTTTTCCAAAAACGTGTAAAAATGGAAATTTTGGGTTGAAAGTATTTTTTTATTCAAACACTAAACCATCCCTCGTGGGAGATAACCGCCGAGGAGATAACAGACGTGTGCTTAGACTTCGTTTTGCGTTCAAAACACTAACCATCCCTCGTGGGAGATAACCGCCGAGGAGATAACAGAACTTTGCTTAGAAAGTGGTTTTTTTCAAAATATCACGAAATTTTCACGCGTCCCAGAAAATAGCAAAATATATTATTCGCCGCGTCCCAGAATATATGAATCTAGAAGGAGGCCTTCCGGGACGTCCTAGAATTTAGAACGCGTCCCGGAATTTGGCAAAATATCGCTGAAATGACGTCATCGCGTCCCGGAATCTCTAGTTAAAGAAGTGTATATATATATATATATGTGTATATATATATATACATCCATATAGCTATAAATACTGGGACGCCGATATGGATTCATAAAATCTGGGACGAAAAAGAGTATATTTTCCCGAATACTGGGATTTTTCCAAAAACGTGTAAAAATGGAAATTTTGGGTTGAAAGTATTTTTTTATTCAAACACTAAACCATCCCTCGTGGGAGATAACCGCCGAGGAGATAACAGACGTGTGCTTAGACTTCGTTTTGCGTTCAAAACACTAACCATCCCTCGTGGGAGATAACCGCCGAGGAGATAACAGACGTGTGCTTAGACTTCGTTTTGCGTTCAAAATACTAACCATCCCTCGTGGGAGATAACCGCCGAGGAGGTAACAGAACTTTGCTTAGAAAGTGGTTTTTTTCAAAATATCACGAAATTTTCACGCGTCCCAGAAAATAGCAAAATATATTATTCGCCGCGTCCCAGAATATATGAATCGAGAAGGAGGCCTTCCGGGACGTCCTAGAATTTAGAACGCGTCCCGGAATTTGGCAAAATATCGCTGAAATGACGTCATCGCGTCCCGGAATCTCTAGTTAAAGAAGTGTATGTACATATATGAATAACACTATATATTGGTAATACCATATCTATTAGAAACTCTAGTATATATTTGCGAAAACTATATGTATTAGGGACGTTAATATATACATATATATTATTTCGTGTAACAAATGTACACAAATCGAACATAATTTATTCACTGCACACACAGAATACATCACTGACACATCTTACACTAGGATAGCCGGTTCAAATTTTTCGCGCCACATTCAATTACCGCAGTTCAACGAGCAACCAAGAGATGGCGCCACCATGGCCTTTTGGGAAGAATTTTTGCAGAGCACTTACCGACACATTTAGAGGGAATTTATAATGAACATAGCGCTAATGATCCTATCAGTATACAAACCTCGTGCGCGTAAGCTACAGTAAAATGGAGAGCCACCTTGATATTTTGAATGTTAACTTCAAAAACCTCTTAGAAAGCAACCAGGAGGCTGTGAGGATAGCAAAAGCATCATTTTTTGCCGCACGACAGGACCTTATCATGAAAGTCGACAGAATGGAAAAATCGGTGGGTTTGTACAGGGCCTTCCTAAACCTGTATGGCATCGACGACAACGACGAGAGAGTGGACCTATTATTGCCTTTCTCATCATCAGCCACCCAAACCTACAACGATGTGCCCACCGACACTCGACAGGCAACGACCCAAACGACTCATGTGGTGAGAGATGCAGGTGTTTCTGTACAAAATATGATAGATTGCATAGTCGGGGAACCCTATACACGCGGCATAAGAACTCTCCATACAAATTGCCCTCGTGAACAATTTTCCCCTACCCCGAGTGTGTGTAACATGATGTTACAACGCGCAACAGGCGGGGGACAAGTTACAGCGGACCCGCCCTCCGCACCACACCACGAGCCGGATGATATTCCAACAGACCCAAGTGGCATGTTACACGCGACGCGCGCAACCAGTATAGCAGACGACGCAACACGTATGTTACTCGCAATGCTTCCCATATCTGCCCCGCCCCGCATGCCTCACCGTCAAACGCATTGAGTGTAACAGCAGCGGGCAGCACAGAGCTGCCCACGAGTTACAGCGACGCCGCCCCGCCTCGGCTCACATTCATGACAGCGGGAGACGAAGAAGATCATCTAGATACGGAAGCTCCTAAGGCCCAGCCTTTGACGCAGCATACAGGCGAATTACGAATCTTGAGTGATGTACCTTTAGACACCCCATACCTCATCTGTAGATCAAGCCCAAGTGACGTAGGCGTACCACAATACGAGGTCGTCACTATTGGGGATAGCCTGGGTTCAAAACCTGGAACCTCGTCGATCCCAGACATCTTACTTCCCCAACACTCAAAACCTATGATTGATGATAACCCACAGCCTATCAGACACCACGATGAAGATATTGCGACTCGGTACAGTGACATCAGCGAACCGGGAAACATAGAACACCAACTATCAGGTGATAATCGCAAACAAGAACAGATTCACAGGAGAAGAGAAAATCAGAGGCGGAGGACTCAACTCTGTAGAGAAAGGAAGAGAGCCGGGGAGATTACTGATAACTGGTGCTACTTATGCAAACACCACCACGACGAGCATCCAAGCAGGTGGTTAGCGTGTGTGGGTGGCTGCGGTAAGTTCAGAGCCGAATATGATTGTTTGAAAAAATGGGGAATCAGGCGATTCGCATGCATAAGATGTAGAAAGAATCCAACAAACCCATAAACACACACACACACACACACACACAAATAAAGTATTATTATGTAATAATTATAAGTTAACATCATTGGAAATTTGTTTTTTTTCTCTTTCCGCCGCCCCGGTGACATTCTCGGGACGAGAATGGACTGACAGGGGAGGTGTGGCGTCCCAGACGACGCAACAGTTGAAATAATATTTCTCAACGTTGAGAAATATTATTTCGACTTGATCAGCAGAGAATGAATAAGCAGGTCAGTAAATCAGCTGAATCAGAGCATTAGCCAGTAACTGGATGTTACACATGTTACATGTACATGTTACATGTAACATGTGTAACAGACCATGAGGAATTCAACTTTAGAGCTCTGCCAGCATTGTAACACATGTGTTACAATCTTAAGTAGAACACTTTCAAAATCATTTTTTCAGTCGAATCATCAAAATTAACTTGTGTCCGCACGTATAAATTGGAACAACAACATTCATTCTTCGATTTAGTCTGTGACAAAGCTCTGCCCGGTAGTGGGCTACGTACGTCTCAAAATTCACTTAACCACTCACCTAAGTGCGCGTAGAGAACGCACGAAAAAGTCAAGTTAAAAGTGCGGACACGTAAGCTTGATCTGATCCCGTCGAAAAGTAGGCCGACGTTATCCGCCTCAGCTGTAAAGGGCCAGCTCCGAATCTGCTCTCACCTGCTTATCAGTTCCTGCCTCGAAGAATATCATCTCTCGAGTAGTTCTGTAAGTTCGTCTAATTTTAAGTCACGCAAATTGTATTTAGATATTAAGGTCCTATATTTTGTTCAAGACATTATAATTTGGTTTAAATAAATCCAAAACTCATTTGCTAAATATACGCTATTATTTTCTGAAGATTTTACAATCGAATATTTCATCCATATTGAAACTATTAAAGTCAAATTGATCATTTCTAAAAATCCAAATTCAATCAATTATTACTTCTGAAATCTACATTCCAAATTCCTAGAATCACTTCAATCATTTCTTTAAAACTACAATTCATTTGATCCAATTTTGATGAACAAATATTTCTCAATCTCAAATATTCATACGCAACCAGAGACCAGCAATATGTATGTATGTATATATATATATATATATATATATATATATATATAGACATCAACGCGATAACAGAGAATAGGTAAGTGCAACTGGGCAGTCCGCCCGTAAGCTGTTCGCACGAACTCAAATAATTTATTTGTTACCCCGAGCCCTCCGCTCGGGTCATAACATTTTCGTCCACATTCCTCATATCAAACTCCTTGTCACTCGAACACCGATTCTTCCGCCATTCTCATTCACTTCATCAATGTTCACCTCCCATAGTCATTCAATCCAATCATTGGAATCATGAATTCTCCACCTCGTTATATAGAAACACATAATATTCCTCTTCCGTACATTTTCACGAAACTATTCATCAACCAACCGCTCTATCATGCCAATATCAACATTCATAGTCTCCATACCGTTCAGGAGTAAGTGCTAATTTCATGGGCCATTGAGCAGTAAGGGTTAGTCTTCGTGCCACTAAAGATTAAGTGTTAGTCTTCGTACCCCTAAGGGGTAAGTGTTAGTCTTCGTGGACCTAAAGAGAATCCGTTAATCTTGGTGTTCACAACGAATAAATGTTAATCTTCGTCAGTCACGAGAAAAGAGGTGTTAATCTTTGTCAGAGGCGTCGATATGTATCTAAAATAACATAAGCTTCCCATACAGACATTTTCTCAAATGTCTGTATAAGAAGCTTTCTGAGAATTCAAATCCTGAGAATCACAAGAAACCACGTAAACTGCGCTGATGAAAAGTCGCGGCTAATACGATTCTTTTGCTCTCAATACACGGACGATATGCTTCCGCCTTTTCACGTGGCGAGGGTGCGTTTCAAAATTCAAAATATTGACGATCTCTCACGAAACGCGTTATCCGCACTTGCTCTATTCGGATGACTATGTGTCATAGGCTGGCTGAGCTGATGAGATTTTTCTGCGCGTTTCGCCTTTTTGTGTGAAGAAATATTCGGCAAAAGTTGCCGCGGCCAAAGATTCTCTTGAGATAATCGGTGGATTGCGCGACAAAGACATATCCTTACCCCATCAGATCCACTATGCCGGGGAAAACTCGACTGCCGACCCAATTCGAACGTATGTTATTGTTCGATCGATGCCATAACCCTATTTTCACTTGGTAAGATCGACAACTTTCACATCGAATAATTCACGAATGGGAATTCTCCAGGCTTAACGATAACAGTGAGTTTTGATCAGCTCATCGAGCTCTATCATTCGGTTCCCGATTCAGCAAATTTAGCTGAAACCCAAAATCCTATCATTCATGGCGGGGTCCTTTCTTCAGCTTTCGATTGGGACTACTTTGAAATCCAGTAAACCACGCGCATGCGCAGAATTCTCTGTTTTTTGATTGGTCGAAGAATGAAAAATTGGAAAATTGGCCTAAAAACTCACAAAACCGTAAGAAAACAACTTTGGACCAGTTCCATCGCAAAGATCGTGCAATTTTGCATGAGAAATCATATTTTTGGAAAATTGAAATAAATTCCTTTTTGAGATAATCAGGTTAGCCTGATTCTTCCGGATTTCGCCTGATCAGGGCCTGAAAAGGCTGATTAAAAATTTCCAAGGTCACTTTTGATAGTTTTTTTTCAAGACCTTTCGAATGATGCAAACCGCGTTGCATTATCTTGAGCCAAACTCGGGATATATTCAATTTTGTAAAAAAAGATCATGATTTTGATGCTGTAGTGGGATCAAGAAGCGAAACAGAAATAGCTTCGCAGGTGGAGTCGAAATCTTTTTGGGACCTCCCAGTGGGTGGAAACTTCATATTTTGGACTACGAAATAGAATCAAAACCACGAAAAACCGATCCGAGACATCACTATTTTTCATGTGTCGTTTTCAAATGAAATCCATCTAAGATAAAATTGAATGTGAATGGGGGGTTGGCGAGCGGAGCGAGCAGGGGAGCTTGCCCCGCCTAGTATAAATATATATATATATATATGCACATATCCACGCATCGATGAGATGATATACAACTGACGAGTTGCCATTAACAATTACCCGTTGACATCAAGGAATACTCTCAACTGTTGACAGCAGTCAAGCCCGACTCCAGACTAGTAAGAAATTGTCGAGTTGCTCTCTTGAAAACGTTCAGTGAAGTGCTGTTTCTTGGTAAAGAAGTGATGGTCCGAGGCAATTTGTTCCAAGAAGAGGAAGCAGAAACATATAATGAGTTTCTTAGCGCAGAAGTATGATGACTTGGGATCAGAAGATCGCCAGTCTGGGGTTCTGCCGATCTGTGTATACTCGTGTTACAAATCTCAACAATGTTCTTCGCTAGACCTGACGGCTCATTCGTCTTCAGAATTTGGAACATAGAACTGGCTGAAAAGTATTCTCTCCGCGCCTTTACCGAGAGCCATCCTGATCGTGAACGGTCGGGAGTTACATGATCACGCCAAGGGATGTTACCGAAAACAAAACGAGTGCAAGCATTTTGAGCACGTTGAAGTCTGGTGTTTTACTCGTCGGTAAGGTCATGGTAAACGAGGCAGGCATAGTCGAAGTAAGGGAGTATGAGGGTTTGTATAAGGGATTTTCGTAAGGTGAAGAGAGTGCATGTTGGTGAGGACGAAACTGTCGCAGTGTTCCAAAAACTTTTTGGCAGATATGAGAGACGTGCGTCTTCCAGGACAAGTCGGCTGCCATCCAGATACCGAGATTCTTTACTTCGGACACGAACTCTACGGGCGTACCGTCGACAGTGATTGGAGAGAGTGCACTCATATTTAGGAGTCGCAGGTTTTCGGCACTGCCCAGGATCATAACTTTAGTTTTCTTGAAGTTCAAACTCAATCCATTGGCGATAGCCCACGAGTGAATGGCATGTGCGTCTTCCTCGATAGATCTGAGTGTCTCCTCGATCTCGTGGCGTTGACAACTTTTATAGATTTGCGTGTCGTCGTCGTATACCATGTGCTTGGTGTAGCGTAAGACTCCAGGCAGGTCATCGATGAAGATGGAAAACAAGAGTGGACCCAGGACTGATCCTTGCGGAACGCCTGCTGTTGTATTTATCCAGTCAGAAATTGTTCCACCATCATCAATGACCGCCTAGCACCGGTCAGCAAGATATGTGAGGAACCAACGCACTGTAAGATCACCAACTTGGAAAGCTCGTAATTTTTGGATGAGAATTCCATGAGGAATTTTACAAAAGCTTTGAAGAAATCGAAAAGGACCGAAATGATGAACATCGATTTGGTGTTCGAGAGAGAGATAGAGAGAGAGAGAGATTGATTGATTGATGAAAGATTCATTTATGCCCAGGTCTTGACAGCCCGATAGGCAATAGGAATATACATATGGTTGTACAATAAACAACTTAAAATTAAAGGCGAACATGAAACAAAATTTTTTTTCCAAAATTTGTGCTAAGTAACGCAAAATATAAAACACTAAACGCTAGACCATTGGAGTACTTATCACAGAGCATTCAACGTATTAACGATCATTCAATTTACAAATGTTAAAGCCCGATCTTGTTCAAAACAAAATGTCCAATAGAAATGCAAGGCTAATATCACAAGGCATGATAGGATAAGAACATGAAAAATAACATCATAGACCAGAAAGCTCCTCACTCGCCTTGTAATAAGCTAACAAGGAAGACTTGAATAACTCTAGTGAGGGCGTCATACGGATGGTACATGATAACTTCTCCCAAGTACGTTTCGCTTGCAGGAAAAAAGCACCGTCGTACGTTGAGGTGCGAGTAGTGGGAATAATCAAACGTGTTGATTAAGATCTCTCAGACCGACGAATTTCATCGTCAATGGGGAATAATTCAAGGAGGTAACTAGGCCTTGATGCCGTAAAAATCTTGTAAAGTAAGACAGATGAAAAATATTCGCGGCGCGTTTTTAGGGACAACCAGCCTAGTTTTTGATAATAAGGTTTAAGGGCAGCGTCGCGACGCAGGTGGAAAATGAAGCGAACACACATGTTACATAGACGTTGGAGCTTTGTCTCAAGGTAGCCTGACATATCAATATAAACGAGAGAGAGAGAGAGAGAGAGAGAGAGAGAGAGAGAGAGAGAGAGAGAGAGAGAGAGAGAGAGAGAGAGACAGAGGGAGAGAGAGAGAGAGAGAGAGACAAACCAAGGTGGGTTAAGCTACGCAGATATGCTGCGCAAGATAAAGACGGATGACCTTAATGAACAAGTGGGCTCTAAAGTCACGGGCATCCGCAAGACACAGGAAGGACAAATCCTCATTGAACTGAAGAAGGGCACCGACGCTGCAGCCATCAAAGCGGCTCTGACACCAGTCGTCGGGCAAGAAGGGGCCGTCCACTGCCTCGCAAATAGCATGACCCTCGAGGTCCTCGGAGTCGACTACGATGTCGACAAAACTAAAGTGCAGAAGGACCTCGCGAAGGCCCTACCAGAAAACGAGGATGGAGCCATAATAGTCAAGAGCCTGCGAAACGGCTCCCGGGGCACCCAAACAGCGGTTGTGTCCATCCCAGCGAGGCTCGCTCACCGCCTCCTGGACTGGAAAGAACCCAAGGTGGGATGGAGCAGAGTGAGAATCCGCGAGAAGGGAGGCATCCCACGCTGCTATAACTGCCTAGAGTATGGCCACAAGGCCTCAGGCTGCAAAAAAGAGAAGGCAGAGGAACGTCAACCAAAACTCTGCTTCCAGTGCGGTGAACCAGGACACCTCGCCGCTACCTGTAAAGAGAAACCAAAATGCCTCAGCTGCGTGGCTATCGGAACCAGATCTGACCACAGGTCGGGCTCCAGCAACTGCACAGCCTACCAAAACGCAAGGGCGACATATAGACGCAGGGGGGGAAGAAATGGCTAACTTCATCCAAGCCAACCTCAGGAGAAGCGGGGACGCTTGTGACCTCCTACACACTGCCGCCAAAGAAGGGGGTATCGATGTTCTGATCATCTCCGAACCGCCTCGGAAGCGCGAACTTTCCCGTTCCACATTCGATCACTGGGGGACCGTTGTAATTCAGATCACGAATCCCGTGATCCGCGAGACTGAACCAGCTGTTAGTGGCCGCGGTTATGCTCGAAAGACCATAGGGGGCACAGCTGCATACAGCTGCTACTACTCGCCGTCGCTCAAGACGCACGAATTTGAAGACGGGCTCCACGACCTAGAAGAGGATGAGAGGCAATAGGGGGGCCCAGTTATAATCGCGGGAGATTTCAACTCCAAGGAACCGACTTGGAGCGGGGGGCCGCGCGATAGACGGGGGGTAATACTCGCTGATGCCATGGAGGCATTGGGATTAGTGCTCGCAAACGAGACGGGGGTTATCACCTATTACCGGCACGACACTCGGTCCCGGGAGGGAGGTTCATCATCGGTCCTCGACCTGACGTTCATGAGCCCGTCGCTCATGGGACGTATGACATCGTGGGAAGTTCTGGACACGAAAACACTTAGTGACCATCGACATATTCGGTTTCGACTTAGAACTGACGGACAGAGACAGACGACACGCAGACCGCGACCAACGGGGTGGCAGGTACGGAAGCTGGACGAGGGAAAATTCCGGGAATCGATAGAAACAGTCGAAGATCTCCCGATGAACTCCGCCTCGGACGAGGCTGTGGCGATGGTAACATCCGCCATCACGAGAGCTTGCGATGCGTCGATGCCTCGCAGGACAACACCATGTTTCTGGAGGAAACCAGAGTACTGGATCACCGATGAGATCAAGGCTCTACGAAGAACGAGCAACAAGAAAAGGAGGACCGCATGGCAATCAAGGAAGCTGCAACGACCATCGCTGGCGAAAGATGACAGAGCGTACGAAGAAGCAAAGAAGGCTCCCTTTCTAGCCATCCGGAGGAGCAAAGAGAAGTGCTGGGGTGAACTGTGTGACATGGTTAACGAAGACCCCTGGGGCACGCCATATCGCGTGGTCATGTCAAAGGTCCGACCCCGGAGGGGCAACCCAGCACCGACCGATGCAGCAACATTGCGCACCATCGTGGAAGACCTCTTCCCAGCAGGAGAACCCAGAGTTACATTCCCTACGGAGAGCGAAGACCCCATCCCGCTCTTCACTATGCAAGAGCTACTCATAGCGGCAAAGAGAATGCCGAACGGCAAGGCCCCTGGCCTGGATGGCATCCCAAACGAGGCTCTGAAACTGGACTTCAAATACAAGCCAGATCTACTCCTCGACCTCTTCAACATCTGTCTGAGCGCGGGAACTTTCCCGGACAAGTGGAAACGCCAGAAGATGGTCCTGATACCTAAGGGTCAAGGAGGTCAACGCCCTCTCAGTATGCTCGACAATATCGGGAAAATGTACGAGAGGATGGTTCACAACAGGGTGGAAAAAGCCTACGAAGAAGGCGGTGGGCTATCACCAATGCATTTCGGGTTCCGGAAGGGACGGAGCACTGTGCACGCGATCGAGGTGGTCCAAGAACGGGTTCAAGCGTCGGTAGGGAACCCGTACCAAGGAAGAGGAGGATTCTGTGCCATCATTGTGTTGGACATAAAGAACGCATTCAACTGCGCGAGCTGGGAGCGAGTCTATCAATCCCAAGCGGGTAAAGTGTCCCCCTATCTACTAGCCGTCACGAGTGACTACCTGCGGAACAGGACCCTCGTGTACGACACCGACGAGGGTCAAGAGATTCGGGTACTGTCCGCCGGAATCGGACAGGGATCGGTCTCCGGGCCGTCCAACTGGAGCACCCAGTATGACAGCTTACTGTCTATCGAACTGCCAGAAGGAGTGATAATAGTGGCTTTCGCGGACGACGCGGGACTCATAGTATGGGCTGACAACGAGGAACTCTTGGGTAGACGCGCGAACGAAGCGCTGGCCCGTGTCTACGAATGGATGATTAGCAGGCTTCTGGAGCTCGCTGTCAAGAAGTGCGAAGCAATCGTGGTCACAAGGCGTAGGAAGTTTGACTTACCCCGGTTTTATATCAACGGGCAAGAGATTCCACGGAAGACAGAGAAATACCTCGGTGTATGGCTCGACGACAAGTGGTCGTTCAAGAAGCACATCCAGGAAGCCGCCCAGAAGGCGAGCAGGGTCGGTGCGGCGCTCCAGCGGGTTATGCCGAATATCGGAGGACCCAAGGAAAAGAGGCGCGCACTTCTCAACACCGTCACTACCTCCATCATGCTGTACGGTGCACCCGTGTGGGGGTAGAGAGTAGAGAAGACCATCATCGAGAAGAGAATGGGGCCTGTCCACCGAAGAGCGGCCCTGAGGAGTATTCGTGCCTACCGCACTGTGTCAGGAGATGCGGCTTACGTATTGGCGAGTACTCCGCCCATCCACTTGCTCGTCGCGGAGCGAGTGAGGATCTGGGACCGCCAGAAAGTGATCGGAGCCGAACGAGTACTCACTCCGACGATGAAGGAGATCATCTGCGACAACGAGAAGGAAACCACCCTTGAGCATTGGCAAACTGAGTGGGATTCGCCATTTGCGAACGGCAGATGGACGCACCGGCTGATCCGTGACGTAGCCAAGTGGGTGGAACGCACCCACGGAGAGATGGACTACTGGACGACGCAGGCACTGAGCGATCATGGTTGCTTCGGTTCCTATCTAACCAGGTTCAAGAAGAGGACGACCTCAGCATGTCAGTCATGCGGGGACGAATGGGATGACGCCGAACATGCCCTGTTCAAGTGCAGCGACACCCGGAGAGAGCGCGCCGAGCTGGATGAATGGCTGGGTGCTCAACTAACACATGAGAATCTCGTTCCGTACCTGCTCCACAACCAGGAGACATGGGATAGACTCACTGGATACATCAAGCTGGTGATGACCCGCAAAGAGGAGAAAGAGAGGGAAGTAAGGCGCCTCGAAGCAGGCGAATTACAGTGACTCTGCCGATTGAAACAGAGGAGGCCCAAATGATTCCAGGAGGAATCTGATGCACTGGGAGGGAAGAAAGAAGAAAGGAGAGAGAAGAAAGAAGAAAGAGAGGGAACAATGAAGAATGAAGATAGGAGATGCCGACAAGTGGCCGAAGAGAGAAGATGGAGAAGAGGAACGCTCGCACTCGAGCGCGAGACATGCCGCTCATCCTGAAGTAATGCTCACGCGGTTCCGGGATGAGATGGTAGATGCAGGTGGATCTCCTTCTTGATTGCCCGATGCCCTAGGTATCGGACATCGAGGGGAGAGGGATATTACACGGCCGGGCCCACCTCTCGGTGGGCCCCACCCAAACCCGTGTCCCGCCTGGTATGGCCTGCATGGGCTATGCGTAGTCCGCGTAAGCTGAACCAGTCCGGTGTCTGGGGACGGATCCGAGGGATCCTGAGGCAGATTTTGCCCTCTAGCCACCTAAAAAAAAAAAAAAAAAGAGAGAGAGAGAGAGAGACCCCGCAGGGGGCTTTGGGTGTGACCTTAGGGTTGCACTTGGAGCTTGAGGGAGCGACGCCCCTCCGGACCCGAGTCCTACACTTACACTAACACACACACTACACCATACATGCACCATACTCACATCTGCTCAAGCACTACACAAACATACCAACATCATACAGGACACGCATCACACAGAACACCACACCCGTGCTGGTCTGGTCCGGGGTCGGCCAGCATAAGATTCCAGGCCCTGGGAGAAGAAAGAAGATGATGTCTAGCATTGACGGCAAAAATTCCCCAAGTAAAGCGAAGCCCCATTCGGATCTTGGGGGGGGGGGGGGCAACGATGCGCCACCAGTGGCACATTTGGCTGGTGGAATAACGCGTACAGCTACAAGCGGTGGAAATACGCTGCAGGTGGAGGGTACGGGAGAGAAAAACCTACGCCATGGAGAAGCTGAGCTCACCCCTAGCAGGGAGAGAAAGGGCCCGAGTGACGGAGCAGAGAAGCGAGTGCTCGAACAATCAAAGCTCATATTTCCGAGCCAACGAGGGATGAACGCGAAAATTGCAGCAGAAGCACGAGAGACGGCAGAGAAGCTGCTGAAGATCAACCCCGTTATCAGGATCCAGATCACGCAACCCAGCAACGAGGTTGATGACGCCGTCAACTTGAGCTCAGACTCGAGCGAGTCTGACTCCACTATAGGGTCCCAGGGGAACGGAACAACCCTGACTCCTGGAAACGGTTTGCTCGAGAGGGGAGTGCCCGATGAGGTGCCTGATAGGGTGGAGATTGACCACATCCCCTCAACCAGAGATGCGGCACGACAGAGGAGTGGAAACGAGGCAGGCGATCTCATGGAGAAATGGGAAGACCTGAAAACGTGCCGGGAAGAGACGGAGGAGAAGGCATATCTCCTCCTCGAGCACTTCAACTTGGTTATAGGAATAGCCGAATCCGTTTCCAGCAATCCAGAAGGGACCAAGGGTGACATCGAAGAGCTCAAGAAGATAGGCCACGCGCTCGAAGGCCTACTCGCGACAGACAAGCCGAAGCGGGCTGCTTTCGAGACAACGCTCCTCGAAACGGGAAAGACCCTGAAAGCGAGGGGGAATGTGTAGCCTTCCGGTCACAAAAAAACCGGCCGCGTCGGGTAGTGGCTTCCAGGGAAGGGGGGCAGGAAAACCGGAATCGCGACCGGGGCAACAACGCGGTTCGAAGGCGACGCGATACGGAGCTCCACCGGGAGGTCTCGGAACACCGCGCTCGACATCAACGCCCAATCGGCCCGAGCAGAATGGGCCTTGGAAGGAAGTGGTGTCAAAGAAACAAGCGAGAAGGGCAAAGAAGAAGGGTAGATCGGACGATGCCGCCGGGAAAAAAGCGAAAATGAAGCCGAGAAGGGTGAAGCCCGAAGCCGTCCTCGTTACGGCCAAACAAGGTGGGCTAACCTACGCAGACATGCTGCGCAGGATAAAAACGGATGACCTCGATGAAGAAGTGGGCTCTAAGGTCACGGGCATCCGCAAGACCCAAGAAGGCCAAGTCCTTCTTGAACTCAACAAGGGCAGCGATGTCGCCGCCGTCAAGGCAGCCTTGGCACCAGTCGTCGGGCAAGAAGGAGCTGTCCTCTGTCTAGCAAACAGCACGACCCTCGAGGTGCTCGGAGTCGACTACGATGTCGACATAATCAAGGTGCGGGATGACCTCGCGAAGGCCCTACCAGAAAACGAGAAGGGTGCCGTTGTAGTCAAGTCCATCCGGAGTTGCTACCGCGGCACCCAAACCGCTGTTGTCTCGATCGCAACGAGACTGGCCCACCATCTCCTCGACTGGAAGGAGCCAAAGGTTGGATGGGGCAGAGTCAGGATCCGCGAGAAGGGTGGCATCCCACAATACTATAACTGCTTAGAGTACGGCCACAAGGCCTCGGGGTGCATAGAAGAGAAGGCAGAGGAACGGAAACCAAAACTCTGCTTCCAATGCGGCGAACCAGGGCACCTTGCTGCGATTTGCAAGGAAAAACCAAAATGCCTAAGCTGTGCGGCGATCGGGTCCAAATCTGACCACAGATCTGGGGCCAGCAACTGCACTGCGTACCAGAGGGCAAGAACCACATATAGACGCAGGAAGGGGAGAAATGGCTAGCTTCATCCAAGCCAACCTCAGGAAGAGCGGGGACGCAGACGATCTCCTACACGCTGTAGCCAAAGAAGGAGGGATCGATGTTCTGATTATCTCCGAACCGCCTCGGAAGCGCGAATTCTTTCGATCCACATTCGATCACTGGAGAACAGCCGTAATCCAGATCATGAATCCTGCGATCCGTGAGACTGGACCAGCTGTTAGTGACCGCGGTTTCGCTCGGAAGACCATAAAGGGCACAGCAGTCCACAGCTGCTACTATTCGCCGTCGCTCAAGACGCACGAATTCGAGGACGAGCTCCACGACCTAGAAGAGGATGTGAGGCAATGGGGGGGCCCAGTTATAATCGCGGGGGATTTCAACTCCAAGGAACCGACTTGGAGCGGGGGGCCGCGTGATAGACGGGGGGTAATACTCGCTGATGCCATGGAGGCATTGGGATTAGTGCTCGCGAACGAGACGGGGGTTATCACCTACTACCGACACGACACTCGGTCCATGGAGGGACGTTCGTCTTCGGTCCTCGACCTGACGTTCATGAGCCCGTCGCTCATGGGACGTATGACATCGTGGGAGGTTCTGGACACGGGAACATTGAGTGACCATCGACAAATTCGGTTTCGGCTTAGGACTGACAGACAGAGACAGACGACACGCAGACCGCGACCGACGGGGTGGCAGGTACGCAAGCTGGATGAGGGGAAATTCCGGGAATCGATAGGAACAGCCGAAGATCTCCCGATGAACATCACCGCGGACGAGGCTGTGGATATGGTGACGACCACCATTACAAGAGCTTGTGACGCATCGATACCTCGCAAGACAACATCATGCTTTCGGAGGAAACCAGAGTACTGGATCACCGACGAGATAAAAGCCCTACGAAAAACGAGCAATGAGAAAAGGAGAACCGCGTAGCGATCAAGGACGCAGGAAGTTTGACTCGCCCCACTTCTACATCAACGGGCAAGACCTCGGCGTATGGCTTGACGACAAGTGGTCGTTCAAGAAGCACATCCAGGAGGCCGCCCAGAAAGCGAGCAGGGCTGGTGCGGCGCTCCAGCGGCTGATGCCGAATATCGGGGGACCCAAGGAAAAGAGGCGCGCACTTCTCAACACCGTCAGCACCTCTATCATGCTCTACGGTGCACCCGTGTGGGGAAAGAGAGTAGAGAAGACCATCATCGAGAAGAGGATGGGGCCTGTCCACCGGAGAGCGTCCCTGAGAAGTATCCGTGCCTACCGGACCGTGTCAGGACATGCCGCTTACGTATTGGCGAGTACACCGCCCATCCACTTGCTCGTCGCGGAGCTAGTGAGGATCTGGGACTGCCAGAAAGTGATCGGAGCCGAACGAGTACTCACTCCAACGATGAAGGAGATCATCCGCGACAACGAGAAGGAAACCACCCTTGAGCATTGGCAAACTGAGTGGGATTCGTCTTTCGCAAATGGCAGATGGATGCACCGGCTGATCCGTGACGTAGCCAAATGGACGGAACGCACCCACGGAGAGATAGATTACTGGACGACGCAAGCACTGAGTGACCACGGTTGCTTCGGTGCCTATCTGACCCGGTTCAAGAAGAGGACATCCCCAGCATGTCAGTCATGCGGGGACAACTGGGATGACGCTGAACACGCCGTGTTCACGTGCAACGACACACAAAGAGAGCGCGCCGAGTTAGATGGATGGCTGGGTGCTCAAAATCACACCTGAGAACCTCGTTCCGTACTTACTTCGCAACCAGGACACATGGGATAGAGTTACCGGATACATCAAGCTGGTGATGACCCGTAAGGAGGAGAAAGAGAGGGAGGTGAGGCGCCTCGATGCCGGTGAATTACAGTAAACCTGCCGATTCAAACAGAAGAGGTCCAAATGGTTCCAGGAGGAATATGATGGACTAGAGAGGGGAGGAAGAAGAGAGAAGATCGAAGAAAGAAGGAAGAAGAATGAAGAATGAAGAGATGGAAGAAGATCGAAGAAAGGGAAACAACACCTGCGAGTCGTGAGAAGAGAGACGCTCGATCCTGAGCGCGAGACGCCACCGGCCCTGAAGTAATGCTCACGCGGTGCTGGGGCCGGATTGGTAAGTTGGTGGATCTCTCCCTTGTCCAATGGCCGGCGCCAACGGAGAAGGAAGAGAGGGTTTACCCGATTCGGATGGCCGTATCGATGCGGATTCCAGCCCGGGACTGTTGGGGAGGTGCTGGCCAGCCGTGTTTGGCTGACCGGTGCCTCTCCTCCGTACGTCGCAGCGTATTCGCCCTACAACCACCTCAAAAAAAAAGAAAAGAGAGAGAGAGAGAGAGAGAGAGAGATGAGAGGTGCATGACACAGTTTTCTCTGATGAGATCATAGAACAAAATATAGCTCCATCAGCTCATATCTGACTCCCAACTCATTCCCAAGCCTCGAAATCATCGGCATCATCTTCAGCTGGTCAAAATACGAAGGAAAACATACTTGCATCCGCTACGCGACGAGTTCAAACCTTTGCCTACACTCAGCATACATCTCGAATGTGTAGAAAAAGGCTGCAAATGGCCGTACACCCTTCGGTCGGTTTTTTGAGTATCATCAAAAATCTTGGAGGTTTGGAACAATACTGACCATGGATTCGGTTTCTACGTCAAGAATTACATCGAAAACACATGTTCACATCTTTGAAACAGTCCGACTCAAAATTCACACTTTCCGGGCCCATTGAAGGAGCCACGGGCTTCGCGAATTGGGTACCTTGGACTTCTCAATTTTTTGGACCAGCTAGATCTCAGGTTTCACTGCATTGAATCAACCTTCTCGAGTGGTCATTTTGAAGGAGATTGAATCAACTATCGATTGAGATTACTTTGAGAGACGTATAAGAACGCGCATGCGCACAAGATGCAGATTCCTGAATCGAAATTTGCTTTGAAGAAGATTTTTTGCATTTTTGAATACGTTTCATCACCTAAAAAATCCTAGGAATACCTATTTTTGATGCAAAATGACCTGATGAACATAATGAAATGGTTTTCTAACGTTGTTATCGCCAAATTACGTGAGAAAATTGACTCTTTAGTTTCGAAGCATTTTCGGGGCCTAAATCCAGAAATCTCAGTATGCGGATATCTTTTTCCTGTTTGTCAAAGTTTCAAAAATATGTCAAAAAATTCTCGGATTAATTCGTTAAAATGCGATATGATAGAAGGAACATCGACTTTTAGCGTTTTTAGACGGTTTCTAGGGTGCCGTAGAGAACAAGGGCGACTTTGGGACCTACAAACCTTTGCTTTCCCCATAGTTCGGGGTTAGAAAGTGGGGCAAAATACTTTCGGGGCCATACCTGACAAGGTCCACTTTACCATGCTTAACCGCTGAGTCTCTTTACAGATTTGACTTTCGATAAGGCCCTAAAGGAAGCTTCGGCTCGAGAGAATGCCATGAAAAATGTGGCAAGTGTCCTGAAACTTTTCTCGTACAGAGATCGTTTTAAATGAGACGTTTTTGCCATCGGCAGTACGGAACGATACAGATCCGAAAACCACCAACCCAGCAGCAGGGAATACAGACGCACCTGCAATACTGAAGAATAACCAGAACGAGCGTGTAACAGGAAGAAGAGCGCAGCGGACGAATTTATCGAACAAGAAAACGACGACGAGCAGCAGACGCCCGACAGCGGTGACGGACAGTACTTCTACATGGGTGACAACCATTATGTGAATTCCCATGCGATTGATCATCCACATGATTTCCATCTCAATTCATTAATTCAGAAATTGCCCGGAAACAAGTTGAAATTTACGATTCGGACATTACTTGGGAATATGGCGAGAACCCAAATACAGTAGAGGCAGTCAATTTGAAACGCGAGGAAATTCCAGAAGATTCTGAAAAACTATTCTTCAAAGTATCGGTGCCAGAAATTGAGGGAGAGTTTCACCAAAAATTACATATATCCAGGATGTCAGATGTGATTGTAAATAGGCTTGGGCCATATGCATTGATATCATAACCCGAACATGAAAGAGAAATCGCACGCAAACTGAATATTTTAGTCAAAGCAAGACCGGAAGAACGGCCAGAACCGTCATTCACGGATACTGAAACAGATCTGAGCCCAAAGGTAGTCAAGGTTACAGTTGTCGATCCGAATACTAACATCAATTTTGGTAGCAGAGAACGTCGCACAAGATTATCTCATTTTGGGTTTTGGTACGCATGCGAGTAACACAGATACATTAATTTCGTGATACGACTGGTATCGTTCCTGAGTGGAATGATATTACACGACGAATTTTTGGAGTATCTCATGTGTGAATCGAGATTTTGGTTCGAGACTGCAGATTATACTGCAAATAGACCTGAGATCGATCGAAGGTAAAATGAAAAAGCATTCAAAAGTTACGTTACCACGTCATCATTTTCACTTGTTCGTTATGTTCATTTTCTTCTTTGTTCTACTTCTTTATGAATAACTCACAGTTCCCGGAGCTGTGGTAACAACTCTTTCCAAACTAGGTGTCTGAACTATTCTGTTCAAAAGGGGAAAACGGTCCAAACCTCGAGATGAGAAGGAATATTTTCGAAGATGGGACGAGAACAGATTGTAGAAAGACGAAGGAATTGTGGTATATGAATGAGGTCAATACTGAGTAAGTACAACGAACACGTTGTACTCACTCATCAGAATGGAGGAATACGGATCATGGAGTAACATTGTGAGGCCGACTGCATTGAGCCAACGACCGAGTGTCAGATTATTGCGCGCGGCAATCCAAGACAGTTGTACATACGTGGAAGTAATAAAGGTGATAGTATATGGACAATTTCATAACTCATTCAAGCTGAGCCTACTCCGGGTGCAAACACTACAGAGTCAATTCAGTTTTATGTGATATGTGAAACACGTTTTTTGCAATTGAATCGGATAGGACGACCAACATTATTCAATCTAGTGAACGGGTGCTCCCAAACAATCTTGTTCTATACGCTTGGGAAGTATTGAACAAATATGTTCGATGCGAACCTCTCCGATCCTATCCCCATAATCAGTATGTACGACGACTCATCAATCCATTTTTATACTTCCAGACTGCATTCAGACCCTGCGATCCGATCCGATCCTATCCGTTTCTATCCTCATGGCTGATATACACTACGGCGTATCAATCCGTTTCAGTTCTCACGATCTGAATTTGGACCTCGCGCTCAAATTTGATTCGATCCGCGTCTATCCTCATGACCGGCATGCACCGCGACTGATCAATCCAACTCAATGCCTGGAAACTGCATTCAGACCCTGCGCTTACATCCGATCTTATCCGCTCTTATCATCATCCTCGATACGCATTGCGACAAATCAATCCATTTCAATCCCCACAAACTATATTCAAACTCCATCGTTCGATCTGATCCTATCCGCTTTTCTCCTCATAACTGGCATGCAACACAATGAATCAGTTCGGTTCAATCCCCACAAACTGCATTCCGACCCCACGATTCAATCCAATCCCATTCACTTCAATCCTCATGACCGGCATGTACTACGATCAGTTTATCCAGTTCAATCCTCACAAACTGCATTCAGGCCCCACAATTCAATCCGATCCTATCCGCGTCTATCATCATATCTGATATGTCACGAATCAATCCGTTTCAATCCCCAAAGACTGTATTCAGATGAATGAAGGTCAGCATGGGTTGACGGTAAGTGCTACAGCTCCAAGAATGAGCGCTGCATCGGAAATTTTTCCGACCGAAGGTGTTCATGATCCTAGCAAAAATGTGTTTATATCCTTGTTCTTGACTTTGAAGGTGAAAATGACCTCCAAGGTCGGAAACAAGGTCATTGGGTTGTGACGAGGTAAATCGCCACACGCGCTAGAATCATATAATGAGCCATAAGCAGCCGAAAAGTAGGAAGAGCGCGAAGAGAGAGAGAAAAAAAAAAGATCAGCTGTCATCACCGGCGCCGTCGTCGTCGTCGTCGTTGATGGTCAGCTTGGCGCGAGCCGTGAAGACGAGAAGTCGCGATCCGACGGGAGACGTAAATATCCGCGCGCGAGAATGTGTGCGTGCGTGAGTGTATATTGCGACCGGCCCCGGTCGTCGGTCATGTGCGAGATGTGAAGAGTGTGCCCCAGGTGGGCAGCGTAGCCGAGGAGCCGATCCAGCCGAGCCCTGGTCAACGAGATACGTAGCGCAACGTATACGGGAATATGTCGGTGAGGATGCGAGGCCCCGGCCCGGGTTATATGCGGTATGGTGAGTCTCTCTCCCTTCAGAGCGTTCTCTCTCTCGCGCGTTAGGTAGAATTATAATTGATGCGTAATAAACGCGTAACATTTCTATGTCTTTTGTACGAATATCTTTCTTATGTGTTTTACGTTGATAAATTATCGAAGATCACGGAGTAGTGATCCACAGTTAATACAAAATTCTAGTGTCTGAGTTGAGTCATTTAGTTAAGGTGAACGGACATCCTATATACAAGCACATTCCCCGAGTATATGATCAGGTAATACCATATACACTTAGTATATGATGTTTATGATGAGGTAAGTTCGATGGGCTCACTACCCCTTATCGCATTGGCGCCCAACGTTTATTTAATTATTGTACTTTGAAATTTTATGTAACGCGTTTCGCGCGCGAATTTTGGAGCAATAGCTCAATTTCATTCGAAAAAAGCGTACAAGGAATGAAAAGGAGTGCAGTAATTAAAAATCCGACCCAAAATCGAGCCTAAAAATTTTAAAATGAGCGAAGTAGTCAATTTTCAGTAAAAATCGTTAGAATTTTTGAATATAAGTAAAAATTTGAGAGACATGAAATCGATAGAAAGCGCGCCAAGGCCAAGCTGAGCCGGCAAAAGTTAGAGTCAAGTACCTCACGCGTAAACATAAGATCGCGCGATGCGTATATAGATATAGCAAGCTCCATAGGCGTCAACACAAGTCGATGGCAGTTTTTTTATTAGTGAGAATGAAATTTGTTTGAATTTTCAACAGCCGGATAGAGGCGTGTCAAGGTTAGCAGGCATATAGAAATAAATACAGATATAGATTTAGCATTTAAATTTTGCCTCGACCAGTTTTCACGCTTGCGTCTGACCAATTTTTAATGATATGAGAATATGATATGAGAATATTTTTCATGAGAGAATAATGAATAATTGCGTGATTCTCACACGCGTGATATTGAAGTGATGAATTTTTTAAGAGAGTAGACATTTCTGATTTCTGGCCCGTCTGAATTTTAAGAAGTGAAAAATATTTTTTTGGTGACAAAATGGCGGGAGCTCACATGGATAGCCACATAGTGGACGATTTCATCAATAATATTGATGAAGAATCATTAGATGAGGCTTTTGGTGAACTCTTGCTCTCGCGTGAAGGAACATTTAGGGCGCGAATAGAACGGTTGCGTAGACGCGTTCGCGGCGAATATAACGAGACAGATTTCGATCAATATTTGTTGATGGATCTAGCTGAATTAGAAGTCGCGCGGATGGAGGCTTTGCCGAGATTCTTACGCAAGACCACACAGACAGCTCATGATAGGCGTTCAATCCTCAATAGATATGAGGAGGACGATATTTTTGCGAATAATATAAATGATGAAAATGTGACTAGGCGCAATCACCGAGTGCGAAGAAGCTCATTACGCGATGAATTAGCGGATGTGCAAGCGGATGCACAACGGCGATCAGCGTTAGTCCAAAATGACGCGCGCCCGGAAATTCAAAAAGCTAACGAACCGCCAATTAAATTTATTACGTTGCGAGATGAAAATGGCAGGTTATATGAAATTCCTATGCAGATCGCGGATAGTTGGAAAAATTCGCCAGACCGCGAAAATGCTGAAAATCAAATCATCCGTGAGAATATTTTAGATCAGACGGTGCGTTTTCAAAATAGTGCGAGATCGAGCGTGTCAATACAATCGAATACCCAACGACAAGCGAAAGAGCCAAGCACTGAGCCACACAGTAACACGCACACAACGACAGATTCGGACGGACCCAAAAGGCGTAGTCAAATTTTACGCGAGCAATTGCAGCAAGCATTATTAGAAGAGGAATATGAATCGTGCGGTGTTAGAAATAATTCGTATAAGGGTAATGAAATGGGGCAAATCGAGGACGATGAGGGAATTTCTTCTAGCGATAGTGAGAATGAAAATTCTCAGAACCAAGGGGAAAATCTGAGACCCTCTTTGCCAAGACTCAGCGGCCATTCGCGCGTGAGTTGGGCAGCGGACGTAAATCAGGCACCGCAGCCGAATAACACGCAACAAACACAAGCAGCGCGTTCAGATTTTCACGCACATACACAAAATAGAAACGATAGAAATACAGCTGAGACGAGAGATCTCACGCGTACAGTAAAATCATGGAATCTTAGATCTTCAGGTTCAGCAAACCAGAGTTTAGAAGAATTTTTGATTAAAGTCAATGAACACAGAATGGTGGCAGGCATGTCCGAGAATGATATTTTACGTGCAGTAGCGGTGCTGTTGAGCGGCCCAGCGTTAAATTTGTATCGGTTACGCGGTAGTAGCTGGAATTCTTGGAAAGATGCGGTCACTCGTTTTCGCGCGCATTACCAGGACGAAAAATATTCTGAACGGTTGGGAGACGAAGCACGCGCACGATTACAGAAAGACGATGAGCCAGTTTACGAATACATCACAGCGATGCGTCTAATTTTTAACAGAATGCCGGAACCTCCACCCGAATCGAAACAGGTTGAACGTATTTACTATAATATGAGAAAAGATTTTCACCCTTTGATGCATCGATATTTGCACGCGGGTATTGAGAAATTTTCCAGACAAGCTACCGAGCTTGGAAAAGCTTTTGATGCGGGCAAAAATCAGGCACTCGTTCAGAGTAATCAGAAAGAGGATGAAAAATCGAGTTCGCAAAAGCCCAAAAATTCGAATCAAAATTCAAAAGAGACTCAAATTTCCAGTCAAGAGAAAAAGAAGAAATCGGAATCTGAAGAAGAGACGATAGATTTAGCAACCGTCGAAGTAACAACTATGGCAGACGTTGCAAAATTAATGAACATTCAAATTCAGAAATCACGAGAAGAACTCTTACCGAAGCCGAACGGTCAAAACGCGAATCAGGTCAATAGCGCGCAAAATTCAAATCAAAGTACGGGCAAGGTCGAAATAGAAGTCGACGTAGAGACCGAGGCGATTGGGGAGGTAATAATAACAACAATAGCAACGGTGGCAATGGCCAGCAGCAGGGTGCTCAAGCAGGGCCACCACTCCAAAATTTCCAAAATACCTATCCTCAGCAGCAAAATTTTCAGACGCGTGAATTTTACGCGAATAACAACGGTCAAAATCAAAGTCAAAATAATCAGTATCAGAATCAGAGTAGAGGTTACAATGGCAATGATAATGATAATTACCAAAATAATTATTCAAGAGGAGGTTATAGAGGAATTCGAGGAGGTGGCTATCGCGGGGGTTATCGCGGTAGAGGTTATGGTGGTTATCATAATAATGGTTATTATGATAGTTACCAGAACCAGGGCCAACCACTACCAATACAACAACAGAATGCGCCGGTTAATGCAGTAAATTTACAAGAAAACGCGTCCGCGACGAAACTATCCGTCGATGCGGGAAACGCGAAGCCAGCGGCGTAAATGAGACCATTACGTTAGCTACGTCCGAACAGGTCTCAAAAGTTTGCGAAGCCAGTCAATCACAATCTCAGGAAACTGCGAATACTTTTCAAGTTGATGCGACCAGGATTTTCAAAGTTCCTGATACGACAAAACCGACAGATTATCCTCGATATTGGATCAACGTAAGAATTGGTCCAATAGAATTGAGAGGATTATTAGATCCGGGAGCCGCACGGTCCGTGATAGGCAGAAAGTATCGAGACATCGCAGGGCAAATTGGTATTACGCTCCAACCCTCTAATTTTTTGTACGCTCAAATGGCGAATGGAGAATCAGAAGAGGTAGCTGGGGAATTGATCACTCCCCTGGAGATAGCTGGGATAAGCAAAAATATGCCGATTCTTAGCGTGCCATTATTACCTGTAGATCTCATTTTAGGACTTGAATTCATCCGTTTCTTTGGGATGCACATATTAGGTGATAGTGACGAATATACATTCGCAGACCTTAAGGACAAGCAAAAATTTGCATTTGAATTATTTTCAATCGAAGCACCAAGTCAAGTGAATTTAGAGTCTGAAATTCCAACATCATCGGAAGGAAAAATTGAGTCAAAATCTGAAGCGTCAAGAAACGCGCAAGAGCCACAATCGAGAGGTGAAGGTTTGAAAAAATTGAGTGATTATGTAGCTCACAGACTGAAAAGAGTTTTAGATAAATGTTTACCTCACCAGGATAAAAATGAGAAATTTTCGAAAGCAACTGATTTAATCGAATACGAGATTCGACTCTTGGAAAGTGCACGTCCAGTAAAGCAAAGATATTTTCCGTAGTCAGATGAAATGGAGAAAACAATGCATGCAGAATTTCAAAAATTATACGACGCAGACGTAGTTGAAAAATCAAACAGTCCTTGGAATAACCCAGCATTTTTAGTTGAAAAAGCTAACGGGGGGCATAGATTGGTAGTAGATTTACGAGTAGTCAATTCATTCGCCGAAAAAGATGCGTATCCGACACCGTATATGGACACTATTTTAAGAAAATTAAAGAACGCGAAATATATAACTACGCTGGACTTATCCATGGCCTACCATCAGATAAAGCTTAAAAAGATTTCGAGAAATATTTGCGCATTCACAGTTCCCGATAGAGGGCACTGGCAATTCAAAAGATTACCTATAGGCTTAGCTAACGCTGGAGCCTGCTTTGAAAGATTAATTGATTCAATTATCGGAGACCCAGAGCCTTTCGCGTACGGGTATTTAGACGACATTGTCCTGGTGACGGAGACGTTTGAACTGCATTTAGAGCTACTAGAGAAATTATTAAACAGAATCGTGGGGGCAGGTCTAACGATTAATAGAGAAAAGAGTAAATTTTGTCGCCAAGAAGTCAAATTTTTAGGATACATAGTGGACGAGCACGGTTTAAGAGTCGATCCCGCGAAAACAGAAGCAATAAAAAATTATCCGAGGCCTAAAAATGTCAAACAAGTGAAGAGATTTACAGGTATGACATCATGGCACAGTGAATTCATTAGAAATTATGCGACGATTGTAGAGCCAATAAATCGTTTATTGAGAAAAGACGCGAAATTTGAGTGGAAAGAGGACCAGGAAGAAGCATTTCGTACGCTAAAAGAAGCATTATTATCTGCACCCGTGCTCAGTGGCCAGTTCCAGACGCTGAATGGTTCTTGCATACTGATGCATCAGACACTGGGATAGGATCTATGCTTACACGGAAGGTTGATGGCAAACAACGCGTAGTTTGTTACGTGAGTCGATCACTTTCAAAACAAGAAAGAGTCTGGTCAGTAACAGAACGAGAATGTCTGGCTATAAAATGGAGTATTGAAAAATTTAGGCCGTATATTGAAGGGGAAGAATTTACTGTTGTAACAGACCACAGCGCGCTACAGTGGCTGTTCAACAAGAAAAATCCAGTAAGACGCGTAGGCAGATGGGCCCATGACCTCGCGAGTTATTCGTTCCGCGTGATCCACCGCAAGGGAACGCTTAATGTTGTCCCTGATGCGCTCTCAAGAATGTTTGAAGACGAGACGATGAATATCGGTTCAGTTGGAGTTCTTGAAAAAACATCAGATAAGTGGTACAACAAAAGATTCTTTCAAATTCTGAAACATCCAAAAAGATACAGAGATTGGAAAATTATGGATGGTAGAATTTATAAATATAGGCCAGATCACGAATTAAATGAAATAATTGATGATTTAGATGCATGGAGATTGATAGATCCAGAAGAAAACCGCGTAAAAATAATTAAAGAAAGCCATGACGAGCCATCAACCGGTCATATGGGCAAAGAAAAAACGTATAGAAAGGTCGCGCAGTCATACTATTGGCCCGGTATTTACCTAGACGTCGCGAATTACGTGAAAAATTGCGATAGTTGCGCGTTATATAAGGTAGATCAACGCGGTCAGATAGGTATGATGGGCACGCGCACAGTCGACAGACCGATGAAAATTATTGCAATGGATTTAATGGGACCATTCCCAAAATCGAGAGAACAATTTGAATATTTACTCATTTTCGAGTGTGTTTTTAGTCGCTATATAGTCTGCGTGCCACTACGTAAAAAGACTGGTCAAGTGGTTCAGAATGCACTTGAAAATGTATTATGTACACATTATGGTACACCGGAAATTCTGATTAGCGATAATGGGTTAGAGTTCAAAAACGAATTGATGAATAAATTCTGCGAGGGGAACGGTATGGAGCATGAATTCACCCCTAGTTTCCATCCCCAAGCGAATCCAGTTGAGAGAGTAAATAAAGATATTAAGACCATGATAGCAATATTTGCTGATAACCACAAAGAATGGAATAAGCATATTCAACAATTTCAATTCTGCCACAACTCGAATTTTTCAAGTTCGACCGGAAAATCACCAGCGTTTATGATTTATGGACGCGAAATTAAAGCACCAAAATTATGGAGAAGACGCGTGGAAATATTCGGGAAAAGCTTGAAAAATTTCATGAAAAACGGTAGTCAAACCGGATTAATAGAGTCATTAAAAGATTTAGACGGAGCAGAAATTAGTTCAGAATCGAATTCAGAGAATAAAGTAGAAACCGACTCAGAAAATCAGAATCCAAGTCAAGCGAATGAGCGCTCGCGAGTCGAGGAGCCCGAGAAATTTACTATTCAACACGAAAAGCTCAATTCAGATTTGATTGTTTCTCAAGAATCAGTAAAAAATTGGTCAGATCGTATGAATAAGTCACCCGAGGTACACGACTCTACTATAAATAAGATTGAAAAAGCGAGCGAAAAGCAAAAATTGAATTATAATGTATCAAAGCGTGATATTAGATTTAAGATAGGTGATAAAGTATTGAAGAAGAATCGACCATTATCATCGGCAGAGAAGAATTTCACAGCGAAGCTGGCAGAGAAATTTTCAGGACCATTCGAAATTAGCAGGCAATTAGGAGGAAATGTCTACGTGTTATCAAAGGATGGAGCTGAGTTACAAGCATCTGTCCACGCCAAAGATTTGAAATATGCAAGCGTTGCATCAAATCAGAAGTCAAAAAGTAATCTGCCCAGGCAAGCGGTAAATCAACAGCAGACAGAGGAATTGGTGCCGTCGGACAGCAGCGAGTCTCCCCGCCCCGCAGCAGTGGCACGCGCCCGGAAGAATAGCCGGCAGAAGCCGCGAGGAGCTGCAGGTGAGCAGACCACGCGCGAGACCGATCGACAGCCCACGCGCTCGAGAGGCCCAATAACGAGATCTAAATCGAAAGCTACAAGTGACTAGAGGTGTTATAAAAAAAAAAGATAAGTGACTAGAGTGTATATAAAAACTAAGTGACTAGAGTGAAGATTAAAACGAAGTGATTAATCCTAAGACTTAAAATTAGTGACTAGAAAAAGTGAAAGACTAGAAGAGTGACTAAAAATGGGACCTATAAAAGAGGCAGTGTTAAAGTGGCTCGAAAAAGACAGTGATAATAAAGTAGAAGATGTAAATAATGGCTCTAATACGCGCGTGAATAACAGTGTGGTACAGGACAGAAACAGTGTAAATAGTGTAGGTAGTGTGGAGGTGAATGTGCCTTTGGACGCTCAAAACCCCATAGTAAATGAGGTAATAGTGCCAGCACAAAATAACCCCGATGTACCCGCAATCGTTCCACCAGTGCGTCAAGAGCAAGAAGAAATTAGTGCAGATGACATCGCTGAATTCCATGCACGTCGCCGAGTGCGGGAAAAATCAGCTTTGATGCAGAATTTGAGAGCCATAGCACAGCCATGGAAAGAAGAAGATAGGCGCCGTCGCGAAGCTGAATCGCGAGCGGTTGCAACAATAACAACAACACCGACGCCCGAATTCCTCGAAGAGCAGCAGCTCGTGAGAAAAGCGCGCGCTGATGCTCATGCAGCAACTTGTGTGGCTGAGCTAAATGGTGCCGTTGGAAATGCACGTTTGGGTTTGGAAGTGCAATGCAGTGTTGCTCTTCAAGAACGTCAACGTGCACATTTTTTGCAGTTGCGGGAACGAGAATTTGAAAGGCGGATGAATTATGAAAGGCAAGAAGTACAAGAGAGATTTGCGGTGGATTTGCCACGCGCCATACAAAACGCAGAGCAGCTACATTTATCGTTGCAGTATCGTGAAGATATGTTGCAAGCCTGAGAAGAAGCGGTGATGCAGCGTGAGGCGGACATCCACGCGCGAGAATACCATATACAACGATCAGCTGATCGTTGAGCGGCAGAAGGCCGTGCTTTAGCGAGGAGATTACGAGAGGAGCGAACACGCGCAAGACACCAGCAGCGTGGTCCGCCCCCTCCTGTACATAATCATCGGCGTCGTATATCTGTAGATGTGCAGATTGATTTTGACTTTTACGCGCCAGAACAGCAATTACAAAACCAAGTAATTATTGAAGAGGTAGAAGATGGACCACCACTGCCGGATAATGAGCCTCAGGGGCCTCAGCAGCAGCAAATTCAAGAAAATCTACAACCAAGTATTGAGCCGCCGCCGCCGCAACAAGTGGTAAATAGAGCGTGGAGTCCGATCAGAGGCTATCGCACAAGAGCTGAGCGTCAAGCACGCGGTTATGTAACACAGGAAGAGCGAGTGAGGCGAGCGCAGGAGGTGAATGATTATTTCAGTATCAGAAAGAAAGAGCAAAGAAGATTGAATAAGGCGTGGGCGGATGAACATTTTCTGCCAGGAGAACGTGATTTGGAGTAGTGAGCAGCAGTAGCAGTGTCAACATCAATAGCAGTCATCTATAGGAAGAATAGCGTATTGTACTATTTTAATCTATTAGTTTGAACATGCAAGCATTTCTTGCGTCTAAAAAGAAGCGCTTATTTGTCTATTTTGAGAAGAGAAACTTATTACTATTTTATTATTATTATTATTATTATTTTGCAGCAGTGAAATATAAAGTCGTGAGATTGATGAAAATTTAGTCATTAAGCTGCGTGATTATTGAGGAAAAAGTTAGTTTTGAACATAGATTTTGTGTAGATTCACTTAGTTTACGCGCGAAGCAGAGTATTTTTTTTCCGTTTTGAAGTTATATTAAGTCAGTTCGTTTCATAAAGATTCAAGCGCGAGTATTTTCAGTTATTCCACGGGGCTCAAAACTTAGCGGGGGGCTCTGTGACGAGGTAAATCGCCACACGCGCTAGGATCATATAATGAGCCATAAGCAGCCGAAAAGTAGAAAGAGCGCGAAGAGAGAGAGAAAAAAGAAAGATCAGCTGTCATCACCGGCGCCGTCGTCGTCGTCGTCGTTGATGGTCAGCTTGGCGCGAGCCGTGAAGACGAGAAGTCGCGATCCGACGGGCGACGTAAATATCCGCGCGCGAGAATGTGTGCGTGCGTGAGTGTATATTGCGACCGGCCCCGGTCGTCGGCCATGTGCGAGATGTGAAGAGTGTGCCCCAGGTGTGCAGCGTAGCCGAGGAGCCGATCCAGCCGAGCCCTGGTCAACGAGATACGTAGCGCAACGTATACGGGGATATGTCGGTTAGGATGCGAGGCCCCGGCCCGGGTTATATGCGGTATGGTGAGTCTCTCTCCCTTCAGAGCGTTCTCTCTCTCGCGCGTTAAGTAGAATTATAATTGATGCGTAATAAACGCGTAATATTTCTATGTTTTTTGTACGAATATCTTTCTTATGTAATTTATTAATTATCGAAGATCACGGAGTAGTGATCCACAGTTAATACAAAATCCTAGTGTCTGAGTTGAGTCATTCATTTAAAGTGAACGGACATCCTATATACAAGCACATTCCCCAAGTATATGATCAGGTAATACCATATACACTTAGTATATGATGTTCATTTTAGGGTAAGTTCGATGGGCTCACTACCCCCTATCGCAGGGTCTTTTTTACTGTGATCGTGAACGACTTTTATCCCAAAAATTCTTCGATAAAATACTCACTCATGGAGTTAAAGTGGTCACCGTCAACCCGTACTGCCCCTCATCTATCTCGCCAAGGTCGAGTCGTGTCAAAAAAAATTTCGAACAAGAGTTTTATCATTCTTCATGTTCTTTCAGGATTCGAGGTCAAAAGTAGGCGTTTTCATCTAAAAAAATCCATTTGACCTCCAAATGACCTTGGAAATGACCTTCAAGATAAAGAACAAGGCCACTATGGGATGTCTCCCTCGAAATAAGGGGACACGTGTTCCGGGGTTTTTCCCGATTCCCAACCATTTCTGAAAAAACGGAGGGGTACTTGCTTTTCGGATACCCTGTACGTATGTGTAGTTGTGTATTGTGTGCCCAAGCGCAACCCAAGATATCTACATGTATAAGGGGGAGATCCAACGCGAGGGAGAGATCCGATGCTTGTTTTGATTTCTAGGCCATTCAGACCAATTCTTTCATTTCCAGGCACATCTTGACCTTCCAATTGTTAAGTGTTTGTATCCATTAGGGCTGGTCATTGGCAGTACCTACAAGAACAGACGATAATAATCAACACCAAGAATACCATCGAGCACTAGCCTTCAGAATCCATTAGCGCACTGACCTCTGTAACTACTTAACAGCGCACCGGTTTTTCTATTTAATCAACGCTGGCCTCCGGAATCCGTTTGCGCGCCACTTGGCAACGTGGCAGTCTTATTCAATTGGCGCTAGCTTTCAGAATCCATTTAGTAGTGCGCTAGTTTTTCTATTCAATGAGCGCTAGCCTTCAGAATCCATTAGTGCACTGACCTCTGTAACCGCTTAACAGCGCACCAGTTTTCATGTTCAATTGACGCTGGCCTCCAGAATCCATTTGCGCGCCACTTGGCAGCGCGCCAGTTTTATTCAATTAGCACTAGCCTTTAGAATACGTTTGTGCGACGACTCCTGAACTACTTAGCAGCATACCGTTCTCATACTCAGTTAGCCTCCGGAATCAATTTGCGTGCCAGCCCTGAACCACTTAACGAGTGCACAAGTTATTCCATTCAATTAGCACTGACCTACGATAGCTCTTACCACGCCGGCTCTTCTATTTCCATCAAAACCGACCTCTAAAAACCACTCAGCAGTGCACCAGTTTCTTCATTCAGTTAGCGTTGGCCTTCTGAAGTATCTAGTGCCTTCAACAACAAGCAATGGAAACAGGAAACACTTAGCGCGCCCACAACAACAACGATGAAAATAGGAAGCTCTCAACGGTATTCTGTACCACTTATCAGTGCTCGAGCCATACGACTGATTCCAGACTGACCATGAGCACCCCACCATTCAAGATTATATATAAAGGGGCTACTCCGGCACGAGGACTTCACTTGATCGCCAGATTCCAACCACTTTACTTCTTATCTGACCGTATCTAATTTGTACAAAGAACATAATACAATTGCACTTCTACGAGAATCACCATCCTCTTAATTTCTCCACGTATCACTTCCAAGCTCCAAGCGTCTTTACGCTCATTTCCTGCCACGAACTCAGCCACTCGCCACTTGTGCCCTACTTTCACTACTCAAGCGAAATTCAAATTCAACATCGCGTTGGTTCGCCACTAGTGGCGCCTTGCTCCAATTATTCAGAGGCTGGTACATAACAATCTCACCACTATAGCATAAAGATGAATAGAGAGAGAGAGAGAGAGAGATTGATTGATTGATTGATATGAATTTTATTGAAGACGGGGGGTAGAGACCCCATTCGCCCAATTAAGAAGTATACATAGCAAGAAATGAAGATTTATCAAACTAATAATATGCAAATAATATATGATGAAAGGTATAGGTATTCCTATTATAATATATACAAGTAGAATCAACAATAAGCTGGAGAGCTCTCAATCTGCAGTAGAATTAGGTTGGCTGTGAGGGCTGATTTGAAATAGCGAGGAGGGATGAAGGAGTAGCTTCAAGCCCTTCGAGCAAGGCACGCTCGTACCACTCATTGCGATCACGATCTCGTAGAAAATTCAGTAGAGTATCCTTGAGGTTGTCCAAGCTTGCTTCAAAGTCAAGGTACGGGAGCTTATTGAGGAGATGCAAGGCACGGATGGTGAATGATTGGTTGAGGACTTCAGTGCGTGGGGATCGGTAGGTAAAGGACGCTCTGTTGTTCCTTTCCGACTGGCGGAGGGTAGGGTTGTCTATAGCCAGAGGAAACTTAGTCCTGAGAAACTTTCGCTGATTGTATTCAATCACGGCAACAGCAAGTGAGCCGAGGAGATACTCTCTATGGCTTCCAGCAGAGAGCCAGCCGAGACTCAGGTGGTAGGGTGTAACATTGGCTTGCCGAGGGATATTGCCATAGATGAATCTGATGCACGCATTGTGCAAGCGGTGGAGCTTCAGATCTTGTTCTTCATTCAGTCCTGTGAGCAAGGCCCAGCCATAGTCGAAGTATGGCAAAACTGAGCTTTTAACAAGTTGCTGCCTAAGTGGACGAGCCAAGCTGCGAGCAGCGATTCTGGGAGAATAGAGGGATCCATGGACACGCTGGCTCACTTGATTGATTTGTTTGCTCCAATCAAGTGACCGGTCGATGAACATTCCGAGACTCTTGATCTGATTTGAAAAGGGTATAGCGGTGCCCATGACTTGGACCTACGGCAGTTGACTGAAATTTATGTCTTTGAGGTAGAGCTTGCTGCCTAGGATCATAACAGATGTTCTTGAGGTATTCAGTTTGAGCTCGTTTTCTGAGGCCCACTTGGCAACTGCTTGAGCATCCAACGAAATCAGTGCAATATGGTCAAGGAGCTCTTTGGGGAGGCAATGGAGATATATGCTTGAGTCATCGGCAAATATGGCACAGTTGGTATGCGTTAGTGCCTCAGGAAGATCATTAATGGAGATAAGGAAGAGCAAGGGGCCGAGAACACTGCCTTGGGGCACGCCAGTTACGATGGGGAGCCATGACTCATGCATGCCATCAGCAAAGCGAACTGCTCGACGACGTTCGCTGAGGTAGCTAGCGAACCAACGGATAACACGATCACTGCATCCTATTTTTCTAAGCTTAAGCAGAAGTTTTGCATGGGGCAGTGTATCAAACGCTTTTGAAAAGTCAGAAGAAATCAATATCGTTAGCATTCGTTTGTCGATAGCGTGCCGAGTATCCTCTAAAACTCCAAGAAGGGCTGATTGAGTGGAATGGTGGGATCTGAAGCCAGATTGTCTCTCGTGGAGCTGGTTGGAGGCTGAAAGATGATCTGAAAGCTGCTTGTGGACAATTCGTTCTAAGACTTTCGAAAGCTCGGAAAGTTGTGCGATGGGTCGCGTATCAGAAGGCGTCTTAGGGGCGGATACTTCCGGGAGAGGAATGATTGATGCTTGTTTCCAGGTGGTCGGAAAATAACCTGTTGAAAGAGAGCCATTGATCACGCTAGTCAGCTGAGTTTGTATTGCTGGAAACGCTAGTTCAGCCATAGAGGACGAGATTTCGTCTGCACCCATACCTATTGATTTGCTATCAAAAAAAGCTTTGGTGACATCAGACTCACTAACTGGAGTGAAGTCAAATGTTGGAATGGTTGTTGGCAAAGGTATGGAGCAGATGCGATCAACTTCTGAGAGAGAGAGAGAGCTGACTTACACGTCACAGAAAGGCGCTCGGGGGGATTCAAAGGGACCGATGCATCATGGTTTTTAGCTCCTACCCGATGCGCTCTCACTATTTCGGGATATGTGAAGGGCCGAGCGCCGACTTCTTCTCGGTATGCGGATAACCCGTACATGCACCATAGAAATACAACGGATAGAGGCGAGGAGCGACCGATCTGTCTGCCAGTGGCTGCGTGAGAGGTTTAGAAAGAGACGCACGACCGAGTAACATGGATGGGTAGGGAGAGGAGTCTGAGAGGTGGAGGCGACGATGGTGTGAGTGTATATGCGTGAGAGACCCGCGATCGTGGCTCGAAGGCCAGCGAGGATTGCAGACGACACACGTCTAAGCTTGTTTGCTCCGAAATTCGTTTGCCATGTGGCGGCCACGCCGCGATCGTCGAGGGTTCCTTTCCATGATTTTTATCATGATAATAACTGCAGCATAGCGACGAACGTGCGGTAGGTGTGACGTACGAGGAAAGATGGTGGGTCATTGCGTCGTATGTGAGAAGCAAGCTGCTTGCAATGAATCTTTGCGGAGCTACCACAAGTAAGTGTAGACTTACCATTGTTTTTTGCCATATTAACCAACTTTGTGAAGCACTCATTTTTTGATGAAAATTCGGGGCGTCACAGACACATGGGCGTTTCTCTGGAACTTTTACACCTGCTGGAATACAGCTATGGATAATGATATAAGGAAACAATCAAATTTATCGGTCCCGATCGAGGTGAAAATATCATTATCCGAGTCTCAAAATGATATATGTTCGGCCTCTGTATGATCAGAAGAAGTTGATTCATTCTAGCTGACTCAAAGAGAGAAAATGAGGGGAAGATCTTGTGGGAATACTTGGTACTCTCGGGCGGTCTCACGGATATTCTGGTGATGCCGCGCAACTTTTTGGGTTGATTCAAACTGCATTTGGTGAGTGGTATATTAAAGAAGATTGGCCCAAAAGCGCGATGATGTGCTACCAATTCAGCCAAAACTGTATGACTTTGAAAATTGGGAATAAAAAATCAATCATGTCTCGTTCAACTCAAAGATGATTACGCCAAGCTCCTGCCGTGACTCTGAACGCAATTTTTGGAATGCACATCTGAAGGAGATGTAATTGCGAAGATTTTGCGACAAAACTCGTGTTTGTGCGGTATTTCTGTCTAGATTACGGCCGTTTTGAAGTGAAATAGAAAGAACGTGACTCATGAAAAAAATTCAGTTTTTCTCATTCCACATTGGCGAATCGAGCTCTATGTTGATAAAACCAATTGTGACCGGATATCCTGACCTTACGAAGCCGCAAAAAGCCCGAGGTGTTCGTTGAAAGTGTCAATCTTGCCAAATAATTGCTTAGGAAATTCTGGAAAATCGGCGAAAAACAACTTTGAGTTCGACTTATTAACGTGATTTTGTCGATGTCACTCACTCTATATGAGTTCCAATAGTGGATTTGTAACTTTCAATACTACACAAATATGTGAGAAAGAGGTCCCAGGTGTGCGTTGAGCGGTTTTCATTTTTCATTTCTCATCGATTTTCAGCAAAGTGCAAAAGTTCCAGAGAAACGCTTACATATCCATGCATAGCTTTTATCTAGCAATCCGTCATTCAGTTGTCGACACGCTGTGCATTGATAATTAAAATATACTTGTGAGGCTAATTATGTGAGGTTAACCTATAGGGGTAGCACAAAATTTCTGAAACATGAGAATCCATATAGCTGAATAATGATTTCTTGGTTATAATTGACAAAGTTCAGCAGATGCAAAGCGTACGCAAAACTAATGTCAACGTAATGTTTTCCATCCAAATCCTATAAATTGATCTACAGACTCCTTTTGAACGGAATTTGAATATTCAGTCCCAGGGTTTGTAACTAAATAGATTTTGAATTTAGTTGAATTTCGTTATCTTGAGGTTTTCATCCGAATTCAACCTGGAAACCCATCTTATCTTTTTTTTTTCATCAATCATGAGGATTATGATCGCCATAACCACTCGACTCAGACAGAAAATGGTCCTCAACGAAATTCAATGAAATTGAAGATTGATTCCGTTACAAACCCTGTTCAGACCTGAATGAATCAATTCCAATTTATATGATTTTAAGTGCCTGAAATGCAATTTTTCTCACTCTTCCTTCTCATGCCCATAATTTGAAATATATTCTATCTGATTATTTCTCAGATTGGTGAGTTCAATGGTTATCATTTTTTATGTCGAGATTTGACAGATGAGTTCATATATTTTTTGATAATCTGAATAATCATTGAACAATTTTTTACATAGGTTTCCAAGCAAACATGAGCCGAGACAAGCATGGCTAAAAGTTTTGAATCATTCCAAGTGTAGCAGCCACAGTAAAATATGCAGTGATCATTCCGACCCTCCATGTTTCCATGACACCGGAGGTTATACAACCCGAAAACGATTGAAAACCAACGCAGTCCCAAGAATTTGTATAACCGTTGGAGATTCTGTTCCTAACCTATGTGAAATGAACAAAGATGTTTCTGGTAAGTTAATCTTGTGCTCCACAGTCTATGGTGAATTCATTCTTCATATTCGTTCATGACTGATTATGGTTCAACAATTCAGATGATAATGCCGCAAGTGGTGGGAAAATTGTCAGTTCGAATGAAAATTCTTCTGAGCCCACATCAGAATCAACATCTGTGAATGTCAGTAGGGAAAGTGTACTGGATGATGAGAATTGTCTCATGGAGGATAACGAGAGTAGCTCGATGGGTTCAGTGACCTCAGTGACTGACAAGGGGGACCCACGAAGTGCGGGTCACCAAATCTCACCAAACTTTTTTTCACAGTCTCGTACCACCCAGAATATGGGGAACCCAGAGTAACTCCGTCAAATGGGCTCTCTGTTCAGAGCTACTAGTAAAAATGTTAGCATTGCCAGTATATCTATATATATATATATATATATATATATATATCACTTTTTGAAATGGGCCTATATGGGCAATGTTAATCTCAGTGGCTGTATCTTTGGACAGAGGGCCCATTGGACGAAGTTACTCTGGATTCTTCATATCCTATGTGGCACAAGACTGTGAAAAAAGTCTGGTCAGCTTTGGTGACCCGCAATTCGTGGGTCCTCCTTGTGAGTCTTCCGCGGGAAGAGGAAATATTAATACATTATCTCGGGAGAAGAACCTCAAAAGGTAGCTGAACCATTCCTCGCAAATTTTCAGACTGACAATATTCAATAACCCCTTTATTTATTTTCCATCCCAGTCATATATAATTATTGAAGTTTTCCATCATTGCGTAATTTTTAGGGAACTTGTTGAGGAAGATTTTCCATCACTTGTTAATTCTGACACTGGAAATGATGGAACTGATAACAATGGTACCAACACGGAACAATTTGTGGACTCGAATGATGGTGGAGATAACCGTAAACGGTAAAAGTCATAACTGAACTAAATAAGGACCAGACTATGAGTATTACATAATCAGACATAGAATATTCAATTTTTCCCATCTTTTCCGGGGAAAATCCAGTTTTCGATCCTGCAGATATCCCCGAGAGAAAATATCCGGCTGCGAATTAAGAAGAAATTCATGAATCTTGCAAGGAAAAATTCCAAATCTGATGAAAAATGGGAATTTTGCACACAATACGTGAGGCATAAGGGACGTGTTGTGCAAGCCGAAAGAATGAAAAGTGCTCGGAGAGACAAGGAAATTGTGACTTTGAATCAATTAGTCGACAAATTAGAGTCAAAGAATATGGATGCAATAGCGGAGTACCTCCAGGTTGAACAATCCGATCATTATCTATCGGATTATTTGAACTCGGTAGATGATCCATAATACTCACCCAGACAAAAGAAACTTTTTGCACAAAACACTTACAAAAAGTTTGTGAACAAAAGTTTGTTTACAAACTTTTTGTTAGTTTACTAACCATAATATGCATGAATCTCTTGTCTTATGAAAATTGTTAGCTATGCTGATATTTGGCTCGAATTTTGTAATGCATGCATGAAGGTGTTGGTGCAAAGGGTTCTCGAAAGCTTGTATTATTGTGGGACCTCATCTGAATAAATACTCATTACTCTATAAGGTTAGATTTCATACATTTCAAGAACATGATTGATATTATTAGATTTGTAAGAAAAATTGAACATTTTCGTAAAAAATTTTCGCTCATCCTGGCATACGAGCTTTTCGGGCCTTCAGCTGTGAACTCATGATGGATACTAATCTCACATCTACATTCACACGGTCAGAATTTTCTCTTGCAAAATGATATATTTATACAAATGAAATTATCTGTTATCCATAGACATAGAAAAAATATGTTCAACTATTGTGATAATTCAACACATGAGACTTTTCTACATTTTTTAGGCACAACCATACTACTATGTATTTCCAAGCCTGTGTTATTAAATGATTGAAATTTATGAAAACTATCCAATAAGTTATGAATCCTCTCAATCTGCCAAAAAAACTACTCCGCGGAATGTCATGCTTATCTCATTGTACTAGCTATCAAGATATTTTCATGGAAATAAATCGTTGTTCTGAATTGCATTTTACTAGGAACTGCCTCCCCATTTGCGAGAGTTGATGGAGAGAATAGAAGAGAAGAAGACTACCCAAGCTTACACGCCTCATTTGGAGAATTTCCTGAGGGCTCTTTCATTCTCCCGCAAGTTACGAAATGGCTCGACAGAGTTTCATGAAAGCCCTTTCTTGCGCAGAGACTCTGAATAAATGAAGTTGTGCTAAGAAATTAAGTCCTGGGATTGATGAGGAGTGTCGCGAACATTTCTACAGTCGTAGAGAATGAGAGGAGAAGAGGGGAATAGGATGTTTTCAATGTGACCTTTGATGAAATGTACATGAAGGAGTGTAAATATTTCTTTGTTGGTCATAAGTGGGAAGGAGTGGCAGATTTGAGGGGTCTTGATTGATTGGAAGAGAAAGATGAAGACGGTATAGGTTTGCCGGCAAAAAAGGCTTTGGTTTTGATGTTGGTGATTTTGGATGGATGTTTCGAGGCTCCTGTTGCATATTATTATGTTAATCCCCTGAGTGGGGTCGATAAGTCCGTTTTACTGAAGGGTCTCTTGATAAAATCGCACGAAAAGGAAATTCGTGTTGTCAGTGTTACATTTGACGGAGATGATTCTAATCAAGAGTCTTGCAAGGTATCAGGCGATAACTTTGACTATAATGACAGCGAGAATTTCCGACCTTATTTCATCCATCCAGCATCGAAGAAAAATGAGAAAGTTTTCGTATTTCTTGATCCATGTCATATCGTTAAACTGGTTCGGAATTATTTTGCTCAGAAAGGTATTGATATACCAAGCCCGTTGATGGCCGTAAAAGAAGGGAGGCTACATTCTCCCACCTCTGATGCCATAGAAACAAGATGGAGGAGTATTGATATACGATGGCAGAGAGTATATAGACTGGATATTTATAACAGCGCTAAATTAGAGGCAATATGACGAAAGAATGCATTGTGCGTGTAAGGTTAGAAATCGGGATGTATACTTCTACAATGAAGAAATGGGAGTCTTCCTAGCTACTCAAGTTTTGAGCAATAGCACATCAGTAGCATTGGATTTATTTGAATATTCGTATAAGTTTTCTAGATTTCAGGGTGCTTCAGCTACTTCTAAATTTTGTGCCAAGTTGAATGCCAGTTCCGACCTCTTAAATTCGAAGAGCAAATTTTGTAAAACGCCTGGTAGACGTGCTATAACGGAAGAAGCTCTGCTTGAACTGGAAGACGAAGCCGAAAAGTATACTGAGTACATTAAAAAACTTGAAGTAGATGTTCCTGTCAAGCCAAAGGAGAAAGCTTCAGAATTCAAAAAGAAGCTGCTTCGAGTAAAGATGAGAATGATTCAGGGAATGAATGGAATGGAAATAAGAATATCGTCCACGAGTCCCACACCCAGAAGGAACAAATAGATCCACCAAATCCCATGATCAATGTGCCAAAAGTTAGACAATCAGTCTCGAAAGCTACATGCACCAGGACGGATTACCGGGAACCATCGTCTGTTTGACGAATCTCGTTCCGCTTTGTGGAATGCTTTTCGGAGAGAATATTGTTTCATATTTTCACTCGTATAAGTTATCACAGGACCACTTGGAGACGTTTTTTGCTCTCATTAGGAGAATGAATGGCTTCTGCTACAATCCTACTACAGTCCAATTTAAATCTGCTCATAGAAAATTGCTTCAGCATTGTTCAAATGTAGCTGTCCCATTATCAGCCAATTGCTCCCCACAAGATCATACATTTTCGTTAACGAATGATATTACGAGTCCAGAAGATCCAAATTCCATCCAAATCCAATCCAATCATTCTGATCCAACTGTTCAAGAAGAACCATCTACAAGTATCTCTAGTGCGCGCGGAGCATTTGCTGATGTAACCAATTCTCCAAGAGAGAAGAGACAGCACCAGCTAAAAGGCCAGCAAATAGGAGGGAGAGAAATGAAAGAGTCAAAAAGAAGTTGGAAGATTACAAAGTGAATAGTTACCTACATTGAAACTATAGTAGAGATTTGGCACTTTCGCAAACAGAACAATTCAGTTGGGTTGCAACAGAGTATTTGAACGATGTTATTTAACATACCGCTGGATCAATTGTTCACTAGCGTTTTTGCCTACCTCGCTGACGCTCGTCCGGCTTGGACGTCTCTGATATGGTATGGACCCCTGAAATGCTTCTGTAGTTCAACAATGTAAAGTTGAGATTTCATAATACAGTGGATTCTGAAAAAATAATTTCACGCCCCATCCACGGCCCTAACCCCAGTCCCAGCCCCAGCCTCAGCCACAGCCCCAGTCTCAGCCTCAGCACCAACCTCAGACCAAGACCCAGCTCCAGCCCCAGCTCAGCTTTAGCTCCAGCCTCAGCCTAAGCCTTAGCTTCGGCCTCAGCTCCAGTCTTAGCCTCAGCCTCAGCCCCAGCTCCAGCCCGAGCCACAGCTTCAGCCACGCCCTATCCACGGCCCCAGCCCCAGTTCCAGCCACAGCTCCAGCCTCAGTCCCAGTCACAACCTCAGCCTCAGTCCATCCTCAGCTTCGGCCCGGCTCCAGCCCCAGCCTTAGCCCAGCCTCGCCCCAATGGCACAGGCCTTGCTTTATCCCTAGCCACAGGCCCAGCCTTATCCTCAGCCTCGGCCCCAGCAAAAACCTAAGCTCCTGCCTCAGTCACAGCCCCAGTCCCTGCACCAACCTCGACCCCAGCCACAGCCCATCGACCCAAAAGGAATGTTTTGACTGATTGGATCTTGAAACAACTGATCGGACCATCAAATCAACTGCCCAATCCGTACGGATAAGTCAAAAGTCATCACCAGCATCACCAACACGGACCCACCGATCCGCCGACCCACCGGACCCACTAATCCACCAACAGCACCAACGATGTCACCACGATACGAGGCATCCGGACGGATAAAATCGGACAGACGCTTAATTAATTTAATTTGTTGGAAGGATGTTGCGAAATCTACGATTATTTGCCTTATGACTCTTATCCCACTTATGATTTGTACCTAGATAGAAAACTAATCACGAAGGATATTTCTCTCTCCAGCAATGAATAACATGTATACCCTTATTGTCCATCTCGTTTGACTCAGTCAATACACTAATTTCGAAATAGTTATTTACATCCAATGATGCAATTATACTGAAATAAACAACTATTCGAATCTAATAGACAGTGGAACCTTGAGCGATTTTCACTGGAATTTCGATGAAAGTTTCACTGAAACTCTAGCGATTTTCACTGCAATTCCAGTGGAAATTTTTCTGAAGATGAGGTGATTTTCACTGAAATTCTAGTAAAATTGTAGTGAAATTTTCACTGATTCTTTAGTGAAATTTTCACAGATTTTTTAGTGAAATTTTCACTGAATTTTTAGCGAAGTTCTCACTGATTTTTTAGTGAAATTTTCACTGGATTTTCAGTGAAATTTTCACTAATTTTTTAGTGAAATTTCCACTGATTTTTTAGTGAAATTTTCACTAATTTTTTAGTGAAATTTCCACTGATTTCTTAGTGAAATTTTCACTAAATGTTTAGTGAAATTTTCACTGATTTTTCAGTGGAATTTTCACTGATTCTTTAGTGAAATTTCCACTCATTTTTAGTGCAATTTTCACTGAAATTTTAGTGAAATTTCCACTGGAATTCAGTGAAACGTATCACTTGAACTTTAGTGATTTTCACTCCATCCATCCACCAACCCACCCACCTGACCACTGACCCCCACTCACCCACCAACCCACCCACCCACGACCCCACCATGACCCATCCACCCACCCATCACACTTGATCCCTTCCGCATATGCGATCCGATACGCAGTATGTGGACGGACAAATTTTGCCTAGCTCCTTAATTATTATAATTCAATAATCAAAAGTCGAGACTGTGACGAATGTGTGAATATGCTGGAGGGAAAAGTCACGGAGAAATCCAAATTGACTGGCCAAAAATCGAATAGGCCCTCACTTTGCTTCTGATGAAGTTGTTCTAATTTGTAATAAGACTGAAACAGTGTCGCGAGGATACAGAGAAGAATTCGTGCAGAAAGACATCAATCTCAAGCTTGTAACTGAAACTATCAGAATCATTCCATCAACTGTTCTGCATGACTTGGAGCAAGATATTTTTTATGACCATAGGAAAGAATTGATCTACTCAGTTATTCAAGGCTACATTGATAGAAGATTGTAAAATGAATCCGATAAACTTAATGACAGAGTGGTGCGCACGCGTATTCAATCGAATAAGCAAACTCAATTTGAAAATTAGTGAAGATTTTTCCAACATGTGGCTTGCTCTTGTCATAAATATGCCAAATATTGGAAAAAGTGCCTATTGAGCAAAATAAAGGCACTGAATGGACCTATGGAAGTTTTAATGGTCTTTACCGCACATACTGGTTGATGATGTACACCAAAGTAGAATCTTTCCATCGTCTTCGACGATTGAAAAATTGGTTAAAAATGATTAGTCAGCTTACTCAATTGCGTCTTCATACCAAAACGTATGTTCATAGTGATTTGAACTGTCATTCTGAGTTACCATAACACTGAAAAAACTGTGAGAAATAAATGAGAGCAACCAAATATAGTTGTGGACACTATTTTTTACTACCTACATCCATTCCTACCTTTCAAATTTCCGATAGGAGAAGTTATACATCATCCATCACAAACCCGTAGTCGTATGAAATACGAGGAAAATTTTAGAATCGATTCGTGTCTAGGGGGAAAAAGCAGGTGAAAGCTTTATAGATCAGCTGTGTTAATTGCAAGTTCCATCCATTTAATAATATGCCTGTTCCCTAGTATATATACTCTCTCATACTGCCCGTTACAGGCATGCAAACGCGTTGGCCGCATCGCGGAATAATCGTAGAAGAGGTATACAGATGTTACAGTCACTCACATTTCTACGCAAATCTACACGGACGCCCCTTCCACCCCTTTCCCCAATCTTCATTTATCTTCCGTCTCTCTCACAATCCCTCACGCTCTCGAGTGCCACTCCTCTCCTCTATTCGTTGTATCTCTGTGATATGCACACACTGTAAGCGAGAACAGTCCCATACACTGTGACTTCCATATGGGCCCGCTCCCCAACAGGCGTAAGATACTATACGGGAGCCAGCCTGCTTTCCAACACGTAGAGGATGGCTATAGGGGGCACGCTTGTTCCTTTATAGTATCTTGCGCGTGTTGAGGAGCGAGCTCACCTTCCAACACGTGAAGGGTCGCTATAAGGTAAAAGCACCAGTAGCTGGACACCACGCCGCGAGGCAGCTATAGCTGGACAGTTGCTTCGTCACTCGAGTATAATTACTACAAACGTCAAATCCTCATTGAAAATACATGATTCTCATCGGAAGTACTTTATCTATGATGAGATAAATCTTCTCAATAGTCGTATAGGCGAGAAATTTGATGCGAGAATACTTTGTGATGGTCAACAACGGCAGTCTCTCGCAGCAAGGATCATTAGATTCGCGAGGCTTCAGCGTAGATGACGTCGAAACTTGGGACATGCTCTTACATCACGCGAAAACAATAAATCTGTCCGGTTTTCTGATTAATCGTTTGTTGCCACCGTGAATTCGTGTTTCTTCATACATGTAGTGAAATATCTCCGGTTATTCTCGGGAATTTTAGTGTCCAGGTCCACGTGCCGTATCGGTTGAAGTTTTCTATAGCTGGACAGTGCATTTCAGTGTGAAAATCGACAACTTTGTTGATAAAACTACCTTAAAGCAGTTATTTGTGTTGCGGAGTGCTGACAGATCATAAAAGATTGGGCGGTATACGTTGATTCCTGTGCTAACCACACTGTAAAATACGCTGCTAAGAGTGATTAGCAGAATGCTTTCTCACGGCGTTATATGATGATAATTTTAACGAAAAAGGAAGTATCCCATATTTTAAGTTTTTCTTTTGAGGGAGCATTTCAGAGAGATTTGGGTCATCTAAAAGAAGGTTTTTCCAAAATATCTGTTGTTCGGTCGAGAGAAAATTTTGATATAGTCGATTCAAAGATGATTAAACTGGAGTCCTCTGTGAAAATTTCCTTCTCCCGGAAAGATCTTCATTTGAATAATGTTTTACGGATTTTATGAAAATTCCGTATCAGCCAATCGATTCAGAATGGCACATAAGTAAGTCTTTAGGTCATTAAAATTTAGATAAATGAGTCGTAAATGATGATACGAGGGAAAAATGAATATTAATTCAAATGTTCTACTTTTTTTTGAGTTATTCTTTCGAGGAAGCTTCTTAGAGAGATTCAAGCCAGCTAGACTGAGGATTTTTTAACAATATCCATCGATTGGTTGAGACGAAATTTGGATGCAAGGGGCTTAAAAAGGGTCAAAATGAAATTTTTTGTGGAAATTTTGATTTTTTCGAAAATTTGAGATCTGTGAAGATTTTATAAAATTTCGGTATTAGCAAATCGATATATCATGCAGAAAAAATCATAGTTTAGGTGACTCAATTCGTGGTGAGACGGTGTGAGCAAAAGATATTCGTGTATTAAGAGTCGAAATTTGAGCTGTTTTGCTCTAAAAACCCCATTGATCAAATTCAACTGGGAGCTGAGAGCTGCCAAATCACTGGGCTCTCAGAAATTGGATTCTGTACAACTCGTAGAAAACCAAAAATTGATATGGTGAACAGTAAAAGAGAAAGCGTGTCCGATAGAAAACAACACACACACGGACAAAGGGGTGCAAAGATGAGGCTCTGACGGATTTGGAAGGCCATTAGGAGGAGGAGTGTTACCTACAATTGATAGATTTTGGCGAGAGAAAGAGAATGGTCTGAGGCTTTTTCAGATAAACGGAATTTTGTTGAAGGAAATATTGGTTTTAGTGGAAAATTTGATCAACATTTTGCTGGGGTGAAAACAAAGCTTTCTCTTTAGAGAAAGCAAAATGGCAATGGGTTTCAACCAAATATTCAACTACGGTAGTTGAAAAATCGAATCAACTACGGTAGTTGGGAAAAATTTCAACTAATTGTAGCTGAATTCCAATTCCGTAGTTGAATCTGAATTCAACTACGGAATAGAAAATTTTTTTCAACAACCGCATTGAAATTCAGCTACCTGAGTTGAATTCTTCCTCACGAGTCAATTCTCGGGATAATTTCTGACGAGTTCGGTTAGCTCTAATTGGCATTCATCATCCTGATTCTTTTGAGGGTGGCATGAAGCTCAAACTCATTTGAGGACAAATGAATGAATGTGGTAGAAGAATATAAGCGAATCCTCGAAAGAAAAGGCAACGTCTGTAATTTTTGAAATAAAGTGAGGGAAAGATGAAAATCGGATCGTCTTCGTAAATATAATAATACTATTATGAAAATATTCAAATCCAAAACTCTCGGAAAAATAGCAACGTGAGATTCTTCAGAGGAACTGTAAACATAGCGCACATTTGCGATCGCTTGCGTGGCTAAACCAACGACCATCGCGGATTATCGCGCAACGCTACTACAATGTTTTGATGCATGTTCATTATACATCATCAACTTGTTGTATACACCTAGTAAAGGTATACATTGCGTATATGAGTAATTCCGTGGAAGCTATGACATAATGTGTGCCTGCTTGTACGAACCCTTTAAACGCTCAGGGAAAGATTCGTTCATTTTTGGCATATGTTTTGGTGCTATTTCTGGCGCGATCGTTGGTATTCCGATCCCGGGTCGCCCAAAAAATTGTCATCGAAAAAGGGGTAAAAATGTCAGTTGCATGCGCTGTGGTTTTTCTCCATTCCGACCTTTGTCGAAATGGAGTGTAAAGCGCCCCGGTGGGGGTCACTCGGGATTCGGGAGGGCAAACTCATCAAACATAATGCTATCAAGCACCAAATAGCACTGCTATAAGAGCCCAAAGACCATCTTTGTGTGTGTATGACGAGCACATACATTTTGTGGCGCAATTTTACTTGTAATTGTACCCCCTTAATTTCCCTCGATAAAAATACCTCAATTCAGGCTTTTTCGTACCAATTTATTCTTCAAGGAAATCGTCAGGCGCAACTTCTTCATGCCCCAAATTATCGAAGAGATTTGATAGTCACACTTTGAGGAGTACGTTTCCCCAAAAATCTAGTTTTGTCAAATTGTTATGTCAGGTCCGTGTGGTACTAGTCACTTTTTTCAAAGTATCTAATATGAAAACCCCAAAACCTCAAGACTGTAGCTTGAACCGTCTGGCCGTGAGATCGATTTTAGTGTCAGATGTCAGGTTTCCGTGTGCAGCTCGAAATGTCAGGTTCCGTGCGACGCATACTATGTTATGCGTGGATCCTTATCTGATGAGCGGTAATCTTTATGGCATCCATCGTTGAAAGCGCGACTTTCGACGATGGATAGCCACAAAATTCTGTATTCTCGTGCCGAAAACGCGTTTATCAACAACACTCGTGCTGTTACTGCGTAACAGCATTCGTTCCGTTGAATAAACGCATTTTCGGCAACTCAATTCATAATATACCATTATATTCGTGCCCAAGTTTGGCTGCATTTTCACGCTGGCGATTTTTCGCCGCGGCGAGCGATCTTCGCCATTAGTGTGAGAGAGAACGACTGATACAACTTCCTCTCTCACACCAATGGCGAAGATCGCTCGCCGCGGCGAAAAATCGCCAGCGTGAAAATGTAGCCTTAGTTTATGCTATATACGTCTCAAAAAGTCGGGAAATTCATCTTCAAACCCTCGAGAGTGAGATTTGGGGTTAGCACATAAATATTCATGCCTTTGTGTTAGGGTTCGATTGACTCCAAAGATCGTCTCAGGACTGCCAGTTGGAATTTTGTGACATTTCCTCCTGTTGAATAAATGATGTGTTCATATTCACTCTAGATTCACTGCTGTTGATTCCCAAACCAACATACTTTGATCCCTCAAACCAATAGAATTCGAATTAGTTCACCAAATTTTGGATCGCTTTTTCCACGTAGGAACGGCTTCTGATCCCGAATTTTTGTTTTGTGGCTGAATACATATCAACTGAGATGATCCCGTAAATTACTTCTACATAGCTCTGCACGGCGAGTCGGAAGGCCGAAAAATTGAAAGTTGCGTGAACATGGGAAATTCCTATGGGATATGTTTTGTGGTATCCTCAACATCATTTTCCCACAAGAATGAAAAAAATTCGCTGGGGATCCCAAAATGAAGCGAATTCTTCGATTTTTTCACCTCGTTCACTAGTAAAATCGATCTTTCACTCTGTATCACAGCTTTGAATCGGCTCTGAAATTTTTTCATATGTTTATAATATGAAAGGCTCTATCTTATCATCGGGAAGATGTATCGGAACATTTTCTCATGGACGGGGGGAAATGTTTACTCGACGAAGAATCTTCCACAAAGGCCCGAGAAGACTGACAACATAGTATTCCCATGAACTGTCTTTTATTAAGAAATCGATATTCTCTCCCACAAAATGCCAACAAACAGTTCTAGTTGCATAAGATGGCGTAAATCATGAATTTTTCCTACAACTAAATACAGCTCTCCACTCTGGTCAAGACAAATATTGGTCAACACAGTCTCTTTCAATGCTCATCATGAGTCCAAGGAATAGACATGGCGTGTGTCTAGAATATTATTCCATGTCAAGTAGGTAGAGAATATCTGTGAAACTATATCAATAGAAAGCTTTCATAGATAGATATGAACACTGTGCGCCGACAGCTTTCACCAAGTCTCACGCGCCCACAACCTTTCAACGGCCGTAGATATCACAACACTGGCGATTTTTCAATCTAGAAAAGCTTGACAATTAGAGCTCTCTCGTAATAACGGCTCTGATGGGACAAAGCTCGATCAATTTGTGAGAAAACGTCGGTACCGGCAGGGCTGATGCGCTACTCTGTCAGATGGGAATAAGTCTCGGGCACCGCATCTGGTCTGAATTTTTACTCCAGATTTTGAAAGATGAGACTTTTTCACATCAATCTATATGTTTCTATAATCTCTCAGAGCTGATTCAAAGCTGTGATGCGGAGTGGAAGATCGATTCTACTAGTGAATGAGGTGAAAAAATCGGAGAAATTGGTTTTATTTTAAATTCCCCAAGCGAATTTTTCTTCATTCTTATGGGAAAATGATGTTGCGGGTACCCCAAAACATATCCCACAAGAATTTTCCATGTTCACGCAACTTTCACTTTTTGGCCTTCCGACTCGCCGTGTCTGGCAGACGATTCCGTATGAAGTTTCTTGAACACTCGCAGTATTTAATCAGCATTCGGATCTACAGTCAATAGAGAGAGAGAAGTCTCCCGAATTTTTTGTGGATAATTCCGCATAACATTGCTGAATTCTCGACATCATTTACTCTTTTTCTGATGAGCATGTAGAATGGAAGCACTGTATGATCAATGATATTACATCACCAGTCTCACTCGTCTGAACTTTTGTCATTGTGTATCTCACGGTATAATAAGTACTTTACAAACAGTAGTCAAACCCAAGCGAGGAGAGTAACAAATTTTACACATCAATGTTACCTCCATGACCAACATATTGGACGCGACTTCTTCCGAACTTCTCCGCAGACATTTTTCAACTCATATAGTTGAATTTCAAATACGTAGTTGAATTTTCAACTACGTTGTTGAAATATATTTCAACTACTGAGTTGAAACAAATTTCAACTACGTAGTTGAGAAACCGGTTCAACTACGTAGTTTAAACATTTTTCACTTTCGTAGTTGAAAAAAACGTTGCACATTCTTTACAGTGTAAGTTTTCGCTCTCACGTGGAATCTAACCTCAAAGTACACAGGCTTGCACGCACTTACATTGGGCTGCCGTAAGAAATGCGTACTACAGTGTTGTTGGGAATATTTACTGAGTGAATTGTCTCAGAGTCAATCACATATTCACAGAGAATCCTGATTCCAGCATTATTCATATCCCACACTCGAGATTTCTATTTAAAAATAGCAAAATATGTACACAAACAATACGATTTGATGCTCATACAATTCGAGTGTATTAACGTCGATTATTACTGCGAGGACTCTTAAAAATCATCCAAGAGGCAAGTTCTATTCTATTTACGACACTAACGTTCAAAAATTCCGTAAGAACAATTATTTCAACACCTGAAATTCACTGTCCAAGTATACGCTCCCGCTGTCCAGAATTAGGTGTCTCTCGAGATGCTGTCGAGAAACCCCTGTCCAGGAATAGGTGGGAATCGAACCTCTTCGTATTTTAATCTTCCTGACAATAATTCGGGGATTTCTTGAACGAAACAAATTAGAATAGAAAGATATTCACCGACACTTAATGATAGAATCACTTTTCGGTACGAAAAACGCTGTTAAAGTATAATTAAAACAATAAAATAGCGACGTCCGAAGCTGGCTGTCCAGGTACCGGTGCTTTTACCTTACGGGGTCACGAATCTACTCTATCCAATAATTAGTACTGAGAGGGTGATAAGGCATTTCAATACTCGTGATTCAGAAACTTGGACGTTATTGTGGTAGTCGATCGTGTGACACGATGAAGTGAGCATTGAGTTTCCTGCTCCGGACACATAAGTATTCGACTGGGAAGCTCACATGAATCGGACTTTTTCCTGTAACTCTGTGATCAATTGACCGAATTTTCCCCTGTAGTAGGTGAGCTATAGGGGGGCACGAGTGCCCCCCTATAGCTACCCTCTACGTATTGGGAGGCGAACTCGCTCCCCAACACGGGTAAGATACTATAAGGGAGCAAGCGTGCTCCCCTATAGCCATCTTCCCTGTGTTGGGAGGCAAGCTTGCTCCCTTTTAGTATCTTACGCGTATTGGGGAGCAAGTTCACCTCCTTGGAGCCCCCCCCCCCCCCGTTTAGTATCCTGTCTGTAGTATAAAATATATATTTTCATTTATAATATATATGAATATACACATATGAATACCTGTTATATATATATAAATTATATCTAAATATATATATATATATATATATATATTTGTATAGCTTCAGATTCTGGGATGCAAAATATACGTCATATATATTCATATTCCGGGACGCATAATTTGTTCCTTATAAAATTCTCGGCCTCGAAAATATTTCTGAAAAGTCCCGGAATTTGAAAAACGATACCTGTGGGGAGTCCCAGTATATAAGAAAGTTTCACGCATTGGATGGCCAAAATTCACATCACTTTCTCGGCCTTTTTATTTATTTTTTTATACTTTCCGGGACGTCCCAGTAATTGAGAAAATGTTGCAAAACACGGCCCAGAACTTATAAAAGATTAATGAACGGATTCCCAATGCTGTCTTCAGAAATTTTTAGAATTTCTGGGATTTTCTTCTTGTTTATTTCCATTTTCTGGGACGTCCCAGAATTTGGGATAACATGAAGAAAAGTCTCAGAATGCGAATAGTAGATCTTGAAATGGGTTCTCAATGCTGCCTGTAATATTTGATCTCCCAGATGGTTGCAGCGATAATGATTATTCGGGTCACTCATCAGGATACCCATTTGACCTATCCCGCACCAACCCGCACGAAACTGAAATCAACATATCTAGAAACAACTCCAAATTCAGGAAGTGTTTGCGATCACAAATCAGCCTGACTATGAATTGTTTAATTTATCTAATTCAAATATAAGAACCAGGTGGATATTGCACTCAACTGAATAATTTATTATTAGAAAATAAACCGCCCCCTGATGAACATAAACTCTCATAACAATTAACATGAATGTACAGTAATGACCAGAAAATACATCATTATATAATAATCAAGAATACTCTTAGTAACGTAATGATTAGGAAATCAATCTTACAATTTCATCAATTATCTCCCAATGATGCATTCAGTCTCGAGGACTTCCTACAAACTCCTCTCCTCAGACTCGATTTGACTTAGAATGCGCTTCTAAACTCAGCTTTCTTTGATGAGGCCTGATCCTTCGGCTTAACATAACGAGACCGGGTCTTAGTTCCCTTTACATTTATCAATTTTTTCGAAACTATCATCTCTTGAACGTGCTTTCCCTTCGAAATATCTCTCAACTTCAACTTTGATTCCTTGGGTTTAGCACTTTCAACTTTCCAGGTTCCGGGCGTCAGAGCGGAGTGAGAGCATAGTGGAATCTATTCACACTCCGAGCAGGACAAACGGTTAAGATGTAAAATATCTGGGGTTTCATTCGTCCACAGTAACTGAAAAATGTTCTGGGAATTTGGAGCCAATTCAATTTCAGGATCGATCGTCTTGCTAATAGCAGTGATGTCATCAGTAATAAAATACTGCAAAGTTCATGGTTTTTTGCGCACAAGTAGAGAAGTTGTGATCGGAGAGGAAATTTTTTTCAAACAAAAAATGTTGCATCTGACATAGTCCACGTGATTTATGCGATAGATTGTTGAATTTCACATATTCCGTTGAAGAAAGTGAGTTTGTTCATAACAATTCAGCATCACTTTATATCATGAGTCAAATGATTAAAAACCAATTCGTCACTCGAGCTATTCTGTTCCTTGAAATAAGAAAGTATTCCAGACATTTTCTTCTATACCCATCATTCCCTGAGCGATTGGCGATGGGAAGGAGAAACCCAGCGCATGCCATCAATCGTCTCTGAACGCTTCGATTCATGACATGCGCTGGGTTTTTCCTTCCCATCGACAATTGCTCAAGGGATGATGGGTCTTCTATTTCAAATGAGATAATAACCCGAGAGGCATATTTATTTTTAATAATTTGATTCCTAATCCAAAGTTATGCTGGATTGTTATAAGCAAACTCGTTTTTTACAATGGAATATTTAGAATTCAACAATCCATCGCATGAATCATATGAACAATGTCATGTGAACAGTGTTAAATGCAACATTTTTTGTTTGAAAATTCTCCTTCTCCGAACGAAACTTCTCTACTTGTGGGCAAAATCCATAAACTTTGCAATATAGTGCAATCCCTTCGAGTTATGGAACCAAAACCGAGAATAATAACAAAAAAAAATATGAAAATACTCTCATTACAGAAATGGAACGTCTTATACGGGAAAATGTACGGATATCTTTTTTGATCATCTTTTAGAGATCTGCAAAAAGTTGCCCTACACTTTTTGCGATAAAATGCATTCCTTTCGAGTTATCGAGGATAGAAGACTGGAAAATTCCCAAAAGGAGCACTTTTTTTAAATAAAGTTGGAAAGTTTCAGAGGTGAAAATTATAATTATTGTCAGATTTTGTCAGTACAGATGCCTAGGACCATATTGAACCAGAATCCCATCTTCGGGTGACAAGCGTATGTTCACGTACTTCAAGAACGTCGTGATGATATGAAATCTCACCATATAACTGGGTTTCCAGGATCCCCAGGGTCAAAATTCGAAAGACACATTCACCTATATCATCCATCACTATGAAAACCAACTTTCAAAAGACAAACGAAAGAGCCATCTGTCCATATTGCGATGTGCCATCAACTTTATTGTGTTTTCCAACCGATTCACGTAGTGTTTATCCCTCATTGAAGTTGAGATAACTTTTTTTCTACGATAGGCACACCCATCCGGCTCAAAGCATCCTGTTGGTGACACTCAGACGATGAATTTTTCGTGGTTCCGATGGGGAAAAGAGGATAGGTCTTTTGGGTAATGCTGCGTGAATGCGAAAACTGAAAAAAGATCGAATCACGGGTTTCCATTCGAAACACCTCCCTGAAACTTTTTTATCGATAGGCACACTAATCTGCGTCTGGTTTTGTGATAGTGTGGTATAATGGGATGGTGTTTGATGCTTTATAAAAAATTTTTATGATAGGGTCTTTTCAGTTACACGCTGAAGAATGCTGCCGATGGTAGTGAATACCATCCACTTACTCTTACGCAAAGCCTATCATTCCATGATTCTGAGACCTTTAGTGAATAGGCAGGCTCTAAGTAGTATTTGGGACTGAATTTTGGCACTATTTGGACCATGTTTGAGCATTGAGAACAAGCATTTTGGTACAGACGGAGCGTACAGCCTTGCATACCACGTCCTTCTTCAGTTGGCGGAATTACCCATATGCAGGTCTGGAAACTCCATTGGTTTAGCGCGCGCCCTTAGTGAGACAGCGTGTGCTTCCAATTTCGACCACCGCAAGAGGGGCGCTTGGGTCGTGTTAGCGAAAAATGATTAATCAAAACATCAACATAACCTAGTAAGATCTCCAAAGAAGGAAATATTGGGAGTTACATTGTGAGCAACCTCCGTGCTATAAATGGTCGAAACTTCCAAGCCTCAATCGAGAAATGACTAAAAAATATACCTAACGGCTATTTAATCGCTATTAGGAATCACAATAGACATTAGATCATTATCATGATGTAGTTTGTGAGAGCCTAAGGATAATACCGATGTTGAAAAAGTGAAACGTAGTGTACATTTACAGCATCACTGACATGATCACTGACTTTATCATCCCTGCAGGAAGATGATTTGGAGTCAAAATAAGAATAATAGAGCAACTTATGCAGATTGAATGAATGGCTTGAACTTCAAGCATTAGCCTCACTTACTGTTCCATTTGGTTGTTGAGTTCCGACTCCGTTATGTGGTCTCACCGTTGCGCTCCACTCATGGGAGAGGAAATCACAGAAGCGGATATAATTCGACACGAGTGATTCGATGGTCATCTGCGGTACTTTCGGGATACAAGGGAACTTCTTCATCGCCGAAACCTGAACTAGCCGAGGGTTTGGGGCTGTACAAAGCTTGATGTGAAATGAAGGAGGTAACAGAATGCTGGATGTGCATGCGTCATCAAGCCGTAAAACCCATATTAGAGGAATTCACGAGATAGAATGAAAGTCGACACGAATGATTCGAAGCTCATCTGCGTGAAAGGAGACATATGGAGGTATCTCCACATCGGTGACAGAACGAACTTCTCAGACCCCGGGACTGTACAAGGGTTATTGTGAAACGAACGGAGTAACGGGAATGAAAAATGTGAGTTTTCTAGTACTCCCTATATAGATTCTTGGACCTATCTCTCGTCTCAGTGACGAGATTCAAGCATTAGCCTAACTTACTGTTCCATTTGGTTGTTGAGTTTCGACTTCGTTATGTGGTGTCACCGTCGCGCTCCCATCATAGGAGAGGAGATCAAAGAAGCGGATATATGTTTACCCGAATGATTCGATGGTCATCTGCGGTACTTTTGGGATACAAGGGAACTCCTCCATCGCCGACAGAACGAACAAGCCAAGAAATTGGGCTGTACAAACTTGATGAGAAATGAATCAGGGAACAGGTGCCAGATGTGCAGGTGTCATTAAGGTGTCTAACCAATATCAGAGAAGTTCACGAAAAGAGATGAAGGTCGACACGAATGATGCGAAGCTCATCTGCGGTTCAGGAGACATACGGAGGCATCTCCACATTGGTGACAGAAAGGACTTCGCAGACCTCGGGACTGTACAAGGCTGATCGGAAAACGAACGGAGTAGCGAGGTTGAAAGATGTGACCCTTCTTGAACTCCCTATATGGATTCTTGGACCTATCCCGCGTCTCGGTCACGACCCTCAAGCATTAGCCTCACTTACTGTTCGATTTGGTTGTGAAGTTTCTACTCCGACATGTGGTGTCACCGTCGCGTTCTTCTCATAGGAGAGAAGATCACAGGAGAGGATATAAGTCGACACAGACGATTCGGAGGTCATTTGTGGTACTTTCGGGATACAAGGGAACTCCTTCATCGCCGAAACAACGAACTAGCTGATACTCCGAGGCAGTACAAAGCTCGATGTGGAATGAATGAGGTAACAAATGCCAGATGTGCAGGCGTCATGAAGCCGTAAAACCCATATTAGAGGAATTCACGAAATAGGATGAAAGTCAACACGAATGATTCGAAGCTCATCTGCGTGAAAGGAGACATACGGAGGTATCTCCACATCGGTGACAGGAAGACCTCCGCAGACCCCGGGACTGTACAGAGCTTATTGTGAAACGAACGGAGTAACGAGAATGAGAGATGTGAGTTCTTTTGTACTCCCTATATAGATTTTTTGACCTATCTCTCGTCTCAGTAATGAGCTTCAAGCATTAGCCTCACTTACTGTTCCATTCGGTTGTTGAGTTCCGACTTCGTTATGTGGTCTCACCGTCGCGCTCTACTCATAGGAGAGGAGACCAACGGAGCGGATATAAAGCGACACTAGCGATTCGATGGTCATCTGCGGTACTTTTGGGATACAAGGGAACCTCTTCATCGCCGAAACCTGAACTAGCCGAGGATTTGGGGCTGTACAAAGCTTGATGTGAAATGAAGGAGGTAACAGAATGCTGGATGTGCAGACGTCATTAAGCCGTATAACCGATATCAGAGTAGTTCGCGTAGAGAGATGAAAGTCGACATGAATGATTCGAAGCTCATCTGCGTGAAAGGAGACATATGGAGGTATCTCCACATCGGTGACAGAACGAACTTCTCAGACCCCGGGACTGTACAACGGTGATTGTGAAACGAACGGACTAACGGGAATGAAAAAGGTGAGTCTTCTAGTACTCCCTATATAGATTCTTGGACCTATCTCTCGTCTCAGTGACGAGATTCAAGCATTAGCCTCACTCACTGTTCCATTTAGTCGTTATTTCCTACTCCAGCGAGAGGTATCATCGGTGGAATCCACTGACAGTAGGAAAAATGACCGAAGAAGAAACCAACCGACACGAACGATCCGATGGTCGTCTGCGGTGCTGGAGGGATACGGGGAGACTTTTATTTTGGGGTTTACAAGAATCCGGTACAGTACGGAGCTAAATAGGGAACGAATCAGGCAACTGAACGACAGATGTGGCGCCATCATTGAATCGTATAACCCATATGAGAGAAGTTCCCGAAACAAGATACAAGCCGGCACGAACGACTCGGTGCTCTTCTGTGGTCGAGAAGACACACAGGGGTCCATGCAGATCGGTGATAGAAGGTACTTGGCAGAGCTCCAGGGGGTTCAAGGCTCATTGCAGATTGGACCGGGTGACGGGAACGGAAGATGTGAGTCTTCTTGGACTTCTTATATGGGTTATGGGCATATATCTCGCCTAGGTCACGAACTTCGAGCATTAGCCTCACTTACTGTTCCATTCAGTTGTTAAGTTCCTACTCCGACATGTGGTGTCACCGTCGCGTTTCCCTCATAGGAGGGAAGATCACAGGAGTGGATAAAAGTCGACAGGAACGATTTCATGGTCATCTGCGGTACTTTCGGGATACAAGGGAACTCCGTCATCGCCTAAACCACGAACTAGCCGAGACTCCGAGGCAATACAAAGCCCGATGAATGAGGTAACAAATGCCAGATGTGCACGCCACATGAAGCCGTAAAACCCATAATAGAGGAATTCACGAAATAGAATGAAAGTCGTCACGAATGATTCGAAGCTCATCTGCGTGAAAGGAGACATATGGAGGTATCTCCACATCGGTGACAGAACGAACTTCTCAGACCCCGGGACTGTACAAGGGTTATTGTGAAACGAACGGAGTAACGGGAATGAAAAATGTGAGTTTTCTAGTACTCCTTATATAGATTCTTGGACCTATCTCTCGTCTCAGTGACGAGATTCAAGCATTAGCCTAACTTACTGTTCCATTTGGTTGTTGAGTTTCGACTCCGTTATGTCGTGTCACCGTCGCGCTCCCATCATAGGAGAGGAGATCAAAGAAGCGGATATATGTCGACACGAATGATTCGATGGTCATCTGCGGTACTTTTGGGATACAAGGGAACTCCTCCATCGCCGACAGAACGAACAAGCCAAGAAATTGGGCTGTACAAAGCTTGATGAGAAATGAATCAGGGAACAGGATGCCAGATGTGCAGGTGTCATTAAGGTGTCTAACCAATATCAGAGAAGTTCACGAAAAGAGATGAAGGTCGATACGAATGATGCGAAGCTCATCTGCGGTTCAGGAGACATACGGAGGCATCTCCACATTGGTGACAGAAAGGACTTCGCAGACCTCGGGACTGTACAAGGCTGATCGGAAAACGAACGGAGTAGCGAGGTTGAAAGATGTGACCCTTCTTGAACTCCCTATATGGATTCTTGGACCTATCCCGCGTCTCGGTCACGAACCTCAAGCATTAGCCTCACTTACTGTTCGATTTGGTTGTGAAGTTTCTAGTCCGACATGTGGTGTCACCGTCGCGTTCTTCTCATAGGAGAGAAGATCACAGGAGAGGATATAAGTCGACACAGACGATTCGGAGGTCATTTGTGGTACTTTCGGGATACAAGGGAACTCCTTCATCGCCGAAACAACGAACTAGCTGATACTCCGAGGCAGTACAAAGCTCGATGTGGAATGAATGAGGTAACAAATGCCAGATGTGCAGGCGTCATGAAGCCGTAAAACCCATATTAGAGGAATTCACGAAATAGGATGAAAGTCAACACGAATGATTCGAAGCTCATCTGCGTGAAAGGAGACATACGGAGGTATCTCCACATCGGTGACAGGAAGACCTCCGCAGACCCCGGGACTGTACAGAGCTTATTGTGAAACGAACGGAGTAACGAGAATGAGAGATGTGAGTTCTTTTGTACTCCCTATATAGATTTTTTGACCTATCTCTCGTCTCAGTAATGAGCTTCAAGCATGAGCCTCACTTACTGTTCCACTCGGTTGTTGAGTTCCGACTTCGTTATGTGGTCTCACCGTCGCGCTCCACTCATAGGAGAGGAGATCACAGAAGCGGATAAGAGTCGACACGAGCGATTCGATGGTCATCTGCGGTTCTTTTGGGATACAAGGGAACTTCTTCATCGCCGAAACCTGAACTAGCCGAGGATTTGGGGCTGTACAAAGCTTGATGTGAAATGAAGGAGGTAACAGAATGCTGGATTTGCAGACGTCATTAAGCCGTATAACCGATATCAGAGTAGTTCGCGTAGAGAGATGAAAGTCGACATGAATGATTCGAGGCTCATCTGTGGTAGAGAAGACATACGGAAGTATCTCCACATCGGTGACAGGAAGACCTCCGCAGACCCCGGGACTGTACAGAGCTTATTGTGAAACGAACAGAGTAACGAGAATGAGAGATGTGAGTCTTTTTGTACTCCCTATATAGATTTTTTTGACCTATCTCTCGTCTCAGTCATGAACTTCAAGCATTAGCCTCACTTACTGTTCCATTTGGTTGTTGAGTTTCGACTTCGTTATGTGGTGTCACCGTCGCGCTCCCATCATAGGAGAGGAGATCAAAGAAGCGGATATATGTCGACACGAATGATTCGATGGTCATCTGCGGTACTTTTGGGATACAAGGGAACTCCTCCATCGCCGACAGATCGAACAAGCCAAGAAATTGGGCTGTACAAAGCTTGATGAGAAATAAATCAGGGAACAGGATGCCAGATGTGCAGGTGTCATTAAGGTGTCTAACCAATATCAGAGAAGTTCACGAAAAGAGATGAAGGTTGACACGAATGATTCGAAGCTCATCTGCGTGAAAGGAGACATATGGAGGTATCTCCACATCGGTGACAGAACGAACTTCTCAGACCCCGGGACTGTACAAGGGTTATTGTGAAACGACCGGAGTAACGGGAATGAAAAATGTGAGTTTTCTAGTACTCCCTATATAGATTCTTGGACCTATCTCTCGTCTCAGTGACGAGATTCAAGCATTAGCCTAACTTACTGTTACATTTGGTTGTTGAGTTTCGACTCCGTTATGTCGTGTCACCGTCGTGCTCCCATCATAGGAGAGGAGATCAAAGAAGCGGATATATGTTTACCCGAATGATTCGATGGTCATCTGCGGTACTTTTGGGATACAAGGGAACTCCTCCATCGCCGACAGAACGAACAAGCCAAGAAATTGGGCTGTACAAAGCTTGATGAGAAATGAATCAGGGAACAGGTGCCAGATGTGCAGGTGTCATTAAGGTGTCTAACCAATATCAGAGAAGTTCACGAAAAGAGATGAAGGTCGACACGAATGATGCGAAGCTCATCTGCGGTTCAGGAGACATACGGAGGCATCTCCACATTGGTGACAGAAAGGACTTCGCAGACCTCGGGACTGTACAAGGCTGATCGGAAAACGAACGGAGTAGCGAGGTTGAAAGATGTGACCCTTCTTGAACTCCCTATATGGATTCTTGGACCTATCCCGCGTCTCGGTCACGACCCTCAAGCATTAGCCTCACTTACTGTTCGATTTGGTTGTGAAGTTTCTACTCCGACATGTGGTGTCACCGTCGCGTTCTTCTCATAGGAGAGAAGATCACAGGAGAGGATATAAGTCGACACAGACGATTCGGAGGTCATTTGTGGTACTTTCGGGATACAAGGGAACTCCTTCATTGCCGAAACAACGAACTAGCTGATACTCCGAGGCAGTACAAAGCTCGATGTGGAATGAATGAGGTAACAAATGCCAGATGTGCAGGCGTCATGAAGCCGTAAAACCCATATTAGAGGAATTCACGAAATAGGATGAAAGTCAACACGAATGATTCGAAGCTCATCTGCGTGAAAGGAGACATACGGAGGTATCTCCACATCGGTGACAGGAAGACCTCCGCAGACCCCGGGACTGTACAGAGCTTATTGTGAAACGAACGGAGTAACGAGAATGAGAGATGTGAGTTCTTTTGTACTCCCTATATAGATTTTTTGACCTATCTCTCGTCTCAGTAATGAGCTTCAAGCATTAGCCTCACTTACTGTTCCATTCGGTTGTTGAGTTCCGACTTCGTTATGTGGTCTCACCGTCGCGCTCTACTCATAGGAGAGGAGACCAACGGAGCGGATATAAAGCGACACTAGCGATTCGATGGTCATCTGCGGTACTTTTGGGATACAAGGGAACCTCTTCATCGCCGAAACCTGAACTAGCCGAGGATTTGGGGCTGTACAAAGCTTGATGTGAAATGAAGGAGGTAACAGAATGCTGGATGAACAGACGTCATTAAGCCGTATAACCGATATCAGAGTAGTTCGCGTAGAGAGATGAAAGTCGACATGAATGATTCGAAGCTCATCTGCGTGAAAGGAGACATATGGAGGTATCTCCACATCGGTGACAGAACGAACTTCTCAGACCCCGGGACTGTACAACGGTGATTGTGAAACGAACGGACTAACGGGAATGAAAAAGGTGAGTCTTCTAGTACTCCCTATATAGATTCTTGGACCTATCTCTCGTCTCAGTGACGAGATTCAAGCATCAGCCTCACTCACTGTTCCATTTAGTCGTTATTTCCTACTCCAGCGAGAGGTATCATCGGTGGAATCCACTGACAGTAGGAAAAATGACCGAAGAAGAAACCAACCGACACGAACGATCCGATGGTCGTCTGCGGTGCTGGAGGGATACGGGGAGACTTTTATTTTGGGGTTTACAAGAATCCGGTACAGTACGGAGCTAAATAGGGAACGAATCAGGCAACTGAACGACAGATGTGGCGCCATCATTGAATCGTATAACCCATATGAGAGAAGTTCCCGAAACAAGATACAAGCCGGCACGAACGACTCGGTGCTCTTCTGTGGTCGAGAAGACACACAGGGGTCCATGCAGATCGGTGATAGAAGGTACTTGGCAGAGCTCCAGGGGGTTCAAGGCTCATTGCAGATTGGACCGGGTGACGGGAACGGGAGATGTGAGTCTTCTTGGACTTCTTATATGGGTTATGGGCATATATCTCGCCTAGGTCACGAACTTCGAGCATTAGCCTCACTTACTGTTCCATTCAGTTGTTGTGTTCCGACTTCGTTATGTGGTCTCACCGTCGCGCTCCACTCATAGGAGAGGAGATCACAGAAGCGGATATAAGTCGACACGAGCGATTCGATGGTCATCTGCGGTACTTTTGGGATACAAGGGAACTTCTTCATCGCCGAAACCTGAACAAGCCGAGGATTTGGGGCTGTACAAAGCTTGATGTGAAATGAAGGAGGTAACAGAATGCTGGATGTGCAGACGTCATTAAGCCGTATAACCGATATCAGAGTAGTTCGCGAAGAGAGATGAAAGTCGACATGAATGATTCGAGGCTCATCTGTGGTAGAGAAGACATACGGAAGTATCTCCACATCGGTGACAGGAAGACCTCCGCAGACCCCGGGACTGTACAGAGCTTATTGTGAAACGAACAGAGTAACGAGAATGAGAGATGTGAGTCTTTTTGTACTCCCTATATAGATTTTTTTGACCTATCTCTCGTCTCAGTAATGAGCTTCGAGCATGAGCCTCACTTACTGATCCATTCGGTTGTTGAGTTCCGACTTCGTTATGTGGTCTCACCGTCGCGCTCCACTCATAGGAGAGGAGATCACAGAAGCGGATATAAGTCGACACGAGTGATTCGATGGTCATCTGCGGTACTTTTGGGATACAAGGGAACTTCTTCATCGCCGAAACCTGAACTAGCCGAGGATTTGGGGCTGTACAAAGCTTGATGTGAAATGAAGGAGGTAACAGAATGCTGGATGTGCAGACGTCATTAAGCCGTATAACCGATATCAGAGTAGTTCGCGAAGAGAGATGAAAGTCGACATGAATGATTCGAGGCTCATCTGTGGTAGAGAAGACATACGGAAGTATCTCCACATCGGTGACAGGAAGACCTCCGCAGACCCCGGGACTGTACAGAGCTTATTGTGAAACGAACAGAGTAACGAGAATGAGAGATGTGAGTCTTTTTGTACTCCCTATATAGATTTTTTTGACCTATCTCTCGTCTCAGTCATGAACCTCAAGCATTAGCCTCACTTACTGTTCCATTTGGTTGTTGAGTTCCGACTCCGTTATGTGGTCTCACCGTTGCGCTCCACTCATGGGAGAGGAAATCACAGAAGCGGATATAATTCGACACGAGTGATTCGATGGTCATCTGCGGTACTTTCGGGATACAAGGGAACTTCTTCATCGCCGAAACCTGAACTAGCCGAGGGTTTGGGGCTGTAGAAAGCTTGATGTGAAATGAAGGAGGTAACAGAATGCTTGATGTGCATGCGTCATCAAGCCGTAAAACCCATATTAGAGGAATTCACGAAAAGAAATGAAGGTCGACACGAATGATGCGAAGCTCATCTGCGGTTCAGGAGACATACAGAGGCATCTCCACATTGGTGACAGAAAGGACATCGCAGACCTCGGGACTGTACAAGGCTGATCGGAAAACGAACGGAGTAGCGAGGTTGAAAGATGTGACCCTTCTTGAACTCCCTATATGGATTCTTGGACCTATCCCGCGTCTCGGTCACGAACCTCAAGCATTAGCCTCACTTACTGTTCCATTTGGTTGTGAAGTTTCTACTCCGACATGTGGTGTCACCGTCGCGTTCTTCTCATAGGAGAGAAGATCACAGGAGAGGATATAAGTCGACACGGACGATTCGGAGGTCATTTGTGGTACTTTCGGGATACAAGGGAACTCCTTCATCGCCGAAACAACGAACTAGCTGATACTCCGAGGCAGTACAAAGCTCGATGTGGAATGAATGAGGTAACAAATGCCAGATGTGCAGGCGTCATGAAGCCGTAAAACCCATATTAGAGGAATTCACGAAATAGGATGAAAGTCAACACGAATGATTCGAAGCTCATCTGCGTGAAAGGAGACATACGGAGGTATCTCCACATCGGTGACAGGAAGACCTCGGCAGATCCCGGGACTGTACAGAGCTTATTGTGAAACGAACGGAGTAACGAGAATGAGAGATGTGAGTTCTTTTGTACTCCCTATATAGATTTTTTGACCTATCTCTCGTCTCAGTAATGAGCTTCAAGCATTAGCCTCACTTACTGTTCCACTCGGTTGTTGAGTTCCGACTTCGTTATGTGGTCTCACCGTCGCGCTCTACTCATAGGAGAGGAGATCAACGGAGCGGATATAAAGCGACACTAGCGATTCGATGGTCATCTGCGGTACTTTTGGGATACAAGGGAACTTCTCCATCGCCGAAACCTGAACTAGCCAGGGATTTGGGGCTGTACAAAGCTTGATGTGAAATGAAGGAGGTAACAGAATGCTGGATGTGCAGACGTCATTAAGCCGTATAACCGATATCAGAGTAGTTCGCAAAGAGAGATGAAAGTCGACATGAATGATTCGAGGCTCATCTGTGGTAGAGAAGACATACGGAAGTATCTCCACATCGGTGACAGGAAGACCTCCGCAGACCCCGGGACTGTACAGAGCTTATTGTGAAACGAACAGAGTAACGAGAATGAGAGATGTGAGTCTTTTTATACTCCCTATATAGATTTTTTTGACCTATCTCTCGTCTCAGTCATGAACTTCAAGCATTAGCCTCACTTACTGTTCCATTTGGTTCTTGAGTTCCGACTTCGTTATGTGGTCTCACCGTTGCGCTCCACTCATGGGAGAGGAAATCACAGAAGCGGATATAATTCGACACGAGTGATTCGATGGTCATCTGCGGTACTTTCGGGATACAAGGGAACTTCTCCATCGCCGAAACCTGAACTAGCCAGGGATTTGGGGCTGTACAAAGCTTAATGTGAAATGAAGGAGGTAACGGAATGCTGGATGTGCAGACGTCATTAAGCCGTATAACCGATATCAGAGTAGTTCGCAAAGAGAGATGAAAGTCGACATGAATGATTCGAGGCTCATCTGTGGTAGAGAAGACATACGGGAGTATCTCCACATCGGTGACAGGAAGACCTCCGCAGACCCCGGGACTGTACAGAGCTTATTGTGAAACGAACAGAGTAACGAGAATGAGAGATGTGAGTCTTTTTATACTCCCTATATAGATTTTTTTGACCTATCTCTCGTCTCAGTCATGAACTTCAAGCATTAGCCTCACTTACTGTTCCATTTGGTTCTTGAGTTCCGACTTCGTTATGTGGTCTCACCGTTGCGCTCCACTCATGGGAGAGGAAATCACAGAAGCGGATATAAATCGACACGAGTGATTCGATGGTCATCTGCGGTACTTTCGGGATACAAGGGAACTTCTCCATCGCCGAAACCTGAACTAGCCGAGGGTTTGGGGCTGTACAAAGCTTGATGTGAAATGAAGGAGGTAACAGAATGCTGGATGTGCATGCGTCATCAAGCCGTAAAACCCATATTAGAGGAGTTCACGAAATAGAATGAAAGTCGACACGAATGATTCGAAGCTCATCTGCGTGAAAGGAGACATATGGAGGTATCTCCACATCGGTGACAGAACGAACTTCTCAGACCCCGGGACTGTACAACGGTGATTGTGAAACGAACGGACTAACGGGAATGAAAAATGTGAGTCTTCTAGTACTCCCTATATAGATTCTTGCACCTATCTCTCGTCTCAGTGATGAGATTCAAGCATTAGCCTCACTCACTGTTCCATTTAGTCGTTATTTCCTACTCCAGCGAGAGGTATCATCGGTGGAATCCACTGACAGTAGGAAAAATGACCGGAGAAGAAACCAACCGACACGAACGATCCGATGGTCGTCTGCGGTGCTGGAGGGATACGGGGAGACTTTCATTTTGGGGTTTACAAGAATCCGGTACAGTACGGAGCTAAATAGGGAACGAATCAGGCAACTGAACGACAGATGTGGCGCCATCATTGAATCGTATAACCCATATGAGAGAAGTTCCCGAAACGAGATACAAGCCGGCACGAACGACTCGGTGCTCTTCTGTGGTCGAGAAGACACACAGGGGTCCATGCAGATCGGTGATAGAAGGTACTTGGCAGAGCTCCAGGGGGTTCAAGGCTCATTGCAGATTGGACCGGGTGACGGGAACGGGAGATGTGAGTCTTCTTGGACTTCTTATATGGGTTATGGGCATATATCTCGCCTAGGTCACGAACTTCGAGCATTAGCCTCACTTACTGTTCCATTCAGTTGTTAAGTTCCTACTCCGACATGTGGTGTCACCGTCGCGTTTCCCTCATAGGAGGGAAGATCACAGGAGAGGATAAAAGTCGACAGGAACGATTTCATGGTCATCTGCGGTACTTTCGGGATACAAGGGAACTCCGTCATCGCCTAAACCACGAACTAGCCGAGACTCCGAGGCAATACAAAGCTCGATGAATGAGGTAACAAATGCCAGATGTGCACGCCACATAAAGCCGTAAAACCCATATTAGAGGAATTCACGAAATAGAATGGAAGTCGTCACGAATGATTCGAAGCTCATCTGCGTGAAAGGAGACATATGGAGGTATCTCCACATCGGTGACAGAACGAACTTCTCAGACCCCGGGACTGTACAAGGGTTATTGTGAAACGAACGGAGTAACGGGAATGAAAAATGTGAGTTTTCTAGTACTCCCTATATAGATTCTTGGGCCTATCTCTCGTCTCAGTGACGAGATTCAAGCATTAGCCTAACTTACTGTTCCATTTGGTTGTTGAGTTTCGACTTCGTTATGTGGTGTCACCGTCGCGCTCCCATCATAGGAGAGGACATCAAAGAAGCGGATATATGTCGACACGAATGATTCGATGGTCATCTGCGGTACTTTTGGGATACAAGGGAACTCCTCCGTCGCCGACAGAACGAACAAGCCAAGAAATTGGGCTGTACAAAGCTTGATGAGAAATGAATCAGGGAACAGGATGCCAGATGTGCAGGTGTCATTAAGGTGTCTAACCAATATCAGAGAAGTTCACGAAAAGAGATGAAGGTCGACACGAATGATGCGAAGCTCATCTGCGGTTCAGGAGACATACGGAGGCATCTCCACATTGGTGACAGAAAGGACTTCGCAGACCTCGGGACTGTACAAGGCTGATCGGAAAACGAACGGAGTAGCGAGGTTGAAAGATGTGACCCTTCTTGAACTCCCTATATGGATTCTTGGACCTATCCCGCGTCTCGGTCACGAACCTCAAGCATTAGCCTCACTTACTGTTCCATTTGGTTGTGAAGTTTCTACTCCGACATGTGGTGTCACCGTCGCGTTCTTCTCATAGGAGAGAAGATCACAGGAGAGGATATAAGTCGACACAGACGATTCGGAGGTCATTTGTGGTACTTTCGGGATACAAGGGAACTCCTTCATCGCCGAAACAACGAACTAGCTGATACTCCGAGGCAGTACAAAGCTCGATGTGGAATGAATGAGGTAACAAATGCCAGATGTGCAGGCGTCATGAAGCCGTAAAACCCATATTAGAGGAATTCACGAAATAGGATGAAAGTCAACACGAATGATTCGAAGCTCATCTGCGTGAAAGGAGACATGCGGAGGTATCTCCACATCGGTGACAGGAAGACCTCCGCAGACCCCGGGACTGTACAGAGCTTATTGTGAAACGAACGGAGTAACGAGAATGAGAGATGTGAGTTCTTTTGTACTCCCTATATAGATTTTTCGACCTATCTCTCGTCTCAGTAATGAGCTTCAAGCATTAGCCTCACTTACTGTTCCATTCGGTTGTGTAGTTCCGACTTCGTTATGTGGTCTCACCGTCGCGCTCTACTCATAGGAGAGGAGATCAACGGAGCGGATATAAGTCGACACGAGCGATTCGATGGTCATCTGCGGTACTTTTGGGATACAAGGGAACTTCTTCATCGCCGAAACCTGAACTAGCCGAGGATTTGGGGCTGTACAAAGCTTGATGTGAAATGAAGGAGGTAACAGAATGCTGGATAAGCAGGCGTCATTGAGCCGTATAACCAATATCAGAGTAGTTCGCAAAGAGAGATGAATGTCGACACGAATGATCCGAAGCTCATCTGCGGTAAAGAAGAGATACGGAGGTATCTCCACATCGGTGACAGAAAGACCTTCGCACACCCCGGGACTGTACAGGGCTGATTGTGAAACGAACAGAGTAACGAGAATAAGAGATGTGAGTCTTCTTGTACTCCCTATATAGATTCTTGGACCTATCCCGCGTCTCGGTCACGAACCTCAAGCATTAGCCTCACTTACTGTTCCATTCAGTTCTTAGGTTCCTACTTCGACATGTGAAGTCACTGTCGCGTTCCCCTCGTGGAAGGGAAGATCACAGGAGGGGTTACAAGTGGACAGGAACGATTTCATGGTCATCTCCGGTACTTTCGGCATATAAGGGAACTCCTCCATCGCCGACACAACGAACAAGCCGAGAAATTGGGCTGTACAAAGCTTAATTTGAAATGATTGAGGGAACAGAATGCCAGATGTGCAGGTGTCATTGAGGTGTATAACCAATATCAGAGAAGTTCACAAGAAGAGATGAACGTCCACACGAATGATTCGAAGCTCATCTGTGGTAAACAAGCCATACTGAGGTATCTCCACATCTGTGGAAGAAAGACCTTTGCAGACCCCGGGACTGTACAGGGCTGATTGTGCAACGAACAGAGTAACGAGACTGGAAGTTGTGAGTCTTCCCGTACTCCCGATATAGATTCTTGGACCTATCTCTCGTCTCAGCCACGAACTTCAAGCGTTAGCCTCACTTACTGTTCCATATGTTCGTTATTCCCTACTCCAGCATAAGGTGTCATTGGGTTAATCCTCTGACAGTAGGAAAAATGTCCGAAGAAGAAACCAACCGACACGAACGATCCCATGGTTATCGGCGGTGCTGGAGGCATACAGGAGGACTCCCATGCTGGGGTTCACAAGAATCCGGTACAGTACGGAGCTTCATAGGGAACAAATAAAGTAACGGAACGACAGATGTGGCGGGGTCATTGAATCGTATACCCCATATGAGACAAGTTCCCGAAACAAGATACAAGCTGACACGAATGACTCGGTGCTCTCCTGTGGTCGAGGAAACACACAGGGGTCCTTGCACATCCGTGACAAAACGGACTTCGCAGAGCTCCAGGGGGTACAAGGCTCATTGCAGATTGAACCGGGTCACGAAAACGGGAGATAAGAGTCTTTTTTGACTTCTTATACGGGTTATGCGGGCCTATATCTCTCCTCGGTCACGAACTTCGAGCATCAGCCTCACTTACTGTTCCATTCAGTTGTTAAGTCTCTACTCCGACATATCGTGTCACCGTCGCGTTTCCCTCATAGGGGAAAGATCACAGAAGAGGATACAAGTCGACACGAACGATTGGATGATCATCTGCGGTATTTTTGGAATACAAGGGAACTTCTTCATCGCCGAAACAACGAACTAGCCGAGACTCCGAGGCAGTACAAACATCGATGTGGAATGAACGAGGTAATAGAATGCCAGATGTGCAGGCGTCATCAAGCCGTATAACCCATATCAGAGGTGTTCACAAAAAAAATGAAAGTCGACACGATCGATTCGAAGCTCATTAGCGTCAAAGAAGACATTTGTGGTATAAAAATACTCACCTTGAAAGAAGGTAATACCTGTCCCCTCGGAAATCTCTTACTTTTTTCCAGTTTTCCCACGCTCGGAATTCGACGAGAAGACGAATTCGAGTTAGATGATAATAAGTACTTGTCTTCTCGTTGTTCAGCCCAAATCGCAAGAGAATCGTATAAAAGTGCGAATATTTCTCAGCGTGCGCGGTGACAGCATCGCCTTCCCTGCTGGAAATAATTTCGTGGGACCTAGCCCTGGGAAAATTGTTAATCTTGATATTCGCGAAATTTGGCTTCGGAGACGTGCAACATACAAATTTCGACCATTACTCCTCCGAAAATGATCGAATTTGGTCAAAATTTGTAGGCTGCATATTGAATTATTTTCAGCAGGGTTAAATATAATCTTCCCGAATCCGAGGTGCGGAAATTAAATTTCGTTTTATAGAACATAAAATAACTTTGTTTGAGACTCTTTAACGTCAAAAAGATGCTGAGGACATCACTGCTTCATGTTTCTCTATTAGAGGTAGTTATCTTGATCTTGATAAGAAGAAATGATTGTACTAATTGTAAGTGGAAAAATATTGATTTCTCAAAAAGTCCAGTTGTAATAGACTATCTGCTAGTCATGCTTGCCACTCTGAATCAATTGAATTGTGTTTGAAACTTGACTTCCAGTGTAACTAACAGTGATTGGAGACCTAATTTTGCAGCTGAGAAATGAAAGGTTTCCAGGCATTGTTCGCCAACAGCAGTTTGAACATATAGTACAGGCTATCTATTTTCTTAGACCTGTATTATGAGCAGTAATAATGGAAATACTGATATCATTTGCCTCAAGATATTATATTTTATTCAATAAAAATGATTCATCTCTTCTGATCAGAATAAATCACATTCATACTATCGGTAGCACTAACAATGAGTCCAGTAAACCAGTTACGAACATTTCATAAATTATCCTTTGAAATAATCATTTTTCTTACCTAAGAGCGCACAATTCCAATAGTAATAGTGCTTTGTTTCATATCTGATGAAGATAAGATTCAGAATATGATGAGAGTACCTAAATTTCATTTCAACATTTATTCATTATATGCACGAATAAGGTCATGAATTGATTACATATTCATTAACAATCAAAAGACTCAACAAGTATGTTAATGATGATTCAAATGTTTTTCTTGAAAGAAAGACCCATCAAAAGGGTTCATGGTTAAATAGGATCATCATTCAACGTATCTCACTGCAGAAATGACAGAGAACTTCAGAAAATCATTTTCTAGTTAACAACACATGAGCATAGGTACATTGTCAATCATAGATGCAAACACAGTATGGAGTATCTAAAGTCAAACATTAAGTATGATCATGGTAACCCATAGCAAAGTGGAGGGGGGTTTTGCCCTCATCATTGACTGCAGATACTGAGGCTCCGTTCTCTATGAGTAAGTTCGCAATTGCAGTGGCCTTCATTCCAGGATTAATCGAAAGATGAAGAGGGGTGTTCCCACCTTCAGTGACTGACAATACTGATGCACCATTTTCTATAAGGAACTTCACAATCTCATAGTTTGAGTCATTATCGTCATAGATGATTGCAAGGTGCAGCGGGGTTGGACCCTCGTCATCTCCATCCATAAGTGAGTCGACATCTGCACCACTGCATACCAGATCTTTTGCTAATTCAATATTTCCAAAAATGACAGCTATATCAAAGAGACTGAGTCCATCTGGAGCAACAAAATTTTCTAACACTGACGGGCGTGCACCAAGGCTCATGGGACCTCTAAGACTTGACAAGGCTGGACCTACTGGATCCAATGACAAGTGGAGAGGAGTGTATCCTCTGCTGTCTCTGGCGAACATGTCTGCTCCCAATTTGATCAAAATCTCTATCAGCTCTGAATTATATTGAAGTTCCACAGCAAAATGCAGTGGAGTAAAATGATGGAAATTGGAGCCAGGCTTGATGATTTTCTTGTTTATGTCGATTTTATGGTTGGAAACAAGGCCTCTTATCTTGGTTGCACAGTCATCACTTTTGAGGAGATGTAATCTAGTGAATCCAAAGTCGTTGAATTCAGAGTCCTTGTGGATTAGATGACATGACAAAATGTCACGCGTTATATCTATGAATATCTCAGCGCGGCTGGCTTGAGCCACTGCCAGAGCTATATCGGATGCAGTATAGTTCAATTTATCTTTGAGAGAATAAGTGGCTCCATGACTGACTATAGTAAAGAGATATTGTTGACCCTCCCAAATGCTGCAGCAAAGTGAAGTGTGGAAAATCCAGGCCAGAGTTCAGAGTCAAGATTGGTAACTTTGTTCACATTTTCTCCAATATCAATAAAGTGTTTGATAGAATTGATTCCGATATCTCCTGAACAAGTGCATGCAATATGAAAATATGACGAACCATTGCAGTCGATTGGGTTGGCTCGATTATGAAGATAATGTGACATCATTATATCAACATCAACAACACACATTAGGTTATTTTCAAGAGCATAATGAAGAGGTGTTTGACCACGATCATTCTGTAATGTGTAAACAGCTCCCCCCTGCACAAGTTGCAGTGCAATTGGAATATCTCGTTGTTTCACTGCCACATACAGCAATGAGTCTCTCAGCCTAGTTTCAGGAGGATGGATTGCCTGACTTTGGTCTTTGTCCTCTGCCATCACTATGAAATTCAATGGATAGTACGGATATTAGTGATTTTTTCAAGATGGAAATTGTTTACACCCAATATCCTAGATCTTCCCCTTAACGAATTGACTCTGATTTACCCGATATTATTCAGTACTCGTGAAACAATATTAGGAAGAAAACCAATGTATGTCAAATTGACATAGGGAGGGTAGAGAGAAATTGACAGTATGAACTACGTGAATATTTGACTTAAATGTGCTATATGGGAAAAGGTTTAAGGAGTAGACTGTAGCGCCACTGGTGGCGCCCGTGCACCGCCATATTGGCAGAGTTGGGGAAATCGTTCCACACCAGAGACACGGGTGTGTGGCTTGGAGTGAGCAGACCTTTCTTTTATAGCCGCCGCGGCTTTAATGGAGCACATTGCGGCCATCTACGTGGCCTTGACGGCCGCGTAGATCGCCCGCAATGGGCTACATTGAAGCCGGGCGACTATAAAAACGCGTATGCACTTCGTTGCGTAATCTAGTATTATGACCGTATTCTCAATTCAAGCGGAGCCCGATGATCGTCACTTCGACCGTATACTCAAGGTGATGAGTAGAGACCCTATGAGTAGAGACCCTAGGGTCTCTAGTGATGAGCTTTAGTTACGCCGTGGACACTAGGGAAAAAAAAGTCCGAGGAAAAATCTGAAAAAATTCGCCCTAAGTAAGTCGCATTTTGTCAACCTAATGCCGTTGTCGAAAATGTTTGCTCACCCTGCAATATAAATAAACATTCGAGTTATACCACCTAGTATTGCCCATTTCTCTGCATAGAAAGCCGATACGAGGACAAAAACATTTGCTCATCGTTGCTTTTACCTCACTTGTATTTGCTCAGCCCTCAGAATTGGATGAATCATCATCAATTCTGAATAAACAATCAAAAACACTTTTTCCAACCCCTAGTACTGTACAAAGCGCAGTGCGCATGTGCCCCGCATGCCATATGCGCACTGCGCATTGTACAGTACTTGGGGTTGGAAAGTGTTTTTGATTGTTTATTCGAAATTGATGATGATTCATCCAATTCTGAGGGCTGAGCAAATACAAGTGAGGTAAAAGCAACGATGAGCAAATGTTTTTGTCCTCGTATCAGTTTTCTATACGGAGAAATGGGCAATACTAGGTGGTATAACTCGAATGTTTATTTATAAAAAATTGGAGGGTGTGCAAACATCTTTTACAACCGCATTAGGTTGACAAAATGCGGTTTACTTGGGGCAAATTTTTTCAGATTTTTCCTCGGACTTTTTTTCCCCCAGTTTCCACGGGGTAAAGCTTAAGGTTTATTCGATTATCCAGTTCGGGGCGCACTGGGGCGCTCCAGAGCGCTCTGGAGCGCCCCAGTGCGACCCAAATCGAACGAACGTTCGGACAGTTCACACCAGTGCGCTCTGGGTCGCCTCAGAAATATTTCAAGCTGTTCCTATGGTTATGCATGTGTGATAGGTGGCGCTCCGACAGATTCTTCACCTCAGCATACACGCATAACCATAGGAACGGCTTGAAATATTTCGGAGCCGCCCCAGAGCGCACTGGTGCGAACTGTCCGAACGTTCGTTCGATTTGGGTCGCACTGGGGCGCTCCAGAGCGCTCTGGAGCGCCCCAGTGCGCCCCGAACTGCATAATCGAATAAACCTTTTGTTCGTTTCCGTTTGTGGCCATCAGTGATCATAACATTAGATACTTAAGCTTTGGAAATAAGTAGAGACGGCGAATATCAAAGTTCAAATGTTCAAATATTCAAGTTTAAATGATACGACCAGAACTAACTCGTGTGATGGAGATGTTGAAAAATGTTTGCTTCCGGGGCGAGGAGATTAATGCAACCATCAGGTTGTACATCGAGAGTCGTTATCGGTACTTCAGGTTTGATACTGTCATAGACATGTACATGTACTTAGCACAAGATGCGAAAGCTCTTCGCAAATTGCTTCATGGTATAAGATCTAGGACTGCAATCGAAACCATGGAGATAGGAATGAAAATGGAAAATTTCGATGTATTCACTTGTGCATACAAAGCTTGTGTTGAGACAGGCAAGAACGGAATCATGCTCCACATGCTCCATCAGTATACCATAATTATCAGAAGATTGATTCATATCCTCAGAAATCAGTACATGAGAATAGAGGATCAAAGAGCGATGCGGAACTTGGAAATTTTCAAAGATCAATTTTTGTATATGAATTCTCATCTAGTTGGTCTAATTTCTTCTGATCCATGTGGAATCAATTGTCATTTTAATAATTCACTCTTTCTACTTACAGGCAAACCCTTGAAGAGATGCTGAAATATTTTTAAAATTGAATCATGCCTTGCTCTGATAATTTTCTCATTTGTTGAATATTTTTTGATACTAAATATGATCATCAGTGGCGAAGGCAATTCCCTTTCTTATCCAATCGTAGCGATTAATCTTAGCATGTTTCATCCCTGCAGCACCCAAGACTGCCCATACCAAAATCCTGAGCTTGAGAAACCCAGTTCATCAAATCTGGAGTCAATGCAGAAGTTGCATGATTCAAAATTGAAATATCTATTGATTCAATCAGTGATTTCTATCATTGTTTGTGAAATTTGCATTTAGTCCTCTCCAGGATTTGGTGAAGGGCTTGTCAGGAGATTTTCATTAGTTGGAGCTCTTGTTGATCCTGAGGTTACTCACTGAGTTCTATGAAATTCAAAAAAGGAGAAATATTGAAATATCAACAATCTTGGGAATCATTGTTAAAAATTGGCTCCAGATGGACAAAAACAGGTTAAATGAAACCAAATTCATAGATCATAAATCGCTGACCTAGGATCCATATTTGAGAATGAGTGGAAAGAAATATAGCGTCCCAGAAATTGGAAATATATATGAAAAAAATCCAGGAACGCTTTATATATGATATATGACTGATACTTCCATTTTCTGGGATATATATTTGAGAGAAATATATAATCCCGGAAATAGAGAATATATATTAAAAAAGGCCGAGAACGCTCGAAATATTATATTTAACCATATATTGCCAAATTCTGGGACGAAATATATATATTTAAGAAATATATTTTCGTATATTTATTTCGTCCCGGAAATTGAGAATATAGCAAATATTTTCAAATACTGGGACGTCCTGGAAAATGATAATATTCAAGGAAGTCTTCTGGGACGTCCCGGAAATTAGAAAAAATCCCAGAAATTGGAAAAGTATCGCACGAAATATCCCGGAATCTGAAGCTATACAAATATATATATATATATATATATATATATTAAATATATATGATAATATATTATATATAGTATCTGATTTAAACTATTATATTTATATATATATACTATATATGTCATAATATACTTATGATATATATATATACGTAGATTTTCAAGTTTCCAACTCCATAGCTTCGTATGACGTGACCATATGTTTCTTCAGAAGTTTCTTCATGAGCTCAAAATTGTGAGCTGCGCAAACTGGCCTGCGAGACTTGGTATGATGTGGACATACTGTCACATGTTTTTGATTGTATAGCGCATCCAAACCAAGGTAGCCAGATTCTGTCATATCTCTCACATTGAACCCAAAACGCCTCAACCACTGTTGATTGATTGATCCTTTGACAATCACTTCTTCAGCGTCCTGCAGAGCTTCTCGAAGGATGCTACCAATCTGAGTGAAAGGAATATCACCTGAATACCATGGGATCCCATGATGCTGATGTTTGAGCCATAGATTTTGTTGGACATATTTTTGAGATAGTCTTTTTAGTGGAAAAGGTTCTTTGAAAAGAAAGACTAATGGTTTTGAATTATCATTAAGAGCAGATATGGCCAACTCTTTCAACAGGTAGTCGTTGACAGGCTGTTTAAAATCTTGCAGGTCCACGACATAGGCCATGTTGAGCGCAAATGAGATCTAACTGATCCAACTATCGTTTATATGCGGAGTGAACTGTACAGGCGAATGAAGCCTCTACACAACTTTGCGGACGTCCCCACTCATGGGGTTATATTCCACGATTCGATCATGTATAATTAAGCAATATGCTGTCGTATTTTCGGGGAAGTTATCCTTTGCTTCGAATTCCAATCTCACATCTACTGGAGCATTCTTCAAAGACTCGTTCTGTTCCGAGCAATCTATGACAATTAGTGGCATTTTTTCTATGAACTCTCTCCTACTCAATAATGGCTCAGAATCATCATATTTGTCGTAATATACGTTCTGGGAATTTTGATACATATCGTATAGTGGAGCGTACTGGTTTGAGCCTATGTCTAAATTGAGATTTCCGTAGGGATAATACTGGGAGTTGAGGAAAAGTTTGATATTTTTGATATTGCAGTGATCAAACTGACTCGCATCCTTGTTTTGACACCTTTACGAGCAGTCTGAAATCCTAGAATAACAAAACGTGGTTTTTCTAACTGATTAGATGTCTTCACCGTCCAAACTTGGTTCGAGGTTCGTGGGAGTAAAGGGTATTCGAAAAGTTCCCATGAGCGGAAAGGCATTGTAATGGATTTACCTTTCTGTAGCTGATTTAGGAGTCTAATTTTATACTCATTGGATAGAGTCACATAAGGCATGTGCCATTCAAGTCGAGTCAAGTTAATCTTCCGTTTCTCCCAGTTCCCAACTGGGGGTGTCCCAGTATGGTAAATTGTTGAATTGATTGCATTATCATCAGTGTGAGCCCGACGAAGTATCAACTCATGTTTGGTGTTGATGATAACTTTCCTATAGTCTTCGGCAAAACCTAATATCGATTTGAGAGGAATGAGAACATCAAAATTGCCATTATTGTCGACAATACTCTCAGTTTCATCAATACCAGTCCACCCTGCATTTTCTAAATTTTCCTTTGGCGTGAGTGAAACCCAACCTTTCATCAAAGAGGTTATCCCTACATTCTTGCACTTATCTATCTCAATGCCATTGATTTCCAATCTCACCTCTTCAAACACATGGGCAACTCCATTATTAACAAACTTAGTATGTTGCGTAGGAGCATTATCATCGGCAGTCAAGCGTCCAGAAACGCGGATTGAACTCTTGGATGGAAGGACGCATAGATCCTGATGTTGGATGGATATACGAATCTCATCATTATTGTTAAAGTGTGGTCCAGTGATTGGCTGATGAGCATGCACTTCATAGTGCGAGATATCATCATCGAAAACGACGGAAGATTGAATATTGAGAACGTCTCCCATCTTTTTTAGAACAGCAAAATAGATTGAATGTTATTTTCCACCAGGACTTACTCGAAACCCGAGACTCTTGAGGAATTCGATCCGATGACGTGTTAGCACTCTGGGAGCACGATGACGACTGACTGAGTTCTGACATGGTCTATTGCCTGTATAGCCTTGATTATTATAATTAATTCTCATTGCGGAATTCGTTGGAGCAGAGATGGATTCTGATTGTGATTGGTTCACCTCGGAAGTCAACCAAGTTATCGTCTTGATCTACTATTTTGAGCTGAATGTATTTCACCTCGTTTCTCACAGCAACTGAATGATAGATTCGTTGTGAGGGGACTTCATTAATCTTATGACCCGGACCTACGGTTGGGAGAAAAATTATGAAGCGTATGGGCTCTCCGATTGTTTATGTAAACACCAGTAATAATATTACACTCAATCCTCAGCGCATTAGTTTTCAGAATATTCCCAGGCGTATCAGAAGTATACCATGTGTTAGCCTTGAGAATTTGAGGCGAGAAACCAAGTAATGGACCAATCGAGTCTTTCCTTGTGAAATCAATTTCGGCGCTGCATCTAATGACGCTGCAGAGCGTATTATTACTAGGCTTCAATCTAAACGTTATTCTGTGTTTCAGCAGTTCGTCAATCAAGTATTTTTCAATATCAGAAATCTCGTAGCTACCAGTTGGTATGACAATCTCTTTATCAGCAACTTATAGCTTGTTATTACTTTCATCAATGTTAGGGAAGGAATAAGAAGACAGAAAGTCAGCCAAGGCGCAGACGTATGGGGTATTTGGCTTCAACTCGATTATAGGATCATATATTACTTCGAGTATGGAAGATGTTCCTGCAAAAAGTAAAGTTGTGGTGTCCATGACAGTTTGGAGCAGAATGAGGGAATCCTAAGATGACTGCTCATTATATAGCCTATGACAACTCATCACATAAGAATTTCAAGCACAAGTGACCACAATTATGAGTATTGAATCGCTGATATCTATTAGTATTGTACTTGACCTTGTCAACCCCAAGATATAACATGACATCAAGCGGAGGTTGGAGATCACCATAACTGTCAAAGTATACAACGTCATCCCCTTTCTTCTTGAAGGCTACCCAATGGGTCCCAGGATTATCAGAATCATCAAGGTTAATAACCATTCTTTCCTCATAGTGTGGTCTAGGCGGTAACTCATTGCGCATAAAAACACCACGGAAATGTGGTATTCCCAATTCCTTAGCGTACTTGAGAATATCGAAGTTGGATAATGCTCTTTTGGGTAAATTTACTTCGAACTTTTTTTTTTCAACCCGTTGCCCACGTAAGGTTTGAGATAGAGTCCAAACCCCGTCTTGTAAGGTTTGAGATATAGGCCTTTGCCTATTGCGATTGCCTCCATAGTCTTATCATGCCGATGAGCCTCCTCCAGTTGACGTTGTGCAGATTTTGCCTGATTGATTGCTTTCACGACTCCCGCAGCTCCCCCAGCTAAAGCTCCGGTAGCGCTGAGTCCGGAAAAGAGGGGAATTAGGTAAGGTAAGAAACCTCCAGTTTTTCTAGGAATTGGTAGAATTCTAGGAATTTTGACTCTGCTACGTCCTCCACTCGTTTTGACAGCTGCTCGCGCTCTCCTCAGAGCTGTCTTCATAGCTTCAGCAGCTGATTTATTCTGGATTGTTGATTTAGCAGCTTTGACAACCTTGGCTAGCGTCGAGACCCCCTTATTTTTGTTCTTTTTTACACCTCCCTTCTTATTCTTCTTAACTTTTTTCTTGATTCCCATCCCAAACCTCGTTTTCAGCTTCATGGCGTTAGTGACAGCCCAAGCTGCTGCTTTTTCATGAATACCAGAATCTTTAGCAAGAACTCTTGCCCAAGCCTTTTCCTGAAGTATTTTATCCGCCCGATGTCGGGCCTCAAGGTCTCCTCGATTCTTCGAATACAAAATATCGTGTTCTCTGCACGTGGAATCTAATTTGTCGATCCCTCGATCACCTCGAGCCAAACGCTTAGCTAATTTTGTTCCAGGACCGCAGAATTGATAGCCTCGTAAATGAAGTTCAATGGGAGTCGATTGATGATTCCGTTCAATATACCATGACCAACTTTCGTTTTCTTCCTACGCTGAACGTGAATGATCATCACTCTACGGATGTCTCGAACCGACTGATTGGAGAGCTATATAATGGACCTCTTATATATCAGCAGGATCAGTGTGATGCCGGAATCCGACTCAGAAAGATGGATTTTTCATCAAGTTCTACGAAATTGCCAGTGTTGAATTTCGATAGCATAGTGCAAGAAGAGCGGAAGACTAGGCGTCACGGCGATTCACTTCCCCATACGATTAGGGCGGTCTTCTGTGGTCCATCTAACTGCGGCAAAACAAATAGCCTCTTAGCACTTCTAATCCATGAAAACGGTCTGAGATTTGAAAACGTCTACGTTTATTCTAAATCACTAAATCAGCCAAAATATCAATTTCTGAAAGATGTACTTGAACCTATCGAGGGCCTACAATATTTCCCTTTCAGCGAGCACGAGGATGTTATATCACCAGAAAACGCGCGCCCAAATTCAGTGATGATTTTCGATGATATAGCTTGCGAAAAGCAAGATAATGTTAAAGCTTTCTTTTGCATGGGCAGACACAAAAGCGTGGATGTGATCAGTCTCGTCCAATCGTACGCCCAGACGCCAAAACACCTTGTACGAGATAATGTTAATCTATTGGTTTTGTTCAGACAAGACGAGAAAAATCTGAAGCACATCTACGATAATCACGTCAATACTGATATGTCTTTTCAGACATTCAAAGATTTATGTTCCGCTTGCTGGAATGATAAGCATGGCTTCATTGTTATTGACAAAGATAGGAATATCAATAATGGTCGATATAGAAAAGGTTTTGATTATTTTGCTATAGATATATCAAGTTCATGATTTTCTCCATCAGTCTCTTTTTATGGTTCAACCAAGCAACATGTCTGAACTGAAAAGGGAAAAAAGTATACTCAAACAGATCGAAAAAGCGAGGAGAGCAGTGAAGCATATATATGATTCATTGAGATCAGAGAAATGGGACCAGCAGAAAGTGTTGGATGACACATTTAAACCAATTGTAGAACCCTTGGAGAAAATGATTGCACAAAATAGTAAACCACAACCCCCCTCACCCAATCGTAAGAATGCATCAAAGTCTCGACCAAAAATCCGCAAAAGACCGACATCGATCCAATTTCTTGGAGCTGAGTCTTCAGAGGAATCCGACAACTTTCCATTAGCGACTGAGACAAGTTATGAGACGACTCCATTACTCGACTCATCAGAGAGCGAGATAGAGACGGACAGCGAACCTGAGCCTAGATCCGCTTCAAAATCTCCATACGTGAAAAATCCTGACGAGATTGATAAAATATATGGAGTATACGTAGAGGGGGGTCGTTACATGCTCGGTAATTCAGAAATCCAGATAGATAAAGACATAATAGTGCATAATATATTTTACCCGGCCACGATCTGACTCCTCGAACTACTTTGGAAGAAACAGCCAAACATGAGTTTAATCACAGAAGAGGATAAGAAAGCTTATGGTCAGATTCTGCAAGCAACGAGTGCGCATAGGAAGAAACATCAGGCGAGTGAGACGCTCCGAGGTTCCACAAGCTGGAAATTCCACGATATCATCAAACCTCTATTTTTGGAAGAAAATGGGGGAGTCAAACTGACAAATGAAAAATCTGGAGCCGGATTATTACCTCAATATGAATTTGCGCAGATTGGTAGGAGGAAAGATTATGTTTATTGGGATGACCCTAACGAACTAGTTGATCGCCTTCAATTACTTGTTGCTGAACGATCTGCTGGTAACCGAAATCATGATAATGAGATTCATTCAATTATTGAAGAGTTTAGAGAGGTGGGCTATATATTGAACTAGTTCTGATGGACAGTGTCAGTATCACAATGAGCGTTGATGTGTTCGGACGTACTTTGAGAGTGATTCGGGCTGAGGGAGCTCGAGGTCCACCTGGATTCGGATTCAAGCTGACTGCGGATGCGCAGTTTGACCTAGAGGATAAAAGGTTGTGTCATGTAGTTGCTCCCATCAGCGAGCATGATGCGGTGAATTTGAGAACTCTACAAAACCTTATCGAATCAAGAACCCGAAAATTGAGAGAGAACAAGGAAAAATTGAAAAACGACGTTCAGCATATTAGATTGACGATTGATTTGTTACAAGCGGGACTCCAAAGGAGCACTGATGAGTTACTGAGTATCATCGAATCTAAAGTGGATTCAAATACCAATACAAGTGGCTCGGCAGAAATTTTCGAAGAAATTTTGAAGTCTAAAATTTTTCGATAACCGAAAGTGATGGGTAATAAGCGAGCTGTGGTGGAGGAGCTGCATAAGCCAGCTCGTCGGAACTACCCGCGGAGAGAATATGATATCCGTCGTCTGGATGAAACCTGGCAAGCCGACCTTGTGGAAATGCAGCCGTTCTCGAGAGAGAATGGAGGTTTTAGATATCTGCTAACTGTTATAGATAATTTTTCCAAGTATGCTTGGGCAGTTCCAGTGAAATCAAAGACTGGCAACGATGTTACAAAAGCAATGGCTTCTATATTCCAACAAGGACGAGTCCCCAAAAATTTACAGACTGATGAGGGCAAAGAATTTTACAACAAGACTTTTCGAGATCTTATGCATCGTTACGGAATAAACCTTTACTCAACTTATAGCAACAAAAAAGCTGGAATAGTAGAGCGTTTCAATCGCACACTTGAGCAAAACATGTATTTAACCTTCAGTCTCCAGGGGAATTACAAGTGGATAAACATACTTCCAGAACTCCTTTCTTCATAAAATGGAAGAAAACATCGCAAAACATTTATGAGGCCCAAAGACGTTACTCCCGAAAACGGAGCACAAGTTTTGAGAGATTTTTCTGTGGATAATAGAGTCTTAAAACCTCCAAAATTGAAAATTGGTGATAAAGTTAGAGTGAGCAAGCTCAAACACGTATTTGAGAAAGGATACACGCCTAACTGGACTACGGAAATATTTACAGTTCGAGAAATTCGGAAAACGAAACCAATCACATATCATTTGCACGATTATCAGAATCAACCAGTAGCCGGAGGTTTCTATGAGCAAGAGCTTCTGAAAGTTAAGTATCCTGATATATACTTGGTTGAAAAAGTTTTGAAAAAACGTGGTAATCAAGTCTATGTTAAGTGGTTGGGATTTGATAGTTCACACAATTCATGGATAGACAAAGATCAGTTATGATTTGAGGAAGGAAAAAAAGCCCCCACCTGCGCTCTTCCCCAGTAGAGATCAGCCAGTGAAATACTCATGATTAGTGTACTTGAAAAATAAATTTCCTTGAGTATAAAAATCATGAGTCATTCAGTATCTCTCCCTCCATTAGGCTTCCTCTATCTCTTTATTTTCGAATACATGTTACACAAATTTGAATTTGCTATCACCTAAGTTCAAGATATTCAGCTCCAACTCATTGGCTTTTGCTGATAAGTATTCAAACATTAGATTATCATCGTAGAAGGCATCTGGGGTTCGTTTGGGGAGCCAAATCTGGAATTTTCCATTCATTTCCTCAATGATGAAAAGCATACGCAGGCCGTATGTTGTTTTAAGTTTCCTTATTTCAATCACTCGTTAGGTTGCACCCTTATCCAGCTCCTTCCAGCGTTTTTTCTCTTCTGTGGTACTGGCTATCTCATTCAATTTGTCAAGATCCATTTTCTGGGGATGAATAAGAGTTCTATCGATCTATGATTGAAAAAAGCATACATTTTCTCAGATGAGTTCTATTTGGATCGAATTCAATACTGCTGAGCAGGATTGGTACGGCCTAAGGATAAGTTTCGCTATCGGTCTGAATCCTGCCGGACAGCATTGAATCGACTGCGTTAATCGATTTCTATGATGACCCAATCACTCATTGCTTGATTAACCAATCGAGATGAATACTCCAGACCCGGATCGGAATCGCGGGTGCATGGTTATTCTATCCATCTCGATACTCACAATCAGTATTGAACTCCTCTGAATTTCATGTGATTGGATCGAATTCAATACTGCTGAGCAGGATTGGAACGGCCTGGAGATGAGTTTTGCTATCGGTCTGATTCCAGCAAGGCAGCATTGAATTGACTGCGTCAATCGATTTCAATGATGACCCAATCACTCATTGCGTCATTGACTAATCGAGATGAATACCACAGAATCGGATTGGAAGCGTGGGTGCATGGTTCTTCTATCCCTCTCAATACTCTAAATCAGTATTGAACTCCTCTGGATTTCATATATTTCAATCGAATTCGATACTGCTGAGCAGGATTGGAACGGCCTAGAGATGAGTTTTGCTATCGGTCTGAATCCTGCCAGGTAGCATTGAATCGACGGTGTGGATCGATTTCAATGATAACCCAATCACTCGTTGCGTCATTGACCAATCGAGCTGAATACTATCAGATGGAATTCAAATCGTGGGAGCATGGTCTCTATCCTCCCCGATGGTTGTATTCAGTATTGAGCTCTTCTAGTTCTCATATATTTGATTCGGAGTCAATACTGCTGAGCAGGATTGGTATGGACTGAGAATAAGTTTCGCTATCGGTCTGGATCCTGCCGGGCAACATTGAATCGACCGCGTCAATCGATTTCAATGATGACCCAATCACCCATTGCGTCATTGACTAATCGAGATGAATACTACAGAATCGAATTGGAATCGTGGGTGCATGGTTTTTCTATCCCTCTCGATACTCACAATCAGTATTGAACTCTTCTGAATTTCATGTGATTGGATCGAATTCAATACTGCTGAGCAGGATTGGAACGGCATGGAGATGAGTTTTGCTATCGGTCTGATTCCAGCAAGGCAGCATTGAATTGACTGCGTCAATCGATTTCAATGATGACCCAATCACTCATTGCGTCATTGACTAATCGAGATGAATACCACAGAATCGGATTGGAATCGTGGGTGCATGGTTCTTCTATCCCTCTCAATACTCTAAATCAGTATTGAACTCCTCTAGGTTCCATGTATTTGGATCGAATTCGATACTGTTGAGTATAATTGCAACGGCCTGGAGATGAGTCTCGCCATCGGTCTGAATCCTGCCAGGCAGCATCGAATGGACTACGTCACCGATTTCAATGATGACCCAATCACTCATTGCGTCATTGACTAATCGAGATGAATACTACAGAATCGAATTGAAATCGTGGGTGCATGTTTATTCTATCCCTCTCAATATTCACAATCAGTATTGAACTCCTCTGAAATTCATGTATTTGAATCGAATCGAATACTGTTGAGCAGGATTGGAACGACCTGGAGATGAGTTTTTCCATCGGTCTGAATCCTGCCAGGCAGCATTGAATCAACTGCGTTAATCGATTTTTATGATGACCCGATCACTCATTGCGTGATTGACCAATCGAGATGAATACTACAGAATCGAGTTGAAATCGTGGGTGCATGGTTATTCTATCCCTCTCAATACTCACAATCAGTATTGCACTCCTCTGAAATTCATGTATTTGAATCGAATTGGATATTGCTGAGCAGGATTGGAACGGCCTGGAGATGAGTTTTGCCATCGGTCTGAATCCTGCCAAGCAGTATGAATCTACTGCGTGAATAGATTACAATGATGACCCAATCACTCAATGCGTGATTGACCAATCGAGGTGAATACTTCAGGATGGAATACAGATCGTGGGAGCATGGTCTCTATCCTCCTCAATACCTACAATCGGTATTCCTCTGTCCTCTGAACTCCCCTGAATTTCATGTATTTGAATCGAATTCAATACTGTCGAGTAGGATTGGAACGGCCTGGAGATGAGACTCGCTGTCGGTCTGAATCCTGCCGGACAGCATCGAGTCAACTGCATCACCGATTCCAATGATTGACCAATCACTCATTGCGTCATTGACTTATCGAGATGAATCTCACAGAATCGAGTTGGAATCGTGGGTGCATGGTTCTTCTAACCCTCTCAATACTCTGAATCAGTTTTGAACTCCTCTCGATACCATGTATTTGACTCGAATTCAAAACTGTCGAGTAGGATTGGAACGGCCTGGAGATGAGTCTCGCTATCGGTCTGAATCCTGCCGGACAGCATCAAGTCAACTGCGTCACCGATTTCAATGATGACCCAATCACTCGTTGCGTCCTTGTCTGATCGAGATGAATACCACAGAATCGAGTTGAAATCGTGGGTGCATGGTTCTCCTATCCCTCTAAATACTCTGAATCAGTATTGATTTCCTCTAGGTTCCATGTATTTGAATCGAATTCAATACTGTCGAGTAGGATTGGAACGGCCTGGAGACGAGTCTCGCTATCGGTCTGAATCCTGCCAGGCAGCACCGAGTCGACTGCGTCACCGATTTCAATGACAACCCAATCACTCAATCCGTCATTGACTAATCGAGATGAATACTACAGAATCGAATAGAAATCGTGGGTGCATGGTTATTCTATCCCTCTCAATACTCACAATCAGTATTGCACTCCTCTGAAATTCATGTATTTGAATCGAATTGGATACTCCTGACCAGGATTTGAACGGCCTGGAGATGAGTTTTGCCATCGGTCTGAATCCTGCCAGGCAGTATGAATCTACTGCGGGAATCGATTACAATGATGACCCAATCACTCAATGCGTGATTGACCAATCGAGGTGAATACTACAGAATCGAATTGGAATCGTGGGTGCATGGTTCTTCTATCCCTCTCAATACTCTGAATCAGTATTGAACTCCTCTGGATTTCATATATTTCAATCGAATTCGATACTGCTGAGCAGGATTGGAACGGCCTAGAGATGAGTTTCGCTATCGGTCTGAATCCTGCCAGGTAGCATTGAATCGACGGTGTGGATCGATTTCAATGATAACCCAATCACTCGTTGCGTCATTGACCAATCGAGCTGAATACTATCAGATGGAATTCAAATCGTGGGAGCATGGTCTCTATCCTCCTCGATGGTTGTAATCAGTATTGAGCTCTTCTAGTTCTCATATATTTGATTCGGAGTCAATACTGCTGAGCAGGATTGGTATGGACTGAGAATGAGTTTCGCTATCGGTCTGGATCCTGCCGGGCAACATTGAATCGACCGCGTCAATCGATTTCAATGATGACCCAATCACCCATTGCGTCATTGACTTATCGAGATGAATACTACAGAATCGAATTGGAATCGTGGGTGCATGGTTTTTCTATCCCTCTCGATACTCACAATCAGTATTGAACTCTTCTGAATTTCATGTGATTGGATCGAATTCAATACTGCTGAGCAGGATTGGAACGGCATGGAGATGAGTTTTTCCATCGGTCTGAATCCTGCCAGGCAGCATTGAATCAACTGCGTTAATCGATTTTTATGATGACCCGATCACTCATTGCGTGATTGACCAATCGAGATGAATACTACAGGATCGAGTTGAAATCGTGGGTGCATGGTTATTCTATCCCTCTCAATATTCACAATCAGTATTGAACTCCTCTGAAATTCATGTATTTGAATCGAATCGAATACTGTTGAGCAGGATTGGAACGACCTGGAGATGAGTTTTTCCATCGGTCTGAATCCTGCCAGGCAGCATTGAATCAACTGCGTTAATCGATTTTTATGATGACCCGATCACTCATTGCGTGATTGACCAATCGAGATGAATACTACAGGATCGAGTTGAAATCGTGGGTGCATGGTTATTCTATCCCTCTCAATATTTACAATCAGTATTGCACTCCTCTGAAATTCATGTATTTGAATCGAATTGGATAGTGCTGAGCAGGATTGAAACGGCCTGGAGATGAGTTTTGCGATCGGTCTGAATCCTGCCAGGCAGCATTGAATCGACTGCGTGAATCGAATACAATGATGACCCTATCACTCAATGCGTGATCGACCAATCAAGCTGAATACTTCAGGATGGAATACAGATCGTGGGAGCATGGTCTCTATCCTCCTCAATACCTACAATCGATATTCCTCTCTCCTCTCAACTCCCCTGAATTCCATGTATTTGGATCGAATTCAATACTGCTGAGCGGGATTGGTACGGCCTAAGGATAAGTTTCGCTATCGGTCTGAATCCAGCAAGGCAGCATTGAATCGACCGCGTCAATCGATTTCAATGATGACTCAATCACCCATTGCGTCATTGACTAATCGAGATAAATACTACAGAATCGAATTGGAATCGTGGGTGCATGGTTTTTCTATCCCTCTCGATACTCACAATCAGTATTGAACTCTTCTGAATTTCATGTGATTGGATCGAATTCAATACTGCTGAGCAGGATTGGAACGGCATGGAGATGAGTTTTGCTATCGGTCTGATTCCAGCAAGGCAGCATTGAATTGACTGCGTCAATCGATTTCAATGATGACCCAATCACTCATTGCGTCATTGACTAATCGAGATGAATACCACAGAATCGGATTGGAATCGTGGGTGCATGGTTCTTCTATCCCTCTCAATACTCTAAATCAGTATTGAACTCCTCTCGATACCATGTATTTGACTCGAATTCAAAACTGTCGAGTAGGATTGGAACGGCCTGGAGATGAGTCTCGCTATCGGTCTGAATCCTGCCGGACAGCATCAAGTCAACTGCGTCACCGATTTCAATGATGACCCAATCACTCGTTGCGTCCTTGTCTGATCGAGATGAATACCACAGAATCGAGTTGAAATCGTGGGTGCATGGTTCTCCTATCCCTCTAAATACTCTGAATCAGTATTGATTTCCTCTAGGTTCCATGTATTTGAATCGAATTCAATACTGTCGAGTAGGATTGGAACGGCCTGGAGACGAGTCTCGCTATCGGTCTGAATCCTGCCAGGCAGCACCGAGTCGACTGCGTCACCGATTTCAATGACAACCCAATCACTCAATCCGTCATTGACTAATCGAGATGAATACTACAGAATCGAATAGAAATCGTGGGTGCATGGTTATTCTATCCCTCTCAATACTCACAATCAGTATTGCACTCCTCTGAAATTCATGTATTTGAATCGAATTGGATACTCCTGACCAGGATTTGAACGGCCTGGAGATGAGTTTTGCCATCGGTCTGAATCCTGCCAGGCAGTATGAATCTACTGCGGGAATCGATTACAATGATGACCCAATCACTCAATGCGTGATTGACCAATCGAGGTGAATACTACAGAATCGAATTGGAATCGTGGGTGCATGGTTCTTCTATCCCTCTCAATACTCTGAATCAGTATTGAACTCCTCTGGATTTCATATATTTCAATCGAATTCGATACTGCTGAGCAGGATTGGAACGGCCTAGAGATGAGTTTCGCTATCGGTCTGAATCCTGCCAGGTAGCATTGAATCGACGGTGTGGATCGATTTCAATGATAACCCAATCACTCGTTGCGTCATTGACCAATCGAGCTGAATACTATCAGATGGAATTCAAATCGTGGGAGCATGGTCTCTATCCTCCTCGATGGTTGTAATCAGTATTGAGCTCTTCTAGTTCTCATATATTTGATTCGGAGTCAATACTGCTGAGCAGGATTGGTATGGACTGAGAATGAGTTTCGCTATCGGTCTGGATCCTGCCGGGCAACATTGAATCGACCGCGTCAATCGATTTCAATGATGACCCAATCACCCATTGCGTCATTGACTTATCGAGATGAATACTACAGAATCGAATTGGAATCGTGGGTGCATGGTTTTTCTATCCCTCTCGATACTCACAATCAGTATTGAACTCTTCTGAATTTCATGTGATTGGATCGAATTCAATACTGCTGAGCAGGATTGGAACGGCATGGAGATGAGTTTTTCCATCGGTCTGAATCCTGCCAGGCAGCATTGAATCAACTGCGTTAATCGATTTTTATGATGACCCGATCACTCATTGCGTGATTGACCAATCGAGATGAATACTACAGGATCGAGTTGAAATCGTGGGTGCATGGTTATTCTATCCCTCTCAATATTCACAATCAGTATTGAACTCCTCTGAAATTCATGTATTTGAATCGAATCGAATACTGTTGAGCAGGATTGGAACGACCTGGAGATGAGTTTTTCCATCGGTCTGAATCCTGCCAGGCAGCATTGAATCAACTGCGTTAATCGATTTTTATGATGACCCGATCACTCATTGCGTGATTGACCAATCGAGATGAATACTACAGGATCGAGTTGAAATCGTGGGTGCATGGTTATTCTATCCCTCTCAATATTTACAATCAGTATTGCACTCCTCTGAAATTCATGTATTTGAATCGAATTGGATAGTGCTGAGCAGGATTGAAACGGCCTGGAGATGAGTTTTGCGATCGGTCTGAATCCTGCCAGGCAGCATTGAATCGACTGCGTGAATCGAATACAATGATGACCCTATCACTCAATGCGTGATCGACCAATCAAGCTGAATACTTCAGGATGGAATACAGATCGTGGGAGCATGGTCTCTATCCTCCTCAATACCTACAATCGATATTCCTCTCTCCTCTCAACTCCCCTGAATTCCATGTATTTGGATCGAATTCAATACTGCTGAGCGGGATTGGTACGGCCTAAGGATAAGTTTCGCTATCGGTCTGAATCCAGCAAGGCAGCATTGAATCGACCGCGTCAATCGATTTCAATGATGACTCAATCACCCATTGCGTCATTGACTAATCGAGATAAATACTACAGAATCGAATTGGAATCGTGGGTGCATGGTTTTTCTATCCCTCTCGATACTCACAATCAGTATTGAACTCTTCTGAATTTCATGTGATTGGATCGAATTCAATACTGCTGAGCAGGATTGGAACGGCATGGAGATGAGTTTTGCTATCGGTCTGATTCCAGCAAGGCAGCATTGAATTGACTGCGTCAATCGATTTCAATGATGACCCAATCACTCATTGCGTCATTGACTAATCGAGATGAATACCACAGAATCGGATTGGAATCGTGGGTGCATGGTTCTTCTATCCCTCTCAATACTCTAAATCAGTATTGAACTCCTCTCGATACCATGTATTTGACTCGAATTCAAAACTGTCGAGTAGGATTGGAACGGCCTGGAGATGAGTCTCGCTATCGGTCTGAATCCTGCAGGACAGCATCAAGTCAACTGCGTCACCGATTTCAATGATGACCCAATCACTCGTTGCGTCCTTGTCTGATCGAGATGAATACCACAGAATCGAGTTGAAATCGTGGGTGCATGGTTCTCCTATCCCTCTAAATACTCTGAATCAGTATTGATTTCCTCTAGGTTCCATGTATTTGAATCGAATTCAATACTGTCGAGTAGGATTGGAACGGCCTGGAGACGAGTCTCGCTATCGGTCTGAATCCTGCCAGGCAGCACCGAGTCGACTGCGTCACCGATTTCAATGACAACCCAATCACTCAATCCGTCATTGACTAATCGAGATGAATACTACAGAATCGAATAGAAATCGTGGGTGCATGGTTATTCTATCCCTCTCAATACTCACAATCAGTATTGCACTCCTCTGAAATTCATGTATTTGAATCGAATTGGATACTCCTGACCAGGATTTGAACGGCCTGGAGATGAGTTTTGCCATCGGTCTGAATCCTGCCAGGCAGTATGAATCTACTGCGGGAATCGATTACAATGATGACCCAATCACTCAATGCGTGATTGACCAATCGAGGTGAATACTACAGAATCGAATTGGAATCGTGGGTGCATGGTTCTTCTATCCCTCTCAATACTCTGAATCAGTATTGAACTCCTCTGGATTTCATATATTTCAATCGAATTCGATACTGCTGAGCAGGATTGGAACGGCCTAGAGATGAGTTTCGCTATCGGTCTGAATCCTGCCAGGTAGCATTGAATCGACGGTGTGGATCGATTTCAATGATAACCCAATCACTCGTTGCGTCATTGACCAATCGAGCTGAATACTATCAGATGGAATTCAAATCGTGGGAGCATGGTCTCTATCCTCCTCGATGGTTGTAATCAGTATTGAGCTCTTCTAGTTCTCATATATTTGATTCGGAGTCAATACTGCTGAGCAGGATTGGTATGGACTGAGAATGAGTTTCGCTATCGGTCTGGATCCTGCCGGGCAACATTGAATCGACCGCGTCAATCGATTTCAATGATGACCCAATCACCCATTGCGTCATTGACTTATCGAGATGAATACTACAGAATCGAATTGGAATCGTGGGTGCATGGTTTTTCTATCCCTCTCGATACTCACAATCAGTATTGAACTCTTCTGAATTTCATGTGATTGGATCGAATTCAATACTGCTGAGCAGGATTGGAACGGCATGGAGATGAGTTTTTCCATCGGTCTGAATCCTGCCAGGCAGCATTGAATCAACTGCGTTAATCGATTTTTATGATGACCCGATCACTCATTGCGTGATCGACCAATCGAGATGAATACTACAGGATCGAGTTGAAATCGTGGGTGCATGGTTATTCTATCCCTCTCAATATTCACAATCAGTATTGAACTCCTCTGAAATTCATGTATTTGAATCGAATCGAATACTGTTGAGCAGGATTGGAACGACCTGGAGATGAGTTTTTCCATCGGTCTGAATCCTGCCAGGCAGCATTGAATCAACTGCGTTAATCGATTTTTATGATGACCCGATCACTCATTGCGTGATTGACCAATCGAGATGAATACTACAGGATCGAGTTGAAATCGTGGGTGCATGGTTATTCTATCCCTCTCAATATTTACAATCAGTATTGCACTCCTCTGAAATTCATGTATTTGAATCGAATCGGATACTGCTGAGCAGGATTGGAACGGCCTGGAGATGAGTTTCGCCATCGGTCTGAATCCTGCCAAGCAGTATGAATCTACTGCGTGAATCGATTACAATGACGACCCAATCACTCAATGCGTGATTGACCAATCGAGGTGAATACTTCAGGATGGAATACAGATCGTGGGAGCATGGTCTGTATCCTCCTCAATACCTACAATCGGTATTCCTCTGTCCTCTGAACTCCTCTGAATTTCATGTATTTGAATCGAATTCAATACTGTCGAGTAGAATTGCAACGGCCTGGAGATGAGTCTCGCTATCGGTCTGAATCCTGCCAGGCAGCATCGAATGGACTGCGTCACCGATTTCAATGATGACCCAATCACTCATCGCGTCTTGGACTAATCGAGATGAATACTACAGGATCGAATTGAAATCGTGGGTGCATGTTTATTCTATCCCTCTCAATATTCACAATCAGTATTGAACTCCTCTGAAATTCATGTATTTGAATCGAATCGAATACTGTTGAGCAGGATTGGAACGACCTGGAGATGAGTTTTTCCATCGGTCTGAATCCTGCCAAGCAGTATGAATCTACTGCGTGAATCGATCACAATGATGACCCAATCACTCAATGCGTGATTGACCAATCGAGGTGAATACTTCAGGATGGAATACAGATCGTGGGAGCATGGTCTCTAGCCTCCTCAATACCTACAATCGATATTCCTCTCTCCTCTCAACTCCCCTGAATTCCATGTATTTGGATCGAATTCAATACTGCTGAGCGGTATTGGTACGGCCTAAGGATAAGTTTCGCTATCGGTCTGAATCCTGCCGGACAGCATCGAGTCAACTGCGTCACCGATTCCAATGATGACCTAATCACTCATTGCGTCATTGACTAATCGAGATGAATACTACAGAATCGAATTGGAATCGTGGGTGCATGGTTATTCTATCCCTCTCAATACTCACAATCAGTATTGCACTCCTCTGAAATTCATGTATTTGAATCGAATCGGATACTGCTGAGCAGGATTGGAACGGCCTGGAGATGAGTTTTGCCATCGGTCGGAATCCTGCCAAGCAGTATGAATCTACTGCGTGAATCGATTACAATGATGACCCAATCACTCAATGCGTGATTGACCAATCGAGGTGAACACTTCAGGATGGAATACAGATCGTGGGAGCATGGTCTCTATCCTCCTCAATACCTACAATCGGTATTCCTCTGTCCTCTGAACTCCTCTGAATTTCATGTATTTGAATCGAATTCAATACTATCGAGTAGGATTGGAACGGCCTGGAGATGAGACTCGCTGTCGGTCTGAATCCTGCCGGACAGCATCGAGTCAACTGCGTCACCGATTCCAATGATTGACCAATCACTCATTGCGTCATTGACTAATCGAGATGAATCTCACAGAATCGAGTTGGAATTGTGGGTGCATGGTTCTTCTACCCCTCTCAATACTCTGAATCAGTTTTGAACTCCTCTCGATACCATGTATTTGACTCGAATTCAAGACTGTCGAGTAGGATTGGAACGGCCTGGAGATGAGTCTCGCTATCGGTCTGAATCCTGCCGGACAGCATCAAGTCAACTGCGTCACCGATTTCAATGATGACCCAATCACTCATTGCGTCATTGTCTGATCGAGATGAATACCACAGAATCGAGTTGAAATCGTGGGTGCATGGTTCTCCTATCCCTCTCAATACTCTGAATCAGTATTGATTTCCTCTAGGTTCCATGTATTTGAATCGAATTCAATACTGTCGAGTAGGATTGGAACGGCCTGGAGATGAGTCTCGCTATCGGTCTGGATCCTGCCGGGCAACATTGAATCGACCGCGTCAATCGATTTCAATGATGACCCAATCACCCATTGCGTCATTGACTAATCGAGATGAATACTACAGAATCGAATCGGAATCGTGGGTGCATGGTTTTTCTATCCCTCTCGATACTCACAATCAGTATTGAACTCTTCTGAATTTCATGCGATTGGATCGAATTCAATACTGCTGAGCAGGATTGGAACGGCATGGAGATGAGTTTTGCTATCGGTCTGATTCCAGCAAGGCAGCATTGAATTGACTGCGTCAATCGATTTCAATGATGACCCAATCACTCATTGCGTCATTGACTAATCGAGATGAATACCACAGAATCGGATTGGAATCGTGGGTGCATGGTTCTTCTATCCCTCTCAATACTCTAAATCAGTATTGAACTCCTCTAGAATCCATGTATTTGGATCGAATTCAATACTGTCGAGTAGAATTGCAACGGCCTGGAGATGAGTCTCGCTATCGGTCTGAATCCTGCCAGGCAGCATCGAATGGACTGCGTCGTCGATTTCAATGACGACCCAATCACTCATCGCGTCATTGACTAATCGAGATGAATACTACAGGATCGAATTGAAATCGTGGGTGCATGTTTATTCTATCCCTCTCAATATTCACAATCAGTAATGAACTCCTCTGAAATTCATGTATTTGAATCGAATCGAATACTGTTGAGCAGGATTGGAACGACCTGGAGATGAGTTTTTCCATCGGTCTGAATCCTGCCAGGCAGCATTGAATCAACTGCGTTAATCGATTTTCATGATGACCCGATCACTCATTGCGTGATTGACCAATCGAGATGAATACTACAGAATCGAGTTGAAATCGTGGGTGCATGGTTATTCTATCACTCTCAATATTCACAATCAGTATTGCACTCCTCTGAAATTCATGTATTTGAATCGAATTGGATAGTGCTGAGCAGGATTGAAACGGCCTGGAGATGAGATTTGCGATCGGTCTGAATCCTGCCAGGCAGCATTGAATCGACTGCGTGAATCGATTACAATGATGACCCTATCACTCAATGCGTGATCGACCAATCAAGCTGAATACTTCAGGATGGGATACAGATCGTGGGAGCATGGTCTCTATCCTCCTCAATACCTACTATCGATATTCCTCTCTCCTCTCAACTCCCCTGAATTCCATGTATTTGGATCTAATTCAATACTGCTGAGCGGGATTGGTACGGCCTAAGGATAGGTTTCGCTATCGGTCTGAATCCTGCCGGACAGCATCGAGTCAACTGCGTCACCGATTCCAATGATGACCTAATCACTCATTGCGTCATTGACTAATCGAGATGAATACTACAGAATCGAATTGAAATCGTGGGTGCATGGTTATTCTATCCCTCTCAATACTCACAATCAGTATTGCACTCCTCTGAAATTCATGTACTTGAATCGAATCGGATACTGCTGAGCAGGATTGGAACGGCCTGGAGATGAGTTTTGCTATCGGTCTGAATCCTGCCAAGCAGTATGAATCTACTGCGTGAATCGATCACAATGATGACCCAATCACTCAATGCGTGATTGACCAATCGAGGTGAATACTTCAGGATGGAATACAGATCGTGGGAGCATGGTCTCTATCCTCCTCAATACCTACAATCGGTATTCCTCTGTCCTCTGAACTCCTCTGAATTTCATGTATTTGAATCGAATTCAATACTGTCGAGTAGGATTGGAACGGCCTGGAGATGAGACTCGCTGTCGGTCTGAATCCTGCCGGACAGCATCGAGTCAACTGCGTCACCGATTCCAATGATTGACCAATCACTCATTGCGTCATTGACTAATCGAGATGAATCTCACAGAATCGAGTTGGAATCGTGGGTGCATGGTTCTTCTACCCCTCTCAATACTCTGAATCAGTTTTGAACTCCTCTCGATACCATGTATTTGACTCGAATTCAAAACTGTCGAGTAGGATTGGAACGGCCTGGAGATGAGTCTCGCTATCGGTCTGAATCCTGCCGGACAGCATCAAGTCAACTGCGTCACCGATTTCAATGATGACCCAATCACTCATTGCGTCATTGTCTGATCGAGATGAATACCACAGAATCGAGTTGAAATCGTGGGTGCATGGTTCTCCTATCCCTCTCAATACTCTGAATCAGTATTGATTTCCTCTAGGTTCCATGTATTTGATTCGAATTCAATACTGTCGAGTAGGATTGGAACGGCCTGGAGATGAGTCTCGCTATCGGTCTGAATCCTGCCAGGCAGCACCGAGTCGACTGCGTCACCGATTTCAATGACAACCCAATCACTCATCGCGTCATTGACTAATCGAGATGAATACTACAGAATCGAATAGGAATCGTGGGTGCATGGTTATTCTATCCCTCTCAATAGTCCGAATCAGTATCGAACTCCCCTAGATTCCATGTATTTTAATCGAATTCAATACTGTCGAGTAGGATTGGAACGGCCTGGAGATGAGTTTTGCCATCGGTCTGAATCCTGCCAGGCAGTATGAATCTACTGCGTGAATCGATTACAATGATGACCCAATCACTCAATGCGTGATTGACCAATCGAGGTGAATACTTCAGGACGGAATACAGATCGTGGGAGCATGGTCTCTATCCTCCTCAATACCTACAATCGGTATTCCTCTCTCCTCTGAACTCCTCTGAATTTCATGTATTTGAATCGAATTCAATACTGTCGAGTAGGATTGGAACGGCCTGGAGATGAGACTCGCTATCGGTCTGAATCCTGCCGGACAGCATCGAGTCCACTGCGTCACCGATTTCAATGATTGACCAATCACTCATTGCGTCATTGACTAATCGAGATGAATACCACAGAATCGAGTTGAAATCGTGGGTGCATGGTTCTTCTATCCCTCTCAATACTCCGAATCAGTATCGAACTCCCCTAGATTCCATGTATTTTAATCGAATTCAATACTGTCGAGTAGGATTGGAACGGCCTGGAGATGAGTCTCGCTATCGGTCTGAACCCTGCCAGGCAGCATCGAGTCGACTGCGTCACCGATTTCAATGATGACCCAATCATTCTCCGCGTCATTGACTAATCGAGATGAATACTACAGAATCAAATTGAAATCGTGGGTGCATGGTTATTCTATCCCTCTCAACCCCACTGAAAATGCTTACGTACGGCGGGACGTGCAGCAGAACGTCAGACGGGACGTGCGGCGGGACGTACCGCCGGACGTCCGGCGGGTGGTGACCGATATGGTCGATTCCCTTACCTCCCGCCGGACGTTCCGCTGCACGTCCCGGCGTACGTTCCGTAACTAGAGAGTAAGTGGCAAAATTGACTTCTTCGGAGTGCATCTAAGAAGGACCGAGAAGAGATAGCGGGTAATACTGGAGTAACGTATCGGGTACGGCGTATCATTAGAAAATTGTTTTCTAGTTTCATCGAATGACATGAATGAGCTGATGGGTGCAAGGATTTCGTAAATACTTGACTAAGAACAGAATTCGTATTTCTTCTCCAATTTAAGTACAATTGTTTCGATGTATGATCCATAAACTGATGATTTGAGATGTGATTTATCATTTGTACCGCTTATCTGCGTGGAACAGCGTTCATCCCATGGATCATGTTTTTTCTTGACTATAATCGACAAAACGTATGGAAAGCCGTTCGGTGTTAGTTCTAGAAGCAACGTTTCCGTTTGCTCTTCTCAAATTGTTCCCTCTACTCTAGTCTAAACAATTGAAATCATATCTTGGTGATTACTTCTCTCGAGTATATCATCGATTTCGCATGCAGTATCCAACACGTTGATTCAGTATCATCCAGTATAACTCCTCTGCTATTCTTAAATCTTTTCTCAGAGGGTCAATTTCACCACTTTCAACTCGAGGAACTTGCGGTAGGAAGATGTTATAGTGGCAACGCTAAATAATCTAATTTACTGATGTCATGATGATGATAGTCATGGTAGGAATTTCCCTTCCAGTTCTATACCTCTTCAATAAAGAGTGTTTCGTGTAATTTTCAGAATTTAGAGTATGTCTCCCTTCAATTGATACTTTCCGATGGAATTTCTTGGCAAATAGTCTATTCGAATTTTAGTTGGAGAGTTATGATGCTCCTTTTTATTATTCTGGAGGAATAATTTGTGAAAGTGGATGATATTGGATTGAGCTACTGTTACTTCCATTTCACGAGCAACTTTTCTGTATTCTCGAGCCGGTCAGCTCAAAAGGTTATCGCGAATATGGCTTATCGATCATTGATCAGTGATTGTACATATATAATATACTTATAATGCAACAAACTCTATAAGTGTATGATAACAACACCATGTAATAGTACCCTTCAGATCAAGGGATAGATCCAATGTGAACAAACGAATTCAGTTGTGCTCATCATGTACTGCATATACCATGAATCTTTCGGGATTTCGGGAAAACATGAATATGAAAATCGATTTTTCAAAAAAAAAAAAAAAAATCTTTGGGGCCGGGCGGCCGACTCTATCATTGATTTCATGCTACCTTCCGGGCGCCCGCCCTGGTGCCCGCCTGGGCGGCCGCCCATTTTTAGTGGGGTGACAGCGGGTCCTTCCGGAATAATCAACATTGTGAATACCGTATACTTGAGATATATTTCCCCAATCATAGTTGGAAACCGTAGTGACACGATTGTGCCGTGCGATAAGATTTTCATCTCCTTGAGAATTCTTGACTCATACTCATGGAGGAGCTGTTACCAGAGAGCTCTCATTGATTTTTTTACACATGCGATCTATTGTGATACGTGATTTTTACATATTGTGTCATCTGAATCTGTTGATTGATCCATTTATTTTCTTGTGATTCATTTCCATAACGATGAATTTGCATGCACATGATCTGTGAGATATGATTGAATGAAATGAGGAACTATAACATTATCTAAAATTGCTATTCTTTTTTTCCGCGAGATACAATACCAGAAATGAATGCAAAAATTTCTTCTCAGACCCCAGAGTGTGGATAATGAGGTTACTGATGATCAAATTCGCGTTTCTTCCTCAATTTAAGAACATATGATTTGATACATAATTCATCAACTTATGATTGATGATTTGTCTATCTTCAAGGTCTGGTTTGTCGCACTCATTCGGACAGAATAGCTCTCACCTCATGAATGATGACTTATTCATATCACTATGTTGACAAAGGGGTGGTAACTGTTCAATGTTCGATTCACTCGAGTAAACCTTCAATCTACTACGTCGTACATGATACGTTACTCCAGTATTATCCGGTATCTCATCTTAGTCTTTCTAGGATGCATGCCGAAGAATCAATTTTGCCACTCACTTTCTATTTACGGAACGTACGGCGGGACGTCAGACGGGACGTGCGGCGGGGGGTGAGGAAATCGACCATATCGGTCACCACCCGCCGGACGTCCGACGGTACGTCCCGCCGCATGTCCCGTCTGACGTCCCGCTGCACGTCCCGCCGTACGTGAGCATTTTCAGTGGGGAATACTCACAATCAGTATTGAACTCCTCTGAGATTCATGTATTAGAATCGAATCGAATACTGCTGAGCAGGATTGGAACGGCCTGGAGATGGGTTTTTCCATCGGTCTGAATCCTGCCAGGCAGCATTGAATCGACTGCGTTAGTCGATTTCTATGATGACCCAATCACTCATTGCGTGATTGACCAATCGAGATGAATACTCCAGGATCAGATCGGAATCGCGGGTGTATGATAATTCCATCCCTCTCAATATTGACAATCAGTATTGAACTCCTCTAGATTCCATACATTTCAATCGAATTCAATACTGCTGAGCAAGATTGGAACGGCCTGAAAATCAGTTTTGCTATCGGTCTGATTCCAGCCAGGCAGCATTAATTTGACTGCGTTAATCGATTTCAATGATGACCCAATCACTCATTGCGTCATTGACTTATCGAGATGAATCCCACAGAACCGAATTGGAATCGTGGGTGCATGGTTCTTCTATCCCTCTCAATATTCTAAATTAGTATTGAACTCCTCTAGATTCCATGTATTTGAATCGAATCCAATACTGTCGAGCAGGATTGGAACGGCCTGGAGATGAGTTTTGCTATCGGTCTGAATCCTGCCAGGCAGCATCGAGTCGACTACGTCAGTCGATTTCAATGATGACCCAATCACTCTTTGCGTCATTGATTAATCGAGATGAATACTACAGAATCCAGTTGAAATCATGGGTGCATGCTTATTCTATCCCTCTCAATACTCACAGTCAGTATTGATTCCCTCTAGATTTCATACATCTCAATCGAATTCAATACTGCTGAGCAGGATTGGAACGGCCTGGATATGAGTTTTGCTTTCGAACTGAATCCTGCCAGGCAGCATCGAGTCGACTGCGTCAATCGACTCCAATGATGACCTAATCACTCATTGCGTGATTGACCGATCGAGATGAATACTACAGTATCGAATTGGAATCGTGGGTGCATGGTTATTCCATCCCTCTCAATACCCACTATCAGTATTGAACTTGTCCTGATTTCATATATTTGAATCGAATTCAATACTGCGTGGCAGAATTGGAACGGCCTCCAGATGAGTTTTGCTATTAGTAAGGTGAACGGGTTATAAGGTCTGCAATGCTGAGAATCAGTCTTGAAACCGATTGGGGTGGATTGAGATCTCGATGTTCGCAATACTGGAAGACGGTACCGGGATCGATCGGGGCAGATAGGATTTCAAGTCCTCAATACTAACAATCATCATTCAGGTATATTGACGTAGATAGAATATACGGTATCCAATGTTAGAGGTCAGTATTTGGATCTATTGAGGCAGATAGAACTTCCCATCCCCAATCTGATACACAGCATTCGAATCGATTCAAGTAGATATGATATGAGGTCTGCAATGCTGAACATCAGTATTGAGATCGATCGAAGCGTATTGAGATCTCGATATTCCCAATACTGAAATATAGTACTGGGAGTGATTGAGGCGGATAGGGTTCCAAGTCCTCATGACTGATATTCAGCATTCAATTCGATTCAGGTAAATATCATATGAGGTCTGCAATGCTGAAAATCAGCATTGGAATCTATCGAAGCTGATCGAGATCTCGAAGTTCCCTTTTCTGAAAAACACTACTGGAATAGATTGAAGCAGATAGGATTCCAAGTCCTCAATACTGATATTCAGCATTGAATCCTACCCAAGGGAATATGATATAAGGTCTTTAATGCTGAAAAGCAGTATTGAGATCGATTGAAGCGGATTGAGAACCCGATGTTCCGAATACTGGAAAACAGTTCTGCAATCGATTGGGGTAGATAGGAGTTCAAGTCCTCAATACTGATATCGAGCATTCATTCCGATCCAGGTGAATAGTATATAATGTTTCCGATGCTGAAAATCGGTATTCAGATCGATTGAAGCTGATTAAGATCTCGATGTGACCAATACTGAAAGACAGTACTGAGATCGATTGGGCAAATAGGATTCCAATTTCCTAATACTGATCTTCAGCATTCGAGTTGATCCAAGTATATAGGATATAAAGTTTCTAATGCTCATTTTCAGTACTGAGATCGATTGAAGTGGATTGAGATAGCGATCTACCCAATACTGAGAGACAGTACTGAAATAAATTCAGGTTATTAGGATATAAGGGCTACAATACTCACAGTCAGTATTGAGATCGATCAAAGTGGGTTGAGATCTCGATGTTCCCAATACTGAAAAACAGTACTGGAATCGATTGGGGCAGGTAGAATTTCCAGTCCTCAATACTGATATTCAGCATTTGAATCGATTCCGGTAAATATCATATAAGGTCTGCAATGCTGAACACCAGTATTGGAATCGATTGGAGCACAATGCGATCCCGATATTCCCAATACTGAAATGCAGAACTGGAATCGATTAGGGCAGATAGGATTCCAAGTCCTCAATACTGATATCCAGCATTCGAATCGATTCAAGTAGATAGGATATAAGATCTGCAATGCTGAAAATCAGTATTGAGATCGATTGAAGCGGATTGAGAACCCGATGTTTCCAATACTGAGATACAAAACTGAAATCGATTGGGGCAGATAGGATTTCGAGTCCTTTATACTGATATTTAGCATTTAATCCGATTCAGGTAAATATCATATGAGGTCTGCAATGCTGAACATCAGTATTGATATCGATTGAAGTGTATTCAGATCCCCATGTTTCCAACACTGAAAGACAGTCCTGGAATCGATTCGGGCAGATAGGATTTCAAGCCCTCAATACTCATATCCAGCATTCGAATCGATTCAAGTAGATAGGATATAGGATCTGCAATGCTGAAAATCAGTGTTGCGATCGATTGAAGCGGATTGAGAACCCGATGTTTCCAATACTGAAATACAGTACTCAAATCGATTGGGGCAGATAGGATTTCAGGTCTTCAACACTGATATTTAGCATTCAATCCAATTCAGGTAAATATTATATAAGGTTTGCAATGCTGAAAATCAGTATTGAAATCGATTGAAGCGGATTGAGAACCCGATGTTTCCAATACTGAAAAACAGTTTTGGAATCGATTGGGGCAGATAGGATTTCAAGTCCTCAATACTGATATCCAGCATCCAAATCGATTCAAGTAGATGGGATATAAGGTTTCTAATGCTTACTCTCAGTATTGAGATCGATTGAAGTGGATTGAGATAGCGATCTACCCAATACTGAGAGACAGTACTCAAATCGATTCAGGTTATTAGGATATAAGGGCTGCAATACTCACAGTCAGTATTGAGATGGATTAATGTGGGTTGAAAACTCGATGTTTCCAATACTGGAAATTATTCCCGAAGTCGATTGGGGCAGATAGGATCTCAAGTCCTCAATACTGATATTCAGCATCCAAATTGATCAAGGACGATGATCAAACTCATCAATGCTCATAGTCGGTATCGGGATCGATTGAAGCGGGTTGAGATCTCGATGTCCCCAATACTTGAAAACAGTACTGGATTCGACTGGGCAGATAGGACTTCAAGTCCCTAATGCTGATATTCAGCATTCAAATCGATTAAGGACGATAAATAAACTCGTCAATGCTCATAATCAGTATTGGGACCGATTGACGTTGTGTAAGTTATTGAACTTCCCATTCCTGGAAGTTAGTATTGGAATCGATTGAGGCCGATAGAATCCGAGTGGCTGACGCTAGGTAGCGTTTCGATGACCATCTCAGTTTGCATCCAAATATCATGGGATTGCTTTCTCACAAGCGACGAACCATCTCTCCTGTTCCTATATAAGACTGATGAGTGACAGAACCTCCAAATAGGGTGTAGTTATGTAATGCGATGATATGTTAATGTGATCATGATTAGAATAAGTATTGGATTGTATTGAAACCTTAGCTGTAATGTGAGTGATGTATATGTAAGACGTTGATTTGTAATAATGACTGAAAGTCAGTATTGAGGTCGATTGAGGCGGATTGAGTTCTCGATGTTCCCAATACTGAAAATCAGTATTGGAATCGATTGAGGCAGATAGGATCTCGAATCTCCAATATTTATATCCAGCATTCAAATAGATTCAGATAAATAGGATATGAGGACTCCAATACTTCCACTCAGTATTGAGGTCGATTGAGGCAGATTGAGATCTCGATGTTTCCAATACTGGAAAACAGTATTGAAATCGATTGAGGCAGATAGGATTTCGGAATTCCAATAATGATATCCGTCATTCAAATCGATTCAGATAAATAGGATTTAAGGTTTCCAATGCTCCCAGTCAGCATTGAGGTCGACCGAGGCGGATTGAGATATCGATGTTTCCATTACTAAAAAACAGTGTTGAAATCGATTGAAGTAGATAGGACCCATAGCATGTCAATGCTTTTTTATCGGCATTGACACACATTGGAATCGCGATATCCTATCAAGGGAATCAGCATTCATACAGATATAACAACGACTTCCGAATACTGGCAGTAAGTATTGAGATTGATTGGCAATCTCACTTTCAATGCGAAGAGTCTGCATTGGTGAAGATTGGTCTATACTGTTCGAATCATGATCAACATCATTGATCGTTATTGAACTCCAATCTTCCTCAATCCTGAAAGTCATGTTTCAAATTTATCATAAGATTCTAGATTCAGAACGATTGGATGTATTTCAATGGAATCCAATCGAACTTTTGCAGCAGGGGGGGTCAAGACCATATGCTGCCATGCAAGTTGAGCGGAAATTCTTATAAATATCTGCTAGGAGTAGCACATCTGTTTTCAAGGCTTACTCGAAGTTGGCTGGAAAAGCTGTGAAAAGTCATGACTTCTAACATTCATTTTCACGGTCTAATTAAATACATCAATAATATGCATTGATAATTTTGAATACAGTTTCCAATTTTCCGAGAAAAATCATGGAAAAATAGCCACTTTTGGAGCGCTGTTACGTGCTCTAACGGAAACCAGCTGGTTGTATGTAAATGTAGGAATTGTATACACCGCAGACCAAACGAGATTTGCCCTTCGGTGAGACCCTTCGAGCCCTTTAGCAATAAAGAATGCCTAATTGTTTCATTGCCCGAAATCCCAGATCACCAAATGTGTACATCAGTCCCAAACAGCGGAATTCTCTCTGCGAGCGCGCAATTCTTTGAGGGCAAAGCTCAAGAAAGTTCGTCTGCTACGTTGGACGGCTTGTTACATGCTTGTTATATTTACGCGGATGTCATCCTCAAGAGCCCGAGTTCTCGAGGATGGTTTGTGCTTTTGCAATGCTAGGACGTGAGCAATACGGCACGCGTACTCGACATTGAGTTTTGCCCCGTCGACGTGGGGGTCGTGGTGGCAACGAGAAAGTTGTGTTCCGCTGTTTGGGACTGATGTACACATTTGGTGATCTGGGATTTCGAGTAATGAAACAATTAGGCATTCTTTATTGCTAAAGGGCTCGCAGGGTCTCACCGAAGGGCAAATCTCGTTTGGTCTGCGGTGTATACAATTCCTACATTTACATACAACCAGCTGGTTTCCGTTGGAGCACGTAACAGCGCTCCAAAAAAGGCTATTTTTCCATGATTTTTCTCGGAAAATTGGAAACTGTATTCAAAATTATCAATGCATATTATTGATGTATTTAATTAGACCGTGAAAATGAATGTTAGAAGTCATGACTTTTCACAGCTTTTCCAGCCAACTTCGAGCAAGTGTTTTCAAGTAGATGTCTGAGTACTCCCCAAGAGTTTGTATGTTGAGCTTTTCCCATACTTCTTGAGCATACGCATAATCCTCATCACTGATATGACATTCATTCAATTTACTATAGAAGTCTTGCTTTGCTGGTAACTGTGTTTCGCTCAATCTCTCGAAAGAGCTAGTATAATCGTAAGGATATACGCCCTTCTTCGTGAGAAGTTTGATTTGATCATTTGTTAATCCATCAGCTTGGAAGGTTCTAGTCGTGATGGTATGGTGAGGTAGATAGCTAGCTAATTTTCCCAGAGATGATGACATGAATCGGAAAGAATCCAAGAATCTGAAACTGATGACAGTCCCATCTACATATTTTGTGAAACTTATAAAACGATCTTTGTTCTCCGCAAGAACTGATGTACGCCCTTTCAGAATCTCATCTGAAGCGAGTGCTGTAATAATTAGGTGACTATCATAATTAGATAGTCCGTGAAAAAATGTGGGAATATATCTTGAGGACTGATATGAAAGATTGCATCTGGAATGGCTAGCCCCTCTAAAAAGGCCTGAAATCGAATCAAAACGGAGGTTATAGCTGTGTAAATGATAGATGAGTTCAACCAAATGATGGGACTTACCTGTTAAATGACAGTGATCGCGAACTCTCTTGTCCGCATGCGTGAAGGCTTTTTGGCAGATGTGACATTTTTCAGCCAATTCGAAGTCTCTTTCATCTTCATCCGTAAAAATCATCGGCTTGGGATTCTTGTACAAGGCATCCAACTCAAATGCTATTCTCTTGAGCTCTTTCACAAACCATTGAGCTGGTGTTAATATACCTAAACGACTATCATGCTCCGATTCTTGTCGATAACTCCGATAATACGATTTTGAATCGTCGAAGCTATTCTTCAAGTAGTAGCCAACACTAAATGCTTGATGATCCTGAAAAGTGGCTCGAGCAGTCGACGGTTTAAGTATGCTCTCAAAATCCCCATATATAGTATACGCCACTTTTTCTCTATTCTTATAGTTCTTGAAGAATAGTTTACTGTTTTCTATGCTGGGTAACTGTATTTTACATCTACTCAATTGAGTACAATCTATCTGATGATCTTTTAGCTGCTTTTCTGTCACAAAATAATGTAAACATCGATCGCAGATATGGATTCGTCCGTTGAAACGTGTCACTTGACTCCTCACTAGTTTGGATAAGTCCTTGATCCACAAATAATGATATTTTGGGGCCTCAGCGCCATTTTGTCCCTCATCTATACCTTTTTCTTCGTCGATATAATAATCTTGAATGAGTAGTTGATTCACGTGTTTGGCTTTATGCGAATTTGTTAAATGAGCTGTACAGACTGAGTAAGAATTATTTCGTTTCTTGAGAAGAAAGATATTGACTGAAACATCATTTTGCTTCTCAAATTTCCGTACTTGCTTGAGAGTCACCGGAAAATTGATCCCACGGAAATTGAGCTCGTTTGCATAAGGTTCATAAGAGGTGATCCTATGAGGATTACTCTCAGCAGGGTGGAGAGCGGAAAGCACTGCCCATTTGAAACATTCCTCGTCTCTATTCACGACATTCACACATGCTTGTTTCTTCCGTATTGGTGCTGGTAAAGGTATGTGTGAACTCCCGTGTATGGGCTGATAATGATTCATATTGACCACCAAACTCAGAATCTCTTTCAAAGACCATCCAGAGCCCTTGTCTTCGAATTCTTCTATCTGATGGAGGATTGGTTCGATAACGAAAGCATCATACCACTCGTTCATATCAGTAGATTCATAAATTGGTTGGTTGGCTGTATTAAAATATTTCACATCGGTAGTTTCTGCATCGTCCTTCAAAACAACATATTCTGCTGAAAGTTCGACATTGACTTTCAATGCAGAGAACGATTCCATGGCAGCACTGATTTTTTCTCTGAATAGTACTCGAGCATCCTCCAGGAATTGTTTTATGTCTTTATGAAGTATGTTGCTTATGACGCCGGAGCTTATGCGATTTTCGAAAACTGATGAGATATCATCCCATTGTACTGATGACGTGGGAGGTTGCTCCCCTAGTCCACCTCCAAATTTCTCCGTGTTCGTTACATACAAATGCATGAGTCTATTCTTAATATTCGCGAGCTTTGAAAGGCATGTCTGATATTTTTGTTTTTCATGTCTTGTGAATTTTCTAGAAATAGCCAACTTTTGAATACTTTCAACCATGAGTGAGCATGTATCTAACCACCGCTGAATCAGCTCTGATGAAGCATCATGAGCATTTGCTTGGAGAGAGAGCATCAGCATCCAAATATTCATTTCGTAGAGTTCGAATGACTCCATCTTGTGTTTTAGTCTGGCTACAAGTATATGCAAATCGACAGAATTCTCCTCAATGATTCGGTCAAGCTACTCACGACTGCAGATGTAGTCATGTCCTCTCATAAGCTTCTAAGCTGGTCTATACTGCCCACCTATACTATCTATATAGAGCCTCTAGCTCAGACGATGGGAGGCACTGGACTGCCGAGCTATGGGCTGGAGCGACTCTTATACCTATGTTGAGGATGCTGCATCCGTGGATTCTCGAAAGAAATTTTCGGAAGACCCGATCGCGAGTTGTTCATCCTTCTTGGAGGAAAGTCAACGTATAGAAGGGGGGGGGGGGTGTGGGGAGCACCCTGCTGCAAAAGTTCGATTGGATTCGATAGAAAAACACTCAATCGATCTGAATCTAGAAACTTATGATGAATTTGAAACATGATTTTCAGGATTGGAGAAGATTGGAGTTCAATCGCGATCAATGATGTTGATCGGGATTCAAACAGTGTTGACCAATCTTTACCAATGCCGACTATACGCATTGAGAGAGAGATTGCCAATCGACCTCAATACTGACTAGAATCATTGGAGACCTTATATCCTATTCATCTGAATCGATTTGAATGCTGGAAATCAGTATTGGATATCCGAAATCCTATCCGCCTCAATCGATTCCAATACTGTTATTCTGCATTGGAACCTCAATCGAACTCAATACTGACTAGAATCATTGGACACCTTATATCCTATTCATCTGAATCGATTCGAATGCTGGAAATCAGTATTGGATATCCGAAATCCAATCCGCCTCAATCGATTTCAATACTGTTATTCTGTATTGGAACCTCAATCGAACTCAATACTGAATAGAATCATTGGACACCTCATATCCTATTCATCTGAATCGATTTGAATGCTGGAAATCAGTATTGGATATCCGAAATCCTATCCACCTCAATCGATTCCAATACTGTTATTCTGCATTGGAACCTCAATCGAACTCAATACTGACTAGAATCATTGGACACCTTATATCCTATTCATCTGAATCGATTTGAATGCTGGAAATCAGTATTGGATATCCGAAATCCAATCCGCCTCAATCGATTCCAATACTGTTATTCTGCATTGGAACCTCAATCGAACTCAATACTGACTAGAATCATTGGACACCTTATATCCTATTCATCTGAATCGATTTGAATGCTGGAAATCAGTATAGGATATCAGAAATGCTATGCGCATCAATCGATCCCAATACTGTTGTTCAGTATTGGAATCATCGAGATCTGAATCCGCCCCAATCGACCTCAATACTGACTAGAGTCATTGGAGACCTTATATCCTATTCATCCGGATCGATTTGAATGCTGGATATTAATATTGGAGATTCGGGATCCTATCTGCCTCAATCGATTCCAATACTGATTTTCAGTATTGGGAACATCGAGAACTCAATCGGCCTCAATCGACCTCAATACTGACTTTCAGTCATTATTACAAATCAACGTCTCACATATACATCACTCACATTACAGGTAAGGTTTCAATACAATTCAATACTTATTTTAATCATGATCGCATTAACATATCATCGCATTACATAACTAAACGCTATTTGGAGGTTCTGTCACTCATCAGTCTTATATAGGAACAGGAGAGATGGTTCGTCGCTTGCGAGAAAGCAATCCCATGATATTTGGATGCAAACTGAGATGGTCATCGAAACGCTGCCTAGCGTCAGCCACTCGAATTCTATCGGCCTCAATCGATTCCAATACTAACTTTCAGGAATGGGAAGTTCAATAACTCACACTACGTCTATCGGTTCCAATACTGACTATGAGCATTGACGAGTTTATTTATCGTCCTGAATCGATTTGAATGCTGAATATCAGTATTGGGGACTTGAAATCCTATCTGCCCAGTCGAATCCAGTACTGTTTTCGAGTATTGGGAACTTCGAGATCTCAACCCACTTCAATCGATCTCAATACTGACTGTGAGTATTCTAGCCCTTATATTCTAATAACCTGAATCGATTTGAGTACTGTCTCTCAGTATTGGGTAGATCGCTATCTCAATCCACTTCAATCGATCTCAATACTGGAAGTAAGCATTAGAAACCTTATATACTATCTACTTGAATCGATTCGGATGCTGGATTTCAGTATTGAGGACTTGAAATCCTAACTGCCCCAATCGATTCCAGAACTATTTTTCAGTATTGGAAACATCGGGTTCTCAATCCGCTTCAATCGATTTCAATACTGATTTTCAGCATTGCAGACCTCATATGATATTTACCTGAATCGGATTGAATGCTAGATATCAGTATTGAGGACTCGAAATCCTATCTGCCCCAATCGATTTCAGTACTGTATTTCAGTATTGGAAACATCGGGTTCTCAATCCGCTTGAATCGATCTCAATACTGATTTTCAGCATTGCAGATCTTATATCCTATCTACTTGAATCGATTTGAATGCTGGATATCAGTATTGAGGACTGAAAATCCTACCTGCCCGAATCGATTTCAGTACTGTATTTCAGTAGTGGAAACATCGGGTTCTCAATCCGCTTCAATCGATCTCAATACTGATTTTCAGCATTGCAGATCTTATATCCTATCTACTTGAATCGATTTAAATGCTGGATATCAGTATTGAGGACTTGAGATCCTATCTGCCCCAATCGATTCCAGTACTGTATTTCAGTATTGGGAATATCGGGATCTCAATCCACTTCAATCGATCTGAATACTGAAAGTAAGCATCAGGAACCTCATATCCTATCTACCTGAATCGGAATGAATGCTGGATATCAGTGCTAGATATCAGTATTCAGGACTTGCCATCTTATCTGCCCCAGTCGATTCCAGTACTGTATTTCAGTATTGGAAACATCGGGTTCTCAGTACGCTCCAATCGATCTCAATACTGATGTTCAGCATTGCAGACCTTATATGATTTTTACCTGAATCGAATTGAATGCTAAATATCAGTATTGGGGACTTGAAATCCTATCTGCCCCAATCGATTTCAGTACTGTATTTCAGTATTGGAAACATCGGGTTCTCAATCCGCTTGAATCGATCTCAATACTGATTTTCAGCATTGCAGATCTTATATCCTATCTACTTGAATCGATTTGAATGCTGGATATCAGTATTGAGGACTGAAAATCCTACCTGCCCGAATCGATTTCAGTACTGTATTTCAGTAGTGGAAACATCGGGTTCTCAATCCGCTTCAATCGATCTCAATACTGATTTTCAGCATTGCAGATCTTATATCCTATCTACTTGAATCGATTTAAATGCTGGATATCAGTATTGAGGACTTGAGATCCTATCTGCCCCAATCGATTCCAGTACTGTATTTCAGTATTGGGAATATCGGGATCTCAATCCACTTCAATCGATCTGAATACTGAAAGTAAGCATCAGAAACCTCATATCCTATCTACCTGAATCGGAATGAATGCTGGATATCAGTGCTAGATATCAGTATTCAGGACTTGCCATCCTATCTGCCCCAGTCGATTCCAGTACTGTATTTCAGTATTGGAAACATCGGGTTCTCAGTACGCTCCAATCGATCTCAATACTGATGTTCAGCATTGCAGACCTTATATGATTTTTACCTGAATCGAATTGAATGCTAAATATCAGTATTGGGGACTTGAAATCCTATCTGCCCAGTCGAATCCAGTACTGTTTTCGAGTATTGGGAACTTCGAGATCTCAACCCACTTCAATCGATCTTAATACTGACTGTGAGTATTCTAGCCCTTATATTCTAATAACCTGAATCGATTTGAGTACTGTCTCTCAGTATTGGGTAGATCGCTATCTCAATCCACTTCAATCGATCTCAATACTGGAAGTAAGCATTAGAAACCTTATATCCTATCTACTTGAATCAGTTTGGATGCTGGATTTCAGTATTGAGGACTTGAAATCCTAACTGCCCCAATCGATTCCAGAACTATTTTTCAGTATTGGAAACATCGGGTTCTCAATCCGCTTCAATCGATTTCAATACTGATTTTCAGCATTGCAGACCTCATATGATATTTACCTGAATCGGATTGAATGCTAGATATCAGTATTGAGGACTCGAAATCCTATCTGCCCCAATCGATTTCAGTACTGTATTTCAGTATTGGAAACATCGGGTTCTCAATCCGCTTGAATCGATCTCAATACTGATTTTCAGCATTGCAGATCTTATATCCTATCTACTTGAATCGATTTGAATGCTGGATATCAGTATTGAGGACTGAAGATCCTACCTGCCCGAATCGATTTCAGTACTGTATTTCAGTAGTGGAAACATCGGGTTCTCAATCCGCTTCAATCGATCTCAATACTGATTTTCAGCATTGCAGATCTTATATCCTATCTACTTGAATCGATTTAAATGCTGGATATCAGTATTGAGGACTTGAGATCCTATCTGCCCCAATCGATTCCAGTTCTGTATTTCAGTTTTGGGAATATCGGGATCTCAATCCACTTCAATCGATCTGAATACTGAAAGTAAGCATCAGAAACCTCATATCCTATCTACCTGAATCGGAATGAATGCTGGATATCAGTGCTAGATATCAGTATTCAGGACTTGCCATCCTATCTGCCCCAGTCGATTCCAGTACTGTATTTCAGTATTGGAAACATCGGGTTCTCAGTACGCTCCAATCGATCTCAATACTGATGTTCAGCATTGCAGACCTTATATGATTTTTACCTGAATCGAATTGAATGCTAAATATCAGTATTGGGGACTTGAAATCCTATCTGCCCAGTCGAATCCAGTACTGTTTTCGAGTATTGGGAACTTCGACATCTCAACCCACTTCAATCGATCTTAATACTGACTGTGAGTATTCTAGCCCTTATATTCTAATAACCTGAATCGATTTGAGTACTGTCTCTCAGTATTGGGTAGATCGCTATCTCAATCCACTTCAATCGATCTCAATACTGGAAGTAAGCATTAGAAACCTTATATCCTATCTACTTGAATCAGTTTGGATGCTGGATTTCAGTATTGAGGACTTGGAATCCTAACTGCCCCAATCGATTCCAGAACTGTTTTTCAGTATTGGAGACATCGGGTTCTCAATCCGCTTCAATCGATTTCAATACTGATTTTCAACATTGCAGACCTCATATGATATTTACCTGAATCGGATTGAATGCTAGATATCAGTATTGAGGACTCGAAATCCTATCTGCCCCAATCGATTTCAGTACTGTATTTTAGTATTGGAAACATCGGGTTCTCAATCCGCTTGAATCGATCTCAATACTGATTTTCAGCATTGCAGATCTTATATCCTATCTACTTGAATCGATTTGAATGCTGGATATCAGTATTGAGGACTGAAAATCCTACCTGCCCGAATCGATTCCAGTACTGTATTTCAGTAGTGGAAACATCGGGTTCTCAATCCGCTTCAATCGATCTCAATACTGATTTTCAGCATTGCAGATCTTATATCATATCTCCTTGAATTAATTCGAATGCTGTGTATCAGATTGGGAATGGGAAGTCCTATCTGCCTCAATAGATCCAAATACTGATCTCTAACATTGGATACCGTATATTCTATCTACGTAAATATACCTGAATGATGATTGTTAGTATTGAGGACTTGAAATCCTATCTGCCCCGATCGATTCCAGTACCGTCTTCCAGTATTGCAAACATCGAGATCTCAATCCGCTTCAATCGATTTCAATACTGATTCTCAGCATTGCAGACCTTATAACCCGTTCACCTGACCAATAGCAAAACTCATCTTCAGGCTGTTCCAATTCTGCCCAGCAGTATTGAATTCGATTGATATATATGAAACCTAGAGTAGTTCAATACTGATTGTGAGTATTGAGAAGGATAGAATAACCATGTACCCACGATTTCCATTCGATTCTGTAGTATTCATCTCGATATTAGTCAATGACGCAAAGAGTGATTGGGTCATCATTGGAATAGATTGATGCAGTCGACTCAATGCTGCCCGGCAAGATTCATACCGATAGCGATACTCATCCTCAGAACGTACCAATCCTGCTCAGCAGTATTGGATTCAATTAAAATACATGGAATTCAGAGGAGTTCGATACCGATTGTAAGTATTCAGGAGGATAGAAACCACTTTTTCACGATCGGTATTCCATCCTATAGTATTAAGCTCGATTGGCCAATCACGCAATGAGTGATTGGGTCATCATTGAAATCGATTGACGCAGTCGACTCGTTGCTGTGAGTATTGGGAAGGATAGAATAACCATGCATCCACGATTTCAATCCGAATTTGTAGTATTCAGCTCGATTGGTCAATCACGCAGTGAGTAATTGGGTCATCATTGAAATCGATTGACGCAGTCCACTCAATGCTGCCTGGCATGATTCAGACCGATAGCAAAACTCATCTCGAGACCGTTCCAATCCTGCTGAGCAGTATTGAATTCGATTGAAATATATGAAATCCAGCGCAGTTCAATACTGATTGTAGGTATTGGGAAGGATAGAATAACCATGCATCCACGATTCCAATCCGATTTTGTAGTATTCAGCTCGATTGGTCAATCACGCAGTGAGTGATCGAGTCATCATTGAAATCGATTGACAAAGTCCACTCAATGCTGCCCGGCAGGATTCAGACCGATAGCGAGACTCATCCGCAGGCCGTACCAATCCTGCTGAGCAGTATTCGATTCGATTGAAATATATGAAATCTAGCGGAGTTGAATACTGATTGTGAGTATTGGGAAGGATAGAATAACCATGCATCCACGATTTCAATCCGATTTTGTAGTATTCAGCTCGATTGGTCAATCACGCAGTGAGTAATTGGCTTATCATTGGAATCGATTGACTCAGTCAATTCAATGCTGCTTGGCAGGATTCAGGCCGATAGCAAAACTAATATCGAGACCGTTCCAATCCTGCTGAGCAGTATTGAATTCGATTCAAATATATGGAATCCAGCGCAGTTCAATACTGATTGTAGGTATCGGGAAGGATAGAATAACCATGCATCCACGATTCCAATCCGATTTTGTAGTATTCAGCTCGATTGGTCAATCACGCAGTGAGTGATTGGGTCATCATTGGAATCGATTGACGCAGTCCACTCAATGGTGCCTGGCATGATTCAGACCGATAGCAAAACTCATCTCGAGACCGTTTCAATCCTGCTGAGCAGTATTGAGTTCGATTGACATATATGAAATCCAGCGGAGTCCAATACTGATTGTGAGTATTGGGAAGGATAAAATAACCATGCATCCACGATTACAATTCGATTTTGTAGTATTCAGCTCGATTGGTCAATGACGCAGTGAGTCATTGGGTTATCATTGGAATCGATTGACTCAGTCAATTCAATGCTGCTTGGCAGGATTCAGACCGATAGCAAAACTCATCTCGAGACCGTTCTAATCCTGCTGAGCAGTATTGAATTCGGTTGAAATATATGAAATCCAGCGCAGTTCAATACTGATTGTAGGTATTGGGAAGGATAGAATAACCATGCATCCACGATTCCAATCCGATTTTGTAGTATTCAGCTCGATTGGTCAATCACGCAGTGAGTGATCGAGTCATCATTGAAATCGATTGACAAAGTCCACTCAATGCTGCCCGGCAGGATTCAGACCGATAGCGAGACTCATCCGCAGGCCGTACCAATCCTGCTGAGCAGTATTCGATTCGATTGAAATATATGAAATCTAGCGGAGTTGAATACTGATTGTGAGTATTGGGAAGGATAGAATAACCATGCATCCACGATTTCAATCCGATTTTGTAGTATTCAGCTCGATTGGTCAATCACGCAGTGAGTGATTGGGTCATCATTGGAATCGATTGACGCAGTCCACTCAATGGTGCCTGGCATGATTCAGACCGATAGCAAAACTCATCTCGAGACCGTTTCAATCCTGCTGAGCAGTATTGAATTCGATTGAAATATATGAAATCCAGCGCAGTTCAATACTGATTGTAGGTATTGGGAAGGATAGAATAACCATGCATCCACGATTCCAATCCGATTTTGTAGTATTCAGCTCGATTGGTCAATCACGCAGTGAGTAATTGGCTTATCATTGGAATCGATTGACTCAGTCAATTCAATGCTGCTTGGCAGGATTCAGACCGATAGCAAAACTCATCTCGAGACCGTTCTAATCCTGCTGAGCAGTATTGAATTCGGTTGAAATATATGAAATCCAGCGCAGTTCAATACTGATTGTGAGTATTGGGAAGGATAGAATAACCATGCATCCACGATTTCAATCCGATTTTGTAGTATTCAGCTCGATTGGTCAATCACGCAGTGAGTGATTGGGTCATCATTGGAATCGATTGACGCAGTCCACTCAATGGTGCCTGGCATGATTCAGACCGATAGCAAAACTCATCTCGAGACCGTTTCAATCCTGCTGAGCAGTATTGAGTTCGATTGACATATATGAAATCCAGCGGAGTTCAATACTGATTGTGAGTAATGGGAAGGATAGAATAACCATGCATCCACGATTACAATTCTATTTTGTAGTATTCAGCTCGATTGGTCAATGACGCAGTGAGTAATTGGGTCATCATTGGAATCGATTGACGCAGTCCACTCAATGGTGCCTGGCATGATTCAGACCGATAGCAAAACTCATCTTCAGGCCATTCCAATCCTGCTGAGCAGTATTGGATTCGATTGAAATATACGAAATCTAGCGGAGTTCAATACTGATTGTGAGTATTGGGAAGGATAGAATAACCATGCATCCACGATTTCAATCCGATTTTGTAGTATTCAGCTCGATTGGTCAATCACGCAGTGAGTAATTGGGTCATCATTGAAATCGATTGACGCAGTCCACTCAATGCTGCCTGGCATGATTCAGACCGATAGCAAAACCCATCTCGAGACCGTTCCAATCCTGCTGAGCAGTATTGAATTCGATTGAAATATATGAAATCCAGCGCAGTTCAATACTGATTGTAGGTATTGGGAAGGAGAGAATAACCATGCATCCACGATTCCAATCCGATTTTGTAGTATTCAGCTCGATTGGTCAATCACGCAGTGAGTGATCGAGTCATCATTGAAATCGATTGATAAAGTCCACTCAATGCTGCCCGGGAGGATTCAGACCGATAGCGAGACTCATCCGCAGGCCGTACCAATTCTGCTGAGCAGTATTCGATTCGATTGAAATATATGAAATCCAGCGAAGTTCAATACTGATTGTGAGTATTGGGAAGGATAGAATAACCATGCATCCACGATTTCAATCCGATTTTGTAGAATTCAGCTCGATTGGTCAATCACGCAGTGAGTAATTGGGTTATCATTGGAATCGATTGACTCAGTCAATTCAATGCTGCTTGGCAGGATTCAGACCGATAGCAATACTCATCTTCAGGCCATTCTAATCCTGCTGAGCAGTATTGGATTCGATTGAAATATATGAAATCTAGCGGAGTTCAATACTGATTATGAGTATTGGGAAGGATAGAATAACCATGCATCCACGATTTCAATCCGATTTTGTAGTACTCAGCTCGATTTGTCAATCACGCAATAGGTGATAGGGGGATGATTGGAATTGATCCAGGCATAATTCGACTCGAATCTGTCCATTCATGATTGAAACGGATAGGAAAGAGCAAGGTTATTATACACCCAGTACTGCAGAGAATTATTCAGTTCGATTGAGGAATGTTGAAATAATAGTGTTCAAAAGGTGAAATCTAATCCTGTCATCTGGGATTGGTTAGGATAGACAATTAGTATCGTTTCGCGAATCGAATCACTTTCTGAAGCATTGATCTCGATAGAGCAGTGGGAGACGAGATCCATTATTCAATTAGATTGATTCCAATACTGAATCGGTTCATTAAAACATATTGAACCAGCAAAGATCTTCCATCCATCCTTCCGTGTCCGATCCTATGCTGAATACTAGTATTGGATTATATTCGCTTACATCAATCCTCATCAACAGTATAGAATTCTATTGGCAGTTGTGATCCCAATTCTACAATTCAGGATTCAGCTTGATTGGGTCTTTGTTCGATTGATCTGCATTGAATTCCAATACTGCTCTCGCCGGTTGAATGATAGAACCGATTGAAATGTATTCATCCCGATAGGATTCGATTGGTTTTCAATCCATCCCAATCGATCTTTTGCAGCAGGGCATAGCACCCATTTTCCATTCCTTGACTTTTCCCCAGCAATTTTCTCAGAAGCGTTGTTCGATTTTATGATTTCACATGTGTCTTGATGAATTTTGGATCAGTTCATGACGAGCTGTTGGAGAGGCTACTTCGGGTCGGAAATGGATTCCTTTGTTGATATTCAGGGCTTTCGGAGATCCACAAACCTCTTCCAGCTCAAGGAACTGGCCATCGTCCCACTCAAAACTGCATTTCTACCAACAATATGTCTTTTTAAAGCCCCGTGTAGATGGGCCAAGTTGCTCCCTCAAGAACGGAAATACAATGAATGGTTGGAGAAATACTTAGGTATTCCTTGGAATTCTGGCTCCATTGCTTCAAGTTGTCACATACGAATTCTACATGATAATTTGAGGAGTGCCTCGAAGATATACGTTAAAGGGGTGGAGAAAAAAAGATGGATCGAAGAAATACTTCCTGGAAAGTGAGTTTTCTTTTCTTGGTCTGGATACGAAATTCGATTGGCATTTACAAAATATCTGATTCCAGATTGATTATCAACATGGAAGAAATACGTTGTCCTCCGTTACGAGAACTGAGTACGGATCATCGGATATCATGCCATCACCATACAATCCGAGAAAATGGAATGTGCGCTGTAAAAAATGCCTATTCTCTCCGGAATTGGTTCCTGAAGAGGAGAAATTTCCAAGAAACTCACGAGGGGGAGGATGAGGTGGGCTACAGCATCGGAATCGATAAAGCGATCCCGTTTTCAACTGATCAGCAATATGCTCAAATGGACGATGCAATCTTGACTATGTACAGTTAATTTCCAAATCAACCCTTCCGATACCTCAAAATTTCCGATTTTGATTTTTTCATATGACCCAATTGTTCTATATAGCATAAGCTGAGTGTCTTGATGCAAAAAACTTGAACAACGTAATAAATAACAACAAAACCGTGGTGTGCGGGAGCATACTGAGTATTAGGAGAGTACGAGATTGCCGGAGGTAACGTCTGCACCAAGCTACCGTTCGGGATCGATGTGGAACCCCCCGTTCGATATCTGAAAATGTTGATCTCAATTTTGTATGATCCCGATCATTCTATACAGTATTAAGTTAGTGCTCCGTAGCAAAATTTCGAATAACAATATTAATAACAACTGAAACGAGATGTGTAGAGGCATACTCAGTATTAGGAGAGCATGAGATCGCAAGAGGTAACGTCTGCAGTGTGCTATGTGATGAGAGCTCTCTCTCTTCCTCTTGCTGAACCTTCCATCCGACCATGGGCTTTTAATACTCAGCGGCGAGCGATGAGTACATTTTGTACCCCTCCAAAGTAAAATTTGAATAACGATATAGATAGAACGAAGAACATTGTGCGTGGAAGCATATTGAGTATAAGAAGAGTATGAAATTGCTGGAGGTAACGTCTGCAGCAAGCTACCGATCGGGATCGATGCGGATCCCTCATTCAATATCTGAAAATGTTTGATCTTAATTTTGCATGATCCCAATCATTCTATATAGTATTGAAATAGTGTTCCATCGCAAAATTTCGAATAACATTATGAATAACAACGAAAAGGTGGTGCGTAGGGCATACTGAGTATTAGGAGAGCATGAGATCGCAGGAGGTAACGTCTGCAGTATGCTATGCATAGAGACATAATACCAATAGAGCAGGCATGCGCATCTTCTCTGCGAGCGAGAAATGCTGCCCCTTCCTTCTCTCCGCTCTCCACTACTAACCTTACGCCGACCGCTTCCCATTCGAGTTAGAGAGAGAGAGAGAGAGAGAGAGAGAGAGAGAGAGAGCAACAGGATTGCCTGTTCCTTTCTCCCCACCGCGGCCACTTACAGTGGCTCCTATACTATATATAGTATACTTGCCTCCTCTATAGTATTACAGTGGCTCCTATACTATATATAGTATACTTGCCTCCTCTATATTATATATGTATAGTGCTATGGGATGAGAGCTCTCTCTTTACCTCGCTGAACCTACTATCCGATCATGGACTCCGGATACTCAGCGGCAGCCGACGAATTTGTTATTCGAGCTGTATATTTTCAATGATTGAGGAAAGTTCATTTATTCGTTGACTCAAGGATTATGTTAGAATACATATACTGGATGTTCACATAAATGGAAAATATTATGAATAATTGATATGTCGAATACATGTACATACGTACCTATACTGGAAACTTGAATTATGAGAGTTGTATTTCTTTTCTTGATTGATATGGAATTTCCTATTTCTACAAAATTTCTGAATCATTAATTTTAGATGGCGGATTGGAATTTCTTGTTTTCATCAATTTATTATCTCATTTTTAATAGCATGAATTTTGAGAAAATGCGAATCCATCGCATTGATTCGATTGGTATATAAATTTGCATTTGAAGTTTAGATGAATTTGGAAATGATGGGGTTGGGTAGAATGTACAATAATAAAACTTGAGTATGTACAGAGGATGAAATTTAATGTAAATAGTTATTCAAGATACACGTATTCCTAATACATATTAATTAACAATAATTCCTAGATTACATGATTGGTATCTATGTCATAATGTATATATGAAAGTATATCATACTCCTCACGCAAATATCATACATATTATCATTTTTTATACATACATTAATATATTATATATATTATTACGTATAACATATATATATGTATATCATAATATATATGTATACACACATATATATATATATATATATATATTTAATATTTATGTGTATATTATATATATCGAACAGACTTATATATATATTATATATATATACTAGGGGGGGTACCCCCCTGCTCGCTACGCTCGCCAACCCCCACAATTCCAATTTACATAATCAATTCTCATTCCTATCATTGCCCAAAGACCACTTTTCCTGTGTACGCTTAGCTCCTACACTTAAATTGTTAAATTACCTTCGAATTTGTGGCTAGGAAATATTTTCGGAAAAACATTCACTTCGAATTCTCAACCCACTAATATATTTTATTTTTATATTATATTAGTATATATTTTACTGACACTCATAGTCGGGAGTAAAGTTTATTTTCCATACATATATTCATACTCACGAACTTTTTGACTATATCAAATTCATACTTACAAGGGGAGGACCTGACCTTTGGATCACCAATCCTTTCCAAAATTTTTTACAGTCTTGTGTCACCTAGAATATGAAGAATCCAGAGTAACTCCGTCAAATGGGCCTTCTATCCAAAGCTACAAGCAAAAATGTTAGCGTTGCCAGTATATCTATATATATCACTTTTCAACATGAGCCTATATGGGCAATGTTAATGTCATGGGCTGTAACTTTGAACAGGAGGCCCATTTGACGGAGTTACTCTGGATTCTTCATATTCTAGGTGATACAAAACTGTAAAAAAATTTTGGACAAGATTGGTGATCCAAAGGTCTGGTCCTCCTCTTGTTAATTAACTTTACTTCCGACGATGAATACCAGTCTTTGATGTTATTAATTTCTTTCAAACCCACAAATCAATATATTGATTACCCTAGATGGCGCTGTTGTTCTTATGTTTTGTTGACACGACAACAGTCTGCTATTTGTTTATTAACAGAATGTTTTGATATCAACATATTACGTTTCGTGTCACACGTTTTGTGAATTTTTATAATATCTCCTTTTGCCATGATCAAAATTATCGAGATATTCGATTTAATGGTGAGTATTAAATATTTATGATTCATAGAACACAAATTTTTCCTATGGTTATATCAATTTTGCATTGGTTTTTCAGGTTACACACAAAAATCCCCCATGTCAAATTAATTGTAATTTTGATACATGACGAGTTCCATATCAAAAGTATTTGCAGAATATTTTTTCAATGAATTTTGAAGAAAAAGGTTTTTGAATATCTAAGGTATTTGAGAATTTCATACAGTATATGCTCTCAGGTTAGTCTAGAATACTCAGTGGTTCATAAAAAATTACGTCACAACTCATCAATTTCTTCATCGAAAAATAAGACCACTAAAATTCATTAAAAATAATAATTTCTCCTAGTGAACTCAAAAAGGACGTCTGTAATTCGATTCTTCCTCCTTCTACTCATCGTTTTGTGTTTTCTTCTTGAGTCATCCATCGGCAATAAGAAATTGTGATATCGAGCCATCCAATTAAACAGGTAATGTGTTCTCTTTTTCATAAGAAATTTGAAATGTAGAGTGAATTTTGTTTGAAAACACGTGACTTCATGAAGTCTTGGTGTTTAATAGATTGCGTCTCACATTTCAATACTCTCAATATTGTTCACGAGATCGTTTCTAGCACACTAACTTGATGATGGAATTGCCATGCCGCAATGTAGGTCACAATATTAGATATCATTTTCCAGCAGATTGGTTCTTAGCAAAAAATCGAGTTGACTGAGTTTGAGATTTGAGGGTCGAAAAAGAGAATTAAGGGTCAAATTGTCAATCAATTCCATAACTGTCAACTCCGTGGTCAAATAGCGATCTCAAGCTGAGCTCTTCTAAAATTTAACACGTGACAATTTTTCTCGGCTTCCTAAACCTTAGAGTTTTCATCCTCAATATAGATGAAATGAGAGGTGGAAACAAAAAAGAGTAATTCACTCTTGCCTTCCGTCCATTTTTGAGTCTTTTTGAAGCAAATTTCGGCAGATCTTCTTATATACAGTCTGATTCATTAAGTGTGTACATGCCATGACCGGGATGTGGGAAAAAATTTGTATTTTTAAACGAGTTATTTGTAAAAATTCGTAATAGCTGTCAGAATTTGTAACTTTCGATAGAAATATGATTCATAATCATTACATTTGAAATTTTTGAAAGCGGGTGCCAACTTCAAATGCGTAATGTTTCACCTTCCAACCATTACATAAAAAACACGTGTTTATTATGTAATGATTATTGTTTCGCCATGGAGGTTATGTGTTTAATTTGCGCGTAGTGTTGTGATTTGTGCAATTTCTTCACATATAGTGATTCTCGTTCTGTTTTTTGGCTCTCTCTTCTCCTAATCTGCCCGCGGAGCCCCGCGAGAAGGAGAGTGTAATAACGTCATCTCACAGAACAGGGGGTCATAACAATGTCCTACGCACACAAAAGCACAACTTCCACACCGATACGGGTGCCTCTACATACGTGTGGAAGTTGTGCGTTAGTAGTGGAAAGTCGTGAGAGCGGGTAGAGGGCTGTATACTGAGCAGCGAAAGGGTTACTGATACTCATTTTTTGCTGTTTTTTAAGATAATAGTTTGATTTCGTGACAGCAAATTTTTGATCAACATTCCCATTCAAATGCATATTTTCTTTACCAAATGGCCTTGTATCTAAAAAATGGTTAGACCATTTTCTTCCTCTCGCCGAGATCTATCGATTGGAGATAATACTTTTTCTCCAGGAAGTATCCTAAACTTGAGATTAGACTAATCTTTGAGGCCCTTTGTCCGTGTGTGTGTGTTGTTTTGTTTCCTCGACGCTTTCTCTTTTATACTCGATCTGGACAACTTTTGCTCTTCTACGAGTTGTAGAGTATCCCCCAGGGGAGAGCCCAGTGATTTGGCATCTCTTCCCTCCTAGTGTCAAACAATATAGAGGCTTTTTGAGCAAAAATTGCTTGAATCTCTGCTTTAAAATCCAATCGTGAGAATTCAATCTAATGAGATTTAATTATTTAATTTGTATTTAAGTTTGAAAATTCAGAAATTTAAATTTAATAAGTTAATTTTTCTGTTCGTTTTAACGCACTTGGAATTGTTGTTCATTAGCATGGAAGTCTAGACCACTCGCTTGACACTACGCCCACGCGTTGCGTGCATAAGATGCGAGTGATCTGGTTTTTTAGAAAATCTACAGATCGATCCACCGAATTCTGCGAGACCACATGCATGACCGGTTGGAATTTCAAATTTCGACCGAGGATTGTTTTTCACAATTTCGATGTAATTTTTCGATCGAAACAAAAGGGGGTTTCCGTTGTTTCTCGAAATAATCGATATTTCTCGAGTTGTGAGGCATTTCGACGAGAAAATTCAGAATTTTGGCAGAAAAAAATGTATCGGCTTGTCTATACGGCCGGACTCGCGTACGCGAACCTTCGCGTACGCGAAGAGAGAATTATGGTGGACGACGCATGTGACGTCTTCGCCGAAAAAATCCCTAGGAAATCCATCGCGTATGCGAAAGACCGCGGGCCCTGGGCCCAGCCTTCGCGTACGCGGAAGGGCCCATTCTTTGCGTACGCGAAAATCTTCGGAATGTCGCCTCGCAAACATCTTCGCGTGCGCGAACCGGAAAATTTTTCGCGTACGCGAAGGAAAAATTTTCCGGTTTGCGCACGCGAAGATTTTGCGGGGCGACTTTCCGAAAATTTTCGCGTACGCGAAGAATGGACCCTTCCGCGTACGCGAAAAATTTTCCGGTTCGCGCACGCGAAGACTTTTGCGAGGCGACTTTCCCAAATTTTTCGCGTACGCGAAAGGGCCATGGTTTCGCGTGCGCGAAGACTTTGCAAGGTGTCGGTCCAAATATGGAGAACAGGCATATTTTCGCGTACGCGAAGAAAGAAGCCTTCGCGTACGCGAAGAATTCCTGATCTCGCACGCGCGACAAAAGCGTGGAATTGATTCTCGCTTCAATACGAACTACGAGGGCGAAGGAAGCCCATTCTTCGCGGACGCGAAGACTTTGCGAGGTGCGCATCCACAAATTCGACGCGCTATCGCACGCCACAGAACTGAAATTTATTGCTGCAAACCCAACCATCCGATGGATTCGATTCGTTCTCATAATCCACGACTGTGCTGCAAAGAATAAATTCAATCCATCGATGGTTGGGTTTGCAGGGATGAATTTTGGTCCCGTGGCGTGCGATAGCGCGTCGTGGCGTGAAATCGTGGCGTAGTGCTTTGTCTGTCATCACCCTCAATTAAGAGCTCAAAAAGCACACTAGATGCAATCACATTTCGAGTTTCTCGAATTTTGTGCTATCCATAGTATGCGGTGGACAGGGAGAGACGAAAGGTTAGGAAAAATGTCAACAAAAACCGCTCACAAGTTGTTCTCCATCTTGGAGCCGATATTATGAATTCATTTTGACTGAAAAGGCGAGAGTGAATGACATACAAATTTCGCGCACGCGAAATCGTATCCCCTTCGCGTACGCGAAATTATTTGGGAAGATGACTCGTTAAGGCTTAGCGTACGCAAAATTGTGCTCCCTTCGCGTACCTGACAATTGAGTAGCTCGCCTTTCTTGTTCGCGTACGCGAATGTGGTCTACACAGACCTGCTGGTCACTCGCCCACGCCAAATTAGTTCGTATTGGAGCTCTGCAAGGCCTTCGCGTACGCGAAAATTTTTGGACGCGCACCTCGCAAAGTCTTCGCGTAGGCAAAGAATGGGCTCCCTTCGCCCTCGTAGTTCGTATTGAAGCGAGAATCAATTCCGGGCCATTTTCGTTTATGCAAAATCAGGAATTCTTTGCGTACGCGAAGGCTTCTTCCTTCGCGTACACGATCGAGAATGTGCTTGTTCTCCATATTCGGACTGACACCTTGCAAAGTCTTCGCGTACGCGAAGATGGGCTCCCTTCGCGTACCGTCAAATTGGGTAACCTTGGTACAGTGGGTACAACTTTGGTACACCTCCAAAAAACGACTTCTAGAGCTGCAGTCGGTAAAGTAGACAACCCTAAGGCTTCAATACCGGTCCTCGTCACTAGGAGCACGCATGAACAATATTTGAAACCGCCATAGATCCCGCGTGAATGTTTGTTGTTGTCTATCGAAGACTTTTTCGAAAAGCCTAATTTTGCAGCAAAAAGCGGATGCTCCAGTTAGTGTGCCCGGCAAGATCTGTGACAAGACGAACTATAGGTAAATAGCACTACATTTCGATCACATATGACACCATTTCAAGGGTACCATCGTTACATTGTGGTATTTACAACTCTACGAATTTTGGTGTCGCAAAAACGAAAAAAAGCCGTATTTTTGGGTTAGGGTGGGGTAACTTTGGTACACCTCTGCACGGCAGCTCGTTCATCTCTGTGATCTTATTTTTGACTGCGCTTATTTTCTCCTGCAAGTGGTATAAGACTTCTGTGATAGCAATTTGTCACTTCATAAAAAAATTTACTTGCAGATGAGGGTCAGATATGCCAGACAAAGAGGAAACCGGCGTTATAAGGGCTATACAAATAGACAGCTGCAAAAATGTCTCAACAAGATCAAGGAAAACAAATTATCTTATCGGAAGGCTGCCAAGAAATATAAGATACCTGTCAGCACCCTGATCAACAAGATGAACAATCATCATGCGAACAATCCAGGTCGCTCTACAATATTCACCCAAGAGGAAGAACAAGCTTTCGTGGACCACTGTATACAGACTGGTGATTATGGGTTTCCTCTTGGACCAATGGACTTGCGAATCATTGTCAAGATGTATCTGGACAAATCAAACCGTGTGATTCCAAATTTCAAGAACAATCTGCCTGGCCCTGATTGGGTCAGATGTTTCCTGAAACGCAACACCCAACTGAGTGCAAGATTTGCATCCAACATTAATAAGAGGCGAGCAAAAGTAGATAAAAATTCTTTGATGGAGTATGTGTCTAATCTTGAAGAGACACTTAAAGGTGTTCCACCCCAGAACATAGTCAATTATGATGAGACTAATGTTGTAGATGATCCTGGTAAAAAATTTGTACTTGTTAAACGGGGATCAAAGTATCCAGAGTTGGTGCGTAACTCCTCTAAAACAAAAGTCAGCATCATGTTCGCTGGCACAGCGGATGGAGAACTTTGGCCCTGCTATGTTGTTTACAAAGCTCGTTGTTTATGGGACACATGGACCACTGGTGGTCCTGATGATACTAGATACAGTTCTTCAGTAAGTGGTTGGTTTACTGCTCCTCATTTTAATGACTGGTTCAAGAACACAGCACTGCCAAAATTGAGAAGATTGCAAGGGAAAAAAGTGATAATTGGAGATAATCTTTCTTCACACATTACCATGGAAGTTCTGGAGTTGTGTCAAGAACATAATATCCATTTTGTATGTTTGCCACCAAATAGCACTCACTTGACTCAGCCTCTCGATGTTGCTTTCTTTGGCCCCATGAAGAGGGCTTGGCGAAAAGTTTTGAGTGAGTACAAAAATAGTGAAAATGGAAGAAACCAAACTTCTATCCAGAAAGAACATTCCCCTTATCTTTTGGGAAATTTGCTCAACGCTTTGGAAAATAAAGAAGCCAATTTAAAAGCTGGCTTCAAAAAATGTGGGATCCATCCAGTATCTCTCAATCGATTACTCGAAAGACTGCCTGGTGGAAATGTTCAAATTAACAATGTGACTGAAGCTTTTACTGATTATCTTAGTTCCATGAGGACAGAAATCAGTGGAAATGGACTCAGAAAATCTAGAAAAAGAAAAATAGATGTTCCTGCTGGAAAAAGTATTGCTCATGAGTTGAGTGCAGAAGAAATTCAGAATCTATCAGTGGCAAGTACATCAAAATGCACTCCTGCTAAGAGACCTAAAAGAGCAGCACGCAATGATGATAAAAAAAAGAGAAAAGTGGCAAAAAAATGTGACAAGGATAATTCTCATGAGATCAGTGAATCAGATAATTCATGCCATCCACCTCATGCAACTGATTCCTCTGACTCATCAGATTCATTCGATGAATCTGAAATACCATGTAATCCAAAGAGACCTAAGGCTGGTAAAGGATCTCATGGAGGTTTCCTTCCATTGAGGAAGAAATTGGGAGCCTACGTTGCGTTTGAATATGAAGGTCAAGTATTTCCAGGGAAAATTACTAAAATTGAGAAAAATGGACCGTACATATCATCAATGCAGAAGTCAGGTCTCAAATTTTGGAAATGGCCTGTACAGAGAGACGAATTGCAGTACAATTGGTCTGATGTTCGAGGATGCATTGGAGAACCTCAAGCATCTACAAAGCTTAACGACGAAAACTTCAAGGTACCAGAGGTGGACAAGTTTTGGCGCTGAGACCTCCATTTTTTTTCATCCAACTTATCAGGAACTGTCTAACAATTTTCATTTTGAATCTGATATTCTCAGTATAAGTGCCTTTGTAAGGAATTCTAATTGACTCTCTATTGAGTAAAAATGACTGTGACCTTCAAAAGTGAAAAGTCATATTTTTTTTAGTTTGTGCAAAACCAAATGTTAATCACCATTGTGATAATAATTCTTAGATCTTAATTGTACAGAAATCAGTGATCATAATCGCAAATGCGAAAATTGTTTTTTTTATTTGTAACCTGTACAAATTTGTTGTGGAATAATGGAGATTATATTTCACTCGTTTTATAATGAATGACTTTTCTTTATCTTGCCCTGTGTGCGGTATTCCATCCCAGAGTTTCAAGGTCATTCTCATTCTTATCATTCGATGGCCGAACTGACCAAAATTTGCTTCAACGCTCCAGTTAAAAATTCATTCGTTTTTCTGGCATTGCCAATTGAGAAATGAAGGAAGACTCAAAAAGTCACGGTCGCACTTCGAATCTGCTCCTTAAATTGCTTTTCATAATGGACCAACTGAGACGTGTGAGCTTCTTACTTTTAATGTAAACAAACCAGCATTCTCGTTACAAGGAAACCGTATTGCAGCATTCTCTCGGAATCCAGAGTGGAACCACGTGATGCGAATCAATTACACAGTTGAATGGACCGATTTTGAGTCTAGAGACGGTCCATAAGGTAGAAAAATATTTGAAAATGCTCAAAGCAAGACATTTGGCCGATTAAAATTGATTAGCTCGCGTCGCGGCGGCTTGTACTGGAATATTCTGTAAGTGTACACTGTAAAAAATGTTGAATGAAATTCACCATCTAGCTTGGTAAAAATACAACTCTGGGAGTGGTGAGTTTCATCCCATTTCTTGTAACTTTACAAACGCTTGTAAATTTACCAGTCTCAGAGGGGGTAATAGTTGGATACCAGTCTCAGACTGGTAAAATTCCCTCGCTCAGGCTTGTAAATTTCAGCTCAACCTGGCTCAACCGAGCATGCGCGGATCTAAAGTTTGGTCTGCTGGGCCCACGCACAACTAACCTAAAAAGCTCCTCCGCGGTCGAGTGTTTATGTCTCGAGCGATGAGTTTTCGACTCGCACGCGTTTTTCACCCTTTTCAAAATTATCGTGGATTAAGATGCTTCATTCCAAGACTCCATTTCATTAGAAAAAGCCCCCGAGTAGCCCGTACGCTTCAGTTGAACAAGATTTCTTCAGGTCTGAAATTTACCGTCAGCCGGTAAATGAAATTTACAAGCCGCTTGTAAATTTACACGTCCCAGCGCGGTATCCAACTATTACCCTCTCTGAGACTTGTAATTTTACATAAAAATTTTTTACAGTGTACCAAAGTTGCCCCATCGGGGTCTAACTTTGGTACACTTACAAAACTGCTACTAGCTCCGGTTCAGATCCACCAAATGGGACTTTGTAGCCCGTCAATCGAAAGCTGAGACTGTGAGCTTTCGACTGACCACTGCTTGAGGTAGGTTTTATCGATGTATGTTGAAACGCCGAGCCAAACTAAATGAAAAGTACCGAAATCGTACCAAATTTACCCAATTTGACGGTACGCGAAAATTTTCGGAAAGTCGCCCCGCAAAAATCTTCGCGTGCGCGGACCGGAAAATTTTTCGCTTACGCGAACGGAGCCCATTTTCGCGTACGCGAGAAATTGTCCGGTTCGCGTACGCGAAGATTTTTGCGAGGCGACTTTCCGAAAATTTTCCCGTACGCGAAGAATGGGCCCTTTCGCGTACGCGAAGGCTGGGCCCAGGGCCCGCGGTCTTTCGCGTACGCGACGGATTTCCTAGGGATTTTTCCGGCGAAGACGTAACATGCGTCGTCCACCAGAACTCTCTTTTCGCGTACGCGAGTCCGGCCGTATAGACAAGCCGAAAATGTATATAGTCTGACAGGAATCGATGGATCGGCCTGCAGATTTTTTCTGGTGTGCTTTCTGTGGTTTTGAATGTGTGACTACCAAACCTTGATCATTTGCGTACGCTACCCAAGTGAATGGTATTCGCGTATTCGCGTACGCAAATACGCAGAATAATGGTCTCGTCCTGAACATTTTACGTGACCAATCAACCATGGATATTCGCGTACGCTACGGGGGGTGCAGATTAACGCGCGCGAATGCATGGATAGATACAAGGACATTTGGTGAAGAAAATATGCATTTGAATGGGAATGTTGATCAAAAATTTGCTGTCACGAAATCAAACTATTATCTTAAAAAACAGCAAAAAATGAGTATCAGTAACCCTTTCGCTGCTCAGTATACAGCCCTCTACCCGCTCTCACGACTTTCCACTACTAACGCACAACTTCCACACGTATGTAGAGGCACCCGTATCGGTGTGGAAGTTGTGCTTTTGTGTGCGTAAGACATTGTTATGACCCCTTGTTCTGTGAGATGACGTTATTACACTCTCCTTCTCGCGGGGCTCCGCGGGCAGATTAACCCAGCAAACAAGGGTTAGTTGCCGCAACGTTGAGGCACAGTGTCACCACAACCGCGCAACGTTCCATTTTTCGCCTCGGAACGTTGCTGCCGCCGTTGAGGCAACGCGAAAATGGCTTTTTTGAAACGTGCCGTGGTGGTTGCCACAACGTTGCGGCCTAGTTGCGCTCGATTCCCGCCAGCAGCGCCATTGGTTCCCACGAGGTTGCGGTGAAACGTATGGGGTCACTTGAGACACTCATAGAGTCATAGTGGACCTCCGCCATAACAGAACCGGCGGATCGAAGCGTTGCTGAATGTCTACCTTACCGACGTAAGGTATGAGATTGCATCAGAGCCGTTCGATTCGAGGTATCCCCTGACTTTGACGCCGCCACCGGGTATTTCACAAACTGGAAATACTCGGTGGTGGCGCCAAAGTCAGGCTCGCTGTAGGCACGAGTACACACACACACACGCACACACTCACACTGACATGCGCACACACAGCCACACTTGCGGTCTCCGAGCGGGGAGAGAGGAGAGAGAGAGACAGAAGATATAATGCTTGGTCGCACCGGCGATCATATGCAACGCGGAATCAGTACAAGTTCGTTAGCTCGACCATATGAGCAAGTAGCCTCGTGAGTTTACAACACGATGTAATAATATTTATATGGAGTCAGATAAATAAACAGTGTAAATAGTTTACGCGAGTGTTTTCACTCAGTCATCGTCCAAATTACCACCAATTCACCTCGTGGGGGATAGTAGCCCCCTACAACCTGGTGACCCCGGACACGCAAAAATCATCCAGAGGACGACGGAGCAGTTCAACTCCTGGTGTAGCAGCAACCACGAGCTTGGCCAGAGTCGAACCATATGGGCTGTCGCAGTGACGAGCAGGTGAGCACATCATCATCAGCATCATCAGGGCAGACATCGTCGTGCCACTCACCTGTCGACAAGCGCATCCGCGCCAAAAAAAAATCATCGTCCTGCCGCAACAAGTGCCCGCTCGCCGCCATCTTCTCCACAACATTTTGGAGCAGAACGTGCTCTTGACTCCGAGGCTACAAGAAGTCCCCGCAGACGACGTCCATCAATAGGTCGTCTCATCATCATCATCAACATCATCATATAAAAATTGTTGCGGGGCAGCAACAACAAATATAAAAAGAAACAGTGACGAAGCTCGAGCCCGCCAAATCGCGCCGAGCAAATTCCATCATCTCGCGCCCGCCAAAAACAGCGCTGAGATTCATCGCAAATTAAATGCACTCGAACAAGTTGTGCAAATAAGGTCAACAAAAATTGCTCTCACTGAGCATACGGAAGCCTGCACCTGTCACCACAGTACCAGGCATGTATTAGCAGAATATCCTGCCGCCCAGGGCGCAGTGATAAAAAGTAGCAGCGGCCGTCAAGTGGTCCCACAAAGAGCCACCTGGCTCCCACAAAGGGCCACCGGGCCCCCACAAAGGACCATCGGGTCCCAACGAGGTGTATCAACGACATCGGTGCGTACCAACGTCATCGGTGCATTTTCAACAGGACAAACGAGTTCATCGCCACGGCCAGTCGTGAGTCGTCGCACATGCAACGAATCATCTGCAGCGACGTACCCTCGACACCGGCGTAATCTTCGGCATCGCCGTAATCGACAATCATCATCAACTTCAAGAAGATTTCTCTCGAGGTAAATCGAATTTTCATGCGCGCGAAAATTCTCAAATATGCGTAACCGCATAAGTTAGCCCGCGCAAAATCTCAGTGTGACCTTGATCACGCACATCAAAACAAGCTTAGCGCTGTTGATCTTTCTTCACGCTAATAGGTACTTGAACTTTTCTCTCGGGCAGCAACAGTGCCGACCTTGAAATGAAACACAGGCTTTAGTTAGCGTCACTTTCTTGCGACTCGACACGAGACATTTTATTGTGAAAATATGTAAATAATGTACGTCTCGTGATCGATTTTGCGATTTAAATATTGATGCCTGACACAGATGAGGAAACTCCTAAATTGCTGCGTAACGGAAAGGCATACGCTTCAAGAAAACTTTTTCCTTTGAAACATAAAAATTCGATTTCGTCGTTAAAAAATTTTCGACAAAGTCCGCTCGATTCTATTGCAGAAACTGAAGCTTCTAAGCAAATTTTTGATCTAGAAAATTCAATTATAGCTCACACAATGGGTTTAGATGATGATGAGTTAACTGAACAAGCCATTGCTGATAAAGTTGAAGGATCAATAATGAACAAAATTGATGAGAAAATGAATGCATTACACGGATCAATCATAGATAGCATGAAAGACTTATTTAAAGAGCAAGCTACGGCTAATGAAGCCAAAACTGCTGCATTGATTAATGAAAGTTTGCAAAATGTTTTACCTGAATTTGAAGTCCAAACTCATTCTCAGGATAAAGTCATACAAGATGAAGTCGATTTAACTGATGAACAAAATAATAAGCAAAACAATGCTAATGTAGATAGTACAAAAAAATCTAGTAGTGATTCCATTCAATCAAAAATCAATTTGGTGAATATATTGAGATCTCCAAATTTTAAAATTCCTGAATTTATACAAAATGATCCAAGTACATGGTTCGTTCAACTTGAAGCTCTTTTTAGAGGTTATAATGTGACTGATGAAAGAAGCAAAGCAAATTTAATCATTCCTGTTTTGAAAGGTGAAACTGTCACCGTTATCAAAGATCTATTAACAGAGGAATTACCTCCGGATATTTACTCTCAAATCAAAAACAGAATTCTCAAAGTGAGTGGCACGACGATGTCTGCCCTGATGATGCTGATGATGATGTGCTCACCTGCTCGTCACTGCGACAGCCCATATGGTTCGACTCTGGCCAAGCTCGTGGTTGCTGCTACACCAGGAGTTGAACTGCTCCGTCGTCCTCTGGATGATTTTTGCGTGTCCGGGGTCACCAGGTTGTAGGGGGCTACTATCCCCCACGAGGTGAATTGGTGGTAATTTGGACGATGACTGAGTGAAAACACTCGCGTAAACTATTTACACTGTTTATTTATCTGACTCCATATAAATATTATTACATCGTGTTGTAAACTCACGAGGCTACTTGCTCATATGGTCGAGCTAACGAACTTGTACTGATTCCGCGTTGCATATGATCGCCGGTGCGACCAAGCATTATATCTTCTGTCTCTCTCTCTCCTCTCTCCCCGCTCGGAGACCGCAAGTGTGGCTGTGTGTGCGCATGTCAGTGTGAGTGTGTGCGTGTGTGTGTGTGTACTCGTGCCTACATCGCCACCTCCAATCGAAAATCGAAAGTAGACGGCTTTCCTTGTCCTTGTGAGGATGGGACATATCATGGAACAGGATTTACGGATAGTCGGTCGGATTCGAGATATTTATGGTTTGAAACGAATATTTACGGACCGGGCCCAGATCCGAAAAAATTCGTGTCAAAACATATTTATCTCGAATTCGAACCTGTCAGGCATGTAAATTCCAAAGAGAGAACTCAGGATCTAGTTCTCTATTTTGCACTTTACATACCTGACAAGCTCGGTGCTAAGTTTTATAGTCACTGTGGCTATAAAACATCATAGGTGCACTCTTTCCGTAATTGCTGTTTTCCACGATTCGGGATGAAAACGCAATTTTACTTCTATTATATCTCCAACGGCTGGTGAGCGACTGACTCTCCCTTCTCATGTCATCTCTGCTCTCGCTTGGGCGAGTTGAAACAGGCACATCCTGCCCTGCTAGCCTAGCCAGGCCTAGCCTGCGCATCTCTGATGTGGAACGGTAGAAAACCATAGACAGGACAGGGGTGGATAGGGTATGGAGTAAAGAGAGAGAGAGAGAGAGAGAGAGAGAGAGAGAGAGAGAGAGAGAGAGAGAGAGAGAGAGAGAGAGAGAGAGAGAGAGAGAGAGAGAGAGAGAGAGAGAGAGAGAGAGAGAGAGAGAGAGAGAGAGAGAGAGAGAGAGAGAGAGAGAGAGAGAGAGAGAGAGAGAGAGAGAGAGAGAGAGAGAGAGAGAGAAAGAGTGACAAAGAGAGAGAGAACATCTTGTGCAAGGGATTGGAGGGAAATCCGGCCCGGCAGGCTGAGGTTTATTTTTAGAAAATCTCAATAAGTACTTGGCGAGAGGGACTTCGAGGTCAAGAAAAAATGCATCGAGAGAAACACTGTTTCACGCGTTTCCTTCGATGCATGGCATTATTGGCTCCAACGTTTACAAATAATCTTCCGTGCATCCATCAAGATCCGTAAATTGTTATCACGCGCGGATGTATCCCTTTGCTCTGCGGGAGTATATGATATTATCGGGAAACTTACACATACTGGATCCAAAAATCCATAGGTTGAAAATCTATGCCCCGTATCTTTGTCCATCTTCACCATTGCTTATCGCATACTAATCAGTACTCGAGTGATGACATGCTATAAAATATGCAGAAATTTTTTTGGAACGAGTTAGAACGGCACATGTCATTTTCACATGTGGTACAAGACCTCGTATAAGACATAGGGAAAGTTGTCCAAGGAACTGACATCTGCGGTTTTCAACGTTATTACCCATAGGCGCCAGGACAAGAATGCACCCCTAGAATATTCATAATCTCGTTCATAATAAATAATCAAAATTGTGAGAAATCTTATGATAACGTTTAAGATGTCCGACGTTAAAAGTGATGTTCTTGATTATTTTAAGAGATTCTACGTACATTGCGAGTACATTGGATGGGTACCACACTGGGACCAGGGTCCATTGTGCCTGGTCAAAACCTCGAAAGAGGTGAATCAAGTCACAAAACAAAATATCTACCCGGTTTGACATGGTCTTGGTTTCTATGGGTTAATGTCTAGCCAGAAATCCTGACGCAACAAGACCAAATGACCTCAAAATTCGATTTCAGTCACAGATACAAGGTTTGGAGCAGATGATTTTATTTCTTTGTCTTTTTCGTGCCTTTGATCATCCCAGGGAACCTCATCAGCTTTTGAGCACATGGAACTGACATTTCACCCTGATATTGACTGAAAAAGTGATGGAGTTGAGGTAGACAATTTTCCGCGCGAGTTTCATCGATTCCCATTAATACTAATGGGAAAAATTGTTTGCGCCCAGGTCAATTGACTCTTAGCAGGTTGACATGGTATACATGGACCTCACATAAGTTAACCCGTTCGCTGCGACGCCAATTTTTCGTAATTTTATTTTGGTCACGAACTGAACCCCTGATTTTCGGGAAAAACGCTCATATGGGTCTAGACTCTCCTATATCTCACTGTTCACGTTCTTGGAAAAGTAATCCACCATGATAGATCTTTTTGGGGAAATTTCCCGAGCAAGCCTGAGTCGAAAGATTGAACGATGAAAAATCGCGGGCCCCACTGGTGAACCCCGTCGCAGCGACGGTGTTAATTACATGGCTGATTCTCGGCAATAGATGTTTATGCAGCAAACAGAGTTTTGGTTCTGGGCCTGCTTTTGTCGCAATATGATTCTATTGTTTGACATGTTTTCTTGAAATTTTGTTCATGACAGAGTCCTTCAGGGTGAATTTACGATGCGCTGTCTGCCTTCAAAGCAAATTCCTCATTTTTAGTGAAAATCCCATAACAACAACGAGGCACGTGGCTCGAGGACTAAACTGAGCATTCTGACTATCAAAATCTATGGGAAAAAGATGGTTCAATATTGCAGTTTTAGAGAAAAATTCGAGAAGCCCCACCATATAGATTGCCTTGACGCGACCACTGTGACAGTATGCGTGGAACTTCATTTATAACAGTATATCCATGCACGACATTTCGACGCATCTTTGAAAATGAAAGAGATGACTCGACGGATCGACCTAGGAATCTATTCCTATCAACTGTCTTATAAACATGTAGAAGAATTCGAAAAGACTGATTCAGGGGTCACTAGTCACTAGTGGAGATGCAAGGTCATAACACGCTCTTGGTGAATTCTCGCTATACTACTTACTACTCATATATGTGTGTCGGGCTCGAACAGTCATGATCGAGGTTATGATGTGTTACTAACATCTGGCAGGTATACATATCCTAGGAAAGATGAATGTGAGTAATCCTGGAGCAAGCTGGAAAAACCGCCACCGGGTGTGTCTGATGGAAAATGAAATTAATTTTCCCAGTTTGCATTGCGTTGAATTGGTGCGACTAACTCCTTTACAAATTTCTTTGGCCTACCACCCCCTGAGGGTCCTAGGGCCAATAACAGCGAGAATAACAGGGTCGTTTCGTCTCTTTTAGACTGTTTTCAAAAAATCATGGCATCTGCGGGCTTCAACCTTTTTTGGCGTAGTTGGCGTATTTTCCTCGTCAATGTAAACCTCTACCACGAAAAAATTGCCAAAGCTGTTAACTGACTCTAGTCTCTCTAAAAGTATCCGAGTGAAATTTCACCCGAAGCGAGAGTTGTTTTTTCACTCGATCCTCAAATTGCCTATAATTGACGGTATAGAAAAACTAACTATTCATTAATTGTTAAACGATATTGAAACTGAAATGATTAATAAGATCAATGAAAACTGCATATAAGAGGAAAATGAAAAAAACACTTCCAACAAAGTTTATTATCAATTCATGATTGATTGTTCGCTGGGATTTGAACCCAGTTTCCTCTCAACTTGTTTGCTGTCCGATACTAACACCAAACATTTATCCAACTGAACCATGAGAGAAAATGCCAAGTTATACTCAATAACACTTATGAGGGCCGTTATGGCAACAAATCTTAAGTTTTCTGAAAAAAGTGGTTTATGGTAGCCCAGCTACAATAAAAAATTGTATGTACCTCGTGCCGCAATCGCGGCTTTCCATGACTCGGGCTGCAAACTTTGCGGCACTCGGGTACATAATCTACTATTACTGTAACTTTGAGTAAGACTATTTTTTACTTTCTCCTGTGAAGTAGCCTGAATGATTGATATCTCGTGTGATACGGATTTAAAATCCCATTAAATGAGGCTACAAGTCTGATTGTTAATTCGACAGGAATAGTTGCTATTTACGAACTAAATATCAATATATTAGATAGAATATGGGTGATTATGAGATAACTTATGCATTTGATACCCTGACCTCGCATTCATATTAGACCACCAAATTTGATGAGTCGAACGATGATATCTGGTATATTCTATTGAAAGGAAGATGTCCCAATAGCTTTGGGAGCGGATATGAGTCTCATGTAGACCAGAGCCCACCAAATGTGGTCAAAACGTCTTTACTGTGGTGCATGTCCTAAATTTGAGTTGCACGTTTCAATCGTTTAGTTTCCCGAGACATCCATTCAATCTCGGTCCCGGACCACTCAAACATCAAAATTGGATCATAAGAGCGTAATATTATGTACAAATCGGGTATCAAGTCTTACTTTAAAATACTCTCTCTTAACTTTTCCGAGTGAAATCTCACTCGGAAAGAGTGAGTTCTGACTCGGAGTTCGGAGTGAAATCGTGGCAACTCGGTACCGAGTGAGTTTCACTCAGAAAAAAGAGTGAGATTTTTCACTCGGGGAATCCGAGTGAATCCAAATGTTATTTAGCTGAAACTGAATATTTTTGTTTAATCAATACGTTGCGAGCTAAAAAATTGATGAATTATTGTTAATCATCCGAAGGTTGGAAGAAAAGAAAAAAATCTACTCCGCCTGTGTGGCATGGTCATTTCTCAATATTTTTGTAATTCAGGAAGTGCGGGGAATCGAACTTGGTTGTCATGATTGTAAGTCGGACTGCTTCTCCACTGGGCTACTGCTGCTGTTGATATCTGAGGTCCATAGCAACCTGTTATGTGAATGATGCACCGTGTAACTTTATACGTGTCGTAAGTGGAAATGAAAATATGAAAACTAGCAATGGTTTCGGGTGAAGAAACAACAATAGTGAAACCTACATTTCCCCGGTAACAGGGCATTGCTTCTATATTAATAGGGTTGATTAATTTATACGTAATATGATATAATATTGGTCTGTATATGAATTTATAAAACTTATGGATTGACATTTCTTATCTCAGTTTTTCAAGGATTATTGTAGGAAATCTACTATTTTCCTCTTTGTGAGCTACGCAACTACGCATTGATCCATCAGTAACAAACGTGCCGTAAAACATAACCAAAAATTTGATTTGAGCGTCTCACTCTTGCATCCGAGTGAAATTTCACTCGAACTTCGGAGTGAAATTTTTGAGTTTTTTGATATCTGACTCTTTACCGAGTGAAATGGACTTTCACTCGGAATCCGAACGGAAAATCTCACTCGGAGAAGTTGAGAGAGCTTGGAACACAACCGACATTCCTGAAATTTTGCAAACTTTTCGAACACTTCTTGATAATCCGCCTCCGGACCTGCGAATCACTTCAAGTGGCTCTATAACGGCAGTAATTAACCCCTAACTCACCAAAGAACAAAATTCTACCACCAGCGGAGTGATGAATTTCGTCAGCAGCTTCCGGCGCGATGATTTGTTGACAGTTTTTCCGTTGCAAATTAAGACCGTGGTCACTAGCTCTCGAGCACCGTGCAACATTCGGGTCCAAAAATTTTCTTACAGTCGACTCTCACCGCAAAAAAGGGCTGTGTATTCGGGAAAAACGATCTGTTTTGATTTACGCCTTCAAGATCAGTTTTGATGCCAAATGTTCTTACTGAGGCTTGTCCTTGCCGTGGCAAAAATATGTCGAAAATTGCTCATATCATTGACGTAGATTGACCAACGTTTATGCCCGTCTGGGAATTGTTTTTGGGTGTCAGATTAATTGGGAAACACCTTTGAGCAGTCAAATTGCAGCTATATTTCGACTAGTCAATTTTTGGGTCAAATCCTGACCTCCGTCATTTTTGGCCACGAAATACCTAATTTCTCTCATAATCACCCATGTACGGAGAAATTGAAGAGTCCTGTTTAAAATCGAATTACACATTTACATTCGATTTAAGAACGTTTCAGTAAAATTGTCAAAATGATGATATTGAGCTATGAGAACACATTATGTCTGCCGATTTCTCTCGATTATCGAGTTATTACAATGACTTGATCGATCGAGTGACCTAAAATCACTCGAACGGTGCGTTATTTTCCTCAACTTTCACTCGAAAGCAAGTCAGTTGGCCCGATTCGGTTAGTGACTCGAGCTTCGAGTGATGAAAACCGCTCGAATACTTTTAGAGAGTCGACTTGGGAGTTTATTTACTAGGGAGCAATTGTCGCGATTGTCGGGTCAACTTCTAGTCGACCTAACGCATCTTCATCCAAGTTCCATATATTTCAACACCAGCAGTTCCACAGTTTCAACCCCATAACTCAAAAAGAATACATTGTAAAGAAAAATGTGTGGAGTGACGTTTTGAAGGTCTTTTAGAGATGAACAGAAAAGATCTCCACACATTCTCTCGTGTAAACCCTCCGGTTTTCGTAATAGAAGTATTTCCGTGTAAGAAACATAATTTTTTTTTCATTTCTGTTGGTTGCACCTGAGTTCAGAAAAAATATAGGCCTAGAACGGAAATACATTCATTGCGGTAACAGAAAGCCCCACATGAGAAAATAAGTACAGACCCTCATTTGTTCATCTTTCAAAGATCTACAAAAAGTTGCTCTACAAATTTCTGGATAAAATGCGTTCCCATCGAGTTATCTGGGGTAGAAAAGTGAAAATTGTCAATATTCAACACCTATTCTCGACGATTTCCAAAAGCGGCTCATGTGGCGATTTTGTTTCTTATTGGTATGTGATCCCATGAATTTCTCCAACCATACGAATCACATTTGCGGTCGGGAGTCCGGATTGTGACCTGCTCCAAGAGAACCGAGCAATCGATCAGTAATAACCCACACGTGTGGGTTGAACATTTAGTTCGACGAGCCTAATTATTTAAATTAGGCTCGTTGGGCTAGACCGTTTCAATGATGATATGAATGAAGAGAGAGGAAGATAGAGAGAGGGAGAGACTCTCTTCACTTTCTCGAGTGAGATCTCACTCGAAAAGAGTGAGTTCTCACTCAGAGTTCCGAGTGAAATTGTGGCAACTCGGTACCCAGTGAGTTTCACTCAGAAAAAAGAGTGAGATTTTTCACTCGGAGAATCCGAGTGAATCCAAATTTTATTTAGCTGAAACTGAATATTTTCAATTAATCAATACGTGACGGGCTATAAAATTTATAAATTACTATTGATTATCCGAAGATTGGGGAAAAAGAAAAAATCTACTTCACCCGCAGTGGCATAATAACTTCAATATTTTGTCGTTTGGGGAGTGCAGGGGGACGAACTGAGGTCGTCTTGCTAATGAATCGGATTGCTTCTCCACTGGGCTACCGGTGCTGTTGCACTTGTAAATTCATAGCACCTACTTATGGGAATGATGCACTGTGTAATTTTGTGCGTGCCGTATGTGGAAATGAAAATATGAAAACTAGCTATTGTTTTGAGTGAAAAAATTACAAAAGAGAAACCCACATTTCCCCGGTGACGGGGCATTGCTTCTATGGATATTAACAGGATTGATGGATTTTTTGACAATAACATGGTATCATATTGGGCTGTATATTTCTAGAACTTATGGAAGAGGATATGAATATTTCTTCGCTCAGTTTCTTAACAAATATTGCAGAAAACCTACCATTCTCCTCTTTGGAAGCTACACGTTGATCCATCAGTAACAAACGAGCGGCGAATCATAACCTAAAATTTGATTCGGGCGTCTCACTCTTGCTTCTGAGGAGTGCAATCTCACTCGAACTTTCGAGTGAGATTATTGATTTGTCCATTTTTGACTCTTTACCGAGTGAGATGGACTCTCACTCGGACAAGTTAAGAGAGGAGAAATATGATATAGAAGAAAGTATTTTGACCAACTTGAATATCTACGGCTTCGTTCTACTTGCACCTTGACAAGCCACTACTCATTTCTTCCAAACTCACCAACAACGAAACAGATGATTTTCGCTTTTATTTAAATGTATTCAGACCTCGATTCAGACGCTATAAATTTTCTCTGCATGGAGTTTTTTCTTATTAATGTTGAAAGGTATCTCCTGGAGAATCGACCTCATGGTTCAATAGGCCGAGAATTGCTTCTCGTGGCGAATGGAAGTGATAAGAATTTGCGGAGCTTGATGGATGCATGGAAGTGTATTATTGGACAACGTTGGAGACCTGAGCAGAGCCAATGCATCAGAGGAAATGCGTGTCGAAACAGCGTCTCTCGATGCATTCTTTTCTAAGTCCCGCTCGCCAAGTACCGAGATTTTCTAAAAATGAATCTCGGCCTGTCGGTCCGGATTTCCCTCCATTCCCTTGCACCAGATATTCTCTCTCTCTCAGTCTTTTTCTCGCGCGCTCGCTCGCACTCTCTCACTCTACCCTCCTATCGTTCTCCCTCTTTCCTTTGTCTCTCTCTCCCCTGCATGTGGTGTTCTCCCTATCCGCATCAGAAATGATCAGAAATACGCAGGCAGGGCTTGCATCCTGCAGGATGTGCCTGCTTCCAGCTCCGTGAAGTTGGCCTGCCACTTTGAGATAAATATACCGAAAAATCAAGCAAAAAATCCTGTATCCAATGGTATAAATCTTTTAATTTGAGTAATTTGAGTATTTGAGCAATTAATTTTCAGAGTCTGAAAAATTATCCTGCTCCACTAAAACATAAGAAATTCTCATCACTTCTCGAATATACACATTAGGGGCAGCTACGCAGGCTTAAATTGAAGCTCTTAATTTGAGTATTTTGATTCCAGCACCCAAACTTATCATTATTGACGCAAAATTGTTTAAACAGACAGGGAGAAGTCCCCATGTATAAGGTATGGGCGGCGCCGACCGTGGCGGTGGCGGGAGGGGTAGCAAAGTGGGGAGTGCGCATACTTCCCGTGTTGGCGCCTGCCTATGCATTATACATGGGACTTCTCTCTGTCTGTTTGAACAATTTTGCGTCAATAATGATACTTTCGGATGCTGGAATCGAAATATTCAAATTAAGAACTTCTAATTAAGCCTACGTAGCTGCCCCTAATGTGTATATTCGAGAAGTGATGAAAATTTCTTATGTAATTTATATGAAAATTTCTTATGTTTTAGTGGGGGGTAATTTGTCAGACTTTGAAAATTAATTGCTCAAACACTCAAATTAACCGTGAAAAAATGTTTGGTGCACGATCATGCATGATGGCATACCGCTACTGGTGCACGATCATGCATGGCCGCGTACAGAAGATGGTGGTATGTAGTCATGCATGTTTCATGCATGAATCATGCACGACCATGCACCATATTTGCAAATTATACTTGGAATTAGGTTATATTTTCGGTGTATGGAGAAAGCTCACGATTTAGAAATGTGGAATGTGACAGAGAAAAATCTCCCATCTTACGTTCTCATGACTGGCTCAAACGATGTCAAGAAAATTTCTATCAAGCGATAGCCCGGGTAGAAATGAGCTCGGGAAGCAGGTTTTTGTACAGTAAGGATCTCCTTGCGTCCAAAAAAGTGAAATATTGATATATTGCATCGATGTTCCACTGTTTTCGTCATGGACGCGTAAAGAGGCTCTTACAGCAGGAATACCTGGCTTTCCGGGCTCACCTCTTCCCGGGCTATATCTTGATTGTAATTCAAAAAATTGACCGGTATTCCAGGAGGATACTTCATCTCCCTCACGGTGGTCTTGAACTCCGTTCATATTTGGTCGACATACAGAACCTAAAATTCCTGTGCAATGTGTTTCTGTGCACTCGCACAGGAGATCATTTCCTGACAAGAATCAAAATTGTACTCTGGTCCGTTTTTGAAAAGATTGAAAAAGAGGTGGTTTTTTGGCAATTTCCTGTCGGAATTCTTCCTCAACTCGAAAGGAGCACATTTTATCGAAAAATATATAGAGAAATTATTTGTAGATTTTCAAAAAATCTAAAAAAAAGTATTCTCATAGTTTTTCTCGTACAACGTATCCTGTTAGGGATATTTGGGGATGATCCTCGAAAATTCATATTCTCGTAAAACGGATCCTGTTCGCGCTATTTGAAGATTTTTCGTCCAGGTCCAAATTCTCTTCACCAATAGAGATGAGAATATAAATCTGCTCGTAAATCTTGATCAAAAATGTGTAGAGCAACTTCTTGTGGATCTTCAGAAGATAAAAGAATAAGGTCTTCCCACATTTTCTCATATAAGACCTCCAGTTTCGGCAATGAACGGGAACCCATCTTCTAACCCGGTCGAAACCGACGAAAATAAAGACAAAATATACTTTTCAGACGAATATACTTGAATCGCGGAAACAGGAAGAATCCGGTAAGAAAATGTGTCCAGACATTTTTAAAACGCGTTTATTTGTTCGTCTCTCAAAGATCTATGGAAAGTTGCTCTACAGATTTTGCAATAAAATGTATCCCTTGTGAGTTGTGGGGTCAAAACGATGAGAAACATGGGTCTTGGACGAAAATCCTACGAAGCCTTACATGAGAAAATGTGCGGAGATCTTTTCTGTTTATCTATTGAAAATCCACCAAAAGTTGCTCTACACATTTCTCGAGAAAATGGAGTTCTCATGAGTTATGGGATCAAAACCGTGAAAAATGTGGACCTTGGACGGAAATGTCTTGATTGCGGAAACAGGAAGCCTCATATGAGAGAATGTGAGGAGACCTATTTTGTTCATCCTTCAAAGATCCATGAAAAACTGCTCCGCACATTCTCGGATAAAACGTATTTCTCATGAGTTGTGGGGTCGAGACCGTGAAAATCATGGTCTGGGGCGGAAATACGCCAATTACGGAAACAGGAGGCCGTACGCGAGGAAATGTGTACAGACTTTTTTTGTTCATCTTTTAAAAATCCACCAGAAGTTGCTCTACACATTTTTCGACAAAATGTATACCTCATGAGTTATGGGATCGAAACCGTGGAAAATATGGATCTTGGACGGAAATGTCTTGGTTGCGGAAACAGAAAGCCTCATATGAGAAAATGTGTGAAGAGCTTTTTTGTTCATCTTTCCAAGATCTAGAAAAGTTCCTCAACACATTCTGACAAAAGTGTATCTTGACAACCGTATACCCACATTATTTCTGGATGCATAACAGCTCCTAATTTTGATAGAACATGTCTCTCTAATCGCATTTGAGTGAAAATTTACTCAATTTCACTCGAAAAGAGCGAGAATTTCGCTCGAGACGAGTCACAGCATCGCAACTCAGCTTCGAGTGACACGATTATCACTATGAGCCGGGTTGCGACACAGTTTTCACTCGAATTTTTTCAGAGAGGTTCTATCGAAAATGTGTGAAGCAATTTTTTTGTAGGTCTTTGAAGAAAATAGAAGAAGTTCAGTGACTTTTCCTCGTAAAACGCATCCTGTTTGTAATATTTGAAGATTTTTCGTCTAGATTGATACTCCCTCCACCAATAGAGATGTAAATATGAATGTCAACCAAATCTCCTCACATTACGCAAACAGGATGCGTTTTACGAGGAAAAATCACTGAATCTTTTTTGTTACTTTCTTGGAGACCTACAAAAATTGCCGTGCATATTTTTCCTAAAACATGTTTGATTGGAGATATGGAACTAAAACAATTTAAGAAACAAACTCTCGAGGATCATCCTCAGATATCTCCAACAGGTAACGTTGTACGAGAAAAACTATGGAAACAATTTTTGTAGATTTTTTAAAAATCTACAAATTCATGTCCTATGTATTTTTCCATAAAATGTGTTCCTCTCGAGTTATAGGGGAATTACGACAGGAAAACAACAGAAACCGCTCTTCTTTTAATTCTTGCGAGAACGGCCCAGTCAAGAAATGATCATCTGAGTGCACAGAAACACATTGCACAGAAATTATCGGTTCTGTATGTCGGCCAAATGTGAACGTAGTTCAAGACCGCCGCGAGGGAGATGAAATATCCTCTTGGAATACCGGTCAATTTTTCGACATCGTTTGAGCCTTCAAATGGCGGAACCTTTTTAATCATCAGAATTTTTGAGTGATTCGTAGTATATTAGGAACCGAATAGCCATGGAAACGTAAGATGGTAGAATTTTCTCTGTCACATTCCAAATTTCCAATTCGATAGCTTTCTCTATACACCAAAAACAGCACCTATCCCAAGTATAATTTGCAACATTATATGGTGCATGGTCATGCATGATTCATGCATGAAACATGCATGACTACATACCACCATTTTCTGTACGCGGTCATGCATGATTGTGCACCAGTAGCGGTATGCCGTCATGCATGATCATGCACCAAACATTTTTTCACGGGTACTCAAATTAAAAGAGTTGTACCATTGGATAGAGGATTTTTTTCCTGATTTTTCGGTATATTCATCTCAAAGTGGCGGTCCAACTTCACGTTGCTCCTGCTTCCACTAGCCCAAGTGTGAGCAGAGATGAGGAGGGAGAGTCAATCGCTCACCATCGCTACTCACCAGCCGTTAGAGATAGAAGTAAAATTGCGTTTTCATCCCGAATCGTGGAAAACAGCAATTACGGAAAGAGTGCACCTATGATGTTTTATAGCCACAGTGACTATAAAACTTAGCACCGAGCTTGTCAGGTATGTCAAGTGCAAAATAGAGAACTAGATCCTGAGTTCTCTCTTTGGAATTTACATGCCTGACAGGTTCGAATTCGAGATAAATATGTTTTGACACGAATTTTTTCGGATCTGGGCCCGGTCCGTAAATATTCGTTTCAAACCATAAATATCTCGAATCCGACCGACTATCCGTAAATCCTGTTCCATGATATGTCCCATCCTCACAAGGACAAGGAAAGCCGTCTACTTTCGATTTTCGATTGGAGGTGGCGAGCCTGACTTTGGCGCCACCACCGAGTATTTCCAGTTTGTGAAATACCCGGTGGCGGCGTCAAAGTCAGGGGATACCTCGAATCGAACGGCTCTGATGCAATCTCATACCTTACGTCGGTAAGGTAGACATTCAGCAACGCTTCGATCCGCCGGTTCTGTTATGGCGGAGGTCCACTATGACTCTATGAGTGTCTCAAGTGACCCCATACGTTTCACCGCAACCTCGTGGGAACCAATGGCGCTGCTGGCGGGAATCGAGCGCAACTAGGCCGCAACGTTGTGGCAACCACCACGGCACGTTTCAAAAAAGCCATTTTCGCGTTGCCTCAACGGCGGCAGCAACGTTTCTGACACGTAAAAATCTCAAAGGTTGCGCGGTTGTGGTGACACTGTGCCACGACGTTCCGGCAACTAACCCTTGTTTGCTGGGAAGAGAAGAGAGAGCCAAAAAACAAAACGAGAATCACTATATGTGAAGAAATTGCACAAATCACAACACTACGCGCAAATTAAGCACATAACCTCCATGGCGAAACAATAATCATTACATAATAAACACGTGTTTTTTATGTAATGGTTGGAAGGTGAAACATTACGCATGTGAAGTTGGCACCCGCTTTCAAAAATTTCAAATGTAATGATTATGAATCATATTTCTATCAAAAGTTACAAATTCTGACAGCTATTACGAATTTTTACAAATAACTCGTTTAAAAATACAAATCTTTTCCCACATCCCGGTCATGGCATGTACACACTTAATGAATCAGACTGTATAGTGTGTATTCTGTAGTATCGGATATCGCCCGATAGAACTATAGTCAGATAGAACCAAACAGACCATCAGCAGTTTTGGGTTGGGCGGACGTGAAAAGCACGTTTAATATATATATATAACAGCTGCTATATGGCTATATATTAATGCGGCACCTGTCGCTCGTTGCTCACTGACGGTATACCATTTCTCGACGCTCGCGCGCGCTATCTCCCCTCGCAATTCTACTCTGTGCGAGGCTTTATGCCACTGATTTGGAGTTCAAGATATTCTCAACTCGTCGTTTTGATATCAGCTGATTTCACGAAATTTACCTCAAAGTTGGTTATTTTACGTAAAAATCTAGGACGTTCAAAATTTAATAACTATGCAGACATTTTTTTAAAATTCAAAAATTTCCAATGCAACGGAACGGCTGTTGGACTGCTTATATGTTCATTGATGCATTGATATGGTGATTCTTATGACGAATTTCGAACAGGAATAAATGTTGGGAGTGTAGGCTATATTACGTAGACGTGCTAATATTTGCTTTGCTCAGTTTTGCGAGGATAAGAAAAGTGACGCATCTGAGTCAGTGTTTGGTGTGTTGCATAGATATTCATCATGTTATCTATATCCCATCCACTTGAAGCAGTGCAAAATCGCCTTGGAAGCGCTAAACATTCGTTGCGGCAGAGCAACGATGCCTAATGCTAATTCATTACGTAACAATCTTCTTTCATGACAATGGTTTACATTTACACACTGTATAGTGGCACTGTTTAGGTGTTCGTCATCGTCTGCTTTATTATGCGCATCCGGTGATTCTGCATAGGTTCAAGTATATGTGAAAAATCTTTATATTCAACTTCGGTGATTGCTCATAGCCTATGCTAACTTTGAATGAGAAGAAAAAAAGTGATGAAAGCGATCTGATCAGAATTCGAAGTCGAACGCCTAAAGTACTTCAAATTGCTCGAGAGCAGAGCACATTCCAATCGAGCCAGAATGAAGCTATAGAAACGCACACTTCCCGATATATCACGCACGATACGCAAAAAATGCCGATGCCCATATATATATACGAGTTAGTTGCCACTGATGAGCATTCCGTACGCACTCCATGCCCTCGTGTATTGCATAACTTGCGTGTTGGGTTCGTGAGAAAAATCAAAGTTGCCAAAAGTCCGATGTGGTATGATTGGATTTGTTATTAAGATTTTGAAATAACGCCAAGAAATGGTGAAAGCATCTCCGATTTGATGGATGGATTTTGTTTTTTGAAAATGATTTTTCACTTTTTCTTTGATCCCTCCAATTATCGTTGAGCTGAAAGATACTTTTTTCATATCATTTCAACAATTTTCGAAGTATCTCAGCTCAATTTTTCAGTCTTTGACTCGTTGAAAAAGTTAGCCTGACATATGGAATTGGTTCCAATCAAATAGACGCAAACCATGACTCTTATTTCTGAGAAAACTTCACTTCAAGGCCATTCTGTCCTGAACTATCTCGACTGCAATTTTACAACGCGGTGCTGATCTATCACGATCAATTAAATGTACAAAAAAGCTCTGGGAATATTCCAATTTCTGCGATATTCGTGTCTTGGAGCATTGAAAATATCAATTTTACAAGACATTGGATGATGGAACGACGAATTTGGTGATTTGGAAACGCTTCTATCTGGACGTTCATGGAAGCATTTAATATAATCGATCATAATCATGCGGTTAGGACCAAAATCTCATAATAAATTATTATTATGCAATCTCGATCAGAACTTCAAATTTTGTTTGAATTTTTGTGGTTATAGAAGCTGTAATTATTCAGAATTGAATTGACTGAATCATCACTCTCAGTTCGTTCGGTTAACCAATCTCATGTGTACTTAATCACAATTCAAGAATGCACGTGTGTAACAATCATGCGACGAGAGAAGAACGAGAGTGAAAAAAAATAAAAAAACAATTATCAGAAGAAGAACATTATTACACACGCGTGAGCTCTACTCTGCATGCCTTTCCTAAATAACCATATGGGGGCATGTTAGGTATACTGTGATATCACCCTTCGAGATCATAGAATGATCTCTCTGTTTTATAAATAGCTCCAAATCAGAGTTTTGCAACTCTAAAGAGCGGATTTTGACGGCCTACAGTGAAGAAATTGAATGCCCACAGTTACATTGACATTGGTTGAATAAAAATGAATTTGCACAGGTTTTACTGAACGGGATTTCATCGGTGATTTCTTAGCCGTGCAATCACAAAAATTGAAAATGCATTTTAAATTTTTTAGAGAATGCAGACATGATTGGGGGTCGATGGAAACGACTTAGTTTCTTATCTTGGATAGGAACAATTTATGATGATATTTTCTATGGCAATTCCATTATCTAGCCATGGTGTTGAGAATGATTGTGCAGTAAAATTATGTACAATAAATTTTCAAACATAGAGTCGATTAAGGAGGTTCGATGGTCTTGACGAAGATGTAGAGATCGCGACGAAACCTTTTGCATAATTATCTTTGAGACAAAAAAATACTCTGTGAATTTTTTCAGTATTTTTCACCAGGCGTTTTTTCGAGATCTAAGCTCTTACATTTTCCGAAATAACATGGGCTCTTACGGACGGCACCACCAAAACAAGCCTAGCACCTCTTGAGATGTAGAGAAAATTCTCATAAAATATTGAGACGATAGAGAATTTCCTAAAGAACAATAACACCTTTCGGTGATCACTGCTTACCATGCATTTTGTGGAAATATGATCGAATTGTTGTCGAAAATCATCAACATATAGGTATACTCGCCGTGTATTTTCGTGCAGCCGAGCGGCAGGTTAGGTTAGTTTTCGTCTTCCCCCCTCACCGATCCCTCATGACACCATCGAACCTCCTTAATCCGAGACCAAATGACAAGCGTCACCTCCGAGATAATTGGCGAGCTCTCTGTGATGAAACAATATCGTGGAAATTTGTTTTCTGAAATTCTGGGTGATTGGGGATGATGAGAGAACTTATTCACTCTCAGATTGGTGGACTTGGTGTTCAGAGAAGAGATAAGAAACTGGGGAGAACTGTGATATAATATCTGACAATTGACTAAATTAATGTATGAATGAACCATGACGTAATGAAGAGTGAATTTTTTCAGGTATATGTATTCATATTTGAAACATTTTCGAAGTAGGAAAGGTAAAGTCGAGGTAAATAATACATATAATGACATAATAATGTTTACTGATTTGGAACATGACAAATGGTAATTAGTGTAATCGATTACGAACAAAAATCAAGTTGATATTACATTTTTCAAATTTTTGATTCTTTTTTATGAATTATTGGAGATTTTGAGGGGTATTTCATCAAAAAAGAAAATGTCAAAACGAGTCACATTCATGTTAGGCGATGGCAACTGCCTATTTAGATGTTTTACTTATTATTTGCATGGTAATCAAGAGTTCCACAGATCGATACGTTTGAATATCGTCAAATATATTTGTTCGAATTGGATGAAATACAAAAGTTTCATAGTGGGCAATGAATATTATAAGAAAATTAGAAATTCTGTTCAATATTGTGAACATATGTCTAGAGACGAATTTTATGGCAACGAAGTTGAAATCAGAGCTTTCACAGAAATATACAATATAAACGTACAGGTTCATTTCAACGATTCGGAAAACATTATCCATTCCAATGTTGATTCAAGCTCATCAGATTTACATGTTTTATTCTCCGGGCAAAATGATTCTGGACATTTCGATGTAATAAGCGGAGAGCTTACTAATGAACTCAAAAGGAGTTGTGAATTGAAGAGAAAAAGTTCTAAAGAGGTCATTGACCGTGAACCAAAAAATTTCAACTCATACCATTCATTCAAGATTGATTGTAAGAAGTTGAAATCGTCCTTTGTATCCAGAAATGAGATTCATTCGCAGACACAAAAGTCAGAAAAGTTCCAGATTAAATTTAGAGCATTTGTTGGGGAAAAAGAATCATTGAAAAATATCAATCAATGTTCAAAGCCAAAATTCAATGCATCGTATAAAAACAGAACATCTCGAATGAAGCATTCAAATTCTTCCAATGTTAGCAATTATCAAAAATATGAAAAGGTCGATTCATTACCCACATATGAGGCTAGGTTCCGAACGAAGACAAAAAAGTCATAGAAGGAACAAAGAAAATTGAACTATATATCTGATTACGGTGATCTCGATTACCAGTGCAAGCACTGTGGGGCTGTTGAATGGAAAAATGAGTCAAGGAAATCTTCTTGTTGTTAAAAAGGGACAATTGTTTTATCTCCACTAAGTAAATATGACAAAAGATTGAGGAAACTTCTCCTCTATGACGTTGCTTTCAGGCATTTGATACGCTATTACAACAACAGTTTCAGTTTTGCCACTTTCAGTGCTAATGTAAAAAACATGAGTGGTGTATACAATATAAAAATTCAGGGTCAAGTATTCCACACCAATCCTGATCACCTGCTTCCAAAAAAAACCAGAGGCCCAAATTATCACAGTTATATATATATGATGATCAATTTGCAACTGATGAAAGGTTGAAAGTTTTCGATGACGTTAGTCAAGGCAAAAACTCAGATGACGAATTGAGGGAAAATCATATGAATATCTCAACAGATATCATGAAACAGAATCCTTATGCACAAAAATATAAGTATTTGTACAAAGTGACTAAGTGTGAAAAACTTCCAAATCACAAACTTTATTTCGTCAGAAAAAATGACAAACAGCAGCATAGATACAATAAACCCCTGACATCTGAGTGCGGAGGTATTGTAGTTTCAGACACGGGTATACCATACGACTTTGATTTATGTGTTTACCCTAAATTTATAGGAGAGAAAGTGAAAAGGACTTATTTGAACAAATTGTCACATCATGTTGATCCTATGGTTTTCCCCATATTCTATCCGAAAGGAAACCTAGGTTGGAGTACAGGTTACAGGAAAAAACCAAATGGATCCAAGAAAAATTTTCTTTCACCCTTGGAATTTTATTCTTACCGTTTGTCTTACAGGCCTAATGACAGAAATTTTAGCCCATTATTATATGGAGGTAGACTGACTCAACAGAAGTTCATAAATGCTCACATCATGGTTGAAAGTAATAGAATGAATTTTTTGAAGAATAATCAGAAAAAACTAAGAATTGAATGTTGTCAAGGATTGTTTGACGCTGTGGAGAACGCTGCATCGAATGAATCCAAAAACTTCGAGAAAAAAGAGAGATTGGGAAATTTATATATTTCACCCTCAACATTTATTGGTGGTCCTCGTTACATGCAACAGCATTATCAGGATGCAATGGCCATAATGAGAGAAAAGGGAAGACCAGATCTATTTATTACGATGACTTGTAATCCAAAGTGGGATGAAATTACGAGAGTTTTGAGAAAATTCCGAAGAGATACCACGCCTAATGATATTCCAAACATAATGGTTAGATTATTCAAAACTAAATTAGATGAGCTTTTGAAAGATATCATGAGTAATGATATATTCGGTAAAGCCATAGCTCATGTGCATACAGTTGAATTCTAAAAAAGAGGACTTCCTCATGCTCATTTACTGATAACCTCACATCCAAACCATAAGATGGGAACTCCTGACTTGATAGATAAATTCATCTCTGCTGAAATTCCAGAAAATGATAAAGTACTGCGTGAATTGGTCTTACAACATATGCTCCACGGTCCACATTCCAATAAAACAAAATGCTATGATCCGGAAACAAAAACTTGTGGAAAAAATGTTCCAAAACAATTTCAAGAATCGACATCCATCAATAAAGATGGATATCCAATTTACAGGAGACGAGATGACAGATGTAGAGGTTATAGGTACATTTCAAAGAGAAATTGCGAGAGATTGCCAGTTGACAATTCAATGGTTGTACCATACAATGGATTTTTGTTGAGAAAATTCAAATGCCATATAAATGTAGAATATTGCGCTTCAATAACAAGTATTAAATAAGTTTACAAATATTTGCACAAGGGTCATGATGAAGCTCGTTGTAAGATAATCCAGAATCATGATGATCATGAAATTGTTAAAGAGATTCACAATGAAATTGATGAATACATTGATGGTAGATATTTAAGCCCGATGGGATGTGCATGGAGATTGGCTAAATTTCCAATAGTTGGTAGGAGTCATGCTGTTAAAAGATTATCAGTCCATCTCGAAAATCAACAAAACATTCTTTTTGAGGAAGACAAAGAGGTTGAAGCGTTGATAAAATCGAAAACAGCATTGACTGCTTGGTTTGAATTGAATAGAAAGAACAAATTCGCTAGGGGCATAAGATACATAAATATCGTTAAATACTATCGATTTGACAAAAGAATGAAAGAATGGGTGAGGAGAAAGAACAACATCAAATACAAAATTATTGGCAGATTGAATGTTGTATCTCCGAAAGATAGCGAAAGATTCTTCCTGAAGTTGATATTGAATCGGAGGGAAAGGCGCTATTCCATTCAGAGATTTGAGGACTGTTGATGGGATAACTCATGATTCATTTCGAAAGGCAGCGATGGCTTTGGGTCTCATAGAAACAGATAAACAAATTTACGATATTTTTGATGAAGCATGTTCAATCATGTTACCTCTACAGCTGAGAAAATTCTTTTCTTGGTTTCTCTTGTCTGGAACGTTCAATGCCAAAGATATTTGGGAAAGATATAAAAAATTTTCCACTGTAGATTTCAAAGAGGATTGTGACAATTCCGCTCTTTTTCACATTAACAGTATTTTGAGTTCAGACGACAAGTCCTGTTCCGATTTCAATCTACCTATGCCTGATGTGAACTATAAAAATGATCATGAAGATGAAAAAGACCATGATTCAACAAATCATGAATGCAAGATAAAATTCGAAGCGATGCATGCTATTTTGAAAGAAGATCAAAAATTATTTTTCGATCGATTAGTGATTATGGATAATATGATGAATTTTATAGATGGACCTGGAGGATGTGGTAAGACATTCTTGTACAAAACTTTGATATATTATTTTTTATCTATAGGTAAAAAAGTTTTATCTGTAGCTTGGACAGGAATCGCTTCAATCCTTTTGCCTAAAGGGCTGACAAGTCACAAAACTTTCAAGTTACCACTAAATTCAGATTCAATCGAAAGCATTTTCTTGAAATCTGATTTCGATAAGAAAAAATTGAGGGAGGCTCATGTTGTGGTTTGGGATGAGGCTTCAATGATTCCAAAAAAAGCATTTGATATTGTTGAGAGGACCTTGCGTGATGTAAGTTTTAGTGAGGAACCATTTGGAGGGAAATTGGTGATTATGGGTGGAGACTTCAGGCAAACTCTGCCGATAAAGCCTAACGGATGTAGGAGCACGATCGTGAATGAAACAATAAAATCTTCACATCTCTGGCATCTATTCAATGTTATGCATTTGAGAAAGAATTTAAGAACTCAAAACACTGAATTTTCGAAATTTTTACTGAAAGTTGGTTCTAGTGAGATAAATCCTTTATGTGTTCCCGAAAAGTGGAGATCAAGTGATATATGTAAGAGAATTTTCGGTAAAATGAAAGGCATTGCACCTCTTGATAGCGTCGTTTTGGCTCCACATAATGAAGATACTCTGAGATTGAATCGGAAAATATTAAAAATGATGGATGGTGATACAAAAACATATTACAGTATAGATGTTGCTACTCACAAAGGAGTTGATCAATCTGACGATAACATTCATTCGAAATATCCAATAGAATTCCTAAATGACATCAGAGAAGGTCTTCCTCCACATAAATTGGAATTGAAAGTTGGCGCAATTGTGGTGCTGATTCGGAATTTAAGTGCAACAGATGGTTTGTGCAATGGAACTCGTTTGAGGATCAAATACTTATTCAAATATAACATAGAGGCTAAAATAATAACTGGGGAAAAGAGAAGGAAGTGCGTATTTATACCTAGAATAACTCTGGACACTCGTGAATCATCCCTTCCATTCATCCTATGTAGAAAACAATTCCCTATTGTTCTAGCTTTTGCAATGACAATAAATAAATCGCAAGGTCAGGATTTTGACGATGTTGGAATATTCATACGGAAGCCTTTATTTTCTCACGGACAGTTGTATGTTGCGTTGTCTAGAAGCAAAGATCCCGAAAAATTATTCATTGAAAATGAATTTAACGAATTGAATACGATTGAAAATGTAGTCTGGAAAGAAATTTTGGAAGACTGACAAGGAGAATTCTATCTTGGTCTCGATTTTGTCATTCCGTCAGATCTCAAAAGAATGGAGTGGGATCCGGAGGAAGCAAAATTAGTAGAAATTGTTGATTTAGAAGGAGAGGGTCGCTTATCAAAATTGAACGATGAGATAAAGAATCATCTGTTGGAAGAAGAAAATTATTCGAAATACGCCGAATATTTAGATGACAACGATCGCTTGAGAAACTTCAGCGAAATTATTCAGAATAAAGAAAGACAGAATGATTTGATACCTGAATTCGGGAGTTGGAATGAAGTATCTGAAACTCTAAAAGAAGCGGTTTTTGCAATTGCCAATTATCGTATAGAGAATGAGAATTTCAATGCTTTTGAATTGACTGGAGTAGAGTATATCGAATATGCTTTTGAGATTGCAAACATTATTATTCATTATTGGAAATTTAGTGTGATATAAAACATCTACAACTTTTGAAATTGTACGTGAAGAAATACCATCGACCATCGCCTTCTCTACGATATATGGGAAAAAAACTGATGGGGAAAAAACTCAAGTAATCATATGACAAAGTATTTGAAACATATTCAGATTTCAAATGTTCTAAATAATGAATGGTTTTGTAGAGACTCTGTTAACAATGATTTTTGTGACGAAGAAGAATATTTCGGATGGAACAGGTGTGGCTTACGATTCTCATCTATTCGATTCTTGGAGAGACATAAAGATCTCAAACATAGAAGGAAAGTCAATAAATTGAAAAGTTGCGGAATTTGTGGATTGATTGTTGCTTCAAGATTCATGGAGAAGCATTCACAGACGCATGCAAATATTAAACGATATGGTTGCAGGAATTGCAAAAAGAAATATTCTACAATTTCGAATTTGAATAGACACAAATTGAATCATAAAGATCCAAAATTCAGGTGTGAAAATTGTGGGAGATACTTCATTAGGAACGATCTCCTACAGAAACACTTGAAAAAGCATGGGGAAAATTAGTTGAATATGGCAATGAATTTCAATTTTTCGGTAACAAAATCAACAGCTACAATGAGCAAAAACAAGAACAAAGAAGACAGTAAAAATTTCTCCAAAAAAATGAAGACGATTGAACTATCTACTACTGAATTCCTGAAGAATAAAGTCAAGATTGGTGATAAGACTACGCGAGTGAAGATGAGTAATGGGATCTATCCAAACTTTAGCGAGTAGAGAGTTTTTATCATGAATAAACGTTGTTCTCTCACATGCTATAAGCGTGGATTGATTGTTTATTGATAAAATGAGTTATAAGTATAGGTTGATTAACAAAAAACAAACGTGCGTTGTAGAACGATAGTGGCTTACGTTGATGAATTCCTTGGAGAAGAACAATTCACAAGAAAAAAAGACAATGTTGAGGTCACAGTCATGAAAATATTATTGAACAACAACAGTGGTATCAAATTGCAGTGCAACTTATATGATGACAACATACAGAAATTCAAAAAATCATTCAAATTGAATTGTGTAAGTGGTGAACAAATTGATGCATGGATAATTCACTAATTGATATAGAATATTAATGAATGTTATCCATTTATGTGCAGAAACTATTACTGGAAAAATGCTCCGTACAGGCATCAAATCAGAACTTCACCAATGGAAATCTCCCTTATGAAATAAGTTTGCAAAGTTATTCAACTGTGTTCAATTGCGGAGAATTCGGCAAACTATCTGAACCATTATCAACCAATTTCCGGGATGTACCATTGAAGAATGGATTGATAAGTATGTAGAATATGTACTGAAAAGAAGAGTATTTTTATATATATATTTATATACAGTGTGCATTTTTGAACTTGCAGAATTGGTTGATTATCTGAAAGATGATATTGTGAAGAAGAACAATAAGAGCGGAAATGAATGGATGGGGATTATCACTGACGGGAGGTATAAACTGAATTTTGTTTTGATAAAATGCGTGGATGAGATTTGTCCAGTAATAGAACGTGGGAACAAGATAGAATTAATAGGGGATCTGCAAGAAAACGGTAAATTTCAATCTATTGACTTGAATTGCGGTGAATTTTGTTCATTATGATTCGATTCTTGATATTTTAAGGGGTGACATATGTTGTACGAGTACAATCTGCTGGTAATATAAAATCATTCCCAGATGAAACAATGGCTTTGGAGGAGTTACTTGTTGCTAACGAAATTTTTGTGAGAAAGGTAACATAAATCAAAATGAATCATATCATCATATAGTATGACTATCAAAATGTGACTCTCATTCATAGGAAAGTGGCGATGGAGACATTGCAACGTGGAACGTTGCAGCACGTTCTAGCTCGTCCCACGGAAGCTCTCGTCGTCACCTCGGGCAAAGTAATCAAGGTCTGATTTTTTGTTTGTCACACTTTTTTGTTGAGGTGCCCGAGGTGACGAGAAGAGGACGACGACGACGATTCAAATGGGCTGATGGCTCCCGCCACCAGCGTGGTGGCAGCACCGTCCAGCCCACCAAGTCGGGCGGCGCAGCGCTCGCGCGGGCTTGAGGAAGTCGCGCCGCGCATCGCCGGCCGGCATTCTTGGGATGGCTGCCAGCCTGGCTAAACCTCCCCGTACTTTGCGCCTTTTGAATTCGACGTGCTCCAGGAAGTGACCCAGGACGGGTCGTGTGATCGCGTCGCGGGTGTACCGGACCTTTTGGTGGGTGTTTGTGCGTGTGGGTGAACAGTGTAGTGCCCAGACTTGTCAGCGCGTGCTGACGCGTGGCCACCCCACACGACCACATCTCGCCCAGGGTGCCCCGCACTTGGAGGGTGACCCGGACTGGGCTCGAGAGAGCGAGAGAGAGCTGCAGCAGCGCAGTGAAGCGGCCCAGTAGCAGAGTAGCAACAGCGCAGCAGTAGCGCGACCATCAGGGTGCGTCCAGACGACGTCGACTGCGGTGAGTGGTCTTGCGTTTTCCCCCGGGTGCATCCGCCCTCATCGTGACCCCCCCCGGGCGGAGAGTCGTGTCCAGGGCTACCGGGTGGCCTATTTCCCAGCTCGCGACGCGGTGTGTCCCTTTTATCCGCCGACCCATCGCGTCGCAACCGTGTTCCTCCAACTCCCCGTGCCAATTTCGTATGCACGTTTTGGCCATGCTGAGCCACGCGGGTCGTTATAGCGGCCATTTTGTGTCATCGCTCTAACTTCCGGAGACGAAGGCACGGCGAGTTGGAGAGGGACGGGTCCGCCGGCTGGGGAATAGCTCCCACCCATCGAGTTAGCTCCGCCCACCGTGTATATGGGCATTTCTGCTACAAAGTGGTGCAGTGATTTTCGAGTGAGTGTATATGGGCGTTTTCGCTCCAAAGTGAGTTTCGCGAGATTGTTGCAGTGAGTTTATTGAACAACTTACGGACGATAAATGCATAGATCCGCCACAGATGGCGCTGTAAATTAGTTTTATTGGCCTGCGTGCCTCGAAATGAGTTCCTAATAGAAATAAATTCCGTTTGTATTTTCGTAATTCGGAGAGTGATTATTTCGACGATATATATATATATACAGTGTCCGCAGAATACTTTCGCGATTTTCAGGTGTTCCCAATTTGCCCCACCGTCCCGCCCCTCGTGGCGCGGGGTGCCTGGCCCTGACCTGATCCGGCCCAAATAAATGAGGTAGCGTTGGGTGGGTTTAGTATTTCAGGTGGATGCTCCAGATTATCCCTGACCCATCTTGCCCCCATCGTTACATGGCGATCCTGCCAGGATCACGGTTGACGCCCGGGTGCGTCCGGAACGAATCTGCGGACACTGCGCGTGCGCGTGAGAGCATTGACGCGGTACTACGCGAATTTAGGGTGAATATCGGGCCCTCGGTGTATGCCGATGATTTAATATTATTCGCGTGCGATCCTGCGCGCCTACTCCCGAACACTCTGTGTCGACGAGTGTCATCACCCCCCACCCCCATAGTGCCGCGCATTCGCCCCGGCTCGCGCACAGTGACCAGTTTGTAAAATACCCCGTCGTGTGGGTATTCGATTGAAAGCTCCTGACGAGTACTCTTCGTGACGATAAAGGGCGCTCCGCCATTGTCGCGCACACTAGCGCCACCTGGCGCGCGAGCTCCCTATTGACGCGGAACCCACCGTGTGGGTACTCGTTGAATCCATCTCGGCGAGTACTGTTCGGACCGCTAGGGGGCGCTCCGCCATCGTCGCGCACACCAGCGCCACCTGGCGCGCGAGCTCCCTATTGACGCGGAACCCACCGTGTGGGTACTCGTTGAACACGTCTCGGCGAGTACTATTCGGACCGCTAGGGGGCGCTCCGCCATCGTCGCGCACACCAGCGCCACCTGGCGCGCGAGCTCCCTATTGACGCGAAACCCACCGTGCGGTTACTCGTTGAACACGTCTCGGCGAGTACTATTCGGACCGCTAGGGGGCGCTCCGCCATCGTCGCGCACACCAGCGCCACCTGGCGCGCGAGCTCCCTATTGACGCGAAACCCACCGTGTGGGTACTCGTTGAACACGTCTCGGCGAGTACTATTCGGACCGCTAGGGGGCGCTCCGCCATCGTCGCGCACACCAGCGCCACCTGGCGCGCGAGCTCCCTATTGACGCGAAACCCACCGTGTGGGTACTCGTTGAATACGTCTCGGCGAGTACTATCCGGACCGCTAGAGGGTGCTCCGCCATCGTCGCGCACACCAGCGCCACCTGACGCCCGAGTCCTTCTTTTGACGCGGACCCCACCGTGTGGGTACTCGTAGGTCTTGGCTTCGGGAATACTATCCGGGACGATAGAGGGCGCTTCGCCACCGTGGCGCACACTAGCGCCACCACGCGCGCGAGTTTCTTTTTGGAACAACACCCGTCGTGTGGGTACTGGTTGGATAGCTCTTGAGGAGTACTTCACGGCCCGCCACAGGGGGCAGCACTGTCGCTTCACCCTTCGGCGCCATTGACCTCCGGGGGCTCCGACTAATATTTACCCCACCATGTGGGTACTCAAACTGAAGCTCGTGAAGCACCTATATCGGTAGTCGTTTCCGTTTTGACGTCGAATGAAGTTATACCGATTTTTCGTCAATTACGTAATTGAACCACGCGACTCGATTCCTACGAATTTGCTCGCTGCGATAAGCGTTGCGAAAAATTTGTTCCATCAATCAAGCCGGTAGAGGGCGTCTCCGAAAATTCCGATTCCGTTTTGGGGGCAATATGCTTCGTAGCTTTCGGGTTTTCGGACTATTTTCTGTAGAATATGCACAACTCTCATCGGATAGATCAACGGAACATGCGCTCACATCGCGAAGCTAGGTCGAGTAATGTATAAAATCGTAGGTCACTGTTCGAGCCGCGCGGAATAACTCGAGGAGCTAGTGCGTTCCTACACCAATTGCGGAACCTGCGCAGGATACACGACTCTCCGTCCCCATCTGATTACATTGCATGCCATATTCATGATAGTAGTGTGAGTAGAGGTGGAGGGGGACTACCGTATCCTTATCCTTGCCCAAATTTCCCAAATTTTCCGTCGAGGATTCAAAACCTCAACAAGGAGTCCGCCGAGACAATCGTCTCAGCAGGGTCCGCCAGTGGGTTTTGGGGATCCGCCTATCTCATCGAGGGAACCAATACCTGAATTATTCCGCGACAAGTTGAGCGTCATCGCGTGGGCAGAAAAATGGTCGGAAAGAAACCTTCGATGTCGATCCCTTCGGAGGGTCAACGGAAGAAGATGACAATATCACCGGAGATTGCCGAAATACTCGGAAGAGACCAGCGATATGTAGGCGCGGCCAAGTTAGTCGCGAATCTTAGTTATGACGAAGTTATGGCCCGCCTGAGCGAGGCGGGGCTCAATCTAAGGGGCACCCTTAACGCGACGAGACTCCGTTTGCTACGATACGACCTTATGACAATCAACCCGAGCGAGAAGGTTCCGTGGGACCCCGCGGTCGACGAGCTACCGAAGGAACCCAGTCCACTCTCGCCAGCGGCTAGACGAGCGATACAAGAGTTAGAGGGAGTTGAACTGGGCGACGACAGCGAACCTGGAGCAGATTTCGAGTACGAACCGGAGGATCCCGTGGTTGTTACGTCGACAACTGGGGTCACACAGAGTGCGAATGTGACAACTATGGCCAGCACCTCCGCGACCGCGACGGTCACCAGTTCACACGGGTCAATCGCGACACCAGGTCACGTTATGCCAGCCGGTTACCAGAATTTGATAGCGGCTGCCGAATCTTTCCGCCAAATGTGCCAGAACACGCCCTTCGCCGGATGGGCTAATGCAGCACTGCCACACCCAACCGCGATGGGAGGCTGGAACATTCCGCCGTTCATGCCTCCGTTCCTGCCACCGAATGTGACTTCTACAGCTTCAATACGAGAAGTAAGAGACTCGGAGTCGGAACGAGACCAGAGAACGACAGCGGGAAGAAGTAACGACAGTTCAGGTGACGATGCTGAGTATATCCGCCAACAACGTGACCGGTTGCAGAACCTGCGTGGCAGCCAGACCACCAACCAGGTGCCTTTTAACCCGCAAGCTCCACCTATCGCCCAGACGCCGGTAGGCCCTAGAACTCAGGAGACGTCGCAGGGAGCTTATGCTGGCGAGACTCGCCAGCGACCACGTGAAGATCGCCGGGAGCAGGTGAGAACTACACTGCCAATGCATGGTGAACCCGCGCAGCCAGGCCCTACTCAACAAGCTTTGATGCAGGAGCAAGCTCCGCCCGGAATCCGCCACTCCAAAGACCAAAGTTCTCGCCGTGACTGGTTCTCGGGGTCGTCTAGCAGCGACGAATGGGAAATGGAGACACCGGTGTCGAGGAGGTCCCGCTCCAAGGGCAAACGAGTAGTTTCAAAGGAGCAGAAAAAGTCGGAGCGAATCGTACAAGTAATAAAGACGTTTGCGAGCTGGAAAATTTCGTTCGACGGGGAACCGAAGGGCCGTAAAGATAAGGCTGAAGAGTTCCTAGCCTCCGTAAAAGAGTGCATGGAAGCGATCGACCTCTCTGACGCGGAGGTCTTAGCAGCGATGCCGAGTATATTGACCGATCGAGCGCGCACGTGGTATCGGACACATCGTAGGGGAATCGCGACCTGGAGAGACTTCAAGCAAGCGTTTCGCGATCAGTATGTCGGACACGTAGACCATCAGGATTTGATGGAGGAGTTATATCGTCGTACGCAGGGGAAAAACGAACAAATCGCGCCGTATCTGACTTGTATCCGCCTTATCGTGGGGCATTTCAAGCATCCGCCGAGCGAGGAAGTAGTTTTTAACATCGTGATCCGCAATTTGAGACCGGAAGTCCGTCGATACTTAGAGACTAAGGACGTGAGAACGCTGACCGAGATTCAATATTATGGCAAAAAGTTTGAAAAACAGCTGGAGTGGGACGCGCGATACATAGCTCCGCCATCGCAGGACAAATCCCGCATCCCGGGGGCGGCCTACCAAGGTTCGAGTAGCACTTCAAGAAAAGTGGCCTGCACTGAATTGGAAGAAGCCACCGGACAGGTCGCTGGATTGACGGTTGGGAATAAACCCGAAGCGAAGGCCCCGGAGTCCAAGCCGCAACCGGCCACCACCCCTGCGAACCCTGTCAACGCTGAAGGCGGCCAAAAAGGCAAGGGAAGGGGAAGAAGGGGAGGTAAGAAAAATGAAAATGGGACGAGTGCAGGTGCAGCAGCGGAGACCGCTGCAGTGACGACCAACGCCACCAAACCCGCCAGCACTTCAACGCCCACGCCTTCCGCACCTCCGCCACCGACCCCACCAGCACCACAAGCGGGACCATGGGGCTATCCGTGGGGATTTCCGCCCTACCCGTACTGGCAAATGCCAGGGGCGTCTGGGATGCAGAGGAATGCGAGGCCAGCGAGCGCCGAGAGTTTACAGAAGCGACAGGAACAGTTGACACGAGGAGCGTGCTTCAACTGCAGCGAAACTGGACATCTCTCGCGCGAGTGTCCGACCCGGCAATGTTATACTTGCCATGCAACGGGCCACGCTTCGCATGAATGTCCAAAAAGAAATGAGAAATGCCAAGGTTGTGGCAAGGTTGGATATTCAGTTAAGACATGCCCAGATTGCAAATGGGCGTTAAAGTACTCGGGAAACGGACCCGCGGGGGCGCAGGGGGGAACCCCTCCTGCTCCCCAAAATTCGAAGTGAAAAGCGAATGCGATGCAGCTCCAGTGATGCTTGGTGCAGACTCCCTCGCGGCCGAGAGGGAAGTCAACAGCGAGATTGGTAACGCGTATCCATCTCGGCTGGTAGCAAGCAACTGGACGATTAGCGACGACGACGAAGAAACGCCTGACCTGTATGCCGAGGGGAATCATGCAAATTCCACCGAATCTGATTTGAATCCGCCTCCGCCAAGGGAATGGCACGAAGTAGAGATGACTCCAGCGATGGGTGCCATACGCAAACACCCACTGACAACGAGTAGAAGCGACGCTGATGAAATGATTGGAGGAGTGGACGGGGGAGTTAGGGGACAACGTGAGACTGATCACCTCACTGAGTTACCTACAATCGACCCGAAAACGCTCTGCCACGAAGAAGCAGCGGTTGCCGACACACCAAGCCTAGAGGAAGCTCGAACGGGGGACGCCCCAGCCGACGCCATCAGGGCGAAAGTGGAAACTTGGAGTCAGGAAGAGATTGCAGATGGACCCGCCGCACAAGCCGCACCTCGTAACTTCGTCGAGGTCATCTTGGGAGGAAAGTCATTCATGGCGTTGTATGACCCTGGAGCGCAGGTGTCGTTCGTCGGGCCAAAAATAGCGAAATTTTACGAGAAGCGTCTTTTTCACAAGCGAAGCGTGTTGAGAGGAGCTGTGGGCAAAAACGTCACCCAAGCATTGGGACTGTTGAAGATGACTATGGAAATTGATGGACATTCCCGAACCATTGTGATGGAGGCAGTGCACGACACGTCGTACGACATGGTTCTGGGAATGGACTTTATGAATGCGTGGAAATCCGACTCTCTAAATGCCGATGGGCAATGGAGAGTACTTCAAGGAGACTACCGAAATTTCGTAGGACGTCGGAAAGAAGAACCGGAAAACCGCATATACGCCGAGTGCGCGGGACTGGTAGTAGTAGAAGAGGGGGGTAAAACCCACCTAGAAGAAGTGGTGCGTGAAACGACCGCCAAGGCAGCAGGCAAAGTTGGACTAACAGATCGCGGGGTTCATAAAATTGAACTGATAGATTTTACTCCTGTCCGCCATCGTCCGCGACGCCTCTCTCCCAAGATGCTCGAGATTGCTAGGGAGGAGGTCAAAGCCATGTACGGTCTCAAGCGTATCCGCCCTTGCCAGAGTGCTTGGAGTAGTGCTCCAGTGTTGATCAGAAAATCTGACGGTACTTACCGTTTCTGCATCGACTATCGAGACTTGAATAAAAAGACGAAGAAGGACACGTACCCCCTTCCCAACATGGACTCCATCTTGGATAAGTTGCGGAAGGCGAAGTACCTGTCTAAGATAGATTTAAAAAGCGCGTACCATCATATTCCGGTAGCGGAGGAGTGCCAGGAGTATACCTGTTTCAGCCTTCCAGGCGTCGGCTCCTGGTGCTGGTGCGTAATGCCCTTCGGGCTCTGTAATGCACCCGCGACCTGGCAGCGCATGATCGACGAGATACTAGGCCCAGAGCTAGAACCATTTGTCTTCGTGTACTTAGACGACATTATTATCGCGACAGACACGTATGAAGCTCATGAAAAATACCTAAAGATAGTGTTGGAGCGGCTTGTAGATGCCGGACTCCAGATAAATCCGGAAAAATGTCAGATTTGCTGCAGCGAGGTGAATTACCTCGGCTTTATCTTGGACTCCGAAGGCCTCCGCCCGGATCCCGAAAAGGTAACGCCCGTACGGGAATTCCCTCCGCCAAGAAACCTGCGACAATTGCGATCGTTCCTGGGGATGGTGACGTGGTACTCAAGATTTATCGACCATGACGCCGAGATAAAAGTACCGTTACTGAAGCTTCTCCGGAAAGATACGCCATGGTCATGGGGCGAAGAACAGCAAGAAGCATTCGATAAACTGAAACAGGCCTTGACGAGCGCGCCGGTGCTCGCTAGACCTGATTTCTCAAAAATGTTCGCTATACAGACCGACGCATCCGCCTTTAGCTTGGGAGCCGTGCTGACCCAAGAAGGGGAAGACGGTGAGCACCCTATTGTCTACCTGAGCCGCAGTCTTTCACCAGCAGAGCGAAATTATACGGTCAGCGAGAGGGAGCTGCTAGCGGTGGTCTGGGCGATCAAAAAACTACGACCTTACATTGAAGGGTACCAATTTCAGGTGATAACAGATCACAGTGCTCTAAAATGGCTCCAAAATCTGAAAGATCCGACTGGGCGTCTCGCTCGCTGGGCACTCGAACTCCAGAATTGGGACTTCGAGGTAATACACCGGAGTGGAAAACTCCATAAAGTGCCAGATTGCCTGTCTCGAATGAACGAGCCAGAAGACGCCGAAATCGGGGCAGTAGAAGTAACAGACGAGACGATAGATGCCGTGGATCCGACGGTAACCGGAATACAATGTTCCGCCGAAGACGCGAAGAAGGATTCCGAATACTTGAAGCTGGCCGAGAAGATTCGTGCGAATCCGGACCAGTTCAAGGATTGGAGGGAGGTGAATGGCTTGATTTATCATCATAGCCATAACACGCTTCTGGATCCAATCACATTTCCGGAAGAAAAATGGAGACTTGTCGTGCCAGTCCATAGGAGACGTGACGCTCTAGAGCGAGCTCATTGCCTCGCCTCGTCAGGTCACATGGGCATTGAAAAAACGTATGATCGACTAGCTCGAGATTACTACTGGCAAGGCATGTACACAGATGCGAAAACATTCGTGAAAGAGTGTCAATTGTGCCAACAATACAAAATGCCCCAAACAGGCCCGCTTGGCCACATGGGAAACAGAGTAGTAGAGCGATCATGGTCCGTCATCTCCGCCGACCTGATGGAATTTCCGCCGAGCAAAAAGGGGTTCAAGTACTTGCTGGTTATACAGGACTTGTTCACACGCTGGGTGGAAGTAAAACCATTACGACGCGCTGAGGGGAAGGCGGTAGCCGCCGCGATTGAAGAATTGATCCTGTTCCGTTGGGAGACGCCACTGTACTTTCTATCCGACAATGGTAAGGAGTTCGACAACAAAATTGTGGACGCCATGTTGGAAGAACACGGAGTACGTCACATCAAGACGCCACCATATTGGCCGTCAGCCAACCCAACGGAGCGTTCCAATAAGACGCTCAAAACAATGATCTCTCAATTTGTGAAGAATGATCACCGCAACTGGGATGACCACATCCATGAGTTCCGCCATGCGATGAACACCGCAGTGCAATCCAGCACGAAAGTCTCGCCAGCCTTTCTCAATTTCGGACGTCATCCCACTCCAGTAAAAAGCCTGCGTCGCGAACTGGAGGGCGAAAAATTGATTGAGAAGATGGGAGTCCAAGACTGGATGGATAGAATGAAACGCCTAGACGCGTTGCGGGAACTAGTCGTCCGCCATAACGCTGAGAGTCGGGCGAAGCAAGCTGAAACTTATAACAAGGGTAGGAAGAATTTCACGTTCAATGTGGGAGATGTAGTGGGAAGGAAAACGCATTTCCTGTCTAGCGCCGCGAACCGTTTCAACGCCAAGTTAGCTCCGAAATACGAGGGTCCGCTGACCATAGTAGAAGTCAAATCTCCGGTCGTTTACGTAATGGAGGGACCCACTGGCCAACGGACTGCTCCAACCCACATATCCCACCTCAAACGTTGGATCCCACCCCGAAAGACTGGCTAGACGCATGAGTAGAAATTCCGCCATCCGCCTCAACGAAGAGTAATAAGGAAGTTTTTTTTTTGTTCTGCTTCCTTGCAGGTATGGCAGAAGATCCGCCTCGAGACCGTAGCTGCTCACCCTGCCCGGCGGATTTCCGGAGCATCGCGAGACCCGACGACCTTCTGGAGGCAACGACAGTCTGGAGGTCAAACTCCCAGGTACGTCGGGCTCGCAGGGCATCTCGCGAGAGGAGTGGAAGTCGTGGACCGCTAACGTCAGACAGTGGTCTGAGCGACGACCACTCCTCGCGAGATACTCCGGAACCCCGTCGAGCCGAACAACAACAGCCACAACCAGCGCATGAAGGAGGACAAGACAGCGGAAACAGCAGTCCGCTTACCCCACGTGAAGACAGAGCGCCTCCCAGCATCGGTGGACCGTCGCGCCACCTAGGAGCGATTCCGCGCGCCCCGATGGCGGAGAGACGCTCGCGAGAGAGACGACGCCGCGTGAGGCCCGAACCAGTGGGTGCGGAAGCCCCAGCTCAGTATTGCCCGGCGGCAGCACCTCTCGCAGTGCTCGCGGAGGAAGCGGAACCGACCCTGGATTCCGGCTTGGATCCTGTGGCGGACTCCGCTAGAGCTCAACAAGAGCTACAAGATTGGTTGGAGCCCAGGGGTGCTCCAACCCGGCAGGAAGTGGACCCCGGACAGTTTGAGTGGCCACCATCTCCGCCATCTATCCGCCGCACCACGACTCCACCGAGAACGATACCCCGGCCGATCCCTTCCACCACTCGTGGAGAAGCAGCTGGAGCCGCAGCGCCAGATGAGTTCCGCGAACCTGCGCTCATCATCGCCCCATCAAACCTCCCGGCCGCAGAACGACGTGAGCTGGAAACAGCCGTCGAACTCCAGCTGCGCCAAAACTGGGATCCCGAACGAGGCTGGCAAGGATACCTGGACCGGAGAGACGAGGCGGCCCAAATGCCCGGTTGCTGGTCGCCGTCGCAGTCACCATGCCGCAGTCAGTGCAGGAGCAAATGTATGCGGCCTTCTTCGACAGAATCCGCCAGGCTCAATAGAGCCGAAGAAATCCGCCAAGTAAGAGAAATTTTTGATATCCTTCTTTCCCAAGTATCCGAACCCAGATCCTAGTAGTTAGAGAACCCTGCCCCTCTGATTTGAGAATTCGAGTTGATTTAGCCCTTAAGATTAGTTGATAGATTTGATTTTGATTTTTTGATCAATGTAGCAATGTATGATGATTCCGCCGAGGTAACGATGAGGGTGGATGTGGGCGAGACGAGACCACTCCGAATTCTTCTCACCCAGGAGGGTGAGGGGGAGAAGCCGGGGGTAATGCAACGTGGAACGTTGCAGCACGTTCTAGCTCGTCCCACGGAAGCTCTCGTCGTCACCTCGGGCAAAGTAATCAAGGTCTGATTTTTTGTTTGTCACACTTTTTTGTTGAGGTGCCCGAGGTGACGAGAAGAGGACGACGACGACGATTCAAATGGGCTGATGGCTCCCGCCACCAGCGTGGTGGCAGCACCGTCCAGCCCACCAAGTCGGGCGGCGCAGCGCTCGCGCGGGCTTGAGGAAGTCGCGCCGCGCATCGCCGGCCGGCATTCTTGGGATGGCTGCCAGCCTGGCTAAACCTCCCCGTACTTTGCGCCTTTTGAATTCGACGTGCTCCAGGAAGTGACCCAGGACGGGTCGTGTGATCGCGTCGCGGGTGTACCGGACCTTTTGGTGGGTGTTTGTGCGTGTGGGTGAACAGTGTAGTGCCCAGACTTGTCAGCGCGTGCTGACGCGTGGCCACCCCACACGACCACATCTCGCCCAGGGTGCCCCGCACTTGGAGGGTGACCCGGACTGGGCTCGAGAGAGCGAGAGAGAGCTGCAGCAGCGCAGTGAAGCGGCCCAGTAGCAGAGTAGCAACAGCGCAGCAGTAGCGCGACCATCAGGGTGCGTCCAGACGACGTCGACTGCGGTGAGTGGTCTTGCGTTTTCCCCCGGGTGCATCCGCCCTCATCGTGACCCCCCCGGGCGGAGAGTCGTGTCCAGGGCTACCGGGTGGCCTATTTCCCAGCTCGCGACGCGGTGTGTCCCTTTTATCCGCCGACCCATCGCGTCGCAACCGTGTTCCTCCAACTCCCCGTGCCAATTTCGTATGCACGTTTTGGCCATGCTGAGCCACGCGGGTAATTATATAGCGGCCATTTTGTGTCATCGCTCTAACTTCCGGAGACGAAGGCACGGCGAGTTGGAGAGGGACGGGTCCGCCGGCTGGGGAATAGCTCCCACCCATCGAGTTAGCTCCGCCCACCGTGTATATGGGCATTTCTGCTACAAAGTGGTGCAGTGATTTTCGAGTGAGTGTATATGGGCGTTTTCGCTCCAAAGTGAGTTTCGCGAGATTGTTGCAGTGAGTTTATTGAACAACTTACGGACGATAAATGCATAGATCCGCCACAGATGGCGCTGTAAATTAGTTTTATTGGCCTGCGTGCCTCGAAATGAGTTCCTAATAGAAATAAATTCCGTTTGTATTTTCGTAATTCGGAGAGTGATTATTTCGACGATATATATATATACAGTGTCCGCAGAATACTTTCGCGATTTTCAGGTGTTCCCAATTTGCCCCACCGTCCCGCCCCTCGTGGCGCGGGGTGCCTGGCCCTGACCTGATCCGGCCCAAATAAATGAGGTAGCGTTGGGTGGGTTTAGTATTTCAGGTGGATGCTCCAGATTATCCCTGACCCATCTTGCCCCCATCGTTACAACATAGAAATTTAAAGGAGAATGATTATTAGTTTGTATTCATTTTAAAGTTTTTATAATTTGTTTCTATGAATTGGATGGATTCTCTCGATATCAAGAGATTGAATCGAAGAGATTGAAACTGGCTCATTCTCGATCTGATTTTTGATATGGCTTCTTTGTTAAGCAATATTTTTCTCATTCACATTCGTAGTTCACTTTATAGTTCATACTATTTTGATGTTTTCACAAGTTGTGAAAAAATTGTTTTGTTTGATACATATTGTTTTCCGTTTGTAGTTCACTTCATAGTTCATCCAATTTTTGATGTTTTTACAAGTTTTGAAAAAATTGTTTCGTTTGATACATATTGTTCTCCGTTCATGGTTGAGAGAATATATTCTTCTTGTAACAATAACATTGAAAGACTATTCTTCTTTTGAAAATGAAATAGTACAGGAAAATAGGATGAGGTGGATTCGAAAAAAAAAATTGAATTCAGTGGACGTCGGTAGAGTTCGGTGGAATTCGGTAGAATTCGGTGGAATAACGGTGGCATCATTGAGAGTTCGGTGGAGTCACATTGGAATTCGGTGGATCGCAGGTGGCAGAACGTGCCACTTTCGTCAAAGTGGGTTCAAAAATATCGTAAAAACGTAGGTGAAAAATGGTAATGTTAGGGAGTGGAATCTGAGTGGAAGAACAAAGGAATTCAGTGGAAGAATGATGGAATTCAGTGGAATTCGCACGAATTCGGTGGAAGGTGGTGGCGCTCGGTGGACCTCGGTGGCCCTTGGTGGCACTCAGTGGAATACAGAGGAATTCGGTGGAATCACTCAAAAGTTTTCATTTCAACTATATAATATAGGGAGATATATCTCGAATAGACATATATATATATAGTATCATATATACAAATATATGTATTGTATATATGATACTATATACTCATACACATATTACACTCAACAGGCTAATATACATACATACAAATATAGTTTCATTGCATATATAACTAGACACAATTGCAAGAATTATAAATTCTATATCTTAAGTATAATACTAACATATTCAGATATAACCGAAATCATTATCGTAGAAGAGTAAAAATTAATGAAGTACATTAAAACTTACAAATTTCGCTTGAAGTTTAGAAACTCGGCAAACTTCCTTTGGGGCGAAATATTTTCTTTTTCCCCGCTGTTCATATTTAATATCTTCTCAAATCTACCGAGGGCGGTAGACTTCTTCCTCGACGACCTCTTGCCAAGCATCCTCCACGCCTTTCCTTTGATGGGTGGCGTGGGTTGAAAACTTTGGATGACTACGTCCTCGAGTTCGCGTATCTCTTCGTTTGAGAGAACGTCTCCTATTGGAGGCCATAATTTCTCGATCACCGATTGAGTGATCGGAGGATCTACATCCTCGTATATGTGTGGATCCGGATGACACACAATATTCTCTATACTTATTGTGTCCATCTTCTTGGACACCTCGAAAATGAGGTCATTCATCTCCCAGGACTGGAATGAAGCATAATATTTAGGTATAAGTTTAATTCATCGAATTCAAGCGTCATGTATAGGTCATCTATGAGAATAAAGTTTGCATTGGAAACTCACCATTATGGATGAAACATTCGGATGAATCGCCATCGATCCACCTGATAGGAGACGTGGATGCACATTTATGTGCAAAGACACGTATCCGGACATTTGAGATCCTAAAGATTGTCAAAGTCCAGCCGCTTGCAGCAAGCGGCCAAAGGTCTCACGGGTCGGGGGTGCCTCCGATGTCTATAACTCCGTCCGGGCTGAACTGATTATCGATACCATATACTGGTTGCAGTGGTGGCGATGATACTGTGAGATCAATGATCTCAGTCTTCTGCCGTTTCAGCGGCGGCGAGGACCCGATGTTGATTATTTCCGGGCTTTCTGGAGGGTTATACCAGGAAAGCCGCCCCAACTCCTCCAATTGGGGTGGTGTCCACCCGTTCTGAATAAAAAACCGGGGTGGTGTCCCCGGTATTTGAACCACCTCGACAGCTGATGGGGCTGGCGGGCCTGGTGAGGCTGGCGTCGTCGGGGGTGGTTGATAGACCGCGGGCTCCTTGTTCACGACGACGACGAACGCTCTGCAGTGAGGCGCAATATTCACAGCCTCCTTCTCGATGTAGGTCAGCTCCCACGAAGATGATGCCATCGACCTACATCAATGATGAAAAAATTAATGATAGGAATATAATGTTGTTATAAAATCATGCGAAAATGAAGCATCGTTCAACGCAGGATATCAGGGACCTATGAGCATATAGGAGGCTCATGTACAGCGTAATCGGTGTCTCTCTTTCCTCTTCTTCCCGCTGTACAGCAGTTGGGACTCTCGCCAGTCTCAACCCTAGTACAGCGGGAACAAGAGGAAAGAGAGACACCGATTTCGCTGTGATGAACCTCTTGTCCACTCCTGGACTCTTAATATCGTACGCCAAAAAATTTTAAGAATAATTCACAGCCCGTGCCAAATAACTGAGAGATTGAGGAACTCAAATGCAACTAAATGCTATGTATTTAATTTTGACTCGAATTTAGAGCAGTTGACAATGACGGATTGGAGATGTCATGACTATGTACTCACTTCAATTATTTGTTGAGGACGAGAAGACGATGTGTTCCAAGCAGCAGTCCTTGGTCGCAGAGCTGGTGTCCTCGGTAGCGTCCTGGATGCGTGGATCAAAGAGGCACTGTACTACAACAAGAGGATCCTGGTTCACAGCGGCGTCGAGGAGACGATGAATTCCAGACAGGAGTCCTCGGTCAGAGAGCTGGAGCACTTGGTAGCGTCCTCGAGACGATGTGTGGATCACAAGACACTAGTGCACTTTAGACTGTGAGACTGATCCCGAGTGCAGCTCGCGCATCGAATTATATAGACCTCATGGTTTACACCCCCGCTCGGGAAGCGTCACTATTTCGTATTCTGAGGACCAATCCGAAGCCGATTCGTGCCAACCGAAATCCTGTCACTTTGCTCAAAATTGATCACTCATTCATTTTAGGGTTAGAGCGGGAAACCTTGATCTCCTGAATAAGATTTCCCTGCAGCTGCTAAAAAATATATCGCCACGCATGTAGCAAACCTTCTCCAAGAAAAGCCCACCATCGAGTCGGATCCTTGAGCTTCAGTATCTTTGCCTTTTAAACTCAGTTCAAAAGTAGGAATTTTTCCGTTAAACTCATCAAAATGATTCAACCACGTGCCTGGGGAGCATATAAGAGACAAATGCGATATTCTGTGACTGTACGCCTTGAAGAAATCCACTTTGACTGCATCTGGAGGTCTTTTTTGGATGCATCAAAAGGTGTATCTTGAGAGTCAATCTTCAAAGGCGATCCGATTTTACATGTATTAGAAGAAGCGCATCTTTCTATTATACTAGCGCCCTAATGTTTGAACGTAACCCGATGCCACATAAAAAGATGCATCATCCTACTTTCTGGGAAGCCGCCGGGTCATCTCAATGCTGTGGGCGTGTATACGCCGTCTCATATAGCATGAAGATGAATAGAGAGGGGCCGATTCACCCGTAACGGAAAAGCGCGCGGAGGGATTTAAAGGGACCATTGCATCGTGGCTTTTAACTCTCGCCCGATGCGCTTTTACTATTTCCGGATGTGAGGAGGGTCAAGCGCCGACTTTTTTTCGGTATGCGGGTAACTCTCCACGCACGAGAACAGTCTCATCCATTGTTACTTTTCATCTGGGCCCGCTGACCAACACCATGCAGGATGCTATAAGTATGCTAGTCAGATACTATAAGGGAGCAAGCTTGCCTCCCAACATAGAGAAGATGGCTATAGGGGAGCACGCCTGCTCCCTTATAGTATCTTACGCGTGTTGGGGAGCGAGTTCGCGTCCCAATATGTAAAGGGTGGCTATAGGGGGGCACTCGTGCCCCCCTATAGCTTACCTACTCCCTGTCTATCGAAACTATGAGATCGTGTGAAATCCTGTCGGTGATTGACGATGTGATATTCTGGACGAGTTTCGGAGGTTATATACATGCTCTGTAGCTGCGCATGGATGTTTCGCCAGGGATATCATGGTCACAGTGTACATTAATCTCGTTATCTGCGTCTGCTGATACGATTTGCGGAGCCGCATCCTTCGTTTGAGAGTGGAATTGAGTAGTGAGAGGTCTAGAATCAGAACTGTGATTGGAGAGATCTATGGATATCCGAATTCTGCATGATCCTAACCCTATTTCCAAGTAAATGAATCTTTGTGTGTACTCACAGCATCGGAACTCCCAAGAACGAATCCAATCTGACCCGTTGGGTATGTTGGAACTGATGAGATTGCATATGAAACATTTGGGAAGACTGCTTTGCAATTCCTGAAAGTCTCTTGGACTTGTTCAAAATTCATCCATATGGTCCCAGCTTGACTGCATACGATACCTCCTTCTCTGAGAGATTTCTTCATGAGTTCGAAATATGACTTCTGATACAAAGAGATAGCTGGCCCTGAGAATATGTTAAAACTATTAGTATCCATATTATTATCTTCGGGATGATCGTTCTCCATCGATCTATACGAGGAATCTTTTCATTGATCCACAATCAAGTGAGTATAATAGTTGTGAATGGTAGACATGGAATAATGGAGATCAGGGCAAAAGAGGGTATTGCAAGAGGGTCATTCTCAACTTTCATGATCAGGTTATCATGTACGGTGATGGTTACACTTGACTTATAGATTAGTTATGCTATAATGGTTCCTGATCATTGAGTCGTAATTAATCTCATGGATCGCTGAATAGGCTGATCCGAGTGGGCCAGTTCCAGTTGAGATCAGGCAGTGAAAATACTTCAAATCACGGATTTCTCCGTCGATGGAGCATATCTTTTTAGGTTCAGAATAAGCCAATACTTATTCTTGGGCTTGGCTCGAATTCATTACCTACGAGACTCACAGCTGGTCGTTAATCGGCAGCTCAATTGCAGTTCTCCCGAAGAAGCCTTTGAGAATCAGTGAGATTGCAATGATTCCGGAGCATTTGGATAATTATACTTGAATTCCTCTGGATATGATTGAGAAGGACACTCTACGCCTGAGATCACACTAAGTTGGCTGAATTATGTCAGGGGTTTTGAAGGAAATCACAATCCATGAAAAGTGGTCAAAATTCAATCACTCGGAAACATCATCGAGAATTCGACTCTCAACTCTTTTAGGGGTACTTCAGCCCATGGAAATCGAGGAGAAATGAGTTACCTAGCCAAAGAAGCAGCTGGGATCACAGGTGATAACACAGGTGGATTCACAGGTGAAATTACAGCTGAGAATTCAGAATTCATTCATCAGAAATGTGAATTCCCCTCGTCCGAGATAGTTTTTCATATTTGAGATGATTAAGTGTCGCAGCTAGATGAAAGAGAAACGTAATGTGGACTTGAAAATTCTGTACTTACAGGGATTTGAACCTGAGCTCTCCACCTTGCTGCAACTTTGTAGCCACGACGATTAGCCAACTGAGCCATCGAAGATGTATTGGTTCACAAGGGAAGGTCAGGGTCTGCGGGAGCTGAAACTCCATGGAAATTCTTTCACATACTGTTCGAGGCAAAAAAAATATACGTATTTTTCAGTTCACTTGAACAGGCTTATGGATCTTCAGAAGAAATATATCGAGCCTGCAAATGTGTTGATGACTGTCCATGTATGATCATACATGATCATGCATGGTCATAGACGCTGGACTCACAGTCACTGAGAATATACTCATTTCTGGTCGAATAGTTGGTGATTCTATCTAATATAGACCTCAAAAATGTTATTTGAAGCCCACAGGATCTCCTGTTGGGTCATGAGCCTCATTCAAAAGATGCTGAATCATTCTCAAACTCTCAAGCAGAGTATCGTCTTTGATCCTTGCACTGGCAGTATTCGCTGTGTCCACATACATTTAGCGGGAAAAATTCTGACTGTAGCGCTCGCGGTGGCCAAACACGACATGAAAAAACGGGGGCCAGTGACGGAGAACGGTGATCGGAAGGGATCACATCGCACAGGATGGCGATGAGCCTGGGCAGCTGACAACAGCTGATGTGGTCTTGCTTGTCGATGGCTGTTTATTTGACTCTATATCTCACGCCGCTTTCCATCCAGTCACATGAGCAACTCGTGAGTTGAAACAACGTCTGCGTAGTTTTTTTAGCTAGATCAAACTACTGCTTTGAGGAGCAGAGATTCATAACCTATAGGCATTCAATGATACTTACGACTTTTGTTATATGTGAACTTGACTAGGAGCTTACAAACTGATTCCAGAGTCTTCAACGGGTTCACATCACTTTAATTCTGCGGAAAATTGAGGGCTGCAGTAAAGAAAAACATGTGGAGTCGTCGACAATCGGTCGACAAGGTGACGCGATGCTTGCGTGTAAGTGAGTGTGTTCTTGTGCCCCCGTTCTCTAATGCGCGGCAGAGCCACTAGACGGCACTCGGAAACAACTTGGACACAGCGAATATGTACATCAGGGTGGGCTGAAAATAAACTTTTTTTCTTAGATCGATGCGCTTGGGGTCGGAAAAGTTAGGTTTCGACTAGTGGATGTGAAAATTTTTCCGCTGGAGGCTGGATAATGAAATCTTCCGTCCGAGCAAGAGCCGTGGGGATTTTTTTTAATAACATGCATTTAAATGGGAAACTGTATAATTTATACATCTTTTTTTCTTAGATAAATATAGATGATCTTGGAACCGATCGTGGAGGACTAGTGTTTGTGCAAATGAATATACACAAAATAATTGCAATTACACATGTATTGCTACGTTTCGTCCACATATTTTGTGAACCTCTTCAGGCTGTAACATAAGATTAAACACATAGGAGAATTTTTGTAACAAGATCACCAAGCTCGAGATTCACAATATAAAATCACAATATCCACATACCTAGAAATTTACAACATGGTCACATAATTATTTTTATATAAAAACGTGGAAACTCACTGCAATGTGAGTCCAGTTTTACGTCAATCTTTCGAGTATTGCGAGCAAACTGTTTGTTATGATGGGAAATGTAGATAGAGAGGAGAGGAGAAGGTATCATGTGGTAATAGAGGGAAGGGAGGGATGAGGAGTGAGAAAGACCAATCGAATACAGCTGATAGTATATATATGTATAAGATAGAACAATAAATTATTGTAAGATCGATCTATAAACTTGATTCAAGTGACAAGTGTCATCTTTCAAGTTGATATTGTTTTTATCAGAATTTATAAAAATCATCTCTGAGAGTGTTCTTTTATGAAAGTTAGGTTCTCTATCTAAAATCACCGTATTTTTCCAGTCAAATTCATGGCCTAAATTCTTTCGGTGCAATGATACTACTGAATTGGGCGTCTTGAAACTCATGTGTTCACCAATTCTGATATCTAAGGCCCTTTTTGTCTCACCAACGTAACTTGCTTGACAAATTTTGCAATTGATCTTGTAAACTACGTTAGGATTTTCAAACTTCTTTAGTGGATCTTTGCCTAATTTTATCACTTTTTCGAGACCTTGATTCATTTTCAATAAATTCACAAAATCGACAATCCATTGAGACCTATCATTAGCACTGTCAATAGTCCAACTTACCCACTCTCTGTTACTCTTTACAACGAGCTGAAAAAATGTTTAAAACTTCCTAAGTCTCATATCAATAACAGTTCAGAACTGAAGAGAAAATTGAAAGGCATACATATACCTGATGGCTATATCCTTCTTTCATTAGATGTGATATCTCTTTTCACTAATGTTCTCCTCAGGTTAGTTCTCATCAGTTTGGATCGACGTCACAATGATATACACTTGAAAAGTAAAATTGCATCCGATGAAGTGTGTAATAGCGTAAAATTATCGTTTCAAAACACTTTTTTCAAATTTAATGATCAGTACTTCCAACAAGTCTCAGGTAGTCCGATGGGTTCCCCCATATCGCCTCTGTTTGCAAACATGGTAATGGAAGACCTCGAAACAGATTGTCTAGCAACTTTAGAGAATCAGTATGACTGCGTGCCATTATTTTACTTTCGTTACGTCGATGACACTGTTTTGTGTATCAAAGAAAATCAAAATGTCTTTAATCAATATGACTCTAGTCTGAAATTCACTCATGAACTAGAGAGGAATAACAGCATCAATTTCCTAGATCTAAAATTGATTCGAAAGAATAATAAGATCACTACTGACTGGTATCACAAGCCTACAACTTCAGATAGAATTTTAAATTTTCAGTCCAAGCATCCGACGCAGTTGAAAGAAAATATCATATACAATTTAGTTGACCGTGCAATTACGTTATCTGACTCTAAATTTCACAATAAAAACATCAAATTTGTGGAGAAATTACTGCTGAAAAATGATTATCCCATAGAATTTATTGAAAAATGCTTAAAAAATAGATTTCAAAAGTTGAAAAATCTCCAAAACAAGAATCCTCGTAACAATGATTTGAGAAAACGTACAATTTCAGCCTTACAAAAAGTGAGCATACCATATCGACCTAGTTTTTTCCAAAAATGTACTCATGTTTTTAAAAAACATAACATAATAACAGTACCAAAAATGAATCAAGGTCTCGAAAAAGTGATAAAATTAGGCAAAGATCCACTAAAGAAGTTTGAAAATCCTAACGTAGTTTACAAGATCAATTGCAAAAATTGTCAAGCAAGTTACGTTGGTGAGACAAAAAGGGCCTTAGATATCAGAATTGGTGAACACATGAGTTTCAAGACGCCCAATTCAGTAGTATCATTGCACCGAAAGAATTTAGGCCATGAATTTGACTGGAAAAATACGGTGATTTTAGATAGAGAACCTAACTTTCATAAAACAACACTCTCAGAGATGATTTTTATAAATTCTGATAAAAACAATATCAACTTGAAAGATGACACTTGTCATTTGAGTCAAGTTTATAGATCGATCTTACAATAATTTATTGTTCTATCTTATACATATATATACTATCAGCTGTATTCGATTGGTCTTTCTCACTCCTCATCCCTCCCTTCCCTCTATTACCACATGATACCTCCTCCTCTCCTCTCTATCTACATTTCCCATCATAACAAAACAGTTTGCTCGCAATACTCGAAAGATTGACGTAAAACTGGACTAACATTGCAGTGAGTTTCCACGTTTTTATATAAAAATGATAATGTGACCATGCTGTAAATTTCTAGGTATGTGAATATTGTGATTTTCTATTGTGAATCTCGAGCTTAGTGATCTTTTTAAAAAAATTTTCCTATGTGTTTGATCTTATGTTACAGCATGAAGAGGTTCACAAAATATGTGGACGAAACGTAGCAATACATGTGTAATTGCAATTATTTTGTGTATATTCATTTGCACAAACACTAGTCCTCCACGATCGGTTCCAAGATCATCTATATTTATCTTTGAAAATTTCGGGGACGATTCCAAGTTTCCAGTCAACATTTTCTCGTTTCCTTGTTTAGCAGATGAGTCTGACGCATCTCAACCTTTTCAGACGTACTTTAGCTCATTTTAAAGCTCTCTCCAAGACCTTTGAAGTGAGCTAAAGTGAGTTTGATTTTGACTCACTGGAGACGAGTTATCTTGATTTTTCCCAAGGAAAATTTTAATCGAAAATAACGAAAGAATTGAGGGGCCGCAGGGAAGAAGGGCGTAATGGCGGTTACGCCCTTTTTCCACCCTTTCGCTTTTTGAGCCCTCTGGGGGGTGCTCCAACCACCCATGAAACCCGTTTTGGAAAAAGTGTTTACGAACCTCGAGATCTTGAAAAGGGCGTAACCGCCATTACGCCCTTTCTGCGATTTGACAAAAGGGCGTAAACGCCTTTACGCCCTCCCTGCGATTCGACAAAAGGGCGTAAACGCCTTTACGCTCTTTTATCCATGAAATTGTGTGAGTTACGCCCTTTTGCTCATAAATTTTTGGAGGTTACGCCCTTTTCTCAAATTTTCATCTCTTCATACTAGTTGCACTGCCGAGTTGACTGCATTCCAGCTTGCAGTGAATCAAACCACTCAAAATATTTGGTATCAGAAGTTCAGAATTGAATCTCCAACGTATATCGTGAAGCCGCAAATTATTCAGATTTTGTGAAGTTCTTCTTTCAATACACAAGAATGAAAAAATCACTCAGGAACTTTTGAAAGTTCACTCCGATGTACTCCACCACCAATTCCCAAAAAAGGCGTAACTGCATTGAAAAAATTCAAAAGGGCGTAACTACTTCGATCAGTCCTCGGGGATATGGAAAAAGAGCGTAATTGCAGGAGAAAGATTCAAAAGGGCGTAACTGCGGAAAAAATGAATCAAAAGGGCGTAAACGCCATTACGCCCTCGGAACTTTTCCAATCACTTCCCGAAAATATTAAAAAAGGGCGTCATTAACATGTTTAAGTTCCGAAAGGGCGTAAGTCGCTGAGTGACCAAAATCGAAATGGCGTAACTTTTCGGAGGAAGGGCGTAAGTTCGGCGCGATTCGGAAAAAGGGTGTAATTACCTACGAAAAATTTTTTAAACAACTCCTCTCGGCACGGAATTTCATTATCATGGGTCTAAGTTATCAGAACATGTTTTCTACCTCCAAAATCTGAACATTGATATAGTGACTTTAGAACTTCCATATTTTTGGGAATCCATATTGAGCTTTCCGCAAGTACAGAGCTCCTGAGCGTGGGTCGAACAACGTCACCGCTATGAAATATCTTTCAGTAGGTGCCCATAAGCATGCTGGTGAATCTTGAGAGGGATTGAACTTGATTTCGGGACTCGATTCCACTTTTTGTGAAGAAGGTGCGCCGAAATTTGACCCTGTATTCGGAAAAGGGCGTCACTGCATTTCTTGAAATGGCTGTAAAATCCATGGAATCAACTCTAATTTCACGAGGCTTGCACTGATATTTTGAGAATGCTATCTTCTTCGAAATAAGTCGGGTCAACTCGTCCAAATACGCCTCTGGCGGTTCTTATTAAGTTTTTATTGATTTTCTCGAAATGACTCTTTTGTAGTTACACCCTTTCTCCACGCGCCCTCTCAATTGCATTCTTTGCCTAATAAGGCTAACTGAGGGCATGAAGCTCCACGAAAACGGAGGGGCAGCATGTACACTATAATATTTGCATGTTTTCTCTGTATTTCGACTCAGACACGCCATTTGATGGCACAGGCACAAGAACTTCCACTAATGTCACAAGAGGATGAAAATCGGAGAGCGTTATTCACCGGGTTAGATGATGTTATTATTCATCGAATGGAAGTATCATCAATTCTCTGAGAGGCGGAAACGGAACGGCCGATCATCGAAGTCAAGCATCGTTGGGCACGGCTAGTGTTTGGATGGGTGACCGCCCATCTCGTTTTAATCAACCTGCACGAACTGACTTTCCTGGTTGATTAGTTGACACTAGCGTGATGCCTCGCGTTGCTCGGCTTGTAAGTGTTCCTGAGAGGCATATTAGTTTTTCAAAATGCTCTTCCAAATCGAATGAGGAATTGTTTCTCAACAATTCTATATATTTCTCTATATACTCAATATATATGACCGTTTCTCTGGAACTCTTACACTGTGCTGAAAATCGTCGAAAAACGAAAAATGGAAACCGTTCAACGCACACCTGGGACCTTTTGCTCACATATTTGTGTAGTATTGAAAGTTACGAATCCCCTATTGACACTCATAAAGAGTAAGTGGCATCGTCAAAATCACGTTAATGAGTCGAACAAAAAGTAGTTTTTCGCCGATTCTCCAGAATTTCCTAAGCAATTATTTGGCAAAATTGACAATTTCAACAAATGCCTTGGGCTTTTTGCAGCTTCGTGAGGTCAGGGTACCCGATCACAATTGGTTTTATCAACATGGAGCTCGATCCGCCAATGTGGGATCAGGAACACTGAATTTTCTTCGTGAGTTACGTTTTTTCTATCTCACTTTAGAACGGTCGTATTCTAGACAAAAATATCGCACCAACACGAGACTCGTCGCAAAGTATTCGCAATTGCATCTCTTTTAGATACGCATTCCAAAAGTTGCGTTCAGAGTCACGGCAGGAGCTTGGCGTAATCATCTTTGAGTTGAACGAGACATGATTGATTTTTTATTCCCAATTTTCGAAGTCATACAGTTTTGGCGCAATTAGTAACACACCATCGCGCTTCGGGGGCATTTCTCTTCAATATATCCTGCACCAAATGTAGCTTGAATCAACCCGAAAAATAGCGCGGCATCACCAGAATATCCGTGAGACTGCACGAGAGTACCAAGTATTTCCATAGGATTTTCCGCACATTTTCTCTCTTTGAGTCAGCTAGAACGAATCAACTTTTTCTGGTCATACAGAGGCCAAAGATATTCCTTATTGAGACTTGAATGATGATATTTCCACTTCGATTGGGGCCGATAGATTTGATTGTTCTCTTATATCATCATCCATAGCTGTATTCCAGCCGGTGTAAGAGTTCCAGAGAAACGCCCATATACTCAATTTATATACTCAACTGAATAAGTTGAGCGATGGTTTTCCATATAGTTTTGAACCCATGGAGGCCATAACAAATGCCATCACTTAACTCAATATATAAAAAGGGTACAGAACATATTTTTATTCGATTTGAAAGAGCATTTTGAGGAACTAATACGCCTCTCGGGAGCTCTTACAGGCCGAGCAACGCGAGGCATTACGCTAGTGTAAAGATTAATTCCAAACGAATTCATAGAATTAAGTCCATTTGGATCCATACGTTATGGTTACCGATGACGCAATTTTTGTTAAGATAACAGAAAGGATAACGATACTTTGTATGTATCTATGTATAATCGTTGGATGTATAATCGCAGTATGAGAGGAATTTTCAAAAACTTTCAATTAATTGGTCGAATGAAAAATTCAACCAGCTGGTTGAATACGAATTCAACAATTTGGTTGACAATTCTACCAGTTTGGTGGAGAATTTAACCAGTTTCTCCAATCAATTGGTCGAATCATCCGTTCAACTAGCTGATTGAATTTATCATTCAACTATTTGGTTGAATTTTCTTGGGCAAATTTTTTATTGTGCGGTGTAAATGTAAGTTTGGAGGGCGTATACTGGATTAAACTCTGAATTTCCACGTTCTTCCGACATACACATTCGAATGTATACACACACACAAACACACACTCACACTCATACTTCAATGTCTAGAGTCGAACACGTAAGTCATTCATCAATCCAACACCATTAATTTATGACATAAAGAACATTTTAAAAATATTTTAAAATCTATCTTGTCATAATTCCTCGTACACATCCATTTTAGATCGCACATTTATTTTAAAATCTATTAATTTTTCTTCCCATCGCACTGACATACATACACACACATTTAAACACACACATACGTCCACACACCCGTTCATACAAACACGCACCCCAACCCCATCTCACGAATATCCACTTATCCGCCTCCATAGTACCACACACTCATATACACATATACACAGGCACGAACTTCACACATGAACAAAGAATGTAATACGTCATCAATCACCCGTGGCATCATATAACTGACACATGAAATCATTGTCGCCAATGGGGCCTCAGTTTATGCTATATGAAAATACGGTATCTACATATAAGGGAGTGGGAGAAATGCCTAATAGCATGCGCTTTTTGCTGGCTCTATAGTTCATCTTTTTCTCTCCACCCACTTGCATCACCACATACCGATGATATATATTTTGTATCGGTTGGGATGAGGGAGGGGATAACACATATCCTGGTGCGCTAATTAACTGAAGAGCTCAGTCTTCCACTTGCTCTCCTCGCGGACACACCGGTGCGTTAGAAATTTGGAGAAGATTAAAGAATGCAGTACTATATCTAAGGTGAGTAACATGCAAAATATTTATTTATATTTAAATTAAAATAAGATCATTGATATAATGCTCTATACATGGATTTAATTTTTTTTCAGATTTGCAACATGATGACACTGTAATAAGTAGCTCATATGAAGAAGAGCCACCAGATGGATCATTGGAAACTCATCAATTAATATTTCACGGATCTAATAAGTAAGTTGAATTTTTAAAATTATATTCCATCAGATAAGATGCCACAAGTATAGCCATAATATTATAAGTATTCACTTCATAGATATGATGAACATATACAGATATAATACATATGATAATTCTTCATGATTCACAGGCAATAGAGCTGTTGAACCAGCAACAGAACGAAGTCGGTAGAATGGAAGGAAGATGGGAAACAACATATTTCATCCCACGAAAGAAACAAGGCGACAATAATAAGATCCATGAAACGGATTGAGGGGTAAGTAATATTTAAACTACATTTCAATTGCATGTATTTGAGGTGACATTCTGCCTTTGAGATATCTTCACAAGGCGATGTAAACTCATGAGAATGTAGTGTTAACAAAATTCATGAATATTACGAAAATATTTTCGTATTATCCATGAAGACTTCAACCAATTGGTTGAATGGAAGATCTCCTGATTGGTTGGATGAAGAACTTAATTATTTGATAGCAATATCAACCAAATAGTTGAAAAACTCAGTAATTTTCCAATTGAACTGGTTGAATTTCCAACCTAATGGTTAAATTGGCTATCAACCGGCTGTTTCAATTTTTTATTTAACTAATTAGATACAATTTCGGGGAATTTTTCATAGTGTATATTTACCGCGAAATTGGTATACATTTGAACTTTCAAAATTCTTCATGATTGTTCACTACGTGTACGTTCATTTGATAATTCTCAATCATTCATTTTTTTTTGTGAATTCCATTAGTTCTATCACAATACAGATATATCTAGATCATGAATCTTATGAGAGAAACAGCGAATATTTTATATCGCGATGAATGTTTAAGTAACTAACGCAATAAGAACAAGAAAATGTTAAAAAGAATAATATCAATGAGAGACATTTGTGCGAATTTTCATTCTTTCAGAATCCTAATACATGATAGAGGCAACGAGATTTACGAAGATGGACCATTATTATCAACGTTGCCGATCATAGAAGATGATTCCGGAAGAATGAATGAGTTTTAGAATTTTTATATAAAATTGTTGAAAATCCCCAATAAAAATAATAAAAAATTCCCCCCTTTCCCATCCTATTTCCTGATCTCATTGTTATAATATTTTATTGATGTACACAATTTATCATATTGAATAATTGAAATGAAGAAGCAAGCAGATAAGATTAGGAACAATCTCAGGAATTATGGAGACACAAGGTTAGTGAAAATTCGATTACCATCCCCGGTATCCTGATAATCTCACCAGTTGAGAAGAAAAGAATAGAAATTCTCGCGATGATAGAAGAATCCCCCTTGTATCCTATGAATCTTCTCGACGCCCCATCGATTAGTATATAAGCATGCTTTTTTCACATGATAGTTTAATCAATATGTCTCCACAAAGAATTTCTAATTTTTTCCACTAATCGTAATGCGTAATATTATCTATAATATTGATTGGTCAATAATATTTTCTCATATTTTCTTTCGAAACAATGTATTCCTCCACATACATTACAGAAACTCGACTCTCAGCAACTACAATTCTTATATTTTTTGAAATACTACATTAACAACATTGCACACTGACACTACTTCTCAAGATCAAACTGTTAGATTCCTCTGATCTGGACATCGCCCCTTGGCCCGTTTAGGATAACCAATACGAATAAGGTTCACTTGACCATGAGTCTTCCAGTCACTGTGACGTGAAGTTACACCTACACACAAGACATTTCTCAATACTCATATACTATCATTATCATACACTCATCAACATTCATTGAGGACTTAAAAATTCATCTATCATGAGCATTCCAGTTTTCATCTTAAATTCATTATATATACACATTAAGAAGAGTAGAGGAGTGTGAAAAATATTAGAAATTCTTTGAAAAAGCTTCAACAATCAGTATATAAATATTTTTTCATTTCTCTTTATCAAAATCTTCAAAATGTATATCTCTAACTTATAAATATATATGACATATGAAGTGGAACGTTAGTATATATATACATGAAAATTATGTGGATTTCTGAATGTGTAACAAGGTATAATGAAGAATATTTTTGGTTGGGAACATCATCCCAACCAGTCTCCCTGTGTCAATTTACTCCCTCTAACGTAAGTCTCTAATTGCGTTCATTGTCATTCGTCTCTCATACAACAATTTTAACATTTTTATCCATCCAACGTTAATATAATGGATTAAGTAAATTATATCAAAATATTTGAAATTCTTATATCATAATGATATAATCAACTTCTCAGAATCCTTATTTTTTTTGAATGAATTGAATATATTTCTCATAATAATCACCATTCTCATATTTTTAAATGATTCAAAACACAACATGAACAAGATTGCACACTGACACTACTTCTCAAGATCAAACTGTAAGATTCCTCTGGTCTGAACATCGTCCCTTGGCCCGTTTAGGATAACCAATACGAATAAGGTTCATTCGATCATGAGTCTTTCAGTCACTGTGACGTGAAGTTACACGAACACATGATACACTTTTCAATACTTATTTACTATCATCATGATACTCTCATCAACGATTAACAAGGATTAAAAAATTCAAGAATTTACCATCATAATCAGTTAAACTTTCATGAGATGACAAAAGTATAAGAGATGACGAAAAATGACAGAGAAATGACAAAAGTATGAGTGATCCTTTATAGAAACTTTAATATGATCAATTTATAATACAAAGATAATATATGTTTCTTATGAATATATGATAATTGTAGGAAGTCATGAGTATATACATGAAAATCATGTAGAATTTTAAATGTATTGAAAGGTATAATGAAAAATATTTTCGGTTGGGAACATTATCCCAACCAGTCCCCCTGTGTCAATTTACTTCCTTTAATGTGAGTTACTAATAACGTTGATCATCGTTCAATCTTCATACAACAATTTAAGCAATTCCATTTATATAATGTTGTGATGATAGAACAAATAGATTATTTCATAAGTTCTGAAATTCTTATATGAAATGATATATTCAACTTCTCAAAATATTTTGGATATGATTCAAGTATCACTATATTCATAACAAACATGTGAGATCCTAACATACGTTGGAAAATATAATTTGGTTCGGACCATCATCCTCACCAGTTTCCTTGTGTCGATTGACTTTCTGCAATATGAGGTTTCATTTGAGTTTTCCAACTGTCAATTCTTATATAACAATCAGAACAATCAACTTTGAGATAATGAAACAAGTGATTCATTTCAGAAGTTCTAGAATCATTATCTCACAATAATATATTCGATTTCTCAGGATATTTTCAATAGATTCTAAGATGTTGCAAAATGGACGAATACACGACACCTTTTTAACATCATACTTGACATAGGAGATGACGTTGCGGTGACTTGCTTAGGCCATGGCTCAAGAGTGACTCACTCCGCTGAGAGTGACCGACGCAAATGAATCCAATACTGATTCTTCAACAACTCTCATCCTACATTATGAACTATCATGCACAAAATTATCATACGAATTCGCCACAAATACAACATTTACATGCAATACTGATGATAACGTTGCGGTGACTTGCTTAGGCCATGGCTCAAGTGTGACTCACTCCGCTGAGAGCGACCAACGCAATATATCCAATACAGTATCATCAACACACCATAAACAACACGATAATACATTCAAATAACCCTCCACAATATTCAAAATTTACAAGAATATCGAAAAATCCGGTTTGCAATATCTTAAGTCCGAGTCAAATTCGATAGAACTATTTCAAATCTACATCTGAAATTATACATTTTTATATTCACTATTTCACTAGGAATAATTGTTTGTAGAGTAAACGCGAATCATCAAATAGAATTCAGTTATCAATTTTAAAACGACATATGAAAGTTCTCCATAGGACATATTCCAACATATGTTGATCTCCAATCTTGAATCACTTGTCAAAAAATTACAACTGATCACCATTATCTAGCCCCATAGAAGAATAGCTATAGTTTTGATCTTATTAATTCTCAATATCTTGGGAACTCATAACTACCCCGATAACAAATACAAAAACTGAAAACTCATACATCTTCATCCTCATATGGATTATCACATTAAACAACACTCTACACTGACACGACTTCTTAAGATCAAACCGTTAGATTTCCTCTGATCTGAACATCGTCCCTTGGCCCGTGAAGGTAACCAATACGTGTCAGGTTCATGTGATCATGTCTCTCTCGGTCCCTGTAACGTGAAGTTACAACTACTCAGAATACACTCCTCAACACTCATACCACTATTATTATTATCATAATATATATACTCAACACTATATATCAGGGGTGATGAATCATTTTTAATAGTTTTTCATTCTTAATTTCGATATATATTAACTATTACTCAAAATGACGAATATCCTCAGAATTCTTCCGGAGTTATATGATGGCGATACAGTAATAAACACGTAAAATGAGTGTATGTATCACGGGCTGCCTCACATAAAAGAATTCACAAACAAAAGAAACAGAAATAGACGCACACACACACAAACACATATCCATATCCTCGAGTCGGTTCCCACACGCAGTGAAGACGTCAATATATACGATATACAATCTGTTACAGAAGGTGTGTACATAGTGTAACCGGGGGGTAGCAAAAAAATTGTAGACTTCATTCGTGCATTTCAAATCTTTTGTAAACCCTCGTGGTTTTTGTAGTTCTTCAGCAAAGTATGGCATTTGAGTGTGATGCTAGACGTGTAATAATTAGTCATCTTCTGCCGTTTAGTTTCACGTACGCGAGGCTGGACCTCGCGAGGCTGGACCTCGCGACGCGAGGCTGTACCTCGCGCGCGCGAGAATCTCTATTCAGCAGCGTGCAAATTCGCGTACGCGAATATAGGGATCCCTCGCGTGCGCGAGCTATCCGAGACTCGCGTACGCAAATGTAATGACGACTCGCGTACGCGAGGGATCCCTGTATTCGCTTACGCGAATCAGCACGCTGCCGAATAGAGATTCTCGCGCGCGCGAGGTCCAGCCTCGCGTACGTGAAACTAAACGGCAGAAGATGACTAATTATTACACGTCTAGCATTACACTCAAATGCCATACTTTGCTGAAGAACTACAAAAACCACGAGGGTTTACAAAAAATTTGAAATGCACGAATGAAGTTTACAATTTTTTTGCTACCCCCCGGTTACACTATGTACACTCGCCGGACAAAATATCTGTACAAGCCATTTAGTGATTTTCACTTTTTGGGTTGGTATCGCCATGCATTCGTTCCATTTTCCGCGTTCCCTCAGCACGGAATGAGATAGGCCGTGCCAACCCAAAAAGTAGAAATCACTAAATGGCTTGTACAGATATTTTGTCCGGCGAGTGTACACACCTTCTGTAACATATTGTATGTTGGTGCGGTAAGGAGGGTACATAATGTATCTCGTGTACCGGGCTGCCTCACAAAAGAGGATTCTACTCACACTCACAAACACAAGACACAAAAATAGACACACACAAACACAAATCCATATCATCGAGCCAGTGACAACACGCCGTAGAAAGTGGATATATTCATTATATTCGTCTAGTAAGTGTACGTGTACTGGACTGGCTCACAAAAGAGGATTCTACACACATTATCACAAACACAAGACACAAAAATAGACACACACACAAATCCATATCCTTGAGCCGGTGACAACACGCCGTAAAATGTGGATATATTCATTATATTCGTCTAGTAAGTGTACGTGTACTGGACTGGTTCACAGAAGAGGATTCTACACACATTATCACAAACTTAAGACACAAAAATAGACACACACACACACACACCGACCCACCGACCCACCGACCCGTCCACCCATCCACCAGCCCATCAATTAATATATTACAAACAATCTAATAAAACCTAGGGACATTTAAACTCGCCTAGGGACATTTGTCTCGTCAAGTTGGCAGCCCTTATTTGATTCTATGTTGGCAAGCCTGATATAGGGATTCCGTACGGATAAAAGGCGCCTTGTCGGTTAATATTGTTAGTAACTTACACCTCAGCAACGTGAGCGGGAGGCACGAAATGTTACAATTGCGGTGATCATGCCTGCAAAATGTGGCATGAGCACCGTAAGGGTAGCCTGATAAATGTACCGAACTCTCCGGAGCAGGTTTTCCCTCTTCAAGCGTTTTCCCTCGCTCAACGGGCATGATTCCCCGCCAAATGCGGAGGAAATTAGGTTCGGGATGAGTGGCTGGATCTCAAAACTCGCCACGATAAAACACGAAATGTGAAACCCATGATGTAGTGTATTGCGAATAGTTACACGTCAGAGTAAAGATGACACGCAGTGGAAGGAATGCAAGAAAGATCTTCACAGTATATTGATAGCAAATACGCATCGAACCATATATGGTAGTTTGAAGTCTGGTGAAAGGAGCTTGTAACAAGCACGGACTGGTACAGCCAGGTACAGCCAAGTACGAGCTGGTACAGCACAGAGTATAAAAGATGCACCCACTGTATAGCCAATCAGACGGCACACGACCGGCAAGCCATACATACGGCTCCGTGTCCCTTGTATATCAATACTCAATGAAGTAGTTAGACGCCGATCTCATCAAGTGCTTCACACCTTCTCCACAATACCACATTGGCGACGAGGATAAAAGAAGGAATTCGACGAGGATAAGCAGTAAAGACATCCAACGATACACACAGCATATCAAAAGCATCAATCTATCTGACGAAGATAGTGAAGGAGAGATCCGACGAGGATATACAGAAAAATTAAAAGCCATCCGACGAGGATAACACAACAGAGCACAGCTGGAGTGAGGAGAAAGGTCCCCCGCAGCATACAGCCACTGAACGTGAATACAGAGAGAAGCTAGAGAGGAGAAAGATCCCCGCAGCATATACATACAGGTCCCAAATCAACGCATAAGGTGAGCGCCTACAAGCAGCTTGGTCCCCATAAATATACATCAAAACATCGAATCAAGGCAAGAGCGGTAAGAGAGCCAGCCATAAAGTTGGTCGTAATTTAGCACTTATGACTACTGTGGAAATACCTCCAGGTGATCATCCAGACTTTACAGATTCAACGATTCAAACATTTACTAAACAAGAATTGATCGAGTTATTGGCAAAATTTCCGGTAAAACTCCATCTCAATTTGGTCTCATTAGAAATTCTGAGGTCAATAGCAAGAAAAATACGCAGCGTACAGTTCTCAGCAAAAACTAAAGAAGTCAATATTTCTAAAGAAGGATTACGGGTTGTAGTACCAGAAGAAACAGAATCGAGTGGACGAACTGAACAAGCTTTAACACCATTGGCTCAGGCACCCTAACAAAACAGCATATCTGCAGAGACTCAAACGGTACAAGAACAAGTTTCCAGCCAAAATACAGATATGATGGAATCAATGGAATTCCATAGAAACAAGCAATCTTGGGATGACTACATTGAACGCATGGAACTCTATTTTACGGCAAATGAAATTACATCAGATGATAAACAGGTAGCAACCTTGTTAACGAAATGCGGATCAGAAACATACAAGCTGATCAAAGATTTAGTAGCACCGAACCTCCCAAAAACCAAGGAATTTGAGGAGATAAAGCTTTTAATGTCAGCTCATTTATGCCCGAAAAAAAGCAAACGCATGGAACGGAGCAAATTTCGTCAAGCTCATCAAAATGCAGGCGAATCTATAGCAGAGTATATCGCACGGCTGAAAGAATTGGCCATAAACTGCGATTTTACGGACTTGAACGACGCGCTGTGTGACCAACTGGTCACAGGTCTCACGGATCGAGGTACCAGAGTCTCACTATTCAGCGATAAAGATCTCACTCACTCAAAAGCAGTAGAAATTGCTACCACTCGTAAAGCAGCAGCGAGAGATGCAGCAACCACTGAACGACATCGAAGCAACACTTCAATTCAACACGTCGCAGCACATCGATACAACAAGCCAACGAGTAAAGTTACTCAGACAGGTAAAAGCGAATTTAATAATAGATCGCGCACAAAAATTTGTTATTGTTGCGGAACAGGCAATAGCCACTACACAAAAGACTGTCGTTACAGAGACAGAAAATGCACTTTTTGTCATAATCAAGGGCACCTCGAAAAAGCATGTATCAAAAAACATGGAAAGAACAAAATTTTTGGTACGTTCAGTAAAAATCGATTTGAGAATAGAGACAATCGGGATGAACGTAATAAGCAAGTAAAAGTTCTACAAACTGAATCGGGTGATGAAGATACGGTTTCAAACACAGATTTTTTCCAAATATCAGAATGTTCTTGACAAAACATCAAAGCAGAACCATTATATTTTGACTTAACAATAGATAATATTCAAGTCAAAATGGAATTAGACACGGGTACATATGTTTCAGTTGTATCTGAAATCGATAAGAATAACTGAGAGAATGTGATCTTAAACTCAAGAGTTACGGTGGAACACCGCTCCATCCTATTGGAAAACTAGAATCATTAAAAGTAGTATTGAATGGAATGAGTAAGATTTTGGACATCTACGTTATTAAAGGCAAAGGACCAATTTTGTTGGGTAGACAATGGCTAGCAGCTTTTGGACTTTGGCCGTTAAAATTATGGAAGAATACAAATTCCTCGAATATTCTACAAATACAAAGTGAGGACATCAGAAAGCAAATACTTGAAAAATTTCCAATCCTTTTTTCGAACACCCAAGGGTGTTACAAAGGTAGGAACATACATTTGGTCTTTCAAGAAGACGCGAAACCGATACAAATAAAGCCATATCACGCGCCATTCGCTTTAACACAGAAAATCTCCAAAGAGTTAGACAGACTTGTGAAACTAGGCAATCTAGAACCGGTTTCCTGTAGTGAATGGGCAACACCCATAATCCCAGTTCTGAAAAAGAATGGTGAGGTACGCATCTGTGGAAATTTTAAAATGACGGTTAATCCACAATTAATAATCAAAAGACATCCCATCCCTCTGGAAGAGAAAATTTTTCATACGCTACGGATAGGGAATAGATGGTCTCAGATCAACCTGACACACGCATTTATGCAATTTCAACTCGATGACGAATCGAAAGACGCCCTGACGATCATTTCACACGAAGGGTTACACAGATACACACGCTTAGGAGAAGGTATAGCCTCAAATCCCGCGGAAGTACAGGACATTTTAGAAGACGTCCTGAAAGGTATAGATCATACAGAGATCTATATAGATAATATATATTGCACAGGAGAAACAGATTCTGAGCATTTACATATACTGACACAAATTTTTGAACGATTGCAAGACGCAGGCTTACGCGTAAACCTCGGAAAATGTGATTTTTTCGAAGATGGAATTGAAATTCTAGGCTTTGTTATAAACAAAGAAGGGCTAAAGCCAAGTCAATCTAAGGTAGACGCAATTACGAAAGCGCTGACACCAAGAAATTCGAAGGAACTAGAAGCCTTTTTAGGTCTCGTAAACTTTTATGAAAGATTCTTAACAGATAGAGCGAAACACATTTATCCTCTCTATAATCAAATCAAACACAAAAATTGGACTTGGACAAACGAATGTCAGAATGCATTTGATTGGATCAAGAAAGAAATTTCTTCAGATGAAGTTTTAGCAATCTACGATCCAAACGTAAAACTCGTCATGGCATGTGATGCTAGTGACGTCGGGGTTTCAGCAATTTTGTCGCACAGGTACGAAGACGGTTCTGAGAAACCTATAGCATTCGCATCCAAGATACTTCCAAAATCCGAGAAACATAGAGCAATAATCGATAAGGAAGCAGGAGCAATCATTTTCGGTTTCAAAAAATTTCATCAATACGTTTACGGGAATCACATTATTCTGAAAACTGACAATGAAGCTTTGAAATATATTTTTGGCAATAAAGATATGTCGAAAATGCTAAACAGCAGGCTATTACGCTGGGCATATTTTCTATCAAGCTACAGATATACCATCGAAGTAGTAAAATCAAAAGCTAACGGAAACTGCGATGCGCTTTCTAGGTTACCGATCGCAGACACAACGCCGGTATTCGAAACAGAATACACAAACATCAATTTTATACAGAATGAATGCACAATTATTGATTTCCCAAAAGTTGTAAAAGCAACTTCACACGACAAGATATTGAGAAAGGTCATATCATACATACAGACGTCATGGCCCAAAATAGAAACATTGAATGCCATAGAGAAAAGCATTCATCATAGAAGACACGAAGTGAGCTTTGAACAAGGATGTTTGTCTTGGGGTTACAGAATAATAATTCCAGAAACTTTACAGAGAAACATACTCGATGAACTTCATCCTTCACATCTTGGTATAGTAAAGATGAAGCAAATAGCACGCAATTATTTTTGGTGGCCACATATTGATAAAGATATTGAACGAATTGCGAATTCGTGTAGAATCTGCCTATCAACACGAGCAGAACCACGAAAAGTACCACTTACACCGTGGCAATGGCCTAGTCAACCTTGGTCACGTATTCACATTGACTTTATGGGTCCGTTTCACAATTTTATGTTTTTGATCATCGTGGACGCACATTCGAAATGGCCAGGAGTAATTAACATGAAAAAGGACACAACTTCGTACAATCTGATACGAAAGCTAGACGAAATTTTTTCGCGTTATGGTCTCCCTCACCACATAGTGAGCGATAACGGTTCACAACTAACAAGCCACGGATTCGGAAAATATTTGAAGCAATACAAGATAAAACATACATTTTCAGCACCTTATCATCCTGCTACTAACGGAGCATCAGAAAATTTTGTCAAAACGGTCAAACACAAAGTAGACAAAATGATTAAAGAAGGTCATTCACTAGAATTTTCGATAAATAGATTTTTGAGTGATTATAGGAACTCGGAACATTCGACAACAAACAGAACACCAGCAAATCTATTTCTCAAAAGAGATTTGCGCACAAGATTTGATTTATTGCTTCCTAATTCAATTAGCGATGTTGAAAAACACCAATTTGATCAAGCACGACACAAGCAGGGTAACAGACAAATACAATTTGTAGGGAATGAGATTGTTTTTGTGAACGATTATAGAACGCACTCTGAGAATAAGACGCAAGCGAAGATTGTAAGACAACTATCTCCTGTAATGTATGGAATAAAATTCAATGACGGGTATATTACAAAACGACACGCAAATCGAATGGTCAGAACTCAACTAGAACCTACTTTAAGAGGAAGGGAGTTGATATGTGATGATAATTTTGAAAATTCATATGTACACCCAAATGTTTCGAAAAAATGTAAGAACAAATTGTACCCTGGGAATGATCGAAATGTACCGAGACGTTCGTCTCGAATTGCTAAAAAAGCAGCGACCCGATCTCAAAAATAAGAGGAGCGGAGTTGTAGTGTATTGCGAATAGTTACACGTCAAAGTAAAGATGACACGCAGTGAAAGGAATGCAAGAAAGATCTTCACAGTATATTAATAGCTAATACGCATCGAACCATATATGGTAGTTTGAAGTCTGGTGGAAGGAGCTTGTAACAAGCACGGACTGGTACAGCCAGGTACAGCCAAGTACGAGCTGGTACAGCACACAGTATAAAAGATGCACCCACTGTATAGCCAGTCAGACGGCACACGACCGGCAAGCCATACATACGGCTCCGTGTCCCTTGTATATCAATACTTAATAAAGTAGTTAGACGCCGATCTCATCAAGTGCTTCACACCTTCTCCACAATACCACACATGAGATCCGCCCCGGTTGTAATAGTCCATTGGCTGGAGGCGACCGTTGAACAAATGAAAAAGAAAAAAAACTACGTGCTCAATCATCTATATTGAGCTCCGATATTATCAAATCGAGGAGGGAGTATGGAAACCAATTTTCAAACATCTCAGAAGTCTATATAGATGATGGACAGTGGCGTCTCATTATTGCGCCACTTCTGTACGAGCTCGCGTGTCTCAACTCGTGTACCGGATAAGAGAAAAATGAAGAAAATGTGAGAAAACTGAAAAAATACAGAAAAAAGTAACTCTGATATCGACGGTCCCAAGCCCGTATGAGAAAAGAGGTGGGCCGGATATGATGGAAGATTTTCGATAATTTCGGGATTATTGCTGGATTTTCTGCACGGGCTTAGTGGATGGACTTTGAAATGACGTTTGTGAGTGTAAATACAGAGGAATCATCCAAATATCATAGTGTACGTCCTGCCCTATCGTTTTCGTGGAGCATCATGACCTCAGTTAGCCTTAACAGGCCAAGAATGCAATTTTTCCGTTATTTTCGATGAAAATTTCTCTTGGGAAACATCAAGATAACTCGTCTCCAGTTAGTCAAAATCAAACTCACCTCAACTCATTTTGAAGGTCTTAAAGAGAGCTTCAAAATGAGCTAAAGTTTGTTTGAAAAGGTTGAGATGCGTCAGAGTCATCTGCTAAACAAGAAAGAAAGATGTACAAATTATGCAGTTTCCCATTTAAACGCATGTTATTCGAAAAAAACTTCCACGGCTCTTGCTCGGACGGAAAATCTCATTTCCCACCCTCCAGCGAAAAAATGTCCACATCTACTAGTCGAAACCTAATTTTTCCGAACCCAAGCGTATTGATCTAAAGAAAAATTTCATTTTCGGCCCACCCTAATGTACATTCTTGTATCTGTTAGTAGACTTGAATTCACCGAGTTAATATGTACTAGTGGTCTTGTCTTGCTCGCTAACGCTCGCTCGGTTCCATTCTTTTCGGTGCGATTGATTTTCCAGGAGAATATCATGTTTCCTCTTAATCCCAATCCTAGAAGATACTATCGAATAGATTCAAGTGGCTCCCTCAAAGCTTCCATGGAAATCAACTCAACATTCGCGGAATCAGTGAAGTAGGTACTACAACACCCACTGAATTTCGCTCAGAAAGCTACAGGAGTTGGAATAATAATCAAAAATCAATAAAAACTCTGTATTTCCGGATCCCGCATACTGGGTTGCTTACGTGGAAGTGGTAAAATGTGATGGGTGTCTCGAGTGGACGCATGGATTTCGGTGGATGGATGAATGTATGAATGGATGAATAAATTAGGTTTTTCTTCAGCTTGGAGGACTACTTTCGGAGAGTAAAAACACTCTCCCAAGATACTGAAATGTTATATATTTGCGACGTTATTTTGCGGCGAATATATGGATGTATGCTCTGGTCCGATCTGATCCAGTCGAGTACAGTCTGAGAGGTCTAGTACGGTCCCTTTTGGTCTAGTTCGACTTGTTGCGGTCTCATACAGTTTTGAACGGTCTGGAAGGGTTGTTCAAAATTCTCTCTCGGTGGCATCGCAAATTTGGTACTCATCCTGCTCTTTGTATGAGTTATGTGAATATTTTGATTCGTAGAATTGGGTAAGTGGCTTTTGAATTCAATAGTCTTGTTTCATACCGTATCCAACCATACGAATCTGTGCAAGATCACAACAGACCAAATTAGACCGAACAAGACCGTAACAAAACTCTTACCGATCCGGTACTCGACCTAATCAGATCGGACCAAACCACCCATTCATACATTTATCCATCCACCAACCCATGCACGCGTTTACTCATGACACCCATTATGTTTTATCCTTTCTGCGTAAGTGACTCGTTATGCGGGATCCAACTCATAAATTGGATACTCGGAGGCAGGACAAACAGCAGACAACTACTTCACTGAATGTTCGATTGAGTAAGCTCAACTTGGTTCTGTCTGATGCATCACAAGAAGAATTTCGGTAATCATCGTCGAAGGATGTCAAAATTCTCAGATTGGGAGGTGAATGAGGAGGATCAGATGATTCAATATGGGAATTATTCACCACAGTCACACATATTATGCCACTATTGCTCCATTTTATGAGACAGATAACACTTTGAGTGGTGATCTGACAATTCTCTGCCTCAAACTTGTGGCTCCAAAAGTCCACTATCCTGGATCCTTCCCCACTCCAACATGCACAAAAAACGTGATAACAGGCGGTCTCACTGCACCTCACCTATATTAAAAGGCCAGCAGTGACTGCTCATTGGGGAAATTTACCCTTAGTTGGTTCATGGGAAGATCTGGGAATACAGAGTTTCGATTGGCTTCTAATTATCTCAACTCTCAGAAGCTCCTCGTTAGGAGTCAATTGCGTTACTGAGTTGAATTTTCAGCCCATTCCATCAAAAATTGCGTGCTATAGTTTTAGTGGAAGAGATTATTCCTCGCATTCCTTGGACATTGGGGCTTATTGAAATTTTTTATTCGACCTTGGCAATTATCTGGGTGTATTGGTCCATTTGGAATATTTTGAAAAGGCTACGGAAGAAGTTCGAGGCTGGAAGATAGACTCTACAGTACATATAATACAGTAGCAACAGTATTGATTTTTGCATGGAGCAGTTGTGCAATATTCCAATACTCGTGTCACATTACCTGTCGTGGCCACATATGATGTTCCGACGACTTCCCATTAGGGAGATGGCAACGAGGTTTGCCAGAAACAACAGAGAATGGGAACAGAGGAAGTAACTTAGCTACAACATCAAAAATTGGCATCAATGGTTATTCGCAGGTTAGTCGAATGTTTTATAATGAGTGTCATATAAAAACAGTAGTTATCAAAAAATAATGCAAGTGATCAAATCAACAATATTCCCTGACAAGGCGCCTTTCATCTGTACGGAATCCCCAGATCAGACTGGCCAACATAAAATCAAATCAGGGCTGCCAACTTGACGAGACAATTGTCCCTAGGCGAATGTCGAAGTCCCTAGATTTGTTTCGATTGTGTGTATATATTTATTGATGGGCTGATGTATGGGTGGATGGGTCGGTGAGTTCAGTGGGTCGGTGGGTCAGTGGGTTGGTGTGTGTGTATATGTGTGAGAGAAAGAGTTGGTGTGATCCTCTTTTGTGAGGCAGTCCAATACACGTACACTTACTAAACGAATATAATAAATATATTCACATTTTACGGCAAACTGTCACTGGTTCGAGGATATGGATTTGTGTTCGTGCGTGTGTATCTATTTTTGTGCCTTGTATTTGTGGGAATGTGTGGAATTCTTTTTCGTGAGGCAGCCCACTACACATACACTCATTTGACGTGCTCATTACTGTATTATCATCATATAACTTCGTTAGAATTGTGGAGATATTTTTCCCCTCAAATAATATATAATATATTTAAATTCGAAAATGAAATACTATTGGAAATGATCTATCATTTCTTCTCATCGGCATCAGATTTCAAAAAAATACTCTCAATACTTTCTAGATCCAAGGGTATTCTGAAGTATCTATGACTTGTCATACCTTGTGGTGAAAAAAATCGACTCAATACTCGTCCACGCCATTGGCAGAATCTTCTTCTTTTGGGATAATAAATATTAAATGAGAGACCTTTACAAGGAAGTTTTTCCACAATCTCCAGGACCATCAATGAAACTGACTAGACTTTCATTACTTCTTAAGTTACTATGGATGGACTATTGATTCTCCACTCCTTTAAATCAATAATCAGGAGTAGCGGGGGTTGGCGAGCGGAGCGAGCAGGGGGGCTTGCCCCCCCTAGTATATATATATATAATGCTGAGTATATATTATAGTGGTGGTATGAGTTTTGAGGAGTGTATTTTGAGTAGTAGTAACTTCGCGAAACAAGGAGCGAGAGAGACATGATCAGATGAACCTGACACGTATTGGTTACCTTCACGGGCCAAGAGACGATGGTCAGATCAGAGGGAATCTAACGGTTTGATCTTGAGAAGTCGTGTCAGTGTAGAAACTTGTTCAATGTGATATTCATATCAGGATGAAGCTGTATGAGTTTCCAGTTTTAGGAATTGTCATCGGGGAAGGTATGAGTTGTCAAGATATTGAGAGCCAATGAGATTGAAACTATAGCTATTTTCCTATGGAAGGAGATGATGGTAATCAGTTGAGATTTCTCAACAAGTATTCAAGATTTAGAGATCACTAAATGATGGAATATGTCCAATTCAGAATTTTCATACCGTCAAATTGGGTAATTTTGGTACGTTTTCAGTGCTTTTCATTTTGTTTGGCTCCGCATTCCAAAATACATTGACAAAATCCAAATTAATCAGTATAAATCGAAAGCTTACAGTCTCAGCTTTCGATTGATGGGCTACAAAGTTCAATTTGATGCGTCTGAACTGGAGCTATTAGCAGTTTTGTAAGTGTACCAAAGTTAGACCACGATGGGGCAACTTTGGTACACTTACAGAATATCTCAATTTTGCCCACCACCATACGAGAGAATCAATTTTAATCGTTCAGACGTCTCATTCTAAGCCTTTTGAAACATTTTAAAACCTCGTAGACCATTACTCGACTCAAAGTGAGATGAAAAGAAGCTGTCATAGGAAGTTGTGCTGGAGTTACCCTATCCTCATGCTTCTTACGGAGAGTGGGGTAACTTTGGTACACTTTTTCATGGGTTTTTTCCCTGTTTTTCATTCATTAGAATTCGCAATGCTATAAATACCCCAATGTAACGATGGTTTCTTCAATATGGTGATATATGTGATGGAAATGTAGCACTATACACCCGTAGTTCGTTCCGGAACACTTTTTGCCAGGTACACTAACTGGACCACTCGAGTATCAGTGCTAAATCTCTCTTTTTAGAAAAAGCTTCGATAAACGACTACAATTATTCACACGGGATCTACGGTGGCTCAACACATCGTTTATGTGTGTGCGAAGAAGGGAGGATAGGTTTCAGAGCGATAGAATCATTCACCTTGCCGAACGCAGCTCTGAATGTCATTTTTCAGGGGTGTACCAAAGTTGCACCCACTGTACCACAGTTACCCAATTTGACGGTATGTTGTTTTGAAATTAATAACTGAATTCTATTCGATAATTCGCGTTCACTTCACGAAATATTATTTCTAGTGAAACAGTGAGTATATGCGATTTACATGCGTGATTTCAGATGAAGATTTGGAATAGTTCTATCGAATTTGACTAAAACTTCAGATGCTGCAAACCGGATTTTTGTATATTCCTGTAGATTTTGGATATTGTGGAGAGTTATTTGAATGTATTATTGTATTGACTGGTTGGGATGATATTCCCAACCAAAAATATTTTTTATTATACCTCTCAACACATTCAGGATCTCACATAATTTTCATATATATACTTACAGCCTACTACATATATCATATATTTATGAGATGTGACGGTTGAGTACATACCGTCTCCTCTCTCCTGGACCAATTATTACTTGAATATAATTTATTGTTACAGCTAGGGTAACTAACAAGGAGAGGACTTTTCAAGGTAAGAGAGAGAGAGAGAGAGATGGCACACCAAAAAGCGAGATAGAGTCGCGCGGGCCGTAGCTTGTAGCAGACGCTACTAAGCTATTCTTCCCCGCGCTTCCTTCCTTCGCGTCCCACGAAGCTGCCACTGCGCTGCCGTGCCAGCCGGCAGACTACCGTCGTCATGAGTAGTGAGAGCACGTGTCGGAGCTCGCTCCATTTTTCGTGCTCCCTTTTCCTCTTCCACGCATAACCTCGTCGCCGTTCTACTAGTCTCGGTGCGCGCGTGATAACCTGGTGCAGCGGTCCCATGACAGGCCCTGCAGACCTACGGCACATTCAACGAGCTCGGACTTCGAGGGCATCCTGACCGTGCCCGGTCAAGCTGCGAGTAGCCGTCGGCCAAGCGTGGCCCATATATACTTCTGTCCTCGTGGACACCTCCGTCGTCGCCAAGTCGACCATTCTGTGAATGCCAGATCGATCTCCTCTCTCTCTCTCTTTCTCTCTCTCTCTTTTATTTTTAAGGTGGTTGTAGGGCGAATACGCTGCGACGTACGAAGGAGAGGCACCGGTCAGCCAAACACGGCTGGCCAGCACCTCCTCAACAGTCCCGGGCTGGAATCCGCATCGATACGGCCATCCGAACCGGATAAACCCTCTCTTCCTTCTCCGTTGGCGCCGGCCATTGGACAAGGGAGAGATCCACCAACTTACCAATCCGGCCCCGGCATCGCGTGAGCATTACGTCAGGGCCGGCGGCGTCTCGCGCTCAGGATCGAGCGTCTCTCTTCTCACGACTCGCAGGTGTTGTTTCCCTTTCTTCGATCTTCTTCCATCTCTTCATTCTTCATTCTTCTTTCTTCGATCTTCTCTCTTCTTCCTTCTCTCTTCAGTCCATCATGTTCCTCCTGGAACCATTTGGACCTCTTCTGTTCACTCTCTCTCTTTCTCTCTGTGGCCTACAGTGAATATCATTCCTCCCTCGTGCCTTCCTTGTTACATGCTCGAGTTCAAATGCGTCTCAAGGTCATTCGACCATTTGTAAATATCTTTGTAAATATTCATCCTCTTCTCATTACTTCATTGAAGCCTCGATACTAAAATTAACTTCATGTTTTGGTCATTGGACCTTTCCCTTATGCATAAGTACAAAATAAGAACCCACGAAATATGAACCGGCTATGCCTGGATATGACGGAATAAATTCCCTCATATGGCGCCCAACTCGGTTCTGTTTTTTTATGTAATTAGAATGAAGTGCACGCAAATTCGAGCACGTAATAGTGTGTATTGTAGTGCGTGCATAAACGTTGGTGTGAGAGTGCTGATTATGGAAAATCCGAAAGCGGGTTGGATTTTTATTATCCAACGTTCGTAAACGTTTGGTCGAATGGCCATTTCGCTTGTAATTTTTAGAGCAATAGGACGCTCATCGGGTTTCGCGACTCTCCGGTGCCTCGACAGGAGAGGCGCGCAAACGGCTCGCGCCCTAATGCCATATATGGACATCATAAACATCGCGCGATCACCGTCCGTCGCTTGCTTGCAAATCGAGTCAAAATTTTTTCTGCTCGTCCGTGCGTGTGTGCGAGAAAGATAGCTGTACGAATATTCTCGATCGTAATATTTCGTGCGTGCGATATAGTTTTTTCGAATATATTTCGATCCGACACTTGGTATGCAACAAGTGTATGTGTGTGTAACGCGCGCTCTGAAAAGTGTGCAGCAAAGCGAGCGAAAACCAGCGATGTATATCCCTCAGCTGGCACACCTCTGCCAAATTACATAGCTGGTCATCCTGGGTCGATTTGACTCACGCCCTTAAATTGATGCTGTAGCTTTTATATTGAATCTTCTGACTTGAAAATTTTTTTGTAGCTTTTTTGATATGTTTTCGATGGGCCAATGTGATCAGATAATCTCCAAGGTCAGATAAAAAATCCCAAAAAATACAAATGTCTAAAAAAATGCAAAAAATCACCTTTTTCACTAAAAAATTCTAGAAGACGCAATTTTCATCCGATTGAGCTGAAAATTCAAGTGAGTTATCTCGAGATGAGGTCGATTCAAAAAAGAATAGCCCGAGAGTGGATCCTGAAAAAAAGGTATTTTTTCTGACATATTTCGACGCATGAATTGAGATTTTTTATTCTCACCTAATAGGCTGGAATGAAGATATACATTGAAAGATCGACCACTGGACCATTCTTTCTCATACCTACTTGATCTTGAGATAACTCAGTTAAATTTTCAGCTCATTCCATTGAAAATTGCGTCCTCTAGAATATTTTCAGTGGAAGGCCTTTTGTTTGCAATTTTTGCAATAATTTGTTATAAGAAAAAATTTATTCTCCGCACTTCGTCGTTCTTCTCGTACATGGCTATCGAGTATACGATATTGAGCTGTATGGACGTGAAGTCGGATGAGAAAACAACGTACGTAACCAAAAACTATATGTAGTTAATTCTGATCCATGAAACAAACTCGAGTGAAAAATACACGACGCGCGCATAGCTGGCACACCTGGGTACTTTAGACCCAGCCTCAACTTTGCTTGGCTGTGGTGGAAAGATGCGTGTGCCAGACCTGTTGCTATATGAACGGTCGGTAAGTTGCACATCTTGACTACCAACAAATGTCACCCTGAGCCCGGGAAACTTCGAATTACGAGCGTAGCGATCTCAGGAGAAAGGCCTTGGGTCGAAACGACCCACGTGTGCCAACCGAGGGATATAGATATATACCGAAATAGTGCGATACGTATTCAACCGTGCGGCATTCTACTGCGTCGCAAAAATTTTTGAAAATTCCATGCGTTTGATTAGAAAATTAGAAAACGATTGTGGTTTTATGTGACCCTAATATTAGTTGTATATTAACAACTTTGATAATTTTTGATGCGATTTGAGTCACTTCTTACGGTTCTTGACCGTTCTTTTCCTATTTTTTTTGGAAATTCTGAGAATTTTTCGTTGAGCTTACCTAAAATATTCAAGACTCTAGCACACTTGTGCAATGCCAATACGATTGTTGTCAACAATTTTATGGTCAAATTTCAATTGTATGATGAATATTAAGTTGATTTCAGTAGACCAAGTTCAGAACAACTATATTTCGGGTTCATCGGCCAACCTCGTTTTGGACCTCTATATAGATATAATTTGATGTTTCTTGGGATGAACATACATCCAGGGTGTCCCAAAAGTCAGTTCCCCCCCCCTTAAAAACTCGAAATTGGCTCCGGAGATTAGAAAAACCCCGAAACACGTGTCTCCTGAAATCGAGGGGGAAGCTCGAATATGGTCCTAGATTTGACCTTGAATGTGACCTTGATGGTTTTTTGGAGGTTAGAACGGTTTTAATAAAAGGGAACCCCTATTTTTGACTCCGGATTTTGAAAGAACACAAAATTTTACGTCCAAATATGACTTATTGCCGATGTTTCAGATGACCTTTAGGGGTCATTTTGGGGCCAAAAGTATCTGGAGGGTGGATTAACGTACCACACCTAGTGCGATAGTCTTGTTTTGAAAGGTACCTCTCAGAGAAGTTCCTCAGTCTCATACTGACCCTTGACCTGTAACCTTGATTATGACCTTGACTCACGAAATTCGGAATTGGCTCCGGGGATCGAAAAAACCCGAAACACGTGTCTCCTAGAATCGAGGGGAAAATTTTGTGCTCTTTCAGAATCCGGAGTCACAAGTAGAGGTTTCCATTTGAAAGAACCGTTCTAACCTCAAAAAACCATCAAGGTCACATTTAAGGTCAAATCTGAGACCATATTCGAGCTTCCCCCTCAATTTTAGGAGACACGTTTCCGGGGTTTTTCGATCCCCGGAGCCGATTCCCAATTTTGTGAGTCAAGGTCATAATCAAGGTCACAGGTCAAGGGTCAGAATGAGGCTGAGAAACTTCTCTGAGAGGCACCTCTCAAAACGAGACTATCGCACTAGGTTTGGTACGTTAATCCACCCTCCAGTTACTTTTGGCCCCAAAATGACCCCTAAAGGTCATCTGAAACGTCGGCAATAAGTCATATTAGGACGTAAAATTTTGTGCTCTTTTAGAATCCGGAATCAAAAATAGGGGTTCCCTTTGAAAAAACCGTTCTAACCTCCAAAAAACCATCAAGGTCCCATTCAAGGTCAAATCTGAGACCATATCCGAGCTTCCCCCTCGATGTTAGGAGTCACGTGTTTCGGGGTTTTTCGATCCCCGGAGCCAATTTCGAGTTTTTACGGGGGGGGGGGGACTGACTTTTGAAACACTCTGTATAATAATAACCTCAAGCAACCGATATAAATATAGTAATGTTTACGGAAATTCGTAATTGAATTACGGTCGATGTGCGCACAATGAGTGTTGCGTTTCTTCGTTCATCTAACAATTTTTCAAGCTGAAATTGAGTCTCTTGAATGGCCTTGGATCGTTCCTTTTGCATCGTTCTGTGTAGAATCCCGAAAATTTCTACAATTCACAGTAAAATGGCTATGACTCAAGCACGCTCGTGCATTGCAATTTGAAGTTGTTGATAACAATATTTATCAACAGATTCCTGATTTTCGTCAAAAATAGGTCAAATTCATCTGACCAATCATAAAATGAATGAATTATGGTGCCATCGACCAAATCTGTTTTTGATCTGTATATTCAATTATAACTTGACTTTTCTGAGAATATACATAGATATACTGAGATTCCCATGTTATATGTATAAATATAGTGATGACTACATATAATCGAGCGATGCGCTATCGAATCGGCGAAATAGGACGAAGTCCAAATGAAGTGTTGATCTGAGTGCGTGCGCTGATGCTGAAAATTGTCATTGTCAATTATCCGAACAATTTGCGACTCAAGTCGAATCTTCTCCGCAAATGACATCCGATGTTGGAGTACATGAAAGCAATCTGAAGTAGAATCGAAAATTATTTCTGGATATTTTTAGGAATACCCGGTTTTGACTTTTTTGAGATTTCAACAAAAATTTGATTGCGATGGCTGCAAATACTGTTAGGGGCTCACGACTGCGTATCATTCAACATTATTTTATAATTTTGCAACCAATTCAATAACGATTTGTGGATCAAACAAATTCCGAGAAATTCATTTTTTGACGTTTTTCAAGTCTTTGGATGTAATTAATTAATTTTGGTACATGTTGACTTTACTGTCAATAACTCTCGAGAAATGTTGACATACCTTAGATACATCATGAGAACACTGTACGTGCATCTATACGCACAATGGGGCAGACAAAACCTTGTGAAGTGTATCCAAGAATGTGGCGCAACCCCTGTAGCACTGATTGTAAATTCCATGTGCTCAAAAAATTTGAAAAATTCGCCCGAAGGCTCTCAGCCTACTCTTGGACATAGTTTTCGTTTCTTCTTTATGAATTGATACTATTAATCCTATTCATGTACGTGAAAATTATTGCAATTTGAGTCACTTGGTTGTATTTTGACCGTTAATTCTTGAGTTTTGCATGAAATTTTTCAAAATTTTGCGTTGAATACAGGAAACTTTTGAGGACCCGAGCACTTCGGTGCATGGCGAAATAAGATTGTATATGACATTTTTGTCGACTTTTCTTTAACTTTTGTTGAAATATTGGTCATTTTATTTGATCATTTTTGAAACCTATCAATCATTGAATCATTGACCACTCATGATTTGTAATGAATGGATGCGGTTTTATTTAGGGAATGCTGAATGTATATAGCTAATAGTGACCAATAATGACGGTAAAATCAATTTTTCTGATATTTAATGAATATTCTATTCTTTCCGTTTAGTCACCTATATGACAAGATATAACTGCGAGATTCTGCGAATGCCACTCGAATGTTCAAGACATAGAATAATGTGCCCGTAGATGAAGTTGCATGCTTTTTCCACGAAGCTGCACGAGAATCAATCGACGGAAACTACAGCAACAATGAAGATACTTGTGGCACAAGGCACCAGAGGCTTATGTTCGTCGTCATTACAAGCGAACGCCCAAATAATTTGCCGATGTCAAACTCAAGTCTGAACTGGTCGTAAAAAGTGACCATAATAAGGACGAAAATCAGGTCCAGTTGAGAAGTAAAACTTGCTAAAAATGCTCTCGGACAGAGTGTCGAAAAATTACTGTCCTAAATTCTCAGAGAGTCGAAAACTCAATAAGATCTTCGAATTCTCCATGGAAAATACAACCCTTGGCAACAGAGCGGTCAATGACCACAGACAAAACCATGTTTCAAGAAACCTGCCATGTCGTTTTCTCATTATGACATTGCAAATTCAATCAGTGATCAATCTCATTGGAGGCTCGACACTGAGTTAGAAAATATTCGCTTATGGGTTTTGAATAATATTGATATTCCTAGAACAGTTGTTGGACCAATCAACCCACAATTAATTGCTACAATCATATTTCACGTAACCTTGTGATGCAATCCTTGTTCCTGTAGGAAGTACAATGACGGTGAAGGGCGAGAAGGGCCCGTCAGACCCTTTCACTATTCAATTCTTGACACAGGAAGATTTAATTACTGCAAAACTCGCATTTGTTGGCGTTCAAGATTTCAACGATGAGCAGTGGGAATTGTTGAATATTACATCAGCCCACAATATACGCTATATGGTCCAAATATCAACCGCACAGACTGGACTGAATACGAGATCATTGTCGAATCTACTCGACCGATCGATGAGGAATACCCCGTATCCAAGCGGATCGAGGACAAAAGAAAAAATGAAGTCCGGCCAGTGCTCAAAATTTACATATCTTTCACCGCAATTACATGCAATCTTAAACATTTTTGAAATGCTTGAAAATTACTTTGGAAGCGCATAGTGAGTAGCGCATTCAATAAAATTTCGATTTGTTTCGAGACATTACGCCAAATCATGACTTTCAGTCAAATTCTGATTTTTACAGGCGAAATCACTACTTGTGTGTATCGATGGATGTCTAAACTGCTCAATCTTGTACTAATTCTTCATTGCCAGGCATGACTTTTGTTCAATTTGGCCTATTTGGGCATGAAATATTGTACGAGCAATCATGGCTCTGTCAAAATAATAATCACTTTGATTTGGCTCTCTCTCAATTGGAACAACAAATCAATAATTTCCATCACGTGAGGGCAGAGATTTGTCTTGACATCCCAAGGAAAGGTACGTCTCCTGAGTCCTTCACGAATCCTCTGAATGTCATCGATTTCCATGGCTCTTCTCGTGTGATATGTATTTTTCAACATCCGCTCATCTCGATCATATTTACGACCATTCGGTCTCCATCGGACAATCGCAGTCAGAATTTCAGAGTCTGATAAGCTGCGCTAGCTTGTTAGACTCTAAAATATCCTACACGCGCTGTGTTGTAGTGCAAACTTGTCAGCCTAATTGTAGAATTCTCTGAATCTGGAATTGCATCGAGACGAGGAATGGGCCTGATCAACCCTATTCTTGTCAATTTCGCCCCCCAGGTACAATATAGTGAGAAATTTTGTGGGCAATATCTCGATACTGACTTGCACAGTCCAAATTTTAAAGGTCATTGAAACCATAATGAGACATTTGATGGTCGTAGGATCGATTGCAAATCCTAGTCTGAGTATGAGGTCGAGTCTGAGCTATCTCGACCGGCCAATAAAGCATTTTGCCTCGTTTCTACCAAGATCGAGGCCGAACTTCATGCTCATGATGAAGGGATGCGAATAGATAATCATACATATTTTCTCCTTTCCACCCATGCACAAGCGTTGCGCGAATACCAAAGTACCATTCTCAAGTACAATCCCCAATTCAACATTGATCAAGCCTCGGAACGCACTATCGTCTGACGAAGCACATTTTTTGCCTAGATGCATCATGTTGCAGGTTTCAGTGTGCGGTAGCCTTGCAATGATCGTTAAATTTTCTGGTCCTCAAGATCTGACCTAACATCTCAATTTGTTAGCTCGCCGCACAGGACCATTCTATTCACGTGGCTAGAGCAATCTAACCTCTATTTTGACGAGCTATTCCCGACATTATCTAGTCGTGATATTGGACTCAAATTTCATACAACCCATGACCTCCGATCAGCAGATCAATTATTCTCAATCAATCCAAGGTCTATGAAGCCAATACAACCACATAGTGTCGTTACGACAAATTTAGACCAAAAGACTTGCCTGGGAGGAGGCAAAGCGACATCATGAGCGCAGGAGCAGCCTTGTGCCCGTAGCAAACATATACGTACTACTGACTGCAGCTGAAGATAAACATCGTTCCGGTGAAAAATTCGTCGAAGGAGAGAAAAATTGACCCCATCGAACCAAATGAACGTTCCAGTGTGTGAACATGGTATACAACAGACAATTTCCTCTCCAATGAGCCTAATTATTTAAGATGACCAATGACCATTCGAATTTATCGTGTTCTCGAGAAGAGATCAATAACAAAGTCAATCGACCATGATGAAATTCTTCAATTTTTGTACAATATTACAATATGCTTTGAGCTTGTTGTAAACTGATCTTTGTATAGCTAAATACGAAATTCATTCGTTTTGATTAGTATGATCAATGAGTAGTTTATTACCATTTATTAGGTATAAAAAATGAAATTCTTCCCAAGTTTTTCGATACTTGTTTAGTTCCTTAATATGGTCCTGCATTCTCGTTGTACTTCCAAACTTGGATTTCTCGAATTGGAAGGAGGCCCGTTGACCAATTTTACGTAGTAGTAAGTACAAAGGTCTACGACCGATTTTTCCTAAATAGTTCTTCGATACGTTTGATTAGTCATCAGATCGATCTTTCAGTGAAATTATCATTATGTGACAAACTCCTTGGAATTTTAGATTAGGAAAAATAAGGTCAATGACGAGAATCTAGAAAATTTAAAAGTTTACCGAAGAGTGTTACGTTAATTTTCCAACATTCATGGAAGAAAGCTTGCCCGTCATTTGACAAATTTCCATTCATTTTCATTTTGTGTGCCAATGTACCAAATTTTCGATGAACAAGCCAAGTTCGAATGTAAGGTCTACGACCGAATAATCATGTGACAAAATAGTCAATCAATTATGATTTTATATTTAATTTGTGCGCTATTTGTATGAAAAGTATGGATTGAGCGAAATATGGTATGATCTGGATGCACAAGGCGTGAATACGAGACAAAAGTCCGAAGTATGATCAGTATACTGTATGCAATGTATGATCAGAGTGCTGTATGCAATAAATGATCAGTGTACTGTATGCAAAGTATGGTCTAATAAAGACGGTTAATTCAAGAGAACTAGTGGTTCAGTCAACCCAAGTGATTTCTCTGTGGCACATTAGTGCAGAACAGTGCAGTGAAGAGACGCTCTCCAGTGATCTGTGATCCGGAATTCGTACGAAGAGTTGCGTGATAGAGTGGATTTTATGTTCGTATGAATAAATCCCCAACCGTTTTTTTTAAGAAATCGTTTCTACTCTTGATATCGAATCCCTTTCAGTTTACAGGAAGGTTAAAGACATGTTGACCAAAATCAACTTTTTATTTTTATGACCGCATTGGTCCATCTCCTAAATTGGTCCAGACTGAGAGAGGGTAGTTCTCGAGCTGGTACGTCAGCCGGCTACCCAGCGTCTGGGGGAGGGGTGTGATGGTTGAGTTCATACCGTCTCCTCTCTCCTGGACCAATTATTACTTGAATATAATTTATTGTTACAGCTAGGGTAACTAACAAGGAGAGGACTTTTCAAGGTAAGAGAGAGAGAGAGATGACACACCAATAAGCGAGATAGAGTTGCGCGGGCCGTAGCTTGTAGCAGACGCTACTAAGCTCTTCTTCACCGCGCTTCCTTCCTTCGCGTCCCACCAAGTTATCACTGCGCTGCCGTTCCAGCCGGCAGACTACCGTCGTCATGAGTAGTGAGAGCACGTGTCGGAGCTCGCTCCGTTTCTCGTGCTCCCTTTTCCTCTTCCGCGCGTGACCTCGTCGCCGTTCTACCAGTCTCGGTGCGCGCGTGATAACTTGGTGCAGCGGTCCTATGACAGGCCCCGCAGACCTACGGCACATTTAACGAGCTCGGACTTCGAGGGCATCCTGACCGTGCCCGGTCAAGCTGCGAGTAGCCGTCGGCCAAGCGTGGCCCATATATACTTCTGTCTTCGTGGACATCTCTGTCGTCGCCAAGTCGACCATTCTGTAAGTGCCAGATCGATCTTCTCTCTCTCTGTGGCCTACAGTGAATATGATTTCTTCCTCGTGCCCTCCTTGTTACGTGCTCGAGCTCAAATCCGTCTCAAGGTCATTTGACCATTTGTAAATATCTTTGTAAATATTCATTATCTTTTCATTATTAAAGCCTCGGTACTCAAATTAACTTCACTGAGGAGAAGATAAAACAGAAAGAGCTGGAGACCCGGGCAGTTTCTGCTTGAGAGCCAAGCAAAATCTGCTTGGCTTGTCGGGTAGAAGTCAGCTGCGGTATACGTCCTGTGCAAATCATAAGATTGCTGTGGAACGATTCGATGAAATGATCTGAAATTTTTTGTACACATAGTCGGAAAGCTTTGCTCCCGTGCTGTGGAAGATTTGTGCCGAGAAATACTTCCATAAAAATTAGAAAAACAATGAGATTTCTCATCATTTTCAGGTGTTTTCCGCCATGCTCGGTCGTGGGAGGCATTATTTTCGACATACGAGGAAGTTTTTCAGTTTTCAACCATGACAAAACTCAAAGCGAGAAAGTTGTTCAGAATTGTGTAAATAGTGTTGACCACTGATGTTTGGATTGAATAGTGCAAATGAAAAAGAGTTTCAGTAGTTTTCGTACACGGCTCGCGGCGGCTGCCGAGTGCGAAATCAAGACGCCTCCCTAAACAATCTCAAAGAAATTCCCACAACTTTTTCTCTATTGCATCATTTCATCTAAATCTTGGAGACTAACATTATTTACACAATTCTGAACAACTTTCTCGCTTTGAAGTTTGTCATAGTTGAAAACTGAAAAAGTTCCTCGCATGTCGAAAATCATGCCTCCCGCTATCGATCATGGCGAGAAACACACGAAAATGATGAGGAATCTTATGATTTTTCTAACTTTTCTGGAACCATTTTCTGGCACAAATCTTTCACAGTGCGAAAGCAAAGCTTTCCAACTATGTGTATTCGAAATTCCAGGTCATTCCATCCAGTCGTTTCACAGCAATCGTATGATTTACACAGGGCGTGTACCGCGGTTGACGTCTACCTGACAAGCCAAGCAGATTCTGCTTGGCTCATCCAGCTCTTTCTGTTTTGTTTTTCTTTCAGTGTTCATGCTTCGGTCATTTGACCTTTCCCTTATACATAAGTACAGAATAAGAACCCACAAAATATTGAAGCAGACTATGTCTGAATATGACGGAATGAATTCCCTCATAGAGATAGATATATTCATCTCGAATATTTTCATGAAGAAAAATGTAAATGCTTATGAGTCATTCTGGAGCAAGCTGGACAAAACCGTCACCAGGGGGGTCTGGGAAAAATCCGCGAAATTTTTTTTCCATTAGTACTATGTTAAAATAGTACGAGAAAATTTTTTTCAGATTTTTTCGGCCCCCCCTGTGGGACCCAGGGCCCATGAAAGGGCCATTTTAGGCCTTTTTTTAGCCTATCCTAGAAAAATCATAGTTCCAACGCAATTCAATACTTTTCAACGTACCTAGGCGCATTTTCCTCGTCAAGACTAGTACTTTTGAAAAAGAAATTGTACAAGGCCACTTAGTGAGCCTGACGACTCCTGCAAGCTAATTATTGAGAGCAAATTTCAGCGGTTTTTGGGCCTGCTTCAAAGCGATCTAGCTCATACTAGACATGTGATAATCGTCTTCTGGAGGTGGTCATTTTGAAGGTCTTGAAAAAACCTACAATTTGACCACCTGCAAAAGTCGATTATCATACTTTTTATAGGAGCTATAGCCGATACAAGTTGAGCTATTTACGAAAAAGTCGAAAATTCAGGACTCGATTCCAGAAATATATCTCAATTTTTTCCCACCAAACTTGGGCGAAAATGTTCTTTGAGACATCTACTTTCAGTGAAGAAATTTGGCGGAGGTTATTTTTTTTTATAGTTTTTGCCGAGCGTTACAAAATGCCGCATTTCGTGGTTTTAGCAAAAACGGCATCTTAAACCACGGTCACATATGCTTCCGTCTGGACTGATGTGCACCGATCTGTGTGAAAGTACTTCCCAAAGTACCCCCAAGTACGTGTCAGAAGTTGCGGGGACGAGCCTCCAGCCAGGAGCGAGCTGTAGGTTCTATTTACCGTGTCAAAAATAGGCGTTATTTAGGCTATTCGAGCGTAAGCGACCGAGAGCATGATTTTACTTGTTCTGGCTTACAAATGAGATAATGAGCTAGAGTGAGGATCCAAACATACTCTTCCGACTCTAAATGACCATCTGAACACAATTCCGAGGTCAGTTTGGCTCTAGAACGTCGTCTACTGCCTCAACGGTGTCAGAACCCGTCGACAGAATCTAAGTTCTTAAGGGGTAGAGGGGCGACTATTTAGAGCAAAACTGACCTCGGAATTGTGTTCAGATGGTCATTTTGAGTCGGAAAAGTATGTTTGGATCTTCATTCTAGCCCATTATCTCATTTGTAAGCCAGAACAAGTAAAATCATGGTCTCGGTCGCTTACGCTCGAATAGCCTAAATAATGCATATTTTTGACACGGTAAATAGAACCTACAGCTCGCTCCTGGCTGGAGGCTCGTCCCCGCAACTTCTGACACGTACTTGGGGGTACTTTGGGAAGTACTTTCACACAGATTGGTGCACATCAGTCCAGACGGGAGCATATGTGACCGTGGTTTAAGATGCCGTTTTTGCTAAAACCACGAAATGCGGCATTTTGTAACGCTCGGCAAAAAAAAATAAAAAAAAAATAACCTCCGCCAAATTTCTTCACTGAAAGTAGATGTCTCAAAGAACATTTTCGCCCAAGTTTGGTGGAAAAAAATTGAGATATATTTTTGGAATCGAGTCCTTAATTTTCGACTTTTTCGTACATAGCTCAATTCGTATCGGGTATAGCTCCTATAAAAAGTACGATAATCGACTTCTGCAGGTGGTCAAATTGTAGGTTTTTTCAAGACCTTCAAAATGACTACCAGCAGAAGTCGATTATCACATGTCTAGTAGGAGCTAGATCGCTTTGAAGCAGGCCCAAAAATCGCTAAAATTTGCTCTCAATAATTAGCTTGCAGAAGTCGTCAGGCTCACTAAGTGGCCTTGGACAATTTTTTTTTTCAAAAGTACTAGTCTTGACGAGGAAATGCGCCTAAGTCCGTTGAAAAATATTGAATTGCGTTGGAACTATGATTTTTCTAGAATAGACTAAAAAAGAGCCTAAAATGGCCCTTTCATGGGCCCTAGGGCCCACAGGAGGGCCGAAAAATCTGAAAAAAATGTTGTCGTACTATTTCAACATAGTACTGATCGAAAAAGAATTTTGCGGATTTTTCCCAGACCCCCCTGGTGACGGTTTTGTCCAGCTAGCTCCAGAATGACTCTTATACATTAATTGTTGGAGCTTTTCCAAAGAATTCCTAATACGTTTCACATCTCTCCATTGTTTCTTATTGTCCATTTTGAATATGAATTGAGAGCTGAAATGATCATGATGGATGAATTTTCAAATCCCCGTTACATGTTGATAAGTGTATCATGATAATAGTATAAGTGTTGAGGGATGTATTTTGGGTAGGTGTAACTTCACGTCATAGTGACTGAGAGACTCATGGTCAAATGAACCTTATTCTTATTGGTTATCCTAAACTTGCCAAGGGACGATGTTCAGAGTGTTAGTGTGAAGTGTGGTCAATGTGGTATTGCGAGTCATTTGAAAATATATGGATAGTGGTTGCTGAGTGGCAAATTTTTGTAATGTAATGTTGAAGGATACATTGTTTGGGGACAAGAAATAAATGAATTTCACTTGATTCGATCAATATTATGGATAATATTACTTAATTTTGGTTACTGAAAGAAATCAGAAACTCTTTCTGCATACAATTGACAATTTGACTTATATCAATAGTATATATGGTTGAGGACCCTCATATAGAAATATCTCCTAGAAGATCAAAGCCTGATTCTGATCTTCAAAAATGGGTACTATTAGGGAGTGTATAAAACATGAGAAATACATTTTGGATATTACGAGTTAATATATGATGGATATATTGTGAATGAAACATGCTCATGTACTAGTTGATGGGACATCAAGAGGATTCATCAGGTATAGAGGGGATTCTTTCGTCATCACAAGAATTTTAGTTTCTTGCTTCTCAATTTGAGCGATTCCAGGGATTCTGATGATGGTATCAAAATTTCCACTGACCTTATGTTTCCATGATTGCTGAAATAGTTTCTCATCTTGTTCATTCGCTTCTTGATACTGATTTATAATAAATTGTATATAGCGATGAAACGCAATCAGGATGAGATAGGATGATAGGATGGGAGAGGGGAAAATCTTTTATTATTTTGATTGAGGATTATTCGAAATTCTCTATGAAGAGTCACGAAACTTATCTATTTTTCTTGGGATTATTTTCTATTATGAATGGCAACCTCGATAGTAGAGTTTCATCTTCGTGATTCTCGTGGCATCTATGAATGATCAGTATCCTGAAAAGATGAAGATTGGAACAAATTTCCCACGTCAATATCACTCTTAATAACATCTTCCTCCTATTGCGTGAGTTACTTGAACATAATCCTTCGTGAGAGACTTAGAAATGAGATCCGAGAATCAGATGTACGAGAAATCAATTCAAATAAATTTCTGTTTCTTCATGTATTATATTCAATGTTTTTCCCATGAGATCTATAGTTTAGATATATAAATACTATTTCTGTGGTGGAACTGATGAAATTCGCGAAGGAAGTCAAAAAAATAAAAGTTTGAGAACATCATATGAACACATCGCGTAGCGGACAATGATGAATCGTTTTCCAAGTTCAAGTGTATATCAATATCACGTTAAATATACACTGTGAAAAAATTTTTTCAAAAATTCAACCAACTGGTTGAATGAAAAATCCAACCAGCCGGCTGAATCGAAATTCGACCATTTGGTTGAGAATTCAACCAGTTTAGTTGAAGTTTCCAACCATTTGGTTGAAATTCCCATTGAATGGTTGGATTCTTCACTAGCGGTAGTGCCTTGCTCACTAACGCTCGCTCGGCTTCAATTTATTGGTATGAAAGATTTTCGAAGAGATTATTATTTTTTTATAAAAATACTCTCATGAAAACGTATTGAATTCTTCGATACACTGTGCGTTGAAGTTCACTTTGCGCACAGTTAGACGAGATTTACCCACAGTTCGTCGAAAAGTAGAGTCGATATACGAGTGTGAGACCTATCTTTCTTTCACGCACAGTGGATCGGAAATAATTCTTCATTCTCGTATAAAACCTTATAATGTTTGATATCGTTTGTAAAAGTCAGGAAACTGTACTCGAAGTACATTTTTATCCCTAATGTATTCAAATTGGTTCATTTTGGATAATATTGGGATACTATTCAGATCTTCTTCTGAATTATTCCTGAGTAGCCATGAATTTCCGTTGGAACAGGCATATATATTCTTTGCGAGTGTTGAATATACGTGAAAACTCTGTTTCTTACAAAAAATCATTATTATTTTGTTATCATGAGGTAGAAATTTCATCTGTTGACACAGGGGGTACGTAAGACTCGACAACGCAAAACCGTTGATATTTGAAGCGCAGTCGAGTCACTGACCTGAATCTTCAACGATTGTCTTCTTTGGCACCACTTCTATGCAATCTGATAGTTTTTGAATTAGCCATTATCAATTCTGGATGGGATTGAGAATAATGAGCAATTTTCGAAAAAATGCTCTTTTTTCACAAAAACGCCTACCGAACCGACAGTTTTACGACTTTTTCGATAAATCTCGCGCGATTCTATTCGTCGCTGAAAATGCTTATGAGGGAAATTAGAATGATTGATGAACACCGACAAAACCATATTTATTCCTCGGAATGAAGGTCTTACTCCACCCGTTAGGGGGTGATGGGTATTTCAAGCAGTGTTGGTCAGTGATCAACATTCTTATTGTGAAAATATTCTTTGGAGTGAAAGCAAAAACATCAATTTGGTCTCCATACTCCTCATGAAGGAGGATGAACTAAATATAATACCCGAAAATATTATTGTAATTGCCATCACAATCGTTACAATGAAGGTACAAACGATATAAGTCGCCTATTGGTCGGAGACAAGACGGCAATTGGAGGAGTGTCTTCTTTTCCACAAACTCCGGTTGTCTATATTGAAAAACGATATCTTTTCGCGGTTCAGAAATAGAAGATGATGGGAATGCCTGTTTTAAATTGTTTACGCGAGCTTTTGCCTAGCACTTTCGGCGATGAAGAGTTGCATGATGAATAACGGGTCCATCCAGATATTTTTATTGCGGAAACTCTGGAGTTATTCATTGGTACCACATTTTTGCACTTCAGAAGAGTAGAGCGTTTACCAAAGATTATCAAGATTCCCAAACTAATCTCAAGGATCAAATCTCCATCAATAAACTCTTCAGAATCATTGAGCAATAATCCAAGGACGGGGTTTATAAGCCATCAGCAGATACACATTGCATACGTAACTTAAACATTGCAGGACGATTCTAACAGCACGAAAAGGTGTTCTCCAATTCTGCCAAACTCACAGAGTTACAAAAGTCTTGAATCGCCATTAATGAGCCTATGATTATTACCCTCATCTCTTGCATCTCATCTTAAAGGGATGAGGAATTCCTGGGGATATCTTCAGATGAATACCCGTATTGGTATAAGTATATATATATGAGGATTTGAATTGCATGAATGAATCGAACTCGATAATTTTAATTTGCTGTGGGTTGCTTCTCCGCAACCTTCGAATAATTTATTAATACAAGATAAATAAAAAAGAGATTCTTACAATCGATCTATAAATATGTACGCGTTTAGTAACGCGAGTTATTATTCTATCTAACGCACGTGAGAGAGAGAGAGAGAGAGAGAGAGAGAGAGAGATTAGATTAGATTAGATTAGTTCATTGATGGTACCTTGGGGTATTATCCTATGTGGTACAGGTAGCGAATTCAATATACATAACAATATTTTTCGTATTGAGAAGAGTGTTGGAGTTCTTAGACAAGTGCAATATTGATCGATATGAGAGTCATCTGTTGGTTACCAAGGGCTATGTTGATGACAACGACGCGGCGCCGCCAGCTTCACTTCTTGTGTAGACACGGACGCAAAAGCATCTCTGTTGAGTCGTGTATTATTCGAGAATCTATCAAAGTTAATAAACGAGTTTAAATCTACTCGGATTGTGTCCTGTGTTTTCGAGTATTCTCACAGGTTATAGGCCCAAATCGCGCGACCATTGTGTGAGCGAACTTTTACCGGTGCGGCGGCGTGCAGTTTGTGGCAGCCGCGCTAAGAGCAACGGCGTGCAGTTTGTTTGCAGCCGTGCACATAGCAGCGAATTTGCAGTTTTCAACGAAGTTTGACTGAAAAGGATTCGAGGTGAGTCTATTATTGATTCATGGTTGTGCGGGACTTGTAAATCCGACTCGATTCGAGGTGTGTTTTTTTTTTCTACTCTCGATTCAGAAGCGTGTGATTCTTGATTCGTATAGATAATTTGATGATTGTTTGGTGGGTCCGGCGGAGCAGCAATAAACACAACAGTGCGGTCAGTTGTGTGAGTGCGTGAGCTGCTAGGAATCTAAAAATCAGGCATGAATCTTTTGTCGCGGGCGATCGGCTTCCTAGTGGACGTTTGACGACGAGCCTGCTTATCGCATCAAAGTCGAGGTCATCATCGGGCGTGCACGTGTATATATTGCCGGCCGGCAACGCGGGCGCGTTATAACATGTTTTCGCGCTATCTCTCTCTCTCTCTCCTCTTTCGCTCTTTCGCATTCTTCGCTTTCTTGCAACGATTCAGCATACGTGCGTGTTGCTATAGTATTGACTCCCGTTGAGTGCGCGATTCTTCTACAATAATGCGTTTATACGAGCGTTTGGTTCTGACTCTATGATTTCTGTCTATTTTTTCGACTTAGACTCGATCGATGGCAGATTGCTAGTATGTGTAACCTCTACGTTCGCGCGCAGGATGCTGGTTGGTTTGTCCTTAAACCGCGTGTTGTTCGCGGATAGTACAGCCCGGAACGCACAAACTTGCATTCTCGTTGCGAGGGAATTTCCGCTGTGATTTTTGAAAATTGCTTTGATTTATGGATATCTTGGCATGCTTGTGCGCTCGAGGCCTTTGCTGAAATCTTATTGATTTATATCAGATAGAGAAAAGATTCTAACCTTTTTCTTCTGATATCTCCTGGTGATAGAATGATGTGAATCAAGAATCTTAATTGTTATTCGAGTGATTCGATGATTCAACAATATATATATATATCCTACAATTCTATTCTGAGTAAAAATTTAGTTCTCTCAAACAATATAGGATGATTTTGATCTTAGTTTTTGTTCAATAAGTAAACAACAGAGAAGTTGTTGTTGTTGTTCATTCTGAGGTTGGCTATCCTGTTATGTTTCTGAGAATTGAATGTGCGATTGTAAGGATAAATTTTTCCGGGGTTCAATGATGAAATGAAACTTGTGTTCGGTGAATTTTTAACATTGATCGGGAAAATCTTGATGAATTTGTTAGTTTCGCTCGTGCGTGAATGATCAACCCAAATCTGGACTATATTTTTGCAGTGCAAGGTATAGTTTTGGAGAGTGGTGTGCGCATGGGTTACTGAACCTGCAAATGAGTCAGATTTTTCGCTTCTTTGATTATGAAATGTTAGCTGTGCTATATTTTTCTAATCTAGAAGTACGAAACATTGATAATTATAATTATCACAATATGTGGTTTTAGATTTCTTGAATTTTAATTGAATCAAAAGGAATCTTGCAATATTTTCCTTCACGTGAAAGTCAAAAATTGCTTCATGTTTCGTAACCTGGAACAGATGGCTGATCAAAATGAACAACAAAAAGGGTATGATGGCCAGTCGCAGGAAAAATCCGCAGATGGAGCCGATGACACTCTTAATCTGGAGGTTGATCCTAGTGATGTCTCGAATTTGGAATCAGAGATTCAAAGTACTCCAGATGAATGTGAGAAAATATTCTTATATCTTCTTACGATTTGGAATCTAGAATTTTTTGTTGTACTATACTTGTCCGCAAGAGAAATATTCTTATTTCTTGATTAGTATAGTTGATCAAAGCCATTTGAAGGGAAAAAAAGGAAATGCTGTAAAGTTTTCTCGACTTCCTAAATTTGGAATGATTCAAGTCATCTTTAGAATTTTAGAATTTTGAATTCTATGAGAAACGAATCGTCAGGCCTGACATAAAATCGAATTAATTCCAGATAATCATGATTGAAATTTTTACAGCAAACAAGAGTGATCCAAAGACTCAAGCGATCAATATGGATATACAAGTGCCTTCAACTTCGAATCAGAATCAAATACAACCACCTAGAATCAATCTACCCTCGACTCTATCAAATGTGACTCTATCAAATTCGACTCAATCTACACAACAGCATCCTGGACTCAATACAACACCATTGAGTCATTCGACTCCAATCCAACCACGAGCACCATTGATTCAAATATCACAGAATCAAATAGAATCTCCATCCGTAATTGCCAAATTCCTTCAGGATTCTTTGAATTCTTTGACGAACACTATGATGTGTCACCAGAATGTCTTAGACATCACATTACAGAGTGCAAACGTAGTGAACCAAAACATGAAGATGACACTTGAATTGGAAAGAGTGAAACTCCAAAAGATTCAAGCTGAGAAAGAAGTAGAAGAATTAAAGAGAGTGAATCTCGAAAATCAACTCAGAATCGAAGAGTCTCGAAGAGGACGTATAAATCAAATTGTTCCTCTACAATCACCTCGTTTGCCAGAAGAACGGCAATTGAATCCTCGTGTGAATTCTGTGTCGACTCAATCGGACTCTACAGCCAATGGTGCAGCAGCAGCTAGTTCGACTCAACGCCAGGTAAACACTGAGAATCTAGACTCATCACCTTTTATTAACAATCAGAATGGATCACAAGCTCCTGATTCTTTTAATTTAGAACAAACATTAGCTACACTCCTAAAGAATAGAGTTGATAATGAATCAATTGGACCAAAATTTAGCTCTGATTTCAAATACAAATTAACTAGAAATTCGAATTTCAGTTCATGGTACGATTGTTTGAAATCTGAATTGATTGGTTACAATTGCCTAGATATCATTGATGATAGTATTCCTGGTCCTCAACATTTTAGTGAGAGTCAAATCTTGAGTCGAAAATATAGAGTCCGGAATCTGATTCTAAGTAGAATTGATGAGAAGTATCATAGTCGATTCACGAATATTCAGGATCCTAAAGAATACTTGGAGAAACTAAGAGACATGAAAAGGAAAGAGATGAATCTTGATCCTACGTCTGTAAGAGGGCAACTTTATGTGATTCGAATGAAGAAAAATGAAAAAGTGTTTGATTTTTGTGAACGATTCGACCAACTTTTACGAGAGTATCATGCCTCGAATGATCTGGCTCCTCTAGAGCCGATAGAGATTCGTGCTGCGTTTTATAATGCTGTTATAGGAATTTATCCTGATTTATTGCAAGCTGATACTCTCATGAAGCAATCTAAACCTCTAGGCATGGATATTGAAGAGATGAAATCTTACATGTTTCAGTCTGAATGCCAGAGAAAGCTCAATTCTGTTGTATCTCAAGCCAATGTGGCAAGCTCATCTGAGATTAAGTGTCACAGATGTAATGAGCCTGGTCACTGGGCAAATGATGCCATTTTTCCACTAACCGATACCAATCTATGGATGCACTATAAATGTGGTCAGATTCATGACAAGAATGGACCATGTCTTCAGCGTCGAAATGGTAAGAGTCATTTTGAATCTAGAATGAATAATAAGGAATCAAAATCGAAATCTTACAAATCTAACAACAAATTAGAATCAAAATTTTCTGAAACTAACAAATCGAAAAAACAAAAGAATCATTCTGGAATCAAAAATCAAGGCAAAATAGTCAAAAGGACTGAATCTAAGACTCATAAGAAAAATTTCAAGCGAGCTGCTCGAACGGTAATCGACTCTGAAAATTCTTCTTCTGACGAAAATGAAGAAATGGATCGAGGTGAGAGAATTTCAATTCATAAAGCTTATCAAACTGAGAATTCTATAGATTTTATCGCAGATTCTGGAGCTACTGATCATATCGTGAACCAATCTCTGATTTTATCTGATTTCAAAGAATATGAAAATGGAATTATCAAAAGTGCTAACAAAAATGATTTTGCTGATATAGTAATTGATGGTAAAGGCACTTTAGTTCTAAGACATCAAATTTCAAACGATAAAATCATTAAATTTACTGATGTAATAGCAGCAAAAGATGTATCTGAAAATCTTCTTTCTCTGAGAAGACTTGCTGATTCAGGATTTTCTATTTACCTAGATGATAAAATTCTGAGAGTTTTTGATAAAAATTCAAATGAGACTATTTTCAAGGGAATCTACGAAAAACCGAATTGGATTATTCGATTCAAAGTTAAGAAAACTGGTGTTGTAAACCAAAATAGGTTTTCATTTAAGAATTATTCTTGTAACGCGCGTTTAGTTTCTCATTCTGAATCATCAGATCAATTGAAGACTACTTTGGATAATTTAGAGACATCAATTTCGAAGGGAGCAATAAATGATTCACCGAATTTGGGGTCTTCAATTGGGAGGGAGATGGTTCTAGATTCGAATGAGAATCGAGTTGCTGAGAATGATTCAATAGAAAAGCTTACGATTAGTCCTGAAGATTTAATATCTTCTGTAGAAGTAGAAGATTGTTTTCAAGATTCTACCGAATTCAAGAAATTAAGTAAAGGTCAATTATGGCATGCTAGGTTGGGTCATGCTTCATTAGGTTATCTGAAAATGCTTCAAAAGAAAATTGAGCTATTGAAGGATGTAGTTTTTGATGAGTCTACTTTAGAATGTGAAGTTTGCATAATGTCAAAAATGGAATAGTTACCCTTCAATGAAATTAGAGCTAAATCTCAAAAACCTTTTGAAGTTATTCACACAGACATTATGGGACCTATCAGTCCTATGTCATTTCCTGGCCATATGCGATTCATCATTGTTTTTGTGGATGATTACTCTAGGTATGCTCAAACTTATTGTTTGAAACGTAAAGATGAAGCTGGAGAAGCATTAGAATCTTTCCTTATCTCAGCTAGAAATATTTTGGGATCAAATGAAAAATGTTGTTTCATTAAATCAGATCAGGCTTTAGGATTTAAAGGTGGTAAATTTTCTGAGGTGATGAAACAAGAGAGTATAGAATCTATATTCTCTCCTCCTTATACGCCTGAACACAATGGTACAGCCGAAAGATTCAACAAGTCAATTCAAAGAAGGATTCTAGCCATTTTACTTGATTCAGGTGTGCCAAAATCAATGTGGGGGTTAGCTTCAGAAGCTGCAGTCATTACATACAATAGAACTCCACACAAAACAATTAATTATGAAATTCCATTGAGAAAATTTGCACCATTAGCCAGATGTCATTTTGAACAAATCAGGAGATTCGGATGTGTTAGTTATATTAAAGTATCAAAACTCGAATCAAAGTTTGAATCTAAAGCAATCAAAGCTTTTTTAGTCGGCTACAAACATACTAGCTATATTTTTTGACATCCACAATCACACAAGTTTATCGAGTCTAGGCATGTGCGATTCAATGAAAGACTAGTGTATGGAGAGTATCACAAGAAATATTCCACAGCAAATTCAAATTCGAGTGAACCGATTCAAGGAGTTCCTGATTCTCATAACGATTCTATTAAATTTGACAAAGTTGACGAAGAAATTGATATTGTAAACAATGTTGAAGCAATACAACCTAAAAAACGAGGTAGGCCTCGAAAAGTTCAGAATTCTTCAAATCAAAATGAAATTCAGGTCCCCAAAGATTTTCAGGGACCCTCAACTAGAAGTAAGACAAAGAGGAAACTTGAAGAATCAGAACAAGCACATCATATTTCAGTTGAGAAACCTGTCATAGACATCAGTTATGCTAACTACTCGAGTCTACCTAGGTCAAATCTTTCGAACGAATCTGAGAAACGAATCAATGATGACATAGTTGGTCATATTTGACTTGCCTCTATACAAAAAGATCCAATTACTTATGAGGAAGCTATGGCTTCTCCTGACCAAGAATTCTGGCAGAAAGCCGTACAAGAAGAATTAGATTCTATGAAATCAAATCAAGTTTGGACTCTAGTTGAAAAACCACGAACTCAGAGTAATGGTTCCAAAGCTAATATCATAGATTCTAAATGGGTTTTTAAGAGAAAGGTCGAGTCAAATGGAGAAATTAGATACAAAGCGAGGTTAGTCATTAGAGGATTCAAAGATAAAAATACTTATGATTTGAAAGAGACATATGCTCCAGTAGCAAGACTCTCCTTAGTCAGAGCCATTCTTATAAACACAAACAAATACAATCTTCATGCATGTCAACTTGATGTCAAAACGGCATTTTTGTATAGCGAGCTAAGTGAAGAGATATATATGGAAATACCGAAAGGTCTAAATGTCAGTGATGAAATCATGAGATCTAATGTACTCAAACTTGAAAAATCCATTTATGGACTCAGGATAAGTCCAAAGAAATGGAACAATCGATTCACGATAGAAATGAAGAAGCTTGGTTTAGAGAATGATTTACACGAACCATGTCTTTTCACTTGGAGAAAGAATGGTATAATGGCATTAGTTTTGTTGTATGTTGATGATATGCTAATCGTTGGCAATAATCTTGAGAAATTGAATCGAATCAAAAATCATTTGAATCAAACTTTTGAAATGAAAGACCTTGGTGAACCAAAGTTATATTTAGGTATGATCATTGAAAGGAACAAAGAGAATCAAACGATTAGAGTTCATCAAACTCCATATATCAAAAATGTTTTGGAAAAATTCAATATGCAAGATTCAAAACCACAAAACACACCAATGATAACAAATCAATAACGACATAAAAACAAAAAGAGTCGAATTGAACCAGTTGAATCTATAAATAAAGGACAGAACCATGAAATACGTAAGGTTCCTTATAGAGAAGCCATTGGAAGCCTAATGTATTTGGTAGTAGCCACAAGGCCAGACATAGCTTTCGCGGTCAATTTCTCAGCTAGAAAACAGAATAATCCAAATGAAGATGATTGGAAAGCTATTAAAAGAATCTTGCGATACCTTAAAGGGACAATGAATCTTGGCTTAACCTTCACTGCATCATCTGAGAATCTAGAATCTTTTACAGACCCGAGTTATAGAGATCGTGAAAACTCTATTTCGACTGGTAGTTATATTATTAGATTGTTTGGAGATACAGTTGCTTGGAAAAGTCGTAAACAAAATCAAGTGACTCTCTCAACATGTCAGGTAGAGTATTTAGCTATGAGTGAATCTTGCCAAGAACTTATTTCTATTGACAAATCAATCCGATATGTTTTGGGATTCACTTTATATCCAGTCACTGTCTGGTGTGACAATGAATCCTCAGGAAATTGCACAAAAATGAATGGGTGTCACAAGTTAAAATCATTTGACGATAGTATTGAAGCGATCTTAGAATATTTGAGTCATAGAGAAAAACATGGTACAAAACGTCCCATGGCTGATACTCATGGTGATTTTATCAAACAGTGTGTAAACGAAGGTAAAGTTATCGTAAAATGGGTTGATACTAAAGAAAATCTAGCTGATATTGGAACAAAACCACTTTCTTTCGAAGCACATAAATATTTGACTGATAGAATAATGAAGAACGAGGAATCGAAATAAATTTAGGAATCTATGAATCTACGATTCAAATCTTCAATATATAATTGATGACTCATACATTTCCTTGTTTGTTCTTATATGTTCACAGGAACCAGTTCCTCAGACCAAGACTGAAGAATTTATTCATGAAAATCTTCAACTGCTTGTTATACTTTAATTCTAAGAAGAAGAATCTATCGTTTGAAATGTTCAAGAATTTTGATGTTCTATTTTCTTTTGATTCATAACTTTTAATTTAATAACTGATTCAAAGATAAATGTTTTGATATTAGATTCCAATTTAAGTTCATCGATTCTATTGAAATTACAATGAATATGTAACTTATCTAAGGGAGGGAGTGTTGGAGTTCTTAGACAAGTGCAATATTGATCGATATGAGAGTCATCTGTTGGTTACCAAGGGCTGTGTTGATGACAACGACGCGGTGCCGCCAGCTTCACTTCTTGTGTAGACACGGACGCAAAAGCATCTCTGTTGAGTCGTGTATTATTCGAGAATCTATCAAAGTTAATAAACGAGTTCAAATCTACTCGGATTGTGTCCTGTGTTTTCGAGTATTCTCACAAAGAGTATTGAGGATAAATCTAAGATATGAGATCACATAACGAGATAATAATTACAAAACTTATGATTCTACTAAGCAGAGTACAATATAATCAATTTCTGTTATGAATTGCGAAAGAACAATGCTACAGTAATGAATAATGGAGAATGAAAGATCCAGAGAAACCAGATCAACAGCACATATTGCGCAGATCGAAAGAAAATTGGCAAGATCTAAACAGTAGGATAGTTTGGTACATTGAAATATCTTAACGTAGCTATGCGCTGTACGCAAACTGAAACGATCTTGAAATGCACAGTTCAGAGTGAAATAAAGCTGGCGAATTTATATTTTGGATGAAAAGAGATGAAGAGCTAGCTGTTTAGGAGTTTCGCTTTTCAACCGTAAATCAATCTCTGGAATATTTGATCGGAGACAAAAAGCACACAGAGAGTGGATTGAAACGATTATCATATAAAAGGCTGAGATTGAAAATTTTCAAGGTCGAGCTCTGAAAAAATTGGTACAAGTGACTCATTCTTTGGAGATTTCATACAAACAGTAAAATTTCTTACAACGGGCTTCTGAATTTCCAAGCGCACACTTACAGAATTCACTTTCTTGAGCAAATTGTGAACTTCTTTAGGCCACAGAGGGCTACAAAAAACGTTCGAATTATTTTTATAACCAAAGATATCTTTGACAGTTTTCTTTTTCAATCTAGATGAGTTCAAGATGAGTTTATCTCGAACTATACTCGACGATAATTTTACGACGATAGCTTTAGAGTCAGATTTGTTGATTTCCGAAGAGCATGGAGTAGAATTGAAAACTGGTGAATGTACATTGTGGAAGTGAGGACCTTCCCAATCTCTCACATTGACAACAAAATTTCCGAGTTCAGGCTGATCCATAGCATTAAATACTTGAGATACAATCTCGGTTTTCAACAAATTTTGATCGCGAGGTATCCCTGATAGAATGACTCCAGCTGAGTCTACTAGAGTAGTTTGATGAGAAACTTTAGAGAGATCATTACGAATTTTAGATATATCTTTTTCAATCGCAGTAATTCGACTTTCTAGTCTGTCCTCAATTTCACTCAATTTTGATAGAACTTTTGCTTGAGAAGCGTTGGAATGAGAGATAAACATCTTGAAATACAACGACATGTCAGTTGATTGATCAACATTTTCTGAGTTGTTCTTAGATTGAGACGATTCACACGCAGTAATATAATCTTGTTGAGATTCACACACTGTGGATAAATGTGGTGCCATTGTAGATGGGTAAAAGCAACACAAAGTTGGATCAGCTGTTAGGCGTAAGCAAAAACGTCGACCAGTAAGTAGCTCAGTTGAGGAGAGCAATCAGGGTCAAGGCGGTGTGGATCAGGCTTCAGAATCGGCAATGCAGGGATCTAGTTGAGATGGCTGCCATCTATTAGCTAACGTCGAAACTTCGAAACCTTGACGGACGTGGACGAGACTCTGGGTAGTCTAACCTCAAAATCCGAAACGTGGTGGTGGAAAATCAGATGGAATTTCGCAAGATGCGGAGATCCACAGAGATTTATAGATCTAGCAAATTCTTGCAAAAATTTGGCGTGCAAGGCTCTGTAAAAGAAAAGCCCGGAGGCACTTTGAGGCAGAAAAAGCAGTAAAAAACAGAGAGGTACTAGAGGAGGCGTGTGATGAGACTCACCGAGAGAGAGAGAGAGAGAGAGAGAGAGAGCGCACTAGAGGGAGAGAAACTCACCATTCCAGCACACACATGTCTCACACGGCGCAAGCCGGTGCCTCGCACCCGGGCCGACATATCCCAAGGATGGGCAGCGCATTTGCCCTGGATCCTGGGCTCAGACCGGTCGGCTACCCGGCGATGATCCCGGAGGAGTCACTCTGTTGCACACACGCGCGTGGCCATCGACCGGGGCCAAGGTTGGCACATACACATACTCACATCCATGTCGCGCGCCGGCACCTCCATCCGTCGGTCCTGTCTCGAGGCAAGCTGCTCGTCATCGACGACGACAGCTGTCTCTTTGCTCTCTTTCTTCTCTCTCTCTCCCCACTCTTGTGGCTAATGGTCCGTGCGAATATGAATTTATGCTTCGACTCACGTAAAACGAGTTACCCCATCACAGACCCCCCCCCCCCCCCCGCAAAGTCTTGAACCCGCTGAAAGACTTAGAAAAATTGTCACGATCGAAGATTATACCTTTTACGCAATGGAAAAAAATCTCAAAATAAAATTCTCTACTCTCTCATTACTTTTATTCTCTCAATCGCGTCTCGTAAATGAGTAGAGTACGCCTCATTTGCTTCAAAAAAAACTGAATAATCCTGTAAATACTAAATATTCATAATGATATCACACAGATGAATGATAAATATTCTCGATCATCCAAATATACTGTAAAATGCTGAGGATAATATCGTTTCTCCTTGTAAATCATGTGAATATTTGTGAATTCTGTAAATAGGAACGTATTATTCGTACATATGTAAATACCTATAACTATCATTACGAGTCTCTCTCATTGTTTATATATAACTCTCTCTCTCTCATTTCTTTGTGTAACGAAAAATAAATGAATAGGACGCGTTCTTTCACGCATTTTCTTCAAAGTATATAACCGTTTTCGATCGAAAAAAAATTCCTAACTGATTCTAACTGATGAAATAACTCAAGAATCATCTGAAAATAATAACCATACGTCGCTGTCTTGATGTTGTAGACTCGGTGTTGTTGACGCTGATGCTGCTGCTTACTCGATGTCTCGTTGGCCTGGCAGAGAATGTGCATTTGCCCACGCCTTATTCAATTTCATCTGCTGAATCTTCCTGAGTCTGAATGATCCACTTCATTCTTGCGCGCGTTGAATGCGCTGCGCTTGTGTGATGTATACACGCGCTTCGCGTTCCGCTTGCGTGCGGTGGCCTCTTATCGCCCTCCACGCGTTCTCATCATCTTACTGCAGCTGCTGCTGCTGCGGCTCAATAGCTGATTGAGGTATTACTTCCATCTGTTGTTGTTGTCGCTCCATATCTAGCGTGGGTGGCTCATCCTCCACTTTCTCGATAATGACCCGATTTTGATGCTGCTCTGGGACGTAGAAATTGAAGCAATCTGCGCCGTAGCAGACACCCGACGGCGATGATTATTCTGCGTGGGAGGGGGTAGCTCACGCTGTTGGTATCTTGCGCGTGACCTCTCCTCGCGCAATCTTCTTTCCAAATTTCGGCACTGTGCAGACCAACGATCAGCTGATCGCTGCAACATAATTTCACGCGCGTGGACCGCTGCCTCACGCTGCATGACTGTTTCCTCTCTTGATGTCATCATGTCTTCACGATATTGCAGTGATGCATGAATTTGCTCCGCGTTTTGTATAGCGCGGGGCAAATCCACAGCAAATCTCTGTGATATTTCTTGCCGTTCTCTCTCCATCCGCGCCTCATATTCTTGATTTTGGAGTTGCAGGGAATTATCGCGCTGGCGTTCTTGGAGAACGCGGCTACGCCGAACTTCTCACCAAAGCCTTGCATTACTCACTTGCCTGTCGATCTCTGCTGTATTTGCTGCAGCATGAGCCAAAGCGCGTGCTACTTGAATTCTTCTCTGCTCTTCCTGGGATTCGGGCGATGGTGTGGTTGTTATTGTTGCTATTGCGCGCGTTTCCAATTCACGCTGGCGACGATCTTGTTCTCACTATGGCTGTGCTATGGCCTTCGAACTTTTCGTTAGCGCGGATTTCTCACGTACCCGTTTACGAGCGTGGAATCCTGCAATATCGTCGGCACTAATTCCCACATTCTGTACACGCGCAGGTGGACTAATTACGGGTACAATGGGATTATTTTGCACTGGCACTCTCACCTCAATTAATATAGAATTTTGAGCGTCCACTGGTACATTCACCTACTCAATATCTACACTATTCATACTGTCTATGTCTTGTACCACACTGTTAATCTCGCGCGTTACAGAGTCATTCTCTTCACTTTGTCCTTTCTTTACTCAGCCACTCAAGCACTGCCTCTTTTATAGTCCCCATTCTAATTGTTTATGTAGCACCGATCAAACAATGTCCGCGACAGCACACATACATTCACGCACACATTAGCCAAGCCGTCAAGTGGCATTAGATGCTCAACCGGCAGTAGAACCGACTGCAGTATATATATAGACATTCAGCCGCTCGGCTATGGGCCTCCCGCTCTGCACAGGATTATGTCAGTCTTCTTGTGGATCGCGAACAGGACGCACACTCTCCACCACCTCGAGCATGTATCATATTGCTCAATATAGTTTTGCGAACAGTTCAATTGAACCTCTCCTCTAGTTGAATCTGCATTCACCTAAATCCAACCCCGCAATCAAACATTTGGTCCTCCGAGCCGCAGGAGAAATGCAGTGAATGGAGGAAGTTATCGCAGTGATGTGTGAGAACGTGGTGCAAATATTGGTGCGGAGCTCATTCGCCAAGTGCAGTTATATTGTGCACTAATTATAGTGCGATGACTCTCATATACCATGCATAAAACTTGCGATCCACACAATTGTGGGAATTGCATGGCATCGTCATGGTTGCGTCAGCACCCACGCCAATGGACAGCCATTTTGTCCTTAGTGCTCCAAACGGCAAGTGACGCCAAGCGGATCATATAAAGAGAACGCGGCAGCCATCTTTATGAGCAAGCATGCTCCTTCTTCAACGTCGCAGTTAGCAGCAGATGAGCAGCGAGTCGGCGACATAGCGGCGCCACAACGACGGCGGCCTTCACATTCTTGTACAACATAACAAGCGCGAAGCGTTCGTGACAAGAGGCAAGGTCATCGTTCGGTGAGTGAGTTGTTTACTCTTTCCTACGTTCTCTGGGGATGTTTCGCTGCCTGCCCTGGCCCCCTCCCCTCTCGTTAGTCGGGACCGTACCATGCTACATTTTGGAATGATTATTTTGAGCTTCTCTTCGTGTTAGGGAGGGACAGTATAAAACCGATCAATATATTCTAACGATTGTTGCATTTTCATGATTTTTTTATTTATTGCGAGATCACCGGACAACGGCCGATCATTATATTTAACGAATGATGCATCGTACATTCGTGTTATTCGCGACACATAGTTAGTCGAATTAGTTTCGTCCTTAATGTCAACACTCAGTTTGAGCATTTGAGGAGATTCTCCATTTTGAGCACTCAAGTTGACGCGCTGATAACACTCATTTTGAGCATTCGAGGAGATACTCCATTTTGGGCACTCGAGTTAATGCGCTGATAACACTCATTTTGAGCATTAGATCCTGTAGAGTGCGAGTCTCGTAGATCCTGTAGAGTGCGATTTTCGCCGATCCTGTCGAGTGCAATTTTCGCCGATCCTGTTGAGTGCTTTTCACAGATCCTGTAGAGTGCGATTCGCGTCGATCCTGTTGAGTGCAATTTTTGCCAATCCTGTTGAGTGCTATTCACAGATCCTGTAGAGTGCGATTCTCGTAGATCCTGTCGAGTGCAATTTTCGCCGATCCTGTCGAGTGCAATTTTCGCCGATCCTGTTGAGTGCTATTCCCAGATCCTGTTGAGTGCGATTCTCGTAGATCCTGTTGAGTGCGATTTTTGCTGATTCTGTGGGGTGCTATTCGCACATCCTGTAGAGTGCGATATAGTCACTCGGACATCGTCTGAAATTTTACTTCGTCTGAGCTATTCGTTCAGACGAGTAAATCGGTGAACGAGTAATTCAACGACTATATCCATTCAATTATACACAATGGGTTCGATTGAGAAGCAACTCAAACTGCAATCGCGCATTTCGAACGCATATATGAACTCCCAAAAAACAAGCCAAGCTAAGATGACGAAAGGCGCGTGCCTTACCCAGATGAAGGGGTTGGGAGATTACTGGAAAAAGTTCCAAGATATTCATGAGGAGCTATCAGACGATGATGATATTGACGCTTCGGATAACTACTTCAAGAATAATGTGTATGATAGTGTAGAAGAATCATATTTCGCTTCCCTAGGGCTATTCCAGGACTTCCCATCAAATCTCGACGCGGCAGTACCTACCGGTTCGCGAAATGCTGAAACATCTGAACGATCTGCTACATTCCAAGCCAAATCACCGCCAATTGAACTTCCCACCTTCTCCGGTGACATTCAGAGCTGGACGAATTTTCACGATTCTTTTGATGAAATGGTGGTGAAGAAACACGGCCTTGCGAATGTTTATAAAATGAGTTATTTGCGATCCTCATTCAAAGGGGAAGTCGCAGAACTCCTTGAAGAAAGCGCTTCCTCTAGCGAAAACTTTGATTCGGCCTGGAAAAGCGTCGAAGAGTACTGCAGCAATAATCGCTCCTTAGTCTCTAAATTACTTTCAAAATTGATGTCCAGGAATACAATGGGAGCGGATACCGCTTCAGAGATCAGTCGTCTTCGCAACTGAGTGAACAATGTTTTGAAAGCTCTGAAATCATTGAACTGTCAAATCGATACTTGGGACTCCATGGTCGTTTTCCTAGTAGTGATGCATCTTACTCCTGCACTTCAAAAAGATTGGGAATCTCATGTCGCACAATCAGAAGATCCGAAGCAATGTCCTAGCTACAAAATGCTCGATGATTTTTTCGAAACTCAGAGACTGGCTCACGCTCAATTTGAGAGTGCTAAGGAAGCAACTGAGCAGACAGAGAAAAAACCCAGATCTAGTGCCACCTCTGATTGAAAGAATCAAAACAAGAATCAGAATACTAAACCCAAAGATTCAAAAGCTGTCCATGTGAATCGAAAAGATAAATCGAAGCCTGGACGTGAGCAACCCGTGTGCATAATTTGCGAGGGTCCTCATTTTTTCACCTTTTGTAATACCTTCAAGGCAAAATCTGTGCCTGAGAGAAAAAGATGTATAACCTCACTCAAGAGATGTTTCAATTGCTTTTCTTCTGACCATCTCTTGCCGGAGTGTCCTAGTGACAAACGCTGTGCGGTTTGTAATGGAAAACATCATACGACCATTCATGAAAGTGGTAAGTCCAGTATTCCGAATACCGCTGATCAACTTTCCAAATCAAATACCCCCGCCCAACAGTCCAATAGTGCAGCATCTATGTTACGATTAGAATCGAACCACGTCAATAACATTGTTAATAAAGATGACAATGATGGGGAGATTTTCATAGCAACTGCCCGAATCATAGCTGAATCTACATTTGGTTCGTCACACGAAATACGGGCAATTGTGGATCAGTGCGCACAATCTTCATTTATTTCAGAGGGCTCATGCCAATTACTTAGATTAAAGAAAAAACCCGTTATGGTACCTACTACGACAGTTGGCGGTAAAAGTGGCCCTGTATGCAAAAAAATAGTGGAGGTGACTATACGGCCTCGTTTTACTTCCGATAAAAAATTCATAGTGTCAGCTTACGTGATTCCTAAAGTTACCCAATATCAACCCAACTCTCTATTCATTGGGGATTGGAAACATTTGAAGAAGCTGCGTTTAGCAGACCCTAATTTCAATAAACTTGGTGTTGTTGATATGTTACTTAGTGCTCAGATCCACACACAAATCATACAACAAGGTTTACGTAAGATCCGAAAGGGCGATGCTCCTATAGCTATGAAATTGCATTTCCGCTGGATAGTTTCTGGTTCGTCGATGTCTCAAGAATCGTCGCGACCAACAATGAATTTGTGTCTTAATGACACTGATTCTCAACTCAATGAAACTCTCCGTTCGTTGTTCGATCGCGAGGAGATTCCAAAGGAACGTTTCTTGTCGGATGATGAACAAAAATGTGTTGAGCATTACAATAATAATGTGAGTCGCACAGAAACCGGCAAATGTATCGTCAAGCTTCCACGGAAACCCAACTTTCCAGAGTCAGGTATTCTAGGAGATTCTTACTCCAGAGCACTTCGAGTTTTTCTAAGTCTGGAAAAGAAGTTTGCAAAAAATCCTGAATTCAAGAACGCGTATGTCAAATCGATGCGAGATTACTAATCTCAAAGTTTTGTGTGCCCAATATTTAATACCAGTATCCCTGATGATCAATTCTATTTTTTACCTCATCACGGAGTCATCAAAGAGAATAGCTCGACAACTCCAGTGAGAACAGTTTTCAATGCCTCAATGATCACTGATAAGGGTTACTCGCTCAATGACTATCTCTATTCAGGTCCGAATTTACTACCTGAATTAGTTGATTCATGTACCCAATGGCGTAAGTATCCTCATGCTTTTGTGGCGGACATAAAACAAATGTTTTTACAAATTGGCGTCCATGCAGAGGATCAACACCTCCAAACTATTCTGTGGCGAGAGCACCCCAGTGATGCAATAATGAAACTTTTGTCGACCGTACTGACATTTGGCTATACGAGTATTCCCTTTTTAGCCATTATGACACTTAAACAGTTAGTCAAAGATGAAGGTGAACATTTTTCGAGCGCTATTGAAGTAATTAATGAAGAGAGCTACATGGATGACGTAGTATCTGGTGGCTTCTCAATTGAGGAAATTTTGACTAAACAATTGGATACAACTAACCTCCTACAATCTGGTGGATTCGAGCTGAGAAAATGGCTCTCAAACACCCCCGAACTCATCGATAAATTACCAAGAAACATATTAGCTGCGAATGACCCTTTGCAAGAGGACTCTTTGTTCTCAGTGCTTGGTATAAGTTGGTGTCCCGCTAATGACATTTTCAAATTCCAATTATCAATTGACCCTTTGACGGTTCCGCTGACAAAGCGTATTGTACTTTCCAAAATTGCTAGAATCTTTGACCCACTGGGCTGGATAACTCCGGTGATCATCACCGGTGGAAATTTCATGCAGCTGCTGTGGATAAAAAATGTACCTTGGGATCAGGTACTACCGGATGAATTCACCAAAAAATTTGAGCAATTGTATTCTTCCTTGACTTACCTTTTAGACTTGAAAATCCCACGTTACTTGGGTATAACAAAAAAAGCTCAATAACACGAGCTACATGGTTATTTCGACGCTTCCAAGCTGGCGTATGCAGAGGTTGTATACCTACGAGTTCTAGATGATGACTGCAAAGTCACTTTGTTGGGTGCTAAATCAAAAGTTGCACCCATAAAAATCCTCTCGATTCCAAAATTGGAATTATTCGGCGCTTTGACAGTCGCCCAGCTGCTCAATCGATTTGCATCAGAGCTCAAATTGGATGATTTGTCGATTCATGTGCACTGCGATTCAAAAGTAGTATTACACTGGATTCATGAGCACCCTTCTAAGTGTCCGGTTTTAGTTGCCAATAGGTGTGCTGAAATTAAGACTCTGATTCCCAATGCCATTTGGCACTACATCAAATCGTCGAAAAACCCTGCAGATGTTGCTTCTAGAGGGTGTTTGGGGAATGAACTCGTCTCAAATCGTCTGTGGTGGGAGGGACCCCTCGACTTGCGAGAACACAATCGCGATTGAAGTCTAACAGGTTATGTCGATTTGAATTTTTCCACCAATCCAGAGAAGTCGACTAATGAAAACATTCAAGTATCTGTGAATACCATAACTTCAGAGACTCCGAAGATTCAAATTTGGGATCTGATAGAACGGTACTCCTCTTCACCAAACTGATTAGAATCACTGTATATATTATGAGATTTATTCCAAGAATCGTGAATAAAACGTCTCTCAAAGACAAAGTCTCATGCGTTATTAGCAAGTTTCCTGTTCGTTCAGATCAGCTCATAGACAGCAGTGAAATTCGCCACGCTAAACTTGTCATGAGCTATCTTACTCAGTTAGCTCATTTTCCATTTGAATATAAAATGCTGCAAGAAGGTAAAATTCTACCTAAAGCAAATGCCTTGAAATTCTTGAACCCCGTGCTAAAGGACGATTCGTTGAGAGTAGGTAGCAGAATCAAAAATTCAGATCTATGTGACGATGAGAAATTTCCTGTTATTTTACCTACAAAATTTACTTTGGCGGAGCTCTTGATTAGATATTTTCATCACATCACGTTGCACGGTGGTACTCAACTGACTCTTTCTACTAGCAGACAAATGTTTTGGATTATTCGAGGGAAAAGTGCAGTGAAAGTTATTATTGATAATTGCACCAGTTGTCAAAGATACAGAGCTACTCCGCAGTATCAAATGATGGCAGCTCTACCTCAAGAAGGGTACTGCCTACGCGTCCATTTAAGGAATCAGGTGTAGATTACGCGGGTCCATTTAAGTTGCTAGCTCCATGCATTCGCGGACAAATTTCCTACAAGGGTTATTTTATCATTTTCATTTGTCTTTGCACAAAAGCAATTCACCTTGAAGCTGTCTCCGATTACACTACAGAATCGTATCTCGCCGCGTTCGACAGATTCACGGCAAGACGAGGACCTTGTGAGCTTCTCATAAGTGATCAAGGTCAGAATTTGGTAGGAGCAGATGCCGAACTTAGAAAAATGTTCACCAAAAAATCACCCTACTCCAATTTCATCTCCCAATCCCTTAGTAATTTGGGGACAAAGTGGCGTTTTAATCCACCATCCGCCCCACATTTTGGAGGAATTGGGGAAGCTGGGGTTGAGGGAGTGAAACATCACCTAAAGAAGGTAGTGGGAGGAACAATACTCACCTTTGAGGAATTCAAAACCGTCCTCGATGAAGTGGAGGCATGCCACAACTCTCGGCCTCTCATGCCCCTCAGCAATGACCCTTCTGATCTAGAGGCTCTCACACCTGCCGATTTCCTGATAGGAGAGCCATTCTTCCTAATAGTCAAGGACAGAGTTACCAATGACAAAGTGTCACCTCTACGACGCTGGAAGATCATCACACAAATGGTCCATCAACTTTGGGAACGTTGGTCCGACCAGTATCTCCATACGCTCCATAAACGAAATAAGTGGACCTCAGTACAACCTAACTTTGCTGAAGGTGACCTGGTTTTAGTAAGGAACGAGATCACACCACCGTCCAGATGGCCACTGGGCCGAATCATCAAGACGCTCCCCAGAAGAGATTGGATTGTTCGAGTCGTGCAGGTGCGCACAGCTACCACCATCCTGGATCGACCGATTGTGAAGTTGGTGAAATTATTTCGCCCACAAAGTGAAGATGAAGAGTGATCTGTGCAGTGTTGCTTAGAGTCTATGAATTTTTCATTTTTTCCTGAAATCGGTGAACAGTTTGGATTATTTTCTCCAGATGAGATTGAATAGTGACTCTATATTTTCCACTACAAGTGAACTCTTAATTTTCCACACTTTTATGAAATCCTTTGTTCATTTCAATGAAATTTATTTTTTTTTTCTCGAGGTGGGAGGATGTTTATGTAGCACAGATCAAACAATGTCCGCGACAGCACACATAGATTCACGCACACATTAGCCAAGCCGTCAAGTGGCATGAGATGCTCAACCGGCAATAGAACCGACTGCAGTATATATATATATATATATAGACATTCAGCCGCTCGGCTATAGGCCTCCCGCTCTGTTCCGGTTCTGTCAGTCTTCTTGTGGATCGCGAACAGTACGCACACTCTCCACCACCTCGAGCCTGTATCATATTGCTCAATATAGTTTTGCGAACAGTTCAATTGAACCTCTCCTCTAGTTCATTCTGCATTCACCTGAATCCAAGCCCGCATACAAACATTAATCACTTATAGTCAATCTTCTAGTCACTACTTTCAAGCCTTAGAATCATACACTTAATTTTACTCATCACTCTAGTCACTTAGCTTTATATACACTCCAGTCACTTTGTTTTTATATACACTCTAGTCACCTCCAGCTTTCGATTTGGATATCGCTATCGGCCCTTTCGTGCGCGTGGCTTGCGAATAACTCTCGCGTGTGGTCTGCTCACCTGCAGCTCCTCGCGGCTTCTGCCGGCTCTTCTTCCAGGCGCGTGCCGCTGCTGCGGGGTGGGGAGACTCGCCGGCACTTGACGACGCCGAATCTTCTTTCCGCTGCTAATGTGATGATTGCTCGTGCGTATTATTTCTGATCGTCTGAATTGATGCAACGCTTGCATATTTCAGATCCTTGGCGTGGACAGCTGATTGTAATTTGACTCCATCTCTTGATAATATATACACGTTTCCACCTAGTTTCTGGCTAAGGTCATACGGACCAGTGAATTTTTCTGACACTTCCGCCGTGAAGTTCTTCCCCGCTGACGACAAAGGTCGATTCTTCTCCAATACCTTATTACCTATCTTGAATCTAACATCACGCTTTGATATATGATGATTTGCTCTTTGCTTTTTGCTCGCTTTTTCTATCTTACTTATAGTGGAGTCGTATACCTTGGGTAACTTATTCATATGATCTGACCAAATTTTTATTGATTCCTGAGAATGAATGAAATCTGAATTGAGCTTCGCGGTTTGAATAACGAATTTCTCTGGCTCATCGACTCGCGAGCGCTCATTTGATTGACTTTTATTCTGATTTTCTGATTCGATTCCTAACTTATTTTCTGAATTTGATTCTGAACTGATTTTTGCTCCGTCTAAATCTTCTAATGACTCTATTAATTCGGCTTGATTACCGTTCTTCATGAAATTTTTGAAGCTTTTCCCGAATATCTCTACGCGTCTTCTCCATGATCTTGGCGCTGCAATCTCGCGTCCATAAGTCATGAACGCTGGTGATTTTCCGGTCGATCTTGAAAGATTCGAATTATGACAAAATTGAAACTGTTGAATATGCTTATTCTATTCCTTGTGATTATCTGCGAAAATTGCTATCATGGTCTTAATATCTCGATTGACTCGTTCAACCGGATTTGATTGTGGATCAAAACTAGGGGTGCATTCATGCTCTGTACCGTTTTCTTCGCGGAATTCACTCATTAATTCATTCTTTAATTCTAACCCGTTATCACTAATCAAAATTTCTGGTCTCCCATAATGTGTACACTAGCGATATTGCCTTGCTCGCTAACGCTCGCTCGGCATCACTTTATTTGGGAAACTCGATAGTTTTGCGATTTCTAAAGGTATTTAAAAATTTTAGAAAGTTGTTAAGGTAGGTTTTTTAATAGGATTCTTCACTACTAAGACTATTGATTAATAAAAAACTTCTGAAGCTTATAAAAATTAACTTTCCCATACAGGTTCACGCACGCAAGCACAAAAAAACTTTTCAATGTTCGATATGACTGTTGTTTCTACATTTTCCAGAAGACTACTTTTGGAAAATGTAGAAACATACTTTTGAATTGATACTTACTTTTGAATTCATCGAAGAAGTTTCTATATATTATAAGAAACCTTCCAACTATACGTGACTGATGGGGATCTGTAATAAAAAAACTTGAAAGAAAAATTTTTTCCGCTCTAGACTCAATTTCAAGACGCACACAGCTGATGAGGACTTCCATCTCAATACAAATACTTGTCTACATATGTGACATTCTCAATGGTCCGCTCTGAATTGTCATAAAATTATCTCAAAAAAAGACCATGAAATGAAATTCTAACGGAATGAGGATAAAAGATAATAAAGAGAATGATGTAATAACTCAAAGATAACGTAAAGATAACTAAAAGATGAAAAGATAACCAAAAGATAACTAAAAGATAAAAAGATAACCGAAAGATAACTAAAAGATGAAAAGATAACCGAATGATGACGTTGAGATAAAAAGATAATCAAAAGATAACTACCAGATAATCTTAGATGATAATATAGACGAGATACGATAGATATTTACAAACACGCGACATCGATCTTGAAAGTCGTTAGAGGGAGCTGATAAAAGTATATATAAAACTGAAGCGGCAAATAGGGCCAGTCTGTCTTAACCCATCGTGGGGTGAAGTCAATGCCGCTCCTGATGATCGAGGAGTGACTTCGGAAGCCAACCTCCAGGAGATACGGGATCAATTGAAGTCTATCACAGGGGACTTCACAGGTATGTAATTTCATCTAAACAATTGAATACACCAACATTTAAACATATAACTTCAATAATTATATTAATTTCATCACTTTTATATTAATCTAATAATTATATTAATTTTATTTAATAATATTTCATTCAAGTTGTAGCATCCAACAGTGAGGAGCAATCTCAACTCCAGTCTCAACTCATCATCATTCGGAAATTTCCAGAGCATCATAGGAGGCTGCAATGGTGAGTCTTTATTCATCTCTCAATCAATAATTAATTGATCATTGATCAATTATTATTAATCAATAATCAATATGCATAAAATGTTCGATATACTCACTCATATGAATCCACAGTTACACACACACACACACACACACACACACACACACACACACACACCCACACACAAACACAAACACGAACTCACTCACATACATTTACGCTCATTCACTCACATATAAATATACCTACCACACCATTCACTAACACATAAACAAATTCAGTTGGTCTATGAACAATAATATAACTTTCATTTTATTTATTTTCAGTCTATAGAACAGTCCAACACCCGATTGTAGCTGATCATTCAGATGTTGAAGAAAAATGACTTTGCTACTGGTACAGTCAAGGGTCATATTCAAAGGCTACACTGGTAAGTAATAGAATGATATTTTGAATGATTAATGGTTATTATTATAATTTATAATATTATCAATTAATAGGCCTATAATAAATCTTTCAACACACACACACTCACTCACCCACCCACCCATATACGCACATACATAATTAATTTCAACATTCAATACATATACACAACACCTCCCTCTTAATTCTATTGACACACACACACACACACACACACACACACACATCGACTCGCGCACACACACACACACCCTTATATACACATATAAATAATACGCTTTAATGATTTTTCATTCTACAGCACCACCGAAGCCGAGAGAAAATGTATCCCGCTAACCCATTGGACAGTTCCAGTCAACACGAGATTCTCAACAGGAAATACGTAGTCCAGGTGATTTCAAATCATTGAAAATTATTTAACGTTCTGAATGATGATGTAAGTTTCTTATACTATATTTGTGGAAAATTATAAAAACTTCATGAAAATTGTGAAGAAATATATGTATATTGAATAATCTAATAAAATTTGACAGAGACGGGACTTTTGCCCGTCTCTCCTCTCTCGTCTCCATTCATTTCATAGGTTTAGTTAGAATGAACTTTTGAATAATTTTAAGTCACTTGAAAAAGACTATAAAATAATTTTTGCTAAGGTTTGACAAAATTCAATTAATTTATATTCAAATTTCGACCATTTTAATTGATTGCAAAATTACACTTAATTTAAAATCAAGACCATGACAATAGGACAGAATTTTCAATAATGATAATCTTGCGTCATAGTAGAACTTTTCCTAATAATTAATCGACTTGACATCCACTTACGAAGAATCCAGTACTTGACTATCGCCTGCGGTAGGGTGCCTCACAAAAGTGCTGAGGTAATGTCAAGGACTCGGTGTTCTTATTAGCTGACTGACGGATCCCATCAAAGAATTTCCGCCCAATTGGATCCCTACATATCTGAGTCATTCTACACAGAACCCTTGAAGGTCCCCTGTTAGTAAATGACTCATCCATAGATTTGTACATTCTCTTGGAATCGTGAAATTCTGGGCTACGAACGCACATACTCTGACTGCATTATCCATCATGCAATAATTAAACAAAATAGAGAAAAGATTCTCCTGATAATAATTTTTAGAAGTTTTTGCAATCAATTAAAATCGTCATCAGAGATCAAAGTTTTCATTTTTTATTCAATACTCTCACCAAAATAGAATAAGAGATAATGATAAACTTTTTAATAACTATTGTTGCAAAATGGATTCTACACTGAAGAACACTAACAGTCTCTCATACAACACCATTGATGATTCAAAACAAACCAAAAATCACATCAATCATAATCAAAACACTTCAATTCACACTGATGAGAACGTTGCGGTGACTCGCCTAGGCCATGGCTCAAGAGTGATTAACTCCGCTGAGAGCGACCGAAGCGAAAAATCCAATACAAACTCATCAACACCACACTCATCACATATATAGGCTTTAATGCAATCAACTAATCACACATAGCACTATTGAAACACCCACTTTACACTGATGATAACGTTGCGGTAACTCGCCTAGGCCATGGCTCAAGAGTTATATTAACTCCGCTGAGAGCGACCGAAGCGAAAAATCCAAAACTAATTCATCAACACTCCAAACACAACATGATAAGACACTGAAATCAATATAACAAACAATCTAACAATTTCCATATTGCAACAATGAAAATTTATTCATTCGAATTCATTAATAAAATCTTCCTAAATAATTATCAAATCTTCTAAGGAGTACCCAATGCATAGTTGAAAAAATATTCAATAATCAATTTTTCTCAAGGTAAATCACTCAAGTGTTTCTGAAAATTCATATAAATTAAACAACGAATAATAACTTTTAGAAGATTTTGCAATCAATTAAAATCGTCATCAGAGATCAAAGTTTTCCTTTTTTATTCAATACTCTCACCAAAATAGAATAAGAGATAATGATAAACTTTTCAATAACTGTTGTTGCAAAATGGATTTTACACTGAAGAACACTAACAGTCTCTCATACAACACCATTGATGATTCAAAACAAACCAAAAATCACATCAATCATAATTAAAACACTCCAATTCACACTGATGAGAACGTCGCGGTGACTCGCCTAGGCCATGGCTCAAGAGTGATTAACTCCGCTGAGAGCGACCGAAGCGAAAAATCCAATACAAACTCATCAACACCACACTCATCACATATATAGGCTTTAATGCAATCAACTAATCACACATAGCACTATTGAAACACCCACTTTACACTGATGATAACGTTGCGGTAACTCGCCTAGGCCATGGCTCAAGAGTTATATTAACTCCGCTGAGAGCGACCGAAGCGAAAAATCCGAAACTAATTCATCAACACTCCACACACAACATGATAAGACACTGAAATCAATATAACAAACAATCTAACAATTCCCATATTGCAACAATAGAAATTTATTCATTCAAATTCATTAATAAAATCTATCTGAATAATTATCAAATCTTCTAAGGAGTACCCAATGCATAGTTGAAAAAATATTCAATAATCAATTTTTTTCAAGGTAAATCACTCAAGTGTTTCTGAAAATTCATATGAATTAAACAACGATTGAGTAATACCATCTCTAAAAAATTACATAGTACATAAAAAATCAATCACTTCAACTTAATACACCAATGTATCAAAATTGTATAAAAAAATCACTCGAAAAAGTAAAAACAACCGAAAAAGCAAAGTAAAAATAATCAAAAAACGACTGAATAACTTAAAAATAGTCATAAGATAACCAAAAGATGAAAAGATGATCAAAAGATAACAATACGATAAAAAGATAATCAAAAGATAACTTTAAGATGATCATAGATGATCTCAGATGATCTTAGATGTTCTTAGATAATCTTAGATGATCTCAGATGATCTTAGATGATCTTAGATAATAAGTACTTAGACACTCGCGACACATAAGGTCTATTGTCGCTCTCACAATACCAACTCATATTTTTTCCCGTCAAGTTGGCAACCCTGCTTACGATTTTACGTTGGCAGCCCTGCTCGGGGGGATCCGGACGGACGGGATTTTGCCCGCGGCTTAATTATTGTAATTATACATTTTCAAGTGCATTCTGAATTGTTTGACCAGTCTTTTTACGTAATGGCACGCAGACTATATAACGGCTAAAAATACACTCGAATACGCTGCTAAGAGTGATTAGCAGAATGCTTCCTATAGCGTTATATGATAGTAACTATGACGGATCCCACATCCATTAGCATTCTAATTGCGAATAATCTCCTCTATTTCACAAGAAATTTTCTATGATTAGCATCCTTATTTCAAATAATTTCCTATATCTTGATGAATTCTTCCAAGGGAGCTTCTGCGAGGGATTTAGAGAATCTAAATCAACTTCTGTTAGCAATATCTATAGTTTGGTGGCGATGGAATTTGGTATACTCAGTTGGAATATGATTGAAATGGAGGTTTTGTAGAAATTCTCGATTTATTCGAAAGATAACTCCATTTGAATAATGTTTCACGGATTTCAAAAATATTTGGTATCAACCAATTGATTTAGGATGCCGAAAAATATGCCCTTAGATCATTGGAAGTGAGATAAATGAGTTGTAGAGAAAAATACGGGGAAAAAATGAGTATCAATGAAAATGTTTTCATGAATTCTGAGTTATTCTTTTGAGAAAGTATCTTAGACCGATTTGAGGCATCTGAGGTGAGGTTGTTTCAACAGTATCTATCGTTTGGTTGAGACGGAATTTCGATAAAATCGGTTGTTATATGATAAAATAGGATTTTTTGGTGGAAATTTTGATTTTTTTCAGAAATTTGAGTTCTATAGAGATCAAATGGATATTCGGTATTAACCAATCGATAGATCATGCAGGAAAAATCATAATTTAGGTGGATCAATTCGTGGTGAGAACGTGTTAGAAAAAGATATTTATGTATTAAAAGACAAAATTTCATCAATTTTGCTCTCGAAAGCCCATAAATGAAATTTGACTGGGAGGTGGGAGGTGCCAAGTCACTGGTCTCATCTTTGAGTCATTCTCTACAACTCATAGGAAGTCAAAAATCGATCCAGTGGAGTGTCAAAGAGAAAGCGTTGACGAAACAAAACCACATACATACACACATACACACACATGCAGAGAGTGAGAGAGTTGAGTCTCTCGTTGGTTTAGGGAGCTACGAGGGGAAAAGTGTTACCTACAATCGATAGATTATTGCGAGAGGAGTAAAAAGATATAGGTCTTATCCAGGTGGAAGGAGATTCCTAGGAGAAAATATTGGTTTGAATCGAAAATTGAGCAAAAAATTTGTTGTGCCAAAAACAACCTTTTCTCTTCAGAGAAAGCAAAATGAGTGAATATTCAAACTGTTCTTTTGATTTTGGGAATGATCCCATTAAATCCATTGCTATAATTTTCATTGGTCTATCGACTGTGCGCTTACCCATCATACCTATCTGACCGCGTTGATACACCATATATAACGCGCAACTATCGCAATTTTTCACGTAATTTGCAATGTCTAGGTAAATACCGGGCCAATAGTACGACTGCCCGACCTTTCTATACGTTTTTCTTTGCCCATATGACCGGCTGATGGCTCGTCATGGCTTCCTTTAATTATTTTTGCGCGGTTTTCTTCTGAAACCACTAATTTCCATGCATCTAAATCATCAATCATCTCATTTAATTCGTGATCTGGCCCATATTTATAGATTCTACCATCCATAATCTTCCAATCTCTGTATCTTTTTGAATGTTTCGGAATTTGGAAAAATCTCTTGTTGTAGCACTTATCTGATGTTTTCTCAAGAACTCCAACTGAACCGATATTCATCGTGTCGTCTTCAAACCTTCTTGAGAGCGCATCAGGGACAACATTAAGATTTCCTTTGCGGTGGATCACCTTGAATGAATAACTCGCGAGGTCATGGGCCCATACGTGCGTCAACCTCGCCCGCGACCAAAATGTGACAATTGTTCTTGGTAGGACTCTGAGTGTTCTAATTGTATAGAAAATTTCAAAATTTGCCTATTATGCCTTTTCGAGAAAATCGACTTTTGAGTCATCAGAATAGTTCCGTCTTCCAGAGGCCACAACTCTTAGAATATTGAGCCTAGATCAACGTATCTGGGCTCAAATCAAAGCTCTGAATTCGTCAAAATTGTTTTCGGCATCAAACAGACCACACAATGAGCGGGAGAGATAAATCACATGGCTAAAGGTTTCCGCGCGTACTGGGTATACCTATATATACGGCAAGACGGCGCGCGGAGGGGGCAACTGATCTCGAGCAGACGACAACACTGCTTTTGCGGGCTGGGATCGCCCGGATCGACGTTTGACGGGCTGACTTGGGGAATATCTGCATTGGGACCTTCTACGAGGCTAGCAGAGCAGATCTAACCACTAGCAGACGTAAGGCAGGTGCTAGACCATGTATCGAGATAATCACGAGACTTGTCTTCCCGCGCTGACGCCACCCGTCCACCATCTCACCATATATAATGTGACCACGTGTAACTAATAATCGACGATATAATTCTTCGTGATAATTTTCCTAGCGATCTAATACCGAAAACAATTTTGGCAAATTCAGAGCTTTGATTTGAGCCCAGATATGTTGGTCTAGGCTCAATATTCGAAGAGCTGTAGCCTCTGGAAAACGGAACTATTTTGACGACTCAAAAGTCGATTTTCTTGGAGAGGCAAAATAGGCAAATTCTGAAATTTTCTATACAATCAGAACAGTTAGAGTCCTACCAAAAACAATTACCACATTTTGGTTGCGGGCCAGGTTGACGTACGTTGGGCCCATCTGCCTACGCGTCTCACTGGAGTTATCTTGTTGAACAGCCACTGTACCGCGCTGTGGTCTCTTACAACTGTAAACTCTTCTCCCTCTATATATGGCTTGAATTTTGCAATACTCCATTTGATAGCCAGACATTCTCGTTCTGTCACTGACCAGACCCTTTCTTGTTTTGAAAGTGATCGACTCGCGTGACAAACTACGCGTTCTTTGCCGTCTACTTTCTGTGTGAGTATAGATCCTATCCCAGTGTCTGATGCATCAGTATGCAAGAACCATCCAGCGTCTGGTACTGGCATACTGAGCACGGGTGCAGATACTCATGCTTCTTTTAGCGTGCAGAACGCTTTTTCTTGTCCCTCTTCCCACTCAAATTTCGCGTCTTTTTTCAATAAACGATTTATTGGCTCTACAATTGTCGCATAATTTCTGATGAATTTACTGTGCCATGATGTCATACCTGTGAATCTCTTCACTTGTTTGACATTTTCGCGGGATCGACTCTTAAACCGTGCTTGTCCACTATATATCCTGAGAATTTGACTTCTTGGCAGCAAAATTTACTTTTTTCTCTATTGATCGTAAGACCTGCCCCCACAATTCTATTTGATAATTTTTCTAATATCTCTTAATGCTCTTCAAACGTCTCTGTCATGAGGACAATATCGTCTTAATACCCGTACGCGTAAGGCTCTAGGTCTCCGATAATTGAATCAATTAATCTTTGAAAGCAGGCTCTTGGAAGCGTTACTTTTGAAAGCGTTAGCTAGACCCGTAGGTAATCTTTTGGATTGCCAGTGACCTCTACCGGGAATTGTGAACGCACAAATATTCCTCGAAATCTTTTTAAGCTTTATTGATGATAGGCCATGGATAAGTACAGCGTAGTTATATATTCCGCGTTCTTTAATTTTCTCAAAATGGTGTCCATATACGGGATCGGGTACGCATCTTTCTCAGCTAATGAATCGACTACCCGTGAATCTACTACCAATCTATGCCCTCCGTTAGCTTTTGTCACTAAAAATGCCGGGTTATTACAAGGTTTGTTTGATTTCTCAACTACATCTGCCTCGTATACTTCTTGAAACTCTTCATGCACTGTTTCCTCCATTTCATCTGACAACGGGAAATATCTTTGCTTTACTGGACGTGCACTTCCCAAGAGTCGAATCTCGTATTCGATTGAATCAGCTGCTTTCAAAAATTCCTCATTCTCATTTTCGCGAGGTGAAAATTTATCTAAAACTCTTTCAGCCTGTGAGCTTCATAATCACTCAATTTCTTTGAACCTTCACCTCTCGATTGTGGCTCTTGCGCGCTCTGACGCTTCAGATTTTCACTCGATTTTCCCTTCCGATGTCGTTGGAATTCCAGTCTCTAAATTCATTTGCTCTGGTGACTCGATTGAAAATAATTCAAATGCAAATTTTTGCTTGTCCTTAAGGTCTGCGGATGTATACTTCTCACTATCACCTGAGATGTGCATCCCAAAGAAACGGATAAATTCAAGTCCCAAAATGAGATCTACAGGTAATGATGGGACGCTAAGAATCGGCACATATTTGCTCATCCCAGCTATCTCCAGGGAGTGATCAATTCCCCAGCTACCATTTTCGATTCTCTGTTCGCCATTTGAGCGTACAAAAAATTAGAGGGTTGGAGCGTAATGCCAATTTGCCTTGCGATGTCTCGATACTTTCTGCCTATCACGGACCGTGCGGCTCCCGAATCTAATAATCCCTTCAGTTCTATTGGACCAATTTTTACGTTGATCCAATATCGAGGATAATCTGTCGGTTTTGTCGTATCAGGAACTTTAAAAATCCTAGTGGCGTCAACTTGAAAAATATTCGCAATTTCTTGAGATTGTGACTGACTGGCTCCGCAAACTTGAGAGACCTGTTCGGACGTAGCTAACGCAATGGTCTCATTTACGCCGCTGGTTTCGCGTTTTCTGCCTCGACTGATGGTTTCGCTGCGGGCGCATCGTCTTGCAAATTCACCGAATTTATTGGAGCATTTTGTCGTATTTGTGGTGGTTGACCTTGATTCTGGTAATTATTATAATACGCATTATTATAATATCCACCGTAACCTCTACCACGGTAACTCCCGCGACAACCACCTCCTCGATTTCCTCTATAACTTCCTCTTTGATATGTATTCTGGTAATTACCATCGTAATTGCCATTATAATTCCTCTTTTGATTCTGATACTGATGATTTTGACCTTGATTTTGACCGTTGTTTGCGTAAAATTCGCGCGTCTGGAAATTTTGCTGAGGATAACTATTTTGGAAATTCCAAGGTAGTCGCCCCGCTTGAGCACTCTGTTGCTGGCCGTTGGCACCGTTGTCATTGTTGTTGTTATTGCCTCCCCGATCGCCTCGGTCTCTACGTCGACTTCCATTCTGACTTTGCCCATTATTTTGATTCGAATTTTGCGCGTTATTACCCTGACTCGCACTTTGACCGTTCGGCTTCGGTAGAAGTTCTTCCCTTAATTTTTGAATTTGGATATTCATCAATTTCGCGACGTCTGCCATAGTTGTCACCTCGACGGTCGCTAAATCTATCGTCTCTTTTTCAGATTCAGATCTTTTCTCCTTTTCTTGACTGGAATTTTGAGTCTCTTTTGAATTTTGATTCGAATTTTTAGGCTTTCGCGAACTTGACTTTTCATAACCTTTCCTGAACAAGTGCTCAATTTTTGCCCGCATCAAAAGCTTTTCCAAGCTCGGTAGCTTGTCTGGAAAATTTCTCAATATCCGCGTTCAAATATTGACGCATCAAAGGGTGAAAATCTTTTTTGCAACTGTGCGCGCAAAGTTGTAGAAAAATGAGACTTCTCTTCATTATTCACAGTGCGAAAAGTGATGCGTGAATGACTTCTCGCACAGTTTTACATTCACGCACTGTTGGAGTGTGCGTGAACGTAACTCCTCGCTCTAATGCATTTTCATTCACGCACAGTTCCAAAATATGATGTCACGTCATCCCTCTGAATTTGGCCTTTCTTGAAAACTTTGTTTTCAAGATAATCTTGCTCGGACAGCGGTGCATTTAATTACAACTTCGCGCATAGTTGCAAAAAATAGTATACGCAACACGTGCGAGAAGTTTCCGCACTTTTTGCGTAATATACTATCCTCATATTAGAATAAATTTGTTCAACCTGTTTCGATTCGGGTGGAGGTTCCGGCATTCTGTTAAAAATTAGACGCATCCCTGTGATGTATTCATGCACCGGCTCGTCGTCTTTTTGTAATCGTGCGAGTGCTTCGTCTGCTAACTGCTCCGAATACTTTCCGTCCTGGTAATGCGCGCGAAAACGAGTGACCGCATCTTTCCACGATTGCTAGCTACTACCGCGTAACCGATACAAATTCAACGCTGGGCCACTCAATAGCACTGCTACTGCGCGTAAAATGTCATGCTGAGACATGCCTGCCACCATCCTATGCTCGTCCACTTTAATAAAAAATTCCTCCGAACTCTGATTCGCTGAACCTGAAAATCTAAGTTTCCATGATTTTACTGTGCGCGTGAGATCTCTAGTTTCAGACGTATTCCTATCATTCCTATTTTGTGTATATGGGCGAATCTCAGAATAGGCATCTTGCATTTTTTTGACCTCACAAAAAAAAGGTTTGGCAAATTCGAGCAAATCGAGATGAGTAAGGTGCAATTAGGAAGGGATTCCCAAAATTTGTTTACAATTTGCGCGAACTGTTTGAAAGTCAGACGATTGTGTCACACAGTGCAAGTCATCCTACGGTCAAACAATTTGCACAAGACAAAGGGAATTTTTGGGATTTATTCTTCAACTGCACAATACTTGTCTTGATTTGCTCGAATTTGCCAAACCTTTTTCTGGAGGGATCAAAGTGATTGCAAGACGCCATACCATACCGGCAGTCGACGACTTTGTCAGACTGACGTCACACAGCGCAAGTCATCAGACTTTCAAACAATCTGCGCGAGATGAAAAAAATTTCTGGGGATTTTTTTACCAGTTGCACCCTACCTATCTCGATTTGCTCGAATTCGCCATACCTTTCTTCAAAAAAATGCAAGATGCCTATTCTGGCACTTTCCTGAAGAAATTTGAAAATTTTCAATATGGCAGGACATACCCGGCAAACTTCTTTTGGGTAAAGTAGTACTCAAACAATGACGAAATAGTCCCGTAACTCATTTCGTAGTTTCGCTGCGCACTTGCGGTCGGATAACGAATAATCCAATGCATTTAAATGGGGGCCTCGTGTTACAATAATTCTTATGAGAATACTTTCTCGCAGAAATGAGGCGACCTTGGTATCAGAGAAGTGAGGAAAAGTCATGATCAACATTATACGATGCTTCCCAATGGCTTCTGTTACGAAATGAAGATACTCTACACTCACCAAAATGCACGTTTCCGTCAATCCTCAATTTCTATGAGCCTCGCATTCCTCCCGGGGTAGGTCTACGAGCAGGGCCAGTTTGTATATACGTTTTTGTTGTCTTAGAGATCAAATTACACGTGGTTCCAGGTGCAACGGGGTCCACATTTCCATGTCCCATAAGAAAAAGACATTTTCAAGGCTAAATTACGCAGAAGCAATTTTTCTCCCCATCGTGACAGCAGCCACAAGGATTCGATGACATCAATGGGACTTGGCTGGATTTATAGGTTTCTTCGTGTTGAATCGGATTCCGTCTCCAGAACTTCATTATTCCTATCACCCCGATGACAGGATCGTAAGCAAGAGCGATCCTTCAAAATGACAAAAATTTTGTGACACACCAACAATCTCCATCAGATCTCGCATCTCGGCGAGGACGGCCATGAGGCAAAGATAATTCAATTCTTCAAAGTGTGATCAATCACCCATCCAATTTTCAGGATGGTTGATCAATCGCCCTTAGACCTACGAGCTAAGGCGTACACCTAAAAATCGTTGTGATAGCCGAAAGATCGAGTTTTCTCGCACAGAGTGTGTTATATCGTTGGTCCAAAGCAAAATATGGACCTCAGAAGCATTCGAAAGTGTTGAGGATGAGTGAATTCTTGAAAATTTCCAGTGGAAGACCTCACTTGTCGAAACCCATGTCTCCTAAGATGTGAAATAGTTCGTAATCACAAAGTCGCCCGAATCCTGAGATTCGCCCATATGTGTGAAACTCTGAACGCGCTGCTTGTGTCTGTTGCGTTTTACTTGCTCGTGGTGACTGATTGACATCCGCTGCCCAACTCACACGCGAATGGCTGCTGAGTCTTAACAAAGAGTTGAACATTTGGTCTCGTCGATCTTGAAGGACAGTGGGGAACTAAATAAATTCCCAAAATTTCATGATGGAAATTTTATTGCAACGTTTCGTCCACTAGGTTTTGTGGACCTCATCAGGCTTCAGGTTTGTTATTCTTTAGATCGTCATGATATTTTGGACGATCTTATAATAGAGCACAGACATAACGTCTGGCTCCTGTCAATACAAGTAAACAGAGTATAAGATCGTCCAAAATATCATGACGATCTAAAGAATAACAAACCTGAAGCCTGATGAGGTCCACAAAACCTAGTGGACGAAACGTTGCAATAAAATTTCCATCATGAAATTTTGGGAATTTATTTAGTTCCCCACCGTCCTTCAAGATCGACGAGACCAAATGTTCAACTTGTATATTAACCATCAAGGACGAAAAAATCTACCAAAATCTTAACAAAGAGGGTCTCGGATTTTCCCCTTAGTTCTGAGATCTTTCATTCTCACTATCGCTAGAAGGAATCCCCTCATCGTCCTCAATTTGCCCCGTTTCATTACCCTCGTATGATTTATTTTGAACGCCGCACGTTTCGTATTCTTCCTCTAATAACGCTCGCTGTAATTACTAGCGTAAAATTTGGCTACGTCGTTTCGGTCTGTTTGAATTTGTAGTGTGCGTGTTATTGTGTGGCTCGGCGTTCGGCTCATTCGCATGTCGTTGGGTGTCTGCTTGTAATGGCGCGCTCGATCTCGCGCTTTTTTGAAAACGCACTGTCTGATCCAGAATATTCTCGTGTATGATTCGATTTTCAGCATTCTCGCGGTCTAGCGAATTTTTCCAACTATCCGCAATTTGTATTGGGATCTCATATCATCTGCCATTTTCATCTCGCAACGTATCAAATTTTGTTGGTGGTTCGTTAGCTTCTTGAATTTCCGGGCACACCTCGTTTTGGATTAACGCCGATCGCCGTTGCGCATTCGCTTGCACAGCCGCTAATTCATCGCGTAATGAGCTTCTACGCACTCGATGATTGCACCTTGTCACGTTCTTATCGTTCATATTACTCGTAAAAATGTCGTCCTCCTCATATCTATTGAGGATCGAACGCCTATCCTGGACCGTCTGCGTGAGTTTGCGTAAAAATCTGGGCGATGCCTCGATTCGCGCGACTTCTAATTCTGCCAGATCCATCAATAAATATCGATTCAAATCGGTCTCGTTATATTCACCGCAAACGCATCTACGCAACCGTTCTACTCTAGTTTCAAATGTCCCCTCACGAGAGAGCAAGAGTTCACCCAATGCCTCATCTAACGTTACTTTATCAATATTATCAATAAAATCGCTCACTATGTGGCTATCCATGTGAGATCCAGCCATCTTGTCAAAGTTTTATCTCACTTCTCTTACTACAATTGAAAATTCAGACGAGCCAGAAATCAGAATTATCTACTTCAAAATTCCATCACTTCAATATTACGCATGTGGGAATCACGCCGCAATCATTCATTATTCTATCATGCGAAATATCCTCATATCATGGAAAATAGGTCAGACGTAAGCGTGAAAACTGGTCGAGGCAAAATTGGAATGCTCTATCTATATTTGTATTCACTCATATATGTCCGTTAAACTTGAGACGCCTCTATTCGGCTGTTAAAAATTCAAACAATTTTCTATTCTTCATCCTGAGAAAAAAACTGCCGTCGACTCGTGTTGACGCTTACGGAGCTTGCTATTCGCTCCGCTCAAGTTGTCTTAGGGCGCCTCTTATGGTCGAGCCGCACATTAAACAACGGGGGCTCGCGCGCACGGCTGCACATACATACATGCATACACACACACAAGCACGTTGAGCCTAAAAACATCAAGGCATATACAATTGCTCCAACCAACATGTAATTCATGACAGACTCAGCATACTACCCCGCACAATACACTCTCATTATACACTTTCATCGCCAAAAGATACACTACAGGTCGAGTCCACTCGACCACGCAATACACTTGTGTGAAACAAGTCACAACGCGACGACGAAGTGGAGTCGGGCCGAGGGTCGAGCACGCTTTTGTTGTGTTCAGCGAATATAAGAGAGACTCTCGCACTGCAACGAGTAAATTCCATAGATACAATCTGGTATTATATTTCTATGGTAAATTCTCACCACCGACACTGTTTATTCGGAACTCTAGTAATAGTGATTGGCCTATTGACTGAGTCGTGATGTTAGACTGATGAGAAGTATTCAGATAGCATCAGCAGACGCCAGTCGACGCGTGAGCTCTATACCTATATCTATACCTATATATACGACTCGTCACGGCTGCCCCCGTGCTGGCCCCCGTGTTTTTGTGTGTTTTTTGGCCACCACGAGCGCTACAGGCAGAATTTTTGCCGCCAAATAATGGTGATCTGAGCGAATATATCCACATCACGCGATCTTATGTTTACGCGTGAGGTACTTGACTCTAACTTTCGCCGGCTAATTTGACCTTGGCGCGCTTTCTGCACATTTGATGTCTCTCAAAATCTTACTCTTATTCAAAGATTAAGGAAGAATTCTACTTGGAAATTCACAATGTAATATATTTTAAAATTTTAGGCTCAATTTTTGGGGTGGATTTCGATTACTGTTCTCTTTTCCATTTTACGCATTAATTCTACGGATGCTAACGAACTTCTTTGCTCCGAAATTTACGCGCGAAACACGTTACACAAAATTTTAAAGCACAATAATTAATGAATCGTTGGGCGCCAATGCGATGGGGTAATGAGCCTATGACTATTACCCTCATCTCTTGCATCTCATCCTAAACGGATGAGGAATTCCTGGGAATATGTTCAGATGAATACCGTATTGGTATAAGTATATATATCTAAGGATTTGAATTGCATGAATGAATCGAACTCGATAATTTCTATTCGCTGTGGGTTACTTCTCCGTAACCTTCGAATAATTCATTAATACAAGATAAATAAAGAAAAGATTCTTACAATCGATCTATAAGTATGTACGCGTTCAGTAACGCGAGTTATTATTTTATCCAACGCACGTGAGAGAGAGAGAGAGAGAGAGAGAGAGAGCGCACTAGAGGGAGAGACTCACCATTCCTGCACACACATGTCTCACACGGCGCAAGCCGGTGACTCGCACACGGGCCAACATATCCCAAGGATGGGCAGCGCATTTGCCCTGGATCCTGGGCTCGGACCGATCGGCTACTCGGCGATGATCTCGGAGGAGTCACTCTGCTGCACACACGCGCGTGACCGTCGACCGGGGCTAAGGTCGGCACAAAACACGAAATGTATCAATTTTCACATGAAATTCCGAAAATCATTGCTACCACGAGTATTAGACAAAATCTGATGAGATATTATGAAAGATGAGATTATGATACGTCGAAATTATGCGCCATGGTATTGCTTTCTCTAAAGAGAAAACTTTGTTTTCACCCCAACGAAAATTTGATCAAATTTTTCATTAAAATCAACATATTCTTCAACAAAATCCCTCTTATTGAAAAAAGCCAACGACCATTCTCTTCCTCTCGCCAAAAGCTATCAAATGTAGGTAACACTTTTCCTCCTAATGTCCTCCCAAATCTGCCAAAGACTCATCTTTCCACCCCATTTTCCATGTTTGTGTGTGTGTATATATGTATGTTGTTTTATATTGGACACGCTTTCTCTTTTACTATTCGCCTTATCAACATTTGGCTTTCTACAAGTTGTAGAGAATCCAATTTCTGAGAGCCCAGTGATTTGGCACCTTTCGGCTCCCAGTCAAATTTGATCCATGGGCTTTTTGAACAAAAAAAGCTCAAATTTCAACTTTTAATACATAAATATCTTTTTCCCACACACTCTCACAACAAATTGAGTCACCTAAACTATGATTTTTTCTGCGAGATCTATCGATTGGTTAATACCGAAATTCCATTTAATCTCTACAGATCTCAAATTTTCAAAAAAATCAAAATTTCCACCAAAAATTTTTTTTTTCAGCCTTTTTAAATCTACCGCATCCAAATTCTGTCTCAACCAACTAATAGATATCATCGAAAAAACCTAAGACTAGATGGCTCAAATCCTTCTAAGAAGCTCCCTCCAAAAAATAATTCAAGAAATAAAGGAAAATCTCCCTTAATATTCAATTTTTGCTCCTACCTTCCTTCATGACTCATTTATCTCAATCTTAATGACCTAAACTATGATTTTTCCTGCGAAATCTATCGATTGGTTAATACCGAAATTTCATTTAATCTCTGCAGATCTCAAATTTCCAAAAAAATCAAAATTTTCACCAAAAATTTTTTTTTAGCCTTTTTAAACCTACCGCATCCAAATTCTGTCTCAACCAACTAATAGATATCATCGAAAAAACCTAAGACTAGATGGCTCAAATCCTTCTAAAAAGCTTACTCCAAAAAAAAATTCAAAGTCACTGGATTGATGATTGGAGACTTTAATTATGATACCTATAAAGGAAGAAGCGAATTTGAAATTTTTTTATCAAAATATGGTTTGAAAAAATGTCTGAAGGACGGAATACCAACGACTAATTTTGATACACAAATAGATACAATTTTCAGTTCTGAAAATTATTCAAACTTTTCGGCGGGTACTTATGAATCATATCTCTCTGATCATAAACCAATATAGGTATCGATCGATGAAAGAGAACTGGTGGATACTTCAAAGTCGAACTCATTCGATGGAGAAATTGATTCAAATCACATTGAAACTGATGAAAAAAGTTCGGAAGGAATGGAAGGGGTTCAGAATCAGTTGAAACAACAATCAAATTCCATTGTTGTGAAAAATATAAAAGTAATCGAGGAAAACATTCTAACAAATGATTCTTGGTTATCTGATGAATCTAATTACGCGTTCTTGAATGTACTGGGCTCGAATTTCAGTGAAATTGAACCGATGAATACATCAGTGATGAAATTGAGTGAAATGATTATTGGAACAAACAAAGAGGATGTTCAAATAATACATAGCGATAAATACAAGCACTGGAGATGTCTCCACTACAACCCGCCATCACTATACATTGATGACAGTCTCTATTGTGATGAACATGGATATGAAAATTTGGATCCAAGAGAAAAAGCTTTCATCAGAAAGAGATATCCAGAACTAGACGTAAAAGAAGTGATATTCAAAGAAGTACAAAAGCAACTAGACCAAAGTTCATGCGGTCAATTCGCAACTGCTTACGCAATCACTGTATGCTTTAAAAATGATCCCTCGTTCACTATGTATTGCAGAGATTCAGAAGTAATGAGAAGACATCTACTGGAAATTATAAAATCAGGAGTCATAGAAGAATATCCAAAGGAGATTTTCTTAGGATGAGATTTTGCTTTGATGTAAAGTTCGTCAAGTGATCGATGATATTGATAATTTTGAATTGGTATTGTAATTGTGAGAATGTAGAATTTTCTAACGAATATCTGATTTATGAGATTTATATTGATATTAATAAACATACAAAAAAGTAAAATATAGTTTCAATTATCATGTGGAAAGGAATTTCACATTATATTTTTCATACAATTTTAGAATGATGATGGTCTGGTTATTCTAATTATCATCATATGACGCTTGGAGAAAGCTTTCTGCTAATCACTTTTAGCAGCGTATTTTGAATCCAATTTTGCCCCAGAATACAGCGAGAGAAAATTAAACAGGTGGCAGGCTCGGTATCTTCATAAGCACCCTATGTTAATACAAAGTTTTCTCTCGGAGCTCGTAAGTCAGACGGGAAGGGTCGTATTGATATTTTACAAGGGACCGAATTTTTGGATTTTTGAACGATCTACAGGATCCCGTGAGTAGTTTTGTGATCGGATCACTCCCGTCAAAATTGTAGGTGATTGATTGAAGGAGAATTTTTTCTGATTTTCACCCACGTGTACGGGCACTTAAGAAGCACGTAAAAAATTATGACAACTCATGAATTGATAGATTTTTCTGTGTTCTCCAAAACCCTTTCTCCAAAATTCCCGTATGACCAATCAAATGGGAAATATCACTGTTCGAGTGAGACCCTACGTGTTCCATTATTTATGGTGGGTACTGTAGTTTCTTCAAATACTTTTTCATTGGTGCTCCAATTTTTCACCATGCGGTCGTGCACGTGCTACCGATGACTCTAATCTTCCCTTCGTGGCTGAGTTCGGAGCAAACACAATTTTCTTCAATAATCTCGCAACCAACGACCTGCTACCATGTTGATATACTTGAGAGGGTCAAAGGGTTGATGAGGGGCACAAGACTGGGACTAAATACTCTCATAATGAATAAATGTGTATATTCAACTAACAACAATACAGTATGTTTCATATTGCCGGCTTCGCTCTTCTAGCTCAAGTAGTTGCTCTCTCTTCTTTCTCCAGCTTCGCTGCTGCGTGCACCACACTCATACATACTCACATAAGTAGACTCATACTCAAGCCTGCAGGTGGCACCATGCATCAGCCACCTATTCTGGCAGACGACACATACAGTCATACAGGATAAATTTACTCACAATCCAACAGTCACAAGATGCTCCATGCAGATACTTCCCAATCCAATATGAACAGACAAGTAATCAATTTCTGAATGAGTTTCTTTCGATGCGTATTTTTTTAAAGTATCCCAGATGTAATGCACTATATCGAGTTCGATTATTACTAGTAAGTAAAAATCGAGAATATTATAATGGTACTCAGGCAGAGTATTGAGATGTTGGGGCAACTGAGATGTTTTCATGGTATTAACATGGTAGTTTGGAAGTAGTTGGATCAATATTTCGGGTTGAAGGGGAGCAAGCTAGCATGCCCATCTTCTCCATACACTGATGCGAGAAGTCAAAAGGTGAGTAACGAGTTATATTGATAGTCATGATGATGATAGTTTCTCTAGATAGATAGTGAGTACTAGTATGGAGTTCTACCCCATATCATCCACGCTATGTTCATGGAACCATATACTATTTCTTCCAAACCTTTTGTTACAATAAGGAAGATTTTTCAATGAAAATCTGTTTCGACTACCAAATTTCCATCAGTTATATTGGAAATTCATTATAGTATTCAAAACTTCATTCAACTTCTTCATGAATTTTCTTGGATGAACTTTACTATTCTTACTAAGAAATTGGAAATGTTTCGAGTGTACGCTAATTTTTCAAATTATATCTTGAATCAAATATGGATCAATTGAAGTCGAGTGGATAGTTTTGAGAAATGAGAATCAACATTGGATGAAAATTCAGAAAACCTATAACATGTTCAGAAGTTGAAGGAAAACTATCGATATCCCTCTTGCTAAAGAGACCAAGTACCTAAACTCTGAATGCAATGAGTCATCTTGTTTGTTCCAAGTTCTTCACTCCCATTCGCTACAACAGTGTGTGTGTGTGTGTGTGTGTGTGTGTGTGTGTGTATGTGTGTGAGTGAGAGCGACGCCGAAGAAGAAAAAGGGACGCGCTTTGCGGATTACAAAAAATGGCCGACATTCCACTTTCCTCTCATATATATCTATCCAACGGCGCACACTCAAAATACTCGTATTAATGTTGCCTCATGTATCTAAAATGTATCGAATCACGGATGCGAGAAATTCCCGAGGTCACTATAATAATCAAGGCTGGGCTTACGCTTTGCGATGTTGGTGCGGATTTTTGGGCCAGTAGCAGTGGTGGCGCGTCTCTTTCGATCAGGCTCGGCTTCGCTCCGCGGGGGTGGCTTGGCTTGGCGTCCTTCCTTCTTCTTCTCCTTTTATAAATATATTGTGCTGATTATTTTCACTCACACTTCTCTGTACTCACGTAGGCAGGATTGCCACTTGTTGCGTACTAAATCTAGGGGAATTGTGCTGATTCGATGTTTGAATGGAATAATAAAAACGGATGAATTTAGTTCAAATGATCCAGTTTGAACAATGATTTTATGTCTGAATTCACCTTTTGGTTCGCTGACGTAAGTAGGGAGAAGGCTGAATGACTTATACACAGAGTTATGGATGAACTGTTTGAGCTATATTGTTCTGGAATATCAGACTCGAGAAATGGATGAAGCGTGGAGCACTTTGACAAAATTATGTGATCTAGCCGAAGGCCAGTAGAGCTCTGATGGCAGGCTGCTCTGTTTGTCGCTGCGATGGTGACGTGGGTGTGGGGCCCTTCCAACGAGCTTTGTTGCTGTCTTCCTTGTACTTGTGGCTGCTTGGAGTGATTGGCTTAGTGCAAAAGTCAATCGATGTTTCGGAGGCAATCTCCGCAAGTTTCAAAATAGGATTCTTGTATTCAGTTATTCTTAACTCATTATGCTGCCAGCTATAGTGACCATTTATATTGGGTGATTTGGATCGGGCGCGGGTCTTATATTGAATTTGTCAGTTATCTACTTTATCCACATATTATCTCGTTACAGTGACTGCAAAATTCCACACCAGGTGAATTTGCAACGGTTGGAAAAGAATAAATATTGGTCTATCATCGATCATGTAAGAAGTGACTTAGACGATTCGCTGAACTTTTGGAGTTGGCCACTGGCATCATTGGCAGAGGTGCGAACTCTCTCATAACCTACAAGAATGTAGAACTTCTTCCATCAAAACTATCAGATAAGTACACTACTAGGAATTCTCCTTGGCTTGGAAATTCAACTCGGTAATTGTGGAGGATTCATTTTCTTTCTAGGTGTAACGCTTCAATCAACCAACCTGGAAAATCTCTTCCCACACAGCATGAAAATATTTCGAAGAACGATTCAGGGAAATATTTCATTGCAATCTCCCAGGAATTTTGCAGGGATATTGCAGGTGATATTCAAAAATGTTCCGTGGCAATATTTCAGAGGAAGCTTCCCGGAAGCTCCCGTAAATATTTCGAAGAATCTTACACTCAATCTTTCAGTGACCTTGCACTGAAATATTTCTGGAAGATTCACGAAAGCTTTTTGAAAGATTCCTTGAAACAATTCACTGGAATATTTCTGAAAAATTATCGAAAGCTTTTTAAAAGATGTGAGCGCAATATTTTGGGAGAAGTTTTGGAAGAGTTACGAAAGCCTCTTGTGAGGTTTCACTGCTATGGGGAGAATCTCCTGGGAATGATTCACCGATATCGAGTATAATATTCCATCAGGACGAGGCCCCAAAATTTTCTGGAGGGTTTGCTAGCTCCTACGGAGGGCTACATTTTGAGACCAGTTTCAAATAACATCGTGCTTGCAGTTCTTTTAGGCTGGGAAATCTTCAAAAATTCTATGATGGATTTTCAAAACTCACCGCGTTCTGATACTCTATATGGAGCACTTTGTGGCCGTGAGTTATCCTCCTAACTCACGATATGAAACGTACCACTTTGGATTGAGCTTGGAAAATCAATTTGATTCTGGTTTTCATTGAATCAATAGATTTCGGGAACATTTCAAGGAATTCTTCTGTAAGTGACCTCTCTGCCACTCAATTGCACCTAATGAGATTGAAAAATTTCTGAATATCTTCTGAAAGATTCAAAAAATATTTCTAGGAATCCTCTCACCGGTAATCTTTCAGAAACGTTGCACTGAAATATTGTTGAAATCTTTACGAGAGCTTTCTGGAAGATTTCAATGCAATATTCTTAGGAAGAATTACCGCGAAATTTTTGTACGATATTAAGATCAATGAAATATTTCATTGCAATCTCCCAGGAATCTTGCAGGGATATTGCAGGTGATATTTCAAAATGTCCCGTGGCATTATTTCAGAGAAAGCTTTCCGGAAGCTCCCGTAGATATTTCAAAGAATCTTACACACAATCTTTCGGAAACCTTGCACTGAAATATTTCTGAAAGATTCACGAAAGCTCTCTGGAAGATTCCTTCGAACAATTCACTGAAGTATTTCTGGAAGATCTACAAGCCTCCGCTGTGATATAGGCTCATTGAATCCCTAACTTGTTTGAATCTCTTTTGAATTTAGGCTAATCACGAGTCGTCGCATATAAATAAAGCCATCATAATAATAGGTTCGTGGGAGCTCTCTGACTGATTCCGTACATATTTCTTGGGAGCATTCCACAGGTAAACTCTCAGAAATCTTGCAGTGAGATATTGTTGATAGATTTTCACGAGCTTCTTAAAATCTTTCAGAGCAAAACCCTGTGACGGGGTACTGCATATTAATACCAAAAACCATTACAATCGAGGGAACAACATATTATGCTGTTAAAGTATTGCGAGGAGTAATTCTTAACGACTTGACTCTGTGGGATATGACACATAAATATTGCGGTGGAACATTCTGGGAATCCTTCAGTAACATTGCAGTGGAAGATTGTAGAAATCTTTCAGAAACATTGCAGTGAAAGATTCTAGGAATCATCCAGAAACATCGCAGTGAAAGATTGTAGGAATCTTCCAGGAACATTTCATTCGAAGATTCTGTTCCCGCTAGATGTCGCATAACACACTTTAGTTCTCAAATTTTGTTCTCATGAATTATATGGTTTCTGGGAAACTATCTATCGGGAAATTTGATAACAGCATCAAAAGATCTGTCATGTGAGATGACATACCCAGGACCAGCTATGCATAATAGTCTGTAAATGATACGTGAGGATTATTTGAAGATGCGTGCAGGCTTTCTCGCAAGCGCTCACAATAGACGCTGGTTAGTATATAAGACAGGAGGACGGCTCATCGGTAAGGTGTCGCGTACATCGAAGAGTTCATAAAATCTGGATGAATCTAACGTGAAGCTTTGGATTCAGCGTCACAATGGAGTTGAAGTACGAGTCAGAATAATGAAGTTATGCATTGGAATGATTCAGAAACTTATCAAGCAAAATATGGATTCCACAGACAGAACGTTAACGCATATATTTTTGTGAGATTTCATGGAATCTTGCAGGAACATTTCACTGAAATATTTCAATGAAATGTTTCTGAAAGCTTCCCGAAATATTCCCACCAATATTTCATGAAATCTTGCAGAAAGGTGTCTGAAGTGGGACATATCTTCATTGAGGGAAGCTTTCAGTGAAATCTTTCTGAAAGATTCCCGGGTTTTCCTGAAAGCTTGCAGAAAATTTTCTGAAAGATTCTCATGCTGTGTGGGTTACATCGCACAACCATACCCCTATTACTCAATAGCTCCAAGTGAGTGAGTACTCACACAGCCTTTCTCTGACATATCATGGCTTGGGGATCCTCATCTCAGTGCTCATTTGGAGGACTCCTTGATAACAGATGCATTCAAGAGCACAGCTTTTCTCTGCCAAGCTTGAGTAGGGAGTTATATTGTCAGCTCCAAGATCCCATGTGGAAGGTCTGGTCCACCATATTTACATCTCCTTGTAACTTGTGATGCTACATGCGATATTATCCTACTAAAAGTGCGATGGCTCTTCCATCTGTCGTCTACATGTGCCAATTACTCAAGGTATCCATCCGACAAAGTATCCAAGCAGCAGAAGAGTAAGTACCGTGGGCCAATGACAGTGACTCTTTCATGCACATGCGTTCCTTGATCCCTACATTGAAATTCTAAAATTTGGCAAGGACACTGTTTCAAAATAATGCCCTGCTATTCATGAATTCACTTGAGCATCGTCTTAATTCATTCAGGGGTCCGATGGAACTTTTTTGCAGGGAACCATCTAGTGATCAATAATTCACTTGAAAAATCAGATTTCAACTTCTTAGAAGTGAAATACTCAGTAAGTATGATTTCAGTCATCTTCATTGGCTTCTCTGGCTCATGGAAATCACTGAAATCACGCTCACCAAGTATTACACTCCTATGTGGTCAAAATGGCTGTGCATAGTGAATGGTTCCAATAATAATCAATCTTTACTGGAAGCGACTGCCATTGAGTCTTGTTCAAGTTGTCATGCGCATTGTTCTGGAGGAATCTATATTGTTTCCATGAAAGTTCAGGGAATTGTGGTGGATCCGGCAACAGATACCAACATATTATTTCCTCCTCCCGGCACAAAAGTACGTCCTTTCGCGACTCGTTTTGGTCACGAAAGCTCGACTTTTGCTGCCGGCCCGGGTAAACTCGCGCTCTGATTGGCTGTCAATTTATGCTGCATCCTTCTACGGAAACCCACATGGACACCTACCTATCTGCTAGCGGGAATCGGTTCCGACGCGGTCTCCGCGAGCCACTGGCTTGCGCAATATAATTTCTACATCGCGCGCCACCCGCGGGTATGTGGCAAACGTATTCTACGTTTTACGTCGATGTGAATGCGACTGCATCGACTGCATAAGTGCATCTGTGTGTCGAAAATATCATGCAGTTTCCACTTCCACATAGAGGTATACTTATGAGTTTCCATCAGAGCGCTCGTAATAGCTAGTTTCTGATGAAATAAGTTGCACGTAAAAACCGGGCTCGGACTACCAGATTGAGTTGTGTTATGCTGTGATTTCAAAACAAAAATGTAACAAATAGTTATCGTTTGTTTGCGGTAATCCGCTGATCGAGTGACATTTATTGGGTATCTCCTTGGAAAATTATCATCGATGGATAACTCCTCCAGCTGTAATAGCGTTGAAACTGTGGGTGAGTGAAAATAATGTTTCTCACGCAAATTCACTTGCTCACCTATAACCTGAGAATTTATCTTGTGACATTTAATTTTTCATGGAAAAAGATTTAAACAAAGAAGCCAGGTGCAATAGACAGATCATTCCTCAACAGCTCCTGATGCTTGCCAGGGTTACGATACCTAGATGGAGGTCCACTCAGTTGGATCTGCAAAAGAATCTTATCAGAACAGACAGGTTTTTCTTCTATTAGATGATTATGCTTGTCAGGATCATGGTAGTGTGACATTCTCAATGCTTTCCTGACAATAAGGGCGTCAAGAGCTACTGCCTTCCCAGTTCCCACCCACTTCTATAAAATTTGCCATACGATATTCTCAGAGGATTAGTCAACATTGACTTTCAGGCTCATACACGTAAGAGTTTCTGTTACCCTTGAACAAATGATCTAGTAGTCCAAATACTGTAATGCATTTGTTACATTATTCGGTACATTTTTACAGGAGGGTTATGGTACATACATCATACCTAATGTACCTTAGGTATACTTACATACTAATGTACCTTATACATGTATCTTATCCAACAAACCAACTACATATTGTCAGCACTAAATGCAAATTCGAATGTCCCATGGAAGAAGTTAAGAGTGGGACATTTATATTGAAAAATTAGAGTCAGATGACGCAGATATATGTACATGCAGGACAATAAAGAGAGGATGAAGATTCTGACCCACCGGTGAGAATTATCTCATCAAAATATCCAAGATGAACTCTTAGTCACGAACACATGGATTGATCTCATAATATTGCAGCAATGATGACTCTAATGTCCAAAAGTGAATCAATGTCTCCAAAGTAGAGTCAATGCAGTAATGGATCCAAACTTATTTCGCATTGTCAAGATTTGGATCAGAAATGGGTACATATCTTGAAGAGTGAACGAGAAGATGCCGAGTAAGCACAGTTCTGATGATTATGGGCCGTGTCTTCAGGAGTAAAGTCAAATATCATCAAGATTTGTGACAGATTTCCTTTGGAGGAATGATGTTTCCTATTTTTATCGACTCGACTAACTTGGTAGAATGTGGATAACATAGGCACATATTTAAATCTCGCGCTCTTATTCTTCAGCTAAGGCTGGCCCAGAGTCCCGCCGGGTTTGGTTGGTTTGACATCAGATAAATATATGTTAGATGACGTCAGATGACGTGAAATTTGCCTCATAGCAATACTCAAGCCTGCTCAAGTCCATGGCTCTAGCCAGCTCTAGTCACTAAAAGTTACAGTGTTTACAATTCTAGATTCGAATTGTTGTCTTCTCGGAGAAATACAAAATCTTCATACCTTACAAGAAATTCAAAAACCAAAGTGAATTGGGTATGGACATTTTTTGGAGGTAACCTCCACGCTGGTTCCAAAGGGTGCTTCCAAATCCAAAACAAAAGTAAGTTGGACCACCAATCTATTTTTTTCCTATTGGGGTCGAGTGCCAGAGCCCATGTGGTAATGCGTCAAGTAAGAATGTGTTGATAAACAAATTCAAGCAGTTATCACCAAATTACTTTGACTCAAAATTGAAATTATCAGAGCTATATTGGCTCATTCTCAAAAATTAGCTTCAAACTCCTAAATCCTTTTCATCCATCCTATCAGGTCTGATGTATGACAAATCATCACCCTGATACATAGATGAAAATCCTGAACTGTGTAAGCATATTGAGGCAATGTAATATCCATACTTGATTGTTAAATCAATTTTGATTTGAATTTGGACTAGTATCATTAGCAGGAAGTGTTCTAGTGACTTGAGTATAGTACAATCATTTGAAAAAATATTCTTCTCACAATGAGATTCTTGATTGATCCCTCCAACTAAAAAATTATGATAGTGCATAGCATTCTGATATTATACAAGCAAAATCAATTGCTCAGTACTGCTCAAGATATTCCAATGCATAAATTGAGATAACATTTCTTGCATGATCTTGACAAAAACAACGTTCATGTGCACTTCATTCAGTAGATGCATGTAATTGTTGGTCTGATGAAAGTTCCTTTGTGAATCAAATTCAACACCTTTTTATCACAAATTTTGAACCTTTCGGCGATGAAAAATAGAATGTGTCATTTATCAAGATAAGCAGTGTTGCTCAGGAGATTGAAGTATATTGAGTATTCCTCAATTTTCTATCATACTTGGAGTAAAAACATGGGCGATACAGTTAATTGGGTACCATTGAGCACATTCGTTTCATTATTTGAGATTCAAAGCATCAATCAAGGTATAAAGACCAACTGATCCCATTCATTTAGCCTGTGGCGCTTGATTCTGACTTCGGTCCAAATCATCAAAAACAGTCAAGTATGATTACTAGGATTCCTGCCAACATGGATCAATCATTTTGGAAATACTGTAACCAGAGAATTATACAGTCGTCGTGTCAATAGATATGGGCATTTTCAGAGAAATGAGATTCGCATGTATTTATAATGCTGTATCTCTATATTTCTCTCCAATAATTAATACTTGACTTTGATTCGTTACTGTGGGAGTATATTGTCCATTAAAGTTTTTCATGCTTCAGAAGTTAGGGTTTTCAATGTTTATATTCCCATTGCTTTGGCTCATGTGAATAATTGATGCATTGAGATGTTCATTGAATAAATCCAAAACAGACATGGAATACTCAATTCAAATTCCTGAGTCAAGTTCATTGAGAATCTTTGCCACGGTTTCACGGTTTATTTTGGAAAAATACTCATCAGAAGATTGTGCTAATCATAAACATCAATTTAGATTTCACTTGAGGCATACGTTCAACAGAAAGTAAGACACGAAATTCCTTCCATTTTCATGTTTCAATTTGCATGTATTTCGTGAATTTTAAAATACTTTTTCGACCGAATGGTGTTGAATGATCGTCCAAGGCGCAGAATTTTGAAAACCATAATCAATAACTTCCTTATTTATTAAAAAAACTCGTTGAATTACAATCAGGCCATTCCCGTGAAAGCAACATGTTTCCATCATGTCACCTATGATTCTACCATTCCAAGATTCAAAATTCATATCTGGATTTTATTTTCCTTTTCTATCTATTGCAGAAGTACTGCAAGTCAATCGGATGATTTGAAAAATGGAGGTGAGTCTACTCCGGATGTACAACATCACAGTATTCACATATTCTCTTTAGAGTTTAAAATTCGGTGTCATTCTGCTTTCTCTGAAGAGAAAGCTCTGTTTTCACCCCAGCAAAATTTTTATCAAATTTTCCACGAAATCAAATATTTTCTTCACCAAAGTTCTGTTCATCTAAAAAATGATTAAACCATTTTCCTCCTCTCGCCAAAAATCTATCGATTGTAAGTAACACCAATTTTTTCGACGATGGTGGTGATGTCCGCTACAATTATTATCATTTAGCGCTGTGAGAAAGCAATCCGCTACTTTTAGCAGCATATTTATTACCAGATTTACACCATATGATAGAATTTTTGTAACAGAAATTCATGTGACAGGCTATATAAATGTCAAGTTTTTGGTACAAAAATGATGAAATTCGAATTCTAAAGTTTCTCTCCCTGCTGTACTCATAATCGTACTCTCTGCAGCAATTGCACCGGTGGATTACTCAATATTTTGATGAAAATGCTACCCATGAAGAAATCATGTTGCTCCTATGGAAAAATCATAGAAAGAAGATATCACACAGCTCTCTTAAGCAACATCTTCGATTCCTTGGCTTGAGAAGAAGAAACATTCAAGAAAGTAATATGCGAGATATTTGTATAGCGATTGCTCAAGAAGTACAATCGTGTTCTGGGTGTGATTTGGGTTACCGTGGATTGTGGGAAAAACTCAAACTCACATATAAATTGAAAGTGAAAAGGGAAACAGTCTATTTTCTACTCACTATAGCTGACCCAGAAGGTATAGCAAGGAGGAGAGCAAATAAACTGAAGCGTCGCGAATACGACGGTCGTGGGCCCAACTGGATCTGGCATATGGACAGGTATGACAAGTTGAAACCTTATGGTTTTTGTATTCATGGAGCCATTGATGGTTTTTCAAGGTATCTGCTTTGGCTTTGTACTGCTACCACAAATAACAATCTTCGAGTAACTGCACGTTACTTCCTCGAGGCCGTCGCGGAAGAAGAAGGTGTACCGACTTTAGTAAGATGTGATGATGGAACGGAGAATGTTGTTATAGAAACTCTTCAAACTAGTCTGAGAGATGAACATGATGATGAACTTTCTGGAGATAATAGCTTCATATATGGTCCAAGTACTCATAACCAACGTATTGAATCTTACTGGGGCCAATTGAGAAAACACTCGATGAACTTTTACATAGAATTTTTCAAATCCATGAAGGATGAAGGTCTCTTCCGTGGCACCGAAGAAGAGAAAAAATGTCTTCAATACTGTTTTGGCCCTCTTATTCAGAATGACTTGGATCAAACAAGAGCATTGTGGAACAAACATATGATCAGGAAGCAACGAAACAAGACCCATCATGGTAAACCTTGTTCTATGTACCGCTTACCGGAAATGTATGGTGTCGAAGATTACAAGAAACCAGTCGATCTGAGGGCTGTCAATGCTCTTAGGGACGAGTTCACCGATGATCCACAGATTTTTGATGCAGACTTTGCTGAACAAGCTCTTGCAGCCATGCCTGATTTAGTCATTCCAACCAATGCTGATGAAGCCCTGGACTTGTACTGCGACCTAAAAGCTGCTCTTGGTTTTTAGAGTGACCAAGGTAGTGTATTGGGTGTCATCGAAGGAAGAGTCACAGTGTTGATTTGATGTAGGTATTAGGTGTTGTCAAATGCTCACCTATTGGGTAGGCCCGTAGGTCTAGGCAGATATATTTCATTTTGCTGAAACTGGTGATATACAATGACCATAGCTTTAACCAATGATCTTGTTTTTCTTCACTCTAGACACGTTTTAAGGACGAGTGCATCCCCTTTCTCAGGAATAAAGTCATAAACTTAGGATCACATGCTAATAAAAGTTAAAATGATACCACTAGTCCTTTCAACTACTGTTATCGTGTAATTTTGTAAATGTCAATTCATCCCTGAAGAAGAGGTTTTTAATGTCCTGTAAACGTCGACAGAGCGAAGAATAGGATGATCATTGATACGAGCTCGTATCATCGTACACAAGCAGTTCCATCAAAATCAAGTATAAAAAATTTGATCTCTATATTATGAATCTATCAAGGTTGGCAACCATTTCATCGTTGATAAGAGCGCGGCACTATGGTTGGTTCATAATACTTTGATAGGCATGACAAGGTTTCCCAAACTTTTTTTGTAATTACATTTTGAATTGAGCATCACAAGAAATTCAGCAACCAAGAATTTAGTTTTGTCGCTGTTTTGTACATCCTCAGAATCATGAAGCATATACTCTCGCCCGTAACCCTCTTCTTAGCACCGGAAAGAAGCCTCAACCCGTAACACAATGAATGATAAGCGTAAAGTGACAAAATTAGACACTTGTATGATTTACTTTTCCTATAAATTCCTTTTGCGACTCAATATTCAACCGTCGAAATTTCCTTGGTCTGAATAAAGATTTTTCAAATGTTGTGTAGAATTATGTTTTGCAACGAGCGGTGAATACCAAGAAATATCGCAAACCGATCTTATTCTCCCAAATATCTCCGTGTTTAAACAAGACGACCGCAACGATCATTGATACATGTAAGAGTTTGCCGCAAGCATAAAATGATGCGAATGAATCATTTCTATTTCGAATGAATCATTTAATACGCGAAATCTCATCAGCATGAAATCACATTCACGTTGCGAGTTTTTGTGTAATGCCGTTATCCTGTAAAGATCTGAAGATGTATACTCCCAATACGATTCGAGCTCGAATGAAACGACATGCAATATTTCATGCGGAAAGTGAATCTAACATATTGTGTATGAATAGATGTAATAGAGGCATTTCGTCATTCGTGAATAGAAATTGATATTTTCCATTTTGAGTACTGGACTCCTCCCTGATTTCAAATTGCTATAGCTCCACCAGTTTTCTTGATTTCATGCCTATGGAAGGATGTCGATTCTGGTGTGCTATCGTGATCCGATCAAAGCTGCATCGAGCCGTCAAATCGAAATTCTGGACATACTTCTATACGTCACAAATGAGCATTGAAGAATGAACGAGATGATACATAATGTGACCGATGGACGATATGTTTTTTCAGATATGATTAATGTAAAGCTTTCAGTAACCAACCAAAAATCCCTCAATACGAGAGCAATCTCTGCTTCAAAATTGTTGTGCAAGTTTTTCCAGAAATATCTCAAAGTGGTATTACCTCGGAATATTGCATCAAAATATATCAGAAACCTTTTAAAAATCTCCCAGACGAACATTTCTGGAAGATTTCGAGTAGTTCTTCATAAAATGTTTCCAGGAGCTTTCCGGATCATATTTATGAAATATTGCAATAAAATGTTACAAGAAAAATTCTTGAAATGATCCTGCAAAGTTGGTGGCAGATTTCATTGGAATACTCTAGTGGAATATTTTCCTGAAATATTCTCATGAACCAAAGATGGGGGCATCTAAAATTTTGAAGGTGTTTTCGAGCTAGCCTCGTATTCACAGGTTTTATACCTAGGAATTTTGTTCCTCGTCTTACAGCTGCAACTTCGATTCGACTGCTCCGGATCAACTGGCAGGGGATTTTTTTCATGGAAAACAAACCAGTTATCGTTCAAAAATAGTTTCAGGGACGTAGAGTATAGCGCATGAGCTATTTTTCCCGTATCTACGTGATTAGCATCTTCTGCGAAGGGATGATTACTGCAGCGAAATTTGCCCTGTAAATTTGCATCCATTGCTATCAAATCAATACTAAAAAGCGTTGTTACCGGTGGATTTACTCCTGCAATGATTGCGAAGTTCTATTTAATTGAGTTTTGTGAGGGGAAAACGCCATGTTCAAATCCCTTGGAATTATTTTTAAAGATTAAAAAAGTCTCGAGAGTCTCGAAGAGTGAGAATAGACAGGCCTGAGAATAGAGGTGAATAATCTACTTACAGGTGGTTCACCATCTTACTGGTCGAAAAAGAAGATTAACGAAATCTAATTATACGTAAAGAAGTTATGAGTGAGTTTGTGATTTTTTAGTCTTTCAGGTCGTAGGCATTCAAGAGATGTGAAGAAATTCCGCCACAACTCACCCGATAAGTTTTTGATACTCTTCCCAAATTCTTTGTGTTAAAATCAAAATCGGTCAAAGCAGCTTCAAATTTTGAGAAAAATACGATGAGCTTTATCAGTTCTCGATTTTTTGGTAAAATCAAGAAGATGCCACTGTCTTTGCCAAATGCATAGAAAGGGCGTAAAAACTTAGGGTTATTTCTCTTCCAATATCCAAAAAGGAAGAAAATCGCCTTGTACTTCATACGATACGGAATGTAATTTACCACCAATTCCAAGAAGGGCGCATCTGCGTAAGGAAAATGTCAAGAGGGCGTAATAATTGGTATTCGCGATTACAAAAAGGATCTGATTGTTGACCTTAGAGATTTGGAAAAAGGGCGTGATTTCAAATGTTGAAATAGCTGTGATGTATGGGATTGATTCTAATCTTCCGATTCTCGATTGGGGGTATCATTCTCTCTGAAATAAGCCAAGTTGTTGCGCCCAATCATGCGTCTGCCGACTTTCCGGAATGACTCTTCCGTAATCACGCTTTTCCTCTACGCATAATCCTCTCAATTATTTGCGCGAATGAAAGTTACAGTCTATGATTGGTTCGAAGTCACTGATGACTTCACAAGATTCTAGCTAAAATGTCTATCACGAGAAGCTCTGTAGTAGGTCTCTTTCAACACACTTCTTTTGATATCAGGTCATTATATTCTGAGTTTGAAAAGTCATATAAGGAAGCCAACATGAAAGTAATCAAATATTGCTCCCACAGGATTAAAAAGGATTCATTTCAAGTTTTCCTTGGCGGAATGTTCAGAGTCTTATCATACTTTACTTATTCGAAACTGTAAATATTATTTTCAAAGCGCTTGGCATCCACTTCATCCGTAACAAATAGTAGAATTTACATATTCATATCACTAATATATACTGTTTTGCGTCTTTTCTTAGGTTTTACTGATTTCATTGATACTCGGAAGCGTTTTGAAGGATCGGCATCACTTTTGCTACTTCCAATGTCCCAAAAATCAGCGGAGAACTTTTCAAATAGTGAGATTCACAATATTTTTTGACCATAAACAATATTTATGAAAAAATTCACAGTGTATCGAGTGAAATGGAAGTTACAAATTTCCGTCTATATAATGGAATGATACGCGCGTACTAACGATGCCCTCTTTTCATGCCTGCTCCCACTATATAGTATAAGCCATTCACAAATTGCCAATTTTGAGAATGCGTGAGTGCGCTCACATGCTGACAATTAAGAAAACTATGTATCACAAATATTCACGGCTCAGGTTTCGGTCATTAATTATCTCCTCCGATCCTGTAGATCAAAATATGGATATGTATGTACATACATGCTAATCACCGCGGGAAAGATTTTGGAAGATTACTGGAAATAGATGGAAAGCGAATAAAAATTTCGGATGTATGTATTTGTTCCCTCGTGAAAGTGGAAGGTTGAATATACGACTGAGGACTTTGACCCAATTTTTCAACGTGGCCCTGTGGAGGCTGTTATATTCATGTTTTTGCTTTTTCAACCTCGCCATCGCGGGCGTAAGTCTGGCAGCCATTTGACAGGGGTCAAATTGAGATTTTGTCCAAAGTAGCCGGTATATCTCAATATTTCTCAACGTCCTCTTGTATCAAGACCTTCAAAATGATCTAAGGGACATTTGATTATAACTAATTGCAGCCGAGCTATCTTGATTTTTGCAAAAAAAGATTTTTTGTGATTTATTCACAGTGTGTTCCTAATTTGCCCCCTCATGGAGAAGAGGCCTATTTCCATGTGATTATAATACAGGTTTTTCGGATAATCGGGATATTTTATCTCCCAAACCTCCAAATGAGACGTACTTCATCTCAATTTGTAGCTTTTTTTGCCCTCTTTCAAATTTTTTCAGGCAGATTGATGTATTTGGATGGAGTGAGTGACGGAGTTTGGAAGAAGACTGAAGTGAGCAAATTGGGAACTCTGCACTCTTTCTAGTTATACATGCGTAGTATTGGTTAGAAATGGAATCCTGCAGTTCTGCAGAAATTATTTCAAAGTAAAGAGACAAACAAAGAAAATGAGCTAAGGTACATCAAAATTGATCGCATCAATTTTGTTTGGCATAGCTTTTAGTGACTAACAAGAAAGAAGTCCGAAGTACCAAAAACCACTTATAAGTATGCATAATAGTATACATAATATATTATGTTGTAAGAAATGCGCGGATCACTGAGGATCGGTCCAAAACGTTCATTTTCTTATATTTCAACGTATAACAAATATGAAAAAATGCGCAGCAAGGTCTGCGGGTTAGTACATTCGAGAACTTGAGTGGGGGCAAATTAGGCACAGTTACCTTATCACGAAACTAACCACCCACACAGCATGGGAATATTTCAAGAAAATATTTCACTGGAATATTTCAATGGAATCTTTCAGAAATCTTCCAGGAATATTTCAGGAAATAATTCATAATATTCCGTTGGAATATTCCATAGCAATCCCCCAGGAAGCTCCCAGAAATATTTCATGAAATATTACGAACAATCTTTCAGAAACCTTACGCTGAAAGATTTCTGAAAGGTTTCTGAAAGATTTCAGTGCAACATCCCAAGAGTTTGACTTGGAAATATTTCTGCAATGTTGCACGACACTTTTGCAGCAACGTTGCACTGGGAGGTCTTCGGGAGCTTCCTGGAAGATTTTTGAGAGGATTCTGAGAGCTTCCTCGATAAGATTTCAGTGCAATATTTGCAAAACATCGTCTTCAAACATTCTTGCAATATTCCTGACAATCTTTCAGCAATATTGATTCGGAGAAATTCTCAAGAGGTTTTCCAATATATAGTCCTTTGAAGAATTTTTGCAATATCCCAAAAGTATGGCTTTCATATATTTCATCAATTGACAATTTCTCAGCAATTGTGATGGAGAAAATTCTTGGAAGATTTCTAAAAGCTTTCTGAAAGATTCCAGTGCAATATTCTAGCGATATTACTTCAAAATATCCCTGCAATATTCTACAAACAACATTCCAGCAATCCTGGTCCGGAAGATTTTTGGAAGATTCCTGAAAGATTACTGAAAGATTCCAGTGTAATATTGCAAAAAAATGACTTTTGAATATTCCTGCAATATTGCACGACAACATCCAAGCAATCTTGCATCGGAAGATTTTCGATAAAGTTCCTGAAAGCTTCCTGGAACACTGTTGATCGGTACCTGAGTGCTCTTCCAAAGATCCCAGTGCAATACTCCAAAAACATCTTATTATGCCTGCGATGATCCACTGGCAGTCTGTCTTCAATTTCCTCCCAATAAAATATTCGGGCCAAGTTCGTGGAGGTTTGCTGAAAGATCCCAGTGGATCTTCCAAAAGTAGTATTCCGAAGTTGTTCTCAAAAATTTCATTGTAAATATTCCAGCAATCTTATTCCGAACGATTTTTGAATGCTTTCTGACAGATTTCAGTGGAATATAATGTTTCGTGAATCTCATGATCTCCATATATTCCTGCTGTACAGTGAGAATCTTTGGGAAGATACCAGAAAGGTTATCCAGTGCAATATGCAATTGATATTTCTGAAAGATTTCAGTGCAATATTCCATAAATATCTTTCTGAAATATTTGTGCAATATCTGGTTGAGTCCAGATCACATATGCCTCCACGATATGCTCAGGTTATCAAGTGATCTGGATTCTAAGGCTCTTGAACAATAACCGAAATTATTAATAACCGTATGGAGGCTTAGAATGGGAGTCCTGAAATGTCGATCCTCTTCAAGCTCAGAAGAGTATTTCTGAGACGAAAATGCATCGCTATAATTGGATTTCAAGGTGCTAAATTTATCCAACTATATACTGTGGCTCCGCGAGGGTTAGTTCATCATTCATAGCCAGACATCTTGAGTATTCCAAAATTCTTCTAATGAGCAAATTTGGCGTTATTGGGATCTTTTACTAATTCGATCCTCTGGTGAATAATTCTCGAGGATCTCGTCCTGGCCACTCGAAGCTGGTCAGGTCAGGTTAGCAAGTCAGTGCCATCAATTCAGTCAGTGCAGTCAGTGCCAGTCAGTGCCAGTCAGTGCCGTGCAGCATCGTCCAGGACCAATCTCTGCACGCCGAGCTGAATATCATCAACTTGTGTTCTTCGTGGCGAGTCGTGTATAAAGGAAATTTCCATGTATTTCCCAACGTTTCCTTGTTACTCATCTCGTAGTGATGCATCAAGTATTGTCAACCTTATGGAAAACTTTACGAACTTGCGGTCTTACAGTTTTCAAGTGACCGGCATGAGCAACCATAACCTATGCCCTCGTTGTCGGAACTTTCTTAACCCATAGAGCTGATCTGTATTCGTTGCTGATACCTTGTAGATCAGATGAGTATTTCTGCCCAATAATCTTTTTGAGTGCTGGTGAGCAAAGAGCTAGACACTTTGTGTTCAGTCAAAGATATATTTGCAGGAAAATGGGTGCGAGCAAATGGACGAAATGCTATTTAAAGCAGGATCACTGATGACATCATCATTTGTCACTGTAAGATAGAGATAAACCATCAATTATGATGAGAAAAATTATCTCAACATATACAAGCTACCCACACATCTTCTGCAACTCTTCATCCCATATCTGTAGGTGAGATTCTATCCTCAACTAGATGGTGATTGTAGGATTCTGTAGACACGAGTCGTACACATTACTTCTCCAAGTCAAACCAATCCGCGAGAATGGGTTTTCATCCAGTTCTTGAATATTCCAATCTACATATTAGGTACATGACAATGGTCATCAAGAATGGCGATTGCATAGACATTCTTAAGCGTTGGTTGACAGTATTTGTAATGAAACAAAGAGACATCTCTTGATCTTAAGCGTATGTTTGTGCAGCATCTGTATACCCAGGCTATGTTCAAGGTCCTTCCTTGATGGACGTATTGGATAACCAATCAATGGGATTCTGATATCAGTAACAGTATCAATTGGACACCCTATGAGAGCTTGGAGTATTTCAGCCATCAGACTAAGTAAAACATTAGGTAACCATACAATCCTTTGGATGGAAACGAAGTAGAGTTTTGGGGATCATAACTTTCAGATTTCAACTTAATATGACCATGAACAGACAACTTTTCTAAGAGAATATTCACAAGAATCGAATGGAAAAATTCCTCATCAAACAAAATTATATTAGAGACTTTGCTGTGAAACTCTGCATTGGTTTCTCATCTCACTTTTGAACCCTCCATACAGTTATGAATCCTCCATCTATCCTACGTGGAATCCTGGTTTGTTTTGTTGAAGCTGATCTCATCAAATTCTTCATTGAGGATGAGATGAACGAATCCAAAGTAAGATTAGTTTTCAGAGAAAATGACTCTATTACCGTGCACTAATATTTCCATTTAATATAGAAAAGTTTTGTTTGAACCGAGGTTGTCAGTCCTACCAATTTGAACAATGAATTAGTTCTGAACTAATGAAAGCACACTGTGAATACACTTTACATTGTTCATTCTACTCAGATGACAACTGTTGAGTTGAGAACAAAATTAGGTGTTACTCGCTGGCTCTTGTTTCAGATCAGACATGAGATGATACTTCTCACTCAGAGGTCTTTCTAGCCCGGTTCCTCAAGGAAACTACAATAAATTTACTACTAAGCTATTGGTAGGAGATTTCAGGAAACATAACTCTACTGTGAGGAATCCCATGAAATTTTTCAGGAACCCAGATGGAACATGATTGAATCTTCAGAGGAAAAGGAAACTTGTGAGACATTCGAACAATACGCTGATTTCTCACTTGTCTCCAATTTGGAGTAACCAAACGTCCCTTTTTTTCGAATGCTATTTTTTTGAGCCTCTGATGGTAAGTTTAGCGTGAGTTCTGGAAAGAGTTTTCCAACGAGATTCTGTATTATCTCCAACTGGTATCTTTGGATATTACCTTATTTAATTTATGACCTAGTTTAGGTTATAACCTGAAAACATCTGGGATTTCCTGTAAAAAATTTATCTGTGAGTGAGTAAAAGTTCTTCCAATTCGTACAAGTTCCAGAATCTTTCCATCCTTTTGTCTGCAAAAAACTATACTGAATATCATTGAATGTTTTCGAAGTATTTCAGAAAAATGAGACTACAGTAAGAGACCCCGGGCAATCTGCCAAGAATCCAGATGGAATGTACCTATATAGTAATCAACCTGAAATATTTTAGAAATATTGTCAGAAATCTTTTATGAAAGATTTCAAAAATCTTCCACCAAAGATTCCAGAGATATTTCCAACCACAGACATAGTACTGCCAGGAATCTTTCATGAGATATTTCAGAAATATTTCATGGATTATTCCAGGAATATTCCCGACCGCGGACATAACTATATTCCCGAGAGGTTTCAATGAAATCTTCCAGAGATCTTTCATTGAAAGATTCCTGGAAGATTCCTGGCAATGTTATAGAAACGTTCCAGTGAAATATTTCAATGTAATATTTCTGGAAGATTTCTGCAAGATTCCCTGGAATCTTCCCATGAAAGCTTCCAGGAAGATTCCCAGCCGCGGACATAACTATATTCCAGGAATATTCCAGAGTAATATTTTTGGAATATTCCAATCTTTCAATGTAATATTCCTGGAATATTCCTGAAAGATTCCCATGCTGTGTGGGCAGTACGTTGAGAATTCATCAAGTTCTCTCGGATACTTTACAACGTATCTTTATTCATTCGAAAGCTTATGTCAAAAGCTACCAGAAGAATCCAGATACGCGTGATTTGAGCGATATGGAGCCGAGTAATCAGAAATTTAGACGCGAAATAACCGCGAGGCACACCGAGTAAATAAATGGTTGACATAGCCACTATAGTTCCCCACTCCCCATCTCTCCGTGTATGAGGAACTTTGTGTATTAAAAAAAATTAAATGGTATTTTGAACAAGAGCTCTCATCTCATGGATTCGCGATGGTAGAAAATCATAATTGCGTATGAGATTACAATCGTGTTCCGCGGTTCTTACTGGGGAAAAGCTTCTAATCCCGGCCATACTCGCGAATTACCCAAATGGTACCGAGAAATCAACGAATGCTTCCGAGAAGCTAAAGATCTCATCTTAGGGTCACTAATTTTGGTAGTTCAATTATTCACCTCATCCCGGATTGCACGATAGAAATTTTCGCGGGTCCCACCGGTGGGACCTGCAGAAATTCGTGAGGATCTTTGTCAGTAGATGTCCAAAACTGGATAACATTTCAAATGATTTGACTTTTATAGATGCAAAATTATGCGTTTGTACTACTCCCTCGCACTCTGGGACGGAATGCCGGTCAAAATACCCATCGACCACACTAAGATTTTTTATTGTGTTTTTCAATGCAAGAACCACCATCTCCGGCTTTATACCCGCTAGCCAAAGATGACGGCTTGCCTGGGGAAAAAGGTCATTTCACTATCACGCGCCTCAACTCGCGACCTTTACCCATGTTTGGGAAGAATCAACTTCGTCCAAGTGCACCTGATCATTTTAGATAATTCATAGTTTGGTTCATGATAAGAAACTTACATTGTTAGTAACTGCATATTGCAATCAAGGGGGTGGGTGGAAAAAGGGCGTAACTGGAAAACAGTCATTTTGAGAAAATCAATAAAAACTTAATAGAAACCGCTAGAGACATAATTGGTTGAGCTGACTCATTTCGAAGAAGATAGCATTCTCTACATAGCCCAACCCAAGCCGGGGGATGAAATTTGATTTTGAGCTTTTTTCAGCAATTTCAAAAAATGCAATTACGCCCTTTTTCCGAATACAGGGTCAAATTTCGGCCTTTGTTCATTATAAAAAGTGAAATTAAATCTCGAGATCAAGTCCAATCGTCTCCAAATTTTTTGAGAGTATTCCTGGGCATGTTTTGAAAGATATCTGATTGCTGGGGGGTGGTTTAATTCATGCTCCACGATTCTATGGACACTCGGATTTTAGGGTAAAATAAGGGACGAGCTCGAAAAAGGGAGATAAGGGGAATAAGGGACAGGGCTAAATTCCTCATACAATTTCCCAGTTGTTTTCCACGATTTGCAGATTTGAGAACTTGATTTTCCCAGGTTCAAATTAGTACAGTTTAAAATATTCTGTACAACTTTTTTGTATTCAAAATTAGAATGAAATAGATACACTGCCAGTTAAATGTGTATATACTTAAAGATAGAAAATCCCAGCTCAAGAAATCTGCTCAGTCGGTAGCTTCTTACAAGCACTCCTAGGCGATTCTGGTTCTTCTTTCGTGCAACACAATAGATTTTTGCCAGGTCGAATCGAATCCTAGAGAAAATTCACGAAAATTGTGTCAAAGCTCAGACATTAGCAAGTCAGACATAAATTGATGGATCAAAATGATTAAAAAATCATCTTGAAGTAGTAGTCATGGGTCCTTGAGAAATTATGAAAGGGCTCATACTTCAACTGGTATGAATACTATTCTTATTTCTTTCAACTAACAATGAAGAAAAACTCGAGAGAAATGAAAGGGATATCACCGCTGGTCCGATTTTCCCACCGTTCATAAACTTTAGGACTCTTTCACAAGAGGAAACTTTCGTCAGAGAAACCGTCATTTTCCGGACCGGAAGTGACTCAAAGTAAGTTTTGAAAACGTACTTCTGAAGCCCTCGACTCCTACCTTTATACGCCCTTCAGATCATTTTGATCCACCCACTCATGGATGACTTGCAGAGGTCTGAATGTTGACCCAATTTTTGAGTTTCCCCCGCAGGATTCGAGTCGTTCTTGCGTAGATCTTTTGTGTCGCACCGAAAAAATCCTCAAAAGTCCTTGGAGTACTTGGAAAAAGCTACGAAATGAGCTAAATTGAAGTCGTCATGGGCCAAGTTGGTCGCAAGCATCTTTTCTGATTCCTTCTCTTTAATCTTTTGGTGTATACAAACTCTTGCCCTGTTCTGTAAATTGAATCTATTCTCTTGAAATCTCTAGGTTCAAGGTGGAAAAAGTTGAAAATTTACGTTTTTTGACTCAAAATGACAGTTTTCAAAATTTTTCCGGTGCAATTTTTTTTTCAAGACTGCTTCCAGATTTCCAAGGTTTTTCAGGTTCGCTAGACACTCTGATTATTGTAGTTTCATACAACCCAGTGAAATACTCACAATCCTCCACAAAGAATTGAACTTTTTCAGCACTATACCATAGTCGTGGAGCCTATTCCTAAAGGAATGAATATTTTTGGGTTCACTTCTCATTCGCGCGTTCAACAGATTTTGCAAATTTTTAAAAATTTTTGTGGTCTGAGTACACCAAACACAGCTATTTTCGGCCTTAATTTACAATATGGGATCTCGCAATAGTGAGATTATCGAGTTATAATAAATTCTCTCCCGAATGACTTTTCGCGTTGCTCGTTCGAACTTGATAACTGTGATACAACCTGTCTAAGTACAGTTGTACTTACACGGTTGCTAGTGACTTCGAATGAATGTTTTTCAAGACACGGAATCCTGAAACAGGCCCCACCTTGTGTAAGGCGCCGGCGATTGTATGAGACATTTCTCCACATTCTTGAGTTCTTCTGCAGATACTCAGAAAGATCTCACTCTAACGAAAAGTATGGTTGCCATTCCAATATTAATCAAAGTACTTTAGATTATACTTTAGATTATCTTGAAAGGTTGTCGCAAAACCCATGAAATTAGCTCAAAGCGTTGCGAAACGCTAGGATCGATGACCTTTGGAAAGAGCAAATTTTGATGGTGCATTTGAAATTGAGGATTAGCTGCAAATTTCAAACAATAATTCAATTATATTCGAGAGAGATTCCATTGGTATAGGTGTTATTGCACAGTTCAATATTCTGATGCAAAGAAAACTTGAAACGTGAACAATAGTATAGAATTTGAAAAATTAATCAAGCTTGTCCGTAACGTCATGTACTCAATCTCATGTCAAGATAAATTAGATTCGAAGCATGGTTCTAGGCAGTTGTTCGGAAACCTGTATACAGGTTCGACCACTACGCGTGTAACTCATCATTATTTAGTATATTCAAAGACAAGATTGATGAAATTTCTTTGTTCATTGCTCAAGTAAGAATCTGCAAGAATTGAGATGAATACAGAAAAATTCGAAATGAGGGTCTTAAAAACTCAATGAATAATAATATTTGAGATTGCAAAAATATCCGCACGAGAACAATGAAAAGTATACTACCGGTCAAAAGTTGAAGCTCACCCAAAATTTTTTTATTCAATTTTGTGAGTTTAACTACTCGGCTCTATTTGACCGTAGATGACTCTTTCGGGGCTCGCTCATTTTGAAGGTTTTTTCACGTACTTTAAGATAGCGTTATTCATTTTTATCCGCAAGGATCGGGATCTTTCCAATTTGAGCTTGAGAAATTGTCAATTTCGACGATTTTTGAGAGAATCTTTGGGCTCGTGCTAAGTTGAGACACAAGAATGTTCCAATATGGGGGCTGTGATACCCCAAAGCGACAAGTCTAAAGCTCCAAAATCCATTCTTGAACGTCCCTCTACGCCACTTCTAGGCCCATCTATGACATTTCCTCTGAGTCAAGATTTTTGCAAAAACTAGCACCTATATCCAAAGATGACAAGAAACCTCCTTTTTTGGGGCATATTTCAAAGGTTTCTCGTTCTTTTGATCAAGATAGTATAGATGAGATAACAGAAATTATGATTATACTTCATAAAAAATGCATCTCAATATATCTCTCGGATTGGATTGCTATTTTTTGCGAGAAATCTCCCCTGGGAGGAAATGTCATAGCCCGGATTAGCAGTGGCGTAGAGGGACGTGCAAAAACGGATTCTGGAGCTCTAGACTTATACTTTTGTATCTCTTAATTCCCATATTGAAAGATGTATGTGGCTCAAATTGGCACGAGCCAAAAGATTCTCTCAAAAATCGTCGAAATTGACACTTTTCCAAACTCAAATTCGAAAGATCCCGATCCGTGCTGATGAAAATGAATAATGACTTCTTGAAGTACGTGGAAAAACCTCCAAAATGAGTACCGGTAAAGTCCTATACGGCCAAATAGAGCTGGGTAGATCAAGTCACAAAATTAAAAAAAAATTTTTTGGATGAGCTTCAACTTTTGACCGGTAGTGTATTACCCCATGAGAAAAAAGTTTCGCGTTGCTCGAAGAATTTTATCGGTGTCGTCGAATTAATTTGACACGCTCTTCAGATTCATAACTTTATCGATTGCCAGAAAACTGTCTGAAGGCTAAGTGGTACTTTTGACTCGAAAAGAGATCAATCGTGCGTTCTCAACACAAAATTCTTGAAATAATTTTATTAACAAATGTGCGCGAGATCTTTCAAGACGTGTATGACACGATCGACATACCAATGATGCAATCTATAATACCCGCGGTCAGAGATCAATAAATTATCCATTTCCACGATTCATCTGACAGCCGATTGACGGAAACGAGAAGTTTTTCGGTAAATTTCGACGCATGTTTTTAAAAATAAGGTACAAGCGTTGAAGACGTGTAACAGTATCGAAAGCATTCATTTCGTGATAAGTATATTATCAGCACGTGGAAGTCTTCTTGCGTTCATAAAGCTTTTAAATAATCTACCAAGCTCCGTGAGATCAAATATGGTTAATGATCCTCATGTAACGTACATTATACAATGGATCAAAATGTATCTTACTCGTTCTCGTGGAAATTGTATTCAAAATGAATGAGCAGAAGTTCGAGATAATTCATAAACTCTGGTATTCATAGTCGTCCCTAACCCGTGGTTTACGGACGACTATGAATACCAATGAAAAACTGCGGTACAATCTAGTACCATCAAGAGATCATATTACTGATATATACCTCTCATTAAATGTATCATTCTTGTTTCAAAAAAGTTGAACTATGTTGTCAAGGAAAGACCACGGTCAATACCCGATGTTGTAGCACAGTTGAGAAGTTAGAAACGCTATTGACAGCATGGATTCCCATAGAGCAAAATTTATTGTAGGTCACAGTTACAAACACTTGATACGCTGATGGTCAAAGCTACGAGGCAATGCTTCATCAAGAGGGCAGCACAAGCATGCTGTTTTCTCGTAGTTCATCACTATTACTTTCACTTTTCCGTAGAAAATAAGCTCTTGTCAGAACGATACTTCTGGTTTGAGGTAGCAGAATGTCTACGTAGTCTTCTGATGGATTGTCACAACAAACCTGAAATGAATAAGGCGATACATTGCAACAAAACTGTAACCCAATACATTACGGATCAGTTGGGTTAAAAGAAGAAAACTCACTTGTTAACCACTCTGTTGCCAGACAGTGCTTTGTAGATGCTCATTTACTTCTCGTGCAGAATAACGCTTTTCAGGCCTCCACTGAAACCCTCCATCAAGTATTGCCATCAATTGTGGAGGGACGTCACGGTAATCAGGCTTCTTTTGTCCCCACAAAGTTTTCTTCATCAAGTCTTTCAAAGGATTTCCCCAATCGTCCACGATCTTTTTTTGAGGAATACTTCAAGTATGATGCAGCTTGTCGCCCACACATCAGACTTTTCGCTTATGCTGTAATCGTATATCAACACTTCTGGGGCTAGGTAGATATAGGTGCCTTTTGTTAAGTCGGTATCCTCGGTAAGCTCTAATTGTTCAGGAAGTTCATCGAGGTGGCTCGACCCAAAATCGCAGATTCTCAGCTTGAAATCCTGCGTTACCATGATGTTTTCTGGTTTTAGATCACCATGGATGATTGGTGGTTTACATGCATGCAGGTACTGAATACCTGCCGATAATTGCTTGACGATATTTACCTGCTTAGCCACTGTATCAAGTTTGGGCAGTTCCGTATCTGGAACAAATAATATTCCTCTGAGCTCGCCACCCTCCACCAATTCGAGTATCAACCGACCTAGCGAGGAGTCGTAGTCGAAACTAAAGGCTAGCAGGGTAGCAACATTTGGCGATCTCGATGCACGATCGCTTATAGCGATTTCTCGCACTATATCGATGGTATCCTGGTACCTGGCATTGTGAACCTCCTTTATAGCCACTGATATTCCTTGAAAGTTTCCCAAATAAACGTCACCGTAAGCGCCCTTACCTAAGCTTATGAGCTCCTTTTTTTGTTAAATTCGAAAGTGAAATCGGTAGTCTTGACATTTAGAGCATTTACGCGAAGTTCGGTCGCTGTTTGGCCTTCTTTTGGCGTGCATAGAGAGCTATTCCGATGGACAACGACAATTTCTCCATTTCCGCCGCAAAGGTGTAGCGGTTCATTACTGCACGAATCAAATTCATGGTCAAATGACGAGCTTGATTTCGATGATTTTTTGGTGCTTGGCGAGAGACTGACGTGAGCTGCAGGAGTATCGACGGGAGCTTCAGGCTCCTTCTTGATTTTTGCTTCACAGACTGTGGTCGAAAGGATTAGGTCTGAATCATCATCTGACGTTAAAACAATCACTTCAGATTCCTCGGTATGAGCCACTTTCTCTTTCTTGGGAATGAGGATTCGTGTCGAGCCTGAATCTTCACCTGGCGATAGTAGTACTATTTCCGATCCTACGGCAGCATGAGTCGCTTTTTCTGTTTTGGGAATTTTTACCTTACGCACTGAGGCCGGGTTACTATTCGCCTCTTCTCTAGCCCGACCTACGGTATTCATTGCATCCTCCATACTTCCAGCCAGTATTGCTACATCATTCGAATCGAAGCTAAACCTCTTTGCAAGATCAGCTTGTTTTTTAGCAGCAGATAGGTTACTAGATGTTTTAGGTGAAGTCTTACTCTCGCGGATTCTCACTTTCATAGATTGATACATGTCTCTCTTCTTTTGAAGTTCATCTTTTGATTTTTCCAACTTTATACCTTGGGAGTTGGGCTGTTCAGCTGTTACAGCGAGTTCTTCTTGGTCACTCTCCTGCTTGCTCTCTGCATAACGGCAAAATTCATTGGTAATCATCTGTCTTCTAAAGGTGTCGTTCGCCGTGGCGTACAAATATATGGACGAAGCCCCATTTACATGCTTGATACCGCTTCGTTTATCGTTATAAAAGGTCCGAAAATCGACTGGTTGAGGTTCTTTTGCGTGGTCGTGAAAAAATGGGAAAGGTCTGCTAGAGTTACCCAATTCGACTGTCGATCCTTGACATAACAATTTAGTCACGACATTAGCATTTTCCACAAATAGGTCGACGAGCTCGGTATAATTGAGGGGGTGGGTGGAAGAAGGGCCTAAGTGCACTTAGGCCCTTTTTCCGACCTACCGCTTTTTTGAACCCTTGAACCATGATCTATCACCCCATGAAAGTTTTTTTTCCATAAACTTCGAAAACCCCATAGATCAGAAAAAGGGCCTAAGTGCACTTAGGCCCTTTTACATATTCGATGAAACGGCCTAAGTGCACTTAGGCCCTTTTGTCGATTATATGATGGGAGTTACGCCCTTTTATCGATTGTATGATGAGAGTTAGATCCTCTGTCTATTATCTGAAGGCAGTTAGACCCGGCTAGACTCCTTGGACAGCTAGTTGTACAGTTTTGATGGGTAAGAACGAATCGCCTCACTACGATGCTGCACCATTGGACACGATTGGTTCGCCAATCATTTTGAAGAGAAAAGCATGACCTCACTATTTCATAAGCTTTGAGTGGGGAAAGAGCTTTCTAACGTCCCAAGGTCATCTCTGTGTCGTACGGCATTCTGAGTAATTCTCCAAAAAAGTTGAAAATCGGCGTTCCATTAGTAAAATCGTGTTCCGATGAATTTCAATAAAACAACCTGATTTTTTTCAACATATCTTCGGAACTCGAACAAATAGGAGAGCAGTATTCTTATATCGACAACCTGTGATTGAGGCCTCTAAGAAAATTGATAAAACATAAGGATTGATTTCTAACCATGTTACCTGTAATCAAGACGTTAGTTAACCACTTCATCGTGTTTGCCGGGTCATGTTACAGCGAAAACGGTTTCGAAAACTATCAGTCTTGGCGGTGGAAAGTGGTTAAAAATGCAAAAATTATCTTTGAAACAAATTTCAATCCAGTATTTGCATCTCTTGTGCATGCGCGTCCTCTGATGTCTCTAAAAGTAATTTCAATTGATAGCCGCCTGGTGTAACTCACTTCAGAATGGTCACTCGAGGAAGTCGGTTTGACGCGTTAGATCACGAGATCTAGCTGGTCCAAAAAATGAAAAACTCCAAGGTATCGAGTCCGTGAAACCGCGGCTCCTCCAATGGACGCCAAGAATGCGAATTTTGAGTCAGATCGTTCCCAAGACGTGAACATGTATTTTTCGTGTATTTTTTGATGTAGAAACCGAATCCGTGGTCAGTTTCATCCCCAACCTTCAGGATTATCTGGTAGGCTCAAATGGAGTAAGATAGGCTAAAGTAGGTTCAAGAAACGAGATCAAGTAAGAAATTGATTGGGCCCCATTCACCGTGGCGCCCGAAAATCGGACTCGCAACGGGAGTTCGGAGGGTCCGGGTCATCATACCTCACTCAACTTTTTTCACAGTCTCGTACCACCTAGAAAATGGAGAATCCAGAGTGACTCCCTCAAGTGGGCCTTCTGTCCAGAGCTACAAGCAAAAACGTAAGAATTGTCCATATAGGCTCATGTCAAAAAGTGATATATATATATATATATATGGGTATACTGGCAAAGCTAGCGTTTTTGCTTGTAGATCTGAAATGAAAACCCATTTGATGGAGTTACTCTGGACTCTCCATGTTCTAGGTGGTACGAGCCTGTGGAAAAAGTTTGGTGAGATTTGGTGACCCGGACCCTCCCGACTCCCCTTGTCAGCGTAAGTGTATTTCACGGGCACGATTTCTTCATACATAGCTATTTTTCGGAAAATCATATCTCCGACAAATTGGATTTCTCATCTTATCGTTGTTTGACTGTGGGAACTAGACACCTCCGAATTCCCCTCAAAAGATTATACAATGAGACTCCGGAAGAGAGTTTTGTTTAGGAATCGAATCTCAGCACGAATGTGACTACGTGAAAGGGTCTTATCACTGCAGAGAGAGGTACCCACAAAGTCACCAAGACCTCGAAGATTTTCTAAAAGAGCCCAAACAACAGGAAAATTTTGTTCGAAAGAAGGGCCCAAGTGCAAGGGTATTGTTTAAAAGAGCCTCAACGTAGAAGTACTGGTGAAAAGGGCCTAAGTGCAACAGTATTGGTAGAAAGGGCCTAAGTGCAACAATATTGGTAAAAAGGGCCTAAGTCACCGGAAAAACTCGTTCAAAAGGGCCTAACTCCACTATCGAAATCGGGATAAAGGGCCTAAGTGGTGGGGTATTGGTAAAAAGGGCCTAATTTTTTACGAAAAAATTTTTAAAAAATTCTTATGACCTCCATATCTCTTTTCTACCAATTCTGGCTATCGAATCATGTTCTTTGGCCTTCAAAAAATGTATCTTCATGCTTGCTAAGTGAATATTGAGTGACCTCGGTTTCACACACTCAATGGAACCATCTTTCACGTGCAGAATCGATGAAAATGCATTAAGACGTTGAATCGCAATTGGATATCTTGTGTTACATACCCATAGATATGCTGATGAAATTTGGAGTCCATTGAACTCGATTCCGCAACGTTATCCAACTTTTAGTGGACCAACTATCCCAAAAATTGACCCAGTATTGGGAAAAAGGGCCTTATCACATTTTTTTGAATGGCTGTATACTTCTCAAAATCGACAGCTACCTTCTAATTCCTGTGCGGTTGTTTTGGGGATGCCAAGACCTTTGAAATAGGCCAGGTATGCGCATCGAATCATGCCACGGGCATGATATAGTTAGTTTCTATCGTTTTTCTCGAAATGGCCGTTTTGTAATTAGGCCCTTTTTCCACCCAACCCCTCAATTGTAATTGAGGGGGTGGGTGGAAGAAGGGCCTAAGTGCACTTAGGCCCTTCTTCCGGCCTACCGCTTTTTTGAACCCCTCAACCATGATCTATCACCCCATGAAAGTTTTTTTTCCATAAACTTCGAAAACCCCATAGATCAGAAAAAGGGCCTAAGTGCACTTAGGCCCTTTTACATATTCGATGAAACGGCCTAAGTGCACTTAGGCCCTTTTGTCGATTATATGATGGGAGTTACGCCCTTTTATCGATTGTATGATGAGAGTTAGATCCTCTGTCTATTATCTGAAGGCAGTTAGACCCGGCTAGACTCCTTGGACAGCTAGTTGTACAGTTTTGATGGGTAAGAACGAATCGCCTCACTACGATGCTGCACCATTGGACACGATTGGTTCGCCAATCATTTTGAAGAGAAAAGCATGACCTCACTATTTCATAAGCTTTGAGTGGGGAAAGAGCTTTCTAACGTCCCAAGGTCATCTCTGTGTCGTACGGCATTTTGAGTAATTCTCCAAAAAAGTTGAAAATCGGCGTTCCATTAGTAGAATCGTGTTCCGATGGATTTCAATGAAACAACCTGATTTTTTTCAACATATCTTCGGAACTCGGACAAATAGGAGAGCAGTATTCTTATATCGACAACCTGTGATTGAGGCCTCTAAGAAAATTGATAAAACATAAGAATTGATTTCTAACCATGTTACCTGTAATCAAGACGTTAGTTAACCACGTCATCGTGTTTGCCGGGTCATGTTACAGCGAAAACGGTTTCGAAAACTATCAGTCTTGGCGGTGGAAAGTGGTCAAAAATGCAAAAATTATCTTTGAAACAAATTTCAATCCAGTATTTGCATCTCTTGTGCATGCGCGTCCTCTGATGTCTCTAAAAGTAATTTCAATTGATAGCCGCCTGGTGTAACTCACTTCAGAATGGTCACTCGAGGAAGTCGGTTTGACGCGTTAGATCACGAGATCTAGCTGGTCCAAAAAATGAAAAACTCCAAGGTATCGAGTCCGTGAAACCGCGGCTCCTCCAATGGACGCCAAGAATGCGAATTTTGAGTCAGATCGTTCCCAAGACGTGAACATGTATTTTTCGTGTATTTTTTGATGTAGAAACCGAATCCGTGGCCAGTTTCATCCCCAACCTTCAGGATTATCTGGTAGGCTCAAATGGAGTAAGATAGGCTAAAGTAGGTTCAAGAAACGAGATCAAGTAAGAAATTGATTGGGCCCCATTCACCGTGGCGCCCGAAAATCGGACTCGCAACGGGAGTTCGGAGGGTCCGGGTCATCATACCTCACTCAACTTTTTTCACAGTCTCGTACCACCTAGAAAATGGAGAATCCAGAGTGACTCCCTCAAGTGGGCCTTCTGTCCAGAGCTACAAGCAAAAACGTAGGAATTGTCCATATAGGCTCATGTCAAAAAGTGATATATATATATATATATATATATATATATATGGGTATACTGGCAATGCTAGCGTTTTTGCTTGTAGATCTGAAATGAAAACCCATTTGATGGAGTTACTCTGGACTCTCCATGTTCTAGGTGGTACGAGCCTGTGGAAAAAGTTTGGTGAGATTTGGTGACCCGGACCCTCCCGACTCCTCTTGTCAGCGTAAGAGTATTTCACGGGCACGATTTCTTCATACATAGCTATTTTTCGGAAAATCATAACTCCGACAGATTGGATTCCTCATCTTATCGTTGTTTGACTGTGGGAACTAGACACCTCCGAATTCCCCTCAAAAGATTATAACAATGAGACTCCGGAAGAGAGTTTTGTTTAGGAATCGAATCTCAGCACGAATGTGACTACGTAAAAGGGTCTTATCACTGCAGAGAGAGGTACCCACAAAGTCACCAAGACCTCGAAGATTTTCTAAAAGAGCCCAAACAACAGGAAAATTTTGTTCGAAAAAAGGGCCCAAGTGCAAGGGTATTGTTTAAAAGAGCCTCAACGTAGAAGTACTGGTAAAAAGGGCCTAAGTGCAACAGTATTGGTAGAAAAGGCCTAAGTGCAACAGTATTGGTGAAAAGGGCCTAAGTGCAACATTATTGGTAAAAAGGGCCTAAGTGCGACAATATTGGTAAAAAGGGCCTAAGTCACCGGAAAAACTCGTTCAAAAGGGCCTAACTCCACTATCGATATCGGGATAAAGGGCCTAAGTGGTGGGGTATTGGTAAAAAGGGCCTAATTTTTTACGAAAAAATTTTTAAAAAATTCTTATGACCTCCATATCTCTTTTCTACCAATTCTGGCTATCAAATCATGTTCTTTGGCCTTCAAAAAATGTATCTTCATGCTTGCTAAGTGAATATTGAGTGACCTCGGTTTCACACACTCAATGAAACCATCTTCCACGTGCAGAATCGATGAAAATGCATTAAGATGTTGAATCGCAATTGGATATCTTGTGTTACATACCCATAGATATGCTGATGAAATTTGGAGGCCATTGAACTCGATTTCGCAACGTTATCCAACTTTTAGTGGACCAACTATCCCAAAAATTGACCCAGTATTGGGAAAAAGGGCCTAATTACATTTTTTTGAATGGCTGTATACCTCTCAAAATCGACAGCTACCTTCCAATTCCTGTGCGGTTGTTTTGGGGATGCCAAAACCTTTGAAATAAGCCAGGTATGCGCATCGAATCATGCCATTGGCATGATATAGTTAGTTTTTATCGTTTTTCTCGAAATGGCCGTTTTGTAATTAGGCCCTTTTTCCACCCACCCCCTCAATTGTGGTTTCCGTCGAGACAAGATAATGGCTTTCCAGATAAAATATGAGACACTGTGATATGAGTATCTTCCTTAGACAACCTAAACTGTAGGCGTACGTTGAGATGTACACATTCTTTTGGTTTTCTATGAACCTTATCTGCCTTCTTGTCTTTAATCTTTTTACTGTTTTGATGGATGACACTGGTTGCCCTTCTCTTCCTGTCAGCCCCTGCAGCTCCTCTACGGGTGACATTTTTTGGCTTTCTCTGATCTGAAAATTGTAAGAAAAAGCCATGAATAGTATATTGGAGGTCTCAAACGGTTGATGGAAGATGTATGAATCCTACTGAATGTATTAATCTGTAAACGTGTTAGAGAATCGAGATAGTATAGAGCCATGCATTGGAAACGATTAAATGAAGAAAACCTCCAATTTCATCAACTCCAAAACGATTTGATGCCATAATCCCTCCTTAAGAGTTGTTTTTACAGAATCCAAGAGACAATACTACTCAAACATACCCGTACAACGTACTCATACATTCAAGAGAACAGTGCACAGAGGGGCTATGGTTATGACTTACGAGTGCGCTTGTAATGAACTTCACACTTCTTAACCCCTGCCTCGAGCTTGATGGATTCTTTATCACCGACACTGATGAAAATGAGTTTCTGTTTAGCCTCAAGCCCATTGGAGTCTTCAGTCTTATGCTTCTCAAAGGTCGAGTTTAGGAGTTTGTAACTCAACCCAGTTATGTTGTCTCCAAAAAAAGCTTTAATTTCATCTGTCATGAGACAGCCATCTTGTAAGTGAAATGACATTTCACTATCTTCATCGAATAAATCAACAATTTGGGTGAGATTTTTCTGCTCCATCTGACCCTTTCCCATCTTGATCTTTTCGTCTTTCATTCCATGGACATGACTTTCTCCAAGCATGACGAGGCACTGAAAAGGAGTTTGTGAATCAGTAAGATTTACAAGTTTTATTGATCTGACTGATTTTTTCATCATGCTGCCTGCACTAAGACAAACTATTCCTGTTCAAAACGCAATAAGGACTAAAAACACTCATGACACAGACATAACCTACCCATCAGCTAATTGCAGAAGAGTAATGTGATGAGTAAGATAAGTTGCATCAATAGGTCTCATCAATATCGCTCAATATTGGGGAATATAGAAGGATTATAGTAGGAATAATAGAGAGAAAATGTACCTTGAGATGATGTTAGTATTTGATTGCCAAGAATTGACCTGTCCGAGATTCGTGGTTTGCTAATGGCGGTTTCAAAATCGCATACTGAGAGAAAAAGAAATCGTCGTTGCGGCGTTGTTTTGGAATTCATTTCTGAAAAATCAGTTCTTATCTCTGAAACCGCCAATCCTGTCCAGTTCATAACTCAAAACATCCGCTCACATAAGAGAACGATGGAGTCCTAAGACCATGCTGGTATATGCTGGACCAAGTGTGAGACTAACCGCACCTACACGATATGAAAGAACACAAGAAAGTTATATCTGGTCATCTTGGGAAACGCGCGATTTTTGAATCCAAGATGAAGAATGCATCGCACCACTTCAATTCTTTTCCGAAAGTCTATGTGTGCTGCGACTTTCACATGATATTTGGATAATTCTCAATAGTTGAAAATTCTTTCGGTGTATCGAAGGGAAGATACCTAAAAAAATATAATATATATAAACCACATTTGTATGTCATCGTTTCTATTAACATATTCATAGAGAATCGAAAGTTGATTGTCAAGCTATGAGGATTTGATCCTCTATTTTGAAATGTTTCATCAAATTTTGGAATTTAGTTGATTCTTGCGATTACAAAAATATATAGTGCACCATCTTTGGATTTATTGATCAATGAAAATTCAAGTCGAGCTTGTAAAATTGAATGTCATGTTACTTGCTTCGGAAAGTGATGAGAGAAATTGAGTCTAATGATTCAAATTCAAAGGTAAAATGAATGCCTCATTACTCACAAATCAATAGGCAATTATTCGACCCAAAAAAGTCTGTCTGACAGAAGACTGGAATAATGTCATATGCTATGTAAATAATCATGATCAAAACATTGTGAAAATACTAGAAAATAATTGCCATCTCTTATCAAAGTACCTGTTATCCAAATAGTTAGGACTGTCTTGTTAGTGTGGGCGACATATGATCAGAATGTATCAATTAGAGGAATTTGAGTGCATAATACGAACCGTGTCAGAAAGAGTAATATATATTAACATGCCAGCAGCAGCAGCAAACACCCAACTGGTGTAGTACCTAGTACTACTCCTAATACCATACCAAACTCAACTTCTCTAACTTTCCCATCAACATCTTCATCACCTTCTTCACTACTTTCTTCAAACTGGACATTGATACTATACATTTTGTCAATATTTTCTTGCTCTACAGCGCTTTTGTCATCACTTCCAAAATCTGTGATTTTCTTTCCAAGATCCACCAACAGTGCAAACCTTTCTTCAGCTAATGACCCAAGTAACTGTTTAGTTTCTTTCTTTTCTTCTCATCCTTTCAACATTGCATAACAAAAGATATTACTGGGATGATGCTGGATAGCCTCTTAAATAAAACTCAGTAAAACTTCATAGGTTTGTCAAGTTTCTTGGGTTTTGGGTTTGTACATAATGCCAAACATTTCATCAACTTCATCTGACATAACAGTCGTCTTTTTGTGGTGGGTGGACTCATACTGGACTTCACCTCATTTCTGTCTCCTTTAACACGAGAAAAACATTTGAGGTTACAGACTTCTTGGCATAATTCGTCACAACAAATCCTCAGAGCATTTGGATCACATTTGATTAGCATTACTTACTTAACTTTTTTCTCATCCACTTCAACTGGTTTGGCTCTCCTGGCTCAATGACCCATTTTGGTTCCATTGAGCCTGCTGACCAGAGATATAAATCCAACACCGCTGGCTTCATCTCTGCTTCTTCTTTCTATCAATCGAACGTCAAATTGCAACACAAGATAGTAATTCTGAAAAGAAGAAACTCGATTGATGCTAGAATAAGAACTGTCATATGGTAATTTCAAATGTAAACATCAGTTCTATCCAATAGACATAACCTCAACTAATGTCAGCGTTTCAACTTTGTAGACAGAAATGTTGTCTTAGATCCAAAAGTTTTAATCTTCCTGAATGAAAATGATTCATTTTCAAAAGAAGGTGAGCTAATTGAGTACAAATAGGTGGAAATAAATACATTACCGCTTTATTTTCGTATTGCAGTTGCGTGCTCCATGGCGCCGATGCTCTTCTTCTTCTTCCTCCTTGACTTTTTGGACATATATGTCGAAAGATAGATACTTATATGATATCTTTCTGCTACTGAGCAGATTTGATTTCAGTCAATGTTTGATATTGTTGATGCACGATTCAGCTTCATTCGGGATCACATTCAACATTACGGTGAACGATAACGAAACTATCGGCTGACCAGGAAGGCCGAAAGGCACGTAATATATAGGAGGTGCCGCTCCCGAAAACTGTGGGAATCTTTAAAGGGAAAAGTAACAAAAGCACAGTCATAAAATGACAAGGCCTGTTCTAAACGCGCTCGGGGTGCACAATTGGCTAGTATTTTTTTTTTGAGCTTACGAAAATTCGGATTGGAAACACACAGATGATATATATATATATATATATATATATGGGTATACTGGCAATGCTAGCGTTTTTGCTTGCAGCTCTGAACTGAAAGCCCATTTGATGAATTTACTCTGGATTCTCCATGTCCTAGGTGGTACGAGCCTGTGGAAAAAGTTTGGTGAGATTTGGTGACCCGGACCCTCCGGACTCCCCTTGTCATCGCAATAAGTGTATTTCACGGGTACGATTTCTTCATGCATAGCTATTCTTTGGAGAATCATAACTCCGACAGATTGGATTTCTCATCTTATCGTTGTTTGACTGGGGAAACTAGACACCTCCGAATTCCCCTCAAAAGATTATGACAATGAGACTCCGGAAGAGAGCTTTGTTCAGGAATCGAATCTCAGCACGAATGTGACTACGTGAAAGGGTCTTATCACTGCAGAGAGGGGAACCCACAAAGTCACCAAGACCTCGAAGATTTTCTAAAAAAGCCCAAACAACAGGAAAATTTTGTTCGAAAAAAGGGCCCAAGTGCAAGGGTATTGTTAAAAAAGCCTCAACGCAAAAGTACTGGTAAAAAGGGCCTAAGTGCAACAGTATTGGTAAAAAGGACCTAAGTGCAACAGTATTGGTAAAAAGGGCCTTAATGCAGCGTTATTGGTAAAAAGGGCCTAAGTGCAACAATATTGGTAAAAAGGGCCTAAATCACCGGAAAAACTCGTTCGAAAGGGCCTCATTCCACTATCGATATCGGGATAAAGGGCCTAAGTGATGGGGTATTGGTAGAAAGGGCCTAATTTTTTACGAAAAAATTTTTAAAAAATTTTTATGACCTCCATATCTCTTTTCTACCAATTCTGGCTATCAAATCATGTTTTTTGGCCTTCAAAAAATGTATCTTCATGCTTGCTAAGTGAATATTGACTGACCTCAGTTTCACACACTCAATGGAACCATCTTTCACGTGCAGAATCGACGAAAATGCATTAAGACGTTGAATCGCAATTGGATATCTTGTGTGACATACCCATAGATATGCTGATGAAATTTGGAGGCCATTAAACTCGATTTCGCAACATTATCCAACTTTTAGTGGACCAACTATCCCAAAAATTGACCCAGTATTGGGGAAAAGGGCCTAATTACATTTTTTCGAATGGTTGTATACCTCTCAAAATCGACAGCTACCTTCCAATTCCCTCGCGGTTGTTTTGGGGATGCCAAAACCTTCGAAATATGCCAGGTATGCGCATCGAATCATGCCACGGGCATGATACAGTTAGTTTTTATCGTTTTTCTCGAAATGGCCGTTTTGTAATCAGGCCTTTTTCCCACCTACCCCCTCAATTACATCGTCGTTGTGATTATTTTTTAAGCATACAGACTTATAAAGTACTCTCCATCGGAACTCCACGGTATCTAAAGGATCTGGTTCAACCTTTGAACGGTGAAGTACGTTGGTCAGAGCGAAATCAATCCACTCGGATTCGAATTCCTGTTACCCGCACGACTGCATATGAGAACGCATTTTCACTGCGAGCAATGCAACTATGGGGAACTATTCCCGTTCAGATCCGTCTGAAAGCACCTTTTGATACATTCAAAAATGCTGTCTCGACTCATTTCCACGAGATGGGAGTATAAATGGAGTGTGTGTGCAGCGTGTTTGAATATCAAGTTTGCCTTGAATGAATTGCCTATTTCTGCGAAATTGTTGAGTCTTATAATTGCCTAGTTCTGTTTGCACAATCCATCTGTCTTTTCGCGTGTTTGAGCGACAATGATATTGAAGTATGTAAGATCTCCCTTATTTTGTCCATCAAGTCTAAACATGTTATGATATTGATCTATTTTGTTAGAAAGTGAAGTATTTGATAGAAATGTATTTTTGTGCCTTTCGCCATACGGTCCGCTGGGACCATGGCATAAATGAATCGTCAATCAATCAATCTCTCTCTCTCTCTTTCTTCCTCTTTCCCTCTCTCTCTCTCTCTCTCTCTCTCTCTCTTTTTTTTTTTTTTTTTTTTTTTAAGGTGGTTAGAGGGCAAAATCTGCCTCAGGATCCCTCGCATCCGTCCCCAGACACCGGACTGGTTCAGCTTACGCGGACTACGCATAGCCCACGCAGGCCATACCAGGCGGGACACGGGTTTGGGTGGGGCCCACCGAGAGGTGGGCCCGGCCGTGTAATATCCCTCTCCCCTCGATGTCCGATACCTAGGGCATCGGGGAATCAAGAAGGAGATCCACCTGCATCTACCATCTCATCCCGGAACCGCGTGAGCATTACTTCAGGATGAGCGGCATGTCTCGCGCTCGATTGCGAGCGTTCCTCTTCTCCATCTTCTCTCTTCGGCCACTTGGCGGCATCTTCTATCTTCAAACTTCATTGTTCCCTCTCTGTCTTCTTCCTTCTCTCCTCTTTCTCCTCTCTTCCCTCTTCAGTGCATCAGATTCCTCCTGGAATCATTTGGGCCTCTTCTGTTTCAATCGGCAGAGTCACTGTAATTCGCCTGCTTCGAGGCGCCTTACTTCCCTCTCTTTCTCCTCTTTGTGGGTCATCACCAGCTTGATGTATCCGGTGAGTCTATCCCATGTCTCCTGGTTGCGGAGTAAGTACGGGACGAGATTCTCAGGTGTTAGTTGAGCACCCAGCCATTCATCCAGCTCGGCGCGCTCTCTCCGGGTGTCGCTGCACTTGAACAGGGCATGTTCGGCGTCATCCCATTCGTCCCCGCATGACTGACATGCTGGGGTCGTCCTCTTCTTGAACCTGGTTAGATAGGAACCGAAGCAACCATGATCGCTCAGTGCCTGCGTCGTCCAGTAGTCCATCTCTCCGTGGGTGCGTTCCGCCCACTTGGCTACGTCACGGATCAGCCGGTGCGTCCATCTGCCGTTCGCAAATGGCGAATCCCACTCAGTTTGCCAATGCTCAAGGGTGGTTTCCTTCTCGTTGTCGCGGATGATCTCCTTCATCGTCGGAGTGAGTACTCGTTCGGCTCCGATCACTTTCTGGCGGTCCCAGATCCTCACTCGCTCCGCGACGAGCAAGTGGATGGGCGGAGTACTCGCCAATACGTAAGCCGCATCTCCTGACACAGTGCGGTAGGCACGGATACTCCTCAGGGCCGCTCTTCGGTGGACACGCCCCATTCTCTTCTCGATGATGGTCTTCTCTACCCTCTTCCCCCACACGGGTGCACCGTACAGCATGATGGAGGTAGTGACGGTGTTGAGAAGTGCGCGCCTCTTTTCCTTGGGTCCTCCGATATTCGGCATCAGCCGCTGGAGCGCCGCACTGACCCTGCTCGCCTTCTGGGCGGCTTCCTGGATGTGCTTCTTGAACGACCACTTGTCGTCGAGCCATACACCGAGGTATTTCAGTTCTGTCTTCCGTGGAATCTCTTGCCCGTTGATATAAAACCGGGGTAAGTCAAACTTCCTACGCCTTGTGACCACGATTGCTTCGCACTTCTTGACAGCGAGCTCCAGAAGCCTGCTAATCATCCACTCGTAGACTCGGGCTAGCGCTTCGTTCGCGCGTCTACCCAAGAGTTCCTCGTTGTCAGCCCATACTATGAGTCCCGCGTCGTCCGCGAAAGCCACTATTACCACTCCTTCTGGCAGTTCGATAGACAGTAAGCTGTCATACTGGGTGTTCCAGTTGAACGGCCCGGAGACCGATCCCTGTCCGATTCCGGCGGACAGTACCCGAATCTCTTGTCCCTCGTCGGTGTCGTACACGAGGGTCCTGTTCCGCAGGTAGTCACTCGTGACGGCTAGTAGATAGGGGGGCACTTTACCTGCTTGGGATTGATAGACTCGCTCCCAGCTCGCGCAGTTGAATGCGTTCTTTATGTCCAACGCAATGATGGCACAGAATCCTCCTCTTCCTTGGTATGGGTTCCCTACCGACGCTTGAACCCGTTCTTGGACCGCCTCGATCGCGTGCACAGTGCTCCGTCCCTCCCGGAACCCGAACTGCATTGGTGATAGCCCACCGCCTTCTTCGTAGGCTTTTTCCACCCTGTTGAGCACCATCCTCTCGTACATTTTCCCGATATTGTCGAGCATGCTGAGAGGGCGTTGACCTCCTTGACCCTTAGGTATCAGGACCAGCTTCTGGCGTTTCCACTTGTCCGGGAAAGTTCCCGCGTTCAGACAGATGTTGAAGAGGTCGAGGAGTAGATCTGGCTTGTATTTGAAGACCAGTTTCAGAGCCTCGTTTGGGATGCCATCCAGGCCAGGGGCCTTGCCGTTCGGCATTCTCTTCGCCGCTATGAGTAGCTCTTGCATAGTGAAGAGCGGGATGGGGTCTTCGCTCTCCATAGGGAATGTAACTCTGGGTTCTCCTGCTGGGAAGAGGTCTTCCACGATGGTGCGCAATGTTGCTGCATCGGTCGGTGCTGGGTTGCCCTTCCGGGGTCGGACCTTTGACATGACCACGCGATATGGCGTGCCCCAGGGGTCTTCGTTAACCATGTCACACAGTTCACCCCAGCACTTCTCTTTGCTCCTCCGGATGGCTAGAACGAGAGCCTTCTTTGCTTCTTTGTACGCTCTGTCATCTTCCGCCAGCGATGGTCGTTGCAGCTTCCTTGATCGCCATGCGGTCCTCCTTTTCTTGTTGCTCGTTCTTCGGAGAGCCTTGATCTCATCGGTGATCCAGTACTCTGGTTTCCTCCAGAAACATGGTGTTGTCCTGCGAGGCATCGACGCGTCGCAAGCTCTCGTGATGGCGGATGTTACCATCGCCACAGCCTCGTCCGAGGCGGAGTTCATCGGGAGATCTTCGACTGTTTCTATCGATTCCCGGAATTTTCCCTCGTCCAGCTTCCGTACCTGCCACCCCGTTGGTCGCGGTCTGCGTGTCGTCTGTCTCTGTCCGTCAGTCCTAAGTCGAAACCGAATATGTCGATGGTCACTCAGTGTTTCCGTGTCCAGAACTTCCCACGATGTCATACGTCCCATGAGCGACGGGCTCATGAACGTCAGGTCGAGGACCGATGATGAACCTCCCTCCCGGGACCGAGTGTCGTGCCGGTAATAGGTGATAACCCCCGTCTCGTTCGCGAGCACTAATCCCAATGCCTCCATGGCATCAGCGAGTATTACCCCCCGTCTATCGCGCGGCCCCCCGCTCCAAGTCGGTTCCTTGGAGTTGAAATCTCCCGCGATTATAGCTGGGCCCCCCCATTGCCTCACATCCTCTTCTAGGTCGTGGAGCTCGTCTTCAAATTCGTGCGTCTTGAGCGACGGCGAGTAGTAGCAGCTGTATACAGCTGTGCCCCCTATGGTCTTTCGAGCATAACCACGGCCACTAACAGCTGGTTCAGTCTCGCGGATCGCGGGATTCGTGATCTGAATTACAGCGGTCCCCCAGTGATCGAACGTGGAACAAGAAAGTTCGCGCTTCCGAGGCGGTTCGGAGATGATCAGAACATCGATACCCCCTTCCTTGGCGGCAGTGTGTAGGAGGTCACAAGCGTCCCCGCTTCTCCTGAGGTTGGCTTGGATGAAGTTAGCCATTTCTTCCCCCCCTGCGTCTATATGTCGCCCTCGCGTTTTGGTAGGCTGTGCAGTTGCTGGAGCCTGACCTGTGGTCAGATCTGGTTCCGATAGCCACGCAGCTGAGGCATTTTGGTTTCTCTTTACAGGTAGCGGCGAGGTGTCCTGGTTCACCGCACTGGAAGCAGAGTTTCGGTTGACGTTCCTCTGCCTTCTCTTTTTTGCAGCCTGAGGCCTTGTGGCCATACTCTAGGCAGTTATAGCAGCGTGGGATGCCTCCCTTCTCACGGATTCTCACTCTGCTCCATCCCACCTTGGGTTTCTCTCTCTCTCTCTCTCTCTCTCTCTCTCTCTGCGAACCGGTGAGTAGATCAATACGTTCTTCGCATTGCTCCACAAATATACCCGGAATTAACCGTTTCAACTTCGCACCGAGGGGGAAACTTTGCAGTTTGGGGTTCTGCTGCAAGTTCTTCCACTTCGGGAGCATAAATTGCCAGGCTTCACACTGAACTGAACCTGGGAGACCGTCCAAAACTGCACTGACTATACGCCCCGGCAGCAGACTTGTCAGACTTGAGACCCATAACAAGGCTAAGATTCTCGAAAATGTAGTCTGTGAACAGCTCAAACAGTTCATCGAGAACTATGAACTCCTCGACCCATGCCAAGCTGGGTTCCGTGAAGGCCACAGCATCCAGACAGCCTCGCTAGGGGTGTTAGATGACGTTCGGGGAGGCATAGACAGAACAATGTTCACCATTTTGGTCCTTTTCGACTTCTCCAAAGCTTTTGACAAAATTCCTCGCGAGATACTCATTCAGAAATTACAAGCCTTTCGAGTCAATGATCACACCACTAGCTGATTCTTGTCATGTCTTGCCGACCAGTGCCAGGCGGTCATTGATGACGGAGGTACCGTATTGGACTGGATAAACACGACTGCAGATGTCCCGCAAGGATCAGTATTGGGTCCGCTCCTATCCTCCATTTTTGTCAACGATTTACCCTGAGTGCTACGCCACTCCCGACACTTGATATATGCTGATGATATACAAATATACCGAAGCTGCTACCACCATGAGATTGAGGATACACTTGGGCTGATTGAGAAAGATGCACTTGCTATCTATTATTGGGCTAATGCAAATGGCCTGAGCTTGAACTTTAAGAGAACGAGGGCAAAAATCCTCGGTAGCACTGAGAATTTACGATCTCTGGATATGAATGTTCTTTCTCCGATCACGATCCTCGATTACCTATAGGATTCGTAACTAAAGTGAAGAACCTCGGTGTTTGGATTCCAGCTGACTTATGCTGGAAAAAAAACATGTCTCCTACATCTGCCGAAGAGTATTTGAAACCTTGCGTCAACTTCAACCTCATAAGCATGCTCTCTCATTCTCTCTTCAGGAATCCTTCATACAGCATCTCATCCCTCCATACTTCGACTATGCCTGCCTTGTCAACCATGATCTCTCTGAGGGACAGAATTCTCGCCTCCAGCGGGCCCAAAACGCTTGTATGCGATTTGCATTTGGAAATATTTATTGGAGAGATCATGTTACCCCCTAACGGCAACGACTAGGGTGGCTCTCGGTCAAAGCTCGACGAGAGTGTCTCTTAGCCAGCTACATGTTCCAAATACTGAGAACGGGGTAACCTCAATACTGAGCCAAGAGTATAGTAGAAGTTTGCAACGCGAGTCTTCATAGGTCAGCAAGACTCCAGACTGGTGTTCGTTATAATCTCTGAGTGTTGTACCAGCGCGTTTCAAAATTCGTCCCATGTTCCTGCATCTATTTTTCGGAGAAAGATGCCACGCAACATCACTAATTTGCCGCGAGATATCACCTCCGAGAACGTTTTCAAGAGCCAGGAGTCTAATGCGAATGAAGTCAGAAATTGGACTAATTTAGTTTAATGTATGTTCTTCGTGTTGTTCTTTATCAAAAGCCATGTACCATGCTCCTGTGTACCGAATCGATATATTTACCTATTCATGAGCATATTTGTTCCAAAAGTTTTATACATTTCATATGAATTTGTAACCTTCAGAAATTTTACTGTAACACCTTACGTGATCTAGACTGGTGGTCACAAGATTGTGGGTTCGTGCTCATGTTAGGTGAATTATTTTTGCCGGTTCTGATGTGCCATATTGTAGTCGCAAACTGCACCAGTGAGCGTGATGAATGTAAAAGTTACTCATTACCATATAATATTTGAGATGCCCAGGTATTTGAGGAGGCTTCAGCGTCCGAGTGAAGTCCGTCATTGAGACACGAAAAAAATACTACCTTGTAGCTGTAATCACAATTCATCGTATGCTATTTCTCAGAAAGTATGTTAGCTACCTTATTCTTGACGGAAAAATTCTCGAAAAATCGAGGTATAGCATGGCGTCTTATGGGCGCAAATCCTCCAGCAACCTTTGTATATGCTAGAACTCGCTCATTCCTCGTCAACATGAGGAACGAGAGCAGTGTGAAACAAGTATTGCTGATAAGATTCATATATAGTAGTTGATAAGTTGCCGACCAAATATTTGAGCAAAGTCGAATGGGAGTAAGAGAATGTAGCATTTCGACGCGCAGCAGCGTAAAGCAGCGATGCGATGCGCAGTGGCTCGCATTGAGAGTATGCCTACACCTAGCGTCAGGAGTGTAGTGGAAAGAGAAAGAGCTTGCAATATGCTAGGTACAATACCCAATGCCGGAGCCTGCTTGATTTTGTATCTATGTTGTTTATAGCATAAAAGAATTCTATATATGTTTGTATGAATCTCATTGCCATACCGTCCTTGTAACCAAGGCTTCATGAATCCGTTGATCAATCAATCTCTCTCTTTCTCTTGTGAGGGTATGCTCTTCGCCAATGATTTTCAAATCTATATTCAAGACAAGCCTCATGGATTGGCAGAGATGATTGGGAAGCTCAATGAGGATTCAGCAAGTATTGTGCAACGGGCTGATGATAACAGGTTGCGTTCACATTTCAAAAACGCTAGCAATGCTCTCTGCTTCGGTACAATATCATTCGCGAATTGGATTGGATCATTGCCACCCATCATCGTTGATGGGCAATCAATCCCACTGCGCGATTCAATAAAAAGTTTTGGAGGAATTTTTTCGAGAGATTTTTCGTGGAACGCTCACGTAGCCAGATCTGCTCGAAAGATTATGGGGTTCTGCATAAGCTGCGAGACCGTGGTCATTTTTTGTCGACTGATGTGAAGAAAAAGCTCGCCAATGCGCTCATAATGCCTCATTTCGACTACGCGTATTTAGGATACCGTGTTTCGCTTATTATAAGCCATGACTTATAATTTGTTTTGGCTCTGAATCAAGGCTCATATTAAGAGGGTAGTAGTGGTGCTACACGGAAATCCAACAATTTTGGATCCAATTGGACACTTCGTCCATTTGAAATACATGGGGAAGCCGTCTGAGCATATGAAAATCACACGTTGGAAATGCTCTCCCACAGCCCCCTTTCACAGCATGCTTGGCAGGTCACGGTATATGCAAAACCATGCTCTGCAGACCACGGTGCATCCAGCACATATATGCTCTGCATATTACGGTGTTGCATGTATACAGCGCATAAGGCTATATCAATGTATGTCGGGCAGACCGAGGCTTGAATATCCGTGGCTATACAGCTGTTTGAGGATTCTACAATTCTGTTAAGTCTGTAGACTTAACGGTGCAATTTCGGTTCGTAGACCGAAACTCTCAATTGATAACAATACTTAGGTCACTTCAATAACGGATTGTAAATACTATGTACAGATAGAAGAGATGTAGTGTGCTCCGTGTCCCCGCGATATCTGCCTGCACAGCTGCTTGAACGCCGGAGCGTAGACGTGCGCATGCTCACACATACACACATACTCGCACGCATACTCATGAAGTATGAGTGGATACAACACTTCCTCTTGTGAAAAAAATTCATGTACTACAGGGAAATTGCAGAAATGTAAGTTGGACAAAAATCTCGTACTTGATTGAATCGTGGAGAATTTGAAGCTAAACTTCGTTAATAAAGAAATTATTTTGATGCAAATACCAATTGAAACTGAATGTGGCGTAGAATTAAAAAAATCATATGTAGTTCACTGGCGTAAATTAACGAGAATTTTCATAGCAGACACTCTCGAAAAAAAATGTTTTAGCAGACACAATTTCAAATTCTTGTAGCACACACACTTTGAACATTCTGTGAGTTCTTCGAAAACATCTTGCAATAAAATTGTAGATTTGCAACAAGATTTGTAGAAATTTCTGAGAAAAAAATCCCGTACGCATCTGCGTATTGAAAACCAATCACACAGGAACGGTTTTAGCATGTGAGGAAGCGTAAAATGTAGAAACTTTGAAGGTTTTGCAACTTTCCTCAAAAATAAGAACTTTTAGAAAATTGTGTAATAATTTGTATACAACACTTAGTTTGACTAGTCTTTCCCAATCGAAAAAGATTGTAAATATGGTAAACTCCTATAGATAGAAATTGTAATTGTAAAAATTCTTGTAATTAAAAATTATGAATTCTGTAGATTTTTGTGAATACTGTCAACTCAACGTAATTAGAGAATTCATGATGTGATTTGAACTATTCAGATACAAAAAGTACGAATAAAAAATGTCCCGCACTTCGTATTCTTCAAGATGTTGTACTTGTTCAGGTCCTTGAACATTCCCCTTTTCGAAACACACTTTCCCTGTGTCCTGTATTCCTGCAGAAGTTGCAGACTGTATCAAGAGGCAAGTTGCACTTGTCTACCCTGTGTTCCGCGGACCCGCGGCGATAGCACGTCTTCCTTGTAGTCCTCGTATTAGACTGTGAATTCTTCGAAGTTGTAGCATTTTCCTGATTCCTTGAAGTCGAAGCATTCTCCTTCCCGCCATCCTTCCGGTGTACGTTTTTATTATCCTGTATGTAATTCACAGCTGACGAATTTGATGTAGACTCTGAATGTAATGTATTCGTTTCTCGCTCTGGAAGTTCCATTGTCAATACGCATTGTAAAGCTTTTGTGAAGGTAAGATTGTAGGTCTCAAGCAATCTACTATGGGTGCGTTTACTGCGTAGACCAAACACGAAGTGGTTGCGTAAAGCATTTTAAGTGAACGCACGTAGTCTTGAACACATTCTCCATCCAGCTGCTTCCTGCTGTTGAACTTGAAAACCTCCGCGATCTCCAGGGCTGTTGGCGCATAGAGTCCTTTTGATTCCGCAGTGAGTTCAGCTTAAGATTCATCGTAGGGCTGCTCATTGCCGTAGGCATCACAAAGGGAATTGAAAGCTGTTGCACCGATGTACTGTAGAAGATACGGCACTTTATCCTCGGCCGAAATTTTCATGATTAGGAACGAACCTTCCAAGCGCTGAATCCAACGGTCCCAATTTGAAGTGCCGGGGACGAACGGCTCGAATTGTAGATTCGGCACCATTGTACAGTCATCCCTCATTAACACGAATTTCACGGGACAGGAACTTTGTTCGTGTTATCAAGGAGTTCGGGTTAACCAGAACGCTCTAGTCACTTCTTAACACGAACTAATTCGTGTTAACTGATTAACACGAATTAGTTCGCGTTAACTGATTAACACGAATTAATTCGTGTTAACAGGGTAATATGCGATAGATGGTGTTGGAAGAACAGTTCGGAATATTTCTGCTGTTTTGTAGGTAGTATTGATTGAATTTGGACAAATACAATTTCTATCTAACAAGGGGAGTCCGGAGTCTCCGGATCCTGAAATCTCACCAAAATTTTTTCACAGTTTCGTACCACCTAGAATATGAAGAATCTGAAGCAACTCTGTCAAATGGGCCTTCTGTTCTGAGCTACAGTCAGAAACGTCAACATTGCTAGTAGATCTATATATATCACTTTTTAACATGGGCCTATATGGGCAATGCTAATGTCATGGGCTGTAGCTCTGAATCGGAGGCCCATTTGACAGAGTTGCTTTGGGTTCTTCATATTCTAGGTGGTGCGAAGCTGTAAAAAAATTTTGGTGAGATTTCAGGACCCGGAGACTCCGGACTCCCCTTGTAAGTTTTATTATTATCATATTTTGGCACCACCATGGCACTTGTTTCCTCTTAGATTGAGTGTACTGTTGAGGAGAAGATTGTAATGTATCCCACCTTCATCGATATTGAGAGTATCTTGAGGAGCAAATTTCTTCCTAGTTTCTGAAAAGTCTTTCCTTCAGTTGTTCGCGTCTCTTTCGTCCTCTTTTAGAAATTCACCGCAGATAACTTGGGATGAAATATGTTTATAATTTTGAAAATTCTTCAGCCAACCACTCGAAGCTTCAAAATTTTCGATGCCTTAATCTTTCGCAATCTCTAAAGCCTTCTCTTGAATTAACCCGCCAGTCACTGGAATGTTTTTTTCCCGCTTTCTGCAGAACCATTCGAATAATTCCTCTTCCAATTCATCAATTTTCGCACCACGCAAGCGTTTTACTTTTGGCAACTGAAATCCTGATGCTGCGACATTCCGAGTCTCATCTTCCTGTGATATGATCATTGATAATGTAGATCTTGGAATTCCAAAACTATCAGCTATTTCGCTCCTTTTCTTAACAGACCGATCAACTTCATCTAGTATCTCAAGTAGTTTGGTGCTCAGATCAATACATGACTGCTTGCGCTTACTCATCCCGATGTACTGAGTTGTTCCTCGCGGACATCGACTCTGTTTACGAATTTGAATTCGTATTAACCACGATCTTGAGTCAGACGAGACCGGAAAATCGTTCGAAATTCGTGTTAACGAAAATTCGAGTTGACTCAAAAAACGTCCATAAGATCCAGTGCATTCTCAACGGGACAAGAATTTCGTTCGTGTCAATGAGAGAATTCGTGTTAGAGGTGTTCGTGTTAACGAGGAATGACTGTAGTTGTAGCTGAAGTCATTGACTCGCTGCTTATTCCTGAATTATTTGCAGGCGGATCTGGCATCACTTTAGATTCTTCGCGCGCAAATGAATTTGCGCTGTGTATTTGGCGCGCACTGTAGGTATATGTAGAATGTACGTAAAATATGTATTTGTGAAAGGATCACGGAAGCACTGTAGTTGCACTGTAATTGCACTGTAGGCGAAGGCTGTAATTTTTATTGTAGGATTGTAGGCGTAGGCTGTAGTTTGCAAACTTGTAGCTTATGCACTCGTTTTGAATGTAAAACTTGTGCCGTAGTGCAACGCGCGAAAGGCGGGCGTGCACCGACACGAGAACAAATGCACCGATTCTCTTAACTCAGTTTGTGCCGTAGTGCAACGCATATGCGAGCGTGCACCGGCACAAAACAAATGCTCTGAAACGTATTTCACTGCATGTAGATGTAGGCTCCTAGCTGTAGACTTGTAGCTGTACTGGAAATGCCGTTATGTGATGTAATGAGCGCTCGCACGGATGATTTCGGAGCGCGGCAACAGGTGTAAAGGTTACCGGCTGACAGGCTGCTTTTCGCCAAGACTCGCCTTTTTCACACGAAATGCATTGTAGATCACTGTATACCACTATCCTCGTCGCCACTGTTAAGTCTGTAGACTTAATGGTGTAATTTGGGTTCGTAGATTGAAACTCTCGATTAAAAACAATGCTTAGGTCACTTTAATAACGAAATATAAATACTCTGTACAGATAGAAGAGATGTAGTGTGCTCCGTGTCCCCGCGATATCTGTCTGCACAGGTGCTTGAATGCCGGAGCGTAGACTTGCGCATGCTCACACATACACACATACTCGCACGCATACTCATGAAGTATGAGTGGATACAACAAATTCGTTGCCGTCGTTGTCCTCCACAACGAGTTTGCTGCCGCCCTCCTCCTCCTCATCGCGGCAAGTCATCGTTCTTACGTGTAGCCGCCGCCACCGTTGCCCTCGTCCTCGCAACGAGTTCTCTCTCCCCTATATAGCCACCGTTGCTCGCATTACCAAACCCTCTCTCTCTCTCTCTCTCTCTCTCTCTCTCTCTGGGAGTTTCCGTTTCGCCCCACAAAAATATTAATGAAGCAATGGACGATATTGACTCGGCACCGGAGGAAGGGTTTAAATTTAAGCCCACAAATTTTAGTGATGTAGTCCTTGCTATTAAACATTTCTCCTCACAGGCCCGTGGAGCGAATGGAATACCCCAAAGCGTGATCGCAAAAGCTCTTCCGGCCATTGGTGATCTTATTGTACATATTTTCAACTCCTCTTTCGCTCATGGCATTTTTCCTGAGGCTTGGAAGCAAGCGCAGCTGATTGCACTAAAGAAGACTGCTGCTCCATCAACGGTCTCAGACTCCCGTCCTATAGCACTGCTGTGCTTTCTCTCCAAGGTTCTGGAAAAAATCGCACATGACCAAATCACGGAGTATTCAAAAATCGAGAAGATACTTGATCGCTTCCAGTCTGGTTTTAGGCAACACCATAGCACCCAGACAGCTTTGTTGAAATTGACCGATGACATCAGAGTAGGTATAGACAGAAAGGAGATCACTCTGCTCCTACTATTCGATTTCAGCAAAGCTTTTGACACCATCTCACCATCCAAGCTGTTGAGGAAGCTACGACATCTTGGCTTCTCAAGATCGGCGCTCCTGTGGATAAAATCATATTTACAGGGTCGCACCCAACAAATCACTTCTAAAGTAGGCAAATCTGATTGGCTCGAAACCAATCTGGGTGTACCACAGGGGTCCGTCCTTGGGCCTCTCCTCTTCAGCTTGTATGTGAATGACCTGGCTGGCTTGCTAGACGGAAATTCGGTACATCATCTTTTTTATGCGGATGATCTCCAAATTCATCTCCAAATCGAGAAAAATAAGATCAGGGAAGGTATTGCTCGGCTGGGTGAAATAGGACGACTAGTTGCCGAGTGGGCCAGAAGTTCCGGTCTGTGTCTCAACACTGGCAAGACCAAGGCAATCTACTTCAGCTCGGAGAGAAATATCAAAGATCTGAAAAGAATGGACTTGCCAGGGGTTGAGATACAGGAAGGAAAGTTCATCCCGTTCAGTGATACGGTCGTGAGTCTCGGTGTTAAACTTCACAGTGAATTGACATGGAAACCGCACATCGATCAAGTAACTAAGAAAGTCAACAGAGCCCCATACGGTCTGCGGTTTTTTAGGGCATGTATCACCAGACCTCTCCGAATTCGCCTAGTCGAGTCATTGGTTCAACCGCACCTAGATTATTGCGCGGTCGTGTACCTCGACGCCACGGACGAACAGCGGCAACGGGTACAGAGACTAAGCAATTCATGTGTGAGATATATTTTTGATCTTAGGAGAGACGAGTAGCACATCTTAGGAGAGATGAGGAGCACATCACCCCGTTTAGGGAGCGCTTGGGTTGGTTACGTACTGATTCGCGGAGAATGTACTTCGCGGCTCTCTTGATGCATAAGATCATGCACTTAGGAGAACCTGGCTACCTAGCTGCGATGTTCACCAGGTACCAATCCGAACGCCCCGCACGGGGTGATCTAGAAGAGCGGGTACTCAAAGTTCCCAACATGAGACTTGAATATGGAAGAAGATCTTTGCAGGTCCAATGTGCTCATTTGTGGAATTTTCTCCCTCCGGGCTTTCGGCAGCTTGGGGAGATATCATTATTTAAAGAGTCCTTAAAAGACTTCCTGTTAACACTATCCTCCAAGAGGATTGATGTGGAGAGAAAACACTATTTTAATTTGTGAACTGTGATAGGCATGAGCCCGTTTCAATTGATGTCTTCTACTTCTATGCGTGACTTTTTCGTTTCCGAACTGAGATTCCTGTGATATGACTGTGGGCCCATGTCTTTTTTTTTATATTTCTTCCCAAACGGGAAAATGTTTTCTTTTCCTCAACCTTTTTTGTTAAGACTGATATATGTGTATATATATATGAAAACGTGACTTTTCCTTAAGTGATTTTGGTAGATTTTTTCGTCCCTGATGATTAATATACAAGTTGAACATTTGGTCTCGTCGATCTTGAAGGACGGTGGGGAACTAAATGAATTCCCAAAATCTCATGATGGAAATTTTATTGCAACGTTTCGTCCACTAGGTTTTGTGGACCTCATCAGGCTTTAGGTTTCTGTTTCGACATATGTATAAAGATAAAGTGACTCTTTCTTCTTTTTCTTTTCATGACTCTTAGCATCTTACGACGCCTCGAGATGACTAGTCACTTTCTGTGATATTTCGAATAGCCTTAACCAAAACGACAAACTTTTACAAATTTAATGTAATTATTATGTATAAGTGACATATGTTTCATATGCTACCGTATTTTTGTATTTTTGCCCTTGGGCGAATAAAGGTTATCATTCGTTCATTCATTCTCTCTCTCCTTTCCTCTCATTTCGCGAGAGATTCTGCTGTTGACAATGTCTCAGTTTCTCGGGTTTGCTCTTTCTCAGCGTTCACCTGTGCTCGATATCTTTCACTACAATACTCACTATAGAATTATTTGCGATCAAGTGAATCAGCGTTGTGAAAATATTGTGCTATTAGTGTTGTGTAAGATATGCAGTTTACAGTATTGCAGTATCATACCAAGCGGTTGGATTTGGTAATCAATCGAACTGCTTTCACGGCATTCATCTGGGCGGCCGGATTCACTGCTTACGTAGCATTCTGCTGGTCGACTGGATTTAGTGTGTTCACAGCCCAACAAATCATTACTATCAGATTCTTCTGCAGTTTCTCGAACGGACTTGATTTCTGGAATATAGAATTCTGATCCATGAGTCGATAACATTTTTGAGATATAACTTTTTAGCATCTATTATTGAATTGGTTCAACTAGTTTACGTAAACCTTCTCATGATTTCAAATCAAAAGAGATTTTCTTCATTTTTCTTTGGTGAGATAGAAGAGGTTCTTTTTGAACAATGATAATAACAACGAACTCCTGAACCATAACCTTTTTCTCATTCATATTTCTTTCAATACATTGATACATCTTTAAAGAGTGCGAGCTACTTTCTCGCGCGGTTCCGGACACGAGTGCGGGAACTTTTCGCCCGCGTTGCTTATACTATTTTATGCAACCTGTGCGGAAAACTGTGCCTCCGCGATTTAAGAAAAAATTGATGGTCAAGACTCAAATGAAATGATAACAAATATTATCTTTTCGATACACTGTGCGTAAAAGTGCACTTTGCCCACAGTTCGTCGACTTTTACTCACAGTTTGTCGAAAAGTATAGTTAGATACACGGGCGTAAAACCTATCATTCGCATCCTCGTGATGATTGCTTTGATGCACGGATGATTCCCCAATAGGTTCCCCATCAGTGAATCCGCTCGGTGTTCTTCAGTAGGGTTCTTTCATTGAAATGGGAATATATTTACTATTACAGGTGTAACTCTTGTAAGCCCTCCAGACTGTTGTAATCCTCTCCCTGTTGGTATTTGCTGTTGTTGTTGTTTCTGTTGTTGTTAATGTTGTCGTTGTCGTTGTTGTTGTTGTTGTTGTTGTTGTTGTTGTTGTTGTTGTTGTTGTTGTTGTTGTTGTTGTTGTAAATCAAGATACTTGGAATAAGAAAATCAACATGAGTATCTTTCAAGAGGTTTTTTTCCACACATTTTTTCTTTTTCTTTTTTCTTCTCACCATCTCAAATCTCAGCAATTTCAGCTTCAGTGTCAAACTCAACATGTCCATAATAGCTGGGGAGCGATTCTTCTTGATAAACAGGATTATTGCTCTCCAATACATTACACCGGCACACAAAATAAAAAATAGTATCTGTACTTTTGACCAGACCTACTTTTCTTTATGTATTTTGGCACGCTGAATCCGAATCTGAGGTCGGTTTGGCTCGACTACTTCTTGTTTTCGAGAAAATCCTGAAAAATATGGAAAAGGCGCAGAATAGCACGATTTTCTCGAAAACAAGAGGTAGTCGGGCCAAACCGACCTCAGATTCGGATTCAGCGTCCCAAAATACATTAAGAAAAGTAGGTCTGGTCAAAATTACAGATACTTTTTTTATTTTGTGTGCCGGTGTTATCGATTCCAATACACTCAGGTATCATCGACCTATAACTGCAATCGATGGTGTTATCCTGGATTGGACTCCACTCATGCAATTCCTCTCCTAAATCGTATAGGTCTCCATACTCATACCACTCCCATACAGTTGAGCTCATTGTATTATCCCCGACGCTTAGGTCGGGTGGTGGTTGCAACTGCATTTTTTCCCTTCTTTTGTCGTTTTGTTTCGTTTTTGGGTGGAGTTTCCTCTTCCTCCTCCTCGTCCTCTTCCTCTTCTGGATCCTGTTTCAACCCTTCGTCCTCATCGTCGGTATCGCTCTCTATAATGCGTTTTTCAGCACTTGTTCCACCGTCCTTGAATTTCAGTCTTCTTTTATTATTGTCGTCTAACACGGTAGATACGCATATATTCCCTGTGTTTAGTTCCTTTGGATTTTCTTCGAGGTTCTCATGAATCAAAATGTTCAACCCTTTGGGGGCAAATAATTTAAAATTCTCGGAATTTTTCGGATTTTTGAGACTGAATATTATTGCGTCTCCGTATTGGGTCTTGATACTTTTTGCAGATATAACCTTGAACTGATTACCAATCTTCAGGTCCGTAATTCTTTCAGTGTTGAATGTCTTTTTATTTTCCTTATATCCATTAAAGCGTTCGAAACACGCCATGGTCATTAGACTGACTGACTGAGTGTAGAGTTTGAAGCTTCCATATATCCAGAATTTTCAGTGTAAAACTACTGTATTCATTTTTACAATCTCTTGTGCTTCCTAGCGAGATTTTTTCGAAACAAGTTTTACACTTATACTTCGTCTCATCGTAAATAATGTATACTTCAGATCGGGTTTCTTCTAATTTACACAGTGCAACTCTTTTTCCATTGGGTATTCGATCTTACACTCTAACTCGCACCATAAATCAGATGTCAAGTAAGGCTTTTAATTTCCGCAAGATTCCAATCGTGTGCTACTCCAAACTCATTACATACACTTTCTGTTTCCAAAATTGATTGCATATTGCTATCAAGTCTTAACTTACATCATCAACTTGTCTACGTATCTTTTTTCTCATTGATAATATAGTGTTGAGGAAGGCCTTGGATTCCCTAAGCGTTTTAATCGCTTACAAGTTCAAACTTCCAACATTTACTTTCGCTCCATGTGAAATCCGTAATGTATTATGAGATACATTCTGTGTATCTTACATAGAAATATTTACCATCAAAGTCTGACTCCCAGTCTTGCATCAGTCACGACTTTTGTTAACCCTCAACATTCTCACATAGTTTCATGTTAAAACCATGTGAACCAGTCGAAGTTCCACCGTGATCACCGACGTACACAGACTTTTTGGGTAAGCGCGAAGTCTCATATATACAATCCTAAGATGTATGATCCAATGATGTTTGATTCAGAAATGTATAAGAATCGCAAAACGATGAATTTAGTAGATATGATAAAATTAAATTATGAAGCTCTCATAGCACGATTCAATTATCTTAAAAGAGAAGCTTCTGCAAACCCATCACGATATCCAAGACTTGTAAGGAATTTTGAAGAATTAGAAACCATGATTCTGAATCATTTACATCCTTCTGAATTGAATGTAAAGTCCACTGGAATCAAAGCGAGATTAGAGAATTATTTAGATAGATGTCAGTCTTGCAGGGAGACATTATCTCTAAGATATTCAAAACGTGAAAATAATGATTTTGATAAATTAATATTTTTCAAAAGCCAAAGTGCATTCCAGAAACGCATTCAAACTGGAATGGTTGCAAATATTAGTTATGAAAATATTGATGGATTCTTGAGAGCTGCAGAATTGAAGGTCTTGAAATTCATTAGATTAACAAGAAAACAACTGAAGAACATCAAAGTCAATTTAATATTAGCAGCTCAGTTTGAGCTGCTTGATTCTTCAACAGATATCAAATATTTCCAAACTCATGATAAGAGTTTGGCTTCATCTGATAATGTGAGAAAGTGGTATACCACTTCTTCCCAAGATATTGTTGATCAAATTTCTGAACATGAAGGTGAGGGTAGTGGTTGGACCCTCTCTGGAATTTTAAATTTGAAAATTGATATAATCAAACATAATCCTATACATGGATCGTCAACGGCACATGTACCCAAATGGATTCTCCGGCAGGGTGCTGTTATCAACATCCAAACTGATTCTGAAGACTGTTTTAAGTATGCCCTTATTGCCTCATTGATAACAGTTTAAAAAAAACGCATATCCAGATCCTGATTTACATTCCAATTTCTCAAACATGAGCTCCCCAGTTAAAATTAAATCTCTCCCAAAATTTGAGGAGCAGAACAAGGGTCATAGTGTGAACGTGTATGGAGTCGACCACTCTGAGAAGAAATTTTATCCTCTGTACATAACGAAAGCTGAGCAAACGAATGATATTGATTTGCCCCTACTTGATGATCACTATCTATATATTGAGGACTTATCTAAACTGTTGGCACCAACCATTAGAAATCGTGTTTTCATATGTCGAGATTGTCTTCATTATTTCTACACGAGTGGAGAACTTAATGCTCATGAAGAATTATGTTTGAAAAATAGAGATCAGTCTGTTGTCACTTTCCCAAATGAAGATGTTGTGGAATTTACTTATTATCATAAGATGTTAGAAATTCCTTGTGTGATTTATTCAGATTTTCAATCTTATTTGACCAAAACGGATTTAGAGTATTTCAAAAATTCAAATGATGTTAATGTAAACAAGTAAGCCAACGTTGAATTGGCTCGAAATGCCTATCAAAGCCATATTCCATTCTCCATAGGATATTTTTATTCAAATAAATATAAATCTGGGAAGTCTGTGTACGCTCATCACGTTGGAACTGTTCTTTCGAGATTGTTTGCCCTGGAACTTGAAAAAATTGTACAAGAAGTGGAACAAGTGAGTGATAGAAATAGAAAAACTTGAATATTTCTCATGGTTCTATTTGAATTTACATTTTCATGTGTATTTTCCAGGAGTTGTCAAACCCCATTCCACTCGATGTGACTGATGAGGAACAAGTGCGCCTTCAACGAGTTACAGCATGTCATATTCGCTGTGTCCACCTATATTTAGCTGGAAAAATCCTGACTGGAGCGCTCACGGTGGCCAAATACGACACGAAAAACGGGGGCCAGCGACGGGGGGGGGGGATCACGCAGGATCGCGAGCCGCCGAGCCGTGACAGCTGACAACAGCTGATGTGTTCTTGCCTGTCGACGGCTGTTTGTTTGAATGTATATATTCCACGCCAATTTTCATCCAGTCACATGAGCAACTTGTGTTTTGAAACAACGTGGACATAGTTTTTTCAATTAGATTAAACTACTGCTTGAGAAGCAGAGATTCATAACCTATGGGCATTCAATGATACTTACGACTCTTGTGATATGTAAGCTTGACTAAGAGCTTACAAACTCATTGCAGAGTCTTCAAGGGGTTCACATCACTTCAATTTTGCGGAAAATTGAGGGCTGCAGAGAGGAAAAGCATGCGGAGTCGTCGACAATCGGTCGACAAGGTGACGCGACACTTGCGTGTAAGTGAGTGTGTGTGTGTGTGAGATCTCTCGGCCGTGTTCTTGGGCCCCCGTTCCCTAATGCGCGGCAGAGCCGCCAGACGGCACTCGCAAGCAACTTGGACACAGCGAATATGTGAGAAGGAGTTTGGTCCAGAACACGTTCCTGTAATTGACCACGACCACCACACAGGCAGATCAAGATCTTTAGCACATCGATCATGTAATCTAGCATATCGCAAATCATTCATCATTCCAATTATATACCACAACCTTTCTCGGCGAGTTTCAACTATTTGAATTCCTTCAACTCACCATGAATACATTCAATCATTTCTTTTCTTCTCTCAACAGGTATGATGCACATTTCATCATTACTGACATAGCGAATGCAATCGAGGGTGAAATATCTATAATCCCTCAAAATACTGAAAATTATATCTCCTTTACGAAATATATAAAAAACTCGCGGATCCAGCTCCGTTTCATTGATTGCCTAAAATTTCTGAATGCAGGTCTGGATACCCTGCTGCAAGAGATGGATAGGATCGGATTGAATTTATAGTCTATCCAGTTTTATTCAATATGTCAAACATGTTTTTCTGTATTGAGTCGGGTAGAAAGACGAATCCTCGCGAATTGAGAGAATGGGTATTCCCGACCAATGGAAGTCTATCCATCAAAACGGTATAGAAATGGATCAGTTCTATCCAGTTCTAAACGCCGGACCGGTATACACTACAACGGATGAATCCGATCCAATCCTCACAAATTGTATTCAGACCTCGCCACTCAATCCGGTTCTATACACGGTACCGGTATTGAATCCGATCCTATCCGGATCAAGACCTACAAATTGTATCTAGACCCTGGGCATTCAATCCGAACCTAACCGGGCCAATGCCTACAAATCGTATTCAGACCCCGCCGTGGCTACGAGACACGGAGGTAAATCTTGTGCCATTAGGCTCATAAATCGGAGATGGATTGATCTTTTTTCATGATTCAAAATGGATTATGAAGCTCGAAGCTTCTAGAATCTAATGAACATTGTCAAATTGCATGATAACCGTTTCGCAATAAACAATGAGGGTTGTGAGCAATTAATTATACCGTCAGATACCGTAACATACAATTTTAAACTCAGAGCGGCTCTCAAATGATGATGGAAGTTACCATACTATCTTGAGAGGCTCAACGATGGAGGAACGAATAATGACCTGGATAAAATTCGTTTAAACAATTTTTAGATAATTTTTTTCCAAAAAGAATTTTTTGATTCTACACGCGGAATATTCCTGAAATCTGCGATAATTACACCACATGACAGTTATTCTGAGACCGCATTGGTCTTTAATACTATTGTTTATAACAAAGTCCCCGTTGAGGGCTAAAAGCTTATGTACAATCTTTTGACGTCTCAGGGTACAGTTATCTTTGGCTTATGGCCAAAGTCATCGCTATTGGACCCACAGGTTGAGGGTTCAAATCCCTCCCAATCACTTTTTTTTTTTTTTTTTTTTTTTTTTTTTTTTTTTTTATCATCATCAATGTACATATCCTACAATTCCAATATGAATGGTTTTATTCACACTATTCCTTTAGTAATCTCCCACTTACATAGATTTCATCGTTCCCATGGTATATTTCCCGATCTCCAACAGTGTCGAGCGAATGTTTTTTTTCTAGAATCAACCAAATGGACATCATGAAATCTGATACTCACTCCAAGGGGGGGGGGGACGTCTTGTTCATCTCCGAGATTTTTATCCTGATCTAACTATCATGTTGTCCGAGAAGTTCCATTCCGTATCTCCCTTTCTTCAACAAAGAGGATGTCATAGCCCGCACCCCATTGTTTTACATCCCTCCTTCTGAAAAATAACAATGGAGGGCTGCAGGTATTTGCAAACTACTGTCAAATATTTATTCATTCCAACTATTAACCGGGACGATGAAATGATGGTCCTCTCAAGTAAAACGCTGACCACCATATCCGAATATCAGATTACCATCAAAGTGAATATAGTGAAGTAACCAAGTGACATTCTACCTGTGGAATATCCGAAAAGAAGTGCCATAAATGAACAATTGTGTTCCCGGACCATCGTCATCATCAGCAGAATGCAGGTAAGTCTCATCCACTCGCAGATATGAGAGCGTGAGCTTGATGTGATTGACAATAGTGATGATCGCAAGTGGTTCTATGCATAGTAATTCCAAAGAACATGTTCTTGATAATAAATAGTAATTACAAAGAACATGTTGAGCTCAAAAGTGATAAAACATAGAGAGCCATATTTTAATGTCTTTTTTAGATTTTTAATTGAAAGGACAGACAATTCCACTTCGGAAACTTTAAAAAGGAAGAAAATAGGTCCTCTCCAGAACTACAAGGAAACTATAGGCAGAAGAGCAGCAGAACTCGTCATCTCAGGCACACGAAATATCACTCAAATTTGCTACTGAGGCTTACGAGGTGTTATTGAAAATCAACATGGTATCTTCTGACATTAGTAGTATGAGTACCGGTATAGCGAGACATAACAAATGACGTCATCGCTTATCTTATCTTATCAGTGACGTCACGGTGGTGTGGGGCAGTCTCGCCGAGTGGCTTATCTTATCTCTTACTTATCAGCGCGGTGGTGTGAGGCAGTCGAGCGTCGAGGCTTATCTTATCGCTGACGTCACCAAGGTCAGCGTGTGGCGTAGTATTTTCTTATCTCTATCGGTTAGTGGGTCACGGAGATAAGGAGGGGGTAATAACATTGGGAGTGGCTGGCGTAAGGTGTTATCTCATCAGCTGATGGTGTTTACGCATTGTTTACAATAAAGCGGAGGTGCGCCCAAGGTCATGGGGGTGGGGGTAATAAACAAAAGGTGGGGCCGAGCAGCTGATGGTCCCGCTAGTGTAGCCGTGTGTATAGTTATATATATCGCCACGATATATAGATATATACATTACGGTGTGACCGAGTAGTACTCTGAGTTCACGCAAAATTTAGATTGTTGATAATCAGTGGTCAAGGTCAGGTGGTGGGGGGTGGTAAAAGAAAATATGGGACCGAACAGCTGATGGGCGAGGTCCCGCTGGTGTAGCCGCGTGTATAGCTATATATACGCCACGGTATATATATATATATATATCCATATACTCGAATGCTTGTATTAACAAACGGTCTAGACCAATGAGTGACGGTGACCTCGCTAACGGAAGTACATTCAGTCGTGCCGTCTCTCAATTGCCTAGTCAGTTGAGTAACAGGGCCTGTCAGTCGTCAGTTCAATAATAAACGAACGCACGCTACCAATTTTGAACCGTGAGTGTGTGTATGCGCAAGTATATGCATTTGCATTCAGCCATATTGCATTTTTAATTTTTATTCGCGGAAAAATGGGATGAAAGATCACATTTTGGGTCATAACTCGGTCCCTGTAGCCCCAATCGCAATTCTGAGTGCAGATAACCTTTGGGTTCGAGCCTTTTTTTGACTTGGGGCATATCCAAAACTGGTATCAGAAATCCAAAATTCCAATATTCATATTTCCAATTTTCGCGCCCCCACTACGCAGCGTAGTTACACCGTGGCGAGAGAGAGAGAGAGAGAGAGAGAGAGAGAGATTGATTGATTGATTGATATCCTTCATTTGCTCAGAGGCAAAAGTTAAAAATTCTGTTACATGTGGTACATATGTCACTCATAATAAATATATATCACATTCATGAAATTTGTCGTTTTGGTCAAGGACATTGTATTATCACATCAAGTGACTAGTCATTTTGAAGCACTGCAAGGTGCGTAGAAAGTCAAATTACACTATTTCTTATACAGGTAAAGATAGCAAAAAAGGAGCAAGAAAATATAAAACATTTTTGCGCATATAAAAGGACAGTGGGCTCGGAAAATTATCACAGATGTTTCAGTCAATGGCGGGAAGGCCACGCGTAACTAAGTTATAATTAAAAGCCTAATCGGAAAGAGCCCAAGCCTATCAGAGGTTAAAGTATTGTTTGTTATCCACATCAATCCTCTGGGATGGTTGTGATAAGAGAAACTCTTTCAAAGCTTCTTTGAAAAATGAGATCTTCTGAATTTGCCGAATGCCTGAAGGGAGAAAGTTCCAGAAGTGAGCGCATTGAACTTGGAAAGATCTTCTTCCATATTCAAGTCTCACCTTGGGGACTTTGAGTTCCTGCTCTTGTGCATCTCCCCGCACGGGGCGCTCGGATTGGTGCCTGGTAAACATTGCAGACAGGTAACCAGGTTCCCTCATGTGCATGATCTTATACATGATAATGCCTGCAAAGTACATTCGCCGCGAATCAGTACGCAGCCAATCCAAGTTTCCCCTGAACGGAGTGATGTGCTCGTCTCTCCTAAGATCAAAAATGTATCTCACAAATGAGTTGTTTAGTCTTTGTAGCCGTTGCCGCTGTTCGTCTGTGGCGTCAAGATACACGACCGTACAATAGTCTAGATGGGGTTGTACTAACGCCTCGACCAGTCGAACTCGGAGAGTCCCGGTGATGCATGCCCTGAAAAACCGCAAACCGCACAGGGCCCTGTTGACTTTCTTCGTCACTTGATTTATTTGCGGTTTCCACGATGATTCGCTGTCTAATACTTCACCAAGACTCACGACTGTGTCACTGAAAGGAACGAAAACTCCATCCTGTATCTCAACACCTGGCAAATCCATCCTTTTCAGATCCTTGATATTCCTCTCGGAAGAGAAAAAGATTGCTTCGGTTTTACCAGCGTTGAGACGCAGGCCGGAGCCCATAGCCCAATCAGCAACCAGTCGTCCGATTTCTCCCAGTCGAGCGATGCCCTCCCTGATCTTATTTTTCTCGATTTGGAGATAAATTTGGAGGTCATCAGCGTAAAAGAGATGATCTACCGACTTCCCATTCAATAGCCCAGGCAAGTCATTGACGTACAAACTGAAGAGTAAGGGCCCGAGAACAGAACCCTGCGGAACACCCAGATTGGTTGCGAGCCAATCAGATTTACCATTCTTGGAGGTGACTAGCTGGGTGCGACCTTGTAAATATGATTTGATCCACAGGAGTGCCGAACGCGAGAAACCAAGTTGTCGCAGTTTACTCAGAAGTTTTGTTGGTGATATCGTGTCAAAGGCTTTGCTGAAGTCGATGAGTAGTAAAAGGGTGATCTTCTTCCTATCTATACCTAGTCTGATGTCATCAGTCAATTTCAGCAAAGCTGTCTGGGTACTGTGGTGTTGTCTGAAACCAGCCTGGAAGCCATCTAATAATTTTTCTTTCTTCAAGTACTCCGTGATTTGGTCGTGTGCAATCTTTTCGAGAACTTTGGAGAGGAAGCACAAGAGCGCAATAGGACGGAAGTCCGAGACTGATGATGGAGCTACAGTCTTTTTTAGCGCAATCAGCTGTGCTTGCTTCCAAGTCTCAGGAAAGATGCTGTGAGCGAAAGAGGAGTTGAATATATGTACAATAAGATCACCAATCGCCGGGAGAGCTTTCGCGATCACGCTTTGAGGGATTCCATCTACCCCGCGAGCCTGTGAGGAGGAATGTTTTATGGCAAGGACTACTTCATTCAAATTGGTTGGCTTGAATTCGAAACCCTCCTCTGGAGCCACCATTACATCGTCCATTGCTTCTTCTATATTCTCGCGAGGTGCGACAGAGACTCCTGCAAAGTGAGCGTTCAACTCGTCCGGGGTGAAGCCGTGAAGCTCCTCCTCTTTGCTCTTAGGCAAGAGGCCGAGGTTACGCATTCCCTTCCAAATGTTTTTATGTTGATCAAGAGCGTCGGAAAGGTGACTTTGAATGAAGGAATTTCGCTCTTTCTCAATACGCACGTCGACCTCTTCACTGAGCCGGAAGAACTCATTCTGAAGACCAGAACACTTGCGCTGGTTGCATTGGTTTCGCTCCCAGCGCCTACGTGTTGCATGTCGCTTCTTAATGAGTCCTTTCAGCTCGGGACCAATCCAAGGAGCGTCGCCTTTACGAGGGCAAATCGTTTTTTCAGGCGCTAGTTCATCTAATACAACTTTCAAGTTTTCATTGAGGCAATTAATCGCATCTTCCAAACTAGTTTCAGCATTGTTGAGCGCTGTCCAGTCACAGCGAAGCAGGCGATCATTCAACTGCTCCGGAGTGATGTTACGGAAATCCCTGTATGTGAAGGAATTTTTAGGCGGAGCAGGAGTGAAGACGTTGATGGTGACGTCGATGACCGCGTGCTTGCCGAAACTGGGCAGTAGTCTGTTTTGTAAGTCGGTGACGGTATCATTTTCATCTACGTACATATGGTCGATCCATTTATGAGACACATTGGGGTTGTGTTGATGAGTCGCACCGTGCTGCACAATCTGAAGGGACAGTTCTTCGGTCAGTGCGTTCAATGTCTTTGTGTCAGAATGGGCCGTGTCCAACAAGTCTGCGTTCAGGTCCCCCATAATAACTTTGTGGCTAAAATCTCCACACAGTCGGCGTAATGAGCTGAAAAGCCCATCATCCTTCTGCATGGCAACCTTTGGAGGTCTATAAATCACACCTACTAGAATCGATGGCGAGTTACCCTGCTGTACGCTGCAAAACAAATACTCGGGGATGCCAGGACACCCCGGACCAGAAGTATTAGACGAGGCAAGCCTCTCCACTTTGAAATCATTACGCACATACAGAGCAACCCCGCCACCGTTTCTGTTACGATCTTGCCGTAACAGCGAATAACCTGGGACCTGAACAAGACTGTCGTCCACAAACTCATCGAGCCACGACTCAGCTACCCCGAAAAGATGGTAGGAGGGGTCGGCAGCGACGAGCAGGCGCAGGTGCTCAATCTTATCTGTTAAGGAGTTAAGGTTGATAAACCCCGCCTTTAAGGAACTACCACTCCCTTTTGACTCTCCGGCAGCCGTATTTAGTCAGGGAGTCCCCGCTGATGCTGCTGTAGAATCTGTAGCCTGGTCTGGAACGGTTGGACTGTTCGGGCTACTGTCCGATGACTCATGATTTGGCCTTGGGGCTGTTCGACACGCCGTTTGAAGGACATGCAGTTCAGTGAGGGACTCGAACGCATGCGCTCTCTCGCCATTTCTACGCCTGACCCAAAAGCGTCCACCGCTGTGCCAAACATATTTGAAGCCTAGACCTCGTGCAAGTGGCCTCAGCTGAATATATTCCTTGTATTTGTCACGAGGTAGCATTTCATTGATGTAAATCTTTCGGTCCGGCACATGGGCTTTCGCTTCAGGGTCAAGCAATGTGGGCTCGATGTTATGAGTTGTGAAATAATTGTTGGCAATCGAGCGCTTGGCTCTAATCACCTCCCTGACTAGACGACTGCACGAGAGTTGGACTACGCAGGATGGAACTGAACGTGAGCGGATGACCGAGGCTTGGGGCGATGAATCGGGTGATTTGTAGTTACGTTTCGGATTCGTCCTTCCGGACACGTGCCCGGGCTGCAGAACACGAACATCAGAAATGTTCTCCCTCTCCAGCGAGGGAAGGATGGACTTGAGTACTGCGAAAGATATATTACGTACCTCATCCTCCGAGGCAGTAGAGTCTTTTTTCAAAGCACCAGTGATAATTAGTTGGCTGCACTCAAGACCTTCACCCCTGAGTTCAGTGCTCCGCCGCCCAGCACGTGAGTTGTTAGAAAAATCCGTTCGAACTTGAGGATCTGGCCCGGAGGATTGATGGGGAAGCTCAGAAATGGAAGACTTGATTTCATTACTAACATTAGATTTTCGCAGAGTGCCCTGGTCGTCTTTCAAAAGATCAGTCAGATGTGAGATCTGGCTTTTCATCAAAGTATTTTCCTCAAGAAGCAGCTCACGATCTAGGCGAAACTCCTCCAGCTTGGAGTTTTGCTTCTCTATGAGTTCCTCCAGAGACGACATGCGCGCTAACAGTTGAGCACTCTCCGCACTCACTGCTGGTGTGGGTGGCGGAGAGGAGATGGCAGCCTCACGTCGGTTTAGGAGGGACATTATTTCGTCGAGCCGGTTCTGAGTTAAGTCATTTTGTTGAAAAAAGAGATCCAGAGTACTCTGCGAAATCAGAACCCACTTATCTCTAAGAATTCCCGGTGCTGGCGTTGTTGCTGGAGTGGTTGGCTGGACTGGTGTTCTGTCGTTTCCATCTTGGGATATCCCACGACCATCCTCAGAAGATGTTGATAAGAGTGATGGCTGGGATGCGCCGATGGCCTCTGTTTGAATTTGCGCGCCACGAGCGGTAAGCGCTGAGGTGCTGCCACCGCTGCGAGTTGGTGGTGCAGCAGACGACATCCGCTGTTCATCGGTCCTCCCGACGGGAGGAGAGCCACTGGTGGTAGGGGGCTTCTCGCCGCGGCCGGTGGTAATGGTGCGCGGGGCAAGGGGAGATGTCCCCACCTTGCTGCGAGAGCTGAGCCGAGTCTGTGTAGTGGTAGACAAGCCACTCACACTAGTGCGCAAGCCGGTATTCTCCATCTCTCTCTCTCTGACGTGCTTCGTAGTGCTGCGCCGAGCAGACGAAGCCGTCTGCTTAATGGCGCCCGGCGACGCTATTTCGTAGGATTTTCTGCTCACCTCGTGACACGCTATGCAAAACCACTTGTTGTTCGATGTTTTTGAACTATTTTTGTGGACGAACCGTTTGCAGGTGCTGCATTGCTTGCTGCCATGACGCAGGTTGGTGTTGCATATGTGGCAGGTGGTGTCGCCCATCGCGTGACAGCAGACAGCAGCAGTACAGGTGTATAGTTAGCGTGGAGCAGACGACGATCGCCGGGCATGCGCAGGATGGTTGGTTTCGGCGTCAAGAACTGCCGACTGGATGTTATTGTCGAATTGCAGAATTTGGAATAATTCCTCTCAGGCTCTGATTGGAGCCATGCAGTGTTGCTCCAGAGGTATGAGCCTGCGAGAGGAAGTCCAATCTGCAAAAATATGCCCCTCGGGACGATGTTTTGTCGGTGAGAAAAGACATTCAAGACGGAGCGATGTAGAGAGCGTGTGGTTGTACTCACCGGCAGAGAGAGAGCGAGAGAGAGAGAGTATCTGCTCGGGTGGGATCAGCGGGCTAGTGGGGATAGATGGAGGTGGAGAGAGAGACTCGACTACGGAAGCCCGTAGAGACGTGTCAGCCCCATCCATCGCGCGCTAGTTTTTACGGAGGCCTGTAGAGACCTGGCAAAGCCCTTTCATCGCGCGCTTGTTCTTACGGAGGCCTGTAGAGACCTGTCAGGCCCATCCATCGTGCGCTTGTTCCTTACGGAATCCCGTATGGTCGAGATTTGTCGCATGGTCGAAGCGGATGTTCAACGTTTGGGATTTTATGAATATGAATGAGATTCGTTTATGCATTTCGTGAATGATTTTCTTCTTTTGTGTTTCAGCTCTCGAGCGTCTCCTACGAGATGCCGACGCGGGCGATATAAACAGTGACAGCGACGACGACAGCGATGACGATGAGGTTATCGTGGTGGACGGGCCCGCCATCGACAGGGCCGTGGCGGAGCTCCACGAGATGATGAGTCTCGAGAATGATTCGGGGGTTGGAGGCGACTCCAATCTTTCGAGTGTAGAGGAGGAGGAGGAGGAGGAGGGGGGAGGAGGAAGAGGGGGAAAAGAATAATAATGATGATGATGATGAAGAGGAGGGAGCCATTGACGTCATCGATTCCGAGGATGAGGACATCGATGTTGTCGGCGAAGGAGATGGTGTGGTTCACGATAACGAGCCACAGCCGATGGGAGTTGAACGTGAGTTTCCGATTTATCGAACCTTTTGAAATAATGCGTGCATGTTCTCATGTGATTTTCCTTCATTTTACAGTACAACTGGGGCATGATGGTGCAGGCGGAAATGACAACGATGACGACAATGGATCCGTGCTCGTTGTTGACACGGAAGATAAAGAGGACCGGGAGCGCCGCGATAACTCAAGGGTGGTCGTCGACGAATCGAACTCTCGGCCTAGCAGTGGCCCCGACGAGGGTGGACAAATCGTGGAACAGGTTGCCGCGGAACGACCTCTCCCGCAACAACCTTTTGCGAGAGCGCAATTCCACGAGAGAGTCCGCGACATCTACCCCATTTCTCTACGGGATGCCGCCGCTGGGTTGATAAGGTACGGCAGCGATTCAGAAGGAGGATCAGGAGAACGCCCTGAAGCGCCCGTGGAAGGAATGAGGGGTCCACAGCAAATCCCGGCAGGTGAAAGAAGCGATTCCAGCGAGGATGAGGGTGACAACCCCGCAAATCCCGGCCCTGTCCCAGCTGCGATACCAATCGGGGAATTGAATCGCCAACCACCACGAGTTTTAGAGCAGGACTGGGCAGATGCCTCGGAGGTCATCGCCAACGTTACCCAAAACCCGATGTGGTCACGCAAGTGGCACCTCTCGCAAAGAGCCCTACTCGGACAACTTCTCCCAGCACAGGGATATGCCGAGTCACGTATCAATCTCAACAACGTGATCAGAGAGCGCGAGGCACGTTTTGGGTACAACGAGGAGGATCGTGAAATGCTGAGGAGCTTCTGGGCTCAGAGCGCAGTTACACCCAGACAAGCTCGATTCGATCTACACAGACATGGTGTGGCATACCCGGTTGCATTCCATGAGCATTACATCAACGAACGTACCCTCAATGAATGTGAGTATCAATTTCATTCATTCACGCAAAGACACCTATTTTGTTGAATCACTATTGATATCTCATTTTTCTTTCTGTTCTCGTTCCTGACGAAAGATGTACGGCAGTGGATCAACGGAGGAGTGCCTCCGCTGTAAGGTATTAATCAAGATTTCCTCGAGTTTAGTATTAGAAGAGTCATTTGGGCTCCGAGAGCGCAGGAAATCCGATGGTTTTATGACCAATCGGAAGACCCGAATTCGGCTCTCTATCAGGAGCGAAATTCATCGGATCTCCTCCATTCCGTGCGCGAGGTTCTTCATGGAATTCCCGAAGACTGAAAATTGTATTCTTCTCGATATATTTCATCTGTTATTTCGATAGAGTTACGATATTTTGTATTTTTGTAAACATTTTATGTTGAATCAGCAATAAATTTTCCAGTTCAAATTTAAATTTAATGAGTTCATGAATAACCAATTTCGTCTATATCATTCCTCGCAGCTCAAAGAAATGAAGGTCGCTTGGCTCTCGCGTGGGGTGGTGATCCCCAGGATACGCCGCTGGAACTGAGCGCCACGCGAAATCAAGTAGTTTTGCAAGACGAGCCACTCGACTTCCGGGTTAGATTATCACCTGTAATCCGAGAAGTCGATGAATAAGGTTTGGGAGAAGCCGAGGAGTCCTTTCAGCAGCCGCAACAAGTAAGACCGTCGGTGATTCAGTTTGCACAAGGGGAAATACCCATCATTCAGCTTGGCGGTGGCGAAACCGGTGACGACAGGAATAGAGAGCACAACGCGATCGACGGTGACGACAACGACGACGACGATGACGACAATGACGAGAACGGGGAACAAGCTGACGGCGAGTATACCGATTCCAATAGTGAGAATGAATCTGATAGCGAGTACGTAGAATACGATAGCGAATACGAATACGATAGAGACAGATATAGTGCTGACAGTGACGAGAGGCGGGGTGACCACGACGACGACGATGGCGAAGACGCCGATATCGACATTCGTCCTCCGGGAGAGAGATTCACAATCATGAGTCAAAACGATCGCCCCGTTCGGGGATTTGGGGTCATGGGTAGACACTTTTCGATGCGGGTAAATGAACGCCCCGACGAGAATATGAATTCATTGATTTGGTACGAGTTGGCTATAAGAGATATTCACGCGTATTAAGTTTCGCTGATGGGTAACGAAAACGACCTCGTGAGTGTGTCGGTTCGGTGTGACCGCTCCGCTCGTGATGCCGGTGGAATGTCCCTGCGTCCGCGAAATAATTTTTCACACGCCGATTTGTGGAATCTTATCCAGCGACTGAGTCAGAGTAACGATAATTGCGAGCTCGACGAGACTTCTGAGGTGCAAGCAGTATACGTCGACATAACTGCAGGCGCGGAGAGATGGAAACCAGTCACCATAGATGTTGCCAGATCTAAGTCGGTCGTGGCGATTTGGAATGATGACGACGAGTTGTGTATACCCAGAGCTCTCGTTGTAGGGGAAGCCCACTTGAACAAAAAGATCATCGGGACAGCTGAATCCATCCAAACGTGGAACGCGATCCGTGACGGGCGTAGACAAGTCCAGGGAGATTCCGTGCGACTGCTATGTATCGAAGCAGGTGTAGTCGTTCCCAAAGGGGGCTGCGGAATGCGCGAAATCAGAGAATTTCAGAAATACTATACGGCAAAAGGTATAGTCATCAGGGTTTTTGACGAGGCGAACATGGGCACGGGTGAGTCGGCGATTTTCGACGGCACAAAATATGTGGATGTCCGTTGTGTACCCGTGGGCGCGATCAATCTTTTGTACAACAGCAGAGCGTGGCACTTTGATACGATTGTCAATCTAACGGGTATTGTACAGGCAAAATTCTTTTGCGAGCACTGTAATTTTAGATATTTCCGAGTCAATCAACACAAATGCAAGAAATCTTGTCCGCGGTGTTTCTCATCACCCGCTTGCTCGACGAAAAATACAGAACTCGTCAAGTGCCATGACTGCAACAGATATTTCAACGGTCGCGACTGCTATGAGAAACACAAAACAGATGGTAATTACAAAAAAGACAATAAAAAATTGTGTGACGTTCTCAAGCTTTGCAAGAGCTGTTTCAGGACTGTAAATATTTATGATAGGAGGCACGAGTGCGGTGTTCAATATTGTAAGCAATGTCATACAGCGCATTCCCCAAATGAGCTGTGTTACGTCCAGCCTGTCAAAACAGATACGACTGCTCACAAGTACTGCTACGTGATTTACGATTGCGAAACTCAGCAGGTTAAAAAACACAATGGTCACGAGACGAGAACCGAACACGAGGTGGTACTTATAATCGCTCATCAAGTATGCACGGATTGTATAGATCGCGGCGATGATATGAAGAATAATTGCGATACGTGCGGTCCAAGGTACTTTGAGTTCAAGATGGATCCCGTGAAAGAGCTCATTGATCTCACAGTGCGTAAGCAAACGGCTTTCGAAGAGATAATTGTGATTGGGCTCAGTAGCGGTAATTTTGACGGACAATTCATTTTGAAAAGATTAGTATCTGATTTGGAACACCCATTACCCAGTGTGATACTCTGCGGGAACGAAATTATAAGTATGAAAGTATGAGACACGAAATCATCGACAGCCTGAACTTTTCCCACATCAGGTTGAGTTTCTGCCCAAAGACGTATGGCTTGCCCGAGAGCGGTAAGAAGGGTTACTTCCCGCATTTATTTACTGGTCCCGACGCTTGGGTATATGAAGGAGAGCTGCCAGACGAAAAATTTTATTCCCCTGGGACAATGTCACCCAGTGAGCGAGAAAAATTTTTCGAATGGTACAACGCAACGAAACCAAACTATGATTCCGTTTTCAAGAATGAAATTGTTGAATACTGCAATATGGACGTTGAGATTCGGCGTGGGGCATGCGGAGAGTTCAGAAAATACTTCCTCGAACTAGGTGACACGGACCCATTTGCTTCAGCTGTCACGATTGCATCCGCGTGTAATCTACTCTTCCGGAAAAAATTCTTGAAGCCAAACACGATAGCTATAATCCCACGCGGCGGTTATAGAAGGGGTGACGAGCATTCTCAAAAGTCTTTGGAATGGTCATTGACGTGCGAGCGGGATTTGAATGGAGAGATTATACACGCTGGTCGAGCGAGAGAGTACAGATTACCCGAAGGTTTCACCGTCGACGGCTACTTACCGACCCTGGATCCCAAAAACAGTAAGGGTACAGTGTTTGAATATCAGGGGTGCTTTCATCACGGATGTCTCAAATACTTTAACGGTAACCGCAGCAGGAGAGTCGTTTCCGGGCGGTCACACGACGAGGTTTATGAAAGCACTCAAGCTAAAATCAAACGGATGGAATCTTTCAGGTATATGGTGCGTGAGATGTGGGAATGCGAATTCGATAGAATTAAAGAAAACGACCTCGGCATTCGAGATTACGTCTCAAGCCATCCCCTAATGAGTAAGATCACGCTGAATGCTAGGGGTGCATTCTTCGGTGGCCGCACTGAAAATCTCGTGACGCATTACGATGTCAAAGAGAATGGAATAATCTGCTACCATGACGTAACCTCACTGTACTCCTCTGTGAACAAAAAAGGTAAATACCCCATCGGGCATCCGCGCAGGATATACGTCGGACGCGAGTGTGACGCTCTGACGGGCGGAGACAACAATGATTTATCACGAGTCGAAGGCGTAGTCAAATGTCGAGTATTACCGCCACGCAACTTATACCTACCACTTCTTCCAATCAAGATGCACGGTCGCTTACTCTTTGCATTGTGTCGCTCATGCTGTCAGGAGATGCGTCAAGAAGATTGTAATCACGAAAACATCGATCAGCGTACGTTCGAAAACGAGTGGGTAGTTGACGAACTGAGGAAAGCTATCGAGCTCGGATACCGGATTATCGAGCACACGTCATATGGCAATATGGGATCATGCAGTCTGACCCCGTCACGGGGGAGGGGGGCCTGTTTGTCAAGTATGTGAATATGTTGTTGAAGAGTAAACAGCAGGCTAGCGGATTTCCGCCTGGATGCGTCGATGAGGCGAGTAAAGAGCGGTACATAGAAGAGTGCGAGCGGGCCGAGGGTATCAAACTGGATATCGACAAGATCCAGCACAATTCGGGGCTCCGCTGCGTTGACAAGATGGCGCTTAACTCGTTCTGGGGGGAGTGGGCGCAGAGATACAACTTGCTACAGACCAAAATAGTGAAATCACGCAGGGCACTTATGAAATTATTGCACGCACCAGAAAAAGAAGTCCACGACATTCTGATCGCGAGCGATGAAGTTCTGTATGTCAGCTGGCGGTATCGAAACGAAGCGGTTGAGTCCTCTCCCAACACCAACGTACTCTTAGCTGCTTATACCACTTCTCAAGCGCGTCTCCGACTATAGGAGGAAATTGAAAAGCTCGGGAAACGGACCCTTCACATGGACACGGACTCATGTATCTTCGTTTCTCGGAAAAACAATTCGACAGAATAAAAACCACACCTCGGTCCGTTTCTCGGGGAAATGACCGACGAGTTGGAATGCTATGGCGAGAACGCGTACATACGTTCGTTCGTATCCGGGGGACCCAAGTTCTACGGTTACGAGGTAGTTGTCCCAGGTAGCAACCAAGTATTCGAAACCTGCAAGGTCAAGGGTATCTCGTTGAATTCCGATAACAGTAAGAAAATCAATCTCGGCAGTATAAAACAGCTCGCGGACCAGTGGTTCGACAGAGAGCCCGATCAGGAACTAGACTGATAAGATTTGATTTCAGAGCGATAAGAAGAACGTGCTTGCACGACGTGATAGCGCGCAAGGAATTCAAAACTTGCACCGTAGTTCTGCGTAAGAGGCGTTATATCTCACCAACTCTCTCTCTCCCGTTTGGATACCGTGGCGATGGCGATACGCGATGATCTCACGTTACTTGGACAGATTCGATGAATGTCAAATATGAGAATATATTTGATGATTGTGATGATGATGATGCAAATAATAAATACTGCTCGTACCATAAATGACGCTTCCCATTCCATCGAAACCATCCTACATCTCCTGATTGAACTCTCTATGCGCCTAGGCGATGATACACGCGTGCACACACGATCGCAACTTTCGCGGCTGAGCTGATTCTCGCGCACAAAAAGCTGATCCACGCGTGGGTAAGCGCCTCTCTCTCGCGGACGGGTAGAGCTCATCCTCTCGGTCCTGAGCTTATTCACGCGAGACTCGGATTAGCTCTTTGCGGAGCGCGCGTGCGGCCGTGAGCTCATAGCCGCACGTTCCGCGTCCCGCCGCCGCCACCGCCTGCCCGCGGGTATGGCCTGGTCCAGCGGCCGTAGCGAAAGATGACTGACGCGAGTTTGTTTGACAGATGATATAAATTGCGAAATCATAAGTGATTTTGGTAGATTTTTTCGTCCTTGATGGTTAATATACGAGTTGAATATTTGGTCTCGTCGATCTTGAAGGACGGTGGGGAACTAAATAAATTCCCAAATCTCCATGATGGAAATTTTATTGCACCGTTTTGTCCACTAGGTTTTGTGGACCTCTTCAGGCTTAGGTTTCTGTTTTGACATATGTATGAAGATAGAAAATATGAAATTTTCTACAAATGATGGATGCATAAATATTCAAGATGCGCAACTTACGTTATTCTTTAGATTGTCATGATATTTTTTGAACGATCTCGTAATAGAGCACAGACATAACGTCTAGCTTCAGTCAATACAAGTTAACAGAGTGAGTCATCGGTCTCATTTTTCACTCATATTTATATTAGCGCGATCGCAGTATCTAGTAGGTGACATATATATGAAAAGTAGTGCATGTGGGAGAGAGAAAGAGAGCGGGGGGTCAACGAGCTTTGTCAGCCGTTGCCCACAACGGGTTATATATTCGACTGAGATTTTGAATATCGTCTTTTCTATTGATGCAATTTTCATCGAAATTTATATGGATCATCTCAGAAATCAACCGTTCTTTCCAATTTTTCTCTGTGTCTAAAATTTTGGTTTGATCCTAATAAAAATCGTGTTTATCTTTTAGTCTGTGAACAGAAACTACGGACTTTTTATCTTCGTTTATAACATGATCATTAATGCGTGTACCTAGTTGTCTTTTTGTCTCTCCCACATACGTTGCTGGGCAATCTTCACACTGAAATTTATAAACAACACCAGACCAACATCGACATATCTATTCTATTATAGATATGTCGATGACACTCTAATGTGTGTGAAGAAAGAACATGTAGATGTAGTCCTCAATGTTTTCAACAGTTACAATGAGCATTTACAGTTCACACATGAGATTGAGAACAATAATACCATCAATTTCCTTGACGTATCTCTGATCCAAGAGGATGAAAAAATCATCACCAATTGGTATCAAAAGCCATTGTCATCAGGCAGGATCTTGAATTTCGAATCTAATCATATCATGAAACAAAAGAGGAATATAGTGTTCAATTTAGTCGACAAAGCCACGTCACTTTCACATAAAAAATTTCATTCCTCTAATTTGTCAATTGTAAAACAACTCCTTTCTGACAATGATTATCCTGAAGATTTCACTGACAACTGTATAAAAACCAGATTACATCGTTCAAAAGATCTCATAAACAGAGCAGAAAGAATACGTTGCAACCAAATTCTATATGCTGGCCAGAACAAAATTTGGATTCCATACCACGAACGCTTATTAGAAAAATGGAATGCTCTGTTCAAACATAACGATATCCACACTCTTCCGAAAGTTTCCAAGTCATCAAGCTCAATAGTAAAATTAGGTGAGGACCAACTAGATAAATTCAGCAAAACTGGTGTTGTTTATAAATTTCAGTGTAAAGATCGCTCAGCAACGTATGTGGGAGAGACAAAAAGACAACTAGGTACACGCATTAATGATCACGTTATAAACGAAGATAAAAAGTCCGTAGTTTCTGTTCACAGACTAAAAGATAAACACGATTTTTATTAGGATCAAACCAAAACTTTAGGCACAGAGAAAAATTGGAAAAAACGGTTGATTTTTGAGATGATCCACATAAATTTCGATGAAAATTGCATCAATAGAAAAGACGATATTCAAAATCTCAGTCGAATATATAACCCGTTGTGGGCAACGGCTGACAAAGCTCGTTGACCCCCCGCTCTCTTCCTCTCTCCCACATGCACTACTTTTCATATATATGTCACCTACTGTATACTGCGATCGCGCTAATATGAATATGAGTGAGAAATGAGACCGATGACTCACTCTATTTACTTGTATTGACTGGAGCTAGACGTTATGTCTGTGCTCTATTACAAGATCTTTCAAAAAATATCATGACGATCTGAAGAATAACGTAAGTTGCGCATCTTGAATATTTATACATCCATCATTTGTAAAAGATTTCATTTTTTCATATACATCGGATTGGCGCAAAAAGAAGAAGACCATTGTTCAGAGCGGAGGGTCGTTTCTACCGTTACTATTGAGTCCAATTTTCGGCGCTCTGGTTACTAAACTTATACAGTGACATGGACAGACTCCGTAAAATGGTCGTTGTGCCCGAGACGATGTTGGATCGACTCTAACGCCACCAGCAACACCACTCGGAGCCGCAAACGTCAGATACCCCAAAACTATCTGATGAAATGGTCACAGTCCGTTCAAACGCCTGGTGACCCGCTTTCGAGACTCGACTAGGAGATGTTTGATATTCTCCACACTGAAAAATTTGGTACAGTTGACGAAAAATGCAAACGATATCTGCAAGTACTGCGACGTTTTCTCTTGCTACGCGACGGATTGAACGAGAAGTCCGAAACAGCAGAATCAAACGAGCCAGATTCCGATTCATTACCTCTGAGTGAGCAAGAGATTTTAAGCAATATCCCGCGCTTATACAAAACCCGAGCAAAGAGACTCCTACAGCATTGGAAAATAGCAGCGCCCGACCGGCTCAAGTGGGACGACACGGGTACTGTTACCATAGACGGTCACACGATTCAAGCTTCCAATATTGTCGAGCTCTTGAACGATGTCGTTCGGAAACGACCCGTCAAAAGAGGCGGAAAGACAGAGGGAGATGAGGATAGCAACGCACTGACCGTCGGCCAGATAGAATTTGCAAAGTTTATAAGAATTACCGGTACCCCAAACGAATTAATCGGTAACGCAAACATCGTGCGAATAGGGGAAAGGCTGACGGACCCCATAAATACAGCAAAACGGCACGTCGCACGCTCAGTCCCTGATCCCTGGGCCGAAGCAGCCGCAAGCCTCAACGCTAGTTCAGCGCAAGACGCGTCACCCACAGCGAAAGGGAAGATCAGAAAATGGCAGAGGATAAATCTGTGAAGAAAGAATTGCGCGACTACTCAGAGCAGTATTACGATTCCAGACACGAGGCTGGCTACGCGGGCGCACGGAATTTGCTCCGCGTAAACAGAAAAGGTAACCCCCTTGCGGACGATGAAGAGAGAAAACAAGTGTATGAATGGCTGAGCAACCAAGACGCGTATACCCTACACAGGCCTATCCGCAGGAGATTCCCGAGATTACGATATGATGTCACCAACATCGACGATGTATGGGGATGCGATCTGATGCAACTCACAACGATACAAGAATACAACGACGGTTACAATTATTTCCTCGTTGTCGTCGACGTGCTGAGTAAATACGCATGGGTAGGAATACTTCGCGATGAGACTGCTTCGGCCGTGGCAACAGCGTTCAAAAACATCCTCAAGTGTGCCAACGGTCGCATTTCAATCTGCTCACAATCGGATCGCGGTAAGGAGTTTGTCGGTGCCCCTTTTCAGAAGCTTCTTAAGGAGCGAGATATCAGTTTCAGAGTTGCGAGAAATCCCGATATCAAGTGCGCGTGCGAAATACGTCTCATCAGAACAATCAAAGAGTATATCTGGCGCGATTTCACTCACAAAAACACTAAGCGCTACATCGACGTCATACAGGATATATTACTCGCGTACAGAAGAAGATTTGGAGCACCGCGCGCTGAGCCAAACCGTCAACCGGAAAAGGAGCGCGAGATTTACAGCTAAATACGCGGTCGGTGATTACGTACGCATTAGTCGCACGAAACATACGTTTGAGAAAGGTCACGAAAGAAACTACAGCGAAGAAATCTTCAAAATAAGCAGGGTTTTACTCCGTCAGAATTTGTACACGTACGAGCTCCAAGACTTGAACGACGAGATCATCGACGGATATTCTTATACCGAAGAACTCACCCTGGTTGGGGAAGAGCGTTTGGCGGATGATCAGAATTTCGAAGCAGAGAGTGTCATAAAATCCAGAGGACGTGGTCAAAATAAAGAAGTACTTGTTGAGTGGCTCGGATATCCTGCCAAGTTCAACAGTTGGGTGAAAGCTAGCGAATTAGAGTCGATTTGAGATTCAAGGCTCGCGATGGAACTTCAAGACGATTTTTACTTGGTCCTGCCAAGCAACAGCAGCATGCAATAGTATCCCGACAACGCAACGACGTGCTTCACCACCCATCTGCCCCGAGAGATTTGACTCACGGGTGATTGGCGTGTTGGCCTCGCTGAAATCCATATACCCTGCACGATAATTCACATTCAAGAGAACGAAAACACGTACATTTTCAACAAATCCGGAGGAGAATTGGCAGTCGACTCTGATCAGAAACTCTACTATCCAGTTGGTATATGATGAATTCCACGCCAAAGCGACCTACGGAAAGGGGTCATCTCTCAGATTCTTTTTTAACCTTTTTCATGCGATTCTATGGCCCAAAATAGACACTTCGGACCACCTATGGGGCCCAAAAAGAATTTTTCCTCTCCATTGCACGCACATCCGTCAACAGACCGGAAATTCATCGTGTAAAAATCGATGCTCTTTTATCTACGGAAATGGAAATATTTCGAGTTTTTGAATAGCTATCGATTCGCGGGTTGTGGCATCTGAAAGGGCATTAGAAAACCTATCGGAAACGGTGTCGGGAATTCCTTCTCTGAGATTTGGGGGCCTCCTGGAGGCAAAAGAGTGTTTTTCACTAAAATGTTGATTTCTCGAAAAGCCATTTTTTTTATTTTTTTGAAATCATATATTTGACGTCAAATTTTGCGTTCTTTCGAAAAAGTGGGTTTCAGAGGAGTTTGGGGCGATCGAAGTGACTTATGAGCCATTTTTCGAAAATTCGATTTTTTCGGTTTCAGAAAAAGGTGATTTTCTACGCATGCGCACAAACGTAGACTTTCGGCGCCAGTTTCAATGGAAAGCTGACATCATTTCCTATAAAATGATCACCCGCAGAGTTGAAATTCATGTCCTGAAACCCGATCTGCAAGGATTAATTATGTCGAATCAAAATCACATGAAAATTCAGCCCATTAACGCTTTCGTGGCGCCTGCTAAGATGACACATTCACGAGATCTTTTCGGGACTCAATTTTGAGTACGAAATTGACCTGAAAAAAATTCGGACCACATGTTTTGAACGTAAAATTGTATGAACTTTTAAAATATGCGATGAAAAACCCCGTTTGAGGCGAACCCGAGGTGCTACATTCAGTTTTTTGCCAGAAAATACGATATTTCACATTCAAAATTGCGAAAAATTGAATGTAGCACCTCGGGGTTGCCTTGAACGGGGTTTTTTATCGCATATTTTGAAAGTTCATACAATTTTACGTTCAAAACATGTGGTCCGAATTTTTTTCAGGTCAATTTCGTACTCAAAATTGAGTCCCGAAAAGATCTAGTGAATGTGTCATCTCAGCAGGCGCCACGTAGGCGTTAATGGGCTGAATTTTCATGTGATTTTGATTCGACATGATTAATCCTTGCAGACCGCGTTTCAGTGCGTAAATTCCAACTTTGCGGGTAGTCATTTCATAGGTAAATTTTGTCAGCTTTCTATTGAAAAAGGTGCCGGAAGTCTACGTTTGTGCGCATGCGCAGAAAATCGCCTTTTTCTGAAACCGAAAGAATCGAATTTTCAAAAAATGGCCCATAATCCACTTGGATCGCCCCAAACTTCTCTGAAAACCTTTTTTTTCGAGAGAACGCAAAATTTTACGTCAAATATATGATTTTAAAAAAATAAAAAAAAATGGCTTTTCGAGAAATCAACATTTTAGTGAAAAACACTCTTTTGCCTCCAGGAGGCCCCCAAATCACTGAGAAGGAATTTCTGACAATGTTTCCGATAGATTTTTTGATGCCCTTTCAGATGCCGCAACCCGCAAATCGATAGCTATTCAAAAACTCGAAATATTCCCATATTGGTGAATAAAAGAGCATCGATTTTTACACGATAAATTTTCGGTCTGTTGACGGATGTGCGTGCAATGGAGAGGAGAAATTCTCTTTGGGCCCCATAGGTGGTCCGAAGTTCCTATCTTGGGCCATAGAATCGAATGAAAAAGGTTGAAAAAGAATGAAAGAGAGATGACCCCTTTTCGTAGGTCGCTTTGGCGTGGAATTCATCATATACTCCACGATTGAACAACTGGCCCCCGAATCAATAGCTCGCAGATAGATGAGAAACATTACGTATTCGAACCTGCTGACTTGCGGAAAGGGTTTGACGTTTCCGGGCAAAATTGCTCGTGCACACAGTCGCATTATACGATTTTTAACGAGAAAATTCTCCGTATCTTTTGCTTCGAAGATCCCGAGCAGCGAAACACGGGTACATTCAAAACATCACCCGACACCATTGTTGCGGGGACAAGACCCGCTTCGTTGTCTCGAGCAATACCAGATCAGCTATTCGTCTACACAGATATTTGTGAGCCGTACACAGTAGGTGACACCCAAGCCAGATGACTAAGAATCGTCTCATTGAACGGTTCTAGATACGAGTTTGGCGGCAATATCACCAAACAGTTTGCACCAATTAACTACATCCCTCTGCTCCAACACGATATTCGGAGCATAGAGATAGATATAAGGAATCAACATGGCCAGCACATACCATTCGAGTACGGTACTCTGACGGTTACGCTTCATTTTAAGCGCAACCGCTAAAAATGATATCATGAGTCATTACGTAGCATATTACGAGGACCAAATCGGTGGTGGTGTGAAAAGATACTCCACGGGATCCACTTATCAGCGCGGCCGAGGTGTTCGTGCTTGGCTTGGCGGGCTCGCGAGAAGGATTCTACCGTACATCGCTAGTGGTGTCAAAGCGGTGGGTAAAGAGGCCATGCGTACTGGCATCAACGTATTGGATGACGTGGCGAATAACGGCATGAATTTCACGAATTCTCTGCAGAACCGAGCTAAGGAATCTGGTAAGAAACTCAAAAAGAAAGCAGCTGAGAAATTGGCAGAGATGATGAAAGGTTCTGGCTATAAATCGCGAGCGGCGAAGCGATGCCGACAGTCTCGTGAAACGCATGGATCCGTGCGCACCGTAGCCTCTCGTGGCAGCAGTAAGGTCAAGAAAAGAAAAGTGACTCGGAGCAAAGCTAAAAAGAAGACTGGGAGATCATCTGTGAAGCGGGAGACCCCGAGAGTGAGAAATTTGTCGGATATCTTTGGCCCGCACGGTATCTAGAGCAGTCATGGCGTTCTTACATACCCATTCAAATGAGTGCATGTCGAGCGAGCTGGACATTTTTTCCCTGCCCTCGATGCAAACTTCGATCGAAAGCAGCAATTTTCTGTATCACAAGCCTGTTTCTTTGTTGACACACGAGGGTGACGCCCCAATTGAATTCGTCGTCCCCTCCGCTAGCGAGCATTACTTGGATCTCGCTCACACTATGCTCCATGTGCAAGCAAAAATCATACCCGTAGCCGCGGAAGCCGAGAGCCGAAGAGCAGCGCCCATCAACAACTTTTTACACTCGCTATTCCATCAGGTTGATGTATTTCTCAATCAAAAAGCTGTCTCACCACCCAACCACGCCTACCCATACCGCGCCTACTTGGAATCTCTGCTAAACTATAGACCTGCAGCTAAGGAATCCCATTTGACATCGTGCTTATGGCGAGAGGACACGAGCAACAAATTCGATGCTGCTGCAAACGCCGAGGGAGGAGCAGCCAACAACGGACTAGCCTATCGTCAGTATTCCACGTTGGGTGGTAAAGTTGTCGATATGATTGGCCATTTCCATTGCGATCTGTTCAATTAAGACCGTATGCTCATCAACGGCGTGGAGATGAGAGTACGTCTAGTACGAAGCAAAGATGCCTTCTGTCTCATGGACGCCTCCGACGACGGACGCTTCAGCGTTCAAATCAAAGAGGTATCTTCCGTGGTTCGCCGAGTTAGAATAAGCCCCGGAGTATTAGTGGGTCACGCAAACGCGCTATCCAAATCAACCGCCAAATATCCAATCACCAGGGTCGCGGTGGAATCCTTTACGATGCACACGGGCATCCTCGGAGATACATTGGACAACGTGATTCTCGGGCAACTACCTGAGTGCATCATCATCGGATTCGTGGACAACAGAGCATTCAACGGAAACCGACGAATGAACCCATTCAATTTCCAACATTTTGGGATCAATTACTTATCGCTATACGTCGACGGTGTTCAGGTAATCAACTCTACATCGATACTTTCCAAACGCTCTTTTCGGGCACGGGAATTCACTTTGCAAACGAGGGTATAGGCATCGATCGACTCAACTACAGAAGAGGGAACTTCATCACAGCGTTTGATCTGACTTCCGATCTATCAGCCCACTCAGCAACAAATTGGAATCTCGTTCGCTCGGGTAGCGTACGCATAGAAGTCCGATTCGACGAGGCGCTCGCGCAAATCATCAACTGCATAGTTTACGCCGAGTACGACAACGTCCTCGAAATCGACGCGAGCAGGCAAATCATAACGGACTTTGGCGCATGAGGTGGGAGAGAGGCTGATGGAGGGGATGCGTGTATAAGGGTGGCTGCTGGCCGGCCGAGAGCATCAGTTCGCTCAGTTACAATATCGACGCACCAAGCTAGTAACCATGGTCATGGATTCTGCCATCAATATTCACGGTTTTCGAGATGTGACCAGGCAGTTCGTCCCCAAAGAAGTCGCCATGGTGTCGCTGCCGAACCGCGTCGTTCAGCATTGGATAGTGAAACCACCACACGCTTTCGATCTCCTCACGGAGGATATCAAGATTACCAGCAACTACTGCACGAGCCGAGTTTACGGACTGGAATGGGTGGATGGAGATATATCAATTGACAAGCTGCGCGCCCGGTTGATCGAAATTGCGAGGAATTCGGGTAATATATACGTCATCGGCCGTATAAAAGCTCAGCACCTCGAGTCAATTATGGGCAGAGAAATTATCAACCCCGAGCAGCACAGAGGACCGAATTTCAGGCAGCTCAACGAAGTATCCATCGGGAACGCGACGTGTACTCATCACGCTTTCAGGACAGTGAAAGACGAATTCAATCAAGCGGAAAACAGATGCGCTCTGCACAACGCTGAACAGATCAGAAAGTGGCTTCGTTCAATTCTACCGATTGAGATTCGAGACCGACCCGACATTCAGGAAGAAGACGTTCGATTTGCTCTGATGTACCACAAAATACTCTCAAGAAAAACTGCAACTGTTGCAGGCCGTGATACTGTGGACTACATCAAACGTAGCCCGCACGACCGCCCTCAATTCCCCCTCGGCGAGGAGGGTGTCAACGACATAATCGACGGTCCGACGAGTGAATCTACATCCACATCCACAACCAGCAATGAACGCACGCCAGGTAATGCAAGCAATCAGAGGCCTGGAGGCAAAATCAATTGGTGTCTACGCAGCCGATCACGTGCCGAAGACCTTGAGTTTGCCTGCCACCATCATCTCGAATCTGGATACGGTGAATAAACCGGGTTCTCATTGGATTGAGATCTACATTGACAGGAGGGGACATGGCAAATATTTTGACAGCTACAGTCAACCACCCTCTTCACCACATCATCTCAACCGTCTCAAGAGAAACTGCAACTGTCACGAATGGAACAAGAAATCGATGCAGAGTTATGACTCGTAAGTTTGTGGTGGAGATCGTATTATGTTTCTGTATTTTATGTGCAGCGGTGGTACTCTACGTGCGTTTCAGCGCATCTTTTCTTCCAACACCCGCTCAAACGATGAGATCGTTGCGCGTTTCAGGTGCGATGTGATGGAAAAATTACGCGCACGCGGGATGAAGAGCAGAGTTTATAAATTTTCTCGAGAAAGCTCGGTTGGCTCGGTCTCGTGTGTACAATCCTGTCATTCGAGACTCAATTGATACATCTCCGATATGTCATATATGTATGAATCCTTATTATATTGGATAAATTTGACAATATACAAATGATCTCTTGTTATTCACCCACACCCTCGAAAACATATAAAGAGAGTTATTCAAATCATTCAAGCATTATGACAATCATCTCTCACTCAAAAATTTTGCAACGGTTTTTCTGTAACGAAGAATGTTTGGAGTAAATCATATCTCATCGAATGATGAAGAGCTCAATTATCAAGCAAGCCGGAAATAACGGCTGAAAAATACCGCGATGCGAATAGTATCCCGATACCAAGGGTAATTTGAGATCCTCAAGCTCAACCTCCGTCGTTGCTGAGCATACAAACGGTTGGTAAGTAGTTGAGATAAGATAATTATGAATCTTAACGTGTAAAAATATGTTCATATAATATCTTCAACGGCCACTAAATTCCTCTGCAAGCGTCGGGTTACATACGTCTTATCGCTTATCCATGTAGCGTAACGTCTCGGAATTCCTGCACGTGTCGTCCACTCACGTAGAACTATACGATGTTTATATAATATCAATATCTCCAACGGTTACTCAATTCCGTTGCAAGACTCGATTCACATGCGTCTTATCACTCATCTGCTCATGTTGCACTAACGGTCACTCTCGAGATGCTCGAGCGATGAGTCATCGAGAGAACCGTTGACACGCCGTGAATCGTTTCTCTTTCTCTCTACAACATTCTTCCTTCACCACGACATGTTGCAAGAGGAGGGATGAGGGTATAAGGGGCCCGCGCGCTCGCTGCCAGGCACACAGTCGACATAATCGAGTTCGCGAGTCTAGTCCGATCGCTGATTACTCCATATTCAAGATGGCCGATCTCATAACCCTCGCCGCCGCTCCAGCTGACATCGAGAACGAGGCCCTCGCCACCGCTGCCGCCGCTTCCGACGACGTTGCTGCTTACCAGCTAAGCGACAACATCCCCGATTCTCAGGGTGTTGATTTTAACATTCCTGAATCTCAACCGTCCGAGTCTAACAATGACGCTCAAGCTGCCAAGGAGAATATGGCTCCACCTGCTGCACCTGTGTCACGTAACGGATCCAGAGCGGTGAAATTGGCTCGTGATTTACCCAACTTACTATTCTCGACCACTTACGCATTGAACAAGTCCGACTCCAAGAGAGCCTTTGTCGGATTAGAATATTCGGGAGGAACATACCGGCCCGTCGTCAAGCTCGGCAGCCATTGGACACCCATCAAGCACGTCACGTTTGATGCGGCAAATTGGGAGCTTTTCCTTGAGAAGATGGAAGCAATTACCGGATACCTCGAAAATTCCTACTCTTTGGCGCAAAATCCTGGAACCGGATCAAAACTTTTCCTGCCATCCCACGACATCGTCTCCACTACCTCGTACGGATCGAGGGCAATATTCATCGACGAACGGCCACAACTTCCTGTGGTGCGACTGTCAACCATCGAGGAAGAGGCACAAGATGCAGAGAAGGAGCCGTGCGAGAAGGAGCCGTGCGAGAAGGAGAGAAAATTCGACGCCACGCCAACATTAGTCATGCAGCAGGCTACATTCGAAGGCCTACGACGTCTGCGTGAGTGCATAGCTACAAAATTGAAGAAGAGTGAAGAAGTGTGTGCTCCTGTGAATCGTACAATTGAATACGTGAACAATTTTGTACGTGAATTGATGCAGAAAGAATCCACCGAGATGAGATTCAATATATTGAAAGATGTGGTTTCATTCCGTCATTTCTTTACGATGAACAGTGAACTTATCAAAAGTGATGTTATATTAAGACTCGACTATTCATTTGGTAACGATAATTTGAATATATTGTTCTTGGAACTGCGTGCATTCGGTATGGCGAATCTTGCGAAAGACATATTCGATTACATGGATGCGAATGCTCAATTGTAAAGCGATAATGAATAAATATCTCGATTCCCTTGTACATAGTGAAATACGGGGATAAAAAATGAGATGATCTGTACTCTTATGCTTATCTTTCTTCCAAGTTACCCCCTCCCATCAAATAACTTCGCCCAGAAGACAAATTATTCCAATACGCTTCTATATACCCAACTTTCTTAATGTTCTCGGAAATCATAAAATCAAAGACGAGCGACATCGTCATTCAGTCCATTCTTCACCGCCTCATAGAGCGGACGTGCACATTAGGTTCTTTTGGTGCAAAGCACTTTTCCAACATGGGTCAAGACAATAGTGAATACTCCCGCTTGGAAGACGACAGGAGCGGAAGGCAGAGACCAGGAGACAAGAAAGAACCATCAACCTGGGGCAAGTTTCCGGATAGCGTGAGCGATAAGACTCGTCTGCTCTCAAAAGATGACAGAAGGAAAAGAAGGTACGAGAAATCCTAAGATATGAATCCATTTTCACTTCTCCGGTTCTAGAAAAACAGTAACCGATCGTGGATTAGGCCCGCATCAGGGGATACCACGTGAAGAAAAACGCGCCGAGGCATCTACCTCGTTGGGTGGTGCGGAAACGATGTTCTCATCCATAATTCGAATAATTTTCCCCAAGAATGTCGATAATACCATTCCCCTGAAAAATTTCGCACGTAGGTAAGGAAGGTAACCTGTTACCGACCGAAAACGATCACTACCCATCATCATATATTACCACACATCGATAAAACGCATTTCCACTCACCGACCGTTGATAATCCAGATGGCGCTGCGTTCCATCAGGCTCATCTATAGCACTTTTGTTAGTTATCTCCCACCACCTGGCCGCGACGGATAAATATATATATAGCTATAGACGCGACTACACCAGCGAGACCTCGCCGATCAGCTGTTCGGTTCCATATTTTGTTTACCACCCTCATCACCTGACCTTGACCACTGATTATCAACAATCTAAACATTGCCCGAATTCAGAGTACTACGCGGTCACATCTTAATGTATATGTTACAGTAAATGTCCGAAATCCGTCAATCCTAGGATTGACTAGTTGTTCCTGACATTGACTAGAGGGGCCAGTCAATCCTAAGATTTACTAGTAAATCTTAGAAATGACTGAAACAGCCAGTCAATGTTGATTCGTGAAGATGAATTTCGGACATTTACTAGACAATCTTAGGATTGACTGACTGACCACCGTAAATGTCCGAAACATATAATGAGCAGAGAAATGAAAATGTATGATGAGCAAAATTTATTCATGCAAAATGATATTCAGCGTAAATGTATCACAGCTGCACATAGTCTTAGATCTCACGTTCATACTGAACGGAGGTCACATCTTCATCACATTGATAATGTCATTCTAGTCTTACGAATTTTTCACCGACAGATAATATAGCACGTTGTATGATCAAAGTGAAGTTGAATCTTTCTAAGAATTTAACAATATGAAAGCTACTTGTTACAACAGCTCTGGCTATTATGGCATCTTGAATTGCACAGTATCTTTTTCACTTTATAAGAACATTTATTTGAAGAACATTTAGCTTTACAATTGCATTTCGTCATCCCATGGCCACCTGTAATCGAAATTTTTGAAGCTGCTGCTCGTAAGCTTACAGATTGCGTCCGGTCAATTTCGTTGAGATCGAGGAATTTCTCTTTGCAAACTTCAAACTGGCTCCTCGGGAATAGGTTGTTAATTAAACCAGTTTTTGTTCCAATTCTGTAGAAATCCTCATCCTATAATAATACCTTTTTGTATCTCAGGAGCTTGTTTTTCGGCGCGAAGTTTTGAAAGAATCAAGTTTACGTGCCAACTTTATTTTTCGTGAGCAATCACGTTTCGGACATCTACGAAGGCTTGTTAGTCAATCCTAAGATTGACTAGTGAATGTCCGAATTGCTGCTATTCCAACAACATTGACTAGACCTCCCAGTCAATGCTGGACATTTACTAGTGAATCTTAGGATTGACTGGCCCCACCAGTCAATCCTAGGATTTACTAGTAAATCTCCGGCATTGACTGATTTCGGACATTTACTGTAACATATATATCCATGTATCGTGGCGATATATATAGCTATACACACCGCTACACCAGCGGGACTATCAGCTGCTCGGCCCCACCTTTTGTTTATCACCCCCACCTCATGACCTTGGGCGCACCACCGATTCATCGTAAAGAATGCGTAAACACCATCAGCTGATGAGATAACCGCTTACGCCAGCCACTCCCAATGTTATTACCCCCTCCTTATCGCCGTGACCCACTAACCGATAGAGATAAGAAAATACTACGCCACACGCTGACCTTGGTGACGTCAGCGATAAGATAAGCCCCGACGCTCGACTGCCTCACACCACCGCGCTGATAAGATAAGAGATGAGATAAGCCACTCGGCGAGACTGCCCCACACCACCGTGACGTCACTGATAAGATAAGATAAGCGATGACGTCATTTGTTATGTCTCGCTATACTGGTACTCATATTACTGACATTTTTCAAGAGCTTCTCGATGGTGAACTCTGTTTCCCAAATTTTGGTCGACATAACCTAAATGATTGGCTTCCAGAATTTGGAAGTGTTTCATCTCAAACTTTCATATTCAGAATTCTTTCGATATCTTCAAAAAATATCAAAAATTGGCATTTTGAGTTATAGCACCGTTGAACTTGGGAAGCCAATTTTAGAGGTTAGGTTTGCTGAAATCCGGGAAACCGACCCGACCATCGAGAATCTGAGAGAAAAATAAGTCGAGTTTGGGTGAGTTGATTTTTTTCTAAGTGCAATGAGTGAGCAGTTCAAAGCGCACAAAAGTTGCTGTTTCCGGGTGCAAAATGCGAGCTTGGAGAGAGTTGATTGACGTGAATTACCCTGTATTCAGTTGAGACAAAGTTGCGATATCCCTCGATTTGTAGAGTTTCCGATGACCACAATAATGCCGAATCATCTTCCAAACGGATTACTCGTGGCCAGACCGGAAAGAGTAATGCTGCTCAAGAGGACTCCAAAGAAATCAAAGAGGTCAAAGAGAGAAAAAATTGACGTCACTGAAGCATCACCACGGACAAGATACAGAAAAGCCAGAGAGCTAGCTTAAAAATTTCACTATGATGTCGAATTTCTCGAAATGGCTGTCAAAGCAGCGAAAGCAGAAAAGAATATTAAAGAGACCAAAGAGAAGATCAAAATTCCTGAACCAGTCATCAAACATTCCGAGGCTTCTGCAATAGCTCTGTATTTGGATTTGGATCTGACTAAAGATAAGTACTCGGCTCTCTCAAAAGACCGTCGAGCGAGAAATGCGCATTTCCTGCCCTGCTTCCCAAAAATCCGGTAAGGACATTTTTATTGTTCATAGAGCAATTATTTGAACATCAGAGATTATGTTGGACCACCCTATGAGATCAAAGTTCAACTGATTCCTCATCCAAGTGTATCAACGAATAGGCTCATAATCCATCTCGGGTCTTATCTGTCGTGGTATTTGCGATCATACCGTGAAGAGCAAACTGACATGTGCGTGCGAGTCGTTACGAAATACTCTTATTATGAATTATCATCAGATTGTAAATTTGAGATGAAATCCATTTCTTCACTCTCGCATCTGAGAGAGACGTAATATCTAAAATCAACTATTGACACATAATATTTGATATCTCATATTTCTGACCAGACTGGCATGACTGATCTTCACATGTGAGTCTTTTTTCCTCCTCAATACAATCCTTACACTTTGTCAGTCATGGTCTTGATCAATATCACATGCTCATCCTCTGATTCAAATGTTTATAGTCTACTCGTATTCGGTTACCAAAGAGGTTAAGTCATCCTTATTGTCTTCGTAGCTGGATGCAAGGGACGTATATTTCATGTGAATTCATCGATGGATGCATAATTATTGCAAATTATGTGATTTTGTTTTTCAGTGAGGAAATGAGGATTTGTGAAGTTCCTTGTAGCTATTTGTCTGAGACGGAAATTAGGGCTGACTTGCAAATCATGCTGAATGAATCGGGAGAACAGACGATTGAAGCAGTGGCCATGAACTGGCCTGACAAAGATATAGAATGTGTCGAATTCACCGTTACTGTAGGAAGTGACGCTTCCGGTGGGCATGCGAATCCTGAGATAGGATGGGAAAACAAAGAGGATGAGATTCGTGATCCTCAGCTATCTTTATTCCTAACTGTAATGTTGATTGTGAGCTTGAAGTTCATCACAGGTATGTCTTCATTATTTCTATGACTATCGATCAGAGTGTAGAATATCTCAGACGTTAGCGAGAACGGAGGAAATTTGCCCTAGTAACAGATTAAATATTTGTTTGGAACGATGTGAGTTGAAATTGAGGTTTTAACGAGCTTCCCAAAGGGATTTTTCACCATTGCTTGAAATCGTCGAACTGCGTATCGCTATCGAACGTTGTTTTCCAGTTATTATTGATCTATAGGAAGGAAATCCCAATAATTTCCCATGAAATTTCCCGAGAGAATTTCAATTTACCCACTCAGGCTCTAGACGCAAAGAGATTCTTCGAACATCCCTTAGATTACAAGATGTCGTCATTTTCACCTCTAGAATAGAAGGAGATGACTTGTCACTGTGCCCGAGACCTGGATATCTTCCGATAATGATTTCTATCGTAGAATCGCTCGTCTTCGATCAAGAATTAACTCAGATCTCACAGTTTCGGTTATTTGGTGGTAACTTTGGTTCCTTACCCTAGGGAATTTTCTCCGGTTCCCGTAGATAGTTATGTAGCTCTCAAAATTGCTTGGAGAGAAAGTCGAAAAATATTGCCTTGGTTCTGCTGTATGTGACGGAAATAGCCAGACCTTTAGAATAATTTTCTATTCATCCGTAGGTCACAGAGTGTGGTTGAATCCAACTCCCCAATGTTACAGATTATGTCGCCCTCTACGCATTTACGTAGATAAAGAAACACAAGAGAACATCCAGGAAGAAAATATGCGGATAAAATCCGAGATCAGTAAGCTCAGCAGCCACTCATTCACTCTACCGAATGGGAAAAATTTTGGTCTCCGTTATGATGTCTTCCAAACCATGTATGATGGAAAGAGTGTCAATGCTATGACAGGCAATATAAATAAATGCTCTAGCAGTTGTCCGGTCTGTCGTTGTACGCAAAAAGAAGCTGCTGATGTCCAACGAGATTTTCTTCCTCAATCCCCCGAGAATCTGTCTTATGGTCTTGGACTACTCCATATAAGTATTTGGTCAGCAGAAAATTTTTTACAATTGGCATATAAAAGCTCTATTGAAAGCTGGAGTGTTCGAAGTAACGAAAATAAAGGTACACGTAAGCTCATTGCTTTCCTTATGAAGTCAATCCTCATCAAGTGAATGTCACTTGATGAGGATTTCGAATGAATTTCTGAGAGAAAATTTATCCAAAATTATCAACAGAAATTGAGATCATACATTTTCACTACATTTACTGCATCGCCAAACAGCCATTCCTTATTGTCGAGATACTTTTTCAATGATACGAATATGAGGGAGTAGCTGTGGAAATGAAGAGAATGCCGACATATGCCTGAAACATTCACTCCTGGAATGACTTTCTATCATGTATTTCATATGATTTTTATCTCGGGCTCATGCCATTCCAAAATCTTATTGATCAGGTGCACTCATTTCCACTCAAGGCTTCGAAATTCTAGCTCGCAATCTTCTATTTTTTGTTTTCAGTTCGATTCAGATTTGCCAAAATTTTATCCAACTCCATCATTTCCGTTTGATATATTACTGAGCTGAAACTTCTATTGATACGGTGGCATCAATATTTCAATGATTGGGACTTCTTCTCAGATTGCTATAGAAACGAGCAAGAGAGCAGGTACGTGTCAATCGCAGTGAGTTTGAATTGCAACGAAGATCATATAGACGTGTATGAAGATTTTTGCAGGATGATGAATTTGTCGATTTCTATCGCCAAATGTCTTCATCCATCGTTCATGATGATTACTCATTAGTTGGTTCACGATCACCAGCTATTCCCTGATAAGTTCTCAGTTCCGTCAAATACTGCACAACTCTGTTCCAATACCAATATAACTGAATGATCACTTTTGTTGCAGCAATAGTCAGTGATCACAAGAGCGAAGTCAAAGATGAGTTATACGATGCTTTCACGATAAGAGTGGATCAAGTATTGCAAAGTGCATGAACGACGAATACAGGCAATTTGGCAAGGAAATTGTTCCGGAGTCCTAGAAAATTTGCAGCAGCTCTAGGAATAGACGAAAGTATTGTTGTCACAACCTCCCTAGCACTCAAACTCTTCAAATGCAAGAAACAATTGAAACTTGAAGCAGTACAGGAACTATGTGACGAAATTTATGAAGAATACTTTGATTTGTATAATTGGGCTTTCATAAGCCCTACGCTGCACAGATTTCTAAAACATGGTTGCCAAATTGCTGCTGAACTGCCATTGTCTCCTGCATACTTTGCAGAAGATGCTCTGGAGTTCTGGCATGAAATAATGAGGGAGAATCTCAGAGGCCACACAAGACAAAATAATAGGAAAGCGTGGATAACAGATCTGTGGAACAGAGCTTTAATTCTGAGTGATCCATTAATCTCACTCCTATCTTTGCATGAGAGAAATAAAATAGAGGATATCATCATAACTAAAAACATGGTTCCCTATATCCAAGAGTGAGTGCATCAATTTTCTTCCATATACTCTAACACGTGCCCTCAACTCCTCTACTGCATCACAGTTCTCTCAACCCTCCTGCGTATACGATTTCTTCACGTTTCCCGTCCCAAAATGCATGCAGTTTCTACAAGCTCGGATAATCTAGCAAAGTTTGTTCATCTTCATATTTTCGGGATCACTGAAAATGAATATGATGCCCAAAAGAGTAATTTGTGCGTTTCAGGAGTGATGGGGCACGTGGTGAATGAGGTTTTCATGCTGAAATCACGTTACTACGATCTGAAAATCCGCTATATTGGATATGCGATTCTTAATGTCGATCTTTGTCGGGCGGATTTGGATTCTCCAACCTTTGAAAAGTTGACCTACTAGATGCATAAAGCTCATGAATTTCCACAGTTTTCAATCGCTCTTCTACCGTAATAACATTAAATAATCGATAACTCGATTCAGATTATCTCCAAGAAAGTTATCTCTGCTTCAGTTTACGCTATCGCACGTGTGTTGAAACGCAACGTGCCGAAGGCTATTGAAAAAGGTCTAGCGCAAAATTAACACGTTTAGCTAGGACGATTATACTCGACTTTGTACGCAGGAGGGTTGAAATACATTAACGATCCGCTAACGATCACCAAATAAATTGTTGTTCAGGGCTTTTTTTTGTTTGAGAAAAACTTCGAGGAATTCGACGTAAAATTGTGTGGAATTTTGGAATATATGATGAAAAAATTCTTTTGAGTCACCCTGAAGAGCTACATTGAATTTCCTGCAAAAAGCTCGATCTTCTTGTCCAAAATCGGGTTTAGACCGTATCTTTACAATCAAAATCGATTAATATGCCTCTGGAAGGTCGAATAAACGTGCTTTTGAAGTCCTGATCTACAGAAGTCATGAGTCAGAAATACTTTTCCAACGAATCTGGGCCCAAGATATCAAACGAGACAAAAAAGTCGTACTTCATGGCTGAATATGAAAATTGAATATGGCTGTTTGGGATCGCCTCAGAGGGAATTATGTGAAAGATCGGACGATTCTACGTCAAATACGTGTGCTCCCATACATTTTGAGAGCTATATCTCAGAGCATCGAGACGAAAAAATTGGGAAATTGAGAGAAAAGTTGGAAAGATGAAGGCCTTCCTGAGTTTTTTCCTCAACAAAATTTTCAGTCCAATCAATAATACTCCTACTATCGGTTTAAAAATGATTGACACCTCGAGTATTTTTGTAATTCCAGCCAAAAAAAGAATCGCAAAATTTTTTAACTTAGATATTCTTGAAGAGCATTTAATTGAGCACCGTGGGAAATTTCCAAAATCAAGATCGCGCCATAATTGGAGCCGTGGCGGCTATCAGAGTGTAAGAAAATGCAGAAAAAATGATGATTTTGCAGATACCTGAACTTTGAGTGAGCGCCAAGCGTTGAAAAAGAGCGCTAATTTTTTGCCAATTTTTTCAGTGATAGTCTTAGAATATATGAGTAGATTCGCGTGATAAATTTTTGAAAAAGTTAATAACAATTGGAGATATGCAATTTTTTGCTATCTCGGGACCTATTGATGATACGGATATGAATCAAACGGGAAACAATTGCAAAAAATTATTGATAAACAATGACGAAGAGGTATTGAGATTGATTGAAAATTGTGGGAGTGGCGGGAGGATAAAGTTGCGAAAGATAAGACGTGTTGAGCATTGAGAGAGCCGCTTTTGTTCGAGCGCCGCGGGGGGCCTCGAGCCGTGAACGACGGCCCGTATACCTGAACGGCGGTGAGCCCGGTGAATAGCAAAGATGGTAATCCCTTTGGCGGGACCGACGGACGAAAACCACCAGCTATTGACTTGAAACCGCAATTGTAAAGGGTATTTGGAAAACTATTGGAATGAATGGCTCAAATAAAGACAGTCTCGGCAGTGCAATAATTAAGTGAGAGAAAAGAGCGAGAGGCGTGCTCGCTCCATATAAGTATGAAATACATTGACCATGGTAGTACACGCACCAGATCGAAGAGTATATACTGCTGCAAATTCCGATGACCTTTTTTTTTTTTTTTTTAGCTTTCGACTCGCTGAGGCCAGGAAAATGCGAGTTTTATAACCGTTATCGCAAAAAATTTTCCCGGCTCCTTGATTTCTGTTACTTTAGTGTTGTGCGAATGGATGAATGGATCTGTGTGCGTGTGTACTCTATTAACCCTTCACTTCTCCTACGAATTAATCTAGCCCTACCCCTTTTCCTCGCCCTGACGGAAGAGCACTGCCACCTCCTCGTTGGTTTCCGTTGGACAACGTTATTTGGTTTAAGAATATCACTCTTCCGTGATAACGTTGACTGAGAGCAGTAGCATTTACGTTGCCGTAAAGTAGTGTCTATACGGTTTGTGACGAACATAAAACCGCGATCGGTAATGGACGGCGAAGCAGGGGTAGGGGGGCGGAAGCCCCCCGTGGGGGGTCCGGGGGGGCGCGAGCCCCCCGGAAAATTTTTTTGCGATAACGGTTATAAAACTCGCATTTTCCTGGCCTCAGCGAGTCGAAAGCTAAAAAAAAAAAAAAAAAGGTCATCGGAATTTGCAGCAGTATATACTCTTCGATCTGGTGCGTGTACTACCATGGTCAATGTATTTCATACTTATATGGAGCGAGCACGCCTCTCGCTCTTTTCTCTTACTTAATTATTGCACTGCCGAGACTGTCTTTATTTGAGCCATTCATTCCAATAGTTTTCCAAATACCCTTTACAATTGCGGTTTCAAGTCAATAGCTGGTGGTTTTCGTCCGTCGGTCCCGCCAAAGGGATTACCATCTTTGCTATTCACCGGGCTCACCGCCGTTCAGGTATACGGGCCGTCGTTCACGGCTCGAGGCCCCCCGCGGCGCTCGAACAAAAGCGGCTCTCTCAATGCTCAACACGTCTTATCTTTCGCAACTTTATCCTCCCGCCACTCCCACAATTTTCAATCAATCTCAATACCTCTTCGTCATTGTTTATCAATAATTTTTTGCAATTGTTTCCCGTTTGATTCATATCCGTATCATCAATAGGTCCCGAGATAGCAAAAAATTGCATATCTCCAATTGTTATTAACTTTTTCAAAAATTTATCACGCGAATCTACTCATATATTCTAAGACTATCACTGAAAAAATTGGCAAAAAATTAGCGCTCTTTTTCAACGCTTGGCGCTCACTCAAAGTTCAGGTATCTGCAAAATCATCATTTTTTCTGCATTTTCTTACACTCTGATAGCCGCCACGGCTCCAATTATGGCGCGATCTTGATTTTGGAAATTTCCCACGGTGCTCAATTAAATGCTCTTCAAGAATATCTAAGTTAAAAAATTTTGCGATTCTTTTTTTGGCTGGAATTACAAAAATACTCGAGGTGTCAATCATTTTTAAACCGATAGTAGTTCATTTCTTCAATATCGAATTGCTCTATGCCTGAACGAGTCTGGAAATTCCTTGGATCTTGAATTTTGTTTTGGAATATTGATTCCTCCAATTATCCACTCGAATATCCTAACAAATTTGACATTCTATTATATGCCAATAAAATGAGTGTTGCAGTGGAACAAAGATCGAATTTTTCCGATTTCGGGGTACCTGAGTGTTTATCTAACAAAAAATAGCAATAGAAGAGTACACTTGGTTGCCAAACATTCCTATCCCTTTCAACGTGGTCCATAAACATAACCCCGCAATACAAATCCATACCGCTCACATACTCAAAACTCCATCATGCAGTCTGAAAAAAATCGTTTGAACTATCATCCATTTTTCTTCTAGGTACGAACTTGTTGGAGTAGATATTTTCGATGAAAATGATGACATCTTCGATCAAAGCTACGCTGACCAGAGTGAGTCTATGGACTACTCTGCTGTGAATGAAAAATGAATGTCATAGACATTTTTAATTGCACTCGAATCGAAGGCCCTATCAGCTGAAAACTTGTCCCTGAAATTCATGTAATTCGTGATAATTGGTTGAATTGTACACATCATTGACTTGGAAATCCTCAGGAGTGATCGCTCATGTCCAACCTATGTGATGTTGGTTGAATCTCATTATTGTGTGAGTTATATTGCAGACAACATACAAGCAAATATGTAATCACGGAGGAAATCCGTGATTTAATTATTTTCATGACTAGTAGATTGAATTCATATATGCCAATCAATTGTAAATACATGTTGGTATGGATCTCTTTATATATTCCAAAGGAAACAAAGGATAATTCTTTTCTAAACTTGATTAGAAGAGGCCAAAAATTTTGATAAGGAGATCAACAATAAAATTCCTATTTTAGAATATGTTGATGTAATTTCTAAGTATACGCTCTGTACTCTGATAAGACCATGCGTGATCTTTGGCACACGAAGTTCAAATTGAAATGAACCTTGCCGTATTAGTAAATGACATGGTTTGATGAGAGAGTGTTGTTATTCTATCGAATGCCATGGACCAATTTTAATCCCAAGCAATAGCTTAATATCAAAGACAGTGTTTCGAAGTAGTTGATCGAATTTGAACCCTATCCTTGAAAACTTGGATAAAATCCATCACGCAAAATCATCGTGTCAATTTTTAAATAGAGATTCTCATCACAAGATATGTCTTCACCATATAAAATGACACTTCACTCGCTGGGTCACAAGTTTTGTTTCGAATCCAATCTATTAATCACATCGAATCAATGGTTTGAGAGGCCTCACTCTCATCATGAAGTGAGGAAATTAGGGTAGAAATCATTTGAAGTTGTTATTCAAGATACGTAAACTCATTTTGAAATGGCAAAATGATATAAAAAAAATAGTGGATAGGGAGGGCTTTGAACCCTCGACCTGTGGGTCCAAAAGCGATGATTTTGGCCATGAGCCAAAGATAACTGTGCCCTGAGGCGACAAAAGATTGTACATAAGCTTTTAGCCCTCAACGGAAACTTTGTTATAAACAATAGTATTGAAGACCAATGCGGTCTCAGAATAACTGTCATGTGGTGTAATTATCGCAGATTTTAGGAATATTTCGCGTGTAGAATGAAAAAATTTCTTTTGAAGAAGACTCATTTATAAACTTTTCAAACAAATTTTATCCAGGTCATTATTTGTTCCTCCATCGTTGAGCCTCTCAAGATAGTATGGTAACTTCCATCATTATTTGAGAGCCGCTCTGAGTTTGAAATTGTATGTTACGGTATCTGACGGTATGATTAGTTACTCCCAACCCTCATTGTTTATTGCAAAACGCTTATCATGCAATTTGACAATGTTCATTAGATTCAAGAAGCTTCAAGCTTCAATATCCATTTTGAATCATGAGAAAAGATCAATCCATCTCCGAGTTATGAGCCTAATGGCACAAGATTTACCTCCGTTTCTCGTAGTGCGCCGTCCACCCCAATCCTATCCGGTCCTATCCGAATCGATCCCTGAAATTGGAACTGCATTCCCCAACTAATCCAATCAACAAAAGAATGATTCGGATTATTGAATTGATTGGACTTATTCGGACTGCTCATGATTGTCTCAATCCACTCTCCTTTCAGCACACTCCTCAACAGATTCGGGCTTAATACTAGACCGAAGAGTCATCTCAGACTATATTGTATGATACAAATGGACACCATATTTCCGCATTCACAATCCATCGCATCTTAAGACTTACGCTCGCAACTTATGACTAACAACTGAAAATTCCGAATGAGATCTGCCTTATATACGAATCGAGCAGATAGTTCGTCACTTGCGAGAGAAGAAATATACGTGTTTCTCGTCTGTACTTCGAAGTGCACGAGAAACGCCACCAAGTGGCAGGTGTTGGAATGATAGTCCTGCCTCCAACTATTGCACCAAGAATCCAATCCGATCCTATCCGGTTCTATACACAGGAACGATATGAACTCCCTTCGGCCAATCGGGTTTAATGCCTATAAATTGTACTCAGTCCTGGCCGATCAATCCAGTCCTATCCGGTTCTCTACCTCCTACCGGAATTTGATCCTATCTTATCCAACTCTAAACACGGTACCGGTATTCGATCCGATCTTATCCGATTCAATGCCTACGATATGTATTCAGACCCCGCTATTCAATCCGGTCCTACTCGGTTCTATACACAGTACCGGTATTCAATCCGAATCTATCCGGTTTCATGCCTATAAATTGTATTCAGACCCCGGCTTTCAATCCGATTACATCCGGGTGTATGTACGGTACCGGTATTCAATTTTTTCCTATCCGGTTCTATACACAGGATTGGTATGAACTGCTTCGGATCATTCCGGTTCAATACCAAGGAACTGTATTCAGCAGCCCGCCTTTCAATCTGATCCAATCCGGTCCTGTACACGACACCTGTATTGAATTTCAATCCGAATCCATCCGGTTCGATGCCTACGAATTGTATCCAGACCCCGGCTTTCAATCCGATCCTATCCGGTTGTATATACGGTACAGGTATTCCATCCGATCCTATCCGGATCAATGACTATAAATTGTATTCAGACTCCGGCATTCAATCCGATCGTATCCGCATCAATGCCCATGAGTCATTCTTTTTATTATCACCAGGTTTTTGGTCGATGGTCAGAGATTTTTCTGTAACTTTAGGTACATATTATACATGAAAGAAGATGAAAAGGATAGTTCATAGGTACCAAAATTCATCCGTGCGGGCTTGACGCGCTATTTTCGTTTTTAAAATTTGCAAAAAAATCGACTTTTTCATTCTTTGATTAATTTATTACGGATGTAAGACCCATTGAAAAATTCTTTTTAAACACATATTTCGACGTTAAAAAAGCTGAATTTCACGAAAAAAATACTTTCAAATCTGGAAAGGGTCAACATAACCTCAAGAGAGTAGTTTTTCTGCATAAAAACGTTTTTTTGGCCCTTCAGTCGGATTTCATCTCAAATTCAATATTTTCATCGGATCCCTCGTCAAATTCTACGTCGAAAACCATCCTTGAAAACTTGGGACTCGGATGGGATTGGCCGCTATGATTGCAACCTTAGAAACAGAGTCATGAAATAGTGCTGAATTACGTGGTTTTGGAGGGAGACTCATTCCACTGGACAACGAAACTGTGGGTTAGGAATAGTGCATTGACCGGACAATGACTTTTTCGTGTATTTTTTGACATAGAAACCGAATCCGAAACCAGTTTTGCACCTAGCCATCAGGAATTTTTTATCATCGCGAAATAGTGAGCTTCTACAAAACTGCGTTTTCAGCGTTTTTTGCAGATTTTATAGATATATAATTCAGATGGTGCAACGATGCAGCGTGCTTTGAGCGTACTCAGATTATGATTTCTCACGTATTTTCGCCTGCTGAACACGACGACAGTACTCTAAGGAAGCTAGGATGCGTTCGAGACCAGTCGTAAAGATGATTCTTCGAGTTGCTATCAGCAAAATTTGCCTGATTTTGCAATAAATCTCCAAACGCTCACGAACTCGACCAGAAACATACCTCTACAACTCACGAGGGCGTTTTCTCTTCGTTCTCGTGTATATAACGAGGAAAAGTTATTCTCAATAGCGCAAGAACGGATGGGACCAGTATGCATGTACTATCCTGAAAGACGCGTTCTGAGCATTATCTGGAAAAGGCTCAAGTCTCCTCGTGATGAGTCAAATCGTGAGTTCTTTCCCCTACGTCCCTCGGAAACTGTTGTCCACGTAGTTATGTTCTGTTACCATGACACGATATCTGGAATTCCGGAGATCTATACTTTGGTAATATCAAGTGAACCTCGATATATCATTAAGATCCTGTCAATCATATTTACATTGTATTCCATCCCAAGCTTATGTGGGCAGTTCAATAGTTCCATTCCGAAAGCAACTGGATCTAAGCTTCCGGAGTTAGATACACCATTTAGGTATGATTGGAGGGGATCATTTGGATAATCTCAAAGGTACATACGTTAGACAAGAGAACTCGAAATTTGACTCACCATGAGGAGGCATGAGCTCACCTTAAGGGCATGTGGAATCCGACTTTTACCGACCGAGCGGACCGTGCCAAGAGTAAGGGAGGTTGGGTTAGATATCCTCTTTGTATCATAAGGAAGGGGGCGGAGGGGATATTCGACATTCAACCAACATATCAGTCGCAATACGACCTGATATATATAATAGCTGTATCTCTATGCTCGAATTCATGCTTCTTGATGCATACATGGACTCATGACTGAATAGCTATCTGCAAGGTATACTGATAATGGAGATTACTGATGCGAAAGATAAAGGTTTCATTCATTCACATTTTGTATATACTTTCAAGTATATTTTCTATGTGACATCTAGTGATAATTCTGCTGGGGCTCACATTTTGTATATACTTGCATTAAAGTATATTTTTTATGTGACATCTAGTGATAATTCTGCTGGGGCTCACATTTTGTATATACTTGCATTCAAGTATACTTTTTATGTGACTCCTAGTGATACTTCTGCTGGGGCTCACATCTTGTATATACTCGCATTCAAGTATATTTTTATGTGGCATTTTTGTTAAGATATCACTTTCACTCTTGAAAACACATTTTTGTACTATGTGTGTGTACACATTTTTGTACTATGTGTCTTCATTTTGAGTGAAGTGATTTTTGCAGGAATATTTTCCTCGGTAACTTTTTCTCCAAGCAATCACTCGTATGCACATCTCTACTCATCCTTGAGCTATTTTGTCAGTTCGAAGAAGAGAAAACCTGTTCAAATCTGTTTTGATTCTGACACCTAGCTGCCTCTCGTTGGCCAAAGTCATGTATTCATGTTACCGCTGTACCTAAAAGAATTCATGATGTTAGTATTACTACTCATGTTTTAGAATACATTCAGATTGTAGACTCAAATTTGAATCCATTTGAGACTCAAAACAATTCCAGAATTTCATGCGGAGCAACTCGACAAAGACAATTTGTTCCAAAAATTTTGGGATACAAAGTTCAAGATTAATGATGAACAACTAGAAATCAGTAAATACAGATAGAAGCTATGAAGATATTATTGGAGTACATACATTCATGACATTCCTTGGAATGAAGATGAAATCACACCGCTGGAATACAAATATCTCAACAAACATAATTAGGAGCTCGTGGAGTACCCAAGATCAGCTTTCGCTCTCGAAGTCACTCAAGCGAGCTATTCTGAACAAATATTTCAAGGTATTCTTGTTGAAATCTTGAAAAGAATGATGAGATTGATCAGAGGGCACACAAATACCAATGAGATTCTGAATTCCACCGATAAATTCATGGTATCATGGAACTTACCATCTAAGTTCCCAATTCCAAGTCACAAAAGCTCCACAACTGGGCCAATTTTCAACAGATTGAAACAAATGAATATGAATTCACCCCTGTAGAATCTGGGAATCTCAGCAGACACAAATTGAAGCTCACTGCAATGTCCACTAATTCACTTTCGCTCTAGAATTCACCCGGGCGCTCCATTTGCACCAGGTGATTCCAAGATATTCTGGTTGGAACCTAAAGTAGTATGGTAAAATCAATCAAACATGATTTAGAGATCTAATCATGACAATAAGATTCTTTTTATCAGTACACTCTTTGAAGAATGACCTTGTAACTTTTCAATTTCAAGTCACAAAAACTCCACAACTAAGCCAATTCTCAATAGATTCAGAAAAGTGAATATAAAAACACCCCTCTAAAATACAGGGATCTCAGCAGACAAAAGTTGGAGTTCATAGCAATGGCCACTCATTTACTTTTGCTCTGAGAGTCACCCGGGTGCGCCATTTGATCTAGGTAATTTCAAGATATTCTAGTTGAAACCTTCAGTAGCATGGTGAGATCAATCAAATATGTTCCAGAGGTCAACTCATGACAATAAGATACTCAATTTTACCACTTTCATTCTTTGTAGAGTGAAATCCACCTGTGACTTTTCAACTCAATTCACAACATTTCCACGATTAAGCTCCAATTCTCAATAGATCTAAATGAATGAATGTGGATTCACCCCTCTATAGTATAGAGATTTTAGTGAATACAAATTGAAGCTTATTGCAATTTCCAAATATTTACTTCTGCTCTAAGACTTACCCGTGCTTGCTATTTTCACCAAGTATTTTGACATATTGTAGTTGAAACATCAAAACAGGATCATTAGTTTGCTCTGAAATCATCTGAAGGCTTCCACATTACAGGAACATTCTGAGCTGCATCAATACATATTCTTAGCACAAATAGATAGAGTTTGGTGAGACCGAAAGGTTGTAAACCTTTCTGATGAGCTATCTCATGTATAGCATTTTTGCAAGTTTGGTGGATGCATGCTTTTCCTCTCAGTTTATCGATCAACTGGTTCCTCCTCTGATCTGTTTTCAAGTACATAACTTCATCAATATCTTGGGTAATGCTAACTCCACATTCTGTATATAAATATTTGATGTCCACGAAAGACAGTTCCATACCTCGAAAGGCTCAGATTTGGATGTCAATATCAATGAAGCCTTGCCTCGCTGATTACTGTTCCTCTTAATTATTGACTCATTTCAAGGCTCAGAATTATCATCACTGTCACCCTTATATATTCACATGCTTTTCAAACCGAGGAGCGAATAATAGCCTCAAGAAACAGGTTTGTCACTCAGATTGTCAATACTTCAATTTGTTCTTCTCATATGAACATAGTTATTACTATTTTTCATATAGTTTTGCCAAAGAATGAATTTTCCGTTCCTGCTTCTTATTATGTGCAAGTCAAATATAAGTACCGCGCGACAACTCACTACAGTCCATCATCGTTCATTCAAACAATAACAACAGCTGGTGTGGCCGGTGTGGGCGGTAGAGGACCTAACCGAACCCTGCTTCGACTCAGCCAAAATCACAGCTCATGGGCCTTCGAAAAAGTCATACTTCTGATCATTTTCTGAACTGTTTGAGGACGATCTCGGGAAAAAAACTTCCAAGTATGGAAGCTTTCGGATGCGATCTATCATTTAAAAAAAATCTATTTAATTGATTGGAAGTTGCCTTCAAACTTTGGTCTCGAAGTCAGGCGTGTGAGTATTTTTTCAGGCAATGGTCAACTTCGAAACCAAAGTTTGAAGGCAATATTCAACCGACCAACTCGATTCTTTTTTTGAATAATAGATCTGATTCTGAAGCTTCCATACTTGGAATCACTTTTTTGAGATTCACCGTAGAACTCGGAAGAAAAATCGATTTGTCAATGGTTAGGGGTGTCGGTAAAAGTTGGCTTTCACATGCCCTTAAGAGAAATGCTTCTACTTTTTTGTTGTGAAATTTGTACGATGGCCTGGTCTATTAATGGGATATTGCGAATACTCCTTCCTCGTTGTATACATGAGGAAGAAGAGAATACGCCCTCGTGAGTTGTGGAAGTATGTTTCTGGTCGAGTTCATGAGCGTTTGGAGATTTATTGCAAAATCAGGCAAATTTTGCTGATAGCAACTCGAAGAATTATCTTTTTGACTGGTCTCGAACGGATCCTAGCTTTCTCAGAGTACTGTTGTCGTGTTCAACAGGCCAAAATACGTGAGGAATCATAATTCGAGGACGCTCAGAGCCCGCTGCAACGTTGCACCATCTAAATCATATATCTACAAAATCTGCAAAACACGCTGAAAACGCAGTTTTGTAGAAGCTCACTATTTCGCGATTTGAAAAAATTCCTGATGGCTAGGTGCAAAACTGGTTCTGGATTCGGTTTCTATGTCAAAAAATACACAAAAAAGTCATTGTCCGGTCAATGCACTATCCCTAACCCACAGTCTCGTCGTCCAGTGGAATAAGTCTCCCTCCAAAACCACGTAATTCAGCACTATTTTTATGACCCTGTTTCTAAGGTTGGAATCATAGCGGCCAATCCCATCCGAGTCCCAACTTTCTAAGCATGGTTTTCGGCTTAAAATTTGACGAGGAATCCGATAAAAATATTGAATTCGAGATGAAATCTGACTAAAGGGCCAAAAAAACGTTTTTATGCAGAAAAACTACTTTTTTGACGAGATGGTGACCTTTTCCAGATTTGAATAGTACGTTTCGATACAAGGGCGTGAAACGTTTTATTCGCGTCCGAGTGACGGGTTTCCGGCCCGAGCCGCAGGCGAGGGTCGTGATCATCACGAGGATGCGAATAATAGGTTTCAAGCCCGTGTATCTAACTATACTTTTCGATACACTGTGCGTAAAAGTGCACTTTGCGCACGGTTTGTCGACTTTTACTCACAGTTTATCGAAAAGTATAGTTCGATACACGGCCGTAAAACCTATTATTCGCATCCTCGCGATGATTCCGACCCTCTCCTGCGGCTCGGGGCGGAAACCCATCACTCGGACGCGAATTAAACGTTTTACGCCCTTGTATCGAAATGTACTATTTCGATAAACTGTGAGTAAAAGTCGACAAACTGTGCGCAAAGTGCACTTTCACGCACAGTGTATCGAAAAGTATTTTTTCGTAAAATTCAGCTTTTTTACGTCGACATATGTGTTTGAAAGGAATTTTTTAATGGGTCTTACATCCGTAAAAAATCAATCAAAAAATGAAATAGTACATTTGGATACAAGGGCGTAAAACATTTTCTTCGCGTCCGAGTGATGGGTTTCCGGCCCGAGCCGCAGGCGAGGTTCGGAATCATCACGAGGACGCGATTAATAGGTTTTACGGCCGTGTATCTAACTATACTTTTCGATAAACTGTGAGTAAAAATCGACAAACTGTGCGCAAAGTGCACTTTCACGCACAGTGTATCGAAAAAGTCGATTTTTTCGCCAATTTTAAAAACGAAAACAGCGCGTCAAGCCCGCACGGATGAATTTTGGGACCTAAAAAATATGCTTCTCATCTTCTTTCATCATGTATAACATATACCCAAAGTTACAGAAAAATCCCTGACCATCGACCAAAACCCTGGAGTAGATAGAGCTATGCCGATTCTACGCCAGGCACCTGGACATCCCCATCTGAATGAGCGACCCCACGAAGACGGGGACCTCCCCCAGGGAGTTGCTGTGTCAGATAAGAATGCCCAGGGTGGGTAGCCTCGGCATAGCTCTTTGTTTGACCTTGATTTGACCCTTTTGCTCATCGAATAGAGCTCCAGGTGACTTGCCCTGGCCGAGGATGCGAGCGCAATGATACAATTCAAGGCTGGAAGCCGTCTGCTGCAAAAACTCTATCTCTCTCTCGCGCGCGCGAGCTCTGTGTATATACCATATGGTCATATACACACACACCTAATACACATGTCACACATTAAATCTCTACCAGTTTTGATCGTGTGTATATATTCACCTCACCATTGTCGAAATACAGATAAAAATTGGTAATGTGACTCGATTACACGTGCGGAATACATCCCAGTATCGATACTGGGATGTTAAAGCACACATAATTCTTGAGCTCATCTTGCTGCAGCCCACACCTCATCCCGCGAGTATAATATATTCATACCCATGCGCGCCGATCGGAGAAGCTCCACAGGTAGCTACGCTTGACCGCAGCACTGATGATGGCTCATTTATTATTATGCGGGCCGACCAAAGAAGTTTGCCTTTGGATAGAGATGGTGCAGATTTGTTCACAGTTAGCTGCGATCGGCCTCGGCTCCAGTGATGGCTTATTCATTACAATGCGGGCGACTGCAGCAGAGTCCGATCAAAGAAGTTTGCCTCATTATGATGTTTATCTTGGAGGAGAATGGTGCCGATTTGATGATTATTTTTTGCAACTGTGTGCGCGAAGTTGTAAAAAAATGAGACTTCTCTTCATCATTTACAGTGCGAGAAGTAATGCGTGAATGACTTCTCGCACAGTTTTACATTTACGCACTGGTGAAGTGTGCGTAAATCTAACGTCTCGCTCTAATGCATTTTCATTCACGCACAGTTCCAAAATATGATGTCACGTCATCCCTCTGAATTTGACCTTTCTTGAAAACTTCGTTGTCAAGATGATCTTGCTCGGACAGTGGTACATTTAATCACAACTTCGCGCACAGTTGCGAAAAATAGTATACGCAACACGTGCGAGAAGTTTCCGCACACGTTACCAACTCGCGCGAGATGTAACATTCACGCACACTTCGAAACTTCTCGCACACCCAGAAGTACACATTTACGCACGCTCGCTGCGCAAGGATTGCAATTGTCTTTTGTGACAACAAAACAATTATTGTCCGATTTGGCTCTAATCATGATCAATTCATGCTTCGCGTGGATGATTATTTTCCTGTAATCTTCGCAAAACCCCAAGAGTCTGTGCAAAGGTAGGCAAAAATTGAACTTGTGACCCGGATCTATGGTAAAATTATTCGAATCCCACCTTTCACTCGACGCAGAAGCTTCTTCTTGAAGTGATGGTGACAAGTAATACTTGAGAGTTGACGTTATACCAACATTTTTTATTCCATCAATTCCTACGCCATCGAGTATAGCGGATTTCGTCGAATAAATACGGGACAAAATTATTGACAGCCACAATGTGGTCTTCATTTTCGAAATCTATTGTGCCTTCGATGTAAAGATAGCTTTGACTTGGCAATAAGTATAAATCGTTTGAATTCATAACGATCCTGATTTCGTCATTCAAATTTAGATTCATTAAATTGTAAGGTGAATAGAATCTTACGTCTCTCTTTGTGATGCTCTCATCCATTTGAGGTCGAGTGAGAATATCAAGTGGATTCCCCACGATTGCCATTGCTGCCATATTTGCGAACTCTGAAACCAAGCGATCGCAGAAAAGATACGTTGCGTTGACTAAGAACGTCACTTTTTCTTAGGCACGAGATGGGTTTGGCTCTTGGTAGAACTCGTTTGCGAATGAGAGCTTGAGGTTAGTAAGCTGTATTATATATGATCATTCCTTCCTCTTTTTCCTCAAATGAACGTTTAGTGTAATTTCTTCCCCGCGAAAATTCGCAATGCCCCCTTTCAGATCACAGATTGATATAACGATATTCTGTATTGTGCTAGTTCGAATCGGAAGGTATATCACGGAAGAGGGGACTATAGTCATTTCATAGCCCACGGGTACCGACGGTGAAAACGTGAAAAGAGTGTGGCTCTCCTTCCCGTTCAAGTTTGAACCTGTGACTATATCACAGTCAACTCGAATAACATTAGTTTTGATGATATTTACTGGATAAGTGAACTTATGCCACTGCATCGATTTTAAAATCACATCAGATTCAGATTTCTTACAAAATCCGAGTAAGGCTCCTATGTTATTTGGCTTGGAGAAATCAATGTCAAAATGACTGAACAATTTGGTTTTCAATGTATTTCCATTCCCCCTGATTGCTATCGGGTATTTTTCTTCTCTGTCTGCGAGTTTCTCGTTCGCGCTAACTACCACAACACCGGCCCGTAGAGAGATAGCTGAACGCAAGTACTCTTCAAGATCGGTCAGTTCATACGAACCAACTGGAATCTCCAACACTTGTCCGTTTCCGTAATAAAATTTGTTGTTAGTCGCGTCAATGTTTGGAATAGTGTTGAATGTGCTGAAATCGATTAGACCCAATTCGTAGCTTTGTCCGTTTTCTATAGCTGGATAGAGAGTGTGCTCGAGAATCGACGAATGACCCGATAACATGAAAGTGTAAGACATGACTGATTCCTGTGGAGCGCTGCTGTTATACTTATACATTCTCGCGGATTTTGACTCGGATGTTCAGAGGCAGTTCAATTATACATTCGAGCCCCTCTCTGAACATGTTCATGATTAACATTGGACACTCAAATATATTTATACATTTCCTTTGAGGAATTTTAGACATAATTGCCCACAGTTACTCTGTCGATAGGTTTGTTCTTGACTTCGATTGTGAACTATCCGGGTATTGGGATCGCTCTTCTTGAAATATTGAATCAATTCGCGACACGGTTTCAAATTTCTAAACGAGTCATAGTAGGAAAATTGGTTGCCTCGTTTTTTCACTGCCACCCAATGAGTACCCCTACCATTCCCGCATAGATTAACGATAAAATTCTCGTTGAATCTTGCAGGTGGTTTGGGCAAACTTGTGCGCGTAAAAACTCCTCTGAAATGTGGAATATTTTTTGCTGCCGCCATAATTTCATGGCCACTCATTCCCATCACTTTCGCCCTCTTTTTTTCCCCCCGCTGATCGACGTTTTTTTTTTTCAATCCCCCCCCCCTCCTGTGCGGATTCAAATATAGCCCTTTGCCTTCGAGAGCTTTGTTATGCCTAATCATTTCGGCTAGTTGTTTGCGATTTGTGTGAACAGTGCTCACTGATTTTGCAATATTGGCAGCCCCACCACCTAATGAACCCAATGCTCCAATTGCAGCGAGTGCAGGTACAAGAAAGCCTCCACGTCTAGCAAGCAACAGTTCGCGCAGGGGTTGCTTGCGCGGGGTCTTACTCTTTCTTCCTCTCTTGACCTCTTTCCTCTTACCAATCCCCATGCCAAATTTTCTCTTAGCTCTCATCGCACTAGCTACACCAGAAGCTGCAAATTTTTCGAAAAAAGGGGTGCTTCTGTTTGCGGCACGTTTTTTGGCAGCGATTTGGAGTTCTAAATCAGCTTCGTGACGTTTTGCAAGATCTTTTTCACGATGATAGGCTATGTCGTGGATCTTGCGAGCGTCGTCTAGGGGATTTATACCCTTGTCACCACGATTTAACCTAGTCTGGAGCTTGGTCCCAGGTCCGCAGTAATTATAAGACGGCAAATGAAGCTCGAACGGTAGATTATTAATGATTCTACTGATGAACCCTCTGCCTCGAATTGATGACATTGACACTATACATGTCACCGGTTGGGAACACAACGAAAAACTGGAGAGCAAGCGCGTTGAAATAAAGTATTTATAGACCCTGACGAGTTCAAACATGCATAGTCGGGGTCGAAATCTCTTGCGACCATGAAATTTGTCAAGCAGAGTGACGCTCACTCCATTCCAAATGATTTAATTTTGGCAGAGGGAGAATCTGAGAAGAGCAAACGTCATGGAAAGCTTTTACCTAGTGCGATTCGTTGTTTAATTATCGGTTCATCTGGGAGTAGTAAGACTAATCTACTCCTGAATCTCATCATCAACCCAAATGGACTCACATTTGATAACGTGTACATATATTCCAAGTCACTCCATCAGCCAAAATATCGATACTTGGGAAAAGTGATAAACAATTTAGTTGATGATGGGATAAATTACTTTACGTTTACGAATAATACAGAGATAATCCAGCCTAACGAGGCCCAACCAGATTCCATTTTCATTTTCGATGACGTCTCGTGTCAGAACCATCGCATTGTGGCATCGTTTTCCTCTATGGGTAGACATGCAAAAGTGGATTCTTTCTACTTGTCTCAGTCTTATGCATGCATACCAAAACTTCTGATACGAGACAACGCCAACTTGCTGATGATTTTCAATCAAGATGAGGGGAATCTAAAACATATATATCGGAACCATGTGAACTCAGATATGAATTTTAATGAGTTCAGAAAAATATGCTCAGCATGTTGGAATGACAAGAATGGATTCCTCACAATTGTCAAAGATGATCCACTGGATAAAGGGCGATATCGTCGAGGTATTAATGAGTTCATCATCATTTGAGATAGTCAGTTGCGCATGAAACGTCATTATGGTCAGAGTGAAAAGCATCCCCGTCAAGCGCGTGATACGGAAGCAAGACAAAAGAAGAAAGAAGAAAAAGAAGAATGTGTGCAAAAAAGGACTTTGCTCAGAGAATGATATTGCGAAACGAGAAATTGCTAAAACGAGCGAAATTATTCGGAAAAAACATCGAGCTTTCAAGACTGGAAAGATCAAACATCGTAGTGAGAATGTCGAAAATTTGGCACCTCTTGTTGAACCGTTGGAGAGACTTGTCGTCGATACTCGAGCGCTGAGTCAGCTTGGCGACGACGTAAAATTGAAGAGAGAGGAATCTCAAAAAAAAGGGTCGTTCAATGCTGACAGTTCTCATGACGATATCTACGATAACAATGATGATGACTACGAAAAAGTGACGGAATCTTCGCGAAACCAAATTAAAGTTCGCGAATCACTCCCTCTAAGTGCGAGTGTCGGACATTCCTTATTAGCTCAAAGAGATTTGAATAAGTCATCAAGATTTGGCGGGGCACGCAATCATGACAACAACAGAAATTCTTGCGAATCGATTCAACATTCTCCGCCATTGGGTCAAAGTTCTTCGTTAAGCATACCTTCAACTTCTCAAGACTTGCAAGACTCTAGCGTTCTGGAAAAATCGATGCAAGAAGTTGTTGACAACCCGCATGAGTGGAACCAATATCTCAATTACTCTCATCAAAACTTGGGAGCTTTGTCACATAATTATATGACCGAATTCTTCACAAAAAGTACGCAGATAGATGGGGTGTACCGTCCTTTCTATGATAGGGATACCTTAAAGCTTGGTTGCATGAAGCTCGATTTTGGGAAGGGTAATGATGAGATCTTGCTCAATGATAACATTGCTATCCAAGGAACTCGCGGGCTATTCGAATTAATATTCAAATCACAGCCCAGAAACTACACCTCGCACGATCTCATGCAATATAAGAGGATTTTGGAGGCAACGTCAGCGCATCGAATCGGGAATGATCCAGGCAGAAGGGTTAAGAGTAACAGAGGTTCAAAGTACAAAGATATTATCCAACCGTTGCTGAAAACATCTGATGCAGCAAACCAATCGGGGGAAGGATTGAGAGTTTTGGTGGGAAAAGTTCGGGGGAACGATTCAATGACACTGCACGATGATACCACTTCTCCGGCTGATTATATGTACTGGAATGACGTTAATGAGCTTGTCCAGAGATTAGAATTGCTGATTAGATCTACAGCAGCAGGCGATACAAGTTTAGAGAACGAAATATTGAATATAATCGAGGAGTTGAAAGAGGGGGGGGGGGGTACATAGTATGAATTTGTTGGATTTCTTCGAACCTTGGTATTATTCATTTGAGATTGTGAGAAGGTGGACCTATCCATAAAACCAAGTGAAGATGATTGCGAGTGCGATAAAAAAACAATTTGTTCAATCTGGATCATCATCGAAACATGGTTACAAGATGGAGGATGAGGGGAAAATACTTGATGCAATGATTGGTAAGTCATCGATCTAGACGTGCTACGGTATCGGATGGTGAATATATGTCTAACCAAATTATTTTTCCTCTTTTTCCTTAACGGATTTCAAAGATAAGAAAGCGTATTACGCCAGAGCAATGGATGAGCACGAAAAATTCAAAACTGAATTTGAATCGTTCACCAATGGCATTGTATCAAAACTGCAAAACATCGAGAAGCAGAACCAGGATCGCGAGAAGAGAATGGATAGCTTCTATTTGAAATTCAAGAAAAATGAAGGCTTGTTACAAGATGCAAAGGATAAACTGATGCAAGCTGAAGTCGATAATTTATTCTACAAGAATCAAGTGAACGATTCTGTGAAACTGTTCACTGATCATGCTAAAATTTCTGGGGAGAAATTTTCAAAGATTGATGACAGAATTGAAGGATTGGAGGAGAAGATGGTGTACTTCATGGAACAGTATGAAAAAATTTCCAGGATTCGTGCAACAACTGTTTCAGATTTCAAAGATCTCAAGGATTTTATACAGGATGAGTTGAATGGAATTCATCGTATCGTTGCAGGTCACCTCACTGCAGGAATAATTGGGCTGAAACAAAAGACCAATGGTTTGGTCGAGAGATTGAATCGTGATATTGCCCATATGGATTTCAAATACAACGACACTCGAGCTTACATGAACGAATTGATTAATAGACAGGCCAAGATAATTAGCAACATCACCGAGACCAAAAACGAGTTAGAAGTGAAGGACAGTACGATGAATGGTATCCTGGATACGTTCAAGGATCAATTGAAATCATTTGGAAAGACCATTGGATCGCTTCAAGATGAAATCAAGAAGGAGCCTCAAAATAATCAGAGCCTCGAAAGAAAAATTGATGATAACAGGAGAATAATCCGCGATGCTCATGAGAAATTTTTAAAATTGGATGCAAATATCCAAAAACATTTGAAAAACTGAAATAATATCTTTTTGTGTAACTATAATCATATGATCAATAAGACTTGGTACTACTACTAAGAAAAAAAAATGTTTCAAGTCATTATTTCCCTTGAAAGAGTGGTGCTCGACGCTTTTAATTGGTGGGTGGGTTTCTCATCAATGAATCAATGCATAACTATTCAACTCTCATTTATTTTCATGACAATTCTAAACGAAAGTCTCCACGAGCAAAAGTATTGATGTGATCATTGTATGTCACGCGTTTATCGTCAAATGGGTTTATAGCCAATCTCCTCGCACTAGTAGTGAACAAATGGTGATTTTTCGACACTATATTTTTTTGGTCGCAGTACAAGTGTTCTCTCTCAAATAGGCAATGTTTGTAGTCTTGAAAGCTGATTTTGTTCCTCAGCACGCTTCTGTTTATTCCTTTTCCCACATTTTTCTCTTCTCCATCGTCCATCAGAATACTGTACGATTTCGATCGGATAAAAACAGCTTCTCGAATAATTCTGGGTCCATACTCGACTTTCATCAATCCTAGAACTCGTTTATTCTGCGGAATGATCCCAAACTCGTTGTCAATTGGGAAATTACTTGTATCAAACCTTTCGCTATTATTTTTTACAATTTCAGCGTGAAAATCGCAAGAATCTAGCTTCAGGATCAGAGAGTCGGTGTCAGTATAGCAGAGCGTGAAATTTTTCGGGATAATCTTTGAATTTTTCTCTCATGAATCCGTAATAAAACTCATACATCAAATATTTTGAAAGATCGAGAATGGTTTGGCCAGCATATAATGGCTTAGTCATGTGTATGCTAGTTTGAGATAGCTCTATAGAAACCAATTTTTTATCAAAGATCGTCATTCTCTTGAATTGTGGAAGCGAGACATAAGACTCAACCCCATATCTACCTTTCCAACGTCTAACTAATTTCAAATTCATTCTATTGCGAATATTCTCCATGCACTTACCGAATACTGCATTATTCATTAGTTTAAACATATTAGCAGAGAAGGGGTCGGTGCTTTGCTGCCTTAGACGAGTGTTTAAATAGATGTAACTAGCCAACCAATCTTTCTGATCAAATTTCAGTATACGCTTGATTTTCGCGCGCAATCCTGCCTTGATTGCTTGCTTCAGAACGCGATAATGTAAGATGTAGTCTTGTTTATCATAAAGAGTAGCCATGAGCTTCTCATTGACGTTTACACTATTCGCAGGCACAAGTTTCTCGCAACAGTAAGGGAAACTGGCGTGTAATCCGTGGAGCTCCTTAGGATAGACAAGATCCACCTCCAAAATATATCCTACATCCGACTCATCATCGATGGATAACACATCGAATTCCGACACATCCTCGACCCATTAAAAACTCTGATATGGTAATTTGCAACACATACTCCTTCCGTAAAGGTTATTGACGTCAAGGTACGCGATTGTTGAGGTTGGCTGAGACGGATCGTGATCCTTCATATATTTATTATTAGCCTTAGCGTAATGCAAAGAAGCTTGACTAATCCCCACTCTAATACCTGCCTCGAAGAAAAGTATCATATCTATATTGGTTAGTAGTTCTAATGTTACACCCGTTTTCGAAAGCATGACATCCATTGCGTAGCTTGGAAGTGTGCAATCATGAGCGGGGTCCAAAGAATAGTTTTCTCGGCAGTTTTGTCGAAAGTTTTCGAAAATATCGCTCAAGAGGCACACATCTATCTTCAAATACAAATCAGAATACTCCCCCAAATTTTGACAGTCAAATGTATTCCACACTTGACAAGCATGCGCGTAATCGGTCTTGGATATATCTGTATCCGTCAAAATATTGAAGAATTTGTCTCGTTCGGGCATATTTCTCTCCTTCAATCGCAAGAGGTTATTGACATTATCGTAGGGGAAAAACGATTGTTTCTCAACAAGTTTGAACACTTCCTGATCCGTCATATTTTTCTTCATAGAAATTGCATCAATCTGATCGCGAAAATTACTGTACAGAATTTTTTTGCGATGAGTCGGTAAGTAGCTCCCCAATGTCTCAAGCTTTTCGTTCAGGAATTTTATCGAATCTATGAAAGACAGACGTATCCGAGTTCCAGGTATCATTTTGAAAGAGCAGATGTAATTTTCTGTATTGCGAGGTATGACTTTGACCTCACCTGGGATGCTATTAGCAATACTTCTGATCAGTAGGTGCAGATCGTAATGGGCGCCATTTTGTATGATTATTAGAATGTTATACACATTTCTGTAATTTAAATTGCAAAGCGAGTGGGCCGCTGACCGGAATTTACCTGGAATAATAATCATTTGTCTATTTAATGATGTCACTCGGATATTGATCCGAAAAATCCTCCCTTACCTGAAAAATGATCATGATCTCGAACGAGTCGATTATCACCATCTTTTTCTCTATCGAAAGGCTGACGACAGATGTGACAGTGAGTACTATTTTGAAATGCTTTCTCATCTTCCTCGGACATGACCAGTGGAATGGGGTTTTTGAGTTCCTGAGCATCGGTTGCGATTAGTAGTGGTAGAATAAGAAGAATGTGTGGAGAGAGCGAAAAAATAATCTGATACATACTTGCTCGACTTGATGGGCGATTGTCTGTAGTTGCTGAGCGAACCAGTCGACACATCTTTTTCCTCTTTCAAAATCGTATTTACATCTGTTTTCATAGTACGCGTGATGCAGATAATAGCCCACACTGTAGGCTACATACTTCTGGCACGCATTCTGTACTAGCTTCAATCGATATAGCTTTTTCAGATTGATATCGTCAGATTTCATGGAATATTCTTCGTTTGTTTCTTGTAGCAAACTTCCTATGTCTGCATAAACCAGTCTGTTCCTTGTAGAAAATTGAGAACTCCAAGTATTTTTCATCGTCTGAAGGTGTCATGATTGCACATCTGTTCTTCGCTAAACATCTTTCACGATGAATCTTTAATTTTGAATCTGAATAGAAACAGTGTAAACATCTATTGCAAACGTGAATTCCATGGCCATGATGGCTCACTTGTTTGGAAATCAATCGCGACAGGCTCTTGATCAAACAATAATGATATTGATCACCATTTTGAATCAAGAGAAGATTGACATGGATCAATCGCTCTTCACTGGTCAGATATAGCGGATAAAACTTGTACTTCTTCATCTCAACACCGTACACATTTACGGAAATTTTAGGGTTCCGATTTTCAAACTTGGGTATTGCCTTGATTATCACAGGGAACTCTATAGCCCTTCAACTTTGAATAATCTTTATAGTGAGGGTAACTGGACGTTGAATTTTGGCGCGAAGAGCAAGTTTTCCGAGAAAATATGGCCGCCATTATTGACCAAGCAAAACATGAATAATCATCAGTTTTTATATTCACCACAGCATGCTTATCACTGATCCATTTGGGCAGCTCAGTGTTACCAGATCCACTCAACAAGTTCGCCTTGACGACGCTAATTTTCAGAGACAATATCTCTTCCAGTGCCCATCCGCTTCCAGAGTCTTCAAAATCTGATAATTCACGATCCAAACATTGTAGAGATTCGTCGTACCACTTATTCAGTTTTGCTGGGTACAATAAATTCTCATAAAGAGTTTGAAAATGTTTTTAGCTGAGTTTTCGTCTTTGATCTTGAAATATGCATTGAATGTCAAATTAACTTTGATTGATTTGAAATTCTTGAGGATTGGGCGCAGATATTTCAGTACCAATGGTCTAGAATCATTGAGAAAGAGCATGCAGTCTCGATATGAAATATTTCCAACGATCCCGGTTCTGATCCGATTCTTGAGGGCTGACTCCCCCTCGAAGAAGATAAGATCTCCCAACTCTGATCTTGTGCGCGAGTGGAGTATATTCTCCAACTTTATTTCTTTGGATTTCAAATCGTTGTGCAGTTTTTCCAGCCGAGCTTTATGTCCCGCCGCCCATTCTAAAGTGATTTTTGGGTATTTCAAAATATCCGAGATACGTTTAATCAGACAAGAAAACTTTTTTCTCAGCTTTGTAATACGTTCAGGATCATTCTGACCAAGATCTTCCTTGCTTACTTCATTATACTCTGAGATGAGTTTATCACAATGCTCGGAAACTAATGTGAGAATAGTCGGTATCTTTGGAGTCGATCTCGCCATTTTCACAACTGCGAATTCGAGAGCAAAGACTGTCCTATTATACACACTCGACCCCTCAAATCTTTTACATCTCTCTCTCTCTCCAGTTTTACCTTCTTCTTCTTCTTCTTTTGTCTCGAGGCCAATGATATGGAAAATGATTCAAGGTCGATAAAGAGACGAGTCACTTGGATTCATATCATTTCTTCCTCATCTCATTTTGTTTCCCGACAACCGTTGCAAAATCACCAAAAAACTAGCCATCCGTAGAGGTAAATGCGTAACAACATGAATCAATCAAAACATAATGTCGATGAATTATTTTTTATTATCTTCCTTCGCAATCAATCTCAACTTTTTCAACACTTCCATAGTCATCGTAGAATGAACACTTGTGAAATATTTTATACAATACTTTGTCCGTTCCTTTCTCGACAATCCAAGATTTGCGAACGTCTGGAGGATCGTTGGAGCGTATGTAATAGTCAACATTTTCGAGCTCTTTGAGCTGCGGGTCTAGTGCAATCAGATCGTTCTTAGATTCAAATACTCTCTTTACTCCGCAGTATTCCTGGTGCGTGACCGCCTGGGCATCGAAAGGATGATCCATCCTCGCTCCTTCTTCTCCACACTCGATCGAATAATCTTCTCCTATCCACTCGGTACACCTTCGACAAGATTTGATGCACAACTGTTCTATCTCACAAGCGCGCACGTAACTAAACTCGCGAGACAGAATAAAAAGTGGTTTGTTACTAGCAGAGAGGGGATATCTGACTAGCATACCGACTCATTTGCAACTCGCAAACAGTCTTTGCTAGAAAGTGCTCGCTTGCACACGCTTTTGAGAACTGTCCAGTGCTTGTGATGGAGAATGAATCCCTTATTTGCATACATTTTCTCGATAGTAGTGGCAAGACAGAGAGGACTGAACAATTACAGTCGTACAAATGGCGGAGGGTATCTAAAGATTTCCAAGTGCTACCAGGAGAGTCAAAAATCAGTATAAACTTGCACAATGATCATGAAGTGTGTGAAAAATGTGTAGACAGTGCTCGCTTTGAATTCAACATGGTGCATCTTGATTTATGGATCTATGATCTATATTTTCATAGTTTCAAGACTGGCAACTATTACGATTTCTACTCAGGCTCAATAATTCAGAATGTTGGGGCACTTTGTGCAAGGAAGATTGAGCCTGAATATTCTTTACTGCGTAAATTATTCGGTAAAGTGAACGAAATTGTGTGTGGGGGAGAGATGAACAAATTAGCGCTCATTCGCTGCATCGAATCATCTAATATTGATATTGTTGAAGAGGATGATTGGCCGACGAGCAATAGCGAGAATTTTCTACTGTGTAATGAAGAGGATGAATAAAGGCTATCGATGCAACCATTATTCTTATTTCATTCCACCTCCAGACATGGAATGAGAAAAACAGAGAGACAGAGAGAGAAAGAGTTTTTGCAGCAGACGGCTGCCAGCCTTGAATCGCATCATTGCGCTCGCATCCTCGGCCAGGGCAAGTCACCTGGAGCTCTATTCGATGATATATATATATATATAAGATCAAAACTGGTAGAGATTTAATGTGTGACATGTGTATTAGGTGTGTGTGTATATGACCATATACACAGAGCGCGCGCGAGAGAGAGAGAGAGATAGAGTTTTTGCAGCAGACGGCTGCCAGCCTTGAATTGCATCATTGCGCTCGCATCCTCGGCCAGGGCAAGTCACCTGGAGCTCTATTCGATGGGAAAAAGGGTCAAATCAAGGTCAAACAAAGAGCTATGCCGAGGCTTCCCACCCTGGGCATTCCTATCTGATACAGCAACTCCCTGGGGAAGGTCCCCGTCTTCGTGGGGTCAATCATTCAGATGGGGATGTCCAGGTGTGTGGCGTAGAATCGGCATAGCTCTATCTACTCCCTGGTGATAATGAAAAGGATGACTCCTATGAATTGTATTCAGACCCCGCCACTCGATCCGCTTTTATCCGGTTCTATACACGGTATCGGCATTCAAGCCGAATATATCCGGTTTGATGCCTACAAATTTTATTCAGACCCCGGTTTTCAATCCGATCCTATCTGGTTGTATATGTCGCAGGCTCTTGGTGAAATCAGCCTTTTCATGAAAATCCTAGGCTCTTCATGAAGAGCCGGCTGATCGTGTCAGCGTTTATCCCTTTCACTCTTTTACACCATCGGCCTAGCCTTTTCGTGAAGAGGCTGACTCGTCCAGCCTTTTCGTGAAAAAGCCAAGTCGGTCTAAGCTCTTGGTGTACAGCTGGGCGGAACCGCTATAATAGCAAAGTCGAGCAGAGTCAACGTCACGCCCAAAGCTGTCGTATCAACTTATCTTTTGGAATTATATTCAGTTGCGGATACGTCGATTGGTGATATGTTCACAATTATATTCGAATGAAGAAATTAATGGTATATTGAATTGAACATTGATTTTTCTATTAATATCCGTTACCTGTGATGGCTACTTTGATGTGAATTAATTAACTGTCAAATGGCAAATAATTAGTATCCTTTTCCACTTTTTATAATAGCACATTTCGATACAAGGGTGTAAAAACTTCTTTTTGACACGCTGTGCGAGAAAGTAACTTTTCCGCACTGATTTCCCACTTCTTCGCACAGCGTGTCAAAAAATAGTATTCGATACACGGGTGTCAAACTTACTTTTCGCATCCTCGTGATAATTCCGACCCTCGCCTACGGCTCGGTCCGGAAACCCATCACTCGGACGCGAAATAGTACATTTCGATACAAGGGCGTAAAACATAGGTTTTGCAGCCGTGTATCTAACTATACTTTTCGATAAACTGTGAGTAGTAGTCGACAAACTGTGCGCAAAGTTCACTTTTACGCACAGTGTATCGAAAAAAAAGTTTTCCACCCTTGTATCGAAATGTACTATTTTGACACACTGTGCGAAATAGTAACATTTCCGCACTGATTCTCCACTTTTTCTCACAGTTTGTCAAAAAATAGTATCCAATACACGGGTGTAAAACTTTTTTTTCGCGTCCCAGTGATGGGTTTCCGGCCCGAGCCGTAGGCGAGAATGTACTAATTTCATTACTCTAACCTAAGAATGCCGCGTTTAAATAGGATTTTAGGGTTCTCGTAAAGAAAAATTTTATCCGCACCTCGCTTGCAAGACGATTTTGGGCACTGGAGGACATGTCTGTCTCGCTTCGCTCGACAGATGAACTGTCCTAGGGCCCAAAATGGGCTACCGCGTTCAGTATGAAAATATACTATTTCGCGTCAGAGTGATGAGTTTCCGGCCCGAGCCGTAGGCGAGGATTGGAATCATCACGAGGATGTGGAAAGAAAGTTTTACATCCGTGTATCAAATACTGTTTTCTGACAAACTGTGAGAGAAAGTGGAAAATCAGTGCGGAAAAGTTACTTCCTCGCACAGTGTGCCAAAAAGCACAGTTCGATACATGGGTGTGAAACCCATTTTTCACACCCTCGCGTTGATTCCGACCCTCACCTACGGCTCACTCGGACACGAAAAAAAGTTTTTACATCCTTGTATCGGAGTGTACTATTATGTAGAGTGAAAATAGTACATTACGCGTCAAGTGCTGGAAACATTCTTTCCTTCGGGAAACCGAGCTGGACGTAGGCGATGGCACCGTCCAGCTTGGTTTCCCCGGAGGAAAAATGTTTCCGCACGAGACGCGTATGCAGTTTTCTACGTATGGACGTATGAAGAATATTATTCATTTGACAGTTAAATAATTCACATCAAAGTATCCATCACAGGTAGCGGATATTCATATAAAAATCAATGTTTATATACCATTCAATATACCATTAATTTCTTCATTTGAATATAATTGTGAACATATCACCAATCGACGTATCCGCAACTGAATATAAATCCAAAAGATAAGTTGATACGACAGCTTTGGGCGTGACGTTGACTTTGCTCGACGGCTATTATAGCGGTTCCGCCCAGCTGTACACCAAGAGCCTAGACCGACTTGGCCTTCTCACGAAAAGGCTGGATGAGTCAGCATCTTCACGAAAAGGCTAGGCCGATGGTGTAAAAAAGTGAAAGGGATGAGCGCTGACACGATCAGCCGGCTCTTCACGAACAGCCTAGGATTTTCATGAAAAGGCTGATTTCACCAAGAGCCTGCGACATATATACGTTACAGGTATTCCATCCGATCCTATCGGGATCAATGCCTATAAATTTTATTCAGACCCCGCCATTCAATCCGCTCCTATCCGGTTACATACCCGGTACCGGTATTCAATCCGAATCTATCCGGTTTGATGCCTATGAATTGTATTCAGACCCCGGCTTCCAATTTGATCCTATCCGGTCATATATACGGCACGGGTATTCGATCCAATCCTATCCGGACCAATGCCTATGAATCAGGTTCAGTCCTTGGCGTTCAATCGAATCCTACCCGATTCTGTACACAGTAACGGTATCCATTTCTTTCCTATCCGGTTCTATACACAGGATCGGTATGAACGACTCTGGATTATTCCGGTTCAATACCAAGAAACTGTATTTGGCAGTCCACCATCCAATCCGATCCAATCCAGTCCTGTACACGACTCCGGTATTGAATCCGAATCTATCCGGTTCGATGCCTGTGAATTGTGTTCAAACCCAGGCATTCCATCTCATCCTATCCGGATTAATGTCTATGAAACGTATTCAGATCTCGCTATTCAATCCTGTCCTATCCGGTTCTATACGCAGGACCGGTATGAACCTCTCTGAAACATCCCGATTCAATACCATGAAACTGTATTCAGCAGCATGCCATTCAATTCGATCATATCCGGATCAATGTCTATGAAACGTATTCGGACCTCGCTATTCAATCCGGTCCTATCCGGTTTTATACATAGTAACGGTATCAAATCCGAATATATCCGGCTCAATGGCTATGATCAAATTGGGGACGAGGCCGGATTGAAGTGGTATCAATCCGGATGGGAATACTCTCATCCAATACACAGAAGTTGGGTTGAAGCGGATAGGCACATTGAGGTTGTCCCTCAATTTGGCTTTGGATGTGGATTGGATTGGATTCATTCGAGCACAAGGCCGGATTGGAATGGGATCGATTTGGATAGAAATACTTCACACCAATTCACCAAAATTGGATTGAAGCGGATAGGAGGTCTGTTTCTCTACGTGTATTCTGTATTAGTGCGGATTAGATGAGTTCGACTTGGGAATGAGGTTGGATTGGAGTAGTATTATTCCGGATTGGAATATTACCACCCAATCCACAGAAGTTGGATTGAAGCGGATAGGCACATTGCGGTTCTCTCTCAATTTGGCTTTGGATGTGGATTCGATTGGATTCAATCGAGCCCAAGACCGGATGAGAATGGGATTGATTCGGATTGGAATACTCCCTTCCAATACGCAAAAGCTGGATAGGAGCAAATAGGCACATTGTTGCTCTACCTCCATTCGGCATTGAATGCGGATTGGATTGCATTGAATTGGGGACTAGGCCGAATCGGAGTGGTATTGATCCGGATTAGAGTACTCTCATCCAATACACAGGAGTTGGATTGAAACGGGAAGGCATATTGTGGTAACACCTCAATTTGGATCTGGAGGCGGATTGGATTGGATTCAATCGAGCCCAAGGCTGGACTGAAGCGCATCGATCCGGATTAGGATACTTTCATCAAATACACCGAAGTTGGATTGGAGCGGATAGAGACACTAGTGCTCTAATCCCTTCACTCGGCATGAGATGCGGATTGGATCGTATTGAATTGGGAACGAGGCCGGATTGAAGTAGTATTGGTCTGGATCGGCATATTCTCATCTAATACACAGAAGTTGGATTGAAACGGATAGGTGCCTTGCTCTTCTCCCTCTATTTGGCTTCGGATGTGGATTAGATTGGATTGGATTCAATCGTGCACGAGGCCGGACTGGAGTGGGATTGATCCGGATTGGAATACTGCCATCCAATACCCCTAAGTTGGATTGATGCGGATATGGACATTGCTGTTCTACCTCTATCCAGCATGATGAGCGGATTGGATCGCATTGGATTAAGGACAATGCCGGATTGGAATCGTATTAATCCGCATCGGAGTATTATCATCCAATACACAGAAATTGGATTGAAGCGGATAGGCACATTGCGGTTCAACCTCAATCCAGCTCTGGATGCGGATTGGATTGGATTCAATCGGGGGCAAGGCCGGATTGAAGTGGTATTGGTCTGGATTGGCATACTCTCGTCCAATACACAGAATTTGGATTGAAACGGATAGGCGCATCGCTCCTTCCCCCAATTCGGCTTTGGATATGGATTTGATTGGATCGTATTGAATTAAAGACAAGGCCGGATTGAAGTGAGATTGATCCGGATTCGAATATTCTCATCCAATACCCAAAAGTTGGATTGAAGCGGATAGAAAGACTGCTACTCTGCCTCCGTTCGACCTTGCATGCGGATTGGACTGGATTCAGTCGAGGACAAGCTCGGATTGGAGTGGTATTGATCCGGGTTGGGTTACTCCCATCCGATACCCAAATCATGGATTGAAGCGGATAGGGAGACTGCTTCTTCAACCCCATCCGGCATAGGATGCGGACCGGACAGGATTCAGTCGAGGACAAGCCCGGATTGGGGGAGGGGGGCATTGATCCGGATTTGAAAACGTCTATCCAATACCCGAAACTTGGATTGAAGCAGATAGAACGACAGCTTCTTTGCCCCCATCCGGCATTGGCTGCGGATTGGACTGGATTCAGTTGGGGCCAAGCCCGGATTGGGGTGGTATTGATCCGGATTGGGAAAGGTCTATCCGATACCCAAAAGTTGGGTTGAAGCGGACAGAAATACTGCTCCCCCGCCTCTGTTCGGCATTGGATGCGGATTGGACAGGATTTAGTCGAGGACAAGCCTGGTTTGAAGTGGTATTGATCCGGATTGAGAAACTTCTATCCAATGCCCGAAAATGGGATTGAAGCGGATAGGAAGACTCCTTCTCTGACCTTATCCGGCATTGGATACGGATCGGGCTGGATTCAATAGAAGACAAGCCCGGATTGGAGTAGTATTGATCCGGATTGGAATACTATCATCCAATACACCAAAGTCGGATTGAAGCGGATAGGCATATGGCGGTTCTACCCCAATTTGGCTTTGGCTGCGGATTGGATCGGATTCAATCGAGCTCGTAGCCGGATTGAGATGGGATTCATTCGGATTGAAATACTCCTATCCAATACACCAAAGTTGTATTGAAATGGTATTGACCTGGATTGAAGCGTTGTAAGTTGAAGCATTCTTTTTGGATTCACAGGGATCGGAGTCTCTCCCTAATTGTGTACTGGAACGGATTCGACTTAATCATCCGTTTCTCCATTGATTTGTATTCGGCTCTGACCTCGTGAATACTGTATTGAACCGGATTACATTGAGTCGAGATTTTGTTCATAGATTCGGATCCGTCTGTGATCTGCTCATAAGTCGTATAGATGCGGATTCAAACGGATTATTCAATGCTCCAATCTCGCATCCAGCCGGACTAGGTCCCTCGGTGGATTCAAATCGATTGAATCTCAATGCCACTTTTTTCGCGTGCGGATAGACTTGGTAGATCCGGATTGGTTCGGACTCATCCGGATAGTTTATTTATACGTTTCTATCCATCGCTTGCAGCAGGGTAACCTTCCTAGCTTCTTACCAAATAACCAGAAAACTATCCTCTACTCGCAGTTCAGAGAACAAATTCAATCGATTGCACAGCAAACAGGGCTGGATCAAGCAGAGATTTTCAATTTGTTGACTCGTAAAAGCAGTTTTCCATATGACTATGTTGATAGTATGGAAAAACTTGGTGAAACACAGATACCATCTAGAGATAAATTTTATAATATATTAACAGAGACTTCCATCTCTGACTCTGATTACAATCATGTTAAACAAGTGTGAAACATGTTTGAGATCAAAAACTTGGGCGAGTATGCTCTGCTTTACATGAAATGCGATATTCTACTGTTTGCTGATATTTTTCAGAACTTTCGTTCAAGTTCTATGAAGAGTTATAGACTAGACTCTGCTCATTTCTTTACACTCCCAGGCTTCACCTGAGAGTGTATGTTATTACACACTTAAATTGAATTAGAAATCATAAAATGTCCGACAATGTTGTTATTCTTAGAAGAAGGTGTAAGAAAGGGTATATGTTGTGCTGTTAGACACTATGCAGGATCAAATATTCAATACATGTCTGATTTTGATAGCTCCAAGGAGCAAGAATTCATTGGTTATCCTGATGTTAACAATTCATATGGCTTTGCAATGCAACAGTCGCTACCAGTGCAGAATTTTGAATGGGTTCAAAACCTAAATTTTGATGTAGAGAAAATTCCTAATGATTCAAACGTTGGCTACATCCTCATAGTTGATTTAGGATATCCAGCGAGTATTCATGAATGTCGTTCTGATTTACCATTTGCACCTGAGAAGATGATATGTGTTTTGTGAGGGTTTGCATAAAAAAGTAGTATATTACGCAACTAAGGAGTAAAGTGGGCCTTGCACTCCCGGGTGTGTATTATCGCTCGAGGCAAAGCCGAGAGCGATAAACACACGGGAATTTGAGGCCCACATCCACTCCCAAGTAGCGTATGCTATTTTTTAGCCTAGTGGGACTAAAGTACGCCCCCCCCCACCACCCACTTGCTCCTGGCGTTGAGCTGCCTCAACGGCCAGGCTATGTACACGGAACTCAGGATGTTTACTGATTCGGGGAAGGAGGACGGGGGTGCAGGGGACATAGCCCCCGCTGGGGGGCTTGGGGGGGGGCAGAGCCCCCCCGACTGAGAAAGAAATCTGAAAATGGCCTGAAAATTTGTCCTCCTTTCACGTTCATATTGATTTTGCTCAGTTTTGAACTCAATTGATTCTATATTACGTCTCTATCTAACCTCATACAATCAAATTTTCGAATAATATTCAGAGAGGTTTTTCATTAATCCAAAAAATACTCGCGGTAGCGGACAACAACATTCTACCGCATGCATCTGCTGATGCGAGTGCCGGTGTGCGCATGCTCATACCGCGAGCCGCGCGTTATCTCGCTATTCTCATCCCCACTCTCCATTCCTCTCTCTCCGTTACTTGTGCGTTGCCATGTGTGAGTTATGTAGACTTATACGTCCTTCCCAACAATCTCTCTCCGTAGCTCAGTCGAGAGGGTACTCGACTGTAACGCGGTAGGCTGGGGTTCGATTCCCACCGATGGCAAAATTTTCACTTTGACTCTTTTACCGCAACTACTTCGTTGCCGGGACTAAAGTGAAAGTAGCCGGGAGGAAAATACTCAGTTTAGTCCTCATAAAGTAGTGGTTAGAGTACGTACTTTAGTCCTACTAGGCTGAAAAAATTCATCTTCTGCTGTTGTGGAGAGTTAAATTCTCCATAACTCATTATCGAGGAAAGACTCAATTGATGTATGTTTCAATCGAATACAGAGCAGGAGGAGTCTGCAATCTGTCTCAGTCTTATTTACCGAAGGACTAACCTAACACCATACCGAATGGGAAGGAACGGGTGGACCAGTGGGACCGCCGCAAAGACTAGACACTTAGCGATAGGTGCGCGCGTGAGCTTGCTGCATTAGCAAGTGTCGTTATTTTAAAATCAAGCCCCAGTGGCTTGGTCTGATATGTCTTGTTGTGTTGTATTTGCGAGTGGCTGGGCACGCATGCGTCAATCTCGGCGCTCCGATGGAGCCCGCGTAAGTTAGCGCCACGCATATGAGTGGCCGGCCTTATCGCTGATTTCGCGCAAATGAGGCCCTAAAGAAGGGGCAGCTTGTCCGAGGGGATAAATAGCACGCCCCGCAGCAAGCGGGCGGCCTTTTTGATTACGATTTGACGGTGCGTGGATACGTTACTTGCTCTTACCAATCACCATACTCTCATAGAATTTGTAAAGATCATTTGAATTTTCAGTCTCATTATATTGCTCTCGAAATTCATTCTATTATCTTACGATTTTCTCTCACCCAGCCTGACCCTTGTTGAGTTCTTTACACAAATTACAGCTAATGAACCATACTACATGAGGAAGGAATAATCAAGCCTAACGGAATTGGCTTACCCATGCGTTTGATCGATCGAAGGTCAATTTTACGAAAAATCGCACGTCCAAAATACGCATGCAGGAATTCTCCACAATATTCACTACTTATCGAATTATATTGACATAACACTACTTTGTAATTGCTATGATACATATTTGAGTGGCTATTTCGATAGAAAGTTTGATCGCCAAGGGAGGGCCTGAAAATATGGAAAATAATGTGTGGAAAGAAAATTATTGGGTAAATCTCTCATGAGAAGACTTAGGTTCGTTTAACCATACTTTTATTCATAAAAATATAATGATTTGAACTTTATTGAAATTTGTGTTCCTAGATAATTCAAATACCACGATCTCGATCGTGTACATAGAATTTCCGTGATGAAGAATTAATATTCGCACATCATTTGAATTTTTCTCAATATCACTCATGTAATCGAAGATATGACTCGTATCTTCGATTTATACTGAATTGAAACTTGCCATCTGTCTGTAACAAAAAAAATGATTGTTTCGGCGCGTAGCGCACTAAAACGTATAACCCTACCGTCTCATCTTCTGGACGGATTTGCCACCACGATGGGCAAAAATGAGTTTAATTCGCGACGATTTTGGCTCACGAAAAGACTTTAAATATATCAATGTATAGGCCTAAGCTTGGTTTGGCATCGCGAACGCGGTGAAAAATTTGTAATTGAAAATTTAACAACCTAATCGATCCGTAAGCACTGAGATATTATCGGCTGGTCGTGAGTATAGAGCTGGCCGTCTCTATACCCCATCCTGGGTATAGAGACGGCCAGCTCGAATTCGCTAGTGTGTCCGGATATCATATAATTTGAGCCTTCGCGATCTAAGACTTGCCCGAGTTTTTCATTCCTGTCTGAGCAGGCTTATTCGAACCAGGGCCGCGGTTATCGCCTATTCCATTCTAGATACATCTCGAGGATGCTTTGTGGTGGAATTCTATAATCTCAAATAAATGTCGCATCCAGGCGACGACTTACTCTGTCTCGGGGAGATCTGCTCGTTCGTGGGTATGTAGAGTGTTTACTTCTGACCACTTCAGCTATCCAGGCGCAAGAGAGCGAGCATTGCTCGCGCAACGATTCATATACCCTCGGACGGCCAGAGCCCCACTTCGAGACACCTTCCGGCGGCTTGGTCCCTGCGTCGACGTAGACACGCGTAATTACCATTACATGCAAATATCTTACCAAATATCGGGATCGATTGGTTGAATTATAGTATGAGTGAATCGATGGAGAATTGATTGGAAAGAGCATAGATCTATATCAGTTTATATATATGTTATGACAAGCGACGCGATGAAATTGAACTGACATGCATATTAATATATATATATATATATATATATATATATATATATATATATGCACGGTGGTGAATACACAAAATTGCAAGCATATATGGGTTAGTATTAGTTTCAACGACACCAACGTTTATGGTTCTACTTACACGACTGGTCTGATGGTCAACTGCACAAGTGGCTGACTGGAAATTCTTATTTTCACAACTTTTGAAATTATCTGAAAATTGCAGAATTTGCGAGCCATGGATAAAAACATACATACACACAGATACGGTCAGAGGGTTCGAAAGATGGGGCTGTGGTGATTTTCCAACGCGTTATCAAGAAAACTGTTACCTACAGTAGAAAGACCTGGGAGGAATAAAGAGGACAGTACAACTTTCATGTGCCGAGAGCTTTATTGGAGAAGAAAGAAATTTCTTGAGAAAAAATTCCGGGGGAAAATCCACTACCATCAAATGAAAGCTTTGTCTTTTCAAAGAGCAATAGCCCCCCGATGCGTATTAATGAATTTAATATCATCGATTCATGTAAGAAGACGATTCAAGTTCGGGAAGTGTAACTCGATCCATATGTTGATGTACGAATCTTAAAGATTGTGTCTCTTGATGAAGTTCAGAACTATTGACTGCACTCACTGGCACAGGCGTAACAGTGCATACTTACCCGAGAGTCTAGATACTCTCAATGAACACAGTGAAATGATAATGAAGAAACTGGACATGAACAGGAGAATTATTTAGAACAGACAATGAAATTAGAGCCCAGGGATACCGATGTAAGAATATTGAGGCAATGCATAATTCTCTCACCTCACTTATTATAGAGGAAGACTCTTGCCCAAAGTTTTAACAACAATTGCGGGACTGTTCAGCCGTCTTACCGCAATTTCCTTAACGTTCAATCTCAATGTCTGTTTTAAACGATTTTCTTGTTATTGCTGAGTTTTTCGGAGACGTTGGTATTGTTTTCCTGCTTTCATGATAAAATCTTATCGACTCTTGAGTGAGTATACACTGTAACGCTTGTCCCAATAAGTATAGTCGAAATAGTTTGTTGCGATTATTTCATTGACATGATTTTCCCCAATAGGTTATGATACGGCAGCCGCAGCAAAAGCCAATATATCTTACGCGCGGGAAGTCATGCCTGCACGCATGCAATTTGAGCGAAATTCCCCTTAAATAGGTACCTCGAAGTGAGAGGGGCCTGGCGCCCCCGTACGCCGCACGAGTTGCCCCTCATCCTCTCCCAAAGGTGCCGACCTTTGGGAGCTTTTGGGGGGCTGTCCCTGATACTGCGTTTTCTGGTCGATTTCGACGTTTTCATAGATCCCCTCATCATGCGAGCTCTAGACGATACTTGCCTACACGTAACCGTTTTTTTTTTCCCAACTGTGCGGCACTTCGCGCCTCCTCCCTGAGGTGCTACTTTGCGGTGCAACCTATTGTCGTAGACGACGGGCCGCATAACATACAAACTGCTCTGACCAACTTGAGTAATCACATCACTCTCTCTCGCCTACATATTCTCACGTCTCCATTAAAGTCACTCTTTCAACTCAATCTCGTCGTCCTTCTGGGAACTCTCAACCCATGTTACACTTGTTTCCCACCTTCCCATTCCCGGGAGACGGCGATTATCTCGGGAAAATCATTCAGAGACGTATTCCAATAGGTTAGAGACCTCCCGAACGCCAGAAGCCACATGTCAGTATCTTGCATCAAATTGAAACTGCACCCATTTGACTGGGAAAGATTGATTTTCTTTACGTGAAATACTATTCGAAAAATGTTCCACAGGGACCAAAAAAATCTTTTTCAGGCCTCATACGAGTCGAGAAATCGATCGAAGTCTGCAATTCATGGTTCGGTTCCGTGCGGAATTACTCTTATATCATCCCCATCAAAAATGGAATTCTCACCAATCGGGTCACTGCTATCCGTGATGATGACATCAAATTGGTTCTCGTGATTTCTCATAAACTCGCAGCCATCACCGATGATGATATTCATCCTTGGATCATCAAACCCTTGGGCCATTGAAGGCAGAAATTTTTTTGCGACCTTGATCACGTCCTCATCTATTTCCACTTGCGTGATCGATTCGACAGTTCTCAGCTTAACAACCTCGCGAGCGACGCCACCATCGCCACCACCGACGATCAACACCTACGAGAGAAGAATTAAGATACTTTTGCCTCCTCCGTGGGTCGAGTAGGATCAACCACCAAGGGTACTAGGGGGAAGACATCAGTAGATACCTGTCACAATGGTTCGCCGACACCCCCCCCCCCAACACTCTTTTCGGATGCGGGACAACTAGTATTCGCGCTGCAAAGGGCCACCATGCTGGCCGCCATATGCAGGATTTTTAAACTGTGGCGCATCATACTTGAGCGGTGTACTTCAGCGTATTACCAGATTATGATGAGATTGAAGACGTATCACATATTTTTCCCTCATTTTGGAACGGTGATAATGAATGTCGTTGGTGTGAATTCGAAAAAATGAACATTAATTATGGAGAGCAACAAATTTGCAGCACAAATATCAATAAGCTTTGTATTCATCAACAGAGGTTTTTCCAATTCCCCATGGGAGGATTGAGCTCATTCTAGTTTTCCATCCATTGCCTTGGGATTCCCCATGAGTATTTCCAAAGTTTCACGAAAGTCAACAACAACTGCTTTACTCCTGTTACTTTATTGAGTGGTAGATAACCAGGACCCAACAGAGTAACAGGAGTGAAGCAGTTGTAGTTAGCTTTTGTGGAACTTTGAAAATACTCATGGGAAATCCCAAGGGAATGGATGGAAGACTAGAATGAGTCCAATCCTCCCTTGGAAAATTGAAAAAACCCCTGTTGACGATTACAAAGTTACGATTACATTGTTCTGCAAATTTGGTGCTCTCCATAATTAATGTTCATTTCTTCGAATTCCCACCAACGACAGTTATTTTCACCGTTTCAAGATGAGAGAAAAATATGGAATATGCCCTTAATTTCATGTTCATCTAGTAAAACGCTGAAGTATACCGCTCAAGTATGACACGCCACAGCTCAAAAATCCTGCATATCGCGGCCAACATGGTGACCTTTAATAGCGCGGATAGCGCGTGGATTTTAGCGCTTTCTTCCGCTCTGCCCCCTCTCACTTCTTCGTTCTCCTTCTCGTAGATGCAGAGAGTAACTATATGTGAGTTCTGACTGTGCATGCACGTAGCGTTGAGGGTTTCTATGGTGGAAGCTCTCCGCTAGCACACACCACACTCTTGTGGAGCTGAGCACTACAGCGTGGTACAGCGTGCAGATCATGTAATTTACAAATTTTGCAACGAGAGCGCAGAATTTTGGATTCTCTCTTATTTTGAGGTGCAAAGATATCCTCGCAGACTTTTTCTGCATTGTCACGCTGGCGATTTTTCGCCACGGCAAGCGATCTTCGCCAATGGTGTGAGAGAGGAAGTTGTATCAGTCGTTCTCTCCCACGCCAATGGCGAAGATCGCTCGCCGCGGCAAAAAATCGCCAGCGTGAAAATGCAGCCTTAGTGTAACCTTGTGCAACCGCGGAGAGTGAGAATTCAGCCGAAAAATTACCTCTTCGAGGCCTCACTGCATGATGCTGATGCACTTTACAGTGCAGCTATATGGGTCACTCTCCATAAGCGCGTCATTTTGGACATCTATATTCTGAAGAAAAAAATGGCACTTAAAACCGTCCTGGTGGGTAGGATATCTTTCATTCTCACTATAGATGAACGTATGATGTTTTGGCCAACCAAATCTAAACGCACAGCAACGTGGAATGAAATTCTGTGTATTGGTGAGCCACGGAGTTTACAGTAATGACACGGAGTTTACACAAATAACGTGAAGACTTTTCTTATCGAGTGAGGGGACACATATGCTACCTTGATTGAAGTTTTGGTGTCTAAATGTGATTATTCAAGCTCAAGGGTCAAGTAGTATCTATCATGGGAAGGCGTATCTCGTTCAGTTTGAGCCGCAGATATAGATCAGTGTGCGACTCTCGAAAGTCGAGCACTAAGAGGATAAACTCGGCACAACAGCATGATCTTGGGCTCAAATGATAGGTGGCACATTCAATGATAAATATTCATGGCGATCATTGTTTGAAAATTGCAGGTCGATATGAGGAAATAGCAAATACATGCATTTTTTGCCTTTCCACGGTTTTTTGGGTACAAGTCGGGAAATATTGATGTTTTAGAAAAATGTGTGCAGTAATTTTTTGTAGATTTTTTTGAGATCTACAAATGTTGTTCGCACAAGTTTTCCAAAAAATCCCATATTCCAGGATTTGTAATGAAAAAACTGAAAAAGACGTTGAAGGATGCACGTTTTATTGTTTATTCTTGCCACGCCCCAATTTTCAAACGATAATTCTCATTAATATTGATCATTGAATGTGCAACTCATCATTCCAGCCCAGGATTATGCTGTTGTAGCGAGTTTAGCTACTTTCTCAAACTAGAAGCGTTCTACAAGCTATGGGTGTCTTGTATTGAAATATCGCGCCACCATGTTGCGAATCACACTCATCATTTGATACAGCAGACTGTATAGACAAAGACTGTCTGATCATTCGCTGAAATCGTTTCATCTCCCATACATCCTGTTCAGCGTCCCTAGATCACACAAATCACATGCGGGGGATAATTTACTCAGGGCCATACCTAGGCACGTGTACTTCTGGCACTTATATCAAATTTGAGTAGTATAATGTTTCCCCAACAATACGCATACATGCAATGAGATCTACGGATACAGACACAACAGCATACACACATTCCTGCTTTACAGTACTCAATGGATTCGGGAAGTCTGGCGATTTCTCCGCGACTAGCACACATGCATCAAATCTCACAGTCATTTGTGCACTAGCACTCACATACATGCCTACTCCATCAACAGAATGCAGAAAAAGTGTCACTAGAGGGCCGAAGGTGTTAGAACTAGGGCCATGGTCGAGTGCAAAAAAAGCATTAGAAGTAGTAGCAAGTATATGACACGGAGTTTACAAGACACGGAGTTTACATTTCTGCTTTCCGTGCTCTCTTGACGATTCTACTCACTCTGCAGCTGAACGCACTTATTTTGTATATGGTGTGGTTGTGCTTGATACATCCCAATAGTTTTGGGGCGTTCAAACTATTTTTCTATTCTAATCTAATCAACTTTCTTTCTAATTGTACCTCCACGTCAAATTCAAGTTGTTTCTGCAACTATTCTTCTAGATTCTCTGTGCCATCCTTCTCGATTTGGGGTACCCTAAACAGATATTTCTCATACATTGTAGTTCAAAGGAATTTTTCTGTCTCAGGTAAACCTACAATAGTGATGTACCGAGGAATCAAAAACTGATACTATTTTACCGTATTTCGCTGGTAACTTTTGATCGCCTCGACCTATTTAGATTTACAGAAGAGCGATTGGGAAGTCACTATAAAATCTATCGATCGATCAGAACTAGAGCCTCCCTCAGCTATTTTTACGATAACTGGTAGCACAGACACTCAGAAGTAACGGATCGGCTTGAAACTTCTTCGACGTATAGTTGAATCTCTTTCATTCCATTCCTTCCAATTTTTTGATATTAAACAAAATTTTTGAGGATATTTAATCATCATTTGCACTTCTCAAGCCTCCTAGAGCTGTTACAGTGTGAAAAAATCTCAGAAACTCGAGAAATGCATTTATGTATCCACAAGAAATTTGAGTGTAACGAATCATTGCCAGCGATTCTGTCCGATTCTGACAAGATGAAAGTGGAATTCCTGAGCTTGCAAATCACTTTGTAGCATCAAAACTGATCTCAATCGGTAGCTGGCTCAATTTCCTCCAAAATTACCCATCATTGGAGTGAATGTGATGATGTAGGAGCAGAAATACACGTCTCAACTGGCAGGCAATAACGCTGATCTTCATCCAGACTCACGGATTTGATACCCAAGACATTTCTTTCCATTTCAACAGCTGTGGCTCCAGTTCTACTGCATCAAATTGACTCCAGCAAAGGTTTCTCTGAAGTAAATTCGACTTGTTATCTATTGAGAATGTTTCCAAAGACGTAGCGGAAAGCTCTCGCGCAAGAGATGCTAATTAGTGGGAAAAATTGCTCTCAGAATGGACTTCTACGAATCCTAGCATCTGTTAGTCGGAAAAAATACTCGAGAAATTCATAACTGACAAACACGAGGCTCGCAAATGCAATATGATGAGTTGTGAGGTCCTCCGAGGGTGTTTCACTAGGTGAAAAAGCATTTTTCGGGCTTCTGAGATTTTTTCACACTGTAACAGCTCCAGAAGGCTTGAGAAGTGCCAATAATGGCGGGAGATCTTCACAGAAGTTGTTCATTATCGGAAGGATCGAAACAAACAGAATGAGAGAGATTCAATTGTACGTCGAAAAAGTTATGAGCCAATCCGTTATTTTTGTGTACCTGTGCTACCAGGTGTCGAAAAAACGATTCAGGAGAATGCTTCTCTGTGAATCTGAATTGGTCGAGGCAATCAGAAGTTACCAGCGAAATACGGTAGAATGGTCTCAATTCTTGATTTGTCGGTAAATCACTATCGTAGGTCCACCTGGGACAGAAAGTTTTTTTGACACCAAACTATTGGGATTATCGGATTGAGGTACCTCGAATCGGAAGAAAAGCCATGAGGATGTTAGAAGAATAGTTGCAGAAACCACTTGGATTTGACGTGGACATACAATGAGAAAAAAATAACTAAAAACCTGGATTTAGTGCGATGAATTTGATACTTCGGCATCTGGATCGTAATGAATCGTCAATATCAATCCAAATTTATACTCAACATCGAATTCCACATGGAAAATGATACCTTCAAGTATTTAGAGACTCCACATTGAACGCAACAAAACTTTGATACAGAAAAATGATGGAAAAAGTCAGGTATGGAATCTCAAAATCTCAAAAATCAGTACTTGGACGAATTTTCATCGCAAATCTGAGGTCGGCAGTCAATTTTCCGTGGAATTTCACCCAGGGGAAGGTATCTTGGAGAGCTCTTATGACTCATTGAATCGCTGGTGAAGAGAGGATGAGGAAGAAAAAATCCAAAACGAGATTTTGTTGGCGAAATTTCCCATTTTTCGTATCTAGGTCACAGTAAATCATCAATATCACTTTGAATTCGAATTCAATAGCAATTTTCGAAGGGTGATGATGTATTTTAGTACTTTGAGACCTCAAACGGCAATCCAGCGTGAGGCTTGAACATGTCGGGACGAGTAGAATCTTTAGTGTTTTCATCACCCTTTCTTAGAAAATTTCGGAGAAATGTGTGGGGCCATGTTGTAAGTAGTTCTCAAAAAATCGAGAAAAGTATGTTCTCGTTCCATCTCGTGAAACTTATCTGGTGGATAGATTAGAGGCTTTTTCATGAAGGATTCCATTCTTCTTGCTTTCCCGCTCTTCATTTCAAACAAACCATGGTTCTTCTCGAAGGACGTGTAGGGAATTTTTTTTGTAACATTGCAGAAAAGAACGGCCGCGTTATCTTTCTCTATCGGGATTCGAATTTTTCAGCGAAAGGCAATAAATCGACAACAATGCCTTTTTATCAGGGCCCCGACTGTAATGAGTTTACAAGCGCGGACCGCGGAAAATCTGAACTCGAATTCAGGCCCCGCCTCCCGTGAGCCCTTTATCACGGGTTTGAAGGCTTGTGGGCGAGATCGTCTACAATTGCCGTGCAATAATTTTTTAACGAATAAGAACACAGAAAACGAGTTTTCGATCTTTGCGGGCAGTGACTATTTTCTCCAAGAAAATACTGGCCCCTGATTGGCTCAATTTCATTTTTTGATAACTCTGCGGGTATCACAGATAAACGATCGTGATTTTTAAAAAGTGAAAATAAGGATTAAGTGGGCAGCTGCGGTTCGGGTGATTAAATGGTGAAAGTCGCGATGTAATAATTAATTGAATTTATTACAAAATACGAGGTGGTGGATGTGTGTGCGCGACGGCCGCCGTCCGATGGTAAAACTGACAATGATGAACGGAAACGGTGAGCTCTTGACGCTGACCGCGCCACGCTTGGCGTTGGAAAGAACTAATAATCGCGAATCATACGACCATAAAGGTGTGTGTGTGTGTGTGTATGTGTACATTTTGTAACATCCTCCCACGTCAACAAAGGAAATTTCTCGAACTAGAAAAAGTGCAATATCATATATCAATCGCTGAAAAATCCAAATAAATCATGATTCAATCAAAATAGATTCAACAAAAATTCATCATTTCTTCAAAATCAATCCAAGTAGTTCATCAATTTTCAAATGTCTCAAATTTTGGCACTGTCACGGGAACACAGTTCACTCAACCACTGGTGTCGATGTCGTCGTCCAATTGAAGAATCACCAATTTGGTGATTGGTCTCTGCAGCATCGTGGTGGCGGTGCGGACAGTCACAGCTCGGACGTATCCGTCTTCGCCCGGGTGAACATCATCCACGATGCCCATGGGCCAGGAGCAAGGAGGCGTGGTCTCATCGCGTACGAGAACTAAATCACCTATTTTGACGTTAGGTCGAGGGGACAGCCATTTGTTCCGTTTCTGTAGCTCCTTCAGATATTGGTGAGACCAGCGCTCCCACAGCATCTGCACCAATTGTGATGTTTTTTTCCAGCGTTGTAGAAGAGGTACCTTTACCTCCACCAGTCGAGGTTCAGTCAGAAGCATGGTTGGCTCCCCAATGAGGAAGTGAGCTGGCGTGAGAACTGACAATTCGTTAGGGTCATCGGCAAGTGGCATCAGTGGACGAGAGTTCAGACATGCCTCAATTTGACAAAGGATGGTGGAGAACTCTTCGAAGGTCAGAATAGAGTAACCAACGACTCGTTTCGAATGGTACTTCACAGCCTTCACACCGGCTTCCCAAATGCCACCGAAATGAGGGGCAGCAGGAGGGTTGAAGATCCACTTAGTGCCATGCTGGCACATCATTTTACTGACAAAATTAGAGGAGTCGCTACCTCTCTTAAACATTCTCTCAAGCTCCGCGGCTGCTCCTTTAAGATTTTGGCCCTGATCACTTACTACGGTCGTGCATAAGCCACGACGTGAAATAAACCGTCGAAAAGCGGCCAGGTAACTCTCAGTGGTGTAATCAGATACGGCTTCTAAGTGTATGGCTCGCGTGCAAAGGCACACAAAGATCAAGAAGTAACCTTTGTAGGACTCTTGTCCTCTGAGTCGGGAAGCAAGGATATTGTACGGGCCCGCGTAGTCCACACCAGCGCACTGAAAGGATCTAGACGGTCGCACGCGATACGATGGAAGATCACCCATGAGTTGTTCGGAAAGCGCTGCTCGGTATCTCTGACACGGCACACAGTGGTCGATGAACGCCTTTATCGTCGTTTTTCCCCTAACTATCCAAAACATCCGTGTGACGCACATGATTGAAGGTCAACTGATTCCCCCCATGATATTAGATGATGATAATACCGAATCACTAGAGTTGATAACTGTGACGCGCGTGGTAAGATGACTGGATGTTTTTCATCGTAACTCAAATCCGAATGTTCTAACTACCCCCCACTCTAATCAAGCCATCGACCAAAACAGGATTCAGTCGTTTCAAATAGTGCGATTTAGCTAACGCTTTCCCTTGTTGTAAGATTCTCATCTCATCTTTGAAGTAGGCTAGTTGAGTCAAATATGACCAAATGATTTTGGCTTGCCTCACTTCTGCACCCGAGATCTCAGTTTCTTGAGAAATAAGAAAATTTTTCAATACAGGAGAAACTTTTGATAAAAGAGAGTTTTTGTTAAGCGCTCTACGGACGAACCGCATGACGTAAACCGTGATTCTAACAAATTTTGACAAAGTGGAATATTTTCCTACAAGATCCCACATCTCTAGGTCACGACCTTCTGACGTATTTACCAGAATGGTTTCAGATTTTGGCTTTTGCAGGGCTTCATCGCTGAGAGAGTGCGATTCCGCTATGTGGTCTAAATCACTTCGCTTGATCCATTCAACCTTCTTACTGAGACGAACGGGGCCATTCCACCTAAGTTTGTTGTGCACCAAGTCGTTCCCTAGACAACCCTTAGAAGCTATGTCAGCAGGCATATCTTCTGACTCAATATGATGCCAAAACCCTCCCCCAACTAAAGATTTGATCCGAGTACAGCGGTTCGCTACAAATGTCGGCCACTTGTGAGGTTCACCGTGTAGCCAGTAAAGCACGTCCTTTGAATCAGACCAGAGATACATCTGGTCGTTTGTAATTTTTAGAACGTCAGCGAAACGCCTAGTCAACTTTGCTGCAAGAAGCGCTGCACAAAGCTCTAATCTTGGGATGGACCATGGTTTAATCGGCGCTACTTTAGATTTGGCTCCAAGCAATGAAACAGTGACGGACTCATCGATTACTCGCAAATACACTGATGCAGCGTATGCTCCTTTCGATGCATCCCCGAACCCATGAATCTCAATCTTTTGAGAAGTTGATTTCATACCCAAATATCTAGGAATTTTGCACGCTATCAGAGCTCGGAGTGATCCGTGCCACAGATTCCACTGCTCTGTGAGATCACCCGATAGGACTTCATCCCATCCTTTGCATCATTGCCAAAGTACTCGCATGAACAGTTTCGCGTGTACTAGAACAGGTGTAATCCAACCAATAGGATTAAAAATTTTTGCGGTTTTAGAGAGTACCGATCTCTTGGTCGGCTTTTCCTCGGACGCCATACTTGGAAAGTTGAAGATGAAATAATCTTCCATTGGTGACCACAAAATACCTAAAACTGAAAATGTTGACTCGTTTTCGAACGAATTCGCCGTTGACAGAGTCTCTGTACCTAAGCCACTCGAAATTGCAGGAGTATTAGCCAACCACTTGTGCAATTCAAATTTTGCTTCACCCAATAACCGAATCAACTGAGAACGTTTATCAACTGTCTCTTTGACGGAAAAACCCCCCGACATCACGTCATCCATGTAAATTTCTTCTTTAATAATTTCAACCGCATCTGGGTACTTTCTTCCCTCATCATCAGCCAGTTGCCTGAGCGTACTGTTCGCCAAAAATGGTGAGCAGGCAAATCCAAACATGACTACTGTGGCAAAAAATAAGACAATTTCGTCCGAAGGGCTTTCTCTCCACAAAATAGCTTGGAGGTGTTGATCTTCCGTGTGAACTCCAATTTGCAGGAACATTTGCTTGATATCGGCCACAAAAACGTAAGGATAGCGACGCCACTTTGTAAATGAATCAGGTATCTCTGGTAGGAGATTAGGTCCAGCTAGTAAAAAATCATTGATGGAAGTACCTTTATTCGTCTTTAAAGAAGCATTGCAAACTGGTCTGAGCTTGGTTGTAGTACTACCCTCTTTGATCACCCCATGATGAGGAAGCACAAAACATTTTCTTAGATCTTTCTCATTGTAAAAAATAGGACGAAGATGAGTTTGGTCAATCGACCCTCGAATCCATCTCACGTATAAATCTTTAAACTCAGGATTTCTCTCGAATTTCTTTTCTAAATTATGAAATTGTCGCAGCGCGACATCATAAGAGTTTCCAAGGTCACCATCTGGAGGGAAATTGGGTTTTCTTGGAAGTCTGACCACGTATCTACCTTTTGGCGTGCGCAAAACTGTCTTTTTGAAGAAGTCGATACAACCCTTCTCCTCGGCTGTGAAAACCCGAGGTTCCGGGATTTCAAAATGATCAAAATATGCCTTGAGAGCCGCGTTCAAATCACGATCAACATCTTGCAGGCAGACATTAAATTGTGACGCGTGAGAAGGACGTTGTTTCGTAGGTCCTGACACCATCCACCCTAGTCGCGTCTTCACCGCAATAGGAGATTCGACTTGTTTGTCCCTACAAAGCCCTTCTTCCAAGATAAGCGCATGAATTTTCGCACTCAAGAGCATGTGAACTTCACCGGGTTCATCGAATTGTGGAACTGCTAGTTGCAGATTCTCCAAATGAGGCCACTTCACCTTGAGATCTCCCGATGGTTCATAATTCGTCACTTTTCTCAATACAAAGGCTGTGACAAAGCACTCAAAATTTGGATCAATTCTGGATTTAATTAAGACTTCCACAACCCCAGTGCGAACAGTGGAAACTACCCCCCCCCCCTACGCCAGAAGTATTCAGTTTGAAAGGACGTTTTCTGAGATTCAAGGACTTGCAAAGTTCTTCTGAAATGAAGCTAGATTGCGCGCATTGGTCTACAATGGCACGTACGACACGTTGCGTTCCACTTAGATTTTTAGTATAAATTTCAGCGGTTGCTAAAAGAATTTCTTGATTCGACTCGTCATGACTCTTCAATTGAACAGCAGGAACAAGATTTTCCTGATAAGCATTCACTGCAGTACAATGACTTGTAGTCAAAGAAGCTTTAGAACCGTCAGAATCATGGAGTGATGTATGATGGTTTTTGTCGCGAACCATACATTTGTATTGAGACGTACACTCCGCTAAAACATGTTTTGACGAGAGACAAGATAAGCATAACTTTTGAGATGAAACAAAAACCCTCCTCTCCTTGGGGGATTTGGCTTTGTACTGATCACAATTGTTGAAAAAGTGCTCTTCTTTACAAATCAAACAAGTAGGTTTGAATTTCCCTCTCCTTTTGGAATTCACATGAATCGACTTAACATTTTGTTTTTGATTAGATTGCCCTTTTTTATCCCCGAAAAACTGAGGCTTCTCCTTTGATTTGGCACCATTATCGCGCAACTGTCTGGCACTCTCTAACTGCATCAGAGCGAGCCTTTCTGTTTCGAGAAAAACGAGCAAATCCTCAAAGGGAGGGCAAACCTTTGGATCAGCTGAGACTGCGACCCGCTCTTCCCATTTCCTTTGAATCATAGGGACCAGACGAGCTACCGTTTGAAAAACGACAATCGGATGCCAGTGTTCGACTCTACAACCCAGAGTTTTGAAAGACGCAAGCAAATTCTTTGTAGTCGTTGTGACACGGCCTACTTCCTTCGAAGATGAATTGCTCATCGGTTCAATCGTGAGAAATTTTGCGAGAAGCTTGTTTGTAAGAGCTCTATTATTTTCATAATAATTCTTGATTGTCTCCCAAGCCGCCCCAAAATTATCTCCCGAAGAAGGACACTCCTCGAGTAACTCAAGAGCTTCGCCCTCCAATGTTTGACGGAGCGCAGTAATTTTGTAAATATTGGGCAAGGATTGATCCTTGACAATCATCTCAGAGAAAGTATCACGATATCTTGGCCACTTAGAGATATCGCCCGCGAAATGAGGTAATTCCATCCGAGGAAGTTGCTTGGAATAGTGATTTCGATGAGTTTCATGCGCGCTACTGTGATGAGCGACGGCACTTTCGCCTTCTCGTAATTTGTACAGATATTCAAGGAACTCCCCTTCTCTGATCGAAAACGTTTCCTCAGTTGAATTATACAATCCATTTTTGAAATAGTTATCATCTTGATCGGCGTCCTCATCATCTTCGAGCAATTCGTGATTTTCCTCAGATTTTTTCCAATATTTTCTAAGATTGCCTAACCTACTTTCTGCCGCGCCGTGCGTCATCTTAGCTTGGACAAGCTTCTTGAAATTCTCATAAGAATTTGCAATCTTTGTGCTCACCTCGAGCTGCTTCTCAATCAATTTTTCGGACTTCATCTTGGATTTGATATCTGTCTCAGATTATACTAAGCAAATCCAAAGATTTTTGGAAAAGTCCTGAATGAATATAACCCTCCTACCTACGAGATAGAGTCATAAAACAGGATAATGTAGTCAACCGTACTAGCTGAAGTTGCATACGAGCACTGTGCGTCGTGATGCCTGAAATCGGAAAAACTAGTCTCGTAACGATTCTTCAATCACAAGAATGAACCAAAAACCAAACAAAAAACTACCAACTGGCAGCAATCAAGTACGAATTGCGCCTGAATGGTTTTCGAAGCTCTTCAGTAATTCAACCAAAGTTATGGAAATGGAAGAAATCCACCACTGCAGTGTGATTCTGTGAGTTTTAAAGGGCTTGTATGCCATGAAATAAATCTGGGAATGCAGTCTCACAACCGGGCTCGCCCCAAAAAATGAAGAGAAAGTATCCTGTAATAACCAGTCGGTTCAAAACATAAAGGAATAGATTCTCGTGAGACAGCCGGCCATGAAGAGCTACCGGAAAAAAAAGATTCCGACTAACGTCGTTGTTGATCAGAACCTGAGGATTGCCTGAACCTTCAACTGCTCTGAGATGAATTAATCGTGATTACCACCCTAACGCCTATGTTTAGAGCGAAAAATATGTACAAGTCTCGATAATCACAATACTTGAGTGCACACAGTAATTTCTAACTGGCGAAGAGGAAACCCCCGCGAAATAGGCAACACTGTACGCGTAACGAGCTCGATGGTCGCGGTGCCGTCCCGATATTCAACGCGCAAGTGTGGACTACACGGTGGTGTACGTGAGGAAGAAGTAGGGGAAAGGAGGGGGTCAAGCCACGCATTGAAGTAGCTGCGTGGATGTATACACACACACATATATATATATATATATATATATATATATATGCATATATATGTATAACTACGAGCCTTATATGGAGCAGCCTACAATGGAGAGAGAGAGATGTTCTCACGATACCTGTACCGATGATCTTGACATCAGCAGCACATTTCACCAAAAAAATCTCAGCTCAATTGACCACCTTGCCGCGAGTGTCATCAGCGATGCCTCTACGCTGATGTGATACAGAGGAAGAAACCCCGTCAAAAATGGCCGACGTAGCTGTCCCGCACTGCTTCGATGTATAAAGTCGCGCGGGCAGAACGCTGCAGCACAAGATGGCTGTCCCCCACGTTCTTTGCCAGCCGGCTTTGGCGATGACGTGCCTGCCGCCGTTTGAGTGCTCACTCCTGGCGTCACGACTAAGTTCGGAGCACTCAGCACACACTATTTTCACACCATGTCACAAACGTTCCACACCATTTCACCCGCGAGGATAGGGTCCACAGCCGCGAAAATGCCGTTGCTCGAAGGACCAATGATTTTTAAACAGTGAAAATAAGGATTAAGTGGGCTGCTGCGATTCGGGTGATTAAATGGTGAAAGTCGCGATGTAATAATTAATTGAATTTATTACAAAATACGAGGTGGTGGATGTGTGTGCGCGACGGCCGCCGTCCGGCGGTAAAACTGACAATGATGAACAGAAACGGAGAGCTCTTGACGCTCACCGCGCCACGCTTGGCGTTGGAAAGAACTAATAATCGCGAATCATACGACCATAAAGGTGTGTGTGTGTATGTGTACATTTTGTAACAGATCGGACCTCTGAGGTGAAAAAAATCCTGATACTATTATCTATCCATCCCTTTATTCCGTCCAATCCGGGAGAGAATACCCTGTATACCACAATGATTCCGCCACAATGATTCCGTGGATGATCTGCACCACGGATTCAGACCCTCCCCAAAAAACTCGAGACTGATTCTGGGGAACGAGCTCCTGGTGGAAAGGAACATAGTCAACACGTTCGCTGCAGGGGGACTCACCGGTGGGCCCCGCATTGTCCTACTCTGTGTGCTGAGAATGTCCGTCGAATGGATATTCCACTACACCTACCGGTGGATCCCACCGCACAAACGGAAGGAACATATATTTTATTGGCTTCGCAAATAACGCGCTAAGAGATCGAAGTGTAACGAACGTTTGTGCTTGTATAAACTGAATTCGAACTGTGCGTGAGGATTTGATTTGGAACTAGCAAGGAAATTTTGATCGTTTTTTCGCGGCAGAATGACCCTCAAACTTAAGATAACGACCTAATCCAAGCCCAAAGATATATGCCCAGCAAGTGTGAAACTATTCTCTCTTGATGACACATGACTACTCCCTTCGAAACGGAAAAAATCGACTTCTCATTTTATGGCGACGCAGTCTGACCAATCATATTTCTGGGAACTGCATTTGATTTTCCATCAAAAAACAGAGGAATCCGAATGAATCAGATCTATGTGCATCGAATAATGTTCGATTGGCAAGCAATTTACGCTTCCAAGGAGAAACGCGATCGCTCCACGAAATTATGTTTTTTGGAGTGCACATGAACAAAATGGGTCAGACTGATTTGGTTTTGCATGAGATCTCTTACTTTCATTGTACTTGACACCATATAAGTGACTGCGTGAGTCAATATCTCGTTGTTGGCTTGTGCCAGCTAGTTTTCCCGATCTTTCAAGAGATTCTCGGATACAGCCGTGTCTATACGGCCGAAATCGCGGGCGCGGAACAATGGCCCTGAGGGACGATGAGTGAGACGTCTTCGTCGAATATTCCCTAGGAATCCCGTAGCGTACGCGAAGGACCGTGGGCAGCGAGCACAGCCTTTGCGTACGCAAAAAGACTCATTTTTTGCGTACGCGAGGATGGGTTTCCTTCGCGCACTCAAAAGTTTATCCAATTTGCGTACGCGAAGAATTTTGCGAGATACCTTTCTGAAAATTTCTGCATAGGCGGAGAGATCATAATTAAGTGTGCGCGGAGACTTTGCAAAGCGCCTTCCAAATTCACGCGTATACGATTTCGTGAATGCGGAATAAGCATGGCATCCGCTCTCGCCTCGATATGATAGACACGAACATCTTTTGCACGTGCGAACACACAGCGAGCTGTTTGCCGTCATCGTCGGCAACTGAGTGACTATCGATGCTGATCAATTCATAAGTACTCGAATAGGAAATCTAACTCCAGTCGGGATGGATTCATAATCTAGGCTACTCGATGGGGAACCCCTCGTGCGAGTTCCTTTGCGCTTGTTTGGATGAGGAGTGAAATCGTGCGACCGACACCGCCCCGCGTAACGAGATTCGATGCAACCCGCTATACAGATGCAACGAAAAACCGACATACGATATAGGTATACTGCATGGGCTGAGGGACCGCGTGTATTCTCAGCGTATCACAGATGCCAATGCCAAGATCCGTCTGCTGTCTGCTCTGCTCTCCGTGCACACAGCTTGACTGACAATAACATATGATTCTTATTGTTATTTAGTATTACTGCTGCATTATGCTGGAACCATTAATGCTTCCATCGCTGATTTTCGATTGCTGACGGGTTATATACGGAAATTCAAATCGTGAGTGTTTGGTGGTGATAGAAATTCGTGCAGTGTTGTGTGCGGAGGGTCCCCATTATGCCCTCATTGCGTGGGTGATGAGGGTTTTCTGAGTTTGAACAAACGCTATATAAACACAACCCGTACTCCACAACAAGAGTTTTCCGAACTCTCTTTTGTCCTGCTTCATTTTGTTTTAAAGTATTCATCAAGCTCATATCTCATTTCTATCTGTTTTGAACCCTAATTTGGGGAGTAATTTCTTGAAGCAACCAAAACCTTTCTGTTTTGGTTAAATATGGGGTCTTAATCGAAGATGTGATTATTCGTGTGCCATTACTACTACTATTATTACCATTTTTACTTCATACATGCCACTGTTCCACATTTGAACGTGTTCAAATCCCCATCTAAATTTTGAAACATGATTCGACAAGGAAGGACATACAATGCTGTAATTCATTGAGTTGAGCATTGACTTACTTAGACGTTACAACAAAAGTCAAAATCCTCTAAGACCTCATTGACCACCAATATCAATTTTAGTCAAGCATAAATGCATTCATCCATGGCTGCATTTAATACACTTCTCCTTATTTTTTAGAGCATCAACCTACTCTTTCTCAATTGGAGGAGGTTGTTCAGAATCATCCCAGCTTCAACTTGTGAAACTAAAAGTATTGTCGTCAAATCCCATAACCTGTTAAGATGACATGAGTGTGTATTCGGTCCAGCAGGTAAACTGTTAACTCGCTTATCAATAAGATAATGTTCTTCATCCAATCCAGTAAGTACAAGATTGCATCAAATCATGAAGAGTTCAATCTTTGGTCATCTTTGGCCAAAAGTTTAAATATGGGTTACGCGTATCATCACTTCCACTCTACAGATGTTGTTAGGCACTCCTCACATTGACATATATTGAATATCGAGGGGGCCCTCGCTCTTTCGCTCACACTTGAGCTAACCAGAGCAAAAGTGAGCGAAAGAGAGGGAAGAGAGCGAAAGATGAGAGAGCGAAACATATATTAGAGTATGCTTTGGAGGGATCTATAAGTGTAGTCACAAGTCAAGAGGTCGTGCTGGGTATGCATACCTGGCCAGGTATGCGTACCTCGCTAATAAATTGGGCAGTATAGATGCACCGTAGCATGAAGGTGCAATTCGTACCAATGCAGGTATAAATGCCCGCTAACATATATATAAAGGCGAAGGGCAAAAGAGCCACGTCGACAGTTTATTCTTGACTTTTTTATCCGATTCTGTGGTACATAATATTAACTTCTCACCAACTATGGGCCCAGAAGAATTTTCCAGGTGTCTCCGACGTACATTACTTTGTTCTTCTGAATCACGTCCGACAAAGGAATTCGGTATTTTTTTCAATAAAATGCATATTTTCAAATCTGTTCAGAGATACAGAGATGCGGTTTGCGGCATTCGAAAGGTCTTGACAAAGATCTGTCAAAATCAGTCTTGGCAGGTCGATTTTGAGGTATTGAGTGCTTTTAACGAGCACAAGAGTGAAAAACATAGAAAATCCATTTCTCAGAAATCCAATTTTTTAGAACCTTGGAAACTTCATATTTTATGTAAGATGTTGTGTTCTTTCGGAAAAAATGTTCCCAAACACCTTCTTAGCGTTCTAAAGCCTATTTTTGCTAATTATCACAAATCCTCCTTTCAAGTTTTTGGAAATTGTTTGTTTTCTGCGCATGTGCAGAGATTTGCATCCTCAAAACCAATTTCACCAGAATGAGCTAAGAAAATTTCCTCCAAAATGACCTCGGGAAAATATGCATTATACTGAGGAAATCAATTCGGAATTTTTGTGTTGCCATGTGAGTATATGGGTCATTCTGGACCAAGGTGAACATTTTGAAAATCGACGAAATTTAATAATGCCCCAAACATTTTTAAATTTCATTTTTCCGTTAGTACTACCAAAATATGATTGAAAAAATTTTTTTTCAGATTTTTTTGGGCCCCATGGCGGGCCCTACGAATTATCCAAGTCCCATTTTTGAGCAGTTTTTCGCCTATTTTTCGCTATCTTGGAAAATTCGTAGCTCGGACCCAAATGCATCTTTTTCATCCTAGCTGGGCGCATTTTTTTCGGTATGACGTACACTTCCAAGAAAGAAATTGACCGGTCCAGAAAATTGATATCTGGTAGGTCCCACGGTTGCATCAAAAAAGGCCCAAGAATACGACTTTGCACCACCTTTGGAGGCGTATAGGTCAAAATGGAAACCTCGTAGCAAAATTTTGCAGGAGAAAAAACTTGTAGGCCTTGAAGAAACCTTCAATTTCCTTCTTGGAACGTGTCATTATCTTATCTCACGTACGATCTACAGCCGATTTAAGTTGGGCATTTTTGTAAAAACGTGAAACTTCAAGGCCAATTTAAGAAAATCGTTTATTTTTTATCGACCCCAAACCTATGAGAAAATGTTCTTCCAGGTGTCTATTTGGAGGCCCAACAATAATTTCGTCGTTCCTTTAAAATCCCGATTTTATATGAGCTGTTAAAAACAGTCGCAAATACCGAAAATCGTGTCGAATTCGGGCCTTATCATGAAGCTTCGTGGACTGGGTCTTCCCTTGCTCTCGATTCATGGACTCTAAGGGCCTCGACAGAAAGGGCGCAATGCTCTTTTCTCCACTTTTTCCCCCGTGTATAAGCATAGGCCCTGTAGTTGCAGTCGCCGCCACGGGCGCGCAATGGCGCTACTTCCTCAGGGGAAAAAGGGGGAAAAAGAGCAAATGCGCACTTTCTGTCGAGGCCCTAATTAAACAGCACTCGGCATGAAATATTGTGGGAGATGAGACCTTGAGCTGAAAAATGGCCTCTCGTGCGATGTTTCACGATGGAACCGTCCAAAACTAGAGTGAATTGAGTAAATACAAGATAAATCTAGAACCGGCCGCTTTGGCACTCCGCGTATGCTCCGCATTGCATGCCATCCTCCGTTAATGCGGAAGTGATAAGTGATATTAACAGCTGATGCAGTATTGTCAGGTATTATCCAGTATAGATAGAGATATGAAGGTTCTCTAATCTCCGTTATAGACTGTAGACTGTACGAGGTTTTGCCTGTTAGTGACCACCACGGAAAAATTGTATGTGTCAGTCAGCGACCCGATCAGAAATTTTGGTACCTTCCCCGCGGGGTTTGCCCCGAAGATGGGCCAAATGTATCGTGAAGCATATGAAGTGTAACGCCTTCCCCGCGGGGCACCCGCGAGGTATTATCGGGGCAATATTTGCGCAGAATTAGTGCAGTTCCTGTTGAGACCTTTAAAATAATTTCGGATATGTTTGTAATGTTATCACTATTATGTGATTGTTTAAGTAAAGTTTGTTCAAGTGAAGTTGAAAATTTATTGAAGACCTGGGAACGCCTCATAAGAGCTACTAATATCCAGCCTGTGTTTACTCCTACTGAGGGCAAATAGTCATTTTGGCGGAATCAATTTCGGCGGTAGTGAGAAAGATGGACCAGAGGACTTTTTGGCCAATCTTAAGGACTGTAGGCGTATGCTACCGGTGTCTGACAGGGAAATGCTCTCGGCAGTGCCAGCAGCCCTCAGTAAGGACGCTCGACACTGGTATAGGACTCACCAGGACGAGTTCAGGGATTGGACAGATTTTAAGCGCGCTTTCAGGACTCAGTACGTGGGTCACTTGGACCGCCAGGACTCAATGGATGAACTGTTGCATCGGACTCAAGCGAAAGGCGAGAAAGTGGCCAAGTATCTGACGTGCGTGAAGATCATTCTGGGACATTTTAAGAGGCCACCGCGAGACAGGGACGTTTTTGAAATCGTGCGCAGGAATCTACTGCCAGAATTGCGGAAATATTTGGACACAAGAGATGTGCGGAACTTGGACGATATTCAGTACTATGGGAAGAGGTTTGAAAGGGACCGGGACTTGGACGCTCGATACGCAGCGCCCCCAACAGGGGACAAGGCACGCATACCTGGAGCAGCATACCAAGGACCCGCACAAGCGTCTCAGAGGAGTGGATCGGGAAAAACGGAGGCTGGCGCAGTAGAGCAAACGGAGTCAGCACAGGTCGAGGCACCGAAACCTGCCCCAAGCACGCTGGACACAAATCAGAGTCGTGACAAGGGACAGACTGGCGAAAACGGAGCGAGGAATGGACAAAACCCGGCCATGCCAACTGACGCAGCGACGCCTAGCGACCCGCCTGCCATACCACCGAGTGCTCTGACTCCAATCACTCAACCCTCGCCTGCCCCTCTGACTACCTGGAGCCCGGACGCTGGACAATGGCCCATGATGTATCCTCGGTACCCATACTTCTCCTATCCGGGATATGGATCACGGAGTCCACCAGGCAGCGGTCGATTGCGTCCACAGATGGACCGTGCAGCTAGAGAGGAGCCGACGACCAAAAGACTGTGCTATAACTGTAGTGACCCGGGTCATTTTGCTAATAAATGCCCAACTAGACAGTGCTATCAATGCTCTGCTGTGGGGCACACGGCCGTAGAGTGTCCGGACTCAGTGAGTGCAGCGACTAGAACCACAGCTCCAACGAGGGAGAGATGTCAATTGTGTAACAAAGAGGGTGTGACATTGCAGTCTTGTCCGAACTGCAAGTATCGATTGGAGTGCTTGCGAAACGGACCGAGCACTGCAGCCCGGCCCAAATAGGAGGGTTGTTGATAACGGACGAAGCTTTAGGGTCTTGTGGAAGGCTCGAGAGGTGATAAGTGTCCAAAAATCAACGGACTGGGGAGTTCAAAAGTCTTGTGAAGGGTGGAACAGATGAGACTGTTGAAACGCCATGGGTCGATTGACCTGAGCGTCTTGGTGAAGGTACGGCGAATGAATGAGAGTGGGAAATGCCATGGGTCGTGGGACCTGAGCACCTTCGTAAAGGTATGGCGAAAGAACGTATTAAAATGTCATGGGTCGTGGGACCTGAGCGCATTTGTGAAGGTATGGCAAGTGAAAGTGTTAAAATGCCATGGGTCGTGGGACCTGAGCGCCTTGGTGAAGATATGGCGAATGAATGAGAAAGTGAAATGCCATGGGTCGAGTGACCTGAGCGCTTTTGTGAAGGTATGGCAAGAGAGTATGATGAAACGCTATGGGTCGTGGGACCTGAGCGCCTTTGTGAAGGTATGGCAAGTGAAATTGTTGAAACGCCATGGATCGAGTGACCTGAGCGCCTTTGTGAAGGTATGGCAAGTCGGAATGTTGAATTGCCACGGGTCGTGGGACCCGAGCGCCTTTGTGAAGGTATGGTAAGTGAGAATGTTAAAATGCCATGGGTCGTGGGACCTGAGCGCCTTTGTGAAGGTATGGCAAGTGAGATTGTCGAAACGCCATGGGTCGAGTGACCTGAGCGCCTTTGTGAAGGTATGGCAAGTAGAAATGTTAAATTGCCACGGGTCGTGGGACCTGAGTGCCTTTGTGAAGGTATGGTGAGTGAGAATGTGATAATGCCGTGGGTCGTGGGACCTGAGCGCCTTTGTGAAGGTATGGCAAGTGAAATTGTTGAAACGCCATGGGTCGAGTGACCTGAGCGCCTTTGTGAAGGTATGGCAAGTCGAAATGTTGAATTGCCACGGGTCGTGGGACCTGAGCGCCTTTGTGAAGGTATGGCAAGTGAGAATGTTAAAATGCCATGGGTCGTAGGACCTGAGCGCCTTTGTGAAGGTATGGCAAGTGAGATTGTTGAAACACCATGGGTCGAGTGACCTGAGCGCCTTTGTGAAGGTATGGCAAGTAGAAATGTTAAATTGCCACGGGTCGTGGGACCTGAGTGCCTTTGTGAAGGTATGGCAAGTGAGAATGTTAAAATGCCATGGATCGTGGGACCTGAGCGCCTTTGTGAAGGTATGGCAAGTGAGAGTATTGAAACGCCATGGGTCGGGGGACCTGAGCGCCTTTGTGGGGGTATGGCGATTGAGCGTGTTGGTGTGTCATGGGTCGAGAAATCTGAGCGCCTTCGTGAAGGCATAACAAGCTACCAACCAGTAGAACAATGATCTGTAAGATCTGAGGGACTCATGAAGGGCCAATTGAGTTGAAGATTACACACGGAATCGGAGTGGATGTTGACGGAGTTGTACGAGCGACAGCGACGGTGCGCAGACTGTAAATGAAGGACCTGTGTGACAGAATATTCCCTGGGGACTGAGAAGCCGACAAGATCTCGGTACGGGAGACCTCCCGGACTATTGGGATTGAGGGTCGTAGAACCACCCAAAGGTGTGATCACCGTGGACTCAGTAGAGTTTCAAGCGGAATGCAATTCAAGTGTCTGTTGGTGCTTCGGACGGCTTATGAGACTGAGCCATTGCGCTGAGCGGACGAGAAGGACGGGTGACGCCCTGCAATCGTGGACGGGAAAACGTGCGGTTGCCATCGGGGTGGACGTAATGCGACGAGATGGACATTATCGTGGGCGACGCGATTGGGTTTCTACAAGTTTCGCGTTCAAGTTCAAGCGATCGTCCAAGATCATCGGGGGCAAATCATCGCGTGTTCGTATGCAAGGGGGACGTAGGTAAAGTCCTGCCAGGAGAACTAGACCAGATTAGGACGAATCACTGGGACAAGACGTCGTGAGGCGTAAATAGGGTTAGATTTGGACCGAAGTGATATGCTATAATTTTTCCTTTCTTTTCTTTTTTCAGGTTGAATGAATGAATAAGTCCATGACCGTAGGGCCCAGGGTGGCTTAGTTCCCTCCCCGTAGGATATTTTTCCCGTTTTCCTCGAGTTGTAGGACAGCCAGTAGAGTGATTTCCCTTCAGTGTGATTGTGTGAGAGAGTGAGCGGATGATGATTCCCTCATTGACGAATATACAATATCATTTTGATTTTGAAACTGCTGGACGAGGCAGCGACGAGAGAATCCTAGAGGCGAGAGTGCGCCACCTAAGTATCGGCAAGACCACTCCCTTCCGGAGGACCTTCCCCCCCTTAGTAGGGGGTAATGTGACGGGTGAACCGTCACAGCCGAATGTTGAAAATCTCTCGTCGCCGTCTCGAACCAGCAAACTCAAAAGAATGAGCATTGACCCGAATACTTCTCTTTTTTGGAATGCTGGCTCGAGAGGGTGACGACGAAAAGCGACGAGGAAGATGAACGAGATGCTGTGGTACAGGCATGCCTACTCATAGGCAGCCCTTCCTGCACCCCGGACAGCAGCGCCAACGCCCGGATACTCGGACCGAAATCTTGTTGAGGGAAAAATCACCCCCAAAATCCCGGGAAGGCAAATATACTCGCAAATGCCCGGATTCTGGGATCAAAATCTTGTCGGGCGAAAAATCGAGCCCAAAATCCAGGAAGGCAGATTAACCCGCAGTTGCGCGGAAGCTCGGACCAAAAATTCAACCCCAAATTTCAGGAAGGCAATCAATCCCGCGAATAAAATGATGTTTGAACCATAATTTTTCTGTCAGGGAGAGAATCATATCCAAAACCCACGGAGGTGATCAAACCCGCAATCACCGTGCCTGCGGATACCCTAACAGAAATCACAGGTTCGACCATTCGGTTATCTGTGAGTTTGATCGCCCACCTGGGTCTTGGGTATGACCAGGGTGTCTAGTTCGGAAAAAATCGGAATTGAATCGGAAATACTCTTCAATCTGAATAAAGTTGGAAAAAAATCGGAATCGCCTTGGCACCTTAGAAACATCCTCAAAAACTCTAAAAATCGATATTTCATCATGTATTTGCATTCTAACGCATCTAAATTTCTTTGTATATTCTCAAAACTATAGCATTTTCCGAGAAAATATTTTCATATCGACAACTTTTTATTTAGAACCCTAAAAAAATTCCGGAAAACTAAAAATTCATTTTTGACACAGTTATCCACGAGTTCAACGGGATTTGACCATATCATCATGTTTATAGGGACATATTAATTCTCTCGTTCGCGACCCCTAAGTCGGATAGGCCAAACCAATACGATATTTCTCTCAAAATCCTGAAAAGTACCTCCACAAAGATTTACAGGTCGATTCACCGAATTCCGTGAGACTGGATACATTTTTGGGTGGAAATGCTAAGTTTTTTCGTTTAAATGCTTCAGAGCTTGAGAAGTATCGATAATTTCGGAGATTCACGGGAATACTCTCTTGTTTGGGTTAGAAAATTACATCGGAATACAGATCAAAAAATTGGAAAAGTTGAGGTTTTTTCAAATAATTAGACATATGATTATATAAATTTCTAATGAAAATGGCTTTCTTGTCCAAACATCCGGCCATTTGCGGGTTAATTCGCCTTCCTGGGTTTTGGGGTTGATTTCTCCCCCAAAAGGATTTCGGTCCGAGCATCCGGGCGTTTGCGGGTTAGTTTGCCTTCGTGGGTTTTGGGGTTGATTCTTTCCCCGACAGAATCTCGGTCCGAGCATCCGGGCATTCGCGGGTTAATTTCCCTTCCTGAGTTTTGGGGTTGATTCTTCCCTCGACAGAATTCCGGTCCGAGCATCCGGGCACTTGCGGGTTAGTTTGCCTCCCTGGGTTTTGGGGTTAATTTCTCCCCCCCAAAAGAATTTCGGTCCGAGCATCCGGGCACTTGCGGGTTAGTTTGCCTTCCTGGGTTTCGGGGTTAATTTCTCTCCCCAAAAGAATTTCGGTCCGAGCATCCGGGCATTTGCGGGTTGATTTGCCTTCCTGGGTTTTGGGGTTAGTTTCTCCTCCAAAAGAATTTCGGTCCGAGCATCTGCGCATTTGCGGGTTAACACGTTTGCTGTGACAGCAAGAATCGCACCCTTCTGTGTGTACGGTGCGACCCACCGGTGGGTCTCGCGCAATGTCAAATATCATGAGACGAAAATTTGCCCTACAATCTAGAATTGATTGGATTCATTCTGATTGATTCACTTAAAGCATATGCTTTCGAGGAATGAATAATCTTTGGAAAGTATACGTTTTTATCCATAAGTTTCATAAAACAAATGAATATTCTTATCTTCAATAATGAGGATTAAAGAGTCCTCTTCTCAACATGGAGCAAGGTCGTCTCACAATCTTAGGATTCATTGAATTGGAGTTTAGTAGTAGCAAAAGTAGAGATCGTGACGTATAATAAAGAGAATGTCCGTGTGGTTCTCCAGTGATCCTATGTAGGTGACACCAAAATGGTAGAATGATTAGATTATGATTCATCGATATATTGTGATTCTACCCTCTCGAAGAATATTAAAAGGTTATTCCAGGATATCGTATCGATCGAAAAGATGATCATCGACGTGAATCAAGCCATTTTCTTGAGACGATAGGGGATTGGAAGGAAATTATCACTCTCTTTGAAAATATACTGAACACCTTTGCATAATGGAAATCCTGATCAAGTACTGTCTTGTGGATAATGAAAAGATTTCTATGAAGATTTTTCATTCTCCGAGAATATATTATGTACACGTATCAATCCAAATAAATCCAAATAATTCCAGCTTTTTGAGGCGATCTTTCCGAATGTTAAAAATGGTATATCTTCATCTTCATCATTGAAAGTCAAGATCTGTGTTTGTCTTGGATAATATGATTGACGGGAAAAAAGTTTCCTCGGAGAATTCTCAACTGTCGAACGCACATCCTTCACGTAATTCAAACAAAATCGATTCAACCCATTCTTCTTCCAGAGAATTTACATTTTTCAACCTTTTTTCTCCCAAGGAAAAAACCCATCATCAAAATGAATTCGTTTGAACAAACTATCTCAAGATGTAATGCAACAATCATATCTGTGTTGATCTGGGTGAGATCAGACCCCCCCCCCCGTTCATTTCTCCCCAAGAAAATAATTATGCAAAAAAATCGATTCAACGAATTCTTTGTTTTAACAATTTTCCTATAACAAATGGTACGGAGCAATAATTCTTCAAGATTGAGATATCCTCAAAACCCCACAAAAACGGATTTTGAGTGGTTATCATTAAATTATCCGTTCCCATTGCTTGAAAAAATTTATTTACCCAAGTATAGTGCTGATGAACACCCGATTGATGAGGCAATGAATCAGGCGATAACCCACGTAATCAATCAAGCAATTTCTCTGGGCAATTTTATCATACAACACGGCGCTACAGAAATTTTAGCTGGCTAATGGACACGTATGCCAGGTTTTCGCTCTCGTCCTTCCGCTCTTTTCGCTCATTTTGCTCTGTTTCGCTCATTCTCGGCCAGTTTCGCTCGCTTCGCTCATTGCATCTACGCGCCAAATTTTCTCTCTTGTTGGAGCTGGCGCTGTTGGAGAGAGAGCGAAAAAGCGCAGCGAGCGAAACGAGCGAACGTTGAGCGAAGCCAGAGTGAACTGAGCGAATTCGCTCATTTTAGAAGCGAGGTGCCCCTCGTTGAATATCTTTTTGAAAATGAACAAAGAATACTACTTGTGATCCTCTATGGACCTAAAATAGAGTAGAGACAATCTAAGAGAGTAGATCACTTGATATCATGTTGTGAATGATGTGACGTGGTATTTTAACCATCACAACTCAGTTATATTCAACGGGACTCTTATCCTAAGATCGCAGGCAATACGCGCGCGAACGGCGAAACGACTCCGGAAAAATTCAGCTTCTCTGTTACTCAGCATCACCCACCGTGATTCTGCTCTGAAAAAAAAGAGGGGGGGGGGGCGCACGCTCATGAATAATCAGTCCGATTTAATAATAAATAATTTGGCATCTATTCTTCACGTTTCTCATACGCGGACGATACATGAATTTTCACATATTATTCACAACCGACATCTGTCCGGGTGACTCTCATATTCGTCCGAAATATGTCAATCAATCACGTCAAATATCAGGAATGTCTCTCAATTTCATCTGTAAAATACAATAAAGATTCACTAAACACAGAGAGGCCACACTCCGTCCAATCACTCGCGAGAATCTACCTGCACTCCGTAGAGTGCAGCTCGTCCGGTCCCTGCTCCAATATTGTTCCACAAAATATTTGCTCCAAAATTTTCTCGTCCAAAATGGCCGCTCAGCAGTTCTCGCAACGCGCGCGCAACGGCAAGCACCCAAAATGACTTGTGCTCCGATGCTCTCTTGTCCCACGCACTCAAACAGCAGGTGCGCGATCACACCCTGGCTCCTAGTCCATGTGTAACTCGTCCAAGATCCACTATATCCTCGTCCACGCACGCCTCCTCCAGGAGGTGTCCCCGACACGAATTTCCTATCGTGCGCACGTCTTTCCCAAACGTCTTGTCCACGAGCACACGCCAGAACTCCACTAAATCACTGCTCCGAATTTCCCCACGCGACGCATTTGCTGCTCCGGGTCCGCTGATGCAATTTCACAACGCGCGTACGTCATTTGGAGACGTCTTGTCCACGAGAACGCGGTGCACCAGCTCACGAGGTCCCCTGGGAGTCCGATCTGTCCGCGGGCACGACGATTGCCCTCCGCGACGCGCGAGGCTCTCCGCATACCCGACGAGAGAATCTAATAAAAATAGCAAGACCACTCACCATTCGATGCCATTGTCCGTTGCTTGATTATTTTCCTTGCTTCGTCCAAGTATATCGCCCCACAACTGAGCGAGTCCAATCACAGCAGCTACTACTCGTCCTGGGCAGCCAGGACTCCTCGGGGACTCGCGGCTGGGCACGTGTTCCGAATTAAAAGCGCGAGCGCGACGAGTACGTGTGTATTGCACGAGATCAAATCCACAAGTGGCACGATGGCCGCTTCATCTTCACCAAAAGCTCGCCTTCGTCTTCACCGAAGAGAAGCTCTCTAATTGGTCCGTTCCATTTTACCGGAACACTAGCAGCGCCAACTGGCGGCTGAGTGCGCCAAATATTCAAGTCCAGTCCACTATACTTGTCCTATACAGTGTCTCAAATTCTACGAAATTCGCTGCAAGCGCATCAATTGCAGTATCTACGGTCCTGATGCCTCCACCCAGAGAATATTCTGTCCCGCTCACGCGCATGCACCGCTAAGATACGCGTGGAGGCATTGCGCACTCGCGCTCACCGCAACTCCATGCTTTCACCTCATATAGCTCTCATACCTGTCCGTATATATCTATATCTAGTCCGTATTGCAGCAGTATATCTATATATACTCGAGGCTGCCCATGGCATAATGATATCCAGCCCGCATGACTGCAGTATATCTATATATATGCTGTGCACAGTCCGATTGCAACATTTTAATGTGTACATAATCCTAAGTATATGTAGACGTCGTCCGCAAGCCCAAAGTCGCCCAGTGGCTGCTGGCCAGGTATCCGTCCGTTGATTTTTCGTGGCCACGACCGGCCGGGTGTGGCCCGGATTTACATGCCCGCAGCGCCGCCACATCTCGCCCGTATGGCCAGCAGCCCGGGCAGGGCGTTCACAACACACCGCGTCCAACTGTGTCCTGTGGCTGCCCACCCGTCGTCGCCCCGTCCGTGCATACTGTCTCATCGCGATGTCAAAACACATCAAATTCGTACCCCCCTCACCCGCGTGCGAGGGCCTCGTCCGTTGCTATCGTCGTCGTCGTCCGCGCTTCGGTGCGTACACCCATGCCCCGCGGCAGGGTGCCGTGGGGCAGCATGGATATGAGCCGAGGAGGGCTGGCGTAGAGGCCAAACAGGGCTCCGGGGCCCTGGGAAGACCCTCCACGTCGCCCAGCTGTCGAGATCGCGGTCCGTCGGCTGTTCGTCCCGGTAGCAGCCTAGTGTGCGGCTACAGCTGCTGTCCGGGGCGCAGGAAGGGCTGCCTATGAGTAGGCATGCCTGTACCACAGCATCTCGTCCATCTTCCTCGTCGCTTGTCGTCGTCATCCTCTCGAGCCAGCATTCCAAAAAAGAGAAGTATTCGGGTCAATGCTCATTCTTTTGAGTTTGCTGGTTCGAGACGGCGACGAGAGATTTTCAACATTCGGCTGTGACGGTTTACCCGTCACATTACCCCCTACTAAGGTGAGGAGGGTCCTCCGGAAGGGAGTGGTCTTGCCGATACTTAGGTGGCGCACTCTCGCCTCTAGGATTCTCTCGTCGCTGCCTCGTCCAGCAGTTTCAAAATCAAAATAATATTGTATATTCGTCAATGAGGGAATCATCATCCGCTCACTCTCTCACACAATCACACTGAAGGGAAATCACTCTACTGGCTGTCCTACAACTCGAGGAAAACGGGAAAAATATCCTACGGGGAGGGAACTAAGCCACCCTGGGCCCTACGGTCATGGACTTATTCATTCATTCAACCTGAAAAAAGAAAATAAAGGAAAAATTATAGCATCTCACTTCGGTCCAAATCTAACCCTATTTACGCCTTACGACGTCTTGTCCCAGTGATTCGTCCTAATCTGGTCTAGTTCTCCTGGCAGGGCTTTACCTACGTCCCCCTTGCATACGAACCCGCGATGATTTGCCCCCGATGATCTTGGATGATCGCTTGAACTTGAACGCGAAACTCGTAGAAACCCAATCGCGTCGCCCACGATAATGTCCATCTCGTCGCATTACGTCCACCCCGATGGCAACCGCACGTTTTCCCGTCCACGATTGCAGGACGTCACCCGTCCTTCTCGTCCGCTCTGCGCAATGGCTCAGTCTCATAAGCCGTCCGAAGCACCAACAGACACTTGAATTGCATTCCGCTTGAAACTCTACTGAGTCCACGGTGATCACACCTTTGGGTGGTTCTACGACCCTCAATCCCAATAGTCCGGGAGGTCTCCCGTACCGAGATCTTGTCAGCTTCTCAGTCCCCAGGGAATATTCTGTCACACAGGTCCTCCATTTACAGTCTGCGCACCGTCGCTGTCGCTCGTACAACTCCGTCAACATCCACTCCGATTCCGTGTGTAATCTTCAACTCAATTGGCCCTTCATGAGTCCCTCAGATCTTACAGATCATTGTTCTACTGGTTGGTAGCTTGTTATGCCTTCACGAAGGCGCTCAGATTTCTCGACCCATGACACACCAACACGCTCACTCGCCATACCCCCACAAAGGCGCTCAGGCATCCCGACCCATGGCGTTTCAATACTCTCACTCGCCATACCTTCACAAAGGCGCTCAGGTCCCACGACCCATGGCATTTTAACATTTTCACTTGCCATACCTTCACAAAGGCACTCAGGTCCCACGACCCGTGGCAATTTAACATTTCTACTTGCCATACCTTCACAAAGGCGCTCAGGTCACTCGACCCATGGCGTTCCAACAATCTCACTTGCCATACCTTCACAAAGGCGCTCAGGTCCCACGACCCATAGCGTTTCAACATACTCTCTTGCCATACCTTCACAAAAGCGCTCAGGTCACTCGACCTATGGCATTTCACACTCTCATTCATTCGCCATATCTTCACCAAGGCGCTCAGCTCCCACGACCCATGGCATTTTAACACTTTCACTTGCCATACCTTCACAAATGCGCTCAGGTCCCACGACCCATGGCATTTTAATACATTCTTTCGCCATACCTTTACCAAGGCGCTCAGGTCCCACGACCCATGGCATTTCCCACTCTCATTCATTCGCCGTACCTGCACCAAGACGCTCAGGTCACTCGACCCATGGCGTTTCAACAGTCTCATTTGTTCCACCCTTCACAAGACTTTTGAACTCCCCAGTCCGTTGAATTTTGGACACTTACCACCTCTCGAGCCTTCCACAAGACCCTAAGGCTTCGTCCGTTATCAACAACCCTCCTATTTGGGCCGGGCTGCAGTGCTCGGTCCGTTTCGCAAGCACTCCAATCGATACTTGCAGTTCGGACAAGATTGCAATGTCACACCCTCTTTGTTACACAATTGACATCTCTCCCTCGTTGGAGCTGTGGTTCCAGTCGCTGCACTCACTGAGTCCGGACACTCTACGGCCGTGTGCCCCACAGCAGAGCATTGATAGCACTGTCTAGTTGGGCATTTATTAGCAAAATGACCCGGGTCACTACAGTTATAGCACAGTCCTTTGGTCGTCGGCTCCTCTCTAGCTGCACGGTCCATCCGTGGACGCAATCGACCGCTGCCTGGTGGACTCCGTGATCCATATCCCGGATAGGGGAAGTATGGGTACCGAGGATACATCATGGGCCATTGTCTAGCGTCCGGGCTCCAGGTAGTCAGAGGGGCAGGCGAGGGTTGAGTGATTGGAGTCAGAGCACTCGGTGGTATGGCAGGCGGGTCACTAGGCGTCGCTGCGTCAGTTGGCATGGCCTGGTTTTGTCCATTCCTCGCTCCGTTTCCGCCAGTCTGTCCCTTGTCACGACTCTGATTTGTGTCCAGCGTGCTTGGGGCAGGTTTCGGTGCCTCGACCTGTGCTGACTCCGTTTGCTCTACTGCGCCAGCCTCCGTTTTTCCCGATCCACTCCTCTGAGATGCTTGTGCGGGTCCTTGGTATGCTGCTCCAGGTATGCGTGCCTTGTCCCCTGTTGGGGGCGCTGCGTATCGAGCGTCCAAGTCCCCGTCCCTTTCAAACCTCTTCCCATAGTACTGAATATCGTCCAAGTTCCGCACATCTCTTGTGTCCAAATATTTCCGCAATTCTGGCAGTAGATTCCTGCGCACGATTCCAAAAACGTCCCTGTCTCGCGGTGGCCTCTTAAAATGTCCCAGAATGATCTTCACGCACGTCAGATACTTGGCCACTTTCTCGCCTTTCGCTTGAGTCCGATGCAACAGTTCGTCCATTGAGTCCTGGCGGTCCAAGTGACCCACGTACTGAGTCCTGAAAGCGCGCTTAAAATCTGTCCAATCCCTGAACTCGTCCTGGTGAGTCCTATACCAGTGTCGAGCGTCCTTACTGAGGGCTGCTGGCACTGCCGAGAGCAGTTCCCTGTCAGACACCGGTAGCATACGCCTACTGTTCTTAAGATTGGCCAAAAAGTCCTCTGGCCCATCTTCCTCACTACCGCCAAAATTGGTTCCCATGCTCCGCAGCATCTTGATTACTTGGAACGTCCGTCCCGTCACTTGTCCACCCCGACTACAAGTTGATTCACCGTCCGACGAATCGTAGTCCGAGTCGCTGCTACTATCACGTACGCGGTCCCTATTTTCATTACGTCTGTTCCTACGCGAGTCCCTTGATCCCCGACGCCCGCCTCGGCGCCTTGATCTGTCCGAATCAGACCCAGTTCTCCGATCACATCGTGAGTCTCGCTCAGCTGAGTTGTCCGAGGAGCTGTCCCTATAATTGCTGCGATGATTATCGCGCCAACCGTCCGCGTCTCTTGGTCTTTCGCGCCTATCATGACCGTCCCTTAAGCGCCACTGATCCGCGCGATTTCCCGATTCTCGCTCACGTCCGTTCCCTTGTCCATGAGAGAAATCTCTGCGTCCCCTACTCTCTCGAGAATCATCTCGTCCTCTCTGTGAGTGGGACGGATGATTCTGGCTGCGTCTACTCTCACCAAAGCGATCACGCTCACGCCGGATTTGTTCTGGTTCCGTCCGTGGGAATGAGCAGCCTTGAGGGCGCGCCCGTTCCAGCCGATCCGGCTCGGGCACGTCACGGGGGGCAGAAGCTGTCCCCCCGTGGTTCGAGACGCCCCTGGTCCGAGTTCAGGTCCTTAACCCGGGGTGGGTGTTGACCGGCAGGCTCTCTGTGTTCAGGCAAATGTGCTGGTCCATTATCCGCGGGGTGACTTGCAGGCGCATGCTCTTCTTGTCGGGGGCGCGCAGCAAGGTAAGAGCTCTGGTTAGGTTGCGCATAAGAACGTCCAATGCCATCATACGCTTCCACTCGGTCCCTATAGCTACTTCCCCTATTGCTGGAATCATCGCGATATTCCACCCGTCGATCTCTGATGCGTAAGTGCACCGGAGGTGGGTCGTCTTCTCGAGAGCGATCACGACGGTCACGTCCATGAAATGAATCTCGACAGCGGCCGCGACTCGCGCGAGGCTTCGCGCCTTTCAGATCATCATCGTCCCATTCCATGGTCGCATTCCACCATTGAGACTGTCTGCGAGCTGCGTCCGGGGTATTTCCCATAGCTTTTTTCATGTCCCGGTAGTCCGTCGTGAGGAACTGCGAATACCGAGCCCCAGTTGGTCGCTTTGGGACGTAATTCTCGGGGAGGGGTTGCGAATTACTCTCACTCGTCCGACTCCGCGGGTTTGACGTTCCATCATCGCTCTCTGGGTCAAACAAACGACGCTGGTCCGCTACTCTGATCCCAGAGGCATTAGCAACCGATGTACTCATGTGTTTTAGTGTCGATGTGGGCTCCGTAGTTCTCGTCCGGGGTGGCGTTGGGCCCCCTAGTCCGGGAGTCAGTAACATGTCGTCCGTCCTTGCCCAAGTCCGAGGCTGCTGAACTGCAGTTGTAGCGGGCGCGTCCGGTATAGCTGCTCCTGCTAATATGGCCTGAGACATCGCAGCCATTTGGCTCATCAACTCATACCTCGATGCGGAGATCTGATAAGCCGTTGTAACAGGCACTATAAACGGTAAGCGGACTGCAGCTGGCGACAAGATTGGGCGTGGAATACTACTCGTCACTTGAAACGCCGAGCTAGTGGTGGTGCTCGCTGTGCTCACTGTCATTACTGTCGTCATCAACAGGCTCGTCATATTCGTCAAAGAGGTCACCGGAATCGTGAGAGCGAGAGGCTCGCGCCCTTGTCCGTCCGAGCTTGGAATACCGTGGGTTGAGGCACCCGCGACCCCCGTAAGCTCCATCCCTTGAGTCGAGTTCATGGCCACTGAGCTCCTAGTTTCAACAGCAGGCACGCGAGCTGAGCTATGCGAAGTCGCTGGTGGGCGACGCCAGTCCTCTGGATGCGCGAATGGGTCTACCCCACCAGCTTCGTCTATTTGAGGGTCCCGAGGCACGTCCTCGTCCGAAAGACAGTCACGAATTATCGATCTAATTAGCCGAGATCGAGTCCGTTCTCAAGTCCCTCGCTCGTTCAGTCCTTTAGCTTCCAATCGCGTGGTGATCTGCTCACCGTCCAGTGGCCAAATCGATTTAGCCAAATGTAAATACCGTTCGTCCCTCTCTAACAGTCAAATAAGGTCCTGATCCCCACACCTGAGCAGTCCAGGCAACGGTAGTTTTGGTTGCTCGACTACTTTATTCTTCTTGCCCGGGAGTCTACCTCTTTTCATTCTACACCAGTCCGAAAATCCGACAATTCAATCTTCAGTCCAACCTAAACGAATGAAACCGCGTCTTCGTTCTCTAATATCTCCACCTGCAACTATTCAGCCCTCTATTGTCCGCAAATAAGTCCACTCCGTACTCTAAATTTATTCCAAAATGCCAACAAAAATCTTCACGGATCCTAACTCTCAGCAATTCAGTCTCGTCCGATTATCTAGTAACCTCAAATTTATGTTCAAGTCCTAGAAACAATTATCAGAGAACCTAACACTCAACAATTGAGTCTTGTCCGATCTTCTAGTACCCCAAATTTTATTTAAAAGTCCTGGAAAATCTCTCAGAGAACCTAATACTCAGCAACTGAGTCTTGTCCGTGAAAATTCCCAACCACCTAAGGTCCAAATTACGACAGAAATATCTAACACCCTGACAGAGTCCGATAATAGGATTGGGGTGGGATGAAATTCGGAAGAATTTCCTTGTCCGGGGTGTAGGAACTTACGTGGAAATGGAACGGGCCAGAACCATCATCATGTCCAAATTATATCTCGAAAAATTATTCAATCATCACACCATGCATTGGGAGGATCAATCTGCAAACAAAGGGGCCACTAGAATTTTTCCAAGTCCGAAAAATTCACCTAACTGTCCTAAAATCTTGGTAAGATGCTATAAAGAATAATTCTACGCGAGTGAAACTCCTCGCGAAAGATAATTTTGAGCAACTACTCTACTTGTCCTAGGGAGCAGGGCTGCAGGAGGGCTCATAATATCGACATACAGGGAGAAATATTCACATTCAATATGGTCTGGGTGTGAGAGAGGGCACTACACTACTACTACAACGCAAAGAGCCTCGCACGCACGCAAACCTGTCCAAAATCACGAAATTTCCAAGTCCAATATGTCAGAAAAATTTCCGATCTGTCCAAAGTATCCGTAGCGCCTCGCGTCAAGTCCGTAAAATTTATCCTGAATTTTTCAGAAGCCGCAGAGTCCTGTCACGGTCGCCATTTGTGACGTGGTATTGTAACCATCAAAACTCATTGATATTCAACAGGACTCTTATCCTTAAATCGCAGGCAATACGCGCGCGAACGGCGAAACGACTCCGGGAAAATTCAGCTTCTCTGCTACTCAGCAATACCCACCGTGATTCTGCCCTGAAAATAAAGAGGGGGGGGGCGCACGCTCATAAATGATCAGTCCGATTCAATAATGAATAATTTGGCATCTATTCTCTACTTTTCTCATACGCGGACGATAAATGAATTTTCATATATTATTCACAACCGATATCTCTCCGGGTGACTCTCATATTCGTCCGAAATATGTCAATCAATCACGACAAATATCAAAAATGTCTCTCAATTTCACCTGTAAAATATAATAAAGATTCACTAAACAAGAAGAGGCCACACTCCGTCCAATCACTCGCGAAAATCTACCTGCACTCCGTCTACGGAGCAGGGACCGGACAAGCTGGACTCTAGTGCAGCTCGTCCGGTCCCTGCTCCGATATTGTTCCACAAGTTATTCGCTCCAAAATTTTCTCGTCCAAAATGGCCGCTCAGCAGCCCTCGCAACGCGCGCGCAACGGCAAGCACCCAAAATGACTTGTGCTTCGATGCTCTCTTGTCCCACGCACTCAAACAGCAGGTGCGCGATCACACCCTGGCTCCTGGTGCGCACGTCTCTCCAAGACGTCTTGTCCACGAGCACACGCCAAATCTCCAGTAAATCGCTGCTCCGAATTTCTCCACGCAAGGCGGTTGCTGTTCCGGGTCCGCTGATGCGATTCCACAACGCGCGTACGTCACTTGGAGACGTCTTGTCCACGAGAACGCGGTGCACCAGCTCACGAGGTCCCCCGGGAGTCCGTTCTGTCCGCGGGCACATCGATTGCCCTCCGCGACGCGCGAGGCTCTCCGCACACCCGACGAGAGAATCTAATAAAAATAGCAAGACCACTCACCGTTCGATGCCATTGTCCGTTGCTTGATTATTTTCCTTGTTTCGTCCAAATATATCACCCCACAACTGAGCGAGTCCAATCACAGCAGCTACTAGTCGTCCTGGTCAGCCGGGACTCCTGGGGGACTCGCGGCTTGGCACGTGTTCCGAATTAAAAGCGCGAGCGCGACAAGTACGTGTGTACTGCACGAGGTCGAATCCACAAGTGGCACAATGGCCGCTTCATCTTCACCAAAAGCCCGCCTTCGTCTTTACCGAAGAGAAGCTCTCTTATTGGTCCGTTCAATTTTACCGAAACACTGGCAGCGCCAACTGGTGGCTGAGCGCGCCAAATATTCAAGTCCAGTCCACTATACTCGTTCCATGCCGTAGTTCAGATTCTACGAAATTCGCTTCAAGTCCGTCAATTGCAGTATATACGGTCCTGATGCCTCCACCCAGAGAATATTCTGTCCTGCTCACGCGCATGCACCGCTTAAATACGCGTGGAGGCATTGCGCACTCGCGCTCACCGCAACTCCATGCTTTCACCTCATATAGCTCTTATACCCGTCCGTCTATATATCTATATCTAGTCCGTATTGGAGCAGTATATCTATATATACTCGAGGCTGCCCATGGCATAATGATATCCAGCCCGCATGGCTGCAGTATATCTATATATATGCTGTGCACAGTCCGAGTGCAACATTTTCATGTGTACATAACCCTAAGTATATGTAGACGTCGTCCGCAAGCCCAAATTCGCCCAGTGGCCGCTGTCCAGGTATCCGTCCGTTGTACTTTCGTGGCCACGACCGGCCGGGTGTGGCTCGGATTTACATACCCACAGCGCCGCCACATCTCGTCCACCGCCAGTCAGCTGTCTGCTCTTGCGTGTACCGGCCTGTCCATCATCGCCGTCTTCCACTGGGTCACCCGGGCCTACCCGCGTCCGTATGTTGGTCACCCGTGTCGTGGGTGACCGCTCCAGGGCCGCATCGATGGTGCGCGGGTGTGCGGTACACCAAGTGTACGTTATACACATGCAACAAGTGGTGCATGTGCCACATAACCTCGTCGCTGCCGGCCTGCGCGCCTACCCGGGCTGCAGCAGATGGAGCACACGCCCGTATGGCCAGCAGCACGGGCAGGGCGTTCACAACACACCGCGTCCAACTGTGTCCTGCGGCTGCCCACCCGTCGTCGCCCCGTCCGTGCATACTGTCTCATCGCGGTGTCAAAACACATCAAATTCGTACCCTCGCTCACCCGCGAGCGAGGGCCTCGTCCGTTGCCATCGTCGTCGGCGTCCACGCTCCGGTGCGTACACCCATGCCCCGTGGCAGGGTACCGTGGGGCAGCATGGATATGAGCCGAGGAGGGCTGGCGTAGGGGCCAAACAGGGCTCCGGGCCCTGGGAAGACACTCCGGGTCGCCCAGCTGTCAAGATCGTGGTCCGTCGGCTGCTCGTTCCGGTGCGGTGGCAGCCTAGTGTGTGGCTACAGCTGCTGTCCGGGGTGCAGGAAGGGCTGCCTATGCGTCGGCATGCCTGCACCACAGCATCTCGTCCATCTTCCTCGTCGCTTGTCGTCGTCATCCTCTCGAGCCAGCATCCCAACAAAAAAGAGAAGTATTCGGGTCAATACTCATTCTTTTGAGTTTGCTGGTTCGAGACGGCGACAAGATATTTTCAACATTCGGCTGTGACGGTTTACACGTCACAATGGTTGAAGAAGGGCATGAATTTGATCAAAAACTTAAGACAAAAGTCGAAATCCCCCCGTGGTGTGTAGAGCTATTATTGTCAATTTCATTCCTTGGGCTTAATTAATGGGTTCAAATAGATTCTCATCATTTTCCTAGAGCTTCAATTGAAAAGTGAGATGATATAAGTGTGGGGGACCATCAGAATCTAGATTTGTTCAGAATACACATTCATCGTCGAAAGCCTCAATCAACTCCAAGGAGATGTTTGTCTCATTTGGGCAAAAAGTAGACTTTAAATCGATGAAAGATTGCTTTTCACGTTTCTAAATGAGTACACGGATTCATTGGATCATAAAATATTAGTCTCATGATCCAATCAATTCCAATGAAATACTCTTTTCCACCAGCTATGATGCCTTTCATGAGATACTCAGTGTTGATAATTGAGAATCACATTTGCTAACTCCTTTCAAATATGTCTCCTATCATACAATTTTTAGGAGTCCATTCCAAGCTAAAGTCACAATTCTATTCGGGTAAAGCATGGTATATTACATTTGGGAAAATAATTTCAACTATCTCGAATACTCGAATGCTTGATACCGTAATATCTTTTTCAAATACGGTTATGATGAGCTTTGGAAATCTCGAAAATCAGTTATAACTCATCCAAACTTCCAGGTCATATCGATATTCAATTATCAATCCAAAGACAGCCTTGGACTCCATTCCTTACGCATTTCTCAAACGCACACGAATTTTTTTTCTTGACATTTTCCCTCACCCTCCATTGTTTCCTGCCCACTACATGCTACGAGTAGCTCATAATCTAAGAAACCTTGACACCGTGAAATACTTCTCAGCCCCGGCAGCAGTCCATTAGGTGATGATAAAGTGTATCCGTGTATGTGAGGAAAACATTATTCTCATGGCCATATCAAATTTCTCTGTACCGCCCCATGCCATCTCGTGAAAATCGTTAACGCGAGTGGATTCAAATTCTAGATACCGATAAGTGCGAGTATTCAAAACCCGAGTGATGTGCGTTGGAAAATATTTCCGAAATAGCTTCACTCCAAATTCTCGACGTTTTGTGGATCTGCTCATATTTTTCCAAAATTCGCGAAACCCCGGACAAAATTGTACGTAATCTCACTATACGTATCAACCGCCGATACCGGTCGGACAACCGCAAATCTCAGCCACTCAAACCCCACAAAATCACAGGCAATAGGTGGCAATGACACCGGCCCAAGTACCACAGTCCCAAGCCCAAACACCCGGGACCCAAAACTCACATGATCATTTAAACCAGCTTGACGTCCGCCGCATCCCCCGAGTAACGGGCAATTTGATAACGTACTAAGAAATACGTCGTCCATGGAGCGCAAAGAGAGCAATCAAGAGTTAGCACACGACTCATCAGCAAGAGGAATGACATCGTGTTGATGGGTCGATATTAGAATCGTCAGGCGGAGATGATGGCACACAAGATCCACCATCACTGTCCCAAGTCAGAAAAACGACAATAAAATTTTCAAAAACTGGGAGACAGCCACTGGTGATGAATTCTGGAAGTCGAGAAACGGAAGATGGAGAATGCTTGATGCACATACACTCCGGCGCAGATGCGTGCATGATGGAAGCGAATAGAATCAAGAACATTGAGAACTCTAATGGATCTGAGAATTCTGAGATATTAAGCATTAATTGCGTTGCAAAAAGTGCGTTCATGTCAATGGGAATGATTGTGATGAAGATACACTGCATGCACTGGCAATTCCATGGAGTCCCCGAATCTATATTATTAGATTGTGATGGACTAGATGGGTGGGATTCCTTAATGGGATTCGGAGGTATTTCATACCCCGGAGCTCTGCTTAGAATTTGAAAGTCTTCCAATCCCCTTGGTACATTCAGAGAAGATGAAATTGCCACCAAAAGTAGGAGGGAATATCAAATTATCAACGGTGAGTTGACCATGATTCTCATAGAAACTGGAGAACTTGAGAAAATTTATCAGTCGGTCAATTCTATCGATGTGTATAGTCGAAATCTGTACTATTTGTCCAGGCTTCTCATTCCAAAGGATATGAAGTAGGACACGTGGTCTTAAAAGGAGAGATCAATTCAGGGTTGAACCTGAGGAAAAAGACCAAGCCGAAACTTGGCCAAAAACCTAGAAACAGTAGAAAAAGTATATTGTCCAGACAGAAATTACGGAAATAGGAAAGACTTATAGATTGAGAATAAGAGAGAGAGAGAGAGAGAGAGAGAGAGAGAGAGAGAGAGAGAGAGAGAGAGAGATATGATAGTGTAGACCTGTGATGAATGTAAGTGTATGAGTGAATTTGCGCAGTCAAGCGCGAATTGCACTGGGCACGGTGGAGACAAATCGATGTCGACCGTCGCCTCGCTGGTTCATTTGATGTCGCTGGCTTGATTGGCTACGAGCCGACGTGGTGTAATGGGCGTCGAGCCACTTGATGATCAGCTGGCGTGGTGATTAGATTCAATCCTGGGTTGAATCCTGATGTCATGATTGTACGGCAAAAACGCGTCATTTTTGGTTACCAAGCGCGGCAGATTGCTCAAACGCGAGGCTGCGACCACGTGGCGATAACACGTTTCGGAGCAAACGCGGCGCGAGCTCGAAATTGCGGCTTCGCGGCCGAATAATCGCGACAGACACCACAAAAGTTACAAACAAGAATACTTCTACACGTCTGCAGATACTGAATGAATTAGATGTAGGATGTGCGACGTATAAAACGGGAATCCAGCGATATAATGTGATTCGTAAGTGACGATCGATATATTGGTAATGTATACGTAGCGAGTGCGAGGCACGAACTGCTAAGCTGGCAAGAATGATCCGGCAAGAGAAAGTCGCGCATGCGAGCTGATGCGTGGCTCCTCCTCGCCCGCGATTGCTACCCGCATCTTGTGATGAAGTTCACCGATCGCGGGAGTGAGATGAAATAATAACCCACGCGTGGCGTGGGATTCAGCTTCTGCTATCCGGCGCAACATCCTCTCGCGTTGCGAGAAGATCGAGCAAGTAATAGTTTTCGTCAAGTAGATGCGATGTGTCCATGTATGTGTATCTACAGTTGTAACACAAAAATACAAAACATATTGTGATTCAGGTCATAATCGGTAAGGGGCATAATTGCATGACATTTCTCTTTAATGTGCCTTGAGCAGTTCTGATCGTTGCAGCCCTGACTGCGCCATCATCGTCAGGGTGTACCTGGAGAACGACTCCCAGTTGCCAGCAAGCGCATGGTTGGTTCTTGTCGATAACAATGACAACAGAATTTACTTCCAAATTCGCACTGTCACGTGTCCATTTTTGTCATTTCTGCAGTTCACCGAGATACTCTGCATGCCATCGTTGCCAGAGATGCTGTCGAGCTTTGCTGACGAATTGCCAGGTCGAAAAGCGATTATCTGTGATTGAAGACAAATCATTCTCAGATAGCATAGTGATGAGGCGTTCTACTAGCAAGTGCGCGGGAGTCAACGCACTTGGGTCCTTAAGATCGGCAGATAGAGGACATAAAGGACGCAAATCGAGTATGCCTTCAATTTCGATCACAAGCATATTCATCTGTTCGAAAGCGAGGAGTTGTATCACGCTTGACGTGATATTTGAATGATCTCACGGCTGCTTCCCACAGACCTCCGGAATGAGGAGATAGTGGTGGATTGAAATGTCAATTGATGTTCTTCTCGAAAGCGTAGTTGTTGATTTTATTTCGACTGCTTCTCGAACTGCTCAGATATGAACAGTGAGAATAGCTCGTGGAGCTGCTTGTTTTCTCCAATGAAGTGACTATCGTTGTCAGATTAGACGTGAGATGGAATACCTCTGCGACTGATGAAGTGTCAGAGAGCACCAAGGGATCCATCTGTGGTCAAGTCGCTCACGATTTCTATGTGAATGACCTTAGGAGACATGCGAATGAGAGCGTATCCATGAGCTTTCATTCTTTTGCCATTGCGCTCTTACTTCTCTTCGATAAAAAATGGCCCAGAATAATCAACACTGACATGATAGGATGCAGGCGAATCTCCGACGCGTCGTTCGAGTAGGGATGCCATTAGAGGATGCAAAACCACTGGTCGATGACGTGAACAAATGACGCAATTGCGTACGATATTTCGCACTTGATGTTTACCGTCGAGAAGCCAAAGAAGTTGTCTCAACGATGCTAAAATGTTCTGAATTCCAGCATGACGATTGTTTTCATGGTGTTCTCGAATAATTAGATCTGTGATATAATACTGCGACGGCGATAAAGCTGGATGTTTTTGGAAGCATGAGACTTTTGACTTATTCAACCGGCCACTATTCGAAGGACGCCTTGCTTGTCGATGAATGGATCAAAGAACGCGACTGTGCTACCACTGCGAATCGGCTTTTCACTTGATGAACAATCAATTTCTCCGTGAAACTGAACAGCTTGGATTCGACGCAAGATGTCACTTCCTGTCTCCGATTCCTTTTGCATCCTGAAGTATTGTCCCCCAAATTTGTTTTGGGGGTAGAAGCGGTATGCAAAGGATGCAAACTCAACCAGAGACGAATGAGGAGAGAATCTCCTAATAATGTCATTTTCTTTAGAGGACATCAACAGGCAAACGTTTTTCCTCAAGCCCGGAGGCCTTGTGACCGAGAGTTTAGCTCCCAAAGGCCACGATGCTTCAGGCTGGAAGCGCCAGATTGGTCCACGGAAGCATATGTCGTTCTTGAGGGAGTCGGATGAGAGTTCACCTCGGGACAGAGCGTCAGCCGGATTATCCTTTGTTTGAACGTGTTCCCATTCAATTGGTCCTTCTAGTCTCTGGTTCGGTAATACGGTGAGCTTTGGAAACCTTCAAAACCTCTGATGATTCCTCCAAGCAATCGAGAGGGATTGTAGTGTAACTGAGGGATTTACTAGATTTACTAGGATCAGGAGAGTTAGGATTTAGGTGCGGTTTGAGACTTTAAAGACAGCGTTTCATTGATAGAAATATATATTGAAGATAAGATATTGTATACAAATAGTCACGAAAGATAAATATAGAATCTGATATTCATTAGTTACGTGCTTATCACAAATGCAGTCTAGCCCAGTGCACGGTTGATACTGGTTACAATACTATTATACATTACTCTGGTGCCGCGGAGGAGCTCTTTCCGGGCCGAATGCGGGTGTCTGACCGGTGTGTCGGGTTCGACTCCTGGATCTCCCAGGAAGCGGACGTTGTCTGATTCTACTGCCACGGAGGAGCTCCCTCCGGGCCATAAGTGGGTGTGACGGTGTCGCGGTCTACTATGACTCTCAGTGCTCCTGAGAAGTCGTCTACTAGATGATCTCATCTGTCTTAGAGCTCACAAGACAGAGAGGAGTTTCCAGCTGCTAGACTCTAGAGCGTTCTCTTGAACCAGGGCTCCTGGTGCCAAGAGAGGCGCGTAAGTCCGCTGCTCGGTGCCGACTGGTTCGTTCTGGTCGGGCATCGGGTGTACATCAATGCTGACAGGTGTTTCGCTTGTGAACGATGTTTTTGAGACAGCCACCCGGCGGCTGAGGCTTGGGTTACTCTAGCTGCTCGATGAATTGCTCGGGTACCGGAGCTATACTGGTATCATAGCGAAGGGGCCCGTCGCATCCCCGTCTTCCTTTGGAGAGTGAAGTTCCACTCACTCTTCCTTGGGATTCCGATGGGCTGGAGCCGGTTCTGGTGCTGGTGGGTGCTGGTGCTGGTAATATCGACTGGTGGACTGGAACTTGGTCGTCCAAGAACGGTTACGTACGTTAGGCGGGAATTGAGCTCTCTAGGATTGTACTTGAAACGTTTGCTGGTCGCTGCAAGTTCTGGTTCTAAACGTGTACTGGCTAGGGTACAGGTTTCTAGTCTGGGTCCAGTACAAGAACTGTTACTGGACTAGTGTGCCTCTGGATCCTTAAAAACGTGTGGTCGGTGCATTCGGGATGAACCCTCCGCTCAATCGTATGCTATGCCTCATGGGGTCAACCTTGTATATGACGAGTGGATTGACGAATATCAGACGGTTCTGGTAATTTGGCGGGTTTATTGGTATTCCGTCAGTGTCCGGTGTCCGGCTGGCAAGTGTCCTGATGCACGGGTCATCAGTCCGATCAATGCTTCAAAGATCCTCCGTTGTGACAATCCATAGCTCTAGGCTGAAGCCCTCCCCTTCAACGGCCAGGATGCCTGGTGGAGCTTTCCTCGTTTCAACGAGTGGGAATAGCAGAGCTAGCGAGATCAGGGTGTTCTTCTGTCTGTATTGACGGATCTCTTGTGACATCAGTTGGTACAATGTCAATCAGCGTCTCTCCGGCGTTCCGGGTTTTCCTATAACTATTCTCCTACGGGTCTGGCGCAGCGTTTGTCCAGTTTCGTATATCTCACAGGTTCACAATTTTGTTCTCGGCACAAAAATGTACGTATATATTCCAGGCTGTAGCCCTTGGAGTCCATCCTGGTGATCCAGTGGAAGAACAAAAGATCACTGGCACTTCTTTCGTTCCATTGACTTTCATGTTACTCTGCTTCGAATCTCTTCGCGTGGGCTGGTGTCCTGATGTCATCCTGCTGCTACGCTGATGACCCGAGTCTTCTCCTTCTACTTTGTGTGTTGGTGTGTACGTGTACGTGTAGCAATGAATATCAGACTTACAGGAAGAAAAATTTTCAGGTGACATGAACGGGTATCGAGGCTTGCGAGAATTCGAAACTGGTCTGACGAGAGAGAAACTTTCAAAATACTATCTGAGTGACATGAGTTTGTCTAATGCATACTGCGGGATATCTTTTTTAGAAGAATTTTACTGCTCGGGCACCATGTAACTGTTATGTTACTGGAAAAATAAGCTGTCAAAATCACTGTCTGGGCGCCATGTAACTGAGGGATTTATTAGGATCAGGAAAGTTAGGATTTAGTTCCGGTTTAAGACTCCAAAGACAGCGTTTTATTGATAGAAATATATATTGAAGATAAGATATCATATATAAATGGCCATGAAAGATGAATATGGAATCTGATATTCATTACTGACGTGTTTATTACAAATGTGCTCTAGCCCAATGAACGGTTGATACTGATTACAATACTATTATACATCAATCCGGTGCCGCGTGGGAGCTCTTCCCGGGCCAAACACAGGGGTTTGACCGGTGTGTTGGGTTCGACTCCTGGAGCTCCCAAGAAGCCGACGTTGTCTGATTTCTTTGCCACGGAGGAGCTCCCTCCGGGCCATAAGTGGGTGTGACGGTGTCGTGGTCTACTATGACTCTCAGTGCTCCTGAGAAGTCGTCTACTAGATGATCTCATCTGTCTTAGAGCTCCCAAGGCAGAGAGGAGTTGCCAGCTGCTAGACTCTAGGGCCATCTTTTGGACCAGGGCTCCTGGTGCCAGGAGAGGCGCGTGAGTCCGCTGCTCGGTGCAGACTGGTTTGTTCTAGTCGGGCATCGGGTGTACATCAATGCCGACAGGGGTTTCGCTTGTGAACGATGTTTTTGAGACAGCCACCTGGCGGCTGAGGCTTGAGTTACTCTAGCTACTCGATGAATTGCGGGGGTACCGGAGCTATACTGGTATCATAGCGGAGGGGCCTGTCGCAGTAGAGTCCGTCCAAAGAACTACGCGGTGCACTGAGAATGGGAACGCCTCCTGGCTCTCGGTGTAGAGTTTCGCAAGAGTCCGTGCACTGCAAAGTTCGAGCCGAGGTATCGTTACTCTTTGGATGTCGGATTGTTTTGAACCCGGTTCCACGGCTGTTGCTCCCTCGAATGAAGCTACTCGAGATTCTGAAAATGCAAGCCGGACTGCTACCCTTTATTGATTGTCAACCGAAACAGGCACCGTAGCCATTGATACTTGCGTCACAGAATCCGTCGATCTCTATCAATGTTAGATCATCAATCAGAAGCCATCGGCTCACAGTCAAGTTATGAATGAGTTCGAGTTGAGAGGCGTATGCCGACCATTTTGAGTAGATTTCTTGGGGTACCGACTCGTCTCATTTGACTTGAGCTCTACAACAATCCGGCATGATCGATCTGGCCTCCAGAATGATGGGCCCTAGTAAACCAAGGGAATCACAGATCCTCGCGATACTGAGTGAGATGTAGAGTTTCGTGATTTAACCGTCAAATCGATGGGATTTACAGTGTACATGGATTCGACTGAATGTGAGTTTCAAACTACGCCGAGAGGTTTTAAAACTGGTGTTGGAGCAAGAGCTCGACTATGGTGGCAGTGGAAGCGATTTTACTTGGATCCGGGAGAACCACAATCACATCAACCGAGATTCGATAAAACTGAATCTTGAATGAATAAAAAAAGTGTGAAATAACTGTTGAAAGATTAGACGCGTAAGAGTGGATGAATCAGAGTGGGCACCGGTGTGGCCGCAATCGCGCGCAATTAGCCTGAGCGCGGACGAGAAGTTGTCCGCGCGACGATCCTGCAGCTACTGCCAAATATTACGCCGCAAGATGAGGGCGAGAGAACGAAGAAAAGGCGACCCGTTGGGCTCGGCCCAGATCCGGTGAATTTGAATCCAACATTATCCATTGGTAGAAATTTGCACCCGATACTAATAGCATAAATCGTTACCTCGCTCTTATCACGGGAGCTGAATAATCCGTTCAAATTCGAACAACTGGGTTTCCGTCAAGGCAGTGGTCTAGATTGATCAACGTCTGGATTGAATTATCAAGAGCGTGATGATGGTTTGAAGTCCACTGACGCATGTTGGAACCGTCTCGTCCGCAGACTTCAATAATTGCATCGCGAATTTGAGTGACTTTGTCTTATATATCCGCGCCTGTCAGGAAGTTATCAATATACAAATCTCGTTCGAGGATCTCACATGCGTGGGGGAAGTGATGTTTCTCATCCTCCACAAGTTGCACAACCGAGCATAATTCGCATGGATTATCCTCGGCCGATTTTGATCTAAGGGTAGTTGCATCTTCGATGTGCCAGAGATTCTCGAGTTGATTCGATGAATCTGTTGAGTTACACGAAACTACTGAATTGGTTTTGGAACCTGTTATTCCACCAGCGACCACCCAACTAAGTCAAGTTTTTTGTAAAATATTTTCGTAATTGTTTCGCGATAGATTGATTCGACCGACAGACATCATTGCCGAAGTCGCGCCGCCACCAATCAGAATGTCAATAGGTCGTGGTGAATGAAATTCGGGGTCAGCTGAACGTATGTTATGCAGAATTTGTACCGTTTCTCGAAGAGATACCTCTTCCGGAGTCCAATCTGTGATGTTAGGTAAAGTGAGACACGTGGGCATTTTCTGGTAGTTGTTGTGGATCGATCCGAATTCAATCGTTAGACTCGATTCGGTCGACGTATGCATTCCATTTACGGTGCCTATTAAAATTGCACAGGGTCGCACGGGTAACATCAATTTTCAAGCAAAGCGCGAGCTACAATGAAGTTCCCGTCCGGTCCGCGTACCCGGACCATAGCGCTCATCATGAGTTGTGGTTGAGGCGCAAGAGAAGCCGTAGCGAGAGTCATGGGTCCTAGTCATATTATCGAATTCCCAATTTTCCGCCGTACTTAGGCAGAAGACTGGTACCGGGGATCAGCTTACGAGGCTGCTGATGAAGGAGCGTATGATAAAGTCCCTGACACGACTTGCATTTGTGTGTTGACTAGCACGCATCAGTGTGTGACCGAAGGCAATCACGGCAAATGCCGTTTGCCTAGACCTATTCCCAGCATTGATTCGAGTTTAGTTCCTCGAAGGCCAGACACCTATATATGACATGATCACCCTCACGATGATTATACACGGAAGGAGACGTTACCAATACCCGATCTCCGTCATCCGTTTTACGTGATTTGACTGTATCCCAATGACGCTCGGAGCGGCGATTATTGTTTTGTTGCGATTTAACTTGCTCATCTTCTCTTTCGAAAATTGATAAGCGGTATGCGGATGTATGAACAAACTGTTTTAATTGCTCGAGACTCGGAAATCTTTCTAATGTCAATGATACGATCCGAAGCAATTCGTTATGATACCAATTACTTATCATTCAAGCCCACAGGGAGATCTGTGCATTGCCCTCAAGGCCCAGGGATCCATATCACATTCCCTATCACAAGACTATGCACATATGACGATTACGAGTATTCTGAGAATCGTTATTGAAGCCTAGTTTTTGAGATCGCTGCATAACGACGATGCTCAGTGATGAGTTGCTTCTCTTCTCACCTTTCATTCGAGCCATTGAAGGACTCTGGGGACTGCCTCCGAGATCCAGGGAAAAATTATTCCGTTTCCAATAATCTGATTATGTCAACGCAATACAACTATCTAAGTAAAGTTCTGTTACCACCTCAGCAGTCATACCCCTCATCTAATGTGTGTCAATGACCAAACTACTGGCCTTCTCTTGCTTATCAGACTCCCAAGAGGGATGGTTCGGTTTTTGCACACAAAAGCACTGTGAATACACACTGCTACCATCTCTTCATCAGAAACTTCCGGAATCGTTGACTTTTGCGTGCGCGAAGCGGATAGTCGCCCGCGCACACGGAAATTTCCCACCTTCTACAGATACTTCATCAGCTTCCCAATTATACGATTACGACAGAAATGTCTCTTTCTTTCCATCTAGGGAATTCGGCGTACGCGAAAGAAGCTTCTCGCGGGCGCCACAGTGGACATCGTTACGCGTGGAGTAACAATCCTCGATATTTTACAGAAAGATGGATCATTAGAGTTTCCAAAACTAGATTTCATGTTGGAGAAAGAGCCCCGAAGTTTATCGGGGGATAAAGTGGAAGCGTCATTTCACGTTGTTTAGATAGATAAAATCATAGCGTGAACCATCATCTCCGTTCATGCGAATTACCCAAAAAATGATCTGGACTGCGTAAAGGGGAAACGGAAACCCGATAAATTGTCGGAATAAGCTTACGCGAGCATGAACTGGAATGTTATTGTTGACGCTAAGATCGCTGTCGTGCATGAGCGAGTTAGACCATAGCGCACGCGAGGCTCATGTTGAAGAGTTGAAAAAATGGAATCAGGACGAATTCTCGCAAACACGATGATTCGGTAATTGAGCGCGCGCGAAGAATGATGTGACGTATCGTACGATTCATCGCGTACGCGAATCCCAACTCCATTAACTCACCTCAACAGCGTCAATCTCTCGCACTTACGTAGAGATGACGATCAGTGCCGAAACTGTGAATCAAGTCGATCAAATCGGTTAATCCCCCAGCCTGAGTGAAGCAAGAGGGTCACTCGCCAAACTTGAAATAGCTCGATCCGCATTGAGTCTGCTACCTTGTCTGTCTGCACTGAGCTTCAGCAGACGATAGCTGAAGGCACGTGTCACAGCGGAAAATAAACATTTCCAACGAGGCAATTCGACAGGGATGCTCCTCGTGGGACGAAAAGAAATAAACACAACCCCCACACGTGGCCTCATCTCGCACAAACCGGTCGCGGGCCATGCAATTGGTACACCGAAAACATGGCCCGCAACAGACACATTGCATCATGATCCATTAGCGACGGGATTTCTGCTATGAAACGGCATGCCGACCTTCTGCTGCAGTGGCCAAGGCGAAGGCCTCGGTTGTCTGTTTGTCGGCTTTCGCCACGCATGCCTCTTAACACCATTCCACACACCTTATTATTTCACAACACTCTCCGCGACTCCCATAACACAAAAACGCAAACTCGAATGCGGAGCGTCGTTGCCTCCGCAGGAGCGCTCTTAAAATTATGCAATGCAGCTGCCACCCCACCCGCCGAAGACACAGCTCTCACAGAAACGCGAACGCCCTGACACGCGCAGCACACCGAATTAATTTTCAATTTCCCGACGCCAACAGCTCGCGCAAAAAAGCCACGGTTCACAATCAACACTAGAGCAGCCGACAAACACGCCCCTCCGAGCCATAACCAAGCAGAATACACAATATAACGCTTTGGTGTAATGCTAGCTGTTAAGGCGATGCGGTCACCGTGCATGTTGGAAGTTATTCCCACTTTTCTCCGATATTCTTGCGATTTGGACTTAACGACGAGAAGACGAACCCAAGTTAGATGATAATAAGTATTCTAATTAATTTTGACACTCGATCGATATGATCGGATATCGTATTTATCACTCGCGGGAATTTCAAATTAAGAAGATATAATTTTTTCGGTCTTTGCGAGTTAAAGTCAGCAGATATTGCTGACGTTTTTGGCATCAATCGAGGATGGATTTTACTCCACTCTCGATCAATGCACCTTCAGAGCCTCGTATGGTTCCGAGGATGCATCTGAAGGATTTTGATGGGAAGGAATGAAAAGTAAAGATGAGAAATGAAAAACTTTATGAAAAAATTTTGGATTCTACGCTGATGTTATGCGTGTTTCGCCCTTCTCTCATTGCTCGGGCTTTTCAAAGTGGTGGAAGACCAATGAAAGTTTACCACTGACACGCGGCTCAAGTGGCCGAATGTTCGATGGTTTGAACGCCCTTATATACGAAAGTTCATCTTCGTTAAGCGCTTGCGAGAAAGGTCATTTTAACCCGCTATTTCCATTTGATTTCTCAACATCTTTACTTTGGCAGCTCTTCGGCCTTCTGCCGGAGATATATCTAATTAATTTTGACACTCGATCGATATGATCGGATATCGTATTTATCGCGGGAATTTCAAATTATGAAGATATAATTTTTTCGGTCTTTGCGAGTTAAAGTCAGCAGATATTGCTGACGTTTTTGGCATCAATCGAACGGGTTAAAATGACCTTTCTAGCAAACGCTTAACGAAGATGAACTTTCGTATATAAGGGCGTTCAGACCATCGAACATTCGGCCACTTGAGCCGCTTTTCAGTGGTAAACTTTCATTGCTCTTCCACCACTTTGAAAAGCCCGAGCAATGACAGAAGGGCGAAACACGCATAACATCAGCGTAGAATCCAAAATTTTTTCATGAAGTTTCTTATTTCTCATCTTTACTTTTCATTCCTTTCCATCAAAATCCTTTAGATGCATCCTCGGAACCATACGAGGCTCTAAAGGTGCATTGATCGAGAGTGGAGTAAAATCCATTCTCGATTGATGCCAAAAACGTCAGCAATATCTGCTGACTTTAACTCGCAAAGACCGAGAAAATTATATCTTCATAATAATAAGTATTCGTCTTCTCGTCGTTTAGTCCAAATCGCAAGAATATCGGAGAAAAGTGGGAATAACTTTCAGCGTGCACGGTGCACGGTGACCGCATCGTCTTAAGCTTAACACACCAAGCGTTACTGACATAACGCTAAGGAATACGTTTTTCCTCAAGACAGTTACAAACTCAGGAGACCGTAACAAACTCTCTCGATCTCACCAATCGGAATAACAAACTCACCGCTACCCAATTTTCCGGGGTGTACACGAATTCTGAAACATGTTGTATATACATATGGCTACACCAGCGGGACTTCACCCATTAACTGTTCGGTCCCATATATTGTTCACCGCCCCCACCACCTGACCATGACAACTGAATATCAATAATCTAGACATTGCGTGAACTCAGCGAACTACTCGGTCACACCGTTATGTTTATATCTATATATCGTGGTGATATATATATATATATATATATATATATATATATACACCCGGCTAAAGCAGCGGGATTTCGGATCATCAGCTGCTCGTCTCCACTTTTTGTTTACTATCCCCTCACCCCATGACCTTGGGCGCACCACCGATTGATTGTGAACAATGCGTAAACAACAACAACTGATGAGATAACGGGCTCACGCCAGCCGCTCCCCAATGTTATTATCCCCTCCTGATCACCGTGACCCACTAACCAATAGAGATAAGAAAATACTACGCCACACACTGACCTTGATGACGTCAGCGGTGAGATTAGCCACTCGACGACGCTCGACTGCCTCACACCACCACACGGAGAGACCAAAACGCACTCGCGGGGACGTCGTGCGGCCCCGTGTCTGGCTCGGCATGATCACGGCGTGCAGCGTGCGAGATCGGAGCGTCTAACCCGCCTCGATGATGTTGTGTACATTACCGTGGTGACGCGCGGGACAGTGATGTAACCGGTCCCTCGAGACTATTCTGAGGGCCGCGATAATGTTCTGATTTCCTTGTTGTCATCCCAATACTCTAAAAATGAGACCGCAAGTCTTCATCTGATAATTGATCCCTCGTTATTTTCAGCGCTACTCGCTCGCGAAGAGGATAAATCTATTGGAGGGCTCTTCAGGGGAACTATTGTTCTTATGTGACATTCAAAATCGTATATGTAACCTGTTAATTAGCTCAATGGCACAACACAAGCTTTGTAATCCAAAGATCGTGGGTTCGAGACCCACCAACAAATTTTTTTTTTTTTTTTGTGAGGTTACAAAGTTTAGACATACCCTAGAGTACTGCAATTTTTATTTTAAAGAAATGGGGAATTTAGAAATTCTCGGCAAACTTTGTAACCTTACAGAAAAAAAAAAAAAAATTTGTTGGTGGGTCTCGAACCCACCATCTTCGGAGTACAAAGCTTGTGTTGTGCCATTGAGATAATTAACAGGTTACAAATACGATTTTGAATGTCACGTAAGAACAATAGTCCCCCTGAAGATTCCTCCAATAGATTTATCCTCTCCGCGAGCGAGTAGCGCTGAAGATAACGAGGGATCAATTATCAGATGAAGACTTGCGGTCTCATTTTTAAAGTATTGGGATGACAACAAGGAAATCAGATTATTATCGCGGCCCTCAGAATAGTCTCGAGGAACCGGTTACATCGCTGTCTCGCGCGTCGCCACGGTAACGTGCACAACATCATCGAGGTGGGTTAGACGCTCCGATCTCGCGCGCTGCACGCTGCGACCATGCCAAGCTAGACGCGGGACCGCGTGACGTCCCAGATGCGTTTCGGTTTCTCCGTGTATGACGTCACTGATAAGATGAGAGGTAAGCGATGACATCATTTGTTATGTCTCGCTATACCGGTACTCATACTACTGACTGGGTAAACGAGCCTAGTGAGTCATACGAGCAAGGATTTGAAAGGAAACGACCCTGTTCAATACCCGATCTCAACCCCCCCCCCCCCCCCGGGTTTTTGAACGCGTTATTTCAAAATCTGAGACCCAGAGCTGTGGAGGTTTGATCCAAGGTGAGCAAATAATCATTGCGACCATTTTCACACTTGGACGGTATAGAAGTGCACGACTGCGGGGCTCAGTCGTCGTTGCAATCGACTCCTGTTATCAATTCCGGCAGACCTTATGAGCCCGAGTACTCGAACTACCGACGGCGTCTACTGATCGTCGGAGCCCTCCGAATCTGGGAAGATTATACACCCCCAACGCAGCAGCAAACCATAGCCCAGTAATGGAAAACCTGGATAGGTGTGGCATAGCAGGATCGTAAATCCTGGATCCTGATGCAAACTATCCATGTTCCTTACCTATAGAAAATCAAGTTCGACGTGATAAGTTTGAAGAAATTATCGAGAATAGCAAAATATCAACCGTGGGCTTGCTCTTGTATTACTCGATCGCCAAAGGAGACGGGTTTTCCGATTTCAGGAACAATATTAGCAGAATGGAACGACGTCTGAACAATCTAGATGCTCAGGAGATCTCGAAGAAGTATTAGTTCAGTCTCAGAGCACCTCTCGATGCTATGACGGATTCTAAGTTCTGTATGGGAATCTCTCTCATTGAGGGATCAAGAGGAGCAACGACTCATGGTAGAAACGAGCCGATCCGAAAACGTGACATTCGTGAGAATCAGCACAATATGTTCAAGTTGAATCTGAAGATGATGCTATAGTGAGTACTCATCCTATTTCATTCTGGCTACGGTAACCGAATTTTCTAATGAATCGTCAACTTATTCAGTTTCGATCGTTTAGCGATGCGACACAGCGAATATGCCGTTTCCAATAACAATCTCAGTGCAGCGTGCTGTTGGGATGCCATGGGAAAATAGACGGGTGATTCTGACTTCGATTCCGCGAAACCATTTGGTGATCCAGCGTTTCGGAGTATCCCAGGCGATGAAGCTCTACAGAGAGTTGAAGAAAACTATGAAACGATGCGATTGCGATGAGGATTGTTGAAATTGATAAAATAGCCAATCTTGTATACAGTTTGGGATAGGCAATGCCGGTCATTTATGAACAGACTTTTGTCAACTGTCAAGAAGTACCCTGCCCAGAGCGCTCGTGGATTATAAATGAACTAGTGGTAATTTCCTGATGAAACTCGGCGTCGTTATCAATAATACTATCCTCCATATATGTGTAGTTAACATACACCAAAAACAACGGAATCGCGCCAAAACTGTACATCCTTGAACTTGGATAACAATCGCAGTGGGTAGTCCTCATGTGCAGTTAACGCACATCAAAGGCAGAAAGCCAGAGCGTTCCGTATACGCGTGAGAGAGTCCATCCATTCCGAGAGCCTTGAAGGGTTCTCTGTGCACGTGCAAGATTCGATGATCGAATCGAAATAATAAGACTGATAAACTTGCTTGAGGACAAATTTTGTAATGAGAAAAAATTGGACATGGAACCCTGTACGAAATTCTTTCGGCTAATGAGGAAAAAAGATGACCAAGTTTCATAGGTGAACGATGGAAGACGTGACTTTTGATTCACATATTGGTTCATCCTCACACCGTTACAAAATTCGAATCCATAATCCAAATAGATGAGGCAACATGAACTTAATCTTGGGGGAGGGGGCTCATTGGTCTTGAATTCAACCATAATATGATAGGAAATTAAGTAGACTAGTGATGGAGCCACCGCGAGCACTGTGGAGCGCCGGTATAGGGAAATCGTCGCGAATATAGCGCTAAGTCAATGAGATAAGACGAGCGCTATTCGCTATGGTCAAATTGCTTGCGCGAGACATCTAGTGGCTAGCTCGTGCATCACGCCGTGGTGGGCCTTACACAGCCATTCAACATTTCCATGTCCGTGTTATCTCGGCCTCCCCGCTCTCCCCCCGCAGAGGCCACGCAACTTGCTAAGCCCGCCACAGTCTGAGGTTATTTTCTGCCATTGCTGGTGCTGCAGTTTACTTTTTCTATACAGCACATTCGTGACCATAGCAAATAGCTGGCGTAACGTTACAGACGTCCGGCTATAAAACCCCGCTTACTACTCACGGATCGAACTCTCAAATCAGCAGTAGAGGAAGATATCGTTGCACGGGTAAGGAAGGGACCACGGGGCCTCCCGGATCACCATCCTCATTCTAGACTGGGTGAGATTGAATCTCAAGGTTGGATACGGGAACTGACGGGTTGAGAGTCTTGCTTTGTACTGCGCAGAATCGAGTCACATGGGTGGGTACGGGAACACGGAGACACTCGGGGTGACAGCAATACTCTAGACCGGGCAAAATGGAGCCGCACAGTTGGACACGAGAATACGGGTCAGCACGGTCTCAGCCCCACCCTGCACTTGATGACAGTAGGTTGCGGGGGTAGACACGGAAACGCTGGACCTCGCGGGTCATCAACCCTACACCAGACTGAGTGGAAATGAGTCGCACGAGTGGCACGAAAACATGGAAACACACGGGTTGACGGCCTTACTCCGGACTGCGAAAGACTGAATCGCAAGGGTAGGCACGAGAACACGCTCATCACAGTCCGTTAGACTCACCCTGCACTGTGTAATTGAACCGCACGGGTAGGCACGGGAGCACGGGAACTCACAGGTCAATAGACTCGACGCGCACTATGTGGGATCAGGTCGCACGATTGGATGCGGTGACAGGGAGAATCATGGGTCGACAGCCTCACTATGCACGAGGTGGAATGAAAGCCGCACGGAGAGGCACGGAAACACGGGAACTCACGGGTCGACCCCGGTGTCCTGGGCAAAATTGGGTCGGACGGCTAGACTTCGGGAAACTGCCCAAAACTAAATCTGATTTAAAGGGCGCAGGAAATCATGATCGGAGAACTTAAAGCTGAGTCGCCCACAGTGCCGTCTTGATAGTAATAGGGGCCCCAAGCCCGACGAGAGTCGGGGCCCATGTAAGGCCAGCGGAATTCTGAAATGAAATTCTTAGCAGATCCCAATACCTACCTCACGCGTATTGTAACACGAGAGAGTAAGGATCAGCTGTGTGTTTATGGACATTTCATCTGTCTTAGTACTTTGAGCTCTGCACCTTAATGGTACCAACAATTTTGATCGTAACATTCAATCAAATACGAATGAAACGTGTAAACTATATTTATTCTCTACAATACTATTTTCCTGTATTGTTTTCTCCTCGTTTTCATATGAGCAGATTCAGATATTATTTCTTCGGTATCCAAGAGTTGAAGTATGCCTGATTCAATGCACATGATTGATAGATAGTTTAACCTAGAATCGAGCATAGTAGATCTATGATCATTCTTGACTATTTTCATTTGAGAGAAGGATTTTTCCCCCGAACAATTAGTGACCATTGTACACAAAAATATACGTAAACAGATTTCAAGGTTGGGGAACGTAGAACGAAGAGACTCTCTTCTTATCTTTTGAAAAAGACTGAGAAAAATGATTTTCTCATCGCTGTTTGAACTGATTAAGTAATACTTCAACTGGATGCATTCCGATATCAGATCATGTTCAGAAACATCAGCATCGTACTTTTCTGATATTTTTTCACATTTATCCTCAATTTGGTCGTCATCTAATTCTCCCAGGTGCAAGAGAAAATCAAAAATCTGATATGCTTCATCATATGCAACTCTACGCCTTGCAAGTTTTGAGCAAATGCAGTCAATGGGGGATAGAAGAGTTCAATGCTCAATTTTTCTTCACCAGACAGAACTGTATGAGGCGCGGCACCCTCGAATCGCGTCACTCGAACACTTCTAACACGAGTACGGCGGTCAAGTTCTGGTATTTCATCTACACGAGCAACCTGTTTTGCCTTTTCCAATAATTCAGTGAATTTATTGAGTCTCATGGATTGTAAGAATTGTTCCAATGAGTTGAGTAAACTAACGATGATTGACAAGTCTATTTGTCCCTTCTGGATACTTTGATTAGTCTTATCAATTTGAGAAAGGACTTTATCCTGAACAACAAATAAGAATATATTATCAAATTGTGAAAGTTTATTTCGTAGACTTCTTGCCTCCAATTTTGCATCATTATCTTGACATGGACTAGCCTTGATCGTCTGGAGGGCTTCTTGAACTCCATCATATCCATCGTGGAGAGCTGATACGGATTTTGCCCTAGCAGACCAACGAGTTTTACTCAAAGATTTTAGAAAATTCAATGTGGAATGTCTCAGGAGACTACAAAGCTACTAGTAAAATATTCCATCTCCAAGGACATCCTGAAAAAAACGTGTAAGTTCGTTGAACTGCACCAAAAAAAGCTGTTATCTCAAGACTACACTCAGCTGCCTTACTCCCAACCAAATTCAAAGAATGCCCTTGCGCATGGAATATAATCAGCATATTTATTCTTGGCTTCGACTCTTGCTCGAAAACCTGAGATGTGTCCAGACATGTTTGGAGCGTTATCGTGTGATTGCCCACGGCAGTCTTTCAATCCAATGCCATTCTTTCACATGAAATCGAATGCTACATTGGCCAAATATTCAGAATTGTGAGCTAGAATTGCAATAAATGCAAGAAATCGTTCAACTGGACGATTTTCATCGACATACCGACCAATGAAAGTCAATTGATCAGTTCGCGACGAATCTGGAGATGAGTCTAACGAAATAGTGTAGTATTTGTACTCCCTTGTCTCATTTACCACGTACACAATAGTATATTTCGCACCGAGTTCATGAGGTTGTAGCTCACTTCTGAGCGATCGGTTTTCGACCCAAGCCGGAGGCGAGGGTTGAAATGATCGCTCGGAAGCGGGGAACCTCATGTGCGAGGCGCGAAAGTTATTTTTCGCAATTTTGTAGGCACCCAAACATCGGAAAATTGCGAAAAAACTTTTTTCCTCATCAAATCTATGAGTTCTTCACACACATTTGCTGATGAATACGTGGTATGGCCACGACCTTTATTTCCGTAGAATTCTATGTGATTTTCCAGAAACGGGTCGTATTCACTCAATAATTCTACCACGCCCGAAGAGTTTCCATTTTTGGTCGATCCGATCTCTTTATTTGTGCCTCTAAAAGCCAGACCTCTACACTGAGAGCCATGAATCGTACACCTGACTATATTTTGTTCGTTGTCTCAACGATTCCATATATCGTTCATGCGACGCTGAAAAATAGTCCTTCGAACGATCCGATTGTACCGCCGACTCACCGAGATAGTAATGGCTACTATCCGAAAGTTCAGTCAAGTACATGAGAAGTGGGGATGGCACTACGGATCGTCTGCTGTGGTATATCATCAGTCCCATTTGAATAACATGGAGAACGATTCACACCACATCTCACTTTATTTGATAAATTTGGAAATGAAAATGGAATTTGCTAGTATATTCCATCTTTGGAGAATGAAATCTGATGCAAAAAAGTACATTGTCCCCTCTATGGAAGCAAGATCATGACTTGATAGAATTAGCTTGTAGGTTATAGGTCCTGCGTAACCAGCCAAGTGACTTTGCATGGACTCAAGATTCTCTTTCCTGGGGATGTTTGTACCAATATGCATCAGTTGTGATCTTTATTTGATGGATAGAATTATTCTGTCATCCTTCTGAGCTATAAGAATGATAGTCCAGACAGTATTGACCTGTGACGAAGGAAATACAGCCCACACTTCATATGCTCTCCTTCAACTTGAGTGCTAGAAATATTCATAGATCTGCTCATACTCAATATGACAGACCTTGAGCTGCTTGGTTCTCAATAAAGATAATCCGAATGCGTGTGGTTCTTGGGGTTACATTCGCATATCTTACTTGTAATAATTAATCAGTTTCATATAAACATTATCTACAACAAAGGAGAGAAGTTCAAATTCGATAATCTTGTCATTCCAAGTTATACATAAATTTTGTTCAGAGATTTTGGGAGCTCACTTTGTTGTATCTTGTTGACATTATCTCCAAGTGTCATCAAGATTCTTGTTTTTCATTCACACTTGGCTCATTTGATTTGTGTTGAATGATAACTCTTTCACTAAGTTCAACCCAAATCAAAGATAAAAATCTTGATGACGCTTGGAGATGTTGTCAAAAATATACTAAAGTGAACATTTAAAAATATCTGAATGAGGGCATGTGAAACTTTGAAAGAGCAAATTGAGATGGCGAAATTATTCAATTGCAATTTCTTCCCTTACATTGTCAGACAATTTTTTTCCTTAAAAATAATTATAACCAAGATATGCGAGTGCTACACCAAGAACCACAGGCTTCTGGGTTCTGTGTTCCATAAGAATCAAGCAGTTCAAGATCTGTCACATTCAGCGCTGGTCACATTCAGCAAATGCAGAAAAGTTTTCAGGTCTTGTGTCGAAGAATAACATACAAGGTGGGGCATGCATTTCCTCCGCCACAAACTAATGTCATGTAGACTATTGCTGCAATAGCTCAGAGACATGACAGAATATATTAATTTACCAATTAACAATCTCAACCAATGAACAGGAGGTAGAAACATCTTCAAGGAACAGAATTTTGAATTCATCCGAAGACACTTGGATGGTTACGCAGGAACTATAACCTTGAAATTTGGGGATTGGCTTGCAAACCAACAAGCCAATTCTTGTATTGGAAAGAATTATCTTCAGATTCTAGAAATTTCAGGGATGGAACCAAGCTACAAGCAGCTAATTTTTTTAAATTCAATTCTGATTCTTCCATATAGCAGCAACCTAAATTCTGCATGAAAAAATTTCTCATCAGGAATCATATATTCATATGGCCAAATATATTCCAGTCCCCGGCGACGCGAGATAGTAACCATTACTATCTCGAGAGTTTGGGATAGTGCAGCAGACTATACGTATCGTATGAGGTAGTGTGAGTATCTTCCAGCTTGATTTTACGATATGGATAGTCACAGGTACTATCGCATCGTGCGGTGAAGTATTCACGGTTCTCAGTGTAGATGCTAAGAATTTGATGGCAAATATCAAACGCCGAACCACGTTCTGCCAATGTTTGTATTCATCATCAAACTACTTCGTAATCTTCTCATCGATGAACCCATGGCGCATTTGCGTTCCATATAAATTTTTATACCATCTTTGTGTTCCGAGCCATTTTCGTGCTCTTCAACGCGTCTACGATCATTCCTCCAATCACTGCCCTGTTGAAAACTGCGATCTACAATCACACGTTGATCTATATGTGTAATTACACGTCCATTCTTAATTACATTCTTAATTACACGTCCATTTTCACCATATTTAGCTTGTGAAAAGTAATATGAATATGACAGTGGGAAAGTGATTAGGTAAAGACGTGGAATTGTATTTGGGAAAAGGGGTCAGAGAATGGCACATTTCCGTCTCATCAAATTCCGTGCACTTTCAGACGTGTGAATATACATCCATCTTTGACGTCCAAAACGATGTCGAATTATATCTGCCAAACTCAAAGTATTGGAAACCTATTCGGTATTATGTACTTGAGAGTAATTTCAGCGGTATGATTTAAAGAGAAGATCGATCACGCCCTACTGAAAATAAGCGACCACGAGAGCGAACATGGGATTCTTTGGAAGAAATCGGCCCTGTAGGTGGCCGCCACGCAATATGACCACCGTAAAGAATCTATGAAATAGAAGAGATACGCCTCGTCAATCGAAAATCGATTGGCGAGACGTGGATAATGATTTAACTCTATTGGAAAACTTTCCTTGGGAGAAAAAAGGATTTTCAAAATTCTAGGGGAATTTGGAAAATCCATTCTCTTGTATTGTTATTTTGGTTGAGTGCCAGAAAATTTGAGGAATTCATGCAATTCTTCACATATCGTATCTCTCATATTTCAATTCTTGCGAAGTGAGAGGAATTTCCAAGAAGTTTTGGAAAGATTTGAAAATTCATCATTCATACTTCCAGTTTGGCGAAGTGCTAGAAAATTTTGTAAGATCCTACACTTTTAAGGATTTTGTTTTCATAATATCATTTTGGCAAAGTGCCGGAGATACCTGTAAATTTTCTAAAAGTCTGGGGGATTTTTCCTTCACATATTCATCCTGGTGGAGGTCAGGAAGAATCCGAGAATTTCCAAAAAGTTCAAGAAATCCGTTTTTCATATCCTATTTCTGTCGCGGGAAGATTCTCGAACTCTTGAAAGAATTCAGAAGTCGATGTCATTTCGTCGAAACCCGGAGAAACCGTGAGATTCTTGCTCAATCATGAGCTGCTATGAATCATCCTTAAACGAGGATTATTCGCCTCAATTCGCTGTAGGGGACATTCGTAGGTTCGGTGATTGATCATACTTGTACTCACCATATTAGTTTGGCCTTGTACTTGCTGCTCAACCTGGAAGTCGTAGGCCAGGTGTACGCCCCTGCGTCGCTGCTGGTCTGGGTCTTGTTGATCACCTCGAGAATTCCTAGTCCGCGCGTGCGTCACAGGATTGCTCCGGTTCATACTCCACGCTACTCATGCGAAGAGAACCGCCCCACTCCAGTCGGGGCGCCGCGTCCAAATAAACTCGAGATGAACTGACTTGATTCCTCGGGCGCTCACCCGAGCTGAGTAGGCGCGTTTGCCTCGAAAAAAAACAGACGTGATGTGGCTGATCAAGTTGACCGTTTGTCTGGTCCGCGCAGACATTTTTGTTTGTCCGTCGTACAGAAATTCAAACCGAGCCTACCTATAGGAGTCACTGTCAAAACATGCCCACGTTCCTGTCACTCCCACTATTCTATTTCTAGATCATGATAAACTTGAGGGGGGGGGGGGCACTTTTTGCACAGTACCTTGCAAGTTACAGCTGTACGTGACAGACGAACAAAAAGGTCTACGCGGACGGGACAACGTGGGCATCACGTCTGTTCTCTCGAGGCAAGCACGCCTACTCAGCTCGGGCGCGTGCTCGAAGATCCAAAATAGTTCATCCCGGTTCTCATCGGACGTTGCACCCTGACTAGAGCGGGACGGCTCCCTTTGGGTGAATAACATGAAGCACGAGACGATGCGATTTCTTGGCGCACGCGTAGAATAGAATAGAATATCCTTTTTATTCGCCCTTGGGCAAAAAACATCAATCATTCATACAATACTCGTACATATGCAAATCCAGTAATAGCATTTTGGTCAAGGATTTAACATCACAGATGTGAGTAGTCGTTTGATAATAATATAACTCGAATTACAATCATAGTTTGCATAACAATTGGGCCACTGGAAGACTTGAACAAAAAACAAGAAAATCACTCAATAGACATATGTAAAAGTGCCCCCAAAGATTAAAAAATTGCCCAGTGTCCACATCCATCCTCATGGGAGGGAGAGTTTTCAGAAATTCTTTCACTGCTTCTTTAAACAGGGAAACTTCTTTTACTCGCCGAAAGCCGAAAGGGAGGAAGTTCCAAAATCATGCGCATTGACTTTGGAACGATCTCAGTCCACGGTCAAGACGCATTCTTGGAACTTTGAGTTCCTGTGCTCCTGCCTCACCACGCTGAGGGCGCTCGGATTGGTACCTGGCAAACATCGCAGCTAGGTAGCCAGGTTCTCCCAAATTCATGATCTTGTGCATCAAGAGGGCTGCGAAGTACATTCTCCGCGAATCAGTACGTAACCAACCCAAACGCTCCCTGTACCGGGTGACATGTTCGCTCTTCTTAATTCCAAAGATGTACCGCACACATGAATTACTCAGCCTCTGTACCCGCGTCCTTAGTTCGTCGGTGGCGTCTAGATACACGACTGTGCAGTAGTCAAGGTGTGGTTGGACTAAGGTCTCGACCAGTCGAATACGGAGTGTCTCGGTAGTGCATGCCCTCATAAACCGCAGACCGTATAGGGCCTTATTAACCTTCTTTGTAACTTGATGTATATGCGGTCTCCACGATAATTCACTATCTAATGTCACACCGAGAGTCACGACAGTGTCACTGAATGGGACATATACTCCGTCCTGTATCTCAACCCCCGGTAGATCAATTTTCTGTAGATCCGCGATGTTCCTGTCGGAAGCAAAGAAGATTGCTTTGGTTTTACCAGCGTTGAGACGCAAGTCGGAGCCCTGAGCCCATCCTGCGACAAGTCTTCCGATTTCTCCTAACCAAGCGATACCCTCCAGTATGTTCTCTTTCTCAACTTGGAGATAGATTTGGAGGTCATCTGCATAAAAGAGATGACGCGTAGACAAAATATTTTCCAGAAGATGAAGAAGACACAGAATAGCGGCGTAACAGGAGCGTGTACACCGGGCCAACAATATTCAGGTCAAATAGCAGTCACAAGGCAAAGCTGATATGGTGAGTACGAGTATAATGAATAACCGATCCTACGTAGGGCTCCTAGTGCGGTTGGGGCGAGTAAAGCTCGGTAGAGGATGATTTATAGCGGCTCATGATTGAGCAAGAGTCTCAAAGGCATGCGGTAGCCGTGCAGCACAGCCGTCAACTTCCATTCACCACTTATGTGAACATTTTTATGGGGCAAAGTTTGAGATGAGTTGGCTAGTTATTGTTATCGTCCGATTCATTCTCGACAAAACATTTTTCACCACAAACCATTAGATCATTGCAGAAAAGTTAGAACCACTGGGTGTCTGGTACATCCTAACCTATAATATACACACATTTCTGTTCCAAGTATTCTCGAATTCTTTTGCGATTTGAGCTAAACGATGAGTTGAGCCATTCAAGTTTGATGATAGCAAATGTGGCTCACCTCGTCGTTTAGCCCAAATCGCAAGAGAATTCGAGAATACTTGAAACAGAATTCAGCTTGCACGGCTACCGCATGGCCTTAAGCTCTTCCCGCGTATCACTGGAATAAGAATGTATGAAATTGGCCTCTCAATTTTTTCTAAAGAATTAATCCTCTGCGGTGGCCATATTGCGTGCGTGTGGTGACCGTCGGAGCGGCCATTGATGGGAACGATCTTACCTAAAGAATTCCATGACCGCTCTGACGGTCACCTATTTCCAGTAGGGCATGATCCTCCCTCCTCTAGAACCACCCGCATGTATCACTCTCAATTATGTCCTCTCGAATAGTTTCTTCAATTTTGAGTTTCGCTGATGTAATTTCACATCTATCCGGGAGTAAAAATGGACGTATATTCACACGTTCCAAATTCCGTGAAATTTCATGAGATGGAGGTGGGACATTCTCTGACCCTTTTTTCCATATCCTATCTGACGTCTTCACCTAACCACCTGTTCACTGTCATATCCATATCCTTCTTTACAACCTTAATATGGTGAAGACGGGCGTGTAATTACACATCTAAATGGACGTGTAATTGTATATGACAGTTTTTAGTAGGATGAACCCTGTAGAGCTGGAGGAACTATCCTTGTTGGAGAACAATCTGCAGAAGAAACAAAATATAGCACCTGTCGACGTAGAGTACAACATCCACTCTCGCTTGATGAGCTCTCTATTCTTCTCTGAAACGTATTCAAACAGGGATTTCTGCAACTTCCTAATCTTGATTTTACCATTCGCTTCCTGATATTTTCTACGAGATTTTTCAAAGTCCGAATCTTTATTTCGACAAAATCTTGAGCCAATTCTCAAGCAAAATTTTATTGAATCTTCGGATCTTTCCCATAGTGCTGGATCTGTCAAATATGTAGGATGAGCTACCTTGTTAGCAGTCACGTTGTGCTGTTCTACAATAAAAATGTTCACTATCAACTGGGAATTGTAAAACGTTCATCATCGGTGAGATCCATTCGAACGAGAGTTTGGTCATGGGATCCGAGACCCGCTGCCAAGACCGCACGAAGGATTCGAAGCATAGACTCTGATTTCGATATTTCTCGAGCTAATGTAAACTCGTTTGTGAATAAGACAAAATCTGGATCGGAAGAATGTCGACGGAATAGGACCTCTTGAGATACTCAGGGACATCTGAACGAAAAAAAGATCGTTGTATCAAACCAGCCAAGAACACCGTATGAAATTGCAGTTACCTCACCAATTTTACAAACAAATGTCTTTTTTTCCAGCGAGTATATTGACCTCGAATGGTCTAAGAAAATGGTAATTAAGGACTGAACGGTTTCTTTACCGAGCTGTTCTTGATTTAGTCCTTTTGTTGAATCTCCTGAATCAGAATCTATTGGCTGAACAACCTGATGCAGCTGATCCGATTCTGTGAGACTACTTCTTGATGTGCTCATATCAGTTGAAAATCCTAGTGGATAACCATTTTGAGATGAATTCGAAATGAATATCCAGAATGCATTCTACTATCAAGAGTATCACTTCACGATCATGAAAAACTATGTAGCAAAGAAATACTGCTATACATTAGTACGCAAGAGCAAAAAAGAAGATCTACCGATCAGATTTCGATCAAACTTGGTAGAGAGGTATATTTTCATGTCAAGAAAATACGGTAAAAATTTCACGAGCCTCGGCTACCTCCGAGTCAAACGATAAGCATTAACATTCTTAGGGGTCTAGCACGGTATCTTATGGAGCATCTCGTTGATTGTTAGAATATGAAAAATTGACCGATCAGTTTTTGTCCTTATGAAGCTCCTTTCTAGACAATTACACAAAGAAGGTGCTCGAACCTCTTCTCCGAGCGCTAGCTAGCTTGGATGGGAATTCAGGTCAATTTTCAGCCTGAAGTCACGAATAAGTCAAAAATAAGACGAAGTTGCTGATAATAAGGGTTCGATATCTGATAACTCATGCGTCCGATGCTTATGCGAATTCGAGTGGGAGCCTATTGGGATCTGATGATCACATAAGACAAGCATGTAGGCAGATTCGCGATGTTTGGAAAAAGTCGATCGATTTGACTAGGGTGGTACCGAGGTTACTCTCTTAACGAAATTTGACGCGAAAGCTTGTCACAGATGTTTCGGTTCCCAAGAAGGAGTCTCGAAATCATAGTCTGACTCTTACGAAGAAATGGATTGAAACTCACTATAGGTATCGTCCGATGGTGCTCGTTCATCACTTGAAGATGCACAGTTCTCCCGCTCGCGGATCACATGTGAATCACGGGCTGCCTCGTTATCACTCAAATGAGATCGAGCGTGAGAAACGGTGAAGAATGCCGATATTTTGGGTAGGTTTGCGATCTCCTCCTGTTGCTGCTTGGCTCTGGCTCTTTCTTTGGCGCCACTATCATGTCTTGGCTGTAAACCGCTCCTACTCATTGCAATAGTTTCCACAGACACTCATGCACGATTCACTATTGTTTCCGGGCAATCCGATTGATAAGAGCAAGCAGCGACTTACTCAGATTTCTTTCTTTTCGAGAGGTTTTTCACTATCACTCCACTATCGACACATCGACGAACGTAACCAATGCACTTGATTCATACTTATTGAGCGAAATGTAACACCACAATTTAGAATGCACGACGTGGATGCAATCTTATTAAAATCAATCTCAGCCGCGATGGCATTCCTGTCATCGTCGACGACGAACTGAGCTCAACTGAGCTCGTCAGACAAAGTGTTAGCTCGCGATACTGGACGCGTTCTGACACGTTTTCAGCCCACTATAAACAAAGCCAGTTTCATATCCTTGGCTTGAAAGATCGACGAATAAAAGCTTCCATATGAAACATAACTTTTCCAACAAGAGCCACGCGCCTATCGGCCATAAGCGGTGAGGCTCAATCTCCAAGGTGTAAAATTGGAAAAAGATGTACATAATCACTCCTCGCTCAAGTGACATCGTTGTAATCGAGATTGTCATCTTCAAGTCGGCACCTCATTAACGTCATGGAAATTTATATTGGGCCAACACTATAACTTTTGCAATCATTACGTTTGAATGCAAATTATCGCAACCCTTTTTACTGAAGAATGAGAGAGCATATCAGTTTATGCATGTGCCGTAGCTTGTTTTCGACTACCAAAGAGGCCTCATCGCGATACAGGATTAAACCCGTGCTTCAAAGCAGGCACAGCATCCTGTTGAATGCTTCTCGGTTCTCGCAGCTTTGTATATGAATCTCATATTCAAATTTCGATCGATCACCGCTTGACTGAGAACTTGTTTTTCACTTGAATGATCAAACCACGTCACGCGAGCGTATGAGTAGTAAGGTTGAACGAAAAATGAAATGTCTTGCAAATCAAAATGGTTGAGGTCATAGTTTTTGCCATTTTGCACAGAGGGAGAGAAACATTCTCTCGCGATATCTGAAACGACGTTTCCTGCTGGAGCAAGAGCCCTGAAGATTTTCAAAAATGAAGGTTTTTTACTCGTTCCTTGCTGCATTTTCCAAACTGATTGCATGAGGCGGAGAACGCACCCGGGATCAAATTCATCTCACAAAACAGTCACTCCCTATATACTTCTGCACGAAAAAACCGAATTCGTGGTCCACTTGATTCTCAGAAGTAAAGTCTCTGTAAAGTGCAAGACACCGACCGTAGGCAAAAAACGACACTTTTCCATAAAAACAACCGAATCCGTCAAAATCGGTGTGTATGAAAAAACTCCCCATTCGTGGGTCCAAAACAACACCACACTAGAATTTCTTACATATTTTGACCTGCTGAAAACGATCCTGGTGGTTTTAGGGAGCTTGAATACGTGAAATGTAGGTAGATGACGACGAACGATTTTCGTCCTAGGCTGATGCATTCACTGCCTATCTTCATACACGGGCTTCGAAACATCGGTCATCAGCTCTTCTTCATTTGAATTTCACGCATCAAAGCTCTCTAAAACCACCGGGATCGATTCCAGCACGTGAAGGTACATAAGAAAAAGTAGTATGGTGATGTTTTGGACTCACAAGTAGAAAACTCTTCCACGCTTACCAATTTCAAAGTAATTGGTTGTTCTCAGGAAGAGTGCCGTTTTTTCGCCACGACCGGTGTCTTGCACTTTACAGAGAGCCTTCACTTCTCAGGCTCAAGCGGACCACGAATTCGGTTTTTACGTGCAAAATTATATGAGGAATGACGGTTTGTGAGATGATTCAGATCCCGAGTGCGTTCTTCGCCTCATTCGATCAGTTTGAAAAATAACGCAAAAAACGAGTAAAGAACCTTCATTTTCAAGAATCTACAAAGCTCTTGCTCCAGCAAAAAACCTCATTTTGAAAATCGCAAAAGAATTATTTCTTAATCTACGTGCTATATGGCAAAAACTGTGACCTCAAGCGTTTTGATTTGGGAAAAATTCCATTTTTCGGCCCACCTTAACGAGCAGTGTATCATTCTCAAATCTTCCAAAAGTAGCATACATTTATTTTGTGGATAATTCAACGGTCAGATCAGCTAGAGTATTTTATGTCATTATGCTTCTTCGTATTCGTGGAGCACTGCGTGGAGTCATCTCCCAATTAACCATGAAGTTTTCACACGGCAGTTGTTAGACGGATATCCACTGTTAAAAAAATTGTGGGAAAACTAAAATCGACCAGTTCCATACCATATTCTACCTTGATTATATCCAGGCGCGGATCCAGGGGGGAGCCGGTAGGGGCGACCGCCCCCCCCCCCCCCCCCAAGAAAAATTCGAGGTCTTTGAATGAGTCAAATTTTGAGCGGCAATTTCAAACGGAAGAGAAGGCGCGTCGAGTAGAAGTGAAAGCAAACAACAGGGGAATGATTATGCGCAAATCTGAGCGATCAATACACCAAATATCGTAAATATACGAGTAATCAGTGTGTGACTGAATTGAGAGGTAGCAACAAGTCGCTCGGTTTTGCTGTCTCGTATGTTCGAGTGATCACTCTCAAAGTATTCGAAGATGTCGAAGAAAAGAGACGGTGACGAGTTTTCTGGAGCAGGATACAAGAGTCTCAAAATGACACATTATTTTCGTCCTATTGAGCAAGAATAGACTTTTTCTGACATGTCCGGAGCAGTTCCTTCCTCAACACATGAAAACAGCTCCGAATTATCCAGTATCGACATAACGTCTGATAAGAACCGTAAGTGTGTGACAATCACCTCAAAATTTTTCGGGCTTTTCGTATCGCCCAAGCTGAATTTCGAATAGTTATTTTGACTTTCGACAGTTTTGGATCACGAAATCAAGCCTGACATGTTCTATTCATATCGTGAATCCTTCCAGCTAGTGCGCATTGTGCTGAGGACAAGGCTGCGGGTGTTTTGACGCTCGACGACAGCAAAGCCATTGAGGCTATTGGAAAAGTACAAGGCATCATCACTCACGAGATCACACATGAGGTGAATGTTCTCGCAAGATCCAGTCCTGATTCACCGTCAAATATTAATGTAACGTATGATATAGGCGATTATATAGGCCATAAGATTGATGACTATATGATGATGAATTTATTGTTGCATCCGTGGGTGCCACCAAGAAATTATCAATTTCCTTATTCAGAGCATCGAAAAAATGATGCGATTGAGAAGCGATATGCAAGTCACGCGCATTTAGAATCTTGCAATTGGCTAGTATTTTCCGAGAGCAAACAAGGTTATTTTTGTAAATTTTGTCCGTGGTTTGTCAATGCTGGATTAGCTGGTTATCGTAGGAATGTGCCGACAAAAATTAGTTAGAGAACCGTTGAATAAATATGCCAAAGTTCTCGGTAGAACTGGTGATTTGACTAGACATTCAGAGAGTCAATATCACATTGATGCTGTTGAAGCTGCAGAAAATTTTTTGAGTATTATAAAACAACCGAAGAAAGATGTATTAAACCAACTCAATAACCACAGGCTCGATCGAATTCGTGACAATAGAGCTGGATCAGTTCCGATTTTGGAAACGATCTTGTTCCTCGAGCGTAAAATATACCTTTTCGTGGACACCGTGATGATGGTCCATTAACTATGAAAACAAGCCCCGCAAATGAAGGAAATTTGAGAGAACTGTGGAAATTCCGCATAGATAGCGGGGATTCTACACTCGAGAAACACTTGGCGCAGTCATCAGCTCGTGCAACTTACATCAGCAAAGAGACTCAAAATGATTTGATTGAATGCTGTGGACATGAAGTAATTCAATCCCTCATTCGCAGGCTGAAAGAAGCAGGATTCTATAGTGCAATTTTCGATGAAGCCATTGATATTTCACTCATATCACAACTCACGCTTATCTTCAGATATGTGCTTAATGGTTCAATCCATGAAGATTTCGTAAAATTCATAGATTTCTTTGAAGGAGCACATGAATCACGCAACTCTTCAGAAACTCAAAGTTTTCTAGAACTTCAAATTACCGGAAAAGTCATAGGAACAGTCGTTTGCGATACTATAAAACACCTAGGTCTTAATCCTGCAAACTGTGTTGGCATCACGACTGACGGCTGCTCTGTGAATGTCTCTGAGACTATCGGGGCTGTTGTCGTTGTGGAAGAAATATGTGTAAATGCTGTATACTCACCTTGTTATAGCCATATTTTCAATCTCACAATTTCGAAGTCCACTCCAGTGAAAGCCATAACAAACTGTGTAGGTACCATGAAAGAAACGATTTCGTTTTTTAGAGCATCAGCTAAAAGATCCGATATTCTAAAAGCAGTACCAGGATCAATTCTCTCTCGTTTGTGTGAGACAAGATGGGTTGAGCGTCACGATGCTGTTTTAAAATTCAGAGAGAATTTGACAGAGATCGTTGAAACTCTCGACCGAATTTCTTCATGGCATGATACACAAACCGCATCCAAAGCTCATTCGTTGAAGCTAGCTGTGAGTGACAGTGAGTTTTTAGTTGCTTTGATCTGTTTGTTAGAAGTTTTAACTTGCACTCGACCCCACAGCCTCTTTTTCCAAAAAAAGCATTGATGTTGCATCAGCCAAAGATCTTGTTGATGACATCACGAGAGTTCTTGAAAATCAACGGCAAAGATCTGATGTTAATTTTACATGTGTATATAAAGAAGTCAATGAATTGGCAGATGGAATAGGTGTTATCATCACAATGCCACATATTTGCGCAAGGCAAGCCAACCGAGACAATTATCCAGGCCAAGACTGTGAATCGTATTACAGGCGGTCAATTTATATACCGTTGCTCGATCATGTTTTGGAAGACTTAAGATCGAGATTTGCTTCAAGTACTCTCGAGCTGTACCACTTGTTCATACTACTTCCTAATAGTCCTGTATATCAGGATGAAGCGATGTTAGGAAATAGTATCACTGCTTTAGCCACAGAATATTCACCTCTTTTCAACATGCCTATGTATTCGATGAGAAGGACTTTGAAAAATGAGATTGAATTATGGCGTATAGAATGAGAGCGTGATGGATATGATCCATCTTTTAGTGCTTTTGATTTTCTCAGACTTTGTGATGAAGATATATTTACAACAATTCATATACTCCTGAGAATCTTTGTGACACTCCCATATACATCTGCGAGCGCTGAACGAAGTTTTCCCACACTGAAGCGTATTAAGACGTGGCTTCGACCTACTATGGGTGAGATGAGGCTGAATGGATTAGCTGTATTACACGTTCATCCAAATATTCATATCGACCTTGATCGAGTCATTGATAGATTTGCAATGAAACGTGAACGCCGAGAAGAATTTCTACTCTAGTAAAATTGACTGAGTCAACTGTATTTTATGTTCATATGGCGATGTGAGGCCCGAATTTTATTCAAGAATCATCTACGACCTCATTGAATTTGTGTTGTATTATGTACTATTCTCTCTGATTTGACATTCAAACTTTGACTTGAGCTATATTTGTACTATATATCACTATGCGTGATGTTCATGATTTCACTTTCTTGTTTGAATGAAACTACGACAATATATTAGACTGAATTAATAACAGAGCTGTTGATTTGTAACCTTAATCTCTCGTTGCTTTGGATGTGTAGATATGTCTCTGTATACGAGAAGGCAAATAATGTATATAGTATACATAGTATATATATAGAGAGAATGAATGAATGAATGAATGAATGAATCCTTTATTCGCCCGTAGGCAGAAAATGATAACAACACTCTTACAAAACAATATACATATAAATCAATTTCGATTTGGTCAAGGATACAATTATTACATTGGTGACTAGTCTTTTATAATCCACTAAGATGAAATGAAATGAAGTGAATAAATAAATAAATGAATAAATGAATGCATAAACAATAAATAAAATGACGCCAGGGCTCTCCCATGTTTATCACAGAATTTCTGCTCCCGCCATGGGAGTATACGTCATTTAAAACCAAGAGCCCTGGACTCAAGAATATATGGAAAAATTTATAAATTGAAAAATTGCCCGGTACCCACATTAATCCTGTGAGGGAGGAGTGTCGTCAAATACTCTCTCACTGCCCCTTTGAAGGAGGACAATTCTTTGACTTGCCGGAGTCCTGAAGGGAGAAAATTCCAAAAACGAGCGCATTGACTCTGGAAAGACCTGAGTCCATAGTCGAGGCGCATCCTTGAAATTTTTAGTTCTTGAGCTCCTGCCTCACCTCGTTGGGGGCGCTCGGATTGGTACCTGGTGAACATTGCAGCTAGGTAGCCAGGTTCTCCCAGATGTATGATCTTGTGCATCAAAATAGCTGCGAAGTACATTCTCCGCGAATCAGTACGCAACCAATCCAAGCGTCCCCGGTACGCGGTGATATGTTCGCTCTTCCTAATACCAAAAATTTATCTCACACATAGGTTACTCAGTCTCTGCACTCTTGTTCTCAGTTCGTCGGTAGCGTCAAGGTATACGACTGTGCAGTAGTTCAGATGTGGTTGGATGAGAGTCTCGACTAGTCGAATTCGGAGAGCCTCGGTTGTGCATGCGTTGTGCATTTGTTGTGAACTGAACTTTGTATAGTTAAGTACGAAACTAATTTGTTTTGATCGGTATGATCCATGAGTAGTTTCTTATTTGTTCGGTATAACAAATGGAATTTCTCCAATTCTTCCCAAGATTTTCGATCCTTGTTTAATCCCTTGATATGATCCTTCTATCGAATTTCCGTTACATATCCATTTTCAAATTGTTCGAATGGAATAAGGTCCGTTGACCAATTTCGGTATTAGTAAGTACAAAGGTTTACTACCGATTTTCTCTGAATACTCTTTCAATACTTCCGATAATCTACAGGTTTGGGTTTCAATATGATCATTCGATCGAATTTCCATTATGTTACAAACTTCTTGCAATTTTAGATTAGGAAAAACAAGGTCAATGACCATTATCTAGAAAATTTAGAAGTTTACCCAAAAGTGTTACGTTAATTTTTCAACATTCATGGGAAGAATGCTTGCCCGTCATTTGACAAATTTCTATTCATTTTCATTCTGTGTGCCAATGTACCAAATTTTCGATGAACAAGCCATGCTCTAATGTAAGGTCTACGACCGAATAATTATGTGACAAAATAGTCAATCAATCATGATTTTATATTTAATTTGTGCGCTATTTGTATGAAAAGTATGGATTGAGCGAAGTACGATATGATCTGAATGCACAAGGTGTGAATACGAGACAAATGTCCGAAGTATGATCAGTGTACTGTATGCAATGTATGATCAGAGTGCTGTATGCAATGAATGATCTGTGTGTGTGTACTGTATGCATACTAGGGTTGGCCGAAATACCACTTATTTCGATATCGATACGCTTGGGGTCGGAAAAGTTGGGTTTCAACTAGTACATGTGGAAATTTTTTTGCTGAGCGCTGAGGAACCACATCTTCAGTTGCAGCAAGAGCCGTGAAGGTTTTTTACAAATTGACACAGGTTTAAATGGGAAAGTACCTTTTTCGCTCATTTTTCCTTCACTATTCAGCACGTATTTCTGACGCATTTTGACATTTTCCGACGTACCTCAGCTCATTTTGAAGCTTGTTCCAAACACTTCAAAATGAGCTAAAGTACATTCAATTTCGTGTCATTGAAGCCGAGCTATCTTAATTTTTCTAAAAGTTGAGTTATAACGAAAAAAACCGGAAATTGCGATTTTGACCTTGTGTAGCTTGCTGAACGATCGAAGCTCCAACTGATTAGACAGCACATGAAGTGTTATGTTCGAAAGTTTTCTCAGATCGTCTGCCACAGACCTCTCAGGCTATATCTGATATCATGACAACCCCTCCTCCTTCCTCATACGGGCTCCGTCGTAGCACCCCCTCCGCTAGTTCGGCACGCCACTACTAGGTGGATGCCGGTCTTCAGTGAACCGCTACCGAAACTGATAACGGAGGCATTTTCTAAAGTCTATGGTGAGGGAAATAGAGAAAACTATATATTATCAACCCTTCGATCTAGGCGTTGGTTGCCAAAGTTCGATTCGAAGAAAGATTTCAATCTTCTGTGAGATGATTCCAAAATCTATTGAAAGTATGGAATATCTTTCAAAGAGGTAGGGGAATAATCGAAAATATAACATGAGAATGAAATCAAGATAACTATAAGATGAAAAAATCAGAAAAGACGAGGGAATGAAAATTAGAAAATTACAAAATGAATCAGAAAATACAAAATCCAAAAAGAAAGATGAAAAATAAAAAAAACGTAACTCTGCCATTGTCGATCTCATGTCCGTACGAGGAAAGAGCAGGGGTTGTTATGATATCAGATATAGCCTGAGAGGTCTGTGGCAGACGATCTGAGGGAACTTTCGAACATAACACTTCATGTGCTGTTCAATCAGTCGGAGTTTCGATCGTTCAGCAAGCTACACAAGGTCAAAATCGCAATTTTCGGTTTTTCTCGTTATAACTCAAGTTTTAGAAAAATTGAGATAGCTCGGCTTCAATGACGCAAAATTGAATGTACTTCATCTAATTTTGAAGTGTTTGGAACAAGCTTCAAAATGAGCTAAAGTACGTCGAAAAATGTCAAAATACGTCAGAAATACGTGCTGAATAGTGAAGGAAAAATGAGCGAAAAAGGTACTTTCCCATTTAAACCTGTGTCGGTTTCTCAGCGCTCAGCGAAAAAATTTCCACATGTGCTAGTTGAAACCCAACTTTTCCGACCCCAAGCGTATCGATATCGAAAAAAGTGGTTTCTTGGCCCACACTAATGCAAAGTATGGTCTAATAGTGACGGTCAAGAGACCTAGTGGTTCAGTGAAACCAAGTGATTTCTCTGTGGCACAATAGTGCAGAACAGTGCAGTGAAAAGACGTTCTCCAGTGATCTGTGATCCGGAATTCGTACGAATAGTTGCGTGATAGAGTGGATTTTATGTTCGTATGAATGAATCCTCAACCGTTATTTGAACAAACCGTATTTATTTTTGACATCAAATCCCTTTTAATTTACAGAAAAGTTCAAGACATGTTGACCAAAATCAATTTTTTATTTTTATGACCGAATTGGTCCATCTCCTAAATTGGTCTAGATTGAGAGAGGGTAGTTCTCGAGCTGGTACGGCAGCCGGCTACCCAGCGTCTGGGGGAGGGATGTGACGGTTGAATACATACCGTCTCCTCTCGCCTGGACCAATTATTACTCGAATATAATCCATTGTTACAGCTAGGGCAAGTAACAAGGAGGGGACTTTTCAAGGTGAAAGAGAGAGAGAGAGAGAGAGAGAGAGATGGCACATGAAAAAGTGAGTCAGAGTCGCGCGGGCCGTAGCTTGTAGCAGACGCTACCAAGCTATCCCTCCCCGCGCTCCCCTCCCCTCGCGTTCCACCAAGCTGCCATTGCGCTGCCGTGTCAGCCGGCAGACTACCGTCGTCATGATCAGGGAGAGCACGTATCGGAGCTCGCTCCAGTTTTCGTGCTCCGTTTTTCTCTTCCGCGCGTAACCTCGTCGCCGTTTTACTAGTCTCGGTGCGCGCGTGATGACCTGGTGCAGGGGTATTGCGACAGGCCCTGCAGACCTGTAGCACATTCGACGAACCCAGACTTTGAGGGTCTTCTGACCGTGCCCGGTCAAGCTGCCAGTAGCCGTCGGCCAAGCGTGGCCCATACTTCTGTCCTCGTGGACATCTCCGTCGTCGCCAAGTCGATCATTCTGTAAGTGCCAGATCGATCTTCTCTCTCTCTCTCTCTCTCTCTCTCTCTCTCTGTGGCCTACAGTGAATATGATTTCTTCCTCGTGCCCTCCTTGTTACGTGCTCGAGTTCGAATGCGTCTCAAGGTCATTCGACCATTTGTAAATATCTTTGTAAATATTCATTCTCTTTTCATTACTTTATTAAAGCCTCGGTACTTAAATTAACCTCATGCTTTGGTCATTTGACCTTTCCCTTATACATAAGTACAGAATAAGAACCCACAAAATATTGAGCCAGGCTATGCCTGGAAATGACGGAACAAATTCCCTCATACTTTCTAGAATGGATTTTTTAAAGATAGTTCCTTTCACATCTGACATCCTTGGATAATTTCTTTCACTCGGATATTTTTGAACAGTTCCTTCCTTCAACAATTTTCGGATAGTTCTTCTCATCTCTGAAGTTTCCAGATAGTTCCTCCCTTCTTTGGGCCATCGAATTAATCTTGAAATCACGGATGAGTTTTGAAAGTAGAAAAGTTTCAAATTGTGAATGCCCACCGTAATCGAGAAATTTTTATTAGAAAAATAATTAAAGACATGATTCACTACATTTTTATGCTTTTCGCTGTACTTTTCTGCATCTTCCAAATGCTTCTGGATCAAAAGTTTTTTGAAGCTAAGCAGGTTATCATTTCGTGTATTGTATGTACTGAACTGTTTCATGCTACGAAAGAATGTGCAGATCTCACCGCGTCTGAGATAAAAGTTGCTGAACTAAAAAAGAAACCAAGATTCCAATTTAAGTGCTCCGACTGCGAGAGCTCTGGTGAAATTACTATGAGTGAAAAGTTGGATGCGATACAAGAAGGCTTTGACAAACAATTTGACAGTTTGAAGTGCAATATTGAGTCGCTGAATAAAAGTTTCTCCAAAGATATAACTAATCTTAAGAGTGAATTGAAATCCATCAAAGAATCTTGTGCAACCATTGACTCTCTGAGTGTTAAAATTGATTCAGCGCAGGAAGATATTGAAAATCTAAAATCATCTGTTGACAACATTCCCAAACTTCATCAAGATATAGCTAACATTAGAGCTGAAGTGTCAAAATCTCTCTCGTCTCAAGTAATGTCTAGCACCAGTGCTACTAATATGGAGGAACTAATTCATGAGGCTCAGGAACGTATGCTGAGATCAAGGAACCTGCTATTCTTTAATGTGCCTGAATCTAATAACCAGTCAGCTGATTATGGTATGATTATTAATCTCCTCAAAGAGATCCCTGTTGATACTAGAAATCTTGTCGTATCAAGAAATGGCAATCCATCGAGTAACCATATACGTCCTATTGCTGTTACCTTTTCAAATAATCAAGATCCTCACCTTGTTATGAAAAATAGGAGGAAGATCCCTGGAAGAATTATTGTGGGATTGGACAAGACTAAGAATCAACAAGCCCAGTACAAAGAAGCTGCTGCCAGGCTTAAAGCTCGCTTGGATAGTGGTGAAAGTGGACTAAGTATACGCTACATCAAAGGTGTTCCTACTATTGTTAAATCTGATGCTGCACCATCATTCAACCAACTGCAAAACTCTCAGAGGGCTTCTGGGAATTTTTGATGACTATTTACTACCAGAATGTACGCAGTATACGCAACAAGCTGCACTTAGTGAGAAACAATGTACACCTTCTTTCTTATGCACCTCACTTGATTGTTCTGACTGAAACTTGGCTTCACAGTGGCATCTCTGATAGTGAAGTGGGTCTTGATAACTATAATATCTACAGAAGAGACAGATATAATTTGATGGTTAATGCACCAGGTGGAGGTGGTGTGTTTATTGCAATACACAAATCTCTGCACTCAAAAAGTTGTCAATTCATCTCTGAAGATTGTGAACAAGTCTACGCAGTGGTTACTCTTCATTCGAACAAGAAGCTCATCATCGGCTGCACTTATTTACCCCCAGCATCTCTACCATCTGTCTATAAGGAACATATTTCTGCTGTACATCAATTATCTGAAATTCATGGTGACTGTGACTGGATTGTTTTAGGTGACTTTAATGTGCCTGGTATTAACTGGTTTAACACGCCTAACTTGAAGTATGAGTTTGTTGTCACAAAGTCTGCTAGAAATGCCGTGTGTGCTGATATTATTAGGAATGGTTACTCTTTCATGAATATGAAGCAATATTTCCCAGTGCCTGGTAACAAAGGTTATTCTCTTGATCTATTCTTCAGTAATATAAGCAATATATCTTCATTTGTTGCTCCAGAGACTTTATCAACAGTTGATGATCATCACATACCTATAATCTTTAAAGCTGAACTTGCTGTTGATGCTGTGCATGATAAAGTGTTCCCTAAGAATGTACAATTTGATTTCTCTCAAGCAAACTATGATCAAATTAATTCTTACCTTTCTCAAGTAAACTGGAATAGCATTTTTTCTAACAGTGATAGTATTGAATCTAATCTACAAGATTTTTATGATACAATTGCTCAGCCTATCAATGAGTTTGTTCCAACTAAGAAGTTTCATTCTTCTAATGATAGCTATCCCAGATGGTATACTTCTGAACTAATCTCTCTGATTATTGATAAGAAAACCCAACACTTGAGATGGAAACAGTTTAGAGAAGAAAAATATCATATTCAGTTTAAACGTCTTCGTGCCAAATGTATTAGGCTATCTAGAGTCTGCTACAGAAACTACATTGATGAAGTTGAATGTAATCTAAGGAATGATTCCAAATCGTTTTGGTCGTATGTTAATAAGCTTAGAAAGTCATCTTCTGTTCCTAATAATATATCGTGGAAGGATAGAGTAGGTAACTCGCCAGTTGACAATGCGAGCATTTTTTCTGATCATTTTGGTTCTGTTTATAAAGACTCCAATTTGAGCTGTGATTTGAAAGATCCCACTGAGATTGATGTGGATTTACATATTTCTGAAAATGATGTTATTGGAGCCATTAGTCATATGAAAGACTCTTCATCTGTTGGTTATGATGGTATTCCAATGCAATTTCTGAAAAAATGTAGAGCCAACTTAGTGGACCCTTTACAGTATCTCTTTAACAAATCTGTCATGGATGGAGTTTTCCCTTCATCGTGGAAATACTCGTATGTCACACCAATACATAAAGGTGGAGCTAGGACTCCAGCTCCTAATTATCGTCCTATTTCCATAACTGGAGCTATTGCTAAGCTTCTTGACTATATCATGGCTGATAAACTTTATTCTGCTATTTGTGATCGATTGATCTCGAATCAGCATGGCTTCATTAAGGGGAAATCTACGATCACTAACTTATTGAATTTCTACGATTACACGATTAATAACCTAGAGTGCCATTTTCAAACTGATGTGCTGTATCTTGATTTCTCAAAAGCATTTGACAGGGTCGATCACAAGTTATTACTATGTAAATTGCATAATCTAGGCGTGCCGGAGTTGCTTGTTGAATGGATTGAATCGTACCTGACAGATAGGTACCAAATTGTGAAACTCTGTGGTGCTTTTTCTGATCCAGTACATGTCAAATCTGGAGTTCCTCAGGGGTCCCATCTTGGCCCTGTCTTGTTCAACGTTTTTGTAAATGATATTATCAAAGTTGTCAGAAACTCTAAGTGCCTACTTTATGCTGATGACATCAAACTCTTCATGAGAATTAGTTCTCCACTTGACTGTAAACTCCTTCAAGATGATTTGTCTAGTATTGTTGAGTGGTCGATACACAATGGGTTAAACTTGAACATTGAGAAATGTAAAGCTATGTCAATAAGCCGTAACCTTTTCCCAAATCACTATGTCTACTCAATCTTATCGCAAAAGCTGGAGAGAGTCATCAACTTTAAAGATCTCGGGGTTATTTTTGACAGTGAGCTTGATTTCGGTAGCCATATCAGTGAATCGGTCTCTAAAGCTTTCAGAAACCTTGGCTTCATCAATCGGAATACGCAAGATTTTAGTAATCCAAAATCATATCTTAACTTATACAAAAGTATCGTTGTTCCATCTCTTACTTATGCGTCCATCATATGGAGTCCTTACTTGGAATCTAGAATTCCAGAATTAGAGTCCGTACAAAGGAGATTCCTTCGGAGTCTGTCTTATCGCCTAGGCTCACCTATGAATAGATTGAACCATGATTTTACTGATATTTCTAGGAATCATAGGATATGCACTGTCAAATCCCTACATCATTTCAAAGACACAGCATTTGTTTGGAATATCCTTAAAGGAAAGATAAATTGCTCATTCATTGCCTCACTCTTTCAATCTGGGAGTAATCCGTACCCAACTAGAGATCCAAGACCATTATCGGTTGATCCTTTCAGCAGCATGTTGAGCTTTAATTCGGTAGTTGCTAGATTGAGGCGAAGATGGAATGATCTACCAAGTTATATCAGAAATCATGATTCATATTTGCCTTTCAAACATGTTGCTATGCAAAATGTGTGCAAGTACTACTAAGTCTCTCAATTATTTATATTTGCTTAACTGCATATTATTTATTTTATGATACATTATCTTGATTTCTCATGTTGTTGTTTTCTGATGATATTTATGTCGCTCTTGGATATTTTTATACTTATGTAAAGGGCATATTGCCCGTATATTGTTTAAAATGAATAAATAAATAAATAAAAAAGTCGTAGACCGGAAGTGCGCAGAAGAAATATACGCATGTACCGCTATTCTCATGGAAGCACTCGTATTTCTTTTCTGGTAGAGTACTGTACCATTCTGCAAGGGGCAACTTTGTGGATTTTGCCATCATTGAATAGTGTAAGATGAATTGAGGAACTGGAAATCATTTCATATGAACTCTTCCCGATACTGGATCTCCCGAAAAATCACCTCCACCCTGGATCCGAGTAGGCGTGATTAAAATATAAAGAATAGGCATTCATTCATGAAAATTATTGGAACAACTGAGAAGACAAGATAGATATAAATGAATAAAAAAACATCCCCGCCAGGGAATCGATCCAGCGATCCCGAGCGCGCTGAGCCGATGCTCAACTGACTGAGCCATTCACTGTCTTGCAGAATAAGTATTGGATGTTCCATACGTCAGTCGGCCCTCGCGGGGTGCTTGAGATTTGGATCCCATTCGAAATTTGTTGTCCACTTGAATTGCATACGAACTCATCGTTACGAAGACCATTTTAGTCTTTTAAAGACTAGAAAAATATTGCGGCTCATCGCTATATATTTTCTCATATCCGAAGTTCTAAGACTGAACAAAGTGAGATACTCAACGTTCTCTCAACATAAAAAACTTTAGGCATATTTTCAATTTTTTTCTTCATTCCCAATTGGATTTCAATTTTTACAACATCTGTTAAATAATATTACTTCATTTTTAAAATTTAACAAATACTTATTCCGCGTATATATTTGATTATTGAGATATATTCCGCGGAATAATATTCAAGCTTCATAAATGAAATGGAAACATCAAAAAAGGAGAAGAAAAAACCATGAAAATTATACCCTCGCTATGTTTCAATATATAATGGGAGGAACGGCCGAATTGCGAGGCATTCCTTATCGAAGCTAAATTTCATGAAAGAGCTTCTGTCACTCTGATTGTCTGGGGAACATACAACCTCTATAGAGCCACAGAGCTATCAGGAAGATATCAAGAACCCAACTCCAATATCATTAAGTCTCAAATGTAGAGCTGATGGTAGTTTCCATCCTTGTCTCTACACCGTACTGAATTATCTAAACTGTCAGGAAGATGTGTGATAATGACTGTGTGTTTCGCCCTGGTCTCTCTTTTGGGCTCGTCAGTGAGACAAAGAGTGACCTGTCTCAGACACTATTGTAAACTGGGTGGATAGACATCACGTTAAAGAAGGGTTAACATTGAGATTCTTGTGAAACAACCATGAAGAAAGGTTGCCATCTAGTAATAAAGACACGAAGCAGATGTTAAGCTTCGTGTGGTAAACGACTCTATACGGCCTCATGTCATTTGGTGGAATGATGAAAATTATACCCTCGCTATGTTTCAATATATGATGGGAAGAACGGCCGAATTGCGAGGCATTCCTTATCGAAGCTAGATTTCTTGACAGAGCTTCTGTCACTCTGATTGTCTGGGGAACATACATCCCCTATAGAGCCACAGAGCCATCAGGAAAATATCAAGAACCAAACTCCAATATCATTAAGTCTCGAATGTAGAGCTGATAGTAGTTTCCATCCTTGTCTCTACACCATACTGAATTATTTGAACTGTGAAAAAGATGTGTGATATTGACTGTGTGTTTCGCCCTGGTCTCTCTCTTGGGCTCGTCAGTGGCACGAAGAGAGACCTGTCTCAGACACTATTGTAAACTGTGTGGATTCACATCAGGTTAGAGAAGAGTTAACAATACGATTTTCGTGAAACAACCATGAGAAGAGGTTGCCATCGAGTAATAAAGACACGAAGCAGATGTTAAGCTTCGTGTGGTAAACGACTCTATACGGCCTCACGTCGTTTGATGGAATGATGAAAATTATACCCTCGCTATGTTTTAATATATGATGGAAGGAACGGCCGAATCGCGAGGCATTCCATTTGAGTTGGGTTCTTGATATCTTCCTCATGGCTCTGTAGCTCTATAGGGGATGTATGTTCCCCAGACAATCAGAGTGACAGAAGCTCTGTCAAGAAATCTAGCTTCGATAAGGGATGCCTCGCAATTCGGCCGTTCCTCCCATCATATATTGAAACATAGCGAGGGTATAATTTTCATCATTCCACTAAACGACATGAGGCCGTATAGAGTCGTTCACCACACGAATCTTAACACCTGCTTCGTGTCTTCATTACTAGATGGCAAACTTTTTTCATGGTTGTTTCACACAAATCTCAATGTTAACCCTTCTTTTACCTGATGTCAATTCACCCAGTTTACAATAGTGTCTGAGACAGGTCTCTCTTCGTCTCACTGACGAGCCCAAGAGAGAGACCAGGGCTAAATACACAGTCAATATCACACATCTAATTCACAGTTTAAATAATTCAGTACGGTGTACAAACAAGGATGGAAACTACCATCAGCTCTACATTTGAGACTAAATGATATTTGAGTTGGGTTCTTGATATTTTCCTGATGGCTCTGTGGCTCTATAGGGGATGTATGTTCCCCAGACAATCAGAGTGACAGAAGCTCTGTCAAGGAATCTAGCTTCGATAAGGAATGCCTCGCAATTCGGCCGTTCCTCCCATTATATATTGAAACATAGCAAGGGTATAATTTTCATCATTCCACCAAACGACATGAGGCCGTATAGAGTCGTTCACCACACGAAGCTTAACATCTGCTTCGTGTCTTTATTACTAGATGGCATCATTTTTCCATGGTTGTTTTACACAAATCTCAATGTTAACCCTTCCTTCACCTGATGTGAATCCACCCAGTTTACAATAGTGTCTGAGACAGGTCTCTCTTCGTCTCACTGACGAGCCCAAGAGAGAGACCAGGGCGAAACACACAGTCAATATCACACATCTTTTTCACAGTTTAAATAATTCAGTACGGTGTACAGACAAGGATGGAAACTACCACCAGCTCTACATTTGAGACTTAATGATATTGGAGTTGGGTTCTTGATATTTTCCTGATGGCTCTGTGGCTCTGTAGGGGATGTATGTTCCCCAGACAATCAGAGTGACAGAAGCTCTGTCAAGAAATCTAGCTTCGATAAGGAATGCCTCGCGATTCGGCCGTTCCTCTCATCATATGAAAAAAAATCGTCCTGTATGAGGCTGGCACCCACGACCTACGGATTCCACTACCATCTTTCTAATTCCCGTGGTGGGCGGGGCCAATATATCTCGACCATTCAGAAGCGCGACAGTGGCGACCACAGGACTAGGGAGCAGGACAAGAACTAATCACCGTGCGGACCACGGCTTCCATAAGAGTCGAGGGGCCCTGAGCTCGTCAGACTCCAGGGATGAGGCGCCATGTCCCAACCCCCCTCCGGTTTCCGTGAGTTCGGACAGGAATATTGGATTTTGTATACCGGATATTTGACTCTCTTCGCTACTTCGGTTTTGCCCATGATTGTAGGGCAAGGGTACGCCCATCCAGCGGGTGAATTCGGAAGAGAGCTACTACGAGGCGACGAATAGCTCCGGATTGACCTTGCTTTCCCCCCTCCCCCCTGACTGCCAAAAGTCGGGCCAGCACTAGGCCATACCCAATATTTGGTAGGGCGTTTGAGATCCCTCCAGATTTCCTAGGACCCCGGGGTGCCACTCCGGGCTGCTGGATGAGTCATCTAGGCTCGCACTTTGACGATCTACATACGGCTCTGATACGAGCCCCTAGACTCATCCATCCCGGGAACCGGATGGTGATATGCGGCCCTCGCGTTCTGACTAGCGCTGACTGGGGTCGGAAGTTCGGCAGACTCCAGGGATCAGACACTGGGTCACCTCAACAACCCTCGCGGGTCATGAGTACGGACTTTCTGAAGGTGAAGGACATGGTGTTGATCAAAACTTGCTGTCAGGTCGAATTTCGGGGATCGAATTATCACATTAAACGAGGCTACTGAAATTTTGGAGAGGGACCTGGATACTTGACCAAGTATCAGTGCCCGGACTGATCGAAGTCTGAGATACGTACGGAGTGATAGGGAGAGAAGGATTTTGCGTGTGATACCCTACTCACCTTTTTGGGATGTGGGTGCGAGAGCAACGGAAGGAATGCAATCATCTCTTGATACGCAAATTCATCTCTCTCGGTACACTGTATGATACCATCAAGAACCAAAACCTTGCCATGCGACTTCCTGTGAACGAAGAATATTGTTGCAATGGGTTGCAATAAGGTGATGAGCCTACAATTAACCACTCTATCTGCAGCATCGTATTCCAGGAGGGATACGGGATGAATAGAGATATTTGGGGAAATTTATATCCATTTATATATATATATATATATATATATATATATATATATATATATATATATATGTTAATCTATATGAGTCATTCTGGAGCGAGCTGGACAAAACCGTCACCAGGGGGGTCTGGGAAAAATCCGCCAAACCTTTTTTCCATTCATACTATGTTAAAGTAGTGCAAAAAATTTTCTTTCAGATTTTTTCGGCCCCCCCTGTGGGCCACAGGGCCCATGAAAGGGCCATTTTGAGCCCTTTTTTAGCCTATTCTAGGAAAATCATAGTTCCAACGCAATTCAATATTTTTCAACGTACTTCAGCGCATTTTCCTCGTCAAGACTAGTACTTTTGAAAGAAAAATTGTCCGAGGCCACTTAGTGAGCCTGACGACTTCTGCAAGCTGATTATTGAGAGCAAATTTTAGCGATTTTTGGGCCTGCTTCAAAGCGATCTAGCTCCTACTAGAGATGTAAGAATCGACTTCTGCAGGTAGTCATTTTGAATGTCTCAAAGAAACCTACAATTTGATCACCTGCAGAAGTCGATTATCGTACTTTTCATAGGAGCTATAGCCGATACAAGTTGAGCTATTTACGAAAAAGTCGAAAATTCAGGACTCGATTCCAATAATTTATCTTAATTTTTTTTCACCAAACTTGTGCGAAAATGTTTTTTCAGACATCTCTTTTCAGTAAAAAAAATTTAGCAGGGGTTATTTTTTTTTTTTTTATTTTTTTGCCGAGCGTTACAAAATGCCGCATTTCGTGGTTTCAGCAAAAACGGCATCTCTGACCACGGTCACATATGCTCCCATCTGGACTGATAGGCACCAATCTGTGTGGAAGTACTCCCCAAGGTACCTCCAAATACGTGTAAGAAGTTGCGGGACGAGCCTTCAGCCACGAGCGAGCTGTAGGTTCTATTTACCGTGTCAAAATAGGCATTATTTTGGCTATTCGAGCCTAAGCGACCGAGAGCATGGTTTTACTTGTTCTGGCTTACAAATGAGATAATGGGCTAGAATGAGGATCCAAACATACTTCTCGTACTCAAAATGACCATCTAAACACAATCCTAAGGTCAGTTTTGCTCTGAATAGTCGTCCCTCTGCCCCTTAAGGACATAGATTCTGTCAACGGATTCTGACACGGTTGAGGCACTAGACGACATTTTAGAGCTAAACTCTAGAGCATATGTGACCGTGGTCAAAGATGCCGTTTTTGCTAAAACCACGAAATGCGGCATTTTGTAACGCTCGGCGAAAAAAATAAAAAAAAAAACCTTCGCCAAATTTTTTCTACTGAAAGTAGATGTCTGGAAGGAAATTTCCGCATAAGTTTGGTGAAAACAACTAAGATATATTTTTGGAATCGAGTCTTGAATTCTCGACTTTTTCGTAAATAGCTCAACTTGTATCGGCTATAGCTCCTATGAAAAGTACGATAATCGACTTCTGCAGGTAGTCAAATTGTAGATTTTTCCAAGACCTTTAAAATGACCACCTGCAGAAGTCGATCATCACATGTCTAGTAGGAGCTAGATTGCTTTGAAGCAGCCCCAAAAATCGCTAAAATTCGCTCTCAATAACTAGCTTGCAGAAGTCGTCAGGCTCACTAAATGGCCTTGTACAATTTTTTTCTCAGAAGTACCAGGTACGTAGAAAGATATTGAATTGCATTGAAACTATGATTTTCCTAGAGTAGGCTGGAAAAGGGCCTAAAATGGCCCTTTCATGGGCCCTGGGGCCCACAGGGGGATCCGAAAAAATCCAAAAAAATTTTTTGTACTATTTTTACATATACTAATGGAAAAAGATTTTTGCGGATTACTCCCAAACCCCCTGGTGACGGTTTTGTCCAGCTTGCTCCAGAATGACTCATAATATGTATATATCGGGATTTGTAAGATGAATATGATTTGAACGAGGGATTTCATGTTTACTGTACGTCACCTTTCTTGTGGCTTTCGAACGTTCATTTGAACTCAATAAAATAACTTGAATTTTTAGGCTCTCGCGAACTTGATTTTCCATCATCTTTCTTATTACCCTGAACGAGTGCTTGATTCTTGCCCGCATCGAAAGCTTTTCCAAGCTCGGTAGCTTGTCTGGAAAATTTCCCAAAACTCGCGTGCAAATATCGTCGCATCAAAGGGTGAAAATCTTTTCTCATATCACGATAAATTCGTTCATTCTGTTTCGATTCGGGTGGAGGTTCCGGCATTCTGTTATAAATTAGACGCATCGCTGTGATGTATTCATGCACCGGCTCGTCGTCTTTTTGTCATCGTGCGCGTGCTTCGTCTGCTAACCGCTCCGAATATTTTTTGTCCTGGTAATGCGCGCAAAAACAAGTGACCGCATCTTTCCACGATTGCCAGCTGCTACCGCGTAACCAATACAAATTCAACGCTGGGACGCTCAACAGCAGTGCTACTGCGCGTGAAATGTCATGCTCGGACATGCCTGCCACCATCCTATGCTCGTCTACTTTAATAAAAAATTCCTCCAAACTCTGATTCGCTGAACCTGAAAATCAAAGGTTCCATGATTTTACTGTGCGCGTGAGATCTCTCGTTTCAGACGTATCCCTATCATTTCTATTTCGTGTATGTGTGTGAAACTCTGAACGCGCTGCTTGTGTCTGTTGCGTGTTATTTGCTTGCGGTGCCTGATTGACATTCGCTGCCCAACTCACACGCAAATGGCCACTGAGTCTTGGCAAAGAGGGTCTCGGATTTTCCCCTTGGTTCTGAGGATTTTGATTCTCACTATCGCTAGAAGGAATCCCCTCATCGTCTTCAATTTGCCCCGTTTCATTACCCTTGTATGATTCATCTTGAACGCCGCACGCTTCGTATTCTTCCTCTAATAACGCTTGCTGTAATTGCTCGCGTAAAATTTGGTTACGTCGTTTGGGTCTCTTTGAATTTGCAGTGTGCCTGTTGTTCTGTGACTCGGCTCTCGGCTCTTTCGCATGTCGTTGGGTGTCTGCTTGTAATGGCGCGCTCGATCTCGCGCTATTTCGAAAATGCACCGTCTGATCCAGAATATTCTCGTGTTTCATCAGAAGTGTTTTAGACAAGGGAATCGCACAAACACGAGCCTTTTCGCAGAATCTCCGGAATCGCATCTACCTTGAATATGTATCTCGGGAATTGCTCTCAGAGTCACGGCGTGAACGTGGCGTAATCATCTTTGAGTTGACGATACAGGATTGATTTTTTATTTTCGAAGTCTCGAAATTTTGTCCGAATTGGTGGCACAGTTCCGCGCTCCTGAGACTCTCTTCTTCAATATCCCATCCACCAAATACAGCTGGAATCAAGCCGAAAAGTTGCGTGGCATCACCAGAGTATCCGTGAGACTGTACGAGAGTATCAAGAATTTCCACAGGATTTTCCCCACCTCTTGTCTCTTCGAGTGAGATAGAATGAATCAAGCTGCTTCTAATCATACAGAAGCCGAAGGTATCTCATTCCAAGACTCAAATAATGATATAGATTTAACAGGTAATTGAAAGTGTATCATGAGTGTTAGAGAGTATATCTATATACACCGACACACACTTGATGCGTTTATGAATGTAAATATACATATACATGTATATACTCCATCCAATATGTTTGACTGTTATGATATTGTATTTTAGACCTGAAGAAAGAGGCAAATCAGTCTTCGAAACGTCGTCGAATTAAATGAAATCAACTGACTCGTTAAACAGCCTTTTTTTCATCCTATCGATCTACAAAACGAGTGATAGAAGCAAAATGGATATTATCAAATAATGATATTTTCACTTCAATTGGGACCGATAGATTCGATTGCTCGTATATCATCATCCACAGCTGTATTCCAGCAGGTGTAGGGGTTCCAGGGAAATGCCCATATACTCCCGCAAGGTTTCATTTTCACCAGGGATACTCCCCCAAATTCGTCAACACCAAAGTGAACTATAAATTTCGATTTGCAGGATAACAAGGATGTAAATGTGGTTATTGGTTTTCTTTAACAAGACGAATCGATGGGTTGATACGTAGGGAGATGAGTAGATTAGGAAATGGAATAATACGCGGTCGGCGGACGTGGGAAATTAATATAACAATGTCCCATCTTTGTGCGAAATCTCTTGATTCATTAGACGCCTTCTCTTGAGACTTTTCATGATACCAGTGCGTTGGGGCATGATCGTGTGGGTTTGATAGTGAATAGAGAGGATCTTATAAATGATCCACACTTCATTCTGTTATAAATGAGAAATGATATATATATATATATATGAAGTGATTTGGAGAATCGTCGCACAGTGGGGCCAAAAACGAAAATTACCAAAAAATCGCCTTTACGCGAATCCTTAACCGATTACTATAATTCAAAAGGAATTCTCTTCGTTCTTCGATGCAGTAACAGCTGTGTCTGCGCCAAATTCCATCAGAGCTTTTCCGGTGCCTCAGGATCATGATGAGCGCAAATGTGAAATAATGCAAAATTACGAATATTCAAATTGATTTACTAATGATCCATTCCTGGCCGAATGGATGCCACATCATATCAATAATGACTGAGGAGCATATTTAAAATATTAGGAAACTTCTCCGAATGATTTTCGAGAGCCCCTTCGCCGCAAATGTTTCTTGGTCGGTAACTCACGGAATACACAAAAATATGGTGAGTGAACGAGATATAACGTGATACTGGGTCATGAATATCATTTCTCCGCTCCTCTGCAATCACCAGAGTATTTTTTACATGAGCAAATATGGGAGATCGAGTTTCAGACGATTCACCGCGATTTTACACGTATTCGGATCACGGATACGATGAAAATCTTGATTTAAAGCTAGGTCTCGTGATTTCTGCAGTAATGACAATCAATCTCATCTATTGTGACATCGATTACCTGTCATTTGAGCCCAAGCAGAGCACTGTACATTCTCGCAAACGTGCAGTTTGCCGCATTCTGCATTATTTCACATTTGCGCTCATCATGATCCTGAGCCACCGGAAAAGCTCTGATGAAATTCCGCGCAGACACAGCCGTTACTGCATCGAAAAACGAAGAGAATCCCTTTTGAATCATGTCAATCGGTTAAAAATTTGCGTAGAGGCGATTTTTCTGATAATTTTTGTTTTTGTCCCTACTGTGCGTCAGAGCACGGTACGATTGGTGGATACAGGATTTTGTTAGAATACGATTGTAAGAGATATATGAGAAGATTAGAAAAGGTCGGGCCCACATCGATGGTTGCGTTATTTAACTATTGGGGAGGGGGGATAGATCTACATCATCGAGAGATGCGTGAATTAACTGTCACAGATATTTTGAGGGGGGAAGAGAAAATATCCCTAACTAGAAGATGAATGAGTCAATATTGAATTCAAGAATAACCAAATATGCATCGGGGGGCACTCAGGATCTGGCATTCCCATTCAGGAAAACCTTCGAATAGATCTTGGCTGAGGGAAGAAAAGTAAACGCATTTCATGTATACAAGAGCTCGATGGAAATAGGAAGAATTTTAGAAGAATTAGGAGAATTTTCTAGCTATAGAATGCATGATTTTCTTCCGAAAAAGATAAGCGTGAAATTTGCACACAGTATACGGGTCTTGGTAACCAACAAAATGGACTCCCGGCACGTGTGACAAGAGGAAATTCGCTTTCCCGTGGCACAGGTGTTGAAAATTCTGCCGATAGACTCATGTACTTTATACTAGAACAGGGAGCTTGATCAATTTCGCTCAAACCCATATTATACGAGTTGAAAGGGAATTCGAATACAGAATCTCAGCCCTAATCTCGAATCATCTATCACTTATCGACGGCTCCTACGAAGAGTAACACATTTCTCATCAACGACGAAGACTAACACTTTTCCTCATCAACAACGAAGAGTAACACATTTTCTTATCAACGACGAAGAGTAACACATTTTCTTGGTTGGATGGTTTGGATGAATGGATGGGTCGGATGCATGATTTGGATGGATGGGTCGGATGAATGGTATGGACGGATGGATGGTTCGGATGGATGGTATGGATGGATGGATGGTTTGGATGGATGGGTCGTATGGATGGATGGATGGATGGATGGATGGATTGATGGAATGGAACGGACCGGAATGGGACTAAATGGAACCGAATGGAATAGGATGGAACGGAATGGAATGGAAGGGAATGAAGAGGTGTGGAACGGAACGGAACGAACCGGAACGGACCGGAATAGGACGGAACGGAATGGAACTGAATGCAAACGAATCGAATAGGATGGAACGGAATGGAATGGGAGGGAATGAAGAGGTGTGGAATGGAACGGAACGAACCGGAAAGGAACGGAATGGAACGGAGTGGAATTGAACAGAATGGAACGGAGTGGACCGGAACTCTGTTTTCCACTCCGTTCTATTCCGTACGTTCCGTTTCATTCCGGTCCCTTCCGTTCATTTCGTTCATGGTCCATTCCGTTCCATTTCCTTCCATTCCTTCCGATTCCGCTCCATTCCAATCTGTTCCATTCCAGTCCGTTCCGTTCCATTCCATCAATCCATCCATCCATCCATCCATACCATCCATCCGACCCATGCATCCATCCATCCATCCATACCATACATCCGACCCATCCATCCATCCATCCATCCCATCCATCTCATCTACGCATCCGTCTATTCATCAATTCATTCAGCTTCAATACTTGTAGGCAACCCGCTTCGTCATTCATACAAAAGTGTTACTCTTCGTCGTTGATAAGAAAATGTGTTAGTCTTCGTCGTTGATGAGAAAATGTGTTAGTCTTCGTCGTTGATGAGCGGCTATGTGTTACTCTTCGTAGGAGCCGTCGTTATGGTCTCAAAGTTCCGAAAGCTGGGAACTTGTGCCTAAGAGTCTACTGTGCAGTAGTTGATGCACAGAGGCTTGGTATAAGGCGAATACACTTTTATTGAGGAGATGAGCGGGTGTAGTTTCAAGTAAAATCGCGCCACAAGATATGAGTGCTCCGCACACATGCAAAAAATAGTCTTTGGGGTCTTAAAGCAAGGGGATTTGATGCTCTGTTTGACTAATCGCCTGCCGAATCTTGAACGAACCTCGCCATGACGCTTTATACTCCCCGGGTCGAAATTGACAATTTGACCCCTTTTTGAATTTTTTTCTGAAATAATCAATCGCCAATCTAAAATCTGTACGTCCGGCTGCCGCCTGTCAGTGTTACCAACATAAAATCGCAATCAGGGCTACCAACTTGACGACATAAAATATCAAGTATACCGTATATATATGAGTCACTGTGGAGCGAGCTGCCATTTTAGGCCCTTTTTTAGCCTATTCTAGGAAAATCATAGTTCCAACGCAATTCAATATTCTTCAACGTACTTCGGCGCATTTTTCTCGTCAAGACTAGTACTTTTGGAAAAAGAGATGTCCAAGGCCACTTAGCGAGCCTGACGACTTTTCCAAGCTAATTGCTGGGAGCAAATTCTAGCGATTTTTGGGCCTGCTTCAAAGTGATCTAGCTCCTACTAGACGTGTGATAATCGACTTCTGCAGATGATCATTTTAAAGGTCTTGGAAGAATCTACAATTTCACCACCTGCAGAAGTCAACTATCGTACTTTTTATAGGAGCTGTAGCCGATACAAGTTGAGCTATTTACGAAAAAGTCGAAGATTCGGGACTCGATTCCAGAAATATATCTTAAATTTTTTCCACCAAACTTATGCGAAAATATTCTTCCAGACATCTACTCTCAGTAAAAAATATTTTGTGGCGGTTATTTTTTTTTTCATTTCTTTGCCGAGCGTTACAAAATGCCGCATTTCGTAGTTTTAGCAAAAACGGCATCTTTGACCACGGTCACATATGCTCCCATTTGGACTGATGTGCACCAATCTGTGTGAAATTACTCCCCAAAGTATCCCCAAGTACGTGTAAGGGGTTGCGGGGACGAGCTTTTAGCCAGGAGCGAGCTGTAGGTCCTATTTACCATGTCAAAAATAGGCATTATTTCGGCTATTCGAGCGTAAGCGACTGAGAGCATTATTTTACTCGTTCTGGCTTACAAATGAGATAATGGGCTAGAATGAGGATCCAAACTCACTTTTCCGACTCAAAATGACCATCTGAACACCAATGAAATGAGCTAAGGTACGTTCTATTTGAGTAACGTGGACCAAAGTTGTTGTTAATCTACGGAAGATGGTTTTCCGACCTTTCTCTTACGTTTTTCATCCGCGATCGTAAGGAAGCTATGGGTTATGTAGCTATCCGACAAATGGAACTCTCGCCAGATTGTTACGCTCAGGTTTCCACAGTTTGCCTCATTTTGCGTTTGAATGAGGGAAGTCGGTTCCAGAATGCCGAGGAATAAGATCTTGTGATGGAGCAAAAGTTTGAGAGATCTCGAGAACATTGAGGAAAATATGACATTTTGATGGTCCTCACGAAAGTGATGCGATAGAGCGCAGACTATTCTCTTTGCCTGAGTCACCATGTGAACGACGTTTTCCTATGCATTTTCACCGTTAGAAACCAAAAACGAGGTCCACTTAGGCCTCGAGGATCAAGGGTCTTTATATTTCGCGAGATACCGATTCTGGCTATGGAACTACACTTTCCCAGAAAACGCCCAAATCAGTTCAAATTGCTGTGCCGATGAGAAGAGCACTTCGAAAGACCTTGATCACTCATGGAACTATGTTTTCCTACGTATTTTTTCTCCTGGAAATGATCTCGGTGTTCCCATCGGGCTTGGATGCCTCAAATTGAAGCACTGAGTAGTTGATGGTCGATATGTCCAACCTGTGTATAAGGATAGGTAGTCCATGCATAAGATGGGACGAAAATCTTACGTTTTCATCTGCTCATTACTTGGATTCGACGCATCCTTGCTTGATGAAAACACTGGGATCGTTTTCAGGAGGACGAAATACGTAGGAAAACATAGTTCCATGAGCGATCAAGGTCCAATTGAATGCTATTCTCAGCATGTGACAATATAATCGTCACAGCCTTTCGGGGTTTGATAAAAATGTGACTCTCTGGTCATGCCTCGAGCGGCAGCCTCAAAACCGAGTATTCACGGGGGATACTTCTTTTTTTTTGTCGAAGTACTGCTGCTCGATGCGACGATCACGACGGCCGAGACAACAAGTTGCCGCTTTCGCGAGTATGCCTGCGGGCCGGCAACCCCACCCGCACCGCTGATCGCCGCGGGCATCGCACCCTAGGAGGCCGGTGGTCGACGACGACAACAACTTAGGAAACTTATGCCCCGGGTGGGCTACCCGGGTACATAAAGCCACGCACATACACCCTGCCGTGATCATCACTATGATGTATCCGCGGTGTACTTATTATGGTACACCTGGATACAGGCCGAACAGGGGATGCTGGTGGTAACAACCGGGGCCCGAAGACCCCGTGTTACATCCACCAGTCATCCTCTGGTAATCACACGCGAGTTTTAGGGCACTCATTCGAGAATGCACGTTTTGATGATTGAATGCACATTCAACCAATCAAAACGTGCATACACAACGTGCACCAGCTGACGACGATGCGATCAGGCCGGGGCGCCCTTGTCAGGGCGACGACGGAGATGACAACGAGCACGGATGATTATGGCCAGCTGATGATGCTGCATGATCAGTGCAGCACATCCTGGGCTTGCTGCCATCCGGACCTAGGTCCCATACGCAGCAGCCCAGTATCAGCTGCACCTTGCTTATGTGAGGTTATGCAGCACTTGCTGCCTGTACCCACGCATAACCTGGCCGAAAATGCACCCGCGCACCATCACACCACCACGTATGCGGTTTCCCACGACACCAGTCATGCGCAGGCCGACGCGAGTGAGCCCGGGTAGCTCACCAGAGGACGAGGATGACGGAACCGATGTTGATATACGGCCGCGCAGACGACGCACTGGCAACTTGTTGCTGCCGGTGTGATGGCGCTACATGATGGTGTAGTATGGCTCGGGGCGGGTATACCGAATCAGGCCGAGATGGGAAATTATGGGGACCCGGACGTCGCACTATCTTTTCAAAACCTCAACTTTGCTAGTAAATCCGCTTCAATCGGCTTCATCAGATATCGGGATGAATCAAACGACATTCTTTTGGAAATTTTCTCAGCTACACGATGCGCTCACCCTTTTTCGCCCGAAACTCAAGGGGGAGGGGTGGGGGGCGATAAACGCCCCCCAAAAAAAACAACGATATTTTCTGGAAACAAAACATGCACGTGACGAGTCCCTCGTTCTACTGCCAACCTGAATATCCTTGGAGTACATTCTAGTTGACTTTTGGGCCTGTCCTCGAACCTGGAAATCACTGCTATGAATTTTATGAGCGATTTTCAGCCAGAAACATGTTATAGACACTGTATATTTGACCAAAATCGTTGATTCTAAGTTGGTGAACGTTCTGCTGCCTCCTGAGAAACAATAGCGATGAATTCTGGGATCATTTCACGAGATTTTCAGCTAACCCTCGAATTCAGAAATTGCTGTTGACATTGATGCGATGCGGTTTGAGCTAAAAACGGTTGAAAATGCCTTACCGCCTGATCAAAGTGGATTTTAGCTCGGATTTCCTGCTACTGCCAGCTCAAAAACACTTGGAGTGCACTCTAAAATGACTGAACATGATTTTACGTCAATCTCGAGACTCAAACTTACTGCAGGATGATTTATGACCGATATCAGGCCAAGAAGGCTAGAAAAAAATTTGACGTTTGGGAAAAAAATATGAATTCTAGATGGAGGAGAACTCTACTGCCAACAAGTTAAGGCTTGACCTAGATTCCAGTTCTCCCTCATGAGATTTCCAGCTCAAGCCCGAGTCTGAGAATTACTGCTGAGAGCTCTGAGATCGATTCTGAGCAAAAACGTGAGATGAATCGAGCAAATTCATGCGTAATTATAAATCATAGGTTGGAAACCGCTCTACTGCCACATGAGAAATGGTCCCATCACAATCCAGGGTTATTCAACAAAATTTTAAGCCTAATCTGAGATCTGGGTATAACTCCTGAGAGTATTGGGATCGATTCCAATACGGCATGTGCCAGGAGTGTGTCACTAGCGTTGCAAATCATCCCGATTGGCCGGTTTTAGCTCGGAATTCCTATTGCTGGCAGCTTAGAAATACTTGGAGTATACTCTGTGATCACTCAGCAAGATTCTGACATTGATACCGAGCCCGAGAACTGCTGCAGTGAGATTCAGTACCGGTATTGGGTCGAAAAAGGCTGACAGATACGGCACTTTTGGCGCAAAATGATGATATTTAGGTGAATGAAAGAAGTACTGCCAACTAAGCAACAATTGGAACCAAGTCTAGATCTCACTCACAGAATCTTGCGCCCAATCCCACTCCCGAGAATCGCTGCTAAGAGCACCGAGATCAATCCTTATCCAGCAGCTTTCCAGGAAGGTAGAGAATTCCCGCATGATCGTGGATTATAGGGCGAAAATCGTCCTACTGCCACCTGAACAGCAATCGAGAAACATTTTGGGATCATTTGACGTGATTTTGAACAGAGCCTCAATTCTCTATATATCTGCTGAGAGCTTTGAGATCGATTCTGAGGCAGAAATTGCGAAGTGGCACTAGGAATAAGCCAGATCTAATGATTCTAACTCCCAATAAGTACTACTGCCACCCCAAGTATACATACAGTGAAGTCTAGGATTACAGACGGGAATTTCTAGCCAAATCCTGCATCTGAAAATTGCTGCAGAGAAATTTCAGATGCATATCGAGCTCAGTATTGTCGTAAATTACAGTCGATCTGACGAGGAATAGTTGAATTTTCTTCTTCAATTCTACTACTGCCGAGATAAGTACCATTCCATCTCGTTACAAGTCCAAAAGTGAATATTTTGAGCCCGGTGTCATGCCCCCGAATCACTGCAGTGTGATCTGCACCATGATTGAGCCGAGATCATCGGAAATCCGTGCTGATCCCACGGAGAATAACGAGTTTCAGGAGGGAAACCATACTACTGCCAACTCAGAAACGATCTTATCGAGTTCCAGATTTGCCTGTGAATTTTTTGGGCACATTCCCGTGTCTCAAAACTACTGCAGTGCGATCTGAGACCAATATTTGGGCCAGAGTACTCGTAAATCAGCGCGGGTCATATAAAAGGAGTCGAAATCTAGGGCGTGAATCCTACTCCTGCCAACTTGAGATGGATCCAGGACATTTTCAGTTCAGCGGTGGGTATTTTGGGCCGAATCAGAAGAGAAATATTTTGGGCTCAGTCCCGTCACTTAGATCCACTGCAGTGCGATCTGAGATCGGTATTGGGCCCAGAATCGTCGAAAACTTCTGCGGATCCTACAGCTCATGACGATTTCTAGGGGGTGAATCGTACTACTGCCAACTGGATAATAAATTCAGTACTTCTTGGAATTTGGTGGGGATATTTTGGGCCCAGTCCCGTCAATTAGATCCACTGCAGTGCGATCTGAGATCGGTATTGGGCCCAGAATCGTCGAAAACTTCTGCGGATCCTACAGCTCATGACGATTTCTAGGGGGTGAATCGTACTACTGCCAGTTGGATAATAAATTCAGTACTTCTTGGGATTGGGTGGGAATATTTTGGGCCCAGTCCCGTCACTCAGATTCACTGCAGTGCGTTCTGCGATCGGTATTGGGCCCAGAATCGTCGGAAACTTCTGCGAATCCTACAGAATATGCCGATTTCTAGGGGGTGAATCGTACTACTGCCAACTGGATAATAAATCCAGTACTTTTTGGGATTGAGTGAAAATATTTTGGGCCCAGTCCCGTCACTCAAATTCACTGCAGTGCGATGTGAGATCGGTATTGGGCCCAGATTTGTCAAAAACTTCTGCGGATCCTACAGAAAATGACGTTTTCTAGGGGGTGGATTCTATTCCTGCCAAATGGATAAAGGTTCCAGTTGATTTTGGGATAGATTAGGAATATTTTGAGCTCAATCCCGTCACTCAGATCCACTGCAGTGCGATCTGAGATCGGTATTGGGCCGAAATCATCGGAAATCTGTGTGGATTCCACGGGAGCATGATGAAAATTTCGGGGAAGGATCGTAACCTTGTCAACATGATAATATTCCCATTTGTTCCAGGCACACGAGGGAATATGTTCGGTTCAATACATCTCCAGAATATTGGTGGAAAGTCAATCGTCATTTGTCCTGAACTCGACAAATTCGATAGCCCCCGCAAGTCCATCTCAGATTGAAGTAAATCTGGAAGGATGACTTTCTACTGTCAACTCTGAATGAGTTTCGAGTCATGTTCCATCCCAGCCCCAAGTCGGGACTTCAATCTGAGAATCATTGCTAAGAGATCGCACAATTTTCATGTATAGTAATGACAACTAGAGTTTATTTATTCATGATCATCACATATTAAACTCTAGAATGTTCTAAGTTTTTATCGTATGATGGAATTGAATGACAAGCGGTCTTCTTCTCGTCATACAAAAAAATCCGAGAGACTTCCTTTCACAATATCGAGTGAGATGAACTCACATACGAATTAACTAACTGATGACTGTACATTCAAAAATGTTCTCATAACTCGAGAGATCATAGAATTGATAAATCACCGATGATGTAGTCGTAACAAGAATATTCCGCAACGCAACAGTTAGGCAAGCAATATACGTTCTTACTAATTGAATAATCACAGTCAAGAAAAAAAATTTTCAAGCGCACATGGAATTGTTGATTAGGAAGGTAACAAATTAACTGTGCGATACTCCATGAGTTTGTACTCATCCGGTATCATTAACTGCATCATTGAACAAAAAGAATCTTAATGAGAAGATCAGATAAGTTTGATCAACATACTAATAACTCAATGATTGTGCATTTTCCGCTGGAAAGTGATGTGATACGCAAAATATTCCACGGATATGAACGAATTAGATATCCTGACGCCCTCGTAGGCCTCATAATGGAATTTCTCTGTCTCGTGTGGTGCAACAGACAAAGCAAGAGGAATGAGAATTTTTGTCAGGTGATGTCGGGATCCAGATTCAGTAGGTCCAAACTGTTTTCAATCAACGGCATCTTCAGAGGGAACAGACAACCGAAGACTTCAGCAATACCTTGCTGTTTTTGCATTCTCATTGACATACAAATCTTGGACTCATTACCATCGCCTGATATTCATACGTATTTTCATAGTTCCATTCCACCTCTCAATCCCACGTAAGAGTGAATTTCAAATCGATTCACCCCCTAGAAATCGTCATTCCCTGTAGGATCCGCAGAAGCTTTCGACAATTCTGGGCCCAATACCGATCTCAGGTCGCACTGCAGTGAGTCTGAGCCACGAGTCTAGGCCCAGAATACTTTGAGTCAATCCCAGAATGTACTTAATTCATCATCCAGTTGGCAGTAGTACATTTCAACCCCTAGAAATCGGCATTTTCTGTAAGATTCGCAGAAGTTTTCGACGATTCTAGGCCCAATACTACGGAAGCCAAGGTGGCTCACCGCTCGCACTCACAGCGATACAATTGGAACGCGCACCGCGTGGTCGGATCCCATAGCGTTCTGACCGCGCACCACGCGATCTTCAACCAAAAAAATTTTATTTGTGGATTTACGCGGGAGAATTATTCACAAAAGTGCCGCAACATCGGACCAAAATTTTCGGTTTGCCACCGAAGGAATGCTAAAGTTGAGCCTCAGACCCAGGCGATTCGGGACAAGGGCACGGTATATGATGAATTCCACGCCAAAGCGACCTACGAAAAGGGGTCATCTCTCAGATTCTTTTTTAACCTTTTTCATTCGATTCTATGGCCCAAAATAGGAACTTCGGACCACCTATGGGGCCCAAAAAAAAATTTCTCCTCTCCATTGCACGCATATCCGTCAACAGACCCACAATTTATCGGGTAAAAATCAATGCTCTTTTATTCACAAAAATGGGAATATTCCGAGTTTTTGAATAGCTATCGATTTGCGGGTTGCGGCATCTGAAAGGCCATCAAAAAACCTATCGAAAACGTTGTCGAAAATTCCTTCTCTGTGATTTGGGGGCCTCGTGGAGGCAAAAGAGTGTTTTTCACTAAAATGTTGATTTCTCAAAAAGACATTTTTTGTATTTTTTTAAAATCATATATTTGACGTAAAATTTTGCGTTCTTTCGAGAAAAATGGGTTTCAGAGAAGTTTGGGGCGATCCAAGTGACTTATGAGCCATTTTTTGAAAATTTGATTTTTCCGGTTTCAGAAAAAGGCGATTTTCTGCGCATGCGCACAAACGTAGACTTTTGGCGCTACTTTCAATGGAAAGCTGACAAAATTTCCTATAACATGACTACCCGCAAAGTTGAAATTCATGCACTGAAACGCGATCTGCAAGGATTAATTATGTCGAATCAAAATCACATGAAAATTCAGCCCATTAACGCCTTCGGAGCGCCTGCTGAGATGACACATTCACGAGATCTTCTCGGGACTCAATTTTGAGTACGAAATTGACCTGAAAAAAATTCGGACCACATGGTTTCAACGTGAAATTGTATGAACTTCCAAAATATGCGATGAAAAATCCCGTTGGGGGCGAACCCGAAGTGCTACATTCAATTTTTGCCGGAAAATACGATATTTCGCATTCAAAATTGCGAAAAATTGAACGTAGCACCTCGGGTTCGCCTCAAAGGGGTTTTTCATCGCATATTTCGAAAGTTCATACAATTTTACGTTGAAACCATGTGGTCCGAATTTTTTTCAGGTCAATTTCGTACTCAAAATTGAGTCCCGAGAAGATCTCGTGAATGTGTCATCTCAGCAGGCGCTCCAAAGGCGTTAATGGGCTAAATTTTCATGTGATTTTGATTCGACATAATTAATCGTTGCAGAACGCGTTTCAGTGCATGAATTTCAACTTTGCGGGTAGTCATTTCATAGGAAATTTTGTCAGCTTTCCATTGAAAGTGGCGCCGAAAGTCTACGTTTGTGCGCATGCGCAGAAAATCGCCTTTTTCTGAAACCGGAAAAATCGAATTTCCAAAAAATGGCTCATGAGTCACTTGGATTGCCCCAAACTTCTCTGAAACCCATTTTTTTCGAAAGAACGCAAAATTTTACGTCAAGTATGTGATTTCGAAAAAATAAAAAAAATGTCTTTTTGAGAAATCAAAATTTTAGTGAAAAACACTCTTTTGCCTCCAGGAGGCCCCCAAATCACAGGAAAGGAATTTTCGACAACATTTCCGATAGATTCTTTGATGCGCTTCCAGATGCCGCAACCCGCAAATCGATAGCTATTCAAAAACTCGAAATATTCCCATTTTCGTGAATAAAAGCGCATCGATTTTTACACGATAAATTTTGGGTCTGTTGACGGATATGCGTGCAATGGAGAGGAGAAATTTTTTTTGGGCCCCATAGGTGGTCCGAAGTTCCTACTTTGGGCCATAGAATCGAATGAAAAAGGTTAAAAAAGAATCTGAGAGATGACCCCTTTCCGTAGGTCGCTTTGGCGTGGAATTCATCATATACGTTTGCTGCTCTTAACAGTTTTTTGTCCAATTTCTGTGTATATCAAGTAATTGATTGACTCTTGAATGTTACCGAGTCCCGTTACGCAATGCTATGAATAAATCCTTTTTGTTATAAACAATTAAGGTAAGTGTACCCAATTTGCGCCCATTCAGCCATTTTCTTGATAACTTTGGCCCATCTCCATATTTTCCAACGTACCTTAGCTCGTTTTGAAACTTGTCTCAAGACCTCTAAAATGAGCTAAGATACGTCCAATTTGGATGAAGTGGAGCCGAACTATTTGAATTCTCCGAAAAGGTGATTTTTGAGAGTTTACAAAAGTGTGTACCCAACTCGCCCCCATCATTTAAAACAATGTAAATCGGCGATGAAGTGAATAGAATCGCTTTGATCCGTCTTGATCACCGTGCAGCGACATTTGTAGCTTTGAGCTGGCCCAAGACATCGTTTCCGACCTATTTTGACGTGATGAACACGTTTTGAGTGGTAAAAAAAAGACATACTGCACGCCTTTCCGAGATAACCATATGGGGGCATGTTGGGTACACTCCGATGTCGGCCTTCTTGATTCTCAAATCATCTCCGTGTTTTGTACATAAAATCGCTCCAAATCAGAGTTTTGCAACCCTGAAGAGCGGATTTTGAAGGTCTTGAGACAAGGAATCGAATGCGCTAAGATACGTCAAGATTGGTTGAATAAGAATGAATTGGCACCGGTTTTAGTGAACGCAATTTCCTCCTCGATTTCTTAGCCGTGCAAACACGGAAAATGGAAAACTCACTTTATATTTTCTGGAGAACGCAGAAATGATCCGGGGTCGATGAAAACTACGTATTTTCTCATATTTTAACATAACAAACGTAAAAAAAAATTGCGGGAAGGTCAACGAGCGCCCATTTCCAAGATCGGCATATGGGGGCAAGTTGGGTACAGAGGCAAGTTGGGTACACTTACCTTATAACAAGAAAATCATGATTCTCTTCAGCCGGAAAGAAGTGTTTGATCATATGTCCGAGTTCAATGGTTTCATATACAGAACCAAATTACCGAGTTTTCCGGGTAAATCGTGGTTGTTGGTAGAAAATCGTGGAAACTAGAGAACATCCGCATGGAGCCTCAGTGAGGACCTCAAGTTTCGGTTCTGTGGTGAGGACGGTGCATTGGCTCTGACATGCACTGCCAATTCGAGATGATGCTTCCGAGATGATGCTTCTTGCTTTCCACGATTTCCCACCACCAATCGTTAATGCTCGAATTTTTACTTGGCAATCCATACATTTATTAGTTTTGGTTACAGATCGCGCCCCACGCGATCAGAGCGCAGTGCGATCCGACCGCGTGCAGAGCGAACAGACCGCAGTGCGATCCGACCGCGTGCAGAGCGATCAGATCGCAGTGCGATCCGACCGCGCGCCACGCGATCTTGAACAAGAAAAGATGAATCTTTGAATTGACGAATGATGATAAGAACGCTAATGATAGTGCTACTCAGATCAAATGAAGTAAGGGTGTTTGAATTGACCGGAATCTTAAAGGATTGCTATGAACGTTTACCCATCTCAACAAAATTATAATGTATTGTAACTCTCTTTGAAGCTTCTTTTGAAACCTTTGGGACGAGCTTAGGCAAATTTCAACTCGATCAACTGGAGTCGAGATGTCCCAATTTTCCCAGAAAAGAAGAGCCCCCGAAAGGGTGTACAGGCGTCCCTTGTTCAACGCGGTTTTGGTCAACGCGGTTTTGGTTATACGCGGTTTTTGGATTGCCACCTTTTTTTTGTTCAACGCGGTTTGTGACTCGTGCAACGCGGGTTTGAAAATGAAATTTTCGAAAAAAGCTTCGAATGACGTCAGCAAAAAGACGCAATCGACCGCAAGAACAACAAAAAATTTACATCGAATCTGTTAAGAGCTAAATCTTGTGAATAATCACACATATAACAGTTCTGGGCAATTTTACTTTTTAATGATCTCTTGGGTGAACGAATCGAGTCTATATTCATTATGATGAGTTATTAACTTTCTTAGACAAATACGTCTGATTGTTTGAACCTCTAACCAAAAATTTTAATTTTTGTTTACATAAATCTTGACTGTATTTTCAGCAAAGTAAAATCTAGAAAAAATTTCAAAATCATCAAGTCTTTTCCATAATGTCTGAAGAAAGAAAAAAAGTATCACCTTGCAAAAGCTCTCTCGCTGCTAAAAAGCCTCGGAAAGTGATAAACTTGGAATCGACAATTTTGGACCTATAGAAAACAGGTGTAAGAGTTGCACAGGAGTGGCGCGGAAATTTAGTGTACATGAATCAACAATAAGAACTATTCGTAAAAGTGAACAGAAAATCCGGGAAAGTTTTATGGTTCATCAGCAGTAACGGTGATTTCATTATTAGAAAGACTCTTACTTGATCCCAAATTCACAAAAAAAATTGGTCATAGTTGGTCGATCATGAGTCTTGGTACGCATCCCCTACTTCTCCATAAGACTAATGCTTTGTTCAACGCGGGAACCTGCCGGAACGTAACCCCCGCGTTGAACGAGGGACGCCTGTATCTTATTTGCCTCCACGTGTAAAAAGACTCACTTCCATAATCGCATGGGTTCTTCATGAGACCAGGATATCTCGGCTCTCCAACTCAAGATGAGTGGATGGGTTCCCATAATGAAGAATAGAGCATCAATAGGAAGTCCATGAGTGCAAATTAGGGACATTGCACTTATTCAGTAATATGGGTCTCGTGCAACGAATATCAATGTATTTCAGCTCATTCTTTGCGTCTACGTCTCAACTTTGAGGAGATCATCGCAGAATTGGGAGATCTGATTGCAAATCGGAAGCTCGTCTTCGTCTGAAATTTTTCAACCCAAAAAAAAGTGAAAAATTTGCATAATGAGCTGAGGAACGTCTCATCTCAATGACTCGGAACCGAGATATCCCGATTCCATGACCAACTCAAGGAATCCTCCGGAATTAAGTTTTTCATACACGTGGGGGAATGCAGATAACTCTGCGTCAGTGGGTCAGGACTCAATTTATGGACAAACCAAGAACTCTCGTAAATAATTCCCTGCGTAAATCCACAAATATTTCTTTCTCTGGTTAAAGATCGCGTGGCACGGGGTCAGAGCGCTATGCAATCCGACAGCGCGCCGCGCGTTCCACTTGTATCGCTATGAGTGCGAGCGGTGAGCCACCTCGGCTTCCGTACAATACCGATCTCAGATCGCACTGCAGTGGATCTAAGTGACGGGACTGAGCTCAAAATATTTTCACTCAATCCCAAAAAGTACTGAATTTATTGACCAGTTGGCAGTAGTACGACTCACCCCCTAGAAATCGTCATCTTCCGTAGGATCCGCAGAAGTTTCCGACGATTCTAGGCCCAATACCGATCGCACATCGCACTGCAGTGGATCTAAGTGACGGTACTGGGCCCAAAATATTTCTCTTCTAATTCAAAATGTACTGGGTCGCTTTTAAGGGTCGCAGTAGTACGATTTCCATCCTAAGATGGATCATTTTCCGTGGGATCCGCACGGATTTTCGACGATCCGGGGCCCAATACTGGTTTTACATCGCATTGCAGTGGGCCTGGGTGACGGGACTCCGCTCAAAATATTCCTCAACGATTCAAAAATCAACTGGAACCCTCATCCATTTGGCGGGAATAGGATTCACCCCCTAGAATTCATGATTTTTGATATCATTTGCAGTCATTTCCGATGACCCCGGGCCCAACACCGATCTTAGATTGCGCTGCAGTGACTCTGAACCACGAATTTGGGCCCAAAATATTCCTTGTCAATCCCGGAATGTACTGAAGTCATCATCGAGTTGGCAGTAGTACGATTCACCCCCTAGAAATCGTCATTTTCTGTAGGATTCGCAGAAGTTTCCGACGATTCCGGGCCCAATACCGATCGCAGATCGCACTGCAGTGGATCTGAGTGACGGAACTGGGTCCAAAATATTTCTCTTCTAATCCAAAATGTGTTGGGTCACTTTTAAGAGTCGCAGTAGTACGATTTTCATCCTAAGATGTATCATTTTCCATGGGATCCACACGGATTTCGGACGATCCGGGGCCCACTACTGGTATGACACCGCACTGCAGTGACTCTGAGCCACGGGACTGGGCTCAAAATATTTCTTATCAATCCCAAAATCAACTGGATTCCTCATTGAGTTAGCAAAAATAGGATTTACCCCCTAGAATTCATTATTTTGAATACGATTTGTGATTATTCCCGTTGATTCTGAGCCCAATGCCGATCTCAGATCGCACTGCAGTAACTCTGAGACATGGGACTGGGCCCGAAATATTGACTGACAAACATGGAATACGATGGGATCGCTCGCGGTTTGGCAGTATTACGATTTCCGTCCTGAACCCCATCATTTCCCGTGGAATCCGCACGAATTTCCAACGTCTCGGGGCCCAATTCGGATTTTAAATCGCACTGCAGTGATTCTGAGTGACGAGGCTCGGCTCAAAATGTTCCTAGTCAATTAAAAAATGTATTGGATTCCTGATGAAATTGGCAGTAGTACGATTTACCCCCTAGAAATCGCCTTTTCTGTAGGATCCGCAGAAGTATCCCACAATTCTGGGCCCAATACCGATCGCAGATCGCACTGCAGTCATTGCCAGACGCGGGATCGGGCCCAAAATACCCACCGCTGAACAGAAAATGTCCTGGATCCATTCTCAAGTTGGCAGGAGTAGGATTTACGCCCTAGATTTCATCTTCTTTTATATGACCCGCGCTGATTTGCGAGTACTCTGGCCCAAATACTGGTCTCAGATCGCACTGCAGTAGTTTTGAGACACGGAAATGTGCCCAAAAAATTCACTGGCGAATTTGGAACTCGATGAGATCGTTTCCGAGTTGGCAGTAAGTAGTATGGTTTCCCTCCTGAAACTCGTTATTCTCCGTGGGATCCGCACGGATTTCCGATGGCAGTAGAGCGGTTTCCAACCTATGATTTATAATTACGCATGAATTTGCTCGATTCATCTCACGTTTTTTGCTCAGAATCGATCTCAGAGCTCTCAGCAGTAATTCTCAGACTCGGGCTTGAGCTGGAAATCTCATGAGGGAGAACTGGAATCTACGTCAAGCCTTAACTTGTTGGCAGTAGAGTTCTCCTCCATTTAGAATTCATATTTTTCTCCCAAACGTCAAATTTTTTTCTAGCCTTCTTGGCCTGATATCGGTCATAAATCATCCTGCAGTAAGTTTGAGTCTCGGGATTGACGTAAAATCATGTTCAGTCATTTTAGAGTGCACTCCAAGTGTTTTTGAGCTGGCAGTAGCAGAAAATCCGAGCTCAAATCCACTTTGATCAGGCGGTAAGGCATTTTCAACCGTTTTTAGCTCAAACCGCATCGCATCAATGTCAACAGCAATTTCTGAATTCGAGGGTTAGCTGAAAATCTCGTAAAATGATCCCAAAATTCATCGCTATTGTTTCTCAGGAGGCAGCAGAACGTTCACCGACTTAGAATCAACAATTTTGGTCAAATATACAGTGTCTATAACATGTTTCTGGCTGAAAATCGCTCTTAAAATTCATAGCAGTGATTTCCAGGTTCGAAGACAGGCCCAAAAGTCAACTATAGGGTCCTAGAATGTACTCCAAGTATATTCAGGTTGGCAGTAGAACGAGGGACTCGTCACGTGCATGTTTTGTTTTACGAAGATATCGTCGTTTTTTTTGGGGGGGGGGGGCGTTTATCGCCCCTTCCATCCCCCCCTTGAGTTCAGGGCAAAAAAGGGTGGGCGCATCGTGTAGCTGGGAAAATTTCCAAAAGAATGCCGTTTGATTCATCCCGATATCTGATGAAGCCGATTGAAGCGGATTTACTAGCAAAGTTGAGTTTTTGAAAAGATAGTGCGTCGGTCTCTGGGTGAAAATCCACTGCGCAGACGACACACATATATATACCATATAGATATACTGGCGCATGAAAAGTACTATATAGCTATAATACTACAGGCCGCGAATAGATAGAGGTATACTAGGCCATGTTGCGAATATCGGATGCAGTGAAAGGTCGAAAGTGGAGGCAATGCGAGCTGCCCAGCGCCCCCACGCCGGACGATGCTTGCTATAGGTGCAAGTGAGATAAAAGACGGTACGAGTGGAGGCCAAAAGCAGTGTCGTATATATATTTTCGTGCTGTTTGGCCGTGTAATTCCGTGAATTCCGTGCGCATACTGGCCGCAATGTGCCCTTATGTACTTCAAATTTTGCCGCGCAGCCCCGATAGAGGGTGCTGCCAGTTTTTCGGACATAATTCATGGGCCAATCAGAATGCGTCTTCTTTATTGAGGAAGACGGAACTTCATTTTGAAGATTAAGTCGGCCATTAGGCCACTTGTTGTATAGCCTTTGCCTAGAGTGCACGCGCTTTTTGCCCTTCGCTTCTTCAGCGGCCATATCTCTGCCGCGTGCCCCCAGGAGCCCAAGAGGACTGCACACGAGACTCCAAGAGTCTCAAAGTTGTAATACGACGTGAAGAGTCTTTGAATAACAGTGGAAATATCTCAGAGTTATGGAAAATAACGGTGAGTCTTTCAATTGCTCATTCTAATATAGTGAACTGTGACTAGACCATTAGTGAAGTGCCTTATACATTGTATTTTCAGGATATCGTGGAGTGAGTTTTCTTGTTTTACAGGGAATTTTGAAAGACTTTTCAATAAGTGAGAGACAATTACCGTATTTACCCGTGTAAAAGACGCACCAAAAAATCAGTTTTGAGCACTCCAAAACAGGGGTGCGTCTTATCTATGGGTGCGTCTTATCTATAGGTGCTTAATATTTTCTGTGCGGAAAATTTGTTGGCAGCACTCGTGTATAAGACGCACCAGAAATGTATAGAATACCACCATACTCAGCTGCGTATTCTTGAAATTGTTCACAATCGTAAACACGTGTGAATGTACGCGCAGTTGTGTGACTTTGTGTACGTATTTCAATTACATCGAAAACTAAGTGATCGTCATAACAGCATTGCCACATCGCGAATGAATATGATATTTCATCAACATTCGATAACATCAGTACACTGTCGAATCTCAGTAGCCCAACAGCTGAGCGAGATTACAAATATGGAGCTCAAAAAGAGAAATTCATATACAAGTGCTTTCAAACCAAAGGTTGTGCGACAAGCTGAAGCTGTTGGAAATCGAGAGAGTCGACAATAAATGCATTGTGATATATCGAATGAATCTCTGTTGTCCTTCATTCGCCCGGTTTCATCTGAAATTTTTCACTCCGGTCCCTAGTAAACCGGGGTGCGTCTTATCCATGGGTGCGTCTTATCTATAGGTGCGTCTTTTACACGGGTAAATACGGTACTAATGATTGAATTGTTCTGAATCTTGTCCGTTCATTGTCGCGAACATAATAATAATATGTCAAATTCCATGTATCGTCCGCATAGAAGCAGCGTTTCAGAATAGAGGCCGATTATTCATTGTAAATCTGGATTCGATCATTTCGAGGGTGTGTGCGTTCCCTACCCCTCTTCCGATTTTCAGGTAAAATCACGGTAAGTGATGCAGTGAAGCCGAGTTGCTGCTGAATTCCAGAATTGCGCCGTCCATTGCGCGAGACCCACGTCCTAGGCTAAGAGTCCTTAATAATGAATGAGTTGTGATCGGTAAATCAAAATACCACGTCACGAGCATCAGAGCGATTTGAACGGATTTGGGCGTTTTCTGGGGAAATGTAGTTTCATAGCCAGAATCGGTATCTCGCGAGTTATAAGGACCCTTGATCCTTGAGGCCGAAGTGGACCTCGTTTCTGGTTTCTACCGGTGGAAATACATAAGAAAACGTTGTTCACATGGCGACTCAGGCAAAGGAAATAGTTTAACCTCTATCGCATCACTTTCGAAAGGACCATCAAAATGTCATGTATTTCTTAATTTTCTAAAGATCTCTCAAACTTTCGCTCCATCACAAGATCTCATTCCTTGGCATTTTGGAGTCGACTCCCCTCATTCAAACGCGAAATGAGGCGAACTGTGGAAACTCAAGCGTAACAATCTGGCCAGAGTTCCATTTTCGGATGGCTACATAACCCATAGCTTCCTTATGATCGAGGATACAAAACGTAAGAAAAAGGTCGGAAAACCATCTTCCGTAGATTTACAACAACTTTGGTCCACGTTACTCAAATAGGACGTACTTTAGCTCATTTTATTGGTTTTGGACCAAGTTTCAAAATGAACTAAAGCACGTAGCAAAATGTGGAGATGCACCGAAGTTTCATGCGGAACAGTTGCAAACAAGGTTCGAAAAACACGTCTTTCTCCATTTTTCTCAATCTTTGTGGCTCTTGCTCCACCTGAAAAACTCATTTTCAAGCATGCAGCGGAAAGATTTCGGTATTCTCTCATTAAAAGACAGTGAAATCTTACTAGCGCGAAGCGATTCCCGAGAAAAATGGATTTTCGGCCCACCCTAGTGTGTGTGTGTGTATAAAATCATCTCGATTTCCACGCATCAGAGGCAGCTCAATACACCCTTACTGCGTCGTAGAGACGTCTAACTTCATGTGGTACCGGCTTTGTATGGTGGAAATGATGTGTGTGAGTGTGTGTGTATGAATTCATCTTAATTTCCACGCAGAGGCAGCCCAATACACCCTTACTGCGTCATACATACGACTAACTTGATGCGGTCCGACTTTATGGGGTGGGAATGAAGGTGATTTTTGTGTGATGATTCGGTTATGATGAGTAGATTCGTTTTCATGAGCTCATGAGACTGTTATGAGAAGAGCAGTGGTGACATGATAGAATGAATTCATAATTTATCCGAGAATTTTGAATCTGACATTTTTATGGTTGGCTTTATCCTTCAAAGACATTTATCAGGCCATGGGAAGTTTTTCGTAGAATACATGGTCTATAAACTCTTTGAATGATTCTACGTTTTGTTAGGGGTTCTGAGCAGTGTATAATAGACTAGTTCATTCGGGATGCATGTGATGCTTTCAATGATTTTTTGGATTAGGGAATAAAGTTGAAAATCACGAGAAGTGCAGTTGATGATATATTTTAGACTTCAGAATATTTTCAGGAGAGATCTTTTGTACGTTCGTCTGTAGCCCTCACATTTCAGGGCTGAAATAACTTACTATTCGAACGAACTTCCTCAAACAGTGAGCCATTGAGGGCGTGTATAGAAAGTTGAGAATAGCATTGGTAATGATAGGTGAGAATTTGGATAGGAATCTGTTGAGTCAGCTAATGAGGATATCAAAGATTGAACTTTCTCTCGACCTCTTTTGGCGCGATCATCGTGCAACCGCGCACCAGATGTAGCCCAACCCTTAAAATCTTCGTCTTGAATGATTTGATGTTTTTTAATGAAGTGAATGATTTCACATTCGTTCAGTTTTATCGTCAATACAGTCAATTCACTCTCGATTATTCCAATGATTATTCGAAACAACTGTATTCAATTCGACTACAACTCAAAATGTTGCAATCTGGACTTTTCGGTACGCGTGGTGAACTTCTGGATAGAGTTTCAAAATGCCACTATGTTGTGTGTGATGTGTTGATGATTTTGTATTGGATTTTTTGCGTCAGTCGCTCTCAGCGGAGTGAGTCACTCTTGAGCCATGGCCTAATCAAGTCACCGCAACTTGATCATCAGTATTAATTATGAGTATTCTATTCGTGGTGTACCTATTTCCTGTACAATGGTTTATATGTCGAGTGTGAGTTGTTGATGAATCGGTACTGGATATTTTGCGTCGGTCGCTCTCAGCGCAGCATGTTACTCTTGAGCCATGGCCTAAGCAAGTCACCGCAACGTCATCATCTATGTCAAGTATGGATGTTTTGTGGGTGCTCAAGGATTTCTATCTTGCAACATCTTGAAGTATTGGGATATGCAATTCGCGAGGAGAATCAATACTGCACTCTTCGCGTTTTTGAAGAATGGTGTAATAATGAGTAATGTATCAATGAAAGGATAAACATGATTCTAAATATTTTATATGAGGAGAATTACTAAGTCCTTTGATTCACATAGTTATTTCTTCAAATTATCCGAGAAATGTCAAAGGTGAGTTCGTCTGTAGCCCCAAACTCCAGAGCTGAAATAATTTACGATTCGAACAAACTGCCTAAAACAGTGAGCCATTAAGAGCGTGTATAGAAAGTTGAGAATCGCATTTGTTATGATCGATGAAGATTTGGATAGGGATCTGTCAAGTCAACTAATAAGGATATCGAGGATTGAACTCCCTCTCGACCTCTTTTGGTGAGATCACCATGCCAACGCGCACCAGTCGCAGCCCAATCCTCGGAACCTTCGTTTGTTCAAGTCAATAATGATTTTAGAGTTCACAATCATCTGAGTGATTTTATGATTGCTCAGTACTATCGTCAGAGTCTTAAAATTTCCAGAAGAACGATGCCATGGAATGATAACTTAATGATGAAGAATTTCATCTATGAAACAGTTGGACGGATGATCTTGCTTTGATATTGGAAAATTTTCTAGAAGTTTGGCTTCTATATAAATACTGAAAGAACTACCGATACTTCCGTCCATCCTTTCTATTATTATTCTACAGGGAATGAGTTGACACGAAGCAAGGAGGCGATTGCCCCAGCTAAAGTATTTTCATTCTTTTCTATGATAGTTTTCACAAATTCTACAATTTTTCTCTCAGATTAATCCTATATATGAGTTATCATGATACGAAAAGTCCCTCTTATCATAATCCGAAGAGTCTCTCACATTTTCATAGAAGAACGGATAACATCAACAATGAAATCCATGAACAGCATCTCAATCACCTCGAATGTACGACTTTCACTTTGATATCTTTACTTTGGAACTTGGAGGAATATAAAATCTCAGGATACTAAGTTGTCGGAAATCCGACAATGTTATTCGAAAAGGAAGGGACTAAGCGGTTAAGCATGGCGAATCGGCCCTTGTCAGGTATGGCCCCCGGACTAATTTTCCCCAGTTTCTAACACCTACACTACCGGTTCAAAGTTTAAGCTCACCCAAAAAATTTTTTTCGATTTTGTGCGTTGAACTACTCAGCTCTATTTGACCGTAGAGGACTCTTCTGGAGCTCACGTTGAAGGTTTTTGCACGTATTTTAAGATGGCATAATTCATTTTTATCCGTACGGATCGGGATCTTTCCAATTTGAGCTTGGAAAAGTGTCAATTTCAACGATTTTTGGGAGAATCTTTTGGCTCCTGCCAATTTGAGCCACATGAATGTTTCAATATGGGAGTTGTGGGATATGAAAGTACCAGTCTAGAGCTTCAAAATCCGTTTTTGAACGCCCCTCTACGCCACTTCCAGTCCGAGCTATGACACTTTCTCTGAGGGAAGATTTTTCGGAAAAACTAGCACTCCAATTCGAGAGAGATACACAGACGCATTTTTATGAAGTATAATCATCATTTCTGTCATCTTTTATCAACATCTTGATTAAGGAAACGAGGAACCTTTGAAATATGCCCCAAAAAGTGAATTTTCTCGTCATTTTTGAATCCAGGTGCTAGTTTTTGCGAAAAATCTTCCCTCAGAGAAAGTGTCATAGCTCGGACTGGAAGTGGCGTAGAGGAACGTTCGAAAACGGATTCTGAAGCTCTAGACTGGTACTTTTGTATCCCACAACTCCCATATTGAAACATTCATGTGGCTCAAATTGGCAGGAGCCAAAAGATTCTCTGAAAAATCGTTGAAATTGACACTTTTCCAAGCTCAAATTGGAAAGATCCCGATCCGTAAGGATAAAAATGAATAGTGTCTCCTTGAAATACGTGAAAAAACCTTTAAAATGAGCTCCGGAAAAGTCCTCTACGGTCAAATAGAGCCGAGTAGTTCAACTCACAAAATTGAAAAAAAAATTCTTGGGTGAGCTTAAACTTTTGACCGGTAGTGTGAGTGAGTGGAAGAAAAGGATCATTAGGTCCCGAGAACACCTATAGTCTTTATAACACCCTCAAACGACTCTGAAAAAGGCTGAAAATCGATGTTCCATCAACTGAATCGCATTTTAACGCATCTCGATGAATCTTCCTGAAAATTTCTCGACATACTTTTGAAGAATTGACAATTTGGAACAAAGTATTTGGGTATCGCCAACTCTTCATTTAGGCCCCAGAAAATCATTTTTGAAGTAAAGTCTGATTCAGTATTTAGCATCTCCTGGGCATGCGCGTCAATCTACGCTCTTGAAACTATTCCCAATCGGTAGCCAGTGTAATTTCCTTTAAAATGACTACTTGACAAAGTCAAATTGATGCATTAGAATCCGATTTATATCAATTTTTAGCGGGAAGGAAATTCAAGGTACCAAATCCGTGAGGCGACGGTAAGCGTGGCGAGCCCAGAGATGATTGGATGCTCATATTTCCGCTTTCGCTCCATGAGATTGACTTCGGCAGGGAGTCATTTTGAAGGAAATCACGCGGGCTATCGTTTGAAAATAGTCTGAGAACCCAGAAATCACGCGTATGCGCAGGAAATAGCAGTTTGTTGTCTATGTGGCAAGATTTTCACGCTTATTGTGGTGTAAGATGACCAAGATTCACGTCCACGTTGTTCTCGATTCCATAATTCCCCAATCTCTGTGATCTCATCATCCACACGACAAGATACTGAATGAACTGACTAGATTCTCCTGAAAATTCTAGGGACTTTATAAACACAGGTGGTGACCAAATGAGCAGATCGGCTGACCCTGGGTCACTACCGAGTACCGGCCCGTATATTCCGTATAAGACATGAGTGTAGAGAAGGTAGAGCCTTGTTCTGTCACCTTCTTCATATATACCCTTCCCATTACTATAGTCTATAAGCTTTTCTGTATAGATATCTATATGCATCTGATTGAGCGAGCACAAGTTGGCACCAACTTTAGAAATTCTAAAAAGTGATTTAGATACGAAAAAAACACCTCATTCCGAAAACGCGTTACAAAAAAACTCCATATTCCTGATTTTTTTATAATTAATCGATTGCTATGCGCATTGCATTCAACGCCATGTGGCTCCCCTGTAGCTCCTACCCACATGCAAGTAGACTTAAAAATTTCAATTCTCCTAATAAAAACTCCTCCTCCGCGGTTTTGCGATCTGATGATCTATTTTGCTGCAATCCATACAATAATATATCCCTCCCAGAGTCCAGATCATCAGCTGTACTACGTTGCGTCATCCGTGTGGTGATCTGGACTTCATCTGTGATGAATTATTATATGAATTGTAAAACACCAAATCATCGGATCTCAAAACTCTGAAGGAGTTTTTATTAAGAGAGTTGGAATTTCATACGTCTACTTGCGTGTATGTGTGTAGGTACGAGCTACAGGGAAGCCACACAGCGTTGAATGCAAGGCGTACAGTCATCGATTAATTATGGAGAATACAGGAATGAGGAGTTTTTTTGGATCGCATTTTCGGAATAAGGTGTTTTTTCTGTATCTAAAAGAATTTCTAAAGTTGGCTCCAACTTGTGCTCGCTCAATCAGATGCATATAGATATCTATACAGAATAGCTTATAGACTATAGTAATGGGAAGGGTATATATGAAGAAGGTGACAGAACAAGGCTCTACCTTCTCCCCACTTATGTCTTATACGGAATATACGGGCCGGTACTCGGTAGTGACCCAGGGTCAGCCGATCTGTTAATTTGGTCATTACCTGTGTTTATAAAGTCCCTAGAATTTCCAGGAGAATCTATAGTCAATTCATCCAGTATTTCATCGTGTGGATGAGGAGATCACAGAGATTGGGGGATCATGGAATCGAGAACAACGTGGACGTGAATCTTGGTCATCTTACACCACAATAAGCGTGAAAATCTTGCCACATAGACAATATACTGCTATTTTCTGCGCATGCGCGTGATTTCTGGGTTCTCAGACTATTCTCAAACGATAGCCCGCGTGATTTCCTTCAAAATGACCCCCTGCCGAAGTCGATTTCATGGAGCAAAAGCGGAAATATGAGCATCCAATCATCACTGGGCTCGTCACGCTTACTGTCGCCTCACGGATTTGGTACCTTGAATTTTTTTCCCTCTAAAAATTGATGTATCTCGGGTTTTAATGCATCAATTGGACTTCGTCATGTGGTCATTTTGGAGGAAACTACACTGGCTACCGATTGGGAATAGTTTCAAGAGCGTAGATTGACTCGCATGCACAGGAGATGCTAAATACTGAATCAGAATTTGCTTCAAAAATGATTTTCGTCAATTTTGACCACTTTTCACCACTTGGGGATGTCTGAAAACACCCATATCCGATGTATTCTTTCTGGCAAACACGTTGGAATAAGAATTTTCCGTTTTCTCGGCCAATTTCTATGAAAAAAAGTTTATTTTTAATTTTCAAGAATTTTTTCTGGGGCCCAAATGAAGAGTTGGTAATACCCAAATACTTTGTTTCAAATTGTCAATGTTTCAAAAATATGTCAAGGAATTTCCAGAGAGATTCATCGAGATGCGTTAAAATGCGGTTCAGTTGATGGAACATCGATTTTTAGCCTCTTTCAGAGTCGTTTCAGGGTGTTATAAAAAATATAGGCGACCTCGGGACCTAATGATCCTTTTTTCCCACTCACTCTGGTGTTAGGAACTGGGGAAAATTAGTCCGGGGGCCATACCTGACAAGGGCCGATTCGCCATGCTCAACCGCTTAGTCCCTTTATGACTCGACAAAGGGAACGTGTGACTCAAATTTTAGAAATATGCTCTTCATTATAATTATCAAAAGCTTATTTGTACATCTACTGAAAAATATTTACAGGTATTAGTCGAAGCTGATATTTCCCGGAGTCTCCAACAAACTCCATACCAAGTAATTCTGGTACCAGCATTCCGTTGTGACCCCGTACTTTTTCTTCCCCCATAGCCTTGCTCCAATATTCGAGATCCTAAGAATGATGAATGGGAAAAATTTATGTATAACTCAACTAGATATTACTGGGAATATTTCTTTTGATTTCAAGATACTAACATTCCCTCTCTCTCCTTGAACATATTGTATACGTTCTTGCTTCCATCCTGATATGCTCGCCATATAACTTCCTAGAATCCCTCAAAATAGAAAATTTTGAATATCGAAGATATTTCGTATGGATGAGCTGCGTTTCGTGAATACTCAAAAGTTTAATATATTTATGTTGAAAGTGACTTACCTCTGTTATGTTCCTTCTTGGATATCGGCTTTTGTCCCTCGCAGCTGTAACTCCGTTTTCCGATATCAAGCACGTTCTGCATTGGCAGCTCCTCTGAATTTGAAACGACCTCCGCACTGCTCGACCGCTTGCTGGAAACTGACCATGGCAGCTCTCCGCTGTTATTCATATACCTCTGAGTACCCTCACTCCGACTTTATTCCGAACTCAGGGGTGTCAAGCGTTGTATAGTGCCTCCCCTCAAGCCCTTCAAGTCGTGTGCAGAGCTCGCCGTGGACCCGGGGTGAAGGAGATCCTTCACCGCAACGCTGCGGCGCTCTCTGCACATGACTGAAGAGGCTTGAGGGGTGGGACGATACTACGCTTGAAAACCGTGTACTGAGCTTGGCGTGAGCCGCGCATCGAATGTGAATGTGTGTGCGTGCAGCAATGAGGAGTACAGAAAACAGGATCCCCCCAACCAAACTCACTATTAAGGTAGTAGTAGCGGTACTCGAATTAACTATCAGAAAATCACGAAATTTGGCACAGAGGTAGATTAGTGTGTCAAACAGAGACAGCTGGAATTTTGAGGCCTTTAGGAGCCGGGGAGAAAAGTTCTGGGCAATTTCGCAAAGGCCGATTAACACGGCGTCTTATGGGAGATGATCGATACACTCATTCCCAACTATCAGATTTTCACGGGAGAAAGCACACAGGTGTAAGACTGCACGAAAAATGCATAGAAACAAACAGATCAACAATTAGGAGCCTATAAAGAAAGATCTGAGCCAACATGTCACTACTTTCGGCGGTTTGGGGGTCAGGTTGTCGTCTGCTGTGAGCATTACTATACCTATACAGGCGGGCGGAAACGAGTCAAGCGAGGATCTAATCTACACTTGGACTTATCAGTACCGCTAGTACTACCTTAAGAGTAGGGGGAGCATCTGTGTGGGTTCATTGTGTAAGGGAGAGGATTTCTGCAAGGGGATGTTTACCTGAAAAACTGAACTCACCCACGTCACCTGACTTATTTTAGGCCGGATCAGGTTAGGGCCAGGTAACCCGCGCCACGAAGGGCGGGACGGCGGGGGAAATTGGGAGCACCTGTGGATCGCGAAAATCATATGCTGCGGACACTTTTATATAATTTCATATCGATCGAATAAATACACGTGATTTTGGTCTGAAAATACAGAAGATACGATTTATTGCTATTAGTACTTCATGTCACGACTCGCAGGTCGATAAACCTGATTACAGCGCCACCTATGGCGTGAATGTTCCTCAAATGTTCGTCGAAATGTTCAATGTTCGATATCTCATGATCACTAACTCACGTGTAGCGGAAATGCCCCTATACACAATAGTCAGAATTCACTTCACTTGGTTACCGCAGAAATGCCCATATATACAGTGGCCGGGGCTAACTCGAGAGGGGAGCAGACTGTCCCTACGCGACCGGCCCTTATCCCTCCAACTCCGCGCTTCCGTCTCCGGAAGTTGGAGCTTTAACGACCCGCGTGGCCTAACATGGCCAAATCGAGTATGCTAACCTGGACGCGGGGAGTTGGGTGGACCAGTGACGACATGGTGAGGCGGCGGATCGCCCACGGACGAGAAAAACTCACCACGTCGTCAAGCGGGGGATAGACTGCCCGGTAGCTAGCCTTCACGACACGACTCTCCAAAGATAAGGGCAACGATAAGGGCAAGCGTGCACTGGGGAGACATTTGAAGGGCCACTCATCGCGTCAGCTGACATCGTCCGGGCAAACACTACATAACACTGCTCCTGCACCGCTGCTGATGATACTGCTGCGTGCTGCAGCTCTCTCTCTCTATCTCGCTCTCGCACATTGTCCCTGGTCACCCGGGCAGAGTCACCCTCCAAGGTACGGGTGCCCTGGGCGAGATGTGGTTGTGTGTAGCACCCGCCTACCCAGCGACTGCTGGTACAAGCCTGGGTCACTCACCACTGATCACTCACGGTCATTCTGGACCACCCGCGGCGCGATCACTAGGCCCTTACTGGGCGGACTCCTGGAGCACGCACGCGGTGAATTTTATATACTGATGTACAGGGAGGTCTGCTACAGGCGGCTGCCATCCCAAGATTGGCGGCCGGTGACGCGCAGCGCGGCTTCCTCTTGCCCGCGCGAACGCCACGCCGCCTGGCTGCATGGGCTGGCAAGTGCTGCCACCAACTCGGTGGCGGGAGTTGCTGGCCCGGTCGAAAGTTGCCTGTAGTCTCCTCCTCTCGTCACCTCGGGTAAACCTCGGAAGAAAAGTTGGACATGAGAGATTAGTCCTAAATTCACCTTGCCCGAGGTGACGACGAGGGTTTGACGAGAGGAGACGAGAAGCGTGCTGCAACGTCCGCGTTGCAATTGGCGCAGTGCAATAAGCAAGGAGACCACGTGTTGTGCATGTGTGTGATTTATGAAAGTATATAAATGCTTTGTACGTAATAATATAAGTAGCCGTCTGGATTGAGTGTGGATGGTGAAGAGAGAAGGTGGAGGGTGGTAGGTGGTTAATGGTGGGGTATGTGTGTGTGTGTGTGTGTGTGTGTGTGTGTGTGTGTGTGTGTGTGTGTGTGTGTGTGTGTGTGTGTGTGTGTGTGTGTCTATCTGAGAGAACTCATGAGTGCTTTGTATATGAGTCATTCCGGAGCATTTCGGCCAGAGGCGTCACCAGGGGGGTCTCGGAAAAATCCCAAAAAAATTTTTTCCATCACTACTATGTTTAAAATGTACAAAAAAATTTTTTTGGCATTTTTCCGAAGCCCTCCACGGGCCCTAGGGCCCACAGAAGGTCTATTTCAGGCCCTTTTCTGGACTATTACTGGAAAATCATAGCTCCGGCTAGACTCAATCTTTTTTCACGTACTTCGGCGCATTTTCTTTGTTAGGACTAGCACTTTTGAAAAAAGAAATAGTCCGGGATCAATCATGTTGCCTAGTAACTTCTAGGAGCTATTTGCTGAGAGCAGATTTTAGCGAATTGTGGGCCTCCTTCAAAGCAATCTAGCTCCTACAAGACATGTGATAATCGACTCTTGCAGGTAGGCATTTTGAAGGTCTTGAAAAAACCTACAATTTGACTACCTGCAGAAGTCGATTATCTTACTTTTCATAGGAGCTATAGCCGATACAAGTTGAGCAGTTTTGTAAAAATACCAAACTTTGAGCTCAATTTAAAAAAATCGTTTTTTTTCCTTTCGACCCCAAACCTGTGCGAATATGCTTTTCGATACCAATACTATCAATTGAAACAATAATCTGCGTGGGCAATTCAATTCTCGATCTTATTCAACCAATTTAAAATACTCTTTTTTGACTTTTTGGTTAAAATGCCGACATAGGCATGGCTCGCATATGCTTCCATCTGAGTTGTTGTGCACCAATCTGGGTGAAATTACTCCCCGTAGTAACCCCAAATATGTGTAAGAACTTCCGGAGGCGAGCCTCAAGCCAGAAGCGAGCTGGAGGTTCAGTCCATCAGGTCCAAAATGGGCATTATTTCATCTATTTTTGGGCAGGCGAGCGAGGGCTCGACTCCCTGTGTTTATGCTCACAGATGAGACGAATGGCTAGAATAGGGATTCAAACATGTTTTTCCGACGCAAAATGACTATCTAAACACAATCCCGGGGTCAATTCGTGCCTAGGATATCATCCAATCCTCAAACGCGGTTAAACTCCGTAATAACAGGTTTTGCGCCTCTACTGCAAAATAACGATAATTCATGGCCAAATTGACCCTGGAACCGTGTTTGGATGGTCATTTTGAGTCGGGAAAACATGTTTGGATCTCCATTCTAGCCCCTCGTCTCGTTTGTGAGCAGAAACACGAGGAGTCGAGCCCTCGCTCGCCTGCCGAAATTAGATGGAATAATGCCCATTTTGGACCTGATGGACTGAACCTCCAGCTCACTTCTGGCTTGAGGCTCGCCTCTGAAAGTTCTTACACATATTTGGGGGTACTTTGGGGAGTAATTCCACCCAGATTGGTGCACAACAACTCAGATGGAAGAATATGCGAGCCATGCCTATGTCGGCATTTTAACCAAAAAGTCAAAAAAGAGTATTTTAAATTGGTTGAATAAGATCGAGAATTGAATGGCCCACGCAGGTTATTATTTTAATTGATAGTATTGGTATCGAAAAACACATTCGCACAGGTTTAGGGTCGAAAGAAAAAAAACCATTCTTTTAAATTGAGCTCAAAGTTTGGTATTTTTACAAAACTGCTCAACTTGTATCGGCTATAGCTCCTATGAAAAGTAGGATAATCGACTTCTGCAGGTAGTCAAATTGTAGGTTTTTTCAAGACCTTCAAAATGCCTACCTGCAAGAGTCGATTATCACATGTCTTGTAGGAGCTAGATCGCTTTGAAGGAGGCCCACAATTCGCTAAAATCTGCTCTCAGCAAATAGCTCCTAGAAGTTACTAGGCAACATGATTGATCCCGGACTATTTCTTTTTTCAAAAGTGCTAGTCCTAACAAAGAAAATGCGCCGAAGTACGTGAAAAAAGATCGAGTCTAGCCGGAGCTATGATTTTCCAGTAATAGTCCAGAAAAGGGCCTGAAATAGACCTTCTGTGGGCCCTAGGGCCCGTGGAGGGCTTCGGAAAAATGCCAAAAAAATTTTTTTGTACATTTTAAACATAGTATTGATGGAAAAAATTTTTTTGGGATTTTTCCGAGACCCCCCTGGTGACGCCTCTGGTCGAAATGCTCCGAAATGACTCATATATGAGTCATTCTTTTTAATATCGCCAGGTTTTGTGTCGGGGGGTCAGGGATTTTTCTGTAACTTTAGGTACATGTTGCATATGATGAAAGACGATGGAAAGCACAGTTCTTAGGTCCCGAAAGTCATCCGCGCGAGTTTGGCGCCCTATTTTCGTTTTCAAAATTCGTGAAAGATTCGATTTTTCAACTTTTTGATTGATTTCTCACCAGTATGGAACCCAATAAGAAAATGATCTAAGACACATATTTCGACGTGAAATGAGCTGAATTTTACGAAAAAAATACTCTCAGATCCGTCAAAGATGAACGTAACCTCAAAAAAGTGGTTTTTTTTTTCAGAAAAACTCAATTTTCAAGCCTTAGGCCCTATTTTATCTCAAATTTGACATTTTCATCGGATTCCTCGTCGAATTTTACGTCGAAAACCATTTTTCAAAAATTGGGCTGATGATGGGTTTGGCCACCATAATAATAACTTTAGTAGCAGGGCCGTAAAAATAGCGCTAAATTGTTCGTTTCGGGAGAGACACTTATTACACTGGACAACAAAATATTGGGTCAGAAGTAGCGCATTGATCGAACAATGACTTTTCCGTGTATTTTTCGACGTAGAAACCGAATCCGAAACCAGTTTTGCAACTAGACATCAGGAATTCTTTTACACCGCGAAATACTGAGCTTCTAAAAAACTGCATTTTTAGCGTTTTTTGATGATTTTGTAGATACATGATTTTGATGGTGCAACCTTGCAGCGGGCTTTGAGCGTACCCGAACTATGATTTCTCACGTATTCTGACCTGCTAAACACGATGAAAGTTGTTTTACAGGGCTAGCATGCGCTTGAAACAAATGACAAGCTGATTTTTCGAGTTGCTATCAGGAGAGTTTGGACGATTTCGTGATGAATCTCAAAGTGATCACGGAATTGATCAGAAACACCCTCTGCAATACCACGAGAGCGCATTCCTTTCCTATTTGCACACACACTAAGGGAATGATGTTTGCAGTCACCTAAAAGTAGATTAGTTGAATATACATGTATAATCCCGAAAAGAAACTTTTGATCTAATATTCCTGAGGTAAGCTCAAGCTTTCTCGTAATGAGTCAAATTTGCAGTTCCCTAGTCTCATGTACTTCTGAGTGCATATAGATAGTCGTTTGCAACCAGCCCAAGATGGCACATCTGACGCTGGATGTTCTTATTCACTCGCCTCCGGAATAAAATCATTGGAGTGCCCACATTAGCTTAGGGTGAAAAACGATGTAACTAGGTTGATTACATATTCATGGTATATCAAGGTACGTTCCGTACCCTAAACCGAGTTTAGGTCTCCAGAACTTCTGATACCGTATCCTAGCAACAAAATGACATTGTTCTAGTAGTTTGAGTGGCTTCTAGGTACAAAAACTCGAGCATTGATCCAATACGAGGAGGCTTGAACTAACCCGATGAATAGATCTCGGAATAGATCAAAAGTTTCTTTTCGGGATTATACATGTATATTCAAGTAATCTACTTTTAGGCGACTGCAAACATCATTCCCTTAGTGTGTGTGCAAATAGAAAAAGAATGCGCTCTCGTAGTATTCCAGAGGGTGTTTCTGATCAATTCCGTGATCACTTTGAGATTTATCACGAAATCGTCCAAACTGTCCCGATAGCAACTCGAAAAATCAGCTCGTCCTTCGTTTCGAACGCATGCTAGCCCTGTAAAACAACTTCCATCGTGTTTAGCAGGTCAAAATACGTAAGAAATCATAGTCCGGGTACGCTCAAAGCCCGCTGCAAGGTGGCACCATCAAAATCATGTATCTACAAAAGCATCAAAAAACGCTAAGAATGCAGTTTTTTTAGAAGCTCAGTATTTCGCGGTTTAAAAGAATTCCTGATATCTAGATGCAAAACTGGTTTCGGATTCGGTTTCTACGTCGACAAATACACGAAGAAGTCATTGTTTGATCAATGCGCTACTTCTGACCCAATATTTTGTTGTCCAGTGTAATAAGTGTCCCTCCCGAAACGAACAATTTAGCGCTCGGCTCTGCTACTAAAGTTATTATTATGGTGGCCAAATCTATCCTCAGCCCAATTTTTGAAAAACGGTTTTCGACGTAAAATTTGACGAGGAATCCGATGGAAATGTCAAATTTGAGATAAAATAGGGCCTACGGCTTGAAAATTGGGTTTTTCTGAAAAAACCCCACTTTTTTGAGGTTTTGTTCATCTTTGACGGATCTGAGAGTATTTTTTTTTGGTAAAATTCAGCTCATTTCACGTCGAAATATGTGTCTTGGATAATTTTTTTATTGGGTTCCATACTGATGAGAAATCAATCAAAAAGTTGAAAAATCGAATTTTTCACGAATTTTGAAAACGAAAATAGGGCGCCAAACTCGCGCGGATGACTTTCGGGACCTAAGAACTGTGCTCTTCATCTTCTTTCATCATATACAACATGTACCTAAAGTTACAGAAAAATCCCTGACCCCCCGACACAAAACCTGGCGATATTAAAAAGAATGACTCATATGTTATAGGTAGCTGATGTATGAGTTGAGTGTGAATGGTAAAGAGTGGAAGGTCGACAGTGGTAGGTGCTCACTTGGGAGAGGTGTGTAGGTGTGTTTGTGTGTGTGTGCGCGCGTGTGTGTGCACGCGCGCGTGTATGTGTGAGGGAGAGAAAGAGAGAGTGAAGGTATCATTGACAATTGTGATTCATTCCTTTTAAGAGGAATGACAATCGTTATTATTTTATTTTATCCTATTATGATAATTAAGAGGCATTATTATTTTCCATTTTAATAATGAAGAGGTTTAGCAAATCTTGTCTATCCCGATCCCCCTATCGGGTTGCCTGTTGTACAGGGGTTATATATATCATGAGTGTCCACATGGGTAGGTGGATGATGGACGGTGGGTGGTGGTTAGCGTTACTGATGGTGCTGGTGTTGCTGGTGTTGATGGTGATGCTGAAGGCGCTGATATTGCTGGTGTTGCTGGCGTTACTGGTGGTTCTGGAGTCAATGGTGTTGCTGGTGGTGGATGAATGAATGGATGAATGGGTGGATAGGGATAAGGACAGGGGGTAGGGGCTGAGATTAGGAACAGGGACAGAAATATAACGGGTTGTCATAACTCGGTGATTTTTCCAAAAATATACCTACTGATGACGACTAAGATCTTCTATCCTCATACATGACTTATGACGACCAGAATTACTGTCCTAGCAACGTGTTCATCACGTCAAAATAAGTCGAAAATAGTGGTTTGGGCCGGCGTGAAGCTTGATATATGGTTGCAGTGGCGATGAAAATACCGTATTTACCCGTGTAAAAGACGCACCAAAAAATCAGTTTTGAGCACTCCAAAACAGGGGTGCGTCTTATCTATGGGTGCGTCTTATCTATAGGTGCTTAATATTTTCTGTGCGGAAAATTTGTTGGCAGCACTCGTGTATAAGACGCACCAGAAATGGATAGAATACCACCATACTCAGCTGCGTATTCTTGAAATTGTTCACAATCGTGAACACGCGTGAATGTACGCGCAGTTGTGTGACTTTGTGTACGTATTTCAATTACATCGAAAACTAAGTGATCGTCATAACAGCATTGCCACATCGCGAATGAATATGATATTTCATCAACATTCGATAACATCAGTACACTGTCGAATCTCAGTAGCCCAACAGCTGAGCGAGATTACAAATATGGAGCTCAAAAAGAGAAATTCATATACAAGTGCTTTCAAACCAAAGGTTGTGCGATAAGCTGAAGCTGTTGGAAATCGAGAGAGTGGACAATAAATGCATTGTGATATATCGAATGAATCTCTGTTGTCCTTCATTCGCCCGGTTTCATCTGAAATTTTTCACTCCGGGCCCTAGTAAACCGGGGTGCGTCTTATCCATGGGTGCGTCTTATCTACAGGCTCTTCTTATTTTCCGATTTTTCCCCCCCAAAAAGTGGGGTGCGTCTTATCTATAGGTGCGTCTTTTACACGGGTAAATACGGTAGATTGGAACGATTCCATACACTTGATCGCTTATTCTTATTATTTTAATGATGGGGGCAAATTGGGTACACATACTTGAGTGAACTTTCAAAAATTACAGTACCCAACGAAATGAATGGAACACAGGTTACTTCACTAAAACAGCAATTACTCGAACGTCCTTGGGTCTACGGCAATTTTACAAAAAGCATTTGAAAGATGAGGAGAAACGTATCGATTCATGTCTTCCAAAAATTGTTTCAACCCAAAATCCATTTTCTTGATTGGCTCCAAAAAGTGAAAAATTCTTCATCCCAATCAATCATCGATCATTTATCGGTAAATCACGATAAAGTAGAAAGCCTTGCGGGATCTTGTAGATCTTTTCAAGACCTTCAAAATCGTTCTTTTATACATTAGTCTACGGTTTTTTGCACCCGAGTTACGAGCGATCAAGTGAGAGCAAATTCACACGCGTTGAGGGTACAGGAGATATAAATAAATGTGTAATCCACAATCTCGAGGTAAAATCCTCTAAAAGGCATAGAATATGAGTCAGTTATGTTTTAGAACGTAGTCGAAACGACCTCAGACAGCTTGAGAAAGAAAAAGCTCATACCTCTAGATGACCAGTACCCTCGACCCGCACCAACTTCTCTTTGCCAGATCACTCGTAACTCGGGTGAAAAAACCGTAGAGTAATGTATGGAGAAAGGATTTTGAAGGTCTTGAAGAGAGCTACAAGATCCGCAAGGTTTTTTGCGCTATCATAATTTCCCGATGGATGATCGATGATTGATTGAAATAAAAAATTTTTCACTTTGCGGAGCCCATTGAAACCATGAATTTTACTGCAAAAAAAATTTTGAAGGACATGAATTGATGGATTTTTTCCTCATCTTTCAAATGCTCTCTTCAAAATCGCCGTAGACTCAAGGACGTCCGAGTAATCGCTATTTTAGTGAAGTAATCCGTGTTCCATGTATTTTGGTGGGTCCTGTACCTTCCGGGAAAATTAAAGCAGTTTGGCTCGAGTTGGTCCAAATTGAATGTACTTTAATTCATTTTGAATGAGATAAGCTCCACGATGAGTCGAAGTACATCGACAAATGAGGGGGTCCATAGAAGAAGGGCCTAATGGCGCTTAGGCCCTTTTTCCGGACATTCGCTTTTTTTAACTTCTGAAACATGATCTATCACCCCATAAAACTCGCTTTTCCATAGACTTTGAGAACCTCATGGATCGGGGAAAGGGCCTAAGAGCCATTAGGCCCTTTTACGTATTCGATAAAAAGGCCTAACATCCATTAGGCCCTTTTGTCGGTTATGCGATGGGAGTTAGGCCCTTTTGTCAATTGTATGATGGGAGTATGGCCCTTTCGTCGATTATATGATGGGAATCAGGCTCTTGTGTCTAGTGCTGCCGCGATAATCGATAAATTGTCGATGTCGTATCGCGATATCGATAAAAACGATATCGACATCGAAATCGATAATCCTTATTGTTTTCGACATCGATAACGACATTGCTTGAGCGACATTAATTGTCGATCGACATTATATCGCGACATGTCGCGATATTATCGATATCGAGGTTATTTTCCTCAATCCGAACAGAATCATCCCTAGAATGACATTTGAAGTATGAGTTTTGAGAATATTGGAATGAGTGAGAACGTCAACTAGTTGTAAACATAAAATTTTGTCATATAACACAATACCCTGGCTAAGATTAATGAATCATTTGGAATGACTCAGAGATTTGGGAAATATTCAAATGACTCATTTGAAGAATGATCCAATAGGAATGACTCATTCAATTGGGTCTTTTGTTAAACGAGTCATTTCTGATATCCCAAATCCCTGAATCATTTCAAATGAGTCATTTATTTTAGGTAGGATAATATGCCACATATACCAGTGGTGCACGGTAAGTTAACGAGAATTCCAAATGGAGCTATGTTAACAAATATTGCAGCATCTCATACTTCACACATTTGATGTTTCACTGATTCTATTGTCTTTTACGCACTATTTTTTAATTCATCGCTCATTGAATCTCTTGGTTTGGTTATATCCTGTTGTTGGCTGCTTGTTGGTTCATTTTTTGATTTCTTTTCTGATCGAATTTCTTGATCGGAACTACTTGAATCTAAATCTTCACTAAGTCTCTTTGACGACAGCATCATTGATTATAACAGTTCGCGCGAAAGGTTCGATATAACTGATTGAAGTATCGGTTCCACCTGGCTTTTCGTATTTACAAACTCACACTCGTACATTGTTTACACGGTCACATTCACGCTACGGGGCAATCCATTAATCACGTGAGAAGAACTTTAGTACGTTCGGCATACCCCTACTCTCACTGAGGATTGAAAAAACGTTCACGATATCGATAATATCGTCGAGAAATTATTGTGAGGGTCGATACGATAACGAGAATTGACCTTCGACATTTTTCGACGTCGATAACGACATCGATAAGCCATGAAATGTCGATGCTCGATAACGACATCTTCAAATTATCGATTTTTATCGTATTGCGGCAGCACTACTTTTGTCGATCATATGATGGGAGTTGGGCCCTTTTGTCGATTATACGATGGGAGTTAGGCCCCTTTCTATACTATATGATGGGAATTCGACTCTTTGCATAGATGCCTTACTGCTTCTTCACGTCGAACAAGTTGTACAACTCTGATCTACTTGTCTTTCCTATTCAATTCCAAGAATGCGTGATCCGAAGTTCGTTTTTTTTTCTTTCCAGCAAATATGCAGATAGAATTCGGATGCCGATTCAAATGATTTTCGTTTATCATTGATCATTGGATCCCATCCCTAACTTACGTCGATTTTTGCGTGTGAGTCAGGAAGTACAGTCAAATTAGTCGGGTGACATTCCTTACCAATATCAGGATTAGATATACGTATATAAATCAAATCACAGTTTCAATAGATTGGAGATTCCTCACTTAATCATTCTTTGGCGGAGGAAACTGAAACTTTTCCGGATTCTCTTGAATATTTCTACTGAACCGTGAATCCAGCTGAGACAGCCAGCTCAATCGACTCCCTTTTTGCACTGTACGGAGCCCTTCACCAACACTTTGTATGTCTTTCAGTAAAGGAGAAAAAAATTCACTAAAGTATGGGAAGAAAAATGCTGTGAATGTTGATGTGTGAGACCTACGCATTGGCACATTCACAAAATCTACATCCGAACGAACATACATCACTGGTATTTCGAAAACAGAGGAAAAATCTTGCGCTCACCATAAGAGATATTCTCAGAATCGAGCGAGAGATTGAAATAATGAGAATCCTGAAGAAAGACTAATCTGACAACCAAATCTCAGCACGAACGTGAGTGTATGGAGGGGGCTTATCGCGGAGACAGGTACCTAGAAAGCAATCAAGGCCGCGGAGAATCCTCGGAAGAACCTTTCGATCAGTATAGAAAGAAAGAGCTTAAGTGGAAGAGTATTGGTGAAAAGGGCTTAAGTCCAAGATTATTGGTAAAAAGGGCCTAAGTACAACAATATTGGTAAAAAGGACCTAAGTGCAACAATGTTGGTAGAAAGAGCCTGATTCACCGGAAAAACCCATTCAAGAGGGCCTTACTCCACTATCGATATCGGGATAAAGGGCCTAAGTGGTGGAGTATTGGTAGAAAAGGCCTAATTTTTTACGAAATTTTTTTTAAAGAATGCTCATGGCCTCCATATCTCTTTTCTACCAATTCCGACTATCAAATCATGTTCTTTGCCCTTCGAAAAATGTATCTTCATGCTTGCTGAGTGAATTTTGAGTGACTTCAGTTTCACACACTCAATGGAACCATCTTTCACGTGCAGAATCGATGAAAATGCATTGAGATGTTGAATTGCAATCGGATATCTTATGTGACATACCCATAAATATGCTGATTAAATTTCGAGGTCATTGAACTCGATTTCGCATTGTTTTTCAAGTTTTACTGGAGTGATTGTCCCAAAAATTGACCCAGTTTCGGGAAAGAGGGCCTAATTCCATTTTTTCGAATGGCTGTATACCTCTCAAAATCGGCAGCGACCTTGCAATTCCTGTTCGGTAATTTCGAGGATGTCATAATCTTTGAAATAAGCCACGTCCGCGCATCGGAATATGCCACGGGCAAGATACAGTTGATTTCTATCGTTTTTTTTCTCGAAATGGCCATTTTGTAATTAGGCCCTTCTTCCATGCACCCCCTCGAATATACCCTCCTCTCCCTTATCATTATGAATAGAAGCGATAGACTTAATCGACATATCCATCGAAGAATATTGAGGTGAACCAAAGTTATTCAGAAAATGGCTCATTGGCGGCAAGTTGGGGACACTCACCCTATTTCAACTCATTTTGAAAGTGAAACAAGCTCGGAAGTAAGCTGAAGTACGTTGAAAGATGTTGAGGTGATCGAAAATTGTTGTGAAAATAACTGATAGGCGCAGGTTTGATACAATTTTTCGTGAACTTTGAAAAACCACTTCTTGGTAAAATTGTGATAGCTTGGCACCATTTAGCTGAAAATAGACGTATCTCAACTCATTGTGAAGATCTTGAAACATGCTTTAATAGGCTAAAATACGTTGGAAAATATTAAAGTAGAACCGAGTTGTACAGAAAATTTTCCTGATGGCAAACCTCTTCATCTGGATGTAATTTTTCTTGATCGAAATCATAATCCTGCGATCGAATTTAAAATACTTCAAAAGCTTGATCAATCAAACCCCGATAACTTGACAATAACGGATTTACTGAATAACGGTAGTTTATGTTAACCTTTGAGGGTCAGGTATCCATTTATCATACGAAATTATGATTTAGTCAGACAAGATGATCCAACCTGCCCAAACACATTGAAAAAATTCAATAATTTAACAAAATTCAAAAATCTGCAACATCAAACCCATCAAATTTCAAGGCAAGCTGCAAATATGCGGGAGTCGCGAATGCCAAGGTCACGATGTTTAGGTTCAGCATGTATCTTACGATCATGTGAGATAATTTCATACGACCTGAGATGAGATACTCAATATTCCTCGAATATGACCCAATATCTCCAATTGGAAACAGTACTTCCACAACAAATGGGAAATTTAAGGAAATTTTCGAATTCTTCGGAGCTCTCCCCATTGAAATATAATCCCGTAGAATAATATTATTACAAATCTTCCTAAAAATGAAAATGAAGAATATTGAAGAACTCTCTTGTGATTGTCGATGCGCAAATGAGTCATTTGCGCACTGATTATTGATTTTAATTTGCTCACAGAAGATCACAAAATATAGTATGATAATCGGGCGCAATGGTTCTCCCGTTCTCGTGTCTATTTAGACCCTCGTCTGCGACTCTTGCCTAAGAAAGTCACTGCAAGTGCAAAAACTATCATTTGCGCCCTTGCATCATGATGAACTATTAGAATAACATAAGGTCGCGATATTCCAAATTTTATTAAACTACAGAAGCAGTTTCGGGTCTCATAACTCATCAGGAACATTTACTAGCCGAACGAGCGGTAGCGAGAGAGGCAATTGGCGCTAGGAATAATTCATTCCGGCGCACAGTGGGGAAGACCGAAATTTTTCAGCTCAAAAGTTAACACGCTTGAGCCATTTGACTTTTGAGCTAAAAAATTTCGATCTTTCCCACTGTGCGGCGATTCTGGGTCACCAAACTAATGAGTGCGCCAAAAGAACACCGAAGAATACGTCGAAAATGACCTGTGCGAAATTTTCCCGCAAACCATTTAAGAGTTCATACGGGCAGGCACGCACTATTTCAGAGTTTAGATAGGACTACTCATATATATATATATATATATATATATATATTTCTCGTTGGGCGCGTCAATTTCGTGTAATGGTTCGCGATTTTCCAAAGGAATGTACTACCCTACTGGGAAGTTTTCCATGACTTAAAACAACATATTTCTCGTCAAGCACATGTATATGCGGACCACGATTTCTCTGGGAAAGGTATGATACGACTAGTATCATCGTCGAAATGTAAACTCCGTGGCTGTAATTTGGAAGATCGATCATTTCGTCCTAAGTTCTCACTGGTCTGACGAGTAAATGAGCTATCCGGCGTGAGGTAGGTAATTTGTTAGGCTTCGAAGTTGTCTACAAACCGTGGGTTATACTCAGTCAATGCGGCGGCGTTCAGTGGGACTCGGAATAGTGATGCATTCGAAATCTCACAAAACTTCGTTGTTTTCGATAAATTGCGAAGTTCAGTCGCTATTTCCACACCTTTGCGCCCCTGGTACCGTGTTAATTGATGATTATACACACATATGTGATTAATTTTGACACTCGATCGATATGATCGGATATCGTATTTATCACTCGCGGGAATTTCAAATTATGAAGATATAATTTTTCGGTCTTTGCGAGTTAAAGTCAGCAGATATTGCTGACGTTTTTTGGCATCAATCGAGAATGGATTTTACTCCACTCTCGATCAATGCACCTTTAGAGCCTCGTATAGTTCCGAGGATGCATCTAAAGGATTTTGATGGAAAGGAATGAAAAGTAAAGATGAGAAATGAGAAACTTCATAAAAAATTTGGATTCTACGCTGATATTATGCGTGTTTCACCCTTCTCTCATTGCTCGGGCTTTTCAAATTGGTGGAAGAGCAATGAAAGTTTACCACTGACACGCGGCTCAAGTGACCGAGTGTTCGATGGTTTGAACGCCCTTATATACGAAAGTTCATCTTGGTTAAGCGCTTGCGAGGGAGGTCATTTCAACCCGCTATTTCCATTTGATTTCTCAACATTTTCACTTTGGCAGCTCTTCGGACTTCTGCCGGAGATATATGTAATTAATTTTGACACTCGATCGATATGATCGGATATCGTATTCATGACTCGCGGGGATTTCAAATTATGAAGATATGATTTTTCGGTCTTTGCGAGTTGAAGTCAGCAGATATTGCTGACGTTTTTTGGCATCATTCGAGAATGGATTTTACTCCACTCTCGATCAATGCACCTTTAGAGCCTCGTATGGTTCCGAGGATGCATCTAAAGGATTTTCATGGAAAGGAATGAAAAGTAAAGATGAGAAATGAGGAACTTTATGAAAAGTTTGGATTCTACGCTGATATTATGCGTGTTTCGCCCTTCTCTCATTGCTCGGGCTGTTCAGAGTGGTGGAAGAGCAATGAAAGTTCACCACTGACACGCGGCTCAAGTGGCCAAATGTTCGATGGTTTGAACGCCTTTATATACGAAAGTTCATCTTGGTTAAGCACTTGCGAGAAAGGTCATTTTAACCCGCTATTTTTATTTGATTTCTCAACATTTTTACTCTGGCAGCTCTTCGGACTTCTGCCGGAGATATATGTAATTAATGTTGACACTCGATCGATATGATCGGATATCGTATTTATCACTCGCGGGAATTTCAAATTATGAAGATATGATTTTTCGGTCTTTGCGAGTTAAAGTCAGCAGATATTGCTGACGTTTTTTGACATCAATCGAGAATGGATTTTACTCCACTCTCGATCAATGCACCTTTAGAGCCTCGTATGGTTCCGAGGATGCATCTAAAGGATTTTGATGGAAAGGAATGGCAAGTAAAGATGAGAAATGAGAAACTTCATAGAAAATTTGGATTCTACGCTGAAATTATGCGTGTTTCACCCTTCTCTCATTGCTCGGGCTTTTCAAAGTGGTGGAAGAGCAATGAAAGTTTACCACTGACACGCGGCTCAAGTGACCGAATGTTCGATGGTTTGAACGCCCTCATATACGAAAGTTTATCTTGGTTAAGCGCTTGCGAGAGAGGTCATTTCAAACCGCTATTTCCATCTGATTTCAATTGAGAAATTAAGACTTTGAGTGCATCTAGCAGTGCCAAAGAATTTTTCGAAGTTGATAAGAGACAAATCAAGTATAATTGTGTGTGAATGAATCATGGATATACCTGCAAAATTTTTTAATGTCTGAGATTCTAAATCTGCAAGATTTTGAACTCATTAACGAAAATCTAGTGGCAAGGTGAGTTCAAATAAGCCAAACAGTGATCACAATGAAATTAAACACAGTATCATGTGATAGGTGAATGACAGATGATTCCATCTTTGACTCGAGATCTATTTTTCGAAGTGTTTTCTCCTTTCAATTGTAGCCCACTCTGCCGACAATCTTTCCACACCTCAGATATTGGACCTCCATTTCATTATATGGAAGCAAAAGATTTTGGACAGAATTGTGTGGAAGGCATGAAATGTACACATTTCACACCCTAAAATAAGACTCATGTGGTCGAGAATGTCGTTGAATACGGAAATAAGTAGTGAAAGATTTTCAATATCTTCTACGGCTCTACTACGAAACAGTTTTCTCTTGTTGGAGCCTGTTTGTTACTTTAAATCGTCAAATCCAAGAGAACAGAAACTACCGGAGATAGTTCAATTCAGATACTCATCACAACTGAGAAAAATCTATATGTACCTCGTTGTGTTGGCTATCTTCTTTTGCAAGCTCATGAACAGGAATCCTACATGGGCCTGTGATAGCCATTCCATCGTCCTCCTGACCAGATTCTTCGGAAAAGTTTGTCAAGTAGTGAAATTTCCAACAGTTTAGAATTCTGCTACTGATCCTCGGCTGAAGAAAGTCATTCTATATGATGTGATTTCCAATTTTCATGCTTCAACATCACAACTACAATCTTATAATACCGAAACACTATATTGCTCGGCTATTCCTTTCCCAGTTCACCATTCTTCGAATTTCTATCCTTACCAATGTCGTTCGAAATTATAAAGTAGAAAAAAAAGATTTTTCTGCAAATGAGTACACTTTTTCTGAAACACCTGCTCAAGAAACAGGAGGAACGAGCATGATATATACAAACAAGACCAAGCACATCGTAAAGATGGATTTGAATCTATTTGATTCTTTGAAAAAGAGGCTATCCATCATTTTAAACGCATTTTCACCTAAACCGATCTTCATCTCATGATATTGAGAAACTATCACTGAATCTGGATAACCTTCATCATCGAAGCCAAGAAGTTCTTCGATGTCCGAGAAATCTATCCGACGACTGACGACGTCAACTTCATCATCACAGTCCTTTTCACTTGCATCTGCATCTCCTTGGATGACGTCTAGATGAAATTCTGCGCGTAATGATAATTAATGCATGATGACATTCCATTTGCAAGCTGATTAGGAGAGCGGGGTTGAAATCACAAAGTTGGAGAAACACATTCGCATTTGAACGTGAATTAACATGTTGACTGCGACGGGGACGACCGGTGGATCCCGCAATCGCTCATCTTCTAATCTTTACCGACTCGTGATGGCTCGAAGGGTATTTCCCAAAAGAATCTTCCATGATGATTTACTTCATCAAAAACATGAACAATGACTCAAAGAAGAGTTTGTTTCATATAAATGAAGAAGAAGTTCGCTCCCATACAGACATATTCTGCCAGAATAATGCAAGACCAGTTTGGGACCGAGATAAAATTCTGGAAAATCGGAATTCTGGTGAATGTGTTGACTGGGAATGAATTCAGAAATCTCACCATATCCAGTTTTACTATCGAATTCTCTAGTCTCGTAATCATCAGCATCTTCACAGTCCAATTGACCATCATATTCTGCTTCATCTTCATTAATTTCATGCAAGAATGATCGGAACTTATTACCTCACATTAGAACAAGAATGGTACCTAATTTGTATTCTCGAATTCCATTTCAAATCAGGAATGAATGGACGACTCTTCAACTTATCCAGGAAGGAAATATGATTTAGCGGGTCTTTGCGTTCAGTATTGCATTGGTAAATTATACAAATTTGATTTGATTGACGAACATGTACGAGTTATCATGAGCGATGGATTCTGACACATTCCATCATGAGGATTGATTGGGTCAAGTGAGTAAAACATCTTGTACAAAAGATTCTCTCCCTCTCCTTTTATGATACACGTTGGAAGAGTACGGGTTAGAGAAATGGATTTCATGTTGAGACGTTCAGATATCAACGCGCATCACGATATTTTATATACTTGACATCACAAATTAACAGTAATCTTGTTAATCACGCTGTATTGATCCTCATCGCAAAATCAGTGACGGTCGAGTGCAGGGTAGGTGAGATCATCACAACCTGATCACTGCTTGTGACTAAGTAATATGTTGTGTTGAAAGTGGAAAATACCCACAAAGAAGAGCTTTTTTCCTTACATTACTTGGCACAGCGATGGAATTGTATTCGAGAAGTTGGATTTAGCTCACAATGACGCAATTTATAGAATCTAGAGACGAAAATTATCATACTCACGAGTAATGGAATGTATCTATCCTAGCTGGATATATTTATCCTCCAAAGCATAGGCCACTTTCGTCACCATCATCAAAGGCGTGAAGACATCGGGTTTATCTCGTAACAAATTCCAACATCTTTTCAAATCAGTCTCATTAAATGTTATCCTAATCTTTCGTCTCCTCTTCGTCGTCCCCAGTGTCGTTTTTTCCACAAGGAGATCAAAGTTGCTGATTCTCAGATTCTCTAATACGACATCTGTGAATACGATTTCAAATTACTCTGGTTCAATCCCCGGGGAAGCAGGAATGTTTCGCATCAAAATACTTAGTAGGGCCTAATCTTAAGTATTAGCCAATTGAGGATTGCAATGGTAAATGACGTTCAAGTTCGAAGTAATTCGTTCGACAATTCGATCGAAATTCTAAATTGGAAATCATAAAGTCATAATCGCGGGAATTTGTCGTAAAAGATATGTGAGTGCGACTTTATAGTGACTCCCAAATACATTCATGTTCTAAACTATCGATCAACGGTACATAGGGCTAAACTACAGTCTGTGGTGTTCTAGTCGAGTGACGAAGTATTTCAAGTTCACTTGAACATGAGAGTGTATGTTGAATGGTTCTCAAGCCGCTTATACCTCGATATAGTATACGTATACTAAGGAAAATTCAGATCAAATCATTCCAAGTATATTGAAGCATCGTACTTGGATTGGATAGAATATGACCCAAGAAGGAATGTCTCAACCTTGAAACTGGAATACCTTCAAAGCACATGAATGAGGAAGATTGATACAATTCATGAGACACTCACCAATAAACTGTCACGGATGAGGCCGTCTGTGCTCGAAGAGAGAATTGAGAACTCGATGCATCGATTCCTGTTCATTATTCGTTCTATCGAGCTTCCCATGGACACAGAACCTCTCAACGCCACGTCTGTGATGAAATGATGAATTTTCACGGTTCAAAATATTAGATGTGATTTTGATAGAAAGATGTTCTCAGTTCATGGTGATACCCCAATTAATGAATGCATGATGGAAATTTGAAATCAGGATCTGAATTATCGACTCAATTTGATAGACACTAATACCGACAAAAATGAGAAAATTGAACTTGAACCATACGACAATACCTAGTTATCTCGAATATAGTGTTCTTGTCCCTCACCTCTTCATCCAGTATTCCTCAAAATATGTATAAAAAGCATTGGAGTAAGTTCCAAATTCCTTCTGTGCTAACTTTTTGATCTCTTCATATGTTTTTAAGATTGTATCAGATGGTAAGAGGGCGAGTGCCATCACCATCCTGATGATTAGATGTCTTTGCGGATTATCTTTGAGATTTCGAAGTGTTGCTGCTCCTATTGCGATGGCGTTGCGCAGTATAGCCTAGAATTCAATTAGGTCTCTCTTTCAATCAGACAGATCAACAAAACGAAGAACATGCGCTCTTTCTAGTGACCGTATAATATCACGTGAAAATGTGCGTTGAATCTAAAAATAATCCATTCTTCTTGGACAACCCTAAATTTTTGTGAAGATCGAAAGAATTCACTCTCAAACCAGATATCGAATACGTGAACTCAAGTTCAGGGAGAAAAGAAGATTTCACGTTCAAATTGGAATTTTTAGTTTTTATCCGGGTTGGTGGGCCCTCCTGATCTAGTGCTCAGAGTAACATTCGTGATCGAGAATACAAAGAAGCACTCGGAGAGAAGCTCAACTTGACACTTGTGATTGAGAACTCCAAGTAGCACTCGTGATTTTCTCGAATTTCTCGAAAATTTGGGTTGGTCTTGGAAAAACTGACGTCATTTTCGGATTCAACGCACAGTTTCACGTAAGATTGTATACATCCGGCTTCGGGGGGAGGGTACTTATTTGTTGGCCTATGTTATTACTCGACGAGGTTTTTCAGGAACTGAGTGATGGATTGATCGCCCCGCCACGATTCATGGACAGTGGGGGTGGCGTTGCGTTGGAAATAATGTATTCCATTCCACCGTTGCATGGAAATTATTTGGTAGAGTTGAGGTGTGGAGAAACTATTAGTATACTCAAATTTGGAATACTACTGTCACTATTCATCACATCTACTAATTTTTGGGAGGAAGTCATTCACTACGGGGCAAACCTGACAGGACCTATGTAGGTAGCTTCACTCACCGACTCCAGAATTGCTACCGAAGTTACTTGTAAGATTCTACAAAGAGCATAAGAGGATATTCTTCCATAAGCCCTAGTTGTGCAGAAAATATTGGAAATATTTCTCAAAGAATAGAATCTGTACGTAAAATCAACTTGCAAAAATCAGCCAATTGAACCCTCATTACAACTCCACGATCGATACTTTAGTGTCTCCAAAAAAAATCGTTGACAAAATCTCAAAGCTGGGACGTGATGGGACTCATCGGATAAATGATTTGGATTAAGCAACCGATTTCACCCGCCCTACTAGGCCATTTCCTTCGTAAATGACTTCTTTTCCGAGATGTCGGTCGGTGTTATCAATGGAAGACGAGCTTGCAATAGTCTTTGGTTGTAATTTTCCGTTTGGCACTCGATCATATCTCCGAAAATTTTCAAGAGATACTCGTGAATAATCACAAAGACAATGGAAAGATTAACGATTGTCTAGTGGGTAATAATTAATACGATTTCTTTTACTTGTGTGAAATGGAAGTAGCATCCAGTCAATTTTGCCTCTGGGTAAATGTTGCCCCAAGCTATCTCCATGGCTTCCTCGAAGTCAGCAATGACTTTTTTGGGCTTTAACTTTGGCCAGATCTCATTTTTCATGCTATTCAAACAACTCTGGTAAGCATGTGCTGTTCTGGACGACATAAAGAACCACACACAAGGGAAACACGACGAATACATCATCAGTCAAGTAGATGAGACAAAATAAGGGAAGCACAACTCATGTCCATCTCAATCTACGGATCATTGATTAATGAGCCATTCATCGTTTAGGTAGAGGTTCATAAGGAATCGCGGTATTTCGTGCGACTGAAGTGAAGCTGAAGAATCATCGATCTAGAATACAAAATCAGTAGGGACTGAGTCAATATTTTCGATCGAGAGTTCTACAGAAATTCAGTAGAGATAACGAAATCAGATGGGCTTGATCAATTGATCTCGAATCTATAGCAAATGTGGTACTTGAATCTCTGGATGGAGGAGATGATTCCCTCTGAAATCATCCCTGAGAAGTTACATGTGGAATAACCACTTCAAAAATCTCATGGCTCACTCATCACACGAATATACGATTCACTCATAGCGATGGTTTTTCAAAGGACAACATCGAAATGATTACGAGATTAGGTGAATATCGACGACAATCAGCATTATGGATTTGGTTTGGTAATCTCTCTGATTCGACAGAAATAACTCACTTTATCATAATTTCGAGCCATTATTGTGAACAATTGCGCTATGCCATTGATGTTAGGCCTCGATAAGAATGTGCCATCATCTTGAAGCACTGTGCAATCTCCATGCTCCTCTAATGTGTCTTTATCATGAAGAGCTAAGTGCTTGAATATTTTCTTCCCATTCTTTGTCGCAACGACCTCAGTTATGATCTTATAGGAGAGTTTCCTCTTATTTTCAGGATCATATTCAAGCAAGCTTTGACCTTGAGGGGTTTCAAAAATTTTTACATAATCTTCGATGTTCCGAACTTTTCCGCTGCCTTTTTTCCGAACTTCTGCACGCCATCGATGCATATCCCTTTCCATTTTTTCAATGGTATAATATTTAGCAGCATCCTTGTACCTGTTGTGAGGTATCTTATGTGGAGAATTCTTTCGAAACATGACAGCTAGATATCGAAAATCAACTCAATTGATCAATCGTGAATGACGCTTGCACAGTTCGCGAGTTTCAGTATAAGTAGGCGGAGAATTCCCCACCATGAATTGAATGGATGAATCAAATAGGTTGAATGAGATCTCAAATAACTTTGACAGTGTTCTTCCTAGTGTTGATCGAAACACAAAATGTGTTGCCGATCGTTTTTCAAAACCGGAGGGGAAGATTCATATTCTACATTCTTGTGACAATTCACGAAGATCGTAAGAAATAATCTACTAACCATGTTCCAGCAGTTGAGGTTTCATCGAACTTGTATCGAAAATCATTGTGCCACACTGCTTCACTTTTCTTGATAGTTTCAGCAGTTGTCGTCTCACACGGTTCATTCGGGGCCGATTCTACAGGAGTAACTCCACTGGCCTGTGTAGATGAAGGGGTTTCGATTAGAAAACTATCTATCAATGAAACATTTTGTATGATGAATTTTCATGATCGAATCATGATCATCTCCATGATTATGGAGAAACAATTTCAAACGAACTTAGATGTGCCCGAGTACTTAAGAATGTGTTAGCAGACGTAGTGAGATACAATCAACTCATCAATTGCTGATGAGAATAAGTTGTTATCTACTAAATGGTATGGAGTTACTCAAACGGAGTTCTATCCCTGACTACACTATCCCTTGAAAGTTTTTAATCAACCAAAATTCTTTCTTCGATTTTGTGAATTTGAATACAGGAGCTAGTTTTTATGAGAAATCTCTCTTGAGAAAGAACGTCATAGCTCGCACTGAGAGTGTCGTAGAGAGACGTTTACAAATAGATATTGGAGCTCTGGACTCGTAATCTTGAGCCTCACGAGTCTCAACCAAAATATTCATGTGCCTCGAACTTGCTCGAGCCTACAGATTTTCTCAAGAATGATGGTGATTGGCACTTTTTCAAGCTGGAATCGGAGAGATCCTAATTCGTGAGGATGGGAATGATGAACGCCATCTTCAGGGACATGTAAATCCTTCAATTGACCCAAAGTAAAGTCCTGACCACTCAAGTAGATCTGTGTGATTCAACTCACAAAATCGGGGAATGCATTTTTGGTTGAGATCAAATTCCTGACCGGCAATGTATCTCACAACTTATGGATGATCTCAATGCACTTGGCCTTTTTGATTATCCCACAGTTTTGGTATTAACAGCGAATATTCGATTACGAGGAGATCGAGCAGAAGTCATAGTGACCAATTTCTGAGAAAGATTGCACCCTGTTATGATAATTTAAAACATGATCATGAGTCTGATGGGCAAATCCATTTGGGGGTTGTGACACCTGTTACGCACTTAAAATTCAATAAAAAATACCTTGAGTGAGCGAAAACCTCGGGTATAGTGGGAAATGGTTCAATGGTATTAGATCATAATATTTCCACCCCACAGACTCCATTCCTCCACTTTGCAATTGTGAAATTCACGAAAAACGAGCGTAACGGGTGTCACGCGCACAAATCGCGATTCTTCAGACGTATTTTTCATGTTTGAAATATTTAAGTTGAGAAAATGGAATTTCTTATCGTACCGTTAGCAAGTACCAAGGGAATGAGAAGGTTCACCGAGTGCTACAAACTATTTTCTATCATTTCGTCACTAAAAATCGAGTTCTGATCAGTCAAAACGCGGTTGACAGAATGGTGGATTTGCCCTGATCGAACGAAAAAAGTTCAGAGAATATATCCGAGAACGTGGAAGATGATTCAACTCAGAATCAGTCAAGTAAACTTTCACATCACCTCACCCTCGTCTATAGCCTCGGTATCAACTTCCTCAGCATCGTCGAATTCCTCTGAATCTGAGTACTCCAGTATCTTTTCAACTTGCTGAGCTTGAAGTTGAAGCCTCTTGTCTCTTTGATCTCGCTCCGATTCGGATTGAGATGGTTCATTTGGCTCTTGTCTTAGCGGAGGTACCTTTGCATCAAGCAGCTCGATTATCTTCTTGACTTTACTGATCAAACTCCTTCTCCTCCGGATAGCTCTTGTATCATCGCTCACGTTGATCTCGTCGAGATCTAGTAGCTGCTGCTTGAACATTTCATTGGGGTACACGTACTCAAGCTCTTTCCTTGACGGCACCGTTCCAATTGATTTCACTTGCAGCTCGAGCGCATTGACCTCTTTGAGGATGTGATCCATTTTGGCTAGAACGTCGAGAAAGAACAATACAGAGGAATCAAAATCTACCTAATGCTGGAGATACCAATACTATGTGAATTGTTGTTCACGTGCTATTAGGAAACTCCTCGAAGATCCGAAAAATATGCAGTTTCATAGGTATACGTAATTACGCATACGCCTACGTACACGTGACTCCGACGGCTCATTAACATTTCGTCCACAGAAAAATAGAAATTGAAATCTCATTAGACATACCCCAAATCATCGTTCAGATAATTTTTCATGACTAAGATGGTATGGAAAATGTTGAAGCCACTATTTTCTTCCAAGGGGTCTTTTTGGGAATAGCAAGGACATTTTGGTCCACTATGGTCAAAAGTTGATTGTGCTGATGATTGATTGAATTAGATAAATATTAACATTGATTGATTGATGCCCAGGCCCGGGTCACCTAAATGTTGACGAGTTGTGTTAGTTACTCGTGTACGCCTTCCTTCGCTGTGATCACGACGAAATCAGAATGTGAGAAAATGTAGGAGTATTCGTTTTAGCGAGGGCCCTGTCTGATAATGTATTCAAATGTCGGGCGATCGAATCTGTTGTCACCACACAGCTATGAGAGAATTGAATTTAATAAAATTCCAAGTTGCAAACGTACTAATATAGTTTCGTAGCCTTGAACTGTACCGAAAGCCGAATGAAAAATTATGCTGACCCCTCGCCATATAAGGCCTCATGACACTTTTCAATTGCTCATTAACACCCTCCCCCCGTCCCCCCATGAACTCTTTGATGGCCATCACACCCCTGAAAAAGCATCACAACGCTGGAAATCGAGAGCAAAATGCTCTAGAATACGATGAAAACTGAAGTTCTCCGCGGTATCCAGCTAGAGAGAGCACTGTAGACATCGTGCTTTCATCGACTCTACATTGGAAATTTTTTGGTAAAATTTGGTGAAAAATCTGATAGGGGAGGATCATGAAGGAATCTGACTCGAAGAACACTTGCTTCGCCTTTGCTTTGCTCTGAGAAAACCGGTTGAATCACAGACTGAGCAATAAATCGATCTCTACGTTCGATTTAACGCATGCATGAATAGTATAATGTATGTACTTCTCACCCGTAGCATCAGATTTATCACTTTCCGTGGAAGGAGCAGCAGCAGGAGCAGCAAGAGCAGCGAAGTTTAGATTTTTGAAGGTGAAACCTTCTTTACCGACGCCAGGCGCTTTCGACCCGAGGAAAAATTTTGCTCGATGCGAACTGCGGAATCCGTGTGATTCCTACGGCGCGTAGCTCATCAGCCGCGTAAACGCCGTGTTTACCGCGTGATCGCCGTGGATTGCTTGTCAGTGCGGTTCCCGGCATCTAGCTGGGTGTAACAGCGTGAGCTGTGGTGAGCTGTGGAAGTGTCAGGTAGTAGGCAGGCAGGCTGGGGCAGGCTATTAGCACTAATGTATAAGCGCTGTCATTGTGCTGCATGTAGCTATATAGTTTATTGTCAATCACGGTCGTATTTGTCAATGCATGAAATGGAGTGATCATCAGTGTTTGAATGATCAGCTTTACTCTTGATACATTAACAACTACATGTGAGAGAATAAGTGTTCATGAGTAAATTGAAAACAGATTTGTCAGATCACTCATGAGTGTACACATCAGTTAATATCAACTCTGAAGTGAAATGCCCAGTTCATGAGTTGAATGTTATAATTCCTCATAGTCTTATCAAGAGTGTCACTCTAAATATTGCAAATAGTCTACATGAGTGCGTAGCCAAAAGTTGCAAAATAGTAACTGTAACCTCACATCCAATAGGAGAAAACTGAGACCTGCGGCTACTCAATTGTCTTGAACCAGTCTTTGGGTTTGGATGGAAGGTTACAGTAATTAGTTTGCCACTTTTGGCTGCATACTTGTGTATGATAAGTTGAATGTTAGAATTCCTCATAGTCTTATCAAAAGTATCATCAAGATGAATGTATTCTAATTGTTGAAAATAGTCTACTAGGAGTACACAGCAAAAAGTTGCAAACTAGTAAATGTTATCTCACCTCCAAAAGAAGGAACCTGAGATCCGGCATCTTAATTGTCTCAAACCAGTTTAAACAAATTTTCGGATTTGGATGAGAGGTTGCAGTAATTGGTTTGCCACTGTTGTCTGCATACTTATGTGTGATGAATTGAATGTTGGAATTCAGCATAGTCTTATCAAAAGTGTCTTCAAAATGAATGTATTCTAAATGTTGAAAATAGTCTACATGAGTGCGCAGCCACAAGTTGCAAACTAGTAACCGTTGCCTCTCATCCAAAAGGAGAAAACTGAGACCCGGCTACTTAATTGCCTGAACCATTTTTTTGCTTCGGATGAGATGTTACGGTAATTAGTTTGCCACTTTTGACTGCGTACTTGTGTATGAGTTGAATGTTGGAATTCCTAATATTGGTCTTTTCAAAAGTGTCATTAAGATAAATGTCATCTGAATGTTCAGAATAGTCTCCATAAATGCATAGCCAAAAGTTGCATACATAACTGTTATCTAAAGATCCAAAAGATGAAAACTGAGACTCGACTTCTCAATTTACTTGAACCAGTTTCTTGATTTGGATGAGGGATTACGGTGATTAGTTTGCCAATTTTGGCTGCGTACTTATGTAAACATAGCAATGAAATATAGCAAGATCAATCACTCAACCAGACTATCAGCCAACGGAGGCATCCCCTTCACTTGAGATTGTGGGACATCCTATCACATAGTTACTGGACACATTTTATTTGAAAATGTGAGAGATCTCAACCCGCGGTCAAGTGGTTTCACCTTCCTACGTACGTGGTCGCCACGCACATCATTTTTTTCAGGCAACTCATTCTTAGCTCCAGCTTGGGTTCCCACTCCCTCAGCACTTTCGGATTCGGGTTGACATCGTTCTTCGTTCGGTACCAATGGCTCCTGAACTCGGGGTGATATCTTGGAATCGAGGCCGTTGATTAGCTGTAGGACCTTGTCAATCAAACGTTTCCTTCTCCGCCTCGCGTTCTCATTGCCCCTTACATTGATCTCGTCGAGCTCTAAAAGCTCCTGCGTGAGAATTTCGTTTATGTACGAATACTCGTGCTCTTCCTTCGAATTCAGCTTATCGATTAATTTCACTCACAACTCTAGCGAGGTGACGTCTTTCCGGATACGGTCTATCCTGACTGAAAGAAGAAAGGAGTGATTGTTGATTATGAACGCGAAGTGTGAGTAGTTTTTTTGAAATATCACACTGGGTAACAGAATTCCGGGTCTGAAACGTCCACTTCAGGAAAACATACATTTCGTGGATATACTTCGACGTAGAAACCGAATTCAACCCCAATTTCAATCAACTTTTGGACGGTCGGTGACCTCGACATGCTTCATTCTCCTCGCGACATGAACGGTGTTTACACTGGACGAAGCTCCGATTCGAAAATATGTACTCATTCCCATTGTTACGAGCCTGGCAGTCCGAGTTTGTGAAATATAATTTGGAGTGTATCGAGGAATGAGATTTAGTTTTTTCTCTTCAAGTTCAAGTGCACTCAAGGAATTGAGAAGTTCATCGGGTGTATTCAGCTATGTAAAGCATGAATCGTTGAGATCTCGATGAGGATACAAATTTTTTGCTGGAACAATGACCAACAAGATTCTGACGTCAAGTAAATTTCCTCTCAAAATTAGTTGACCAAGCGAGTTTTGATAGGAATTTGAATTTGTTCAGGGAAAGATAGGTTGTAAATGGCTGAGCTCGATTGTCGGTCGATTTTGAGCTAAACGAGATTCTGAGCTGATCGATGGGGAGATTGCAATTTTTCGAGTGGCATTAATGACAAAATCTGATATGAGAAACAGGTTTTCAAAATATTCTATACTCCTGGATTCTATGAAGTGTGATTAGCTCAAAAAAGACTTGCTTCATCTTTCGTTGCGAGAAAAAAAACGGATGAGAAATGCAGACAAACTAGTCAATCTTCTCCTGTAGAAGATGCACCATGTCTCGCACCACGTACTGGCACAAGCTAAGTACATGTAAAAGAAGTTATTTTTTACCTGTAGCATCGGATATTTGAACTCGGGCGGGAACAGATGAGCCAAATTTTGAATTATCCTTAGCATCTTTACGGTGACACTCATTTTCAGCTCCATCTTTTTTATGCATCGGAGTTTGCGTTGGGCAGATTTTATCATGATCTCCAAGCATCGTGTAATCTGTGTGAATGCAATATACAATGAAAAGTTTCAACTCCACTGTCTATTTCACAAGCAATCTAGCAACACGATATGGGTAAACAACTGAACAAACATGAAGGGTTATAAATCAGGTTGGGAAGTGTGCAAACCTAAATTATGCTAAATGAAGGGGAAATATGAATAATATCTCACAAGAATGCTTTTTTTACGTGGGAAGTAAAATATGGCACTCGAAAGTTTCAAGAGTAATATATTTTACCATCAGGGTACGGGTTGTGTATCATTTCGAAAAATCTCATCGTCGTACAAGTAATCAGGCAATGGTTCTCAGCGTGCATCGAATCGTTTTAACAACTCATGATTAAAAAATCGTACTTACTGAGTTTTTAGTAGACCGCCGTTGGGTATTTACGTGTCAATCATCGATAAAACACTCGATCCTGCGTAAACTTGAATCGCGCACTTAGCCACTCAACGATTACTCAGGAACTATATATCCTCTTTGATGCTCAAAAAAGCCGTACATGTTCTTGACTGATCCGCAAATCCCATCGAGAGAAATTCGCGATTATCTAGCCTCGTCGCCAATGGTATATGCATTCAATCCGTTGAAGTATAGCCATGAGAGGTTAACCGATCAATGTGAACATGAACAACCGGAAGTGCACGATTATCGATTTTTGAGGACTCTTTAAAAGAGTTATATATTTGCAGTAACCATGACAACGGCTTGTCCTGCAGCCACTTCTGCGCTCTGTCATTTCTGCGTAATGTCAGTGACCCATCAACGGAATCGAGATAGCTCTTCCCCATCAACTGTGAAAACCAGAAAACCTCGCATAGCTGTCTCAGGATTCTCCCAAGAACCATCTCTGAGTCTTCTCAAACGTCCTGAGAATTCCTCGACGTCTTTTTTCGAGTTTTTTGTGAACAGCAAAAACTTCCTGAGAACTTTCCTCGGTAGTGCATTGAGGAATCCCGTAGAAATCTCTTGAGTGCCACCAATAGAATTCTCCAAGATTCTCGAGGGATCGCTTAAGAATACCAAAATTACGGTGTAGCTGAAATAAATCTGTGCAGATTCAGGCTCGATTTTAGTGATTGCGTCAGCCACAATGACAAATATCGACTGAAATGCTCTTTTAGCTTTACACAAATCTCTTCTCTACTGAGACATGACTCGTAATCTGAACAGTGCACCTCTCTCTGCTAGTAGAGGGTGTATTTGCTTCATCAATGAAAAGATACTGAGGAAGGGAAGCAAGACGACGACGGAGAGATGAGTCCCGACCCGGGGACAGATATTCGCAACGAGCGTGAATCGCATTTGAATAGCATTTGACATAGTAGATAGGCAATGCCGGTTCTGCGACATGGGACGCAGATTTCTGCGCCATTCCTGCGACGCGGTTTTGGAGTATGGTATTAGGAGAGCCGAGAGGACTGAGTGAGCGACCGCCCGACACTCTCAATTGCCCTGACACCATTCGCCGCCTCCGCGGCGCGAGTCATTCAGGTGCTGGGAAATACAAAGGTTTCTTGACTCGGTAGGAATAGGTGAAATCGGCGAGCTGGCTATTGAAATATAATCTAACGTGCAGCATTGGATGCTGTACGTCATGATCCCAGATACACGCAGTATTCATCCGGCAGAACATGCTCCCAGATACACGCAACATTCCGGAAGTAAAAGTGATTTCGAAAATTATACCCTCGCTATGTTCCAATATATGATGGGAGGAACGGCCGAATTGCGAGGCATTCCTTATTGAAGCTAGATTTCTTGACAGAGCTTCCGTCACTCTGATTGTCTGGGGAACATGCATCCCCTATAGAACCACAGAGCCATCGGGAAGATATCAAGAACCCAACTCCAATATCATTATAAGTCTCAAATGTAGAGCTGATGGTAGTTTCCATCCTTGTCTCTACACCGTACAGACATATTCGAACTGTGAAAAAGATGTGTGATATTATGTGTGTGTTTCGCCCTGGTCTCTCTCTTGGGCTCGTCAGTGAGACGAAGAGAGACCTGTCTCAGACACTATTGTAAATTGGGTGGATTGACATCAGGTTAGAGAAGGGTTAACATTGAAATTTTTGTAAAACAACCATGGAAAAAGGTTGCCATCTAGTGATAAAGACACGAAGCAGATGTTGAGCTTCGTGTGGTAAACGACTCTATACGGCCTCATGTCGTTTGGTGGGATAATGAAAATTATACCCTCGCTATGTTCCAATATATGATGGGAGGAACGGCCGAATTGCGAGGCATTCCTTATTGAAGCTAGATTTCTTGACAGAGCTTCCGTCACTCTGATTGTCTGGGGAACATGCATCCCCTATAGAACCACAGAGCCATCGGGATATAAAAGTGATTTCATCCAGCTAGGCTTCCAAGTGCGATAAGAGTAGTCTCACCTCTCAAGGTGAGGCGTGTGACAATACGATGCTACGTTGCGAGATCATGCTTCAATGTATGAATGACCTTGTCCACTGTGGTCTCTGAAAAATTGTAGCCCAATAATGAAATGGAGAATTATATTAGATGGACGTCTGCATCTTTAGCATCTACAATTCTTTCGTCACCGCTCTCGAAGTATCCACACACGGAGTTAATGAAACATCATCCGTCATAGAGATACCTCCATATACTCTGTCTCTCTCAGTCCTGCTCAAAGCGAGGATCAGCTCGCTGGGTTTTAGTGTTTTAATGGGATTAGTGTAATATTTTGGGAGAAGTATTCGTGCGCAACGAGGTTGGCCGAAAGCTAGTACGTAACTCATGTATTTCCATGGTGATGTATCAAATTTCAGACGTGTTATTTTGATACTCGTTTGATAATTTAGAGGTCAACTCCGATCAGTTTTTCATCCGATGACGTGATTCAAGCGGAAGTCCTTATATGTAATACACATGAACTGCGGGCGCCTGTATAGCTTGCGCCCGTAACAGTCCCGCATTCAAGATTTTGAAACTTGTAAAGCTTTCATTGATTGCTCACTCTCAATCAGGTCATGACTATAGAATCCGACGCATCATTATCTGATTGCGCATGGAATTAGAATTAGGAAGTCAGTAGTGCATATTAATCTCGTATCCAAGGTTTTGGAACTCAAGAAACTCCTATCTCTTTTCATTGCGCTTTCACAAGGGCTATTAAATACTCAAGAGAGTGGTTAAAACATCCAGTGATAGATGACCATTAAAATTCAATGACGCATTTGATGGAAGCATTAAGAAAAACTCGATTTCACATTCAGGGTTATGGGATCTAAGAGCTCCATGGTTTATGTAATTATTTCTCACTCCACGGTCACATAAAAAATTCCATCAATCTAATCACCAAGTTGTTGAGGAAATAACGCTAACTATTTTTGTCATACCGTGTCTTTGATTTTGCTCCATTGAGTAACTAGATGATGCTGCGTCGAATTTGGTGATCATGATGTAACAAAGAATGGTCAATCCCTACTTCACACACATACCATAGGGAGGTAACAAGAATAAATACTGCGTAGTCTTCGGGTTCCGGAAACAGTCGATTCGAAGCAGCTCAGTGTGCAATTTAGTGAGAGTTAACTATTTCCATAGCTCTGATGTGATCGAGGATATCATATTTTCGTCTTTCTGGTGTGATCGGGAAAATTCCATTCAATCTACAATATGTGTCGGAATAGGTGTACATCCCGTAACCGGGCTATAGATCGCGTTTTGTAATTTATTTTGGTATTTTCAGAATTTTTTGTAATAATTTCTATTTTTTGTAACTTTTAATTCAAAATGTGGTTTCAATCATTACATTTGTAATGCTCCAAAGCGGGTGCCAACTTCGGGCACGTAATGATTTGCCACTAAACATTATACAACAAACAAGCGTTTGTTGTGTAATGATGAGTGTAGTGCCATAACGAGGTTAAGTCTGAGTATTAATTGTCTTTCCCCTAAATGTAATTAATTTATCACTTATTTGCGACGATCCGATGGTGGTTCCGAGAGTGATGTGCGCTAGAGTTTATTTTCGCGAAGGTGTGGGCATTGTTTGAATTGCGAGCGAGGCCGCGCGGTGGAGCGCATAAGATGCAGATGTCTGCTGTCGGGTCCACGTGTTGCAGGCGATTCTACATCTGTCTAAGCCCATTTTAAATTACCACAAGTGACAACCCGAGACTTCTCTGCTGCGCCCAGCAAACATTTCGTCCGATAAGACAAGTTATCAGATGTCGGGATTTTGACGAAAACTTGTCGCAGTCTGGCAGTCGGAAAAACATCGGCAGAATCGACATTTAAAATTGGAGCCAAAGTGCATACGATGCACTGCGATTAGCCTGCGATGCATGCTGCTCTGAATTGTGATCATTTACGGGAGTTAAAAATTAAGTTTCCTGAAGGAAACTCTAGCTTTGCTATGGCGCAAACGACATTTTCGACCCTTGCTCACGAGGACAAGTCGAAATCCGTGTGTGCGACGTAAGCAGCTAGAAATGAATTTGCTCCGCTACGTGACGAAAGCGAATGCACCACGCGAGAGGATTTTAGGCGTGCACTTCATCTCTTATGGGGGCTCGTCTAATGAGTCATATTCCAGTTCATTTCGCAGTTTCCTTCGTCGCTTTCCATTATATGGAGTCAAATAAGAGTCTTTTCATGTGGTGAGGAGCGATTCTAAGAAAAGTCACGTTAAATTAGGCGCATTGCAATTCGTTTTGTAACGTGCTCGTAAAATCGATTAGGAATAGAATTTTGCGATTTTCCGAAGCACTCAAAGTTGCGACAGACAAAATGGGCTACAGTGCGTTGGAATTCATCGCATCAATTTGGATGGGCAAAGCTTTCAGTAGCACTGTAAAAAAATGTTCCGAAGAACTTCAACCAAATGGTTGAATAGACTAGTTGAATTTTCAACCAAACTGGTTGAATTTTCAACCAAATTTGCTGAATTTTCCATTCAATCATCTGGTCGAATTTTTCATTCAACGAGTTGGTTGAAGTTTTTCGGAAAATTTTTTTACAGTGAACTTACAAAAAAAATTCAAAATTAGCAAGAGCAGTGTTTTTGCTTCAAGAAACGCATAGGGAATGCTGGATCATGCGAAACATAACATTATTTCAAATTCTTATGTAACAAACATTGCAAAAATGCGTGACAACTACTGCGAGAGCAAACATTTGCAATCTTCGTTGAGGACAAAGTTTTTGGTGTTCATGTCAAGGTGGTCATGCTCGTAACATTCTCACCTGAAGAGCTTGAAGCATGCGCTGTCTGGCTCGGGGAAAAAAACTTAGATGAGCTATCTATGTAGACCGTATCAAATATAGGTCTTCTTAAATACTCGCTTGGGCTTGTTCTTCACTGACTAATCAGCGTTATACTCATTTGGAATTTTCAGACGCATATTGAGAATTAGATCGATTGATCCATTGTTGGAATCTGGTGACTATTGCATCAGGTTAGTCTATTGAGCTGTAGCCGCTGCTCAGGCAGATCCGCAAGTGCACCACTCTGTAGCCTTTTGAAGAACTAAAAGCTCGATGCAGAGCCGGTTATCAACGGACTGAGGCACGTGCCAATCAGAGCCACCGTTAGCGTCTGAGCAGAGCAGACTGTTGCAGTCACTAATACAATTGTAGGAGAGATAGAATTTCATGATTCTAATTAGCAAATTGAACTCATGGTGTTGACAAGCGCGGCGCTATAAGTATGTGAGCTGATTTTCTACGAGTTTTTGAATGAGTGTGAGGGCTCCGTGGATAAAAATTCTTGCAGGTTGTCATTAGCCTCATCTGTCACATACTATAGACATTAAATCAAGTTTCTGGGCGTGAATATGCATAATTACAATAGAATTCGTTCTCTCTCAGAAATTATGGTGGAAAAAGTCTCTAATTTTCATCAGTCGTACTGTGCTGATCATCTAGCTAAAATTTGGACATTATAATAATTCAATTTGCCTTGAACGAAACCAATATCAACTTTTCAGCTTTTGCCTTTTTAGATATACTCGACAAAAGTGAAGTCGAGGTGTCAAATGAATTTGAGCGAATTGGAATGAGCTTCATGAAGATTTGATTCACGAATCTGTGAAAGACCACAGATGGTCATGAACATATCCAATCAAAATTATTACGGTTCAGATGCGCGGTCACATCACTCCTCAGCAAAATTCTTCGTTCGATTGCGATCGTCAGCACCAACCTTTTGCGTGTGAATGAGGGTATTTGTGATGGAAAGTTGCGGAAGGTCTCGTTGGTGTGATGACAGATAAAGAGTTACGCCACGATTTTGCGCCACGCCTCGACGCCCTATCGCACGCCGAGACCAAAAAAATTAGCAACCCTTCGATCCACCGGTTAAGGTTGAGGTCCACTATGAGTGTCTCAAGTGACCCGACACGTTTCGCCGCAACCTCGTGGGAACCGATGGCGCTGCTGCTGGGGATCGAGCGCAACGATGCCGAAACGTTGTGGACCCCGTTGCCGGAACATTCAAAGTAGACCTTTTTCCCGTTGACGCAACGGGGGCAGCGACGTTCCGGGCAGGAAAATGGTACGTGGCACGGTTGCGCTGACACGGTGCCACAACGTTCCGGCAACAGACCCTTGTTTGCTGGGCTAGGGCACGCTACCGTAGCGCACGCTACCGTAGCGCACGCTACCGTAGCGCACGTTACCGTAGCGCACGCGCTACCTTAGCACAGGCTACCTCAACGCACGCTACCTCGAGGTTCGCTACCGTAGCGCACGCTACCGTAGCGCACGCTACCTAAGCGCAGGCTACCGTAGCGCACGCTACCTGAGCGCAGGCTACCTCAACGCACGCTACCTTAGGTTTCGCTACCGTAGCGCACGCTACCTTGAAATTCGCTACCGTAACGCACAATACCGTAGCGCAGGCTACCTCAACGCACGCTACCAAAGGTTTCGCTACCTTAGCGCACGCTATTTTGGTTTAGCGCACGCTACGCCAGCGCACGCTACTTTAGCACACGCTACTTTTGTACTTGTCATGAAAAAATTTCAATAGGTCGTAAATCAATGTCTTTCGTCGGTGGATTTTGAAAATAAACTCAACTATTTCAATATCCCCCAGATCTGGATTGGTCGATAATGAGGCCCGGACGGCATTTTTGCACCAGAAAAATAAGTGTTATCGTATTTTTTTGTTAACGAATAGAAAAAAAACTGACCACGGTGGCGACGCGAGCTTTTTTGGTAAAAAATCTATGTCAAGCAATGTTGTGGCGTTTCGTATCCGGATGGGTGACCGTCTTACTTTGCAAATTTTAGCTTGTTTGGGATCAGGAACTGGACGAACGCAAGATAAATGGTCCCCCATCCGGATACGACCACCCTCGAAACATTGCTTAATTTTTTTTTGTTCATCAAAAGTCATGAAGACTTTTCGATCAGGTAGTTGCCAAATAGTGGGAAGTCGACCAATTTTCCACAGCGATGATTTGGATGCAAAAGAGGAAATTAGTGCCGCAAAAATCGATCTTTTCATCAGAGAAAAAATTTGTGATGCTGATCCTGTATGACTTTGGAATCGTATCAGTATAATTTGTTCCGCGAGATTCTTTAGAATGCAGTTCGTCCAACGGTACTCGAGCATGCAATCGCATGAAATGAGGAAAGGTTGATACCAAGTGTTGATAATCGAAGTATGCATGCTGGTGGGAAGGATATTTCGACTCTTGATCCCCAGAAAAAATTAGAGGTAATGGTTCAATCTCTCTGATCATCTTCGATTTGAACAATAAATCTGAATTATTACTTATGATTCGTCAATGCAGGTTGAAATTGACACTGAATCAGACGATGAAATGCTTAAGAGATCAAAATTTGGACGCATAATCAAGCCGCGTAAAAGGTTGGATCTTTGAATGCTTGCCTAAAAGTTAACTCTCAAGGCCGGCTGGGAGAATGAGAACTATGCCTTTCGAATGATTCAGGAAGATGTGTTACTGGTTTATATCTGTATTTTTTTTTAAATAAGCGACCCATGCCGAAATCATTCAATATTTTCCAGTTAGTGAATTTACTCAATTTTTTATAACCTTTTTTTCATCGATTATTGAATAACTAACTCTCAACCTATATGCATACATTAGTATTCATCACATCCAGATCCATGTTTTGATCATTCATAATAACGAATTTCAACCACGATAGTAAATAAAGCCTTCACAATCATTCACAGATATTCTAATCCGCCCACACATCTCTACAGGATGTTCCATGTCCCAAAGTACTTTTGTGTGAGCAACTGTTCAGATATTGTATCAGACAGTGATTTCTCTGAAATCCGCTCATGAGATACTGCAAACTCGTTTTGAGATGAAAAATTCCTATATCAATTATTGAAATTCGAGGATAATGAGCTCCCAATAGATAGCTTCTAAAAAAGGCCTAAAATTGTCCTCAGATTTTCTCGGAACATGTTCAAGACACCATTTGGGCCCAATTGAACTGATTTTATAAAAACCAAAGCTCCGACAACACTCATCCTTCTTAAACATATCAGAAAGAATTTTCTACGTTAAAATGAGTACTTCAAAGAAAAACAAATTTCAAACTGATAATCGAGCCCAGCAACTTCTAAGAAATATTCATCGAGAACACATTTTGGCGATCTAGACATCATTCAATTACTGACCTGATTCTAATTGAGCAAATAAAGAACGTCTCTCTCAGGTGGTTCCTCAATTTCTTGAGGTAATTTTCTATTTGATCACTAGCGAGAGGCAATGATGGCAGAAAATCATTGGCTGAAATTGAATTTTTTTGGTCTCGGCGTGCGATAGGGCGTCGAGGCGTGGCGCAAAATCGTGGCGTAACTCTTCATCTGTCATCACACCAACGAGACCTTCCGCAAGTTTCCATCACAAATACCCTCATTCACACGCAAAAGGTTGGTGCTGACGATCGCAATCGAACGAAGAATTTTGCTGTGGAGTGATGTGACCACGCATCTGAACCGTAATAATTTTGATTGGATATTTTCATGACCATCTGTGGTCTTTCACAGATTCGTGAATCAAATCTTCATGAAGCTCATTCCAATTCGCTCAAATTCATTTGACACCTCGACTGCACTTTTGTCGAGTATATCTAAAAAGGCAGAAGCTGAAAAGTTGATATTGGTTTCGTTCAAGGCAAATTGAATTAGTATAATGTCCATATTTTAGCTACATGATCAGCACAGTACGACTGATGGAAATTAGAGACTTTTTCCACCATAATTTCTGAGAGAGAATGAACTCTATTGTAATTATGCATATTCACGCCCAGAAACTTGATTTAATGTCTATAGTATGTGACAGATCAGGCTAATGACAACCTGCAAGAATTTTTAACCACGGAGCCCTCACACTCATTCAAAAACTCGTAGAAAATCAGCTCACATACTTATAGCGCCGCGCTTGTCAACACCATGAGTTCAATTTGCTAATTAGAATCATGAAATTCTATCTCTCCTACAATTGTATTAGTGACTGCAACAGTCTGCTCTGCTCAGACGCTAACGGTGGCTCTGATGGGCACGTGCCCCAGTCCGTTGATAACCGGCTCTGCATCGAGCTTCTAGTTTTTCAAAAGGCTACAGAGTGGTGCACTTGCGGATCTGCCTGAGCAGCGGCGACAGCTCAATAGACTAACCTGATGCAATAGTCACCAGATTCCAACAATGGATCAATCGATCTAATTCTCGATTTGCGTCTGAAAATTCCAAATGAGTATAACGCTGATTAGTCAGTGAAGAACAAGCCCAAGCGAGTATTTAAGAAGACCTATATTTGATACGGTCTACATAGATAGCTCATCTAAGTTTTTTTCCCCGAGCCAGACAGCGCCTGCTTCAAGCTCTTCAGGTGAGAATGTTACGAGCATGACCACCTTGACATGAACTTGTCAACACCATGAGTTCAATTTGCTAATTAGAATCATGAAATTCTATCTCTCCTAAATGAAAACATTACGAAATGTTTGCTGGGCGCAGCAGAGAAGTCTCGGGTTGTCACTTGTGGTAATTTAAAATGGGCTTAGACAGATGTAGAATCGCCTGCAACACGTGGACCCGACAGCAGACATCTGCATCTTATGCGCTCCACCGCGCGGCCTTGCTCGCGATTCAAACAATGCCCACACCTTCGCGAAAATAAACTCTAGCGCACATCACTCTCGGAACCACCATCGGATCGTCGCAAATAAGTGATAAATTAATTACATTTAGGGGAAAGACAATTAATACTCAGACTTAACCTCGATATGGCATTACACTCATCATTACACAACAAACGCTTGTTTGTTGTGTAATGTTTAGTGGCAAATCATTACGTGCCCGAAGTTGGCACCCGCTTTGAAGCATTACAAATGTAATGATTGAAACCACATTTTGAATTAAAAGTTACAAAAAATAGAAACTATTACAAAAAATTCTGAAAATACCAAAATAAATTACAAAACGCGATCTATAGCCCGGTTACGGGATGTACACCTATTCCGACACATATTGTATATCAACATTTTCCAATTTGTGGGTATTATAGAATAGAGAGCTGCACAAGCATCTGGATTCTAAGAAAGTGATTTTTCTGATGATTCTACCATTTCTCCTTAACATATACTATGTTTTATTGTAAAAATTAATCATCTCTTACAATTCTTTTACATCTTGCCTTTTTGTAACAAATCGTCGATTTCCGTGATGCTGCGAGCCATTACCAAACTGCGTAATGCACGCGAGCATTGCAAGTAACGTGGTATTCAATTACGACCCATAAGTGTCACGCGTTTTCGAATTACGAATGTAATTGACGGAAGAATTACCCTAATAATGTAATGCGTGAAGCCATTACGGTAATGCCACGCCCAATTCCACCTGATCGTTGTAACGCGTCCTCGCGTTACCAACAGTAGCCGTAATGCGGACTTACATTACGTTGCGTTGTGATACGACGCTACAAAGTTCCTATAAAACGAACCCCGCAGAATCATTAAAAATCAATCCGTTTCGAGCCACCGAGTGTGTATATATCTACTGTATAATATTCGCCGCGCGGGCCTGGGCCCTTGGTGTGTTGCCTGTACTCCGATTTCAGCCCGGCCGCCGCGCCGCTTTCGCGCCAATGTTGTGACGCACCTCCACGATCGTTGTGCCACGAATGTGTATCGAACTTTAAGCAGTGCCTACACAGACTCATCATCGCGCCGCGCTCTCGAGACAAGCATGGCTACCTCGTCCAACAGCTGTAACGTGGAGGGCATCAGCAGGGGGAAATTTCCTGAAAAGCTAAACCCACCCATCGCTACCTCATTTATTTGGGCCAGATCAGGTCAGGGCCAGGCACCCCGCGCCACGGGGGGCGGGACGGTGGGGCAAATTGGGAGCACCTGAAAATCACGAAAATATTCTGCGGACACTGTATATGAGTCATTCTTTTTAATATCGCCAGGTTTTGTGGCGGGGGGTCAGGGATTTTTCTGTAACTTTAGGTACATGTTGTATATGATGGAAGAAACTGAAAAGCACAGTTTTTAGGTCCCGAAAGTCATCCGCGCGAGTTTGGCGCCCTATTTTCGTTTTCAAAATTCGTGAAAAATTCGATTATTCAACTTTTTGATTGATTTCTCACCAGTATAGAATCCGGTAAAAAAATTATCCAAGACACATATTTCGACGTAAAATGAGCTGAATTTTACGAAAAAAATACTCTCACATCCGTCAAAGGTAAACATAACCTCAAAAAAGTGGTTTTTTTCAGAAAAACACAATTTTCAAGTCTTAGGCCCTATTTGATCTCAATTTTGACATTTTTATCGGATTCCTCGTCAAATTTTACGTCGAAAACCGTTTCCATAAAATTGGGCTGAAGATGGGTTTGGCCACCATAATAACAACTTTAGTAGCAGGGTCGTAAAAATAGCGCTAAATGGTTCGTTTCGGGAGGGACACTTATAACACTGGACAACAAAATGTTGGTTCATAAGTAGCGCATTGATCAAGCAATGACTTTTTCGTGTATTTTTCGACGCAGAAACCGAATCCGAAACCAGTTTTGCACCTAGACATCAGGAATTTTTTTAAATCGCGAAATACTGAGCTTCTAAAAAACTGCGTTTTTAGCGTTTTTTGATGATTCTGTAGATACATGATTTTGATGGTGCAACCTTGCAGCGGGCTTTGAGCGTACCCAGACTATGATTTCTGACGTATTTTGAGCTGCTGAACACGATGGCAGTGGTTTTAGAGGGCTAGCATGCGTTCGGAACGAAGGACAAGGTGATTTTTTGAGTTGCTATCAGGAGAGTTTGGACAATTTCGCAATCAATCTCAAAGTGCTCACGAAATTGATCAGAAACACCCTTTTGGATCTCACGAGAGCGCATTCTTTTCGTATTTGTACACGCAGTGAGGGAAAAATATTTGTAATCGCCTAGAAATAGATGAGTAGAATATACGCGTGTTATTCCGAAAAGAAACTTTTGATCTATTCCTGAGGTAAGCTCAAGCTTTCTCGTAATGAGTCAAAGCAGTTTCCTAGTCTCATGTGCTTCTGAGAACATATAGGTAGCCGTTTGCAACCAGCCCAAGATGGTACATCTGACGCTGAATATTCTTATTCACTCCCCTCCAGAATAGAATCATTGGAGTGCCCACATTAGCTTAGGGTGAGAAACGATGTAACTAGGTTGATTACATATTCATGGTATGTCAAGGTACGTTCCGTGACCTAAACCGAGTTTAGGTCTCCGGGACTTCTGATACCGTATCCTAGCAACAAAATGACATTGTTTTAATAGTTTGAGTGACTTCTACGTACAAATACTCGAACTTTGATCCAATACGAGGAGGCTTGAACTCACTCGAGGAATAGATCTCGAAATAGATCAAAAGTTTCTTTTCGGAATAACACGCGTATATTCTACTCATCTATTTCTAGGCGATTACAAATATTTTTCCCTCACTGCGTGTACAAATACAAAAAGAATGCGCTCTCGTGAGATCCAAAAGGGTGTTTCTGATCAATTTCGTGAGCACTTTGAGATTGATTGCGAAATTGTCCAAACTCTCCTGATAGCAACTCAAAAAATCACCTTGTCCTTCGTTCCGAACGCAGGCTAGCCCTCTAAAACCACTGCCATCGTGTTCAGCAGCTCGAAATACGTCAGAAATCATAGTCTGGGTACGCTCAAAGCCCGCTGCAAGGTTGCACCATCAAAATCATGTATCTACAGAATCATCAAAAAACGCTAAAAACGCAGTTTTTTAGAAGCTCAGTATTTCGCGATTTAAAAAAATTCCTGATGTCTAGGTGCAAAACTGGTTTCGGATTCGGTTTCTGCGTCGAAAAATACACGAAAAAGTCATTGCTTGATCAATGCGCTACTTATGAACCAACATTTTGTTGTCCAGTGTTATAAGTGTCCCTCCCGAAACGAACAATTTAGCGCTATTTTTACGACCCTGCTACTAAAGTTGTTATTATGGTGGCCAAACCCATCTTCAACCCAATTTTATGGAAACGGTTTTCGACGTGAAATTTGACGAGGAATCCGATGAAAATGTCAAAATTGAGATAAAATAGGGCCTAAGACTTGAAAATTGTGTTTTTCTGAAAAAAACCACTTTTTTGAGGTTATGTTTACCTTTGACGGATCTGAGAGTATTTTTACGTAAAATTCAGCTCATTTTACGTCGAAATATGTGTCTTGGATAATTTTTTTACTGGGTTCTATACTGGTGAGAAATCAATCAAAAAGTTGAAAAATCGAATTTTTCACGAATTTTGAAAACGAAAATAGGGCGCCAAACTCGCGCGGATGACTTTCGGGACCTAAAAACTGTGCTTTTCATCTTCTTCCATCATATACAACATGTACCTAAAGTTACAGAAAAATCCCTGACCCCCGCCACAAAACCTGGCGATATTAAAAAGAATGACTCGTATATATCTCGTATCGAAAATAATCACTCTCCGGATTAGGAAATTACCAACGGAATTTATTGCTATTAGGAACTCATTTCGAGGCACGCAGGCCAATAAAACTAATATAGAACGCCATCTGTGGCGGATCTATGCATCTAACGTCCGTAAATTGTTCAATAAACTCACTGTAAAAATCTCTCGAAATTCACTTTAGAGCGAAAACGCCCATATACACTTATTCGAAAAAATCACTGCACCACTTTGTAGCAGAAATGCCCATATACACGGTGGGCGGAGCTAACTTGAGGGGTGGGAGCTATTCCCCAGCGGGCGGACCCGTCCCTCTCCAACTCTCCGCGCCTTCGTCTCCGGAAGTCAGAGCGATGACACAAAATGGCCGCTATAACGACCCGCGTGGCTCAGCATGGCCAAAACGTGCCTGCGAAATTGGCACGGGGAGTTGGAGGAACACGGTTGCGACGCGATGGGTCGGCGGACAAGAGGGACACACCGCGTCGCGAGCTGGGAAATAGGCCACCCGGTAGCCCTGGACACGACTCTCCGCCCGGGGGGTCACGATGTGGGCGGATGCACCCGGGGGGGGGGGGGGGGAACGCAATACCACTCACCGCTGGAAAAGCCGATGGAATAGCTCACGGTGCTGAGTATGGCTCTCCTGTTTGGCTTGGGGCCACCAATGTTTGGCATGAGCCGTTGGAGGGCGCCACCAACCGTGTCCGCCTTCAGCGCTGCTTCTCTGGCTTACGCCTTGTAGCTCCATTGGTCATCAAACCAAATCCCGAGGTACTTGAGTTCCCTCTTGAGTGGTATCTCGTATCCGTTGATGGAGAACACGGGAGTTTTGAAACTCCTCCTCTTTGTGTTAGTGGTCCTCCCGTTTGTGTTAGTTGTCCCACCTACCCCCGCCCACCAGTCCGAGTACCCCGTTCTTGGATCCTCCCACTTGCCGACCGCGCCTACAGTCCGGTGGCCTCAGATGACGTTCCAACCCCCGCATCCTGCAGCATGGTCCCATCCGGTCACCAACCGGCACTACCACAGGAGCGGGATTTGGGGTATCGCCCCTACCGTTGTGCGGGACTGCCTCCCCTCGTGGTTAGCGTGGGGTTCGGGTCCCCCTACTACCGGCGGCCCAGGAGCGATCACTGGTTTCAACGCGGTACCCTCCAGAGTGGGTACGGACACAGCAGCGGAAGAATCCCCTCCCAGGGACGGTTGCACTGGTGGCGTGAGTGGCGCGCTGTGTGTGTGGTGTCAGTGTAATGTCAGTCTCGCCTGTGTTTCTACCGGAGTCCCGACCAATCGCCATGCCAGGTGATACCGTGGTAGCACTCCCTAGTTCGGCCGATCTCTGTCCCCATGAGGGTTCTTGTGTTCCCTTGGGAAAGATCGTGTTACCACTCAGCGAGAGAATGCCCGACTTGATTCGGGCCCTCGCGTCACTCTTGTGATCCGATGCATATACGATAGAGATACCCTGTATCGACAAGGTCACCGCGTTGCTTCTCACCAACTTTCGGTGTGCCCCTCGAAGCCAGCAAGGCCGTCGTCGGTCGGCTCAGAATGTCCACGCGGGTTCACTTATTGTTTCAGTGTGATGTTGTACTGTGTATCTGCGACTCCTTGTCTGCGCTCGCTTATTTTGCATACTCTGCATATTCACGAGTAACCAGAGATACTGAGGATCATATCAATCCCCAGTTACTCTGGCCGTGCCACTATCCGCACCCTGTGGACGCACCCAGTAGCATGGAGAATGCTCTACCTCAACACGGTTCCTGGGATCTATCTTTTTTTTTTTTTTTTTTTCTTTAAGTGGAATATAAGGAAAAATCTGATGACAGGCTATCCCTAATGGATCTCCCACCGGCAGACCATAAGCGCTTTCATTTTGCTCACCCGGTAAACCGGATGAGCATGAATCCAACGCCCGTGTGCCCTGGGGGCTAAAACCTTCTGCTCTCAGCCCTACGATGTTGGCAAGCCATCATTGCAGAACTGGGGGCAGCTAACCACTATCTAACCAACCCACCCCGGAACCGCGTTAGCATTACTTCAGGGTGGGAGGCGTATCGCGCGCCATGAGGCGTCCCTCTTCGGTGTGTCCGCTCTTCTGTCTTCTCTCTTCGTCGTCAATGATCACTCTTCAAGTCGTCGTTGTTCGCTATGCAGCGCCCCTTGCTTGACGCTGCAATGCCCGTTCTCGCTCTTCTTTTCGGGTGATCGCTGTCTTGATATAGGCGGCGATCTTATCCCATGTCTCTTTGTTGCGGAGCATGAACGGCAATAGATTCTCAGGGGTGATCTGATTTCCAAGCCAGTTCACGAGCTCCGCTCTCTCCGTAGCTGTGTTCATGCAATGGAAGAGTGCATGCTCCACATCGTCCCAGTCTGCCGCACACATCTGACAGACCGGGATCTCCCTCTTCTGGAACCGCTCCAGGTACTCTCCGAAGCAGCCATGCCCACTAAACGCTTGCGTCAGCCAGTAATCCAGCTCTCTGTGAGCTCGATCGATCCACCTGGCTATGTTGGGGATCAGCCTTCGCGTCCACTTCCCTTTCGTTGAGCTCTCCCACTCTTTTTGCCACTCTTCGACGGTCTCCCCCCTCTCGACGTCTCGTATGAGGGCCTTGCGAGTTGGGTTGAGCACGACTCCATCGCTCTTGAGGGTTTCTTGGCGTTTCCATACCCGCACTCTCTCGGCTACAAGCAGTCGAATGGGTGGTGTACCCGCAAGCACACAGGCTGCGTGGTCAGACACCGTGCAATAAGCACTGATCGTCCGTAGCGCGAAACGCCGCTGGACTGGACCTAGCTTTGCATCGATTACGGACCCTCTAGCTACCTGCCCCCAAATTGGTGCACCGTACAGCATGATGGAATAGCTCACGGTGCTGAGTAAGGCTCTTCTGTTTCCTGGGATCTATCTATTCATCTATCTATCTATCTATCTATCTATCTACCTCAATTTAGGGGGCTATCTTTATCAATTCTCAGAAACCCATATTTATCACTCCAACACTCGAGACATATCTTTTCGAATTTCTCAAACGACATATCGTTATTGACGTGATTATTGTAGGTATGTTCCAAATTACCATCGTCTTGATTGAATAATATTATAAAATTAGCATTGTCACGGATTGAGTATTTGGGTATTCTTGCATATGACTGGCAGAGATGAAAACAGTCAACTTTTGAGTGTCGTCCCATTGAAGAGTACGATGCAATAATGTTTCGTCTACAACATGCTATATCATCAAAAATGAATACTGAATTAGGCTTGAACTCATCCGGTTCTACCATCTCAGCGTTATTCGAGAAAGTACGATACCCAATCCCATCGTGACTCTTCATTATTGTCTCGAGAAAACGATATTTCGGTTGATGAAGAGACTTTGAGTGAACATAGAGGTTATCGAAAACCAGACCGTATGGATTAGTCACAAGATTTATCACCGCATTCGTCTTGCCACAGTTAGATGGTCCACAAACAATTGATCGTATGGTATCAGGGAGAGTCCCGCCGTGGCGTTTGGCACTACTCAGAGATCCGTCTTCATGTTCCAAGCATTGGTCTAGATCTATAATCTGTATCCCACACCTGACGAACAACCTTCATGGTATGATTTCAACGATACTACTAAATCAATCGTATTAAACACCACACTTCAAAGAAGAACCATTCAGTTTCTCCTGAGCGATCAATGGGTGCGCATCTCATTCGAAAAGATAGGAAAGGACTCCTGAATAAAGTGATCAATAATCTCTCATTCGAAATCCACTTACCTGGGTATAATTATTGTGGACCTGGGACGGAGTTGCATCAGAGATTGAGTCGTGGTGATCCAGGTATTAATGAGTTAGACGAAGCGTGCGAAAGACACGATATTGCATACAATCAGGATAAAGAATTGGAAAAACGTCATTTAGCTGACGAAGAAACGCAAAAGATAGCTGGAAAACGTATCAAGGCAAGAAACGCTTCTATTGGTGAGAAAATAGCTGCACGAGGGGTTACCGGTGCGATGAAGGTGGAACAAAAATTGGGTATGGGATAACCACCACGGGAAACGAAGTCTAAGAGAAACACTGGCAGAGTCAAGAAACGCAAAACACGCGATCTTAGAGAAATTTCACTCGCCAAGCGTGGGGGATTTTAACCAGCAGTTATCCCGGCTTTAGGTGTTCTCGGAGCCTTGTCTGGACTAGCGGATGGTGTGACGAATGTCGCTGAGAATATCAGTGAGATTGCAACGTGGAAGTTGCAGCACGCTTTTGGGGAAACCCTTGTTTAGCCCTCGTCGTCGCCTCGGAGCGTATATTCAGAAAACTGATGTATTTTTAACGTTTCGTGTCGAGTCACGCTCCGAGGGACGAGAGATGGACGAGTTTGCCGCGAGACAGAGTATGTTGCAGTTTGAGATCGGGAAGTTACTCCCGCCGCCGGGTGGCGGCAGCACCTCCCGGACTCTTTTCCCCAGCAGCCGCGTGCGCCGACGCAAGCGTGAGCGGCGTCTCGGCCTTCTTCTTCTCGTGGATGGCGAGCTGTGCGCAACAAGTGGAGAGCAGAGAGTTTCCCCAAGTCTCCTCGTGTGGAAATTGTGCGCGATTTAGAGTGCCCCAGTGCTCGAGAATGGTGTAGTGAATTACCAGTACGCTAGTTCCGCCGGCTTCGACTACACCGGTATATCTCGCGTGGACTTTTTGTGGCTTGGGGGACCCCCCTGGAGACGCGCTGGCGAGGACACGCCGCGTGAGTTGGTGCCAGCCCAGAGGACGACGCCACGGTTCCCAGCCGACCAGCAGCACCCGACGACACGGTGAGTGAGCTCAGGTGATTCCCCCAGTGATTCCCCGCCCTCGTGTGCCCCAAGTGATCGGAGAGTCGTGTGTGATGTCGCGGGTGCCCCAGACGCCGTGAAGCTCATGCTCCCGAATCAAGCGCGTGCTTAGGAAGTGACGCCAAGTCGAGGAGGCCATCGCCTCGGACAGTGGCGGGCAATAGTCGACGCCCGCTGGCCTGGCCACGCTTTATACTAGGCTCGCCCTGTCCAACTCGCGATGAGCACTCGCTAAGCAAACCCCGAGTAGACCGCGTTCCGGGCCATTCTTTTCCCCGCGTGCAGAGATTGTCGGCCATTTTGCGCTGCACTCTCGCTCATCCGGTGCGGGCGGAAATCGTCTCCCCGCAAGTGAAACGACGAAGACAGGCGGAATCAGTGGAGATTTGCCCCGCCCACATGTATATGGGCATTCCTGACGAAAGTGAATGTGCGCACCAGTGACCGATATATAGGGACATTTCCAACGAAAAGCAGTTGAAGATGACTTTCGATGAACACTTTTATCGACAGTGCAAATTTTTTGGACGCCACGTGAGGCTTTGTATTTTAGGCTTATCGACCTGTGTGTCGTAACATGAAGTAGTAATCGGAAATAAACGTCATTTGTATTTTTTCACATAACTTCGTGAGTGATTATTAGGAACCGAATCTATGTGTCCGCAACCCAGAATCTTTCGCGTTTTTCAGGTGTGCTCCTGATTCCCCCATCCCCCGTCCCGCCCTTCGTGGCGCGGGGACCCTGGCCTTGTCCCGATCCGGCCAAAAACAAATTAGGTAACCCGGGGTGGGTCTATTCTTTTTTTCAGGTGACCCATCTCGCCCCGTTACATGGCGATCCTGCCAGGATCTCGATTTTTGCCAGTGAGCGCACTGGATGGTTGCGGACACAGCGCGCGTGTGAGAGTAGGTAGCGTCGCGGGACCCCGCGGACAGGTTGTGCAGATTGTGCCGCCGGTTTATGCCGACGATTTAATTAAAATTGCGAGCGATCTCGCGTGCACTTATCCAATTGCGCTTGTCACTAAGGTGACTGAACCACCCACGGTCTACGTGCCGCGCCCCACCCCCCGAGCGCGCTTAGTGACCCACTTGCCCCCAGATTAGTCGTGTGAGTACTCGTTGAGAACGTCTTGGCGAGTACTGTTCGATACGCCACCGCGCGCTCTGCCGCACCCACGCGTCTCGGACCCACCACGCGACTCAGCTCCCGAACGACGCGGACCCCGTCGTGTGGGTACTCTTTTGAAACCTCTCAGCGAGTACAGTTCGAAACGCCACCGCGCGCTCCGCCGCACCCACGCGTCTCGGACCCACCACGCGACGTAGAATTCTGAATGGACTGAACCACATCGTGTTTGTGCTCGTTGAATAGCGCTCGGTGTGTACTTTCCGGATGGGATCGTGCGCCCCGCTTCAGCACACCCTGCGGACCCACCGCGCGTGGAACCCACCAATCGACGAGCATCATACCGTGTGGGAACTCGTTCGACAGCGTGTGCTGAATAGATTCCAGTGCTCGTATGGATTCTGACGCCGCCATTTTTGGGTACGAGTTTTCACCCATGATGCGACCGGATTTCGGAGAATTCGCGAGATTGCGTGTCGGGCGTGACACTTAGCGAGGTTTCGAAGCGTTCGACGCCTATAGCGGCCACCTGCGGCGGATACACGACTCTCCATCCCACCCTCGTCCATTGCATGCTCTTTTTAATAGTAGTCATTGGGTTAGAGGGAAGTTGAGAATCCTGCATCCCCATCCTTGCTGTATTTTCCTCAAATATTTCGTTCCGAGAACTCACGTTCTCATCAAGGATACGCCGAACAGAACCGCGATAGGTTATCACGAGGGGTTAGGAATGTTTGATCGCACCGAGAAGGGAAGAGTTTCTCGTTGTCACGCCAAATTCGAGCTTTAGCTCCTGCCTAGACGCCTGAGTTGAGCTTTAGCTCCTAATCGTCAAGATGGTACGCAGCAAGAAACGGACTGATGATCCCCCGGACCCGGATAGGCCCAAACTGGGTAAACCGATGGACGAGATGATCTCTCGAGATCCGCGCTACTTAGCGATAGCCGAATTGGTACGACGCCTGAGTTTCGCGGATTTGATTAAACGATTGAATGATGAAGGCCTTAGTGACCGCGGAACGCGATTGACCCTGCACAAGAGGCTAATTCGTTACGATATTCAGACCGTGAATCCGGAAGAGAAAATTCCGTGGGACCCGCTAGTAGACGAACGAGGCCCGGATCAACCACCCACAACGCCAGACGCGTTGAGATTGCTCCAGGAATGGGAAGAAGACGACGAAGAAGACGACGATGATTTCAGCGACGGTGGTGAGGCTGACGCCGTGCGATCGTCAGTGGCCGCTTCAACCACTGTAGTCACCCAGTCGTCTACGACGACCACCACCGCCAGTACTCAGAGTACAACCACGACGATGACCAGCGGGTGTTGTGGGCCAATAGCGACACCGGGCCCGACGCCACACATGCCTCACGCTGGAGTGATGGCAGCGGCGGAAGCCTTCCGCCAGATGTGTCAAGGTACACCGTACGCCTCTTGGGCAAACGCCATGGTACCTCCACCTTCGGTGGAAGGGTGGACCTTCCCACTCATCTGGCCACCGGCGATGCCTTCGCCGACTCTCCAATCAGCGCAGATCCACGAAATCCGAGACTCGGGCACGGACACGGAGGCTCGAGCGAGGGTGAGTCAGTCTGAAGATGAAGCGAGGGCCCAAGCGGCCTATCTTAATACGCAAAGGGATTGGTTGAACGCGTTTCGATACCCACCGCAGTCAGTTCCAACAACCACTGCCCCCGGGAATCCGAATGCCCACGTCAGCCAGCCTCAACAATACGCGGGCGAGACACACTATGGACGCCCACGCGATGAGCGCAGAGAGCAAGTGCGCACCACGCTGCCAATGGGAGGTGAGACTCCGATGGGGTGTCGCTCAGCACACCCCGCACCTCACGCCACTGGCAACGCCACCAACCAAGCTCGACCGTCTCGGAGCCCTCGCCATGAGTGGTATTCGGGATCGTCAAGCAGCGATGAATGGACGCCGCACACGCCGACGCCTCAACAGCAGCACTCCAAAAGTAGATCGTCACGCTCCCGTAAACAAGAAAAGGGGTCGAGCAGAACGCTCCAAGTTATGAAGACACTGACGATATGGAAAATCTCTCTTGATGGTGACCCCAAAGCGAGTCGAGAAAAGGCGGAGGAATTTCTAGCCTCCATCAAAGAATGTATGGAGGCTCTAGAACTCTCCGACGCAGGAGTTCTGACAGCGATGCCAAGTGTTTTGACGGACCGCGCTCGAGCGTGGTTTCGCACACATCGGCGGAGCATGACATGCTGGCGCGATTTCAAGCAGCTGTTCCGAGATCAATACGTGGGACACCTAGAATACCAAGATCTCATGGATGAGCTCTATCGCCGCACGCAAGGAAAAAACGAGGAGATTGCTCCTTATCTAACATGCATACGCCAGATTGTTTCGCACTTCAAGCACCCGCCGTCGGAGCAGCAAGTATTTGGAATTGTCATCCGAAATTTGAGACCAGACTTACGCCGACACCTAGATACAAGAGAGGTGAGAACTCTCGTTGACATCCAGTATTGGGGAAAGAAATTTGAGAAACAAGAAGAGTGGGATGCGCGCTATAGTGCCCCACCCCCAAAAGAGAAATCCAGGATCCCAGGCGCCGCTTATCAAGGAACCGGACGTTCAGTACCAGCCAAAAAACTGGCATCCACAGAATGGGATGGGCTCGCAGATGAAGTCGCCGGATTTGACCTGAAAACCAACGCCAAGGGGACTGGAACCAAAACAGCGGAACCATCACCGAAAGAGCAAGCGCCACCACCGGCCTCAGATGGCCAGAGAGCCAAGGGCAGAGGACGACGAGGAGGTGAAAAGAACGCAACCGAAGCAACGCAGAGTGAATCAGCTGAGGCGGCTGCAGTAGCACCTAACACGCCAAAACCAGCTAGCACCGCTGCTCCCAAGCCTCCCACGCCTGTACCTCCCACGCCAACGCCGAGTATGGCACCATGGGGTCTCCCCTGGGGATTCCCACCCTATCCCTATTGGCAGATGCCAGGGATGCCGGGAACGCCAGGGACGCCGCGGAATTGCAGGCCAGCTGACGCGGAGACCAACGCAAAGCGCCAGGAGCAACTGACTCGAGGGGCTTGTTCCAACTGCAATGAGACAGGCCATCTATCGAGAGACTGCCCTACGCGCCAATGTTACTCATGTCACGCAGTTGGTCATGCAGCTCACGAATGCCCAAGTCGTAACGAAAAATGCCAAGGCTGTGGCAAGACGGGAGTATCAGTGAAAACGTGCCCTGATTGCAAGTGGGCTTTGAAATACTCGGGGAACGGGTCAGCAGGGGCGCAGGGGTCGACGTCATCTGCTCTCCAGGGACCAAAATAAGAAGAGAAAGTGAGAAAACGCGAGAGACGCCAGGCACGACCTTCCTATCGGCCGAATGGGAGGTCGTCAGCGAGGCAGGTCGTTTGACGCCGTCTCGGCTGGTAGCTAGCACCTGGATGAGTAGCGACGATGAAGAAGAAGCGCCAGACCAATACGTCGAGGAAAAACCAGCTGTGGGATCCATGGAATCCGAGCCGACGACTTCTTCACTATTAGGTTGGCAAGAGGTTGAAATGACCCCAGCGATGGGGGCTATCTACAAACGTCAATTGACAACAAGCAGCAGAGACGCCACGATTCTGGAGAAGGAGAGTAACGGAGCTGACCAAGGTCAAAGTGGGATTGATCACCCCACCGACGCCGCAGAAATTAACCCAAACTCACCTTGCCACGAAGAGGCAGCAATTGCTGATGCACCCAGCTTAGAAAAGCATCGAACGGGGGACGCCCCACACGAAGCCATAAGAGCGAAGGTGGAACCTTGGAGTCAAGAGGAAATCGCGGATGGACCCGCTGCCCAAGCAGCACCCCGAAATTTTATCGAGGTCATTTTGGGTGGTAAATCGTTTATGGCGTTGTATGACCCAGGTGCTCAGGTGTCCTTTGTTGGACCCAAGATCACCAAGTTCTACGAAAAACGCCTGTTTCATAAGAAGAGTGTGTTGAGGGGAGCTGTGGGAAAAAATGGCACCCAAGCTCTAGGACTTTTGAAGATGAACATGGAAATCGACGGCTACTCCCGTACCATTGTCATGGAAGCGGTACATGATACGTCTTACGACATGGTACTGGGAATGGATTTTATGAACGCCTGGAAATCTGACTCCCTGCACGCCGAAGGGCAATGGAGGGTGCTCCAAGGGGAGTATCGAGATTTTGCGGATCGGAGAAGAGAAGAACCAGAAAACCGCATCTACGCCGAGTGCGCTGGCCTCGTCGTTGTAGAAGATGATGGCAAAGCACATCTCGAGCAAGTGGTTAAAGAGACGACTGCCCAAGCTGCTGACAAGGTCGGACGGACCAATCTCCGCGAACATAAGATTGAATTACTGGACCATACGCCTGTACGCCATCAACCGCGACGCCTTTCTCCAAAAATATTGGAAATCGCAAGGGAAGAGGTGAAAGCCCTGTACAGTTTGGAGCGTATCAGGCCGTGTCAAAGCGCTTGGAGCAGTGCTCCAGTATTGATCCGGAAGTCGGATGGAACTTACCGCTTCTGTATTGACTATCGAGACCTAAATAAAAAGACGAAAAAGGATACGTACCCCCTCCCCAATATGAACTCCATCCTGGACAAGCTGAGGAAGGCCAAATACCTGTCAAAGATAGACTTAGAAAGCGCCTATCATCATGTCCCAGTGGAGAGGGGGAGCCAGGAGTACACCTGCTTCAGCCTACCGGGCGTCGGATCCTGGTGCTGGACCGTCATGCCTTTCGGTCTCTGTAACGCACCTGCGACCTGGATGCGACTAATCGACGAGATCCTGGGCCCAGAACTGGAGCCATTTGTTTTTGTGTATCTTGACGACATTATCATCGCGACAGATACGTACGAAGCACATGAACAATACCTGAAGATAGTGCTAAAACGCCTGATTGACGCCGGACTCCAAATGAATCCGGAGAAGTGTCAAATTTGCTGTAAAAAGGTGAATTATCTCGGATTTATTTTGGACTCCGAAGGTCTCTGTCCGGATCCAGAGAAAGTAACGCCAGTACGTGAGTTTCCACCGCCCAAAAACATACGCCAGCTCCGCTCGTTCCTAGGAATGGTAACTTGGTATTCACGATTTATTGACCAGGATGCTGAAATCAAGGTACCACTGTTGAGGCTGCTGCGTAAAGACACGCCGTGGGCATGGAAGGAGGAGCATCAGGAAGCATTTGACAGGCTGAAACAGGCCCTAACCAGTGCTCCGGTATTAGCTAGGCCAGATTTTTCGAAAATGTTCGCTATACAGACCGATGCTTCGGCCTTTAGCCTGGGCGCCGTGCTGACCCAAGAGGGGGAAGACGGTGAACACCCAATTGTTTACCTTAGCCGCAGTCTTACGCCAGATGAACGAAATTACTCCGTCAGCGAGAGGGAGCTGCTGGCAGTTTTGTGGGCTATCAAGAAGCTACGTTCTTATATTGAGGGGTACAAGTTTCAAGTGATCACTGATCACAGTGCACTGAAATGGCTACGAAATTTGAAGGATCCGACGGGACGCCTGGCACGCTGGGCCCTCGAACTCCAAGAATGGGATTTCGAGGTGATTCACCGCAGTGGTAAGCTCCATAAAGTACCAGATTGTCTGTCACGGATGTACGAACCCGAAGAAACCGCCATAGGAGCGGCAGAAAAGACGACAGAAACGCCAGACTCAGGAGACGCCGCTACAAACGAGATTGTATGCTCCGCCGCTGATGCGGTAAAAGATTCCGAATACTTGAAGCTGGCCGGAAAAATTCGTGAAAATCCGGACCAGTTCAAGGATTGGAGGGAGGTGGATGGCTTGTTGTATCAGTATCGTGCCAACTCGCTCATCGACCCGATAACATTTCCGGAAGAGAAGTGGAGACTTGTCGTGCCTGTGAGTAGGAGACAAGACGCCCGGGAGCGTGCACATTGCCTGGCTTTCACAGGTCATTTGGGAATTGAGAGAACCTACGACAGGTTGGCTCGCGATTACCATTGGGACGGAATGTACCGTGACGCCTCGACGTTTGTACGCCAGTGCCAACTGTGCCAACAGTACAAACCATCACAGGCTGGTCCACTAGGACTGATGGGAAAACGAAAAGTCGATCGCCCATAGGCGGTAGTAGCAGGTGACCTCATGGAATTTCCACGCAGCAAACGAGGATTCAAGTACTTGCTGGTTTTGCAAGATTTATTCACTCGCTGGGTGGAAGTAAAACCGCTACGCCGTGCTGAGGGCAAGGCCGTCTCAGCCGCCATTGAGGAGTTGATAATATTCCGCTGGGAAATGCCAGAATATTTCTCGTCTGATAACGGGAAAGAGTTCGACAACAAGATAGTAGACGCCATGTTGGAGGAGTATGGGGTCCGGCATATCAAGAGCCCACCTTATCATCCGCAGGTGAATTTAGTTGAACGTTCAAATAAAGTGCTCAAGACCATGATTTCACAGTTCGTTCAGAACGATCATAGGAACTGGGATGATCACATTCATGAGTTCCGTCACGCCATGAACACTGCGGTACAATCGAGCACCAAAGTTTCTCCAGCGTTCCTGAGTTATGGACGCCACCCGACGCCAGTAAAGAGTTTGAGACGAGAACTCGAAGGCAACAAACTGATAGAGAAGATGGGAGTTGAAGAATGGGGATGAAACGACTAGAGGCACTCCGAGAACTGGTAGTTCGACATAACACCGAAAGCAGAGAAAAACAAGCAAAATACTATAACGCCGGACGAAAAAACGTGACGTTTCAAGTGGGTGACATCGTAGGCGCACACATTTCTAATCAAACGCTGCTAACCAGTTCAATGCGAAACTCGCGCCGAAATATGAGGGCCCACTAACAGTCGTAGAAGTAAAATCTCCGGTAGTATACGTGCTAGAGAACGCCGCAGGTCAGCGAACGTGTGACGTACCAATTTCTCAGATGAAACGCTGGGTACCCACCCGTGGGGAAATCCTGTAGAAGTCCTCGTAGAAATCCAGTAGTAGTTTGAATGTTGAGAACGCATGAGTAGTACGCCCTATGCAAACGAGGAGAGAATCTAATACGGAAATATTTTCCACAGGAATGGCTGAATCGACGCCGAGGGAGGAGGCTCCCAATCACGACGCCAACGAAGAGCAGGAGGGAGGAGAGCAAACCACAGATCGCAGCCGGAGCTGCTCACCCTGCCCTGAAGAGTTCGAGGCCATACCGAGACCCGACGACTACATTCAGGCCGTATCGATCTGGCGACTGAATTCACGAGTGCGTCGGGCTCGGAGGGCATCTCGGGAACGTAGTGCGAGTCGTGGACCGTGCACTTCAGACAGTGGTCTGATCGACGAGCACTCTTCCCGAGATACGCCTGAACCCCCAAGTAGGGAGCAGCGCGAACTCCGAATTGCGATCCCTCGCGTAGATGAGGTTGACAGCGGGGTCAATAGCCCCAGGACGCCACAGAGTGCCTCGACTTCTCCAGCTCCGGACACACCAGTACCACCACGCCACCTCGGAGCTATTCCACGAACTGCTGGAATTCCCCGACGCTCGCGGGATCGAGCTCGACGTCCAAGACCGGCACCAATAGGAGAGGAGTCGACGCACCAAGAACCCTCCAAAACGACCACCGCCACGCTGCCGTCAGTAGCAGAGGTGCCGGAGCCACCGAACACCGAGAGACCTAGTGAGGAGTTCGAACTCAGCGAGGATAACGCCGGATTGGATCCGGTGGAGGATTCCGTTTTGGCACGAAGAGAGCTGGATGAGTTCTTGGAGGAACCTAACGCCCGAGCTCTACCACCGTTGGAACGGACGCCATCTCCTGGCTAATTTGAATGGCCCCCAGACGTAGTGAACACCCGCAGCACGACGCCACCACGACCGATCTTACCCCTCCGACAGCGACTGGCCTTCGAGCGCCGGGAAGATCCTGCCGGCGGGTTCACGGAGGAGGACTTCCGTGAACCGGCCATCATCCTAACTCCCGAGAACCTTCCCGTGGCCGAGCAACGACGTTTGGAGGATCAAGCTGAACAGGAACTCAGGAACGACTGGCCACACGGGTCGAATTGGTCAGATTACCTGGACCGCCGAGAGGCAAAGGCCAAAACCCGGCGACTCAATTGGCCCATCCAGTATCCCAAACCGATCCGGGGAAAACGTGCCCACGTCCCGTCCAACTGGACCCCAGAGATTGCGACTCGGATTTGCAGAGCCCGGGTGCAGGAGCGAGCCGCTGAACGCCAAGCCAGGGTAGAGCGGCACGACTCACCACCCCTTGAGAGATTGGGACGCCGAGAACGATGAATCAACGACCAAGAGACGCCGGGGGGTGGAGCTGGAGCTCATCCTCACAACAAGAAGACGCCAAGTAAGAGGACTCCCTATTTCTTTCTCCTAGTGACCGATTTCCCAGATACCTTACCTTTCCCTTGTTGATCGTAGAGTTAGTTTTGAGCAGTTTCTTGCAGGATCTTGATTTATTCATTTCCTTGATTGAACTTTAGCAATGTGATGAGAATTCATTGACGCCGAGGCAGCGGCGGGGGCGGGCAAGGGGACCTAGAGCCACTCTCGTGTGTTCCTCGCTCAACCACTCCGGTGGGGGGGGGGGGGGGGAGGACCGGGGGGTAGTGCAACGTGGAAGTTGCAGCACGCTTTTGGGGAAACCCTTGTTTAGCCCTCGTCGTCGCCTCGGAGCGTATATTCAGAAAACTGATGTATTTTTAACGTTTTGTGTCGAGGTACGCTCCGAGGGACGAGAGATGGACGAGTTTGCCGCGAGACAGAGTATGTTGCAGTTTGAGATCGGGAAGTTCCTCCCGCCGCCGGGTGGCGGCAGCACCTCCCGGACTCTTTTCCCCAGCAGCCGCGCGCGCCGACGCAAGCGTGAGCGGCGTCCTGGCCTTCTTCTTCACGTGGATGGCGAGCTGTGCGCATCAAGTGGAGAGCAGAGAGTTTCCCCAAGTCTCCTCGTGTGGAAATTGTGCGCGATTTAGAGTGCCCCAGTGCTCGAGAATGGTGTAGTGAATTACCAGTACGCTAGTTCCGCCGGCTTCGACTACACCGGTATATCTCGCGTGGACTTTTTGTGGCTTGGGGGACCCCCCTGGAGACGCGCTGGCGAGGACACGCCGCGTGAGTTGGTGCCAGCCCAGAGGACGACGCCACGGTTCCCAGCCGACCAGCAGCACCCGACGACACGGTGAGTGAGCTCAGGTGATTCCCCCAGTGATTCCCCGCCCTCGTGTGCCCCAAGTGATCGGAGAGTCGTGTGTGATGTCGCGGGTGCCCCAGACGCCGTGAAGCTCATGCTCCCGAATCAAGCGCGTGCTCAGGAAGTGACGCCAAGTCGAGGAGGCCATCGCCTCGGACAGTGGCGGGCAATAGTCGACGCCCGCTGGCCTGGCCACGCTTTATGCTAGGCTCGCCCTGTCCGACTCGCGATGAGCACTCGCTGAGCGAACCCCGAGTAGACCGCGTTCCGGGCCATTCTTTTCCCCGCGTGCAGAGATTGTCGGACACTTTGCGCTGCACTCTCGCTCATCCGGTGCGGGCGGAAATCGTCTCCCCGCAAGTGAAACGACGAAGACAGGCGGAATCAGTGGGGATTTGCCCCGCCCACATGTATATGGGCATTTCTGACGAAAGTGAATGTGCGCACCAGTGACCGATATATAGGAACATTTCCAACGAAAAGTAGTTGAAGATGACTTTCGATGAACCCTTTTATCGACTTTGCAAATGTTTTGGATGCCATGTGAGGCTTTGTATTTCATGCTTATCGACCTGTGTGTCGTAACATGAAGTAGTAATCGGAAATAAACGTCATTTGTATTTTTTCACATAACTTCGTGAGTGATTATTAGGAACCGAATCTATGTGTCCGCAACCCAGAATCTTTCGCGTTTTTCAGGTGTGCTCCTGATTCCCCCATCCCCCGTCCCGCCCTTCGTGGCGCGGGGAACCTGGCCTTGCCCCGATCCGGCCAAAAACAAATTAGGTAACCCGGGGTGGGTTTATTCTTTTTTTTCAGCTGACCCATCTCGCCCCGTTACAAGATGAGAAATAATCGCAAGAAATTGAATGAAATCATCAGACATAATAAAGCGATGGAGGGTAGAGGGATGTTCCTGAATCCTTACAAGAGAAAGAAGGGGGGATCTTCACCTTCGAAGAAGAATGAGGACAAGAAATCAAGCAGGAATGAGGGGGGAAAAACGTTGATGGATGGTGTTACTACAGGGAAACTGTTGATGCTCGCGGCACGACACATACCTAATTTCAAAGGCGTATTCATCAGAACACAACTTCCATTACTCGGTGAGCCGGAAACAGATAAATGTGGAATCTTCAATCTATGTGATGAGTCCTCAATGGGTACTCACTGGTGTTGTTGGTTGAAACGAGGGGAGCAAGTCCATTACTTCGATAGTTTCGGCAACCTCCGCCCACCCACAGAGTTTCTCCAATACTTAGGTTCAAAATATAAGATAATTCATAATCGATCACAGGAGCACACTTATTCACAGGAAAATTGTGGACAATTGTGTATCAAATTCCTGAAAGACCATTCATTCGCTCACGAATAAATTAGACATAGCTCTCAACCCAAGTCTCAGTGTTGAAATCTTCCCACCATGCTGGATGTCAGCATTCGAATTCCATCCCATATAAACGATCATACACATGAGAAAGCAGTCAATATCACTATGAGTGTTGACAAATTCGGTAGTAGCTTGAGAAATTCTTCTATTGAAATTGGTGTCTTTGATGAGAACGCATCTTCATTTCTCAAATGGAGACTAGGTTCGATAAACAGTGACCCACAAGAGAAATATCATTCATCCTCGTCCCAAATACAAAATATTGATTCTTCAGTGAGAGAAGTAAGGACTCACTTGAAAAATATGGAATTTGAGGATAAGAGAAGGTTTGAGTCCTTAACATCTCAAATTGAGCAAATTTATTCAACGTATAGAATCTTGGAGGAAAAATTTGAGAAACTGATTAAAGAACTTCAACAAAATTTTGACTCTTCAAGACCTGTTATCGATGGGATACATGCTTCGATTCGAAAAGTAGAATAGCACTTCCTTGGATTCAGTGGGGTAACAGAACGGCGAGTGAATAGTGTTTCTAATCGGATTGAGAAGTTGGAGTCATCAGTGGACGGTATAACCAATCAGATAAAGGAATCGAATTCACACCAAAGTCATTTAACGAGCATTACCCACTCGGTGGCACAACAGATTGAGTTGCTAAAAGAGGAAGTACAGAGACACGAAAAAAATTTGACTGGTCATCTAGCATTAGTGAGCCTAAAGTAGTGAGATGCAGATGATGAAATCGCGCTCTGATTGGGTAAACTCGGAAAGATCAAAAACGAGAGAGACAGCGATATTGACGCATGCGCCATACGCGCCAGGATGTTTGCCGCGGTGTTTGAACGGGGTTGCGGACGGACGAGCGAGCACCTGATCTCAGATTTTATCTCCTTCAACTTTGCGTCACGGATCGAATTTCATGATTTGATCCGATATTAAACTCTTGATCATTTCTATGTTTATATAGAACATATCTCTATGAACTGTAGTTGATAAGAAATCTTTTACTCTTACTAGGATTCAAATATCGGGCTGAAATGTAAGAAAAAACTATACTCGATAGAAAAATTCTGCGAGCTCCGTCAGATGGAGGGTGATTAGATCTACACGGTGATTTTTTCATCTCATTTTTGACAAAATGTGATATACGGTCCTTCTTCCGTAGGGTAGCAGATGCGAAACGCGGGGCATTAGTCCGCTCGCTATATACCCAATCCTATACTAAATCGAAATTAATTCAGATAAAGACTTTTGAGGGATAAATCTCATGTAAAATTTTGCGCTGACTCCGAAACTGAATCGACCCGGGATGAGAAATGCCCCTGAAAAAAATGGCGGCGGGTCAAAGTTCAAAAAACCATGTTTCTTGCGATTATCTCAAGAACTACGGGTCGGACGTGAAAGGAGTTACATTCAAAATTGAAGATCTATTCAAAACAAACATTTTGAGCTTTTGCGGAAGTAAATGCGATCAAAATTGAACTAGCTAGAGCGAGTGAAAGTTTTGGCGTGGGAACGTGCCCGCGCGGCCCTGTATCACCGCCACTATATCTATATATACGCGCGCATTGACCCTGGGTGCCCTAATGGTAAAACTTTCACTCGCTCTAGCTCGTTCAATTTTGATCGCATTTACTTCCGCAAAAGCTCAAAATGTTTGTTTCGACAAGATCTTCGATTTCGAATGTAACTTTTTCCACGTCCGACCCGTAGTTCTTGAGATAATCGTAAAAAACATGGTTTTTCGAACTTTGACCCGCCACCATTTTTTTCAGGGGCATTTCTCGTCTCAGGTCGATTCAGATTCGGATTCAGCACAAAATTTTACATAAGATTCATCCCTCAAAAGTCTTTATCTGGATTAATATTGAATCTCAATTATATACCGAGCGGACTACATGGTTAGCGCGCACATTCAAACTTGGCGCGCCTTTATTTTCGATCTTTTTGAAAGTGTCATGGCAGCGCATCTGCATCTCACTACTTTAGGTTCACTATCCAGCATCAGCTCGAGCATTCGAAGAAGACTTTCGAGAGTCGTTGAAAGTTAAATTACGTAAAAAGAATGAAAAAGAGATCACACCATAGTCTGGAGAAGATTCAGCTCGTGAACGGACTGCATTCTCCAGCCCGCAGAATTTTTCCGCGTGGAAAGGTTCTTGTTAAATCTATAAATGATTCATGGCATGCCGACTTAGCCGTATTGATGAATTTGAGTAAATTCAATAAGAATTGCAATTATATATTGACGGTGATTGATGGTCTCTCTGAGTATGCATGGGCAATCCCAGTCAAAAATAAAACAGGTCTTGAAGTCACGCAAGCTTTCAAGAAAATTCTCGAGGGAGTTGGTGTAGAGAACTATCCTCGAAATTTACGAACTGATAAGGGGAAAGAATTCTACAACACTCATTCCCTCAAACTCATGGAACAAAAAAGGATTAACTTCTATTCAACTCAATCTGTAATGAAAGCCAGTGTTTATGAACGTTCCAATAGAACTTTGAAAGGAAGAATGTTCAAAATCTTCTCTCTCAACGGTAATGATAGATGGATTGATTTCTTGCAACCCATACTGGATGAATACAACGATTCCAAACATCGAACCATTGGAATGAAATCAAGACAAGTTTGGGAGAAATCGAAATCGCAGAATCGGATCATTCCTCACCTTGCAAACACTGTTTATCGCAACTCAAACTCTCAAACCAACCCAAAATTCAAAGTGGGAGACTCCGTTCGTATCTCTAAATTCAAAACTTTGTCTGAAAAAGGACGTACTCGAAACTGGAGCACTGAAGTATTTCAGATCAGAGAAGTAAAAAAAACCACACCGGTTACATATGATCTCCAAGATAATAATGGTAGCAAAATTCTAGGGGGATCTCACGAACAAGAATTGTTGAGTGTTAAGGACCCAAACATCTACCTCGTAGAGGAAGTTTTGAAACGATGAGGAAATGAGGTACTTGTTAAGTGGTTAGGTCTTGGTAGCGACAGCAATTCCTGGATAAGAAGTGATGATATCCTTTGAGGTGATTGAATCAGATCTAAATATATCATAACCAATACTCTGTGTTCGGAAAATACAACCCAATTCAAAATATCCTTGGTGAGAATAACTAACTTAAGCAATTGTTCATAGGATGGATTCTAAACAAACAAGTTTGATGCTTCTCAAACAATTGAAAGCAGAAGAAAGTCGAATATCAGAGGGATTCCGTCATATTCTTCCTATCATTTCGCAGAAATCAAACAATTCTCTACTTTCCTTCGAGAGGAACACCGAAAGATGGTATAGAGTCATATTAAATATTTTGAAGGAGGGAAAATTGAAATTTTTACAAAGAAGTGGGACAAAAGAAGCGTTGGTAACAAGAGCTGATCGATTGAGAAGGATTTTACTGATTTTGAATAGATACCGGGTGGATCGAAGTAAGAAAAATATAATCTTCTTTGAAGGTGAAACGGCATTCCAGAGACGCATTAGAACAGGGATCGTTGGAAACATTCATCATGTTGATCCCATTGAATTTTTCGAAGAATCCAAAGATCGTATCATATCGTTCATTCAAGTCTGTCTCAAAGATCTCAATTCAATGAAAGCAAATCTGATCTTCACTGGATACTTCAATCTGAAAGGAGAAAAAACTGAGATGGAATACTTCAAACCTCAGTACGAAATCATTCTCGTTTCCAATGACTCGAATAAATGGTATGCAGAGAACGTAAATGATCTCATTGATCAAATGGTATTATTTGAAGATGAGAGAAGTGGTTGGAGTTTGGAAGAAATCATCTCACTGAAAGTGATAATTGCCAAATCAGATCTTCTAATGGAGCCTCATATATAGAACTACCTAAATTCATCAGTGACAAAGAAGCTGTCATAAATATTGAATGTTCAGAGCGTGAGAACGATTGTTTTGCAGTTTGCATCATGGCTCATCTCTTTCCTCTTAAAAAAGGAAGTCCGAGACAGAACAAGCGTAGTAGTTATATCGCATATGGGAAGAGTGGTGTTGAATTTGGAGAGATTAATTTCCCTGTTAGATTGATTGATATACCTAGATTCGAAGCACTTAATGGTAATATATCAGTGAGTGTTCACCAAATATCGGAAGATAAAAAAATCTATCCTGTCTATAGAACATCAACAGAAAAAGCTCAGCATGTAGATCTACTTCTCCTGCATGATGAAGAGATATCTCACATTGTTACATTCGGAACTTATCTAGGCTGATTTCAAGCCAAGTGAACCGTCACGAGCATGTGACATACACGTGTAAAACATGTTTCCATTGTTTCAATACACATAGTCGAGAAGACATAGTCGAGATTGTGGAAAGATTAACAACTGCCCTATAATCCTACCTGCTGAGGAAGATAAGATTTTAAAATCCAAAAACTATCATAAGAAAGAAGCTTCACCGTATATTGTTTTCGCTGATATAGAATGTATTCTGAGACACTATAACTATAACGAGATCAATGATGATTTTTTTGAGTTGAATAACATCTACGAAGAAGATGATGATGACAGGGAAGACAATGATAAACTCCACAAAGAGGTTATCGATTCAAAAGATCCTGATTTGAAGAAGTCTAAACGTTTCAATTTCAAGAAATCAAAGCTCATTGAGAACACCTTCCAACGTCACGTACCATACAGTGTTGGACTTTATTATCATGACCGATACGAAGAAGAGGAATCTTACCACACATCTTTTCGTGGCGGAGATTGTACCATGTCATTTGCACAATAACTCAGAAAAATTGCTGAGAGAGTACAGTCAGTGAGTAGGAAATCAAAATTTCTATATGAGCTTGGGATATAATCTCATGCAAGTTTTCACCTTACAGGAAATAGAAAATTTCCCACCTCTCGACATGAGTATCAAAGCCGAAGAGAATTCCCAATCGTCAACAATGTGTCATATTTGTGAGAGGGATTTCGATGGAGATGAACCGAAAGATCGCGATCACCTTCATAGAGCTGATGGACGATTCAGGGGGGCGGCTCATAGTTCCTGTAATTTAAACTATGAGGAACAACACAATATCCCAGTTGTCCTACATAACCTCTCCCGATACGACGCCCACTTTTTTATGAATGAAATCGCGAATGGTTTCCTCGGAAATTTAAAAGTAATAGCATAGAATACAGAGACTTACCTCACTATTATTAAATATGTTGAAGGTACAAATATCCGGTTCACTTTCATAGATTCTTTCAAGTTCCTCAGTTCTAGTCTTGACGTTCTTGCCTCATACCTACCTCTCGATTGTAAAAAGATAATCAGGAATAGTACATTAAGCAATCAGGGTGAGGAAGAGGATTCCCGCACGAGTGGCCGGGAAGAGTGCGAAAAAGTAACATTCTCGCACGATTCCATTTTCTCGCACGGTCATTATGTTGTTCCTGCGAAGCGAGAACAACATAATATCCGTGCGAGAATGTGGAAAAAGTGCGAGAATGTTACTTTCTCGCACGGTTCCGGCGACGAGTGCGGGAACTTCCCACCCGTATTGCTTACACTATTTTATGTAATCCGTGCGGAAAACTGTGCCTCCACGGTAGTTGAAGGCATTAGCTGACAAGATCATTAGAATTGTTTTTTGAAATTCTGTCTTCTATTCAATCCATAGACGTATCTATTCCGTTGATAAATCTTTTGAAATTTCAATCACATTGATTGACAAATAGTTCCTGAGCATTATGGATGGACTGCAAAATTTCGACTAGTACACAAGACGCACTATATCAACCATCATTCATCTGGTACATCACGGCGAATCAGGGGGTAAGGAGTGACGTTGGAGGGGGAGGAGAGCGGGGTCCAGGGGTGGCAGCCCCTCGTGGGGGTGCAGGGGGCGAAGCCCCGGACCGGAAAAAACGCCCGAAAGATGTATCAAAAAACGAACTTGACATCCAGTACATTACGATGCTGCACAAATTGAAAAAGTTCTCAATTTCCAGAAATTTTAAATTCTGTTTGATGAAATTCAGGTTTTAAGAAAAACTCCGTAATTTTCTTTCCTTTTTCCTTTCGAATGAATGGATTTCATTGAATTGAAATCACAAATACTCATAAAATATACTTCTGCGAGTATATTGACTCAAATTAAATGAACAGCACATTTTTCATGAATATCAACTACAATACAAAATGCATGAAATCAATTTGACCTAGTCGAAGAATCAATCTCTTCATATTGTTATGAACCAATTTGAATTTTTTGAATTCAATTCATCTAGAGAATATAAACAAAAAATTTTCTATTTCAAGTTTGATCATGGGTTTCATTCTCCACAACCAATTTTCAATTTTTATAAAAATATTGAGCTCCTGCTTATTCTGATTCGATCATCTAGTTGCCTATCATCTGTTGAATGACAGAAACATATATAGAGGATTTCAACAACACATGTTCATCTTACGAGTGATTCTCGAATATATTCTCTAGCACCAATGGTCAATTCTAATGATAATTTATTGAGCCCTGCTCATTCTGTTTGGATCATCTAGTTGTCAATCATCTATTGAATGACAGGATTGTATCTAAAAAAATTATAAGGTTTCCATCTGGGAAATTAAATTAAAAATTTTACACGACTGTTGCAGCAATGTCATTTACGAATCGATCATCTTTGACAGAATCATCATCACGCTATTTGCGTTGATTCGCTGTTGCGAAAAGTAATTCTGCAAGATATATCGATAAAAATTGACTAACTGATAGATTTTTACAAGTTTTTGATTCTTATCAGAATCGTGATCAATCCATCATTGTACTGATCTGATTATCCTAGAAACATAGTGCGAAAATTACTTTCTCGCACGCTTAATCGTGCAGTAATGTCATATTCTCGCACGGATGGGATTTGGAACTGTGCGAGAATGCTTTGACGCATCACTTTTGGCAGGGTTGTCATGCATAGAAAGTTAACTTCACACACAGTTTTACGCACGGAGTTACATAATAGTACATTTCGTTACAAGGGCGTAAAACGTTTTATTCGCGTCCGAGTGATAGGTTTTACGCCCGTGTATCTAACTATACTCTTCGATAAACTGTGAGTAAAAGTCGAAAAACTGTGCGCAAAGTGCACTTTTACGCACAATGTATCGAAAGAACTTTTTTGAGTTAATTTCTCAAGTGGGCGTCTCGGAGTCAATCGGTCTTGGATTTCTCACCAAGAAAGGAGTCTTCCCCTGTGATTACGTTTGTGAATGGAGCAGGCTCAAAGAAAAACGCTTACCTCCAATAGAAGATTTGTACAATGGACTCACAGACTCCAATATTAGTGAAGAGTCATACGAGCATGCGCGATTAGTATGGAGTACATTCAGGTGCAAAGATTTAGGAGATTACTCGGATTTGTATCTTAAAACAGATGTACTTTTGTTGGCAGATATTTTTGAGAATTTTCGTAATACTTGCCTACTTAGTTATTCTCTCGATCCAGCCCATTATCTCACCTTACCTGGTTTTGCATGAGATGTGATGTTACATTACACCCAGGTGGAGTTAGAACTGATTAATGATATCGACATGGTTCTTTTTGTTGAAAGAGGCATTCGTGGTGGATTTGTTCAATGCTCAAAGCACTATGCTGAAGCAAACAATAAATATATGGGTGAGAATTTTGATGAGATGAAAGAAGATAAATATTTCATATATCTGGACATGAATAATTTATATGGAACTGCAATGTTATTAAAATTACCACAGGAGAATTTCGAATGGGTGAGCGATTGTTCTTGTTTTGATGTTATGAAAATTGATGATAACTCATCAACTGGTTATATTCTTGAAGTTGCTTTACAGTATCCGAAAGAATGTCACGATGCTCATTCGGATTATCCGTTTTGTCTGGAACATTTACCATCACCAATCACAAAAATTGGGAAACAGAAAAAATTATTGGGAACGTTATATGATAAGGAGAAATATGTTATACATTACATATACCTGAAACAAGCCATTCAAAATGGTTTGTGATCAACTACAATACATAGGATTTTACAGTTCCATCAAGATGATTGGATGAGAGGATATATAGAGTTAAATACTCAATTGCGAACTAATGCGTCCAATGATTCAGAACGGAATCTCTATAAATTAATGAACAGCGCAGTATTCGGTAAATCGATCGAGAGTTTGAGGAAACGTAGAGACATAAAAATACTGCGTAGATGGGATGGGCGTTTTGGAGTCAATAGCTACATCTCCAACCCCAATTTCAAACGAATGGTGATCTTTAATCCCAATCTAGTTTCTGTTGAGATGAATCAAACAGAAATCACATATGATAAGCCACTTCACGTTGGTATGAGTATTCTCGACCTATCAAAAATGTTGATGTATGCCTTCCATTACGATTACATAAAGAAAAAAAAATTCAAACGATGCGATCTCCTTTATACAGATACTGATAGTCTCATATATGGAATTCACTGTAGCGATTCATACAAAGAAGTGATAAGAAGAGATTGCAAGACGGTGTTCGATACCTCGAACTATGATTCAAATAATCCATTCGCAATGCCATTGGTTAATCGTAAACAGTTAGGATACTGTACAGATGAATTGGGAGGTAAAATACTGCAGAAATTCATTGGTATCGGAGCAAAAATGTATGCTCTCATCGTTAATCAGGATAATGTTGAAGTAGAGAAAAAATTGCAAAAGGTCGTATCGCGGAATGTTTTGAGGAACGTGATCACTTTTAATGACTATTATGAGTGTCTGTTTGAAGGACAGACCTTACGATGCGAACAAAAGTCAATTAGGAATAAGTCTCACTGTATCTTTACTACTAATGAAAACAAGATAGCTCTTCGACGAAATGATGATAAGAGATGGTGTCATGATGATCATATACATACTCTCCCATGGGGTCATTATAAACTTGAAGAAAATTAAAAGTGTTCCAACCAAGGATATCATTCTTGATGGAATATTCTATACCTCACTCTCATTTTCATCAGTTATAGATTCTCTCCATCGTCGATACAAATTACAACAATGTTCGCTGATATTAATGAAGTAACGCCTTATCCCGAACCCAGATACGAAACAAAAAAAGTTTCGTATCTGGTAGTTGATCATCCCTATAGGGTAAAAGGAGGAAACTTGATCAAGACTAAGTTTGGGATGAAGATTGTCCTCGAATTGAAAGGAGACGATGGAAAGGAGTTTACTATTTACATTCCTAAAGCGCTCAACGATGTTATGTTGAAAAATAGTAACCACTCGTTGGATATTTTCAATAAGAGAGGAACCCTAGTTACTCACGTAGGAAATACGAAACTGAAATTTGAAGCTGGTGTGACGAAAAAGCCAGCACCTGTAAAGAAAATTAAAAGGAAGATTGCGAAAATAATTGAGAGTGATGATGAGGTCGAAATCAAGAAAGGAGGGTGAGTCAAATTCTCCCTTGAGAAGATTAGGCCCTCATATTCTCAACTCATAATCGTGATGATCTTTTATTCATAAGGAAGAAGAAAACTCCACCCGAGAAAATCAGTAAGAAGAGTGCAAAGGATAAATTCATAGATCTTAGAGCAAAAGAAGCTGAAAAAGATAAATTTGAAGTGGAAAAGGATGATAGCGGGAGTGGTCTTGAATTGAGCGACTAAACTCAGTTCAAACTCAAAATTTCCAGATCAATTGTCCACTACCAATAATCATATATGACGCTTCTACATACAGTCAATCTGTAGATACCCACACACTTCTTCACGCGCACTCACACTCAATATATGTAGACCCTCATACACACTTTTCTGTATTATGATATACATATATCTCTATGTATCCATATATCTCTACATGGATTCGTATATCTTGATATATTGACTTTATTCGATAAACTTGTCAAAGCACAATACTAAAATGTCTCTTCTCGTATCCTTGCCTACCTATTATTACTTCATATTTAGAGTTGATGCGTTCTCTATTTCTCCATTCTTGTAGGTGATAACCAGTTGTCCACGAAGAGATGGCATTACCCAAGGAGAGAAACCCGTTTCAGGATATCGGAATCAGTAAGGATGAAAATCATACCCGACAAACTCGTTTAGAGACAGTTTTCAATTACAGGTTACGCTTCCGGCGTAGAAAGCAATACCCAGTTAGAATCCTTTCACCAGTGTTGATGAGAGTTCAATTTTATGCTTCCAGTATTTTGTGTTGGCCGGATCATTACAGGCTTTGTGAATTCATTCCTAACAAATCTCTCAATGAACTACATATGAAATACCCAAAGGATCGACGGGGGAAGGAAGCTCAATCATTTCGCGGAGCATATTATGACCTACGAGTATGTTGTAGGAAAAGACCTAGATTTATCGTTCTCTCCATTGATGGAGACGGTATACATGTAGTATGTAATATGCTCATAGAGTGCTACGAGAGAATGAGAGGATGGAGATTTCATTATTAAACCCATGAAACATTTCAAGTAGAAGATAGACTAACTACGTGACTGAGTGACTGACTGACGGACGCGGACATGGGGTACAAAATCCGACCGACGCCTCCTTGTGGTGTACCCTGGTTGATACCAACATCGGTGGTAACCTTAGTAATGAGCTAGGATATTCAAATGATCTTTGTGATGATATATTTCAGTCTTAATAATGAGAATAACTATTATGATGATGATTAAATGTATGATGAAACATAAATTTCATCATACATTTAATCACTATTCTATCAATATTAGAAATCACTATTCTAGGTCTCAGGTAGACCTAGAATAGTGATTTACCTAGGAATCAAAAATTGAGACTATCCCACCGTATAACGCTGGTAACTTTTGATAGAATCGACCAATTCAGATTCACAGAGGAGAATTGGAGAGTTCATTCTAAAACCAATTGATTGATCACTGGTAGAAACATCCACTGAGTGGATTTAGTGATAAACTGATCACCCATTCTTTATTTGACTTCTTCGCTACATTTTTTCATCTGCAAAATCTGTTTTCAATGTTCACAGGTAACTCTGGGGATCATACACTGATGCTGTTGTAGGAGAGCCATGGTGATGGGGTATAAAATCCGACCGACATCTCCTCGTGGTATACCGTGGTTCACACCAACGTCGGCGGTATCTTTATGCTAGTTCATCTTATTCTAATACACTCTTCTGGATGTTCACAGGTAACAAGGAGGAATCATTTCATGTGAGGCAGAAGCTATCTCAATTCATGAATATGGTAAGCCTGATCAATATCATACATCTCCAACGCTTCAAGCATGTTAAGAAATAAGGGTGATGGTGATGGTTGGGGTACAAAATCCAACCGACACCTCCTCGTGGTGTACCCTGGTTGATACCAACGTCGGCGGTATCTATATCAATACTTTTTCTAATGAATATTTCCTCATGTTTACAGGTAGTATGAGTTGGAGGATATCAACATATCCAATTGTGAGACATTATACACGAATTGTAAGGTTGAATTTAGAAGAAGTAGATACGACAAAGATCAAGCAACACGCTCCTAGAATTGGTAACTCGAGCGGCGGCGGCGGCGAATGGTGTCAGGGGAACTGAGAGTGTCGGGCGGTCGCTCGCCCAGTCCTCTCGGCTCTCCTAATACCATACTCCAAAACCGCGTCGCAGGAATGTCGCAGAAATCTGCGTCCCTGTCGCAGAACCGGCATTGCCTATCTACTCAACATCTTCAAAATAAGATCATGGGAGGGATTTGGAGAACTTGATGTCCAATTCCATGTTGAATTGTGGTGTTGGCCTTATTCCACTCAATGATCCCATCATCTTCAGAGGAGCTCGCAGGCACTCGGTTTCGGGCTTGTCATGCGCTCAACCATCGGAGTCCTGTGTTTTTCGACTCTGTAACTCAATAGGGTAAAATATACGTCTATTCCTCTGCATCTCCCTCCACGTGAGATCGTCTGATTTTTTGTTAAAGAATGTCAGAGAAAGACATCGAGGAATATCATTTCGAGATATAGGGCTTTTTATTTCCCAAAGTAAATTTTAGAGGTCATCATGAACTAGTCTTGGGACACAGACCTCACCATCGGAGAACCAGGGAGAAATACATCGAGTTAGATGTTCTCCATAGTTTCACTCCACCTCCTTCATACACGTACAATTGCACCTGGAATTCCACATCTAGTTCCGCTACTCATGCACGCGACATTGTATGTGACGGGGATCGCATCTATCCTCACGCGAATCTCCACGTACGTTGTCATGTACTTCTTCACGTATGGTTCAACGTAATTTGACACGTGAAAACTGACGTGGAGGAATACATGGGAAGTCATGTGGAATTGAACGTCCTTGTTTATGGTACTAGTTTCTAGGACTAGCCGAAGGAATTCCCCGTAGATTAGGTAGCAGCTTGATTGAAAATGAAAAACCAGGAAGGCTAGAGACCATACTCACGATTCCAGCATCATCACGTGCTGAAACTTGGATTGTTGCATGTACAATATCTCCTCTATCTCAAGAGATTGCGTCACGCCAGGCCACAGCGTATTGACTTCGGTAAACCACCCATCTTTGATAGCATCCATCTCGTCTGGCTACCAATGACCTACGAAAGACAGTCGTCGAAAGGAGGATTAGAATCATCGTCTTATACGGATGCCGGATCTTGCTTCGAATCTGTTACTGGAGAAATCTGCAAGGCGTGTGAGTGCCAGGGCCTCAGGATTTTCATTTTCATCTTGAGAACTCTAGATGAAACATCGACCTTGCCTCAATGGAGTACTCAACTCAGCACGAGCTTCCGAGCTAGCATTACAGGGAGCTCTTTTTCTCCCGGCTGATGGCGCTTTTTGTGGACACTACTCACACATCGATATGTGGAAGTGTAGTGTATGTGTCACATAGGAGCAGAGGGGAATTCTATGAATGATGATTTAATTCCTTTCCTTTCTTTGTGCTATCCAGTATTTCACAGAACGATTTTTGAGGCCCTAGATATGACATTCCCCCCTTATGATCGCTGGCAAAAATAATGAAGATGACTTAGAATTTTCGCCGCGTGGATTCAATCTATTCCCATCATGTCAAAATCCAAATAGTAGATTTTGATACAAGGGCGGGGATGTTGGTTTCCGTGGCCCGAACGATGTTTTTCCGACCGGAGCCTTGGTCGGAATCATCGCTCGGAAGCGGAAACCACCCCGCCCGAGTGTCGGATACCATTTTTTCATTGTCGGCGTGGGAAAGAAAATCAAAATAACAGCTCTTCCCCGCACAGACGATGAAAGAAATAGTTACATGGCTAATTTTTTAAGCTTTTCCCGCGACGGAATTTGGTTGTTTGACATGTTTTCTTTCAACTCTACTTGTCACGAAGTTTTTCAGACTAAATTTGGGTCATGCTGTTGTTATTGTAACGAAATTCCTCATTTTTAGAGAAAATCTTCTGATAAGAGAGATATGTATGGCTTGAATTCTAGTCTGAGCATTCGGGGTTACAAGCTATCGGAAATAAATCGGTCATTATTGTATTTTGAGAGATTAATTCGGGCTAACTGACTGTATCGATCACTTCGATGGTAGCTCCATGAGAATCCGTGGAACCTAAATCATTGTAGTCCGGGGAAGCTATATTTTGACTCTTACTATTTAAAATTTTGAAGATAATTCGTTTAGGGATTGACGTGAGACTCAATTACCAACTGTCATTCAATAGAATAGGTGGCCAAGAGTTCGAATGGAGTGGTTTGCAGCTCACTAGTCAGAATAGGGCCCTCAGTCGTTCCGTGTCAGTTTTTGCGATAGTTCTCATATGCCAAAATTGAAGTAAAAGTCAGTAATGAGATTAAAGATTAATAATTCATGATTGGAAGGATGAATGATATTCAGATTACTTATAGGACCCTGTTACATTCATTCAATAGTTCTTAATAGAATTTTTTCTACAGTGTTGTAGACACCAAAACATCGGAAAATCGCAAAAAAATTCATTCACGTGAATTAGTGAGAGAGTTTTTGCATTATATGTGCAACAGGTGTCAGGTACTTGCTCATAATACCGATAGATTCATGATCTTATTCCGTAGAATATTTGTAAAAGCCACGAGAAAATTAGTAAGGTAGTGCTTCCGGAGGGTGCGCGGGGGCGGGGCGTGGTCCAGGGGGCGAAGCCCCCGGCGGGGGGTGTGGGGGCGGAGCCCCCCACATGGTAAAAAATGCTGATATAAGTGCATTATATTTGAAAAAATCTTCAACTCAATTTTGAGAAATTTGATTTTGGTACATATTTTAAAATAACATGATCCATCTACATCCTTTTCAGTCTCACTCGATCTCAAATTTGAGCTACTAATAATCATGAAAAAGTCCAAAGAAGCAAAAAAATCTGTAAATCATGACCCATAATATGGCAAATTCCGAATCCATGTTATCCCAGGAGACACTCAAATTCCAAAGCAACTCAATATGGGATTTTCAATCGTAATTTCGACCGTAGAGATGTTCTCCGATGAGAATACAGTAGAATCCGGCTATAATGATCCGGATATAATAAGAATTCGGTCATAACGAGCGAAAATTCTGGCAAAATTTGGTTTCGGCACCGGCTATACCGAGAGAATCGATGTGGAAGCCGTTCAACAATGAGTTTGGGAGCCTAAGACTCGAGGTGAATACGAGTATCAATGCGAATACGGATGCAGTATGATTCTATAAGTGAGCGAAATTGATAGATCGAATACAAGGAAGAGACTTATGAAGATATAACTTTTCGGTCTTTGCGAATTGAAGTCAGCAGATATTGCTGACGTTTTTGGCATCAATCGAGAATGGATTTTACTCCACTCTCGATCAATGCACCTTTAGAGCCTCGTATGGTTCCGAGGATGCATCTAAAAGATCTTGACGGAAAGGAATGAAGAGTAAAGATGAGAAATGAAAAACTTTATGAAAAATTTGGATTCTACGCTTTATTTACGATTCATCTTTACTCTTCATTCCTTCCCATCAAAATCCTTTAGATGCATCCTCGGGACCATACGAGGCTCTAAAGGTGCATTGTTCGAGAGTGGAGTAAAATCCATTCTTATCCATGTTGAAGCACTCGCTTGAATTGACAATTACAATGATACTGCAGCTGATTTGCGAGTCAATTGGTGTTTATTCATGACAACGTTTCGACAGTTACTTTGCTGTCCTCATCAGGTCTAAAAAATTATGAATTACACATACAATATAAGAACTAAAACATACAGTTATATCACATTAGTGGATGCTCATTTACCTTAATCTCTCAACCTCATTCTCATAAAAAGTCCCTTTTTACTCATCTTCATAGATGAGAGTCAATAATTTCTATCAATACCACTCTGAAAAAATATGAAGAGTTGTACATACAATGCCATAACCTCCAAGGAATAAGATTTGTTTACCTAATTGTGACGATGGTAATCACTATTGCTCTAATTGCACTATCACAAAAACTTTTTGATTGATCCATATTGCGAGAGGAAGTTTATGTTATTTTTAAAAAAGACTATTTTGACTAGTAAAATTGACTGTGATGTGATGTAAACGACATGATGTCTGAGTGTTTATGTTACTGGTGATGATGGATCATCCCATTGATCTATTATTGATTGATTGATTGTGTATGTGGTGACATCTAGGTATAACCCCTTAACTGAAAAGGAAAATTACAGGAATCTACTTTTTTCACAATATACATATATCGAGACAACAGATGCTAATGAGAGTGATATCCATTATTTTTAATTTTTTTGTTCTTTATCTCTCATTCTTCGTAAGATTGGAGCGTATACTTGATGGATGTTCTGACTGTCCTCCTTCTTATTTATGGCGAATCTCTCAATTCTGATGTTAACCATTTCCGATACAATTCTTTTTCTCCAATTAACTTCCGAATCTAATATTTTCACTTGTTCAAAATCAAATTCATGTTTTAAATTTCTTGTATGTTCAGCTATGACAGTTTTTTTCTCTAATTTCCCAATATCACCAATATGTTCACTCATTCTCTTTGCAACTGTTCTCTTTGTTTCTCCCACATACACAGCTTCACAATTCTTACAACAAACCTTATAAACAACATTATTTCTTTTTAATTTTTCAGTCTTGTCTTTACCTCTGACTATTAAGGAACTCAAATTATTAGTAATCCTTGGTATACATTTGACACTGTACTTACTAAGTTTTTTGGAAACCATCTCATAAAAACCAACGATGTATGGTAGGCTGATATTCATGAATGCATTCTTTCTGTTAGTAAAATTGCTTGCATCTTGTTGATTTGAAACTAATTGACTTTGTGAGTTACGATTGATACGTTTGCTGACATGGTAATTGATGAACTGGGTAGGATAATTATTTTCTTCCAAAATATTTTTAACAATTTTGATATTCTTGTTATGGAACTTTCGATCGGAGAGTAATAAAGCTTTATCAACCAAACTATAGACCATTGCTCTTTTTTGGGAAATATGATGATGTGAATGATAATTTAAAATTCTTCCGGAGTAAGTAGGTTTGTGATACCAATCAAAGGTTACTTTATCACTTTCTCGTATTGTTAGTACTTCAAGAAAACTCAGTTTACCATCAACTTCCACTTCATGGGTAAATTGCAACCTTTCATCGTAAGAGTTGAAAACATCAAGTACATGATTAATCTCTTTCTTAGGAATGATCATGTAAATATCATCCACATATCTAACATATAGAAGAGGTTTGAAATGTAATTTGGACAAACATGCTTGTTCTAAGTCCTCCATTACCATGTCAGCAAACCTAGGGGATGGTGGTGATCCCATTGGTGTACCATACACCTGCTTATAGAATTGGCCATTGAATTGAAAATAGGTATTATCCATCAAAAATGTTACTGCCTCCATGAAATCCAATAAAGGAATTCCATACTTCTTATGAATCAGATCAAATCTCTTTTCAACAGCCATCTGTACATGATGTTTACTTACATTAGTGAATAATGACTTAGCATCGAAACCCACACACTCAAAATCCTCTGGAATCTCAATATCCCCAAGTTTGTTAACAAATTCTTTACTATTCTTTATGTATGAGGCAGGCTTTGGGATACAAGAATCAAGCATTTTATCAATAGTGCGGGCAAACTGATATGTAGGTGTATTAACACAAGAAACTATTGGTCTAAGAGGGTTACCTTGCTTATGAATTTTAGGCAGACCATATATTTTTGCAAGACTAGTGTCAGTTTGTGTAAGAGAATTCTTATGATACTTGAAAGAAAAATATTCACTGTCATTCCATCTGTTCATGATTTCCTGGGTTCTTTTTTGTAGACTGATTAAGGGGTCTTTCTTTACTTTCTCGTACGTGTCTCTATCTGATAATAACTCATTCATTTTTTCCACATACTCCGAGCGCTCCATAGCCACCGTCACATTCCCTTTATCTGCCATAGTTATCAATATATCTTTATCCTTAAAAAATGATTTGGCTTTCTTTATACTTTCATTCAGTTTTCTTTCTCTGTAGGGCACATGTCTAGTTCTTTCCTTTTTTGTTAGCATGCTATCGACCACCTCACCACGGATAATAGTCTTCAACTCATCCTCAATCTCATATCCGCTTAGACTTCCTTCCACATTCTTAACAATGTCAATAACATTCTTTCGGTCCAAAATTGGAATTTCATTATTATACTTGGAACCTAAAGCGAGAACCTGAGAAATTTCTGATGGTATATCTGTATGAGAAAGATTGCGAAACCATCTATCAATAGGAACATTTTTCTCATAGTTAGTGGAAGATGTATAATTTTCCGTTGTACTTCTTGATACTTGGCGAGTGTCAGAAGAATCTGTTATTCTAGAAATGATATTATTAAACTTCTTCTTGTGTATCTCATCAAACTTCTTCAAACTAGTCTCAGTATACTTGATTTGAAAATCTATGAACTGGCTAAGAGTGGTATCCTCAATATAATCAGTTAGGTATTGTAGCAAAGAATCAGCACGTTTCTTGAGAAAACAAATATGAATGCTAGCATCTTCAATTTCTACATTCAGAAGAGACTTTTGGAACCTATTCAAATGTTTTTTGAATTTTGTTGAACCCGTAAAACTATGTAAGACATGATGTTCGAATTTACTATTTATAGACTGAATATGTTTGGGTAGAACATCTCTGTACCGACATTGGCATAAGAACTTTTTTTGAGAGACCGTCGAGATTATTTTTCTGCTAACCTTTATCCACTCCTTCATCTTACTTGCGATTTCTTCCCCGTATGTTTTGTTGATGTGTTGGAAGAATTGAATGTCACCAACATCAGTTGTTATATGTGTGACACTGGTAGAGGGTTCAAACAGCTCAATCCCTCTTGTATTGATATCCATGTTGAAGCACTCGCTTGAATTGACAATTACAATGATACTGCAGCTGATTTGCGAGTCAATTGGTGTTTATTCATGACAACGTTTCGACAGTTACTTTGCTCAGAGTGGTCAGAGTGTCAGAGTGGTATTGATAGAAATTATTGACTCTCATCTATGAAGATGAGTAAAAAGGGACTTTTTATGAGAATGAGGTTGAGAGATTAAGGTAAATGAGCATCCACTAATGTGATATAACTGTATGTTTTAGTTCTTATATTGTATGTGTAATTCATAATTTTTTAGACCTGATGAGGACAGCAAAGTAACTGTCGAAACGTTGTCATGAATAAACACCAATTGACTCGCAAATCAGCTGCAGTATCATTGTAATTGTCAATTCAAGCGAGTGCTTCAACATGGATATCAATACAAGAGGGATTGAGCTGTTTGAACCCTCTACCAGTGTCACACATATAACAACTGATGTTGGTGACATTCAATTCTTCCAACACATCAACAAAACATACGGGGAAGAAATCGCAAGTAAGATGAAGGAGTGGATAAAGGTTAGCAGAAAAATAATCTCGACGGTCTCTCAAAAAAAGTTCTTATGCCAATGTCGGTACAGAGATGTTCTACCCAAACATATTCAGTCTATAAATAGTAAATTCGAACATCATGTCTTACATAGTTTTACGGGTTCAACAAAATTCAAAAAACATTTGAATAGGTTCCAAAAGTCTCTTCTGAATGTAGAAATTGAAGATGCTAGCATTCATATTTGTTTTCTCAAGAAACGTGCTGATTCTTTGCTACAATACCTAACTGATTATATTGAGGATACCACTCTTAGCCAGTTCATAGATTTTCAAATCAAGTATACTGAGACTAGTTTGAAGAAGTTTGATGAGATACACAAGAAGAAGTTTAATAATATCATTTCTAGAATAACAGATTCTTCTGACACTCGCCAAGTATCAAGAAGTACAACGGAAAATTATACATCTTCCACTAACTATGAGAAAAATGTTCCTATTGATAGATGGTTTCGCAATCTTTCTCATACAGATATACCATCAGAAATTTCTCAGGTTCTCGCTTTAGGTTCCAAGTATAATAATGAAATTCCAATTTTGGACCGAAAGAATGTTATTGACATTGTTAAGAATGTGGAAGGAAGTCTAAGCGGATATGAGATTGAGGATGAGTTGAAGACTATTATCCGTGGTGAGGTGGTCGATAGCATGCTAACAAAAAAGGAAAGAACTAGACATGTGCCCTACAGAGAAAGAAAACTGAATGAAAGTATAAAGAAAGCCAAATCATTTTTTAAGGATAAAGATATATTGATAACTATGGCAGATAAAGGGAATGTGACGGTGGCTATGGAGCGCTCGGAGTATGTGGAAAAAATGAATGAGTTATTATCAGATAGAGACACGTACGAGAAAGTAAAGAAAGACCCCTTAATCAGTCTACAAAAAAGAACCCAGGAAATCATGAACAGATGGAATGACAGTGAATATTTTTCTTTCAAGTATCATAAGAATTCTCTTACACAAACTGACACTAGTCTTGCAAAAATATATGGTCTGCCTAAAATTCATAAGCAAGGTAACCCTCTTAGACCAATAGTTTCTTGTGTTAATACACCTACATATCAGTTTGCCCGCACTATTGATAAAATGCTTGATTCTTGTATCCCAAAGCCTGCCTCATACATAAAGAATAGTAAAGAATTTGTTAACAAACTTGGGGATATTGAGATTCCAGAGGATTTTGAGTGTGTGGGTTTCGATGCTAAGTCATTATTCACTAATGTAAGTAAACATCATGTACAGATGGCTGTTGAAAAGAGATTTGATCTGATTCATAAGAAGTATGGAATTCCTTTATTGGATTTCATGGAGGCAGTAACATTTTTGATGGATAATACCTATTTTCAATTCAATGGCCAATTCTATAAGCAGGTGTATGGTACACCAATGGGATCACCACCATCCCCTAGGTTTGCTGACATGGTAATGGAGGACTTAGAACAAGCATGTTTGTCCAAATTACATTTCAAACCTCTTCTATATGTTAGATATGTGGATGATATTTACATGATCATTCCTAAGAAAGAGATTAATCATGTACTTGATGTTTTCAACTCTTACGATGAAAGGTTGCAATTTACCCATGAAGTGGAAGTTGATGGTAAACTGAGTTTTCTTGAAGTACTAACAATACGAGAAAGTGATAAAGTAACCTTTGATTGGTATCACAAACCTACTTACTCCGGAAGAATTTTAAATTATCATTCACATCATCATATTTCCCAAAAAAGAGCAATGGTCTATAGTTTGGTTGATAAAGCTTTATTACTCTCCGATCGAAAGTTCCATAACAAGAATATCAAAATTGTTAAAAATATTTTGGAAGAAAATAATTATCCTACCCAGTTCATCAATTACCATGTCAGCAAACGTATCAATCGTAACTCACAAAGTCAATTAGTTTCAAATCAACAAGATGCAAGCAATTTTACTAACAGAAAGAATGCATTCATGAATATCAGCCTACCATACATCGTTGGTTTTTATGAGATGGTTTCCAAAAAACTTAGTAAGTACAGTGTCAAATGTATACCAAGGATTACTAATAATTTGAGTTCCTTAATAGTCAGAGGTAAAGACAAGACTGAAAAATTAAAAAGAAATAATGTTGTTTATAAGGTTTGTTGTAAGAATTGTGAAGCTGTGTATGTGGGAGAAACAAAGAGAACAGTTGCAAAGAGAATGAGTGAACATATTGGTGATATTGGGAAATTAGAGAAAAAAACTGTCATAGCTGAACATACAAGAAATTTAAAACATGAATTTGATTTTGAACAAGTGAAAATATTAGATTCGGAAGTTAATTGGAGAAAAAGAATTGTATCGGAAATGGTTAACATCAGAATTGAGAGATTCGCCATAAATAAGAAGGAGGACAGTCAGAACATCCATCAAGTATACGCTCCAATCTTACGAAGAATGAGAGATAAAGAACAAAAAAATTAAAAATAATGGATATCACTCTCATTAGCATCTGTTGTCTCGATATATGTATATTGTGAAAAAAGTAGATTCCTGTAATTTTCCTTTTCAGTTAAGGGGTTATACCTAGATGTCACCACATACACAATCAATCAATCAATAATAGATCAATGGGATGATCCATCATCACCAGTAACATAAACACTCAGACATCATGTCGTTTACATCACATCACAGTCAATTTTACTAGTCAAAATAGTCTTTTTTAAAAATAACATAAACTTCCTCTCGCAATATGGATCAATCAAAAAGTTTTTGTGATAGTGCAATTAGAGCAATAGTGATTACCATCGTCACAATTAGGTAAACAAATCTTATTCCTTGGAGGTTATGGCATTGTATGTACAACTCTTCATATTTTTTCAGAGTGGTATTGATAGAAATTATTGACTCTCATCTATGAAGATGAGTAAAAAGGGACTTTTTATGAGAATGAGGTTGAGAGATTAAGGTAAATGAGCATCCACTAATGTGATATAACTGTATGTTTTAGTTCTTATATTGTATGTGTAATTCATAATTTTTTAGACCTGATGAGGACAGCAAAGTAACTGTCGAAACGTTGTCATGAATAAACACCAATTGACTCGCAAATCAGCTGCAGTATCATTGTAATTGAAAATCCATTCTTGATTGATGCCACAAACGTCAGCAATATCTGTTGACTTTAACTCGCAAAGACCGAATAACTATATCTTCATAATTTGAAATTCCCGCGAGTGATGAATACGATATCCAATTATATCGATCGAGTGTCAAAATTAATTACATACAAGGAAGAGAAATTTCATGATGGGTACAACCTGGTAAATTTCGACGCGAAATTAAAATTTCTCAGCTACAATTTTTCAGTTTCCCATCATTTGTACTAGTCCATATTTCATCTTGCGGTTCATTCAATTTATGACAAATGCGAATTCCTAAATATTGTATGTCCATACCGCTATGTGAATCAATGCACATCTACGTCATTGTCGTCCTGTCATCGTATTCTGAATGTTATAGTTATTTGAAATATTGATAAGAGAGACTTTACAAACTCAAGATTAGTTTTTTCCACCCATCAAGGATAGTTGTAACGGAATCATATATAACGAGCTTTTTTCTTTGGTCCCTTGAAGCTCGTTATAACCGAAATGTTTTTAATCGAGAAAAAAATGAGAGGCTCAATATCGAGAGAAGCTATATCGAGAAAAATATTCACCCCTGGATCTAGGATCGAACTGGGAACCGTCTTCTTGCCGAGAAGATGCTCTAACATCTTAGCTATCTGGGTCTCGACATCACGTCTCTATCTCAATCTAATGGTAATGCAAACTGTGATTGGCAAAACAACTTGAAGAGTATTCAAATATCGCCAACAAGTCAAGAAATTCACAAAAACTAGCAAAATTTGGTGGTCATCATAATTTTCCGATGATAGATATCCGTTCTGCGTTCTTTCCTAAGAAGTCATTTTTCCGCACGGCTCGTACTTTTTCGCACGCAAAACTGTGCGGAGAGGTAACTTTTCCGTAAAGGTTCATGCACGCAAGCACAAAATAGTAGATTTCGCACCGAGATTATGAGGTTGTAGCTCGCTTCTGAGCGATTGGTTTTCGGCCCGAGCCGCAGGCGAGGGTCGAAATAATCGCTCGGAAGCGGGGAACCTCATGATCGAGGCGCGAATGCTATTTTATGCAATTTTGTAAGCACCCAAACATCGGAAAATTGCATAATAGTACATTTCGATACAAGGTTGGAAAACTTTTTTGTCGCGTCCGAGTGATGGGTTACAGGCCCGAGCCGTAGGCGAGGGTCGGAATCATTACGAGGGTGCGAAAAATAAGTTTTACATCCGTGTATCGAATACTTATTTTTTGACAAACTGTGAGAGAAAGTGGAAAATCAGTGCAGAAAAGTTACTTCCTCGCACAGTGTGTCAAAAGAAGTTTTTCCACCCTTGTATCGAAATGTATCATCTTTGCATGAGACATGAAAATGAGGACCTCATTGTAACTGGAACCACGTGTAATCTGATTTCTACTTCAACAGAAACGTATGTAAAAATCGCCTCTGTCATACATCCATCTCAGGAGTAATGCGAGGCTAACAAAAATTGAAAATTCAAAAAAACGTCCATTTTAGCAGGTGAGGAGTTCCTTCATTCTGTGACAGGGACCATTGAGAACCCCTATAAACTGTTAGAATCCCCCTGTTCACTTTTCTGACGCCGAGGACAGCTTATTCCTAGGATCAAGTGTACTCATCAGAATAGTTGTAATACGAGGTTCTTATTTGAATACATGAGAATATCCGTTGTCCACGCGATTGTCATACCATTGTTTGAGTACTAATTATTCGATGAAAATGTTACCCGGAAAGTCGCATCAGATTGGAATATCTCGAATTTGCCAACCAGTATCTCTCAAATGCCGAGATTCGCCCATAAGACCCTCACCCAAAGAACTAGAGCTTCTGCGAATAATGATACGTATCGAATGAAGTGTGCTGTTGAGGCGATCGAGCACTCATAGTTTCCATCTTCAAACAATGATAGATGAGTGCAAATGAAGTGAACTAGAAAAATGATAAAAGAGAGAAAAAACATTTTGTTTTGTTTCGTTTAGTTTTGTTTAAGGGAGAAACGAAACAAAATAATGCAATTTTGTTTACGTTGATGATGAACAAAACTAAACGAAACGATATGAATGAGAGAACTGCATAAACAAAACTGAACGAAATTATGCGAGTTTTGTTTTGTGTGATATTACGTTGAGCCCTTCTGATTACGTTAAGTTTAGTTTCCCTCCAACATAATCAAAAGTAATTGTGTTGACGTTTCGTTTCCCAAGAACAAAATTCAACGTATTCAAAATGCCAGAATTTCGTTTAGTTTTGTTTATTGATATTAAATATGAATAATGTTTTGTTTAGTTTCATTTATCATTAACGTAAATGAAATAATTTCGTTTCGTTTCGTTTATTTGCTAAACAAAACGAAACAAAACGAATATTCCGTTACAAACCCTGTGAAGCTGTAATCAACCCAATTACATCGTTTCTCACCCTAAGCTCATGTAGGCACTCCAATGATTCTATCCCAGAGGCAAATTAAGAAGAACATTCAGCATCAGATGTGCCATCGTGGGCTGGTTGCAGATGGCTATCTATGTGGATTCAGAAGCACATGAGACTAGGAGACTGCAAATTGTACTCGTTACGAGGATGCTTTTGAGCTTACATCAGGAATGGTACTAGAGTTTCTCCCCGAAATAATACATGCATATTCGACTCATCTGCTTCTAGTCAATTGGAAATGTTTTTTACCTACTGTATGTACAAATCCAGAAACAATGCGCTCGTGTGAGGTTGGAAAAGATGTTCCTGATCAATTCCACGAGCACGTGGAGATTCATTGTGAAATTGTCCGAACTCTCTCGATAGCAACTCAAACAACCATCTTGTCCTTCGTTTCGAACGCACTCTAGCCTCATAAAACCACTTTCGTCGTATTTAGTAGGTCAAAATACGTGAAAAAATCATATTTCGGGCACGCTCTAAGCTCGCTTTAAGGTTGCACCAGCTGAATCAGGTGTTTACCAAATCAGCAAAGACGCTGTAAACGCAGTCATTCAGAAGCTCAGTATTTTCCGATTTAGAAAAATACCTGATGTCTAGGTGCAAAACTGATCTCAGATTCGGATTCTATATAAAAAAATACACATGAAAATTTATTGTTCGGTCATTGCGCTACTTCTGACCCAAAATTTTGGTGCCCAGTGCAGTAAGTGTCCCTCCGAAAACGAACAATTCAGTGCTATTCTTACGATCCTGCTACTGAAGTTATTATTGTGATGATGGCCAAACCTATGCTCAGCCCAATCTCTGTGAAATGATTTTCGACGTAAAATTTGACGATAAATTCGATAAGAATGTCAAATTAGTGCTGGAATAGGGCCTGGAGCTCGAAAATCGGGGTTTCCTTAAAGAAACTACTTTTTTGAGGTCATGTTCAGCTTTAACGGATATGGACGTATTTTTTTCCGTAAAATTCAGCTTTTTTACGCCAAAATATGTGTCTTGGATGATTTTCCTGTCGGGTTCCATACTGATGAGAAATCAATCAAAAAGTTGAAAAATTGAACTTTTTACAAATTTCAAGAACGAAAATAGGGTGCCAAAGTCCCCCGGATGGCTTTCGGGGCCTGATTACAACAGTACGTGTGCTTCCCATCTCATTCATCGTATACAATATGTGCCTGAAGATACAGAAAAATCCCTGACCCGCGACACAAAAGCTGGCGATATTAACAAGAATGACTCTTGTGTATTTGTGATTCGAATCACAGTAACTCTATGAAAATAAAACATCGCTTTTTGGACTAGCTTGGTGGGTCTTATCAATTCTCTTGGCTCGTGTTCGAATACTGGCACATTCTGTTTTTCCTCTTCATGAATTTTCTAGCCAACTAGCGCGGAGATATTATGGTATGATTGAGAACCAGCCACAGACAACTTCAAAAGCATCATTTTCTTCCGCAGTTAGAACTAAAAATCGGAATTATCCTCGCATTTGAAAAACCGAGCAGCTCCAATTCCGGGGTGAACGGGATTCTTCTCGGTTTGATTTGTAGAAAAACGCCACGTGCACCGATTTTTTTGGCATTTTTGTTTGATAATGTGACGCTTCCCGCCTACCGTGGATCGAATCTCTGTGACCCTCGGATTGGGATGATATCGATCCGGACAGGCTTAGTTGGGTTCGATGTCGTTCCCCCACATTGCCGCGGATAGATCTCCCGTCAGTCAATCCGTCAGACAGATTCAGAGCGGATAAAACCAGATATAATTGCTGTGCTCTCCGGATTGGGAAAGTATTGATTCGGATTGGCTCAGTCTGTGGTACGATCTCTTTTTCCATATTCCAAATGACAATCAATCCGTCCGACGGATTCAGAGCGGATCAAATCGGATAGCATGGATGATGCTACCGAATTGGTTTCATATTAATCCGGATTCAGAGGCTGGGGTGCAATGATCATTCCCCAAATTGGCACGGATAGAAATACCATCAGTTGAATCGATGATGACGGGGATCAGAGTGGATAGAACCGGATAGCGTGGCTGAAGCTCCCGGATTGAAATGGCATTGAACTGGATAGGCTAGCTTTTGTTCACTATCGTTTTCCTCGATTGCCAAGAATGGATAATTCCGGAATAGATGATCTGCCGAGTTCCACTCGAACCGGATTGATTCGAATGGGGTTCTTGAGGCCATCAAATAGGGACTGTATTGGAGTGGATTGGAGCGTCGGGCGTGAATCTCCATTATCACAATTGATCCGGATAGGTCCCACTCTTCCAACGCCGCATCAAGTTGGATCGACCTGAATCCTAGATTTCATTACTGGAATGGACTCCTGCAGAGGCTCCATTTCGTACCGGATTGAACCGGAATCACCCGAATCCAAATTGTTGTCATTCAAACCGATTCGTCGAACATCATCCGCATAACCGCATTGATCCGGATTGGATAAGCTCTGCCCAATGCCAAAATACAGGACTCGATCCGATCGAAATCATGATGGATTGTAATCGATAGGAGTCGAATACTACTTTTCTCGCCCGGCGAATTGACCGGACTGATCTGCATAGGATCGGACTCATCCGGATTGAGTTTGAATCGATTCCTGTCCATCTCTTGCAGCAGGGTGGGAGCGACGACTGGACACACTGCGAGCCAGAAGATGTCATGGGGTGTACTTGATGCTGCTCTCCCGGGCTGCTTGCCGTCTAGATCCATGCTCTCATCCGCAGCAGCCCGGGCTTATCCAGATCAGCTGAGTGAGGTTAGCGATGCGTGCAATACTCATCGCTTGCATCCATGATGCACCAAGCCGAAGATGCACTCGCGCACCATCACACCACCTTGTATGTGTTACGGGCAATGTCCGATTTTGGGCATTGTCGACAATGACCAATATGGCTTTAGAGAATCGGGCGTTGTCGACAATGTCCGGTCATTGTCGACAATGCCCAGGGGGTTTCGGGCACCATAAAATGGCTGAGATTAAGCTTAGAGACCGGAAATTAGCTATCGAGTCTAACTAAATATTTATCCTGCGGACCACGAATGCTGAAAGATTGAATTAATGCCGATTGCTGCAATGATCTTTCATGATTGATGATTGGGTGTGAACGGAAATCAATTGCTTGACATGAAAGCATGAGTAGTTAAGCTAGGAGAGTTCACGACCACCTTTTTTGAAAAGTGGAGAGTTCAAGACCACCTCTTTCTGGACCCGGAGAGTTCAAGACCACTGCTTTCTGGACCCACCAGAGATGGATTTCTAGACCAGCAGCGATGAAATTCTGGGCCAGTAAGAGGAGGGCATTGTTGCACTCGCCTAGCCAACTACTACTACTACGACCCCCCCCCCCCCCCCGCCCACCCACCCCACCCCCTCCATTTCACGCTTGCGTGAAATTTACGTCAATTTTTTCACGGTTCCGCTGATCGGATTGTATTGAATGACTCTGTCATGCAGAATAAGACAATAAGCAGATGTTTCTCCTGGGAAATTATCTTTTGTCTCAAACTCTAAGCGCACGTCGACTGCACCGCTTTTGATAGCCTCATTTTGCTTGGAGCAATCGATGACAATGAGAGGCATATGATTTATGAAGTCTGATCTATTGAGCACTGGCTCGGGACATTTTCCATAGTAGGTCTTTTGGAAATTTGCATACATGTCATACAGTAGTGCATACTGTTGCTTTGTAATGTCGAGGTTGAGATTCCCATATGGATAGCATTGAGAATTGAGATGGAGCGTGACATTGGTGATGTTGCAGTGATCAAATTTACTGGCATTCTTGAAATTTTTTGTTTTTCTATTGGTCTGAAAGCCCAATATGACGTAGCGTGGTTTCTCAAGTTGGCTCGATGTTTTAACGGTCCAGATATGTCTGTTGGAGCTCGGTAGTCTGGGAAATTCATATAACTCCCATGATCGGAAACTCATGCCGAGAGGGTGGTCTTTCTCAATTCTCCTTAGGATCGCCACCTTCTCTCTATCAGATGCTACAACATAAGGCATAAGCCATTCAATCTTGGTCAACGTTATTTTGAATTCTTCATTTGGATCTGCTGCCGCACCTCGCGTTTGAATGACTGCATTCAAATCTGTTCTCGACCGGATCAGTACTAGATCGAATCTTGCTCCAATCCTTACCCTACGAAAATCTTCAGCAAAGCCAAGGAGCATTTTCATAGGGATTGTTACATCAAAGTTTCCTGAATCATCCTCAATCTTCTTTGTTTCATCGATATCCAACCACCCAGCATTCTCAACCATTGGTATCTGACTGGGTCTCATAGATATCCAGTTTTTCATTGTAGTCAATAAGCCAGTGTTTCTGCTCCGGTCGATTTCGATTCCATTGACTTCCAAGCGTACATCGTCAAACAGATGACAAACTCCATTATTGATGAATTTCGTACGAGTGACTCTTTCTCCATCATTTTTAGTGAGTTTCCCACATATATGTAATGAGCTTTCTGATGGGAGAACGCATGCATCATTATTCTGAATAGATATGCGTATTTCATCATTGTTATTCATTGATGGTGTGCTAGGTGCATGAGCATGCACTTCATAGTGCGCGATGGACTCATCATACACTATAGGTGTCTGAATATCCAAGATCCCCTCCATCTTGACGTTGGCAACAAAAAATTATGCACGTTATTTTCCACCACGCAATCTTCCAGCGCGAGAAATAGGTGTTAAGCCAAGACTCTTGAGAATCTGTAAGCTGCGACGTGTTAGCGGTTTGACACCACGACCTAGAGGTGATATAACTTTTTTCACTGGGCTCTCTCGAGCTATCGTTGGGAGAGTCCTCGGTCGACTGAATTGTTTCAGACATGGTCGACTTATATACCCTCCCGAGTTGTAGACGATCCCCATTTTCTATCCACACAGTATCCGTGCAATCTTATAGATATCGTTTCACCACGGAAGTTAACCAGATCTCCGTCTTGGTCAACGATGCAAATTTGTAACTGATCAAGACTATCAGACTGAATCATTGGGAGGTAAACAGGAGTGGATGGTACCTCATTGATCACATAACCTGGTGCAACTACTGGAAAGAACTCATGAATGGTATGCGATGGTCTATTGTTTATATAGGTTCCCGTCGTGAGGTTGCACTCAACTCTCAAGATATTATGTTTGAGGATTTTGACAGGGAGATCTGATTCATGAGTGATATTCGGTTCGAGGACCCGCTTCGTGAAACCGAGAATTCTACCTATTGAATCTCCACGAGTGAAATCGATTGGTTTCGTACATTTGACTATGCTGCGTAGAGTGTTGTTGTTCGGTTTCAGAGTAAACCATATTTTCTTAGATTTCAATTGTTCAGAGAGATACAACTCGATATTATCAATTTCGTAGCTACCTGTGGGTATAGTGATGACCTCGTCACCCACATACAGCTTATTACAGCCTATATCGATGTTGGGTATCGAGTTGGTTGTCACCAGTGATATTAAAGCCATGAGATAGTCTTTGTTAGGCAACAAATCGATTCTCGGATTAAACGGATCTGGTTCCAGATAAGATGAATTCCCTGATACGGACAGTGAGAACGTATGAGCCATAGTGCTATAGACTGAGTGATGTGTATTTTTTCAATCCCAGCCACTTATATAGCCTCAAAGTCGTGATCTCTCTTCAGAAACTCTAAACAAAGATGTCCACAAATAAATGTGTTGAAATCTTGATATCTTTCATTGTTGTAGAATATTTCTACAGGTCCGAGATATGACACAAGCTCTAGAGGTGGTTGTAAATCTCCAAAACTGTCAAAGTACAAAACCTTGTCACCATGCTTCTTATACGCTACCCAATGCGTACCTGGGCCATTCTTATCGTCCAAATTGACGATGCTTGCCTCATTCACACGTGGCATGCCTGCAGGTAATGCATTTCGCATGTAAACTCCTCGGAAATGAGGTATTTTCAAGATGTGAGAATATTTCACGAGATCAGCGTCTGTGAGAGCACGATTGGGTAGCTTTATGTTAAAAAATTCACCTTCTTGGTTCTTTTCTTAGCATGTGGTTTAATGGCTAACCCAAGACCTGATTTGTATGGTCTCAGATATAGACCCTTCCCCAATGCTATAGCTTCCATCGTTTTGTTATGCCGCTGACTTTCATCCAGTTGTTTCCTCGCTGCTCTTGCCTCATTAATTGTCTTAGCAATGTTGGCAGCGCCACCTGCTAGTGCACCTGTAGCACTGAGACCCGCGAATAAGGGCAGTAAGAATGGTAAATAACCCCCTACTTTCGTCGGTATTGCCATAATGCGTGGAATAGAGACGTTTTTTCTCCCGCCAATGTTTTGAATAGCTTCACGCGCACTCTTCAACGCTGATTGTATCATATCCTTAGTATTGCTACCATGAATAAGAGACGAGGCTGCAGCTTTGACAATATCTGTTAATTTGATCTTCTTCTTAAGCTTACCTCCACTTTTTCTTTTTTTCTTTCGTTTGATACCCATGCCCAACTTTGTCTTTGCCATCATGGCTTGGCCCACCCATAAAGCCGCTGCCCTCTCAGCAACTCCTGCATCTTTTGATACTACTCTTGAAAGTGCTTTCTTTCGTAGTTCAATATCTGCCTCGCGTCGTTTATCATCGTCTTTCATATATTTTGCATAAGCCATATCATGGATTTTGCAAGCGGCATCGAGAGGATTAATACCACTATCTCCGCGCGCGAGACGTTTATCTAACTTTGTACCGGGTCCGCAAAATTGGTAGCCAGGTAAATGCATCTCAAAAGGTAGTTTATTGATCAAATTATTGAGAAAACCCCGCCCGGTTCGGGTCTTCTTACGCTTAACTTTCTTCTGTTTAGCCATCTCGATTTGATAGTCAACAGTCGAATGATGCTTCTAGACTATAAAAGCGCTCTATTTATACCCTCGAGCCAGTACAGATCCGAACGAAGACTCTCAAACATGGATTTCAAAGAACATGATTTGAAACTGCCCGTAAGCAACTTCGATGTTGTAGTGGATCATGGTGGGGAACAAGAGCGTCATGGAAAGCTATTGCCAAGCGATATTCGTGCGGTTATTTGTGGACCATCTGGATGTGGGAAGACTAATAGCCTTATGACACTCATTACTCATCCGAATGGGTTGCGATTTGAAAATATCTATCTTTACTCAAAGTCACTACAGCAGCCCAAGTATCGATTTCTCAAAATGCTCCTAGATACAATAGATGAAATTCAATACTTCCCTTTCAGAGATCATGAAGAGGTTATCTCACTTGACGATGTTTTGCCTAATTCAATCATGATTTTCGATGATATTGTGTGTGAAAAACAGACCAATGTAAAATCCTATTATTGCATGGCTAGACACAAGCATGTAGACTGTCTGTATCTCTCGCAGACCTATACATGTATTCCAAAGCAACTCGTTAGAGACAATGTGAATTTTTTGATCCTATTCAGACAAGATGAAATCAACATGAAGCATATCTATGATGAGCATGTGAATTCTGATATGCCGTTGAAAGAGTTCAAAAGATTGACCGCATTATGTTGGAACAATGACAAGCATGATTTCATGGTTATTGACAAAGACAAACCAATCAATGATGGCCGATACAGGCACGGCTTCCACCGTTTTCTTATAAATATCGCAAATGGATTTTGAATTCCATTAGTCTGTGAGACTACGCAACCACTGCAACATGGCTGATTTCAGCAAGGAGAAACATATACTGGAGGAGTTGTCCAAGGCTCGTGAAGCTATCCGGAATAAGTATAAGCTCTTAAGAGAAGACAGAGTGGAGATAGAGAAAACTCTCGATGAAACATTCAAACCGATTGTGAAACCTCTAAAACAGCTAGTGACTCAGAGAGAAACCAGTAATAGTAAAGTGGACCAGACTTCCTCGACAGACTCCAGTGTTGCATCTGCCCAAAATGATATTTCAAGTGACAGTGAGCTCATTGAAAAGTATAAGAATATGATGCAGCGTAGAAGTGATGATTATGATAATTTATACGGAGTTCAAGAACGCAATGGCTCATTGATGATTGGCAATGTCAGTGTCAACTTTAAGGATGGGAATTTGTCTGTTGATGAATTAGAATTTCCAGCTACTGAAGGACTACTCGAACTCATATGCATGAAAGAGCCTAATACAAATGTAGCATCACACAAAGACTGGGAAAACTATATGCAAATTCTAGAAATTTCGAATGTACATCGTAAAAAATTCAAAGAAAACGGGGAGCTTCGCAAATATAATAGTAAAAAGTTTGACAACATCATAGCACCACTTTTCACACAGAAAAAGGGACAAGGACTAGTTCCTCCTTTCAAAATTGTGAAAAAGAATACACAATTTGATTATGTATATTGGGACGACCCGAATGAACTTATAAACCGCCTGGAGCTGCTAGTGTCCGAAAAATCTGCTGGGAACACGAGTCATACTAATGAGATCCATACAATTTTGGAAGAACTCCGGGAGGCCGGCCTTATAAATTGAGCGAGTAAACGGAGAACAGTATTCAGTTCCACCATGAGTGTCGATGTGTTTGGACGTCGACCAGGGAGCAAAGGGCTGCCTGGCATAGGCTATAAATTGACGGATGAAGCTGATTATGACATTGAGAATAGACGCTTATGCAATATCTCACATCCTCGAGACCCACGTGACGCAGTCAATCTTGCGACGTTGGAGAACGCCTTAAACGCCCAGAAAGTACAACTCAAACAAGACTTTCATGAGGTACAGACAGTTTTCGACCAGATGCAGATGACCATTGATAATTTGATATTACGCATTGAAAGAATTCAAAATTACAATAAGGATGTTGTCGAACGAGCTCTACATGTAGTTACGGAAGACTTGGAAAATTTACGCTCTGAACTGAGGACCGGAACAATCGCAAATAATCTATTACCAGGCGTATTCAAATAATCGAAATGGATCAAAATAAATTGGAACGTCAGAAACTTGTACAGGAGCTCCATAAGCCTGCAAGACGAAATTATCCTCGACGAAAGGTTATGGTACGGGGTATTGATGAGACTTGGCAAGCTGATCTTGTGGACATGCAAAGCTATGCTAAGAAAAACAAAGGTTATCGGTATATGCTGACAGTTATCGATATATTCTCAAAGTATGCATGGGCTATACCACTAAAACAAAAGACTGGCAATGATGTTACGAAAGCTATGAGAACGATATTGCAAGAAGGCCGAGTACCCAAAAATTTACACACTGATGAAGGCAAAGAGTTTTATAATGCTCATTTCAAGCGTCTAATGAGTGAATATAAAATCAATTTGTATTCTACGTTCTCGAATCTACATGCTTCGATCTGTAAACGTTGGAATCGAACCCTCAAGACTCGTATGTTCATGCAATTCAGCCTTCAAGGAAGCTACAAGTGGATTGATATCTTGCCAGAGCTAGTGGCTGACTATAATTCAAGACCACATCGAACCATAGGAATGAAACCTGGAGATGTTACACCGGCTCATACAGCTGATATTTTACGGAAGATCACAGAAGACAAGAGATCATTTTTGCCACCTAAATTCAAAGTCGGCGACCATGTGCGTATAAGCCGAATGAAAGGTTTATTTGAAAAAGGTTATTGGCCTAACTGGTCTACAGAGCTGTTCACGATACATCGCGTAGCGTTGACAAAACCAGTGACTTACCATTTGAGAGATTATATGGGTCAACTCGTTAAAGGCGGTTTTTATGAGCAAGAAATCTCCAAAGCGAGCCATCCTGACATATATCTCATTGAAAAAGTCATTCGAAAACGTGGCAATAAGGCTCTCGTTAAATGGCTCGGATTTGACAGCTCACATAACAGCTGGGTAGATGAAAATAGCCTCGGATGAAATGGATTCAAATTGCAGGTAAATATATGACTCATAGAAAATCATCATTTAGTCCGATGGATTGATTATATTTTGATTCATTTTATAGGAGAAACTATGTCCTGGATGTGCAAGGTTTCAAACAGTCGGACAATGATTATTTGGTTAAAGAACTTGCAGTTGCATCGCTCGATGGGGATTCAGTTTCGTACCTCTTTCACTCACCATACTCTCCGAGACGGTTGCCTCGCAAGATCAGACTAGAAAATAGATGGCTGGAGCGCTGCTACCATGGGTTGGCTTGGACATCTGGAGAGCTGCCGTACAGTGAGATCGGGAACATCCTTCGAATGATTTTAGTTGGAAGTGCGAGGGTTTTTGTCAATCATCCGATAAAAAAAGAGTGGCTTGAACGTTTTAAGTTTGTTGTCTGTTTGATTGATGTGAAATATATGAATGAAAAAAGTGTTACGATATGTGAGAATCATGACTTTACTGGTGATATTCAATGTGCTCTACACCATGTGAAAAGAATGAAAAATTTCTTGAATAAATCTGACTTTAAATGAAAAAATTTAATCAATTTTACCTCTATCATGACAAATTTATACATACATATATCGAATATTCATGGTTCAATAGGTATGTGAAATGAAAACGCGACGGATAGTTTCAAATAGATTTTTTCCAAGTTTATTCATATTAACTATATACTAATACAATTCAGGTTACATATGACAAATGATTGAAATGAAAAAAAGAGATACATGGGCCCATTAGATAGATTAAATAATTATTTTGGTTACATGTGATATACAAACTAAGCTTCATGAATGAACTCCATAGTAAACGTATTGATGAATTTTAGCTTCAGAGTTCCTGCTGTAGCAGCAGCTTGCATCAGCGAGAGAGTTGCTTGCTCTTGCACTAGAGTTTCTGACAGACGTTTTGGGAGGAAAACCTGGAATTCGGCGTTCAACTCTGCTATGACCCGATTTCCAAATCGAGTCCACACAGGACTCAGCGTTGTCACCGTATATATTTTGCCCGACTCGAGCTCTTTCAGCTTCTTAGTCACAACAGTGGCAGCTTTGTTGATTGCAGAGAGATCCATCTGGAAGAAGCACAGTAGAAAGATTCATCAGTTAGTGCAAAGTTATTTTATATTCCAAAAATTACACACCGTCAATACTAACCTTGTTGGGTGCGAGTTTGAGGACTTTGCTGGAAGTATAGATTGTCTCCGAGTAGTTGCCGTCAGCTCGAGGTTGTTCCTGATCGTCAGGGTACTCTAGACGTCTGCCTCTGGTTACTCTCTGCAGATGCTGCTGCTGGTGTTCTCCAGGAGAATGCTCTGGAGCTGCCGAAGCGATAGTTTGATTTTCTACTGAGCTGCGCTCTTACTTATACCAGTCTCCCCACCATGGTACTTGCCCCCTCTCAGTTGTAGCATCTGCGCAGAAGCCTCGGACTGTTTGAGAGAGGGAACGAAAGAGAAGAGCTTAGCAAGACCTTTTGCTAGGTGGCTCCCACTCCACCTCAGCACAGTCGAGAGCCAGGCTCAATAGCTCATCTTCTTCCATACTGTTGGGCTGTTGAAAGGCCTTAACCGCATCGATTAAGTGAGAATCATGAGGTGTTGTTGCTTCAGTAACCTCATGGTTAAGTGGTTGAGAGTTAACAAGACCCTCATCTCTAGGCTCGCAGTCAAGAGCCATGCTTAATAGCTCTTCTTCTTCAATACTATTGGGCTGTTGAAATACCCTGATTGCATCAATTAGATGGGGGTCACTGGGCATTGTTGCTTCGATCACCTCATTATTCAGTGGTGGAGCGTCAACAAGACCCTCATCTTCAGGCTCGAGTGGAGCATGCTCGACACTCTCATCATTGTTTCGAAGGCTATAGTGCCCCCAAGGCAAAGTGTCTGTCTCACCTTCACGAATGCAACGTTTGTCATCTTGGGCACTGAGAGGTATCTTTGTCTGCTTTTCAGTGTGTAGAACGTGTAACCTAGATCGGATGTTGTATTGTTCACGAGTCAAAGACTTATTCTCTCGTAGACAATTGAGATAATCATCAAAGCTAATTGTTTGCTTCACAACATTGGTTTTCACACCCTTAGCTCTTTTAGTCTCATGATCATCAATTATTCTGTAACAATACATTTTGCTTCGCAAACCAACAAAGTCTTTCACTATCTTACCATGACATTCATCACTCATTAGGCCAACTACTTTCTTATTGAGCCTGTCAATTCCAAACTGATTGTTCTCTTCATAGTCGGACGTGTCAAACTTATCACTATGCTCTTTTATGAGCTTATAAATGTCAAAGCCTCCACTTATTTCCAGAAAAAAAGAGTCGGTGTCTACGTAAAGGATTTTACAGCTATTGCCTAATTTTTTTCGCATGAATCCATAGTGGAATTCATACATGAGTGTCTTACTAACGTCCAATACCGTGAGCCCAACGTAAATTGGTTTTTTGATCGTAATCTCAAGCCTCGACAGCTGGATGGCAACGAGGTCTTCAGCGAAAATTGAACAGCTGTGATAGTTAGGCTTTGAAATGAGAGCTTCTGCACCATATCGCCCATGCCAGTGATTAATGAGTTTAACATCTACATGCTTCCTTTCATTCTCCATTGTTTTTCCGTATATACTGTTATTAAACAATTTAAATAAGAATTTTTCAAACTCGTCATCAGTCTCAGAACGAAATTTACTATTTTTGTCAATATACTCTTTTAACCAAGGTGTTTGCTTGAATTCTAATGCTCTATGAATCTTTGTCAACCGTAATCCATGGTTCAAGGCTTGTTTCAAGGCTCTATAGTGAATAACATATTTATGTTTATTAAACAATGTAGTCATAAGCTTTTTCTGTTTCGAACCTGGAGGACACATATGCTCAGGGCAGAACGGAAGATCTTTGTGATCATCATGAATGTCGTCTGGATACTGTAAATCAACTTCAAGAAACAGACCTTTCCATGCATCGTCTGCAATAGACATGACATCCAAATTGTTCACATCGACCCACTTGAACCCTCCATAGGGCAACGGCTGGGTCATCGCCCAGCCATATAAATTATTAGCATCAATGTACAATAGGTACTTCTCCTCTTCCGCAGGGTCAAAAGCTTGACCCATATAACGATTATTTGCCTTCGCATATCGATTACTACACTGACTTATACCACCTCTCAAACCACGTTCAACAAAAAGCAGCATATCGATGTTAGTGATGAGTTCTAACTTGACTTTTGTCATTTTCAACATAGCATCCCATGACAGACCCGGGGTCGTGAAGTAGTGAGCTGGATCAAGCTCATAAGCTTTCAAACACATGTCTCGAAAATTTTCAAAAACATCAGCCAACAAAAGAACATCACATTTCAAGTAAAGATCAGAGTATTCACCAAGGTTTCTTATCCCAAACGATGTCCATACCTTTTGAGCATGTTGGTAATCACTCTCAGATACATGAGTGTTGGTGAGATGACTATAGAAATGTTCTTTTACTGGTAAATTCTTTTCTTTCAGACAGCTATGAGATACTAGGTATTCATAAGGAAAAACTCCTTTTCTTTTCAACAGTTCTCTCTGCTCAACTGAATAATTGTCATCAATCTCAAATACTCTCATGGTTATATCAAGTTTGTTGCGTTTATCAAGAGGTTTGACGAGCTCCTCGAGTCGTACCGATAAAAACTTGTATGAGTCCAGGAATCTGAAATGTATCTTGCTGTTCTGCACATATTTCGTGAAGGATATATACTTTTCTTTAGTAATCGGGAGTAGTGAGATAGTTCCATGGATCTCGCTTGATAGTTCTTTGATAAATAGGTGTGAATCATATCCAGAGAGGTTATGAAAGGCTACGGGAATCACTCGTGAATCGCGATATTGTAAGTTGCAAGATGCATGCGCGCACCCCCTATACACACCGGTTAAATGACAGTGGTCACGGACTTTGTCGTTAGGGTTATCAATTTTTTTTCTACAAATATGACAAGTGTCGGCTTTGTCAAACTCATCTTGTTCATCTTGTGAAAGATCCATAGACTTAGGGTTCTTAAAAATCTTGTCAACTTGAAAAGCAATCTCCTGTAATTCATTGATAAACCATTTAGCAGGGCTGATATCCTCTGGATGAAGTTGTCGGTAAGATGCAAAACGAGGGAGAGAGTCGTCATAGCTACATTTAAGATAGTATGCAACGCTCAAAGGTTCATGTCTTTGAACGAGCTGCTTGTGATCTGAGACAGGTTTCACAAAACACTCATAGTCCGAGTATATGATGAATGGGCAACGCTCTTGGAATAAGAAATTCTTGAATTCGAGTATTCTATCCTTATACAGTGGTAATCGAACTTTACATTTGTTCAGCTGAATACAGTCTATCTCATGGGCTTTCAATTTGTCTTCTGATCTGAAAGAATGGAGACATCGATCACATATGTGACTCTTACCATTATGTTTCGACAGTTGATGACTTACCAAGCGCGAAAGATACTTTATCCATACATAGTGGAACTTAAAATCTTCCTCACTGGAACTCGGAAGGTACTGAGCCATCAAAGGATTGGCATCATCATCATCATCATTTTCAATATTATAATCATTTTGTAGAAAGAGTAAGTTACAGTGCCGATTTTCAATCTTTGCTTTCGTTACATGACAAGGCAAAACATCATAAATATATGAATCTTTTCTCGTTAGTGTTGGAAATGAACTTTGTGAGGCAGACGGAGCTTGGTTCTTAACCTTCAATTTCCGTTTTTGTAATATATACATATTGATTGATACATTATTCTGCCTTTCAAATCTTGGGATTTGTTTAGGATTAACTGGAAAAGTGATACCATCAAAATTTAGTTCGTTCTCATATTCTTTGTATTTACTGACTCGATCTGAATGTGTGGTAGAGGGGTGTAAACATGATAATACGGCCCACTTGAAACACTCATTGTCATCATTTCGTACATTCACACAAGCGTGCTTTGTTTTGATATATTCGGGTAGATCAATGTATGAACTACCCCGCAGAGGATTGAATTTATTTATATTCACAGCTAAGTTCAAGATTGAGAGTAGTGTCCAACCTGAGCCTTGCCCTTGAAATTCTTCCATCTGCTTCAGTACAGGATTTCTCACATGATCTCGGAACCACTCATGCAAATCAGTGGTAGTAAAAATAGTGTGTGATTTGGTATTGAAATGTTTGAGATCGGTATTATCCTCATCTTTTTTAATTAATTTGTACTCTGCAGTGAGCACAGTATTCACTTTCAATGCATGATGTGCTTGAAGAGCTTCCTCAACCTTACTCATGAATAGATCCTTAGCATTGTCAAGAAATTCTCCTGCATCAACATAACTCAGGTTGGAAAACACTCCTGACTTTATTCGATTATTAAAAGCGCTCTGTACATCATCCCAAACAATACTTTCATGTACATTCGACCGAGCCAAGCCAGATCCATACTTAAGGTATGATTCTAATTTACGTTTAATACTCTCAAGATGTCCAATAGCTGATTGTAGTTTCTGCTTCGTAGAAACCCGCAGTATCCTGGTCAGCCGCTCATCCATATTGGTGATGCATCTTTGTGCTCCATCAATCCAGAGCAGTATTTCTTCTGCCGTGGCTTCACCCGTGATGGCTCGATGGTGATGCAGTCTGAACTCTTTCACCTGCATCACATATCGATCTATGTCATCCATAAAGTCCATTACTGGCGACTGTGGTTGAGCTTCTGCGACGGGTTGATGTGGGTGAGCCTCCACGAATGGAAGTGGAGGGCGGGCTTCCATGAGTGGAGACTCGGTGTGAGCCTCCATGTCCGACCGAAGCCCCTCGCCCTGGAACTGTAATCCTTGAAGCCACTAAGACAGGACGTCGCCTAGGTGCGTAAGACCCTGGAGTCTACCTCAAGAACAGCTCTCGGAGGTGGTGCGCTCTAGGTCTGCACCAGGAGAATGCTCTAGAGCTGGCGGAGAGAACTTCTGATTTTCTGTAGCGCCGAGCTCATACTTATACCAGCGTCCCCTCCAACTCGTCTTCCCTACTTCGCCATGACTTGTTCATCTGCGCAAGTCTGACGCCTGCGCAGTGGCAGTTGCTGCATTGGTGGGTCAGACTACTGGAAGCATACTACACTATTCAAAAGCAAGCTAATAGACGAGTCTGAAGCTCATTGTTACATTTTGAAAAGTTAACGAGATCTTGTTTGGAGGTACTTATTACTCATTACAAGGGTGATTATTGTCAATAATTATGGGAGTTAACGAGATCTCTATTGTAGGTATTTGTTGCTCATTACGAGAGTGATTGACGACGATAATTATTGACAGGTTGAGGATTTTCTATTGTAGCTCATAGTCACTTAATATGATGATCATTATCACCAACAATTTATGACATGTTCAATGAGCTTCTATTGTAGACAACCAGGAGCTAATCAACTGCTTTCGATGATCGTACATTGACTTGTAAAGCAACCACTTAACAGACAATCAATTGTACATGGAGTCAACAACATCTTTGTCTACCGAGGTTCTTGCACGCCCATAATCCATCCATTCTCTAATACAATGCACTGTCTGGGCTGCACATCTCGCATTCACACACAGCGTGTGATGCGAACAGTGACCATGAGCATCTTTGCATAAGTGGCTGATAGAAGGACTACCATACGCTTCCAAGTCTTCCACATTAGGGATTATCTTATCCAACAATCGTTGTTTCTCTCCACCTTTGACAAAGACCTTGGTGCTATTCTTCAAAGCATCTTGAAGTGTTGCTTTGAGCTCATCGTAAGGTATATCACCCTCACTCCAAGATATACCTATATAGTTCTTCTCGAGCCAGCGGTTCTCGCTCTTCAGTTTACTGGGTAACTGATTCCAGCCATGTGGTGGCTTGAATAGAAACACCCTGGGTTGAGCACCCTTTTCCGTCGAGGGAATGGCAACCTCTTTGAACACAAACTCCGAGGAGAAGCTCCTGAAGCCCTGGAAATCTATTACGTAGGCCATTGTTCACCAGGTATTGTGTTTGCTCACGAGACACACATCGACTAATCTGAATAATGGAGAGATCCGACTGTACTTATTTAGTTTCCCCCACTCCTCTACTAACAGAGCACATGCATGGAGTATAGCTCCCCCTCCTCTTTTCTCAAAGCGCATGCGTAGAGATCCTCTTTATTGGAATCATAGAGGTGGAGCAGAAGGCTCACTATATATATATATATTTTTTAATGAAATGCAAAATTTCTGCTGAGAATATTTCAAGATGAAAGGTTTCTCTGATAATTGATTGAATCTTGATTCGGACTAGTTATTTGAATTTGAGTGGACTCGAAAATGACGTTGAGAAATAATGAAAATGGCTCTTGGATTGAAAATATCATTGGATGGGTGGTGGGTATAGCGAATACTAGTCATTATTCATAAATATAGAATATGTATTCAAAAACTTATGATCTAATACATTCTACTTAACATACTTCATTCTTTACCCTAGAATCATTTTTACATTTCCAATTTACATATATATATATTCACAATATCGCATTCATTTTCTAAGAACACGTTTCATACGACGAGAGAGTAAGCTCCTAGCCTTTATGGGACTCCTCCTCATCTTGAGGATCTGTCCCAGACGTATGCGGGATCGTCTTGATTTCTTGCTGCTCTTACCAGACTTCCTACCATGCTGTTTGATTTTCTTTGACCTCAAGGCGTCTATGTGAAGTCGATAATATTGTGCTTCTTGTCGTCGTCGCACACGCTCCGCCATTTCCTCCTGTAGTCGGCTCTCCAAGCGTTGTCGCTCTTCGTCGACAGGTGGAGCTCCGAGTGCTGTCGTTGGCCTAACAGCGTATAATCGTGGTGGCTGGGGTCTCGTGGGCTTTCTCCAATACACAGACTCATCTTCCACGGACTCGGCCTCCACAGAATCGTTCTCCACAGACTCATCCACCATGGCATCTCTTTCATTGTCATCATTCTCTTCTTCTTGCTGGACTTCCTTTGTTTGAGATGGAGCACCCTCTACAGGCTCAGTCGTATTGATGACTGCAATGACCCGCTCAGCTATCATTGGGTTAGGAGCACACTTTCTCGCTGCAGCAGATTTGATTTTTGGACGCCTCTCCCACTGTAGATCGCGAGTCTTCCGGAGATGGGGATTAAAGCGATCGTTTCACCTCTTTTTTTGATTCGGCTTATAAAGTGGGTCATGTGGACCAGCAGGCTTTGGAAGAGCGACGCATGTATGAACGGGATCCAAATTAGATTGACGTGCTAAGAACTCTTTCATACCGACGTACTCACTGTCGATGGTCACGAGATCAGTCTTACGTATATTCTTTTGTTTCTGTTTTTCTTCTTCTTTTTTCCTTTCTTCTTCTTTTTCTTTGATGATCTCAATCAGGTCTCGGGCGAACCGCAAATCGGCCAAATAGTCATCAGCTGAATAGTCCCATCGCTCCTGTAACAGAAAAAGAAACCGTAGGTATTAGCATACAAGACAGCATTGCCAAATGCGATGGGTGAGCCACAAGGGCTTCCGTAACGAGAGCTGCGGGAAGAAGAAGAGGAGGAATCGAGGAAGATCTCGCGCGTTCTCTCACTCATGCGCGCGCGCCAGCTCTCTCTCTCCCTCCATCTCTCTCTCTCTCTCTCTCTCTCTCTCTATATATATATATATATATATATATACACACACACACATACACATATATATGCATTTCACCACCCTGTATATTCGGTTCACCCGGTATATATTATATATATATATATATATATATATATGCATATATTGCATGTATATGTATATATATTTAGTTATAGACATTTATGACGACCAATTTTACAAATATACCCACTTATGACGACATTTTCGGTTATGACGACCGGTCGTCATAACATTTACAAATATACCTACTTATGACGACCAAAATTTTCTTTACGTATACATGACTTATGACGACCGGAAACGGCTGTCTCAGAAAACTTCTGTTATCTCCTCGGCGGTCATCTCCCACGAGGGATGGTTAGTGTTTTGAACGCAAAACGGAGTCTCAGCACACGTCTGTCATCTCCTCGGCGGTCATCTCCCACGAGGGATGGTTTAGTGTTTGAACGCAAAACGGAGTCTGAGCACACGTCTGTCATCTCCTCGGCGGTCATCTCCCACGAGGGATGGTTTAGTGTTTGAACGCGAAACCACTGTCTAAGCAGAACAACTGTTATCTCCTCGGCGGTTATCTCCCACGAGGGATGGTTTAGTTTTTGAACGTAAAATCACTGTTTTAACCCCCGGTCGTCATAACATATTGATAAGTGTAACAACGGTATCTATACTGTCGGTCGTCATAAGTACTGTATAGATGAGTTTATATATGTATATATGTATATGTATATATGTATATATATATATATATATGTATATATATATATATACACTTACGTCCTCATGCACTCCCACTCACCCAGCCATACCAATCCACCCACCCATGCCACCCACCGACTCATGCACATCCATACTCCCGCCCATGTACCCCCACCCACACGCTTGTGATCATACACACTACGCTTGCACACCCCTTTCATGCGTCCAAACACCCGTACACTCACACCCCCCCCATATGCACACACACTCACACATAATCGCTTAACACATGATGTACACCACTGCTCACCTCTTCATAAGTCTCCATTGTGTCCCAGTCATCGTCAGATCCTAACCCTGGAAGATCCACACCCTGGCAAGCAAGATCCGGGTACAATGAGACTTTCGGCTCATCTTCGGGTAGTCCTCCTCGAGCTGGTTGCACTGGTGCATTTTGCGGAGCCATGGTACGTCCTTTCGAGTCGAGCTGTCGGATGGTTATGATTCTCTAGAGGGCTAGGTTGACCAGAATGCACAACCCCCACCGAGGACCAAGAGGGCTGCACGTGGTCCCCACGAGCAGCCCTCTTGGTCCTCGTAAACCCTAATGCCCCGAGTCATTCATAAGAAAAAAAGCTAACAAGAAACTACTTACCGTTCTTCATTACTCACCATTAAGATCTATCCTAGTATGAAAACAATGCGCTGATCACAATGTCTCGTTATTGGACACTTTAGCAATGAATAGTTCAAAAAGATTCAGATTGCATCGTAAAGTAAAAAAAAAACAAAAAAAAAACTACTGGCCAATTTCTATGAAGGATCCCTAATTTACACCCTTGCGTTGATGCATAGTAAGGATTTTTCTTCTCACGGAATGAAAAATACAATGGTTCGTGAGAAAAAATGAATATACAGAAAAACAGCTGTATTTCGAGTATACATCAAGCAGTGGTCATTTTCACCAAGGTCGGGATGTAATTTTTGGTGCCGTAAAGTCATCACAGTATACAGCTCGGGACCGTGATGGGCTAATATCTTAGCGCGGGATGCGCGCCTTTGGTGCAGCATTTGCACTATAGTAAAAAAAAAAAAAAAAAAAAAGGTCCTGTTGTCCGTCAAAAGATCGTTTGCTTTCGCTGCAACGAATATATAATGTATTCAATTACAGCGAAAGCAAGAGTCGAATACTAGTACTAGACTAAGCCGCAAGACATCAGCAAGCAGCCCCCAAGATTGCCGCTCAATATAAGGCCCTTCACTAACGCGATGCCAGGGGTTTATGAGGAGTGGTTGATTGCTGCACTATTCCTTGAAAGAGAGAAAGAAGGAAACAATACCCACCAATCTCTCCGTTGACGCTTTCCTCGGAATGATGGGTATGCAGCTCGTACTGCATGCGAGATTGCTGCGTCCTTTTTGTACACCTAATTCACCATCCGTAAACTAAGTGTACAAAGCCGGGTGCGCTTTTCACCATAAGAAAAAAAAAAAAAAAAAAAAAGGTGTGCAACAGCTCGAGCACACGAAGAAAAGGTTGTAGTTGCAGCTAGGAGAGTTTCTGTAGAGCATCTCTTTCTGGTCCAGAAAGCAGTGGTCGTGAACTCTCCGGGTCCAGAAAGAGGTGGTCTTGAACTCTCCACTTTTCAAAAAAGGTGGTCGTGAACTCTCCTAGCTTAACTACTAGCATGTCTTTGAAGCTTATGAATACAGAAGGAGCTCAAAAAATGTGTAATACATTTTTGATAATCATTATCACTCATGAATACAGTAAAAAACATTCCAAGTACATCAGATTCTATCACAGTAAAGTGAATTGATGAAATTGTGATAACTTAGTAGAGTGAATTGTTTGGACTATTACGATTCGGTATCGACGCGCGACTACACTTGGAGGCGAACACTGGACCGCGCGAGTTCTGCAAGCGTGTACACTGTGAAAATTTCCATCGAAAACCTCCAACCAAATGGTTGAATGATATATGCAATCAGCTGACTCAATAAAAATTTTCACCACGTGGTTGAAAATTCAACTAGCTTTATGAAAGACTAGGTTGAATTTTCAACCAAAATGTTGAAGTTTTCAGTCAATCAGCTAGTTAAACTTTTCAACAATTGTTTGGATTTCCTTGGAAAGATAATCCACAGTTTACTCATCATGCTTTGGATTGACTCGTGCCAGCATCGCGGCATTCTGAAAAGGGCTATTCGCTGATTCATCTTTTTCAATTTGCGCATTTTCAACCTGTTTTTGAAGTTATTGAGCAGGACCCACAGTCTGAGATGGGTTCCCAACCACCAAAGCGACCGAAGAGCAACTATGAAAAATCACATTGGTACCGGTCGGGATTCGAACCGCTTATCAGTGACATAAACGGATAGACCTTATGACTGAATGCATGTGGGTGATACTGACACAAAATTGTGGAAAGTCCGCCCAGTTCCGCGCTAGCCGAACCTTATTTGTTACCATCGAAATATCACGGCACTCGGTAACGATTGCCCGTGCCCGCAAAGCCTTGGACATTGTCGACAATGCCCGGGCGATGTCCGAAATACACAATGAACGCGGACATTGCCCAATATATCCGGGCATTGTCGACAATGCCCGCAAATCGGACATTGCCCGTAACATATGCATCCACTCACGGCACCGGCGACAAGCAGGCTGACGCGGGTGAGCTCGCATGGCTCACCAGAGGATGAGAACGACAGAGCCGATGTTCACAGGTGGTCGTGCAGACGACAAACTGCTCACTTGTTGCGATTGGTGTCAGGGTGCTACTTGATGGTGTAGCTACATCAGGGTAGGTTATACTTGGCAGGGTCGACTCGGAAATCGTTGCAGACCCGAACATCGGCCTTTGGATGAAAAATCATACTGCAGATGACACGTACACGGATAGATGTACGTGTGAGCCCGGATAATATGCAGTAGCAAATTCATGAATATTTGTAGCTATACTGCATTCATGCAAAGGCCAAGATATATGTATACGGACATGCTGAGCTGCACTATATATTTATACACGGCCATTATAAGGGGACCTGTGTCTACAGATATAGGTATACACATATACAGATATACACGTCTACAGATATACACGGCCGGCTAACGAATACCGCATGCAGTGCAAGGGTGGAATGGAGGCGAAGCAAGCTGCACAGTGCCTCGACGCCGGCCGATACTTGCTGTGAGTGCAAGTGGGATAGAAGATGCTTCGAGTGGAGGCACAGTACAGGGCCGTATATATGATTCAATGAAATATCGGCCGTGGATTTGATATGATGCTGTTAAATTTCTTAGCCATGTGCTATAGTGCACTCCAAACTTCACCACGCAGCCACCACCAGATGGTGCTGCCTGTTTCCCGGCCAGATCTCATCAACCAATCAGAGCTCGTCTTCTTGATGAAGAAGACGAAACTCCAGCTTGAAGCATTGGACCGCTTGATGAGTAGCCACGGCCAAGTGCACACGTGCCTTAGCCTCTCGCTTCTCAGCCGCCATAGGTGAGTGCCGTGTGCCCCCAGAAGTTCAGGAGGACCTCACCCTGCCGAAATAAACCAGCTGATTTCTCAGCTGAGACATCAGCTGAGATTACAGGTGAATTCACAGCCGATATTTCAAAATTTATTTATTGAAAATAAATTCCTCTCCAAGCTTTCTAGGCTAATTTTTCATGTTTTAGGTGGTTAAGTGTCGCAACTAGATTAAGGAAAAACGTATTTAAATCATTAAAAATTTGCACTTACGGGGATTTGAACCTGGGCCCTTCACCTTACAGCGACTCATTAGCCACGACACTTAGCCGACTGCGCTATCGAAGATGTGTCAGTGGGGGATACAGAACGGGTATATCAGGATTTCGGTCTGTCCTGGATGAGGTTCAGAGTGTAATAAAACAACTGTTCTAATATTTGCTAACTCGCTTGACTTGAAGTACTGCTATTTTCGTACTTCATATTTAATTCTATGAATGAACCAGAGAAAAAAATACTCCAAAATTGATGGAACAGGTGGAAGGGGGAAATCATTCATATATCTTTCGGTTTTCTTTTGTTAGTAGGAGAAAATCAACTTTCGGCCGATCGGGCCTTCTGCCTTCTCTCTTGTTGCTTTTACGGCCACGTATATATAAGGTAACTGTACCTAACATCCCCCTTAAGCCGTTTTGCCCATAGTTTCTGTCCACTTGAATATTTTTCAACGTCCTTTAGCTTACTTCGAAGCTTGTTTCAAGGCCTTCAAAACGAGCTAAGGTAGGTTCAACCTCGACCGACTCGAGCTGAGCCATCACAATTTTCCCAAGAAATATTTTTTTGCGAGTTTGCAAAAGGGTGTACCCAACATGCCCCCATTAGCAATTTCCTCAACAGCTCTGGTCTACCTCAACATTTTTCAACACGTTCGCTGCGGCGGGACCCACCGGTGGGTCCCGGGCGTCCTTCTTTGTGTGCGGTGGGACCCACGGGTGGGTCCTGGGTTTTATGAGGTCCTAGTGTATAACCAACGTTGCAGATATGTCCAATGGCTTATGTAGTAGTTCTTCATCGTTCAGTATGACACTAACAACATGTGTACAAGCCAGTTTCGATATAGTGCTTGATTTCGAGGAGCTAGAGCAGAATTCCCGTTTTAATCTCAATTTTCGTTAGAAACACGAGATTGAGGGTAGATGGATGCATAACTTCACTTGTACTCAAAACTTTTCAACGTAATTCAGCTCATTTTGAAGCTCACACCAGAAGCTACAAGTTGAGCTCAAATATGCATGATTTGAGCGACTCCGAGTTGAATTATCGCAGGTCTCCGTGATGAAAGATAACTCTCAGTGTTGGTAAACATGCTATGTATCTTCCACCTCATACTCATGAACTGATGTAATGATAGCAGAGAGATAGTCAAGAGGGTAGACAGTAATTTTTTGACTTGGACGAAATCACAAAGGGAGTAAATGTTTATGAGCAAACATTTTCTTACCACCCGTTACTGAAAAGTCAGAAATAGTATTGAAAGTGGCTAACAGTTAAAATCATGATTATTAGAAGAGCTCTTGTCAATGTGTGCATATGTATTAGAAACATATTAGTAATAGTATTGATCCAACATCTTAGATCATGTCCGTGGGCTCGTCGATTTGGATAAAAAGTGAACGTCTTGATAGGCGAAGGATATCTTCAAGTTCTAAATGAGATGATACGCCGTATACTCAGGACTCGAGGGAAACCGGAGGATTTGATCGGTGTAGGAGTGTAGCATTTTACAAGTTCATCAGAGAGTTGAAGTATGATCTCATAATTCATGAGAACCAACTCGATCATTGTTTGGATTATTCTAATGTAACTCATTCAAAAGTATATTAAAAATTAGCACGATACAGTAACATACTAATGCTATAATGTATGATACATAGTTTACCGACATGGGGGAATTTTGGACGGATTTCGGTCTCTGAGTTGAATTGTACCAATAAAATGATCAATCTTTGATTCTACGATTGTTGAACTCGATATACCGATCATCCACATCATTCTTCTATACACTAGAGAAAAAATTCTGGGACCCACCGGTGGGTCCCACGAAAATTCATAGTAAATATGTAGATAGATGTCAAATATATGACTTTGCACTCGATTTGGCTGTTTCAAATGCAAAAATGCACTTTTGAACGCTCTCGCAATATGGGGCGGAAACGCGATTTTCGCCTTCGCAGCGAACGTGTAAATGTACTTTGGCTCATTATGAGGCTTATTTTGAGACCTTAAAATTGAGCTGGAGTACGTCTGGTTTCAATCAATTAGAAACGAGCTGTTTTAATTTTCTCCCCAAAAACGATGTAAGTCGTCGATGAAGTGCATAAAATTGTTCTCATCGGCGTGCGACCACATTCCGGGCTTTACTTGTGCTGGACCAAAAATATATTTTCTTCCTATTTTGACGTGACGAATACGTTCTGCGTGATAGAGAGAGTCTTACAGCGTGCCCTTTTGCGATCACCATACGAGGGCATGTTGGGTACCCGCCGATTTCGGCTTTCTTGTTTTACAAATCATTTCGGTATTTTCCCCATGAATCCTTTCCAAATCCGACTTTTGCATTTTTGAAAGGAGGATTATCGAAGGTTCCCGAAAGAGGGATCTAATGCGCTGAGGTACGTTGAGACTGATGGCACTGAACGCAATTTCCTTTAGAAACACGAAAAATGGAAAAATCACTCTAACTTTTCTGGGAAATACAGAAATGATTCGGGGTCGATCTAGACTACTTATTTCGTCTTATTCTGACATAATGAATGTGAAAAGAATTTGAGCTAAGGTTATAACCTGTGCCCATTCTTGAGATCGGCATATGGGGGCAAGTTGGGTACACTTACAGCTCCCCTAATGGATAATGAAGAGTAGGGTATGCGTTATATCCCAACTCTCGATTTTCCACGATACCATCGTGGATTTACTACCTTTGATATAAAAAAAATAGGCAAAAAGTTCTGCCGCTCCCTGTATACGACGTATCCTGTTTTGCCGGTCGAACATTATTTCAATCAACATTGAGAGGCCTATTCTGAGAAGTTTGCCCTCCCAACCCTTCGTGTCTCTGAGATCACTGTGATCTTTTATAGCTCCTCTCAAAGCTGAAAAATTACTAGAATACACGATTTTCACGTGAAATTCCACGAGAAACACGATGAAATTGTCAGTTGTGACTTCCAAAGTGACCCCGGTGAGACATCAGTGATTTTTTGGAAGAACCGCTAATATCAAGCCGAGGTCAATTTGGAAACCCCTAACTGACAGTTCCATCGTGTTTCTCGTGGAATTTTACGTGAAAATGATGTATTATGATGATTTTTCAGCTCTGAAAGGAGCCACGAAGAATCACAGCGATCTTAGAGACAAGTGGGTTGGGAGCTCAAAGTTCTCAGCATAGGCTTTCAAATGTTAAGAAAGATATCCGAGCGGCAAAACAGGATACGTCGAACAGGGCAGGATGGTACTCTATCGATTTTTCATGACACGTGCGTAGTGCTCTTGATACAAATTAAAGAATCGTCGATTTTCGTACTTTTTCAGTGTAACTGGCGCGTCTTTCGAAACTGTTTGGCCTCTGGAGGGAATAACACTGTCCCAAAAAATTTGAAAAAATTCCAGCTGACTCTTCAAACCTGATATAATCATAAGGCATTTGTCCTAATAGCGACTCAGGTCCGTGGTCAACACAGGGCTTCCATGAAAAGTGTAACTTACTTTTTGAAAAATACTCACTTCCTCCACTGTTTCGTATGTCAAAAAAAAAAAATAACATTCGAGCTAGGATGAATCAGGTGATGGAAAATTGAAGAGTAAGAATAAATGATCAAAATACTTCTTCATTTGGCAGCGACACATTATTCTGGTCGAAGATCCGTGACGTTGAACTTGCGAAATTGGTCGCGCCCATCACCTCAAAAAAGGACATAAATCTTTGTTACTCAAACAATGAGCAGATGTCGCTCCCAAATCTTATTGCTCATACTTTGACGTATAATGAATCACTATGCACTGTAGGTGAGGTGGCTATTCGCTTCGTGATTTAGCGTTGCACTGCCTAGCGGCGTCTTCCGAACTTCCCAAAAGCGTCTGCATGTAAGAGTATTGGGGGACCATAGCATATGCAGCATCAGGCGTGGACGTGGTTTTCGTCTGTTTGTGAGAAAACCGTGGCTCAAACCCACCAAGAGTAAGCGGGAAAGTAGTTGGGTATTTAATTACGAAGATTTTGAGCTATTGTAGACATCAATCAGAGTAATATTCAAAGACTTACAGGACTCGAAAGTATCGGAGTGAGCCGGTGGCTCGAGCGGCGGCCACGACGCCCATGCAAAAAGCATAGGCCAAATCTTGAAATCGCTCCAACTCACTCAATTTTGCTCGGATTTAGGATCTCGATCTCTCAAACTCTTCATTTTTGAAAACTCTACAACGTCCTCGCATACTGTTGCCACCTCTGAGCTATGGTTTCTCGAGTTAAACCTTTGAGAAGAGCCACGCTGCATGCTGCAATGTTTAACGCGTCCCCTAATACTGCTTACAGCGTAGTCAGGGGTGTCAAGCGTAGTAGAGTCCCTCCCCTCAAGCCCCTCCAGTCAAGTGCAGAGAGCGTCGCGGCTCGCGGCGAAGGAGCCCCTTCCCTGCGACGCTGCGGCGCGCAGGGGTGTCAAGCGTAGTAGAGTCCCTCCCCTCAAGCCCCTCCAGTCAAGTGCAGAGAGCGTCGCGGCTCGCGGCGAAGGAGCCCCTCCCCTGCGACGCCACGGCGCGCTCTACACATGACTGGAGGGGCTTGAGGGGAAGGACTCTATCACGCTTGACTGCTCTGGCGGCGCGCTCTATACATGACTGGAGGGGCTTGAGGGGAAGGACTCTACCACGCTTGACACCCCTAAGCGTAGTGCATGCGGTGGCCACCTACAGCGCACGATCGCCCGTTTTGAATCTCAAAAGCGCGCGGCTCGGAGCGAATAACGGTCCTTATTCGAGGGAGGAGCTCGGGAAACTTGTTCAGCCCCTGAAAGCTGATTTTTTTGGTCGGTAATGATTCACGTAACAGATCTGAATTATAGCTGTCGACTTGTTATGTAATTCTCACATCATTTTCACACTCCAATCTTATCATAGTTCAATTGGGTAAGCTTTGAGAAAGCAAAAATTGCATACGCCTCCGACAACTCTGTGGACGCAAGAAAAGTGAATCTTGATGAGTATGACGGGAAGAGGATCAATTCTGGGAATGGAATTCGATTAAATGGATACAACAACATCTTTATCAACCATCATACTGCACTATTCACGATCCATCCATGTCAAAAACTTCTGATAGTTACGAGAGCGTAATAGACCAATTCTACCTCACTTTTTTCAGGGGATTAGCATCTCTCAAGAATGGTGAGCACAACTTTTTTTTCACATTTTAGGCGTACCAAAACACTATGGAATTGGTTTCAAAAGTGACAAGGAGGGAAAATTTTTTTTTCCTCGGATGGTCCAAAAGGTAAAGGTTAGGTAGATTTCTTCATACACTTCAAACATTTTCACTCATTCTTTTAAGCTTATCTCAGTCGACATTGAAAGTTTAAATAAATTATCCATTAACCAATCACTTGTATTCTTAATGGGAATAATTCGATCGTAAAGTCTCGAACGAAATGCTGTAGGTCGTTCAAAAATCTTCAAGTTTGGTCTCTTGTGAAATTTTTGTGTGACCCTTTCCATCGGAGCCACGAGCGCTGGAAAGAAACTCATTATTGAATCGATTCTTACGGAGATACCCAGGCATGCACCACTTCCATCTGTTCAGCCTCTATTCCCAATCCGGAATACATTCCAAAAATTATCGGGATGCATGATTCCGATGTAAACTCCTCTGATCTTTCAGAACATGCTATCAGATTTTGTCTCTGATGTGATCTAGGAAAGTAAACTCCCATTTGGTCCTGTTTTTCGAGTAAAAAATTGAAAGCTATCACAGGTCATGTCTCAGAGGAAATTTGATAGTATATTCTAAAAGATCAGAGAAATTTACCTCGGAAACACGCATTACGATTATTTCTGGAATGTATTCTGGATTGGGAATACAGGCTGAACAGATGAGAGTGGTGCATGCCTCGGTATCTCCGTAAGAATCGATGTAATGATGAGTTTTTTCCCGGCGCTCGTAGCTCCGATGAAAAGGGTCGCATGGAAATTTCACAAGTGATGAATGTTGAAGTCTTTAGAACGATCTGTAGCATCCCATTCAAGATTTTTCGATCAGATCATTCTCGTCGAAAATACAAGTGATTGATTAATGGAAATTTTTTTTGAATTTTCAACGTCAACTGAGACAAGCTAAAATAGAGTAAAATTTTTCGAAGAATATAAATTGATAGATTTTTTTATGATCTTTGAGATGCTTTTCGTGAAACTGACGCAAAACGGACTGGGTCGGAGACTTTGGTGATTTACTGAGACTATTCGTTAGGGTGTGCCTTATTCCTCACCTTTCGATTTTTCCCCGATACCATCGTGGATTTTCGATCTTTAATAAGAAAAAATGAGGAAAAATTTTTGCCGTGCCCTGTACGACGTATCCTGTTTTGCAGCTCGGATATCCTTCTTAAGATTGAAGAGCCTATGCTGAGAACTTTGCCCTCCCAATCCACTTGTCTCTGAGACCGCTGTGATTCTTCGTGGCTCCTTTCAGAGCTGAAAAATCATCATAATACATCATCTTCACGCAAAATTCCACGAGAAACACGATGGAACTGTCAGTTAGGAGTTTCAAAGTGAACCCGGCTTGATATCAGCGGTTCTTCCAAAAAATCACTGATGTCTCACCGGAGTCACTATGGAAGTCACAACTGACAATTTCATTGTGTTTCTCGTGGAATTTCACGTGAAAATCATGTATTCTGATAATTCTTCAGCTTTAGAAGAAGCTATAAAAAATCACAGCGATCTCAGAGACACGAAGGGTTGGGAGGACAAACTTCTCAGAATAGGCTTCTCAATGTTGATTGAAATAATGTTCGAGTGGCAAAACAGGATACGTCGTATACAGGGAGCGGCAGAACTTTTTGCCTATTTTTTTTATATCAAAGGTAGTAAATCCACGATGGTATCGTGGAAAATCGAGAGTTGGGATATAACGCATACCCTACTCTTCATTATCCATTAGGGGAGCTGTAAGTGTACCCAACTTGCCCCCATATGCCGATCTCAAGAATGGGCACAGGTTAACCTTAGCTCAAATTCTTTTCACATTCGATATGTCAAAATATGACGAAATAAGTAGTCCAGATCGACCCCGAATCATTTTTGTATTTCCCAGAAAAGTTAAAGTGATTTTTCCATTTTTCGTGTTTCTAAAGGAAATTGCGTTCAGTGCCATCAGTCTCAACGTACCTCAGCGCATTAGATCCCTCTTTCGGGAACCTTCGATAATTCTCCTTTCGAAAATGCAAAAGTCGGATTTGGGAAGGATTCATGGGGAAAATACCGAAATGATTTGTAAAACAAGAAAGCCGAAATCGGCGGGTACCCAACATGCCCTCGTATGGTGATCGCAAAAGGGCACGCTGTAAGACTCTTTCTATCACGCAGAACGTATTTGTCACGTCAAAATAGGAAGAAAATATATTTTTTGTCCAGTACAAGTAAAGCCCCAAATGTGGTCGCACGCCGATGAGAACAATTTTACGCACTTTATCGACGACTTACATCGTTTTTGGGGAGAAAACTAAAACAGCTCGTCTCTAATCGATTGAAACCAGACGTACTACAGCTCAATTTTAAGGTCTTAAAATAAGCTCCATGATGAGCCAAAGTACATTAAAAAATGTTGAGGTAGACAAGAGCCGTTGAAAAAATTGCTAATGGGGGCATGTTGGGTACACCCTTTCGCAAACTCGTAAAAAATATTTCTTGGGAGAATTGTGATGGCTCTTGAAGGCCTCAGAACAAGCTTCGGAGTAAGCTACGGGACGTTGAGAAATATTCAAGTGGACAAAAACTATGGGCAAAACGGCTTAAGGGGGATGTTAGGTACACTTACCTTATATATATGTGGCCGTAAAAGCAACAAGAGAGAAGGCAGAAGGCTCGATCGGCCGAAAGTTGGTTTTCTCCCCCTAACAAAAGAAAACCGAAAGATATATGAATGATTCCCCCCTTCCACCTGTTCCATTAATTTTGGAGTATTTTTTCCTCTGGATGATCCATAGAATTGAATATGAAGTACGAAAATAGCAGTACTTCAAGTCAAGTGAATTAGCAAATATTATAACATTTGTTTTATTACACTCTGAACCTCATCCAGGACAGACCGAAATCCTGATATACCCGTTCTGTATCCCCCACTGACACATCCTCGATGGCGCAGTCGGCTAAGTGTCTTGGCTAGTGAGTTGCTGTAAGGTGAAGGGCCCAGTTCAAATCCCCGTAAGTGCAAATTTTTCATGATTCAAATACATTTTTTCTTAATCTAGTTGCGACACTTAACCACCTAAAACATGAAAAATTAGCCTAGAAAGCTTGGAGAGGAATTTATTTTTAATAAATAAATTTTAAAATATCAGCTGAGATCACAGCTGAGAATTCAGCTGTGAATTTGGCATGGAAAATCAGCTGTGATCTCAGCTGAGATCCCAGCTGTGAATTCACCAGTGATCTCCGCTGATTTCTCAGCTAAGAAATCAGCTGGTTTTTTTCGGCAGGGGCAAAATAGACGACAAGAGTTCGATCATTATTTTGGAAGACGATTTCGAACAATTTATTCTATATACTGGAGGAAATGTCTGGGAATAACGGTGAGTTATTGCTCATCCCTTTCTAGATAAATCACCTCGTATCAGCTGGTATTCGAGCCCCGTGCGCGCGCGGATTCCTCTGGCCCGGCCAGAACGGACTCCTGGGGTCAACACGTGCTAGAGTCGATCATTGGAGAATATTTAGCACGCCCACGAACCGTGAACTTGCGTAAAGACTGACGAGTTGAGGTGTTGACCTCATGAAGATTGAGTTCCCGTAACCTGGCCATTGTCTCGTGGAGACACGTGGGAATGAGTGAAAGTGTTGCCATCTGACCATTAAATAGTTGCCGAGCATACGGCGCACAGTGGGAAAAAATTGCAAGTTGGCATAATTATGCTTCCCCACTTGACAGGTGATATCGAGACTTTGTGAGAGGTCAAATTGTAGGTTTTTCCATGCAGAAGATGAATCCGTTTCCCTCAAGGGATGCTCAGAACTCGTACGGTGGTGGCATTCATCAAAACGCGAAAATCAGCTCAAAAACACAGTATTAGCGGTTGAACTTGGAGAAAAAGCAATTTGATGCATTTTTCATGGAGAACAAAGTTGCTGCATTTTTCAAAAAACCATATTTTTTGAGGTTTTCCTGGTTGGGAGATTTCGGGATTCTCTCCACGGGAATCGGAAGAGCACAAAATTTTACGTCGAAAAGTGGGGTTTGATAATTTTGAATGAATTTATGCTATGAGCTCCACAACATTCAAACAGAGAGGTGGTCCAAAAATTGCACAGGGGCGTTGAAAAACTCCCTAAAACTTGGAGGGGGAGCAATTTGAGGCATTTTTTATGAGGAGCAAAGTTGTTGCATTTTTTGAGATACATTTTGTTGCCTGGCTTTTTCAAAAAACCATATTTTCTGAGGTTTTTGTGGTTTTTGGGGCCTTTTCTGGGAGAATTTCAGAATTCTGACCGCGGCAATCGGAAGAGCACAAAATTCCATGTCGAAATATGGGGTTTGATAATTTTAAATGAATCTATGCTATGAGCTCCACAACAATCAAACATCAAACAGAGAGGTAGTCCAAAAATTGCACAGGGGCGTTGAAAAAGTCCCTAAAACTTGAAGGGAAAGCAATTTGAGGCATTTTTTATGAGGAACAAAAATGTTGCATTTTTCAAAACACATTTTTTTGTTGCCTGGGTTTCTCAAAAAACAATATTTCTTGAGGTTCTTGTGGTTTTCGGGGCTTTCCCTGGGAGAATTATGGAATCCTGACCACGGCAATCGAAAGAGCACAAAATTTTACGCCAAAGTCTGGATTAATATGATGGTAAAAGTTATCTCAGAGCTGTGAATTCATTCATACATACAATTTCTCTCTTAGTCAAAGTTGCTCGTTAACTACCATGTACAATCCATTACTCCTAACACACGATTTACAAGTAAAATATCTGTTAGTCAATTATATCATCAGATCCTCGAGATCGTGTATCAAAATCATGATCCAAAATATGGATGTTGACAGTCTTTGAAAGATCGAACCTTAGAGCTCACTGTAAAAAATTTTTCCGGAAAACTTCAACCAACTGTTCGAAGTTTTGATTCAACCACTGGTTGAACGCAAAATTCAACCACTGGTTGAATTAAAACTTCAACCAGCTGGTTGAATGAAAAATTCAACCAGTTGGTTGAATATTCAACCAATGTGGATTATCACAATCTGCCCGTAAGGTTCCTGCATATCAGGTTGCTTACACGTGAGGGGTAGAATATCATGGATGGTCATACGGGTGGACAAGGATGGATGGAGGGGTGGACTTATGGATGATGGGTCGATGGTCGATGGATGGATGATTGATGAGGTCGATAAATGGATCGAGAAATGGATTATGGTGAGTGGACGGATGGATGTATGGACGGAGCGATGGATGAGGGGTGGATAATGGTTGGATGCATGATGGATGGATGGTCAATGGATATTCTATTGACCATCCATATATCCATCACGGAATATAATTGCTTGGTTGAAATGTTGGTTGAAAATTCAACAAATTTTTCACAGTGTATACAAGAGATCATCATTCACGAAACAATAACATCACGAGTCCACCATATCACTCTAAGGGCATGATCCCAAATCCATATCAGATAGTATTCACAGAAGTCGTTCATCTAATGATATCTCTGAGATCATGCACTCAAAATATGAGTGAGAGAATGTGCTTTTCCATCTTCTCTTGAATAATATCTCAGCACAATGTCACAACGTATCCCTCGAAGAACAAAAATTCAACGAGCGGAATTTCCTTCTACCTCACCAATTGTGTATACTGATCCCATCATTCACTTTAAAATGACTATCCGATAATACTGAAGGATCAATTGCACCATCACACCATTGTAGTATCAAATAGGTATTGGGAGTGATGGATTGTACATAGTGGTTAACGAGAAACTCTGACTAGGACAGAAATTGTATGTATGAATGAATTGACAGCTCTGAGTTAACTTTTACCATCATATCAATCCATACTTTGGCGTAAAATTTTGTGCTCTTTCGATTGCCGTGGTCAGGATTCCATAATTCCCCCAGGAAAGGCCCCAAAAACCACAAAAAACTCCAAAAAAATGGTTTTTGAAACCCCAGGCAACCAAGAAATGTGTTTTGGAAAATGCAACAACTTTATTCCCTATAGAGAATGCCTCAAATTACTCCCCCTCCAAGTTTCAGGGAGTTTTGCAATGCTCCTGTGCAATTTTCGGACTACCCCCCTGTTTGACTGTTGTGGAGCTCATAGCATAAATTCATTTAAAATTTCCGAACCACATATTTTGACGTGAAATTTTGTGCTCTTTCGATTGCCGCGTTCAGGATTCCAAAATTCTCCCAGAAAAAGCCCGAAAAACCACAAAAACCTCAAAAAATATGGTTCTTTGAAAAACCCAGTCAACCAAAAAATGTATTTTGAGAAATGCAACAACTTTCTCTCCCATGGGAAATGCATCAAATTGCTTTCCCTCCAAGATAAACTGCTAATACTGTGATTTTTAGCTGATTTTCACGTTTTGTGGGGGGGGGGGCATAATTTTGCCAACTTGCAATATTTCCCCCACTGTGCGACGTGCTCCAAAAACCGAGGTCGGACATTGTTGCCTCGTGGACGAGGCCGGTGCCTTGGACGGCGATTTTGTGCCAATTTTTGAAGCAGCGTGTTTATCTCATTCCTGGCGAGTGTTTGTCAGTAGATAAGGCCGCTATAAAGGAGTAATGAAGTACTTGTATTTTCGGGGAACAGTGTAGGAATTCTTCTCGCGTTTTACAGGAAAACTGAGAACCATCGTGACTGACGATTTTTCTTCAGTACGGCCGTTAATTGTTCGGAATTATTCGTGATAAGTAGCTTAATATACCGCCGCGTACAGGGGACGTTTACAGGGTGAAGGCCGAATCGTTCTATTATGAATATCGAAGAATATGACTTGATCGCAGGATGATCAATTGATGATACGAGGTTGGATTGAAGCGATTGGTTTTTCCTGCTAGTATTCTTTATTGCAAATATGCAACGTCTCGATTGTGAGAGTACAATCCTCTTGAGGCTGAAAAATTTTCCGATCAATCAATTATCTTATTCAAAAACAATGACAGTAACATTTTCACAATAGCACACACAATAATTCACCTCCATATATATATATTCGATTAGTCACATTTGAAGGATCAGATTGGTTCACCAAGGAAAATCTCGGAGTCGTTATTCTCTCTTCCAAACACAGGATGATGTATTATCTTGATATCAACTTTCCATTCCTTTGAGGCAATTTAGGAAAAATCGGGCAATTTTCACAGGTTTTCCCAATATAGAAAGGGAACTGGAGAGATTTTCTCACTCACAATTAGATGTTCAATAATGTGTTATTGATCCTTCAGTCTTGGGATGACAAGGGATGGTATTCTTGTCGAGTGACTGAATGTTGTGTCGATCGATTCCCAAGGAGGGCTGACAGATCAATGACATTGTAACTACTTGATTAGAAGGATCCTGTTCCATCAGCCGTTCACAGACATCTATTGTATTACATTGATTTCCTGGACACCTTACATTGGTCTAACGAATATTCATATGTATTTTACCACCCATCTAAATCTTCTCGTTTGTTGAGAAAGTTAGAGTGGTGATAGATATTTAGCAATCCAGAAAAGAGTCTAGCCTTATATCTGTTCCAAGAGTCAACCATCTCAATGTTATGGAAATCAGAAGGATGTTGCAAAATCTTCGCATTTTGTGCTATGACTGATGTTTCTCCGCCGATCCTGATATCTCGTTTATGTTCATACGCTCATTTTCATTTTCTTCAACGTTCGAACTATGTATGTCATATTGCAACTTCCACAGTATATTTTATATACCAAGTTGTACATTTCTGGAATTGGTAAAGAATCTCTCCCTGATTCTATAGAACGATTCAACTTATTACAGTTGAAGGTGATGGGAACGGAAAATTTTTTTCAGTTATTGCGTTGAGAACTGGACTGAGATCTTCCACGAAGGGAAAAGTTACATCCGGGAGTTTGATGAAAATTTCTTCGTTTGAATCGATGCTGATATCAGAATTCTGTGTGCTATGGATGGCGTGCATTCTTCTGCTAATGTATTTATCTATGAACTTAATTGGATCATTGTTAGACAATAGGAGATCTCGAATAAGATTCAGGTTTGAGACGTTGAAAGATCTGTCAGAAAGTTTGATGGCTTCATCCACCAGGTTATGAATGATAGTTATTTTTCGTGATCTGGATGGTGTGATAAGAAATTGATGAAACGTCCAGACGCAAGTGGTTTCTTGAAGCAATTGGTCAGACACGTTTGATTCGGACGTCTCATGATCTGCGAGTCCAGAAAACTGATACAGCCATCTACCTCCATCTCATGAGTAAACTGGAAATGTTGTCCAAAGTTGTTGGAGGATTGCAAACATTAGAGAATAATATTTTTTCCAGCAATTGAGAAACGGTCATCCACATATCTCTTGTGAAACAGAATATCCCTATTTATTATATTCGAACTATGATTTTCGAAGAGTTCTAGTGTTATTCCTGCATAAAATGGGCTCGTGCAGCCGCCCATAAGAGAACCTATTGTGGGAATGCGAGTGAGAGCGCAACGCGCATGGATGAGTCATACGACCCTGGATGTGTTCGATGCTTTTCTCTCGATGGAAACTTCTGGAAAGCGTCATATGAGGGGTTCTGCTGTCGAATCTCTGCGCCTATAATTAGTATTTGTCTAGCCCTAGAGTGACTCACACGTGTAACCGCGCGCGCTCGTCGATCGGCACCGCATACTGCGCGTCATATTGCATCATCTTGTAACCCCTAGCGAGTCTAGTATTTTCGAGTGTTTTTGTATTCAATAAAGTGCACTTATTTAGCAATTCTTATTTTCTTGATCGATAAATCCTTATCCTGGACCCTGGCCGCTACAAGTGGGGGCTCAGCCGGGATAAGGACGATCAAGATCACGCGTGGAAGTGCAGCCGAGCGCGACGCCGCGCGCGACAAGTGTCAGTGTAGCTATAGTGAGTGATACCGGGGTAACACGGAGTTTTGTGCTGTCGCGATTGGCAAGGATCAGAAATCCTGAGGATACGCGATCTGGGGTACTGCGCTAGGCTTGGCCAGCCGAAGAGCGCCTGTCAGCCCCCGTCTGTGGCTGCCCGCACGCTCCAGTAGCAGCGAAGGGAAAACCTGCACACTCCAGACGTAGTGAAGGGGAAACCCGCACACTCCTGATGTAGTGAAGGGAAAAATCCGCACGCTCCAGACGTAGCGAAGGAACAAGGTACCCATGCACCAGATGCTCCCGTCTGCAGCATATCCGTGAGCTTCCCAGGATATTTGGATGCATTACCAGAAGTGATGCAATTATCTGGAAGTTGACGCATAGAGACGCTCAACCTACACCAGTGCGACACACACACAGTATACCAGCCAGTGTACAGAAGAAAGAGAGCCAGAGATACAGTATACCAGCCAGTGTACAGAAGAAGGAGAGCCAGAGAAAAAGAGGAAAAGTGCGTGAGTACTAGATATAGATATAGCTTTCCACGCACGGCACTATCCAGCTCTAGCGCAGCGCTTCCATCAACGAGTGGGTGCGCGCGCGCAAGAAAGAGAGAGCGCGAGAGAGAGAAGAGTAGTGCCGGCGGGAAGGGGGAGAGCGGTGTCTCTAGTCGAGTTGGGAGAGCGAGGCTCATCTCCAGCTCGTGCTATATAGCTATACCTAGTTTACGCAGCCGAGTCCAGTCGACTCGAACGTATACCTATACATTCTGCGTATCTCTGCTGTGCGAGTACTACGCCAGGCAGCCAAAGCTTCCGCACCTTGTCGTGAGGCGATGCCTTCACCAGAAAAACTTGGTTGCTGGAGTGCAGGCTGTGCATGCGTAGGGGTGCACTGAGATTTACTAATAGAGCCCAAGTAATTGTCAAGATGAACACGCGGTCTAGCAGAGGCCGCTCACGGCACAGTGACGGAGCGAGTAGCGTGGCTCACGTGCAAGACTCGCAGCGTCGGGCACCGAGGAGCAATGGGGCGTCATATCCCGACATGCGAGCTGATCAGCATGATGATTTGGGGGAGCCCGCTGTACCGTCGCACGAAACATCGATGCGACAACTTCGAGAAGCGAATGAGGCCCAAAATCAGCAGATTGCGGCCCAAGCGCAAGAGATTGCAATTTTACGGGCTCAACTCGAAGTGACTCAGGCTCAGATACGCCATGTACTTGAAGCACGACGTAATGGCACGAGCATTGATCGGACGCCGACACCGCATGATCACGTTGATGCTCATTCAATGAATCCATTACAGCCAATCCCTTCAATGCAAAATGCTACTACGATCATCGGGTCAAACTCAACGGGCTCGTCTCATATTTTGGATCAGACGTCCGGAAGCATGAGTGGATCTCATACAAGTGCGACCACAAGCCCAGCTTCTGCGCATGCTCATGTGATACCAGAAGTATCAGTTGGATCTAGTCTGGTAGGCACTGCTCAGGTGCCAGAACTGGTGTCCTTGCTCCTGCAAGCGTGTCAATGGGCGACCGAAAGTGCCAACATGGGGCAACACCGCAATGCGACCCGGAGCAGAGTAACTTTTCGGGAAGAACACGAAATTGTACCAGCTTTTTCTGGTGATAGTGACGACTTGCCAGTCGCTCGTTGGTTAGAGATCTTCGAGGAGATTGCCCAATCCGGAAAATGGAGTGATTATGAGAAACGCATAGCTGCCCGATCCGCATTTACTGGAGCAGTGGCAGATTGGATACAATCTCAGGATCCTTATCATTCTTGGGACGCTCTTAGTCGCGACCTGCGAGAGGAGTTTGAACGAATTTCGCATCCCATGGCAGCTTATCAGCAGTTGAAAATGCTGAGGATGAAGCCCGATGAAAAAGCTATTCAATATCTGAATCGGGCCAAAAAACTGGGAAAAGCAGCCAGTGTTAGCGAGGAACAAGTCCGCCATTATATCATGCGTGGCTTAGGCGGACCAGCGCTTTCGAAGCAGCTTATGATGCATGCTAAAGGATGGGGTGAGTTCAGGGATGCTTTGTTAGAATATGTAGAACTTCGCAACTCAGATCGACCAAGTAACCGTGTCGGTTCTAATAGCGAACGTACGGTGGTACCTGAATCAGGGAATTTCAAGCGAAAATTCCCATACCCTAGAGAGGGCACGGATTCAAGTACCTCTCAGAAACCCAAACTGTTCTCCCATCGCAATGGCGATCGCAAAGAGCATCCAGCCCAAGAGTACAGTCGAGGAATCACGGATGATGTCTGCTATAATTGTTACAAGCCGGGGCACATGGCCTGCTTCTGCTCCGAAAAACGTAGCTCCAGGGAGCCTTGGAGAGGTTTTAAGAATCTTTCTGAGGACTACGAAGATGAAGTCTCCGATGCTGACGCGGAATTTGTTGATGCTGTAGAGCTTGAACCCGAGGAAGAGGGTTGAGGCCAAAAGTGTTGTGAAAGTGATCAGTTTTGTGAAGGTGGGAAGTGATCAGTGGTGTGCTGAGCGATGCGAGCAGTGCATATTGTAAGCTCGCAAGATCGGGTTATGAGTCCTGGAATGGGTCATGAATCCTATGGGATATGGATGCGATCAATGAATGTGATGAGAGTGCAAGATGGTATGATAAGCGAATGATGGGATGGTATGATTTAATTTTAAGATCCAATGCCGAGAAATAGGTACGGTGGTCATCTTCATTGTGCAAGTATGAAGGAACGAATGGGTCAGTCGACCGGGTCGGTTCGACCGTCAGGATGGCCGAATGTGGGAATGCGAGTGAGAGCGCAACGCGCATGGATGAGTCATACGACCCCGGATGTGTTCGATGCTTTTCTCTCGATGGAAACTTCTGGAAAGCGTCATATGAGGGGTTCTGCTGTCGAATCTCTGCGCCTATAATTAGTATTTGTCTAGCCCTAGAGTGACTCACACGTGTAACCGCGCGCGCTCGTCGATCGGCACCGCATACTGCGCGTCATATTGCATCATCTTGTAACCCCTAGCGAGTCTAGTATTTTCGAGTGTTTTTGTATTCAATAAAGTGCACTTATTTAGCAATTCTTATTTTCTTGATCGATAAATCCTTATCCTGGACCCTGGCCGCTACACTATTTTTTTCTGTGGAATTTTCCATTGTTGAAATGAGGAGTATCCTGATTTTTGAGAGGAATTTGTTCCAACTCATATGCCTGCATACTGTATTTTTCAGATATTTCCATTCCCTCCTCAAGGCTCCTATGATTAGATCAGGATGTAAATTCGTGAACGAGCTTATAACGTTAAGAGAGACAGCTCATAATCCTCTGCAATGGATGATTCTTCCAACATTCTGACCATCTCACAGCTTTTTCTAGTTCCAAATTTAGGCATTGGAATATGTTCGTTGGAAAGAAGAGAAAGACATTTATCTATACTACGTGTAAGAGTGTCAACACTAGGTACGATAACACGGACAGGATAACCTACTTTGTGAACTTTGACTAATACATACACACGTGGAACGTTAGTTTGAGGAAGATCTCGTTCCAACTATTTGAAGCTAGGATCAGAGTCTGTCAAACCTTTTCTCGTCCAGTCATCAACTATTTCTGTGACAGAATTCTGTGAAGAACTCAAGGGGAATTTTTCAACTTTATCATAGTATTTCCCATCTCTAAGACATGCCTCTTTTGGATATAAACCTCATTGGGAATAACCACTACGACATCACCCTTATCTAGTAGTCGAAATATCTTATTGTTCTCAACAGAAGTTTTTGCTTGTTCAATCATATGTAGAATGATACGATCCTGTAGGGTTATATGAGGTGAACTGTTATTGGAACTATTCAGTTGTGTCAAGGCTCTCTCTTGGAATCCCTCATCCAAGGATGATCTTCAAGTTTATCTCCAAGTCGAGAAAACTAAGATCAAGGAAAGCATCACTCGGCTGGGAGAAGTAGGACGACTAGTTGCTGAATGGGCCAGAAGTTCCGGCCTGCGTCTCAACGCTGGCAAGACCAAGGCAATCCTCTTCAGCTCTGAGAGGAACATCAAAGATCTGAAAAGAATGGACTTGCCAGAGGTTGAGATACAGGAAGGAAAGTTCATCCCGTTCAGCGATACGGTCGTGAGTTTTGGTGTTACACTTGATAGTGAACTGGCGTGGAAGCCGGACATTGACCAAGTCACTAAGAAAGTGAACAGAGCCCTTTACGGGTTGCGGTTTTTTAGGGCGTGTATCACCAAACCTCTCCGACTTCCCCTAGTCGAGTCATTAGTTCAACCGCATTTAGATTATTGCACAGTCGTGTACCTCGACGCCACGGACGAACAGCGTCAACGGATACAGTGACTGAGCAATTCATGTGTGAGGTACATTTTTGATCTTAGGAGAGACGAGCACATCACCCCGTTTAGGGAGCGTTTGAGTTGGTAACGTACTCATTCGCGGAGAATGTACTTCGCAGCTCTGTTAATGCACAAGATCATGCATTCAGGAGAGCCTGGCTACCTAGCTGCGATGTTCACCAGGTACCAATCTGAACGCCCCGCACGCGGCGATGCAGGAGAGCGGGTACTCAAAGTTCCCAATACGAGAATTGAATATGGGAGAAGATCTTTCCAGGTTCAATGTGCTCATTTGTGGAACTTTCTCCCTCCGGGCTTTCGGCAGCTGGGGAAAATGTCATTATTCAAAGAGGCTATGAAGGATTTTTCGCTCACACAGTCTCCCCAGAGGATTGATGTGGAGAAGTAGCGTTACTCCAATCTCTGAACTTTGAAAGGCTTGGGCTGACTTTTTGCTTGATTCGTTCATCTAGAATAAAATTATAAGTGTACGTGTGACCTTTCGTCAATCGACTGAACTTTCCTGTAATATGACTGTGAGCCCTGCCATTTTTTGAGTTCTTATATTATTCTATGGAGTTTGTGAATCTTCTGAGTGCTACCCGACTAGTCACAAATTGTGATAGACTTAAGAGGATGGCGTATACCGGCCGAAATTCGTCCGCTCAATTACCCCAAAATCGTATTTAAAGAACTACGGCTCTAAAATTTATCGAATCGATCCCAAATTTTTCACAGAGTTAGAAGATCCTCGTGGAAATGGTGGAAAGTCAGTGATTTCCTTGAAAGAGATCTGTGTCAGTCAAAAACTGTCTCGAATGTCGAAACTCTTTGAGGTTAGGCTACTATTATACTCACAGTGTAGGATTCCTGTGAGCTAAATTGCTCCATGAGGGACTTTCCACCAATCCTACGGAGATTTTCTAACTCCGTGAAAAATTTGGGATTGATTCGATAAGTTTTGGAGCCGTAGTCCTATAAATACGAGTTTGGGGTAATGCGAGTAAGATTCTGTATCGCGAAGTTGAGAACTGCATTTTATAAAATGGCAGCATCGCCGTGGTGGTCTCTTGTTTTGATGTCGGCTGCTAGCAGACGTATCGAACAATCGCAGAGCGCGGGCTGTTGCTCGCATGCTTGCTTTTCGGTATACCACAATTCCTCGTAGTCGGCGTTTTGCGAGGAAATCGTGGCTTCCTGGTGGTGATGAGAGTGTCCGGGTCGTGTGAAAGTGTGATAGCTATATCAGTGTTTTGTGCTGTGCTGAGTGTGCTAGTGTACAATCGCAAATGCTTGCATCCTGCGGGTAGGGTAGCATGCACCTGGGCCTTCACCATGGCCACCTCCTCTGACACGGCTTTGTTGTTCTCCGGAATAACAAAAATTTGGCCCAAGACCATTAAAAAATTGTCATGACGGAGGAGTGCAATACCTTATGGAAGCTAGCGAGACCAAGAGAAAACCTGCTGTTTGTGGATTTTTAGCGTGAGTGATGGTTTATTACAGCATGTTTTTCCCATCTAAGTGCATGCACTTGCTTTTGCCAGCTCTTAGATTTCCCCCCAAATATTCATCGAGGAAAGTTTCGAAAGAGTTTTTGGATTCAAAATGATGTGATAAATATAGAATACTGTATGCAAGTGGAATGGAGTAGAATAGTTGTCTAAAAGTTATTTTAGTTGATTTGCTGAATATCGTGGTTCAGAATCCGCAAGTAGCATCAACCTCGAACATCGCCTCTGACCTTTTTATTGGTCTCTAGTTGTTCAATCATCACCCCCGAGTCACCTAGAACTCTTGGAGAAACCCATTCCTCATTCTCACAGCTCCCCAAGACGCATGATTAGCATACACTCATGGCGAGGAATCATAGAGTTAAATTCTTAATTGTGAGCAGCAGTTCCTTAGATTTTCAGGAATAAGCTGAATCATCTTGTATATTGTAATGAAATCATGGATAGAAAACTATTTATGAATGCTTACTTCCCTATAATCAGACAATTACAGCGACACGTTATCCATTGTTGGAAAAGACCATGGGTCAATTAAGTGTCTGTCAACTCAATTTCCCAGATTCTTGATGACACAAGACTATACTTAATTTCAATTTCAAATTCTTGAATCAGGCGAGATAATTCGAGTTCATGAATAAAACTAATAGCTCATCCTCTAGAAGCTGTTTTAGAGTAATTGATTTCTTCTCAATAATGGTTTATGTAAGTACTTGGTAGGCGAACTTGGATACCTTTTTATGCATGCAAATTCGCATGATTTTCAATGAGTGTGTGTGTTATCAAACAAGATAATTCAATTCATGTTGATGAACATGAATGCAGATGACTATCTCTATGGGAGGATCAGTCTGCTTTCGGGGGAATAACCAATTTCCTCTCAGTAATGTTATGTGAGTACTTGGCGTGCGAACTTGGAAATCTTTTTATGCATGTGAATTTGCATGCTTTTATGTGTATTTTCCAATGTGTGAATTGAGTTGATGCTGATGAATACCGATGGAGATGACTATCTACTTGGAGGATCAACCTGCTTTCCAAGGAAGCTCTGGATCCATCCTTGTTTCTGAACATGGATTTGGGTGTGAATTGAGTTGATGCTGATGAATACCGATGGAGATAACTATCTACTTGGGAGGATCAACCTGCTTTCCAAGGAAGCTCTGGATCCATTCTTGTTTCTGAACATGAATTTGGGAATTGAGGGATGGTGAATCTCAAAAAGGATCTGTTTGGGAGAATCAACCTGCTTTCCAAGAAAACTCTGGATCCAATTCTGTTTTTGCACAGGAATTTCGGAATTGATGGATCGTGAATCTCGAAAGGAGGATCTGTTTGGGTGAATCAACCTGCTTTCCAAGGAAGCGCTGGATCACATCTTGTTTCTGAACATGAATTTTGGCTCTCATGGGTGGCGAATTTCAATAGATGGATCTTCTGCTTTTGATGGGGAATCCTGAACCACTGATTAGGAATCCCATTTTTGTTGAAAAATAAGTAAACCCTCTACGTCTACATAAATCTTTGAATTCATCTCGTTTTGGGGAGAATACTGTGTTATTTCCAAATCATTCACGTTTGTGAGCGTGGATATATTGGATGCAGGGGTATAACTGGTGGATCCACTATGATTTGACAAAATCTGGAATATTTTCAAATCATTCGAGCTAGTCTCCAAGTCGTCCACTCGTGCGCTAGGAAATCAGTGCTGCCAACAACAAAAAATTACGTATGAGAAGCTCTGTAATGCCCCAGGTGGGCACAGGTGGCTCCTCCGAGCGGTTTTAAAGCTTACAGCCCAATCCACTCCAGTTCGTTTCTGCAGACTCGTTCCAAAAGCGCGAATTTCAATCGTGCGCTCAAATGCCGTGGTTTGGAGTTGTTGAAGGGCCGTGGGGTTCCCAGATTAAGTATTGAAATACAAGAGCCGTGAGTTGTCTTGAAGATTACTTTTACTCGAATTCTATACGTGACACTTGACAATATTGAAATCAGTGAAATTGCTGGTCGAGAGAACTTTACAGTATCGAGTTACGTGTCAAAAAGCTGGCCAGCAGCGGTCAGCGGCTATATTCATACAAGAGAGGAAAATCGTGAGCATGCGCCTTTGAAAACTGATTTGTCGTGCCGCGACAGCTCTTATGGAGATCCCGTGTTAAACGCTCGATTTTTCATGCGCCGCGCACAGTTTTCATAATTCTAAAAGGAAAGCTCATGTTAAGGTGTTGGCTTGCAGCGCGCCGCACAGCATTTCTTTGATTCTATACGGCAAGCTTATGTAAAACGATTGACTTGCTGTGCGCCGCGTAGCGTTTTGAAATCGTGAAATAGGAAACCCATGTTAAAAGCAACAGTGCTCAGTGCACCGCAGCCCCCTTTCTCTAATTCAAATGCACTCCTTAAGGGCTGCACGTTTATTCTCGTGCGCTGCATAGCTCCTCTCAATCTGCCACATAATTATACATATGATTATTGATCTCTATCGCGGAGTTCTCCCAACCAGTAGCTAAGGCCAATTAAATAATACAATTTTAATTATACTTTTGAATTATAATCAATTTCAGTCTCATGTATCGGTGTAGCCAGATGGATCTTCATTAGTTCATAATAACCAATTCGGCGTCAGGTAGAAATCGGTCACATTGTAGTCCTGAAGAAAGTCTCGTCGTAATAATTTTCATTGGTTGTTGTCAAATTTCGCATAGTTGTCCAGTCAGCCAATTATTTGCGACTAAATGTCCCTGTAAGAATGATAACTCGACAGAAATTTGTCCCAAACTCATCGTAAATTTCGGAGACCATATTGCTTTTACTCATTTTATTTGCTTAGCGCGGGTGATATGCTGAGAGGACCGATTAATCAGAATAAATAATTATTCATAAGTAATCCACACGGGCTTTATTCCACGTGTGGAATTAGCATTAGGATATTCCAGAGTGATTGGACGCCATCTATACGAGACTAATAGCCGCAGGCCATAACAGCTCCCCCCACAGGACAAAGTGCATTCTTATAGGATGCACCTTTTAATAAATCATTTTCGATCCATAAAACTAAGCTCCAGAATCCGTCACGTACTTGTTCAGTACCCGTCACATACTGGCAACTACTGTTGCGTGCATTTGGAGCGCCTCTCCAAAATCCGTCAAATACCCATTCCGTACTGTGTAGGTAGCAGGAATTACTATTGCGAGTATTGACAGGTACGAGCAAGTACGTACAGTTATAAGCCAAGTATCCACAGTATGGAATATGAGCTATTTCCCCCTTGGTGGAGGCCATCTTATTTCTCCCCCAAATCCGATCCATCGATTCGGGAAACGTCGATTAAGAACGTTGCGAGTTATTAGAGCTGAGTGAGGTCTTGCGCCATCATGCTGCCACCATGCATAATCTATATCAATGCCGAAATGTTCCGAAATACGTGGTATTTCCTCGTCTACAAACTGACTGTAAAACTGCGCCGTCAGTATGTCTGGAAAATGTATTGGGCCAATCTGAAAAATTTCATGAAGTAATTAGTTGATATACCTAACGATTTATGGAATTTCATAATTCGTGTACGATAAGTAGTTATAGGCAGTGACGACCAATTTGACTCTATCATTTTTTATTTATACGACTAGAAATCATCGTTTACGTCGAACACCCAAATTAAGAATGATTATTGATTGTCAATCGAAAACAGAGTAACGATGATTCTCTTCTTTTAATTTCTCCTGCACACCTTGAAAATCTATCATTTTGATTCATTCTGCTAGTTTCGTGATAATCATAGAGTCTATCATGTGATTCTAGGATGAGAAGTTAATTCATTGACTAATTATTTAATTGAATTAATCCATTCTTCAACTCACAAGGTTGTCTCCAACAATAGCGCCCCAAATGTTTCGACTGAATTTTGTTTGATGTTGGTTCACTATTGTCACGTTTGGATTTTCTACGGCATAATGATGCTCATTGTGTAAGTTGAACCGCTTGTCTCTTTTGAATCCAGACTCGTCAGTGAACGTCATAAAAAATTCAAGTATTTCAGGGTTCTCATTTACGAGTGCGAGCATCGTCCTGCGTAAAATCTACCCTCAACTCATAATCGCCGTCGTTCAGCTGTTGCACTCGTCGGAAGTGATACGCATGATAACCAGCATCCTACGAAGAGTATACAATTAATAAATCTAGTGAACCAATTAATTCACTACCCGTGTTTCAAATTGGCTTCATTTGTACCAATATATCGTCAAGTCAGTTCGGTTTCGAATGGAAATATTGAAATGCACCGATAGAGAATATTCATGGGGAATATGGAAAAGCGTATCCTTACGATAGGTGTCAGCTGTTTGAGACAATGTAAGAATATATTTTTAGGTATTACAACGAAGTGTGCGAGAACATCGCAGCGCAGAATAACAAAAATAATAAAATTGGAGTTTGGTGGAAGCCGCGGTGAGCTTGGAACCGAAGAGTCCGACAAAAAGAACAACACGTTCGTCTGCAATTCGCGTAGTACAGAGTCGAGAGACTACCTCGGGATCGGATGCGTAAATCGTTCCCAAAACGAGAGTCTCATGGATTATATATAACAAATTGTCTCAATAACGATCTTGTTTCCATCAAGAATCAATGAAATTATGAGTAGATGTTATATACTACAAATGAAATCATTTCAAATCAAGACAATCAACGTGTGTCATCGAAGTTACTACAAACCAAGATGCAGAATTCCATGAATGAATCATATTTGAACTCTACAGGTTATCATGATCTATATCTCAGAATTGAGTCGATAGTTCGGTAAAATTTGTGTTTCTCAAATGAATTGTAGTTACGCAAACAAGATGAATCAATCATGAAATAATTTGAAAACAAGATGTACGCTACTTCGACATCTTCAATATTATTCATTTTTGTTCAAAAATGTTCAAATATGATATTGACCTACGAGGGTATATGCAAGTATTAATACGTACGTGGAGAATTCTTTGTACTGTCGTCTGTGGAATCCCTATAGCATCTCCAATTACTCTTTGGCTCGTTCGCGGATCGTCTTGGACACTCCCAACAACCATATCTATGTTTTCTTCATTTCGAGCGGTCCGGGGTCGACCTACCATGCCTTGACCAGGGCCACGGTAGGGCAGTGGCACTAGATTCCCATCGCGATTGACTCTTTCGACTGCTCTCAATATCACCGCATCTGTCAAGTAGTGAGAATAAATTCAAAAACAAATAATGCGTATACATTCAGAATCAGACGAAGCATAATTACCCCCTACAAAATAGCAATAACTTCGATTCTACGCGTCGTAGATCAATTTTAAACAAAGGATTCTCAAGAACAGGGCATTCATCATTCATTTAAGGGACTTCGCTCATTTTCAACATTCCTTCCGGTGGAGATAGATGCTGGCAAAAAATTAGCAATCTTCAGCATTTTTTATTGTTCATTCACTTTCATTCTTAACAATCACGGAAAATCACAAGTGATGTCACTCCTTGATTACTTTTCCGGCCCCGCGCATGAGGGCGATATATTTTTGAAATAGGTGAAATCGTCAGTCATTGCCTTCTTCTGCGTACAACCACATCTTAAACTAACACTTCGGGTAATTCAAAATAACACAAAAGTGAGAAATGATCAAAAACTAGTTCCGGGTAGCATTTTTTCTTTTCAACCAAATCTCCTCGCTGGATTGGCATATTTCTGTTTGCATAAACTACAAGTGAATTATTGAGAAAGAAAAATGCCCAAAATTCCTGAAAGTTCTCTAGCGATCAAAAAGTATTTTTGATAACTATTCAAACTTTACCAAGATCAGCATTTTTCTCAAAAACGCGTTTTTGAAAATTGTTCTATCACGGAAAGAATCTGACCCACTACTATATTGATGGAGGGTGGTTATGCCGCCATTGATTCTAAATTTGTGAGAAGAGAATTAATATTGCGGTATCATGATAATAGGTTGAGGCATGAGTCCAATTATGCGGAGAATGAGTTGGTTTTATATGATTGATTCTCACGGTGTGGATGACGTCTATCTGGGAACCGAATCGCGTACTGTCTTGCAGCCATTGCCGCATTGTTACCGAACTCTCTGTACATGAGTACCATTTCTAAGTACTCCTGATGATGATAAGGGCCTCTTTCGTTCGGCGGTTGGCGTCGTCTGGGCCCGTCCATAGTAATCACGCGTTCTTCCACTTGCTAGAGTAATTGAGTTTGGATGAACTACGCGTCTGTTCTAACTCTGGCTGATTGTGTCGCTCAAGCTGCCCCTCACCCGATGAAAATTTTTTGGTTATTTCATCGAATACGTGATACAATGAAGTTGTCTTCGCACAAAGCATTTCTCCTGACGTATCGGGGAAAGGGGCTGGGCAAGCGTCAGTATTTGTCATATGAAAGATATTCAAATCCGCAGTACTGACATCTTCTCAGAATTCTTAAAAAATTTTTTCACTGTTGTGTATTCAAATGGAATAAGAGTTCTCTCGATATTGGCGAAAATGGCCAATATCGAGAATTTGGCCAAACCGATCATATAACTACTCCGAACCGAATTTCATGATTTTATAAAAGATTTGTCGGGTCGGTTTTGAACTCGTATTCGTTTTTCGTGTATATTGTTGACACAGTGGACAAGGACCTAGTTGATGATTTCATTATCTCTAATCAACAATATGATGTTAAGTATTTTACTATATTCGAATGAAGCACAACCATTATTCACCAACGAAACATTCATTCATTCAGAACGACGTTAATGAATAATGAAATATATTTTTGAATGAGAAAATCTTGAATAACTTGTTGTGTAATTAACTAGTAGTTGATCTCTCAGAAACTGCTAAATAGTACACAATCTTGTTCGCATTCGGCAATTATTCATCTTCAAACATCGTCAACATGTTCAACATAGTCCTAGGTTTCAGTGGCTATTGTACATACATCAATCACAGTCAATTTTGAAGCGAGGTGTGTGACGTGGTGAATGGATTGCCAGCACAACTAATTTATATTCGACGGACTCTTAACCTAAATCGCAGGTCTCGCGCGCAAAGTTCGGCGAACGCAATTCTAAATTTTAACAGCAACTCGGCTTCACTGCATCACTCGTTCTTTTCCTACCTTATTCACCTGAAAATCGAAAGAAGGGGCGGGGGAAACTCACACACGCACTCCAAATAATAAATCAGGATTTTTCAATAATATAATTCGGCCTATATTCTGTACACGTTCCTTTTTTGCGGCGAGACATGAATCTACATATGAAAATCCCGATAAATGACGTCCAGAAATATTTAAAAAGATTCAATAATTATCATCGAAACGTCTCTTTCTCAATAAATGTCTCTTAAAATTTCCTGTAAAACACGAGAATTCACTTCCTGAAAATGCAGGTACGAACACTTCACTAACGGCCTGGGCAATTCACTATCGGCCTAGTCATTTAGTCAGCGGCCTAGTCGACTTCGCTCACGATGGACTCCAACTTCAAGGAGCACGCTGCTCCGAAATTCACTCACAATGGCCGCTCCACGCCACGAATAATTATCACGTTGGGACAATGGCCAACTACTCCAATTCATGGAGCACGAGCTCCGTAATCACGCGATTTTACTGGCCAAGTATTCCGCGGTTACTCAGGGTGGCGATCCACCGATGGTACGGCCTTGCTCGTCGTCGTCCGGACGACAGCAACCCCAAATTTCCACGCGACTTTTCCCCCCAACGGCACTATATGCTTCGCGCACTATGTCTTCACGAGGATTCGCCTCGACTTATCGGCCTCTGGTCACAATTCGCGGCCCCCAGGGCGTGCTATACTTTTCCCGCACTGTTCGGCCTTAGCACGTGGTCCCGCAGGAGTCCGGATCGGCTGGGAGTCGGCAGGGGATACGCGCGCACGAGGCTCAAGTTTCAGCCAGGACGAGGGAATTCACATTAATAAAATGAGCAACAAGAGGACTCACCGTTATTTTCCATCACTTTCGATAATTGCAATTCTCTGATTATGATTTATAAAGACTCTTGAAGTCTCGTGTGCTGTCCTCCGGGACTCCTGGGGAACACACGGCAATTTCACCCGGCGGTGAAGACGAGCGGAGCACAAGCACGTGCACGTAAGACAACGTCCGATCCACAAGTGGCCTAATGGCCGGCTTCTTCTTCAAGTTGAAGTTCCGTCTTCTTCAACGAAGAAGACGCTCTCTGATTGGCCCAATAAATTCGGTCCGGAACATTGGCAGCACCCTCTATCGGGGCTGCGCGGCAAAGTTTGAAGTACATAAGGGCACATTGTGGCAAGTATGCGCACGGAATTCACGGAATTACACGGCCAAACAGCACGGAAATATATGCACGGCACTGCCTTTGGCCTCCACTCGTACCGTCTTTTATCTCACTTGCACCTATAGTAAACATCGGCCGGCGTGGAGGCGCTGCGCAGCTCGCATTGCCTCAAGTTTCGGCCTTTCACTGCACCCGATATTCGTTACGTGGCCTTGTACACCTATATCTATTCTCGGCCTGTAGTACTATAGCTATATAGTACTTCCCATCCATCAGTATATCTATATGGGCCTCTGTACATTCACGGCACGCTCATATGTACATAATATACTACTAAAATCAGTAACACGGCCTTACACACACATATGTATATATGCGTGTGTCGTCTGCGTGGTGAATTTCCACCCAGAAACCGATGTCCGGGTCTCTATAATTTCCCACCTCGGCCTGATCAGGTATACCCGCCCTGAGCCATACCACACCATCAGGTAGCGCCATCACACCGGCAGCAACAAGTTGCCAGTGCGTCGTCTGCGAGACCGTGTGTCAACATCAGCTCCGTCGTCTCGTCCTCTGGTGAGCTACCCGGGCTCACCCGCGTTGGCCTGCGCGTCACCGGGGTCGTGGGTGACCGCATACGTGGTGGTGTGATCGTGCGCGGGTGCATTTTCGGCCAGGTTATGCGTGGGTGCAGGCAGCAAGTGCTGCATGTACGCATAACTTCACATAACCAAGGTGCAGCTGATACTGGGCTGCTGCGTATGGGACCTAGGTCCGGATGGCAGCAAGCCCAGGATGTGCTGCACGGATCATGCAGCATCACCAGCTGGCCATAATCACTCGTGCTCGTTGTCATCTTCCTCTTCGTCGTCCTGAGAAGGACGCCCTGGCCTTGTCGTATACACCACGACAATCTCGCATACACGGTGGGACGCAGATCGTGTGACATCCGGAGGGTGTGCGGGGGATGCAGCACGGGGTCTGCGGGCCCCGGTTGTTACCACCAGCATCCTCTGTTCGGCCCGTATCCAGGTGTACCATGATAGGTACACCACGGATACATCATAGTGGTGGTCACGGCAAGGGGCATGTGCGCGGCCTTGTGTACCCGGGTAGCCCACCCGGGGCATAATTTTCCTACATTGTTGTCGTCGTCGTCGACCGCCGGCCTCCTACGGTGTGATGCCCGCGGCGATTAGCGGTGCGGGTGGGGTTGCCGGCCTGCAGGCATACTCGCGGTCGCGGCAACATGTCTCGGCCGTCGTCATCGTCGCCTCGAGCAGCAGCACCTCAACAAAAAAAAGAAGTATTCCCCGTGAATACTCGGTTTTGAGGCTGCTGCTCGAGGCATGACGAGAGAGTCACATTTATTCAAACCCCAAAAGGCTGTGACGATTATATCGTCACAGGTGATTGTCTGACGGGTTAAAATGGCGGCAATCGACTCATTCTTTCTGTCGAAGATGAAAATTAATTAAGATTAATTTTCAACGATTGTCTCAACAGGATCATAGTTTAGAATCATAGGATCAAGATGGAGATTCCCTAATTATTATTCATCAACAAAATATACATATCAGCTACTTTTTCGTACTTTTTTATATACTATTGTCCCAAAGTTTGCGATGGGTGGACGCTTGAACTATCCAACTTCAAACAGCAATAATTCGACTTCTATGCGTCGTATAGAGATTTTGAATAAATCATTTTGGAGAACAGAGCAATGTTATTTTTTCAATTTTGCTATTCTTTGATGAATTTTTAACGATTCTTCTGAAAATTTAGCTGCTATCGAGAAATTGGAAGATTTTGAATTCATTGATCCTTATTGATACATCTGTAGTTTTATTGCGAACGATAATACACTCATTTTGCGACAAGCATCTCACAAATCGGGAAAAATATCATGTGTAGTCATTTTCCATCCATCTCATCTACTTATGAGTGTGAGGGTGTAAGGAGTATCACAATACCCAGAAAATAGTGTTTTTTGCCGAAGAGGTACAGGAATAGGCGAAAACCCATCATCTTGGCTGCTTTGACAGCTTATACATTCTTTCATCCGGCACGAGAGTAATCGACAAGAAACAATTATACACAGCATTTTCTTGCTCCACATATGTTTTTCGCGGAAATGCCGTATCAATATTTGCAATAGATCTTTAGGGGTATCAGTGAGGTAGGAATGCTGAAGTTCTTTCATTTTTCGATAGCAGCCAGAACCTCCGGAGAACCAATTGAAGAACCATTTGACACATAAAAAAGTTAATGATCGCCCAGCTTTTTATATTCTCCTTCTTCCCAGATTCTTGTGCGACGTATGAAACTTTGCCCACTGGTGTTCAAAATCCAGATGTCCGAGCGTTCTCCCATTATCAACTTCCCAGAGACGCTGTATATTTGTGACAATTGGTTTGTTTGATTTCCAAAATGATTGGTAGAGATTGAGATTCTCCTATTATGGTTGAAGAATACCAGTTCGGAAAATACTATTGAAAAAATTATGTCTTTTTCTGAGAGATTATAACGCTAGCTTCTTATCTTGTAAGTTGTCCTCGTGAATTGTCTTGCTTGATTCATTCAGATGATTTCTTGTCCATAACTTGGTTGAGGCCATTGACTACCCTTGGGTTCAATATATTCAATGCCCGACCTTGTTCCATGAAAAAAACAGTCTAATTTAGTATAACTGCATCGAACACTGTTGGGGATCAGTTGATACATTCGAAACAAGTAATTCTCGTATACCTCTCTCTTTATTCTGGCGACATTTTTGTACTCTCATATTATTCAACAGTTTTTCGTACTCCTTTTGTCCGAGACTGTTAACCAACTGGGGATCCAAATTCTTTGCACGGCGACATCGTTTGATGATAGTTTTACCTAAATGAGATTCTTTCTATCGTAAAATTTGGATTAACACCGCAAATTAAAATTTGTTCAGATGATTACGACTCGAATACATATGCTCTGGAGTTTGGGAACACCAAAAATAATATTAATATTTACGAGTGGAAGATATCTGTATCGAGTCCGTTCTATACATCGGTAATTTATCTCAGCAACCGTAATTTCGTAGTTGGGAATTCAATAATACGCTATCTACCTTCACATCCATTCTTGACAGCGGCTTTTATGACGGGCCTTTTAGTTTTCTGCGTTTGGGAATACTCAAATGGCAATACCCTTACATCTTTCATTATGCGAGGTTTTTGATTCTCAGGGTTTCTGCTCTCTGGAACAGATATTTGATCACCAAAGGATTATCAATGAATGTACCTGAGTATGTACATGTTGTTGCATAAAAAAATTATCTTGAGTGCGCTATTTTCCAAAGGGACTGAGCGGTTAAGCACTGTGAAATGGGCCTTGTCACGTATGGCCCCGAAAGTATTTCTCCTTAATTTCTCACCTCAAACTATGACGGAAGCGAAGGTTCGTTGGTCCCAAAATCGCACCTGTTTTCTATGGCACCCTAGAAACCCTCTAAAAAATTCTAGGAATCGATATTCCTTCTATGTAATCGCATTCTGACGTATTTCAACAAATCAGAAATTTTTTTGACATATTTTTGAAACGTTTACAAATAGAAGTGAGACATATGCATACTGACAATTTTGGACTTAGGCCCCGAGAAAATTCTTGAATAATTAGAAATCGATTGTGCTCATAGAAATCAAAGAGAACAACGTGAACTGAACATTTCATCGTGTATGCCACCGGCTCATCTCACACCAAAAATCGCTTCGAAGAATATCATTTCAGCTAGTAAAAAGTTGTCAAAGAAGCCGATAATCGTATTTGAAGCGAATTTTAATTCAGCAATTTGCATCTTCCGCACATGCGCGTCCTCCTTTATTACTAAAAGTACTTTTGATCGATAGCCAGTGTCATTTCTTTTGAAATGATTACTTTGAGAAGTCGATCTAGTGCAATAGAAATCGATATCTAGCTGGTCCGAAAAATGAAAAATTCCAAGGTACCAAATCCGTGGAGCCGCTGCTCTTTCAATGGTCGCAAAAAGAGCGAATTTCGAGTCGGACTGTTTTAAAGATGTAAACATGTGTTTTCGATGTAATTTCTGTCGTAGGAACTGAATCCTTTGTCAGTTTTGTTCCAAACCTTCACGATTTTTCATGATACTCAGAAAACCGACCGGAAGATGTACGTCCGTCTCCAGCCTTTTTCCACCCGTTTGAGATGTACGTTGAGTATGGGCAAAGGTTTGAACTTGTCGCGTAGAGGATACAAGTATGTTTTTCTTTGTATTTTGACTAGCTGAAGACGATGCCGATGATTTCGAGGCTTGAGGATGAGTTGAGAGTCAGATTCGTGCTGATGGAGCCTTATGTTGTGGTATGATCTCATCTGAGGAAACCGCATCATGCACCTTACATCTCTATCCTGCCTCATTCCTGTGCCTCAAAACCATACAATGGAAATCCTACTTGTATCTTCTATGCGAAAAGTCCGAACCTCTGCCTACACTCAACATACATCTAAAGAGTGTGGAAAGTGGCTCGAATGGGCTACACATCTTCCGGTAGGTTTTTTGAGAATCATGGAAAATCTTACAGGTTTGGAACTGAATTGACAATGGATTCAGTTCTTACATCGAAAATTACATCGAAAACACATATTCACATCTTTGAAACAGTTCGACTCGAAATTAGCACTATTCGGGACCATTAAATACGGTCCATATAAGCTACGGCTTCATGGATTTTGTACTTTGGATTATTCCATTTTTTGGACCAGCTTGATCTCGAGTCCTACTGCGCCGAGTCGATTTTTCAAAATAGTCATTCCAAAGAAAATTACACTGGTTATCGGTTAAAAATACTTTCAGCGATGTAGAAGGACGCGCGTGCGCAGAAGATGCAAATTACTGATTAATATTCGATTGAAAACGATTCTTGGATTCTTTGACAACTTTCCACTACCTAAAATGATATCTTCCAAAGCGATTATCGATATAACATGAGCCGGCAAATGCGATAAAATGTTCAGTTCACGTTGTTCTCTTCGACTTCTATGAGCAAAATCGATTCCTCATTATTCAAGAATTTTCTCGGGGCCTAAATCCAAAGTCGTCAGTATGCAAATATTTTTCTTCTCATTGTAAAAGTTCCAAAAATATGCCAAAGATATTTCAGATCGATTTGTTGAAATGCGTCATAATGCGATTTAATATCGATTTCTAAAGTTTTTTAGAGAGTTTCTAGGGTTCCGTAGAAATCAGGGGCGATTTTGGAACAAACGAACCTTCACTTCCGTTATAGTTTGGGGTGAGAAATTAAGGAGAAATACTTTCGGGGCCATACTTGACAAGGCCCATTTCACAGTGCTTAACCGCCTAGTCTCTTTTCATTTCATCTTCGAAACAAAATTCAATAGTGAAGCCGTAGCTCAGGAAAGCATCATTATCTGCAGACTTTCACCTTGTTCGGGTGTGTGATTGAGAGTGGCTTCACCCTCCAACTGGAATTTTTCAGGTGCTTCTACTTCAGGTGTATTAATCGTCAATCTCATTTTCTTCTCCATTGGTAGTGATAGAGGTGAAGTTACCATGACACTCTCCAGATCATGATTTTTTGTATGAATTGGTGATGTGTGAACTGCAAAACGAAAATTTTTGATATACATACAGAATTCCCAAGTACTGCTGGATAGCACCGATTTTAAGTACAGATAGTTAGAAAATAGTATATTACGCAACAAGTGCGAGAAGGTCAATTTCCGCACAAGTTACCAAACGAGTGCGTGAATGTTACTTCTCGCGCGAGTTGGCAACGTGTGCGGAAACTTCTCGCACTTGTTGCGTATACTATTTTTTGCAACTGTGCGCGAAGTTGTGATTAAATGCACCACTGTCCGAGCAAGATCATCTTGAGATCGAAGTTTTCAAGAAAGGCCAAATTCAGAGGGATGACGTGACATCATATTTTGGAACTGTGCGTGAATGAAAATGCATTAGAGCGAGAATTTACATTTACGCACACTTCACCAGTGCGTAAATGCAAAACTGTGCGAGGAGTCATTCACGCATTACTTCTCGCACTGTAAATAATGAAGAGAAGTCTCATTTTTTTACAACTTCGCGCACACAGTTGCAAAAACTCCATTCCTCATACACTGTGTATAGAAGTATACCTTGCGTAGTTTTCCGCCATTCACTTGCAGTTCATCAAAAATCATAAGTAGATACATATATGTAAACTCGATTTTTCGCGTACTCGTATCAGTCCGATTCTTGCCTGCAGCTCGGTCCGGAAACCCGTGATATGGACGCAAATGAAATTTTTCTCATAATTCCATCGAGTTGTACTGCTTCTTACCCATTTTCTCTCCCCATCCACCCTCGCTCCTTCAAAGGTTCCAACGGAGGTTTCCCCCACTCTCTTGGCACAAATCAGTGAAAATTGATCCCAATCACAATTCTGCTGATTTTCAGTGAAATTTCACTTATATCCAATGCAAGTCACTATTGAAGAGTCCGAATGCACTGAATGGTGGCAATATTCTCTGATTTGTGCAAAGAGAGCGTCGTCTAAATCAATGTAATCCAATCTATTCAGGAAACCCTCAAGCGTTTTCTTTGCCTACCTGTTACTTCTTAGGTTATAACTGGATTGATTCCAACCTACGACACTTCATAGGCGTTTCATTCGTATTGTAATTCAAGCTCTGACTTCTAACGGCATTTGAGCGTATCTAGTTATGCACAAATAGCGTGAACACTAACATTTGTGAATAAACCACGTGAGGTCATCAACAAGCATCACTATGTTTGTGTGGGCTCCCAGTCTCGTGGTAGTGGGTCTGATCGCGGTAAGAACCATTGTCTGTGATGCTCTTGAAAGTGTGTTTACGTGGCAGAAGTTAAGACTGACCCCAACCAAGCTAGGTCACTCATCTTTATTTGCCATGTACGAACCGCCGAGCCTGCATTTTCGATGATTATAAGATTCTAGACGTATTTTCTCGCCTATTTTGTGGACGTAAAATTCCAACAAAGACTAGAACCCGTAGTCCTCTCAACGCGGTGAATTTTTGCGTAGATTTCCCACGACACCTGCCGTATTTTCGATTGTTTTTTGTCCACATCAAATCAATAACGTTGTGCTGTACTGTAATTCAATTTTTTCTTCAGTGCTACGAAGCAGCGGTATTGCTACATCAGCTCTACGTAATGCAACCGCAAATGAATTCAAAAGTACTCGAAAACGTCGATTGAGATAGGCAGTTGTAGTAGTAAGGCTATGCGGGTTCTGGGGGAAAAGTGCATCGCGAAGACGTGTATTTCAAGCGCGGAAAGTGCATTGTGTTATGCACTCCGCTCAACAGTCGCGGCCGGGCGCGGGCCCCGGCGCGGATCCGCGCTCGCGCGCATAGAGTGATGGGTAGAAGGTGAATAGAGAATCACTTGTTTGCGGTGTTTCATATTTATTCCCTCTCTGTACAGTCATCTACATAGTAGTGAAGTGTGAGAAGAGATATCTTGGGGAATTACGAATCATTCACACCATCTTCTCCACACCTTCACTTTTCTCTGATGTGGACATTTGATCTCATGTAGACGGCCTGTCTCCTCACATCCCTCCAATTTATTAAATCTAGCTTTGAGAACGTGATTGAATTCAATGATTTGTAATATTGTTAACCAAGTAGCCTTCATTTCGTGAATTCCAGGTAGCTCATCACCAAAACGGTCGAAGTTTGTTATAGTGAGATCTCTCTTTTTGCAGGTTTCCTTACACGGAACTTCATTCGGTAGAAATAATTCTTTCTGATGCCAATAGACTGATCTGTAAGACGTGCAAGTCTTACAAAACGCATAGTTTGCTATAAGTAGAATTGAAAGGTGGTGATAATCTCTGGAGAAGGTCCCCTCCATCCTTTGAGAAAGAAGTTTTAAGAACTCCAACAATCTAGAATATTCATTTGCAGCATGTGGTACACTCTTAGCATAGAAGAGTCTGTGGAATATTCCATGTAGAGCACGATTGACCAATGTCTTCTTGTATAGAGGATATCCATCACATGTTGGTAGATTACATGGATTCTTATGACCTCCCTTCTGGAGTTTGCGTCTCACTGTTGATTAAATAATTTCATGAGTCTCAGGATCATCGAGAATTTAGTGAGAGTATTACCGTCTACACTCGTGGGTAAGGTGGATATTTCATTAAACATCTTGAATGATGGATTAAAATCTCAATCACGTTCAACTCGAATGGGATACAACACTGAATTCAAACCCAGAGTTTGATAAACTTACTTGCTCATTAATTCTGTTGAAGACCCTCAAAGTAACAAGGTCTCCCACGGATATACCATCTATTCATTCCACATTTTTTCCTCGATAATAGATGTGTTTTTGTTACACCCACCGACGTCTACCTATTGTAATGAGGAAATGAATGTTTCCTTCTCTTAATAGTGTGGAAACGAATGAACCACGCGCTCAAATCTAAGTCATCAAAAAATCGTTACTGAATCGCGTTCAATTGTTGACGGGTTTAATGGTACGAATAGAAAATTCAAGAATCATTCACATGTATAGCTCTGCTACGTTCAAATTAGAAATCACATGGTCACGTTTCGTACTCAACATTGTGTACACCGAAATGGGGTTACCAATTTTCAAGAGGAAAATTAGTGCCTCTTGTACAAAGAGTGAGAATTTGATGACTCACGCGCTTCCATAACCAATATGGGCTGGATTGTTCTATAGACTATTCGTGTGAGAGAAAATAGACACGCATCGCTGCACCCGCATTTTGAACCTCATTGTCACTTCTTATACTCATTGTGGTGATTACACACATTCAACGGTGAGTGTTTGTATCAAGAGGGAATGAATCTCTATTTCCCCCCGTAGATAGTGTGAATTGGATCAAATTCTCAATCCCATGATCAAACTGTCCTCGGCTGCTCTTTTAATGGATATATAATAAGAAAAATTTTGACCATTATCTTCACATCGTATTACTACGATTCAGTTCGAAATTACATAGTCATCTTTGGCGCACTCGACATAGACAAATAATTCCATCTACTTCCTGTAGCCGAGGCTCAATGAATTAAAATAAGTGCGTATAAGTGTTCGTGTTCAACCATGTAAGAAATATTGCTTTATTGTTGAGCGTGCTCATTTGGTAATACGATTTATCCCAAATATATTAGACAATAGCCTTCTATTTAGTAAAGGCTTAAATACTGAGGTATGTGCACCATATTCATACAGTCACTAGCTCATTCGCGCTCCAGAGTTCGTTGAGAATTCATGTGTCTCGTCTGATTACTCGTTGTCTAAGATTAGGACGCATTTCAGTGTGAGTGATCTGTGGTGTTAACGAGTGGAGCTTGCAGAGCACATCTTGAGACTACCTTCTTGGGAGTTATTCAAACCTCACATGATTGATCAAGGAGTAGTGTGAGTGATCTTCATATTCTACCCTCGTGAGTTTTGAGTTTTCTTCTTCTGATTCTTATCATGAGAATGGTCACGGCTTTACTTGTTTCCCCTCTTTCATTCTGATTCGATAGGGAGAAGGATTCATATATAACTCTTGATACGAATTGGAATTCATCTTCTTCCCGAAGCAAAGGAAAGATTATGATTGAGTTGAAGCTCATAGCGACCCTTATTCATCTACGTACCTGAAATTCTCAACCGCCAACAGGTAAGATGTGCATTTTTTTCCTCTACATTGATCCACCAAATATTCTCATGAAATTCCGAAGGGAGAGAGAGGAAGAGAGAGAGAGAGGGGAGAAAGTTACGGAATCGGATTGTACCCAAGTATTCTAGGATGAGTTAGGATTCCTTTCCTCATATCTACATATAGAATGACCTTATGTGTTGGATTTTTATCGACCTTTTTTTTCTTGTGTGGGCAGTGGGAGTGAAAAATGAGAGACGATAAGATGGATACACTTCCAATTTATTGATTTCTTAGTGATCACTGTATACAATTCATCATGAGTCATAAGACATTATTCTTCGAGATCCATGAATTTTGCCCATCTCCAAGACCAAGCCATTTGACCAATACTTGAGCCCCCTTCCGTTGCAAGATCTTCTCCACTAGATAGACATCAGGATTCTTAACTGTAGACAACTCTTGTTCGTAGAACCCTCCTTTGACATTCTTTCCATAATAATCTTGAAGTTGATAGGTTGTTGGATTGGTGTTAACGACCTCTCTCCCTTGGAATATCTCTGTACTCCAATCCGGAGTGTATCCCTTGTCAAAGACTGTTTTATACTTTGAGACGCGTACAAAGTCACCCTTTTCGAACTTATTCTTCCTTCTCGGTACTAGGAATATCTCTATAGACACCATGAGCAAGACTCACGATGTATTTTTTCTGTTCCTTCGATTTTCTCCAAACTTGACTCGGTTTCATTCCAATAGTCCTATGGACTGTGCCATTGTACCTATCCACCAGAGCTTGTAAAATGTTCAACCACTTATAATTACCGTTTAAAGAGAAGCTCTTGAATAGTTTTTCTTTAATTGTTCTATTATACCTCTCAATGACAGATGCTTTCAACGGACTTTCCGTTGAATATAACCGTATATTTTTGTCTTCCATCAATTTGAGAAAATATTTATTATAGAATTCCTTACCCTTGTCACATTGTACATTTTTCGGGTAATTACCCCTCCCTACTTCATCCAAGACTTTCTTGAAAGCCTTAGCTACTTCGACTCCAGTTTTATTCTTCACAGGGACAGCCCAAGAAAACTTTGAAAATACGTCGATGATAGTCAGAATATAGTTGTAATTCTTATTATATTTACTCAGATTAATCAAAACAGCCAAGTCAATCTGCCATAAATCATTGACAGTTCTAGCTAAAATCCTTCGACGTGGAAAATTCCTACGTGCTGGTGCATGGAGTTCATTAACTAGCTGTATTTTTTCATCACTATGTTGTGATATATCCATTAGATTTTCGATGTGACGATGTTTTCCTACGTTTCTCCTCCAATGACGATGGAATTCCCCCAATGTTTCGAATGTTGGACTTAATCTCAACCAACTCTTTTTCCGTGAGAGACTTGACTTGCTGCGTGAGAGAGAAGACGATCCTTGAGATATCAATCTGTTCTTTCTTCACACCATCAACTTCTCTCTTCAATGCATTCAATATCTGCTGAACTTGTTCAATTTTGACTAAAGATGAACTTAATTTCTCGTCATTTGCGAGATTTGATTGTTTTCCATCTTTGATAACCTCCTGAATCAAAGCTTGTATTATTGAAAAGTTTGAGATGAATGAGTCCAGTCTTGCATCTATTTCTCTATCCCGTTCTCTGATTCGTTTTTCAACTCTTTCGAGAGAACATTCAGTCTCCCCAATTTCAATCGAGACAGAATTGATTCTGTCACTATTTCTCTTATCTATCTCTTCGACACGATCTAAAACTTTACTCGATAACGCTCGAATTTTCTCAATTTTTCTCTCAAAATCATCACACTTCTCAAGTAATTCACTATATGACGTTAGCAAACTCGATTTTAGAGATGAATAAATAGATTGATTGAAAACACCAACTCTTGTTTCACTCTCTGAACTAGCTCGTCCGAATATATCAACATTCATAATGAAACTGATAAAAAAACTCGACGCGTTGAGGGATTTATAGGAGAAACTCAATGATATGTTCACTTAGTTTCTTTTATTGAGAATTTGGTACATCATTAATCTAGATAACTTAGGGAGTATTTCATACATTCTACTCATTGTACATCCTTTCTTCAAGTTTTTTGAATTTATCTTCATCAACCTCAACATTTTCTTCTAACAATATTTTCTTCTTGTCTACCTTCTCATCCTTGGATATGTCTTGAACCTCTCCTCCTTCATTCCCAAGAATATGTTCCGGAAAATTACCTAGTTTCTCATTCAACTCATCAGTCTCATCTTTCCGTGTTTGCTTCTCTTCTAATGTTTTGAATCTCAACCATTAAATCATCGAGAAGAGCTCTCATGTCTTGATAAGTTATCTCAAGATTAATAATTTCTTTATCGAAACGTTTGTTCAAATTATCTAATTTGGCATTGACATCATAGATACGTGAGATTGTGGTTACAACGCTCGAGTCATACTCCTTCTCAAGTTTAGACCTTGTATTCAGTAAATCTTCTTTCATTTCTTCCACATTCCTAGTAAGATTATCGTATCGGTTTTGAAGTTCTTGACACGAATAATTCAGAGTACTAAACCTCTCATCGATGGATTTGAAATTTTTCATGGAATCACTATTATGCTCCTCCAGTAATCGAACGATATTGGCGAAATTTTCTCTAGTAATCACATGACTGACTTCCATCCGATTATGTTTGTCTCTATCCACTCGATTTCCCTGTTCTTCTTTTCGAACTTTTTTCAGTAAAGCATCCATTTCTTCAATTGTAGCACTCAAAAGTCCTCGTAATCGATGAAATTCATCTTTGAATCTGAACATATCTTCGCTAATTTTAACAGTGTAGACCTCAACTTCTCTGAATTTTGATGTGAAGTAAGATTCCATGGAATTCATTGACAGATGTATCATTTGCCCTATTTTTCCTATGAATCTACTTTCCTGTTCATTATGATCACTAACGAATTCCATCGCTGCTCGTTGAGTCATTGCTTCTTCAATGGGTAAGGCAAGAGGGTTTTTGTATCCACTCTTGAAGAATGCCACATTCATAATTGTTTGTATCAACAATCTAGCCTTCATCATGATATTTTTCTTATCTCCTTCACCTGAAAGACGACCGAGAGTCATTTTCCATTGATGTGCAGCGCTCAGCTTTTGGGGGTGATTTTAAAATAGTAAATTTATCGCGGCTCTAGAGGTATAATTTAAAGTTGTGATTTAGAATTTAGTTTGACTTTTTTAGATTTTGTTATACTTTTCCATTTTCTTTACCTGAAAGAAAATGAGTAAGATTAATTTGAGCTAACAGGGTTCCAAATTCAATATAGAATATACTAAAAGACCTTACCGGTAAATTGATGACCAAACCATACCAAAATATGATGATATTGATCCATCGATGCAATCCATCCATCGATGACACTCAAACAACTATTGGATGCAAAAGCAGGAGGCTGGACATCTTATCAGGTAATCAGGTTGCTCAATCTGGACATCTGGCACCAGGTAATATCAGGAACATGAAACGAATACAAGAATTAGTATCTGAATGTATATTTTATTTTATTAGTAAGAAAAGGAATGTTAATAATAGAAAAGAGTCATACGAAAGCCATTCTTTCAGTTTCATTCATTCAGATCTTATTCTCAATGGTCTGTCAGTACATATTTTTGCACAAATAATCTCACAGCCATCAGCTGATAATATTTCACACCAACTCAACATTGATGGTTGAATCAGCCAATATAAAAAACAGTCCAATAGGAATTTACATTTAAAGTTCAGAGATAGTCAAGATTCCATACCTAAATTTTCCTTGGTAATCCCAGAATCCCATCCATCCTGAGGAAATGATGTTTATTCTGCACCTTGGCTCCCATCTGATGATGGTGATGGTCCAACGCAGCTCAACTGATGCCTCTGGCCCATAACGTGGGCCATCCTTCCCAGTTGACGCACCAAGTTGTCCTATAAAAACACATAAAGAATTAGTTGTCTGACATCAGCAATGCATTAACTATTAGTATTCAACCCATATAACATCAGCATCATGCAAAAACAATAATTTATCCATTAGTTATAAAAATTACCCATCAACATCCACCACCAAAACACTAATATTTTTCATTACATCATACCATGAGTACTAACACCCATGATATGCTTATACATGCTTTTAGAAATATGTTTCAGGTGTACTTACCCATTGCTGCTATTTATTTGTCATTATTTTGCAATACTTACAATACCCAGCTGATTGTTGAAAGTAAACAAACACCTGTCATAACCACAATCCATATGACTGATGCACTGGATATCTTGATGTCGTCTGCTGTATATTGCTATCTCTTGATTGGCCAAACTGATTGATGATACTGCGCATGCTCAAGGGCGCCAGGTTCAAATCTATGGGACTTTCTTATGGAGATTTTCTTTGGGAATATTATTGGAATATTGTGGATACGACTCAGATATGTTGCAGCCGAGAAGAAGAATTCAAAATATTAATGTCATCAACATTTGATTATGGAAATCCTAACTATTAGCAAAAGTATCAAATTATCAATTCAAATCAACCGCCAAACTCACACCTTGTATATCGGTAGTTCGATATGTCACCGATAGATGGCTACCCAGAATACATTAATGTAAATTAGACATCTATATCAATGATCACCGGCCTTTTGGGTAGCAATCGTCACTCAACTCAGTCTCCAGGGTGAGCCCAGTTACCAACGCAATTAACATTGCAGGTATACTGTCATTTTGGCATCGGAACACTGCTATAATGCAGCTGCCACGCCAAAGGCCCACTTGTACACCGGAACACTGCTATAATGCAGCTACCATGTACTACCTGGTTTTCTAGTTGTTTCTAAAATCCTTTTCTTTTTAATTTCAGAGTGATCAAGTAATTACGGCTCAACTTAGAGTTTTTTCATTAAAGTCATTTAGTGTTTTCATCGCTGCGCGATAAAAAGTAAGTCATAGTTAGGACTATGAATATTTAAATTGTGTTTAGATGTGTGTGTAAAAAGAAATTGCTGGGGTATGAATTTATTTTATTTTATTTTGAATAAATGCTATTATTTTTAATCTAACCTATGTGTTATAACTCTCTGCTACCCTGTCGTATACCCAATACAAAAGAAGTACATTTTATAAACAAAATGGTACCTTTATTTTTCATCTTTTTCTAAAAAGAATTAAAATTCAACTTTGTTGAATCTTCTCAGATGATACTATCTAATAGATGAAAATGGAGGATCTTACCATTCAAAGAATCAAACATTTCCGTTTTCTTTGATGATGATACTCCTGTTGCTGTTGTTGTAGTCGTTGCATCTTGATTTTGGTTACATATTTCTTGAGAATAAGGATATGAACTTGAACTTCGAGCAATTTCAGCTGTATTATGAGATAAATCAAAAAACTTAGACTGCGTTGATCCATCCAAATTAAATTCGGGACTAGTGAGGTAAGATGATCATGATGATGAGTCCATGATTTCTAAGACGTAGTTAGGTGTGTTAACTATACGGGCTTGAATGTGAGAATGAAGGAGACTGAGTCAGAAGCTCATATTCATACAATATACCCTCCCTCTTCTAATTCCTCAACTATCTCCAGAATCTCATTTTCCAATCCAGTATTTCCTGCTTCTACCGATCTCATCAAGAGCTCTAATCGTTCTACCAACTCATTAGGGTCGTCCCAGTAAACATAATCAGTGCGATTGTTCTCATGGAGCGTCATTATCCTATCATTCTTACTATCTCGAATTTTCGATGAGAATGATGGATTTATGAGTCCTTGACCACTCACTTCTACAGTTTTCTTTGATTTTTTTGCCTTAGGGAAGAGATTCTTGATTACGTTCCTGTATTTATACCCTCCGTTACTCTTTATCTTCCCCGTGGGGTGATGAGAAATCGTATGAGCACATGATAAGATCAAGATCTGCTTATATTTCTTGAGATCAGAATCATTATAATCTTGTGGTTTTTTCTTGAAAAGAAGTTCATATATTCCAGGCGTTCCTTCGATTTTGAAATTCCTCCCAACCCAGAAATTATTCGTCTCATCTATAAATTTGAGAAACTTACTCCCTATCATCAATGTCTCATTATCAAAATAAGGACCGTATACATTATCAATCTCAGTTTGGTTTTCCATCATCTGCCTCATATATTCTTGTGGAATTGGACCAAGATTTGAGTGGGTGTAATTTTGGAACATACTGTCAGAAGTTGGCGGATCGTGAACAGTTACGCGGATTGATTCATTCTCTACATCGTCATCATCATCTTCATGAGCATCATCGTTGAAATTATAGTTCAACTCCTTTTCAGAGCTCACTTCATCTCGTAACCTTTTCTCATTAACCCAATTTCCTCGTGGAGACTTAAGAAATGAGGTGTCCACAAGTTTTCGTTTTCTCTGATCTCGCAAATAAGGTTGATATCTGAAAGATCTTTCTCTTATAGCTTGAGCGATACTATCTGGGTCCTCGATAGACATAGCATCATCATTCTTTTCCGACTTCTTGTCGTAGTTTCCATCGATGGAGGAATTATCTTCTAATTCTGTCAGAATGTGTTTTTCATTCTTTACATCAACATTGGGTATAAGTTTTGTACTATGTATCATATCTTGAAGAGGTTTCACAACTGGTTGTAAGGTTTTCATGTTGAAATTATCTTTTTCTATTTTTCCAATCTCGAGAGCCCGTTGTTTTTTTCGTATGATGTCACTAGCCTTGATGATTGCATGCTTTATCATCTCATCACTCCCTACTCCCTCGTTTTTCTTTTTCTTTATACATCTTTTACCCTTGACTTGAGCAGGATCTTTCTTGATTCTTCGTCTTCTATTATTGAAGGAGACTTTATTTTCATCCATGATGTAGCCACCGAGGTTCAGAACATACTACTTGAGATTTAGATTTATATACTGATTAAATCCTTCCCTATACCTCCCTCCAGGAACGTTGCTATCCTTATCTATCAGGAGGAAACCAAATTTGTCTTTCCAACACATGATACAAATGTCTTTGAATTGATCGAAATCCATATCATTATTCACATGATTCATGTACACGTATTTCAAATTCATATCGTCTTGATTGAATAATATTATCATATTCGAATTGTCACGTATAAGGTGTTTAGGTATCCTAGCATACGATTGGCACAAATAAAAGACATCAATCAGATTGTGACGACCCATTGAGTAATATGAAGCAATTATATTTTGTCTACAAGACGCTACATCGTCGAAGACGAATATCGAATTAGGATTAGCCTCTTCAGAATAACTTCATGATTATTAGAAAAGGTGTGATATCCGACTCCATCGTCTTCGAGATTTTTCATCAATTTTGCAAGAAATTGATACTTTGGTTGTTGAAGAGTCTTAGAATAAACATATAGATTTTGAAAGATGACACCGTTTGGACTAATCAGTAGACTGATCAGTAGATTAGTTTTACCACAGTTAGATGGTTCACAAATCAAGCATCTTATAGTGTCAGGGAGAGCTTGACCATGTCTTTTTCGATTAGATTCCTCTTCTTCATTGCGTACCAATTCGTCTAGATTTATGACATAAATGCCGTTGGGTTGCTCATCAATCTTCATCTTTAAGTTTGAGAGATGAACTAACTCTTGATACCATAAGTTTCCAATTCTTATAGTGATAGAGTTAGTGTTCCAAGTGATCTTGATGTCTACACATCTCTCGTTACGATTAAGAGGAAGAGGATTGTTGAATACCGCGATCAATAAGTTACCCTTTGAATTACATTTACCTGGATATAATTTCTGTGGGCCAGGTACAAACCTCAAAGAAAGATTAGCTAGGGGTGATTTGGGGGTCAATCTATTAGACGAAGCTTGTAAGAATCATGATATTGCCTACAGTGAATCAGAACAATTGAGTAAAAGACATATAGCCGATAGAAAGTTACAAGTGGAGGCTGAGAGACGTCTGAAGGCTCCAGGAGCGTCTTGGGGGGAAAAACTCGCTGCTTTTACTGTCGTTGGTGCGATGAAAACGAAGCAGAAGTTTGGGATGGGATTGAAAACAAAAAAGAAGGAGAAAACGAGTGTCAAAAAGAAGAACACCAGGGGTAGTACGACAGATATCAGAGAACTTTTGATAGCTAAACGCGGTGGTTTTCTTCCAGCAGTTCTTCCAGCACTTTCAGCTTTAGGAGCTCTCACTTCATTGGTTGGAGGTGTAACAAACGTGGCAAAAAATATCAGTGATATTCGAGATAATAAGAAAGAACTGAAAGAACTTGTCCGTCATAATCGTGCTTTGGAAGGAAAAGGATTATTCTTGAATCCTTATAATCCACGTCAACCTCATAGGAAACAAGGGGGATCCCTTAAAAAGAATAAGAAACAGAGGGGGGAGAAAAAATGAAAGGGATAACTACTGGTAGAGATCTTATCATTGCATCTCGAAATATACCTCATTTCAAAGGTGTATTCATGCGTACACAGCTCCTCTCCCTAAGAGGACCATCATCCAATGAGAGTGCAATAATTAATTTAGATAATGAGGATGGACCTGGAACGCATTGGGCGGCTTATGTGAAACGTGGCAATCTCGTGTATTATTTCAATAGTTATGGTAATCTCAGACCACCTCATGAATTAGTGCAATATTTTGGCCCTAGCTGTCATATAGTGTATAATCGAGCTTCACATCAAACGTATCTTAACACTAACTGTGGCCCATTGTGTATTGAATTCTTGAAAAATTTTGATATATAAGTTGGTTGGAGGAGTTCCCTCATTAGTTATGTCTCAAACTTTCACGTTGTCAAGTACATCGTCTATTTTTGTAGATCACCGATGGCCATTTACAGATCTGAATAGTGAAGGTAGAAAAAACAAGAAGTATGAAATTGGGTTGATTGGATTCCACGTTACTAATTCAATCCCGAATATTGATTCTTCAAATAACAAGTTTCATTACGCTAATGGAAAGGTCATAGGGATTCCAACAGGGTCTTATGAACTCATAGATGTGGAGCGATTTCTCAATGAGAGTCTTAAGACTAATGAAGAACTGCCCGATAGTGAATCAACACCACTCAAATTGAGAGGAAATATCAATACTTTGGAGTGTGAACTTCTTTGTGATTTTCCTGTGGATTTGTCGCGACCTCAAAATATTAGCTCCTTATTGGGTTTTCCTCCTAACCCATCGAAGATCTTGATAGCTAAGCAATGGCATCACTCCAATAATCCAGTTAGAATAGTCAATTACAATTTGATAAGAATAGAGTGTAACATTGTTTCTGGAGCTTATTATAACGGGCGAGAGAGTCACGCCATCTATGAATTTGCTCCCAGTGTTCCATCCGGTTACAGATTGGATATAAAACCAAGTAGTTTCATATACTACCTTGTCGATACGCGAGAAATCAAAGACATTACACTGAGGATTTGTGACGAGGAAGGTGACCTCTTGAATTTTCGAGGAGAGAAAATTACAGCACGTCTACATTTGAGAGAGAGGGAATGATCATATATAGCGAGGAGTGTTTCAGACCTAGTCACACTGTTGTGCGACCCACCATCGACTCTACAACATCGTCAACAAATAGGAAAGGAGTGAGATCTCTTACCTGACGGAACGTTCGATTTCTACGTTCCCTTGGCTTTAGCGTACGCAAAGATGGCTTTGATCCAAGACCCCCTCAGCGTTTTGAGTGAACCCATCAGAGATGATCGGATCGTGAAGAAAGATGTAAGATCTTATTCTCCTTACAATCTTCTCAATCTATCCAAGAGTGGAGAAATTCGTATCGTTATCAATTCCCACGATCTTTACCTTTTACCTTGTGAAAGCTGGATTTACGTAGAAGGAAAAATCTCTTACGATGGGGAGCCGACGATGACTTTGACAAACAACTTTGGTGCATTCTTGTTCGATGAAATTCGTCTAGAAATCAACGGAGTTGAGGTCGATCAAACAAAGAATTTGGGGATTGCCTTAACTCTTAAGAACTATCTGTCTTCGAGTTCTGACTCAGCATTAGCGATGTTAATGCAAGTTGGCATACTAATCATTTTAATTTCAAGAACGGTGAATATTTCAATTGGTGTATACCACTGAGTAAATTACTAGGCTTCTGTAAGGATTATAAGAAAATAATCTTAAATGCCAAGCATGAGCTCATTCTTATCAGATCTAAGTCAGATATGAATTGCTTCAAAGTCACTAAAGCTGAAACCAACCCAAGCATGAATTTGACTAAAATTCAGTGGTGGATGCCTCACGTTCTTCTCAATGATCGAGTAAAACTAGATCTTCTTCGCGTTATGCAGAAGTCTCTATTCATACCTATCACTTTCAGAAATTGGGAACTCCTTGAGTACCCTCTACTACAAACAACTGATAAGCATGTTTGGGCTGTTAAATCTACTAATCAGTTGGAAAAACCTCGCTTCATTATCCTAGCTTTGCAAAGCAATCGGAAAAATAATAAAATGGTACACGCATCGATTTTCGATAATTGTAAGCTCACCAATGTTGAAGTATTTTTGAATTCTGACATTTATCCATATGAGAACTTGAATATAGATTTTACTGCGAACAAAAACACATCTCTCTTGTATCAGATGTTCAAATCTTTTCAGAGATTTTACTATCAGGAAAAACATCGGGAAAACATTTCCTCTTGCAATTATTTTGACTTTCTTAAGAACTGTCCAATAGTCGTTGTTGACTGCTCACACCAGAATGAATCGATCAAGAGCTCAACGGTAGATATTCGCATTGAATTTGAATGTAAAGAAAATATGCCTGATGAGACGTGTGCCTACTGTCTCATCTTACATGATAAAATGATAGAGTACAATCCAATGACCAACATCGTTCACAAAGTTGTCTGAATGAAGGGAACGATTCTAGGTCAATTCGAGTCAAGACTTGACTAAGGAGATGGAGTTGTTAACAATCAGAGGACAATCGCCAGTGATTCTTCTCGTTGATCTTCAAGGATTCGAATTTGTTAGTGATGGTGTGTTCATAGTGAAAGAAGCTGTAGTTACCAATGTTGAATCATTGGGGGAATATTATCATTGGCTTTTCAACCCACCATATTCTAAAGAAGTTTTAGACCTTGCCGATTGGAGAGCTCTAGAATACGCCTCCTATCATCATCATGGATTACAGTGGGATGACGGTCTTATACCTTATGATCGTGTAGCTCACTACTTCGAACGTGTTCTGAGATCAGAATGTAAACAAGATAGAAATATGAGGATTTACGTGAGTGGTCGTAAGAAAAAGTTATGGCTGCAACAACTGGCGAATGAATTCTTCAACTCTCGAGCTGATGTAACGGTGGTCAATTTGTACGATGAATTCAACATCAGTGGTAGTGACTACATGTATTTAGATTATGAATATGACATGTGTAATTTCCATTGTAACTCTACATATGTTTGTGCTCTAAGAAGAGTGTATTTCATGGCTCATGTGATTGGCGAATGTCCTCCAAAAGAAAAATGGGTATAATTGAATAAATTATATGAAAGTATCCTTCAGCTTTTTTATTTTGATAGTCTTCCCGTGCTGAATTATTATAAGATGAACGATTCTAATCATCATCCGGGTGGTTCGACCTTCAATTCCATCCATCCACGCCCCCTCTCATGCTATTCACTCCCCCCTCTCTGTTTCCTCTCTCAACTCAAATTTCGGGAGATTATAAATGATGCTTCTCTCTCAACAATCAACAGTATTGAGAATCGTGCAGATAGTATCCTCGGTCGGACCTACTCTACCTCTTCAAGCAAATTGTTCTTTTACAGGACAGAAGATAAAATAGTCATGGCAAAAGTATACCAACAGATTGAATTAGATGAGAATGAAATTTCTAAGATATTTCGCGAAGTCTTGCCAGAGATTTCTAAGAAGTCTGCCTCGTCTCTGAGATCTCTTGAAAGGAGAGCGAAGAAGTGTCATAAAATCATTGGAGATATATTGAATTCCACCGTTGATCTTCCTCAATCAACTGGTAGGAAGGAGGCATTGGAGGCGAAAGCAGACAGGTTAAAAAGGATATACCTCATACTAGAGAGAGAAAGACTTGGGAGGAAGGAATCCAGTGTGATATTCTTCGAAGGAGAATCTGCTTTTCGTCGACGGATAAGGAGTGGAATCGTTGGGAATATCTATCATTCTGACCCCATCGAGTTTCTTAAGGAGGCCCAAAATTCCATCGTAACATTTATCCAAAGTGCTGTGAGAGATCTTAAGGTTCTCAAAGTCAATCAAAAGGCGCGGTAGCGCCTTGCTGGCGAGTATAGAAAAAATAAAAATTCGAATGAAAACGACAGTGCGCACACGCAAGGCCACCGTGCCTTATATACGTTGAGTTGGGCCGTTTTAACCTCACTCATTTTTTCTCATCATCATATTTATAGCATTGAGGGCAATGGTGGACATTAACAGCCCTCGGTCAACAAGCTTTGTTGTGTAAAATGTTATTTTACAAACCTTTTTGCCATTTAGTGCTTTTGTATTGCTAGTCCCGCACTCGTAAATTCACAAGCGTCTCAGGTGATTCGACGCTCGGGACAGAATTTTTCATCATCAAACTCTTTCGAGTTTCGACTCATCTCGAAGTCGACACTGCGTCGGTGTGACTCGAATCAGCCTTGTGTGCGATGTGTGTGCGTGCATACTTAGAACGAGCGACGAGACATACGGTCAAAAATGAACAGATGAGCCTGCGCCGCGCCGCGACTGTAGCAGACGATGCACGTGTTTACTTCGGCTGATTTTCTGCACGAGTACAACAAAGTTTAAATGCCAATCGTAATTGTTGGTTCATTAAGAAAAGATCCACCTGATGTGTGTTTCTTCGTTTGGAGTGAATAAAAAATGATGGGCAAAGGCCATCAATATGCCCGCCGATTTGTGTGTCATCTCGCTATTGTACAGCGTCAAGAACAATCCTTAAATTGGAAGAATTGAGGATTTGATTCCAAGGATGTATGTGCCAGCATCAATTCACATTTTAGCAGTGTATTGATTTTCAGTTTCATCAATATTTGCGACAGTCACAATTCTGAAGCTAAAGATTGTGCATCTCAGAATGTTCATAATCTACTCTAGTCAGAAAATCAGCATAGCGACAAATGGAATATCTCTTGTGCTTCTTTCGGTATCTCACCAAAAATCTGTTCTTGTCCAACACAAGAGGGATCGTCTATCACTTTTAGATGTTGTGGGACTGGGCATTCTCATTTATCACTGTGTCCATGGAACAGTTATTGTGATATGTGCAGTGATCCCTGGTGCTGCTCTAAGTATCTTTGTATAACATACTCCTATTGCGTATCACTCTCATCCAATGGTTTCAGCTAGACTTTTATGGTATACGAATCTTTGCTGTCTTGACACGCCACTCACATTCTTGGTATAGAGTTGATTAACGGGTAGCTGGCATAGGATAATTTTTAATTGGGTCTAGAAAGTACTACACGGTTCATCTGCTTCATCAAAAGTGTTATTAAGAGTTATGAGCACATTTACGCTTTTGGTGAGAAGTAGTAAGTCCAACTTGAAAAAATTGATGGTTGACAAGTCAAGCACTAAAAATAGGAACTAGATTCATAGATCCACGTGGATGTGCTTTGAGGATCACTTCATCTGAAGTCAATGTATGTCTCAGATAATACTATCAAACATCATTCCCCTCAAAATAAGTTTGCATGTGTTACTTCAACTTCTTGACGTTTTACAAGTTATCAATGTCCAAGTTGAAGTGTGTTCTAGTTTTTTTTTCTTCAAATAATATTGGGGACCATGATTCTATATTTCGTTTATTAATCATACATGAGTTGAATACTTTGATAGTTAGCACCCTCTCATGTTGAATAGCGGATGAACCAACTAGTGTGGGAAGTTTTCGCTATCCAAAAATTTCTCATCAACTGAAAACTTCCTGCTCTTACAAGTGAAGTTGGGAATCTTTGCATCAACTCAAGTCAAATTAAATCAACTAATTCCAAGTTTTGCTATCTGAGACACAAAGTTTCACTGCTCGAAATTTCGTTCCTTAGGATTCAAAAACATTTATCTTGGAATTCAACACAATGCTGCTCATCGGAGGAATGATTGAGATAGATAGAAGTCTTTTGGATTTTTCTACATGCTACCATTCACAGCTCATTTTTGAATTTGAGAATTTTTAATCATCACCATAGCCAAGTATTGAAATCATCCCCCCCCCCTACTTCACTTTTTCTAAAAGTTTAGCTTGGCGAGTATGACCATCCTTTTGCCCTATAAATTCATCTGATATCAAAAATATGAATTTCACCCCTTGAGAGTCATGGGATCAGGGATTACATGTCGAGTGAATATTTACCAAAATCTGAACGTAAAACGAATGTAGAGAGATTGAACAGAATTTATTTCAACTCTTGGGAGTCATGAGATCAGGAAAAAGTATGTCGAGTAATTGCTCTGCAAACTCTGAACGTGGAACGTATTTAAAAGGATTGATTACATTACAATTTGATTATCGCTGTAATTTTGAATCAACTTGAGTTACTCACCATCTCTATCGACTTTTAATTTGGAGTGATCAATGCTGAATCGAATTTTCCTGCCATCGTTTTCTTTTCATTGTTCTAGATGGGTTACCATTTTCAATATATTCAGTAAATAAAAGAGATGGTGAGTAACTCAAGTTGATTCAAAATTACAGCGATGATCAAATTGTAATTTAATCAATCTTTTTAATACGTTCCACGTTCAGAGTTTGCAGAGCAATTACTCGACATACTTTTTCCTGATCTCATGACTCCCAAGAGTTGAAATAAATTCTGTTCAATCTCTCTACATTCGTTTTACGTTCAGATTTTGGTAAATATTCACTCGACATGTAATCCCTGATCCCATGACTCTCAAGGGGTGAAATTCATATTTTTGATATCAGATGAATTTATAGGGCAAAAGGATGGTCATACTCGCCAAGCTTAACTTTTAGAAAAAGTGAAGTAGGGGGGGGGATGATTTGATATTCAACAACTACTTTAATCTGAAAGATGAGAAATCTGAAATTAAGCATTTCAAAACCGATTTCGAAATTATTATGGAATCTAGCAATCTGGATGAATGGTACGAAGAGCATACCGACTCTCTGATCAATCAAATGATAGAGTTTGAGGGGATTGGAAGTGGATGGACGTTGGAGGAAATCCTAACTTTGAAAATCGTTATTTGTAAAACTGATGTAATAAATGGTTCCTCGTACATGAAGCTTCCGAAGGTTATTGCGGATAAAAAAGCTGTGATAAATATCGACTGTAGGAACAGTCGAAAGAGTGATTGCTTCGCATGGTGTATCATGGCTCATTTAGAGTCTTCAGATACGCGTTCTTTAAGACAGAATTCCATGGACTCTTACACTCACCACCGCAAAGTTTTAGACTTCAAGGGGATTGATTTCCCTATGGCGCTAAAAGATATACCATCTTTCGAATTGAAGAACAAAATCTCCGTCAACGTGTATCAGTTATCGAAAGCTAATCACATATACCCAGTATATGTTACAAGTAAGGAAGAAGGGAAACGAAGACATGTTAACCTTCTCTTATTATTAAATGGAAAGAAGTCTCATTATTGCTATATTCGCAATGTATCGAGATTATTATCAAGTCAAGTAAGCTCTCATAAAGGACGTGTGTTCGTTTGCAACTCTTGTTTCCACTGATTTTATTCGCAAAAGAAACTCGATATTCATGAGAAGAACTGTTCAAATAAGAATTTGAATACAATAGTTCTCCCAAATGATGAGAATAAAATACTCAAGTTTAAGAACTTTCATAAGAAAGAAGCTATTCCTTGTGTAATATACGTAGACACAGAGTGTCTATTGAAACTATGTGATCACAAACTTGATGGAGATCCTCATCTTGAAGTGAATGATATTCGTCAAGACGATTCATATACAGAAAATGAAGAAGATCCGATCTCCAAGCATGACTATCCTGAACTGAAAAAGTCTGAGATCATGAAGAATTCCTTCCAAAAACATGAAGCATATAGTATTGGCTTCTATTATCATGATAGATATGAAGAAGATGAATGTTTCTACGATAAATTCAGAGGTCTCAATTGTGTTCGAAAGTTTGCAGAACGATTGGAAGAAATCGCTATACAGATACAGAGAGTGAGTATGCAAAAGTCCAACATCTTGTAAGTCGGTGAAGAATTGATTCCACTTGATCATCTTTTTTTTCATAGGAAATAGAGAATTTCCCCCCCCCCCCCAATTCATATGACTGAAGAAGATGAAGAAAGCTTCTTGAATGCTACCGTATGTGGTTCTACCGTACCATTTGTGGTGAAACGTTTCAATCATCAAATGACAAAGTTCGAGATCATCTTCATAGAGCAGATGGAAGGTTTAGGGGGGCAGCACACAAAACTTGCAACCTCAATTATCGAGAACAGTTCAACGTACCCATTATCCTACACAATCTCGCTATGACTCTCATTTCTTGATTGAGGAAATTGCTAATGGTTTCCCCGGGAAACTGACTGTTATACCTCAAAATATGGAAACATACATATCCTTCATAAAATATGTTGAGGGTACGAGGATAAGATTTAGTTTCATCGATTCCTTCAAATTTCTTAGCTATAGTCTCGAACGTTTAGCATCATACGTTCATCCTCAGGATATGAGAATAGTGAGGAAGAATTTCACAGAAGAAATTGAACGTAGCGGGAAAGAGGTGGGAGAGGTCATGGAACTACTCACGAAAAAAGGGGTCTTCTGATTATGTGGACTCATGGGAAAAATTGGAAGAAGAAGCCTATCCCCCAATTGAATGCTTCTTTAATCAATTGACCAATAGTGGAATTGATCAGAAATCGTACGATCACGGGAAGAAAGTTTGGAACACCTTCAAATGTCGAGATCTTGGTGATTATTCCGATCTTTACCTGAAGACAGACGTTCTTTTATTAGCAGATGTCTTCGAGAATTTCAGAGAATGTTGTCTTTCAAGTTATCACCTCGATCCAGCCCACTACTTCACCCTACCAAGTTTTGGATGGGATGTCATGCTTCTATATACGCGCGTTGAATTAGAGTTATTAACAGATGTTGATATGCTCCTTTTCATTGAAAGAGGAGTCAGGGGAGGTTTTGTACAATGTTCAAAGCATTACGCTGAATCTAATAATAAATACATGGGGAAGGACTACGATCCAACAAAGGAATCAAAGTATCTCATATATTTGGATAAGAACAACTTATATGGGGGCGCCATGCTCGAGAAACTTCCGCAGAGTGATTTTGAATGGGTGATGAATATTTCAAACTTTAATGTCATGGATATTGATGACGATTCTCCAAAAGGTTACATTCTTGAAGTAGACTTGGAATATCCCGAGGAAATTCATGATGATCATGCAGATTATCCTTTTGCTCCAGAGCATTTACTCTCACCTCTAAACCAGAAGGATAAAAATAAGAAGCTGATGGCTACATTCCACGATAAGAAGAATTACGTTGTGCACTACAAATATCTGAAGCAAATGATCGAGCATGGTATTCGACTCGTCAAAATCCATAGAGTTCTCAAATTTTCTCATAGCAACTAGTTAGAACCTTACATTAGATCAAATTCTCGACTACGAGAGATAGCCACGAATGAATCAGATCGTAATCTATACAAATTGATGAGCAACGCGGTCTTTGGTAAGACAATCCAGAATAAGAGGAATGAGATAGATGTGAAGATTGTGAACCGATGGGAAGGTCGTTACGGAGCAAATAACTTGATATCTAAACCGAACCTCTATCGGTTAGTAATATTTTCACCTAATCTAATTGGATTAGAGTTCAAACGAACAAAGATCATATTCGATAAACCAATTCACGTTGGAATGTGTGTTATTGATCTTGCTAAATTACAGATGTACTCGTTTCACTATGATTATATGGAGAAGCAAGGTTTCAAGACGTGTAACCTTTTATATACAGACACAGATAGTCTCATCTATGAGATAGGTTGTGAAGATATCTACACTGATCTTATCAAGAGGGATCGTGGAACAGTGTTTGATACATATGGGTACAAAATTGATAATCCTTTCTCCATCCCACGTGTAAATAATCGAGTCATCAGCTTGATGAAGGATGAGCTGAATGGAATGATTCTTCACAAATCCATAGGGATTGGTTCAAAAATGTATGCCTTACTAATTTATAATGAAGATGGTAGTCCAGAGGAGAAAAGAGTAGCAAAGGGGGTTTCACGATCAGTGATAAAGAATAGAATATCATTCAACGACTATTATCTTTGTCTGTTCGAAGACAAAAGTTCGATCTGTGAACAAAGGTTGATACGCAATAGGTTACACAACGTCTACACTGTAAAAGAGCACAAAGTAGCTCTTAGACGGGGGGATGATAAGCGTTGGACAGACTCTAATCAAATTGATACACTTCCATGGGGTCACAGAAATATCCCTCCACATCTTACAATCCAGCAATCAAGGATACTCTGATATGATCAATCCACGTCTTCATTCTTCTCTCTCCCTCTCACCAACTTCTTAATGTACCTAATATGTATCCATCATCTCAATCCGTTGCATAGGGATAATGGCTTTCTACCAAACTTTGAACAACCCCGCTTACCCGCCTAAATTAAAGGTTGTCGACATGGTCATTGGAAAGCCTTATAGGATACTAGCGGGAAGAATGGTTAACTCTCCGTGGGGGGGGGGAGACCTGCTTACTGGAAATTCAGGATGGAGAGCAGATACGAACTGTTTATCTACCTCAGAAGATATCTCAATCAGTTAAGGCGAACTCTCGTCAAATCCTTCCAGCGTTCAATTCTGGAAAAGATTTTGTAACTCATCGGGGTAATTTTGACTTGACTTTCGTTCAAGCTGGAGAAGGAGAAGATCAGGGTATGAAAACAGGTAACGTTAGAAAGAAACGTTACATAGAAGATAGTAGTAGTAGTAGTAGTGAAGATGAGGGATCGGAATTGATGGAAGAGGATGAAGATGACACCCAAAGGTAAACGAGCATCTTATCATAACCCCCCATGCATGATCTGAAATACATGAATTCTTGTAGGAAGAAGAAGGAGGAAAAGGTGGTCAAGAGGGAGTCGGTTAAAAAACCTACTGTACGTGGAAGAAGGAAGGGGAAAGCAAGAAAAGTGTAGAAAAAAAACATGTAAGCCTTGATCCCACTCAATAAAATGTATGAACTTGATATCTCTTCTTGAATCTTCTACCCTATATTGATTAAGACACTTTTCTTTTTCATTTCACAATACGCTACTGATGTAATCAATTGTCACGACTTGAAATGTAAGCATTCCAAGTCACGACCTTTCCATCAACTTCTGTTTTCTTAATCGTGAATTGTCCATCGTTCATCGAGTTACTTTACCAATATTGACTCAAGACTGAGACACACTGACTGAGACGTAGACGTGGGGTACGAAATCCGACCGACACCTCCACGTGGTGTACCCTGGAATAAAACCAACGTCGGCGATGACTGTCACAAGATGTGGAGGCTGCTGTTGAGTCTCTATTCACGTCAACTAAGAAAGACACCGCACAATTCTTCCTTGTACCCCTGCTTCGATATCGCACACACCACTCTATGCGCGAGCGCGGATCCGCGCCGGGGCCCGCGCCCGGCCGCGACTATTGAGCGAAGTGCATAACACAATGCACTTTCCGCGCTTGAAAACCACGTCTTCGTGATGCACTTTTCCCCCAGAACCCGCATAGCCTTACTACTGATGTTAACACCAATGTGATTTCTGTGTCATATGAGGCTCTGTATCCGCACAAGTCGAGTAATATTTCGTCAGCAAGTGACAAGATATGTTTAGAGAATGAATAATACATTTCTTCAGGGCCACGGCTTCTAGTTGGACCCCGCAAAACTTCAATTGTACGAAAATTAGAGTTCGTGTTTTACCTGCGTTTTGTTGGATACCATGGGCAATGATACTGCACTGATTTGTTATTGATTCCATATAGTCGGAAAGAATTATAACAGGGAATTTTTCTGATGTCAACTTCTCTTGAAGTTCTGAAGGTGGTTCACCTTCCTGGGCTCTAAGGATGTTTGAAGCATCCCTATGAATTGGAGTTTCATGCACTGTAGAGAGATGATATGGATGCAGTGTGATTGAAACAAGTCATACCGAAACAATAATTGTATCATAATAATCATTGAGGAACAATGAGCAGTTCCAAATTCCTAGCTGTCAAGGTTGATCTATTAATCTTACTATTCGAATCTTTTCGGTGGATGCTTGCATCAAATTTCATATGACGCCAGGTGGCATGTGCAAATCTTTGTTCGAAAATCTTCTGCTCCTCAATATTTACAATTGCTATCTCTCGGAATATGTCCTGTTCTCTAACCTCAATTCGTGCAATTCTTGCAAGAGTCTTCCTTTTTGATTGACAAATTGTTCTGCTTTCAATTCTAATAACTGATCTTTGTACATAATTTCCACCTCGATTGACAATCATACGTTCAATTCACACAAAATCACTTTCTCGATTCTTCCTTCATTTGAGAGCGTTTGTATTATTGGACCGATAATTGTGGTTATATGTTGACAAAGCGGCTCCATTCAATCAGAGCGGCTGGTTGCTTGGAGGGGAAGGGAGGCAGATTTTACACGTGGCGAGTGTAAACAAATACTTAGCCTTAACATCAAGGTTTGCGTTGAACCAGACTAAATGTATCATACCGATATTATACCGCCGGTATCGATTTTGCTACTCTCATGCGCGGTGAGACGTGGGAACACCGCGCGGAGGGTGCTATAACACTTAAGAATTTCTAGCGATTACCAAGTTTGATTATCTATCAATCAGGCTTGACTCGACATTCTGATGAGTGTATTTTCGATTTTCCCAGCGAGAATATTTATAGAGCTTGTGATATCATACCGAATTCTTTTCGCTCTTCATAAAAGGAAATGCTTTCTTCGTCAGTTTCTTTGACGGAACAGATACGGATCTTCATTTGTAATGATGAGGATGAAGAGATAATTTTTTCAGACATTTGAGAAGGTAAGCCTGAACTTCTAGAATTTATTGAACTGATTTTGATTGATTTGTTCAAAAATTCCGTGTTCGAATGTTCAGAGTTCCCTTGAAGGAAACCTATTTACATCACTCATATTTTAAAAAACAAACACAGACCTGCATTTTTAATGATTAGGATGAAAAATACTCTCTTTTGGACGTTTGAGGAGTGAATACTGGAACTCTAGAATCAATTGGATTGGTTTTGATTGATTCAAAGTAAACTTCTGTGTTAGAATGCTGAGAATTCTAGTGGTAACAACCTGTTTTCTAGCCTCTTCTCATGAAGCAAATGCAGATCGTCACTTTCAATAGTGAGCGTAAAGAGTTACTCATTTCTGGAGACTGGAGAGAGTAATTCCAAAACTCTTAGATACATCGGATCGATTGTGATCCATTAATGAAAAATGTTGTGTTCGGAAGCTTAGAATTTTTTGTGAAAAAGCGTGCATTCGTCGCTCATCTTGCACAAAACGACCACAGATCTCTATGAAAGATCTCGACAACAGGTTGTTTCCCGAATAATTCTTAACTCAGCAGCATGCAAACACAGAAATTTATACGACTCGACGCGGGAAATGCGTGTTTCCGCGTCTCGTCGTATAAAACACGCGATTTTTGGCACTCGACGCATGATATACTATTTTTTAGCATAGAGCGACTAAACGGCCATTTTTCCTCCCGGCTCGAATCAGAAAATTGGCGTTTAGTCGCCCTGATACCTAAAAATAGTATATGCACCTCGCTCGTCGGACCGTACCGGGTTCGGTCTTGGGAATCTTTTCCCCTCGTTACACTCGGGGAAAATTGATTCCCATACCCCAAAACAGCCTAACCTCGCATCGGTGCATAATGTACTATTTCGTGAATCAGTCAAAGTTAGTCCAAATTATTCTAGAATCTCAAGATTACTATCTCAAATGCTCAAAAGAGACTATATCTCATTCTCATGATTGAGAATGAAGATCTGCATTAGCTTTGACCGATGAGACCAGGTTCTTATTTAAGGAAAATTCCTAGCATTCGGGCACAAAAATTATCTGTCAATCGGTCAAGATCAACCCAATTAATTTTATAATCCTCGTATTACCTACTCAGATGCCCGCAGAAGAGTATCTCTTTATCCTCATTTTTGAAACCTAAGATTCCTGATTGTTTTGTGACAGATGAGCGACGAATCAAGGTTTTCTTTCAACTAGAATACAGAGAACTGAAATGAAGAGAATTTCTAGCATTTGTACCCAAACATGATCTGTCAACCAGTCAGAATCAATCCAATTAATTCTCAATTCTCGGATTACCTCCTCAAGTCTTCCTAAAGCAGAGTATCTCTCCATTCCCATTATTGCAACTAACGATCTGTGTTTGTCTTTTGTAAGGTGAGCAACGAATGCATTTTGTTTAAATTTTTCTCAATTAGCTTCCACGCTCTGGTTGAATAGGAATTTCAAACAATTGGTTGAGTTTTTCTTCGTAGTTCATTCACAATTTCCTGAGCTCAGGATAATGATTTGATGAACAAGAGTCGTGAAATAATGCAATGCCTTTATTGATGCATCACAAGTAAGAAGGAATTCTTTCTTATCAGCTCTGCTGCGGTCGGACAAGGTAATAGTAGTGTTTAAACATTTTTCTCCCCCGAGAAAGAAGTTTCACCGGTCAAGCGATTACTATTTTAACGTAAATAAGGTAAGTATACCCAACATGCCTCTGTACTCAACTTGACCCCATATGCCGATCTCAGAAATGGGCAATCGTGGACCTTCCTGCATATTTTTTTTACGTTTGTTATGTTAGAATATGAGAACGTATGTCGTTTTCATCGACCCTGGATCATTTCTGCATTTTCCTAAAATTTTAAAGTGATTCTCCCACTTTTCTTGTTTGCGCGGCTGAGAAATCACCGAGGAAATCGCGCACACTAAAACCGGTGCAAATTCATCTCCATTTGACCAATCTCAACGTACCCTAACGCATTGGATTTCTCGTCTCGAGACCTTCAAAATCCGCTCTTCAGAGTTGCAAAACTCTGATTTGGAGCAATTTTATGTATAAAACACATAAATGATTTGAAAATCAAGAAGCCTGACATCTGGAGTGTACCCAACATGCCCCCATATGGTTATCTCTAAAAGGAGTGCATCATGGCTTCTTTTACCACTCAGAACGTATTTACCGCATCGAAAAAGGTCGGTAACAGTGTCTTAAGCCAGCTAAGAGCTCCAAATGCACGATGATAAAAACCAGAGTTTGACAAATAACGCTAATTTCGTTGTGGTGCGTGTGACGTGGCAAATGAAATTACCTATCACACTCATTTATATTTAGACGGACTTATATCCTAGACGCAAATTCTCTCGCGCTATGGAGACACGACTTCGAAATCTCAGGAACTCTGCACTCTGCTCTCTGCAACTCTCGTTCACCTACCGTAATTTCACCTAAAGAGGCAAGAAAAGGGGAGGGAATGCAAATACTGAATGATCAATCCAAATTTATAATAAAATAATCTCGGCAATATATTCTGTACACGCTGCTTCTACGCGGTCGATACAACAATCTACATATCAATTTCTTCGCGACAACATACTCGCAGAATGATTCTAAAATTCGCTAAGAGATTCATAGTAATCGAATATCAAATTTTCCTCCAAACGTCTCTCAAAATTTCCTGAAAATACACGAAAATTCACTTCACTCATTCGGCACACTGTCTCGGCAAACTCTGACAAAACTTGGGCTCTGAAATTGAGAGAGAGCACGCTGCTCCGGAACGCACTTAAGATGGCTGCTCCGCGGCAATTTCCGCGCCACGCTCGCGACGCGAGGCGGAATGTCTAATTGCCCCGCGCACGAATTTCACACCCCTAATTTGGGTGATCACGACACGCCCGCGACTGCTGGGGTGTGCTGGAGTCTCGGCAAATGGTCAGGGTGCACCCCAGCACCGTCAGCCTCCCCATGAGTCCGGTCTGGCAAAGCCCGAGGATGGCAGACGCGCGCACGAGGCTCTCGAGGTACGCGCGAGGAGATTCACTCAATTATTAAAAAGATCAAAACCACTCACCGTTGATATTCGACATCCTTAGATATTTCCACAATTGTTCTCCCAAAACTATCCCGGGCAGTAGTAATTTCCAGGTCTCGGCCCTCCGGGCAAAGAGGCCCTGGCCGCGTGGCCACTGCCACGGCTTGCGGCCGCTCGCACAAGCACGTGCGTCTATATCAAAGACTATCCAACAAGTGTCACAATGGCCGGCTTCCTGCCGGCAAAAGCTCTTCTTCTTCCTCAATAAATGAGACTCTCTGATTGGTCGACGGCGATAATTTTGATTGGCTCTCAAAATCTGCGAAAAGCCAACATCGCCCTCTGGTGGCCGTGGCGCGGCAAATTATGAAATATGCGCTCGAGCGCAAGGCCGCAAATCGGCAGCAAGATACAAAAGTCACGGCAGAAATCTACTTGATTGTGGGTACGGCACTGTATTCTTGCCTCCACCAATTGCATATTCTATCTCAATCGCACTCACGGCAAACATACGTAAACGTGGAGGCTCTGCGCAACTCGCTATTGCCACCACTCTGCGTAATTTTACTGCATACAATCAGGTACGCGAGTATATATACCTATATATACTCGTCACGGCAATGCTGTACCTATAGGTGTACTCATCACGGCAGCGCTATACCTATATATAATATGGCATGCTCACGGCATGCAAATATCCCCTCATACACTGCCTAGGCAATCTCTCATATACACACACGCATAATGACCTGCGTGTAGCGTCTGCATGCTGAATTTCCCACCCAGCAGTCGATGTCCGGGTATCATCAGGGTCCCGGGTCGGCAAAGTGTGGTATAACCTACCCTGAGGTAGTTATACCGGTCGGCAGCGCCCTCGCGCCGGCAGCAACAACATGGCAGTGTGTCGTCTGCGCGAACCCGCATACACATCGTCATCATCGTCGTCGTCGTTCTCGGGGTCACCCGGGTGTCTAGGTGTCGTCGCGTGTGCTTGCCCGGGTGTGGGTAACACCCCTAGGTGCGTGCGCGATCGCGTGGGTGTCGGCAGCGGGCTGGTGCATCTAGTGTGCATGCAACAGGTGTTGCATGCACCAATAACCTCACGCCAGCTGATCGCACGAATGTGATGGGCTATTTGCGTATGGGGCAGCTGCCCGGATGGCAAATAGTCCTCGGACATTTTTCCCAGGTGCACGGCATCGTCGGCAAGGTTCCTGCATCGTCCCGTCATCATAATCTCCTTGGCACCACCTTGGCACACCCGGGTCGGCGATAGTGTTGTGACCTTGCGGGGCATGCGGGTGTGAAGTGCACAATCACGGGATAGTGCACTTATTATCGGGTGCACGGCTGTTGAGGGAGGGCTATGGATGCAGCACGGTACTTGCGGGCACCGGCTGTTACCATTCTCCATCCCAAACACAGCATTTCAGTGCACGAGTGCAAAATTCCGTGTGCTAATTACATCTGCCCTCGCTCACCCGGGAGCGAGGGCCTCGGCAACTTTAATGTGTCGGTTGTCAGCTTGGCACGGGCCCCTCCTGTGGTGCCGCGGGGTAGGTGCGCGTAGTGGTGGGCCCTAAAAGCCAAAACAGTATCCTAGGTCCCGGGCAGCCCACCCTGGGCTTCGTCAGCTGGTGTTGTTGTCGTTGAGATGACCACCAGCCTCCTATACACTGGTGGTTGCATCTAACTCACGTGCAAGACGGGTGGCCTGCCCCCAGGCATGCCTGCCCGACATCCATCTTCTCTCGGCAACGTCATCGTCGTCTCGAGCAGCAGTACCTCAAAAAGAGACGTATTTCCGGTATAAATACGCGTTCAGAGGCTGCTGGCTCGAGACGCGACGAGAGAGATCTCTATACCCCACAAAACGGCTGTGACGGTTTTTCACCGTCACATGCGTTATTAACGAAATTCTCGGAGATCTGTTATGCCCACACAGCATGAGAATCTTTCAGAAGCCTTCCTGCGAGCTTTCAGGAAAACCCGGGAATCTTTCAGAAAGATTTCACTGAAAGCTTCCCTCAATAAAGATATGTCCCACTTCAGACACCTTTCTGCAAGATTTCATGAAATATTGCCGGGAATATTTCGGGAAGCTTTCAGAAACATTTCATTGAAATATTTCAGTGAAATGTTCTTGCAAGATTTCATGAAATCTCACAAAAATATATGCGTTAATGTTCTGTCTGCGGTATCCATATTTTGCTTGATAAGTTCCTTAATCATTCTAATGCGTCACTTCATCATTCTGACTCATACTTCAACTCCATTGTGACGTTGAATCCAAAGCTTCGAGTTAGATTCATCCAGGTTTTATGAACTCTTCGATGTACGCGACACCTAACCGATAAGCCGTCCTCCTGTCTTATATACTAACCTAATCTATTTCTGGCGCATTGGGAATCAGTCATATCCGTGTGACGATAAAATCGTCACAGCGTTTTTTTGGGGCCGAATGTAGGCAATTCTCTCGTCGTGTCTCGAGCAGCAGCCTCGGGACTAAGTATTCACAGAGAATACTTTTCTTTTTTGTTGAGGTGCTGCTGCTCGAGGCGACGACAACGATGGCCGAGGCAACCGGGCGCCGCGGGTGCAGTTATACCTGCAGACGGGCAACCACGCCCGCACCAAGGTTCACCGCAGTCATCAGCCTCATAGGAGGCTGATGGACCACAACATTGCAGCCGACGGCCGGACGATTGCCGTGAAGATAGGCCGAGGCCTCGCTTACCCGGGTAAGCGAGTGCCAGCGTATTTATGATGCACCCCGCGTGTCACCCTGGTCCGGGTAACACCCTCGCGCACATACCTACCTAGGTAGGTATATATGTATATATATACCAGCGCACGGAGTACCCGGGCAGCTAGAGGATGTTTGGTGGCAACAACCGGTGCCCGCGGACCCCGTGTTGCATCCACCGCTCATCCCCTAACGAACACACGCGGATCACGGTATGCAGCAATTGATGCACCGGGTTTGAGGAGTAAATCCGCATTCACTCAACTCAGGCCGATGCATCCCGCGTACACCAGCTGACGATGATGCGGCGAGGCCGGGGCGCCCTTGTCAGGGCGACGACGATGACGCGAACGCGCACAACTATTGATGGCCTGGTGGTGAGGCTGCACTTGGTGCAGCACACCCTGGGTTGCCTGCCATAGCCCATACGCAGCAACCCAGAGTCAGCTGTATCTAGGTTGTGGGAGGTTATGCACGCACGCAGCATTTGCTGACTGCACCCACGCATAACCTGGCCAGAAATGCACCCGCGCACTATCACACCACCACGTAGGCGGTGACCCACGACACCGGTGACCCGCTGGCCGACGCGGGTGAGCCCGGGTAGCTCACCAGAGCACAAGGATCGCGGAGCCGATGTTGATGTGCGGCCGTGCAGACGACGTACTGGCAACTTGTTGCTACCGTGGTGATGGCGCCACCGGACGGCGTACCGACATCAGGGCAGGCCATTACTGAAATAGGCCGATAGGAAAATGGAGGCCGACCCAGACATCGGCCTCTGGGTAGAAAATGATGCTGCAGACGACACACACATATGTATATATGTGTGTGAGGCCGAAATACGACCGGATGATGGTATATTACATACATATGGACCTGCTGTGAATATGCACAGGCCCATATAGATATACTGATGCATGGGAAGTACTATATAGCTATAGTATTACAGGCCGCGAGTACATATAGGTATAGTAGGCCATGTAGCGAATATCGGGTGCAGTGAAAGGCCAAAAGTGGAGGCAAAGCGAGCTGCGCAGCGCCTCCACGCCGGCCTATGCTTGTTATAGGTGCAAGTGAGACAAACGATGATGCGAGTGGAGGCCAAAGGCAGTGCCGTACATATATTTCTGTGCAGTTTGGCCGTGTAATTCCTTGTGATTTTATGAATTCCGTGCGCATGCTGGCCGCAATGTGCTCTTATGCACTTCAAACTTTGCCGCGCAGCCCCGATAGAGGGTGCTGCCAGTTTTCCGGATGGAATTTATTGGGCCAATCACAGTGCGTCTTCTTCGTTGAAGAAGACGGAACTTGAAGTTGAAGAAGAAGTCGGCCATGAGGCCACTTGTTGGATAGCAGTTGCCCAGAGTACACGCGCTTTTCGCCTTCTCGCTTTTCAGCATCCATATTCTTGCCGTGTGTTCCCCAGGAGTCCCGGAGGACAGCACACGAGACTTCAAGAGTCTAAATTATATAGGAAGAGAATTGCCATTATCGAAAGTGATGGAAAATAACGGTGAGTCCTATTATTGCTCATTTTATTAAAGTGAACTCCCTCGTCCTGGCCGAAACTTGAGCCTCGTGCGCGCGTATCCCCTGCCGACTCCCAGCCGATCCGGACTCCTGGGGGACCACGTGCTAAGGCCGAACAGTGCGGGAAAATTATAGCACGCCCCGGGGGCCGAGAATATGGTTACCAGAGGCCGATAAGTCGAGGTGAACCCTCGTGAAGACATAGTGTGCGGAGCGTATAGTGCTTTTGGGGGAAGGCGTCGCGTGGAAATTTGGGGTTGCCATCGTCCGGACGACGACGAGCAAGGCCGTACCTTTGGTGGATCGCCACCCTGGGTAACCGCGGAATACTCGACCCGTGGAATCCGGTGATCGCGGAACTCGTGCTCCACAAATTGGAGCAGTTGGCCATTGTCACCACGCGGTAATTATTCGTAGCGTGGAGCGGCCATTTTGAGCAAATTTTGGAGCAGCGTGCTCCTTGAATTTTGGAGTCCATCGTGAGCGAAGTCGACTAGGCCGTGGAACCATTGACTAGGCCGATAGTGAATTGCCCAGGCCGTTAGTGAAGTGTATTTTACATTGTATTTTCAGGATTGTGAAGTGAATTTTCGCGTTTCACAGGAAATTTTAAGAGACATTTTGATGATAATTGTTGAATCTCCTCGAATCTTCCTGGCCGTTGGTTGTCGGGATTCTTATATGTAGATTCATGTATCACCGCGAAAAAGGAACGTGTACAGAATATAGGCCGAATTATATTATTGGAAAATCCTGATTTATTATTTGGAGTGTTAGTGCGAGCGTTCCCTACCCCCTTTTCCGATTTTCAGGTAGAATCACGGTAAGTGATGCAGTGAAGCCGAGCTGCTGTTAAAATTTAGAATTGCGTTCGCCGAACTTTGCGCGCGAGACCTGCGATTTAGGTTAAGAGTCCGTCGAATATAAATTAGTTGTGCTGGCAATCCATTTACCACGTCACAAATGCCTTCTGATTCCCCCTAGTTTCTCGGCAGGTTCTCCCCAATCGGCCAAAAAGCGTCGAATTTCAATCCAAATACAGGGTTCGCGGGATTCGCGAGACTCCCGGCGTAGAGCAGGCCGTCGTAATCGTAGGAGAGATGATAGCAGTGAGTCGGAGTATGATACCTCAGACGATGAGTCAAATTGGAGTCAGGCCGGTCGTGTAAATGGAAAGACGTTTCAGGTGATTAAGATGCTACAAAGCATGAAGATTAGTTTTGGCGGTGGTGAACGCGATGGCCCAGAAGACTTCCTGGCCAACTTAAAAGATTGCCGACGGATGCTACCCGTAACAGACGCTGAAATGCTATCAGCTGTGCCGGCCGCGTTAACAAGAGACGCTCGGAGTTGGTATCGAACTCATCAGGGTGAATTTGAAACTTGGCCGGATTTCAAGCAAGCTTTCAGGAAGCAATACGTGGGCCATTTAGATCGCCAGGACGTCATGGATGAACTCCAGCACCGTACTCAGGCCAAAGGCGAGAAAATTGCCAAGTATTTGACCTGTGTTAAGATAATTTTGGGACATCTAAAAAGGCCGGCTCGTGAGCGAGATGTATTTGAGATAGTTCGACGTAATTTATTGCCGGAGCTACGTAAGTACCTAGAATCAAAGAGGGTGAGAACGCTGGAAGATATCCAACACTATGGCCAGAAATATGAGCGAAGCAAAGACTTGGATGCAAGGTATACCGCACCACCACCCAAGGATCGGTCGCGGATACCGGGGGCCGCATATCAGGGATCCACTCAGCCGCCACCAAAGAGTAGACCAGGGCGAAATGAAGTGGCCGGAACGGAGCAAAACGAGGCCGAGGCGCCAAAGCCAGCCCCAACTCCCCAGAACGAGAATCAGAATCGCAACCGCGGTCAAGGCGGCAAGAACGGTGCCAAGCCTGCTCAGAACAGTTCCCCGGTTCCTCCACCCGAAGCCCCACCAAAGGCCGTGCCAGCCCCGACTACCCCTCAGCCGAGTGCTCCAACGCCGGCTCCGCCGAACCAGCCAGCTGCCGCGAGCCCATGGGCGCCACCACCTGGACAATGGCCGTCATACCCCATGATGTACCACTATCCACCGTATGCCCCGTATAGTCCACGTAGACCACCTGGTACTGGTCGTACGCGGGTAGCAGGCGATCGTATGCGATTAGATGATCAAATAGAGAAAGGCCTATGCTTTAACTGCAATAAGCCAGGCCACTTTGCACACAGTTGCCCGACACGCAAGTGCTACAAGTGCTCTGCTCTGGGGCACACAGCTTCGGAATGCCCGGAAGCTTCGAAGCCAGCAGCTGATGTTGCACCTGCTGGTGAAAAATGCCAGTTGTGTAACAAGGCCGGGGTCACAGCGCAGACGTGCCCGGATTGTAAATTTCGCTTGGAGTACTTGGGAAACGGCCCAGCGGGGGCCCAGAAGGACCCGAGTGCTGGACCCCCGCCGAAGTAAAGCTGCCTAGAGCAGCGGACGAGAAGCCTTCGGACCTCGAGCGAGGTACCGGAAGCGATAAGTGTCCACCTAGCGTAACAGAGAAAAGCTCAGTAAACTGTGAGGTCGAGTTCAAGAGCGAGGCGTGTCGAGAAGGACAGAAGTCCGAGGGCCTTGTGAAGGGCAAGACGGGGGAAGAGAGGTCAACCACACCATGGGCGGGAGAGCCTGAGCGCCTTTGTGAAGGTATGGTAGTGGACCGGTCGAGTACACCATGGGTTGAAGAACCTGAGCGCCTTGGTGAAGGTATGGTGGAAGCACAGCCGGTAACGTCATGGGTTGGAGAACCTGAGCGCCTTGGGGAAGGTATGACGAAGACAAACTCTGAGAAGCCATGGGCCATAAGATCAGTAGACCGCTTGAGAACTCGACTGAACAAGAAGTTCCCGAAGAAGTGCTGGGTGGAAGTGGAAGCCGGAGGAGAGATGACACCGATCACACGAGAAGTTCATACTGGGCCTGAATGCGACGACTTCCTGGTAGGTCTCCGTGAGGCAAAGAAATTCTCTATCCTGGGTATGCTAAAGGGTATCGCAGAGGAAGAATTGAATCCAAGCCACTCCGAATCGCCAACGATCGATGAAAGCCAAGACCTGCCGGAGCCTGAGGCTCAGCCTCCAGAAACAATGCAATCGGATATCTATTCCATGCTCGGTACTGGCCAGGCCAGCCAAGCCGTGCAGAATTACCATAGCTGGTTGAAATTCATGGAGGACGACGCAGTCGAATCAACCGTCGAGATCACGGAAGAGGCCGCGGTTACGGAAGCTCGGAGCTTCGAGGACGGGGGTCTGGAACATGCCACCCCGGAAAATCGTATACTGGCCGACGTCTTACCGTGGACACCGGAAGAACTGAAGGCCGGTCCGGAGTTAAAGCCTGTGCCGCGAAATTACATTGAAGTAGTGTTCGGTGGTAGGTCTTTTGCAGCTCTTTACGATCCGGGTGCTCAAGTGTCGATGATAGGCCCGAAAATATCCAAGTACTATGAGGACCGGATTTACCGACAGGCCGGGTATCTTAGGAGTGCTGTTGGGAAGGGTATAACTCCGGCCGTAGGTCTGTTGAGGGTCGAGATGGAGATTGACGGAGAGTCTAGGCCGATGGTAATGCAAGTCGTGAGAGAACTGAACCACGATCTAGTATTAGGGATGGATTTTATGCAGGCCTGGCAGTCCGATTCGGAAAATGCAGATGGCCGCTGGAGGGTATTAAAAGGCCAATATAGAGAGTTCTTGGGAGTACATCAGGCCCCGGGGAATCGGGTCTACGCCGAATGCGCAGGATTGGCCGTGACACAACCAGAAGAGAAGGCCGCATTGGAGGAGATGGTGGAAGACATGATAGCCGCGGCCGAAGGAAGTCTTGGGATGACTACTTTGACGGAGCACACTATTGTCCTTCTTGATGACACGCCAATCCGACATAAATACCGAAGGATGGCACCCGCCATGCTGGAAGTAGCACGCGAAGAAGTGCGTCGACTGGCCGAAGCAGGCCATATTGAGCCATCGAAAAGCGCGTGGAGCAGTGCTCCCGTACTAGTCCGGAAGAGCGATGGAACTTACCGCTTTTGCATAGACTTCCGCGATCTGAATAAGGTTACGAAGAAGGATGCCTATCTTTTGCCCAACATGGACGCCATCTTGGACAAACTTCGTAAGGCCAAATACATCTCCAAGATAGACTTAAAAGAAGCTTATTTGCAAATCCCAATGTCTGAGGACAGTAAGGACTATGTCAGTTTCTCAGTACCAGGCGTTGGAGCCTGGAGGTTCAAATCCATGGCCTATGGCTTAACTGATGCACCTGCTACCTTTCAGCGACTTATAGACCGCTTATTTGGGCCGGAATTGGAGCCATTTGTCTTCGGGTATCTGGACGACATCATCGTGGCAACAGACACGTACGAAAGTCATGTAGAGTACGTAAAACTGGTCATGGAGCGACTAATTGGGGCCGGTTTGCGAGTAAATCGAAAAAAGTGTGAGATCTGCTGTCAACAGGTCCGTTATCTGGGGTTTCTACTTGACGAAGAAGGGTTGAGGCCGGATCCGGAGAAAATTGCTCCAGTTCGAGACTATCCACGGCCGAAAAATCTGAAACAACTCCGATCATTCCTCGGAATGGTGGGCTGGTACTCTCGTTTTATCGAGCACGATGCCGAGATCAAGGTGCCCTTGCAGAAGCTGCTCAAGAAAGGCCAACCGTGGGTATGGGAATCGGAGCAACAGGAAGCGTTTGAAAAACTGAAAGAGGCCTTAACGAAAGCTCCGGTGCTAGCCAGGCCAGATTTCTCGAAAATCTTCACGATCCAGTGTGACTCGAGTGCTTTTAGCCTGGGAGCGGTGCTGACGCAAGAAGATGAAGATGGGGAGCACCCGATCATCTACTGCAGCCGTAAACTCACGGCTCCAGAACAGAACTACACCGCCACAGAACGAGAAAATTTGGCCGTGTTATGGGCTATTGAGAAGATGAGGCCGTATATCGAGGGCACACACTTCAAGGTAATCACCGATCACAGCGCACTTAAGTGGTTAAAAGGCCTAAAAGACCCCACCGGTCGCCTAGCACGCTGGGCTCTTAAACTCCAGCAGTGGGACTTTGAAATTTCCCATCGCTCAGGCCGACTCCATAGGGTGCCTGATGCACTATCAAGGTTGCATGACCCTGCCGAGGCCGAATCTGAAAACGAGCTAGGAGCCGCCGGAGTCGAGGCCGAATCAGATCCATGGTATGTCAAACGAATGGAAGAAGTTCAGGCCGCTCCAGAAAGATGGAGGAATTGGAGAGTGGAAAATGGACAATTATATAGATTTAGAACGGACGTAATGCTCGACCCAATCACTTCACCGCATGAAAAATGGCGCTTAGTAGTGCCGGCCGCCTTACGTGATAGAGTACTCGAAGATTCGCACTGCATCGCGTCGGCCGGACACTTAGGGGTCGAGAAAACCTACGATAGGGTAGCTCGTGAGTACGCATGGCCAGGGTTGTATCATGACGTAGTAAAATTCATTAGCCAGTGTCAGGTCTGTCAGATGTATAAGGTTTCTCAGGCCGGACCTCGAGGTCTCATGGGGTCGCGCATTATCGAAGCTCCTTGGGTTGTCATTTCGGCCGATCTTATGGAATTTCCGCCCAGTAAGCGAGGGTTTAAGTATCTTCTAGTATTCCAGGATCTCTTCACGCGTATGATCGAGACAAAACCATTGCGCAAGGCCGACGGAAAATCGGTATTAGCCGCGATTGAAGACCTCATATCGTTTCGCTGGGAGACTCCGGATTATTTAGTCGTGGATAATGGGAAAGAGTTCGATAACAAGCTCTTGGCCGACCGACTGGCCGAATATGGGGTGAAACAGGTGTTCACTCCCCCTTATTTTCCCCAGTGCAATCCCACGGAGCGTAGTAATAGGACGCTGAAGACGATGATCGCGCAGTACGTGAAGGGGGATCACCGGGATTGGGACCTTCATGTACACGAATTCAGGCACGCCATTAATACGGCCGTTCAGTCTACACTCAAGGTATCCCCCGCATTCTTGAATTATGGCCGAAATCCGAGGCCGGTGAAGAGTCTGAGACGGGAACTAACGGCCGGAAAACCAGTAGAGAAAATAGACGAGGCCGCGTGGGCGGATAGAGTGAAACGATTGGACGCGTTAAGGGATCTAGTTCAACTGAATATCGACAAGGCCAGGGGTAGACAGGCCGAGCACTACAACAAAGGCCGGAAGCACGCGGAGTTCCACGTAGGGGATATGGTTTGCCGGAAAACTCACTTTCTATCGAATGCCGCGAATAAATTCTCGAAGAAACTCGCGCCAAAATACGACGGGCCATTCAAGATAATCGCGGTAAAATCGCCGTTAGTCTATGTATTGGAGGGAGACCTAGGTAGGAAACTGCCAGAGGCCCACGTATCCCAGTTAAAACGATGGATCCCTCCCCGCCAGTAGAGAGTCCCGAAAAACCACCCCTCCAGTAAGGAAAACGTGTGGTAGCTGCCCAGGAAGTAGCCCAGGTTGAAGGCCGATTATTGTTCCAGGAGTCCACCCCAATGAGGCCGAGGCCGAAGAGTATATGGAGTTCCAGGTGCTCCTGGACCGCGCCGGGCAGGAGCAGCCCGAAGAAGTCCCGGCCGAACCACAGGCCGAAACCCCAGGCCCAATAGGGGCCGAAGACTCGGGCCACGATGAGGCCGAAAATGCTGATCAGGGAGAGGCCGAAAGAGTGGAGGCACCACCGAGAGAAGGCCAGCAACCAGAACGAAACCCGGAGGCCGTTGACCCCCATGAGATCCCCGATTTCGCGGAGTTATTCCCGGAACCCGCGGATTTTATGGAGACCGAGATATTATACAACGTGGCCGTAGAAAAAGGGGAGGAGGCTGCCATGCCCCCGATACCAGATTTCCGCGCGATGGCCACCGTAGAAGAGCGCAAGACCGCTCTCACGGAATGGTCCAACAGGGTGACCCTGGCTCAACGGCGGCTGCGGTTCTTCGCAGCTGGAGGCCTCCCCATCATCGACGACGCCCCCCGGGCACCGTCTCCCCCCGCTCCATCACCTCAACCCATGGAACAAGGCGCCGTGGAGGCGCTGGACCCCCCAGCCGTTGAACCTATCAACTTGGTTCAGGCCGCAGCAGACCCGGGGGAGGTTGCTGACCCTGGAGACGGTGAGATGGAGGTGGACACACCCCCAGAGGCGGCCGAACCCGGCGCGGACGTAGTGACTGATCCGCAGCCCGATGGGCCCAATTTGGACCGACCCCGGAGGGTCCGGTTTAACGACCGCCAGCTGGTGGTGGAGATCGAGCCGCTACGCGAGGAAGAGCTGGCCGCACACCGGGCCAGAGGAGCGATTCCCCGCACCCTACCAAGGCCGCATCCTGAAGTCGCGGACCCCGAAGTGGGGCCCGATGTATAGTGCTTTTGGGGGAAGGCGTCGCGTGGAAATTTGGGGTTGCCATCGTCCGGACGACGACGAGCAAGGCCGTACCTTTGGTGGATCGCCACCCTGGGTAACCGCGGAATACTCGACCCGTGGAATCCGGTGATCGCGGAACTCGTGCTCCACAAATTGGAGCAGTTGGCCATTGTCCCCACGCGGTAATTATTCGTAGCGTGGAGCGGCCATTTTGAGCAAATTTTGGAGCAGCGTGCTCCTTGAATTTTGGAGTCCATCGTGAGCAAAGTCGACTAGGCCGTGGAACCATTGACTAGGCCGATAGTGAATTGCCCAGGCCGTTAGTGAAGTGTATTTTACATTGTATTTTCAGGATTGTGAAGTGAATTTTCGCGTTTCACAGGAAATTTTAAGAGACATTTTGATGATAATTGTTGAATCTCCTCGAATCTTTCTGGCCGTTGGTTGTCGGGATTCTTATATGTAGATTCATGTATCGCCGCGAAAAAGGAACGTGTACAGAATATAGGCCGAATTATATTATTGGAAAATCCTGATTTATTATTTGGAGTGCGTGTGCGAGCGTTCCCTACCCCCTTTTCCGATTTTCAGGTAGAATCACGGTAAGTGATGCAGTGAAGCCGAGCTGCTGTTGAAATTTAGAATTGCGTTCGCCGAACTTTGCGCGCGAGACCGGCGATTTAGGTTAAGAGTCCGTCGAATATAAATTAGTTGTGCTGGCAATCCATTTACCACGTCACATCCGATCTTCTCTATCTAAGGCCCTCGTGGGGCTAAACTTCGTCCTGTTCACTTGGCGGAAGAAGAAAACGAAACAAAATACAATTTCCATTTCGTTACGTTACTCACGGAAGTAACATAACGAAATTAATTATGATGTGAATAACGTTACTCGAATACCATAACGAAACTCCTATACTTGAATTTCGTTTCGTTATTAATAACTTTATTCACATATAACGTTATTCACGTAAGAGTCGAGTTCCGTTATTATAGAATCATGTTAATAATAACAAAACGAAATCCAAGGATTGGAGTTTCGTTACGTTATTGTATTACGTTAGTGACATTACGTTACGGTATTCGGTTATGTTATCCTAACGTAACGAAATTACCTCTTAATTTTGTTTTTTGTCATGATAACGTAACATAACGAAATCGATAAGGCAATTTTGTTATGTTACTTGTCAAACCCCGATAAAAACCGATCAAAGCGATTTTATGCCCTTTATCGCCAATGTTGGGGGCAAGTTGGGTACACTGGAACCTGTATACATTGGACACCTCCGGTGCAAGGAAAAAGTGCCCTAAGTGAACAGGTGGGCATAGTATAAAGGGGAAAATACATGTAATGTTGCTATTTGGTGCCCAAGAGCATGGCCAATGTACGCTATCAGGCCAATATACAGAGGTGGCCAATCAAACAGGTTTCACTGTACACACTTTTGTAACCTCTCAAGAATCACTTTTTGGAAGAATTCAAACAGTTTGGCCCCAGTAGGTCCAAATTGGATGTACTTCAACTCATTTTGAAGCTCTTGAGACAAGCTTTACGATGAGCTAAGCTGCGTTGGGGAATATTGAGATGGGCCAGAGTTATTCAGAAAATGGCTTAATGAGGGCAAGTTGGGTACACTGACCTCATTTCAATCGTGGTAAAAATGATTTTACTATTTTATTGCTGCATGAACTCATTATTGAGTACTTACTATTACTGACTATACTGGTTATACTTATTACATTGAGTATTATTCATAAGAATGTATTCACAGAGATATTACGATAATTCATGTCAATAAAGAGCTCTCACGAAGGCATTGCATGGTTTTACGACTCTCGTTCATCAAATCATCATTCCGAGCTCAGAGAATTGTTAACAGACTATGGAGAAAGAGGCATACGCTTTTAATTAAGTGTTTTGCCGACATCTGCCTACAACGAGGACAAGCAGACGATAGTAAAATTTTGAGGTTTTAATTGTTCACGTTATCCTCGTGTTGAATGTACCTCCCCCTTCCCTCAAAAAAAATAAATCATGCGCTCTGATTGGATGGGCCACCTCGTCGATGGTAACTGTAGTCGCGGAAAAGTCTTCAAAATAAATGAACTGACCGGTTTGTAGTTCCAATATGCATCTTCATCTCGTAGTTGATTTTTTCGGTTCGGATAATTATATGAGATTTCTCAGCAAAGCAATCTTACCCATGATCAATACCGAAAATTACATTCTCAGGACGCTATCCCAATTTTTTGTTGTTTCCAAAATTCTCATCTTGGACGACAAGCTGAATTGGTGATTTTTCCCAATTACGTCATACACAGAATGCAATTTAGTGGAGGAAAATGAGAATCAAAACTCAAAATTCTCATTCTCACTCCTTGCTTTTCCCTTCCATCTGCGTGATCAATTGTTGTTGAAGAGAAAACGCTCGATCTCACTCTAAATCATCTTTGATGGTCTTACCGAGTTGTTGTTACCTGAATCTATCATTCAAATTTGCTGCAGAATTATCGAATATTATGGATGATTCCATCGCTAGTCATTCTACACAGATTCAAGCAAGCTCCTCAGTGGAGAGTTTCTCACTTTTGCCTCCTGTTAAAGAATCCTCATCGTGGTGTTCTGTTATTTGTCACATTTATTCAGAGATATGAAAAGTACGATTCAATACCTCATAAATTCGCTCTTGTAAGCCAAAAAAATGTGCACCAAACGTTCAACAACCAAATTTCAATGGAAAACAAGTGTAGAACATCTTCTAGCCTCTGCCATTCTCCATCAATCATGAAAAACAAACTTTAAGAACTAATCACTTTTGAAACTCATTCGTGAATTCTCTGGCCAAATCAGAGGATGAGCAAGAATCACCCTTAAGTCGTTTCGGAACCAGTGCACTGGCATTCTCAACATACGCGTAATTGTTTCTCTTTAATCACTATGTGTCATTTGTTTTGGCCAAATTGACCCTCTACACAAATCTCTAGAAATGAGAGAAAACAGTTTCGTAATGAAATATCAATAATATGCAAGTAATGGAGGAAAAAGGGCTTAAACTCACGCAAGGTATTTCAACCCGATAGATTTATAGAAGTTTCTGGCAAAACGTCACTCTTTTTCACTGCCATAAGGGAATAGACCCTCATTAGGTGAATTCCATACCCTAGTAAGAAGCAATCAATGAGATAATCTATCATGTTGACAAAATCACTTTTGATCACGAAGAAATTCAACCATACGTACGCATTCCACAACCTTTCTTGCAAATTTTGTGGGCCCATCTGGTTAGACAAGTCATTCAGAAAGACATTCAGAAAAAATCCTTTAGCGTCTGTCAAGACTTCCTCATTTATGTTCATTTTCGAAATGATCTGCCATGAAATGGAATCTGACGATAAGAGGTAGGCGTCCCAAATGTCACGTCTCACTACTCTGATCGTATAATCTGAGTTTGACGTTGATGATCATCACTGCTGTTGACATAAATTATTGCACTAACTGTGTTATCGTGAAACAAGATTCAGGCTCACGGCTCATGTTCCAAACAGACAGACCTTTTGTCAATAAAGTTGAGGTGGTGCCCCTGACATACTATATTTAAGTCACACACGCACACTTGCCCGTGCAAGAATTCAAGTTTTCAATCGGTGCTTCCGTTCGGAAGGGGCAAGTGTTGCACTTGGAACTGGCTCTGGGTAAAAGTAGTGAAGAAGGGTTTGTTTCCTCTGATAAAGAAGGAATTTTATCATATTCCCAAAGATTTGGAGCGCAAAATCAAAAATAGTTGCAGATTCTCATTTGCATCATTTTATATAATCATCATCTTTCTTCAAAAATTTTTGATATATTTCCCAAATGAATCAAGATACCTCGGGCCTAGTTGACAGCAACTACCGCTACATGCTTAAACTCGAGTACACTCGGCTACCTCAATTATTTTTTAGATGATTACAGCAAACGTTGATTTACAGTGTCAACTTTCGACTCACTTAACGCGTTTGCATATTTCTAGCTTTTACGAAAATACTCAGAGAAAAATTTTATTTGGTGAATTTGACTCAAAGCTGTTTGAATCCATCAAGACATTTTTACCAATCAATCAAAGTTTGTTTGACAGAGCGTTCAAGTTTCTAATGCGGAAGATGGTCATACAGCAAAGTGATTTATATTGCACAAATTGAGAAAAAGGGATCCTGTTATGAGATGTCTACGAGGTGGCCGGTAATGCTTATCTCGCATCTAAATGGAGCATGTGACTCTTTTTTGTGACAATTCTCTACCACGCGTGAACAGTTGACACGAAATATGTTTTCAACAGATTTTTGCTGAAACAACTGAGATTTGTGATTCACAATGCAAGCAATTTGAGAACTACCTTGAAATAAGCATCGACGTACGTTGAAGAAAATTCAAATGAGTCAGATCTGTTGGCCAGATGTCCTTGAAGCAAATTGAATACACTGACCACGGTCTACCTTCAGATGCTTGCTAATGACAATCACGTAAGGTGTAAACGCCAGCAGTGTCAAACAGAGATCGATCCCTTTCTTTTGAAAGATTCATATCATCCAAACTATTTCACGTAGTACGATACACATTTTTACAGGATGAGCATTCAATGTATGCTTCGATTTTCTAGCAAAGTCACAAAACTTATCGGCTGTAGAAAAATGTAGAATGATCCTTCTGTATTCATTGAATTTACACTACCGCTCATAAATTCGTGGACGGTGAACGCCAATATCACCCTCTCCCAAAATATCTCGGACTCCATGCGTTGTAGAACAATTCAGAAAAAAGTATGTCAAACAGCAGAAAGAATGTCAATTTCATACTTGTATAGTGGTTGGGATGATTTTTATACAAAATCTCGGAGGTACTAGATGATGGTCAGAAGGTAGAAATTTTCGAAAATTTCCCCTCTTATTAATACACCTGCAGTCTTACAGATAAAGATAAGGCAACCCCGCAGCTCGCTCCGCAGACGGCATCTTGTAGAGCGGAAAATTGTATGTAATTATTTTTCGATTATTTTCCACTCTACGTGTGGGAAGGTATAAATAGGAAGTATATAATAAGCTATCAAGATATTCGGAACGGTGCGTTTTCACCCAAAATGGCACCTAGAACGGTAAAAAACTACCATTCTGGGTATTTTGATAGCTCATACCTTCTAACACGTGGCACGTGAAAAAATTATCAAAAAATAGCTACATATAGTATTTTTTTTCGTTCCTACAAGATGCCGTTTGCAAAATTGCCGTATCTTTATCTATAAGGAAACTGCAGGTGTTTCAATAAAAGTGAAAATTTTCAAAAATTTCTAATTTTTTACTAGCCTCTAATACCTCCGAGATAATCAATAAAGATAATCCAAACCCCTATACTTATTCAGTAGACAACCTGAACAAACATGAAAATGCACGCAGGAATACATGAAGTGTCCATAGAACAATCCATAACGCGATATGCTGTTTTTCACTCAAAATATAACCTATAAGAGCGAGTTACGCGCGAGGAGAACCAAAATAGTGGATCAAAGTTAACCACTTTCGCCGATTGCACTGACTCTAAGTAGTTGGACGATTAGAAAAAAAGGACCTTTCCGTCTTCATTTGCTCAAGGATAAGTATTCCGACCGGACAAGGTACAGCTCAGGATTAATCTTCGTTATAGAGGAAAAAATATCATATAACGGAAAAGATGTGTGTATTTTTTTAATAGTTTAGGATACAAGGATCCATGATGACTACCCCAGGACAACAATTTACCGTGCGCGAGTATGCTGACATGGTTATAATTTATGGGGAATGCGATTCAAACGCATCGAATGCTGCTCGCACATACGCAGCGCGCTATCCGAATCGAAGACACCCAGTGGGTTAGTTAATCGAAAAATAATTTTTCTATTCCATAATGTGAGGTGTATATTAATTGACACAGTTTATTACTCAAATAGTGGACAGCCATCACTATATAACTGGTTTTCACATACAACTTTTCATATTTGCAATTCTGATTACTATCGATCCATCGAGACTCATCAAGAAGCTAACGCATTCTGAAAATAGGATGTTTTTTGGATATTGTGATGATAAGTAGTAATTGGTGAATATGAATCCATATGTATACACATATATGAATAAGAGTCATGGTTCACGATGATCTCTCAGTCAATGAATCTGATGATTTTTAAATAAACAGTGTATGAAGAGAATGATTACATAAGTAACCATGGTAGAGGTTAGGATTACTTGAAAAAGCTCCTTTCTTAGAATCAAATGTTCATTATCGAATAATAGCATACAGAACGCAGCCACATGCATCCTAGTGAGAATGAAATTCATTCTTTCTCGTCGCAGCGGCTGTCATACTTCGAGCTGTTGGTCGTCTCTTCGATAGTGGAACTGTCGTCCCGCTTGCGCAGAGGAGGCGAGTGCAACGTCCAGTGCATGATATACACCTGCACGATGTGCGACGAGTAATGTTACGTAGAAGGGCGAACCCATTGATCAGTATTGAACGTATCAGCGAGATTACCGATCTTCATTATGAAATCGTTGCAAGAATTCTTGAAATGAATGAGTGACTCACGTACGATAAATCTCTATAATCTTATCTAGATATGTTCAGTTCAATTTTCTAAATTTTATTCGCTCTTTTTGTACAAGATATGGATGCGTACGTGTATCAAAAGTATTTGTACAAATAAATGTGATGAATTAGATGATTTACGTTGAAATGAAATAAAGTGGCCTATTCGCGCTCAACGTTCAAAACATTTTACTTATTGTAAATTCACATATGCTATACCTACCAATGTATCATTCACGGACGCAAATCATCCTCCATTGAGAGAATATTTTTCTCAGATACCGTGCGTGAGCAAGAAGGTTATCCATAACTGAATATGAGTTAGTTGTTGTTACTAACTTAACGTATGCTCGCTCGACCATCGTATTTTCTTGAGTAGACGATCATGTCTTATCTAAACGTATACTGCTACCCAATGTATTTTCGCACTCTCACATCACTTACGCTGAGCTTGTGCGAGCTTAAGAAAGCTCTTTACCTTTTAAAATGCGACGGTGACACCTCTAGGGATCAAAATTGTATATTGCCAATAACAGCTATAGAAAACAAAGAGGGCAGAAACCAATGGTACCGCCACCTGCGGACTATTTTTCTGCAGAGGAAAAAAAAATTACATCGAGTTCGGTGCGAAATCAATCCCACGAAGATGCGCGGACTTTTTCTTAGCGTTCTTGGATTTTTTCTGCAACTTCGTGAGCTCAGTTTTGTACCGATCTCGATGAAACTTTTTTTATTATTTGAAGAAAAATAATCAGCAAGTGACGGTACTGTTGGTTTCCTTTACCTCCGTTTTTGGGAATTGTTATTGGCAATATAGCAATTTAACTACCAGAGGCGCCACCATATCTTTTCGAGAGGTGGAAAGCACTCTGAATAATCGCATTCGTCATGAATGCAATAATTTTTCATCTCAGTGTATGCTACCAATTAAATAGCGTCGGAGTTGGAAACGGTTCAATGTTGAAGTCAAATTTGCTCACAGAAGAAATGATGGGTCATTATACATATGAGTGAATACCCGAAACGCGGGGTTCGTGGGTCACGCCCTGTGTGCCGATTTTTCACACCAACTACCAAGTCCGCGACAAAGCAGACACCTTTTTTGAGATCCTACATCCAAGTTGTAACGAGCTCAGGAAAGGTGTATCGGTATGATTTTTGCGGGAAAACGACGCTCTTATTTGAGGCTACAAACACCTTGAAGCCCAAAGATGTACTTCCGAAGGGTGTGAAACTATCTCCTGTTGATGTCACGTGATTATTTTTTGAAAAGGAAGAAAAATCGACGATATCTCTCACTCTGCGACGACGCAGTCTGACCAATCATATTTCTGCAAATGACAATTGATTCCCCATCAAAAAACAAAGAAATTGAGATGGGTTGGATCCATGTGCATCGAATTAAGTTTGATTGGCAAGCACATTACCCTTAGAGAAAAAAATTTGATCGCTTCACGAAATGATGTTTTTGGATGCGCACACGAACCAGATGGGTCAAACCGATCCGGTTTTGCTTGTGATCTCTCGCTTTTATGGTATTTGATACCAAATGAGTAACTGCGTAATCCAATTTTCCGTTGTTTGATCGTACGAGCTACTTCTCCCATCTTTCACGGAGATTTCTGGGAATTACATCGCTAGAAAACTCATGAACAACGTGTATATTATAACTTCAATGATCTCCTCGAGTTTCCTGGTGTTGAGTGCGAGATACTTTCTATCCCCGTCAGCGGTCAATTGGGTGATGATAGAGTATATCCGTGTATGTGACAATAGCACTGCTCTTATGGCCATTCCCGGGTTTCTCTGTCCCATCCCACGCCGTCTCATAAAAATCGGTCACGCGAGTGAATTCGAGTTCTAGATACTGATCACTCAAGAGTATGCGACACCCGAGTGATGTGCGATGGAATAAATTTTTAAAATTCCTTTCCTCCCAAATCACCACGTTTAATTGATTTGCTTATATTAGATAGTATGAGGACTTCCTCGCAGAAGCCTACGTGGCGGGTCCACTGTGCGAGCAGAACTTTTCGGTTACTCTCGCCACTTTTGAGTAGTAAAGCATCAAACATAACAATGAAGAATCATATTTTGACCCTGACAAAATCTACCTATCGTGTTTGAGTGCATTATCAGATACGACTGTAGAACTTGGATCACCACATCTGACGTGCCATATGGTCATCTCATCTGTGTGATTCGAGCACGAAAACGAGCGAGATGTGATCGCATCAGCAACTAATCCACCAGTCCATGAATTCATAGAAAAAAAGTATAATGTGGATAAGTTCAGGGAAAGGCAGGTGCACGCGTGTATTATTTTTGTCGCATAGAGTGGTCCCGGATAAACCACCGCGCCATCGCACGACGCGACACAGAATTTGTTAATTTGACACCATTCATTCATGACTTCTACAAATTTCTATTCATGCATTCTAAGGTAATTTTCAACGGCTACTTTCCATAATTTTTCTCTCACACTAGATTACTCAAATTACTGTACACGAGTTTTCACGAACGGGGCCACATCGCGATGAATAAATTATGAAATTTTGTAAGGTAAATGAAATCACAACTAGTTGAAATCATAGGACAGCTATGCGACAGCATCCTCCAGGCCAGTTTGAATGTGATTCATTCTGTCGATCTGATTCTTTATCCATATTGTCATCATTATTACGGAATAACGACGTATGAAAAGAATCTTGTCACGTTGATGTCAATCTCTGCTTCGCAAGTTGTATTCGAAACCTCAATGACAACTGACTCGTTTTACATAAAGACCATAACAAATCGGCAGACGAATCAGGTTTAGCTGAAAGATTCGGAGTCCAAAAAGGTGATTCAAACTAACTTCGCGATTCTGAAAAATGTGCCACCGAACATTGCCGGACCTGACCACCGAAAACGCAACAGTAGAGAATAATGATAATGAGGCTGTTTCTGCATTAATGAATACAGGCGGAATTACACATCAAACACTGAATACAGAAACATCTATGATGAATTCCACGCCAAAGCGACCTACGGAAAGGGGTCATCTCTCAGATTCTTTTTTAACCTTTTTCATTCGATTCTATGGCCCAAAATAGGAACTTCGGACCACCTATGGGGCCCAAAAAAAATTTCTCCTCTCCATTGCACGCACATCCGTCAACAGACCGAAAATTTATCGTGTAAAAATCGATGCTCTTTCATTCACGAAAATGGGAATATTTCGGGTTTTTGAATAGCTATCGATTTGCGGGTTGCGGCATCTGAGAGGGTATCGGAAAACCTATCGAAAACGTTGTCGGAAATTCCTTCCCCGTGATTTGGGGGCCTCCTGGAGGCAAAAGAGTGTTTTTCACTAAAATGTTGATTTCTCAAAAAGCCATTTTGCTTTCTCAAAAGAGAAAGCATTCATTTGGTGCCAGCAGAATTTTCGTCAAATTTTTTCTAAAAAAATTTTTTTCTCCTCCAGTGAACCTCTTGAATACATGAAATTGGTACAGTCCTCTTCCTTTTGCCAAGATCTATCGAATGTAGGTCACAGTTTTTCGTTATAACCCCTCACAAAATTACTACAACCCCGTCTTTCGAGCCCTCTGTCCGTGTCTGTGTGTGTGTATGTATGTATGTTGTTTTCTATCGCTCAGCAAAACTCCTCACTGGTTTGATAGATCGTCCTGAAATTTTTATGCCATGTTCGGAGGCGTCTCCAGATGGGAATGCTAGATTTTGAGCGCCCCCCGATGATTACTTTTATACTTATGAATTTTTTTTCATTTATGTATAATTTTTTTTCATCTTAAAAGCTAAAAATATTCTCTCCTTCCTGCTCAAAAAATCTGAGGCTGTTGATTTACGCGTTTCTCGACGTGCTTAATCGATTGGTTGATACAGAATTTCGATTGAAGCTCATTTTATTATATCTTTTACACACCTCTCTTTCGTTGGGCTATAAAACCTTTCTAATCACAATTTAACAAAATTCCGTATCAGCCAATCGATTCAGCACGTCGAAAAACTTCTAAATTACTTCCTTTACATTTTTTCTATGTAGTAAAATGGAATCTAAATCATTTATAAGATTTGCTCCTTTCCGAAAAATTCCAAATTTCTCATTAAAAAATTCACAAGTCAAAAAATATTCATGCGATCATGCTCGAAATTCACTGGCATTATCATCACAGTCTTTAAAATACACCTACAAAGTCTCGAAAGATTTTGTCAAATCGATCTCGAAATTTTGCGTTCCAAATGATACATTTTTATTCCAATTCTCACGTTCACCGACAGTTAATTGCTTTCTTCCCTAACATAATCACCTGTTTACCAAAATTCTGTATCAATCAATCAATTTCTCGCGTTAACGAAAATCAATAAAGACCTTTACGTTATTATCACTCTGTTCCACCTACTGCAATTCGAAATTTACACTCCATAATTTATTCTTCAAATAACTAATTTGTAGAAAAATACTCAATTTTACTTGATTTTCTTCAAACCGATTCATTCCCTTTTCAATGTATACGAGTCATATTCATCAGACCATAAACCTGTTAACATAGTAAAATGTCAAACACAGGATGATGAATTAGAGCAAGATAGTAAAGAACAAAACATTGAGGAGGATATTGTGGATTTGATTGATGTTGAAGATGAAGATCAAAGATAAATGAAGGATCATGGATGTTGACCAATTTATATTACAGAAAGTTAGTATAAAGAAATTCGAAAAAATATCTCATCTTCTGGATCATGGTTAGGAGACGTTTTGATATTTTGGATGAATAAATATTTTAATAAAAATTTCATGAGGAGAATTGATTAATGTAACATATTAATTTATTTGAATTTTCGAGTGAATGATATGAGATTAGTTGACTTCTTCTATGGCAATGAGAAAGCATTCTGCTAAATTCTTTTAGCAGCGTATTTTTATTTTTTTCAAATCATATATTCGACGTAAAATCTTGCGTTCTTTCAGAGAAAAATGGGTTTCAGAGAAGTTTGGGGCGATCCAAGTGACTTATGAGCCATTTTTTGAAAATTCGATTTTTTCGGTTTCAGAAACAGGCGATTTTCTGCGCATGCGCACAAACGTAGACTTTCGGCGCCACTTTGAATGGAAAGCTGACAAAATTTCCTATAAAATGATTACCCGCAAAGTTGAAATTCATGCACTGAAACGCGATCTGCAAGGATTAATCATGTCGAATCAAAATCACATGAAAATTCAGCCCATTGACGCCTTCGTGGCGCCTGCTGAGATGGCACATTCACGAGATCTTCTCGGGACTCAATTTTGAGTACGAAATCGACCTGAAAAGAATTCGGACCACATGGTTTCAACGTAAAATTGTATGAACTTTCAAAATATGCGATGGAAAACCCCGTTTGAGGCAAACCCGAGGTGCTACATTCAATTTTTCGCCAAAAAATACGATATTTCACATTCAAAATTGCGAAAAAATGAATGGAGCACCTCGGGTTCGCCTCAAACGGGGTTTTTCATCGTATATTCTGAAAGTTCATACAATTTTACGTTGAAACCATGTGGTCCGAATTTTTTTCAGGTCAATTTCGTACTCAAAATTGAGTCCCGAGAAGATCTCGTGAATGCGTCATCTCAGCAGGCGCCACAAAGGCGTTAATGGGCTGGATTTTCATGTGATTTTGATTCGACATGATTAATCCTTGCAGATCGCGTTTCAGTGCATGAATTTCAACTTTGCGGGTACTCATTTCATAGGGAATTCTGTCAGCTTTCCATTCAGAGTGGCGCCGAAAGTCTACGTTTGTGCGCATGCGCAGAAAATCGCCTTTTTCTGAAACCGAAAGAATCGAATTTCCAAAAAATGGCTCATAAGTCACTTGGATCGCCCCAAACTTCTCTGGAACCCATTTTTTTGGAAAGAACGCAAGATTTTACGTCGAATATATGATTTAAAAAAAAAAAAAAAAAATGGCTTTTTGAGAAATTAACATTTTACTGAAAAACACTCTTTCGCCTCCAGGAGGCCCCCAAATCACAAAGAAGGAATTTTCGACAACGTTTTCGATAGGTTTTTTGATGCCCTTTCAGATGCCGCAACCTGCGAATTGATAGCTATTCAAAAACCCGAAATATTCCCATTTTCGTGAGTAAAAGAGCATCGATTTCTACACGATAAATTTCCAGTCTGTTGACGGATGTGCGTGCAATGGAGAGGAGAAATTTTTTCTGGGCCCCATAGGTGGTCCGAAGTTCCTATTTTGGGCCATAGAATCGAATGAAAAAGGTTAAAAAAGAATCTGAGAGATGACCCCTTTCCGTAGGTCGCTTTGGCGTGGAATTCATCCTATAGGTAATTGACCGCTCTACTTCCGTTCATATCGACTAATCAACTCTGTTCTCAACTTGCTATGGTTTTCCATTAGTTGCCACTCATGGATAATTTTTCCATTAAACTACTCGTGCTAGTTTATGAACGTGTCGATATTTTTTAATATGTTCCCCCGGTTCTGAAGATGAGAATATTCGTGCAAGAAAAGGGATGAATTTTCAGAAGTCTCAATATTCTCATCCAAATTTGTAGTGGATAACTCGTTATGGAATGCTACTACTGTTAAAATATTAGCTCAGCAAGGTAGAATGTCGGATAGACATGAAATGAATCTGATTGAATTGAACTGGTGTACAAAGTTCTAGGACCGGGATGGCACAAGAACCAAATTATGATAGGTGCTAAATCAGTGACGAGTCTCAAGATGCACGCATACGGGCCAAAAATTTACAATCGATTGATCAAAATCGGAATGATTTGTTAAAAGACAGGGCGGAGTAAATAAAATAATTTTCCGTGTCATCACCTTTTTTCGGGAATTATCGTCATTTGCAGCCCATTACGAGATTTTTCAGGTTGTTATGAGAATACCAAAGAATAATTCCCCTAAATGGCGTGACTCCCTCCTAAGCATGCACCGCTTCAGAGTCATCCAACCGAGGGTAACACGAGTATAAAAAAGCTGAAACAATTATTTGAAGGAATTCGAGATTGCTAGAAAAACACAGCATCCATAGGTGGATATGGATTCCAGCGGCTGATTAATCAAAACTCCGAAATCCTGTAACTTTTCGATTTGAATCTTGCTATGTGAATTGAATTGAGTCACAATATATTCACTTCTCTTCCCTTGTAGCGTTGAGAGTATTTCTACACCCTTATCAAGATTATTTCATCACAGATTTTTTCCTCATCATTTCCATCAATAGAGTTTTTTGACAATGACAGGACTACAAAGAGAAATATCAGTTCCTTCCACATTGGAATCGCCAAATTCACACGCGTTCGTTTGCATTTTGTATGGTCATACGCTCGTGATACTTCTTGATTTTTCGTGATTTTTATGGGATGAGTTGGGCAATAAAAGCTCTATAAGCTTAATTCTGTTGGCTCGATTCGCCGCCTGGTACAACCTGCAGGGCGATATAACTCGATTTGAAAGGGAACGGACCATTCTGAGCAAAGCAGTCGTTATCTCGGTAACTGAGAATGCCGAGTTTTCCTCCGAATCATAATGAGTCGCCCTGAAAATTCATGAGGTGATGGATACGATACACAGAAATAACCTAACAGACGGGGCTTTTCAAGATGTTGCGTAATATTTGAGTTATAAATTTTTCCGTGACGAGAGCCGAGGTCGGTAAAAGTAGAGCTTCCGCACCCCCGTAAGGGGCTTGAGTATCTTCATTGACTTCACCGCTTTCAGTTCTGCTCCAGTTGGAAACTGGAAAACTTCCTTAGATATCGAAAACTATGCTTGCGATGAAGGAATGCTTGAGAATCATGAAGAATGTCATGATTTTTTAATTCTTTTGGAATTGTTTCTAATCATCATCTCACACTGTACGGAAGCAGAGCCTCTCGAGAATGTCTATACGAAATTTTGGATCGTTTCATCCAGTAGTTTCCTGGTCATCGCAATATTTTTGCGCTCGTATCCCGTGGCTGCTTCTATGTGGCTCTTACTCTCGACTTCGGTAGCCCTTACTTCTCTTCTCACAGTGTAGAGTGACTGTCGCTCAGTTGGTTGAGTACGTCACCATACCCAACTAGCGGGAAAACAGCGCTCTGGAGGGTGCAGGTTCAAATCCCGGATTCAAATCCAACTTTGCATTATTTGATGAAATTTTCCGAGCTGTTTCCAGTCGATATGAATAATTTATGCCCAAAATACACACCTGACATATTTTGAAATACGCAAACAACGAAAATTGGAGGATGCCATCATACCGTCTAGCAAATACCGTCTACCAAAACCAATGGTGTAATGCCTGTAGTCTCATTCGCCATCCAGTACAGAGAAATGTAGCGAACGAAATTAGCAGAAGAACAAATCACTGTTGTCATGACATAGTCAGGTATAAACTTTAGTTAGATGGTCCGCGTGATTTCTGCAGTGATAATACTTACAGATCTACAGGCAAATGAGCGGAGTTGGCATAAATACTCAAATCGTGACATATTCTATCATAGATTATTACGACATGATTCTTGCGTATAAAGACGCTGAATTTGTTGCGAAACAAGCTTCTCGAATCTACGCGGAGAGGTTTCCGACTAGACAACATCCTGGAGGTTAGAAAATTGAACCGTATGAATTCTTACTACGTTGCAACTGATCAAGATTGATATAACGACCCATTGAACTCAGACCACCGATGCTCGTCCCATGACTGTCTAACACCTCATCAACTTCGAAGCAAACATAGCTTGGTGATACTCAAAGCGTGTGACCAATTCTCCAATGTTTCCTGTTCTAATCATAACGATAACTATCCATTGTATAAAGGTGGATCGAGAAATCAAGCGTCATTTCAAGTTTTATAGTCGTATGAACAACATGAGCAAATTAATCATATATAGAGAACACCCAACCCTCTTTTAACAGGAACATTCATCGCCGATATTGCAAGACCATGGTTCGAAATTGGAAATTTATTGCCCGGAAACGGATGTGGGTCCAATGGCCGAGTTACTGGAGGAGATTTTACATCGCAAATCACACAACTGAGCGAGAATGTGAGTATGATGGTAAATTGTCACACTGCAAATCTTTTCGTCGATTAGAAGATTAAGCCTATTGTCAAACACTAAGGGAATATTGAATCTAGATTTTCATAAATAATTCAGCCAGAAATCAAGATAGTGAGTGTACGCTGAAATTTCCATTCCCGATTCCTCGTATTTATGCAAGAAACCACTTTCATACTCTATTGAAAATCCATTGTATCGTGGAGTACGATAGTAAAACTCAAGATCCGTTGACCATCGTATCACGAGAATCTTACTGACAAGAGTTGACGTGTTTTACCGTCAACCGGAATTACTTTGAGCACACGGAGTAACTTTTGACTCTCATTAGAATGCTCAAAATCAGCAAAATAGGGATGCGTAAGGATTCTGGCACTGATTTGCTTGATAGTTGCATGTGTGGAGAGTGGAAGAATCTCTTGATAGAGATGATCTCTTGATGATCTCTAGCAAGAGATCTCAATCTCTTGATCTCTTGATGCTGGACGTGGCTCAAGAGCATTATTTTGGAGCAAGGGGAGACTTTTATCAGTATTTTCACTCAAAATCATCAATTCCAACAACCCAACCACACCCAGCTGATCGGGACACCTACACCGTTTCTCAATGTCTCTACGCACATGATTATCAAGCAAATCAGTAATAGAATTTTTGCTCATTCCAATTTTGCTGGGTTTGAGAATTCGAACGAGTGTTCAGAGATACCCTGTCTATTCGAAGTAACACCGGTTGACAGTAATTAATTTGAATTTTGCGGAGGAAACTCACCATAATGTAAGTCCGAGAGGTCAATTCTCGGATAAGGCTTATTTCCAAGCTCATACTACGTCGTGACTGAGGTGTTATCTGTCACAAATCATGAATGCGAAGGAAGGCGACCCGTAATTTCGAACTCAGGGCAGATCATCATAGGAATCATATCGGTTTCGCTCATAAAAGATTTGAATGATTTTTTTTCCATTCATTTCCTTATTCTCTGGAAAAGGACAGTCAATATCAACATCAATCCATAATTTCGAATGAATCTATATGGGCGAAAAAGTGAGGCCAAGCCTCCAAAGCTCGCGCAGTCACAAAACTACTTACGATTCTTCATAGAATTACACCTTTGCTTCCGAGCATTTAAATATGATCCTCGATGCAAACTAGATGGCTCCTTGAGTATAAGTCAAATTCATGGACCCTTTTTCGCTATAGCACTTACCAGCTCATTTGTTTGGAGACGAAGATTACCATGCAAACCACTTAAGAGGATATCATCGCATCAAAATGTTGGGTGAATTTCAACAAGTAGCTTTTGCTGAAACGATCCTCGCTTTACTTGGAGTGGGTCAAATTGATGTTCTCATATTCAGTGATGGATCGCGTTTTCGTACAGCATTTGATGGTAGATTCGTTCTCGACAATCCACAGGAGTTCCACCAACACGTGAGGCCAGCAAATATGCCCGTTGTGAGTCTTTGATCAGTCATCCCAATGTTCTTAATGTCAAAAATATTCACACTAGACACTACCATTCCTTTTATACTGAGAACTGTCGAACTTATTAGACATATTGTAAAGGTTCATTGAGCTTTGGTCTCTCAACAGTCTGTATAACGTCAAAACCCCATCGTATTCACAAGGTTTTTCTTGATTGAATTCTCAGCTGAGCCAGCTTCCGTTATTTGAAATTGAACATATCTTAATTTAATTCAAAAGTCTTGAAACAAGCTCCAAAATGAGCTGAAATAGCACCGAATGGGAAGCGAATCGGGCGTCTCCAGTTCAAACTCATGTTGAATTGAAAGAATCCTTGAAAGATCTTGCGATGTGGCCGTAGTTTGCCTTGAATTTGGATTCTTCATTTTTCATTACAATTTTCATAGAATTCCTCTCCATAACGCATTTCTGACATGCATTTCATTAATGCATACACAATTTCATGTGATTTGGTCAAATGAAATTGTGCATCTTTTGCAATCCCTATTCTAACGATAATCTGGTTTTTCATTTATTGGCCCCCCTTGTATCTGAATAATAAGTATGCAGCTCTACAATCTTACATCTGTATTAAAGCCTTCTAGTTATGGGATAAATTGTACTAATATTATGGAACTCGTGTTCATGTCAATAGGTTGATCCTGTAGAGTCTGAGTTTGGGGAAGTTGCGGAAGATCCACTTGAAGATCTCGATTGAGTTGTTTGTTTGAGTTTTAGTACGTTATGCAAATGAGTAATGTGTGGGTGTTGTGACTAACATGCTAATGTAATTACATAATAAAAATTACCATAAACTCCAAAAATCGACTTAATCATTTCGAAATCTTGAGATTTGCTGAACTGTCGATGACAAAATTAGACGCATTCAACATATACAGCACATCACTTGCAAGTAGCATGTTCGATCGAGACATTGTTCGAAAAAATATATGATCGCACAGTTGAGTGATTTTTTTCCAAAAATGTACATGATTCCTTGGCTCAATAATGTCACTCGAGGCTCACCGATCGTCATTCAACTCTTCACTCGTGTAAATTTTGAGTAGTGATGTGAAAAGACGGGCCTTTCCAATCGGTCACAGAAATTACTGCCTCTTTAGACCGTCACTGACGGATCCGCAAAAATGACGAGTTTTCCAATAAAAAATGACGGTCTTTTCCAAAATGGTCTCAGAAACTTACGGACGGTCTGTGGACTGTCATTTCACATCTATATAGATGTAGGCCTGACAAAATTTTCCAAGTAATATGACAATGAAGAATGAAAAATTCATTACGAAGCTCGTGCACATTTGTTAATCTTTCTATATTGCCAATCGTATGAGTTTCTGACCTTTGAAAGTTGTGAATGGGAAAATACCATTTATGCAATTTTCCGATGTTTGGGTGCTTACAAAATTGCATAAAATAGCATTCGCGCCTCGATCATGAGGTTCCCCGCTTCCGAGCGATTATTTCGACCCTCGCCTGCGGCTCGAGCCGAAAACCAATCGCTTAGAAGCGAGCTACAACCTCATAATCTCGGTGCGAAATCTACTATTTCAGTTCTATGGATACACATGGAAACGTAGTAAGTTCCATTTTTGCTCTATACTGATGTGAGGTAAGTGTACCCAACTTCCCACTATTAAGCCATTTTCATGATAATTTGGGTCCATTTCAATATTTTCCTACGTACCTCAGCTCATTTTGAAGCTTGTTTTGGGACCTTCAAGATGAGCTGAGATGAATTCAGTTTTAACCAATTGGCGCTGAGTTATCTCAATTCTCGCAAAACGTGTTTTATGAAAGTTTCCGAGATGGTGTACCCAACTTGCCACTATCATTCAAAACAATGTCAATCGCCGAGAAAGTGCATGAAATCTTTGTTATCACCGTGTAACCACATTTACAGCTTTTCGTGAGTCCAATATGCCATTTCCGATCTATTTTGACGCGATAAGCACGTCCTGAGTGGTTGAAAAAGTCATGCTACTTGCCCTTTCGAGATAACCATATAGGGGCATGTTGGGTACACTCCGATGTTGCCCTTTTTGGTTGCCAAATTTTCTTCGCGTTTTGCTGATAATAGCTTCAGATCAGAGTTTTGCATATTTGAAAAAGGGGTTTTGAAGGTCTTGGAAGAAGGAATCGAATGCGTTAAAGTACGTTAAGATTGGTTGAACTCAAGAAGTTTGGCACCGGTTATACTGAACGCAATTTCCTTGTCGATTACTTAGCAGTTCAAACACGAAAAATGGGAAAATCACTTTTAATTTCCTGGGAAACGCAGAGATCATCCGGAGGTGGTACAAATCATCAATTATCTCATATTCCAACATAATAAACGTAAAAAAAATTGTGGGAAGGTCCACGAGTGTCCAGTTCTGAGATCAGCGTAATAGTGGCAAGTTGGGTACAGCGGCAAGTTGGGTTCACTTACCTTATGTTGAATAAAGAATCAACGTCATCTGAAAGGATCGATCAAACTATTTTTTGGGTGCGATTGATTGTTTATTGAAAGAATGAATTGAGGAACAACACCAGAAACAACTTTGTCTGAGATTTTTTTTGAATTTATCTATTGAAGATTGTTTCTTGATATGCCACGAAAACTATACTTTTTATGTATGTTGAAATAGGGGTCCTCGCGGCACGATTATTGCTCCTCCAAGCCTTCCCGGAGAAACTTTTCATATTCATCAACATTGAGAAAGATTCAAACGTGAGCCAAGTGGTGGAGAATCGCGAGAGTTGACTCGGTAAGACTGGGAAGAAGGCAGTGGTTTCTATCAGCCATTAAAATTCTGAGCCGTCATTTTGCTCGTCAATGACGGTCTGTGGACGAGAAAATAACGGTCAGTGACCGGCGTCATTTTGTGCCCTCATTTTGCGAATGTAATGATGACTCGCGTATGCGAGAGATCGCTGTTCTTGCGTACGCAATAGAATGGACAAATATAATTAACATTTCTTTAGATATCCCCCGGTTACATTATATACACACCTTCTGTAACAAATTGTATATCTCACGGAGTAATATTCCAAAAATTTGAAGGACTCACTATTCGTGAAAAGACGTTAATGGTGAGCGCATAAAGGAATGGTGAAGGGGTGCCGCTACTAGACTGGGTGCCGACCGAGGCTTCCGTGGCCGCTTCAGTTTTCCCCAGGAAAACTATACGTTATACTATGCACGCCACAATATGCCATAACATACGTGACCCGATATTCATTCCAGCAAACCCCTAGCCCATCGGTGGATTGGATATCCAGTCATGGACGAGGGGCGTCTTACCGAAAAGCAACCTATACTCAGTCATGATCATGTTGCTGCAAACTCACTAGAGACTAGTGCAGTTCGAAAACAGTCAGGCTGAACGAAGTCAATAATCTTACGGGAACTTCCCCAGATAGCAATGGCCGAGAGCGTTTTAGTTTACTGGGAAGAGACGTTTCGAAGTGCGCCCGCAGTCGTTATTAGCGTACGCGAATCGGAATTCCTGCACGGAACCGTCTATAATCACGTGCGACTATGTAATGAATTACGGAGATACACGTATGCGAATTCGCGTACGATAATTGACGTATCGTACTTGCTCTTCTGGAATCGCGTATGACAACCAAAGGATGGGTCTTCACGTACGCTTACCGGGCCATGAAGATTTGCGTATCACAATCGTTCTCCTGGAATAGCGTATGGCATACATTGGATGCGAATTTGCGCACTCGAATGTGCATGGCCTGTGTAGCGTCCGCGAATGATCATCCATTGCATGCAAAACGCAAATCTAGGGGAATCTGCATGAACTGTCTAGCGTCCGGAAATGAACATCAATCGGTGCCGCGCGTGGTTCTGGAGAAATGGGTGTTATACGCGAATTTGCACCCTAGAATCTGCGTGATCTGGTGAGCATCCGCGGATACCAATCCATTGGTTGCCATACGCGATTCCAGGAGGGAAGTGCGATAAGCGGACATGCGTACTGCGGAATCAGAAAGATTTTCCCACAAACGTACGCAATTATAGGTAGTTTCGAGCCGGTCTTCCGATGCGCATACGCTATTGGTGACAGTAGGGCACTCCGAAATGTCTTATTCAGTAGGCATATATGCACGTAGATCCGTATACGGGAACGTTCTTGGCCCTAGTTCTTTAGGGGAATTTGCATACGCGAATTCATCGTTCGCGTACGCGAATTCATCGTTCGCGTACGGAAACACCCCGAGAACCCGGGCCAAGAGCCAATTGGTCCGCGAATCGAGAGACTGACACGGACTGATTATAATCACGTGCGATTATGGCAGGAACTACCGGGACTCGCGTATGCAGATTCGCGTAACTAACCCGCGAATGCCACTTGCTCCTTTGGGATTACGCACGGCAATCAAAAGTGTGGGTATTCGCGTATGCTAACCGGTACATGCGGAATCGCGTTCCACACTTGATCTTCAGGACACGCGTATGACATACATTGGATGGGAATTCGCGCACGCGAATCTGCATAACCTGGTTAGCGTAAGCGATTGATCATCCATTGCATGCAATGAGCGAGTCTAGAAAAATCTGCATGGCCTATTTAGCGTACGCGAATTTACATCACTTGGTCGCCGCGCACGATTCTAGACGAACGGGCGTGACACGCGAATTCGCACCCTAGAATATGCATGATCTGGTGAGCATACGCGGATACCAATCCATTGGTAGCCATACGCGATTCCAGTAGAAAAGTGCTATATGCGGATACGCGTACTGCAAAATCAAGTAGATTTTCCCATAAACGTACGCAATTATAGGTAGTTTTGTGCCGGTCTTCCGATGCGCATACGCTAATGGGGACACTAGGGCACTCCGAAATGTCTTATTCAGTACGCATATGGAAACGCTCTTGGCCCTAGTTCTTTAGGGGAATTTCCATACGCGAATTCATCGTTCACGTACGTGAATTCATCGTTCACGTACGCGGATTCATCGTTTGCGTACGCGAATTCATCGTTCGCGTACGCGAACTCCCCGAGAGCTCGGGGCGAGAGCCACTCCGTCCGCGAATCGAGGGACTGACACGATTTGATTATGATCACGTGCGATTATGGCAGAAACTACCGGGACTCGCGTATGCAAATTCGCGTACGCTAACTCGCGAATGTCACTTACTCCTTTGGGATTACGCCCGGCAATCAAAAGGAAGGGTATTCGCGTATGCTAACCGGGTGATGCGGAATTGCGTTCCACACTTGATCTTCACGACAAACGTATGACATACATTGGGTGGGAATTGGCGTACGCGAATCTGCATAACCTGGTTAGCGTACGCGATGGATCATCCATTGCATGCAATGAGCGAATTAGGAAAATCTGCATGATCTGCATGACTTGTTTATTGTACGCGAATTCACATCACTTGGTCGCCGTGCGCGATTCTAGAGGAACGGGCGTGACACGCGAATCCGCACCCTAGAATATGCATGATTTGGTGAGCATACGCGGATACCAATCCATTGGTTGCCATACGCGATTCCAGTAGAGAAGTGCTATACGCGGATACGCGTACTGCAAAATCAAGTAGATTTTCCCATAAACGTACGCAATTATAGGTAGTTTTGTGCCGGTCTTCCGATGCGCATACGCTAATGGTGACACTGGGGCACTCCGAAATGTCTTATTCAGTACGCATATGGAAACGCTCTTGGCCCTAGTTGTCTGGGGGAATTTCCATACGCGAATTCATCGTTCACGTACGTGAATTCATCGTTCACGAACGCGAATTAATCGGTGGCGTACGCGAATGCATCGTTGGCGTACGTGAATTCATCGTTGTCGTACGCGGATTCATCGTTCGCGTGCGCGAATCCATCGTTCGCGTACGGAAACACCCCGAGAACCCGGGCCAAGAGCCAATTGGTCCGCGAATCGAGAGACTGACACGGACTGATTATAATCACGTGCGATTATGGCAGGAACTACCGGGACTCGCGTATGCAGATTCGCGTAACTAACTCGCGAATGCCACTTGCTCCTTTGGGATTACGCACGGCAATCAAAAGTGTGGGTATTCGCGTATGCTAACCGGTACATGCGGAATCGCGTTCCACACTTGATCTTCAGGACACGCGTATGACATACATTGGATGGGAATTCGCGCACGCGAATCTGCATAACCTGGTTAGCGTAAGCGATTGATCATCCATTGCATGCAATGAGCGAGTCTAGAAAAATCTGCATGGCCTATTTAGCGTACGCGAATTTACATCACTTGGTCGCCGCGCACGATTCTAGACGAACGGGCGTGACACGCGAATTCGCACCCTAGAATATGCATGATCTGGTGAGCATACGCGGATACCAATCCATTGGTAGCCATACGCGATTCCAGTAGAAAAGTGCTATACGCGGATACGCGTACTGCAAAATCAAGTAGATTTTCCCATAAACGTACGCAATTATAGGTAGTTTTGTGCCGGTCTTCCGATGCGCATACGCTAATGTCCTATGGACTCATACTACATCTTATAGCTCTATGGATTAGCTTACTCGTATATCTATAACCTACTTGTATATCTAGAGGTATACTCCCCGAAACTGCGCGTACCCGCGTCAGAAGAGTTCTCCGTATTTGAGTGCGGAGCTAAAGAAGCGAGGAGAGAGGAAATAGAAAAGAGGGGCGCCGAAAAGCGTCCAAGAGAAAAGGGTCCCTTGGCTTTTCAGGAGGACGCTCGGGACTATGCCTGTGTAATACAGTGCCTGTTGTGCCCTCAAGCTGGCCGGAGGCTCTGTCGGCCAGCATGTAGTTGTAATAAAGTATATCCACCGTTGATTGTGGCTTACTCTTCCTGTCAATATCTTAGCTCCAGAGTCCAACCCCACCGAATAGGTGACAAATTGGCGACCGTGACAGGACCTGGGGTCGCGAAAGTGTATCGCGAGTGTATGTAAAACACCTAAGTTATACAGTGAAGGGAAGCCAAAGAGTGACGCGACTGCTACAGTGGGACGCCTCGCCAAGCCGAGACCCGCAGTTTGCCGATCTTTTTATTGCAACTACAACATACTCCGGAAGTGACACGTGAGAAGAGGCTTCTAATGAGCAACTCATGGATATCTTTTGGTGGAGGTCGCAACAAAGCAGATCAGAAGTGAGTAAAAATCGCGAAAAGGGCGAGACGCTCAAGGCAGGAATGCAGTGAGTCGTCGCATGGAGGTGTGAGAGAGATAGAGCACTAGAGAAAGTCAGCGCTAGGAAGAAGGGCATGACTGCCGCTGCAGGGACCGCTCAGCTTACGGAGCCCTCTGCACGCCACCTCTTACGCGTACCAATGCGGTATTGTGCGTTCACTATGAGTAACAGATATTGGCTCATTTATTACATTTTTCATCAACGCAATGCACTAGATGAGTGATAATCACAACATACCTTATAATAGTCAAAGCCATACTATGAATTCGAAGATGAATCTTTTCAGTATGAAACCGCAAATAAAAACTAATATTGATGATCAAATGATTGACTACGACTCTGCTTTCAAGATTTGGGAAATATTATCAGAAATAGAATATCGCTGCGAAACTTTGCGAATGAATTCGCCTAGATTGCCGAATGAATATCAAAACTTTTAAGGTATGAGTAAGCGGATCATGAATTAAGAATGTATTTTGAACGCATCAAAAAAGCTTCTTGAGATTAACTCTCGTTCGTTATTTATGAATTATGAAAAGTAGGATTCATTAATTTATTTATACTATTTCTTCTTTTTGTTTTGGAAGATTTTTGTCCCCCCCCCCTGGTGGGTGAGACTATGAAAATAATGAAAAGTAAAATTTACTAATTTATTTACACTATTTTTTCTTTTTGTTTTGGAAGATTTTTGTCCTCCCCTGGTGGGTGAGACTATGATAATAATGTTAAAAGACACATTATATATTATAAGCCCTATTAGATTTAAGTATGAATTCTATATATATATTATATTTTCTTTTCTTCTCAGCATCTGAGTGCAGATATTGTATAGATTGTGTAAAAAGGTCTTCGGGACCGTTCAATAAAATGAAATAAAATAAAATAAAATAAAACTTGCAACAAATGTTGAATGAAGTCATCAATATCAGGAGAAGAATGTGGCATTCGGGAGAAGATATTCAATCTATGATACTCAATTTTGAACTATGTCAATGCAAATCAATGAAAAATCAGGATTCCCATGCTTTGAGTGAATTTGGAACTTTATCAATCATACGAGGAAAGGCTTCGTCCTTGACGAATCAAATGAAATCTGTAGAAATAACCTTCAAAAACCAATGTGGAATGGATGATAACTTGATGCCGTGGCGTTTTGATATGGGAGATGCGTCTAATACGCAACCATTGATCACACGCCGTCAAGAATTTGTCCATTGGAAGAAATCGCTAGAGTCTGGCCTATCATCAGCAGCTATTAGATTGAGAGATTCGGAAAATCTACTACAGATGATTCAACCACTGATGACCGAGAGTGAAATAGAACATTCTGCTATAGGTGGCCTTTTCTGTAGAGTATATGCGAATGATTCGGCTTCAACAGATCTCAAAGAAAAATTGAGACATCCAGCGCAGAAGGGGAACAGGAGCATTATACGAAGTCATCAATATACTCGCGGATTCACAGGCGATTGTAGCATCACATATTCGACTTTTGAACGAGACTTTATCAAGAATTAACCAATTGCCAATAGAGATCGATGAAAGTAAAGACACTCCAAAGAATGAAATCATACGCTCAGACCTCAATCGAGGAATATCCGGGAATTCTCTTGTTGAAACCTACGTCCATATGGAAGATGCGTCTAAAACGCAGCCGACGGAGCAGGTCTCAAGTGATAACGACAGCAAAACAAGTATTGGATATATTAGTGAACCCTATATGAGAAATGATACTTTCATGAATGAACAACTTTCTGAGCCGAAGGACCGTCAAGTGTGCATCGATTCAGATAGCGAGATAATCAAAACTTCGACCAAAGTTCATATTCAGCTGGAAGAAGCGTCTAATACGCAGCCAGTACTGGAAAGCTCTACGAAGAAACATTCGAGTGAAGAATCCATTGTTGAAGGAGAGTATGTTGCCAACAGAGTTACTGACTCTACAAGAAGAAAGAGTTTTGCTGAGTCGAAGGAGCGCCAAGAACGCATCGAGTCAGGAAAACCTAGTACGCGCCTGAAATGCGTTGATTATTTCGAATTCATCACTGAAAAAGGTCGTACTCCGATCCAATTTGAAGGTACATCCACAAAATCTTGTTCTGATGGAACGCAAGAGCAACCTGCTTGCGCAGTTCCGTTCAAGAACAATATCAGAAGTGTTGCACGTTGTCACGAGGAAGAAGCGTCTAATACGCAGCCAGTGGCAAAAGAGGAAACACGAGAGAAACAAGCTCGCAGATGGAGACTTGAATTGGCACAGAAAAGCAGGGAGGGTAGAAATCCCCCAATCATTCCAAATTTTCATGTGGAAGAAGCGTCTAACACGCAGTCACTGGGAAGAGAGGAATCAAAACGCCAGTCAGATGTTGATTTGGTAGAAATGAAAAATGAAACTAAGCAACCGCTTAATGGCGTGGAATCAAAAAGGAGGATAAATAAGAAATCGAAGAATGAGTTCATACAAAAAGGGGTTGAAATTGACGATCAGCCCATGATGCGATCTGATGAATGGGAGGAGCGCCAAGAACGTACCTGCTCATCAGAGGACAAACTTGTGGAACAAAAAGTTCACTCAGTTGCAGAAAATGAATCGGTTGAACAAACCAATAGAGAGGGCAAAATTATCCTTCACCAAATGGATAACCAGAGAATGAAGAGAAGCAAAATCCCATTAATCTCCAAGCAGCTTAAGTTGATATTAGAATGGATCAAGTCAAAAGTGAAGTCTCGGAAAGAATACAAGGAAGGAAGAAAATCAGAGAATAGCCGAGAATCCCCAGAATATCATTCAAAATTGATCATATATTCGGTTGAGAGTGAATATTCAAAATGGAGTGTTCCACCAAAATATTTGGTGAAGAAGAAAATGAAGAAGGAGATCAGACATGTGAATGGAGATGAAACCAGAGATTCAAGAGGATACATTGCACATTTGGAGCACGGTGTGGATTTCCCAAATGAAGAAGTTCCAAGATCGAAATGGATCACCCCAGGGAAAATCAAGATTGCTGTAAAGGATGTCCTCAACACAATAATCGGAAGAACTTGCAGTATTCTTTCCCATAGATATAGCACCTGCACTCTGACGGTGCTTTCAGGTAATCATAATTCTAAGAAACTTAGATCATTTGAGACATTTGTCATAAAAGTAGGAGATTGAAAGTATAATTTACAATCTCGAATCGAATTTTCCGAAACATAGTAATACGTATATCCAGAAAAATTCAAATCCTGATTATTGAAAGCTCTTGTGGCATCGAAAGAATATCAGTGTCTATACATATATTGGACCACTACAACATCTCAAGCATGTCGTGTTTAGATCATGCAGATACAATTCGATGATTTTTGATACACCTCAAAAAGGTATATGGGTCAAAAGTATGGTGGTACATCTGCACTGTTTTTGCGGCAATAACATGAGCCTATCATACTTTTAACACGTAATACCTTTTTGAGGCATATCAGAGCACGGAATATTCAAACTGTAGTCATATCAAAGGATTTGACTCGGTCCATGTGAAAAATGCAATACTCGAGCTTCCTAATCTTTCGAATATAATTCAGATGTCCGCGCGAGCCATCGGTCGAATCATCGATCGGTCATGTCCGTGCCTTCCGCGCCCCGTCACAGTAGAAGACACACACACACACACACACACACACATGCACACTCTCTCTCTCTCTCCACGCAGGCAGAGTTGCAGACGACACAGGTCCGGGCTTGCACATTTGGAGTTGATTCGGTCGTGAAATACACTGACTTTAAATGATTGAAAGAAGATACTTATTGGACTCGAAAGGCAAAACTGTATTGTAACTTTGTTTCTTGGGTTGTCGATCATCGAAATTGAGGAGAACCGAATTGATCTGTGTCGCCTGAGGTTTTGTCAACGATCAAGTATTAAGCTGCGCTACGGGATTCGAATATTCGCCGCTCCTTCCCGCGCTCTACGATATATATATGTACTTCCGTCAAAACATTTTTATAAAATCAATCTCGACCATCGCAAAATACAACATTACTTATCTCGGCGGATAAATGACCAATCGCGAAAATCCAAAGTTTATGTTGAAGGGCCTCTGATTCTGAATGATTTTGATGTGGTAATGTTGTGTCTTTGAGGTCGGCAATGATGATTAATGTATGTTCGAAAATTATGAGGAGGTTAAAATCCCCAACTTAGGCGTATATGCCACAGCGGGGCTGCTCGGAGGCTTCGCCATACTTTCGAGCACAACTACCGCTGTGTCAAATTTATCTATTCATTTGATTTTTTGAAGAAGTCAAGCACGAAGCTCAGTTGCATATATATATATATATTGAGAAATGTTTCATTCACTTTGATATTTGAGAAATACACTAATTGATCATTGTATAAAGGTAGATTGTCAAACAATAACTTGACGTTATACGAACTAATTGAGTTGTAGAATATTCCTTCACCGCTTGACGCGAATAGAGATCGCATTCTTTTTCTGAGTCAATCAAAACAAAAGAAAGAAAAGGAAAATAATAGGAATTCTAGGTCTATTTCATCAGAAGTGATCGGAACGAGAGGAACAGAGTACAAAACGAGTATTTAGAATGATCGAGAATGATACCATGATAAATGAATAGAGAATGAGTCAGTTCACAACAAGATATAATTTTGACAAATTGATTAATGACCGAATGACCATATTCGTATTTTATTTAGAAACATATCAATAGAAATGACTGATGAATGAGAACATATTTTTGGTTAAAACTAACAAACAAACATTAACATTCTCCATAATGAAACGAACCAGGCCAAAGTACTTGATATTGAGAGAGGGTATCCGAACGAAATCACCAAACACTCATTTTATACCATAGAATCAGATATTTGGAAAGAAAAATTGCAATAAGAAGGTTGTGTAGTTCATCCACTCGATAGCAGATTTCAGGTCAATTTTTGAATCTTGATTTACGCAAAACCTGAATTCATAACATAAAATGATTGGTCCACGGGAAAGGATCCCAATTTATTACATAAGATAATTTATTAGTAGAGAAGAATTCAATTGAGGCTATCAAGCGAATTAGACCGTGAGAGAATGGAAAGGGCAATCAGAATTTGTTGATCACAACTTTTTGCAGCCAATCGAAAGTTGGTCAAGTACACATAATATCTCAGTTTGAGGTACGATAACTGAATACATCCCTTACGAAGAGAATCATCGATCAAAGTTTAGAATTTAGGGAAAATGTCAAAGTCTATCCTCGTATCATTAGAGTCAGCTATCCAAACTCATTATCTTTCCAAATAAGATAACCAATGAGCAACGATCAGGCAACGATGCACAATGGCGCAAATTTACATTCGCAATCAAAGCAAAGATTTGAGTCGAGAATCAAAAAGGCTTCAGATTCTTATTAATAATTTCCTCCTTATTTGTTCACTTTTTGAAGGAAGTATTCATCCAGTTGATTCGAAAACTCAGAAAGATCTCAAGAAACTCATAATCAATCATTGATAGCAAAACACTTGCCTAGTTTTTGATATTCTGGCGAGAAAGCTCCCATTTTGAAAGAAGAGAGAACTCGAACAATCCACGAAGTTTCATATGCCCACCACTTTTTACAGTTTCTGGGCGGAAAGATCGCAACGAAAATTGATGAAAGATTCATCTCCCAAATCGGAGTGAGTCTGTAATGAATATCTAGCAAAATCTAAATTTCCAATGATGAGACTCTCATTAAACATAATTGGGTGAGATTTATACTGCTCGCCAATCACCTATTCATAGAAACATTCGGTCTTGAAATACGATATGCACCCCCTATCTATTGATTCTCCATGGTCGATGAATGACCTTGGTAGAGAATATTTATATATATACAATTTGAATTAAACTGAAACTCCCCGAAAAATCTGAATTCAAATGCCGCAAAACGTGAACGAAACTAAGTGAATGAGAGGATATGGAAAATCAATAAGTATCATATCAGAGAAAAATCTCAAAGATGATCGAGGATGACTAGCATTATACTAGGGGGGAAATACAAGAGAGCTCAAAGACGAATCATTGAGAATTGATTCAGTGAGACACCTTTTATGAAGAGCATCAAGGAATTTCTAGCGGAAGCTTCAATTCGAGTAAACATTTTCCATAGACCGCATGAATTTGTTACCTGTAACGTTATTTAGTATAGATGGAGCGAAAGAAGATGACGATTATCACGTGAAACAAGTGAGTAATGTAATCAATAGAGGGAAAGATAAGGTATAATGAATCTTAGTAAGAATTTACTACCTAGAGACAAGATTAGATCATAAATATTGACTTTTTGGGAATAACTTCAGTCTATACTCTTGAGAGAAATCACACAATCATGAATATAATGATATAATTTCAGATAGGTTGGAACGACGACTACACCTTAATGTTAGGAATTATGGTAGGACGAGAATGGAAAATGAGCTACAAAATAGATTGTCCACATTACGAATACATTTATATCAATCGTATAGAAAAACAACGTAATAGATATTATAGATCCGTAGAATTGATCAGCAGAGCATTCCAAGCTCACAACAGCTTTTGTTTCCCCACGACCAAATGAATTTTCTCAAATTCATAGGGCACCGATGCTTTGAATGACCACTGAGATGTAAGATCAATTAGGAAATAGGTCATGAGCCTTTCCCCGGAATTATTTCATCGTATACTTTATTTCACTCACAGAACTTTGGAAAAACTCAATACAAATCTACGATTCCCTTGAATGAATTGAAGGCTTTCAATCATTATAAGTAGAAAATGAAACGATTCTAAATTACCGAGATATCCATATGACCTTCATTGGAATAGTGAAACAGTAAGTACAGCCTACATTCTAGTCTACAAGAACGGATCCCACCAGTATCAGGTGTTTTTCAATACCGATATAAATAATCTCTCTGAAAGAAAGCTGACAAGGTGAGAGTTTTTATATACATAACAAACTTTGGATGAATTCCACTTCACTTTCGAAGGGACTTTGATTTCTCCAAAATTCCGTCGGACGGAAAACCAAATCAAAATTACGAGAATTGCATTCATATTCCATTCGAAGGCATCAGAATCTAGAGCAAGGATTTTATTGATGATATTGCAAGATAATTCAACAATAGTTACTACTTGATATCTTAACCAAGTATGTAAACTTCGAATATAGATAGATGATAATGACGAAACAATGACCCTTATGTGTTATGCGTATTGAGAATTGAGAATATTTCTTCACGGAAATTGGAACAATCATATATGTTACCCACATTCAATCGCTTGCAGAATGAAACGATCAATACTTTAATCCCTCAAGATTTGCCAGCACACCATTGAACATTTACTCGAAGTACATCCTTCGATGAAAATATCCAAGGATTCTTGCTGTCAACTCAAATTTGAAAAATGCGTTACCTTTTGTGCTTTCGTTGATTGTAGAAAAACCAATAACGATTCAAAATTTAACGGAGTGAAAATTCAGCACAATCAATTCAGGTGATACTGAAAACTTCGACGAAGTGATGATATATCTAAAATAAAAATACTCGGATAAATATGTGAAGCAGGTTTCGATAGACATAACATATAATCAATATACAGAGTTCAATTCAAGTGCAGCTCTGGTACACTTATAACTTATGCTGGTTTAAACTTTTATTATCAACTGGTTGAAACAAATTGATCGATAGTCCCAGAATAGTTATTTGAAGAACTCATACATTTGATAATTTAGTCATATCAGTAATTTTTCGGGTTGCAACTATGATGACATTTCATGACATTAAGTAAACCCACCTTGCCTTGAAGCTTCATTGTGACTTTACTGCACGAGGCTCAAAATACCATGTCAAATGGAAATTTAGAAAAAATAAGTAGAATTGAATCGAATACAAATTTAATGGAAAGAACGATACGCGAATTATCAACTATGGAGTCGCATCACTTTCAGAATCAAATTCCATTCATCACATGAAGACGAAAAATTCACGTATCCGAAAATTTTTCTGACCTTAAGGGGGGAGATGTCCGGGAGATGTCCTATGGACTCATACTACATCTTATAGCTCTATGGATTAGCTTACTCGTATATCTATAACCTACTTGTATATCTAGAGGTATACTCCCCGAAACTGCGCGTACCCGCGCCAGTAGAGTTTTCCGTATTTGAGTGCGGAGCTAAAGAAGCGAGGAGAGAGGAAATAGAAAAGAGGGGCGCCGAAAAGCGTCTAAGAGAAAAGGGTCCCTTGGCTTTTCAGGAGGACGCTCGGGACTATGCCTGTGTAATACAGTGCCTGTTGTGCCCTCAAGCTGGCCGGAGGCTCTGTCGGCCAGCATGTAGTTGTAATAAAGTATATCCACCGTTAATTTTGGCTTACTCTTCCTGTCAATATCTTAGCTCCAGAGTCCAACCCCACCGAATAGGTGACACTAATGGTGACACTAGGGCACTCCGAAATGTCTTATTCAGTACGCATATGGAAACGCTCTTGGCCCTAGTTCTTTGGGAGAATTACCATACGCGAATTCATCGTTCACGTACGTGAATTCATCGTTCACGTACGCGAAATCGGTGGCGTACGCGAATGCATCGTTCGCGTACGCGCATTCATCGTTCTCGTACGCGGATTCATCGTTTGCGTGCGAGAATTCATCGTTCGCGTTGCAACGGTTCAAAATCTTCACAAAATTCTAAAAATTCAGATTATTCTTATGAAGTCTAATTTGTTAGATTCAATTATGTTTTTACCTGAATGAAGTCTTCTTTTGTTAAAAGTTAAGTTATAATGAAATAACAAAACAATAATCAGTTGTTCTGTTTGTTTGGCTTTTATTGATTTTTTTTATAAAATTGAACAATCAATTTTTCAAATTGAGCCATGAGGGTCAAAGTCCTGAAAAAAGGAAAAGGAATCTATTAGTTCAAGAAAAAGATAACAAATAGTTGAGTTCAGTCATGGGAATGAATTAAGAATATTTAATTGGCAAAATACCTTGGTTGTGCGAGATATAATAAACTCACACAGATTTTGGACTTATTTGATCCCTCGACGAAGGCCAGTCAATTCTTTGTTGGTCGATCAACAGGTCCATTGGCCAACATTTCCTAGTTTTGTTTTCCAAGTCCTGTAAAAATCAAAAGAATTAGGACTCTTATTTTCATTTCAGTCTTTGACACAAAACTGGCAAAGACCATAATCTGTAAAAAAGGGTGAATTAGGTTATATTTTCCTAAAAAGGGAAATCATTCTCATTATTCCCATTAACCACTAAGTTCAAGTAATATTAGTTCAAGAAAAAGTCTTACCTTGAATTCTGAAGTTGGTTGCCCCACGACGGATTCTCTTGGTACACCCCTGGAGGTGGTTTCCACATCTGGACTTGCCCCACTAGTGTTCCTTGAGTATCCAGGTAGACCTAGAAAAAGCACAAAGTTAATTAGAATCATTTTGGTATATTATTTCATTCATGTTGATCAAATCCGAAAGAGACTTTCTTATAAAACCGAAACCCAAACCACTCCAAGTAGAGGTCTCCCATAGTGAATATGGGCAATTCAAAATAAAATATCACTAAATAGGTATAAAAGAGGCCTTACATCATTGCTGGAGACAGGTAAAAATAGTGGAGTTCATTACCACACCTCTAAACACCACCAGACTAAGTTCGTGGTATAGCCCAGCCTCCGTTTCTTAGTTTCCGCAGTACCTGCAACAAGGAAAATATTAGATATAATTAAGCTAGCTACATGTGGGTTAGTTCATTAATAAGATTGGATTTTTTATAGTCATTTAAGTACAAAATGTTACACACCCAGTCCCAAATTAATGGGACTGATCAGAAAATCAATCTTTGTTTACATGCAGCCCATGCTAATGCATGGTAAAACAGTGTCCTGTTGCAACACAGAATACATTGTGAGTATGACTTTCCCAGTTTTCCCAGGGTACTTACGTTGAAGAAAAAGGCCTAGCGCAGGTGCTACGACCAATAATTGTTGATTAAAATTATCAATTAAAAAATTACTCACGATATAAACACCCCGGTTTTGCTGGCTCGAGCAGACGCTGGTTGTCTCGCTCACAGCTCACGCCCCGTTCTGTGTCACGCCTCGGCGACGATGCTGCAGGTTCCTAATGGTCCACAGCACACAATTACACACCCGGAACACTCGAACACTACTCCACGACGTAGCGCGAGCACCAGGAAGCCGTGTAAACAACCTGTTGCAAGGGGCTGGCGGCGGCCATTTTGAGTGCCGGTATAGCATGCTTGGCTGCTATATCAGCGTGCGCGGATGCGCGCCGCTTTGAAAATTACATGCTACAGTACTTGTATCGTATTTTATTCTTAATAATTAGTGTAATTAATTATAATAACTTGTAAATATGTAAATTTTTATCCCGTATTCCAACTACGATGAGGGGAAATCACTATTTTTAGTAATTTTACCCCACCACTCGATAGTTGGAAATTTGAAAATTCGAAGCTTTTCTTTGACCTCGACGCTGATTGGTCGAGCTTACCAGGAGTGGGGGGAGAGAAGCTTAATTCGCGGAAACCGAGCTTATGTGCTTGGGAAAGCTGCAGCGGAGCGGCATTCTTGTCGATACCCATCCAAGGATCAACACCTGGAAGCTCTCCAGGGTCCGACTCTCAAGTCGAAGAAGTTGGCTTCAACCACTTTGCCAGTTTTGGAGCTGCGCATCGCCGTCGGCTACTCATCCAGCATCTCGCAAGCTTCACATCTTCCCTGAGCTGCAACCCTGGCGCCCTACGCAACAATTCTTGCCACCAGGAGCCGACGTGAGTACTGATTTATTCAGCATTATGATACAATAAAATGCCTTGCCTTTCCTGGGTTACCCTATCCCTGTCACTTTTAGTGATCAGAGGAGGCCACAACGAAAGAAAGCACGCCGATGCCTGGAGCTAGGCGCGCCGGTAAATCGTAGCATTCAGGTGCCCAACGCCTCATCCTTATTTCCCGCCTTGATCAAACCATCACGTTTCTCCGAGATCTTTGATCGACGAGAAAGGCAATCGTTTTCGAGTCATGGCCCTTGTGGTCATGTGATTAGAAATGCCTGTGATTGATCTTCTCATCCTTTTGGGTTAGCGGTGAAAATATCCCCGACTAGATTTTCGGAGGAGACGCTTGACTCGTGTACTGATGGCGATTTCATCGTAATGTCACGTACTTAGAGCCTTGCTGCCGCATCACTTAAGGAATATCCCAAGTTTACTTTCTTAGTGAATCAAGTGCGAATGCACCCCCGCGCGTACAAGTAAATTCTCTGTGTGCGACGCGCGGGCCTCGCTCTTTAATACATGCCCCGTGAGTAGTTTTCGTGGAATCGGAATCGCTGCGCCAGTGAGGGAGTTTTGTGATATATATGATATACAATTTTCTTGCAGGCGGATGAATTCTCAACATCGTCGCGTCAACCCTTTCGGTTTGAAGGTCGACCGAGCGACTTTTTCTCGCTATTTTGAAGCAGTGATCGCTAATAATTATTTGACAATTCCGGGCGTCTTATATTCTTTTGACGTGACATTCGTTTTTTAGATACGAGTTAATTTCTTTGAGTTAATGGTCGTTATTGTTCTCCGTTCGGTTACCAGTCTCGATTCATCGATAAAAATTCTAGTAGTGAATTTTCGTAATATAATAAACTGAGTATTGTAGAATCAGTGTTTCTCTTTTCATATATTATCAAGTGAATTAATTCACGGTCAAAATGAATGCCCGTTTACATGTCAAAAAATCCCTACTAAAAATGCCCACGTGCTCCTTCACGTGTCCCTTCACGTGTTAAACCAGCTGCAATCACACATGATATTACATCTGTGGGCACACGTGGGATAGTGTGTTCACAACTACGTGAAATGACACTGGCGAAATCTGGTACGACTATTGAGCATTTCCCGACTGACAATGGCACGTTCCATCCACGTGCAATTCCACGTGTTCTGGAGTAACAGAACGCCAAACTCAATTCGGGTCTTATGAATGGCTTGGAGCAATCGCGGAACTCGTGGTTCTGGGTTAGACCTCCGCGAAGGTACAATCGAGGAGACTTGTGTGAAAAACTACGAGGTCCCATCAAACGAAAAATCTGTATGTATGTCTAGGTGAAGTAGATTCAGAATCATCTCCAGACTTGGTAATTAGTTGGAAGAATTCAGGATGTGAAGAAGGAAACTATCGATCAATCACTCATGAGCAATTTCATCTATTTCTGATTACAGATCCACAAATATGAAGTCTTAAAAACAAATATCTGGTTCAGAGTAAGAAGGACAACTCCGTGAAAATCTTAGAATACAACTCATATTATTCCTATTATCCACATAAACTCGATCTCGTAGGACTAGGGGCTGATATTGAGTGGTAGAATCAGCTTTTTGGTGCAAATCATTTATTTGCTACGTTTCGCCATCCAGATTCGATGGCATCATCAGGCTAGAAAATTTGAACACAACCACATGAGATATTTTCACACGAGGAATTGGTTCGCACAAACACACTATCTCTAACAGTAACAAACCTTAAATTGCTGACAATTCTACATTTGGAATTTTAAAATTCTTTGAACAGATATAGATCTGTTGAGCGTCATGTTGTCAAGTAGTTTTCTTGACTGACTATCTGATACATTACATCGAATGAGTGAAAAGCGTCGTGGTAGGAAGAGACGGGTAACGAAAGAGTGAGAGAAGAGTATTGGATCAAAAGGGGAGGGGTGGTGACCAGCCGAGCTTATAAAGTGATGGGAAGCAGGAGTTTCGCTGATGAGAAGGAGAGAGACAGGAGGAGAGGAGGAGGATGAGTGGGACCGTTCAATCAGTGGGGGGGGGGGAGAACATAGATAGCTATATAGTAAGACTTTGGTAGATTCGATTCAGATTTTGTACATCGTCTTTCAGGTTAATGTTATTGCTGTCAGAATTTATAAAGAGCATTTCTGATAAAGATCTCCTATAAAAATTCGGTTCTTTGTCCAGAATTTTTGTGTTGTTCCAGTCAAACTCATGATTATTCTCGTTCATATGAAGCGAAACAACTGAATTTGGTTGCTTGAAGTCTATATGTTCTTTCACTCTGACTGATAGTGGCCTCTTTGTCTGTCCTACATATGATGCTGGACAAGATGTACATTGCAACTTATACACTACTTCTGTGGAGTCAAATTTTGGAACTACATCTTTCCCCAATTTTACAATTTCATTCAGACTTTTGTTTATCTTTGGTAATGTAATGATATTGAATTTTTCGAATATCTTAGAACTTTTGTTGAAAAAATTACCATTATTCGGCATGCATACTTTTAACTGGGAAGCAAAGGTTCGTTTTTGAATGGGATGAACAGTATGATTAGTTTTTGGTGGTTCAATCCAAAGTGCAACGATCAACTAAATTATAAATGATATTTTTCTGTTGCTGTGTGGTATGATTTGATTGATACCTCAAAATTCTTCCAGATGAAGTCGGTTTTTGAAACCAATTCGTGATGACATTCTCTTCTTCTCTGATGATGGATATGTCTAGAAAATTGATAACTCATCCTCGCTCAATCTCATATGTGAATCTTAAATTGTCATCATATTCATTGAATGTTTTGATGACGAGATCTAAGTGCTCTTTTTTCACACAGAGCAATGTGTCATCTACATACCTGTAGTAAAATGGAGGGACACATTGATGTCGGTCTTTTAGGATCTTGAGGCAATCGGTTTCCAGGTCATCCATGACTAAGTTTGCGAATAAAGGTAAGATTCTTCAGAAAACGGTATTTTACACTTGTTATGGATGTCCGGAAACCTTCTGTCAAGACTATTTAACACAAGATTACCTGGTATATTGGTAAATAATGAGCTTACATCGAGTGAAAGTGATATATAATCCTCCGGAATTTTCAAATAACGCAACTTTTCTTTCAATTCGAAGCTGTTATCTATATGTGACTTTGGTAATCTAATGCAACTCTTCAGTTCTTTGAACAAAAGTGAGGATAGAAAATGCGTAGGACTATTGATCGCTGAAATAATAGGTCTCAAAGGAACATCTTTCTTGTGAATTTTGGGAAGGCCGTAGCATCTAGATATTGACGTATTTGTTTGAGTGAGTGAATTATTGTGATAAGTTCTGGAAAGAAAACCCTGGCTATTCCAATTCTGTGAGAGTTTGTGAACTTTGGTCTGCAAGTCTTTGATAGGGTTCGACTTAATCGGTTTGTATACTTTTCGATCGGATAGAAGATCTTTCATTTTTGACTAATAGTCATTCTTACTCAAACACACAGTCACATTCCCTTTGTCTGCTTTCGTAAAGAATATATCGGAATTCGATTTCAAAAAGTGTTTGGTTTCGCTGATTTTCTTAGCAAAAGCTCGGCCTTCTGCCGATATGTGTGGCGTTTCCGGAGTTCAGACTTTGAAGCATTGCAAACTTGAAGGCGGATTGAATCTCTCTCGGTATTTCCGAAACTTGAATAGCTTAGACATGATTCCATATTTTTTATCGTAGTCAACATATCTTTCTGGTCAATTTTTGACTTCAAACTGAAATTTTGTCCCAAAGATGCCACTTCGATAACATTGTCCGGAAGTCTCACATCACTTAAATTTTTTACCCAATCATGCTTATCAATGTGTGTATCGATATTTGACCTAGGTGGTAACAATATCACAAATTTCCCCTTGTGGATCATGTTTTCTTTGGCTTCAATGGTTTGAAAGTCATGGATGACCTGAAAACCGATTGCCTCAAGATCCTAAAAGACCGACATCAATGTGTCCCTCTATTTTACTACAGGTATGTAGATGACACATTGCTCTGTGTGAAAAAAGAGCACTTAGATCTCGTCGTCAAAACATTCAATGAATATGATGACAATTCAAAATTCACATATGAGATTGAGCAAGAACGAGTTATCAATTTTCTAGACATATCCATCATCAGAGAAGAAGAAAATGTCATCACGAATTGGTTTCAAAAACCGACTTCATCTGGAAGAATTTTGAGGTATAAATCAAATCATACCACACAGCAGAAGAAAAATATCATTTATAATTTAGTTGATCGTTGCACTTTATTGGCACATAAAAAATTTCATCGAAAAAATATAGCCACGGTGACAAAACTTTTCTCTGATAATGGATATCCAATCGAGTTTATTAATGAGTGCATCTGCCGAAGATTGAACCACCATAAAACTAATCATACTGTTGATTCCATTCAAAAACGAACCTTTGCTTCACAGTTAAAAGTATGCATGCCGGATAATAGTAATTTTTTCAACAAAAGTTCTAAGAAATCCAAAAAATTCAATATCATTACATTACCAAAGATAAACAAGAGTCTGAATGAAATTTTAAAATTGGGGAAAGATGTAGTTCCAAAATTTGACTCCACAGAAGTAGTGTATAAGTTGCAATGTACATCTTGTCCAGCATCATATGTAGGACAGACAAAGAGGCCACTATCAGTCAGAGTAAAAGAACATATAGACTTCAAGCAACCAAATTCAGTTGTTTCGCTTCATATGAACGAGAATAATCATGAGTTTGACTGGAACAACACAAAAATTCTGGACAAAGAACCGAATTTTTATAGGAGATCTTTATCAGAAATGCTCTTTATAAATTCTGACAGCAATAACATTAACCTGAAAGACGATGTACAAAATCTTAATCGAATCTACCAAAGTCTTACTATATAGCTATCTATGTTCTCCCCCCCCCCACTGATTGAACGGTCCCACTCATCCTCCTCCTCTCCTCCTGTCTCTCTCCTTCTCATCAGCGAAACTCCTGCTTCCCATCACTTTATAAGCTCGGCTGGTCACCACCCCTCCCCTTTTGATCCAATACTCTTCTCTCACTCTTTCGTTACCCGTCTCTTCCTACCACGACGCTTTTCACTCATTCGATGTAATGTATCAGATAGTCAGTCAAGAAATAGTATATTACGTAACAAGTGCGAGAAGGTCAATTTCCGCACAAGTTGCCAAACGAGTGCGAGAAGTAACATTTACGCACACTTCGAAACTTCTCGCACACCCAGAAGAACACATTTACGCATGCTCGCGAAGCGAGCGTGCGTAAATATGTACTTCTAGGTGTGCGAGAAGTTTCGAAGTGTGCGTAAATGTTACTTCTCGCGCGAGTTGGCAACGTGTGCGGAAACTTCTCGCACGTGTTGCGTATACTATTTTTTGCAACTGTGCGCGAAGTTGTAATTAAATGCACCACTGTCCGAGCAAGATCATCTTGAGAACGAAGTTTTCAAGAAAGGCGAAATTCAGAGGGATGACGTGACATCATATTTTGGAACTGTGCGTGAATGAAAATGCATTAGAGCGAAAAGTTACATTTACGCACACTTCACCAGTGCGTAAATGTAAAACTGTGCGAGAAGTCATTCACGCATTACTTCTCGCACTGTAAATAATGAAGAGAAGTCTCATTTTTTTACAACTTCGCGCACACAGTTGCAAAAACTACTTGACAACATGACGCTCAACAGATCTATATCTGTTCAAAGAATTTTAAAATTCCAAATGTAGAATTGTCAGCAATTTAAGGTTTGTTACTGTTAGAGAAAGTGTGTTTGTGCGAACCAATTCCTCGTGTGAAAATATCTCATGTGGTTGTGTTCAAATTTTCTAGCCTGATGATGCCATCGAATCTGGATGGCGAAACGTAGCAAATAAATGATTTGCACCAAAAAGCTGATTCTACCACTCAATATCAGCCCCTAGTCCTACGAGATCGAGTTTATGTGGATAATAGGAATAATATGAGTTGTATTCTAAGATTTTCACGGAGTTGTCCTTCTTACTCTGAACCAGATATTTGTTTTTAAGACTTCATGTTTGTGGATCTGTAATCAGAAATAGATGAAATTGCTCATGAGTGATTGATCGATAGTTTCCTTCTTCACATCCTGAATTCTTCCAACTAATTACCAAGTCTGGAGATGATTCTGAATCTACTTCACCTAGACATACATACAGATTTTTCGTTTGATGGGACCTCGTAGTTTTTCACACAAGTCTCCTCGTTTGTACCTTCGCGGAGGTCTAACCCAGAACCACGAGTTCCGCGATTGCTCCAAGCCATTCATAAGACCCGAATTGAGTTTGGCGTTCTGTTACTCCAGAACACGTGGAATTGCACGTGGATGGAACGTGCCATTGTCAGTCGGGAAATGCTCAATAGTCGTACCAGATTTCGCCAGTGTCATTTCACGTAGTTGTGAACACACTATCCCACGTGTGCCCACAGATGTAATATCATGTGTGATTGCAGCTGGTTTAACACGTGAAGGGACACGTGAAGGAGCACGTGGGCATTTTTAGTAGGGATACGCTAATTTGAGTGACGAATTTCTGAATAAACAGTGATTGAATGCAATTCGCATTTATGCTTGTGATTATTTCTTGACCCACCCAAATGCCTATCCATAATGAGAGTCGAAAAACCACACATAATATGATATTATTCCATGATAAATAAATTTTCTCTTAAAAAGTGAGAGTCCTTTGCTGACTTAACTTGAATTCACTAAATATTTTCATTTCACAGTTTTCTCTCTTGCAAATTCGCTGTTAGCGTCTATTCACCGTAAAATTTTCTTACAATCAAATTTGCAGTAAATTAATAAATCAAATAAGAATCTTTTGATTGTTTGAAATGAGTATGAAATTCTTGGCACAAATTCAGAGAATTCGAAGGCATTCTGAGATCATGGCAAGGTAAGTCGTGCCAATTTGACTTACAGTTAATTTTGAATAAAGTATAAAAATTTTAGAAGAATAAAATCTAAGCAAGGAAAATTGCATCCTTGCAGCGTACGCGAACTCCCCGAGAGCTCGAGGCGAGAGCCACTTCGTCCGCGAATCGAGGGACTGACACGATTTGATTATAATCACGTGTGATCATGGCAGAAACTACCGGGACTTGCGTATGCAAATTCGCGTAAGCTAACTCGCGAATGTCACTTACTCCTTTGGGACTACGCACGGCAATCAAAAGGGTGGGTATTCGCGTATGCTAACCGGGTGATGCGGAATTGCGTTCCACACTTGATCTTCACTACCCACGTATGACATACATTGGATGGGAATTCGGTCAAGCGAATCTGCATAACTTGGTTAGCGTACGCGATTGATCATCCATTGCATGCAATGAGCGAATCTAGAAGAATCCTCATCACCAGTTCAGCGTACGCGAATTTACATCACTCGGTCGCCGTGCGCGATTCTAGAGGAACAGGCATGACACGCGAATTCGCACCCTAGAATGTGCATGATCTGGTGAGCATCCGTGGATACAAATCCATTGGTTGCCATACGTGACTCCAGGAGGGAAGTGCGATGAGCGGACATGCGTACTGCGAAATCAGGAAGATTTTCCCATAAACGTACGGAATTATAGGTAGTTTCGAGCCGGTCTTCCGATGCGCATACGCTATTGGTGATACTAGGGCACTCCGAAATGTCTTATTCAGTAGGCATATTTGCACGTAGATCCGTATACGGAAACGTTCTTGGCCCTGGTTCTTTAGGGGAATTTGCATACGCGAATTCATCGTTCGCGTACGGAAACACCCCGAGAACCCGGGCCAAGAGCCAATTGGTCCGCGAATCGAGAGACTAACACGAACTGATTATAATCACGTGCGATTATGGCAGAAACTACCGGGACTCGCGTATGCCGATTCGCGTAACTAACTCGCGAATGCCACTTGCTCCTTTGGGATTACGCACGGCAATCAAAATGGTGGGTATTCGCATATGCTAACCGGGTGATGCGGAATTCCGTTCCACACTTGATCTTCAGGACACGCGTATGACATACATTGGATGGGAATTCGCGCACGCGAATCTGCATAACCTGGTTAGCGTCCGCGATTGATCATCCATTGAATGCAATAAGCGAATCTAGAATAATCCTCATGACCAGTTGAGCGTACGCGAATTTACACCACTCGGTCGCCGTGCGCGATCCTACAGGAACGGGCGTGACACGCGAATTCGCACCCTAGAATATGCATGACTTGGTGAGCATATGCGGATACCAATCAATTGGTTGCCATACGCGATTCCAGGAGAAGAGTGCGATACGCGGATGCGCGTACTGCGGAATCAAGTAGATTTTCCCATGAACGTACGCAATGATGGGTAGTTTCGTGCCGGCTTTCCGATGAGCATACGCCAATGGTGACACTACGGCACTCCGAAATGTCTTATTCAGTACGCATATGGAAACGCTCTCGGCCCTAGTTCTTTAGGGGAATTCCCATACGCGAATTCATTGTTCACGCACGTGAATTCATCGTTCACGTACGCAAAGTATTCGGTGGCGTACGCGGATGCATCGTTCGCGTACGCGAATCCATCGTTCTCGTACGCGGATTCATCGTTCGCGTACGAGAATCCATCGTTCGCGTACGCGAACTCCCCGAGAGCTCGGGGCGAGAGCCACTTCGTCCGCGAATCGAGGGACTGATATGATTTGATTATAATCACGTGCGATTATGGCAAAAACTACCGGGACTCGCGTATGCAAATTCGCGTACGCTTAATCGCGAATGTCACTTACTCCTTTGGGATTACGCACGGCAATCGAAAGGGTGGGTATCCGCGTATGCTAACCGGGTGATGCGGAATTGCGTTCCACACTTGATCTTCAGGACACGCGTATGACATACATTGGATGGGTATCCGCGCACGTGAATCTGCATAACCTGGTTAGCGTACGCGATTGATCATCCATTGCATGCAATAAGCGAATCTGGAATAATCCTCATGACCAATTGAGCGTACGCGAATTCACATTCTTGGCCCGAAACGTTCTTGGCCCTATTTTTTAGGGGAATTTGCATACGCGAATTCATCGTTCGCGTACGCGGTTTCATCGTTCGCGTACGCGGATTCATCGTTCGCGTACGCGAATTCATCGTTCGCGTACGCGAATTCATCGTTCGCGTACGGAAACACCCCGAGAACCCGGGCCAAGAGCCTATTGATCCGCGAATCGAGAGACTGACACGAACTGATTATAATCACGTGCGATTATGGCAGAAACTACCGGGACTCGCGTATGCAGATTCGCGTAACTAACTCGCGAATGCCACTTGCTCCTTTGGGATTACGCACGGCAATCAAAAGTGTGGGTATTCGCGTATGCTAACCGGGTCATGCGGAATCGCGTTCCACACTTGATCTTCAGGACACGCGTATGACATACATTGGATGGGAATTCGCGCACGCGAATCTGCATAACCTGGTTAGCGTACGCGATTGATCATCCATTGCATGCAATGAGCGAGTCTAGAAAAATCTGCATGACCTATTCAGCGTACGCGAATTCACATCACTTGATCGCCGCGCGCGATTCTGGAAGAACGGGCGTGACCCGCGAATTCGCACCCTAGAATATGCATGATCTGGTGAGCATACGCGGATACCAATCCATTGGTTGCCATACGCGATTCCAGTAGAAAGGTGCTATACGCGGATACGCGTACTGCGAAATCAAGTAGATACTCCCATAAACGTACGCAATTATAGGTAGTTTCGTGCCGGTCTTCCGATGCGCATACGCTAATGATGCCCCTAGGGCACTCCGAAATATCTCATTCAGTACACATATGGAAACGCTCTTGGCCCTAGTTCTTTAGGAGAATTTCCATACGCGAATTCATCGTTCACGTACGCGAATTATTCGGTGGCGTACGCGGAAGCATCGTTCGCGTACGCGAATTCATCGTTCGCGTACGCGAATCCATCGTTCTCGTACGCGGATTCATCGTTCGCGTACGCCAATTCATCGTTCGCGTACGCGAATTATTCGGTGGCGTACGCGAATTCATCGTTTGCGTACGCGAACTCCCCGAAAGCTCGGGGCGAGAGCCACTTCGTCCGCGAATCGAGGGACTGACACGATTTGATTATAACCACGTGCGATTATGGCAGAAACTACCGGGACTCGCGTATGCAAACTCGCGTACGCTTACTCGCGAATGTCACTTGCTACTTTGGTATTAGGCACGGCGATCAAAAGGGTGGGTATTCGCGTATGCTAACCATGTGATGCGGAATCGCGTTCCACATTTGATCTTCAGGACACGCGTATGACATACATTGGATGGGAATCCGCGCACGTGAAACTGTATAACCTGGTTAGCGTACGCGATTGATCATCCATTGCATGCAATAAGCGAATCTAGAAAAATTCTCATGACCTGTTTAGCGTACGCAAATTCACATCACTCGGTCGCCGTGCGCGATTCTACAGGAACGGGCGTGACACGCGAATTCGCACCCTAGAATATGCATGATTTGGTGAGCATACGCGGATACCAGTCCATCGGTTGCCATACGTGATTCCAGGAGAAAAGTGCGATACGCGGATACGCGTACTGTGCAATCAAGTAGATTTTCCCATAAACGTACGCAATTATAGGTAGTTTCGTGCCGGTCTTCCGATGCGTATACGCTAATGGTGACACTAGGGCACTCCGAAATGTCTCATTCAGTACGCATATGGAAACGCTCTTGGCCCTAGTTCTTTAGGGGAATTTCCTTACGCGAATTCATCGTTCACGTACGTGAAGTCATCGTTCGCGTACGTGAAATCATCTTTCGCGTACGCGAATCCATCGTTCTCGTACGCGGATCCTTCAGGACACGCGTATGACATACATTGGATGGGAATCGCGCACGCGAATCTGCATAACCTGGTTAGCGTACGCGAATGATCATCCATTGCATGCAATGAGCGAATCTAGAAAAATCCTCATGACCTGTTCAGCGTACGCGAATTTACATCACTTGGTCACCGTGCGCGATTCTAGAGGATTGGGCGTGACACGCGAATTTGCACCCTAGAATATGCATGAGCTGGTGAGCATACCCGGATAGCAATCCATTGGTTGCCACATGCAATTCCAGTAGAAAATCGCTATACGCGGATATGCATACTGCGAGATCCGGTAGTTTCTTCCATTAACGTACGCAATTATGGGTAGTTTCTCGCCGGTCTACCGGTTCGCGTACGCTAATGATCTCTCTAGGGCACTTCGAGACTTCTCATTTGGTACGCATATGGGAACGCTCTTGGCCCTAGTTCTTTGGGGGAATTCGCTTGCGCGAATCTATCGTTCGCGTACGCGAACTCCCCGGGGGCCCGGAGCGAGAGCCAATTCGTCAGCGAGTCGTGATACTGGCATGAACTGACTATGATCACGTGTGATTATGGCAGAAACTACCGGGACTTATGAATGCAGACTTGCCTACGCTAATTAGCGTATCCAACTCGCTCCATGGGATCACGCACGGCAATCAAATGGATGGGTATTCGCGCACGCTAACCAGGTCATGCGGAATAGCTTTTCACACTTGTTCTTTAGGACACGAGTATGGCATACATTGGGTTCGCGCCCGCGAATTTGCATAACCTGGTTAGCGTACGCGATTCATCATGAATGAAAGCGATACATGAATTCGCTCTCGCTTATCTGTATGACCTGGTTGGCATACGCGGATACCGATCCCCTGGCATCCATACGTGATTCCAGGGGAACAAGTGCGATACGCGAATCAGCATACGCGATGTAAGCTCCCCATTTTTTCCGAAGCGTATACGAATATACGTGGTTCTTCAATCACACTTGAATTCACCTACGCGAATCTTCATCAGTTGGGTCTCTAGTTCACGCATCGGCCAATCGGTACGAATTCATACGTAGATATTGGCGCTAGAATCATTCGGCATGTCAAATCACCAACCCGATTGGCAAGTGTGAAGCGCGAGTCACAGATCATCAGAAAGCCAGGTAGGTATGCGAAACGAGTTTTGAATTTTTCTATCAAAAGTTACAAATTCTGTGAATTAATACAAATTTTTACAAATAAATCTCCTGAAAATACAAATTTTCTTCTACATCCCGGTTACGGTATGTACACAGTTAATGAATCAGACTGTATATACACGCTTGAAATTTTGAAACCGTTTTGTTTATTCCAACCGAGATGATTCACTAATACGTCATATATGGAGACTTGTTTGGTTATTGTACAAATTTTCAACTGTAATTTTTAAAGAACGCATGCCATAGATACTATTTCTTTCGAAGCACTCCACCCGGCGATGTGTTTTCAGGTTTGCGCGTTGTCGACAAACAGACCTATAATCCCCCACGCAGCGCTCTCAAACGTCCGCCAAATGCGCCAAATTTACACCTCGTCGAGCTACTAGTCAAAGGATCTTCACCCCAGATACACTGTTTTTCTGAAGACGATCTAATACACGCAGCCACCGCAACTGAGGGCACATATCTCTATTGCTACAATATCTCTATTGACCACCTTGCACCAGATTCCACCGGCTACTTGTACGAGGACGTTGTTATTCGCGCAAGCAATGTTGATCCTTCTAAAAATCGCTTAATAGCTGAGTATCCTGGTATTAATAAGCCATTCATATATATTTCTAGCCAACTTACTTTCGGCAAAATGCACATTGAGGATGCCCATCTTGGATCTTTTAATGTTATCTTAACGAATCTGCCTCCCTTATCTCAAGATTTGGGCTCTTAATTTTGGATTTTTGTTACGGACGGACAGAAGTTAACTCGCGTTGTTCAGGAGAAATACAGATTAGCCGGTATCAATGTTTGCCCTTTCATTCTTTATCACAAAACCACTTTCATCTCAATAAAGTTCTTGAAGGAAAATCAAATCCCGTACACCACTTTTATCCAAAAGCCTGGTGATGTCATTCATGTCCGGCCCGGAGTCTCTCATTCAGTCATTAAGGGCATGTGAAAGCCAACTTTCACCGGCACCCCAAATCATGACCCATTGGATTTTTCTCCCGAAATCTACGTAGAATATCAAAAAAGTGATTCCAAGTATGGACGTTCTGAGATCTGATCTATCATTTAAAAAAAGAATCGAGTTGATTGGTTGGATATTGCCTTCACGCTTTGGTTTCAAAGTTTACCATTTTCTCAAAAATACTCACACGCCTGACTTCGAAACCAAAGTATAAAGGCAATATCAAACCAATCAACTTGATTTTTTTTCAAATGATAGATAGCATCTGAAAACTTTCATACTCGGATGCACTTTTTCCTAAATCGACCTCTAAAAGTCTGAGAAAATAATCAGAACTATCGAATGTTTGAGAAGCTCACGGCTGCGATTTTGACTGAGCTCTGAGCATTGGTTGGGTTAGGTCACCACAGCTGTTGTTGTTTGGGCGTCTGCATCAGGCGTCTGCCAGACCGCGAGTGCGCGAGGCCACCAGCGTTTGCGTTTGCATTTGGTCAATTGCAAAAGGTCTAGTTTGAATAGTTCAGGAAAATAAATATGTGAGTGGGTATTGACAACGAATATAATACAGGTCTATATTCGTTGGTGTTGATGATCCTGCCACTCAAAATGGTTGCTACAATTCTTCGGTCTGTTCCCGTGTAACGATGAGATGAGATATGTCAACAACAATCGATATGCAGCAATTTTCCAGTCAGCAAAGATTATGTGGTGTGGTATTAAATGAAGCTTCAGAAATCAGCGTGACTTGGAAACTTATTACTCAAGTGCTCTCAAGAGTAGATGGCTTATGATGGCCTCCATGATCAGTTCCCGATTTGGTATTTATCAGTATTCGCTTTTGTAAGTGGTGTCTCATAACATTCACATCTCCTCCAAATGTTCATTGACTTCTCCCTCTTATTTGAGATGAAATTTAGTCCCTCTGATCTGAAACTCAGTTTTGAATCTGTCTTCGCAGGAAAGAGCTTAGAGCATTGTTGATTATGTTTCAACTATTATGCATACATACAGACAATATATTCATCAAGATCTGCTCAACATTAAGTATAATCAATTTCAGGATCACAATTCATTTTGAGATTTTATTATTTACTTGGTACATTAACCATTGATTATGGAGTGGACTGTTGCTACATTTGATGGTCAACTCATTCTTACAACAAACTTTGAACATTTGGATATCTAAAAGTATGTATATTTTCATCATCGGAAGCTTTGCTCATTGTGCGTATGCTGAATATAGATTTCAATCTTTCAAAAAGAGGACAGTGATAACAGTATCCGGATTTTTTTTGGTTAAAATCAAGTCTCAACTTTTCAGTGATATATTGATATTCTTTTATCCAACATATTTTTCTATGGTATCTTTCACTCTTTCAAAGATGGATTCCACATCAATGAACCGTCATTGAACTTATTCCTTACCTGTCACAAACTTGATATTTTCCAATTCAGTGAGTCTGGGTTCTTGTTATTGTAGGAAAGAACTGGAAGGAGCATTGATCACATCTTGACGGTTCATTCAATAGAGTAAGCTAAGAATCAGCTTTACAAGAAGCAATTGACAAATAATACCCACAATGATTCATATTGCCATGGTATCTGAGACGATGATAGAGTGATGGCTCAATGATGTGGAGGCCAGCGCCTGACTACTGTCTACAGCTATAAATGAGTAAACCAGTCCTAGAATCTTGATTTCACCAAATTTTTGGTGAATCATGCCCCGTAATCTCTGACTCATCCAGGCAGTTTCATCATTTTGCAGGTATGTGATATGAAATCATGAATCTTGCTGCAGTAACAGAATCTATTAGGTATTTTTGGTTTTTAAAAGTCATTAGCCACATGATCCAAGATCATCTACTAAAGTTTATTTGGAGTCGCTCAGCAGGAGTTTGAAGATTGATTGGCCTTTCGAATAGAAAGAGTTCTGGGTCCTGAACCTGACTCAAGTTGTTTTGAGGGATGATATTGATACACAGAACTCTTTTAGGTACAGCGATACAATGGAATGGCAGATGTGGACAAGCTAGGCAGCTACGCTACCATCGGTAGAGCCATTTTACCAACTCAACATAGTGGATTTCTTTTCTCAGAACTATGTACAAACTAGAAGTACATAGATGTATACTCAAGAGTTCAGTTAGTTGAATGTATTTATAAAATGTGAGCACGACAAGAGATGTCACATAAATAATATACTTGACGGTATATGAGAAATGTGAACAAGATTCTCTCAGTATTAGTCATTCACCTTCAACATAGAAAGCCACATAAAATATACACTCAAGGTGTATACAAAATGTGAGCACGACAAGAGATGTCACATAAAAAATATACTTGACGGTATATAAGAAATGTGAACAGGATTCTTCCAGTATAAGTCATTCACCTTCAACATAGAACGCCACATAAAATATACAATCAAGGTGTATAAAAAATGTGAGCAAGAGAATAAGCCATGGGGATATAAAAAATATACAGACTATATGGAAAATGTCCACCAGGGTGCTTATTTTCAAAAGGCCGTGTCATAAGTCATGCACAGAAGGGAGGTTATGTCAACTGGGGTGTTGATTGTTGACACCTCTCCTGCCCCCTTCCTCTAATACACACATAGATATCATACTAGGGGGGGGGGGGGCAAGCCCCCCTGCTCGCTCCCCACCAAACAGTGAATGTTGCCTCAACGTTTCTGGAACGTCGCAATCGCACCCTCGGAACGTTCCGTAGATAGTCGGAAACCCCGTTGCTGGAACGTTTAAGCAACGTAAAATGTCTACGAGATGTCTGTTGTCTCAACGTTTCCAGCACGTTTCTAGGACGTTTCAACGGGTTTTCAAACGTTGCACAAACGTTTCCGAGATGGTTCTTGTGCAACCAAGACTTAGAAAATTTTTTGTTAAATAAACAAATAAATTGTTGATAAAATTTTGTGTCTCGCAAGCTATCAGCTCCATCCCCGTCCAATCCCATCGATAGCGCTTAATCAGAAACATATCTACTTAGTACGAGAAAGACGGTGAGATTGTGCTTGAATGCAACCAGAGCCAATTAACAACAATTTATGAAAAAACAATCCATTTATTTATTTATATTCACAACGTTCAGAAACGTGCTGGAAACGTTGAGACAACAGACATCTCGTAGACATTTTACGTTGCTCAAACGTTCCAGCAACGGGGTTTCCGACTATTTACGGAACGTTCCGAGGGTGCAATTGCGACGTTCCAGAAACGTTGAGGCAACATTCACGGTTTGGTGGGTCCGCTCGCCAACCCCCGCTACTCCTGATTATTGATTTGAAGGAGTGAAGAATCAATAATCCATCCATAGCAACTTAAGAAGTAATAAAAGTCTAGTGAATTTCATTGATGGTCCTGGAGATTGTGGAAAAACTTCCTTGTCAAGGTCTCTCATTTAATATTTTTTATCTCAAAAGAAGAAGGTTCTGTCAATGGCGTGGACGAGTATTGCGTCGATTTTTTTCACCACAAGGTATGACAAGTCATAGATACTTCAGAATACCCCTGAATCTAGAAAGTATTGAGAGTATTTTTTTGAAATCTGATGCGGATGAGGAGAAATTGAGGGAAGCAGGTGTTATCATCTGGGGTGAAGCATCAATGATTTCCAAAGAAGCATTGGGGGTGGTCGATAGAACACTCCGTGACGCTTTTTACAATGACTCACCCTATGGTCGAATATTGGTGATTTCAGGCGGGGATTTCAGACAAATCCTGCCAGTTTTGACCAATGGGAATAGACATCATAAGTGATTCTGGTAGATTTTTTCGTCCTTGATGGTTAATATACGAGTTGAATATTTGGTCTCGTCGATCTTGAGGGACGGTGGGGAACTAAATAAATTCCCAAAATTTCCATCATGAAATTTTGGGAATTTATTTAGTTCCCCACCGGCCTGCAAGACCGACGAGACCAAATATTCAACTCGTAAAATGGGAATAGACATTCTATAATCCAGGAAACTATCACATCGTCAGCCTTATGGCCATTGTTTAATGTAATGAAGCTGACTAAAAATTTGAGATCTAAGGACCTAATTTTTCCAACATCCTTCTGGTAGAGGTGAGGGTAGAATTGATGAAGTGAAAAAGAGACCTGAGCGAAAAAGCAATGATGTACATAGAACCCATATCCAAAGACATCAATGAAGATATTCCTACGAATAGAGTTGTTCTGTCATCTCATGGAGAAAATCTCATAAAATTGAATAAGAAAATCTTGAAAATGTTCGATGGTCTGACATCATCTTAGTAAGCGTTGATCATGCGACTCACAAAGGTGTAGATCCAACTGAGGAGCACACTCATCTGAAATATCCAACCGAGTATCTGAATAGAATTAGAGACGGTTTAACTCCACATGGACTTGATTTGGAAGTAAATGCTATTGTGATGTTGATTCGGAATCTGATGACTCGGAATCTGAGCGTGGCGAAGGGTTCATGTAATGGGATTCGATTGAAGATTAGGTAATTGTACAAGCATGATATTGAAGCGGAAGTGATAAGTGGGGAGAATATGGGGACAATAGTTCTCGTACCCAAGCTAATACTAACCAAGGGTGAGTCTTTCCTGACGTTTGTAGTTTACAGGAAACAGCTCCCTGTGGTCTCGGTATTGGCAATTGATAAGTCTCCACGTGAAAGTTTGGATAAGGTTGATATTTATATAAAACGGCCGATTCCCTCCAATGGACCGCTTTACGTTGCTCTTCCTCGGTAAAAAAATCCGAAGAATTCGTTTATTGGAAATAGATTCGATGGTTCAGATGAGATGGGGAAAGGTTGTTTGGGACGGGGTATCTGATGTTTGATATTTTTGTCATCTATGATTGGAAATTCAAGTATATTGTTCTCAAATTCTGTTAAGATGGAGTGGAATCTGGAGTTGGGGAAAAAGATACAAGTATATGAACTGAGGGAGCAGGTAATCTTGTGGTGTTTGAACGAACAGTTCGAGAGAAAAGGTTGGAGAAGAATACGGCAAGTGCTCAAAATAATCAGATCGATCTACAGGAATTGAGTGTTTGGATGAAATAATAGCATTGCATGAAACAGAGAGTATTTTTTTGAGAGCTCACAGCGAATGTGAGCAATTCTTGGACTCAATTATTCGAAGAATAGAGTCCAAATTGGAGATGAAACAACGTTAGTAATTTAGTTCACTGATATGTATCTCTATGATTACAGATGTTGATGACATTGATATTACAGAACTATAGTTGCGTATGTTAACAAAGTATTTCGCGAATCTGAGTTCCAGAAAAAGGGCGATGGGAGTGAGTTAGTGAGGTACGTACAGAATGGTTAACTTTGAACGGAATTGAGAATAATATTAGCAAATCAATCATCATATCAAATTGAGTATACGTGTATAAGTAATGATGTATGGAGGACCATATTCAAAGACATGACTGGAGATATTTCTACGAATACAGTTGTTCTGTCATCTCATAACCAGAATATCATCAAATTGAACAAGAGAATCGCGAATATGACGTTGGGATATACAACAAAATAAAATTTGATGATATACCTTCGAAAAAAGGAACAATAAGTGAGTCGAATTGGTGATGTTTCGGCTATATGACACAATTTTCACACAGATCTTGTCGATCCTCCAGAGATAGAGGTTTATCTGAAGGATCAATGCGTTCAGAGGAATGAAAAAAATAAAAGTGGAATTCTGGGTGTACACGAATATACGTCACAAACTTGATGTTATTGTTGTGGAAGATGGAAACGGTCAAATTGAATCGTACGATCGTGGAGTGGAGTTAGAAGTTTGCGGTGACTTACAAGAGAAGAGTTAATTTTCTGATCAATCAGATAAGAGTGAAAAGAATCGTTTCGAAATTGATTTCATTGAGTGGTCTTTACAGGTTCAACGTACATGTGACAGTGGAGGCTGTAGATGAATTGAAATTGTTAGGTGGTGAAAAGATGGAAATTGAGAACTCGATTCTGGAAAATGAAGTTCATGTTGTGGAAGAGTGTTCCGTCACACGAAGATTTTGGTTATTGATTTTTGATTCTCGGATATACTGTAAATTTTTCTAATTCACATTTTTTTGGGAGAAATATACATCTTCTCCGTAACCCAAGCTCACTTTAAATGTTGTAATAATTGAATAATCTGACGGAAAATAATGATGATGAGGACGAGATCATTTCTAGAAGTCTGCAGAACGAAATTGAGAAGACTGAGGTACCTGCGGGGTTCAGAAAAATTTACGGGCCCTCAAGGGCCCTCGGAGGCCCTCGGAGGCCCTCAGGGGCCCTCACAGGCCCTCAGGGGATCTCAGGGGAATCTCTCAACCCCTAAGGTAAATATGGAACGTAATTTAGGTTATTTGGTCAGAGGCACTCGGGGCCCTCAAGGGACCTCGAAGGACCTCAGAGGCCCTCAGGGGCCCTTCTGGGCATTCAAGGCAGTCAAGGGAATTCAGGAGAGTTCAAGGGGATTCAGAGGAATTCAGGGGATTCAAAGGAATCTCATTTTTACTACTATATATTAGGGGGAGGTACATACCATAACCCAACCTAACTGACTCTCGCCGAGATCCCCTCGGTCGGTGAAAATCAGCTTTCACATGCCCTTAATATCACTCCTAATTCGGCAGAGGCCATCAATTATGGTGACGCTCGTTGGAACGAATTCGCAGATCTTCTAATCACATGCGGGTGCGCAGACAATTATCATGCCACCTTTTCTTCTAACCCCGAGTGTGATAACATCATTACGTCTCGGCAACTACCGGCTTATCCCTGCCAGGAGCGAAACTGTGAATTTGTTCCCCGCGATTATCCGTCGTATCTGACACACGTAGCCAGCGCACACGATCAGACCGTCCCCTGCTCTCTAAACCCACATCAAAAATACTGCTATGCCTGCCAAATTCCGGTATTCGCCAGCAACATCTCCAGGCATATTCATACTCATCGCCATCAAGGTAAATTTTATTTCTCTCAATCTATCATTTTTGACTCCAATTCCAATGTGAAATCCATTTTCCTTCCCTTTTTATTTTTCAGAAAAGAAGGCATCGTTACTTCCCACCTACCGAAGCCAACCTGCGTTTGGTTTGACACAATGAACGTATTGCAAGAACTATGAGATGGATGTAGAGTACAGCTATCATGCGAAGTATTGCTCCTTCAAGCCATATCGCTGTCCTCACTGCCCGTTGGGCTTCACTACTGCTTATAATCTCAATCGTCACAAGGCCCAACGTCACTCTTAGGTAAAATCGTCTCATATCAAGCTCAATCCATTCCATAATCCTTGTTTTTCTACAATTTGAAACTTCCTTCACATCGAATCCCATTTTTCATTGCTCCAAAGTACTGGATGATATTTCCGCATGTCAAATTTGGATGCGAATCAAAATTTCGCAGAACGAAGACCTTTTATGAAAATCTGCTCGTTTCACTGTATTCTACAGAGCGATTAGTTCACATTTGATTTTTGTTATTTCATGTATTCGACAATATTCGATCTATTTACTATATATATAGTTCCGAATTTATGTGAGAATCTTGTTTGTTCCATAGCAGTCGAATATAACCTCAGTACACAACTTGTTCTGGCTCGATTGCTGTTTACGCCTCATTACCATTTTTTTGTCGTTCGACATCCGACGTTCATTGATCAAAATGGCTCACCGAAGGGACTCAGAAGTTTATCGTTTCCATGAAATCAATGTCTTATCCGCGTTTAGTTATAGTCGCGAATCTCTTTACGTATGTGAAGCCAAATCCCCGCACGATTTTTTGAGGTTATTTTTCATACGTGTAAAATATGCGCGCTCTGGTCCTGCCGCCCCTGTAACCAGTATACGAATTCATGATGTTCTAGAGGGTATCCTTTTCATACACTGTATTGTAGGATTATTCATTCGGAATATCAATGAGTCCACCCGTATTTATCTTATTATTTTTTTTTCATTTCAGGCAATAACAACATCATCCATCTAAACCATCCCCCAGCTTGTGTATGGTCCATGATCGACGAGCTTTTTTATGAACTCGGGTAGTACTAATAATTTAAAATTTGAGAGAACGGTAATTTGATAATAATTTCACGAAAGTCAGTAATTTCTATTGTATTGCCTAATCACAAAGATGACTTGATTTATAATTTATCGCTATAGCTCACGGGGGCAGGTGCAGTACCAACATATTGGACAATGTATGGTCTCTCACTGCAAGTCTGGTTACGTCAGTTTCAAATCGCAACGTTTGCCCAACGATTATACACATTCGTCACCGTCATCGGCCCTCCCGAAAATCTCTGATGCCCGTACCTAATTCTGATCATCCTCAATCCAGGTAATGCTCAATACAACTGTTTCACTTTTTCCAAAATGCCTCCTCACGCCTCTTTTGACGCATCAAAATTTCATGTTTTACATCGTTTGGATTTGACATTGCAACTCAAAAATGCTTCCCACCGAGCGCAACATGTGATTTTAACCCTATTTCCAAATAATTTGTTTGCAGGGCGAGCCAATGATCAGGTCATTCGAGTTATGGACTCGGTTTTCACCATCCACTTGCAACCGCTGTGCCAGTTCATCATCAAATTCTGCATCTGGATTGATCAAGAGTGCCGCATTACCAGCAACCTCACCAATTTTGACCGTGACCCAAAATTTTTCCGTTATACACCATTTTATACTTCCTTCCCGTTGTCCTTTTTCTCTTTTATATGTGTATATTTTCTATAACTATCGACTGTTTACAACTCTACTAATGAAGTTTTTATAGTTGTCAACTGAGGTCACATTGTACAATTCCTATCGTAAATTATATCTGAATCATATTTAAATTTAATAGAGCTATCCATGATTGTTCAATTTAACATTATTCAGCTTACAAAACGTCTCGATGCTCCTCTATGTTTCAAATCATTTGAAAATTTCTACGATTCGGTAGCAATCAAAATCGCTCAACTCGACTAAATGCACGCGAAGATATACGATTTTTCAGAGGCGCGAAAATAGCAATCTAGAGTCGAGTCAATCAGTCTTGATCATCTCTTCCGGAGTTGACTCTCACGACGACATTGTAATCGATAACCACAACTTTCCTACCATAACTTCGAGTGCTTAAAATTCCACACGGAACAGCGCATGAAAACGGGCTGACATTCATCCGATCTAGTAAGCCGCTTGAACTCTAAGCATATGAAGGGGTCAGTGGTTCTCAACTCGAACCAAACCCGACTTTTCGCTTCCCGCGGTTCGATTACAATAGCTCTAAAACGCGCGCGTTGCACGCGGGTGGTCATGATCACCAGAAATTCCGGAAGATATGGCAAAAATTAGTGTGTTTTGAACAGGAAAACAAGCCCGCAGGTATATATATATATCAGCCTCTGTAATCGAGAATTTTTATGAACACCTTTGGAGAAGAATTTTTTGTTCGTGAGCGAGAAATTTTCTATCAATATTTTGAAATTCCGGCCCGGAAAGATTTTGCCGCGAACCTAATTTTGCATGAGATGTCAGCCAAGTCTTCGAACGAATTTTATCAGAAATGGACTATGGTGCGCACTCGTTTGAAGGGATTGCTTTCACTCAAGCCAAAAAAAAATCCACGATCGCTGTCCTCTCATGCAAATAACTACCAAGTGAACATAGATTCGCCAGACAAGAGCTCAATTTACCTTTTGACGGAAGATATGTAAATTTTACTTTCCCCTGTCCGTAGACGCACGCTTTCCCGTAAGATCGTGTATTTTTTCCTTGAGAAAAGCTTACATTTTGTCTGATAAATATATTAACTCATATCTAACTTGAAGTTTCACGGGGAAAAAGCTATTTAGACAATGATGAGTTAGACGATTTCATATTTATGTAAAATTTTTGACAGCGTATAAATGATAGCATATGAAAGCAATATATAAAAGACAAGTTATCCATATTCTTATAACAATAAACATCAAGTTATAAAACTGTTGGAACAGATGAGATTCGAAGGTCATATAACTTTTTATCATTATTTATATAACAATAGTTGCATTAGCCTAAGCCTGCTATAATTGATTTCTCAACGTTTGCAGAAAATCGTTCAACTCATGATCTTTTATAAGACCTATCCCTAGCAACCTCATCAAAACTGAATTACTGTGCTCATTTTTCTCCAAAAGCATCCAACAAATCTTGAGACTTTTACAAAAATATTGGTTCAAAAATGGTACGATTTGATTTGATAATAGGAATTTCACTAATACTCTAGTAATTCAACATGCACACATAGACGAATCTCACTATTTCAGTCAGATGGAACAGTTGAGGCCTAGCAGTTAGACGGACACAGTAAAATAACATGAGTTCTGGGGTTTTATTGCAGATGTCTGAACGATAACGCGGAATTCATTCTTGATAACTCAAGATTTTTTTTTTCAAAACCAGGGGATTTGCAGTAAACGTTCAGAGAATATTCGTAGGTATACAGTGTATGTTTTACTATTGAAGTAACAGTTTTTTTTCAAATTCCGATCTTGTTCGGGCTCACGTTGCAAGTTCCATCATTAGATGGAGAAATGAGGAAGAAATCTTTCTTGGGTGATCAGATGATGGCCTAACATTGCCACACAAACACCAGCTACGAGAAATCCGACGCGTGTTATTATTCATTCTTATGAAGAATCAGCGGTATCATGCATTTTGGAACCCAGAATTTACAAGTGTCTCGTAATTTTCGACTGTCAAAATCGTGATTTAGATATCAATAGTGCAAGCAAGGACAGTATGAACATTCAATAACGATAGTCGTGCCATTAGCCACGTGAATTTCTCAGAATAGTGAAAAGTGTTCACACGGCATCATTCAGGCGTTTGTAACCCTTCCTGGATGAATCTCCTTTCGTTTACTCATTAAATGAGGAGGTACAAAAGAGTGAGCTCCGAGGATTTTCGAATCTTAGGAAATAAATGTTGACCCGTTTAAGGGGATGTAGTACTCTCTTGGGCTATCAGGCGGGCTCCTACTAGTAGCTCATTCTAAGTGTAGATGGCGACACGTAGATTGAGCTTCTCAAATGTAGTTTTTTGTTGTTGGCAGCACTGATTTCCTCTCGGATTTTCTAGCGCGCGAATAGACGACTTGGATACTAGCTCGAACGATTCGAAAATATTCCAGATTTCGTCAAACCATAATGGATCCACCATTTATACCCCTGTATCCTATATATCCACGCTCACAAACGTGGATGATTTGGAAATAAGACAGCATTTTCCCCAAAACGAGATGAATTCAAAGATTTATGTAAACGAAAAGGGTATACTCATTTTTCAACGAAAATGGGATTCCTAATAAGTGATTTAGGATTCCTCATCAAAAGCAGAAGATCCATCTATTGAAATTTGCCATCGATGCAAAAAAAATTCTTTTGCCATGAATTCCAAAATTTATGTTCAGAAACAAGAGTGAATCCAGCGCTTCCTTGGAAAGCAGGTTGATTGACCCAAACAGATCCTCCTTGAGATTCACCGTCTGTCAGTTCCTAAATTCATGTTCAGAAACAAAAATAGATCCAGAGTTTCCTTGGGAAGCAGGTTGGTTCTCCCAAACAGATCCTTTTAGAGATTCACCATCCGTCAATTCCAAAATTCATGTTCAGAAACATGAATGGATCCAGAGCTCGCTTGGAAAGCAGGTTGATTCTCCCAAACAGATCCTCCTTGGTTGTACCATCCGTCAATTCCAAAATCCATGCCCCGAAACAAGGATGCTTCCACAGCTTCATCGGGTAGCAGGTTGATTCACCCAAACAGATAGTCATCTCCATTCGTATTCATCAGCGTCAATGCAATTCACACATTGGAAAATACCCATAAAAGCATGCAAATTCACATGCATGAAAAAAATCCAAGTTCGCACACCAGGTACTCACATGAGCCATTATTGAGAGGAAATAGATTATTCCTCGGACAGCAGGTTGATCCTCCCACATAGATAGTCATCTGCATTCATGTTTATCAACATGAATTGAATTGTCTTATTTGGTAACACGGAAATTCATCAAAAAGCATTCAATTTTACATGCATAAAAATATATCCAAGTACGCACACCAAGTACTCACATGAATCATTATTAAGAGGAAATAGATTATTCCTTGGACAGCAGGTTGATCCTTCCATGTGAATAGTCATCTGCGTTCATGTTAATCAACATGAATTGAGTTGTCTTATTTGATAACACCTACATTCATTGAAAAGCATTCAAATTTACATGCATGGAAAGATATCCGAGTTTGCACACCAAGTACTCACATAAACAATTATTGAGAGAAAACCAATTATTCTATAGAACAGCTTCTAGAGGGCTGTTAATTTTTGTCTCATGAACTTGAATTATCTTGTCTGGTTCAAGAATTTGGAATTAAAACTAACAATAAGTATAGTCTTGCGTCATCAAGAATCTGGGAAATTGAGGTGACAGATATTCAATTGACCCATGGTCTTTTTCAACAATAGATAACATGTCGCTGCAATTGTCTGGTTATAAGAAAGCAACCAAAATAGTTTCTTATCCATGATATCATTACAATATAAAGGATAATTCAGCTTATTTCTGGAAGTCTAAGGAACTGCTGATCACAATTAAAAATCCAACTCCATGATTCCTCGCCATGAGTACATGCTAATCATGCATCTTGGGAGCTGTGAAAATGGGAAATGGAGTTCTCTAAGAGTTCTAGGTGACTCAGGGGTGATGATTGAACAACTAGAGACCAATAGCAAGGTCAGAGGCAATGTTCGAGGTTGATGCTACTTGCGGATTCTGAACCACGATATTCAGCAAGTCAACTAAAATAACTTCTAGACAACTATTCTACTTCATTCCACTTGCATACAATATTTTATATTCATCACATCATTTTGAATTCAAAAACTCTTCCAAAACTTCTCTCAATGAATATTTGGGGGGAAATCTAAGAACTGGCAACCGCAAATGCATGCACTAAGATGGGAAAAACATGATGTAATAATAAACCATCACTCACGCTACAAATACACAAACAGCAGCTTTCTCTTGGTCTCACTAGCTTCCAAAAGATATTGCACTCCTCCGTCATGACAATTTTTTTATGGTCTAGGACCGAATTTTTGTTATTTCAGAGAATAACAAAGCCGTGTCAAAGGAGGTAGCCACGGTAGTAGCCCAGGTGCATCCTATCCCACCCGCAGGATGCGAGCATTTCCGATTGTGCAGTAGCACACTCAGCACAGCACAAAACACTCATAGCTGTCACACTTTTACATGACCCGGACACTCTCATCTCCACCAGGAAGCCACGATTTCCTCGCAGAACGCCGACTACGAGGATTTGTGGTATACCGGAAAAAGCAAGCATGCGAGCAACAGCACACAACAGCACGCGTTTGCGAACGTCTGCTAGCAGCCGACATCAAAACAAGAGACCACGTCAATGCTGCCAACTTATAAAATGCAGTTCTCAACTTCGCGATACAGAATCTTACTCGCATTACCCCAAACTCGTATTTATAGAACTACGGCTCCAAAACTTATCGAATCAATCCCAAATTTTTCACAGAGTTAGAAGATCCCCGTAGGATTGGTGGAAAGTCCCTCGTGGGGTAATCCAGCTCACAGGAATCCTACACTGTGAGTATAATAGTAGCCTAACCTCAAAGAGTTTCGACACTCGAGACAGTTTTTGACTGACACAGATCTTTTCCAAGGAAATCACTGACTTTCCACCATTTTCACGAGAATCTTCTAACTCTGTGGAAAATTTGGGATCGACTCGATGGATTTCAGAGCCGTAGTTCTTTAAATACGATTTTGGGGTAATTTAGCAGACGAATTTCGGCCGGTATACGCCATCCCCTTAATGTATGTACGCGTGTAGGAGATTGCGCGACAAATTTGTTGCTAAGTGGAATGAAAACTTCCGAGTTGTTTCATATCATGAAATTACATGCGAAGACAACCCCGGTGTAATATTTTGCCGCCTAGCACTGTCCAGATTCGTAAAAAGGGATCATTTGATCCTTAGCAGGAATAAAACAGAGATTTTCACGCAAAGACGACGAAAATCCTATCATATTTAAAATTATTACGTTCAATTCCTCCTTGATATATAACATCAAATTTTATATCGTCAAGTCAAAGAACAACGTTTAACTAGCTCTTTGAAAAGAGAAGAACTCAATAATTTACGAATTACATTCCATTGATGCTGAACTACAATTCAAGGATGGCGGGAAGTCAAACATATAGGCGAGTTTGAAAATCTCGCACACGTACTCGTCATGTTTGGAATTTGCGCACAGGTTTGAGAAGACTTCTTACCCCGACGCGCTTAAACGTCAGACAATGTTCAAAATGTTTCTATTTTCATAATATATACAGAAGGCAGACATCGACATGAGCGCTTGAAATTTCCAAATAAAATCTTCTAAACGTTCTACAGATAGCTATTTCCGTAAAACTTTTCAGGTTTTGTTACCATTACAGCCGATGGAAACTTGTTACCAACACTCCTGCGTTAGGGTCAGTCTTTTGGTGGTCATATGCCACAATTTCCAATTTCTAAGAGGATTTTCCAATATACATTAAGGCAGTTTTCGCGTAAAAAGGTTGTACTCGTCATGTAGAACCGGTGAATTTCAGTTGAGAATGATTAAACACATCCTGTTATTTTTGGCTTTTGCCACTTTTAGAATCTATTTTATATTTAAACCGTCAGAATGTCAGTCTCTGATGGTAAAAACGTATTTTTGACGCTATATCTTCAATACTTTGGAGGAGAATAGCTCATATATTCTCCTTGATCCGTAACAGTCAAGTCTGTAATAGAGATCTCCTTGATTTGTATTAGTATAGATGTTGAATGTTTGCTTTTATATTAAATTCAGGACGGTTCGGTCAATATTGAGTCAGGTTATCTTCGAAATCCAAATTGCTTGGCGAGATTTTTCTAAACGTACACATCGTACGTGCTCCTCTCAAAAAGCGAGAAATTGTCCCCAACTATGTATTGTTTTGCTTGACCACACCCAAAAACCTACTTGTTATACCTACGACCATCGTCATGAGGTACTTGATCATGAATATTTCAAATTCTGGACGGGAACACATTTCGAGGTTCCAGGTAAGCATCCAATCGTCAAAATAAGATTGCTCGTAGAAGAGACATGCTATGACTACGAGAGCAGGTACTGTGTAAAGCACTGAGAATATTCCAATGCGAATCGTGAGTTCCGGTTCGGCTCTTTCAAAAATTCTCCATATGATCATCTTGGCAGTTTGGCACTGAGATGAATTTTTTTTGTAAATGTGATTTGGATTTCTACGATTGGTGACACGTTTCTAATTGCAAATATAAAGTTAATCTTCTTTCTACTCTAGTTAACTTCCAGGTTTTTTTTTTCAGCAAAAGTTTTGTGAATAATTCCACACACCTTAACATCAAAGATTCAATGATCTTCTTTTTCGTACGGGATAACAGGGTGAAAAAAAGCAGTGAGATCCAAGTGAATTACGCAGGCGATATCACTATCAAAACTTTTCATTCTTAGAATGAAAAAGTTTATCAGAATATTTCATAAGTTGTTCAAATAAAACGTGTTATCTTAAATAATTCAATTCGTTCTGGCAAATTTGCATATATGCAGGATCAACATACATTTTGGTGAATGTGAGTGCGTAGTTGACTCTGGTCCCAAAAACATCCATTCCTCACATCTAAATTTTTCACACGCTTGACTTATATTCTAATTTGTCCTCTTACTAATCTAAAGAAGTCGGCATACTACTTTTCTATATGACGTTGATAACGCTAGTCATTCACTTCTTTGAACCTGTCTATAACGAGGATATGACATTCCATTCTACGCTGTCTCTACTATATTTCTTTCAACCTACCAAAATAGATTGACGATTATATTTTACTTCCACTAAGAAACTAATGGGTCAAGCACTATTTCGGAACCAAGATTCACATGTTGATCAGTGAATGAAAAGTTGAAATTAAGAGCAGCCAGTGACCTCTTTGAAATTTATTGCAATTTGTTATAGACGACTGTTGCACATTTTCATTATTCATTTGGATTCCATTTCATTTTTTGGTCACTGATTTTGATAGGTACTCCTTTACACCATGGGCAATGCAATTCCTGTCGTAAGCCCATTTCTAGCACCGTAATGGAATCTATTTCCCGAGCGAAGCAGAGAAATGAGTTTTCAATATGACTTTTATATAATGAGAAATCGATTCTCAAGATTTCATATTTCAGCAGAACCATCAATTGAAACGTCAAATTTCGGTGACATTGGACTGCCGTGAACTTGGAAATCGAAATCGGATGTTGACAAAGAATCTTGCAGTACATGATTCCAATGCTGTGCACTATCTAAACGTGTAACATATCTCTCTCTCCAAACATCCTCACCAGGTGGTGAATTGATAACTCTTTTGGCTTCGTGTTGTATAATGATTTCGTTGGTTACCTATGCCTCTCTTCTAATTCGATTCCTCAATTTAGGGCTCCTATCTGGAATGCACCATTGCACAGCAATAATGACTCCCGCCACTAAATTCTGTAATAGATCGACAAAGGCCAAACGAGCAGCCAAAATATACCAGAATAGCTCTTTATATTTGTACTTGTTTTTTGATTCCGGTGGTTCTCGGTAATCGGTGTACAAACATATAGTATTATGTGGATAATATATGGAGTAGCCATTAAAACTGGATGCTAAAGCATCGTCACTTGTATTGAATTTCGATAACGGAGCCTTTAACAATCCTTCGAATGTGTGATTTTTTGAAACTGCTATACGATAAACGAGACGAGGGATAAAATTTGATGTAAAGGCAATGATAAAGGCGTTCGTGATGACGGAAATCTTGGATATAGAATCTAAAATTTTATACCAAATTCTTATGTCTCTGACTCTTTAAATCACAGGGCGTCGATACATTCGAAGCAACTTCTTCGCGTCGATTCTCAGTTCAGGAATATTATTGCGCAAAGCAAACGATGGTGCAAGAGGGAATGCGGTCACAAATATAGTCACAAGACCATATTGCAGAACCATCTCCAGATATTCAGAAAATAAACTTCTTGGACCTCATTCTACAAGTTTATAATCTTGCAACCACTGAGGTTTCTTCTTTGATGGCTTATATCCATCGGTATCATCTGATTCATTTTGCAACCCCACTAGAACTCTGATAGTATTCAACCACTTGAAGTACAACGGGTACAAAATTTCCAATACTGAATTTATGGTATGCTTTCCGACCATAATTATTCCAAGTTGTATTCCCAGTTCCAATAAACAACCTCCAAGTCCACATTCCTCTTGACGGGAACCAAAGATTCGATTATATATTCCCGGATAACCAGTGAAATTACCTTTGATGAATGCTATGTGAAATATTGAAGAGTAATAATTCACAAATCAAAGGAGATAGATTTCCGAAGTCAGACTCTCGTCGAATTCAGTTCGAGTGCGGAGAAGTTCTACCTTTGTCAGATATTCAGCTAATCTTGTGTAAATCCAATTGAAAATTACGATGCAGCATAAATTGATTACAGCTGCAGTGGTCGTTGTCAAAAGGATGGCATTGCTAGTCACCATGCTGCTTTTGGAAATACTGTACAAAGCTGTGAGGACTGACATTCTGTATAAAACGACTCCTAATACTGCAGCCATTGCTACAGCTATCTGGAATTTACATTAGATTCATCATTGCCGCAGGCTTCAACGATTTTAACGGAGTTTGATGATTAGGAGTGACGAGTTCATGAGCCGAATAAAGCAAATTACTGGATAAAGCCCCGACGTGAGATCGTATAGGGTGGATCAGGCCTGGCTCACTTAGAATCCCGAACGAAAACTAATAGTGATGCGTGAGTATCACACGCCTTTCTTATGCAAAAAAATTGTCTTATCTCAAACAATCCTTTTGCGAGAAAATAGTGTTTTTTTCAGAGGTGGGAAGTTTGGTTTTGCTTTTCGAATGATTGTTTTCGGCCCAAGCCCTGTCAAGGGTCGAAATTATCACGAGTAAAGCAAAAACTTCACGCCCGAGTATCGAAAAATATATATTAAAATCCAACCCAAGTCCTTCTACAGCACGATGAGAATGAGACGGAAATTTCTTTCAAACTCAAATTTAAATGTATGCCCGAGGTCATCTAAAATTGAGTAAGATTAGATCTGAACCGAATAACACAATATTCTGTGCCTTTCATTATCGCAAGTAGATGTTAAACAGTCAGCCAGGACTGATAGTGCAAGGTTAGCGAGAGCACAAAGAATTCGTTGGAATAAAACTTTACAGAGTACATCGAGCCCCAAAATAGTATTATAGGTGCGCACCGATGGCAAAGTAGTATATTATAAGTCGAGTGCCGAAAAACTTGGTTCTTCGCCGACGTCCAGCGACGCGACGTTTTCGGATTATCGTGAAAAACTTGGCTAAATTCGACGGGTGCGTCACAGTTACCAAATGAGCAATTGAATCACGAGCTCGACAACCTCTCCAAAGTATTTACAGCTGCCCGAAGCCATGAGCTACGCGTTGAGAACACTCTTGAGTCCACTGGCCGTAAATTGATTGGCGTAAAATTTGCGTACTTATGTACCGGCCGGCTGCGGACGGTATTATAAAAAAAAAAATGTCTCAGCGGGGTTTCTCTTTCTCGCGCGCCTACGAGTATGGCAAATCGAGGTCGTCTCCCTCACATCTGCTCCTGCAGGAAAATGAATGAGCGATCCATCCAGACATGGCTATACACCGAAAGGAAAAAGCATGTTCTACCTATAGATTGCATCAGGTCAGAGTTCTCATGAATTTTATGTCTACGCGGTACCTGAAAACTGTGATATAAATAGAGTCGAATTTTTGCGAGCAGCAACGCTACTCAAGATCGGAAGATTAGTGTAACGAGGAAAAAAGGTATACTTGAGATTTCGATGAAGTATTCGGTCTGAGAGAAAACTTCTTGCTATATACACCCTGATAAATGAAATGCTTCCTCTTCTCTCGCGTTATCTTGCAGCTTCCGCCTTTTCGCAGGCGCGGCGCGCATGTTCGTGATGCTCGCACGCAAATTCTTCAGGCAGTGCTCACGTGAGAAGCTTGAAATGTGTTGATCTAGCATGATAAAATAATAGTTTTCAGAAAGAAGTTAAAATATATGATTTGGATGGGTGAGCAATCATGGATTCATATTTCAACTGACAATATGGGACAATTGAGTCTTCAGACTGTGGTTGCCTAGGGGGTTTGATACATACACACATACACATACATATATTCATACATATATATATGTTTCACATACATATGTATACATATATATCGATACAGCATAATAAGAGTAATATTTTGAATAAAAATGTGAAATCTCTGATTTGGATGAGTGTTAATCCAACGATTCAAATGCCAACAAAGAATTGCATTAATGGGGTCTTTACACTGTGGTGATACGGAAAATATGACAAAAATCGATATGGCGAAGGTTGAATCGGGTCGTAACGACAGAGAGAAATCATGAATTCAGATTTCGGAGAGGAGGCAAATTTTATATGAATTTTCGGAAGGCGCTTCAAACTGTGGTTAGGTAATAGACTCAACACATATTGATACAGTGTTGTTGATGGATAACTTGATAAGTTGGAAACTCGTGATCTGCATGAGAGGAAAAGAGAGATCACGGATTCGAATTTTCTTCAATCATGAGCAGAGGTGATAATGCGGGCGATGATTGCAGAGCGGAGTGTTGCACAACCCTCGAGGCTTGAATTCTTCTTCAAAGTACGGGTGGCACTTTTCATTCTTATCATACAAAATAATAATCGTGATCGGCGACAATGCAATTCGATCGCACTGAAACAATCGCTATACCGGTTCTCTTCTTCAACTTCACAGTATCGCGATCTTATTCCTTTTCGATGCATATATATATATATATATATATTGAATAAAATAGATAATAAATAAGAAAATACCCGCTCTACATCTCTCGTTCACAGATAAAATTTAGTTGATTCCTATGGATAATTATGCTATACCAATGAACCCATAAGATTGATTTAATCACTCACCAACCATACTTTAGAACGGATTGTGACGGTTTTTGGTGACTCGTCACTTGCAGGCAAAGCCTGCTTCCATTTGAGAAGCTCAGGGAGTGAGCAATTGCTGTAATTGTTCAAGAAATCAGGAGAGGGGAGCACTGAATGAGCACATACTCGATTAAAATTTAGAATGAAAGGGCATATATTCAAGAAAATACTATTTATAAATCGGTCCGCTGACCGTTCGGATGAATCAAGCCCGAGCACGATTATTGAGGGCGCATTTGAGGGAAAATACAATCTATAAGCCCAGAAAGAGGAGAGAGAGATTTGCGAGAGGCACTTACAAATATTAATGGCCTTGACGCAGGATGGTCGCTCGACCTCAAATCGGGCACCGGCCCTCGCAGCTCACAGCGATCAGGCAGCTCGCAATTGTCCCAGACGATGGTGATTTTGGTCGTAGAGCACGGCCCAGAGTATATAAAATGCACGCACCGGAGCCCCGGCTGAATTATGCCAAGGACGGGCTCCGGGCGGCGTGGACAACGCGCACGATAATTAACTCAATATGCGCGTGCGAGCGCTCCGAAACGTCACGACGGAATGTATAGTAAAAGGTTGCTGGCCGGAGCAGTATTGGCTTGCGCCAGGGACGGCTCGAAATATGGGGCGCGCGGGCCCTACTACGGTGCCATCTCTCTGTCTCTCTCCCTGTTACCTGCAGCATTTCTTCACGTGCTTGGGCTATAACATAAAATATTATTAGTACAATATTCGGTCGAGTAAGAGAGGAGACGGACTGACTCGGCCGTCACAGGATAATATCATAATTTATGAGGATTCATAATTGCGTGAGATCCTAATGAAACCTCAATTCAACGTGATGATTTCTCGATTCATACCCACTGTCTTATGTCTGCCCCATAAATCCATCATCAATAGATGACGAGAGCTATCTCATGCTATTTGTTGGTGTGTTCACGCATTATTGCGGGAGTGAATGCCGTGATCTTTGATTCAAGGCAAGTAGGTTACTTGCGCAAAGGGCGAGACTCATTTCAAGGCAGAAACAATGCCCGGTTGGCCATGACTCGACTGCAGTTTCACCCGACCTTGGGTTGATTTTATGGACAAGCATGAAGAATTGAATTTCTGATAAATTAATTTCAGGCTTTAAAGAACCATACCACTCGTCGGAAATCAACAACGAAGATTAATCTTTGAACAAATCTTGTGGGAACCATAACTTTAAAATGCCAGATTCGCACACGGAATGAAAGCCGCGGGCAGCTTAATTCTGTTCTACTTGATTCATCCTTTCAGCCAAATTTGAGAGAATTTAATCTCGCTATTGTATACACAGTTTTGAATACACAAATACAAAGGAGGGAGAATCAGTTGATGTATTCGGTACTCGAGTAGATGAGATCCTAATTAGAGCATTGAAGCTCCTAAAGAACGATGTCTTACATACGATAAACTAGGTATATAGGTTTCACTAAATGGAGGTACATTATGGTCTAACCCCTGAGAGAAAATCCGAAATTCCGAGCGATGTTATCAATATTGCGATTTACTAGAAAATCTAGGAAATAGTAATAGCACCCGATAGTCGCTGTTCAACATCCATTTTACATGCTCAGATACAATACTCAATAACCACTCCAAATTGCAAATTCAACTCCCAGAGTCATGTCATAACTAGTGCATATCGTGGAAATTCATCCTTGGCCTGGGCAATTCGAATTAACTATGACATTTTACAAGAGATTCTGATTATAAGATTTCAAGCTCTTCCGATGCTGGCTTATAACCTTTTCCGTTATCAAACCCAGTGACCCGAAGTGAATATTTACTTACATGTTTCCACACATCATGCACGTTATCAATGATGGGAAAAGCCCGCCTGGTATTCTTGCAACTCAGTTTAAGTTTCCACTTATGTCTGTCAAAATATAAAATTCACATGAGAGCCGGACCTTGATATACCTTGAACGGTAATCGCATTTCAGCCATTGCGTCCCCTTTCAGGGCCTCAAATCACTACGGATTGATGCACCGCGTAAAAGATGAGCCGCTTCCATGGCTTACTAGTCTTTCATAAGACTGAGGGATTTTATAGTTAACGCACACAAGTTTTCTTCCCTTGAATTTTTACAATCGAAGCACAAGTACAGTACCCAAACCAAATCCTCAAGATCAAGGGTTTAGTGAGCAGGGAGTTGAAATATTTTTAGATAGGCCTTGGAAGAGGAGGAGAGTATCGCACGATGATTCCTGAAGCGCAAAGCGCGTCGTCGGGCCAATTAAGTCGGTCCCAGTTTCCATAAATTGCGAGTCAAGATGAACCCTATAGGGCAACTGGATTCAAATTTATTTCAACCGGTGTTATCCAACCCCGGAGGCTCATTGGCACCCAGATGTATCGAAGTCACTGAGTCGAAGTCGTGATTCAAAATGCCTCGCAAAATCTCCGCGGACCCCTCCGTTAAACGCTAACCCGCATTTTCGAAGAGTTTATACAAAGTTATGTGTGAATGCAACGACTCGTTCCCTCGGGATAAAGATAGAGAGGAGAAATAACGCGTTGACACTCGATTGAAGTTCCTATATAAAAGCAATTTTCAAAAATTCAGAATGATGGATTGTAAAGCTGAATCGAAACCACGCCTTGAGAGACCATATCGATCCGCGTCACATCAAACACGTTAAGAGTTACATTAACCCCTATGGCCAACAGGCCCGACAGGACCCACACGCCACCCTGGCGATGTACACGTCCTATACAAGTTAGGATACGAGATTTAATGAAGTTGATTGTTACAACTCAAGAGCATAATTTGTTTAACTCTAGATGCCGGCTGAGGAGGGTTACGCGATAGACAATCACACGCATATTTACAACCACGCGTTACCTCGAGAAAATTTATTCAGCGCGGGGATAGACGATGCCATATTCGTCAGTACTTGATCGGCTCAATATTGCATTCGGCTGAATTATTTTACGGATCGTAAAAGAGCTTTGATGGAGTCCTTCCATCTCGCACATTCCGAGTACCCGATGAGTTTTGTGTCGTGAGCTTCGTATCAATTCGTCGTGATGTTATTCAAGAAAAGATCCAGTTCATCCAATGCATATTGATTGTGCTAATGAATATTAATTGCTCCCGGCATTTCCGATTGTCTTTACCCTAATTGGGACTGATTTGTTCTTTAGTTCGGGTAATTTTATGATAATTACCGTACCCAGCAAGGGCCTTTTTACGTGTTATCGGGGATTCAAGTGTCTTTGCTAGATCCGCGGACGATAAGTGACATTGAGAAAATCACTGGTCATACCTTATGGGTGCCGCAAATTGACTCATTCATTTTTGTAGCTTGAGTGTACATTAATTAATGCCATCGATTTGATTGTTATATCGGTAGGACTCGCGGGCGAATGAGCACCAATCGTTGAAAATATGTTGGAGGTTTTGCGCGAGAGATTGGAAATTCATCTAGCCTTAGTTTCTTACTCCCAAGTCTCAATTTAATTCTGCATATCATGCCTTGGTTATACCTCAAATATAGGTTTAGCGAGATTTAACCATAATAACCATTATCACGTCATTTTGAGAAGCATTAGATATAATCCTCTGGAACAACAGCGCCCTCAAAAATTTTCCGAAACGAGTTGACCTTTTAAAGAGCGCAGATCGCCAGAAATTTTGTCCAGGTTGCAGGAAGTTACGCTATCCTATTTACAGAAGAACACGACTTGCATGTATTGGTTATACCATCACCCAGAGTCGCGATAGAACCTTGTTCGTCGATAATTTTGTCAATTCCGAGATCTCAATCACGCGTTTATGCCACCCCTCGATCAAGTAAAGTAAGTGTCAGGAGTCAATACCTCACTCAACCAGTCTGATATGGTTATAAGTCTATACCTAGTCACATTCCAAAATATCCACATACTTTATGGTAAAAATGGAAATTGAGAGGGTGATAGGGCCCCTCTTTGCGCCCCATCACCATCAGATGCTGCCTATCTCATCTTCTCTTATTCAGCTCATCACCGACTATGCCGGTTTCAGAATCAAAGAATCGAAAATTTCTTCATCCCTCTGTTTCCTCTCAATTTCCGAATTTGTTTATTCATTTTCAGAGATACAGTATAATACAAATACAATCTTAACTAGGACAATTAATTCTAAGGCATAACTGTAGTATACGGTATTTTTGGGCTGTCATCTTGACATTTTCATCTATTTCCTTCTCAATTATGAGTATGATATAAATAAATCGTTATTTTCCCCACGAGAATAAATATTGGTTATCATATATATGTGAGACCTAAATAAAAGAAGAAAAATCTAAAATTTAAGCTTCCAGTAGTACCTCAAGCCTACAGAAATATTCATCCTTAAGGGATATTGGGGCCAATAAATACTTGATCAACCTAAGTTGAGTGTATTCTAGGAAAAAGTCGTATGCTGCTTTCAGCTTAACCCTATAACTTAGTATATCATCAACTCTGATTAAACTAGATGAATATGAAATTTCCTCCCCTCTCCCTTTTTTTGTTATTTTGTCATTTTGAACACGCAATTATAGAATGTTCATAAGTATGAAGTAGAACTAAACTCGACTCGGATCAAACCTCACGCCTAAATTTTAGGAATAGATCTTTAATAGCACCTCAATCGATCTCATTCGAATGAATAATAAGAAAAATCATCTAATACTATGGAAAATTACTCGAGCTTACATATTCAATATATTCTCGACCTTGAATAATCTAGCTGGATACATGATCTCCTTTCCTTTTTTTTTGTTACTTTGTCTTTTGAGCACGCAATCATAGAACCTCATTTCAACTTGAATGAAATCTCATCCCCTAATGGTATTCCTTTTGGAAGTGAATATAATAGGAAGAATCATTTACTACTATTAAAAAAATTACTCGATCTAACATACTCAATATATCCTTAAATAACCTAACTGAATATATGATCTTTCCCTTTCTTTTTTTTCTTTTTTTTTTTCATTTTGAGCACGCGAATATAGAATGGTTGCGAGTATGGGATAAAACCTACTCTTGATTTAAATCGAATCTCAGGAGGTTAATGATATTTTACATCTACACAAACTATGTATCCTTGAAGGGATATTGAAGACTTATGTATTACGTAAAATGACCTTATCTGAATGAAATCTAGGAAAAATTATTCGCCGATATTGGGATTTGAATTCGAAATCATGCTAAAACAGTGTAACTCAAATCAAAATTTTAGTGTAAACGCCAATCTGCGTAATTAGAATTAAATTCTTAAACCTGATAATATAGAGTTGATTGCAAAAGTGGGGAGAGGAAAAAAAGGGCACATACGTTTGATCAGTGAGCCCTTGGGCACTCGCTTTTTGTTGCTTCTCAGTCTGCTCTTGTAAACGCATGCTCCAATTTATCAACGTGAACGATCTTTGTCTTTTGCCCCATCCTTATAAGAACATTCCGATCAGTAATATGTCGCACAACTTGAAACATCCCACTATACTGTCCATCCAGTTTTCCAGTCCTGGGTCCGTTGAGGAGGTAAACCATATCTCCTCCATGGAATGACTGAACATTAGTTTTCCGATCATAGTATTGTTCATTTCTTCCTTAGCTAGGAGGAGTCTCTCTCTCGAAGTAGCCTGCGTTTCATTCAATTTGGCTATTAGGTCATCAAGATAATCGGAGCATGTTTTTTTCGATAACTCGGATCTCAAAACTCGATAGCAGTCGCGCTTTTCTCCCGTAAATCAACTGGTAAGGAGCAAATCCGTGCCCTGAATGGGTGGAATTGTTATATGAAAACACCGAGAAGCTGATCCACTGATCCCACTGATTTTTCTTTGCAAAATTTATCAGATATTCCGTGAATACGTGGTGAGAGCGCTCAAGTGAGCCCATAGTTGCTGGGTGAATCGCGGTTGACTTCCACTGAAAAATTTTGAAAAGAGAAGCAACTCCAGCCATGAAGGCACTTTGAAAACTACTCCCTTGATCAGTTTTGATAATCCTAGGGCACCCATACCGACATATGAACTCTTCAACAAAAACGGCGGCGATTGTTTTAGCAGTGTAGTCTTTAAGCGAGTATGCCTCGGAAAACTTCGTTAAGTTACACTGCATTGTCAAGATGTATTTATCACCATTCTCGGTTACCGGTAAGGGTCCCACAATATCGATTTCTACTACTTCAAAAGCTTCCGTTGGGGTGGAAGTGATTCTCATGGGCATTCTAGTTTTGATTCTCCGTAATAAATTTTTTTGGCAATTTTCGCAAGTGCGAATGTAATACTCGATATCCCTTTTCATATTAGGCCACGTGAATCATTCCCTTAGTCCCCTGATGACCTCCAACCGCGGAATCATGGGCTTCTGCTAGCGCTCTTTTCCTGTCATCCCCTTCAAGTGTCAAAATTTCCCCTGAGCATATCGTCAGTTTAAAATCACCAAGCGTGACAAAGGTTTTCAACGTCATCTCAATGGGTGGCCAGAATAAGTTATCCAAACCATCACCAATGCGTGCCATCCGAACCGATTTTATCCCCTCGTCCTTCAAGTAATCTCTGAATAGTTTAAGACAATGTGATACACACTCTACAGAAGCCGCGTCTCTATGATGTACCTTGATGAAAATCGAGAATATATTGTAGTCTCCGAATTCTGTTCGTATTATGTGTCCAATTCCCAAGTCTTGGGCTTTAATTACTTGCAAATTGATATATTCCAATTCAACCAACATACGACCGACGGGTGTATTAATGACACAGTCTAATGACATGAAGTGCACTATATTGTCCAATTCGTCTAAAAGTCTCGTTGGGCTGTACTCGATATTAGTTACGTACAATATCCGAGCTGTTTGTACATTCTCAAGTTGTTTCTCGTCATCACCAATTATTTCTTCAATTATCAATCCTCCACTTTGATCAACAAAATCTCAGTAATGAAGGTAGCCTCGGTAGATCTTACTCTTTTCCGAATCGTTTCGGGCCATAATACTTCGTCCATTGGGCGCTTGGCCCCCAATTGTATCATAATATTCTCGTAAACCTTCAATCGAGGTTCAAACCAGACTTCTGCCTCTGGTGGCACCAATCCATCTCTATATGTTCTATAATCGTCTCGATCGGTTTTCGCAGGGCTGTATACAGACAGCTGATTTGCCGCATGCTTGGATGTGGCATCAACTGAATGGATCGCCCTTTCCGATGAGGAAATTTTCAATTCATGATTTCTTTTCACAATATCGTCATTCTCATTCTCTTTATGCGTTCGATAATCGTCTCGATCGGTTTCCGTAGAGCTGTATACAGACAGCCGGGATGCCGCATGCTTTGATGTGGCACCCGCTGAATGGATCACTCTTACCGATGAGGTAAGTTTCAGTTCATGATTTCTTTTCACAATATCGTCATTCTCTCTCTCATTCTGTAAACCGTCTCGACTGATTCTCGCGGGGCTGTATACAGATGACCGATCGTCCACATGCGCCACTGTGGTGTCAGTCAAATGGATCACCCCAACCAGCGAGGGGTGATTGTCAATAATAGTGTCACCTTCAATTTCGTCAACATCTCGTCTCATTATATTCAGGCCATCAACTTTCTCGTATCTCAAATTCTCGTTATCTTTATTCCTCACAGTATCATCCGACCATTCGGGCCCTTGTTTTATCGATGGACTACCTTCATTTCTCATTGGATTATCCGACCAATCAGGTCTTTGTTTTCTCGATGGACTACCTCCATTCTCTCCGTCCACCCCCTTCACCTTCCGTTTGCGTGTCGTACGTGAGTCTGTCGTATTGCCGTTCGTCTCGGGTTTTTTCAGGATGTTAGTAAGAGGGTCGGTATCACTGTCATTGTCGTCAGAGTCATTTTTGTCATCTGTGGCGGCGAGAACGGGGTTTTGGGAGAGCGAGGCTGCGTTCATATTGATTGTCCCAGGTTTATGTACGATAGAGTACGTATATTCCCGCAACTCAATCCTCCAACGTGCCAATCGAGACATGGGATCTTTAAGAGAGTGCAGCCATATCAATGGTCGGTGGTCAGTTACCAGCGTAAATTCCTTGCCATACAAATAAGGCCTGAAATGGCTCGTTGCAAATATGATTGCCATTAATTCTTTCTCAATTGTGGAATAATTTCTCTCTCATTTCGTTAGAATTCTTGATCCGTAAGCTACAGGTAAATCTGGGCCAATAGGGCCTTGGCTCAGTACGCATGCCAACGCGAAATCCGAACTATCAGAGGTCGACGAAAGGACGAGAGAGATCTGGATATTGTAACAGTGGCTCGGAGCACAGCACTTTTTTCAATTTCTCAAAAGCCTCTTCTTGCCCATGATCCCAAAAAAAGGTACATTTTGTTTCAGCAAGGTTGTCAACGGTTTTGCTATGCTAGCAAAGTTAGGAATGAATCGTCTATAATATCCTGCTAATCCAAGAAATTGTTTCACGTTCTTTGGAGTTTTCGGACGTGGGAAGTTTGATACTGCCGACAACTTCTTAGGATCCGGTCTGACGCCACTTTCAGATATGATGTGCCCCAAATAAGCGACCGATTTTCTCAAGAATTCACATTTGCTGGGTTGTTACGTCAGCGAAGCTGTTTGTAGTCTGCCAAAGAGTTTTTTCATTTCCTCAGAGTGCTCACGAAGGGTTCTTGAATAACATATAGCGTCATCCATGTAGATCAGAATTTCGGTACCTTGGAGACCGTTGCAAATTTTGTTCATAGTTTCCTGGAAAAATCCTGGCGAGCCCTTTAAACCCATCGCTAATCCTCTGAATTGGAGGTGCTGGTACTGGGTGCTGAATGCGGTTTTTCCCCTAGATTCCCTAGCTAGGGGAATTTGATAAAAGCCCTGGGCCAAATCTAGTGTCGAAAAATACTGGCATTGACCAAGCCGATCGAGGATGTCGGTAATATTTGGCAGCGGGTATGCTGAAGCAATTGATTTCTCATTAAGGGCGCGAAAATCCACAACAAGTCGGTACTGTTTATTATCTTTAGCATCGTCTGTCTTGGGCACTATCCACAGAGAAGAATTATAGGGTGATAAGGAAGGCTCTACTATATCGTTTTCAATTAATTCGTCGACCTTCTCTTGAATGACCTTTTGCAAATGTGGCGGGTGTCTATATTGCTGAATATTTATTGGATCCTCATCTACAGTCTTTATTCCGTACGCAGCTGCGTTAGTTAAGCTAAGTTTGTCACCAGGTGAATAAAAAACATGAGGAAATTTAGCAACTAGACTTTTAACACTATCTTTTTCCTCATTCCCAAGCAGAAAACGGAGATTTCTGCGTATGCGCGTGGTTTGCCGAATTTTTAAGTATATAGTCTCAATTGAAAGCTGAGGAAATTTCCTTCAAGATGAGCTCTTGCAAAAGTCAATTCCATATTCCCAGTCGGTAACTACGGCAACTTGACTGAAAAAGAACGATGGCCAGAGCAAGATGACTTATCCATCGTGAGCCAGAGCCTTGAGACCTTCCCTTGCATCGATGCTGTCAGTGTTATGAATAATCTTGATGTCTACAGAATCGTGTATCTTCAGTTCCCGTCGATCGAACTAAGTCCCGCAAGAGGTCCTCTTGAAGAAAATTCCCTCAGCGTTCGATTAGAATTACTTTGAAATTCTTCAAACCACGCGCATGCGTAGAAATCTTTGTTTTCTGAATGGTCAAAGTATGAAAACTCGGAAAATTGAAAAAAACAAAAACGAATAAAACAGTAAAAAACAACTTCGGACTAGTTCCATCGAAAAGATCGAGCATATTTGCATGAGAAATCATATTTTCTAAGAATTAAAAGAATTGCTTTTTGAGATAATCAAGTTAACTTGATCTTTCCAAATTTTGCCTGATCAGAGACTAGAGAAGCTGAACAACAATTTTCAAGGCCATTCTCGATAAGTTTTTCCAAGACCTTTTGAATGGCGCAAACCACGTTGCATTATCTTGAGTCAAACTCGAGATACATTAAATTTAGTAAGGAGAGATCATGATTTTGATGCTCTGGTGGAATCAAGAAGAAAAACAGGAATAGAATTAAGCCGAAATGAATGGAACACGAATTCCTTCACTAAAACAGCGATTACTCTAACGTCCTTGGCTCTACGGCAATTTTACAAAAAGCATTCGGAAGATGAGGAAAAAGCTATCATTCCATGTTTCTTTGAAGGATTTTTTGCCTCAAAATTCATGGTTTCAATTGGCTCCGGAAAGTGAAAAATTCTTCATCTCAATCAATCATCGATCATTCATCGAGAAATAATGAAAGCGCAAAAGTATTTGCGGGACCTCGTAGCTCTCTTCAAAACTTTCTAAATGATTTTTTATGCATTCCTCTACGGCTTCTTTCACCCGAATTCCGAGTGATCTAGCAAAAAGAAGTTGGTGCGGGTACATCTTTGAAAACTTCCAAAAAGTATCAAGTGCATCATTGTTATCGATATGAGATATGAAGAGGAGGTATTTCCTTAAATGCTCGATCGTGTTTGGTCATGCTTAACCATGCTTGGTCGTGTATCGATCATTTTTACTCGGGTTGTTCGTTTGAATTGTCTAAATCGATATGTCAATTTCGTCCCCTGTAGGCAGCCCACCTTCGACTTTACCACCACGCATATGCGGAGTCGAAAACCCTTATATGTCGCTGTGCATTTCAATTTGTTATACTCGAAACAACATAATCCACCATTTCGTCAGTCTTAATTGAGATCTGTCCATTAAGCTCGCCCAACCAATGAGATCGTCATCCAGAAACCCAAATACACCTAATCTAAGCGCGACATCAGTCGAAAACTCGAATCCGAAGCCGCGCACACTATATAAACGTGTTTTCAGAGTGGCTTACAAAATTTTTTGTCCTTTCCGTCCTCATGTTGTGCTCCTCTCTGGCAAACTATATTGCTTCGTAAAAGACGATTTCTCGTTGTATTTGGTTGCATTAGATCAAATCTATGCTGAGAAGAGTCTACGATTAGTTACCGAGTTGTAGCAATATTTTTGGGTCAAAATGTCAATTCCGTCCTCCTCTCCGGCACCCAAAACTTGGCATATCTTTCTCTAGGTTCAATCTTGAGATACGTAGCTCTAGGCACTTCTATTTTGTGCTGAAATGAGTGGAAATCAAGTGCTTCGAGTCACTGAAACTCGTCTGGGGCTGAAATAATTTTCTGACTCAAATCACTTCTGGTGACGATTTTGGCCCCAAAAATTCCACTTTCGGTAGAATAACCCGTATATACTCTGATGTGATAAAAGATGAGGACACTGATGGGTACCTTGATGCGTTTATTTTAAGGAATCAGTACCGATCAAAAACACTTGCCCCATTGGCGAAATAAATCTGTTGCCAAACACTCACTATAGTGAGTGTTTGGCGACAGATAAAGTATACTTTACAACCTCATCAAAATATTCCCCAATACATATATATGATAAATAAGTCCATGCACCACACAACCATCCCCCGCTCCTCAATGCAAGTTGCTTCGTAAACCTCCGATCGGGGAAGCTTTGAAGTTTTTTTTTTCTTTTAAGAAATCAAGTAGGGTGCCACCGCCGCTACAGCGAGGCCAAAGTACCGCCCTTGAAAAAATGTGTGGCCAGGTCTGCGAGCTGGTACATTCGAAAACTTGAGTGGGGGCATTTTAGGCACACTCACCTCATAACACATTTAGAAACGTGAAAGAAGTTATTTCCTATTTTTTTCAATCATTCTTCACGTTGTACCGATGAACTTCCCGAAATAGTCAAAATCGTGGATTTTCATTGAAACCGGACCATTTCATAGCATGCAGCTGATCGACTCTGAGTTGTTTGCATGACAAACTGAGTGAACGGATGATCAGATTTTGAACGAATGAACACATTGTTTTGGTAAGTCAAACTTCAAGTAAGCTTATAAGAACCCTGAAACCAACGTGACTCGCTGGCCCCGAGGAATGTGCGTTGCCTCGTGACCAGAAGGTCGTGGGTTCGAATCCCACTCTCGGCAAAAATTACGAGTTTTGTAGATGAGTTTTTTTTTCAGTTTTTTTACCGTAAAATATCGATGGATTGACATTACAAATTCCTTGCCATTACCTGAACATCACAAAACGAAACATTACAATGTTATTGGAATTCGTTGTAATGTACATTACAATGTACATTACAAAAGACATCGTGATGAACATTGTAATGTCCATCACAAGATTATTTCCAATAGAGAATTGCAACTCGAAACAGTGCGATTATATCCTTTTTGTGATGGAGAAAGAAGAACATAACATTCCAATCCTGTGCTTCACGTTTCCTGAGTATGCCATCAAAAAATGACCATTTTCAAAGCCAGTGGCGCGATAACTTTATGAGCTTTGAAGCTTTATGGAATTTGTCCGGATCAACGCACACTTACAAATCAAACAGGATTTGGTTTGCCTTTTTCTTAACTTCGAGAACTCATTGCTAAATTCCCCGTTCCGCATAAGGTATTTCATCATTTTCGTAAACAATAGCCAGAGAAAGTTTTCCCACAAAACCCGATTATATCGATAAATGAGAGCTAATATCATGGCCAAATCAGCGCACACCTCTGAATCAAACATCTTCTCGAAATATGAGATTAGTAGATGTATATATCATTCCACCGGAATAGTTGAGGTATAAATATTTTAGTTACAGCCTTATCAATTCAAAAAATCGCGTTGGTTCGTTTGTAAACTACCCAAAAATCATCTTTTGCAATCTTCTGTTGGCAAGTCAGGATGCTTTTCAACAAGAAAGGATGCAGGCCATATTGAATGATGCCAAATACTATATACTGCCACTCCTGTGCACTCCCCATAGTTCACAGTACTCCAGGAACATTGCAGTAACACAAAAGTATTAAGTTCCGTGGCAACCCTCATACGTAATTTAATCGTAGAGCGCACTTAAATATGAATGTATATATTCATCGAATATATGAATCTAGAAACACTACGATAGTGATCTTTTATACACAATTGTATATGAATTAAATAAATGTATCTCGCATCCATATGGCTGTGATTTTCAATAATCAGCTCCCACAATTCCTAGTCCTCTATGCATAGTGCGGGGCTGTATCTACATCATCAATTGACAACTCCTAGATTGGCCGAACCAGGTGTTGGAATAGATCCTTCAAAATCAAGAAATTTTAGTGTCGAGTTTGATCATCCGAATCGACTCCTGACGCTTATCCGAAGTATGAGAACGTATGGTAGATGGTCTCCTTCGCCTGAGAAACGCATCATCGTATTAAAGATTATCATACACTTCCGATTCATGACTCACCGAGAGACACCTCGCACGGCGAGTCGGAACGGTGAAAAAGTGTTAGGTGCGTGATCATGAAAAATACCGATTGGATATATTTTGGGCTAGTCTCTAGATCATTTCCCAGGAAGAATTAAAATCATCGGTCAGGGATTTTTAAAATAATCGTCGTTTTTGTGATATTCAAATTCACGCGTTTTGATACTTCAACGATCCTTTTCCAATTACTCGAGCTATGATCTTTCAACTCAGAATAACTCTCAGAGCTTAACGGATAACAACATCCCCACGTATATTCATCCATATCATCCGTTGGTCTGGCCTAAGCCCGCCAGAGATGAAGCTGTGGTGATATACCTTGAGATTAGTGTTAGTGAAGAGGAATACCCACGTTATTTTGATCAAAAGTCGTTCAAAATGAGCATTCAGACAGGATTCGGTGTCATTCATACACCAATATGATCCATATTAGTTACATCACATTCAATATTACACGTGTATGTGATGTCCATGCATGTTAGAGACTCACTGGTCTGCAGAATATGTAAAATACTCATGGAGACTTTCTTGAATGACTAGGTTTCATCATATCCACAAATTATCAGAGTTGATCTCGAATCCTCAAGCCTGAGAGTGATCTCGAGAGTTTATCATCAGCGCCCAATACTTGTTGAGTTTGGATTTCAATTTCGAAAAGAGCCCAAATTTGTCATAGCGAGCAGACTTTTGAGTCCATACATCACAGTGTTTTTCAAATGTCGACGGAGGATAAGATTCATCACGATCATCCCGAATGTCCAAATTGCAGACTACGAGTTGTATGTGAGTTCAATGGATTACATTTGGAATTAAATATCCATCAATTGAACAGGAAGAGTGATATAATTTTGTTCCAATACGGTTGTAATCCCAGCCCTATCCGCTCTCTTAACCTTTCCGAGTGAGCCCCCGCTCCTGTTGTGGCAAATTGGAAAGAGTGAGATTCACTCGAGCATGAGTGGAATTTTCATCTCAAAAGAGATTCGGAGTTGCCACGAAGAAGGGGGGAAAGAGTAACTGGGGAGGGTCGAGGGAGCGCTCACAACAGAAGAAGGCGACCTGAGGAAAGTTCTAATATCCCAATTAGCGATCGGAGGATGTCATTAATGTTCAAACATGACTGTGGGATACGATTAATACCTAAGTGAATTCAAAAATGATGTATGATTTGTTCAAAAAGTATAGATCAGTTGTGGATTCACTTCTTGGGGTCTCTTTCCGATCAAACGAATGTTCGCTTATATCTGTAATATGCAGGCATTGCTCTACGGGGATTGTGACATCACACACGCGCCTAAATGTACACGACTATCACATGTAGTGTCACGATCTTGGTATGGCTCTGAATCCTGACTCAATGTTCGTATTGGAAGGCTTTTCATCAAGACAAAGTAGGTATTCTACTCCATTAAATCTCAATGTATATTACCACAGCTTCATCTCTGGTGGGCTTAGGCCAGACCAACGGATGATATGGATGAATATACGTGGGAATGTTGTTGTCTGTTTAGCTCTGAGAGTTATTCTGAGTTGAACGATCATAGCTCGAGTGATTGGGAAAGGACCGTTAAAGTATCAAAACGCGTGAATTTAAATAACACAAAAATGACGATTATTCTAAAAATCCCCGACCAATGATCATAATTCTTTCGGGAAAATGATCCAAAGACTAGCCCGAAACACATCCAATTGGTAGTTTTCATGATCACGCACCTAACACTTTTTCGCCGTTCCGACCTGCCGTGCTCGGTGATGCCATGAGTCGGAAGTGTATTCTTTTTACTGAGGAAAACTTGAATATAATGTTGTTTACAATGCTGTGTACAACGTTGTAAATGACGTTGTATACAACCTTGTGAATAACGTTGTTTACAAGGGTATTCACAAGGTTGTTTACAAGATTAAATTCTTCAAGGAGGCACATACGTGGTGACTCATAGTTCGAGACGGTCACAGAACTCGCGGAAGTCGCGGCACGTCCGGGGTGGCGAGTGAGCGTGCATCGGGTCCAGGAGCGGCAGCAATTCGGGCAGAGTAACGGCGTTAAGACGGAGAGCGGCTGCGTAGCAATGCGAGGGCGAGAGAGCGCCGGGTAAGACTGAATGAATTGGGCTCGGAACAGCGTTGTACCGAAAATTGTGGCAATATGGCGCCGAAGTGGCTCCATGCAATCAGATCAGTGGACTTTGTTTGAGGGGAAGGGCGCAGATTTGAGACGTGGCGAGTGTAAACAAATAGCCTCAAAATTTTACTATCGGCTGCTCGACCTCATTGTAAACGACGTCGGCATTACAAGAGGGTACTAGTTTTCCTTCGTAATCTTTTTGCAATTCCCTGATTTGATCAACGAGAGCCACGAAATGATGCAATGCCGTTATTGATGCATTACAAATGAGGATTTGATTCGAAACCTCAAGTAAATTCGTTTCATCTCAAATCATTTCACAATTTCTATGATGCGCGCTAACAATTCTTGGAAAAAACATGAGTAACGAAGTCGGGCAATGCCAGTTTTTCAGTAATTTGCTTGAAGTGAGATAGCAAACGTTGACGATATTCCGGCGATTGTAGTGCCTGAAAGTTATACGAAAATGAATATGTTCCAAATATACCTGCAGCAATGCGCAACTAAAGCAGCTCAAAATTCAAAATTCAGGAATGGATCTAATTGGTCGACTTACGTTGATTGATAATAAAATTCTAATTCCGAAGAAATGAATCCACGAAAGTTTCTGCTGAGACGATTCATATCACTGTTCATCAACCGAAAATAATCACTACATTTCGGTTCATTCCATTGAAATTCGACTAGCGAACAATCCGATGAATTTCGAACCAACTAGAAGAGTATTGTATAACCAGGTCGTGCTCTTACATGAGACAATTTCTTTTTGCTCCATATGATGAAAAGATGATTGAACACTAGGGCGGACCGGAAAATATTAATTCTGGAAACTCGAAACGCCTGGGGTTGCGAAATTTGAGTTTCTATCTGTAGGAGTCGGGCACTGAGGAGTGAGATCTTCAGTTGCGGCAAGAGCCGTCAAGGTTTTTTCAAAAATCACATGCGTTTTGGTGAGGAATTGCATGGTTCGCCCATTTTCCCTGTTCAGCAGATAACTCTGGTGCCTCTCAGGCTCTCAATAATGTTTCAACTCACCTATGTCTATTTCGGAGTTTGTTTTAGAAGGTCCAAAATGAGCTGGAGCAAGTTCTATTCAGACAAACCAGAGCAGATCCATCTCATATTTGCGAGGGAGAGATTTATCTGAGGACGTAGCGAAAAACATGCAAGCTCCACGTTACCAAGCTTACTGAGCGATCAAACCTCGCGGACCCGTTGTTAATGCGCATAGGCTGTAGTCATTGCAGATTTTGCAGCACTTACATGCTAGTTAAGACCTGACCAGATCCGCTCAAAAAATTATAATCTTGTAAAGATTGAAAATCCCGGATTATTGGTCAACAGCGTAATTCCTGCTGACTGGAAGAACAGCCGAGACCTTGGCTGAGGCAAATTCAGTGATCGTCTTGTTCACTGAGGCTTGTGAGTGTGAATACAGACAGTGTTTGGGAGGAATACAGCCAATATACAGCAACTACGGGCTTGCAAGGTTTGATCGCTCAGTAAGCTTTACAACGTCAAAGTTGCACATTTCTTGCTATTCCCATGATTTCTCCTTTTTGAATTTAATAAGGTATGCGTGCCTAATATGCCCCCACTACTTTTGTTTTGCTTGCCATTGCCATTTATCTCTATATTATTTTCAACGTACTTTAGCTCAGTTCAAATCTTTTTTTAAAACCTCCAGAATGAGCTAAGGTACATTCAATTTCAACAAATTGGAGCCGATATATCTCAATTTCTGCAAAAGAAGATTTTTTGCGAGTTCTCAAGAGTGTGTTTCTAATTTGCCCCCAGGGACAGAGGCCTATTTCCATGAGATTATACGGGTTTTTCGTAAAATTGGGATATCTCGGCTTTCAGACTCCCAAATGAGCCCTACTTTAGCTCATTTTGCAGCTTTTTTTACCCATTTTGTATTTTTGGAGTTGGATTGATGTATTCCGATAGGGTGAACGACGAGTTAGAAAAAAAACCATGGGGGCATATTAGGAACACTTGACTTTTTTCAGTAATATGAGCGTAGAATCGGTTAGAAATCGAATTTCGCAATTCTGCAAGAAGCATTTTAAAGTTGATACAGAGAAAAAAAAATAAGTTAAGGCAAGTTAAATTGATCCCATCGATTTTGTTTGGCATAACTTCTAGTGACTAACAAAGAATAAGTCGAAAGTAGCGAAACCAGTTTTTTTGTTCTAAGAAAGGCGCGGATCATATAGGATCGGTCCAAAACGTTTCTTTTCCCATATTTCAACGTAACAAATATGAAAAAATACGTGGCAAGGTCTGCGGGTGCGTACATTCAAGAACTTGAGTGGGGGCATATTAGGGAATGGGGGCATATTAGGCACACTTACCTCATTCATCAGCTTTGGTTTGTTTAAATTAAATTCATCTTAACTCATTGTGAATGTTCTGAAACAAGCTTCAAAATGAGCTGTAGTACGTTGAAAAATATTCAGATGTGCCCGAATCATCTGCTACATAGTGGAGAAAAACGGGCGAAATATTCAGTTCCCGTCGAAGCGCATAGTAGTTTTTGAAAAACCTCACGCGATGGGTCTTCCTGCGACTAAGAATCTCATGCCTGAGTATCCAGTAAAGACTTTTTCACATCTACATACAGAAACACAACTTTTACAATCCCAGGTGAGTCAAATGTTGGTTTTTTGACTCCCCCTAATAAACACCTACGCGACCAAACTGTGTCGCCAGCCCATGACATTTCAGAATTGTTCATAGAGAGCCACGGTGGAATGAGATATGAGCAGTTTTTCGAGTAGAAAAATGTAGGTATATACAGCCGAGCTTGTCCAAGCGGAACTTGCATGATTGGGAAACTTTCTTGTTTGAAAAAAAGTCCCGGTTCCTTTCAGGATTTCCGTCGGGTAAAACTGGCCAAATGGACCCTCCCCCCCCCCTACACCTGGAATCTTGTGATCAAGCTCTTCCATTCAATATTCGACAAACGGAAGATATCCCTCATAACAGCCATTTCTAATAATTCAGGAAGCAATCCTAGAGATGTAAATTCCAGCAGAAGGAGAATCTTGAGCATATTTCAATTGTTGAGTGAATAGGAGTGTTGATACTGCATAGCTTGGAACACGTCTGAGCGTGGTAATGTCTTTGACTATCTTGTTGAAATTATATTGTTCAATCTTCGGCATGGTTTCCACATTTTCCGCCCGAAAAACCCTCATTATAGAAATAGTACGGCAATCAATGATATCCACTCTCTAACGTTAACATTTTAGTTAAGTTCGTGATGTAGCCATAGCTTGCCAACAAAATAAGGTGATTACTGGCCCAGGGTTGACCAAGCGACCGAGCTTGTTAGAATAACCTTGAGATATACAGTAAGCTATTACAGATGTAATAGATGTAATTATGAAGTCTTATCAGAATTAATAGAGTCAAACATCATAAACCCCCACCAAGACATTGTGTAGTATTGGGAATAAGAAACTTCAACGTTTACGCACTAACAAACTAGGTACCTACCTGAAAATTGTTTTGGGGCATCTCTCCACCAGAGATGGTTCCATCAAATAATTTCACTTGATGCAGTCTGTCAAACTGGTGACTTTCGATATGTGCCGGTGATTATGATCTTGCAACAGAAATTGTAGCTCACAAGAAACCTCAAATACCTTAGAGGCATTCCCTGTGGACTCTTCAGTCTTCTGCTGAAACTGCATCCGAGATCTTGATTGATTGAACAATTTCCCTGAACGATTTTCTCAAATAACTCATTCAAGTAACCCATATAGAATGCGCTCTCTAATCGTAGAATCGAGCGCATGGATCAATGACGGGAAGTTTGAATTTGAATCCGAAGGCTCAGTTACGCATTTGTGGACGCTGAAACCATAACTATCAATTCCGAAAACTTGGCAAGCAATCAAACTTCAAACCCGCGAGTACTCGAATACCCGTTCAAAATTTCTGGTCTGATCATCCGGCTCTTTTGCAGATTTGATAGCCCTCCTAGGTTTTCAAATCCATTTTTTTCCTGACAGTATTTTCGGTCCAAGCATCCGGTTATTTGCTAGTTTTATCACCTTCCTAGGTTTTGGGAATCATACTTTTTTTCCCGACAGGATTTTTGATCAAGATTCGCCTATTTACAAAAGTCCTTTCCATGTCTTGAGAGTGATTTTTCCTCCTATAGAGCTTTTGTTTCGAGAGCCCGAGTGTTCATAGGTGTCATTGCCTCCCTGACTTTGGTATTCAAAGTCATTCATGAGCCATCAACGATTAGAGTTTGATCCGCAGATTAGGCGCTGTAATTGGCGTAGCTAAAAAATGAGTTTGAGTTTCTGGCGATTTGCTGCGCTGAAAAAATGCGATTATGATGTAGAGACTCTATTTCTCTTTGGGCACGCCGACGACAAAGCGTAAATCCGCGGATAATACTCTAATATTCGGTTTACAAACGAATATTTATAAGCCGAGGATGAGAGTTTGATGCGCAGATTGGGCGCTGTAATCGACTAGGCCAAAAAAAAAGTTCGGGTTTCTGGTATCCTGCTGCGCTGGAAAAACGCAAGGTAGACGTAGAGACACTAACCCTGTTTTTGGGCACGCCGATTGCTATGCCTAAATTTGGGTACCTAACTACAATCCTTTTACAAACGACTATGAATACCAGAGGTCTTGGGAACATGGAATTTGTTGGAAAAATCTTCGATTCAAGCATCCATCAGGCATTTGAGGATTAGATTGTCATCCTAGATTTTGAAACTGATTTTTTCTGCCGACAGTATTTTTGGTCAAAGTATCCGGTTATTGGTAGATTTCATCACTTTGCTGGGATTTGGGATTGATTTTCTCTCCTGACAGAATATTTGGCCCGAGCATCCGATTATCTGAGTGATTCATTGCCTTCCTAGGTTTTGGATTGACTTTTCCTCACGAAAATATCTTTTAACTGAGTATCCGAGTATTTATGGGTTCGATTGCCTTCCTAGGTTTCGGGATTGATTTTTCCCTCCCGATAATGTTCTTGATCCTAGCATCCGGTTATTCGCGGGTTTGATTGCCTTCCTATAGGTTTTGGGATTGATTTCCTATCCCGAAAGTATCTTCCAACTCAGCATCCGAGTATTTGCGGATTTGATTGCCATCCTAGGTTTTGGGATTGATTTTTCCTCTTGACAGAATATTTGGACCGAGCATCCAGTAATTCGAGGGTTGGATTGCCTTCCTGGATTTTGGTATTGATTTCTTCTCTCGACAGAATATTTTGTCCGCGCATCCGGTTATTCGAAGATTTGATTGCTTCTTTAGGTTTTGGGATTGGTTTTTTCTCCCGACAGTATTTTTGGTTCGAGCATCCGGTTCGTGAAGACTATAGTAAAAGGAGGTGAAACGCAATGCATAAGGGATAGGCATCACCGGTCCGAGTTTTCGGTGCGCGCCCGAGTGGTGTATAAGTTGGCGGAGATGCACGAAGAGTCTTTCGGGCATCTCCGCCAAGTTATACACCAGTCAAAATGTACACAGCCCGAAATGGGACCGGCGCGCAGGTAAAGACTCTTCAAACCGCGGTAAGTATAATCCGCTGTACAATAGCCAGCTTGAGCCAGCCCTATCATATCAGCCAGCATTAGGTTCTGTAGCAAAATCGAGATCGGCAAGCTGGGCTATTGTACAGCGGATTATACTTACCACGGTATGAAGAGTCATACCTGCGCGCCGGTCCCATTTCGAGCTGTGTATATTTTGGCTGGTGTATAACTTGGCGGAGATGCCCGAAAGACGCTTCGTGCATCTCCGCCAACTTATACACCACTCGGCCGCGCGCCGAAAACTCCGACCAATTCTTATACCTGCGTTTCACATGCTTTTACTATAGTCTCCATGATCCGGTTATTTACGGGATTGCTCACGTTAAGAATTCATTCTCATACAGAAAGATTGATTATTGCTGAATTTGAGAAAAGACAAGAAATAGTTCCTACTTCTCAGGATCTTTCTGATAGTCGTCTGTCTACTATCGGTTTATAGTACATTACGCGTCGAGTGCTGGAAAAATTTTTTCCTTCGGGAAACCAAGCTGGACGTGGGCGATGGCACCGTCCAGCTTGGTTTTCCCGAAGGAAAAATGTTTCCGCACGAGACGCGTATGCAGTTTTCTACGTCTGTACGCAGAAACAGCTTGTTTCCGGGTCCTCCCGCGTAGCGAGGAGGCCTAGAAACACGCTGTTTCTACGTATGGACGTATAAAAAATGATTGACACCTAGGGAATTTCTGCTATCCTGGCTCCAAAAAAAATCGTTAATTTTTTTAACTGGGATAACGTCGAAGCACATCTAGTCGCGACCATGATAAAATTTTTTTGAAGTCGATCGGATGACAACTGCGGCTGTAGCTGTTATCAGAATGTAAAAAAACGCGGGTATAAGGCCAATTCCAGAGGTAGCTTGACTTTGGGATGCTACAGCTCTGCCAAAAAAAATTCTGGGGCGCTGCAAAAAATGTAGGTGATGGATATTTGGTTCCCCAATAGCGTCCGAAAACAAACAGCCAAAAAAATCAATAACTTTTGGAGATAATCCAGTTATCGTTATCTCGGGATCTATTGAGGTTGAAGACTTGATTCAAAAACAGAAAAATCATAAAAAAAATTCTGAATGTCAAATACAAAAATGCAATATGAGATTCTGAATAAACAAAGGCGTGGCAAGGTCGCAAAGTTGAAAAAAATTAAAGTTTGCGCCTATTGTGAGGCTTTTATTGTCTTTTACAGCCGGGGCCCGTAAAATCGTCGATGGGCGAGACTCCCCGACCGCGTACCATAAAAGTCGTAAAGTTGCGGTCTCGGAGTCGATTAGGGTACCATCAGTCTGCTTCGGCTGCAATAATGAAGCTGAATTTTTAACAAAGAGAGCAATAAAACTATTTCGAACGCGATTTGGGCCTTGCGTTACAAATATCGCCGATTCATCGATGGAGCATTGTCAATGATGAGTCGAACAGTATATCAATGACGCGTGAGTGCAGGTGTCTTTCTCTCTCTCAGAGTTCCGCGATATCTGCATGTAAGTATTCTTTGGCGGATCCTTTAAATGATTGATGATATACAATCAATACTTTATCCACATGATTCCGATGTAAAACAGTTGGATATCATCCGTATTGATAAGATGACAATCAACAGTTCAATGATTTTACCATCATCTTGTTCGACCGATCATTTATAGCATCATAGAAATGAATGTATGTCGTGTTATTGCGCGTTTTGCACAATCAATAATTATCACTCAACGATCGAATAAGATAATAGTGAAATCATTCAACTGTTGATTATCATCTTATCAATACGGATGATATCCAACTCTTTCACCATCGGAATCATGTGGATGATATATTGATTGTATATTATCAATCATTTAAAGGATCCGCTAAAGAATACTCACATGCAGATATCGCGAAACTCTAAGAGAGAGAGAGAGAGACAGAGAGAGAGAGAGAGAGAGAGAGAGATCCTGAAGTAATGCTCACGCGGTTCCGGGATGAGATGGTAGGTGCAGGTGGATCTCCTTCTTGATTGCCCGATGCCCTAGGTATCGGACATCGAGGGGAGAGGGATATTACACGGCCGGGCCCACCTCTCGGTGGGCCCCACCCAAACCCGTGTCCCGCCTGGTATGGCCTGCGTGGGCTATGCGTAGTCCGCGTAAGCTGAACCAGTCCGGTGTCTGGGGACGGATCCGAGGGATCCTGAGGCAGATTTTGCCCTCTAACCACCTTAAAAAAAAAAAAAAAAAAAAAAGAGAGAGAGAGAGAGAGAGAGAGAGTCCAAGAGCGGGTTCAAGCGTCGGTAGGGAACCCATACCAAGGAAGAGGAGGATTCTGTGCCATTATTGCGTTGGACATAAAGAACGCGTTCAACTGCGCGAGCTGGGAGCGAGTCTATCAATCCCAAGCAGGTAAAGTGCCGCCCTATCTACTAGCCATCACGAGTGACTATCTGCGGAACAGGACACTCGTGTACGACACCGACGAGGGACAAGAGATCCGGGAACTGTCCGCCGGAATTGGACAGGGATCGGTTTCCGGGCCGTTCAACTGGAACACCCAGTACGACAGTTTACTGTCTATTGAACTGCCCGAAGGAGTCATAATAGTGGCTTTCGCGGACGACGCGGGGCTCATAGTCTGGTCCGACAACGAGGAACTCTTGGGTAGACGCGCAAACGAGGCGCTGGCCCGAGTCTACGAGTGGATGATCAGCAGGCTCCTAGAGCTTGCTGTCAAGAAGTGCGAAGCAATCGTGGTCACAAGACGCAGGAAGTTTGACTTGCCCCACTTTTACATCAACGGGCAAGAGATCCCACGCAAGACAGAGCTGAAATACCTCGGCGTATGGCTTGACGACAAGTGGTCGTTCAAGAAGCACATCCAGGAGGCCGCTCAAAAAGCGAGCAGGGTTGGTGCGGCGCTTCAACGGCTGATGCCGAATATCGGAGGACCCAAGGAAAAGAGGCGCGCACTTCTCAACACCGTCAGCACCTCTATCATGCTCTACGGTGCACCCGTGTGGGGAAAGAGAGTAGAGAAGACCATCATCGAGAAGAAGATGGGGCCTGTCCACCGGAGAGCGGCCCTGAGAAGTATCCGTGCCTACCGCACCGTGTCAGGAGATGCGGCTTACGTATTGGCGAGTACACCGCCCATCCACTTGCTCGTCGCGGAGCGAGTGAGGATCTGGGACCGCCAGAAAGTGATCGGAGCCGAACGAGTACTCACCCCGACGATGAAGGAGATTATCCGCGACAACGAGAAGGAAACCACCCTTGAGCATTGGCAAACTGAGTGGGATTCGCCATTTGCGAACGGCAGATGGACGCACCGGCTGATCCGTGACGTAGCCAAGTGGGCGGAACGCACCCACGGAGAGATGGACTACTGGACGACGCAGGCACTGAGCGATCATGGTTGCTTCGGTTCCTATCTAACCAGGTTCAAGAAGAGGACGACCCCAGCATGTCAGTCATGCGGGGATGAATGGGATGACGCCGAACATGCCCTGTTCAAGTGCAGCGACACCCGGAGAGAGCGCGCCGAGCTGGATGAATGGCTGGGTGCTCAACTAACACCCGAGAATCTCGTCCCGTACTTGCTCCGCAACCAGGAGACATGGGATAGACTCACCGGATACATCAAGATGGTGATGACCCGCAAAGAGGAGAAAGAGAGGGAAGTAAGGCGCCTCGAAGTAGGCGAATCACAGTGACTCTGCCGATTGAAACAGAAGAGGCCCAAATGATTCCAGGAGGAATCTGAACTGAAGAGGGAAGAAGGAAGAAAGAAGAGAGAAGAAAGAAGAAAGAGAGGGAACAATGGAGAATGAATACAGAAGATGCCGACAAGTGGCCGAAGAGAGAAGATGGAGAAGAGGAACGCTCGCAATCGAGCGCGAGACATGCCGCTCATCCTGAAGTAATGCTCACGCGGTTCCGGGATGAGATGGTAGGTGCAGATGGATCTCCTTCTTGATTGCCCGATGCCCTAGGTATCGGACATCGAGGGGAGAGGGATATTACACGGCCGGGCCCACCTCTCGGTGGGCCCCACCCAAACCCGTGTCCCGCCTGGTATGGCCTGCGTGGGCTATGCGTAGTCCGCGTAAGCTGAACCAGTCCGGTGTCTGGGGACGGATCCGAGGGATCCTGAGGCAGATTTTGCCCTCTAACCACCTTAAAAAAAAAAAAAAAAAAAAGAGAGAGAGAGAGAGAGAGAATGGATGAATGAATGATAACCTTTATTCGCCCAAGGGCAAAAATACAAAAATACAGTAGCATATAAAACATATGTCACTTATACATAATAAATACATTAAATTTGTAAAAATTTGTCGTGTAGAGAAAGAGAGAAAGACACCTGCAGAGTTAAAATACCTCAGCGTATGGCTTGACGACAGTGGTCGTTCGAGAAGCACATCCAGGAGGCCGCCCAGAAAGCGAGCAGGGTTGGTGCGGCGCTTCAGCGGCTGATGCCGAATATCGGGGGACCCAAGGAAAAGAGGCGCGCACTTCTCAACACCGTCAGCACCTCTATCATGCTCTACGGTGCACCTGTGTGGGGAAAGAGAGTAGAGAAGACCATCATCGAGAAGAGGATGGGGCCTGTCCACCGGAGAGCGGCCCTGAGAAGTATCCGTGCCTACCGCACCGTGTCAGGAGATGCGGCTTACGTATTGGCGAGTACATCGCCCATACACTTGCTCGTCGCGGAGCGAGTGAGGATCTGGGACCGCCAGAAAGTGATCGGAGCCGAACGTGTACTCACTCCAACGATGAAGGAGATCATCCGCGACAACGAGAAGGAAACCACCCTTGAGCATTGGCAAACTGAGTGGGATTCGTCATTTGCAAATGGCAGATGGACGCACCGGCTGATCCGTGACGTAGCCAAATGGACGGAACGCACCCACGGAGAGATAGATTACTGGACGACGCCAGCACTGAGTGACCACGGTTGCTTCGGTGCCTATCTGACCCGGTTCAAGAAGAGGACATCCCCAGCATGTCAGTCATGCGGGACAACTGGGATGACGCTGAACACGCCCTGTTCACGTCCAACGACACACAAAGAGAGCGCGCCGAGTTGGATGGATGGCTGGGTGCTCAACTGATACCTGAGAACCTCGTCCCGTACTTACTTCGCAACCAAGAGACATGGGATAGACTCACCGGATACATCAAGCTGGTGATCACCCGCAAGGAGGAGAAAGAGAAGGAGGTGAGGCGCCTCGATGGCGGTGAATTACAGTAAACCTGCCGATTCAAACAGAAGAGGTCCAAATGGTTCCAGGAGGAATATGATGGACTGAAGAGGGAAGGAAGAAGAGAGAAGATCGAAGAAAGAAGAAAGAAGAATGAAGAATGAAGAAATGAAAGAAGATCGAAGAAAGGGAAACAACACCTGCGAGTCGTGAGAAGAGAGACGCTCGATCCTGAGCGCGAGACGCCACCGGCCCTGAAGTAATGCTCACGCGGTGCCGGGGCCGGATTAGTAAGTTGGTGGATCTCTCCCTTGTCCAATGGCCGGCGCCAACGGAGAAGGGAGAGAGGGTTTACCCGGTTCGGATAGCCGTATCGATGCGGATTCCAGCCCGGGACTGTTGGGGAGGTGCTGGCCAGCCGTGTTTGGCTGACCGGTGCCTCTCTTTCGTACGTCCCAGCGTATTCGCCCTACAACCACCTTAAAAAAAAAAAAAAAAAAACACCTGCAAACACGCGTCATTGATATACTGTTCGACTCATCATCGACAATCCTTCATAGATGAATCGGCGATATTTGTAATAGTAACGCAAGGCCCTAATCGCGTTCGAAATAATTTTATTGCTCTCTTTGTTGAAAATTCAGCTTCATTATCGCATCCGAAGCAGACTGATGGTACCCTAATTGACTCCGAGACCGCATCTTTACGACTTTTATGGTCCACGGTCAGGTAGTCTTGCCCATCGCCGATTTTACGGGTCCCGGCTGTAAAAGACAATGAAAGCCTCACAATAGGCGCAAACTTTATTTTTTTTCAACTTTGCGACCTTGCCACGCGTTTGTTTATTCAGAATCTCATATTGCATTTTTGTATTTGACATTCAGAATTTTTTTATGATTTTTCTGTTTTTGAATCAAGTCTCCAACCTCAATATATCCCGAGATAACAATAGCTGGATTATCTCCAAAAGTTATCAATTTTTTTGGCTGATTGTTTTTGGACGCTATTGGGGAACCAAATATCTATCACCTACATCTTTTGCAGCGCCCCAGAATTTTTTTGGCAGAGCTGTAGCATCCCAAAGTCGAGCTACCTCTGAAATTGGCCTTATACCCGCGTTTTTTTACATTCTGATAACAGCTACAGCCGCAGTTGTCATCCGATCGACTTCAAAGAATTTGTATCATGGCCGCGACTAGATGTGCTTCAACGTTATCCCAGTTAAAGAAATTAGCGATTTTTTTTTTGAGCCAGGGTAGCAGAAATTCTCTAGGTGTCAATCATTTTCAAACCGATAGTAGAAGTCAGACCAGTGGTCTCTCATATCGAGTTATATCGAGTTTGATTTTGAAATTGAGAATGAGGAAATTTTTTATCATTAGGCGAGCGCATCACGGCTACAGTACCACGAGAATTTTTAATCGCGCTATTACCGATGAGAACACTCTTTATCAGAACGTATTCTTGGATGAGATATGATCAAAAGATATAAGTAGGGATATGCCACAGCGGAGTGCGAGAGAATCAAGATTTGGTTTGATATTTTGATGTTTGACGTGAATATGAATATTTCAGATGGGCGATTCGAATTCAAGGAGGTTGATACGCCGATCATTGCCAATATTCAAAGGAGACAGGGCAAAAACCATCGTGAGACCTTTGAAATCCAATTAACGTCGGATTCCGATATTATTCCGCAGATACAGGGTATAGCTCCTTAGTTGTACACAGCCATCACATATTATGATCAGCCGTACACACTGATAATGCGTGTGTACAAGTAGACAGGAAAAAGATGGGTTGTTCAGAGTCGGAAATTACTAAACCCACTCTTGAAAATTGGATTTTTCTGCCCTCAGAATTTATTTTACATCTCACAAATAGCCAGAGGGCCTTCTATCATAATTTTTTCGCCATCTTCATTATTTTTCTCAGTGACGGAAGACTTCTGACAACTTTCTGAGTCATATCACAAAAAATGAAGATGTAAGTCTTTATTGATACATAAAATCTCACACCACTTTGAACTGATTCGTCCTACAAGTAAACTGGCTATCTGAAGAAAGAGCTGACTCATGGGAGGGTAGAAAGTCTGAAAATGCAACTTGCTCATCTTGTCGAGTGAACTTCCAGGGCTGTTCACGAATTCTTGAGTTAGGTAATCTAGCTGACCAAAGTCTTCTTCAATGCTTAAGCATCGGAATTTTCGTCTAGCCGTTCATTACTTTGACAAGGAAATATCTACTTCCTAGTGGCCCCGATAGGGAAAAACCTAAATATTCAAGTTTTCAATTCCTCTAGACTATTTTTGATCATATACGGCTGATACTGATTCCGATCCTATGGACACTTCCACCTTGAGAAAATCTAAAAATTTACCCCACCAACTAGAAGCTGGAGTACCGTGGGAAATGCTAAGAAAACCTCTTTACAGATAGCACGTCTATGTTCTGGAGATGTATACTCAGGTATAACGATGATTTTTTTGTAAAAGTAAATGTGATATCGGAGAAAAAACGCGTCTGGAAGCTAAACTAGGATAATTCGCGTTTTTACGAGCATTCAAAGATGCACCGGAATTTTATTTGACTTTGATGACAGTAACTTGAAAATCGATCCCATGAATATCTTATTCTAGGCGTGCTTTAGCTCCATTAAATCACAGGTATCGTTATCAACTTTCGGAGATACGTGCAGTCAGGGTACTTACGTACCGAAGTACAAGTGCGCGCGAATTGCACGCTTGAGCTATTAGTTTTTCCGCATTGATTTGATGGCCAAAAATCAACGCATGCGCGCGATTTGTGCGAACTTTCACTTCGGCCGAAACGAAGCCATCCCACTTTGCCACTTGAGGTCATACCCGTAATGAATGTATTTACTTCAAGGAAAGTAAGACGAATTCATCATCGTGTAAAATAAGAAAGATTGAAAGGATGAGAGCTCTTTGTTCCAATATACTTAAATATTCATATTCTACCAATAATATTAGTAGAATATAACTGACTTGATGCAATTCATCAAGTCATGAGTAGTGAACTATTCTCTTCACGAGTTAGATACTTACATTGAAACAGTATTCACTGAACCGGTGAACTTTTTCGCTTGCAGAAGAGAAACTTTCAATCAGCATTAATACCTTGTCCAACAGCATCGAAGCTAGTAAGAATCGAATCCTCCTCATTTGTAATGCATCGATAACGACATTTGTGACGTGGTAAATGGATTGCCAGCACAACTAATTTATATTCGACGGACTCTTAACCTAAATCGCAGGTCTCGCGCGCAAAGTTCAGCGAACGCAATTCTAAATTCTAACTGGAACTCGGCTTTTCTGCATCACTCGTTCTTTTCTTACCTTATTCACCTGAAAATCGAAAGAAGGGGGCGGGGAAAACTCGCACACGCACTCCAAATGATAGATCAGGATTCTCAATAATATAATTCGGCCTATATTCTGTACACGTTCCTCTTCCGCGGCGATACATGAATCTACATATGAAAATCCCGAAAAATAACGGCCAGAAATGTTCAAGGAGATTCAATAATTATCATCAGAATATCTCTCAAAATTCTCTGCAAAACACAAAAATTCACTTCACAATCCTGAAAATACAATGTAAAATACACTTCACTAACGGCCTGGGCAATTCGCTATCGGCCTAGTCAATTATTCAGCGGCCTAGTCGACTTCGCTCACGATGGACTCCAAATTCAAGGAGCACGCTGCTCCGAAATTCACTCACAATGGCCGCTCCACGCTACGGGTAATTACCACGTTGGGATAATGGCCAACTGCTCGAATTTATGGAGCACGAGCTCCGCAATTACCGGATTTTACTGGCCAAGTATTCTGCGATTACTCAGGGTCGCGATCCACCGGGGTTACGGCCTTGCTCGTCGTCGTCCGGACGACAGCAACACTGAATCCCCAGGCGACGTTTCCCCCCCCAAAGCACTATATGCTCCGCGCACTATGTCTTCACGAGGGTTCACCTCGACTTATCGGCCTCTGGTCACAATTTTCGCGGCCGCCGGGGCGTGCTATTTATTCCCGCACTGTTCGGCCTTAGCACGTGGTCCCCCAGGAGTCCGGATCGGCTGGGAGTCGGCAGGGGATACGTGCGCACGAGGCTCAAGTTTCGGCCAAGACGAGGGAATTCACATTAATAAAATGAGCAAGAAGAGGACTCACCATTATTTTCCATCACTTTCGATAATTGCAATTCTCTGATTAGGATTTATAAAGACTCTTGAAGTCTCGTGTGATGTCCTCCGGGACTCCTGGGGAACACACGGCAAGAATAATGGCTGATGAAAAGCGAAGGGCGAAAAGCGCGTGCACTCTAGGCAACTGCTATCCAACAAGTGGCCTCATGGCCGACTTCTTTTTCAAGTTGAAGTTCCGTCTTCTTCAACGAAGAAGACGCGCTGTGATTGGCCCAATAAATTCCATCCGGAAAACTGGCAGCACCTTCTATCGGGGCTGCGCGGCAAAATTTGAAGTACATAACGGCACAATGCGGCCAGCATGCGCACGAAATTTACGGAATTACACGGCCAAACAGCATAGAAATATATGTACGGCACTGCCTCCGACCTCCACTCGTACCGTCTTTTATCTCACTTGCACCTATAACAAGCATCGGCCGGCGTAGAGGCGCTGCGCAGCTCGCATTGCCTCCACTTTTGGCCTTTCGCTGCACCCGATATTCGCTACATGGCCTTGTATAGCTATATCTACTCGCAGCCTGTGTCACTATAACTATATAGTGCTTCGCAAGTGTCAGTATATCTATATGGGCCTGTGCATATTCACAGCATGGCCATATGCACATAAGATATTACTATCCGGTAGTATCTCGGCCTCACACACATATATATGTATATGTGTGTCGTCTGCGTGATGAATTTTCACCCAGAGACCGACGTCCGGGTCAGCATGAAACCCCATGTCGGCCTTTTCAGGTATACCCACCCTGAACCAAGCTACACCCTCAGGTAGCGCCACCCTGCTGCAAAAGTTCGATTGGATTCGATAGAAAAACACTCAATCGATCTGAATCTAGAAACTTATGATGAATTTGAAACATGATTTTCAGGATTGGAGAAGATTGGAGTTCAATCGCGATCAATGATGTTGATCGGGATTCAAACAGTGTTGACCAATCTTTACCAATGCCGACTATACGCATTGAGAGAGAGATTGCCAATCGACCTCAATACTGACTAGAATCATTGGATACCTTATATCCTATTCATCTGAATCGATTTGAATGCTGGAAATCAGTATTGGATATCCGAAATCCTATCCGCCTCAATCGATTTCAATACTGTTATTCTGTATTGGAACCTCAATCGAACTCAATACTGACTAGAATCATTGGAGACCTTATATCCTATTCATCTGAATCGATTTGAATGCTGGAAATCAGTATTGGATATCCGAAATCCTATCCGCCTCAATCGATTCCAATACTGTTATTCTGCATTGGAACCTCAATCGAACTCAATACTGACTAGAATCATTGGACACCTTATATCCTATTCATCTGAATCGATTTGAATGCTGGAAATCAGTATTGGATATCCGAAATCCAATCCGCCTCAATCGATTTCAATACTGTTATTCTGTATTGGAACCTCAATCGAACTCAATACTGAATAGAATCATTGGACACCTCATATCCTATTCATCTGAATCGATTTGAATGCTGGAAATCAGTATTGGATATCCGAAATCCTATCCGCCTCAATCGATTCCAATACTGTTATTCTGCATTGGAACCTCAATCGAACTCAATACTGAATAGAATCATTGGACACCTCATATCCTATTCATCTGAATCGATTTGAATGCTGGAAATCAGTATTGGATATCCGAAATCCTATCCGCCTCAATCGATTCCAATACTGTTATTCTGCATTGGAACCTCAATCGAACTCAATACTGACTAGAATCATTGGACACCTTATATCCTATTCATCTGAATCGATTTGGATGCTGGAAATCAGTATTGGATATCCGAAATCCTATCCGCCTCAATCGATTCCAATACTGTTATTCTGCATTGGAACCTCAATCGAACTCAATACTGACTAGAATCATTGGACACCTTATATCCTATTCATCTGAATCGATTTGAATGCTGGAAATCAGTATTGGATATCAGAAATGCTATGCGCATCAATCGATCCCAATACTGATTTTCAGTATTGGGAACATCGAGAACTCAATCGGCCTCAATCGACCTCAATACTGACTTTCAGTCATTATTACAAATCAACGTCTCACATATACATCACTCACATTAACAGGTAAGGTTTCAATACAATTCAATACTTATTTTAATCATGATCGCATTAACATATCATCGCATTACATAACTAAACGCTATTTGGAGGTTCTGTCACTCATCAGTCTTATATAGGAACAGGAGAGATGGTTCGTCGCTTGCGAGAAAGCAATCCCATGATATTTGGATGCAAACTGAGATGGTCATCGAAACGCCGCCTAGCGTCAGCCACTCGAATTCTATCGGCCTCAATCGATTCCAATACTAACTTTCAGGAATGGAAAGTTCAATAACTGACACTACGTCTATCGGTTCCAATACTGACTATGAGCATTGACGAGTTTATTCATCGTCCTGAATCGATTCGAATGCTGAATATCAGTATTGGGGACTTGAATCCTATCTGCCCAGTCGAATCCAGTACTGTTTTCGAGTATTGGGAACTTCGAGATCTCAACCCACTTCAATCGATCTCAATACTGACTGTGAGTATTCTAGCCCTTATATTCTAATAACCTGAATCGATTTGAGTACTGTCTCTCAGTATTGGGTAGATCGCTATCTCAATCCACTTCAATCGATCTCAATACTGGAAGTAAGCATTAGAAACCTTATATCCTATCTAATTGAATCGATTTGGATGCTGGATTTCAGTATTGAGGACTTGAAATCCTAATTGCCCCAATCGATTCCAGAACTGTTTTTCAGTATTGGAAACATCGGGTTCTCAATCCGCTTCAATCGATTTCAATACTGATTTTCAGCATTGCAGACCTCATATGATATTTACCTGAATCGGATTGAATGCTAGATATCAGTATTGGGGACTTGAAATCCTATCTGCCCCAATCGATTTCAGTACTGTATTTCAGTATTGGAAACATCGGGTTCTCAATCCGCTCGAATCGATCTCAATACTGATTTTCAGCATTGCAGATCTTATATCCTATCTGCTTGAATCGATTTAAATGCTGGATATCAGTGCTAGATATCAGTATTCAGGACTTGCCATCCTATCTGCCCCAGTCGATTCCAGTACTGTATTTCAGTATTGGAAACATCGGGTTCTCAGTACGCTCCAATCGATCTCAATACTGATGTTCAGCATTGCAGACCTTACATGATTTTTACCTGAATCGAATTGAATGCTAAATATCAGTATTGGGGACTTGAAATCCTATCTGCCCAGTCGAATCCAGTACTGTTTTCGAGTATTGGGAACTTCGAGATCTCAACCCACTTCAATCGATCTCAATACTGACTGTGAGTATTCTAGCCCTTATATTCTAATAACCTGAATCGATTTGAGTACTGTCTCTCAGTATTGGGTAGATCGCTATCTCAATCCACTTCAATCGATCTCAATACTGGAAGTAAGCATTAGAAACCTTATATCCTATCTAATTGAATCGATTTGGATGCTGGATTTCAGTATTGAGGACTTGAAATCCTAATTGCCCCAATCGATTCCAGAACTGTTTTTCAGTATTGGAAACATCGGGTTCTCAATCCGCTTCAATCGATTTCAATACTGATTTTCAGCATTGCAGACCTCATATGATATTTACCTGAATCGGATTGAATGCTAGATATCAGTATTGAGGACTCGGAATCCTATCTGCCCCAATCGATTTCAGTACTGTATTTCAGTATTGGAAACATCGGGTTCTCAATCCGCTTGAATCGATCTCAATACTGATTTTCAGCATTGCAGATCTTATATCCTATCTGCTTGAATCGATTTGAATGCTGGATATCAGTATTGAGGACTTAAAATCCTACCTGCCCGAATCGATTTCAGTACTGTATTTCAGTAGTGGAAACATCGGGTTCTCAATCCGCTTCAATCGATCTCAATACTGATTTTCAGCATTGCAGATCTTATATCCTATCTGCTTGAATCGATTTGAATGCTGGATATCAGTATTGAGGACTCGGAATCCTATCTGCCCCAATCGATTTCAGTACTGTATTTCAGTATTGGAAACATCGGGTTCTCAATCCGCTCGAATCGATCTCAATACTGATTTTCAGCATTGCAGATCTTATATCCTATCTGCTTGAATCGATTTAAATTCTGGATATCAGTGCTAGATATCAGTATTCAGGACTTGCCATCCTATCTGCCCCAGTCGATTCCAGTACTGTATTTCAGTATTGGAAACATCGGGTTCTCAGTACGCTCCAATCGATCTCAATACTGATGTTCAGCATTGCAGACCTTACATGATTTTTACCTGAATCGAATTGAATGCTAAATATCAGTATTGGGGACTTGAAATCCTATCTGCCCAGTCGAATCCAGTACTGTTTTCGAGTATTGGGAACTTCGAGATCTCAACCCACTTCAATCGATTTCAATACTGACTGTGAGTATTCTAGCCCTTATATTCTAATAACCTGAATCGATTTGAGTACTGTCTCTCAGTATTGGGTAGATCGCTATCTCAATCCACTTCAATCGATCTCAATACTGGAAGTAAGCATTAGAAACCTTATATCCTATCTACTTGAATCGATTTGGATGCTGGATTTCAGTATTGAGGACTTGAAATCCTAACTGCCCCAATCGATTCCAGAACTGTTTTTCAGTATTAGAAACATCGGGTTCTCAATCCGCTTCAATCGATTTCAATACTGATATTCAGCATTGCAGACCTCATATGATATTTACCTGAATCGGATTGAATGCTAGATATCAGTATTGAGGACTCGGAATCCTATCTGCCCCAATCGATTTCAGTACTGTATTTCAGTATTGGAAACATCGGGTTCTCAATCCGCTCGAATCGATCTCAATACTGATTTTCAGCATTGCAGATCTTATATCCTATCTGCTTGAATCGATTTGAATGCTGGATATCAGTATTGAGGACTCGGAATCCTATCTGCCCCAATCGATTTCAGTACTGTATTTCAGTATTGGAAACATCGGGTTCTCAATCCGCTCGAATCGATCTCAATACTGATTTTCAGCATTGCAGATCTTATATCCTATCTGCTTGAATCGATTTGAATGCTGGATATCAGTATTGAGGACTTAAAATCCTACCTGCCCGAATCGATTTCAGTACTGTATTTCGGTAGTGGAAACATCGGGTTCTCAATCCGCTTCAATCGATCTCAATACTGATTTTCAGCATTGCAGATCTTATATCCTATCTACTTGAATCGATTTAAATGCTGGATATCAGTATTGAGGACTTGAGATCCTATCTGCCCCAATCGATTCCAGTACTGTATTTCAGTATTGGGAATATCGGGATCTCAATCCACTTCAATCGATCTGAATACTGAAAGTAAGCATCAAAAACCTCATATCCTATCTACCTGAATCGGAATGAATGCTGGATATCAGTGCTAGATATCAGTATTCAGGACTTGCCATCCTATCTGCCCCAGTCGATTCCAGTACTGTATTTCAGTATTGGAAACATCGGGTTCTCAGTACGCTCCAATCGATCTCAATACTGATGTTCAGCGTTGCAGACCTTATATGATTTTCACCTGAATCGAATTGAATGCTGAATATCAGTATTAAGGACTTGAAATCCTAGCTGTCCCAATCGATTTGAGTACTGTTTTCCAGTATTGGGAATAACGAGATCTTAACCCAATTTAATCGATCTCAATACTGACTGTAAGTATTGGAGCCCTTATATCCCAATAATCTGAATCGATTTGAGTACTGTCTCTCAGTATTGGGCAGATTGCTATCTCAGTCCAATTCAATCGATCTCAATACTAATTGTAAGCATAAGTGACCTCATTATATCCTATCTACTTGTATCGATTTTAATGTTGACAATCAGTATTGCAGAATTGAGATCCTATCTGCTCCAACTCATTCCAATACCATTTTCAAGTATTGGGAACACTGAGATCTCAATCCGCTTGAATCGATCTCAATCCCGACTTTCAGCATTGCAGACCTCATATCATATTTACCTGAATCGGATTGAATGCGGAATATCAGTATTGAGGACTTGGAATCCTATCTGCCCTAATCGATTCCAGTTCTGTATTTCAGTATTGGGAATATCGGGAGCGCATTACGCTTCGATCGATCTCAAGACTGATGTTCAGCATTGCAGACCTTATATCATATCTACTTGAATTAATTCGAATGCTGTGTATCAGATTGGGAATGGGAAGTGCTATCTGCCTCAATAGATCCAAATACTGACCTCTAACATTGGATACCGTATATTCTATCCACGTCAATATACCTGAATGATGATTGTTAGTATTGAGGACTTGAAATCCTATCTGCCCCGATCGATTCCAGTACCGTCTTCCAGTATTGCAAACATCGAGATCTCAATCCGCCTCAATCGATTTCAATACTGATTCTCAGCATTGCAGACCTTATAACCCGTTCACCTGACCAATAGCAAAACTCATATTCAGGCTGTTCCAATTCTGCCCAGCAGTATTGAATTCAATTGATATATATGAAACCTAGAGGAGTTCAATACTGATTGTAAGTATTCAGGAGGATAGAAACCACTTTTTCACGATCGGTATTCCATCCTATAGTATTAAGCTCGATTGGCCAATCACGCAATGAGTGATTGGGTCATCATTGAAATCGATTGACGCAGTCGACTCGTTGCTGCCTGGCAGGATTCAGACCGAAAGCAAAACTCATCTTCAGGCCGATCCAATCCTGCTCAGCAGTATTGAATTCGATTGAGATGTATGAAATCTAGAGGAGTTCAATACTGATTGTGAGTATTGGGAGAAATAGAATAACCATGCACCCACGATTTCAACTGGATTCTGTAGTATTCATCTCGATTGATCAATGACGCAAAAAGTGATTGGGTCATCATTGAAATCGATTGACGCAGTCGACTCAATACTGCCTGACAGGATTCAGACCGATATCAAAACTCATCTCGAGACCGTTCCAATCCTGCTGAGCAGCATTGAATTCGATTGAAATATATGAAATCCATCGAAGTTCAATACTGATTGTGAGTATTGGGAAGGATAGAATAACCATGCATCCACGATTTCAATCCGATTCTGTGGTATTCAGCTAGATTGGTCAATCACGCAGTGAGTAATTGGGTTATCATTGGAATCGATTGACTCAGTCAATCCAATGCTGCCTGGCAGGATTCAGACCGATAGCAAAACTCATCTCGAGATCGTTCCAATCCTGCTGAGCAGTATTGGATTCGATTGGAATATACGGAATCTGGCGGAGTTCAATACTGATTGTGAGTATTGGGAAGGATAGAATAACCATGCATCCACGATTTCAATCCGATTTTGTAGTACTCAGCTCGATTTGTCAATCACGCAGTGAGTAATTGGGTTATCATTGGAATCGATTGACTCAGTCAATCCAATGCTGCCTGGCAGGATTCAGACCGATAGCAAAACTCATCTCGAGATCGTTCCAATCCTGCTGAGCAGTATTGGATTCGATTGGAATATACGGAATCTGGCGGAGTTCAATACTGATTGTGAGTATTGGGACGAATAGAATAACCATGCATCCACGATTTCAATCTGATTTTGTAGTACTCAGCTCGATTTGTCAATCACGCAGTGAGTAATTGGGTGATCATTGGAATCGATTAACTCAGTCAATCCAATGCTGCCTGGCAGGATTCAGACCGATAGCAAAACTTATCTCGAGATCGTTCCAATCCTGCTGAGCAGTATTGGATTCGATTGGAATATACGAAATTCAGCGAAGTTCAATACTGATTGTGAGTATTGGAGAGGATAGAATAACCATGCCTCCACGATTTCAATCCGATTTTGTAGTATTCAGCTCGATTGGTCAATCACGCAGTGAGTGATTGGGTCATCATTGAAATCGATTGACGCAGTCCACTCAATGCAGCCTGGCATGATTCAGACCGATAGCAGAACTCATCTCGAGATCGTTCCAATCCTGCTGAGCAGTATTGGATTCGATTGGAATATACGAAATTCAGCGGAGTTCAATACTGATTGTGAGTATTGGGGAGGATAGAATAACCATGCATACACGATTTCAATACGATTTTGTAGTATTCAGCTCGATTGGTCAATCACGCAGTGAGTAATTGGGTCATCATTGAAATCGATTGACGCAGTCCACTCAATGCTGCCTGGCATGATTCAGACCGATAGCAGAACTCATCTCGAGACCGTTCCAATCCTGCTGAGCAGTATTGAATTCGATTGAAATATATGAAATCCAGCGCAGTTCAATACTGATTGTAGGTATTGGGAAGGATAGAATAACCATGCATCCACGATTCCAATCCGATTTTGTAGTATTCAGCTCGATTGGTCAATCACGCAGTGAGTGATCGAGTCATCATTGAAATCGATTGACAAAGTTCACTCAATGCTGCCCGGCAGGATTCAGACCGATAGCGAAACTCATCCGCAGGCCGTACCAATCCCGCTGAGCAGTATTCGATTCGATTGAAATATATGGAATCTAGCGAAGTTGAATACTGATTGTGAGTATTGGGAAGGATAGAATAACCATGCATCCACGATTTCAATCCGATTTTGTAGTATTCAGCTCGATTGGTCAATCACGCAGTAAGTAATTGGGTTATCATTGGAATCGATTGACTCAGTCAATTCAATGCTGCTTGGCAGGATTCAGACCGATAGCAAAACTCATCTCGAGATCGTTCCAATCCTGCTGAGCAGTATTGAATTCGATTGAAATATATGAAATCTAGCGGAGTTCAATAATGATTGTGAGTATTGGGAAGGATAGAATAACCATGCATCCACGATTCCAATCCGATTTTGTAGTATTCAGCTCGATTGGTCAATCACGCAGTGAGTAATTGGGTTATCATTGTAATCGATTGACTCAGTCAATTCAATGCTGCTTGGCAGGATTCAGACCGATAGCAAAACTCATCTTCAGGCCATTCCAATCCTGCTGAGCAGTATTGGATTCGATTGAAATATATGAAATCCAGCGAAGTTCAATACTGATTGTGAGTATTGGGAAGGATAGAATAACCATGCATCCACGATTTCAATCCGATTTTGTAGTATTCAGCTCGATTGGTCAATCACGCAGTGAGTAATTGGGTTATCATTGGAATCGATTGACTCAGTCAATTCAATGCTGCTTGGCAGGATTCAGACCGATAGCGAAACTCATCTTCAGGCCATTCCAATCCTGCTGAGCAGTATTTGATTCGATTGAAATATATGAAATCCAGCGAAGTTCAATACTGATTGTGAGTATTGGGAAGGATAGAATAACCATGCATCCACGATTTCAATCCGATTTTGTAGTATTCAGCTCGATTGGTCAATCACGCAGTGAGTAATTGGGTTATCATTGGAATCGATTGACTCAGTCAATTCAATGCTGCTTGGCAGGATTCAGACCGATAGCAAAACTCATCTTCAGGCCGTTCTAATCCTGCTGAGCAGTATTGGATTCGATTGAAATATATGAAATCTAGCGGAGTTCAATACTGATTATGAGTATTGGGAAGGATAGAATAACCATGCATCCACGATTCCAATCCGATTTTGTAGTACTCAGCTCGATTTGTCAATCACGCAATAGGTGATAGGGGGATGATTGGAATTGATCCAGGCATAATTCGACTCGAATCTGTCCATTCATGATTGAAACGGATAGGAATGAGCAAGGTTATTATACACTCAGTACTGTAGAGAATTATTCAGTTCGATTGAGGAATGTAGAAATAATAGTGTTCAAAAGGTGAAATCCAATCCTGTCATTCGGGATTGGTTAGGATAGACAATTAGTATCGTTTCGCGAATCGAATCACTTTCTGAAGCATTGATCTCGATAGAGCAGTGGGAGACGAGATCCATTATTCAATTAGATTGATTCCAATACTGAATCGGTTCATTAAAACATATTGAACCAGCAAAGATCTTCCATCCATCCTTCCGTGTCCGATCCTATGCTGAATACTAGTATTGGATTATATTCGCTTACATCAATCCTCATCAACAGTATAGAATTCTATTGGCAGTTGTGATCTCAATTCCACAATTCAGGATTCAGCTTGATTGGGTCTTTGTTCGATTGATCTGCATTGAATTCCAATACTGCTCTCGCCGGTTGAATGATAGAACCGATTGAAATGTATTCATCCCGATAGGATTCGATTGGTTTTCAATCCATCCCAATCGATCTTTTGCAGCAGGGCATCACACCGGCAGCAACAAGTTGGCAGTACGTCGTCTGCACGGCCGCACATCAACATCGGCTCCGCGATCCTCGTCCTCTGGTGAGCTACCCGGGCTCACCTGCGTTGGCCTGCGTATCACCGGTGTCGTGGGTAACCGCCTACGTGGTGTGATGGTGCGCGGGTGTATCTTTAGCCAGGTTATGCGTGGGTGCGAGCAGTAAATGCTGCATGCACGCATAACCTCATATAGCCTAATTACAGCTGGCCCTGGGTTGCTGCGTATGAGTTATGGCAGGCAGCCCAGGATGTGTTGCACCAAGTGCAGCCCCACCGTTAGGACATCAACAGCTGTGCTCGTCATCGTCATCGTCGTCGCCCTGACAAGGGCGCCCGGCCAGATTGTTCCCCACGACGCGATTTTACCAGTGCTTGGTGTGGTGCCCGCGGTCATAGATATCCAGCTGGATGTTGCGGGGGAGTGATGCAAGTGCGCGAGATCTCGCGCACTTGCCCTAGTTTCCACGCGAGAGTGATTTTGTGTGTACTTGGGGCGCGGGGTGGATGCAGCACGGGGCCTGCGGGCAACGGCTGTTGCTGCCCCGTGCTCCCAAATCGGCCCATCGGTACATGGTGCGCCCTCGGGGCACCCTCAGGCGGCCCTTCAGGGAGCATAGCTCGGCCACGGGTGCACGACCGCGTACACCCGGGAGATTGTGGTACGCGGCATGGTGCGTGAGGAAATCTGCTGCTCTCGCTCATACGTATGAGCGAGAGATCAATACGTCCTAAATCGGCCTGCACCCGGTGGAGATAGCCCCGGGGCTGGAGCGCGGCCTCCCTTGGTCCCTCGCTAGGGCATAATAACAGCTGGGGGTCCGGGTAGCTCGCCTGAGCTACACCCGGTGTACGGCATCTGCTGGAACGACCGAGGGCCTCCTGGTCACCGGCTGCAGCGGCTAACTTAGGTGCAGGTAGGGTTGCCCGGGCTGCAGGCATACCGGTGCCCTGCTTCCCCCACGTTCTGGCCGGTGTCGTCGTCATTACCTCGAGCAGCAGCACCTCAACAAAAAAGATAAGTATTCTCCGTGAATACTTGGTCTTGAAGCTGCTGCTCGAGGCTCGACAAGAGAATTGCAGAAATTGTCCCCAAAAAACTGCTGTGACGATTTTATCGTCACACATTGCATCATTTTGCGGCTCTCGTTCATCAAATTAGGAAATTGCAAAAAGATTACGAAGAAAAACTAGCACCCTCTTGTGATGCCGACGTCGTTTACAATGAGGTCGAGCAGGCGATAGTAAAATTTTGAGGCTCTTTGTTTACACTCGCCACGTGTTGAATCTGCCGCCCTTCCCCTCAAACAAAGTCCAGCGATCTGATTGGATGGAGCCACTTCGGTGCCATATTGCCACAATTTTCGGTACAACGCTCGCTCGGAAGCCCGGACTTATATACGCGCGCAGTAACACGGTTGTGATAGAAAAAAAGGTCACGTGATGCACTTAGGGGTCACGTGACGCAATTATAAGTCACGTGATGTAATTACGGGTCATGTGATGTAATTAATAGTCACGTGACGTTATTACGGATCACGTGATGTAATAACGAGTCACCTGACGTTATCACGGGTCACACGAGGTGAAACTGAATTTATGAGTGAGTGAGCAAAAAAGTGATCTCCGTTCTAGTCACAACCGATGTGATACGGTTCGTAGTCACCAAGCGCGGTGCGTATAGAGGGACTACGAGTCTTTCGACGTGAAAATGTACGAAATCGATTTGAAGAAAAAAATACGAAGCTTAAGCGCACGTCACATTCTTCATCAAATTGTCGCTTTTTGGAACTCTATGCAAAATGTTGAGCACCATGAGACTGTATTCTGATAAGGTACGTCGTGTTTGATTTTCCCCACCAAACCCCGTCTCAAAAGACCCACGAGGAGCAAAGTTGTAGAGCTTTCACCAATTTGAGAGTGCCAATCTCAATTTTCGACTTCAAACTGGGAATTTGCATAGCTCCGATGCAAAGTCAATCTGGGCTGAACAAAAAACACTTGTCACCTCATTTGAGCTCTAGAATTATATACTTCAGATTACACTTTCCGAACTTAAATCGTCCTCTTTCATGAATCAATGATATTAACACGTTCGCTGCGAAGCCGCTTTTTCGTGATTTTATTTCTCTCATGAACTGGACCCCGGTATCCTGGTAAAAATGCTTGGATTGGAGCAAACTTTTTTTGGGCCGTTGGTTGAGCCCTAGACAGAGTGAATCACCTTGGAAAGTTCTTACTGGGTATATTTCTCGAGTCGTTACGGACTGAATGAGATTGGAAAATGATGAATCGCGGGACCCACCCGTGGGTCCCGCCGCAGCGAACGTGTTGAATTCGTGCATCGGCATTTGGAGGACTAATTTCCCGTCGAGAAGAAGGCCCCAGTTCGACCCTGGGTCCAGGCATTTTTTCGACGATGTCATTCAAATGCATTTTTTTCTTTGATTAACATCATGACGATTCAAGGCCGATCGATAATTTCTCATTTAAAATGGCCTCAAATCCGAGGTCACCTATAGAGAAATAAAAATTAGTCCTCCAATAGCCGATCTACGAATTTAATATCATTGATTATATACTTCAACTCGGAGGAAATCTCATTTCTTGACCTTACTTCATTGGACGGTCTTAACTGGAATAGCCCACCTTAGGTTGAGAGTTCGATATTATAAATGAGTTGTTTGATCCCGCGGGACCACGTCTCTCTCGGGGACACGATCCCGCGGGACCACGTCCCTCATCAGGATGGGGGTTTGCGCAATCGGGGACTGAAAAACTTCAAAAAGAAGGAACACAAGAATAAGATCGCAAAGGAATGAGTAAGAGTGAGAAGGGCTAATGGAATTGAAAGAATGAATAATAGTTAGGCGAGCTGTGGAAATCCATCCACGTAATGGATGGAGGCTAATGAATCAAAGAGAATTTTTCGAGTTACTTTCAGAACTTCATTTTTAGTGCTGTCAGCATGGATGTATGAGGGGATGGTTTTAATTTTACATGAACATTTCCATCCTATGACAAGTTCACATCATCATCGTATCGAACACATCTAAGGGTTTAGAGGACAAAAACAATCTATCCCCATTAGAATTCATTAGATGTAAGTGCTATAATTTCCTATGGAGGAGCATACATTCCTATGACGGGATTTACTGACGCTGAAGCATTGAAAAATATCCTAATACAGTCAAGCTGACTCTGAAGAGTCTCAAGATGGGCATTTTGATTCGAACAATTATGACTGAAGCTCCCATTTGAGTCGCCATTTCTCTTCTGAGCGAGATTGAGGTCACGTTCACGATCGCTTGATCCTTCTCATCAGGGGTTGAATGATGAAAATTCCTGTTTTGTCTCGTCAAATACGACTTCGATCAGCTTGCCTCTGACTCGAGACTCGTCTTTGGAAATGTTGACACTTATTTGGGGGGGGGGGGGGGGGAGTAGTTTGAGAGGAAACTCAACAAGGTTTTGGTGTGCATCAGTTCAGATAGAAGTGCATGCGAGCAAGACCAATGTTTTTATTCTTAGCAAAAAGTCGGAAAAGGTGTATCTAAAGTGACTCACCTAGATTATTTTAGATTGTTGTTTGAACTCGTAGGACTAGTATCAAAGAGCATTCTCTCATAGTTTTGGGGAATGGGAACGGAGAGCGATTATTTAAGATCGAGCTTGTAGGATTGCGTTTTCACGAAATCAATCGACTTCAATCGTGATTCCGACTGAAATTCTTGAAAGAGATAGATGATCGACGTTCACCAGTAATTAACTTGTGGGCCTTTTCAGCACCTTTTATGATGACTATTCATGAAAGAAAACGTTCACGTCGCTTCTGTTTCGAGATGTCAAAATATGATTGTTCTCTCAGTTTTTGAGCTCAAAAATTTTGATTTGCCAAGACAGACCCATCTTTGTCGCTATTCCCCTAAAAATATCAAATCCAGACTGTGCCACCTTTAGGCTGATCCAATCAGTTTTAGTTTTTCAGAAAGTATTCGAAAAACGTCTTGAAAATACCCATGAATTATCCACTCGTGAAACCTCTACGAGCTCTCCGGGCGTCTCCAAGGAAATTTGCCTACAACTTCCTTGACCTATGAGTATTTTGATTTCTCAAAGATATTTCTCATTTATTTGGCAGATAATTATTTCGCTCCGCAACAATTTTCAGCCAGTCCTTGGGCTCATTGAGTTTTGTACAGCGTTTTCTTGAGAGCTGAAGAATCTTGATGAACAAGAAGTCATATCTCTTTTCTTTCAAGACACGTTGGCAAAACCTTGGAAGCTCTCACCAACGTGTTTTTCGAATCATTTTTGATGAATGAATCATATCATTTATGCATCCTGTAATCGTCAAAAAGATTTAACCAGCAATAGAACAATTTCAAGTCAATACTGAATCAGTACTCAGCATTTCCTGAGCCTGCATGATTTCCTACGCCTCCAAAATTATTATTATTGAGTAATAGCCATCGTCACTTCCTTCAAGATAATTCCTTGCAGGGGTCGAATGATGCAGTACAACCGAAAATATAGTTGTTGTGATTTGAGACAATATTCAAAGTTTCAAATGCGCGGGCCCAGAAAGTGTTCGACGATTTTTGCAATCATTGCGAGCGTGCATTTCCGCCACGACTCCATTGAATTGACTTCAATAAGTGTTCGTCCTGAAGAAAATTGAAGCAGTCATCAATCACAATGAGTCACAGAAAATCAATCAACTCGAAGTGAAGTGGAGAAACTCTAGAAAAGGAGAGCAAAAAAGTTTTACAAGCAGATTCATTCAAATACTCAGGATTCTTCTTCATAAAGAATCGTGGCCTCTTGAGCCTAAGGCTCTGACGCATCACAACATTTTCTGACTGGCCTTAGCTATTCTTAAATCTCATCACAAGAGCTGTAGCACAGCTTGAAACTTGTTTGGACTTCCATAGATATCCTGATCTTACTAAACGAAATATTCTACTCTTACTAGGGTTGGCTTTTATTTTTCGATTGGAAATGGAGGTTTATCCTTGAACCTCCAATTTAGAGGCGTCTCCACATTTTTTCACGTACCTCGCAGTTTATTTCGAGGCATTTGTAATAGGCTTTGGTGTTGAACCGCGATATAAAATATGAAGTTGAACTTGAATTAGGAAAAATGTATCCACACTCAGCTTGCAAGCTCATTCGGAGCTCTAATATGATTCAGAGTGAAACTTTTCTTGAAAATCCCAGTTTCTTGAAGAAGTAAGATAAATAAGGATCCGATCGAAATCCCATCGCTTAGTTAATCCAGAAGGAAATTTTACAGGTGACTTGAATTCATATCATGAGGAAGTCGTAGAATAAGATACTTGTGTATGAAGAGATACATTTTCGGGAAACGGTTGGAATTTTAGTTCGAACATTTCGTAAGCTGAGAACGAGATGAAAGGGTGAGTTAGGGAATGAGTGCTCTCATCTTCTGATGACTAGAGTAGAGTCTGTAAATGAGTCCTGTAAATTTCAAAGTGGAATGTTGCATGATCAGAAAAGAGGTTGGTCTTGTAGAAACACAACACATACGACATAACTCTAGGGAGATGAGTTTCCTATTGATTTGGGAGGGTACTGAGGCAAGAAGTATTCCCTGAAATCGATATCATTCAACACGAAGAATGAGATTATCCAAGTTCCACGAGGGTGAAAGAGATTTCGTTGAAGAAGATATTTGATGGATTGGAACCATTCATGGAAGATTTATGGTATTGAAAATATCGCTTTCCTCTTGTAAGAACCTATATTGAGGCTTCTCTGGGCTCCGAAAGGATTGAATGTATCAGAAACTCTCTGACTCAAATCTCAAGAGACCTGACGAGAAATTCGAGTTGAGTAGCTCTTTGGGACGAAATTTGACAAGTAGTGTCCTAAATGGTATAATGTATCCTAAAATCAATCTTCTTTAATCATATCAGAATATGATGACATACTTGATTAGATGTATTGAAAAAAAAAATATGATGAGAATTTTCAATCTCAGGTATGACAAAAAAATCAGTCATCTTTTCTCGAAGTCGGGACTGAAGTCTCATACGACCGACAGCAATCTCTAATCGGGACAAAGCTGGAAATATCTCTTTCCCGATCCCTCCGTTCCCCTCAAAATATGATCTAAGGACAATCAAAGCTATTTGTACCTAATGAGAAGTTACATCTGTATCGATTTCAGATTCTTGATGAAGGGCATGTAGGTGCCGTGCAACCCGGGAATTATATTTTATTCACATGTAACTCAAAAATTCGATGATACAAAGTTTGAGACGGGTTGTTTACTACTTATTATCATCCGAATTGCCGTGGAAAACTCGTCATTTGTTACCAATCACAAGACTGTGGGTAATTAACGAGAATAATTTGCCCTTGGGTACACTACTGCTCAAAAGTTTGTGCACACCTAAATTACAAAATTTCGACTTTGCTCACTCAACTGCTCGGATCTCCTTGGTCCAAATTAACTCTACTTAGGCTCATTTTGCAGCTTTTCTCAAGCACTTCGAGAGCTATTTGGTATTTTTTTCTGCCCAGCTCAATAAATTCTTGCAAAATCTATCTAATTTCACAAAAATCGGGTCATCACGCAGACCCCCAAAAGTCTGGCGGACATTGGTGGATTTAGATGATTCGAAAAGCATCTAAAAGTAGAAGTCAAGAACTTCAAAATCCGTCCTTGGAAGTTATTCTAGCTTGTTTCTGGTCCGAGCTTTGACTGATCTTATAAGGACAGATTTTTCTCGAAAAAAGACCAGTCATTGAGAGATTACACCGGCACATAACAAAAAAGTATCTGTACTTTTGACCAGACGCACTTCTCTTTATGTATTTTAGCACGCTGAATCCGAATCCGAGGTCGGTTAGGCCCGTTCCTATCTTGATTTCGAGAAAATCGTGGAAAATTCGGTGGAGATCGTGGAAATAGCACAGAATATCACGATTTTCTCGAAAACAAGAGGTAGCCGGGCCAAACCGACCCCGGATTCTGATTCAGCGTGCCAAAATACATGAAGTAAAGTAGGTCTGGCCCAAAGTACCGATACTTCTGACCAGGCCTACTATCCTGTATGTATTTTGGCACGCTGAGTCCGAATCCGAAGTCGGTTCGGCCCGCGGCTACCTATTGTTTTCGAGAAAATCGTGCTATTCTGCGCTATTTTCATATTTTTCACGATTTTCTCGAAAACAAGATAGGAACGGGCCTAACCGACCTCGGATTCGGATTCAGCGTACCAGAATACATAAAGTGAAGAAGCTCTGGTCAAAAGTACAGATACTTTTTTTTTGTGTGCCGGTGTTATGAACGGACTAATTTTTTTCAGGTATAAGCACTGATATTGGTTCCTTTCAACAACAGTATGCGATAACTTGGAAGAACTTAGAGGAATACCACCGTAAGCCCGACTTCTTCACTTTTCGTGGTTTTTGGGACTCTTCTCGAGACAAATCTTCCCTTACAAAAACAGTCACAGCTCGGACCAGGAATAACCTGAAATAAGTTCTAAAAACGGGGTTTGAAGCTCTTGGCTCCCACTTTGAGATATTTTTTGAATCATCCAAACTCGTCAATTTCCGCCAGACTTGCGGAGGTTTGCATAATGACCCGATTTTCATAAGATTCTACAAGGCTTCGGATTGATTTTGCGAAAATCTATTGAGCTGCGCAGAAAAAATACCAAATAGCTCTCAAAGTGCTTGAAAAAACTTATAAAATGAGCCTAAGTAGAGTTATTTTGGACCAAGGAGATCCGAGCAGTCGAGTGGGCGAAATCGAAATTTTCTTCTTTAGGTGTGCACAAACTTTTGACCGATAGAATACTTCCTGAACTTATAAATCGGCACACTTTCATTCACAAGTATCTCAAAATCTTTTCCAATTTGGACTGAAGGATGAGCTATCCAGGTCAAGTTGGATGATCATAAAGCCTGAGTAAGTCGTCGTATAGCCTAAATTGGGGAAGATTTTGAGATTTTTGTGAACAAAGTTCAACGTGCACGGCGACCGCATCGCCTAACGATTCGTTATTCGACTCCGGAGAAGTCCCACCGTTTCTCATCACTCAGATGACCACGTGTAGCGATATCCGTGTCGAAATGAACAAATTCTTTAAAAGTTAGATCATTCTCAAGGGGAAAAATAAGTCTCGTTGAAAGTCTTCTTTGAAATCATGTTTATGGGACTTATGAAGACTTTCGCAAGACTTCTAAGTCTTGGAGAAAGTCTTGGATAGGATATTTTGGTGGATGTCTGGAGAATTTTCAAGATAACTGTCGACGAATGACATGAAAGGTCATGACTTCAATCCCACGTCCATGAGAAAATCTAACTCAGCAGATCATCACACCCGACTCTTCACTTTCTGCATCATGTATTGGAAAGAACTCACGCCTTGGCATTAGCTACTGGTGAGTAATCTAAGTTTCCTGGAAAATGAGACTACTCTCAGAAAAAACCGATAGAGTTTGATTTCCAAATTGAATGTCATGCCTACGATAGGGCTCTGATTGGCAAAATCTTCGAGTAAGCTCATTTCAGTGACTGCGTAGCACTTTTGAATGTGAGATGTTCTCGGTAGTACTGACCCCTACTGATGTGACTCACCACTTACTGCTCCGAAAAATTCACAAAGATAATCTCACTGTCTTTCGCATTCCCAGTTATGTTTGTAACGATATAAAGGTTCGAGGTTTTTACCAAGCGCGTTCGTACGCAGGATATGTTTAATTGAGTCAAGTCAATACCTTGGATGGCTGTAAATCAGCTAGTGAGTTTTCGCATTTACTCACCGAAGGCTGATGCCGAGGCGTAAGTTCATTCCAAAACATAATGCAGAAAGACAAGAGCCGGGTGTGATGATATGCTCAGTTAGATTTTTCCATGGACATGGGATTAAACTCATACCTTTGCATCTCTCTGACACAGTCTCCTTGAGTTCTTCAGACATACACCAGTTATATCCTTTTCAAGATTGCCCACAAGAGATTCTCTAAAACTTTGAAGCCTTGCGGAAGTCTTGATGAGGCCCATACCCAAGACTTCCCCAAGACTGTTAATAAGGCTTTTAACAATAAGACTTGTTTTCCTTCTCGGGGACACACAAAGCTCTTGACACAGCATCCCAATTTCCGATCGTTAGAAAATCCGAGCTTGAGAGTTTTCGGTTTAGATAATTCATATAATTGATTAATTCTTCGAGGTAGGGAGTTTTCATTCCACCATGTATCTTCTCGAGGCAGAGAGTTTTTTCCCAAGAGCCTGGGTCTTTTACTTCGAGCTAGGGGGTTTTTCGAGTTAGGGAATTTTGACTTAGAGCGTTTCTACTGTATGCTCTTTTCATATTATATCTACGGGATAATGATGAGAACGTTTTCCAAGGGATTTTCCCCAGACTCTCTGTATCATCCCCGAGAAATGACTAGCTAGAATTCTCCAAAAATAGATACATATACATATAAATTCCATACAAAAATATACATAAATGTATATGATAGTATTAATGTCTAAAACTCATCTGATATGATCTCCAGTTCTCCTAACCATGATGTAAAAATTCAAGAATGATGTGGAAAGTAACCATAGAGACACAACGGATATCCATGGAGAGTTGTATCTTTATGAAAGTATACCACATCTTGTTCTTTCCCACAGACAGGTCGCACAGCATCAGAGAATCTTCGGGAAAATAGCAATAAATTCAGAGATATTCCGAGATAGTCTCGGAGCAAAGAAGATTATTCAGGGACTACTTCTTATCGTTTTGCATTCAGCAGTTTAGTCCTCACATTGTCCAGTATCGAATAATTTTTTGACTCATGTTCATTGAAAATTAGAATCAACTCGGTGATTGAATGAAGAAACATCTCGCTTCAAGTCAAATCTTCAGTTGATCTTGGAGCGAAGAATCCTGAAGAACCGGGTGGCGACGCTGTGACACGAGCTTTGAGTCAGAAAACGACTCGTTTCGAGTAAAATTTCACTTGAATACTTTTAGCGAGATGCGGATGGATTGTTTTTGTCCTCTAAAGCCTTAGATGTATTCGATAAAATGATGATGTGAACTTGTAATAGAATGGGAATGTTCATGTGAAATTAAAACCATCCCCTCATACATCCATGCTGACAGCACTACAAATGAAGTTCTGAAAGTAACTCGAAAAATTCTCTTTGATTCATTAGCCTCCGTCCATTACGTGGATGGATTTCCACAGCTCGCCTAACTATTATTTATTCTTTCAATTCCATTAGTTCTTCTCATTCTTACTCATTCCTTTGCGATCTTATTCTTGTGTTCCTTCTTTTTGAAGTTTTTCAGTCCCCGATTGCGCAAACCCCCATCCTGATGAGGGACGTGGTCCCGCGGGATCATGTCCCTGAGAGGTACGTGGTCACGTCTTTCTGATGGACGTGATCCCGCGGGTGCACGTCCCCCTGAGGGACATGGTCCCGCGGGACCACGTCCTTTTCATTTTTATACGGGTATACGAAAATCGCGCTCTCCTTAGGTAGGTATTCTAGACCCAAAACTATATTACCCAGTGTTACAAAGACAACGAGTAGAAAAGACTCGAATTGAATGAACCAAAATATATTTGATTGAATTTGATCAGAGTACAGGCAGCCTCCCGTAATTGCGGTCCATTCATTCGCGTAATTCGATATCCGCGGTACTTCCAAAATCGGCATTATTTCCCATGACCTTGGAACTATATTCCGCGATGGAATTGCCATTCGAACGGGGTATTCCAAGACAACTTTAAATATTGAATCGATCGTATGTTCAGATTGTGACAGATGTTCCTGTTCTTGAACATTGGCTTACTAGTGATAAAATTGAAACTGAATTAGATATCAAAGTCATGGCTCCGGCCGGGACGAGTGCTTCTTCAATCAAAAAATGGGATGAAAAAGTAATGAGCCTTCCAGAACCATTGACTGTTGAGTTTACTGGATTCTGGAGTTGCAACGACCTCCTCTCAAAGACTTCATCTAAGGACTACGCCCGTCAAGCTCACTGGGCTGAGGTCACGGAATCTTTCAATCAAACTCAAGATTCATCTCATTACCCAATTCTACCAGGAATCAGAGGAATTTCGGACTACCTTTCATATTACTATGTTTTGTCCTGCAGAGATATCCTCATCCACTGGAATATCTGAATGATATGTATCTCCTCGATGGTCTTTTGTGGTTTTGGGCACCTCTTGGTGTATTGCTGTACGGAAGCCTCAAAATTCCATGAGCACAAGGTCCTCCTACTCGTGGTTCCGATATTTGTGACATGTCTGATGTACGTATTAACCGCGAATACAAAGAGTTGCCTCTACAATGATTCTATAGCCTCCATTAACAGCATCATGGATCCTAACAGACGACACTCGATATGGTTGACTGGATTTCATCATTCGCACAGCGTAAACCTTGTCGTATACGAGTATTTTGATGTTCTGAGGGTCATTGATTTGCATAGAAACCTCATACTTTCCTGGTTATATTCATGAATGAGTGTATTAAAAGGGGGGTGCATACTCACCCAGAATGGTGTATATATGAATGATTAAGGAGAGCAATCGAGAATATGTGTCCTTCGAGAAGTATGCTGTGATAACGATATAGCTGGACAGTTCTCAGCCCGGTGAGTATTGAACCCTATCCAATGACTAAAATGTATCTCGAACATTTCTCAGATCCACTGCATGATGTTCCGTCATTCAAGGTGGCGATATCTTATCAGAGATTGGCAGGAAACTCAGCTCAGTTGCTTCGAGTTGGGCATCGAATCTAAATCCATTATCTATGAATTATCTCTATCTCTACCTACATATCTAAGAGAGTCACATATCTTATTCCTGGGATGAAATACGATCCAAATTCCAATCTTGCGTTCATATCATTCAACGAGCACAACCCATCAGCATACCGAAATAATGAGATGCTATTCAGTACCTTTCATAAATGATGGATTATGTGGGGTCTGACCACCACAGTGATATTACCAATACACTCAGTCGTACGGGAATTTTGAGGAGAAAATTCTGAAGATCAAAAACATATCGTTTTATGCGTTAAGAACAATTTCTATGTGCTTTTTCAGCGGCCGTTATGAATGTTGAGAATCCGAAGGAAGTGTTCTCCAATCAAACATCTCGAACTTCGACGGGAGTCATTCGATCCCAAGATTTTTTACTAAATATTGTGGATGATCCCGAAATCAACGATTCCCTCCCCTCTCTGAGCTCCCTCTGCGATCTTTCCTCCCTGAGTGAAAAACTTGGAGAGAGAACTTTCGATTACACGAGTGCTGATAAGGATACCGAGGCATCCAATTGTTTTATCCGCGTTTGATCCTATTCAGCTCAGAATCGCATCAGGAAGAATATTATGCCTCATGGTATCGACGTAAGTTGATATCACCGTTCAGAATCTGTCATCAGGTTTTGGCTCGAATATGAGGTGACAACATTCCCTCAATTGTAATGTGGAGAATCATCAATAGTATGTTACATCCCTATTAGTCTCATTCGATACAAAATCTGATAGTATTTTCGCGTGGATGATCTCATCTCGCGTCAAAATTGTAAGACGTTACATTCTTTAAAGCAATTTTGCACTGATGAGGGCAAGGAAAAATGGAACAGTAAGTTGCCTCGGTATCTCCATGGGCGCCCATCAGGGCGCCCATGTGATAGAAAGTTACCTCTCCAAGCTCGTCCCTCAGACAGGATATAGGTCATGAATAGATAGATGTATAGATGTCATCTATTCGTCCAAAGACGAAATATCTGAGCATGTCCGCGAACATATATCCGTTAAAAATATAAATACACTCCGAAAAATATAAATTTGCACATGACGAGTTCAATCAATTAATTACTAGTGAGGCCAAGGACAATAAGTATCACAATTCGTGACTAGTCCGAGTGTATCCATAGAAAGTACGGGTGATTCCAAAAATAACATATTCATGATGAAAAAGGGAGCAAAGGCTCGCAATCAAATCACAGATCTGCTCCATCAGTCAAATGACGAAAAGTCACATACAGGAAAATCTAGTGTGAAGAAAGGAGCCCCACCCATCACAGATTGAAATGATGCTTCTTTCCCACATCAAGTCCTTTCAGGAGACTTTGTCAGCGTGAAATGTTCCGAGGCTTCTTTGGGAAGCGATATTCTTCTCAGCTTCCGAAAACTCGGTGGGAGAAAGTTCCACAAATAAGCACATTGAGCCCGGGAAGATCTTCTTCCATACTCAAGTCTCATTCTACGAACTTTGAATGCCCGCTTCACATCCCCACATATGGGGCGTTTAGATTGGTATCTGGTGAACATCGCAGCTAGGTAGCCAGGCTCTCCTAAATGCATGCTCCTGTGCATCAACAGAGCTGCGAAGTACGTTCTTCGCGAATGAGTATGCAACCAACCCAAAAGCTCCCTGAACGGGGTAATGCCCTGCTAAAAATAATCCTGTGGTTAACCATGGAGATCGTCCTCATGGGGAACCGTGGGGTTTGGCCCTGGAGGAATCCTCAATCATGATATTCGACCAAATTTGGCATCAAAGACGTGCAGCATACAAATTTCCACCATAATCAACCGAATTAGACCATGTACGGAGGAATAATGGTCGAAATTTGTATGCTGCACATCTTCGATGCCGAATTTAGCAAAGAATTAAGACTGAACATCTCCCCAGGGCCAAACCCCACGGTTTCTCATGGGGGCGATCCCCATGGGTAACCACAGAATAATTTTCAGCAGGGTGTGCTTGACTCTCTCAAGATCAAATGCGTATCTCAAGCTCGAATTGCTCATCCACGGTGAATTTTCCAAATCGGTCTCATATGGATATTTCGACATCTTCCTCCATGGATGACACACCATATCAACTCTCGAAGAACAGTTTCAATAATTTTTGAGAGGGTCGATGTATCACCCTATCCCTTTTTCTGAAGGTTGAGAATAAAATAAGATATGATTCAATGCAATATCCAGGGAATCCGGAATATGAACCCTAATACTGGGATCTGTCATCTATGGAATTGATGATTTGCCATTTATCAAAATGATCTTCTCAAGTCTAGAGAAGCACCTCTCATTTAAAGAGCAGAATACTCACATAAGTATACTTGCTCTAGAGAATAGAAAATTAGCTTCCTGATAATTGGGGTCTTGCATTCTTTCTGACCCCCTCGAGGAAATGTCTGGCGAATTCGAGCAAATTGAGATAAGTATCGCGCAATTTGAAAAAAAATTCGCAAAATTTTTTTGACCGTGCGCAAATTGTTCAACGTCAGGACGACTTGCACCGTGTGACGCCTCAGGGATACGCAAATTCGAGCAAATCAAGACAAGTGTTGTGCAGTTCAAAAAAAAATTACCAAGAATTTTTTTCATCTTGCACATACTGTTCGACTTCAGGACGACTTGCGCCGTGTGATGTCCCAGAGATACAGTCATAGACTTTCGAACAATTCGCGAACGGTCAAAAAATTTTCGGTAATTTTTTTTCCTATTGCGCAATACTTATCTCGATCTGCTCGAATTCGCCAAACTTTTTTTTGAGGGGGTCAGAAGTGCAAGACCCCAATTAGGAATGATGATGGATTTCTACTTGATAATCCATTCATTGGCTTGAGGGAAAGAGAGTATTGGAACCATACTCCATCCCACATCAAAAGGCGGGGTAGCGGCTTGCCGGTGAGAACTATAAGAGAAGTAAAAGAAAAGTCGAACCACGCGGAAGGCTGCCGTGTCTTATATACGCTAAGTTGGGCCATTTTAACCTCACTCATTTTTTATGATTCATACAATTCTATCAATTTGTACAATTCGACTCAACTCCAAGCACGCGTCAACTCCCTATCAATTCTAAGAAGCTCCCCGAGTCGTCACACCCACGGCGAGGCCACCTGGTTGTTAATTATTCGACCAACAAATTTCCGACTTCTCCGAAAATTTTTCGTCTGATTTTGTTCGAGTCTTCATAAGACGTCTCGAATGCTGCATGATCAGATCTTGTTCCGAGTTACGTAGGTATGTCGGTGTGTCTGTATGCGCATATGATCTGTCATCGCGAACTCAAAAACGAAAGAGGGCCGAGGACGAGACCTGTAGCAGACGATACTTTTCATTCAGGATCAGATTTGTATTCTGTACAGAGTGTTTGTTTCAGTGACTTTAGCACGAGTACGGGGAGTATTAAATGGTAATCGATGCCAATTGTAATTGTTGGTCCACTAGTCAAAGAGTTGCCTGATGTATATGCAGTGATTTAAAACTGAAAGCCTGATGGCCAAAATGTGTGCCAGTCTTGCTGTTGTGCAGCGCGAGTTGCAGTGTCAAGAATAATCTCCAAATATATCTGAAGAGTTTATGATACATGGGTGCCATCATTGAGGGCATGCCAAAGTCAACTTTAACCGACACTTCGAGTTTTTCCTTATTCAATTTTTCCTACGGAATCTATGGGGTAAATCAAGGAAGTGATTCCAAGAATCCCTGCTTCGACATCAGATCTATCATTCGAGAGAAGAATCGAGTTGATTGAGTGAATATCGCCTCCAGCATCAACTTTTGACAATCAACATTCCATCGAAAAATATGCATACCCTTGGTTCAAAAGTTGCTAGCGGCGACAATAGTCATCCGATTAACTCCATTCTTTCTTCAAACGATAGATCTGATATCAAAGCAGGGCTTCTTGGAAGCACTTTTTCCAAAAGGGAGAATTCAGAAATTATCAGAAGCATCAAATTTTTGGAGCACCTACGAGTTGTGATTTTGGCTGGGCCGTGAGGTTGGGCTAGGCCCTTGTGACAGCCCGCACACAGCTGTGAGCTGATGATGTTGTTGTTGTGATGTGCGTTTGGCCGTGTAATCACGCGGTACAGCGCGGTGTTTTGTGTTTTGGCGTGCAAGACAAAGTGAGCGAAAGATTATAGATCAAAGTGTTTCATACATGCTAGAAAAGTCAAATGGTATCGTCAATCCTGCTTCTTGGAACTATTACTTGTTCCTTGAGGAGCAACTGGTGTCAGGATATGGATCGCCCGCAGCAGTCATTATTCACAGCCTTGAACTGATAAAATCCTCCGAACTTAGAATAGTAATTTATGAAGAAATGCTCTGTTAGTGATATCCAGAGCCGAACACTTGAGTGCCATTGGAGGTATGAAACTGCCTTTCTCGAACGGCAGGTACCCACCAAACAGTGAATGTTGCCTCAACGTTTCTGTAACGTCGCAATTGCACCCTCGGAACGTTCCGTAAATTGTCGGAAACCCCATTGCTGGAACGTTTAAGGAACGTAAAAAGTCTACGAGATGTCTGTTGTCTCAACGTTTCCAGCACGTTTCTGGGACGTTTCAACGGTTTTTCAAACGTTGCATAACGTTTCCGAGATGATTCTTGTGCAACCAAGACTTAGAAAATTTTTTGTTAAATAAACAAATAAGTTGTTTCTAAAATTTTGTGTCTCACAAAATATCAGCTCCATCCCCGTTCAATCCCATCGATAGCGCTCAATCAGAAACATATCCACTTAGTACGAGGAAGACGGTGAGATTATGCTTGAATGCAACAAGAGCCAATCAACAACAATTTATGAAAAAACAATCCATTTATTTATTTATATTCACAACGTTCAGAAACGTGCTGGAAACGTTGAGACAACAGACATCTCGTAGACATTTTACGTTGCTTAAACGTTCCAGCAACGGGGTTTCCGACTATTTACGGAACGTTCCGAGGGTGCAATTGCGACGTTCCAGAAACGTTGAGGCAACATTCACTGTTTGGTGGGTAGATGATATGAAGTTTGCGTCACCTAAGATTTTGAAGAAATATTCATGGGCAGGAGAAGAAAAATCAATCACTGATTAAAAAGTCGTCTATATCTACATGTATTCACTAAACTCTCTCGAATGTCATCTCCGCAGACTGATTCTGTTCAAGTTTGAAGTCAAAATATCTGTCAGTACATGGTGGAAATAGCGAGTCCGGGTGAGTTTCACAGCAAAAATGGACGATTTGATATTGCAATGGACTTCAAACTGTGTCTGGTAGAATTGGTATATTCCACAGGGGTGATTTCAAGTTTTTTTGTTGGAATCGATTGAGATTTGGCTCCACAGTGGAATTTTTTGTAATCAAGAGTTGGGAGGTTAGATAGTAAATTTTATGATTCCAGGTATGTTTTGATGACATTCCAAATCTTGTTTTCAAATGTTGGCTTCTGAATCTGTTTTCATAAATCTCACCATTCTATTCAAGGTTCCAATCAGAGTATCCCAAAATTACCCAGTGAAAAGGGCGTGTCCAAGTAACTTTGAAGACAGATGTCCATCCTTGAGAAATCAAATAAACTCCAAATTGTGTCTGCTGACATTCCAGTAATTTAGAGGGCTGAAAGCATGTTTAATTGTTGAAATCTATTAAGAATTGGTTGAACTATAGAGTTTTCGCGACCAAGAAGTTGGAAAATTAGATAGTAAATTTCATACTTTCAGGTCTGTTTTGATGAACTAAAGAACCTCTTTATTAGGTGTTGGCCTCTGAATCATATTTGATCATTTTCACCATTATTCTCGAGGTTCTAACAAGAATATTCTCAGTTACTTGGTCAGAATAGCTCGATGGAGTAATTCTCAGAGTGAAAATCACTATTTGGATTCGAAATGAATTTCAAATTGTGTCTGTTGGGATCCTCGTGTATGAGAGGGGTTATTCTATCTTCTTTTCAAGGTATGACATAAATCCCACCCCCCTCCACTCACTTCTCCGAGAGGTATAACCAGGCGGGTATGGGAGTGCCCTTCCTCCTGTTTATCGACAGGAGGGAGGGCACTCTCATACTCGCCTGGTTATACTTGAAATTATCTTTCGAAGAGACTCATCTGATTGAGTTTCAATCATTGAAGTCATAACCGAACTAAATTTTCTTGGAAATACACGTGTCTCACACTTTCGTGTTACTTTCATACTGTTTCAGAATATCATATCTAGCAAAATAAATAGGACCATAATAACTCTCTTCAGCACTATTGTCAGGAACCTAGTCGGTTCCCAACTAGCTCTATGTGTACTCCGCATATGGGAGTATATGCGTATACCATAGCTGGTATTCTAACATATAGACGTACCTTGTATTGTAAGCTATAGATATACCATGTATCTTAATGTATAGGCATACAGAGAAGCGGAGACTTCGAGAAGTTAGGAGAAGCTTCGAGAAACCGCGAGTAGCGCCCGCAAGTCTAGACGAGGGGTGCAAAGACAAAGCGCTGCCGCACCTCACCTGCGTTTCTCCTAGCCACGAACGAAGGAGAAACGAGGGGTCTGAGAGAGTATAAATAGAGCTCAAAAGCTCTGGCAAGGGGCTTAGATTCGCAGTTCACCGCGAGACTCCGTCGAGTACGTTTCGAGCTCTTAGAACCGCAGTACACCGTGAGCTCCCGTCACGTACGACGTTCGTCCTTAGAATCACGCGCCGGGCTTCTAGTTCTCAGTACGAACTCACCTGCCGATTTGACCACATAGTTCATTAACGCCATTCCGAGTCGAGTACCTCAGCCCTTGACGGACTCCACTCAAGTAGAATCAACCCCAGTATTTTGTAAAGTCTCTCTCTCGTAATTTTATTTTCGGACTAATAAATGCAGCTCTAGGAATTCCCTCGGTATTTATTACTCTTCCCAATTTCCACCTACCTACATGTCGAGTCTGGACTCCCCAGCTGCAGTATAAAAGAACCCACGTTACGAATCCCCGTAACAAACTGGTGTCAGGAGTGGGATACTGCGTGGAAAAATTCGGAGAATTTTTTACCGCGGCAACCGCGTCGCGCTTTACCTGATTTGACCGCATACAGCGGCCACTGACAAGGAGGAAGGACAGGAAGGATGTTCATCTGGTTCACCTGCTTCATGGTCTATGCAGCATCTGGGTGAGTAATTTTATAGTTTACCCGATTTTTGTCCCTCGTGGGGAGAGTCGCGAGGCACAGACTCGAATTTCAAAAATTTGCTAGAAGCCAAATACAGTCAAATATTATTTTATATCAGAGAGCATTTATACAACGATAGTGTTGTACGCAAATCATAATTGAATTCCCGTCAAGCCAATAATTCAAAATGATAATAGTTTACTATATACGATAGCTCGAGCCGAGCTCATCCGCAGACAGCAGGGGCCTAGTAGTGATACTTTTCAAACTCGCAAAAACGTTTTAATTTCGCCCAGACTTGTACTCTTTGATTAACGTGTCAGAAATTAGCAGCTATAAATCTATACACATTTTCAAACCCAAATAATAAGATGGCAAGTAATCGAAGAGATAATGAATACCATGATACAATCGGGAATATTTCCGATGGCTCGATTGAGAATAACTCGGGCAATGAAGCTGGACGAGGCGCCGAAGCCTCCAGTACCCCAAGTATCGCCAATGTAAATGGCGCCGCGCACATGGAAAAACGCTTTGGGAAACGGTCAATGGAGGGCGACCCTAGGGCCAAGAGGATCATGCTAGCGCTTATGAACGCGCTTATTGCTCTTCGCGATCTGAGTCGAATGCTTACGACAGTGTCTGAATACTTCGATGACGGGGAAATAACGGTATTGATGGATTTGAGAGAATTTCTGGAACAAACACAGAATTCGAACGGGGCGCATGTAAAAGTGGGGGATATACCTGACAATAATGGTTATGATCAATTTCGAGCAGAACGGATGTTTGCGGAATCCTCGCGATACGACGGACAAATACAGAATAAAGAAATACTTAACAAACGTGACGCAGATACGCGAAACTCTAATGATAATAATACTCAAAAATCTACGGGCTTAACTCAATATACAATGCCGGGAGAATACCCGTGGCCTCTCGTCAGTGATGATGGATTGCAAAGGCGGTTTGATTATAGTTCCAGCCAACGGCCATTCGGGGGCCAAGATGCTGAGTCGCAGAGGTATGATGGCCAGGACCCTTGCTCCATGCATGAGGACATAGGGTCGCGCTTCAGGAATCGGATGCATAGGGTCGGTACTGAATTGCATAGGATAAGTAGGCCTATGTTCCGAAATCAGCTCACCGAGAGCGCTGATGCGGGAACGCGAAAGATTGCCCGCCAACGACTTCCTAACAGTCAAGATGCGGAGATGCATTATTCAAAACCTAATAAGACCGCCAGCCGACCGCTCAAAGGGAGCTTGGACGCTGAGATGCATTATTTAAGAAAATCAAACCAAATCGAGCAATCCGGAGAGTACAAAAAGCCACGTGAACGTAATATAGAAAGAACCTCGTTTGAGAACCGGATCAAACGGCGCTCACGCGGACAAGACCCGTACGACGACTTGGAAAAATCTAAACATGCAGATATCGACGAGACAGTTTGCAATAGGTCAGAGATTCATAAAAATACTACATACGATGTGGGCATTTACAGACAGGGTTATTATAGGGATAGTTGTGACAGTTCAGACGAAATAATTGAAGACGATCAATCCCGACCCGAACCTAATTACACTATACTTGGAGATGCAGATAAGATCAGGACAGAATTGAGATTAATACAACGAAATCTGAGAGAGAGTGTGGCGGAATATGGATTGCGAACACAATATATCCATAATCGTTTGCTCATTGTATATCATACAAATACAAACCTCGGATATTGGGAACGCGAAATATATAAACAAAATGCAGATGCTGGAGCCCTCCAACGTTTTATCTCTGGACTACCAGACTCGCTCGGACATCGAGTCCGATCAACAAATCCTTCAAATTTACGGGATGCAATTTTTAATGCGATAGATTTCGAGAATCGAACGAACCCGCGGGATTGGGAATGACCAATTGGAAGATATGATCGGTACTTATTTAGAGAGGAAAATGAGAGAGATTGGACTAAGTGGGTCCATTTCTGAAGAATCTGCGACCATACGATCATCACAGACTCTGGTTAGGTGTGGTTATTGTAATAGGATAGGACATATTGAAGAAGACTGTTCTAAGAGAATACGAGATTCAAAATTCTGTGGTTATTGCCGTAAACAGAGACATGATATGAATGAGTGCCGTAATCTAAGAAACGCATTAAACGCTGGATTCATCCCAAGAAGTCAAATTGAACCATCGAAAAGGATAGGAAATATTCCAAAGCATTATACATCTCAAAGATAGAATCCTTCGAATCGAGCAGGTCCTATGAGAAATGATCTCCATAAAAACCGGGGTTATGCCAGAAATTTTCGCAATAAAATCACTTATAGGGGAGATACAAATAGGAACGACAACTTTCATGGAGCAAATCGCGCACACGATTAAGCAGGACCTATGCAAGAGGACATATATATCCACGACTCTAATGAACCAGATGATAGGAATTTGAGGGATTATAAGCTACGCGAGAACGATTTCGAGGTAGATTGTGACAACCAAGATTATTATTTGAATAATGATCAAGGAGATTCTTTTGAACAGGACGGGGGCCGTGACCAATTTTTGCAGGATCGCGGGCAGGAAAGTACGCAACAAGATGATAGACATCAAAACAAACCTGTAGAAAATTGAACTCAATCTCCAGATTCTGCGGATGCAGACTCCGGTGCTGAGATCGAATGAGAAATTGGTTGAATTAAAGAGACCCAGCAATATTTATTTTTCAGCTCCCTTTTGGCAAGGAGTGTTAGAGAACGGCTATAAGGAGGAATATATCACTAAAAGTCGGAATCACTAAAATTATTTATCAGTATTTGCGGGGCACGTAACGGGCATTTTGAAATAAATCCATCGGGAATTATGACAAGGAATAGAGTCTTTATCACACTCTTCTAAAGAAAATCGCATCAAATTTGGAGGGGGGAATAAATAACGGTATCTAAAGCCTGTAAGATCAATAATTCATTCGAAAATAGTATACTGACAAAACCTATAGCAGTTCTATGCGAACGAATCTTCAACTTGGGGCAATATTACCTTACTCAGAGCTGAATCTAAGAATAGAAGCGAAGCCAACGGTATTCGCGATTCAAAAAATTCCCTCCCACTGCACATAAGATGAAAATATCTCAGATCAATAGCACTGGGATAATCAGATAAATTGTAACCAGGGTTATAACAAAGGAAAAACTCCCGCGATAATCTCAAAGTATAGAACGATGAGAATTTAACTGAACGTATCGAAAAATAATTGAGAAGTTATTAGAACTGCGGTTGAGATACGGTTGAGCTTATGAGGAAACTGAATCACTCTAATAGAAGTATACATGAAATCGACAGATTTTTAAGCTACAAGAAGAATTGTGGCACTATGTGGCGCATCACGTAAAGCAAACTTCAGATCATGAAATATCGTATCACACAGATGATATGTAACTGCAAAGTTCTCTTAATTGTTGTTATTAACTGGTATAACTGAGACCCTTTTGTCTCAATCAATTATACTAATTGAGTAAGATAGAAATTGCACGCTAGAAAGCTGAATGAGTCAATATTATCATGTCTAAAAGCCAAATGCACACTCCATTGTAGTAAATACTCTAGTTCCCGTTGAAAGAGTAACAAATAAAAGACCACAAATGAATGCAACAATACAGATATGAACTATCCCTCGCAAGAGAGTTTAAAGGACAGAGCAGTAGGTCAAGCTCATGATCTCGATATCTAAAAGGAGAATGATCCCACTGCATCTAGAAAATATGCCACGGAATGAGCAAGTCAAATGTGAGATTATAAACAGCGGATGATATAAGTATTTTCTGGGAATAAGGCATTTGGCTCAGACAGTGAACTCCATCTTGCAATCATTTCATTGCTGATGAATAATGTAAGATCTCGAGTTAATTGGCAACTACGGAAGCTCCTAATGGGAATCAATGTCTAAGATGGATAGGAATACGCTATCCCCCCTGAACTCATGAATTCTCTAAATATCTAGTAGCCTTAGCCACTAGTCGGGACAAATAAAACGAGATCTATCGTGGCAAAATTAATATTCATGCGTGTACAGTTCCTTGTGAGATTCAATTCATCTCTTTATTGCGATTTGATTCATTTCTGTGATAAATAGTGTATAAAACTTCTCCAAATACTTCCTTGTAACAAACACTCATTCGGACGAAAGGGAATTCATTGTTCTCCTCATAAATTGCGCTTAAAATAATCATATTAAATCTTGTCGAGTGAGATTGACTCATATGTGAATTCACCGAAGGAAGAATGGATGTGAGATTCAAACGATTGATCACCTCACTCATCAATAATGGAAAGGGAAGCAAGCTCATCTGGTTTTTGTGAGAACCAATGATAATTTGGACGCATTAGTTACGTCAAAGTTGCGGGAAAATTTTATACGAACAAAATGATACAATAGAGCTGCAGAAAATATGTCGGTGGATGTTCTATGTCCTCTCACAAGTTCCTAAGGTTCTAACAGTTTAGAAAATCGGCTTCACTGACGATTTCCCCAGCTCTGTAAGTCGTCAATGAGTCAGCTCACTGAGATGCTTGAGGTATCGAGTTGAACTAAAAAGTGGTGACTTGAATTAGTCGCTGTATCTTCAGGATACACAGAACGCTATACAGCGTGGATATATTAGTGCAGGTGATGGCCAAAACAGTACTCATAAAAGAGTGTGACTGGAGTATCTGCTGGGGCGAATCATCTCGCTTACGAGAATTAAACTGGTGTTTCTCGATAGAACGTGGATACACTAGTGCAGGTGATGGCCAAAACAGTGCTCATAAGAGAGTGTGACTGGAGTATCTGCTGGGGTGAATCATCTCGCTTACGAAAATCAAACCAGTGCTTCTCGATATGACTCAGTTCTGAGACTCACCACATTGGAAATCAAGAACGCCAGGTGATTTTATCGCGGACCTAAAAGGTGATTGCGGAAAATGGAGCTGCTGAAGATGGGATAAATCGACAGTAAAACAGAACTAACAATTAACTGATATGACTCCAAAATATTCCAAATAACTCAACCTCAAAGAGAAATGGATTACTTCCACTCACTATTTTTCTAGTTGCCGCGCGGAATGAAATACCGAGATTGATATCAACATGATATGTTATTGGGAGAAATAGAGTACGAAGCTTTGATGTAGCTCCATCGCAAAGCAGCTGAAAAAGCTAGCTCGATGTTGCAGACAAATTTCGATTGACCTACCAATCACTAGCCAAGTTTGTTTCAGCACTCGTGTGAAGATCAGGGTTTTTCTTGCTACAAACAATACTAAAGAGGCGAACCAATAATCTCACCTCCATTCATTTGGTGAACGAAGTTATAACTCATTAGTCCACGGGAATTTGAATCAGAGAGATTGTTCGATTCTTTAAGAAATCTTTGGAAACTAGATTTCAGGATTCCTTCTCGTGCATTCGGATCAAGTTAATGAGTGTGATAATATTGGCCTATAATCTTGAAGTTCGAAAAAAAATCTAGTAATTCTTCCGTCATGATACTGAGAAATGGGAATCAATATTATGTCTCACGGGAAAACACGCTGGAAGTGAGTGAGCAAATTTCGTTGAGGGATTAAGAAACTTACATACGAGGGCAACATACGCAAATGTTCTTCGTTTATGAACATCTACAGGGGATTTAAACTCGAATTTTTATCAAATGCGGCGAACGGACGCCGCATCTATCTCAATTCATTTTCCCAGTTGTCGGTGATCTACATATACATTACAAAATCACAGATCCTACGAGGATTGAATATTATAGATGGCTCCTCGCGCTTATACTCATCATGTTCGAAACAAGTAATGGATCATTCCAAAACTCATCTCAGAACTAACGGAGGAGGAAAAAATATTATTTCGTATGGTTTGACTCACCTTGATTGATCTTTGGTTCGAAAAAAATCAAATTATCGAGACCTTCCAGGATTAATTTAACGTACAAATACATTCGAAAATGTTTCCAACGATGCAAATTGAATGAGATAGAGGACTTGGTCTGAAGTTGCATATTAAAAGGGCTGCAAATATGATGTTCTGAAGAAGGTTCAAATTTCCATTAATGTACTTACGGAGCAAATAATAGTCACGCTCAAATCAAACCGATAGGTTCTATACGAATTCTCACTCACGTATCATCAAAATGCTTCAAACTAAACCGGGCCAATAATCATATTCTTCAATTTATACTCGAAAGGCGCCTATGGCTCAGCTCTCAACGCTACACTCGAGGTGCGCCTCTGGCACAATTCTCCGTGCTATACGAAAAGCGCGCCTATGGCTCAGCTCTCAACGCTATACCCGAGGTGCTCCTCTGGCACAATTCTCCATGCTATACGAAAAGCGCGCCTACGGCTCAGCTCTCAACGCTATACTCGAGGTGCGCCTCTGGCACAATCCTCCATGCTATTCGCTCCGAGACGCGCGCTTTTGAAATTCAAAACGGGCGATTGTGCGCGACCCGTGGCCACCGCATTCACTACAACTGGCGTACTGTGCAGCAGACGGCGAATCTTCGTAAGGGTCACACTCGAAAATCATCGCTCAAATGAGGCAACAATAAGCGAGAAAGTTGTAGAACTTGTAGAAACGAAGAGTTTGAGTGGCCGTGAGCCTAAATCCGAGCAAATTTGAGCTAGTTGAGGTGATTTCGAGATTTGGCGTGCTTTTAGCATAGGCGTCGCAGCCGCCACTCAAGCCGCGGGCTCGCATCCATTCTTTCGAGCTCCGTGAATCTTTCAATATTGCTCTGATTGATATCCAGAACAGCTCAAAATCTTCGTAATTAGATTTCCAACAACTTTGTCGCTCACTGTTAGCAGGTTCAAGCCACGGTTTTCTCCTAAATTCACGAAAACCCCGTCTGCGCCTATGCTGTGCCTCGCTGTGCACGCTCAATATTGTCATTGGCATGGCGCAGCATGGCGTCACCCTAGCAGTACACCAGTTGTACTTCCAAAGTCAGCCACTACGTGGCGCTCCGCTGAATCTCGGAGCGAATACTCGAAGCGCGCCTCTGGCTCAGCTCTCCATGCTACACTCGAGGTGCGCCTCTGGCACAATTCTCCATGCTATACTCGAAGCGCGCCTATGGCTCAGCTCTCAATGCTATACTCGAAGCGCGCCTATGGCTCAGCTCTCCATGCTATATTCGAAGCGTACCTCGGGCTAGGCTTTTGTGAAGTTGTGTGCGTAATATACGAATGATATAGGAGAAAGTCGAGAATTCTAGAAAGCTCTATATCAATAATTCCAAATATGTTAAAAGGAGTAAAATTGGATTTTGGTGGGAGGTTTTCAGTTCTTCTGTGGAGGTTAATGTCACGAAATTTCGGTAATAGTTATACTTAATGAATACTTTCCTTGTTGAGAACTCATGTACGAATCTTATTCATTCTCTGACTGTCACATGTGGATTTGAAGTTCATTCCAGGTATGTTTCCCGCGGACAGCTCTGTTAAATCTCTTGTGAAAGTAAGAAAAGGTCACATAATCTCATTGATTATCTGCAGTATCACAATGGAGTCACTTGCTCTTTTTGAATAATACTCAAATCTTGGATTCTCAAATAATAGGAAGTAGCTCATCTAGTTTTTTACTTGTTTCTAGTGATATGATAAAGCTACTCAGTATGTAAAAAGCATAAGAATTGAGTTGAGTTCTGACACTGGTTTCTCCAAAAGCAGTGATCCGAGAGCTTTGTACATATAATTTCCACTGTTGATATGAAGTACAATCACTTCTACAAACATGCTAGTTGCCTCTACACATAAATCTCAGATTTGACTAAGATGACAGCTCAACCCAGATATCACTGCATCACAAAACATGTTTTGGTCAAAAAAAAAGTATGAAAGACAAATTTTTACAAAAATCAGTATTAGCTCAAAAGTGACCATACGACATCATTATCTAGGGGAATCTATACTACAATACAAAATTTCAACTCTCTAAGTTGAACAGTGGAGCCAGAACATCAATATATTGCATGTTAGCACCGATCTCTTCGGAAAGTGCAGTTTAGGTCTTGGGAGACAGAATTGCTTTCAGAAGAGATGAGATCCTCGTCTGTACATAATGGATTGCCTTGGAACATACTCTATTGGATTACAAAATTTGAGGATGATTAAATCAATTCCCAAGGAATTAGGGAGTCTAGCATTTTTCCTTACTCGTTCCCAAAGGGAAGTGAGAATGAGTCTGAGAGACAAGATTCTTGAAAATTCAGCGTTAGCTCAAGACTAACTATACTCCCTACTGGAAGAGGCCGAGTCGGTGACCGAGACGGTTGACCGAGTCGGTGTACGGAGTCGGTGACTGTTTCAGTTTACCGACTCGGTCACTTCGCATGGAATGGCCTGAAATGCCACGAAACGAACAATAAATGATAAATTATCGTCAGAGGTTAATAGAAAAATTCTTAAAAAATAGAAAAAAACAGGCCCGGCTATTTTCACAATTTTGACGCGAGTGGGGTTCGAACCTGCAATCTTTTTATTACGAGTCCAAGCACATGTGCCCGGGGCCAGCGAGACATGTTACGAGAGAGGGCTTAGTGAGCGTACTTGGAGTGTGACTCATAGGAAGTACATAAGATCTGTTTATCATCAGTTTTATCATGAGTTGATCATAAACTCCGGCGCCAGAGCACTGAGTCACGCCGTAGCTAGGATGGGACTTAGAATATTTCTAGATCTGGCTGCTTGACCGAGTCGGTTGACTGACTCGGTCAACCGAATTCAAATTCTCGCGGGAAAGCAACACGCATAAAACTAGGAAAATTTTCAAAATTTGACTGGTTAACCGACTCGGTGTTACTTTCCCGTGAAAATTTGGATTCGGTTGACCGAGTCGGTGTACCGTGTCGGTAGTTAATCAGCCAAATCTCGGAAATTCCCAAGTCCTATGCGAGTTACTTTCCCGTGAAAATTTGAATCCGGTCAACCGACTCGGTCAAGCAGCCACATCTAGAAATATTCCAAGTCCCATCCTAGCTACGGCTTGACTCAGTGCTCTGGCGCCAGAGTTCATGATCAACTCATGATAAAACTGATGATAAACAGATCTTAGGTACTTCCTATGAGTCACACACTCCAAGTACGCTCACTAAGCCCTCTCTCGCAACATGTCTCGCTGGCCCCGGGCACATGTGCTTGGACTCGTAATCAAGAGATTGCAGGTTCGAACCCCACTCGCGTCAAAATTGTGAAAATAGCCGGGCATGTTTTTTTTCTTTTTTTTAGAATTCTCCTATTAACCTCTGACGATAATTTATCATTTATTGTTCGTTTCGTGGCATTTCAGGCCATTCCATGCGAAGTGACCGAGTCGGTAAACTGAAACAGTCACCGCGCGACTCCGTACACCGACTCGGTCAACCGTCTCTGTCACCGACTCGGCCTCTTCCAGTAGGGCTACATCATCTCTTATGAGAATCTACACTGTTATACAAAATTTCAGCTCTCCAAGTTGAACAGTGAGCCCAGAACATCAATATATAGCATTGCAGTTAGCACCGATATCTTCGTAAAGTGGAATTTAGATCTTGAGAGACAGAATTTCTTCCAGAACTAATCAGATGCTTGTCTGTACACAATAAGTTGCCTTAAAACATACTATACCAGGTTGCAAAAGTTGAGAATAGTTGGATCAATAATCAAAGAGCTAGGTAGTTTAACGTTTTTCTCTAATCGTTCCCAGAGGGAAGTGAGAATACGTGTTTACGACAACTTTTTGGAAAAATCAGCGTTAGCTCAAAGACTTACCATACTACATTATCTCTTATGGGGTTCTACGCTGTCATACAAAATTTTAGCTCTCCAACACGGAGAGACCAAAACGTACTCGCAAGGACGTCGCGCGGCCCCGCGTCCGGCTCGGCGTGCTCGCGGCGTGCAGCGCGCGACATCGGAGTGTCTGACCCGCCCCGATCATGTTGTGCATGTTACCGTGGCGACGCGCAGGACAACGACGTGACCGGCTCCTCGGAACTGTTTTGAGAGCCGCAGTGATGTTTCGACTTCCTTGTTCTCGTCTTAATATTATGAGAATGGAACCGCGTGTCTTTATCTCGATAATTGATCACTCATTGGTTTCAGCGCCCTCCGCTCATGGAAAAAATTAATCGATTTGAGGCCTCTCCGAGAGGACTATTGTTCATATATGACTTCTTAAACAACATTTGTAACCTGTTGATTAGCTTAATGGTAGGGCGCAAGCTTCGTAGTCCAAAGATCTTGGGTTCGAGACCCGAAAACCACAATTTTTTTTTTCTTCATGTGAGGTTCATAATTTTGCCTCAAATTTCTAAATTCTCCATCTTTTTTAGAATCAAAATATAGTACCCTATTGTCTGTTACAATTTTTCGGTACTATATTCTCTGTACAAGAAGAAACTTCGAAATATTTTCACTGTAAGTAAATCATGCATCGAATCTCTCCTATTTCAATGTTCGATCTTTATATACATTAGCTCACGTTAGATGACGAATTCCATCGACACCTCGACTCCAAGCTAGATAAGTAGAGCCCAAGTGACTACCCGTAAGGGGATGTCGGAGTCCTATGAATGTTGTACAGTTACCGGCATCGTCGAGTTTTCGGATTTCTCGATGAATTTTTGAGATATCAAAAATCTAACAGGTAACGCCGATTCTATGAGCCACACAGAATCGGCGTTACTTATTGAATTTGCGATATCTCGAAAATTCATCGAGAAATCCGAAAACTCAACAATGTTAGTATCCGATATCCTCTTAAGGCTTTGGAACTGATCTGCGTCGGATGATACTCTTCACGCGATTGAAATAGTTTGTTCTTCAAATGTATCTCCGTACAGAGTATTCAGAGAAATAAAAATTTATGAGATAAGTTTTGAATTCATATTTATATAATCCATATTTATCCATATAATTCATATTCATATAATTTTTAAATCCATTATAAAATTAAAATTTATAATATTTATATTCAAATAATGAATATTGCAGAACTGAGGAGATTCATTGCATGAGCTATCTATTGTAAAATGATTTCAAAGTTTTTCCTTCTGCAAAGAGTATATTACCGGAGAATTGTAACAGACTATAGGGTACTGCATTTTGACTCTAAAGAAGATGGAGAATTTAGAAAATTTGAGGCAAAATTATGAACCTTACATGAAGAAAAAAAAAATTGTGGTTTTCGGGTCTCGAACCCAAGATCTTTGGACTACGGAGCTTGCGCCCTACCATTAAGCTAATCTACAGGTTACAAATGTTGTTTAAGAGGTCATATACACCGTGTTTCAAAAGGTGTGTACATACCGTAACAGGGAGTTAGAAAAAATTTTGTATTTTCAGAAAAGTTTTTCTTGAAGTTTTGTAATAATTTTCAGATTTTGTAACTTTCAATAGAAAAAGTCACTTTTATCATTACATTTGTAATGTTTGAAATTTGGCGGCAATTGTTTGTTGTGTAATGATTCACCACTAATCATTACATAAACAATATGTAATGATTAGTGTAATGCTTTCGAGGTTATGTGTATTGAATAGTGAAGAGAGCTCGAAATTATCCCGGCAGCATAATACGGCAAAGCCGGCAACGGCTGGTCACGCATAAACCGGTCTATTGCCAACTCGTGTATTGATGCGCCTCTCATTTGCGCAGAAGTCGTTATAGAGTTAACCTTGACCCATCATCAGCGGCAATGCTTCAAAGCAGACGCCCGCAGAAGTCAAGACTTGCGTCGTCGGCTTTGTTATTGTTGCGACCCGGTGTGCATCAAATTACAAAATCAGCTCGAGAACTCGGCCACCGTTTGTGTCTAGGTCGCGCGATGTGTATTCGGCGGCGACGAAGAACCAGAGTGTCCATCCTTCGCGTGGATTATCTGTGGATGTGTCGACATTTTTTCTGCAGGGACGAGAGCCCGGCAACAACGGAAAGTGATTTCTACGAGTGTAACGTGTTGGGTGATTTTCAATTAATAGTGTTCCCGTGACTAGTTCAGCAGCATGCCACAATCACTCTGGTCGTTGCTCCTTCTTCCCTCGTCTGCAAGTATTGAGTGCACTCCACAACACTCATGAAGGGCTCACGTCCTTGCAGAATGTTTTTAGACATGTAGACCGGCCATTTGGAGAGGGATGGCGCTCTGGTGCATCATCGTCGTCGAGTACACATCGCTCATGCCGAGAGCTGGTGCACAGTACTCAGTTGGCAGCTAGCTGAGCCAATGACGCTAACATTTGGTGTCGTTGTCGTATGCTCTGCAATCGAATGCTCGTGATCACAGGTGAGCTTGAATGTAGTCGTACGCAGTAATACTGGCTGGGCGATGTCTTCTCGGCGATGATGGAGCACCAAAGTGCCGTTTTTCTCCCGAATCGCCGGTGAAAGAGTGAAAATCTGCTTGAAGGGGAGACAGCCTGGTACATGTCAGGAAGTGCTCGGTGTGAAGTGCCTACCACGATTACGGCCTAATCAGCGCAGGCGAGACAGCCGTTTCGTGTACGCAAAATCCCATGAAAGGGAAATAAACCTTCTCTCGAGAGAGCCCAGGTGGATTTCTCGCGTGCGCGAGGCCCAACACCAGGAGCTCTTTTCGGCCGTGGTGAATTCTCGCGTGTGCGAGTTTCCAACTTGGCTCACGCGAGACCCTAGATCAGCCGGGGAAAATTCTCGCGCCCGCGAGAAATTTCCTAGCTTAGCATACGCGAGACCAAATTCGGGACTTAACTTCGACCATGGAAGAAATTCTCTCGCACACGCATCAGAAGCTTCTCTCGGCTGTGGGGAATTCTCGCGTGCAAGGAAAGTATCCCAACTTAGCCTACGCGGGATCCGACATAAGAAGCTCCTCTTGATCATGGGAAATTTTCAGGTGCGCGCAAAATTTCCCAGCTCAGCGTACACAAGACCCAAGTTGGGTACTTCATTTCGATTATGGAAATTTAACGCGTGCGCGAGACTTTTCCGGATCAGCTTACGCGAGACGCATTATTAGGAGCTGCTTCTCTTGGCCGTGGTAAATTCTTGCGTGCGCGGAAAGATTCGCAACTGAGCGTACGCGAGACCGAGATGAGCCTCAGATGTTGGCCTCGCACCCGCTAAGTTTGGAATTTCTCGCGCGCATTGAGCTCATGATTCCGGCCCTCGAGTACACTCAGTGTGCAATGTCCGTGCACACGAGAAATTCCCATGGTCGAGGTGGAATGCGAAAATTTTGATGTTGAGCCTCGCGCACGCTTAGTTGGGCATTTTCCGCGCACGCGACAAATTTCTACGTTTGAGGTAAGCCTCTGATGTTGGGCCTCGCGCACGTTAAGTTGGAAGTTCTTCGCGCACGCGAGAAATTTCCACGGCTGAGATACGATCATGTTCTCGAGCTTCGCGTACGCTTAGTTGTAGAATGCTCACGCACGCGAGGGATTCCCTTGGTCGAGGTGAACTGCTAAAGTTTTGATGTTGTGCCTCGCGTACGTTGAGTTGGGAATGTTCGCGCACGCGAGAATTCCCCATGGCCGACATGAGCTTATGATTCTGAGCCTCACGTACATTCAGTGTGGTCATCTTCGCGCACGCAAGAAATTCGTATCGTCAAGGTGGACTTCTGAAGTTTCGATGTTTAGGCTCGCGCACGGCAAGTTGGGAATTTTCCGCGCACGTGAGAATTTTCTACGACTGAGATAAGCCTCACATTCTGAGCTTTGCCCAGGTATTGTTCGGGAAGGCTCGCGCACGCGAGGAATTCCAATGGTCAAGTCGAACTGTTCGAGTCTTGATGTTGGGTCTCGCGCACACTAAGCTGAGAATTTTTCGCGCACGCGAGAATTCTTCACGCCCGAAGTAAGCCTTTTATGTTGGGCCTCGAGCACGGTAATTTGGTCGATCTGAACTGTTAAAGTTTCGATGAGCCTCGCGCACGCTAATTTAGTGATTTCTCGCCATTTGATACTCGAGAAAAAAGAATTTCGCACGCGAAACAACCGAAAGGAGCTCCTGGTAATGGGTCTCACGCACGCGAGCAATTTTCTTGAGCAAAATGAATCCTGAACCTTGAGTTTCCCGTACGCTAAGTTGAGATTTTCTCGCGCGCCTCGAGCTTCTGATTTCAGGCCTTGCGTACAATTTGTGTGGTAATTCTCTCGTGCGCGGGAAATTCCCATGGTCGAGGTGAACTGCTGAAGTTTCGATATCGAGCCTCACGCACGCTGATTTTGGAATCTTTCGCACACGCGAGAATTTCCAACTTCCGAGGTAAGCCTCTGATGTTGTACCTCGCGTACGCGAAGTTGGGAATTGTTCGCGCACGCGAGGATTTCCGATGGCCGACATGAGCTTATGATTCCGGGCTTCGAGTACACTCAGTGTGCAATCTTCGCGCACACGGGAAATTCCTATGGTCGAGGAGAAATGCGAGAGTTTCGATGTTGAGCCTTCCGCACGGTGATTGGGGAATTCTTCGCGCACGCGAGAATTTTCTACATTCGAGGTAAGCCTCTCATGTTGGGTTTCGCGCACGTTTAGTTGGAAATTCTTCGCGCACGCGAGAAATTTCCACGGCTGAGATAGATAGATAGATAGATAGATAGATAGTTGTTTATTTCGACTATGGACTTTGGCTTCCGTAAGGGGCGCAGTACGATGCACGCAATAGAGAGCGTGCAAGACAGAGTTCACAGAGCGCATACAATGGCTCCCCAACCAGGTGGAGGGTTCTGTGCCATAATATGCCTGGATGTGAAGAATGCCTTCAACACGGCAAGTTGGGAACGGATCTATAGGTCCCTAGATGGAAGAGTACCCCCTTACCTGCTCGCAGTCATCAGCGATGGACTGCGCGACAGAGTCCTGGTGTGCGACACCGATGAGGGAAGGGTTGAGTTGGAACTCTCTGCAGGGATAGCTCAGGGATCCGTGTCAGGACCGTTTGAATGGAACACGCAATACGACGAGTTCCTGAACATGAGCATGCCAGATGGGGCGGAACTTATTGGCTTCGCGGACGATGCGGCATTAGTCGTGGTCGCCGAAACCGCGTGGCAAGTGGAGTGTGCGGCCAATGAAGCTCTTTACCGCATTGGTCAGTGGTTCCCTGAGAACGGGCTGGAGCTTGCCGAGCACAAGTGCGAAGCAATGCTAGTCACCAAGAGGAGGAGTTTCGAAACCCCCGTGTTCTCCATCAACGGGTACGAGATCCCACTCAAGAGGGAACTCAAGTATCTTGGGGTTTGGTTTGACGACCGATGGAGCTACAAGGCCCAAGTTAGGGAAGCAGCGCTGAAGGCGGACAGGGTTGGTTGCGCCCTTCAACGGCTCATGCCAAACATTGGCGGCCCCAAGCCAAACAGGAGATCTTTACTTAGCACCGTGAGCTATTCCATCATGCTGTACGGTGCACCAATTTGGGGACGTGTAGCTAGAGGGTCTGTGATCGACGCGAAGCTAGGCCCAGTCCAGCGACGTTCCGCGCTCCGGACGATCAGCGCTTACTGCACGGTGTCCGACCACGCAGCCTGTGTACTAGCAGGTACTCCACCTATTCGACTACTTGTAGCCGAAAGGGTGCGTGTATGGGAACGCCAAGAGACTCTCAAGAACGATGGAGTAGTACTAAACCCCACCCGGAAGGCCCTCATTCGAGATGTCGAAAGGGGGGGGGAACTGTCGAAGAGTGGCAGAAAGAATGGGATAGCTCAACGAAAGGGAAGTGGACGCGAAGATTGATCCCCAACATAGCCAGGTGGATCGATCGAGCTCACGGAGAGTTAGATTATTGGCTGACGCAGGCGCTCAGTGGTCATGGCTGCTTCGGGGAGTACCTAGAGCGGTTCCAGAAGAGGGAGACCTCGGTCTGTCAGATGTGTGAGGCAGACTGGGACGATGCGGAGCATGCACTCTTCCAGTGCGTGAACACAGCGATGGAGAGAGCGGAACTCGTGGACTGGCTTGGGAATCAGATCACCCCTGAGACCCTAGTGCCGTCCATGCTCCGCAGCAAGAGACGTGGGATAAGATTGCCGCCTATATCAAGACGGCGATCACCCGAAAAGAAGAGCGAGAACGGGCATTGCAGCGCCAAGCAAGGGGCGCTGTATAGCGAACAACGACGACTTGAAGAGTGAACAAGGACGACGAAGAGAGAAGACAGGAGAGCGGACACACCAAAGAGGAACGCCCCTTGGCGCGCGATACGCCTCCCACCCTGAAGTAATGCTAACGCGGTTCCGGGGTGGGTTGGTTAGATAGTGGTTAGCTGCCCCCAGTTCTGCAATGATGGCTTGCCAACATCGTAGGGCTGAGAGCAGAAGGTTTTAGCCCCCAGGGCACACGGGCGTTGGATTCATGCTCATCCGGTTTACCGGGTGAGCAAAATGAAAGCGCTCATGGTCTGCCGGTGGGAGATCCATTAGGGATAGCCTGTCATCAGATTTTTCCTTATATTCCACTTAAAAAAAAAAAAAAAAAAAAAAAAAGATAGTTGTTTATTTCGACTATGGACTCTCGGTCCAATCTAGCCGGGACATTGTACAAATTAGTGAGAATTTTCCCCGGCCGACTAGAGCTTCTGATTTTCGACCTCGCTTCCACTCTGTGCGGAAATTCTCTCGTGCGCGAGAAATTCCCATGGTCGAGGTGAACTGCTAAAGTTTTGATGTTGAGCCTCGCGCACGCGAAGTTGAGAATTTTTTGCGCACGCCAGAATTTTCTGAGTCCGACGTAAGTTTCTGATGTTGGGCCTCACGCAGTTTGAGATGGAAATTTTTCGCGCACGCGAGAAATTTCCATGGTCGAGATACCCTCATGTTCTTGAGCTTGCGTACGCTTAGTTGTAGATTGCTCACGCACGCGAGGGATTTCCTTGGTCGAGGTGAACTGCTGGTGTTCTGATTTTGTGCCTCGCGTACGTTAACTTGGGAATTGTTCGCGCACGCGAGAATTTCCCATGGCCAACATGAGCTTATGAATCTTGGCCTCACGTATATTCACTGTGGTTATTTTCGGCACGCGAGGAATTCCTGTGGTCGAAGTGAATTCTAAAGTTTCAATTTTTGAGCTCGCGCTCGCGTTTGGGAATTTTCCGCGCACGTGAGAAGTTTCTACGACTGAGATAGGCCTCACATTCTGAGCTTCGCACACGTATAGTTGGGAAATGCACGCGCACGCGAGGAATTTTCTCGGTCGAGGTGAAGAGTTTTGATGTTGGGCCTCAAGTCCCCTAAGTTGGAAGCTTTTCGCGCACGTGAGAATTTCCCTCGGCCGACAAGAGCTTCTGATTGCGGACCTCGCGTACACTCTGTGTGAAAATTCTCTCGTGCGCGAGACATTCACATGGTCGAGGTGAACTGCTAATGTTTCGATGTTGAGCCTCGCGCACGCCAGAATTTTCCAAGTCCGACGTAAGTTTCTGATGTTGGGCCTCACGCAGTTTGAGATGGAAATTTTTCGCGCACGCGAGAAATTTCCACGGACGAGATACGCTCTTGTTCTTGAGCTCGCGTACGCCTAGTTGTAGAAAGCTCGCGCACGCGAGGGATTTCTATGGTCGAGGTGAACTGCTGGTGTTCTGATGTTGCGCCTCGCGTACGTTAAATTGGGACTTGTCCGCGCACGCGAGAATTTCCCATGGCCAACATGAGCTTATGATTCCGGGCTTCGAGTACACTCAGTGTGCAATTTTCGCGCACACGAGAAATTCCTATGGTCGAGGAGAAATGCGAGAGTCGTTTTTTTGACCTCCCGTTGCCGACTTTGCCGTATTATGCTGCCGGGATAATTTCGAGCTCTCTTTACTTTTCAATACACATAACCTCGAAAGCATTACACTAATCATTACATATTGTTTATGTAATGATTAGTGGTGAATCATTACACAACAAACAATTGCCGCCAAATTTCAAACATTACAAATGTAATGATAAAAGTGACTTTTTCTATTGAAAGTTACAAAATCTGAAAATTATTACAAAACTTCTTAAAAAACTTTTCTGAAAATACAAAATTTTTTCTAACTCCCTGTTACGGTATGTACACACCTTTTGAAACACGGTGTATGAACGATAGTCCTCTCGGAGAGGCCTCAAATCGATTTATTTTTTCCATGGGCGGAGGGCGCTGAAACCAATGAGTGATCAATTATCGAGATAAAGACACGCGGTTCCATTTTTATAATATTAAGACGAGAACAAGGAAGTCGAAACATCACCGCGGCTTTCAAAACAGTTCCGAGGAGCCGGTCACGTCGTTGTCCTGCGCGTCGCCACGGTAACATGCACAACATGATCGAGGCGGGTCAGACACTCCGAATGTCGCGCGCTGCACGCCGCGAGCACGCCGAGCCAGACGCGGGGCCGCGTGACGTCCTCGCGAGTACGTTTTGGTCTCTCCGTGAAGTTGAACAGTGAGGTCAGGACATCAATATATAGCATTGCAGTTAGCACCGATATCTTCGTAAAGTGCAATTTAGATCTTGGAAGACAGAATTCCTTCCAGAACTAATTAGATAATCGTCTGTACACGATGAGTTGCCTTGAAACATACTATATCATATTACCAAAGTTGAGAATAGTTGGATGAATGATCCAGGAGCTAGGCAGGTTAGCATTCTTCCTTACTCGTTCCCAAAGGGAAGTGAGAATGGGTCTGAGAGACAAGTTTTTTGAAAATTCAGCAGTAGCCCAAAACTAATCATATTACATTTTTTTCTATGGGGATCTATACTACCATACAAAATTTCAACTCTCTAAGTAAAAAATTGAGGCCAGGACACCCAGATATGGAATTGCCAGTACCACCGATATCTTCGTAAAGTGCAGTTTAGGTCTTGGGAGTCAGAATTCCTTTCAGAAAAGATGAGACCCTGCCTAAAATAAAAGGCTCATTTGAAATGACTCAGGGATTTGGGATATTTCAAATGACTGATTTGAAATGAGTCATTTGAAATATGTGTTTATAACTAAGTATTCTACGCCTGAAATGTAGAAAGGAATACTGAATCAAACATTGATTTTCGGAATTTTTATCAAGTTTCCCAAATGAATCATTTCAAATGAGTCACATCAAATGAGTCATATTTCAAATATCCCAAATCCCTGAGTCATTTCAAATGAGTCATTTATTTTAGGTAGGGGACCCTCGTCTGTACATAATGGATTGCCTTGGAACATACTCTATCAGATTACAAAATTTGAGGGTGATAGGATCAATTTTCAAGGAGCTAGGCAGTCTAGCATTTTCCTCATTCGTTCCCAGCCACCTGACCCAAAAATTTGGATATTTTGGCAAGAAATTTTTGTGTCAGGGATTGAGGCTTTGTGGAGATCTTTACCTTGAAACGAAGGCTAAATTACACCAAGAGGACCCATAGATAGGTCCAACTGTGACATATTTTAGGTGTAACACAATTTACAAGACATGTGGAGAATTACCGAATAACCAGTTTTGAGGACAACTGTGTGGAAACACATTGAAAATGTGTTGAGAAATCCATCAAAGCACATAAGATGAGACAATTTAGAATAAATTGAATATACAGAGAGTATTTGACATAAGTTCACAGTGGTGAATTAGTCTGAGGAAATTTTTAAAGTGAAACAACAAAATATCAAATAATGGCAGAGGATACTTTAATGCCTCATTAGTATAGCGTCGTCACCTCATACTTGGACATTTTACTTGCGTTTCAGGGTTGGTAATATACCATACCTAGTATACCATACCAGAATACCAGGTATAGTATACCTGGTATTCTGGTCTACTATACCTCGTCATTATACCTAGCAAGGTAGTTTGAAAATCGCCGCACAGCGAGCCATAGGAAGAGCTTCCCACACAGCATGGAAATATTTCAAAGAACTGTTAATTATCGTAAGATAATTGATCTAGATCGGGTACTGAATAGAAGCTGTTTATTTGAATAAGTGAAAATTGAATATACATAAGGAGAGTTGATGCCATGGTAGGCAGAATAAAATATATAAAAAAAATACCACAAGTTGTGATATTTTTTTCTGCACGAGAGGGGGCGCTCGCGGGAACCTAGCCGTTCCGTCCGTCGGAACGTGGAGCAGACAGGCAGCAGACTGCAGTCGAAATTGAAATGATGAAATTGCATTGCGAGAAAGCCAATCTTGCAGTTTTTCAGTGCGCTTGATTTTTCTGATGTTTCATGTGTTTCAGTTCTTAGAATAAGGCCGATCTCGTCTTCATCGTTGCGCGACTCTGAATTCTCATCATTTCTTACAACTGCACTTTTGATTCTGCACCTGCCGACATAATCGAAGTTTTCTATAATCCGTAGTTTCAAGGAATTTCTTCAAATAATTTGACCAATTCATCGAATTTGATCAAATGTTTGATTTGATGAACCTGTTATCAACTGTAACAATTCTCAGATTTATAAACTCACATAACTTCATGAAATTATTGAAATATGGGATCAAGATTGCTGCTTTGCTCAGGCGAAAGAGGATGAGGAAGCATGCATGGCACAGGTATAAAATAAAGCAGAAACTTGGAACTACAAATTCACCAAGCGAAGGGGAATTAGTTGATCAGAAATTGGAAATTCAAATCTAGATTCTATATTGAACGAGTGATATTTATTTGAAGTTCCTCTGACTGTACTAGAATATGATCCACAAGCCATAAAGTTCAGAAAGTTGTCAGAGCACGGAATTAGTTTGTTGTGACAAGTAAGCAGTGATTTGTATATCCATAGCGGTGGCAAAGGTAGTGCTGATGATGTAATTGGTGAATGCTTGAGTAATTATGGTAATGCCAATATGACTTTGGTGATGAAGATTAGAATGTGGTACTCATAGGGAATTGTTGGAAGATCAGCTATCTTGGAGAGATTTACAATTTTCGGGTTCACATCCTGATCTCCATCACAAAACTTATAGCGGCATTACCATCATCACCCAAGCATCACCAATTGAGGGATCTGAATCATTCATCACCATCATCATCACCACCTTTGCCACCGCTCATATGGATATACAAAAAACAGTTTACATTGTCACATCAAAGTGATGCCTCGCTCTGACAACTTTCAAACATTTGGCTTGTGGATCACATTCTGGTGGAGTAAGAGGTACTTCAGACAAGTATCACCTGGTCAATAAAGCCTCTGAATTTTAATCTTGAGTTCCTGAACGTCTGATTTCCCATCATTTAGAGAATTTGTAGTTCCAAGTTATTGCCTATTATTCTGATGTGTCTGTGCCATCGTATGCTCCCTCATTCTCTTTCGCTTCAGCGAAGCAGAAATCTTGGTCCCATAACATCGAATACTTCCATCTAATTATTGGATATTCGACCCACAAATAACCGTATGCTCGTACTAAAAATCCTATCGGGGGTGAAATCAACCCCAAATCCTAGGAGAGCAGATTAACCCGCGAATGCCCGGATGCTTGGTCCAAAAATTCTGTCGGGGGAGAAAACAACCCCAAAACCTAGGAAGGCAGATTAACCCGCGAATGCCCGGATGCTCGGACCAAAAATTCCGTCGGGGGAGAAAAAAACCTCGAAACCTAGGAAGGCAGATTAACCCGCGAATGCCCGGATGCTCGGTCCAAAAATTCTGTCGGGGGAGAAAACAACCCCAAAACCTAGGAAGGTAAATTAAACCGCGAATGCCCGGATACTCGTACCAAGAATTCTGTCGGGGGGGAAAATCACCCCAAAACCTAGGAAGGCAGGTTAACCCGCGAATGCCCGGATGCTCGGACCAAAAATTCCTTCGGGGGAGAAAAAAACCTCGAAACCTAGGAAGGCAAATTAACCCGCAAATGCCCGGATACTCGAATCAAGAATTCTGTCGGGGGGAAAAACAACCCCAAATCCTAGGAAAGCAGATTAACCCGCAAATGCCCGGATACTCGTACCAAAAATTCTGTCGGGGGAAAAAGAACCCCAAACCTGTTTTTATGGAATTAACGCCGTTTGAGGATTGGATGTTATCGTAGGCACAAGTTGACCCCAGAATCGTCTTTAGATGGTCATTTTTAGTCGAAAAAACATGTTTGTATTTTTATCCTATCCACTCGTCTCGTTTGTGGGCAAGAACCCGGGAAATCGCGTCTGGCTTGAGGCTCCTGTCTGGGAGTTTTTCTACATATTTGGGGGTACTTTGTGGAGTAAGTTCCCACACGCTCGCGCACACTAGTTCAGATGGGAGCCTATTTGAGCCATCCTTATGGGATCATTTTCAGCAAAAGGTCACCAAAGGGTACCGTCAAATCGGGTAACTTTTGTAGTGGGTGCAACTTCGGTCCCCCCTGAAAAATGACTTTCAAAGCTGCATTTGGCAAGGTGAATGATTCTATCGCTCTTAAATCTACCCTCTCTTCTAGGCACACACATAAACAATGTGTTAAGCCACCGTAGATCCCGTGTGGATGATTGTAATCGTTTATCGACGTTTTTTCCAAAAAGGTTGATTTAGCACCGATATGCGCGAGTGATCCAGTCACGATACCTGGCAAGAAGTGTTCCCGAAAGAACTACCCGTGTATGTTGCTGCATTTCCATCACATATATCACCATATTGAACAAATCATCGTTACATTAGAGTATTTACACCATTTGGAATTTTAATGAATGAAAAACAGGTGGGAAAAACATGAAAAAACGTACCAAAGTTACCCTACTCAAGGTAAGAAGCATGAGGATACGGTAACTTCGGAACACCTCCATATGACAGCTTCTTTTCAACTTATCTTGAGTCGAGTGATGGTCTGTGAGGTTTTAAAATGTTTCAAACAGCTTAAGATGAAGCTTTTGAACGATTAAAATCAATTCACTCGCATGATGGTGGGTAGAACTGAGATATTCTGTAAGTGTACCAAAGTTGCTCCATCGGGGTCTAACTTTAGTACACTTCTTCAACTGCTAATAGCTCTGGCATTGACACATCAGATTGAACTTTGTAGCCCGTCAATCGAAAGATGAGACTGTAAGCTTTAGATAGACTACTAATAGGAGTGGGTTTTGTGAATGTATGTTGGAATGCCGAGCCAAAAAGATGAAAAGCACCGAAAACGTACCAAAATTACCCAATTTGACGGTACTCTAAACAGTCTACCGAAAATCAGGAACCAAAAAAGCCACCCAGATTATTATTCTAATTGATAGTACAGTATAACCTGTCTAAGTTGGACACTTTGGTTCCGAAAGAAAGTGTCCAACATAGCGAGGTGTCCAACATACAGAAACATGCCAAAAGATCAACTTTCCGTACCGTCAAGTCTGTCAATGAATAGATCTGATTATCCATGATATACACACTAATTTATTGAAAAATTGATAGATAACTAAGTCATTTTTAAACATTCAAGATGTCGTATTCAAATATTTGTATAAAGAAATTGAGCAAAGCAATCACAAATTATTTAGTTATTATTTATTTATTTTTTACAAGTACAATAACCGATTGACAATAAATGGTTGAGCCATATTCAAGAAATTAAGATATCGCATTCAAATATGTATTGGTGTAAAAAAAGTTTCATCAAATATTTCATTCCTTCAACAAAAATTCATCGATTTTTGACTGTCTTGACAGAGCAATTTTCTTGTAGATCCTCTCCCCGACCCTGGCCCTCAACTTCCGTTTCCTTTTATCGCTACAGTTAGCTTCCCATATTTTAATAATCTTTTCTCTGCATTTTTCAATATTCGCAACTGTAGTCTTACTGATGCCAAACTGCTGAGCCACAGCTCTAAGGCTTGATCCTTGACTACGTAAATCGAGCACATTCTTCTTTCCATCAATGCACAATTCCACAGCATTTTTTCGTTTGTTGTTCATTGCGACTAATTATTACGCACAATTGCAAGTGAAATATTGAAGAAAAGAGCTCTGCGAGCAATCAGCCGATTCTGACTTTATTCGAAATTGAGCCAAGGTATATCGATTAACTCAGTACAAGCGCGGTTGTTTACATCTTGAACACCATGTATGTGTATACATCACATTATCTGATGGTCATTAGGCTATACAAATATCTTTTCGTAAAGTCAGCTGGTGAAGATCTAGTATATGTTATATTTCCAAATGTCCAACTTTGAAGGTTTTCATACATTGAAATACTATCTCTGGATTCCTAGAGAGGGGTAAAACTTAGCGAGGTGTCCAACATATAGAGTGTCCAACATACAGAGAAAAATTCCCATTTGAACAAATGTAATTTTTTTCGGTTCCGATGAAAAGGGTAAAACTTAAAGAGGTGTCCAACATAGGGAGTGTCCAACTTAACAGGTTCCACTGTATTTGGATCGGACAACATTCGCACAGGTTTGGGGTCGAAAGAAAAAAACGATTTTTTTAAATTGAGCTCAAAGTTTGGCATTTTCACGAAACTGCTCACCTTGTAACGACTGTAACTTCTATAAAAAATACGATAATCGACTTCTACCGGTGGTCTAACTGTAGGTCTTTTCAAGACCTTTAAAATGACTACTGGTAAAATCGATTATCACATGTCTAGTAGGAGCTAGATCACTTGGAAGAAGACCCATAAATTGCTGAAATCTGCTACCAGCGAATTCAGAGACGAATTCAATATAAGGTATTATATTGGTTTGGCACAAGCGGTGTGCATTATATACACTGAAATCGGAATTATTTCGGTGGAGTGGTAGTGAGAATGTTCAGGATGCAATCGTTCATGAAAATTTCCATGATTCGAATGCGATTTCCATAGCCAAAGTCGATTCCCAAAGAATTCCCTGATTTCCAGATCGCTAGACACCATAGAAATTAACCCGCTTTGCCCGGATGCTCGGACCGGAAATTTTGTCGGGGAAAAAATTAAGACCTTAAATCGTCGCCCTTAAGGGGCGTCGGGCATATGCGGGTTAATTTACCTTTCTAGATTTCGGGGTTGTTTTTCCCCCGACAGAATTTTGGTCCGAGCATCCGGGCATTCGCGGGTTAATTTTCCTTCCTGGGTTTTTGGGTTATTTTCTCTCCCGACAGAATTTTTGGTCCGAGCATCCGGGCATTCGCGGGTTAATCTGCCTTCCTAGGTTTCGAGGTTTTTTTCTCCCCCGACGGAATTTTTGGTCCGAGCATCCGGGCATTCGCGGGTTAATCTGCCTTCCTAGGTTTTGGGGTAATTTTCCCCCCGACAGAATTCTTGGTCCGAGTATCCGGGCATTGCGGTTTAATTTACCTTCCTAGGTTTTGGGGTTGTTTTCTCCCCCGACAGAATTTTTGGACCAAGCATCCGGGCATTCGCGGGTTAATCTGCCTTCCTAGGTTTTGGGGTGATTTTCCCCCCGACGGAATTCTTGGTTCGAGTATCCGGGCATTTGCGGGTTAATTTGCCTTCCTAGGATTTGGGTTTGATTTTCTCCCCGACAGAATTTTCAGTCCGAGTATCCGGGCATTTGCGGTTTAATTTACCTTCCTAGGTTTTGGGGTTGTTTTCTCCCCCGACAGAATTTTTGGACCAAGCATCCGAGCATTCGCGGGTTAATCTGCTTTCCTAGGATTTGGGGTTGATTTCACCCCCGATAGGATTTGTAGTACGAGCATACGGTTATTTGTGGGTCGAATATCCAATAATTAGATGGAAGTATTCGATGTTATGGGACCAAGATTTCTGCTTCGCTGAAGCGAAAGAGAATGAGGGAGCATACGATGGCACAGACACATCAGAATAATAGGCAATAACTTGGAACTACAAATTCTCTAAATGATGGGAAATCAGACGTTCAGGAACTCAAGATTAAAATTCAGAGGCTTTATTGACCAGGTGATACTTGTCTGAAGTACCTCTTACTCCACCAGAATGTGATCCACAAGCTAAATGTTTGAAAGTTGTCAGAGCGAGGCATCACTTTGATGTGACAATGTAAACTGTTTTTTGTATATCCATATAAGCGGTGGCAAAGGTGGTGATGATGATGGTGATGAATGATTCAAATCCCTCAATTGGTGATGCTTGGGTGATGATGGTAATGCCGCTATAAGTTTTGTGATGAAGATCAGGATGTGAACCCGAAAATTGTAAATCTCTCCAAGATAGCTGATCTTCCAACAATTCCCTATAAGTACCACATTCTAATCTTCATCACCAAAGTCATATTGGCATTACCATCATTACTCAAGCATTCATCAATTACATCATCAGCACTACCTTTGCCACCGCTATGGATATACAAATCACTGCTTACTTGTCACAACAAACTAATGCCGTGCTCTGACAACTTTCAGAACTTTATGGCTTGTGGATCATATTCTAGTACAGTCAGAGGCACTTCAAATAAATATCACTTGTTCAATATAGAATCTGGATTTGAATTTCCAATTTCTGATCAACTGATTCCCCTTCGCTTGGTGAATTTGTAGTTCCAAGTTTCTGCTTTATTTTATACCTGTGCCATGCATGCTTCCTCATCCTCTTTCGCCTGAGCAAAGCAGCAATCTTGATCCCATATTTCAATAATTTCATGAAGTTATGTGAGTTTATAAATCTGAGAATTGTGACAGATGATAACAGGTTCATCAAATCAAACATTTGATCAAATTCGATGAATTGGTCAAATTATTTGAAGAAATTCCTTAAAACTACGGATTATAGAAAACTTCGATTATGTCGGCAGTCGCAGAATCAAAAGTGCAGTTGTAAGAAATGATGAGAATTCAGAGTTGCGCAACGATGAAGACGAGATCGGCCTCATTCTAAAAACTGAAACACATGAAACATCAGAAAAATCAAGCGCACTGAAAAACTGCAAGATTGGCTTTCTTGCAATCCAATTTCATCATTTCAATTTCGACTGCAGTCTGCTGCCTGTCTGCTCCACGTTCCGACGGATGGAACGGCTAGGTTCCCGCGAGCGCCCCCTCTCGTGCAGAAAAAAATATCACAACTTGTGGTATTTTTTTTATTTATTTTATTCTGCCTACCCTAGTTGATGCTTCGAGAGCTACCAACGAACCGAGCTCTCTGCTCGCGCGCCCTGCGCGCCTCGTCACGCTCGAGTGGCTTGAAGTGGAACGGTGGCGCCACGCTGTGGAGACTTATCAGTCTAAGATATATGATAAATACATAATGTAGCAATACAAGAATTCAACACTCCCACTCATTTTGTATTTTTTTTGTTTTACATAATACTCAAATTATTTCTAAGTTTACAAAAAAGATCTGTACCCAAAGGCTTCGTGAATATGTCCGCCAACTGCTGCTTGGTATCAATTGGATTCACTTTAATCTCTCCTCGACTTATAATGTCTCGTATGAAGTGATAACGTACATCAATGTGTTTTGTGCGGTTATGGTTATCATAATTTTTAGCAAGACTTATGGCTGATTCATTGTCTACGAAAATAGGGACATATTCGCATTCAATTTTCAATTCATTCACCATTCGTCGCAGCCAAATGGCTTCCTTTGTACCGTGCGCTAATGCTATATACTCTGCTTCTGTAGTAGACTGCGATACAACGTCTTGTTTCTTACTTGACCATGAAATCGGTGCACCATTCAATGTGAAAACGAAACCGCTCCTTCACTCGCGATTCATCAAGCACCCAGCATAATCAGCGTCAGTAAAACCGTCAAGATTGAGATTGCTCCCACTACCACCGAAAACTAGTCCTAAATCACGTGAACCTTTTAGATATCTCAAAATCCTTTTAGCAAACAGCCAGTGCTCCTCATTATCTGTATTTACAGCGTAATCGATATCTGGGCGGCATACTCTAGCCGCGAATGAAACCGAACCAATTAACTCACGATACGGATAACTTGCACTTGTACTATTTTTATTGATCGTCAAATAAAAACCAGGTTCCGCTGGCGTAACGCAGCTATTCGAATTTTCCATGCCAAATTCACGGAGAATTTTCTCAATGTAAGTAGATTGCTTTATTTTTAATGTACGGATTCCTCGATCACGCTCGATTTCAAATCCCAAAAATTCGTTAGCCTCATCGACCTTTATCTCAAACTGTGCACTGAGAGCCCCCAAGACTTCATCTATTGCCTCCTTCGATTTACTCAACAGAAGACCATCATCGACGTGCAATGCCAAATAGACAATAAAACCTAATATGATTCCAATAAACACGCATCTGTCACTTTCGGTTGCCTTGAGATTGAATTTTTTGAGGAAACTAACAAATTTTTCGTTCCAACAATTCGACGCTTGTTTCAAGCCGTAAAGGCTGTGCAGAAGTTTCCACACGGAATTCTCATGACGCTGATCTATGAAACCTTCGGGTTGCTCAAGGTAAATTTCTTCCTTCAAATCACCGTAGAGGAAAGCTGTCTTTACATCAAATTCCTTGATTTCCAAATCATCGTGTGCCGCTATAGCCAATAGGATTCTGAGTGACTCGAGGGGTACAACAGGAGAAAAAGTCTCAAAATAATCTAAACCTTTCCGTTGGGAGTATCCTTTGGCCACTAATCTAGCCTTATATCGAATGTTTTCCTTATCAAAATCATGTTTTATCGTGAAAACCCACCTATAACCCACGGCTATTTTACCAAAAGGCAATTCTGTGAGACTGAAGACTTTATTCTGTATAAGTGCTTGCATCTCCTCGTTCATGGCTGTTAGCCATTTCTCAGCATCCGGACTCGCGATCGCCTCTTGATAATTCATTGGAAGGTTAGATGTTAATAAAGCTACTGCCGAACTCAGTTTGTCCGGATGCTTGATTAGATTTCGATCGCGTAAGACTCTCTGATTGGCTACACTCCCGATTTCTTCAACAACTGCGTGATCATGATCGTCATCTTTATCTTGAACAGTATATTCAACAGGAGCATCGTCACGATTCTCTTGATTATTCGCTTCTTGAATCGAGATTTGACTTTGATCGTCAGAATCAGTAAGACTAACATCACTTATTGGCTCAAAGGAAATATCAAAACTATAATCATTCGCACCCTTTTCTGTCACACTCTTTTCATTAAAATCAACATCACTGCTAATATTGATTTTTCGTGAATTTGCATCCCATAGTCTATAATTACGTAATTCGCCATCATATCCAACCATCATCATCTTTACACTCTTCGGTTCAAGTTTTGTGCGCTTCTCCTTTGGTACATTCAAATAAGCAGGAGATCCAAAAATTCTCAAATGATTCAGTTTAGGTTTGAAACCGAACCATTTCTCAAAAGGTGTCATGAGCTCATTTGGTTTTCGAATGACTCGATTCAACAAGTAGCAAGCTGTATTGATAGCTTCAGGCCATAATTCAGTATTAACTTCTCTACCAATCAGCAAAGATCGAGCACATTCGACAATTGTTCGCAGATCTCTCTCTGCGCGGCCGTTCTGTTCGTGGACATAAGGTGAGGAAAACTCTTGTATCACGCCCGCCTGTATCAAGTGTACTCGAAATTCTTGAGACTTGTATTCCAATCCATTATCCGATTTGAAAACTTTGATTTTATTCTTCGTCTGATTTAAAGAAGAAAATTCAAACTCCTTGAATTTTTGGAAAACTTCTGATTTGCACTTGAGGAAATAAACTTTTCGGAATCCTGATTTTTCATCTTTAAAAAGTACAAAATATTTCGACCGACTCGGTGATTTGACGTTGATTGGGCCACATACGTCAGAATGTATTTTCTCTCCCACTTCGAAAGTGCTCTGATCTGAGCCGCTTACATGTGACTTTCGAATTTGCTTACCCATAATACATGCCTCACAGAAGAATTCATCATCATTTTTGCGGGGACAGTTCAGATTAAAAGCTTCTACAGTAATCTTCATTGTTTGCAAATTCACGTGACCAAGCCTCTCGTGCCATAGTTTAATTTCATTCATTTTGATATATGAGGGAGTTGCTACGTTACATTGAATAGGCTTGACGACTTCGAAGGATAGTTTGAATAAGCCTTCATGACGAGATCCTAAACCGACTACAGTTCCGTCATGATCGCGAATCTCACATCGATTGCGATAACCATGGAACGAGAAGTTTTTGTCATTGATAACTCCGATCGAGAACAAATTGCGCCTCAACTCGGGAACAAGAAGTACATTTTCAATTTCTCTCACATACAATTTTCCTGCAATAGTTTCTTTGACTCTAATTATGCCTATCCCAGTTATGCGCAATTTCTTATCATCGGCTACTTTCACATACATATGATCACCACTTACAGATTCAATTTTGATAAAATAGTCATTATGGAATGTCATATGCATACTCGCCCCTGTATCAGCAATCCAAATATTCTCATCATCGTCGCAAGTTTTCGAAAACAATACAACAATGTCACAGAAGTAAGATGAATCACTGCCTCGATTACCGCTACTCAGCTGCTCAGCATTGGTGTTTGTGGACTCGATGCTGCAACTTCCGATACTCGGAACGCGTGCCGAAGCAGAGAGTTTCGCCGTAGTCTGGTTGAAGTCAGCTTGCTTCCGCTTATACACACCTTTTTCGTTCTCGTGCGTTGAGTTGCTCAGAATCGGTGAAACGAATTCAGCGTTCAAATTATTGGTAACATATTCGTCATTCACAACAGTGCAGATGAACGCACGCGCAAAATCAGAATTTTTTTGACTTGAACTTTCTTCAGATTTATTAGGGCACTCCCTGTGCCAGTGTCCTTTCTGCTTACAGATGCCACATTTTGTTCTTTTCTTCTGCTCTTCAATTTCTCGTCTTCTTTCATCGCGTTGCATCCTCGTATCCTTCTCACTACTCGGTTTCAGTCGCACACTTTTGACATTCAGGGCAAGGGATGCATCGACATCAAACTGGGCTGAGCGACGATCCTCACGAATTATTTTGGCTATCAGATTATCTTTCGTCTTTTCGTTCTTTTCAGTAGCTTCCCAAGTAAATCTGAAAGTTGAGTATTGCAACGGTAGGCTACTGAGGATTTTGAAAAGTACGGCATCGTCAGTAGGTTTTTCGCCGGCATTTTGGAGCTTTCTCAGTATGCATTCAAATACTTCGATCTGCTGCGCCATCGGTTCTCCTTCTTTAAGGCGGAACGTGTAAAATTCTTCATACGCCGTCTGCTTCGCATCTTCACTCTCGTATCCATATAGACTTTTCAACTTGTCCCACAGCTGTTTGGGTGAGGTGCAGTTGATCAGACTTGGGTGTAACGCTCTGTCAACAGAAGCGAGAAGGATAACAACAGCTTGCGATTCTCGCTTCGACCACTTTTTCCATTCTGCCAATTTTGTTGTTTTGTCTGGTTCCTCCTCGGCCCCCTCAATGTGACCATCCAGCTCTTTAGACTTCAACAGGAACTCAACACCAAACTTCCACAAGACATAATTAGTGCCGTCAAGTTTGATCAAATCAACGATCTCTTTGTCTCCCATGGCGAAGAGATATAAATACACAACAGTTCACTCAATTTTCACTCTCAATGCCCGGCACAAGCTCACTAAATAAACAGACGATACACTTCCGCGCAGTGCAGGCGGTCTGGGCCCATAACCTGTTAATTATCGTAAGATAATTGATCTAGATCGGGTACTGAATAAAAGCTGTTTATTTGAATAAGTGAAAATTGAATATACATATGTAGAGTTGATGCTTCGAGAGCTACTAACGAACTGAGCTCTCTGCTCGCGCGCCCTGCGCGCCTCGTCGCGCTCGAGCGGCTTGAAGTGGAACGGTGGCGCCACGCTGTGGAGACTTATCAGTCTAAGATATTACATGATAAATACATAATGTAGCAATACAAGAATTCAACAAGAACGATTCAGGGAAATATTTCATTGCAATTTCCCGGGAATCTTGCAGGGATATTGCAGGTGATATTTCAAAATGTTCCGTGGCAATATTTCAGAGAAAGCTTCCCGGAAGCTCCCGTAAATATTTCAAAGAATCTTACACTCAATCTTTCAGTAACCTTGCACTGAAATATTTCTGAAAGATTCCTTGAAACAATTCACTGAAACATTTCTGAAAGATTATCGAAAGCTTTCTGAAAGATGTAAAGCTGGTATTTTTAGTCGCAATCCGGGTATCGGGATTACCTAAGATGGGGCGCCACAATCTCCTAGCGAGTAGCCAATCTACCACTGCGAGCGACAGACTTATTTCATGACTGAGATGAGAGGAAGAGTTGATGTTTACGCGTTATGTTGGCATTCAATAAGATAGCTGTCTGCTTGTGTCTTCTGTATTAATTGAGAAAATGGAAAAATTAACGAATCCAAATGATTTGTGTCGTCTGATATCAGATGGAGCAACTTCAATGCACCCTGCCGATTGAATTTATTTTAGAACATCGCCAATTTTCATTGCTGTTGACTCAACATCCTGCCTTTTCTTAAAATTGTGATATGGTGGTACTTTTTTAACGAAAACAACCATGTTTTGTGAAATATTATCAGTGATTGACACTCTTGGTTTTAATGCAGATTTGAAAACTTTCTACATATTATCTGTGTATCAAGTCCTGACATGGATTTGGATGACCTGGAGGTGAGTATTTGTCTCTGAGCCCGTTGAAAAACAAAATCAGTTGTGGTGAAACCACAATTTCCACATAAATCCGTGAATCATTCAAGATCTTTTCAGGAGTCCTTTGTAATGGAAAATAGTTGCTTTAGCCTGTAGAAGTCGTTATGATTCAAATCTTCAATGTTTCAATTTTTCTCATCTCTATCTTTGTGTTTGGTTCCAGAATATATTCTCCTTCGAAAATGTTGACAACTTGCATGACATGCATGGGGATGAAAATGATGAAGACAGTAATAATCTGCGTGGCTTGAGAGTTCCTAGACTGATCAGAGATCTACAGAATCCTTTTAAAAAATACCGTGAGAATGAATTTATTGATAGATTCAGGTTCTCGAAATCTGTTGTGATGCATTACATCCTGCCGCTCATCAGGCATGCTCTGGATCATGATAGCAATAGAGGTCTACCTGTACCTCCAGAGATACAACTAACTGTAGGTCTCAGTTATTATGCATCAAATGATTTCCAAGTGAGTATCTTATTCACACCATAACAGCAAAGATTTTTTTGTTTAAAAACATAGTCAGTCGATATCAAAGATTACTTGCAGAGCGCACTCGTAATCATATTTATCTCAAGTGAAATTATAATCTCATGTCCATTGATCAGATGAACTTTCCTTGGGTTTCAGAGAGTTGATGGTGATCTATTTGGACTGTCACAGCGAACTGTATCCATATGCATTAAGAGAGTTTCGTTCGCTCTAGCTGACCTAATGAACCAGTTTGTACAAGTTCCTCTAGCTGCTGAAGAGCAAGCAACTAATGCTCAACTTTTTCATCTTGTTGCTGGCATGCGTAGCATTTGGGCTTTAATAGATGGTTGTTTGGTCAAAATATCATGTCCTGGAGTAGCAATAGGAGAAATTTTTAGGTACCGCAAGAGCTACTATGCAATCAATGTCATGGTAAGGGAATGAGTCTGATTTTGTGCAACATGAAAAATATTGTCATTGAATCACAAACATACTAAAGAATGGAATCTTTTTAATTGAATTGCAGGCCGCTGTTGATGCAAAGGACCCTGCCGGAAAAAATCGGGTGATTAATCAGCTGATTAAGCATGCCAAAATATCACCCAAAAAATCAGCTGATTAATCGGCTGATTAATCAGCCAACTTATCAGGGGATCGTTCACCCAGAATTGCAAATTACAGAATATTCATTTTACTTCCTGGAACGCACCTGGAAGAGTCTGAAGGAGAAAAAAAAGATGAGAATGGCTCAAAAATGAGAAAAAATTATCACCGGCCTTTCCACTGTCGACACCCGTGGCTGATGGTGGGACTCGAACCCACGACCTCTCGGTTAGAAGTCGGACACCTTATCCTCGTGGCCAGCGAGTCAGGTTACCGGATGATCCATAAAAGCCATACTTGAAAGGGTTATTCCGATCCGTCGAAGATTTCGAATTGGACGATTTTTCGATATTCCTTCCCGGTCTTGGTGAACAATAAGGGACCTTGAAAAATATATTCCAAAGCATCTACATGAGAGCCGCTCAATCCAATGAAAAATTATTTTTGGCCTTGGTGAACAATGGAAAAATGCGGAAAATTATATCTCGGGGGTTTTGAGGGTCCCTGAACTCGAATCCGGTGGAATTATTCCTTTACAATTAGTTTAAACAAAGTTGTGTAAACAATTTGAGCGGAAAAAATGTTTTCGGCCTTGGTGAACAATGGTAAAACCCGGAAAAATATAACTCGGGGGTTTTAAGGGTCGCTGAATACGAATCCGATGGAATTATTCCTCTACAATTTGTTTAAACAAAGTTGTGTAAACAATTGAAGCGGAAAAAGTGTAATCGGCCTTGGTGAAAAATGGAAAAATCTGGATAAATATATTTAAAGGGTTTTGAGGGTCGCGGAACTCGGATCCGATGGAATTATCACTCTACAATGTGTTTGAACAAAGTTTAATTTAAGCGGAAAAATTCTTTTCGGCCTTGGTGAACAATGGTAAGATCCGGAAATAGTATATTACGCAACAAGTGCGAGGAGGTCAATTTCCGCACAAGTTGCCAAACGAGGGCGAGAAGTTAATATTCACGCACACTTTGGAACTTCTCGCACAGCCAGAAGAACACATTTAATATTTTGCTGTACCCAAATCGCTTCGCGAGCGTGCGTAACTATGTACTTCTGGGTGTGCGAGAAGTTTCGAAGTGTGCGTGAATGTTACTTCTCGCGCGAGTTGGCAACGTGTGCGGAAACTTCTCGCACGTGTTGCGTATACTATTTTTTGCAACTGTGCGCGAAGTTGTAATTAAATGCACCACTGTCCGAGCAAGATCATCTTGAGAACGGAGTTTTCAAGAAAGGCCAAATTCAGAGGGATGACTTGACATCATATTTTGGAACTGTGCGTGAATGAAAATGCATTAGAGCGAGAAGTAACATTTACGCACACTTCACCAGTGCGTAAATGTAAAACTGTGCGAGAAGTCATTCACGCATTACTTCTCGCACTGTAAATAATGAAGAGAAGTCTCATTTTCTTACAACTTCGCGCACACAGTTGCAAAATAGTATATTATGATACAAGGGCGCAAACGATGGTTTTCGCACTTCGAGTGACTTGTTTAGGCCCGAGCCGCAGGCGAGGGTCTAAATAGTCACGAGAAAGCGAAAAACATTGCGCCCGAGTGTCATACTATGTTTTTTGATCTTCTGTGAGCAAATAAAAAGCGAAAAACAGTGTGCAAATGACTCATTTGCGCACAGACGATCAAAAAATATAATTCGATGGTTTCGAGAGTCACGGAACTCGAATGAAATGAAAATATCTGAGCTCATTTGATTTGATTCGTGACTATAAATACCAGTCTTTGAAGGGCATTAAGTGTTCCGGTTACTTACTATTTGTGTATAAGATAAAGATCTTCATTCATGTTTATGAGAATGATGAGACACTCTCTTTCGAACATTTGGAAAGGCTGGAACAACAAAACCACAGAGAATTGCATTGATTCTGATTGGTTTATGTAAAGATTGGACATTAGAAGGATCAGAATTCAATCGCCAATTATCGATAGGGTCGTTGAGTTTTTAAAACAGTAAAAGAGATCTTCATCTGCATTAATATAGGTGAAGATGTCTTTTGAGTTATTCAAAAAGAAATTCATTCAAAAACCAAGCGACGTACTCGATATTTTCCGATTCAATTTTTATGCTTCCAATGTCCCATCTCCACATAAACCAATCCAAATCAATGAATTTTTAGGTTCTTTTCGGAATGACTTTTGGGAATGTTCGAAGAAGAGGCTTTCATCATTCTTATGAATATCGATGAAGATGTCTTTTAGTTGTTTAAAAACTAAACGGCGTACTCGATACTTTTGATTGAATTTTCATCCTTCCAATGTCTGATCTTCACATAAACCAATCCAAATCAATAGATCAGTTTTTCATGGCTCGGTTGGGCTAACCTCTGTGAGTATTTTGAGGATAGTATCTCATCATTCTCATATGAATGTAGATGAAGATCTCATCATTTCTATAGATATAGATGAAGATCTCTTTTTGTTTCTCAAAGACTAAGCGACAAACTCGATATTTTTCGATTGCATTTTCACCCATCCAATGTCCGATCTTTACATAAAAAATGAAAATCAATGCAAACCTTTACGGTTCTTTTGGGATAATCTCTGGGAATGCTTCGTGGTCAGTAAATCATAATTCTCACAAATATAAATGAAGATGTCTTTTAGTTGTTCACAAACTACTCTGGAAAAACTCCTTCCTGTTCTTCAGTACGATTAATACGACACAACAATACAATTTTGTGAAAAAATTCACAATACGTGAATTTTCTTACTGAATATATTGACTATTCAATGCGCAATATTGAATCATTCTTCAGCACAGCTGATTGAAAAGTAACAATTTATATTGAATATTAAACGGTTACGTCTCGAATACCGTGAAAGTTTGTAAAATGAACGTTTTTTATGTTAAAAAAGTAAAAATTTGGTTGAGCTTTTACGAATCTTACACTTCATCACCTGAAAGCGACGCCCTATCAATATTTCTCTCAAAAACGTATCTCAATTCTGCAATATGTCGTTGGTGGGGTTTGAACCGGGGCACTTTGGTTAGTAGTCTGGAGACATGACCACTGCGTTACTGAAACACATGTCTGGAAACCGGCCGGTCTCAAAACGCCAGTATTCCACACAGCATGGGAGTATTTCAGAAAAACATTTCAATGAAATGTTCCAATGAAATCTTCGAGAAACCTCGCAGGAATATTTCAAGAAATGTTTTTGTAAAGTTTCATTGCAATATTTCAATGGAATATCACACAAACCTCGCAGAAACATTCCAAGAAATGTTCTTGTAATATTTCTTTGCGATTCCATAAATACTTTCTGGAAACCTCCTGGAAACCTCGGAATGTTTGGCATATATTTATCTGAATGATTTTTGAAAGGTTTCTGAAATATTTCAGTGCAGTGTTCCATGGATAGGCCTTCAAATATTTGTGGAATACTGCTCAACAGTTTCACATCAATCTTGTATTTAAAGATCTTTGCGGAGTTACTGAAAGCTTTCTGTAAGATTTTCAAAAGTTTCCTGACAGCTTCCTCGGGAATTTCGGCCCAATCCGGAATTTCAAAAATATTTTAAACCAGGGTTTGTAACGGAACTTATGTTTCGTTTCGTTTCGTTTATTTCGGTGAAATCTCAATAATGTTTAGTTTCGTTTCGTTTTTCAATAACCATAATCAAAATTCCAGAATTTAGTTTAGTTTTTTCCATAAACGAAACTCAACTTAATAATTTGATTTGAATTACGTTTTTCATTCCGTTTATGAGAAACGAAACTAAACAAAAACGAATTATGGTTGAGCTAGAAACTTAATGAATCCCAACAAAAATGTCGGTGAGAGAAACGAAACAAAACGTTAATCATGCATAATTACGGTTACAATAAACGAAACGAAACATAATCGATATGTTTCGTTAGAAAACCAAACGAAATCAAACGAAACTATTTCGTTTGAGGGGAGGAAAGTAAACGAAAGTAATTTCGATTATGATTATGATAAACGGAACTAAACGAAATTGATATGGATTATGTTTATTATGAACGAAACTAAACGAAATCGATTTGAATTATGTTCATGATAAACGAAACTAAACGGAATATATTTCAATTATGATATAAGACATCAGACGTAATCAATATGAGTAAACATCGTTTGGAACGGAAGCCGAGCGTATTGATATACAGGAACGGTTGCATGAGCGAACGCAAATTTTCTCCTCCACCCCCCCCCCCCCCCCGCCTCTCATCCGCTTTCGGCAAGACTTCGGCAGAACAGTGGTAGGTAATGGACAACACCCATGCTAGTCGATCGGAATTTCTTTCGAAATGTCTCGACGTGCATGTCTGAGCATCCGAGAAATTTACAACAACAGACGACGATGGTGGCGACGATCCTAACCCTATGACCCACAAGGCTTCGTGACGTGGGCACCCGAGTTTGCAAAAAAAATTATGGGAAACATACTATCTGATTAGTATACTATCTAATAGTATTCCATTCAAACAAGGGCTGTCAAGTAAATGTGATGATTGGTGGAATCTCAGAAATTTTCTTCAACAGCGCGTATGAGCTGCCAGCTCCCAGAGGAGTCTTTGGATTTGGGAATTTGGGGTTCACACAGACCTGAGTGCTTTGGGAACCAACAGTGAGGATAGGATATGGGATCAGTATTGGACACATTTCTATTATTTCAGCATTAATGCAGTTACGCGAATTTGCATTCCACTGCACCATCTCCGTTCGATCATTGCATTAGTAACGGCACAACACTTGGTGGAGGCGAGGGTCTCTCTACCCTCCCTAGGCGAGAGGATTGAAGTCCACAGGCCAATAACGCAAAGAAGAAGGAGAGCAGAGACGGTGAAAGCGACCGGCCAATCTGCGAGCGCCCTCCGGGTTAGCCATGTTGGATTCCGGTGGCTGCGCGAGGAAGTGAGCTGAGTCTGAGCGCCGGAGTGGGCAGACCTTCTTCATATGATTGTGGTCTCAGTGAAACCACCTGACTGGACCTTGTATGATTTCGTGCTCCGCGGCAACTAATGAGCTTTTGTATCGAGCACCTCATACAATAATGATCATTTTGGGGACATAAGAGAACTTACTTCACGGTAGCAGAAGTCTCGTACGGATAGGAACACCACGATTGCTGCAAAAAAAAAATCGCCCGAGTTTTCTTAGCACCTAAAAACTCCCCAATCTCTTTTTGAAAGAACTCAGGTGTGTACAAATTATGAAAAACTTGGTTTCCGATTGCGCTCAACGTGATCAGTTAGTCTGTATCGTTCCATCAATCTTTTAGTAACTTTGGTGTTACAGTTTCTCACAAGCCATATACGCAGCACGCCACAAAGACACAGGTCCGCCAGTGTCACAGGTGGCCGCCGCAATGTGCTACTGTGCTACTCGCATCCACTCACATCGTTATGCCTTCGTCAATTGCAGACAGATTACGTGACTCTCGTTACCTCAATTGAAAGTTTTGAGGGATACAAAAGTATCGGATGATCGAAGAATCCGTGAACTCCTGAGTGTAAAATCGATTCGAGGCATCGGACCAAGGCATCAGTTGTCAGAGTTCGCTGCAATGCGACGATAGCTTAGAAAACTATCAGTATAATAGGATTATACGATATTTCTTAGAAACGATATTTGCTGATTTGCTTTGGATAGGTAAGTACAGTCACTACCAAAACTCCATCGAAAAATGGAATTGTGTTCTGCGGGTCTCTATCTGCTTCAACGTTGACATCAAGGCCTCCATATTGTTTTGAATTTTAGAGTTTGCTGTCTCATTTGCTCTCACGTGCTATAGTGTACATTACTTATTCATTGATGTCAACAGCAGAACGAGACTGACAATGTCGCAGCTCCAGCTACGCGTACTGTAAACATTCTCACAAATCTCGAGCAAGGTAGATATAACTACAATAGAGCGTTTCTTACATCCCACTTAGGTATTCCTGCACAATAATTGTATCCGAGCAATATCGAACCTCACTGGCATACAGATCTACAAGTTTATTGATTGGTGGATGCATCAAGCTGATACCAGTTAAGCAGCTCTAAAAATTTCATTATGAGGTCAGTAACAACAATATTTGTATTTTCGTTGAAGAACTTATTTTCGTACTGTATCCCAATGTTCTGTCTTCCAGAAAATGTTGATTTGTCTGTAAATGTATCGTACTTGTAGAAGTTTGGGAGCAATTGAATATGAATAAATACGAGAAATCGGTGAAGTTATACAAAATCAATCATAATTCCCACGACATTATCTAGGTTGACCCCTACATAACGCAGGAGTGCGTGGTTATGGCTCTTCGAATGAACCTCCAACCCTCTTCTTCCGAGAGATCTCAACTTGGAGTAGAATGTACCTGAAATCATTCGCATGAACCTAACTCTGCAGATTTTGGAACAAACAACAATATCTTCTATTATTCCATTGGATGGGAAGATTTTTGTCGCATCTAAAAGTGGCCCACCCCAAGGGATTCCTCTTTATCGTCGAACCCTATGACTACCCTAAAATAAATCAAAAAAATCCTTTGGATACACAAATCGATGGGATATCTTGCAATATGTGGGACGCTTCACTCAAGATTTTTTTCTAATGCCAAACCTCCTGAAAAAATCTCCGGTTTAATGGCCTTTGGAATGATACACTGTTTATGAAAGGAACTGTGCGGTCAAATTTGTTTGATGGAATTTCGATATTTTTCGTTTCTTAGTCAATGGATTGCTGTCTAACTCTCGGCTCGGTCCTGGGTGACCCCTCTTGGCTTACCTAAGCCCCCCAAATAATAGTTGTGTGCTAACGAAATCAGCACGAGCCTTTATCGAGGAAGGACTCCACAGCTATCACACTGTAGCCTCCCAGTGCTCCCTATCCACCCCCCTCCCTACACACACTCACACAGACACACATTCGGCCATCCTCATTGTTCATACGATCTGGCCGAAATCAAACTGTATCACACGACACGTATATACTGTTCTTTACCGTTATTGCGCCGAAGTTTTGCACAGATTTGATGGAGGGGGGGGGGGTTGGCTTGGCTCAACGTTTTGAATTATGTTGATTTGTTTCGATTACGTTTAGTTTCGTTTATCATAACCATAATTAATTTTGATTTCGTTTAGTTTCGTTTATCATAAACATGATTAATTTCGATTTCGTTTATTTTCGTTTATCTCAACAAAATTTCGGTTGGAATCAATTTCCATAACTAATGAATCGTAATTCCTCTCTGTTTGGTTTCGTTTCTCATCAACGACATCAGGATCAATTTCGTTTCGTTTCGTTTTTGAATGAACGAAACGAAACTCAATTGCTTTTGAATATGTTTTCATCTCTGTTCAACGAAACGAAAATCAGAATGATTATGTTTTGTTTCGTTTACCTAATTCTGTGGATATAATGTTTACGTTTAGTTTCGTTTTTCATGAACGAAATTATGATTGATTTCGTTTAGTTTCGTTTTCCAATAAACGAAACGAAACATATTTAATAATTTCGTTTAATTTAGTTTAGTTACAAACCCTGTTTTAAACTGATTCTACAATATTTCACCAGCAACCTGTCAAGAATCTTGATTCGGAGAAGTTTATTCCGTGAGGTGTATGAAAGGTTGCCAGAAAATTTCAGAACAGTATTCCAGAAGTATGACTCTCAAATATCGCATCATTATCCCCTTGACAATTTGCAACAACCTCGCGCTTGAAAATACTCAAAGGTTTCTGAGGGCCTCTAATAAAAATTCCAGTGTCACATTCCTAATGAACCATTTCCAAACATCCTTGCAATGCTCAACCCAAGGGTGTTATCGCGATGACTTACCCGGAACGTGTTATGACCTTGCCATTCAACGAGCAAGCTCCAAATCACCCCACTCAAATTTTCCTACACATATGGTATTAAATATGCTTGGTTGTGAAGTTTCAGTTCGGCCCGTCAACTCATCTTTTTTATTTTTAAAGAATAATGGTCGAAATGTCAATTTCGTGCATTATTACATTAGCAGTTTGACGTATACCTCCGCCGCGCCGCGCGCCGCCAGCGTTGGAATTAGAGTTGCTGGGGGTATCCTCGAATTCTTCCTTCAAAGTACAATATTGAACCAACAATTTTTCATAGGTTTCATGTCCAGAATGTTCAGTTTAGTCTCCAAGTTATGTGCCTCAATCTTTTTATAGGATTTTCACTGAAAATGAGACATTTTTTTAAAGTGCTCACCGCGCTTGGATTCACTCGAGCTCGCTTTGTCGCGGACGAAATTCCAAGGAAAGATTTCGAAGAATTAGATCGGAACTCGAGAAAATGCCCAGAGTCAAAGTTCTGAATACTGCATGTACATTAGGGTGAGCCGAAGAAGGACTTTTTTCGAGAGTCTATACGCCCTATCGTGGAGATGTTGAGATTGTACATAGATATGTGAAAAAAATTTCGGCGGACGCTGAGGAATGAGATTTTAGGTCCCAGCAAGAGCCATCAAGCTTTTATCAAAATTAACACAGGTTTAAATGGGAATGTGCCTAAGTCGGCACTCTTTTCTTCCTAACTTTGCTCGCATTTCTGGCGTATCCAAGCATTTTTCAACGTACTTTAGCTCATTTCAAAGCTTGTTCCAGTTTAATTCCAGTCCATACAAAATGTGCTAAAGTACGTTCAATTTCAGACAACCAGAGGAAATCTATCTCAACTTCTCTAAAAAGTGATCATTATCAGAAATTCCAAAAATAGGGCGATTCTCTCTCCAAACTTTGCTTGTATTTCAGGTGCATCTGAACATTCTTCAACGTGTTTCAATCCATTTTAAAGCTTGTCACCAAACCTACAAAATGAGCTGAAGTACGTCCAATTTCGACTAGCCCGAACCAATCTATCTCAATTTTTCTAAATAGTGATTGGTTTTGAAAAATCCGGAAATAAGCGACTTCTCCCCTCCGCCTCACTCCTTCGAAAACTTAAAATGGAAAAATTGAGGTAGATTGGCTCGGATAAGTCGAAATGGGACGCACTTTAGCTCATTTTGTAGGTTTTGTGACAAGCATAAAAATGGATTGAAACACGTTGAAGAATGTTCAGATGCACCAGAAATACAAGCAAAGTTTGAACTGAGAATTGCCCTATTATTGGAATTCTTAATAATGATCACTTTCTGGAAAAATTGAGATAGATTCCCTCTGGTTAGTTGAAATTGGACGTACTTGAACACATTTTGTAGGATTTGGAACAAGCTTCAAAATGAGCTAAAGTACTTTGAAAAATGCTTGGATGCGCCGGAAATGCTAGCAAAGTTAGGAAGAAAAGAGTGCCGAATTAGGCACATTCCCATTTAAACCTGCATTAATTTTGATAAAAGCTTGATGGATCTTGTTGGGACCTAAAATCTCATTTCTTAGCGTCCAGCAAAATTTTTTCCCCATCTATATGTACAAACACAACATTTCCACGCTAGGGCGTATCCATTTTCGAAAGAAGCCCTTTTTCGGCCAACCCTAATGTACATTCGTGACCGAAAATTAGCCATGTAATTAACTTTTTCACGATTTTGTCAGTTCATACCATGTTACCCCCTAAAAGTCAATTCATCTAGGCGGAAACAACTTTCAAGTGTGATGGGAATAGATAAAATCTGCGCGAGGAAATTTCTACGTCAACTTCATTATTTTTGCGGAAGAATGTAAGGGCAAAATTTCAGTTTCATGCATGTCAGTTCCGTGCATTCTGAAGTCGTCCCCTGGGATACTCAATAGCACGAAAAGGAGAAAGAAATGAAATTGTCTGCTCCAGAGCATGTATATCCTACTCAAACCAACCGCAAATGTCAGTTCCGTGTACTACTTTCCCGATGTCTTATACATGTGAAAATGACATATACCGTTCTAGCTCGTTGCAAAAAAAATTCGGCATATGTTTCATCGCATATTATCACTCAATGGACGTAAAGGAATGTGACAAGTTGGGATAGACATGCGGGGCATCAATTTTCAACTTCTGAATTTTTGGGTACAAAACGGGTAAGTTATCGCGATAATACCCACATATAAACCTTTAGCAAGCTTACTTCGAAGCTTTTTGGAAAGTTCCTATGTGGAAAAGCTCCTTGGAATACTACTGAAAGATTTTCAAAAGGTTTCTGGCACGTTTTTGGAATGTTCCTGATTTATTTCTGAAGTGTTTCTGAAACGTTTTTGGCAGGTTTCTGGGAGATTCCTAGGAGTTCTATCGTATAGCATCTTCGATTCAATATTATTCTCAACTATTCCTGCAATATTTCACTGACAATATGTCATCAATCTTGATTCAGAGAAAATATTGTAAGGGTTCTGAAAGGTTGCTAGAAGATTTGAAAGCAATATACCAAAAGGATGGCTTTCAAGTATCCCATAAATATTTGACTGGCAAGTTTAGCAACCTCGCGCTAAAAGATTCAGAAAGATTCCTCAAATTTTCCAGAAATATTACAAATTCGTTTGAACAAATTATAGAGTAATAACTTAATTCGATTCGTGTTCAGCGACCCTCAAAACCCCCGAGTTATATTTTTCCGGGTTTTACCATTGTTCTCCAAGGCCGAAAAGAATTTTTTCGCTCAAATTATTTGAACAACTTTGTTTAAACAAATTGTGGAGGAATAATTCCATCGGATTCGAGTTCAGCGACCCTCAAAACCCTTTGAATATATTTATTCAGATTTTTCCATTTTTTACCGAGGCCGAAAACATTTTTTCCGCTCAAATTGTTTACACAACTTTGTTTAAACTAATTGTAGAGGAATAATTCCACCGGATTCGAGTTCAGCGACCCTCAAAACCCCCGAGATATAATTTTCCGCATTTTTCCATTGTTCACCAAGGCCAAAAATAATTTTTCATTGGATTGAGCGGCTCTCATGCAGATGCTTTGGAATATATTTTTCAAGGTCCCTTATTGTTCACCAAGACCGGGAAGGAATATCGAAAAATCGTCCAATTCGAAATCTTCGACGGATCGGAATAACCCTTTCAAGTATGGCTTTTATGGATCATCCGGTAACCTGACTCGCTGGCCACGAGGATAAGGTGTCCGACTTCTAACCGAAAGGTCGTGGGTTCGAATCCCACCATCGGCCACGGGTGTCGACAGTGGAGAGGCCGGTGATAATTTTTTTTCATTTTTGAGCCATTCTCATCTTTTTTTTTCTTTCAGACTCTTCCAGGTGCGTTCCAGGAAGTAAAATGAATATTCTGTAATTTGCAATTCTGGGTGAACGATCCCCTGATAAGTTGCCTGATTAATCAGCCGATGAATCAGCTGATTTTTTGGGTGATATTTTGGCATGCTCAATCAGGCGATTTATCAGCTGATTAATCACCCGATTTTTTTCGGCAGGGGAGAGATTTGTTTGTATAGATGTGAGACACCCTGGATCTGTCCACGACCAAACATGGTTTGATAGAAGCGCACTAAAAATGATTTTAGAAAGGAGGAATATTGTAGAAGCTAACGTAGGATATTATATTTCCTCTGAGTTCAGATTATCAATTTTTTCTTCACTTAAAGGAATTCTTTTGGGTTATCCAGGGTATGCTTGTGAGAGGTATTTATTCACACCTATTCCAACGCCATCAAATCAAGCACATGAAGCTTTCAATGAAAGTCTCATCACAACAAGAAGTTTCATTGAAAGAGTCTTTGGGCGATGGAAGAAAAAGTTTCCCTGTTTGCAGGGAGTTCTACGCACCATGTTGGACACATCAATTGCTATCATCTGCGCAACAGCTGTGCTGTGGAATATCCATGTGAATCTGAATCGTCCCTGCCGAAAAAAAGCAGCTGATTTCTCAGCTGAGAAATCAGCTGAGATCACAGGTGACTTCACAGCTGAGATCTTAGCTGAGATCACAGCTGATTTCCCATGCCAAATTCACAGCTGAATTCTCAGCTGTGATCTCAGCTGATATTTTAAGATTTATTTATTAAAAATAAATTCCTCTCCAAGCTTACTAGACTAATTTTTCATGTTCTAGGTGGTTAAGTGTCGCACCTAGATTAAGAAAAAACGTATTTAAATCATTAAAAATTTGCACTTACGGGGATTTGAACCTGGGCCCTTCACCTTACAGCAACTCACTAGCCACGACACTTAGCCGACTGCGCCATCGAGGATGTGTCAGTGGGAGATACAGAACAGGTATATCAGGATTTCGGTCTGTCCTGGATAAGGTTCAGAGTGTAATAAAATAACTGTTATAATATTTGCTAACTCACTTGACTTGAAGTACTGCTATTTTCGTACTTTATATTTATTTCTATGAATGATCCAGAGAAAAAAATACTCCAAAATTAATGGAACAGGTGGAAGGGGGAAATCATTCATATAGCTTTCGGTTTCCTTTTGTTGGGAGGAGAAAACCAACTTTCGGCCGATTGAGCCTTCTCCTTTCTCTCTTGTTGCTTTTACGGCCACGTATATATAAGGTAAGTGTACCTAATATCCCCCCTAAGCCGTTTTGCCCATAGTTTTTGTCCACTCGAATATTTTTCAACGTCCCTTAGCTTACTTTGAAGCTTGTTCCAAGGCCTTCAAAACGAGCTAAGGTAGGTTCAATCTCGACCGACTCGAGCTGGGCCATCACAGTTTTGCCAAGAAATGTTTTTTTGCGAGTTTGCAAAAGGGTGTACCCAACGTGCCCCCATTAGCAATTTCCTCAACAGCTCTGGTCTACCTCAACATTTTTTAATGTACTATGGCTCATTATGAAGCTTATTTTAAGACCTTGATTCCCAAAGATTCTCACAGTACAGCAGGAATATATGGCGATGATGAGATTCACGAAACATTATATTCCACTGAAATCTGTCAGAAAGCATTCAAAAATCGTTCGGAATAAGATTGCTGGAATATTTACAATGAAATTTTTGAGAACAACTTCGGAATACTACTTTTGGAAGATCCACTGGAATCTTTCAGCAAACCTCCACGAACTTGGCCCGAATATTTTATTGGGAGGAAATTGAAGACAGACTGCCAGTGGATCATCGCAGGCATAATAAGATGTTTTTGGAGTATTGCACTGGGATCTTTGGAAGAGCACTCAGGTACCGATCAACAGTGTTCCAGAAAGCATTCAGAAACTTTATCGAAAATCTTCCGATGCAAGATTGCTTGGATGTTGTCGTGCAATATTGCAGAAATATTCAGAAGTCATTTTTTTGCAATATTACACTGGAATCTTTCAGTAATCTTTCAGGAATCTTCCAAAAATCTTCCGGACCAGGATTGCTGGAATGTTGTTTGTAGAATATTGCAGGGATATTTTGAAGTAATATCGCTAGAATATTGCACTGGAATCTCTCAGAAAGCTTTTAGAAATCTTTCAAGAGTTTTCTCCATCACAATTGCTGAGAAATTGTCAATTGATGAAATATATGAAAGCCATACTTTTGGGATATTGCAAAAATTCTTCAAAGGACTATATATTGGAAAACCTCTTGAGAATTTCTCCGAATCAATATTGCTGAAAGATTGTCAGGAATATTGCAAGAATGTTTGAAGATGATGTTTTGCAAATATTGCACTGAAATCTTATCGAGGAAGCTCTCAGAAACCTCTCAAAAATCTTCCAGGAAGCTCCCAAAGACCTCCCAAAGACCTTCCAGTGCAAGGTTGCTGGAAAAGTGTCGTGCAACATTGCAGAAATATTCCCAAGTCAAACTCTTGGAATGTTGCACTAAAATCTTTCAGAAACCTTTCAGAAATCTTTCAGCGTAAGGTTTCTGAAAGATTGTTCGTAATATTTCATGAAATATTTCTGGGAGCTTCCTGGGGGATTGCTATGGAATATTCCAACGGAATATTATGAAATATTTCCTGAAATATTCCTGGAAGATTTCTGGAAGATTCCATTGAAATATTCCAGTGAAATATTTTCTTGAAATATTCCCATGCTGTGTGGGTACTGTCTGTTCATTCAATTTTCGAAAGTCTGTCGCGAATCGCCACCGTTTGTTGCCGTTCTTGTCGGGAGGTTTAGGCACAACCCAACAGTTTGCTGAGTATGGAGTCCTGGAGTGCTCTATTATGCCTAAATCTAGTAATTTATCTATCTCTTCCTGCATGATCTTCTGTAATTTAGGCGGTACCCGGTATCTCTTGCATTTGATAGGCTTGTCTGTTTTTAATTTGATTCTATGTTTGAGAATATTCGTAGTCGTTGAAGGTTCTCCATCAAGAGCAAATCTCCAGGGGTTGATACTCAGCAAACGTCGTACATGCGCGATTTCCTCATCTGTGCAACCTTCGACGTCTACAAGTTTCATCAATTTCTCAACGCGTTCTTCGGTTTCCTGCCGCGTATGCACATTTTTCGGTTGCTGCTCCGACTCAGCATTTAGTTCCCTGCGCATTCCCATTTTGCGGACTACGCAGTTCTTTTCTCGCTTCTTGCTGACCTCACCAGCAAATTTTCCATGAGGGAGAATCGTTTCGCAAGGTAGTATTTCAACACACGGCTCTGGAATTTCTATTGCATTGCTCCTTAAATTCAAAATTTCCGCATATGTATAACCATCGTGATTCTATGCTACAAAATTTCCAAAAAGAACTCCTGGTGCTAATTTCTTCAATGGCACCCATCCGACTTCCTCACTATTGTTCACTTTTACTCGAATAATACTCGTGGTTCCTGTTGGCAAATGGATTTTTTCTTCAGAATCAAAGGGAATTTCATATTTATTTATTCGTAGACATTTTTCTCTCGCGTCTACTATTGCTCCATGCTTCGTAGGAAAGTCCCAACCTATAAGGCCATCAGTTTTTACAGGAAATTCATTCGGCACAATATGGACCTCTGCGTCCCAACCATTTATCTTCATCATTATTTTCCCCAAAGACTCGACTTTTCCATTTGTCACGCCCGTAATTGAAACCGTTTCTTCTCTGTCTATTTGAATTCGAGGGTGAACTTTGCTCTCTTTGATTATACATATATCGGTTCCTGAATCCACATAAAATCTTGCGCGTGTACACTTTATTTCATCGCTAAAAATTGTTACTACTGGTGGGCATCTTCCCGTTTTCAAACACCTTATTGAAACGATTCTCTTGTCATTTTTCTTTCTACTCTCGATTTCTTTGAGCTGCTCGTCGCCTGAGGTTGCCGGCGAGCAGTCTATTGGTTTAAACGACCCTGTTCATTTTGACCCTGGTTTCCCCGCGGTTGCCCCGCGTCTTGGGAATTTTCCGACCTATCACCTCCCGCTCCGGTATTTCTGCTGTCGCTGCTATCCGATCTCTCATTTCCTCCCTTCGCCCTATTGCCTCTGAATTTTAAGAACTCTTCGCGTGATATTTTTTCTGTAGCAAAATCCTCCATCAAACTTGAGCATAGCCATACTGGGTGAAATCCCTTCTTGCAGTATGCACATTCTACTCTCTTTGGGCAATATCTCGCAAAATGACCACTTCCATTGCACACTCGACATAGTAATCCGTTCGCGTTCTGTCGATTTTGATTGAACCTTCGATCATAATTATGACTGTTGTGTCGTGGATTTCTCTGTGCATTTGTGTGTGTATGTGTCTGTGTATTCGTTCGTTGATTCGTGTGTGTTTCTGTCCGTGGTTCTGTTTCCGTCCTTAGTATGCTTGCTTGATTTGATGTTCTCGCGTACATTTCGTTTTGTCTATATTTATTCCTTGCCTCAATCGCGTATATTCCGGCTTCTCTCAATGTTCTCGGTTTCTGTATCATTACTTCCATTCTGATTCTATCGTCCAGTAGACACAAAAATCTGTCCTTAGCCGCTTTTTCCACGTCTTTCCTTCTAACCTCTCTTACGCTCTCATCATCGTCCAACGCGAGTTTCATCATAATTTCATATCGATCGGCTAACGTTTGTATTCTTCTTTGCAAATCTTCCGGCTCTTCGTTGGTTTTCACGCTCAAGGTTCTTATTTCGAAAATAATATTGTCCGGAGATTCTACGACCCTATACCTTTCAAAAATTGCGTTCAAATATTCTTCCACTGTTCTAAAATCCTCAAATTTATTGTAAAAGCCCGTCCTGGCGTTCCCTTTCAGTCTGTCTTGAATTCGGTCTAGTATATATCTTTGGTCATCCTCACACAGGTTTTTGGGTACCAACCTTCTGACTCTACTCATATAACTTGTTAACGTTAACGGTGATCCATCGAATTCCGGTATTCTAATCAAGTCTTTCTTTTCATCTTTCGTCAGTCGTCTATATTCTGAATTTACTATCGGTTGGTGTGCGACCCAAGTCGTATCCGGTGGGTCTGTCTGTCTGTATTGTCTCTGGTGTGAGTGGTTTATGTTTTGTGTGTTCATCTGGTCGTAGTGCTGGTCCCGGTCGCTTGTGTTTTGTGGTCTCATCGGGGATGAGTGAAAAATTGGCTCTCGGTTGCTATTAAATGAAGTATCATTTTGATTTTGAATGTAGCCCAAATCTGTTGGATAGTCTGGTGGCATGTGTCCCGGTCTGTACTGTGATAAATCGGGTGTATTATTCCGTGCATTATTTCCGTTGCTCGGTCCTGTTGAATAGTGTGGTGGTATGTGTCCTGGTCTGTATTGTGATAAATCGGGTGTGTTATTCCGCGCGTTATTTCCGTTGCTCGGTCTACACGATTCCGTTCGATTTTGTGTGTGTCTTTCTGGGGTCTGATCGCGTTCCGGGATAATGTTCCGTGGCGGTATGGGGCTATCTGCTCTGCTACCGTTTCGGAGTATTTGGAACATTCCATCTATCTGTGACTGGAGATTTTCATTGGTATCTCGAACGTATTGGAACATTGCTTTCAACGTATCACCAAAACTGTGTCCCGAATGGTTTGACCGCGGACGTGCTTGTTCTTCCCTGGGTGTGTTAGTGTCGTGTGTTTGTTCGTGTGATAGTAATTCTTGCATCTCTGTATCGTCAAATTCTGTTCGAAGATTTTCGGACTCTATGTCACTCAGTTCATTGTTCACAGGCAATAAGTCTTCGGGGTTCTCTTCCGTCCTCACGTCTCTCGTTGAATCTCTACTATTTCTTCTGCGTAAGTCCGTTGCAGATTTTGCTTTAACGAATGCTTTTACTTTTCCAAACATTTTTCAAGAGACTTGGGGGCTTGGAAGAGAGAAATTTGATAGTGAGACCTATTAGATTAGACTTACTGCGACGCAGCTCGGAGGGCGATGGTGATAGCGATGATCACTGCGTACATTCCCTCCTGGGATTTTCGTTCTGCGTAGATACTCGTTGGATGCTACGGTGCGTCGCCCTGATGTTGGCGGGTGGGATGCGCTGCCTGGATGTTGTGCGGCTGCTAGTCTTCACCTGATGTTGATAGGTGGCTGGTTGGTCCACTCTTTACTTGTATCCCACGACGTCTGTAGCGATGTTGAATTGCAGCTCTTGTATCGTATAATTCACTCGCCCGAGTCTACTCACGGATGTTTTCGCGAGAAAAAAATTGTTTCTAAGTCGTACATACCTAGCACCACTGTTACGTGGGGTGTCGGCGACAAAGAAAGACTCAGATATATATATATATATATTAAAATGAGGTGAACTATAAATATGCTGTGTAATTGATGTAAAGAGTGGGTGAGCAGTCTGACGCGGCGCGCGCGAGTCGAGGATTATATATCCTCGGCTCGATGCGCGTCGTGTACAGACACAAAGTGCAAAGTTCGGCAAAACGTGATCGCGCGATGCATTCCTTCAGGTGTGCATCGGCGATCGGTTTTGCAGAACCGGCGACAGGGTGATTGCTTAATGAGAGCAATCACCTATGTCGTCACACATTTAAACCTGCATTAATTTGAATAAAAGCTTGATGGATCTTGTTTGAACCTAAAATCTCATTTCTTAGCATCCAGCAAAATTTTTTTCCCATCTATATGTACAAACATCACATTTCCACGCTAGGGCGTATCGATTTTCGAAGAAAGCCCTTTTTCGGCCCACCCTAATGTACATTCGTGACCGAAAATTAGCCATGTAATTAACTTTTTCGCGATTTTGTCAGTTCTGTGCATACCATGTTACCCCCCTAAAAGTCAGTTCATCCAGGTGGAAACAACTTTCAAGTGTGATGGGAATAGATGAAATCTGTGCGGGGAAATTTCTACGTGAACTTCATTATTTTTGCGGAAGAATTTAAGGGCAAAATGTCAGTTTCATGCATGTCAGTTCCGTGCATTCTGAAGTCGTTCCCTGGGATACTCAATAGCACGAAAAGGGGAAAGAAATGAAATTGTCGGCTCCACAGCATGTATATCCTACTCGAATCAAACATATAAATACGAATTTCTAGGCCATTTGGTCCCATTGCGTCAGGATTTCTCGCTAGACAACAAATTGTTAAAAACCGCAAATGTCAGTTCCGTGTACTACTTTCCCGATGTCTTATACATGTGAAAATGACATATACCGTTCTAGCTCGTTGCAGAAAAAATTCTGCATATGTTTTATCTTATATTATCACTCAATGAATGTGGAGGATTGTGACAAGTTGGGATAAACATGCGGGGCATCAATTTTCATAATTTTTGGGTACAAAACGGGTAAGTTATCGCGATAATACCCATATTTAAGGGCATGTGAAAGCCGACTTTTACCGACCGAGCGGACCGTCCTAAGAGTAAGGGAGGTTGGGTTAGATATCCTATATATGTCATAAGGAAGGGGGCGGAGGGGTGTTGTGAATAGGAGAGAATGTAAATCGACATTCAGCCAACTTATCAGTCGCAATACGACCTGATATGTATAAATAGCTGAATCTCCATACTCGAGTCTATGCTTATTGATACATACATAGACTCATGACTGAAAAGCTATCTGCAAGGTATACTGATGATGGAGATGAATGTATACTGGCGCGAAAAATAAAGGTTCCCGTTCACATTTTTTATATACCTTCAAGTATATTTTTCATGTGACATCTAGTGATAATTCTGTTGGGGCTCACATTTTGTATATACTTGCATTCAAGTATATTTTTTATGTGACATCTAGTGGTAATTCTGTACATTTTGTATATATTTGCATTCAAGTATATTTTTTATGTGACATCTAATGATAATTCTGCTGGGGCTCACATTTTGTATATACTTGCATTCAAGTATATTATTTATGTGGCATTTTTGTTGAACTATCACTTTCACTCTTAAAAACACATTTTTGTACTATGTGTATTCATTCTGAGTGAAGTGATTTTTGCAGGAATATTTCCCTCGGTAACTTCTTCTCCAAGCAATCACTCGTATGCACATCTCTACACATCCTTGAGCAATTCTGTCAGTTGCAAGAAGAGAAAACCTGTTCAAATCTGTTTTGATTTTGACACCTAGCTGCCTCTCGTAGGCCAAAGTCATGTATTCATGTTACCGCTGTACCTAAAAGGAGTCATGATGATAGCATCACTACTCATGTTTTAGAATACATTCAGATTCCCTGCTGCAAAAGATCGATTGGGATAGATTAGAAACCAATCGGATCCTATCGGAATCAATACATTTCAATCGGTTCTATCATTCAACCGGCGAGAGCAGTATTGAGATTCAATGCAGATCAATCGAACATAGACCCAATCTAGCTGAATCCTGAATTGTAGATTTGAGATCACAACTGCCAATCGAATTCTATACTGTTGATGAGGATTGATGTGAGCGAATATAATCCAATACCAGTATTCAGCATAGGATGGGATCCGGATGGATGAATGAAAGATCTTTGCTGGTTCAATATGGTTGAATGAACCAATACAGTATTGGAATCAATCTAATTGAATGATGGATCCCGTCTCCCACTGCTCTATCGAGATCAATGCTTCAGAAACTGATTCCAATCGCGAAACGATACTAATCATCTATCCTAACCAATCCCGAATGACAGGATTGAATTTCACCTTTTGAATACTATTGTTGCAACATTCCTCAATCGAACCAAATAATTCTCTGCAGTACTGGTGTATAATAGCCTTGCTCATCCCTATCTGTCTCAATCATGAATGGAGAGATTCAAGTCATTAGCCCTGGATCGATTCCAATCATCTCCCAATCACCTATTGCGTGATTGACCAATCGAGATGAATACTAGAGAATTGAATTGAAACCGTGGGTGCATGGTTACTCTATCCCTCTCAATACTCACAATCAGTATTGAACTCTTCTAGATTTTAATGAATTGCAATCGAATTCAATACTGCTGAGCAAGATTGGAACGGCCTGAAGATGAGTTTTGCTATGGGTCTGAATCCTGCCAGGCGGCATTGAATTGACGGTGTGAATCTATTTCAATGATAACCCAATCACTCGATGCGCCATTGACTAATCGAACTGAATACCATAGAATGGAATTCAAATCGTGGAAGCATGGTCTCTATCCTCCTGAATATTTACAATCGCTATTGAACTCCTCTGAATTCCATGTATTTCAATCGAATTCAATACTGCTGAGCAGGATTGGTACGCTCTCAGGATAAGCTTTGCTATCGGTCTGAATCCTGCCGGGCAGCATTGAGTCGACTGCGTCAATCGATTTCAATGATGACCCAATCACTCATTGCGTGATTGACCAATCGAGATGGATACTACAGAATCCGATTGGAATCGCGGATGCATGGTTATTCTATCCTTCTCAATACTCGATATCAGCATTCAACTCCTCTAGGTTTCATATATTCAATCGAATTCAATACTGCTGAGCAGGATTGGAACGGCCTGAAGATAAGTCTCGCTATCGGTCTGAATCCCGCCAGGTGGTATTGAATTGACGGTGTAAATCTATTTCAATGATAACCCAATCACTCGTTGCGTCATTGACCAATCGAGCTGAATATTACAGGATGGAATTCAAATCGTGGGAGCATGGTCTCTATCCTCCTCAATACTCACAATCAGTATTGAACTCCTCTAGGTTTCGGATATTCCAATGGAATTCAATGATGCTGAGCAGGATTGGAACGGCCTGAAGATGAGTTTTGATATCGGTCTGAATCCTGCCAGGCAGCATTAAACCGACTCCGTCAATCGATTCCAATGATGACCCAATCACTCATTGCGTGATTGACCGATGGAGATGAATACTACAGAATCGGATTGGAATCGTAGGTGCATGGTCATTCTATCCTCCTCAATACTCACGATCAGTATTAAACGCCTCTAGGTTTCATATATTCCAATCGAATTCAATACTGCTGAGCAGGATTGGGAGAGCCTGAAGATGAGTTTTGCTATCAGTCTGAATCCTGCCAGGCAGCATTGAGTCGACTGCGTCTATCGATTTCAATGATGACCCAATCACTCATTGCGTGATTGACCAATCGAGATGAATACTACAGAATCCGATTGGAATCGCGGATGCATGGTTATTCTATCCTTCTCAATACTCGATATCAGCATTCAACTCCTCTAGGTTTCATATATTCAATCGAATTCAATACTGCTGAGCAGGATTGGAACGGCCTGAAGATAAGTCTCGCTATCGGTCTGAATCCTGCCAGGTGGTATTGAATTGACGGTGTAAATCTATTTCAATGATAACCCAATCACTCGTTGCGTCATTGACCAATCGAGCTGAATATCACAGGATGGAATTCAAATCGTGGGAGCATGGTCTCTATCCTCCTCAATACTTACAATCGGTATTGAACTCTTCTGAATTCCATGTATTCTAATCGGATTCAATACTGCTGAGCAGGATTGGTACGCTCTGAGGACAAGTTTCGCTATCGATCTGAATCCTGCCGGACAGTATTCAGTCGGCTCCGTCAATCGATTTTAATGATGAACCAATCACTCAATGCGTGATTGACCGATCCAGATGGATACTACAGAATCGGATTGGAATCGTGGGTGCATGGTCATTTTATCCTCCTCAATACTCACGATCAGTATTGAACTCCTCTAGGTTTCATATATTCGAATAGAATTCAATACTGCTGAGCGGGATTGGTGAGACCTGAGGATGAGTTTTGCTATCGGTCTGAATCATGCCAGGCAGCATTGAATTGACGGCGTCAATCGATGCCAATGATGAACCAATCACTCTTCGCGTCATTGACTAATCGAGATGAATACTACAGGATCGAATTGAAATCGTTAGTGCATGGTTATTCTTTTCCTCTCAATACTCACTATCAGTATTGAACTCTTCATGATTTCATATATTTGAATCAAATTGAATACTGCTGGGCAGAATTGGAACGGCCTGTAGATGAGTTTTGCTATTGGTCAGGTGAATGGGTTATAAGGTCTGCAATGCTGGAAATCAGGTAGAAATCGATTCGGGTGGATTGAGATCTCGATGTTTCCGATACTGGGAGACGGTACTGGAATCGATCGGGGCAGATAGGATACTATGTCCTCAATACTAACAATCATCATTCAGGTATATCGACGTAGATAGAATATACTGTCTCCAATGTTGGGGTCAGTATCTCCACCATTGAGGCAGATAGGACTTCCCATCCCCAATCTGATACACAGCATTCTAATCGATTCGGGCGAATGGGTTATAAGGCCTGCAATGCTGAAAGACAGTATTGAGATCGATTGAAGCGGATTGAGAACCCGATGTTTCCAATACTGAAAAACAGTTCTGGAATCGATTGGGGTAGATAGGATTTCAAGTCCTCAATACTGATATCCAGCATTCAGATCGATTCGGGTAGATATGATATGAGGTCTGCAATGCTCAAAGTCAGTATTGAGATCGATCAAAGCGGATTGAGATCTCGATGTTCCCGAAATTGAAAAATAGAACCGGAATCAATTGGGTCAGATAAGATCTCAAGTCCTCAATACTGATATTCAGCATCCAATCCGATTCAGGTGAATATGATATGAGGTCTGCAATGCTAAAAGTAAGTATTGAGATCGATTGAAGCTTATTGAGAACTCAATGTTCCCGATACTGGAAAACAGTACTAGAATCGATTGGACAAGATGAAATCTCAAGTCCTTGATACTGGTACTCAGCATTCAATTCGCTTCAGATGAATACCATATGAAGTCTGCAATGCTGAATATCACCATTGAGATCGACTGAAGCAGATTGAGATCCCGATGTACCCATGACTGAAAAACAGTACTGGAGTGGATTGGGGCAGATGAGATCTCAAGTCCTCAATATTGATGTTCAGCATTCTATTCGATTCAGGTGAATAGGAGATAAGGTTTCCGATGCTGAAAATCAGTATTGAGATCGATCGAAGCGGATTGAGATCTCGATGTTCCCGAAATTGAAAAATAGAACCGGAATCGATTGGGTCAGATAAGATCTCAAGTCCTCAATACTGATATTCAGCATTCAATCCGATTCAGGTGAATATGATATGAGGTCTGCAATGCTAAAAGTAAATATTGAGGTCGATTGAAGCTTATTGAGAACTCAATGTTCCCGATACTGGAAAACAGTACTAGAATCGATTGGAGAAGATGAAATCTCAAGTCCTTGATACTGATACTCAGCATTCAATTCGCTTCAGATGAATACCATATGAAGTCTGCAATGCTGAATATCACCATTGAGATCGACTGAAGCAGATTGAGATCCCGATGTACCCATGACTGAAAAACAGTACTGGATTGGATTGGGGCAGATGAGATCTCAAGTCCTCAATATTGATGTTCAGCATTCTATTCGATTCAGGTGAATAGGATATAAGGTTTCCGATGCTAAAAATCAGTATTGAGATCGATTGAAGCGGATTGGGATCTCAGTTTTCCCAATACTTGGGAACGGTATTGGAATGAGTTGGGGCAGAAAGGATATCAATTCTCCAATACTAATTCTCAACATTCAAGTCGATTCAAGTAGACAGGATATTAAGAGGTTCCTTATGCTTACATTCAGTATTGTGATCGATTGGATTGGATTGAGATAGCGATCTACCGGATCATGAAAGACAGTACTTGAATCGATTCAGGTTATTGAGATATGAAGGCTCCAATACTTACAGTCAGTATTGAGATCGATTAAAGTGGGTCGAGATGCCGATGTTCCCACTACTGGAGAACAGTACTGAAATCGATTGGGGCAAATAGGATTTCAAGTCCTCAATACTGATATTCAGCATTCAATTCGATTCAGGTGAATATCATGTAAGGTCTGCAATGCTGAACATCAGTATTGAGATCGATTGAAGCGGATTGAAAATCCGATGTTTCTAATACTGAAAAACAGTTCTGGAATCGATTGGGACAGATAGGATTGCAAGTTCTGAATACTGATATCCGGCATCGATTTTGATTCAGGTGAATGGGATATAAGATCTGCAATGCTGAAAATCAGTATGTATCGAGATCGATTGGAGCAGACTGAGTCTCGATGTTTCCAATACTGAAAAACAGTTCTGGAATCGATTGGAGTAGATAGGATTTCAAATCCTCAATACTGATATCCAGCAGTCAATCCGATTCAGGTAAATAGGAAATAAGGTCTGCAATGCTGGAAATCAGTATTGAAATCGATTGAAGATGATTGAGATCTCGATGTTTCCAATTCTGAAAAACAGTATTGGAATCGATTGGGACAGATAGGATTGCCAGTTCTGAATACTGATATCCGGCATCGATTTTGATTCAGGTGAATGGGATATAAGATCTGCAATGCTGAAAATCAGTATGTATCGAGATCGATTGGAGCAGACTGAGTCTCGATGTTCCCAATACTGAGGAACAGTTCTGGAATTGATTGGGGCAGATAGGATTCCAAGTCCTCAATACTGATTTTCAACATTCAAATCGATTCAAGTAGATAGGATATAATAAGGTCACTTATGTTTTCATTTAGTTTCGAGATCGATTGAAGTTGATTGAGATAGCGATCTACCCAATACTGAGAGACAGTACTCGAATCGATTCAGGTTATTGGGATAAAGGGCTCCAATACTTACAGTCGGTATTGAGATCGATTAAAGTGGGTTGAGATCTCAATGTTCCCAATACTAGAAAACAGTAAGGAAATCGATTGGGCAGATAGGATTTCAAGTCCGCAATACTGATATTTAGCATTCAATTCGACTCAGGTAAATATCATGTAAGGTCTGCAGTGCTGAACATCAGTATTGAGATCGATTGAAGCGTATTGAGATCCCGATATTCCCAATACTGAAATACTGGACTGGAATCGATTGGGGCAGATAGGATTCCAAGTCCTTAATACTGATATTCAGCATTCAATTCGATCCAGGTAAATATCATATGATGTCTGCAATGCTGAAAATCAATATTGAAATCGATTTAAGATGATTAAGATCTCGATGTTTTCAATTCTGAAAAACAGTACTGGAATCGATTGGGGCAGATAGGATTGCAAGTCCTGAATACTGATATTCAGCATTCAATCCGACCCAGGTAAATATGATATAAGGTCGTCAATGCTGAAAAGCAGTATTGAGATCGATTGGAGCGGATTGAGAACCCGATGTTTCCAATACTGAAAAACAGTTCTGGAATCGATTGGAGTAGATAGGATTTCAAATCCTCAATACTGATATCCAGCAGTCAACTCGATTCAGGTCAATAGGATATAAGGTTTCCGATGCTGAAAATCAGTATTGAGATCGATTGAAGCTGATGAAGATCTCGATGTAACCAATACTGAAAAACAGTACTGGAATCGACTGAGGCAGATAGGATTCCAATTCTCCAATACTGATTTTCAGCATTCAAATCGATTCAAGTAGATAGGATATGAGGTTTCTAATGCATACTTTTAGTATTGAGATCGATTGAAGTGGATTGAGATAGCGATCTACCCAATACTGAGAGACAGCGCTGAAACCGATTCAGGTTATTAGGATATAATGACTCCAATACTCACATTCAGTATTGAGATCGATTGAAGTGGGTTGAGATCTCGATGTTCCCAATACTAGACAACAGTACTGGAATCGACTGGGACAGATAGGATTCCAAGTCCTCAATACTCTTATTCAGCATTCAAATCGATTAAGGACGATGAATAAACTCGTCAATGCTCATAGTCAGTATTGAGACCGATTGACGTCGTGTGAGATATCGAGATTCCCATTCCTGGAAGTTAGTATTGGAATCGATTGAGGCCGATGAATTCGAGTGGCTGACGCTAGGTGGCGTTTTGATGACCATCTCAGTTTGCATCCAAATATCATGGGATTGCTTTCTCGCAAGCGGCGAACCATCTCTCCTGTTCCTATATAAGACTGATGAGTGATAGAACCTCCAAATAGCGTTTAGTTATGTAGTGCGATGATATGTTAATGCGATCATGATTAGAATAAGTATTGGATTGTATTGAAACCTTAGCTGTAATGTGAGTGATGTATATGTGAGACGTTGATTTGTAATAATGACTGAAAGTCAGTATTGAGGTCGATTGAGGGGGATTGAGTTCTCGATGTTCCCAATACTGAAAAACAGTATTCGAACCGATTGAGGCAGATAGGATTTCGGATTTCTAATAATAATATACAGCATTCAAATTGATCCAGATAAATACGGCTTAAGGTCTCCAATGCTTCCAGTCAATATTGAGGTCGATTGAGGCGGATTGAGATCTCGATGTTTCCAATACTGGGAAACAGTATTGAAATCGATTGAGGCAGATAGGATTTCGAAATTCCAATAATGATATCGAGTATTCAAATCGATCCAGATAAATAGGGTTTAAGGTCTCCAATGCTTCCAGTCAGTATTGAGGTCGATTGAGGTGGATTGAGATCTCGATGTTTCCATTACTGAAAAACAGTGTTGGAATTGATTGAAGTAGATAAGACACATAACATGTCAATGCTTTATTGACACAGATTGGAATCGCGATATCCTATCAAGGGAATCAGCATTCATACAGATAGAACATCGACTTCCGAATACTGGCAGTAAGTATTGAGATTGATTGGCGATCTTACTTTCAATGCGAAAAGTCTGCATTGGTGAAGATTGGTCTATACTGTTCGAATCATGATCACCATCATTGATCGTTATTGAACTCCAATCTTCTTCAATCCTGAAAGTCATGTTTCAAATTCATCATGAGTTTCTAGATTCCGAACGATTGGATGTATTTCAATCGAATCCAATCGAACTTTTGCAGCAGGGTTGTACACTCAAATTTGACTCTATTTGAGACTCAAAACAATTCCAGAATTTCATGTGGAGCAACTCGACGAAGACAACTTGTTCCAAAAATTTTGGGATACAAAGTTAATTATTTACTAATAAACAATTAGAAATCAGTAAATACAGATAGAAGCTATGCAGATCTTATTCGAATACATACATTCATGGCATTCCTTGAAATGAAGATGAAATCACACCGCTGGAATATAAATATCTCAACAAACATAATTGGGAGTTCGTGGCATACTCAAGATCAGCTTTCGCTCTCGAAGTCACTCAATAGCAAGCTATTCTGAACAAATATTTCAACGTACTCTTGTTGAAACCATGAAAAGAATGATCAGATTGATCAGAGATAATCTAAGGGCACACAAATAACAATGAGATTATGAATTCCACCAATAAATACATGGTATCATAGAATTTACCATGTAAGATTCCAATTCCAAATTACAAAAGCTCCACAGCTGGGCAAATTTTCAACAGATTGAAACAAATGAATATGAGATCACTCCTGTGAAATCTAGGGATCTCAGCAAACACAAATTGGAGCTCACTGCAATGTCCACTAATTCACTTTCGCTCTAAAATTCACCCGGGCGCTCCATTTGGACCAGGCGATTACAAGATATTCTGGTTGGATCCTAGAGTGGTATGGTAAAATCAATCAAACATGATTCAGAAATCAACTCATAACAATGAGATTCTAAATTTCATCAGTAAATCCTTTGTGGAATGACCATGTAACTTTTCAATTTCAAGTCACAAAAACTCCACAACTAAGCCAATTCTCAATAGATTCAAAAGTGTGAATATGAGATCACCCCTCTAAAATACAGGGATCTCAGCAGACAAAAATTGAAGCTTATATAGCAATGACCACTCATTTACTTTTGCTCTAAGAGTCACCCGGGTGCGCCATTTGATCTAGGTAATTTTAAGATATTCTAGTTGGAACCTTCAGTAACATGGTGAGATCAATCAAATATGTTCCAGAGGTCAACTCATGACAATAAGATTCTAAATTTTATCACTTCATTCTTTGTAGAGTGGAATCCACCTTGTGACTTTTCAACTTTGAGTCACAAAATCTCCACGACTAAGCTCTAATTCTCAATAGATCTGAATGAATGAATGTGGATTCACCCCTCTATAATACAGGGATTTTAGTAAACACAAATTGAACCTTATAGCAAACTCCAAATATTCACTTCTGCTTTAAGACTTACCCGTGCTCACTATTTGGACCAAGTATTTTGACATATTGTAGTTGAAACATCAAATACATAGAATCATTAGTTTGCTCGTAAATCATCTGAAGGCCTTCATATTATAGGAACATTCTGAAATACCTAGTTCGGTGAGACCGAAAGGTTGTAAACCTATCTGATGAGCTATCTCATGTATCTGTATAGAGAGGGTATTTTTTGCAATTTTGGTGGATGCATGCCTTTCCTTTCGGTTTATCAATCTAGTGGTTTTTCTTCTGATCTGTTTTCAAGTATGTAACTTCATCTATATCTTGGGTAATGCTAACTCCACATTCTGTATGAAGATTTCTGATGTCCACGAAAGACAATTTCATACCTCGAGAGGCTTAGATTTGGATGTCAATATCAATAAAGCCTTGCCTCGTTGATTACTATTATTGTTAATTATTTAGTCACTTCAAGGCTCAGAATGATTATTATCACTGTCACTCTTATATATATTCACTGCTTTTCAAATCAAGGAGCGAGTAATTGCCTCAAGAAACAGGATTGTCACTCAGATTGTCAATACTTGGATTGGTTCTCCTCAGATATGAACAAAGTTATTACTATTTTTCATAAAGTTTTGCCAACGAATGAATTTTCTGTCCCTGATTTTTATTATGTGCAAGTCAAATATGAGTACCGCGCGACAACTCACGACAGTCCATCATCGTTCATTCAAAACAATAACAACAGCTGGTGTGGGCGGTAGATGACCTAACCCAACCTTGCCTCGACTCAGCCAAAATCACAGCTCATGGGCCTTCCGCAATGTCATACTTCTGATCATTTTCTGAACTATTCGAGGACAATCTCGGGAAAAGTACTTCCAAGTAAGAAAGCTTTCGGATGCGATCTATCATTTAAAAAAAGAATCGATTTAATTGATTGGATATTGCCTTCGAACTTTGGTTTCGAAGTCAGGCGTGTGAGTATTTTTTCAGGCAATGGTCAACTTCGAAACCAAAGTTTGAAGGCAATATTCAACCAATCAACTCGATTCTTTCTTTGAATGATAAATCTGATCCCAAAGCTTCCATACTTGGGATCACTTTTTCTAGATTCACCTCAGATCTCGGGAGAAAAATCGATTTGTTAATGGTTTGAGGTGCCGGTAAAAGTTGGCTTTCACATGCCCTTAAACCTTTAGCAAGCTTACTTCGAAAATTTTTGGAAGTTCCCTGAAAGTGTTTTGGAAAGTTCCTATGTGAGCAAGCTCCTTGGAATATTACTGAAAGTTTTTTAAAGGTTTTTGGCACGTTTTTGGAATGTTTCTGATTTGTTTCTGAAGTTTTTAAAAAATATTTCTGAAATGTTTCTGGAAAGTTCCAGAAATGTTCCTGGAATGTTTCTGAAGCGCTGCTGATAACTAACTCCTCACACATTCATACACTACCACATTCATACATATGCGCGCGCTGGTAGATCCAGACGGGCATGTGTTATATCTTCCTTTTTTTGAAATCAAGTTACATACTCATTCAGATAAAATGGCTTTCTTATTTCTCGGCCACTTCTTGTGACTGTTCTACTAGCTTCTGAGTTCTGGCTTATATTTAGCTGGCTATCGGCGACCTGCGTATTGCCTATAACGTTTCCTTGGCTCCTGCACCTTGGATATTGGCTTCAGTAGCCTCACCTTGCAAGCTCTGAGAGTTCAGATCGTCATAGTCACTATTCGGTTTAAACTTGAAATGACAACCTTTATCTACATTGAGTTGACTCCATTTCTAGTTATTATATTTCCATGTTCATTATTTATCTGATATGATCTAGGGGTTTTCCCCTTTTTCTGCACTTGAGCTGGTTCCCAACTATTTCCGTGTTTGTACCTTACAAAATCGTTCTCTCTCAGTTCCGGAAGGTTTTTGTAGCTTCGGTCATGGTTGTCTTTCTAACAGTTTTTCTCTGAAAGTTGAATCTTTTTTGTTCGCTTCAAAAAATTCCGGCAACACTCCTCTTACATTCCTGCCTAGCATTGTCATGTTTGGTGACTGTATCTCTTTTGAAATTGGCATGTTACTCAGTTCTAGAAGCGCCAGATAAGGATCTTTTCCGTCATACAATGCTCTCTCCATAACTTTTTTAACTGTTTGAATACATCTCTCTACCATGCCGTTGCTTCTAGGGTGATATAGACTGGATGTTACATGATCAAAATTCCAAGCTTGACTGAATTTTTTAAAGAGCTGGCTATCAAACTGTGGACTATTATCTGATTTTACCTTTTTAGGGACTCCGAATCTTGGAAAGTAGGATTTTCAGGCCACTATCACAGACTCAGTGCTTTCATCTTTCAATAAACCCACTTCCACATATTCAGAATAGTAATCTGTGACAAGAATATGTGCTAACCGATTGATGTAGAATATGTCCACTCCTACTTCTTCCCAGCAGTTGTGAGGTATTTCATGCGGGATTAGACTTTCTTGAGTGTTGTTCCTTTGAAATTTTCGACAAGCTTCACATTTTGCTATCATGGCTTCAATCTCCCTAGTTATGCCTGGCCAAAACACAACTTCTCTTGCTCTGTATTTGGTTTTTTCTATGATGTCATTATAGTGCAGTTTTGCTAATACATCTTTCCTCAAATTATTTGGTACAACGATTCTCTCATCTTTATATAGCAAACCCTCATGTTCAAACATACTACCCTGAAAGGTATGAAATCCTTTACAGTTATCAGGGACGTCTTTGATTTCTGCCGGCCAACCTTTTTGCTTTCTCTAAAGAGAAAGCTTTGTTTTCGACACAGCAAATTTTTGATCAATTTTTCCATTTAAGTCAATATTTTCTTCAACATAATTCATCTTATCACAAAAGTGCTTCAACCATCTCATTCCTCTCGCCAAAATCTAACGATTGTAAGTAACACTTTTCTCCTTATAATCCTCAAAAACCCTCCAGTGACTCATCTCTCCGGCCCTTTGTCTGTGTGTGTGTGTATGTGTGTTTTTCTTTTGCGCCACGCTTTCTCTTCTACACTTCACTTTATCGATTTTTGCTTTTCTACAAGTTGTAGAGAATCACTCAGAGATGAGACCAGTGATTTGTCTGGTCTCCTCTCCAAATCGAATCTGATTTAAACGTTTTTGGAGGTAAAATCGCTGAAATTGTGTACTTTCATACTAAAATATCTCTTTCTAACTTCACCTTACCCCAATTTTGATTACCTAGGCTATGGTTTTTTTGGCTCAATCTATCTTTTGGTTAATACCGAAATTCCATTCCAACTCCATCAACGTGAATTTTTATAAAAAAACCAAAATTTCCAACAAAAACAGCAATTTGAGCATGTTTAGACCTATTCTATCGAAATTCTGTTTCAACCAAATTACACGTTTTGCTAAAAAAACCTCACTTTAGGTAGCCCAAATCCCGATAACTATTTTCCTCAAAAAAATATCTCAAAATATACAAAAATATTTTTTTCAATATTCATACTTTCCTCATATCTCTCCTCTAAATTACTTTATTCAAATTTTACTCAACTGAGTTGATATTTTTCCATCGTTCTAAATCGATTGGTTGATACCGAATTTCCTCAAAATCCATTTTAATACATCCAAAATCCGATTTATTCCCGAAAAATCCAAATTTTTTCAAAATACTCCATTTTCATAATCCTTCCACCAACTATATTAAAATTTGCCCTCAACCATACTACATATCGTCGCCCCCGAAGAAGAAAAACACCTCCCATTGTTCTCCCAATGCATTCTTAAATGGGGACGTGTTTTTTTTCGTCGGGGGCGACGATATATTCCATGGAAAACTCTAGTTCAGGTCATCTGAATTCCCCTAAAATAATCCTTACACCAACTATATTAAAATTTGCCCTCAACCATACTACATATCGTCGCCCCCGAAGAAGAAAAACACCTCCCATTGTTCTCCCAATGCATTCTTAAATGGGGACGTGTTTTTTTTCGTCGGGGGCGACGATATATTCCATGAAAAACTCTAGTTCAGGTCATCTGAATTCCCCTAAAATAATCCTTACACCAACTATATTAAAATTTGCCCTCAACCATACTACATATCGTCGCCCCCGACGAAAAAACACGTCCCCATTTAAGAATGCATTGGGAGAACAATGGGGGGTGTTTTTCTTCTTCGGGGGCGACGATATGTAGTATGGTTGAGGGCAAATTTTAATATAGTTGGTGTAAGGATTATAAAAATGGAGTATTTTGAAAAAATTTGGATTTTTCGGGAATAAATCGGATTTTGGATGTATTAAAACGGATTTTGAGGAAATTCGGTATCAACCAATCGATTTAGAACGATGGAAAAGTAGCAACTCAGTTGAGTAAAATTTGAATGAAGTAATTTAGAGGAGAGATATGAGGAAAGTATGAATATTGAAAGAAATAGTTTTGTATATTTTGAGATATTTTTTTGAGGAAAATAGTTATCGGGATTTGGGCTACCTAAAGTGAGGTTTTTTTAGCAAAACGTGTAATTTGGTTGAAACAGAATTTCGATAGAATAGGTCTAAACATGCTCAAATTGCTGTTTTTGTTGGAAATTTTGGTTTTTTTTATAAAAATTCACGTTGATGGAGTTGGAATGGAATTTCGGTATTAACCAAAAGATAGATTGAGCCAAAAAAACCATAGCCTAGGTAATCAAAATTGGGGTAAGGTGAAGTTAGAAAGAGATATTTTAGTATGAAAGTACACAATTTCAGCGATTTTACCTCCAAAAACGTTTAAATCAGATTCGATTTGGAGAGGAGACCAGACAAATCACTGGTCTCATCTCTGAGTGATTCTCTACAACTTGTAGAAAAGCAAAAATCGATAAAGTGAAGTGTAGAAGAGAAAGCGTGGCGCAAAAGAAAAACACACATACACACACACAGACAGAGGGCCGGAGAGATGAGTCACTGGAGGGTTTTTGAGGATTATAAGGAGAAAAGTGTTACTTACAATCGTTAGATTTTGGCGAGAGGAATAAGATGGTTGAAGCACTCTTGTGATAAGATGAATTATGTTGAAGAAAATATTGACTTGAATGGAAAAATTGATCAAAAATTTGCTGTGTCGAAAACGAAGCTTTCTCTTTAGAGAAAGCAAAAAGGTTGGCCGGCAGAAATCAAAGACGTCCCTGATAACTGTAAAGGATTTCATACCTTCCAGGGTAGTATGTTTGAACATGAGGGTTTGCTATATAAAGATGAGAGAATCGTTGTACCAAATAATTTGAGGAAAGATGTATTAGCAAAACTGCACTATAATGACATCATAGAAAAAACCAAATACAGAGCAAGAGAAGTTGTGTTTTGGCCAGGCATAACTAGGGAGATTGAAGCCATGATAGCAAAATGTGAAGCTTGTCGAAAATTTCAAAGGAACAACACTAAAGAAAGTCTAATCCCGCATGAAATACCTCACAACTGCTGGGAAGAAGTAGGAGTGGACATATTCTACATCAATCGGTTAGCACATATTCTTGTCATAGATTACTATTCTGAATATGTGGAAGTGGGTTTATTGAAAGATGAAAGCACTGAGTCTGTGATAGTGGCCTAAAAATCCTACTTTCCAAGATTCGGAGTCCCTAAAAAGGTAAAATCAGATAATAGTCCACAGTTTGATAGCCAGCTCTTTAAAAAATTCAGTCAAGCTTGGAATTTTGATCATGTAACATCCAGTCTATATCACCCTAGAAGCAACGGCATGGTAGAGAGATGTATCCAAACAGTTAAAAAAGTTATGGAGAGAGCATTGTATGACGGAAAAGATCCTTATCTGGCGCTTCTAGAACTGAGTAACATGCCAATTTCAAAAGAGATACAGTCACCAAACATGACAATGCTAGGCAGGAATGTAAGAGGAGTGTTGCCGGAATTTTTTGAAGCGAACAAAAAAGATTCAACTTTCAGAGAAAAACTGTTAGAACGACAACCATGACCGAAGCTACAAAAACCTTCCGGAACTGAGAGAGAACGATTTTGTAAGGTACAAGCACGGAAATAGTTGGGAACCAGCTCAAGTGCAGAAAAAAGGGAAAACTCCTAGATCATATCAGATAAAAAATGAACATGGAAATATAATAACTAGAAATGGAGTCAACTCAATGTAGATAAAGGTTGTCATTTCAAGTTCAAACCGAATAGTGACTATGACGATCTGAACTCTCAGAGCTTGCAAGGTGAGGCTACTGAAGCCAATATCCAAGGTGCAGGAGCCAAGGAAACGTTATAGGCAATACGCAGGTCGCCGATAGCCAGCTAAATATAAGCCAGAACTCAGAAGCTAGTAGAACAGTCACAAGAAGTGGCCGAGAAATAAAAAAGCCATTTTATCTGAATGAGTATGTAACTTGATTTCAAAAAAAGGAAGATGTAACACATGCCCGTCTGGATCTACCAGCGCGCGCATATGTATGAATGTGGTAGTGTATGAATGTGTGAGGAGTTAGTTATTAGCAGCGCTTGGCGCGGAGCACATGCCTTTATAACATGCTTGTAATCTACGCTTGAAACATGAGTAATGAATGAGTCTATGGTAAAATAGTGACTATAATTGCATAACAATCACCCAAACGTGACAAACAGAGCTGCGGAGTACGTTCTTCGCGAATGAGTATGCAACCAACCCAAAAGCTCCCTGAACGGGGTAATGACCTGCTAAAAATAATCCTGTGGTGAACCATGGGGATCATCCTCACCGAAAACCGTGGGGTTTGGCCCTGGAGGAATCCTCGATCATGATATTCGACCAAATTTGGCATCAAAGACGTGCATCATACTAATTTCCACCATAATCAACCAAATTCGACCATGTTCGGAGAAATAATGGTCGAAATTTGTATGCTGCACATCTTCGATGCCAAATTTGGCAAGGAATTAAGACTGAACATTTCCCTAGGGCCAAACCCCACGGTTCACCATGGGGACGATCCCCATGGGTGACCACAGAATAATTTTTGGCAGGGTGTGCTTGACTCTCTTGAGATCAAATGCGTATCTCAGGCTTGAATTGCTCATCCACGGTGAATTTTCCAAATCGGTCTCATATGGATATTTCGACATCTTCCTCCATGGATGACACACCATATCAACTCCCGAAAAACAGTCTCAATAATATCCGAGAGGGTCGATGTATCACCCTATCCCTTTTTCTGAAGGTTGAGAAAAAATTAAGATATGATTCAATGCAATATCCAGGGGATCCGGAATATGAACCCGAATACTGGGATCTGTCATCTATGGAATCGATGATTTGCCATTCATGAAACTGATCTTCCGAAGTCTAGAGAAGCACCTCTCATTTGAAGAGCGCAATACTCACATAAGGATACTTGCTCTAGAAAATAGAGAATGAGATTGCTGATAATTGGGGTCTTGCATTTTTTTGACGCCCTCGAGGAAATGTCAGGCAAATTCGAGCAAATTGAGATAAGCATTGCGCAATTTGGAAAAAAATTCGCAAAATTTTTTTGACCGTGCGCAAATTGTTCAACGTAAGGACAACTTGCCCTGCTGACGTCTCAGGGATACAGTCGTCGATTGCTACCATTCTGAACAATGTTCAAAAGAAAAAGGAAAAAATCAATATAAGGTTGAGTAAACTCGAGCAAATCAAGTCAAGTGATGTCAGAATCCCCGTATAGCAATGCATATTACAGATATAAGTGAACATTCGTTTGATCAGAAAGAGACCCCAAAAGGTGAATCCACAACTGATCTATACTTGTTGAACAAATCATACATTATTTTTGGATTCACTCAGGTATTAATCGTATCCCACAGTCATGTTTGAACATCAATGACATCCTCCGATCGCCAATTGGGATATTAGAACTTCTCATGTGTCACCTTCTTTTGTTGTGAGCGCTCTCTCGACTTCCCCAGTTACCAACTTACCACCTCCCCCCTTCTTCGTGACAACTCCGAAACTCTTTTAGGGTGAAAATTCCACTCATGCTCGAGTAAGTCTCAGTCTTTCCAATTTGCCACAACGAGAGGGAAGGTGGCTCACTCAGAAAGGATAAGAGAGCGGATAGGGCTGAGATCACAATCCTATTGAACCAAAATTATATCACTCTTCCTGTTCAACCAATGGATAACACAGTCACACAAAAAAAAAAGTTTTTGGATCTGATGGTCTCACTATGTTTACTATAGGTTCTTGGGGTCGCTGAATCCGAATCCGGGGTCAGTTTTGCTCCAGCACGGCAGGATTCTGACATAACCTCAAAAAACCATGGATTTCGGGTAATACTCGGAGAATTGGGATGTGGCTGTTAAAATATGATACCTGTTGGTTTTCGGGGTCGCTGAATCCGAATCCGGGGTCAGTTCTGCTCTAGTACATAAGGATTTTGACATAACCTCAAAAAACCATGATTTTCGGGTAATACTCGGAGAATTGGGATGTGGCAGTTAAAGTATGATACCTACAGTTTTTTGGGGTCGCTGAATCCAAATTCGAGGTCAGTTTAGCTGTAATATGTCTCGATTCTGACATAACCTCGAAAAAAAAACTTTCTCCCAGATTTTTCGAAGAATTTGGGTCTAGAAACTTTTCTGAGCTTCTCACAGGTGTTTGGGGGCGCTGAATCCAAATCCGGGATCGGCCTTGCTCGCATATGTCACAATTCTGATATAACTCCAAAATACTATGATTCTTCTCGATATCTCGGAGAATTTGAGCCTGGAAATCTTTCTAAGCTTCTTACAGGTTCTTGGAGTCGCTGGATTCGAATCCAGGATTGGTTTTAGTCTAATGTGTCAAAACTTCGACATGAATTCGATGCTTGAACCAGAAATTATGTCATGTGCTGGATTGATCCGAGAACCTCTGAAGGTGATCAAACTCACAAATACCTGGATGCTCGAAACAACGATTCCGTCATGTGAAGAGTTGATCCAAAAACCCATACACGCAACCATACCCGCAAATACCTGGATGATGGGATTGTTCGCTCTCCGGACGAAATTCCTCGTTGAATCATTCCACCAGGTGGCTACCGAGTCAACTTGCAAGTGGAGGAGCATTCTGCATCATTCAAAGAGGTGGAGTAGTAATAGCATTCACAATCGACTTCCGAACCACACCTCCCGTACCATGCATCTCAATTAGCACACGATTTACCATCGACATGTCACTTATGTCATCTGCCCCGCGTGTGCAGATGGGCACATGTAATGGCCACACCTGGAGCAATGGCCGCGTTCTCGCCGCTGCTGTTGTGGGTGCTGGTGCTGCTGCTGCTGAGACAGCTGGCTATATGTTGTCCGCTGCTGCAATGATTCGCCACCCCCTCCGCGTATCTGCTGAGGCTGTTCGCCGCGTGCTCGTTGCCCTCGTGTTCCTCCATCCATTCTGCTTCATCTCTGCATGTGTATGGCATCCACTGTCTGTGTTGCATTCTTCTCTAACACCTTCATCTCTTGATCGGCTATATCTGCTGTACGGCAAATTTTTAAACAGCTTTCTAGATCTAACTTGTCCGCGCTGAGCAGCTTCTTTCGCACACTGTAATCTCGTATACCGCATACAATCCGATCCCTGATCAGACCATCTTTTAGATTGCCAAATGCACAGGCCAGGCTTAGTTTTTTCACATCGCCGAAGAAATTTTCGAACGATTCCTCTGGCTCTTGCGCTCTATTGTTGAATATGTATCTGCAGACTGTCTCGTTTTTTCTCGGTGTGCAGTAGTTTTCGAATGCTTTTATCACTTGTTCATATTTCCTCTTGTTTCCTTCTCCAATCTCGAATGTTTCGTATTTTTCTCTGGCCTCTTCTCCCAGTAAGTGTAGAAGTATGGCGATCTTCACAGCATCTGATTTTTTATCGCTTTCTGTTGCCAACATATATATTTCGAAGGCTCCCCTCCATTTTTCCAGTTTTCTGCTACATTTCCCGTGAATGATAGCGATTTAGGTGCCTCGAAAGCTAGATTTGTCGTTGTTGTCGTTGCTGTAGCCATACTTATTGCTTCCTGGTCCCCTTCTTCCGATGAAGATTCCGATGACTGTGGTTGTCCCGTGCTGGGTCTTTCTTGCCTCTCACACGTGGTCACCTAACCTCACTCGCTTTTTGCCTGCACATGCTTCCTTCACTCCGAACGTTCAATATTCATTTTCCGACTGCGCCAAGTCATGTTTGGGTGATTGTTATGCAATTATAGTCACTATTTTACCATAGACACATTTATTACTTATGTTTCAAGCGTAGATTACAAGCATGTTATAAAGGCATGTGCTCCGCGCCAAGCGCTGCTAATAACTAACTCCTCACACATTCATACATTACCACATCCATACACATGCGCGCGCTGGTACATCCAGATGGGCATATGTCACACTGTTGATGCACAGGATCATGAATTTAGGAGAGCCTGGCTACCTAGCTGCGATCTTCACCAGATACCAATCCAAACGCCCCATATGTGGTGATGTAAAGCGGGCACTCAAAGTTCGTAGAATGAGACTTGAGTATGGGAGAAGATCTTTCCAGGCTCAATGTGCTTATTTGTGGAATCTTCTCCCTCCGAGTTTTCGGGAGCTGAGAAAAATATCGCTTTCCAAAGAGGTCTCGAAACATTTCTCGTTGACACAGTCTCCTGAAAGGATAGATGTGGAGAAGAAGCATCATTCCAATCCGTGATGGGTGGGGCTCCTTTCTCCACACTAGATTTTCCTGTATGTGACTTTTCGTCATTCGACTGACGGAGAAGATCTGTGATTTGATTCCAAGCCTCTGCTCCCCTCTTCATCATGAATATGTTATTTTCGGAATAACCCGTTTTTTCTATGGATACACTCGGACTAGTCACGAATTGTGATACTTACTGTCCTTGGCCCCACCAGTAATTAATTGATTGAATTCGTCATGTGCACATTTATATTTTTCGGCGTGTACTTATATTTTTAAAGAATATATGTTCGCGTACATGATCAGATATGTTGTCTTTGGACGAATAGATGACATCTATACATCTATCTATTCATGACCTATATCTTGTCTGAGAGACGAGCTTGGAGAGGTAACTTTCTATCACATGGGTGCTCATGGAGATACCGAGGCAACTTACTGTTCCATTTCTCCTTGCTCTCATCAGTGCGAAATTGCTTCAAGGAATGTAATGTCTTACAATTTTGACGCGAGATGAGATCATCCACGCGAAAATACTATCGGATTTTGTCTCGAATGAGACTCATAGGGATGTAACATACTTTCGATGATTCTCCACAATACAGTTGAGGAAATGTTGTCACCTCATATTCGAGCCAAAACCTGATGACAGATTCTGAACGGTGATATCAACTCACGTCAATACCATGAGGCATAATATTCTTCCTGATGCGATTCTGAGCTGAATAGGATCAAAAGCGAATGAAACAATTGGATGCCTCGGTATCGTTATCAGCACTCGTGTAATCGAAAGTTCTCTCTCCAAGTTTTTCACTCGGGAGGAAAGATTGCAGAGATCGAAATATCCTCACATCTTACCTAACCTTCCTTACTCTCAGCATGGTACACTCAGTCGGTGGAAGTTGACTTATACACGCTCTTTTTGTATATTTTATCACTGAATTGACTCTTACTCCCTCTGATATTAGAAACAGACTTAACACTGAAGCTATAAACTGTGTATCTCAAGTTCATAATCTACTCTAGTGAAAGAATTACGTTGCGACCAATGAATCTTCTTTTAAGCTGCTTTTCGTACCTCATCAAAAACCTATTCATTCCCAACAGGATCGTCTCTCACATTTAAATGTTGTGGTCGGACCTACTGATGACTGTCCATGGAAAAGTTTTGTAATATGTGCAGTGATCCCTGGTGCTACTCTAACTTCTTCTGTACAACATAGTTCCAATGAGCATTGCTCTAATCAATATTCTCAGCTACACTCTCACTTATGGTACATATATATATATATATATATATATATATATATATATATATATCTCCCTATACTATATAGTTCTTTTTACATCTCCGCCCCACAGCGCCCCACGCCACCCCACACTTCATTCTACAATCCGCCCTACACTGCCGTTCAAAATCCGCTCCACTCTTCATTTTATTGTCCGCCCCACATCACCATCCAGAATCCGCCCCACTCTTCGTTTTATTGTCCGCCCCACACTGCCGTCCAAATTATGCATCAAGTTGCCTCCTGAAACCTGCCCCACACTGCCATGAGAAATCCGCCCCACTCTCCATTTTATTGTCCGCCCCACACTGACATGCACATTCCACCCCTCACTGTTGTTCAAAGTCAGCCTCATTTTTGCTCCCTCCAAAGAGAAAGCTTTGTTCTCACCCTAACGAAAATCTGATCGAATTTCCCTTTGAAACCAATACATCCTCCAACAAAATTCCTCTTATCTAAAAAAGCCTCAAACCATTCTCTTCCTCTCACCAAAATCTATCAATTGTAGGTAACACTTTTCCTCCTAACGGCCCCCCGAATCTGTCAGAGACTCATCTTTGCGCCCCTCTGTCCGTGTTCGTATGTACACGTGTGTAACCGTTGTTTTATACCGCACACTCTTTCTCTTTTACCGTTTACCTTATCAACTTTTGACTCTCGACAAGTTGGACACAATCCAATTTCTGATACCCCAGTGATTTGGCAGCTTTTCTCTCTCAATCAAATTTGATCCATGGCGTTTTTGAAGCAAAATTGATCAAATTTTGACTCTTAATACATAAATATCTCTTCCTGACACAATCCCACCATGAATTGAGTCACCTCAATTAGAATTTTTCCTGCATGATCTATCGATTGCTTAATACCGAATTTTCATTCGACCTTTACAGATTCCGAATTTTTCAAAAAATCAAAATTTCCACGAAAGACTTTTTTCTTTCATCATTCTCAAACCCACTGCATCGAAATTCCATCTCAACAAAATGACGGATATTGTTAAAAAAATCTCAATCTAGGAAGCCTAAATCTCTCTCAAAATCTTCCTCAAAAGGATAATTCAAAAATTAGTAGAACATTTTTATTAATATTCTTCTTCCCCTCGTATCATTCCTCCACGACTCATTCATCTTAATCTTAATGACCTAATAAAGACCTACTTATGCACCATTTTGAATCGATTGGTTGATACCAAATTCTCTCAAAATCCGTAAAACATTATTCAAATGAAGTTCCGGGAAAAGATCATTTTTACCAAGATTTCCAGTTTAATCATCTTTAAACCAACTGTATCGAAATTTCCTCTCAACCAAATAGATATTATTATTGTTGGGAAAACCTTTTTTCAGATGACCCAAATCTCTGTTAAATGCTTCCTCAGAGGAACAACTCAAAATATATGATATTTCCTCAAACGTTATGATACTCACCATATAACGCCGTGAGAAAGCATTCTGCTAATTACTTTCAGCAGCGTATTCCTTCTATAATCCGCCCCACACTGCCTACTCAAAACCGCGCTATACTTCCTTCTATAATTCGCTCTACTCCCCATTTCAATGCCCACCACACATTTCTCCCTATTATCCGCCCAAATTACCTTCTGAAATCTGTCCTACACCGCTTTTTACAATCCGCTCCACCCCATTGATTTATCCCACCTATTGATCTGTCACCCCGTGACTAGAAATTCCTGCAATTATTTCACTGAAATCCATTTTTTCTTTCTCTAAAGAGAAAGCTTTGTTTCCACCCCAGCAAAATTTTGATCAAATTTTCCACTAAAACCGATATTTTCTTCAACAAAATTCCGTTTATCTGAAAAAGCCTCAGACCATCCTCTGGCTTTCGCCGAAATCTATCAATTGTAGGTAACACTTTTCCTCCTAATTGCCTTCCAAATCCGTCAGAGACTCATCTTTGCACCTCTTTGTCCGTGTGTGTGTGTGTGTTGTTTTCTATCGGACACGCTTCCTCTTTTACTGTACACTATATCAATTTTTGGCTTCCTACAAGTTGTACAGAATCCAATTTCTGAGAGCCCAGTGATTTGGCAGCTTTCAGCTCCCAGTCAAATTTGATCCATGGGGTTTTTAGAGCGAAACAGCTCAAATTTCGACTCTTAATACATAAATATGTTTTTGATCGTCTGTGCGCGAATGAGTTATTTGCACACTGTTTTTCACTTTCCATTCGCTCACAGAAGATCAAAAACCATAGTATGACACTCGGGCGCAATGGTTTTCGCTTTCTCGTGACTATTTAGACCCTCGCCTGCGGCTCGGGCCTAAAAAAGTCACTCGAAGTGCGAAAACCATCATTTGCGCCCTTGTATCATAATATACTATTTTGTTATTCTGTGCGCAAAAATGGCCGTTTAGACGCAAGTGTGCGTGTGCAAATGGCCCATTTGGGCACGGATTCTCATTTGCACAGTGCGCAAATGACTCATTTGCACACGGTAGTGCGCAAATATCCATTTGCGCACTGCGTAAACGATGAAACAGTGTGCAAATGGGACGTTTACGCACAGTTTGCTTACCAAATTTGGATTGATGGTTGATCATCCTATACTCAATAGATATATTTGACTAGAGTGAGATTTGTAGATTTATGGCTGTAAATATGTAGAAAAATAACAAGAATCTGGATATGTTGAAAATCATGCCTAAATGCAAGTAGTACAAGCAAGTAAAGTAAAAACTGCTTCAGTCTTTTTCAAGACTTTTTTCTTATATATTTTTCAAAATTTTTTTTCAGTCGGGGGGCTCCGCCCCCCGAACCCCCCGGCGGGGGCTTCGCCCCCTGCCGCCCCTGGACCCCGCACTGCGCCCTTCTCCACGCCCTAACATCATCTCCGGTCAAAGGAGTGATTAACCGACATATTGTGGATATTCAATTTACTTTGGATAATACTAGACATTGTGAAACCATAATTATATTCAAAATATGGGTGTTTCAACGTGATGACGATAAGCTCTGTCCCGTTCAAAATAATACATGAAGTATACGATTTAATGGATCTACGGATCAATTTCTCGTAATACTCAATATAACTAAAGAGAACAGAAATTAAGAGAATTCCTTCACCCCAGAGCAAAAAAATCCGCGACTTTTTTCTAGGGTTTTGGGCGAGTTACATTTTTGCTCACAGCAATAACAAAAAATATCGTAAGCAACTCGGGTGCCGACATTTGCGCTCTCGTCCCCGCACTCGTGTGCAAATGGTCCATTTGCACACTCGTTGCGGGGACTCGTGCGCAAATATCTGTTGGCACCCTTGTTGCTTAATATACTATTTTCTCACATGGTCTCACCACGAATTGAGTAACCTAAACTATGATTCTTCCTGCATGATCTACCGATTGGTTAATACCAAAATTTCATAAAATCTTCACAGATCTCAAATTTTCGAGAAAATCAAAATTTCCACCAAAAATTTCACTTTGACCCTTTTTGAGCCCACTGCATCCAAATTTCGTCTCAATCAAACAATGGATATCATCCAAAAAACCTCAGGCTAGATTGCCCAAATCTTTCTAAAAAGCTTCCTCTGAAGGATAACTAAAAAATAATGGGAAATTTTTCTTCATATTCCTTTTCTCCTCGTACCTTCTTTTACGACTCATCTATCTCCATTCCAATGACCTAAACTATGGTTTTTTCTGCATTATCGATCGATTGGTTAATACCGAAATTTTATTCAGTCTTTACGAATCTCAAATTTTCGAAAAAATCAAAACTTCCACCAAAAATTTGATTTTAACCCTTTTCAAATCCACTGCATCGAAATTCCGTCCTAACCAAACGATGGATATTGTTTAATTAACCTCAGTCTGGATGGCCTGAATCTCTCTAAGGAGCCTCCTCAAAAGAATAAGTCAAAAAATAGTGGAACATTTTGACTAATATCCATTTTCCCCTCGTATCATCTTCAACGACTCGTTCATCTCAATTTTAATGACCTAAAAACTCACTTATGCGCCATCCTGAATCATTTCGCTAATACGAAATTTTCATAAAATCTGTGAAACATTATTCAAATGAAGATTCTTTCGGGGGAAGGAAATTTTCACGAATGACTCCAGTTTGATCATCCTTAAACCGACTGTATCGAAATTTTCTCTCAACCAAACAATAGATACAATAGATATTGTTGGAAAACCCTTCTTTTAGATGACTCAAATCTATCTGAAATGCTCCCTCAAAAGAAAAACTCACAATATAGGGTACTTTCTTTTTCGTTAAAATTATTTTCATACAACGCCGTGAGAAAGCATTCTGCTAATCACTTTTAGCAGCGTATTTATTCCAAAAACTTCGCCTGATAGGGAGTCAGTTTCAACCATTTCTTCCATCTCGCCGGGATCGTTCGATTGTAAGTCTCATCTTTCCCTCCACTATTATCCCCTCCATGCTGAACATTGATCTTTGACCATCATTGTCTCTGCCTGTATGTATGTTGTCCAGTCTTTCTCCTCAACTCTTTGATCGATTTTCCTTAAATTCTCATGAGTGACAGATAACTAACCTGAAATGTGCTGAACGGACTAACACCTAACTATATCACAGTTTTTCACGTATCCATCTCCAACCATAGAATTGTTAACATTTTTCGAAATTCTATCATTGCAATCAGAGATATTATCGTCCACATTCCTCATATCCAACTTCTTATCACTCGAACACCGATTCTCCCGCCATTCTCATCCACTTCATCAATGTTCACCTCCCATAGTCATCCATTCCAATCCTTGGAATCATAAATTCTCCACCTCGTTATATAGAACCACGTAATATTCCTCTTCCGTACATTTTCACGAAACTATTCATCAACCAACCGGTCTATCATGCCAATATCAACATTCCATTACCCTACTCTGAATTCTTCCAGGAACTCATTCTAGGACGAATTTTCTAAAAATTGAATCAAATTTTGGGAACTTCTGACATTTTTGTTTTCAAAGACGCATATATCGAGAACTGTTTAATGGAATCACCTTTGAACCCTCCCAGCACACCTCGACGTGGTGATCGATCCCTCATGAACATTTCAGAGAGATCGATCGGAGGATTGACTAGAACTCGTGAACCAAAGGAAGAACAACATACATGTCAAAACATCGATTTTCTCTGAAAATCATATGTTCCGTAACCACCGGACACCTACAAAAAAAATTTAACCCAAAATTGAAAAATCTCGACGTCGAGAACGAAATGGTCGGAACCTCTCTCTTTATACTCGAAGGATAGAAAATTCTTCTGAGAATGAAATTCCCAGATTATACTCTCATATATCCCTTTGCGAGTCATCATTCTTCTCGAACATTGACTATCTTCGAGTAGAAAGTGTCATCTACAGTCTGAAGATCTCGCTGAGAGGAACAATATGGTGACAACCAAATTGCTCTCTGTGAGAATTTTGACGATGAATGATTCATCTGACGAGATAACCCTCTCATTATTCTCGTACATATTCTATACCCACATTCAAATGAAGAACTTACAGACTTGTATACACATTACCGATCCCCTACTACAATTACCAGCTGAAATGCAATTCTATTCTGCTACCGATGAGCATTGACAGAGGAGTTCTACATTTCGCTTCCTCATATAGGAAGAGTTGCACTCGTCACGAGACATGTTTCTCGGATCTTCTTCCTCAAATTTAATTTATATCATAAAAATCGTCGTCCACGCAGAGTCGATATCCATCATCTTGTTCTCCTTGCCAATATCTCTCGATTGTAGGTGACTGATTCCAGTTAAGATCGGGCAGCCAAAGAGGTCGATGAAACGGATCTTCCCCGCTCCGAAATATATGATTCTACGGTCGAAATACCGAGATACGTTTTCTTTTGTTTTGCCCTAGACCTCACCACATGAGAGATATGCGAATTTTTAGTTCATAAGCCAAATTTTGATTTCTGACCTTTTTGGATCGATGAAGTTTGATAAATCAGCGGGGTCTTCGAATTTCCTCGGAAACTTTTTCGCATATGATCATATTTCATGAAATGAACGGGTAACCATCATTAAAGGGCCAATATAGGCCGACAATTCCTTGAAAATGGATATTTTACGAATAACATTAAAACTTCGATTTCTCAAAAAGATCATCCTCAATCTTGCTGAAAATTTTTTTGGTACAACTTGAATACACAACAATCAAGGAAGAATTAGTGTGGTTCACTCTTTAAGACTGGCAGAGGCAGTATAAATCATTTTCGGTGATGAATTGTCGAAAAATCATCTTTCTCACACGCACAAGGCTTGCAAACGTAATACTCCGCTCGTGTGTATTCAAGATTGGGTAATTTCACTACCGGATAAGTTTGAAGAATGTCAAGTGGCGCTTTCGTTCGTCGATGCATATTCCTTCTCCAGAAAGACGAAACTACAACTGCCTCCCCATATGGATAAAAACTTCGAGAATCAGCGCTAGCTCCGTCCATGTCAATTTCTTCATCCAAAAAGTTCATAACAGTAGAGACTACCATAAATCGAAGAAAAAATGATGCCATCCGACCACTTTGCTCTGCTGAAGTGAATCGCGTTCCAAAATTGACTATTCCAGAGCCGAGAGACAGATCTTCATCTTCAATCTCCGCCCAACTCTCTGAGAAACGACATCAAACATGGTATGTCCATACTGCAAGGATATGGGTCTATGATTCATATGAAGATTTGTCACAAACCTGTGGAACTTAAGGTCTTCCTAGCTGACTCATAACAGCCGGGTTTTGCTCAGAATGCAGCGGCCTTCCACGAATGTTCGACTGTCCGTGCTGTTTGGAATACCGGTACGTTATCGTCCAAAAATTGTTTCCTCCAAGCATGGGAGGCCCGGATGGCATTTTTGGACGATAACGTACCGGTAGGAATATTGGCTTTTGTATACCGGGTCCCTGTCTTTCGGCTCAACCCCGGTTGCCCCCATGGGCGCGGGGCAAGGATACACCCTGCCAGCGCGTCGGGTTGGAGGATGACCAACACCGAGCCAGGCTCGGTGATGGCTCAGTCCTCCGCCCCGACTACCGACTTTCGGGCACGGCCCCCAGCACAAGGCCGATGCCCACCCCTCGGTGGGGGGTTTTGGGATCTTTTAGGCTTCCTGAGAGCCCAAAGAGTCCCTCGGGATGATGGATGAGTCTTACGGGCTCGCATTGTTATCGCCCGAGGGCGATCCCAATTTGAGTCCCTAGACTCACCCACTCCCGTGGTGCCGGATGGAGATGTGCGGTCTCCTCGCTCCGGCGGGCGGTAACTGGGGCCGGAGGGTCGTCACACCCCAGGGATGAGGCGCCATGCCCCAAACCCCCTTGCGGTTTCCGGGAGAAGTCAAAGCGCCGAGCACCAGTCTCGGAGCCAGTCTTCTCCCTACCGGCTTCGGGCCTGAGCCCGGGTTCGGTGTCCCAGTAACTGGGGCCGGAGGGTCATCACATCCCAGGACATGGTGTCCCCCTTGCGGTAATAACGTACCGGTAGCGAAGTATTACGTTTGCAAGCCTTGTGCGTGTGAGAAAAATGATTTTCTGATAATTCATCACCGAAAATGATTCATACTGCCTCTGCCAGTCTTAAAGAGTGAACCAAACTAATTCTACCTTGATTTTTGTGTATTCAACTTGTACCAAAAAAATTTTCAGCAAGATTGAGGATGATGTTTTTGAGAAATCGAAGTTTTAGTGTTATTCGTAAAATATCAATTTTCAAGGAATTATCGGACTATATTGGCCCTTTAATGATGGTTATCCGTTCATTTCATGAAATATGATCATATGCAAAAAAGTTTCCGAGAAAATTCGAAGACCCCGCTGATTTATCGAACTTCACCGATCCAAAAAGGTCAGAAATCAAAATTTGGCTCATGAACTAAAAATTCGCATATCTCTCACGTGGTGAGCTTTAGGGCAAAACAAAAAAATACGTATCTCGTTATTCTGACCATAGAATCATATGTTTTGGAGCGGGAAAGATCCGCTTCATCGACCTTCTTAGCTGCCCGATCTTAACTGGATTGAGTCAGGTCACCTTTCTTCCTTCAAGATCACTCCCAGCCCACTAGAAATCCATCTTTCGCGGTCTTTGGCCTTGTTTGTGTGTATGTTGTTCTCTGCCATCCATAAGTTCTCCCCAACCCTTCAATTGATCTTTATAGAATTCATCTGTTGGGTAGATGACCACCTGATGATGTTCTGAAATGGGATTTGCAGCTCAATTCACTAGATAACTTCCGATATTTGCGTTTTGTGATATGGAAAAGTCAATATCTTCAAGTACCTCACAGTTTTATTCACAAATATTTTTATCCACAATTTTCTTACCAAAGTTTGCGTCACCATAACTAACATCATTCGATGATTCTCCGTGACCTGATTCATACGGATGATCCATATTCATCCATTACCGTAATTTGGAACACACATTCTGCATCATTCAACGGAAAATCGCGTGCCAATCATGTTTTATCCATCAATACGCAATTCCGTATCAACCAATTGATCGATTCTGTCGAGGATAAATATTACATCAGGTTACTCTGAATTTCATCAGGAACTATCTCTAGAACATATTGGAACGGATGGACCAACTCATGTAGGTACTTTCTTCAATTTAGGAGTTCCTCATCACCTAAAAACCTTCTCTTGCAAGCACCATTACAAGAGGAGTTGGGAATCTTTGGATCAACTTAATTCAAAATCCATGAACTAATTCCAAGTTCTTAGATTATCTTGGAATTCAGCACAGAGATGCTAATTGGGGCAATGACTTTTTGACTGACAAGGAGCACTCAGGGGTTGTGGGCCACGGATTTGTCTGAAATTCCAGGGATAGTCTCCTTTCACCACGAAAAAGTGAATCCCAGAGCTACATTTGCAAATGCCCAACCGATGGACCATATTCAAAAGAGATATATATAAATATACTCGTCACGCTAATGTTATGAGCTACAGCTCGAAAGCCGTTGAGCATTTGCGAGTGCAGCTCTGGGTTTCATCTTTTGGCGGTAAAAGGAGACTATCCCCAGAGTTGCAGCCAAATCTGTGTTCCACAACCCCTGGATGATCCTCGTGAGATATGTGGACATTTGTTTGGGTTTCTCTAAATAATATACTACTTACAGCTGATATTTTGTACTTCGAGAATTTCTAATCATTACCATAGCCAAGTATTGAAATCTTCCCTCTCCCATTTCACTTTTTCCAAAAATCTAACTTGGCGAGTATGACCATCCTCTTCCCCCATTAGTTCATCTTGGATCAAAACATGAATTCCAACTCTTGAGAGTCATGAGATCAGAGAAAATTTGTCGAGTAATTTTTCTGCAAAATCTGGAAGTGAAGCCAGCGGAAAATCCTGAAAATATTAATTCCAACTTTTGAAAGTCATGGAAACAGAAAAAATATATCGAGTAATTGTTATGTCAACCTGAACGTGGAACGCGTAGGAGAGACTGATATGATTACATTACGAGTTGATTATGTCTGTAATTTTGACCCAACGAGACTTACTCGCCATCCCTAATAACTTCCAAATTAGAGCGATCAATGCTGTATCGAGTTTCTTGTTTCTGTTTCCTTTTCGTTAGCCTGGATTGATCATAATTTTCGATTTATTCAGTAAATAAAAGAGATGATGAGTAACTCTTGTTGAGTCAAAATTACAGAGATAATCAAATCGTAATGTAATCATATCAACCTCTCCCATGCGTTCCACGTTCAGATTTTACAATACAATTTTTCGACATATTTTATCTGATTTCGTGACTCTCAAGAGTTGAAATTGATATTTCTAGTCTTCTTCCATTCGCTTCACTTTCAGATTTTGCAAAAAAATTACTGGACAAATTTTCCCTGATCTCATGACTCTCAAGAGTTGAAATTCATGTTTTGATCCAACATGAACTGATGAGGGAAAAGGATGGTCATACTCGCCAAGTCAAACTTCTGGGAAAAGTGAAGTGGGGGGGGGGGGGAGAAATATGTTTATACGTCATTCTGTAGACTACTTATCACCCAAAAACGAAGAACATCCTTTTCAAATGATGACGATTATATGAGAGGGATCAGGCAAGTTTTGCAAGTTCACACTTGAAACAAGACTCCCATTTACGTGCCAAAGAGCCCGACAAAATCCTCTCACTCTATTAATGAGGTTGATGGGCATGTCCTGACCGATATGATCAGGTAATGATGATCAAAATTGGAATCTGGAACCCAATAGTTCATGATAGACAATTCTTCTAAGCAACGGGTATGTCTTATACTCATAAATATCAACTCATGGCGTAAACTCGATCAGAAACAACGTATACATAACAAATTTGTGACGAGTATGACGAGGATCACAGACGACACGAGGATAGGATTCAACTTTTCACGTATGATAAGGCAAATGACAGTGAACGAAAGGAGGATGAGTATAAAATTGTGTGACTGAAGAGTCATACTTCTGTCTATCAATGCAAGATTATGACTAGGAGATGCAAAAGAGCGAGAGAGAGAGAGAGAGAGAGAGAGAGAGAGAGAGAGAGAGAGAGAGAGAGAGAGAGAGAGAGAGAGAGAGAGAGAGAGAGAGAGAGAGAGAGAGAGAGAGAGAGAGAGAGAGAGAGAGAGAGAGAGGGAGCGACAGAGACAGACTGACTGACAGACAGAGACGAAGACGCCTCGACAGATAGACACGGAAAGTTGATGGAGGGATAAGCTGCGTCTGATGTACCTACTCCGCGAGTTTCTCGCGATTGAATTTGGAAATCGAATAGAGCCGAATTCTCGTGATCTCAGGCAGGAGTCTCACTCAATAACATTTGACTCGAATACACCGTCTGTGTTATGCAGATATGTTGTCGTCGGAAACCTCACGTCAAGTCAAATTCTCCCAGACTCTTAACAGCTGTGTATCATAAATACCAAATGTGAAGGATATTCCTCTGTCCCTGAAGATCAATGTAATCATACTGGGAAGGTGTTCTCCTCTGCATAATCCCAGGTAGGTACGGGAAACAACTACCGTGAAAGGAGGCACGTGTGTGATCATGGAGTACATCCTCAATGGCCGAGTCTACATGAGAGAGCGAGCGCGGGCCGAAAGCGCTCTCGCGGGTTGCATTCGCTCTCACCGCTCCATAGCGCAGGATTTTTTCGTGTTTTGAAACATTTTGCAAAGACTGACAGGGTAGTCTCGCACTGCAGAATCGCAATTCTAGCCTCAAAGCTAAGAATTATCACGGGGAAGGGGATTCCAATCCCAAAACTCTAAAAGCTCCCAAAACCGCAAGCACTTGGAAAGTTAGCCTGGAAAATCTGTTCAAGGAAAAATCATTTCCAAAACCTAAGAAAGTAACCAAACTTGCGGATATCCGGATGCTTCGACCAAGAATCCTGCCAAGAACCAAAATCTGATCAAAACTCAATCCCAGAACTCACTAAGGTAATCAAACTTGCAAATACTCGGGTACTAGAACTCAGAATTCTGTCTGTAAAAAAAAATCTCGAAACCCAGTATAACAAATAAATCTGCAATGAAACCTGGATGCTTATGTCAAAAGTTTCTGCTTGAAATGAATCGAAAATCCGATCGGAGAAATAATCGATCCCCGAATCTGATAAGAGCTCTCAACAGAATTCTCAGGCCGAGCTTTCACATGTTTGCGGTTTTGGGGGCTTCTCGGATTTTGGAATTAAGGCCAGTCCGGAGCCCCCGCAAAACCGCAACCGGACACGCACCGGCGTACTTTGAGGTTGCGGCTATACGCAATGATTGTCCCGCCTATTCCTTCTTATCACTCAACAACATAACATTTCCAGCCAAAATCAGATAGTATTCAGCCTGCGTATTGAAATATCCAATCGAATGAGCCCTTCTACGTCTAAAAATTCTGAATCTAGCTCGTAAAATCCTGTAAGGAGTGTGAGAATCGAGCAGTGTAACGCCCAACGGATCAAAATATTACGATTGTCTCGAGATATAGAATGAAATTTCATGGCGTGAAATAACTCATTCGGCTGAGAATGTTATGGTGTTTCACTTGCATTATTCCTTTCGAGTCGGAAATGTGAGGTTGAAATACTATGAGGCAAAAATCTGATTCATAATCTCTGATTGCATGCGTAGGGCGATCAAAGCGCCATCTATTGAGCGAAAAATAAGGGTTCCGCTCCGGACTGGCCTTAATCCTCTTCCACGATAATTGCCAAGTCAAAACGTCAGCGCTGTGTTTTTCTAACGTGCGAGACTATGATATCAGTCTTCGCGCGAAATCCCAAACCACGAATAATGTAAATATGGGATGCTGCATGAGCGGCGTGAGTGATTGCCCACTTATCTTCTGTTAGCATCGCATGTTTATATCATTCGTGGTTTGGAATTTTGCGCGAAGACTGACATTATAGTTTTGCACGTCAGAAAAATATAGGCTGACTTTTTTAATTGGGAATTATCACGGAAGGAGATTAATCCTAAAATTCAAGAAGCCCCCGAACTACAAACATGTGAAAGTTCGACCTGAAAATTCTGTTGAGAGCTCTTATCAGATACGGAGATCGATTATTTCCCCGATCGGATTTCCAATTCATTCCAAGCAGGGAATTTTGACATGAACATCTAGGTTCCATTGCAGGTTTATATGTTTTTCTGAGTATTGAGATTGATTTTTTCCACGGACAGAATTCTCGGTTCTAGTACCCGAGTATTCGCAAGTTTGATTTCCTTAGTGAGTTTTGGGATTGAGTTTTGATCGGATTTCGATTCCTGGCCGGATTCCCGATCAAAGCATCCGGATGTTTGCGAGTTTCGTTGCCTTCTTCGGTTTTAGGAATGATTTTTTGGGAACAGATTTTTCAGGCCCAGTTTCCGAGTGCCTGCGGTTTTGGGAGCTTTTTGAGTTTCGAGATTGAAGCCCCCTCTCCCGTGATGATTCCTAGCTTTGATGCTAGAATTACGATTCTGTATTGCAAGACTACCTCGTCAGTCTTCGCACAATGACTTAAAACACGAAAGAATCCTGCGCGATCGAGCGGCGAGATCGAAAGCACCCCGCGAGAGCGCTCGTGCAGGGTGCACTCGCTCACGCCGTTCAGCAACAAAGGTGTATTCGTGTTTCAAAATATTGTGCGAAGACCGACGGGCTAGTCTCGCACCACAGAATCACAATTCTAACATCAAAGCTGGAAATTATTATCGGGGAAGGAAAGCATCAATCCCGAAACTCAAGAAACCCCCAAAACCGCAAGCATGCAAAAGCTTGGCCTGAAATCTCTGTTGAGAGCTCATCTCAGATTCGGGGATCGATTATTCCCCCGACAGAATTCTCAGTTCACTAATCCTCTTTCAGGGTGTTGCGATCAATTCTTCTTCCAAACAAAAAATTTTGACATGAACATCCATGTCTTATTACAAGTCTACTTATTATTCTGAGTTTTGATATTGACTAGCGTTATTGCCGCACTCGCTACCGTTCGTTTGGCTTGTGAATGTCCTTGATAAGTCAGAGGCCCCTGAAATGCTTTTTAGCTCAATGATGATGGTTGTAAAATAATGATTGATAATGGTTTCTAGGTGCCAGAAAGAAGTTTTTTAGGTGATTCGCAAAAATGTAATTAACTTGAATGACACCCGCTGATAGATATATTTTATTAGAAAATTCAGGTTTATTGTTCTCAATTTTTGGAACGGCTGAGTTGGCTAAATCAAAGTCCCGAACTCTTAACAGTGGTATTGATAGTCGTTGGTAACCTGAAAGTTAAGAGTTGTTCCATGGGTTGGACACTTCAATCGGTGTGGCATGAGGATGAACTGAAGTCTCTGCATCTACTTTAGGCCACAGCGACTACAGCGCCCGAAGCGCGGAAGGACACTAAACCGCAAGTTATCAATGACTATGAATAGCAGTGTAAGAGATTTTTCTGTCGAACTGGTTTCAATAAGACCGGACTAGACCGAACTAGGCCGCATTAGACCAAACTAGATCGCACTGGACCAAAATAGACCTGAATAGCCCGAAAACCCGAAATGAACCTGACTACATCGAATTAGACCAAATGAGGCCAAACTGGACGGAACTTGACCATACTAGACCGAGCTGGACCGAGCTAGACCGAGCTAGAACGAAGTAGCTCGACCTGGCTTGAACTAGACCGAACCAGACCGGAATCGATAGAGCCAGACCGTATTAGACCGCACCAGACTCAACTGAACCAAATTAGACTGAACTAAACCCAATTCAACTGAACTAGACCAAATCAGACCTAATTACCCCGAACTAGACCGAGCAAGACCGAGCTGGACTTGATTAGACCAAACTAGACCGAGTTAGATCGAATTGGCTCGATCTAGACCAAACTGTATCGAATTAGACCGAATCAGGCCATTCTAGACCGAACTAGACTGAACTAGACGAAATCAGACCTAATTTGACCGAACTAGTGCGAACTATACCGAATTAGACCAAGCTGGTCCAAATTAGCTCAATTTAGATCACACTAGATCGAACTACAATGTACTGGACCGAGCTAGACGGAGCTAGCCTTGATTAGACCGAATGAAACCAGATTAGAATGAATTGGACCGAACTAGACGTAACTACACCGAACTAGACCGAATGAGGCTCATTAAGAGTGAACAAGACCAAACAAGAACAAACTAGATCGAACTATACCGGATTAGACCGACCCACTCTAATTTGACCAAACTTGACCAAATAAGATCGAATTGGACCAAACCAGACCCAAGTACAGCGAACTAGATGGGACTAGACCTAGATCGGATAGAACTGGACGAAATTGAATCAAATTGGACCAATTTCGGCCCAACTACAGCTCACTAGACCGAACTAGATCGGACTAGACCTAACTAAACCAAACAAAACGAAATAAGATCGAATTAGACCGAAATTAGTTTAACTAAACCGCGACAGACCAAACATGATCTAACCAGACCGAATTAGACAGAGTTTGATCGAATTAGACCGAACATGGCAAAATTACACTGTACCAGACCGAACTAGATTGAACTAGACCTGAATTCACCGAATCCCCATCCCCATCCTCATCCACGGGCCTAGACTCAGCCCCAACCTCAGCTTCAGCCCCAGCCACAGCCCCAGCTTCAGCCTGTTAATTGATACTAAGGCAAAACATATACAGATCGAAAAGATACTAAACAGCCTCTGAATATTTGCTTCATGAATCCCATCCCACTTGTTATTTGTACCAGAATAAGAGCGAGCTAGACCGAACTAGACTCACTTAAGCCAAACTAGATTGAATTCAATTGAGTGACACCGAACTTACCCTAATCACACCGAACTAGACCGATCTAGACCATATTGATACAGTACTTCTCATTCCGATCTCCATCCCCATCCACCCATCGATCCACCCATCCATCCATCCATCCAGGCATTCACTTACCCATCACTCATATACAGCCATCTATCATACCGAACTGGACCAAACTAGACCGAATTACAGAGGTATACGAGATGATTTGGACAATAGTTCAGCTTGATAGACAAACTCATCAGTTGAGTAATGGGTAACTTGATAATTGGTAACAATCAGTATTGGCAACAGTCTAAAGCCAACAGTCCATAGTCAACGGTCTATAATCATCATTCTAAAGTCAACTGCCTACATCAGCTGCCTTAATCAACTGCCTGAGTCAACTGCCTAAAAAATAGAATTACCTCCGTGATGGAGTATATTATGCTAGAGTTAAAATGAGGTAACACGTATTCTCTTTTTCAGCCCAGACGGGCTTCACATTGGAGCTATGGGAATTTCCAATTTGAAGCCGGAAGAATATAATTGGCATTTCGAAATCAATAAAAACTCCAAGACTTCGCCCCCGATGGTGGCTTGTGAGATGAAACTTGATGGATAATCTCAAACACAACGCACTCTATTGGAGAAACCCCTGTGGTGCTCAAAAGTATGCATAAAATCCCAAAAAGTACCTGTTAGATGGAAAGTGAAGAAATGCAATGAATCAAAAATATGAATTCCTATCCCTTCAATTTTCTCTTCGGAGAGCTTCAAATTAAGTCAAATTTCATGCGATTGGTCCGGTAGGCGCTGAGAAAATGTGGGACCCGATAAATTTAGTTTTCTGAGAAAGAAAATTACAATGCCGGATTATGGCTGAAATTTGGTAATAACTCTTGTGGAAGGATTTATTCCTTCTCAAAAGAGTATTACCATCCCATGGGTCTATTCCAAGATGCTCATCTTCGGGACCCACGCTAAAATTCTTTGTTCGAGTCATTACAATTTGATTTAGCGGTAGATCCCAAAAACAATCATCTTAGAATAATTCTATGGGATTACAATACTCATTGGCGAAGGAATAGATCATCCCCCGAGTGTTGTTATCAAATTTCAACAATAATTTGGCATTATAATTTTTTTGCGGAAGAACATCTTAGTGGCTCCCGCGACTTTCTTGCGCCTTCCGAGCCGATTATAACATGTTTGGCATCATTTGAAAAACTCTCGGAGGAATTCAAGGGGATACAAATCCACACTGTAAAAAATTAGTTGGGTGACGTGGTAGCCTCTCGAGCCCGCGGCTCGGGCCTCTCCTCACCACCCTGACGATGCACAAGGTGCATCGTCAACGTTTCTGACGGATAATCACCCGTTTTCCCACCTCAGTGCGAAGCCGCGTCACAACCCATCGTCGTGGACGACAGGCCTCGCCGCGGACAGACCGCTCAGACTAACCTCACTATCCACACACTCTCTCTCACCTCACGAGTTCTCTCCTATATGATGAATTCCACGCCAAAGTGACCTACGGAAAGAGGTCATCTCTCAGATCCTTTTTCAACCTTTCTCATTCGATTCTATGACCCAAAGTAGGAACTTTGGACCACCTATGGGGTCCAAAGAAAATTTTTACTCTTCATTGCACGCCCATCCGTAAACAGACCGAAAATTCAACGTGTGAAAATCGATGCTCTTTTATTCACGAAGATGGAAATATTCCGAGTTTTTGGATAGCTATCGATTCGCGGGTTGCGGCATCTGAAAGGGCCGCAGAAAACCTATCGAAAACGTTGTCGAAAATTCCTTCTTTGTGATTTGGGGGCCTCCTGAAGGCAAAAAAGTGTTTGTCACTGACACGTTGATTCCTCGAAAAGCCGTTTTTTTTATTTTTTGGAAATCAGATATTTGACGTGTAATTTTGTGTTCTTTCGAAAAAAGTCGGGTTCAGAGAAGTTGAGGACGATCTAAGTAACTTATGAGCTACTTTTTGGGAATTTGATTTTTTTGGTATCAGAAAGACGCGATTTTCCGCGCATGCGCACAAACGTAGACTTTCGACGCCATTTTCAGTGGAAAGCTGACGAAATTCCCTATGAAATGACTAATCGCAAAGTTGAAATTCATGCACTGAAACGGTATCTGCAACGATTAGTTATATCGATTGAAAATCATATGAAAATTCAGCCCATTAACGCCCTCGTGGCGCCTGCTGAGATGACACATTTACGAGATCTTTTCGGGAATCATTTTTGAGTACGTAAATCACCTGGAAAAATTCGAACCTCATGGTTTCAACGTGAGATTGTCTGAATTTCCGAAATATGCGATAAAAGATTCCGTTTAGGGAAAACCCAAGGTGCTTCATTCAAATTTTTGCAATTTTGAATGTGAACAGTCGCATTTTCTGGCAAAAAATTGGATGTAGCACCTCGGGTTCACCTCAAACGGAATCTCCCATCGCATGATTTTGAGAGTTCAGACAATTTTACGTTGGAATCATGTGGTCCGAATTTTTTTCAATTTTGTGTGTCATTTCAGCAGGCGCCACAAAGGCGTTGATGGGCTGAATTTTCATGTAGGTTGATTTGATTCAATTAATTGTTGCAGATCCCGTTTCAGAGCATGAATTTCAACTTTGCGGGTAGTCATTTTATAGGGAATTCTGTCAGCTTTCTATTGAAAATGGATCCGAAAGTATACATTTGTGCGCATGTGCAGAAAACCACCATTTCTGGAACTGGAAGAATGAAATTTTCAGGATATGGCTCATGAGTCACTTGGATCGCCCCAAACTTCTTTGAACCCCATTTTTACGAAAGAACGAAAAATTTTACGTCAAGTATCTGATTTTCAAAAAATAAAGAGAAAGCCTTTTTGAGGAATTAACGTTTTAGTGAAAAACTCTTTTTGACCTTCAGGAGGCCCCCAAATCACAGAGAAGGAATTTTGGACAACTTTTTTGATAGGTTTTTTGATGCCCTTCCAGATGCCGTAAGCCGCTCATCGATAGCTATTCAAAAACTCGGAATATTCCCTTGTCAAGAATAAAAGAGCATCGATTCTCACACGATGAATTTTCGGTCTGTTCACGGATGGGCGTGCAATGAAGAGGAAAAATTTTCTTTGGACCCCATAGGTGGTCCGAAGTTCCTATTCTGGGCCATAAAATCGAATGGAAAAGGTTAAAAAAGAATCTGAGAGATGACCCCTTTTTGTAGGTCGCTTTTGTGTGAGATCCATCATATATTATTGAAGTGACCAATCAGTAACTTCTCGTGTTCTTACTGGAGACCAGAGCCCCTCACTCACGTAACATCTTTTGGTGCTAGGTGGGCTAGTTTCTCGCGAGTTTCCAGAAGAAGAATTAGAAAAAGAAAAAATTTTCTCAACGCAATCTGGCTTGGATTTCGCGAGAGTGTTGTGAAAAGAACTGAAAGTGGCTGAGAGACATAAAGATGAGAACCAAGCTGACCAAACAGTTTTGTTCGAGCCAAGCAGCAAACTATGATTTTTTCTGCATGATCTATCGATTGGTTAATAACGAAATTTCATTTAATCTTTACAGATCTCAAATTTTCAAAAAATCAAAATTTCCACCAAAAATGTTCAAACCTACTGCATCCAACTTCTGTCTCAATCAAATAATAGATATCATCGAAAGAACCTCAGACTAGATGGCTCAAATCCTTCCGAAAAGCTTCCTCCAAAAAGTAATCCAGAAAATAATGGAAAATTTCTCTTATTATTCAATTTTTCCTCCCACCTTCCTTTATGACACATTCATCTCAATCTTAATGACCTGAACTCTGATTTTTCCTGCATAATCTATCGATTGATTAATACCGCAATTTCATTTAATCTTTACAGATCTCAAATTTTCGAAAAAATTGAAATTCTCACCAAAGATTACTTTTTTAGCCTTTTTAAACCCACTGCATCCACATTCCGTCTGAACCGAATGATATATCTCATCGAAAAAAACTCACTATAGATGGCTCAAATCCTTCCAAAAAGCTTCCTCTAAATGATAACTCAAAAAATAATGGAAAATTTTTCTTAACATTCATTTTTTCCTCCCACCTCCAATTACGACCCATTCATCTCAACTTCAATCAGCTAAACTATGATTTTTTCTACAAAACCTATTGATTGGTTGATACCGAAATTTTATTCCATGTCTACAGATGTCAATTTTCGAAAGAATCATATTGCAGGGATTCAGAAGTTATGAGAAGTCACCTACTAAAAATTGTAAAATCAGGAGTAATAGAAGAATATCTAAAGGAGATTTCCTCAGAATGAGATTTTGCTTCGATGTAAAGTTCGTCGAGTGATGGATGATATTGATAATTTCGAATTGGTATTGTTATTGTGAGAATGTAGAATTTTTCAACGAATATCTGGTTCATGAGATCAATATTGATATTAATGAAGATACATAAAAATTATAATATAGTTCCAAATATGATGTGAAAAGGAATTTCACATTTTATTTTTCATACAATTTTACGATGATGATGATCTGGTGGTGATTCTAGTTATCATCATATGACGCTTGGAGAAAGCTTCCTGCTAATCACTTTTAGCACGTATTTTCGAGTCGTTTTATGACGATCCTGTTCACGATCGTATGCGCGATCGTCATCACGATCGTTCGTTCGATCGTATGTGAGGTCGCACGCTCGATCGTACGCACGATCGTGTGCACGATCTCATACGATAGGCCGGGTGTCGGGCTGACCTTGTTTTCCTCGAGCCATCATATGACGATCGTTATTACGATCGTATGCACGATCTCATATGGCAGGCCGGGTGCCGGGCCAAATTAGTTTTTTTCTAGCCATCATACGACAATCGTGCTCACGACCGTATGCGCTGAGTAATGGGTAACTTGATAATTGGTAACAATCAGTATTGGCAACAGTCTAAAGCCAACAGTCCATAGTCAACGGTCTATAATCAACGTTCTAAAGTCAACTACATCAGCTGCCTCAATCAACTGCCTGAGTCAATATTGATGATAACTTATTTAAGGAATCAGGAGAGTCATTAAAGAAGTCTAGATTCTATAATGTTTTTGTCGATGTCTCGGCGAGAGCCTCGGCGAGAGCAAAAATTCATATCGTCTCGAGCGATAAATTACTAATTAATCATCGTCTCGATCTCGTCTCGTCTTCACGAGGCGATATCGAGACGAGAGCGATAATTCTCGAATATCGCGGTATCCCTAGTTTTAACGTATTTTGAGTTGCTGAACACGAACCTGAACTCAGAACAGCACCCTGGCACCGAAATTGTGAACTGTGGAAAATCTAAAAAGACAGATTGATGCAACCAAAATTCTACTCCCCGAATCCACCAGGAGAAAAACTCAACCTTTTTTCATTTTTTTTAAATTATCAGAAAACTAGCTCATTTTACCCATCCTGGTGCGCCTTGACCCTTGCTCGTAGCGACACACTCTTGGTCTAGGAAAATTCTACCCGGTCCAAAAAAAATTCTACCACCTACGGCCGTTTTCGACTTATGGCTACTTTTATGGTTTTCAAAAATACCGAGGAGTGAGTTTTTGAGATTTAGAAGTAAATCGTAACCTTTCACAGTACAACAATGAGAGCAATCAGTTTTGCTATCAAATTTGACATAAAAAACGTATCCCTCAGCAATTTTTATATCCCTAGTCATCGAGAGAAAACCGTACACGTGTTGGAAGTCTCTTAGTGTGTTATTCTTATCTTCAACCGAAATGGTAAGTCGATAGGTCCAAAAGAAGGGTGGTATGAAAATTTACGTCAAATTTCACGTCGGAAATGTATTTTTCTCAAAAATTTCCCAATACGCCAGGAGCCAGTGATGAGAAGCATAGCAAAATTCAACAAAAATAACCACTTTAAGGCAGGATTAATTTGCTTGTACGGAGTACGATATGTATAACATCTCGTTTACTTTCCTTTTCAGCTTCCCAGCATCGCTGGGAATTCCTCCAAAAATACATTCTCGATCGTAGATTTTGATGTAAATTTCATCCGGTCCTTAGTTTTGACCGATCTAGTTACCATTCTGGTCTTGGATTTTGATATCCCGCGAAGAGAATTTGAATCCGTGTGGGATTTTTTTCAGTTTCCTAGGTACAAAAGAGTCAAATACGTTTTTGATGTAAAATTGAATAGCTAAAATACTTTCTCGGCCTTAATTTTTCACTCAAAGGTCTACCTAATTTATCTCCATGCAAAAACTCACATTTCGGTATTTTTGAAACCCATACATTATTGCCATGACTCAAAAACGACTAGAGAGAATGGTGCTGTTCTGAGTTCAGATTCATGTTTAGCAGCTCAAAATAAGGTGGAAATGATCCACATCTTTCCTAATCAAAACTTTGTTTTTTCCCTGTAGGTCTGTATGATCAATTTATGTCAATACTTGAAATCTCACTAGTACACAGTAATAGTAACTATGAGAGAGCGCACTTTGATCTACATGAAGTACAAAATGGTTGTCCATCTACGTCAAATCGCACTAATCAGGCTTTCCTACACTGAAGTCAAGTAGAATTTTGCTATTTCTTGATCTGCTTATATTTTGAGTTCCATTTGAATGATTTTCAAATTATCCTGGATCAATTTATTTCACTTTCACCTCTGGTAAAGTCTATACTTGACGAGGCTTGAGCTTCTCTGGGCTCATACAGTAGGGTGCAAAAATTCCTGAACGGTAGTATGGAATCCTTTCTTGCTCAAACATCGATTGCTCGAGCCCAGATCACCGTAGAGCGGTCTTGAAAAAAGCATTTTAAAGATGAGAAAAAATTCTAATTTTTGGGGGTTTTTGGTTTTGTTTATGAGCCCTGCCTCATTGCACAAACAGCCGATGAAAATGCAAGAATTTCGAGAAAAAAACGCTTTTACTCTATGGGCAACAACCATTCATATGAGGATGAACATAGAGCATTTTCACGAAAAGCATCTTAGAGAGCGGGAAAAATCCCATTTGCAATGATTTTTTGATTATTTTTTATTTCATGCGAACGAGAGTGTGAGAGCTCTCAAAGTAGCTAGAACCGTATTTTTTTGCCATTTTTTGCCGTTTTCTCCCGTATTCCATTGAAAATCTGAGAATCTGGCTACTTTGAGAGCTTTCACACTCTCGTTCGCATGACTTAAAAAATAATCCAATGGGATAGTTCCGCTCTTTGAGATGCTTTTCGTGAAATTGATCCATCTTTACCCGCATCCGGATGGTTGCACATACCCATGTAAGACATACGATTCCATGAACATATATGATCATGGAATCCGAGGATTCTATGGTCATATATGATCATACGTAAAACTGCTTTAAATATTTTATTTTTATTCCAGAAAGTTGTGATATATTGATTCGAACCTTTTCTAACATCAATACGTCATGATACTGATCATATACTACTGAAAAAAATCTTTCTAGGAGTCGGTCTCGAGTTGTCAAAAACTGACATTTTTGACGAAAGATAATATTTGATGTGCATTTTTTCTTCTCAGTACTTCAAATGTTCAAAAACTGAGAATGACTCCGGGAAAAAATTTTCTGAATGATATTCGATCATCACCATGAAGTGTTGATGTTGTATATTAGTATATCACACTTTTCCGGAATGAAAATTACAACATTTGGAATCGATTTTATTCGTGATCATATATGACCATGGAATCCATGGATTCCATGATCATATATGTTCATGGAATCTTATGTTCTACATGGGTAGACTAAAAACGTTTTTTCTCGAAATTCTTAAATTTACATCAACTGTTTGTGCAATCAGGCAGGGCTCATGAAAAAATCAAAAACCACAGGAAGTTAGAAATTTTTCTCATCTTCAAAATGCTGTTTTCGAAATCGCTCTACGTTGATCTAGGCTCGAGCAATCTATGTTTGAGCAAAGAAGGATTTCATACTACCGTTCAGGAATTTTTGCACGATACTGTATTAGGTATCCCTGAACTCGGCTTGATTCAAAACATCCATATATTTATCAATATTCAAAATATCTATATCCATTTCGCCCTACCACATCGCATTGAAGTAAAGCAATTATGCTTGCAATCAATTGTAAATTTTCTTGAAAACGGAGAAAATTGCGATATTCACACCAAACGCCCATTTCTGTATGCCAAAGTACTTCAAAAAATTTTTGCTGCTCTAACATCGTTGAAGACTAGTGAGCAATCATTCAATTCCCTTTTGGAAGTGAATTGGCAAACACGATTGGATGAGTTTTGAACGTTCTGCATCTGATTGAAATGCAAGAAGATCTCCGATTTTTATAGATTTCTCAGCTCACTAAACATACTGTAAACGGTTGAAAACGGCGAAAAAGTGAATGAAAAATGTTATACGCGTAGACACCAGGCTAATATCATTGGGAGATTTTCGAAAATTCATGTGTGACGTGGCAAATGAATTTACGGGTCACACTTATTTATTTAATCAGGACTCTTAACCTAAATTGCAGGTCTCGCGCGCAAAGTTCGGCAAACGCGACTCTAGGTTCTAACTGGAACTCGGTTTTACTGCATTACTCGTTTTCTTCTTACCTTATTCGCCTGAAAAATCGAAAGAAGGGGGAGGGGACGCTCACACTCGAAATAATTAAATCGCAATTTATAATAACAAAATAATCTCGGCACTATATTCTGTACACGCCACTTCTACGCGGTCGATACAAAAATCTACATATGAAAATCCCGACAAATAGTACTCCGAAAGAGTCAGTAATTATTACCCAAAGGGTCTCTTTCTCATTAAAATGTCTCTCAAAATTCCCTGTAAAATACACGAAAATCCACTTCACTAATTCGGCACACTGTCTCGGCACACTCTGACAAAACTTGGACTCTAGAATTGGGAGAGAGCACGCTGCTCCAAAACGCACTTAAAATGGCTGCTCCGCGGCAATTCCCACGCCACGCTCACGACTCGAGGCGAAATGTCTATCTGCCCACGCACTAATTTCACCCACCTACTTTGGGTGTTCACGACACGCCCGCGACTGCTGGGGTGTGCTGGAGTCTCGGCAGATTGTCAGGGTGCACTCCAGCACCGTCAGCCTCCCCAGGAGTCCGGTTCGGCAAAGCCCGACGATGGCTAACACGCGCGCACGAGGCTCTCGAGGGACGCGCGAGAAAATTCACCAAGTATTAATAAAATCAAGACCACTCACCGCTGCTATGCGACATCCTGGCAATTCGGATAATTAATCCTTGCAAGATCCTTGACTTCCTTCAATAATAGATACGACTCTTGGCGTCGTGTGAGCAACCCGGGACTCCTGGGGGGCTCACGGCAAAAACTTTGGAGCACTAAGCGAAAACGCAAGAACGTGTGGTCACTCTCGAGGCAATCCAACAAGTGTCACAATGGCCGGCTTCCTGCCGGCAAAGCTCTTCTTCTTCCTCAATAAATGAGGCTCTCTGATTGGTCGGCAGCAATAATTTTTAATTGGCTCTCAAAATCCGCGAAAAGCCAACATCGCTCTCTGGTGGCTGGAGCGCGGCGAATTATGAACTATGCGTTCGAGCGCAAGGCAACAAATCGTCAGCAAGATACAGAATTCACGGCAGAAATCTGCTTGGCTGTGGGTACGGCACTGTTTCCTGGCCTCCACCAGTTGCCTATTCTATCTCACTCGCACCCACGGCAAGTATATGTAAGCGTGGAGGCTCTGCGCAACTCGCTATTGCCTCCACTCTTCGTACTTTCACGCTATGCAATCAGGCACTCGAGTATATATATATATATATCTATATATACTCGACACGGCAACGCTATACCTATATAGGTATTCATCACGGCAACGCTATACCTATATACACTCATCATGGCAACGCTATACCTATATGGGCAGTCATCACGGCAATAATATTCACTCGTAGTCTGCCTAGGCAATCTCCTACATGTCCACACACATACATAATGGCCTGTGTGTGTCGTCTGCCTACCATTTTCCACCCAGCGGTGGATGTCCGGGTATCATCAGGGCTCCCGGGTCGGCAGAATGCGGTATAACCTACCCTGAGGTAGGTATACCCGTTGGCAGCGCCCTCGCGCCGGCAGCAGTAGCACGGCAGTGTGTCGTCTGCACGAGCCCGCGTGCACATCGTCATCATCGTTGTCGTCGTGCTCGGGGTCACCCGGGTGGCCAGGGGTCATCGTGCGTGATCGTCCGGGTGTGGGTAACACCCCTTGGTGTGTGCGCGATCGTGCGGGTGTCGGCAGTGAGCTGGTGCATCTCAGGTGCATGCAACAAGTGTTGCATGCACCCATAACCTGGCATCAGCTGTGCAGCACGGCATGAGGGGCTATTTGTGTATGGGGCAGCTGCCCGGATGGCAAATAGCCCTGGGGTGACTCCCCCAGGTGTGCAACACCGTCGGCAGTGCTCCTGTATCATCTCGTCGGCATCGTCTCCGCGGGATCACCCTGGCACACCCGGGACAGCAGCAGTGTTGTGGCCGTGCGGGGCATGCAGGTGTAATGTGCATTTCGGCGTGGTGCACTTATTGCCGGGTGCACAGCTGTTGGGGGTGGGCCATGGATGCAGCACGGTGCTTGGGGGCACCGGCTGTTACCATTTTCCACCCTAAACACAGCATCTCAGTGCAAAAGTGCCGAGTTCCTCATCTTAACTCCGTCTGCCCTCGCTCACCCAGGGGCGAGGGCCTCGGCAGATTCTCCGCATCCGTTGTGGGCGTAACACGGGCCCCGGGCCCCTCCGGTGGTGCCGCGGGGTAGGTGCGTGACGTGGTGGGCCCGACAAGGGCAAAACAGCATCAGGTTGCCCGGGTAGCTCGCCCTGGGCTTCACCAGCTGATGCTTGTTGTGGAGAATACCACCAGCCTCCTATAGGCTGGTGGTTGCGGCCAACACCGGTGTAGGACGGGTTGGCTTCCCCCAGGCATACCCACATCGAGTGCTGGATGCGGCATCGTCGTTGTCTCGAACAGCAGCACCTCGAAAAGAAGACTCATTTTACGTAAATACGTGTTTTTTGGGAGGCTGCTGGTTCGAGACACGACGAGAGAGATTTGCTCAATTTCTCAAACGGCTGTGACGGTTTTACCGTCACACATGAAGTACATATAAATCAAAAAGTTGTATGCCACTTACGGATTCCTAACAACCACGGCTATCGAGAATCAGGGAATTTGGAAAAGATTTCATAGACGGCATTGAGCCAAATACCAAATCTAGTAGATTGGTATTTGGGACACATTTTACACGATTGATGGAAAATTAAAATTAATAGAGGTGGTCCACGGTAATGATAAACATGATAGCGTAGCTATCATGTCGGCTTCGTTTTACGGATCTTGCGCAAATATAAAATTTTTGGTAAAAAGACTGAAAATAATTATTTCCCAACACTGTGAAACAAAAAATCGAGTAAATTCATTTTTTTGAAGATCGTCCTGATGAATGGTAATCTTTCGATGGATGATTGATTCAATCTCGTAGGGCTAAGGCATCTGTAATGATGTATTGGAAACAGCTTGGTGATGTACATCTCAACACCTCATTATAGCTGCCCAAGTCTTACGTGATCGAATCAATCATACATCGAGAGAAAAACAAAAAAGGTACAAAAATCCGAGAAAGATTACATCAACGTTGTCGGGTCGACAAATGGAAGTTCTTCGTTTTGGAATCTTCTTAATAAAGAAAATAATGATGTTGCGCGAATTTCTTCTACATTGAATCGAATCGCCCTTGCATCGGCGAATCGACGCTCCAGGAAAGGCGGCCATATATATGGTCGTCGAAAACAAGCATCGTAACATATAATCGAGCAGATACGTTTATTGCTAGGCGTTTACTCATTATTTGGGGAAGATGTTAGTGATGTCGGAAACATAGAAAAATTATGGATCTATTTGACGAAGCTATGTGATGAATGCATAATAAAAGGTTGCGGTGGTGCGGCCTCGCTCACACCTCGTACGAACCGTCCTGTGTGGCTATACGGGTTATGGCATCAATTGGCCAAGCTTAGCCAATCAGAGCCGATGAATATTAAATTGGGTATCTACTTACGTGGTTTTGAAGCCCGGGTAGGATTATGGAGAATCAAACTCGATCCAATCAAAAATTTCGCACGAAAGTTAGCCGATCTTCTTGATCTATGAAATCCAAAAACGATGCGCACCCAAGCTGAGAAGACAATGCTGATAGCTGCGCCCCCGCAATGATGCCCGAGCAAACCTTCTTTTGTTTTTAATTTAACACAAGACTTAAGTCAGATTCGAAAAAAGGAAATGTCGCGTGTTGCTCGAAGGATGAAAAGCAAAAGGAAGATATTGCAAGATGATGAATTGATGAGGCGAGATTACAATTTTGGTAAAAAAGTCTCTCACTAAAAGAGTTGGTTGGTATTATCATTCAGCTGCTACCGAGCTACTCACACTATTAGGCTTCGTTATTACGTGAGCAACGCACTTTCAGAACGAGTGAAAAGGGAAAAGGCGGAGAAAGCAACCTGATTTTGATCATGATAGAATAACTTTTTCATGATGCTGGATGTGTGGGTGTCTTTCTTACGCGAAACGGTAATCAAAATTAGCTGGAGTGATCACAATCAGGCGAGTTATAACTATAGTATCGGAAATCGAGAGATGATAGTTTTTTTCAGATCAGTGTCTCGTGAAATTTAATTACTTCGTAAAAAAACGTTTAATCGGAAATTTTGTGATAAAACAAGACGGTATCTCGAGACTTGCGCAAGGGAAGTCATGGAAAACTTCTTTAGTTGCTTGAGTAAATTTCAATTCAATCGATTGCAGAAGTATAGTATTATTTGTTAGAATAAGGCTAGTGCCGCTGCACAAAATCTGGATTCTGGACTATTTTCTTTCGATGTGAAACCAATTTATAATTCTGAATATAATTCAAAGTCGGAAGGCCTGAGATTTTGGTCAAGAAATTCTCTCCGAATTTTCCGTTCAAATCACTAGTGAACAATCGGTAGAAGCATCAAGAATTCATTTTGAAGCTATTTTGCAGAGTAGATTAGATGACTCAACAAATGAAGGAGATGATCAATTGATGAATTTTCATTCGTTTCTCCTAGTTTTCAGACGATGAAACGGTCTTTGCTGTTAGGGAATTGTAAATGCATTTTGTGAATATCCAGAGTCTTATGATGAAGCTGTCACTGCTGCATAACTTTCAATGGTGCATCACAATAATATCCAAATTTTGATGCAACAGCATATGAGAACGTAAAGTCATTTCATTCAGCAGTTACATTGGTGGTCAAACCAATAATCACGATAAGAGAATGTCACATGGATGAAATTTTCACATAGATTCTTGCTGAGACTATTCAAAAATTGTTGACACATATGATTCACATCACAGTGCACTATGCAGCTCATCAAACTTTTCCCCATAACTTGAAAAATAAGCAGATCATACAACTGAGCTCACTCATGTATAACGATGTTCATATCGAGAGATAATGATGCATATTTCATCATCCTTGAGAATGACCTGGCTCAACACAAGCTGCATGAAGGATACAATTTGTGAGACTTGTTCTTCTTCGTTAGAAATCAAAATTTGATGGAGTTACTCATCACTCTATTAATGCGTACACTTGAGCTAAAACATTAAGCCTGATGATATCAACCGACTGTCTGCCAGGTTGATTTATACTTCCTGAAATCAGTATGAGTTTAGATTCTAGCAAATGATAAAAGTGGATGATCTAAATCACTAAAATCATTACCGACAGTCAAAACTAGAAACGAGTTACTATATATGTTCAAGAAGTGTCATATTCATGACTCCACTCACTGATTGACTTTGTATTCACTCCGGCACTCAATTGTTGACAACAAAAATCTCTGTCATCATGAGGCTACTTCTATATCGAGTGCATGTGGTAATAATAACTGGCTTCATCATTTGGAAGTATTTGTCGCAGTGAAGAATGGTTGCTGGGATAGTCACCTGAAAGATATGATGCATCTTACACAAAGAATCAAATTCATCATGAGATAACTGTATGATACTCAAATATTGGTAAAACACTACTCATCTGATATTGAGTGATTTCCATTGCCGGATGAAGTCTTGTAAACTGAACCAATACACTACAATCAATCATCAAAAATAATAAAGTAATCATCCTTTCGAGAATCTTGATGGCACCTTGTTAAGCACACACATCCTGAATCACAGATTTGTGAAATTTGTAAGTCTTCATCAACTTAGGAACACCACATTTATCAAATCAGCTGATGAGAAAACACCGTGATGATAGCTGCATCATCATGACAAAGAACATAATCTGATCCACTACGATTTTATGGTAGTCCAATCCATGACAATATATCACTCGTCGAAATATACAATCTAATAAGCCTCTGCTCAATACGTCTCTTTTCCAAATAGTTTTCGGTTTCAATACCACGCAGGATAACCTCAGCTGATCGAGCACGTAATCCTGTAATAGGCGTTTCGGCAACATGTGTAGACATAACCATGCACGCGCTTGCACGCGTTACCTCGTTCTGACTTCAGTATCCGCGGTTGTTATTTTTCACTAACGGCGGGCGGATTGTTTTTTTTCCACACGGGGTAAGATGGTGCGCTCTGAAGTCGACTTTTTTACACGGTGGAACCCCTGCGGCCATACACTGCTCTGGAATGATACCTGTATAATTTCTACTGTCAAAATATTCTGAGTTCAATTTTTTAAATATCACAAAGCTATTGCCGATTAAGAAATTATAGACTCATCTCCAATAAGTTCAGTTTTCGTGATATCAGCAATTAAAATTATGATTTGATTAAACTTAATTCCGGCTCGCATTGAGAAAAGTTCGCCGTTCTACTGTCTTTCAATCTTGAAATGTACAGATTGAATATTCTTATTTACGATCATTCGGAATAGCTTCCTAAAATGATGGAAATGATACTGATTGATTGCGAGAATAACTCGATCAACAATCTACCATTATTCCAGAGATAATAGTCCAAAATAATTCAGACTCGATCAAGAAGATTGCGTTCCGGCTCTTTTTCAATCTCAAAAATCACAGACTAATTTTTTTAATGTGATATCACGTGAAATGAGTTCCTACGATGAGAAACATCATTATTGTCACAAGGATGATGGGACAAAATATATTGGATTCGGATAAAAAAGGCTTGTCATTCGCTTGTCTTGCATTCTCAAAATTACAAGGATGATCCCTCTTATTAGTATCGATTGAGATAGTTCACTGAGACAATGGAAGTAATGAACAATCATTCGGAAAACGATTCGAATGAGAATCCCTGATTGTAGGGGAAATGATGGAGCAGAATATTTTGGGCTCGATCGCGAAAAAAGCATTCTTCGCATCTATTCAAATTTCAAGGTTCACAAATTAATTAGTTCAATAGCAACGGCTTTGGAGATCAATGAGATTCATTCCCAATGTGATTGGATTCACTAATTTTGGTTGAAGCAAAAAATGTTTACCAAAATATCTTCCACCCGATATTAAGAAGTGCGTTCCTCGCCTCTTTTTCAATATAAAAGTTCAAAAACTAATTTCTTTATTGTAAAATTCCATCTCATACGTTTCGAGTAGTGATGAGATGATGTGGATTGATTGTATTGGAATGATTGGATTGAAAATCTCTAATTGGAGCAGATACAATTGCATACACTTGCTCAGAATCCAATTGAAAATATTGCGTTTTTCAAATCTCTTCCAATCCTGAAATTCAAAGATTAATTGTTCTGATGTGGAATAAAAAGGTATGAATTTTGAGGGTTAGAGAGATTATCTGGATTGATGTTCAAAATTATTAGATGGAAAACTTTTGATAGGACCAAAGGTAATGGGGCACAATCTTTCAGACATATATCAATAGGAGTGCGTTCTTCGACTCTCTTTCAATCGTAATTGTCGAGGATAATTTTTTTGATTGTAAAATCAATCGAATTCCATTCCTGGGCCGATGAACATGATATGAATTGATTACGAAAATAATTTGATTATAAATCATCATTGCCGCAAAGATAATGGTCCGAAATCTTTTCGACTCTACCAGATACAAATGTGTTTGTTGCATCTGTCTCCATCTCATAATTCATAGAATAATCTATTGATAGTAAATCTACAGGAATATCTTTCCAGAGTTATGACTTAGTAGATTGAAACCAAGAATAATCGGATTGCGAATATTTGATAAAAGAGAAGAGAATATCACAAAATATGTTAGACTAGAATCAGAAAAGGCGCGTCCTTCGCGTTTCTTCCAATATCAAAATTGACAGATTAATCATTATTTTGTAGATTTAGTTGGTACAGCTTGTGAGGCTTATAGATAAAATGTCGATTGATCCCCGTAATGATTGGTTTAGAAATCCTCTATTCGTGATAAGATTATGGACCAAAATACATCCGACTAGGGTTAAAAAACGTGCCTCGTTCTCCTTGCATTCTAAAAACTAGAAAATTGATCCTTATAATGATAAATCGATAGGTATAACTCCATGGGATGACTGAGATAGTATATTTTGGTTTTCAGGAAGATCCGATCGGAATATTTGATTGTCCGAAACATAATAGTGCATAATATCACGGACTAGATAATAGAAGTTCGTTCATCGATTCTCTTCTAATCTAAAAACAGGAAGATGAATACTTAAAAAGGAAAACCACCTCAAAAGTTGAAGCTCTCTGAAGTCATGAGATTTATGTGGATTGATCATCGGAATGATCGGACCAATCATCTTCGATTGCACTAAAAATAATGGGCCAAAATATCTTAGACTCGTCGAGTTAGAGATAAGGTAAGTGTATCAAATATGAATTCCTTTTAGCCTTTTTGTCGATAGATTGAGTCTATTCCCAAATTTCCAGATGTACTCGTTCACATTCGTAAGTTGGTTCGGAGACATCTGAAATGACATAATGTATGTTCTATTTTGAAAAACGATACCCAAAATATCCAGATTCGCCAAAATTGAATTTTTCATCGCCCGAAAACGTGTCTGAGAGAATCAGATTATCAAATAATTGAGCATATCAATCCATATCAACTGCAATTTCCTAGGAGGCACAATTGATTTCACATTGGGATAATTAATCTGTGAAATTCGAAATTGAAAGATAGGCGAAGAAGGTGCTCTAATTGATCTAAGGCTGAAATATTTTAGATGTGGAAAGAAAATTAAATCGATTTTATATTGAAATAATTGATAAGCAAACTTGGAGATTGTAAGATATGAGTAGAACGAGCTCCTCAGCATTGAATAGTGATTCGCGTGTAAAGTACAACTAAGAAAAAAGATCGTTGATTTGAGATGGCGGTACGGTCAGTAATGAGCTTAGCGATATTGAATGTTAATTGGGGTAGTGTGAATGGAGAGTTGAATTTTTTGAGGTTGAGGGGGTGGATGGAGGGTAATTTTCATATTTATTATATTGAAGGATATAAGTTTTCAAGACTTACCTCTTCTCGATTGGTTTTCGATACAACATCAACATCTGATAAATGTTTCAATATATCATCGAATAGTCCGGGGTTATTGATGAAGAAATAGTAAATATTGTAGATGTGGTAATTCCTTGAAGAATGAGATTGAGGATGATATAAAATGAACCTAAAATGAATGTTTATAAACGATAAGTATTCAATGTTCCTATGAAGATTTCAATTAACCGTGATAAATCCATGAACTCACCTGAGAAAGTAGAGGTTTTAACGTTCAAGTAAAGTTTCCAACAAAATAATATACACTAAATTTTATTCATTGAGAATGAACGCGATATCTTTGATGCAGGGAACAACAAACTACTGACGTAAACAATCAGCAGAAGTAATGTTTTGTTGACAACCAACTTCATGTCAATAGTGGAAAATCGATAGCATAAGGAATCAATTGTATTGCTTCTGCTATCGATTTGAATATGATCGAATGATAAATTAATTACAATTTATTGAGAAGTTATGTAAGTTATTGAGGAGAATATATTTATAAGTTAGTTATGAAAAAAATTGGATGAAATTGAATCAAAAACGGTGTAAATACGTAATGGTGACAGATGAAAATTGAATTTTATAGGAAAATATTTTTAAATGTTGGGGGTTGGCGAGCGAAGTAAGCAGGGGGGAACCCCCCTAGTATATTTATATATATCATTATAGACATTTATGACGACCTTTGCTACAATTATACGGTCTTATGACGACCAGAGGAGATATGACGACCGGGCGTCATAGTGATTCCAAATATAGACATTTATGACGACCGACGTTAGAATCATAGACACTTATGACGACCAAGAGATTTATAGTGTTTTATGACGACCGGTGTATGGAATATACGCATTTATGTCGACCGAAAATTTTTGAAGGGGCCAATGGTACCAACATCCGCATTTATGACGCCCAGTTCTCATAGTGATTCCAAATATAGACATTCATGACGACCGACGTTAGGATCATAGACACTTATGACGACCAAGAGATTTATAGTGTTTTATGACGACCGGTGTATGGAATATGCGCATTTATGTCGGCCGAAAATTTTTGAAGGGGCCAATGGTACAAACATCCGGATTTATGACGACCACCATCTGGAGTTTGAATAATTATGACGACCGCTATCAAAGACAACCAAGTTCTGATAATCACTAGGGAACCGTACCAATTCGATTCCGATTTATATTTGATGGATTCTCTAATGTTGAAGATCCGCCACGATTGGATGCAAAGACCCTTTCTGGAGCGGGCGCGGAGCCGGTGAAAGATGTCATGGCAAATCTCTTAGGGAAGAAGAAATTAGAAGATGATATTCAACATTTTAACAGGGATGAGTTTAAATATTTCAAAATCCAAGTGATGCACTCTCCCCTGAAACTTTTCCTTCAAATGAGGTTGCATCAGGGCATAACCGAGATAAAAAAGAGGACCGACGTTAGAATCATAGACACTCATGACAACCAAGAGATTTATAGTGTTCCATGACCACCGATGTATAGAATATACACATTTATGTCGACCGAAAATTCTTGAAGGGGCCAATGGTACAAACATCCCCATTAATGACGACCACCATCTGGGGTTGGAGTTATTGTGACGACTGCCATAAAGAAAACCAAATTCTGATAATTGTTCGGGAACTGTACTTATTCGGTTTTGATTTGTGTTTAATGAATTCTCTCATGGTGAAGATCCACCACAATTGTATGCAAGGACCCTTTCTGGTGCGGGAACAAAACGTGTAAAAGATGTCATGGCAAATCTCTTAGGGAAATAGGTGTCAGAAGGCATTGCCTTGCGACGCCGATTCTCATGACCTTCCTCTGGCGAATGGCTACCAGAAATACGTGAGCGCGGACGGGTTCCCATTCAAATCTGCCAGTGAGGACTAATTAGTGCACTGATTTTCGGTATTCTAACTCCGAAAAAGAAAGCGTCCGAAGGATCTTGTGCCTTGAGTGGGAAACGACCCCGAGCCTCTCGGGTGGAAGTCCGACGCTCTAACCACTGAGCTGAAGCCGCGCTGATCGTCCAGCACACTAATTAGTCCTCACTTACAGATTTGAATGGGAACCCGCCCGCGCTCATGTGTTTCTGGTAGCCAATCGACAGGAGAAGGCGATGGGAATCGCCGTCGCAAGGCAATGCCTTGTGACACTGACCGGGTAGGGGTTATGAGATGGCCTTATCTCGAGTTGAAGTACTCATTCTATTGCAGCTTACCGAACGTGTGTGTTTCGTATGCTTACGCTTCTATATTTACATTCTTATTCTGACTTGATTATCGTATCTCGTCTTGGAACAGGTCAAACATTCTGTGACCCTGTTTCATGTCCTATCATTGTTTTCTTCTTCTTTTTACCCGAGGCGACTCACCATAAGTCTAACCTCTCACTCGACCGGCCAGGCACCCAACCTCGAGAGTGCGGGCTCGGAAAAGAGACTTTTTCTTCACGCGATTATCGGTCATCAGTGAGTAATGACTGTAATTCCGTTGATTGGGTAAACAGTGTCCAGACTCCTTTCCTGCGGTCGATAGAGCTATCTACTGCGCTACGGTAAGTGACAAATTTTAGTGCCTCCTTTTTTTCGAATGAATTCTCGATTCAATTTAATTGAATTGCCGAATTGAAGTCAAGGCTATTATCCATACTATACGGAAGCGATATTGAGCGACTCCCCACAAGGGATGCCATGTAACGTGGGCTCGTTAATGCATTTTCGGTATTCTAACTCCGAAAAAGGAAGCGACCGAAGTATCTCGTGCCGTGAGTGGGAATCGACCCCCAGCCTCTCGGGTGGAAGTCCGACGCTCTAACCACTGAGCTGAAGCCGAGCTGATCGTCCAGTGCACTAATTAGTCCTCACTTACAGATTTGAATGGGAACCCGCTCGCGCTCACGTATTTCCGGTAGCCAATCGACAGGGGAAGGCAATGAGAATCGCGGTTACAAGGCAATGCCTTGTGACAAGGAAATCAGGAGATGATACTCGATTTTTCAACAGGGATATGTCTGAATATTCCAAAATTCCAGTGATGCACTCTCCCTTGGAATTTTTTCTTCAAATTAGGTTGCATCGGGACCGAGATGAAGAAGAGGACCGACGTTAGAATCATAGACACTCATAACAACCAGGAGATTCATCGTGTTCGATGACCACCGATGTATGAAGTATACGCATTTATGTCGACCGAAAATTCTTAAAGGGGCCAATGGTACCAACATTCGGATTCATGACGACCACCATCCAAAGTTGAAGTAGTTATGACGACCACCATGTGGAGTTTGAGTAATCATGACGACCGCTGTCAAAGAAAACTAAGTTCTGATGATTATGAGGCGACTGTACTTATTCGATTCTGATTTGTATCTAACGAATTCTCTAATGGTGAAGATCCGCCACAATTGTATACAAAGACTCTTTCTGGTGCGGGAACGGAGCCTGTGAGAGATGTCATGGGAAATCCTTCAAGGTAAAGGAAACCAGAAGATGATATTCAACTTTTTAACAGGGATAAGTTTAAATATTTCAAAATCCAAGTGATGCACTCTCCCCTGAAACTTTTCCTTCAAATGAGATTCCATCAGGACATAACTGAGATAAAAAAGAGGACCCACGTTAGAATCATAGACACTCATGACAACCAGGAGATTTATAGTGTTTGGTGACCACCGATGTATGAAATTTACGCATTTATGTCAACCGAAAATTCTTGAAGGGGCCAATGGTACAAACATCCGAATTTATGACGACCGCCATCTAAAGTTGGAGTAATTATGATGACCACCATCTGGAGTTTGAGTAACTATGGCGACCGCTATCAAAAAAAAACTATGGTTTGAGTTTTACGTCCATTTCCGCCGGTAGGCCCCACCCAGACGGCACCCTTGTGCGTGGAGTCAAGGTACGCTCAACCAGCGCGTCAGCATATACTGCTGACTACCGAATTGTACCTCGGTGGGGAGGACTAACAGTTTTAGGTGGAATCCGAATCACCGAGACCGCCAAAAAAAGGCACATGAGAAAAAAATCTCAGTGGTGCCCTGACCGAGATTCGAACGTAGGACTCCCGCAAGGGAGTCCGGTGACTAATCCACTGTGCCACGGCGGCCTTGCAGATCAAAGCAAGTTCCGCATACAACCAAGTTCTGATAATTATTAAGAAACTGTACTTATTCGATTCTGATTTGTACCTAATGAATTCTCTAATGGTAAAGATCCGCCACAATTGCAAGGGAAACTCTTTCTGGTGCGGGAACGGAGCCTGTGAAAGATTTCATGACAAATCCCCCAGGGGAAAGGAAATCAGAAGATGATATTCAACATTTTAACAGGGATATGTTTAAATATTTCAAAATTCAAGTGATGCACTCTCCCTTGGAATTTTTTGTTCAAATGAGGTTGCATCAGGACATAACCGAGATGAAAAAGAGATGTGATACTCTCAATCATACAAAGGTGAATACATCAACCACAAGTCATGTATAAGCCACGGAACTCCGAGGGGAACTTAGAATTTGAGTCAAGATAAGAAGTTCTCCAGCCTTCTCGAGATTATTGAAGATTTTGGATAATTCAGACTTTGGCTGAATGATCCTTGATTTCATTTCAATTTATCTTACCGTATTTTTGTGACAGCTCGGAGTAGTACGTTTTAAAGTTCGCTGCCCGTGCAATTTTGTCCAAATGTTAACGCCTGAATTTTTTGAGAGAGAATTGAAAGGCGCCAGTCACGGTGAGTCATTCAGGCGAAAAAGGTCGAGTTGCGTGCACGTGGGTTTTGCCTATGGGACATTCTCCGGCGTCATGGGTAGAACATTTTCCAACAAGAATCAGAAAAATCGGTAGAAGGTTTTCGAATTGAAGTCGATTTTACAGCCATTTTCTCAAAACAGTGGATTACCTCCATTGCTCACTCCCGTCTCTCGCTTTGCAATCGACTATCCAAAATGATCGAAATACGCATATGAGGAAATCTACCAAACCTTTAACTTCTGGGTCATCCGAGAAAAAGAAATTTTTTCCTGCTTGTCGCTCTTGAAACCAATTCCATACTGTTTTGGAGCCTCTAAAATGTGGAAAAAAAGTTGTGCCCACCATTTTTGAAAGAAGTTAATCCTCTGGGATCAATGAGGTGGAATTGGTCTATTACGTTTTCGTCACTTTTAGAGGCTTTTCACATGGATGGATCGTGAATAGTGCAATATAATGGTTGATACCGATGTTGTCCTACCCGTTTAATAGAATTCCATTCCCAGAATTGAGCCTGTTCCGTTATACCCATCAAGTTTCACTTTTCCTATGTTCACAGAGTTGTCGGAGGTATATGCAATTTTTGCTTTTCCAAAGCTTTCCTACTTAAATTATGATAAGCTGTTAGTGTGAAAATAATGTGAGAACTTCATACAAAGTTAATAACTATATATCAGACCTGTTACGTGCATCATTTCCGACCGAATAAATCAGCTTTCAGGGGCTGAACAAGTTTCACGAGCTCCTCCCTCAAATAACAATCGTTATAGCCACCTCATTGAAGTGCATGGTAATTCATCATACGTCAAAGTAAAATGGGCGATAGGGTTTGGGAGCGACATCTGCTTATTATTCGAGTAACAAAGGTTTATGCCCTTTTTTGAAGCGGTAGGCGCGACAAATCTCGCAAAATTAACGTCACAGATCTTAGGCCAGAATAATGCGTCGCTGCCAAATGAAGAAGCATTTTGATCGTCCATTCTTACTCTTGAATTCTCCACCACCCGATTTATCCTAGCTCGAATGTTATTTTTTTCACTTACGAAAAAGTGGAGGAGGTGAGTATTTTCCAAAAAGTGAGTTACATTTTTTATGGAAGCCCTGTGCTGACCACGGACCTGTGTCGCTATTAGAACGAATCTTTTATGATTATATCAGGTTTGAAGAGTCAGATGGAATTCTTTCAGATTTTTTGGACAGTGTTATTTTCTCCAGAAGCCAAAGAGTTTCGAAAGACGCGCCAATTACACTGAAAAAGTACGAAATTTGACGATTCTTCAATTTGTATCAAGAGCACTACGCATGTGTCATAAAAAATCGATAGAGTACCATCCTGGGAACTATAGAAACTATCTGGAAAACATTTTCCCAGGGCGTGAAAGTCCCGATCTCATTGGAATACTGTATGGTACACTAAAAGTCAAAGGTTCTGTAAATTCCTCATATCCGACGTAAAAAGACCCAATCTTTCAAAATCCGAGGTCCAAATTGAGCCCAAATGCGATCTAAGTAATTTGGAACGACTATAGTGCAGGAAACCCTCTTTTAACAAATAAAATTCATGGTGGATCCGAGAGTTTCCTTCGTCAACGGTGGATGTTGTTAGATTGAATACTGATGGATTGTTTATATTTTTCATCGTCTGTGCGCAAATAAGTCATTTGCACACTGTTTCGCTTTTCATTCGCTCACAGATGATCAAAAAACGTAGTATGATACTCGGGCGCAACGGTTTTCACTTTCTCGTGACTATTTAGACCCTCGGCTGCGGCTCGGGCCTTAAAAAGTCGCTCGAAGTGCGAAAACCATCGTTTGCGCCATTGTATCATAATATACTATTATAGCACTCTATTCCAATAATATTTGTTGTGCCCAAGATCGTCTCATCATTTGATTGGAATCCTGGAAATAAGCGAGGAGTTATTCTGAGAGGTTTAATAACAAACGAGCATCCGATTTTGTTCGAACTGTTGTTTTAATACAAATAAAATTCCCTTTGAAGATGATACTGTCCAAGCACAGAACACCCTCATACCATCAGTTTTCAACAACATAAATCTTGCTCGTGCAAAGCTGTAACAAGTATCACAGAGCGCCCTTGCTGAAGAGTTACTTCTTCTCATTCCATATCGTTAAATGTTTACCCACCAAACAGTGAATGTTGCCACAACGTTCCTGGGAAGTTGTCCTGTCAACCTTGAAACGTTCCCTTAGGTTCGGGAAACGCGTTGCCGACACGTTGCACAAAGGGGCCAAGAAATTCTTGAATAATTCGCCATTACGTGAATTTGCAACCAATTGACATATGCGCAAACAGAAGAGTTTTGGATGAATGAGAACAACCTTCTGCGTCTGCGCATATGTCGATTGGTTGCGAATTCACGTAAAGGCGAATTATCCAAGAACTTCTTGGCCCCACTGCGCGTCGGCGCAACGAAAAAATGTCTACCAGATGCGCGTTGCCTCAACGTTTTCAGAACGTTTCTAGGGCGGTTTCGAATATGAATAAATAAATGAATTATTACTAAAAAATTGTTGTTAATTGGCTCTTGTTGCATTCAAGCGTAATCTCCCCGTCTTTCTTGTACCAGTGGACATGTTTCTGATTGAGTGCAATCGATGGGATTGAACGGGGATGGAGCTGGTAGCTCGCGAGAACAGGAATTTTATAAACAATTTGTTTATTTATTTAACAAAAAATATTCGAAGTATTGGTTGCACAGGAAACATCTCGGAAACCATCGTGCAACCTTTGAAAAACCGCTGAAACGTCCCAGAAACGTTCTGGAAACGTCGAGGCAACGCGCATCTGGTAGACATTTTTTCGTTACGCCAACGTGTCGGCAACGTGTTTCCCGACCTTTGCCGGAACGTTTCCAGGTTGAGAGGACAACTTCCCACGAACGTTGTGGCAACATTCACTGTTTGGTGGGTACACAATTTTTACATACTTCGAGGCATGTCATGGGACCTTATCGTGATCTCTTGCCATGAATTTACAAATTTTCTACACGCTTTCCCTGCCTGAAGGAACCGAGTCGGCTCAGCTAGTTTCAGATAGCCGATTTGGCTCCAGGTATAATTTTCTCAAAATTTATGCCCACATCGCAACTGAAAAAACCAGTTGTATGGACAAAAAGTCGATTGATAAGGGTAGGGTAGGAACCCACGAACTTTGTATGGTTCCAATTCGAAGTCCGACACCTTACCTTGGGGCCAGCAAAGAAGGTTAGGTAGCGAGCGTTAAAAAGTATACTTCAAGTATGGGTAGCTATAGCTATACCTGAAGAACAATAAAAGTGTAGCGAGCCGGTCGCTATAACTATTATACATGGTAAGCGCTTCGTTGCTTATGTTTACATTCATGAACTGATTATATATGATAGCGAGCAGAAGATTGTCGCTCCCCGCATGCAGATCTTTCACTGTATGGAAGCAGTGTTTTTCAACTACGTGTGTGCAGAATTTCGAATCATTCCATTAATTGAGTCATGTCCCAGATTTTGTTTCAGTGAACAAGTTGCTTGATCGAGCAAATTAGGATATTAGGAATCACCTTGGTGGTGAGGTACGGCCTACCTATTTTTTCTCTCTCCGTGCAGGTAAACGCTGTGTTGCACGGTGATCTTCTGTGTGGCGCTCGCCCGGCCTCCCCGTGCTGAAGAACAGGACCTGCTATCGTCTGTCTCACTCTAAGAGCGATCCTCCTGAAGGCCGCTCTTCCTAGCTCTACAATACCTCTATGTCACCATCTCCAAGTAGATGGCTGCGCGCGCGCTTTCATACCGGGCCGGCCGTATTTGAATCTAGGCGGAAGTGTAGGGGAAATCATGAGCAGCTTGGAGTGAACAGACCTGGAGGGTCTCTAGAACAGACCACGATCTTATATACAGGTCTGGGCACTCCATACAGTAGAGCCGTCGCGTTTTTGAGTCACCGCTCGGCAATATGGCCACCCGGCCAGGAACTGCGTGATGGTAAACACACAGCAGTCTACGCCGACAGTTATGCGATTAATGCAAATGCAGAAGTCGCGTAGATGAATTGAAAGATGCAGACAAATGAGCAGCAATGGAAATAGTACTCACGTGGACGCAATTTTCTATCCAAAGATGTAGTGCAATGGATCTCGGAAGGATAGAATTTGTATCTCAGGATGTCAAACTTGCGCGCGCGCGACGGCTTTGGTTGACTCTCGCCACGTGAGTAATTAAAATATAAGGTGCTCTGCAAGATGAAATCAAAAATCAAAACAAAATACAATACTCGGCATCATAGGACTCTCATAATCACAAATCGATCTACGCGACTTATCAACCAATATTTATGGCATAACTGTTGCCGTCGACTGCTGGCGTGTTGTGTTTATAACTAAAGTCGTGTCATCACGGCCGACCAATCGAAGCGCTTCCTGGCTTCCTGGCTTGGCGGCCATATTGCCGAGCCGCGACTCAAGAACGCGACGGCTCTGCTGTATGAAGTGCCCAGACCTGTATATAAGATCGTGGAACAGACCTTCCTTACCCGGACCTTTCTTCTGTGATCATGCTCCACAAGATTTCCAAGTTTCATCCCGATCGAGTTGAGTGACACTTTATTTGACCATATCACAACATTTTCAAGTTTCATCCCGATCGAGTTGATTGACACTTTATTTGACCATATAAGCAAAGTGTGGACCAATTTCCGTTTATTCAGACAATGGATCACTCTCTTTCAATATTGAATAGAAAACGAATCAATGTGGCTGACTGTTGTCAGTCTGTTCCCACTACCGAAAGTAATAAAATAGGAATGTAATATGAGGATGACAGATATTCTCTGATTATAAAATGTATTCACAAACAATTTGAATCTGAGATCACCCGTGCCAGTTGCCCATCGTTAGATGAAGTCATGGAAGTATCTCAAAGTATATCAGACATGTATTACAAAGGTCAATCAAAATTAAGCAATCTCCAAGCCTTGACAACTTTCCTTCGACACCAATGGGATGTAATCAAGCCTGATTTGAAAGGTGCGTATTTCAACACCGAGCTTTACTTCAACTCCATGATCTTGAGCTTGGTGGCATCACCTACTGGTTTGCATATGTTACACTTTTTCAGTGTTGAGATGCGATTTCTCTCAGAATCTCTCCTCAAACTTGAGTAGAAGCTAATAAAAATACTTTGATGAGTGTCTTTGCAAATATTGTTGCCCATGCTCTTACTAGGAAAACTCTTGCTTCACATTTCCACTTTGATGTTGTCAATTAAATAGTTTTTTCTAGTTATTAAGGTGCTTAAATTCATGCCCTATCTGTTTTTCATAGTTCTTTCTGTTAATATGTAGCATTTCATACTCAGGGATGGAGAGACTTTTCCTTGCGAAGTATTCAAGCAGGTTGGTTTCTTTATTGATTCATTCCAACATTCCGCTTGTCAAATTTCCACAAGCATCATCAGGGCATTTGTTGTTTACGGCAGGGTGATCTTGGAATGAACAATAGTCAGACACACAATCACTTTTAGTTAGCACAGTATAATATGTAATAGTATGTAATGCCCTGATGATGCTTGTGGAAATTTGACGAGCTAAACGTTGGCATGAATCAATAAAGAAACCAACCTGCTCGGATACTTCCCAAGAAATCGGATTAGAAAGAACGTAACCCAACCGATCGCGGAGCTGCTTCAAATCGTCGATTCCTCTGTAGCGTTCCGAATTTCTTCAAATCATGCACTCCGAGTTGCGTGATCATGGATCATTATCCATGAAGGGGGCTGAGAAGGCACTTTCTCGCTTTCATAGTATTTTTACATGTTATAGTGCATTTGGATCGATGCTTCGTGTGAAATCGGATCAACAGTCTCGCTACACCAGAGAGCGACTCTTCAGATGGATATCATGTGTGAGCGATCAACAACCATAACAACTCTTGTACTCACGGCATTTTGATCTTCGACTGTTCTGTTGTGTTACTCTAGGTCTAAACTAGCATTCATCTCTTTCACTGGCCTGTTGTTATCTCTTGGGGCTAGTTTTGCAGAAGAATTGCATGAAAGAAATGATATCGAAGAGCATCATGTATAACTGCCGAGGTTTTTCGAATTGTGGGATCCTATGTAATATTTCGACATTCCGTAGGGTGGTAGGGCACTCGGAGCTCTTTTCATTGTGGAATAGGTCAACCAACTCGCTAGACACGAGAGTGGCCCTCAGGATGTTATCTTTTGTGAGTGATCAACGAGCAAAAGAACTCGGCTATTGGTGTCATTTTGATCTTCTCCTGTTCGGTTGCGTTGCTCTAGGTCTTAATCAGCATTTTTGTCTTCTACTGGCCTCTTGTCATCTCTTGGGGCTAGTTCCGCAGAAGGATTGCGTGAAAAAACGATATCAAAGAGCATCATGTATGACCGCCCAGGTTATTCGAATCATTGGAACTACCATAGCATTTCGACATTTCATAGAGTAGTAATGTACACGGAGCTGTGCTCATTGTGGAACCGGATCAGCCGCCTCACCAGACAATCGACCGGCTCTCGAGGATGTTATCCTCGGAGAGTGGTCAACGAGTAATATAACTCCGTCGCGGATGGAATTTTGATCTTTCACTGCTTTGTCGTGTTTTTCTAGTTTCTGAATTAGCATTTATGTCTTCTACTGGCCTGTCGCCATCGTTTGGAGCTATTTTCGCTGAAGAATTCCGTAGAATAAACGATAACCGAGGTGCATGATGGATAACCGCCGAGATTGTTCGTATCGTTGGTTCCTCCATAGCATTTCGACATTTGATGCAGTAGCATGGTACTTGAATCTCTGTTCATGTGAATTCGGATCAACCACCTCGCTAAACATGGGATAGTTCTCGAGTAGGTTGTCCTTTGTGAATGGTCAACGAGTGTTACATCTCCGATATTCATGACGTTTTGATCTTTTACTGTTCTGTTGCTATACTCTAGGTCTTAACGGGCATTTGGAACTTCCACTGGCCTGTTGTTATCGCTTGGGGCTAGGTCACGCGAGAGAATTGCATCGAAGGAACGATACGAAAGAACATCATGTATGACCGCCGAGGTCCTTTGAATAGTAGGGTCCTCTATAGCGTTTCGAGTTTTCCATAGAGGAGTAGTGCACAAGGGGCTCTGCTCATTGTGGGATCGGATCAGACGCCTCGCCAACCATTGGAGTCGCTCTCGAGGATGTCATCCTCTGTGAGTCATCAACTCGCAAGACAATTCGGCGATTGACGGCATTTTGATCTTCTACCGTTCTGTCCTGTTGGACGAGGTCCAATTCAGAGCTCTTGTCTCTCCCTGGCCTGTCGTCATCTCTCGGGGCTATCCACGGGACCGTTGCAGAGGAGAAACGATACAGATAAGCATCATGTAGGACCGCCTACGTCCTACGGATAGTTGGATCCTCAATGAAGTTCCGACATTCCATGGAGTAGTAACGCTTTCGGAGATCTCCTCATTGCGGGATGGGATGAACCGCCTCGCTGGCTTTGAAAAAGGTTCTCGATGATGTTATCTTCTTTGAGTGACCAACGAGCAATACAACCCAGGTTCTGACGGCTTTTTGATCTTTTACTGTTCTGTTATGCTGTTCTAGGTCTGAACTAGCATTTCTGTATTTTACTGGCCGTTCGTCATCGCTTCGGGCTGTTCTTGCAGGAGAATTCCATATAATGGCCGATACCAGAGAGCATGATGGATGACCGCCTACATCTTTCGAATCAATGGATCCTCCATAACATTCCGACATACCATAGAGTAGGAGTGCACTCGGAGCTCTACTCATTCCGTGATCGTATCAGCCGCCTCGCTAGCCATGGGAGTGGCTCTCGAAAGTGAGCGAGCGATACAACTCGACTCTCGACGGCATTCAGATCTTCTACTGTTCTAAAGCATTACGCAAGGTCTTAACTCGCATTTTTGTCTTTCACTGGGTTGTCGTCATCGCTTGGGGCCGTTCTTGCAGAAGAATCCCATAGATTGACCGATACCAGAGAGCATTATGTATGACCGCCTCCATCGTTCGAGTTGTTGCATCCTCTATAACGTCCTAACATTTCATGGAGGGGAGGGCACTCGGAGCTCTGCTCACTATGGATTCGGATCAGCCACCTCGCTAGGCATGAGGGTGGCTCTCGTATAAGAGCAAGTATTGCAAACGTCTATTGACGGCATCTTGATCTCTTTCTGTTCTGTTGCGTTACGCTAGTTCTGAACTAGTATTTTAGTCATCCAGGGCCTGTTGTTCTCCCTTGAGGCTAGTTTCGCGAAAGAATTGCATCGAAGGAACGATACAAAAGAACAACATGTATGACCGCCGAGGTCCTTTGAACTGTTGGGTCCTCTATAGCATTTCGACTTTCCATAGAGGAGTAGTGCACGAGGGGCTTTGCTCATTATGGGATCGGATCAGACGCTTCCTCAACCATTAGAGTCGCTCTCGAGGATGTCATCCTCCTTGAGTCATCAACTTGCAAGACAATTCGGCTATTGACGGCATTTTGATCTTCTACCGTTCTATTCTTATGTACCAGGTGTTATTCAGCGCTTTTGTCTTTCCCCGGCCTATCGTCATCTCTCGAGGCGATCTGCAGGAATTTGAAGACGTGTAACGATACGAATGAGCATCATGTATGACCGCCGGAGTTCTTTGGATGGTAAGATTCTCTACAACGATTCGACATTCCATAGAGTAGTAGTGCTTTCGGAGCTCTGCTCATTGTGGAATAGGACTGACCGCCTCACTGGACATGAATCTGATTCTCGATCATGTTATCTTGCGTGAGTGACTTACGATCAATACAACTCAGATTCTGACGGCTTTTCGATCTTTTACTGTTCTGTTATGTTGTTCCAGGTCTGAACTAGCATTTCTGTCTTTTACTGGCCGTTCGACATCGCTTCGGGCTGTTCTTGCAGGAGAATTCCATATGATGGCCGATACGAGAGAGCACGATGAATGACCGCCTACATCTTTCGAATCAATGGATCCTCCATAACGTTCTAACATACCATAGAGTAGGAGTGCACTCGGAGCTCTACTCATTCCGTGATCGTATCAGCCGCCTCGCTCGCCATGGGAGTGGCTCTCGAGGATGTCATCCTCCTTGAGTCATCAACTTGCAAGACAATTCGGCTATTGACGGCATTTTGATCTTCTACCGTTCTATTCTTATGTACCAGGTGTTATTCAGCGCTTTTGTCTTTCCCCGGCCTATCGTCATCTCTCGAGGCGATCTGCAGGAATTTGAAGACGTGTAGCGATACGAATGAGCATCATGTATGGGCGTAGGAGTTCTTCGGATGATTGGATTCTCTACAACATTTCGACATTCCATAGAGTAGTAGTGCTCTCGGAACTCTGCTCATTGTGGAATAGGATTGACCGCATCGCTGGACATGAATCTGATTCTCGATCCTGTTATCTTGCGTGAGTGACCAACGATCAATACAACTCAGGTTCTGACGGCTTTTTGATATTTTACTGTTCTGTTATGTTTTTCCAGGTCTGAACTAGCATTTCTGTATTTCACTGGCCATTTGTCATCGCTTCGGGCTGTTCTTGCAGGAGAATTCCATATGATGGCCGATACCAGAGAGCATGATGAATGACCGCCTACATTCTTCGAATCAATGGATCCTCCATAACGTTCCGACATACCATAGAGTAGGAGTGCACTCGGAGCTCTACTCATTTTGTGATCGTATTAGCTGCCTCGCTAGCCATGGGAGTGGCTCTCGAGGATGTCATCCTCTGTGAGTCATCAACTTGCAATACAATTCGGCTATTGACGGCATTTTGATCTTCTACCGTTCTATTCTTATGTACCAGGTGTTATTCAGCGCTTTTGTCTTTCCCTGGCCCATCGTCATCTCTCGAGGTGATCTGGAGGAATTTGAAGACGTGTAGCGATACGAATGAGCATCATGTATGACCGTAGGAGTTCTTTGGATGGTTGGATTCTCTACAACGTTTCGACATTCCATAGAGTAGTAGTGCTCTCGGAACTCTGCTCATTGTGGAATAGGATTGACCGCATCGCTGGACATGAATCTGATTCTCGATCATGTTATCTTGCGTGAGTGACCAACGATCAATACAACTCAGGTTCTGATAGCTTTTTGATATTTTACTTCTCTGTTATGTTTTTCCAGGTCTGAACTAGCATTTCTGTATTTCACTGGCCGTTCGACATCGCTTCGGGCTGTTCTTGCAGGAGAATTCCATATAATGGCCGATACGAGAGAGCACGATGAATGACCGCCTACATCTTTCGAATCAATGGATCCTCCATAACGTTCTAACATACCATGAAGTAGGAGTGCACTCGGAGCTCTACTCATTCCGTGATCGTATCAGCCGCCTCGCTCGCCATGGGACTGGCTCTCGAGGATGTCATCCTCTGTGAGTCATCAACTTGCAACACAATTCGGCTATTGACGGCATTTTGATCTTCCACCGTTCTATTCTTATGTACCAGGTGTTATTCAGCGCTTTTGTCTTTCCCTGGCCTATCGTCATCTCTCGAGGCGATCTGGAGGAATTTGAAGACGTGTAGCGATACGAATGAGCATCATGTATGGGCGTAGGAGTTCTTCGGATGATTGGATTCTCTACAACATTTCGACATTCCATAGAGTAGTAGTGCTCTCGGAACTCTGCTCATTGTGGAATAGGATTGACCGCATTGCTGGACATGAATCTGATTCTCGATCCTGTTATCTTGCGTGAGTGACCAACGATCAATACAACTCAGGTTCTGACGGCTTTTTGATATTTTACTGTTCTGTTATGTTTTTCCAGGTCTGAACTAGGATTTCTGTATTTCACTGGCCATTCGTCATCGCTTCGGGCTGTTCTTGCAGGAGAATTCCATATGATGGCCGATACCAGAGAGCATGATGAATGACCGCCTACATTCTTCGAATCAATGGATCCTCCATAACGTTCCGAGATACCATAGAGTAGGAGTGCACTCGGAGCTCTACTCATTTTGTGATCGTATTAGCTGCCTCGCTAGCCATGGGAGTGGCTCTCGAGGATGTCATCCTCTGTGAGTCATCAACTTGCAATACAATTCGGCTATTGACGGCATTTTGATCTTCTACCGTTCTATTCTTATGTACCAGGTGTTATTCAGCGCTTTTGTCTTTCCCTGGCCCATCGTCATCTCTCGAGGTGATCTGGAGGAATTTGAAGACGTGTAGCGATACGAATGAGCATCATGTATGACCGTAGGAGTTCTTTGGATGGTTGGATTCTCTACAACGTTCCGACATTCCATAGAGTAGTAGTGCTCTCGGAACTCTGCTCATTGTGGAATAGGATTGACCGCATCGCTGGACATGAATCTGATTCTCGATCATGTTATCTTGCGTGAGTGACCAACGATCAATACAACTCAGGTTCTGACGGCTTTTTGATATTTTACTTTTCTGTTATGTCTTTCCAGGTCTGAACTAGCATTTCTGTATTTCACTGGCCGTTCGACATCGCTTCGGGCTGTTCTTGCAGGAGAATTCCATATAATGGCCGATACGAGAGAGCACGATGAATGACCGCCTACATCTTTCGAATCAATGGATCCTCCATAACGTTCTAACATACCATGAAGTAGGAGTGCACTCGGAGCTCTACTCATTCCGTGATCGTATCAGCCGCCTCGCTCGCCATGGGAGTGGCTCTCGAGGATGTCATCCTCTGTGAGTCATCAACTTGCAACACAATTCGGCTATTGACGGCATTTTGATCTCCCACCGTTCTATTCTTATGTACCAGGTGTTATTCAGCGCTTTTGTCTTTCCCTGGCCTATTGTCATCTCTCGAGGCGATCTGGAGGAATTTGAAGACGTGTAGCGATACGAATGAGCATCATGTATGACCGTAGGAGTTCTTCGGATGATTGGATTCTCTACAACATCTCGACATTCCATAGAGTACTAGTGCTTTCGGAACTCTGCTCTCTGTGGAATAGGATTGACCGCCTCGCTGGACAGGAATCTGATTCTCGATCATGTTATCTTGCGTGAGTGACCGACGATCAATACATCTCAGGTTCTGACGGCTTTTTGATCTTTAACTGTTGTGTTATGTTGTTCCAGGTCTGAACTAGCATTCCTGTCTTCTACTGGCCGTTCGTCATCGCTTGGGGCTGTTCTTGCAGGAGAATTCCATATAATGGCCGATACCAGAGAGCATGATGGATGATCGCCTACATTCTTCGTATCAATGGATCCTTCATAACGTTCCGACATACCATAGAGTAGGAGTGCACTCGGAGCTCTACTCATTTTGTGATCGTATGAGCCGCCTCGCTAGCCATGGGAGTGGCTCTCGAGGATGTCATCCTCTGTGAGTCATCAACTTGCAATACAATTCGGCTATTGACGGCATTTCGATCTTCCACCGTTCTATTCTTATGTACCAGGTGTTATTCAGCGCTTTTGTCTTTCCCTGGCCCATCGTCATCTCTCGAGGTGATCTGGAGGAATTTGAAGACGTGTAGCGATACGAATGAGCATTATGTATGACCGTAGGAGTTCTTTGGATGGTTGGATTCTCTACAACGTTTCGACATTCCATAGAGTAGTAGTGCTCTCGGAACTCTGCTCTCTGTGGAATAGGATTGACCGCCTCGCTGGACAGGAATCTGATTCTCGATCATGTTATCTTGCGTGAGTGACCGACGATCAATACAACTCAGATTCTGACGGCTTTTTGATCTTTAACTGTTGTGTTATGTTGTTCCAGGTCTGAACTAGCATTTCTGTCTTTTACTGGCCGTTCGTCATCGCTTGGGGCTGTTCTTGCAGGAGAATTCCATATAATGGCCGATACCAGAGAGCATGATGAATGACCGCCTACATTCTTCGAATCAATGGATCCTCCATAACGTTCCGACATACCATAGAGTAGGAGTGCACTCGGAGCTCTACTCATTTTGTGATCGTATCAGCCGCCTCGCTAGCCATGGGAGTGGCTCTCGAGGATGTCATCCTCTGTGAGTCATCAACTTGCAATACAATTCGGCTATTGACGGCATTTTGATCTTCTACCGTTCTATTCTTATGTACCAGGTGTTATTCAGCGCTTTTGTCTTTCCCTGGCCCATCGTCATCTCTCGAGGCGATCTGCAGGAATTTGAAGACGTGTAGCGATACGAATGAGCATCATGTATGGGCGTAGGAGTTCTTCGGATGATTGGATTCTCTACAACATTTCGGCATTCCATAGAGTAGTAGTGCTCTCGGAACTCTGCTCATTATGGAATAGGATTGACCGCATCGCTGGACATGAATCTGATTCTCGATCATGTTATCTTGCGTGAGTGACCAACGATCAATACAACTCAGGGTCTGACGGCTTTTTGATATTTTACTGTTCTGTTATGTTTTTCCAGGTCTGAACTAGCATTTCTGTATTTCACTGGCCATTCGTCATCGCTTCGGGCTGTTCTTGCAGGAGAATTCCATACAATGGCCGATACCAGAGAGCATGATGAATGACCGCCTACATCTTTTGAATCAATGGATCCTCCATAACTTTCCGTCATACCATAGAGTAGGAGTGCACTCGGAGCTCTACTCATTTTGTGATCGTATCAGCCGACTCGCTAGCCATGGGAGTGGCTCTCGAGGATGTCATCCTCTGTGAGTCATCAACTTGCAATACAATTCGGCTATTGACGGCATTTCGATCTTCTACCGTTCTATTCTTATGTACCAGGTGTTATTCAGCGCTTTTGTCTTTCCCTGGCCTATCGTCATCTCTCGAGGCGATCTGCAGGAATTTGAAGACGTGTAGCGATACGAATGAGCATCATGTATGGGCGTAGGAGTTCTTCGGATGATTGGATTCTCTACAACATTTCGACATTCCACAGAGTAGTAATGCTTTCGGAACTCTGCTCTCTGTGGAATAGGATTGACCGCCTCGCTGGACAGGAATCTGATTCTCGATCATGTTATCTTGCGTGAGTGACCGACGATCAATACAACTCAGGTTCTGACGGCTTTTTGATCTTTAACTGTTGTGTTATGTTGTTCCAGGTCTGAACTAGCATTTCTGTCTGTTACTGGCCGTTCGTCATCGCTTGGGGCTGTTCTTGCAGGAGAATTCCATATGATGGCAGATACCAGAGAGCATGATGAATGACCGCCTACATTCTTCGAATCAATGGATCCTCCATAACGTTCCGACATACCATAGAGTAGGAGTGCACTCGGAGCTCTACTCATTTTGTGATCGTATCAGCCGACTCGCTAGCCATGGGAGTGGCTCTCGAGGATGTCATCCTCTGAGAGTCATCAACTTGCAATACAATTCGGCTATTGACGGCATTTCGATCTTCTACCGTTCTATTCTTATGTACCAGGTGTTATTCAGCGCTTTTGTCTTTCCCTGGCCTATCGTCATCTCTCGAGGCGATCTGCAGGAATTTGAAGACGTGTAGCGATACGAATGAGCATCATGTATGGGCGTAGGGGTTCTTCGGATGATTGGATTCTCTACAACATTTCGACATTCCATAGAGTAGTAGTGCTTTCGGAACTCTGCTCTCTGTGGAATAGGATTGACCGCCTCGCTGGACAGGAATCTGATTCTCGATCATGTTATCTTGCGTGAGTGACCAACGATCAATACAACTCAGGTTCTGACGGCTTTTTGGTATTTTACTGTTCTGTTATGTTTTTCCAGGTCTGAACTAGCATTTCTGTATTTCACTGGCCGTTCGTCATCGCTTCGGGCTGTTCTTGCAGGAGAATTCCATATAATGGCCGATACCAGAGAGCATGATGAATGACCGCCTACATCTTTTGAATCAATGGATCCTCCATAACTTTCTGTCATACCATAGAGTAGGAGTGCACTCGGAGCTCTACTCATTTTGTGATCGTATCAGCCGACTCGCTAGCCATGGGAGTGGCTCTCGAGGATGTCATCCTCTGTGAGTCATCAACTCGCAATACAATTCGGCTATTGACGGCATTTCGATCTTCCACCGTTCTATTCTTATGTACCAGGTGTTATTCAGCGCTTTTGTCTTTCCCTGGCCCATCGTCATCTCTCGAGGTGATCTGGAGGAATTTGAAGACGTGTAGCGATATGAATGAGCATCATGTATGACCGTAGGAGTTCTTTGGATGGTTGGATTCTCTACAACGTTTCGACATTCCATAGAGTAGTAGTGCTCTCGGAACTCTGCTCTCTGTGGAATAGGATTGACCGCCTCGCTGGACAGGAATCTGATTCTCGATCATGTTATCTTGCGTGAGTGACCGACGATCAATACAACTCAGGTTCTGACGGCTTTTTGATCTTTAACTGTTGTGTTATGTTGTTCCAGGTCTGAACTAGCATTTCTGTCTTTTACTGGCCGTTCGTCATCGCTCGGGGCTGTTCTTGCAGGAGAATTCCATATAATGGCCGATACCAGAGAGCATTATGAATGACCGCCTACATTCTTCGAATCAATGGATCCTCCATAACGTTCCGACATACCATAGAGTAGGAGTGCACTCGGAGCTCTACTCATTTTGTGATCGTATCAGCCGCCTCGCTAGCCATGGGAGTGGCTCTCGAGGATGTCATCCTCTGTGAGTCATCAGCTTGCAATACAATTCGGCTATTGACGGCATTTTGATCTTCTACCGTTCTATTCTTATGTACCAGGTGTTATTCAGCGCTTTTGTCTTTCCCTGGCCCATCGTCATCTCTCGAGGCGATCTGCAGGAATTTGAAGACGTGTAGCGATACGAATGAGCATCATGTATGGGCGTAGGAGTTCTTCGGATGATTGGATTCTCTACAACATTTCGACATTCCATAGAGTAGTAGTGCTTTCGGAACTCTGCTCTCTGTGGAATAGGATTGACCGCCTCGCTGGACAGGAATCTGATTCTCGATCATGTTATCTTGCGTGAGTGACCGACGATCAATACAACTCAGGTTCTGACGGCTTTTTGATCTTTAACTGTTGTGTTATGTTGTTCCAGGTCTGAACTAGCATTTGTGTCTTTTACTGGCCGTTCGTCATCGCTTGGGGCTGTTCTTGCAGGAGAATTCCATATGATGGCCGATACCAGAGAGCATGATGAATGACCGCCTACATTCTCCGAATCAATGGATCCTCCATAACGTTCCGACATACCATAGAGTAGGAGTGCACTCGGAGCTCTACTCATTCTGTGATCGTATTAGCCGCCTCGCTAGCCATGGGAGTGGCTCTCGAGGATGTCATCCTCTGTGAGTCATCAACTTGCAACACAATTCGGCTATTGTTGGCATTTTGATCTTCTACCGTTCTATTCTTATGTACCAGGTGTTATTCAGCGCTTTTGTCTTTCCCTTGCCCATCGTCATGTCTCGAGGCGATCTGGAGGAATTTGAAGACGTGTAGCGATACGAATGAGCATCATGTATGACCGTAGGAGTTCTTCGGATGATTGGATTCTCTTCAACATTTCGACATTCCATAGAGTAGTAGTGCTGTCGGAACTCCGCTCTCTGTGGAATAGGATTGACCGCCTCGCTGGACAGGAATCTGATTCTCGATCATGTTATCTTGCGTGAGTGACCGACGATCAATACAACTCAGGTTCTGACGTTTTTTTGATCTTTAACTGTTGTGTTATGTTGTTCCAGGTCTGAACTAGCATTTCTGTCTTTTACTGGCCATTCGTCATCGCTTGGGGCTGTTCTTGCAGGAGAATTCCATATAATGGCCGATACCAGAGAGCATGATGAATGACCGCCTACATTCTCCGAATCAATGGATCCTCCATAACGTTCCGACATACCATAGAGTAGGAGTGCACTCGGAGCTCTACTCATTTTGTGATCGTATCAGCCGCCTCGCTAGCCATGGGAGTGGCTCTCGAGGATGTCATCCTCTGTGAGTCATCAACTTGCAATAAAATTCGGCTATTGACGGCATTTTGATCTTCTACCGTTCTATTCTTATGTACCAGGTGTTATTCGGCGCTTTTGTCTTTCCCTGGCCCATCGTCATCTCTCGAGGTGATCTGAGGGAATTTGAAGACGTGTAGCGATACGAATGAGCATCATGTATGACCGTAGGAGTTCTTTGGATGGTTGGATTCTCTACAACATTTCGACATTCCATAGAGTAGTAGTGCTCTCGGAACTCTGCTCATTGTGGAATAGGATTGACCGCATCGCTGGACATGAATCTGATTCTCGATCCTGTTATCTTGCGTGAGTGACCAACGATCAATACAACTCAGGTTCTGACGGCTTTTTGATATTTTACTGTTCTGTTATGTTTTTCCAGGTCTGAACTAGCATTTCTGTATTTCACTGGCCATTCGTCATCGCTTCGGGCTGTTCTTGCAGGAGAATTCCATATGATGGCCGATACCAGAGAGCATGATGAATGACCGCCTACATTCTTCGAATCAATGGATCCTCCATAACGTTCCGACATACCATAGAGTAGGAGTGCACTCGGAGCTCTACTCATTTTGTGATCGTATTAGCTGCCTCGCTAGCCATGGGAGTGGCTCTCGAGGATGTCATCCTCTGTGAGTCATCAACTTGCAATACAATTCGGCTATTGACGGCATTTTGATCTTCTACCGTTCTATTCTTATGTACCAGGTGTTATTCAGCGCTTTTGTCTTTCCCTGGCCCATCGTCATCTCTCGAGGTGATCTGGAGGAATTTGAAGACGTGTAGCGATACGAATGAGCATCATGTATGACCGTAGGAGTTCTTTGGATGGTTGGATTCTCTACAACGTTTCGACATTCCATAGAGTAGTAGTGCTCTCGGAACTCTGCTCATTGTGGAATAGGATTGACCGCATCGCTGGACATGGATCTGATTCTCGATCATGTTATCTTGCGTGAGTGACCAACGATCAATACAACTCAGGTTCTGACGGCTTTTTGATATTTTACTTTTCTGTTATGTTTTTCCAGGTCTGAACTAGCATTTCTGTATTTCACTGGCCGTTCGACATCGCTTCGGGCTGTTCTTGCAGGAGAATTCCATATAATGGCCGATACGAGAGAGCACGATGAATGACCGCCTACATCTTTCGAATCAATGGATCCTCCATAACGTTCTAACATACCATGAAGTAGGAGTGCACTCGGAGCTCTACTCATTCCGTGATCGTATCAGCCGCCTCGCTCGCCATGGGAGTGGCTCTCGAGGATGTCATCCTCTGTGAATCATCAACTTGCAACACAATTCGGCTATTGACGGCATTTTGATCTCCCACCGTTCTATTCTTATGTACCAGGTGTTATTCAGCGCTTTTGTCTTTCCCTGGCCTATTGTCATCTCTCGAGGCGATCTGGAGGAATTTGAAGACGTGTAGCGATACGAATGAGCATCATGTATGACCGTAGGAGTTCTTCGGATGATTGGATTCTCTACAACATTTCGACATTCCATAGAGTAGTAGTGCTGTCGGAACTCCGCTCTCTGTGGAATAGGATTGACCGCCTCGCTGGACAGGAATCTGATTCTCGATCATGTTATCTTGCGTGAGTGACCGACGATCAATACAACTCAGGTTCTGACGTTTTTTTGATCTTTAACTGTTGTGTTATGTTGTTCCAGGTCTGAACTAGCATTTCTGTCTTTTACTGGCCATTCGTCATCGCTTGGGGCTGTTCTTGCAGGAGAATTCCATATAATGGCCGATACCAGAGAGCATGATGAATGACCGCCTACATTCTCCGAATCAATGGATCCTCCATAACGTTCCGACATACCATAGAGTAGGAGTGCACTCGGAGCTCTACTCATTTTGTGATCGTATCAGCCGCCTCGCTAGCCATGGGAGTGGCTCTCGAGGATGTCATCCTCTGTGAGTCATCAACTTGCAATAAAATTCGGCTATTGACGGCATTTTGATCTTCTACCGTTCTATTCTTATGTACCAGGTGTTATTCGGCGCTTTTGTCTCTCCCTGGCCCATCGTCATCTCTCGAGGTGATCTGAGGGAATTTGAAGACGTGTAGCGATACGAATGAGCATCATGTATGACCGTAGGAGTTCTTTGGATGGTTGGATTCTCTAAAACGTTTCGACATTCCATAGAGTAGTAGTGCTCTCGGAACTCTGCTCATTGTGGAATAGGATTGACCGCATCGCTGGACATGAATCTGATTCTCGATCATGTTATCTTGCGTGAGTGACCAACGATCAATACAACTCAGGTTCTGACGGCTTTTTGATCTCTCATTGTTCTGTTATGTTGTTCCAGGTCTGAACTAGCATTTCTGTATTTCACTGGCCATTCGTCATCGCTTCGGGCTGTTCTTGCAGGAGAATTCCATATAATGGCCGATACCAGAGAGCATGATGAATGACCGCCTACATCTTTTGAATCAATGGATCCTCCATAACTTTCCGTCATACCATAGAGTAGGAGTGCACTCGGAGCTCTACTCATTTTGTGATCGTATCAGCCGACTCGCTAGCCATGGGAGTGGCTCTCGAGGATGTCATCCTCTGTGAGTCATCAACTTGCAATACAATTCGGCTATTGACGGCATTTCGATCTTCTACCGTTCTATTCTTATGTACCAGGTGTTATTCAGCGCTTTTGTCTTTCCCTGGCCTATCGTCATCTCTCGAGGCGATCTGCAGGAATTTGAAGACGTGTAGCGATAAGAATGAGCATCATGTATGGGCGTAGGAGTTCTTCGGATGATTGGATTCTCTACAACATTTCGACATTCCATAGAGTAGTAATGCTTTCGGAACTCTGCTCTCTGTGGAATAGGATTGACCGCCTCGCTGGACAGGAATCTGATTCTCGATCATATTATCTTGCGTGAGTGACCGACGATCAATACAACTCAGGTTCTGACGGCTTTTTGATCTTTAACTGTTGTGTTATGTTGTTCGAGGTCTGAACTAGCATTTCTGTCTGTTACTGGCCGTTCGTCATCGCTTGGGGCTGTTCTTGCAGGAGAATTCCATATGATGGCAGATACCAGAGAGCATGATGAATGACCGCCTACATTCTTCGAATCAATGGATCCTCCATAACGTTCCGACATACCATAGAGTAGGAGTGCACTCGGAGCTCTACTCATTTTGTGATCGTATCAGCCGACTCGCTAGCCATGGGAGTGGCTCTCGAGGATGTCATCCTCTGTGAGTCATCAACTTGCAATACAATTCGGCTATTGACGCCATTTCGATCTCCTACCGTTCTATTCTTATGTACCAGGTGTTATTCAGCGCTTTTGTCTTTCCCTGGCCTATCGTCATCTCTCGAGTCGATCTGCAGGAATTTGAAGACGTGTAGCGATACGAATGAGCATCATGTATGGGCGTAGGGGTTCTTCGGATGATTGGATTCTCTACAACATTTCGACATTCCATAGAGTAGTAGTGCTTTCGGAACTCTGCTCTCTGTGGAATAGGATTGACCGTCTCGCTGGACAGGAATCTGATTCTCGATCATGTTATCTTGCGTGAGTGACCAACGATCAATACAACTCAGGTTCTGACAGCTTTTTGGTATTTTACTGTTCTGTTATGTTTTTCCAGGTCTGAACTAGCATTTCTGTATTTCACTGGCCGTTCGTCATCGCTTCGGGCTGTTCTTGCAGGAGAATTCCATATAATGGCCGATACCAGAGAGCATGATGAATGACCGCCTACATCTTTTGAATCAATGGATCCTCCATAACTTTCCGTCATACCATAGAGTAGGAGTGCACTCGGAGCTCTACTCATTTTGTGATCGTATCAGCCGACTCGCTAGCCATGGGAGTGGCTCTCGAGGATGTCATCCTCTGTGAGTCATCAACTTGCAATACAATTCGGCTATTGACGGCATTTCGATCTTCCACCGTTCTATTCTTATGTACCAGGTGTTATTCAGCGCTTTTGTCTTTCCCTGGCCCATCGTCATCTCTCGAGGTGATCTGGAGGAATTTGAAGACGTGTAGCGATACGAATGAGCATCATGTATGACCGTAGGAGTTCTTTGGATGGTTGGATTCTCTACAACGTTTCGACATTCCATAGAGTAGTAGCGCTCTCGGAACTCTGCTCTCTGTGGAATAGGATTGACCGCCTCGCTGGACAGGAATCTGATTCTCGATCATGTTATCTTGCGTGAGTGACCGACGATCGATACAACTCAGGTTCTGACGGCTTTTTGATCTTTAACTGTTGTGTTATGTTGTTCCAGGTCTGAACTAGCATTTCTGTCTTTTACTGGCCGTTCGTCATCGCTTGGGGCTGTTCTTGCAGGAGAATTCCATATAATGGCCGATACCAGAGAGCATTATGAATGACCGCCTACATTCTTCGAATCAATGGATCCTCCATAACGTTCCGACATACCATAGAGTAGGAGTGCACTCGGAACTCTGCTCATTGTGGAATAGGATTGACCGCATCGCTGGACATGAATCTGATTCTCGATCATGTTATCTTGCGTGAGTGACCAACGATCAATACAACTCAGGTTCTGACGGCTTTTTGATCTCTCATTGTTCTGTTATGTTGTTCCAGGTCTGAACTAGCATTTCTGTATTTCACTGGCCATTCGTCATCGCTTCGGGCTGTTCTTGCAGGAGAATTCCATATAATGGCCGATACCAGAGAGCATGATGAATGACCGCCTACATCTTTTGAATCAATGGATCCTCCATAACTTTCCGTCATACCATAGAGTAGGAGTGCACTCGGAGCTCTACTCATTTTGTGATCGTATCAGCCGACTCGCTAGCCATGGGAGTGGCTCTCGAGGATGTCATCCTCTGTGAGTCATCAACTTGCAATACAATTCGGCTATTGACGGCATTTCGATCTTCTACCGTTCTATTCTTATGTACCAGGTGTTATTCAGCGCTTTTGTCTTTCCCTGGCCTATCGTCATCTCTCGAGGCGATCTGCAGGAATTTGAAGACGTGTAGCGATAAGAATGAGCATCATGTATGGGCGTAGGAGTTCTTCGGATGATTGGATTCTCTACAACATTTCGACATTCCATAGAGTAGTAATGCTTTCGGAACTCTGCTCTCTGTGGAATAGGATTGACCGCCTCGCTGGACAGGAATCTGATTCTCGATCATATTATCTTGCGTGAGTGACCGACGATCAATACAACTCAGGTTCTGACGGCTTTTTGATCTTTAACTGTTGTGTTATGTTGTTCGAGGTCTGAACTAGCATTTCTGTCTGTTACTGGCCGTTCGTCATCGCTTGGGGCTGTTCTTGCAGGAGAATTCCATATGATGGCAGATACCAGAGAGCATGATGAATGACCGCCTACATTCTTCGAATCAATGGATCCTCCATAACGTTCCGACATACCATAGAGTAGGAGTGCACTCGGAGCTCTACTCATTTTGTGATCGTATCAGCCGACTCGCTAGCCATGGGAGTGGCTCTCGAGGATGTCATCCTCTGTGAGTCATCAACTTGCAATACAATTCGGCTATTGACGCCATTTCGATCTCCTACCGTTCTATTCTTATGTACCAGGTGTTATTCAGCGCTTTTGTCTTTCCCTGGCCTATCGTCATCTCTCGAGTCGATCTGCAGGAATTTGAAGACGTGTAGCGATACGAATGAGCATCATGTATGGGCGTAGGGGTTCTTCGGATGATTGGATTCTCTACAACATTTCGACATTCCATAGAGTAGTAGTGCTTTCGGAACTCTGCTCTCTGTGGAATAGGATTGACCGTCTCGCTGGACAGGAATCTGATTCTCGATCATGTTATCTTGCGTGAGTGACCAACGATCAATACAACTCAGGTTCTGACAGCTTTTTGGTATTTTACTGTTCTGTTATGTTTTTCCAGGTCTGAACTAGCATTTCTGTATTTCACTGGCCGTTCGTCATCGCTTCGGGCTGTTCTTGCAGGAGAATTCCATATAATGGCCGATACCAGAGAGCATGATGAATGACCGCCTACATCTTTTGAATCAATGGATCCTCCATAACTTTCCGTCATACCATAGAGTAGGAGTGCACTCGGAGCTCTACTCATTTTGTGATCGTATCAGCCGACTCGCTAGCCATGGGAGTGGCTCTCGAGGATGTCATCCTCTGTGAGTCATCAACTTGCAATACAATTCGGCTATTGACGGCATTTCGATCTTCCACCGTTCTATTCTTATGTACCAGGTGTTATTCAGCGCTTTTGTCTTTCCCTGGCCCATCGTCATCTCTCGAGGTGATCTGGAGGAATTTGAAGACGTGTAGCGATACGAATGAGCATCATGTATGACCGTAGGAGTTCTTTGGATGGTTGGATTCTCTACAACGTTTCGACATTCCATAGAGTAGTAGCGCTCTCGGAACTCTGCTCTCTGTGGAATAGGATTGACCGCCTCGCTGGACAGGAATCTGATTCTCGATCATGTTATCTTGCGTGAGTGACCGACGATCGATACAACTCAGGTTCTGACGGCTTTTTGATCTTTAACTGTTGTGTTATGTTGTTCCAGGTCTGAACTAGCATTTCTGTCTTTTACTGGCCGTTCGTCATCGCTTGGGGCTGTTCTTGCAGGAGAATTCCATATAATGGCCGATACCAGAGAGCATTATGAATGACCGCCTACATTCTTCGAATCAATGGATCCTCCATAACGTTCCGACATACCATAGAGTAGGAGTGCACTCGGAGCTCTACTCATTTTGTGATCGTATCAGCCGCCTCGCTAGCCATGGGAGTGGCTCTCGAGGATGTCATCCTCTGTGAGTCATCAGCATGCAATACAATTCGGCTATTGACGGCATTTTGATCTTCTACCGTTCTATTCTTATGTACCAGGTGTTATTCAGCGCTTTTGTCTTTCCCTGGCCCATCGTCATCTCTCGAGGCGATCTGCAGCAATTTGAAGACGTGTAGCGATACGAATGAGCATCATGTATGGGCGTAGGAGTTCTTCGGATGATTGGATTCTCTACAACATTTCGACATTCCATAGAGTAGTAGTGCTTTCGGAACTCTGCTCTCTGTGGAATAGGATTGACCGCCTCGCTGGACAGGAATCTGATTCTCGATCATGTTATCTTGCGTGAGTGACCGACGATCAATACAACTCAGGTTCTGACGGCTTTTTGATCTTTAACTGTTGTGTTATGTTGTTCCAGGTCTGAACTAGCATTTGTGTCTTTTACTGGCCGTTCGTCATCGCTTGGGGCTGTTCTTGCAGGAGAATTCCATATGATGGCCGATACCAGAGAGCATGATGAATGACCGCCTACATTCTTCGAATCAATGGATCCTCCATAACGTTCCGACATACCATAGAGTAGGAGTGCACTCGGAGCTCTTCTCATTCTGTGATCGTATTAGCCGCCTCGCTAGCCATGGGAGTGGCTCTCGAGGATGTCATCCTCTGTGAGTCATCAACTTGCAACACAATTCGGCTATTGACGGCATTTTGATCTTCTACCGTTCTATTCTTATGTACCAGGTGTTATTCAGCGCTCTTGTCTTCCCCTGGCCCATCGTCATCTCTCGAGGTGATCTGGAGGAATTTGAAGACGTGTAGCGATACGAATGAGCATCATGTATGACCGTAGGAGTTCTTTGGATGGTTGGATTCTCTACAACGTTTCGACATCCCATAGAGTAGTAGTGCTCTCGGAACTCTGCTCATTGTGGAATAGGATTGACCGCATCGCTGGACATGAATCTGATTCTCGATCATGTTATCTTGCGTGAGTGACCAACGATCAATACAACTCAGGTTCTGACGGCTTTTTGATATTTTACTGTTCTGTTATGTTTTTCCAGGTCTGAACTAGCATTTCTGTATTTCACTGGCCGTTCGTCATCGCTTCGGGCTGTTCTTGCAGGAGAATTCCATATAATGGCCGATACCAGAGAGCATGATGAGTGACCGCCTACATCTTTTGAATCAATGGATCCTCCATAACTTTCCGTCATACCATAGAGTAAGAGTGCACTCGGAGCTCTACTCATTTTGTGATCGTATCAGCCACCTCGCTCGCCATGGGAGTGGCTCTCGAATGTGAGCGGGCTATACCACTCGACTCTCGACGGCATACCGATCTTCTACTGTTCTAAAGCATCACGCAATGTCTTAACTCGCATTTTTGTCTTCCACTGGGTTGTCGTCATCGCTTGGGGCCGTTCTTGCAGAAGAATCCCATAGATTGACCGATACCAGAGAGAATTATGTATGACCACCTCCATCGTTCGAGTTGTTGCATCGTCTATAACGTCCTAACATTTTATGGAGTGGAGTGCAGTCGGAGCTCTGCTCACTATGGATTCGGATCAGCCAGCTCGCTAGGCAACAGGGTGGCTCTCGTATGAGAGCAAGTGGTGCAACTCGTCTATTGACGGCATCTTGATCTCTTACTCTTCTGTTGCGTTACGCTAGGTCTGAACTAGTATATTAGTCATCCAGGGCCTGTTGTGCTCCCTCGAGGCTAGTTTCGCGAAAGAATTGCATCGAAGGATCGATACAAAAAAACATCAGGTACGACCGCCGAGGTCCTTTGAATTGTTGGGTCCTCTATAGCATTTCGACTTTCCATAGAGGAGTAGTGCACAAGGGGCTCTGCTCATTGTGGGATCGGATCAGACGCCTCGCCAACCATTGGAGTCGCTCTTGAGGATGTCATCCTCTGTGAGTCATCAACTTGCGAAACAATTCGGCGATTCACAGCATTTTGGTCTTCTGGAGTTCGATCCTTATGTACCAGGGGTCATTCAGCGCTTTTGTCTTTCCCTGGCCTGTCGTCATCTCTCGAGGCGATCTGCAGAAATTTGAAGACGTGTAACGATACGAATAAGCATCATGTATGACCGCAGGAGTTCTTCGGATTTGTTGATTCTCTACAACGTTCCGACATTCCATCGAGTAGTAGTGCATTCGGAACTCTGCCCATTGTGGAATAGGATTGACCGCCTCGCTGGACATGAATCTGATTCTCGATCATGTTATCTTGCGTGAGTGACCAACGATCAATACAACTCAGGTTCTGACGGCTTTTTGATCTCTCATTGTTCTGTTATGTTGTTCCAGGTCTGAACTAGCATTTCTGTATTCTGCTGGCCGTTCGTCATCGCTTTGGGCTGTTCTTGCAGGAGAATTCCATATAATAGCCGATACCAGAGAGCATGATGAATGACCGCCTACATCTCTCGGATTAATGGATCCTCCAATAACGTTCCGACATACCATAGAGTGGGAGTGTACTCGGAGCTCTATTCATTGTGTGATCGTATCAGCCGCCTCGCTAGCCATGGGAGTGGCTCTCGAATGTGAGCGGTCGATACAACTTGACTCTTGATGGCATTTCGATCCTCTACTGTTCTAAAGCATTACGCGAAGTCTTAACTCGCATTTTTGTCTTTCACTGGGTTGTCGTCATCGCTTGGGGCCGTTCTTGCAGAAGAATCCCATAGATTGAACGATACCAGAGAGCATTATGTATGACCGCCTACATCGTTCGAGTTGTTGCATCCTCTATAACGTCCTAACATTTCATGGAGTGGAGTGCACTCGGAGCTCTGCCCACTATGGATTCGGATCAGCCACCTCGCTAGGCATGAGGGTGGCTCCCGTATCAGATTAAGTGATGCGACTCGTCTATTGACGGCATCTTGATCTTTTACTGTTCTGTTGCGTTACGCTAGGTCTAAACTAGTATTTTAGTCATCCAGGGCCTGTTGTTCTCCCTTGAGGCTAGTGTCGCGAAAGAATTGCATCGAAGTAACCATACAAAAAAACATCACGTATGACCGCCGAGGTCCTTTGAATTGTTGGGTCCTCTACAGCATTTCGACTTTCCATAGAGGAGTAGTGCACAAGGGGCTCTGCTCATTGTGGGATCGGATCAGACGCCTCGCCACCCATTGGAGTCGCTCTCGAGGATGTCATCCTCTGTGAGTCATCAACTCGCGAGACAATTCGGCTATTGACGGCATTTTGATCTTCTACCGTTCTGTCCTGTTGTACCAGGTCCAATTCAGCGCTTTCGTCTCTCCCTGGCCTGTCGTCATCTCTCGGGGCTATCCATAGGATCGTTGCAGAGGGGAAACGATACAGATGAGCATCATGTAGGACCGCCGACGTCCTACGGATAGTTGGATCCTTTATCAAGTTCCGACATTCCATAGAGTAGTAACGCTTTCGGAGCTCTGCTCATTGCGGGATGGGATGAACCGCTTCGCTGGCTTGAACCGCTTTGCTGGAATCCGTCCTTCTAGGTTCATACCAGTCACGTCGAATGCATGAGAGGGACAAGTTTTCACTTACCATTTCTCATTAAGAACACCGGAAAAGTGGAACATTCTGGAATTTATCCGAATTGTTTCGATTCATGTTGGAAAATGATCAAAGAGACACCCGGAATCACATCCCACATGACTTTTTCATTTCCATCCACTTTCGACTTCTCAGCCTTCCCGACTAGCCGCGTGCTATGAGGTAGAGCGAAGATCCACTGCGTTCGTCATAATGATCTAGAGTGCACTGCAGACACATATATACTGGTAGTTACGAGGCACATTAGCTTGTCCATCTCCAAATACGAAAAACGATTCTAGCTATTTCTCGACGAAACCTGTCCTTCCAAGTTCGTACAAAACACCACGAATGCGTGAGAGACCAGCTTCTACATACCACTCATGAAGGAGAAGACCATTTCAAAATCTACCCACGAATTTTCCCGATTCTTCTTTGAAAATAATCTTAGAGACGACCGAAATCTAACCTCAAGAGAATTCTCCATTCCCATTCTCTCTCGACTTCTCTGCCTTTCCGACTAACCGCGTGCTATGGGGTTGAGCGAATATCTGTCGCGGTCGTCATAATTATGTTAACTGCAGTAGAGACACATATATACCGGTCGACATAATTATCTAAAATAAACAGGGAAAAGTATTTAGCAATACCGCGCGATACAAGGAGAATGTCGCGAAAATGCGAGAGAATATATCATATTTTGGTGTTATAAGGCTTACATTCTCGATCAAATCCTCATCTGCTTCGGTCGTCATAAGTGCTCATATTCCTGAATTTTCGTGGTCATTCATGCATATTTTCGTTGATGGTCGGCATAAGCCCCTATCAGTTCAGAAATCAGTAGATCGCCTGCCGTGGGCCACTCCAGTCAGAATTTACCGAAGCAGAATATTGAGTTATGAGTAGGTACGCATGATAGATCGAAGTTTCTCACGAAAAACCTATCGGCTCTCGGTCATTAAAATGCCGATGAATAAATATTGAGGGCAAAATCTGCCGGTTATTCCCATGCCCTGTGCTTGTGCATGTATGTTTTGTTAAGAATATCGTGGTTGCATGATATAGTAGGATCCACAAGAAAGTTTTCTGGTTATTTATCGATGGAATCCGTCCTTCGAGGTTCATACCAGTAACATCGAATGTTCGAGAGAGACAAGCTTTCCTTACCATTCATCATGAGAATAACCGGGAAAGTGAATTATTCTGGGATCCGTCCGAATTCTTCCAATTCGTGTTGGAAAATGATCGTAGAGACACCCGGAATCACATCCCACATGAATTTTTCATTTCCATCGACTTTCGTCTCTTCAGCCTTTCCAACTAGCCACGTGCTATGTGGTTGAGCAAGGATCGCCTGCAGTCGTCATAATCATCTCAAGTACACTGCAGACACATATATACTGGTAGTTATGAGGCACATTAGCTTGTTCGACTCCAAAATAATCTACAAAAAACGATCCGAGCTATTTTTCGATGAAACCCGTCCTCCAAGGTTCATACCAAACACCATGAATGCGTGAGAGAGATCAGCTCCTACATACCCTTCATGAAGAAGATGGGAGATTAACTATCTCAAAATCCACCGACGAATTTTTCCGATTTTTCCTGGAAAATGTTCTTAGAAACACTCGAAATCGAACCTCACAAGAATTTCCCCTCCCCATTCGCTCTTGACTTTTCTGCCTTTCAGCCTAACTGCATGCTATGGGGTCGAGCGAATATCTGTCGCGGTCGTCATAATTGTCTAAAGTGCAGTAGAGACACATATATACCGGTCGTCATAATTATCTAAAATATTCAGGGAAAAGTATTTAGCAATACCGCGCGATACAAGGAGAATGTCGCAAAAATATGAGAGAATATATCATATTTTGGTGGTATAAGGCTTACATTCTCGATCAAATCCTTATCTGCTCCGGTCGTCATAAGTGCTCATATTCCTGAATTTTGATCGTCATAAATGCGTATTCTTATCGATGGTCGGCATAAGTCCCTATAAATTTAGAAATCAGTAAATTACCTGCCATGGGCAATCCAGTGGGAATTTACCGAAGCAGAATGTCATGTTATGGCTAGGTACGCATGATAAATCCAAATTTCTCGCAAGAAACCTATCTGCTCTCGGTCGTCATAAATGTCGATAATTAAATATATATATATATATATATATATATATATATATATATATATATATATACACTTCTTTAACTAGAGATTCCGGGACGCGATGACGTCATTTCAGCGATATTTTGTCAAATTCTGGGACGCGTTCTAAATTCTGGGACGTCCCAGAAGGCGTCCTTCTAGATTCATAAATTCTGGGACGCGGCGAATAATATATTTTGCTATTTTCTGGGACGCGTGAAAATTTCGTGATATTTTGAAAAAAACCACTTTCTAAGCAAAGTTCTGTTATCTCCTCGGCGGTTATCTCCCACGAGGGATGGTTAGTGTTTTGAACGCAAAACGAAGTCTAAGCACACGTCTGTTATCTCCTCGGCGGTTATCTCCCACGAGGGATGGTTAGTGTTTTGAACGCAAAACGAAGTCGGACTTGCGCTGGAACTACAGCAAAACAGCAAGATAAAACTTCTATACGCCTGTATCGAGAGCGTCACCAGGTTTCCCCAAGACCAATGTAAGTTGAAAAAGTTAGAATATCCAAGTGGTCCGCTTCAGCGAGCACGCGGATTGCAACAATCGCGACCCTCTTTGGATCGGGATAAATAGTCAACCCGGTGACTATTCATGATCCAAGGTGGGACAGAAATCAATTCTTACGTAAACGTGGGCAAAATCTCATGCATCAGACCCTATTGGGCAAGCCGGACCGATCGTCTCTGTACCCAGGATGGAGTTCAGACTCACGAGAAGCCGACATTACGCAGTGGTCTGATGCCGGTTCGGTTTTGATGTAAAATCACCCGGTATACGCGCCCAACTCCAACAATCGACCAAATGAAATCTGTTCGTTCGGCCCACGATAAATATGCGCGAGGTTGAAATCTTTTGTGTCTCGAAAATACAAGACACACACGGATAGGGATCAATATTCACCTTACATGCGTACTAATGCGTACTGATTCAAAAAATGTTACAGATAGACGTATTATTTATCACTCCGAATGAGTCTGACTGAGGACGAGAGTCACATCGTTGGCCATAGTCAAAATCAGCATTAATAATTTTCAATTCTATGTACACGATCGAGGTCGTGGTTTTGAATTGTGTAGAATCAAATTTCAAAGTGGAAAAATCAAATCATCATATAAGTTATAGAAATAGAATCATGGTCAAACGAACCAAACTCCTTTCATGAGAAAATCTCCAATACTTCAATTCCCAGAATATAGTTTTATATTAGTGGGAACTACATAACTTTGAAGCAAGCTCAAGAATGGCTAAAATGTGCTCTCAGCAAATAGCTCCTAGAAGTCGCTTGGTTCAAGTATCGACCATGGACAATTCTTTTCTCGAAAGGACTGAGCCTGAGGGAGGAAATGCGCCTAGGAACGTCCGAGAATGTTGATTCTAGTCGGGGTTATGATTTTCTGGAAATAGGCTGAAGAGGGGCCTAAAAAGGACCTTTCATGGGACCCAGGGCCCACGGGGGCTTCAGAAAAAATCGAGGAAAATTTTTTTTGTAATATATCAATATAGTACTAACGAAATTGATTTTTATGGATTTTTTACAGACCGCCCCTTGTGCAGGCATTCGTCGAAATGCACCGAAATGGCCCATATATCTCCCTATACTATATAGTTCTTTTGCAATATTCCGCCCCACAGCACACCACAGCGCCCCACACTACCCCACTCCGCCCCACACTTAATTTCACAAAACCACCCCACTCCGCCCTACTCCGCCTTACACTATCGAAAAACGGAAAATTCGCCCCACAGCACCCCACATCACCCCACTCCGACCCATTCCGCCCAAACGCCGCCTCACTTCGTCCCACTCCACCCCACACCACCCTACTCCGCCCCACACTTAATTTCACAAACAACCCCACTCCGTCCTACTCCGCCTTACACTATCGAAAAACGGAAAATTCGCCCCACAGCGCCCCACATCACCCCACTCCGACCCATTCCGCCCAAACGCCGACTCACTTCATCCCACTCCACCCCACACCACCCCACACCACCCCACTCCACCCCACACTATCGAGAAACGGAAAATCCGCCCTCACTGCCCCACACTTTCGAATATAGCCCAATCCGCCCGACACCGCCCCACATGGCATATGCCTATCCTCTCCACACCCCGCCCCACTCCTCCCACACGATCTCATTCACCACACCTCATCCGACACTCTTGCCCACTACTCTCCACACACTTCATTCGCTAAACTATATTTCCACTCTACATTATATTAAATGTCCTCCCCCCCCCCTACACTACATGATACGCAATTTACATGAATTACTTGTGAAAATAGTGCCGATTCTCCCCTTTCTGGAGCAACCTGTGGAATTGGATATCATTTTACCATCCTCATCCCATCCGATACTCCATACCTATCATTATAGATCACGAACGGATTTCCTTACTACCTTATCATCAATGAATCATTTTATTTGATTGATGAAACGAATTACCGCTCAAAGCCCGTTCCTTCTTTTTCGAAATAGAATTATGTTATTCTTAATATCATCATATTTATATTCAATGAAAATCGAACCATCAAGAAAAATCTCCCAAAGTTCATGCATATTTCGAAATATATTGGAAATGGATCATCAAACAACATCTACGTCATTTCATTAATTTTTTGATACAATAATTTAGAACAATATAGGAGAAAAGAACGCCAGGAGCCCTATGAGAAACCTCTATAACTTCTACAAAAACATTGGAAAATTGGAAGGAATCCACGGATGATATGAATAATATGATGGAGACTATGGATAATATAATGATTTTATTGAGCAAGACAAGTGATATTAATGAAAATCTGTTACCTCTGAATCTGATTCAACATCGATGGAAACCTCTGTCTGATTTCAAATGGAGTACGTTTTCATTTTTTTATCTTCAATTTATAATCACGATGGGAGCCTGTAGGTTGATATCAAATTGATTTTTACTCAAAAATATAAATGGTTTTTTGGATGGATTTAAAAAAAACTACAATAGTACTTGAGTACCATTTTTATCATTACAATTCATCACTCAATGTCAAATATTTGAATGGGGATCGTTATATGAGTCTATTATTTTTGTCAATTGGGGAATAGTCCAAATCTAGGATCAGCAGCACAGAAATGTTGAGAATTTCATCTCTAGAGCTTGTCAAAGTCCCACTCAGAACTCGGTTCAACTTGATTAAGAGGTATATCCATCAATCGGAAAAGTTGTCGTTCAGTTTTGGAATAATTAGAAATCATCCCAGGGACGTAGTCCTGTTAAAATTTGCAGAAAAAATAATGAGGTTCGGTCACGGAAAGGACAACTGGAAGGTGAGTATATTAAAAAACTGACCACACAAAAATTAGTAACTAAGATTAGCCAACCGGCACCCAAAAAGAATATAAGTATGTCTAATCTTTCGAAGCATTCGATGAAGATCGATTCATAACCCTAGTTTTTGGAGCATCAGGTACTTTAGAATTAGAATAATAAGAATGTTTGAAACTTCATGTTGACAAGTGAGACTCATACACGGAGTGTTACTCAAAATTCCGTTGAACATAACGCAAAGATATGTTCATCAATCGAAAACGTGGACGTTGCAAATAACTCCGAATTTTCCTAGGAATATGCCAGTGGTCCAGTCTGGCAGAATGAACGTCTCTTAATACTTTGTAGGAATCAGTAAACCTATAGATGATTCAATTCTGATTTGAAGAGACAACCATTTCACACCTTATATTGAGTGTAATGAGAAATAGAGTGACCATCGCAATGGCCTTGAGGCCGTGTGGGAGTCTCGCGCAAAACCCGGATCAACTTTACGCAATGGTTTTGTCATCGATTGAGACGGGGGTGGTCGCAAATCACTTGAAATCGCTTCAAGAATAAACCTTTGGCATGATCCAAGAGAACAGACGTCTTCATTTCCCACAAGACACGATTTAAGGTGCGAGCTTACACTCTCTCAGAATGAGAATCGAAATATCTCACGCCTCATGATTCTTCCGCAAGAGCTAGAGACGTTCATCCTCACAGATCGTACCAGAGGTTCATTCCTGGGGCAATTCCGAGTCATTTGCAACCACCACCGTCTCAATTGATCAAGAAATCATCGCGTAAAGTTGATCCGCGTTTTTGCACGCGCGACTCCGGCATGGCCTTAACGGAGAGATAACCACACACTTAGTTTTCCAGAATATCCAATTACAACAATATCCGTTATACATCAAGAATGCTCAAAGACGGATCAGTCAAGCCTCATGTATGAGATCATCTTCTAGGAATATATTGATATACCAAGATTCTCTAGTGAATCTTGATTGAACTCCATTTGAGATGATCTCCAATTTGTATTGGCAAAACAGATTTTGTATACCCCAAGGATCAATATCTGTTATAGGATAGTAACAATTTCGGGAGAAATCGTTTCGATAACGCTTTCTCCACTTGTTATGTCGTTTTCATGTTCTACTATTGAAGAATCCATTCAATTCCATCTGGAAATTTCCAACAGTGAATACAAAATTATGATATCATCATTTTTCAACACTCACTTTTGCCATTCTTGAAGTCAAACGTTTGTTCACCATAGGAACTCGTTTTATGTAATTCTTCATACCATATTTAATCCTTAGATTTTTGATATCATCGTTGTTTGACATTGTTAATGACTGCAAATCAAATTCATTCTGAGAATATATCAAAATAAATTCCATATCCTTTGAAGAATTCAATTGAGTTGATCTTGGTCTGACATGGTCCATAATTGTAAATCACTTTTGATTTCTAGAATATTGAGATGAATTTTGATGCATGAAAAATTGAACTCATACGATATATCGATATACAGATAACATCATTCGATCCTCATTCATTTACAGAAATTATGATCAGTCACGAGAGCTAGGAAACATGTTCTTCATTCGCGGAGATATGGCGAGTTTTAGGTGGTATAATTTGATAATGTAACGACTTCCGACTTATAGTTTTGAGAAAAATGGATATGAAGACCAAAACCCGGCTGAAATTGTTGTAATGCTGACCCCTCTGACTCGCCTCTTTCCTCCACTGGAGTCGGTGGAACTCATATTTCCTATACCATGTGGGTGTCTTGCAGTCAGCAAGACACGATCAATCAATCATTCATCTTGCCCGAATTGTTTGAAAGTAAGACGATTGTCGCCCTGGGCCTCACGAGGTGCAAGTCATCTTGCTGTCAAACAATCTGCGCCAGACGAAGAACGTTTTTTAGAATTTCTCTCCAATTGCACCCTACTCATCTAAACATCATAACTCATCTGAACAAGAGGCTAAAACTTGATTTTACTCGGTCGACACCGAGACAACCGCATCACTCGGTCTCTTGTTCGTCTATGAATTTTTCCATCGTACTCTTGATCATAGGAAATATAGGGATTTTACTAGATCACTCGGGGACACGAAAATTATAAAAAAGTACATTTTTTTAGTATAACTGGAAGACGAATAAGAGAGTACCCTGATTTTCGCGAAGGAGAACGGAAAATTTCAAAATATTTGATTTTGTTGAACAAGATGGGGGTTGGCGAGCGGAGCGAGCAGGGAGGCTCCCCCCCTAGGATATATATATATATGTATATATATATATATATAAAGTACAAACTCGCACAGTGAAAGAGCGACCAATAACCTCGGCCACTATCACAACTATACCCGATACTTGGGAGTGATTCTGAAACATTCAGCGTCCATTAGAGTCAAGTGAAGTTGTCTTTCGTGGCATTGAATAATGGTGAAGGACATGGAAAGCAAGATGTTTTGACAGCAGGTCAGAGAGTTCCCCATAAAAGAAACTCCCGAGTATGAAATCTGGATCCGAAATAACGAAAATAGGTGTCTGTCATCTAAACAATCCCTGAATCGTCCCTTGGCGGAGATATCTGTAGAATATCAAAAGATCTCTACTAATAGATTGCAAATAACGACATTGGATGTTCCAGCATAATACTTTCTTGATCGGTCGACTCTTTAGTTGGGAAGATCGTCCCAAAACGGGTCGCATACTTTGATGGCATCCTTGATTTCTTCAATAAGATGGACTTCCCAAGATTCCTCATCCAGATTGGGGGTTATAGATGACCGTTCTCAGATAGAGATGACTGCCGCAGCTCTCTCTCAAAATCGTGAGCCTCTATCGCTATCGCACAGCAAAATTGGCGATATTCCAGAACGGGGACGAGTACAGATAGAGACTCAAGACTCTCCTGAACAAATTTCAATGCTTGAGGTTCAAATTACTGGCTATCCTGCAGATGACTCCTCAGATAGAATATCGAATATTGGATGCGTCGTTTGCGGTGACAAAAGCAGTGGAAAGCACTATGGACAGTTTACGTGTGAAGGTGAGACAGATTCGATTACCATACATAGTCATGAATAGAGTTGAGCTGGCTCTTCACAATACGACCTTTTCGTGTCTTCACTGTGGTTTGTATACGCTCCTTATTGGTTTTGAGAGAGACCCTTGCACGGCTATTTCACGCAATAAGGATCATGATCTATACAGAGGCCTAGCAGAAGAATCAACGAAATGTCTCTCACAATCCCTCGTCGACGAGATGGTATCAGGCTATTTCCATCCCATTTCACTCCACTTATCATTTACGAGGAATCCCAACGAGTTAATCTTCTCACCAAATTTATCATTGATCAATGAATGGATGGACTGACGATCCATCGTCATCCTTGAGTGATCAATCACAATGACCCAAATGCATTCAATCTCTTCGCCCTGGTATAGCGTCATATCACTCACGGTGAATGCATAAGGTCGAGACAGCTGCGGTTGAGGTCATATCTCGTTGAGAAGAACGTGGAAGTCACTTGCCATCCTCATAATACGAATCTGATGTTCACGAGAGTGTCAGCATCTGCCAATTTAGCTAGGTCTCCTGATTTCGGGTGATAACTTCGACTGTCATGAAAACCAGTCAAGTATCACTAGATTAATCAGAGTAGGCCCGTCAAAACATCCCCCCACCACTACCCGCGTGGCGACGATTGGATGAATCATCACTGTAAGGGCATGCGTGGAGGCGACGCAGACGAGTCATAGTGACCCCCACTCTTTTTTATGATTGTCCAAAGATCGATATTTTCCATCTCTGTGCTCTCTTTCTACTGTAAACTATTTCCCGATCTATTGATTTCCGACCGTAAATCCTTGGAGTACGTTATACAAAAAAGCCGACTTTTCGGTCAGGATTCCTGCACTGAGGGTACTATTATCAAGCAATCTCCACAAAAATTTGATGGATATCTAACGAATGCTATTGTCTTGCTGACCAAATACTTATAACTGCCAAGTATTGGTCTTAATCATGATTATGCGATGATCTCGATGAAAATATGCAAGTTTGAAATTTTCGATAGACCGAAAAAACGTGATCGATCGATCATAAAATTTCGGAACATGAACCGATCAATCTGAGCTTTCGTACACAAGTACTCACGTGTCATGAGCAGCTATCAAACTTGACACCACCGGGATTCCGAGTTTTTCCATCCTCGCACACTCGATGAAGACACCAAAAGTACACGAATTCCTCCACGGCCACTCTAACGCATCGTTCCCCCAGTGAGCCCCAGCACCGCGTCGCACTACAGGGGCTCAACGTTCACGATACCGCGTCCGACGATCGACTGCCACAGTAACGCGCAAGTTCCTGAATCACGAGTGTCGGGATGACTAATTACCTCGTGAGTATCAATCGTTGGAGAGGGGGTAATGATGAATATTCGCCGTTCTCGAGAATTGCTGAGCATTGCATATTACTCATCGTTTCCTACTGCGCAACAGAGACGTATCTTCATGCATCGACACGTGACTGGTGACAATTCTATGCGCAATGCTGACTCGACAATTATGAGAAAAACATGTTTACGCTTTTGTCGGGTTTTAAGAATTGACGCATTCCTTTGCGACGACTAGTGTATCTATGAATTTCATATGGATGATTCATGTTGTGCAGTAATAAATGTACGTCCAATTCGTTACTCTCGAGAATTGCAGAGTATTGCATATTACTCATCACTTCCTACTGCGCAAAAGAGACGTATTTTCATGCGCGCGAATTGACACGTGACTGTTGACAATTTTATGCGCAATGCTGACTCGACAATCATGAGAAAAACATGTTCACGCTTTTGTCGGGTTTTGAGAATTGGCGCATTCCTTTGCGATGACTAGTGTATCTGTGAATTTCATATGGATGATTCATGTTGTGCAGTAATGAATGTACGTCCAATTCGTTGCTCTCGAGAATTGCAGAGAATTGCATATTGCTCATCACTTCCTACTGCGCAAAAAAGACGTATTTTTTCATGTGCATACATTGACACGTGACTGGTGACAATTTTTTTGTGCAATGCTGACGTTTCGACAGCTATAAGGAGAACAGCTTTTCATGACATCATTACTACCGAAGAAAGAAGGATATGCAGACCTGTTTACAGCAAGCGAAGATTCATTGGGAACAATAGGAGTCATCCGTACGGTTTTAAGTCTAAATGATTGCATTGATGTACGACGTCAATAGAGAAAGATATGATCCCATCTGATCATACTTTTATGACATAGTTACCCTCTCCCGAGCAAAATATTCCGAGGTAGCGTACGAGTCACGAGCTAGTCACCCGCGGAGTCATGAGCTCGTACAGTGGCCACGTTGTGCGTATACCCGTTTCGCAGTGCTGCTAACAGCGTCTCGCGCACCTTGCCAGCCTCTTCCAGGGCGTTGTCAGCTCATTCGTGCTCCTCCGCGCGTGCGTAGGCCTCCCTGCCGCGGTCACTAGTTATTCGAATGCAAGTCAGTCAGACAGTCAGTCGCAATCATGGCTACCCCGTGGTTCCATCCTTGGACCGCTCTTTCAATCCGCCCGTCTGGAGTTGGGAAGTCAGTGTGGGCAAAATCGTTTCTCCAAAATATTTCTCTCATGAGTGATACGCGTCCCAGGCGGATAATACTGTATTACGCAGAATGGCAGAGCGGATACAGAGAGTTTGGAGATAATATAGAATTCCGCGAAGGATTACATCGGAGCGAAGACTATTCCTCCGATCCAAGACCAAAACTGATCATTATCGATGATTTGATGCATGAATCGACGTCAAACAGTGAGATTGCCAAACTGTTTACGAGAGGATCGCACCATAACAACGCAAACGTCATGCACATCACTCAAAATATCTTCCATCAAGGTAAAGGTCAACGAGATACTTCACTCAATGCCCACTACATGGTCTTATTCCGAAATCTCCGTGACCGTTCGTAGATCCATCACCTTTCAAGACAAGTATGCCCCGGAAACCCGAAATTCCTGCAAGAGGCGTACTGGGACGCTACATCTAAACCATACGGATATCCGTTACTCGACATGAAGCAGAATACCCCCGATAATTGCCGCTTCCGTACCAACATCTTCCCGGACGACGAGTTTCAATACGTCTATGTGCCACGGAAAAAGACGATAAAAGGAGGTGACGAGTCCAACATCGTGTCAGTTCTGGCTTGTGATGGCTCCGAAAGGTCGACGAGGGATCGCGCTCAAGAACGCCGCGATTTTGCGCGCATTGTACCATCTGGACAGTAAGCAGCGGGAAGATATTCTCAAGGAAGCTGATCCAAAACTTGTGCTTGACCGAGATTGACCATCGGTGGCAATGATAGCATCATAGAAATCGTGCCGGCCAGATACAAGGCCAAAGCAAAACAGGTTATGAGAAAATTGAAGAAAAGTGGTTTCGTTGTGTGGCATACAGATGGCTCTGTATCCAGAGATGGTAAAATCATCCGTGGAGCTACGATGACCGATCTATTGAATGATGCCTTGAAAGAAAGAAAACGCGTTCCCCCGCGAGGTCACGCTCAGTTTGCATCGTACTCCGTCGCGCAGCGATCCCTCGAGAATTCATCGGTAATACCAGAGTGTGGAATAATGTTGAAATATCTGATTCATTGGATGGTGCATCTCCGGAATAATCGAGGAGAAGTTTCGATACACAACCCTCTCCCAGCAATATGGCGGTGAATTCTTCACGAAAATCGTCAGAGAACGATCGCAGCCGTTTATCAAAGTCTCAACACAGCAATTACACGAGCTTCTCCTCTTCTGATCCCAGTCGTCTGGTTGTAGACGAAGGATCCGCCAACGGAAGTGAGGAAGGAGAAATAGTTGAACTCCACGTTTGAGCACCTAATCAACGGGAGCAGCTTGCACAGTCGCAGCGTACAAGAGCTTTGAGAGGTTGGCGGAAGCTGGGAGCATACGTCAGAACAAAATCGTGGGTCGGAAGAAGAAGGATTCAGGAGAAGAAGTGGCTACGGATAAGAGTGTATTTGACGAAATCATTGATGGCTTACCCTTCGAGATGCACGTTCCGGGATATAATTTCGCGGGCCCTAGGACAAAGTTGACCGACCGACTAGAGCGAGGTGACGTACCAAAGAACGTTCTCGATGCCTTTTGCCGTCAGCACGATATAGCTTACGCCAATGACACGGCTGATCGTGGGAACGCTGATCGCATTCTGGCTGAGCGAGCTTTTTCTCGAGTGATGTCTGAGGATGCTGACGCTAATGAGCGGACTGTCGCATTGATAACAACGTGTTGTATGGCTGGTAAAATCACTTTGGAGCGGCTATTGCGTTCAATGAAGAAGAAGACTCGAAAAATTTGTGGTGTCAAGAAAACCGTGAATAAGTGTTTCAAGTTGAAGTATTTGAAGAAGAACAATGAAGATTAACAATGAATGACAAACTCTGTGATTATTATTACAATCTCTCTCTCCCTACAGCTAACGCGGGAGCTTCAAAATTGATCGATTATACGAAGCAGAAGAAAGATGGCTATTCATCCCACGAAATTCGTAACTGGCTCGAGAGTCAAGATGCATACAATCTCCACAAAATAGTACGCCATCGCTTCAACAGACGCAGTTACGATGTTAGAAATATCGATGATGTCTGGGAGGCTGATTTGATGGACTTGAAATCTTTGAAAGCACACAATGATGCACGGTTGGCCTGAACTGACTTCAACCTAAAGATGCTTGCCCCTCAGAATCGATTCTTCTCACTTCAAGTACATGATAAATGGAAGTTTTTTCCGCAAGAATGAAAATCTTCCGTCGAGCCGTTTTTGGAAAATGTGAAATTTATGGTTTTTTATTGGAATTTCCATAATAATCTATCCATGCACGATTAAAATGCAGGATTTCTTCCTTCGCCAGAGTAACATCTAATGATTGACGTAGTCAATTTTATTCTCATGCATATGATGAAATATTTTGGAGCAGAATCTCTGGATTGGGCAAACGCTTGTCACGTTCGACGTGAGATAACTCGAGGTTATCCCGCTTTCAAAGGAAATTCTTGCGAGAAATTGCTGGAAAATGTTGATGTACTCCAGACTCCGGATCATCACCGCATCGAGAAATTTGCTCAATCATTCAAGGATTTCAGGGAAGTAGTGAGTTCGTGTTTCGGGGATGAACTGGAAACAAGTTATAGATCGTGTGTAGGAACCTTTTGAAGAAGTTATTTAGAGTTGGAGATTCCAGTTTCCCCGAAAGTTCACGCGGTATTCTTTCACCTTGAATAGTTTTGTGAGATGAAGAGGATGGGCCTCGGATTCTATAGTGAGCAATTCATGGAATGAACAAATTTTGACTCCAACTTAACATGAAAAAATTGCATGAAGCAAAAATCCTCAATATAACGAGAAACTTGCTACAGCTTTGTGTGTGTACAACAGTATGCACAATCAAATTGTAATTCATTATTCATAAAATTGTTCCACTTCAAAGTGTGTTCTTTCTCATGAACCTCCAGGCATTGATTATTGTCGATCTATACTTTCTGGATAATAATGATACACGCAAATATGTATCAAAGGTCGATTTCAAAGCTCATCCGTGATTATCCTGGAAATAATGTTAAAATCGAGATTCAAAATATTTCAATTCCACTTCTTTCGATTGTAGCTCCGTCGGATGTTCTCATTCTTGCGGGAGATAACTACCATTTATCACGTACTTGGAGGCAAAAGGAGAAATCTGAGTAGCAAGGACCTCTAGGCTAAAGTCAGTTCAGGCCGGACGTGCGACATCATTGCTTGTCTCTCGACATCGTCGGATTATGGATATTCGCCTGTACTATGAAATCGTTTCTAAAAACTATCCTTTTGATGGATTTTGACGTATTTCGATGTAATTAAGGATAAATTTCAGGGATGTCAGCCAAAAACTGCATTTTAATCGCGCATGGATAGATTAGTATGGAAATTCCTATAAGAAATCAGAAATTTCACTTTTTTGAAAAACGGCTCGACGAAAGATTTTCATTTTTGCGGGAAAAATTTCCATTTATCATGTACTTGAAGTGAGAAAAATCAATTCTGAGGGGCAAGCATCTTTGGGTTAAAGTTACTTGAGGCCAACCGTGGATGGTTATTCGTACATTCTCGTTGTCATTAACATTTTGAGTAAATTTGTATGGGCCCAACCATTGAAAGATAAGACCTCCAAGGCTGTTGCTAATGCTCTCCAGTTCATATTGTCGAGCAGTAATGGTAGAATACCTGTGTACTTCCAAACAGACAAAGGGAAGAAATTCGTTGGTCAAGCGATGCAAAAACTCTTGGAGAGTAATGAGATTGAATTCAGAGTTTCTCGGAGTCCTTTGACGAAGGTAACTTGTGCTGAGCGTGTGATTCGTACTCTAAAAGATCGAATCTACCGATATTTCACTCATAAGAATACAACACGCTACATAAATGTATTGAATAACATAATCGGTGCGTATAACCAGAGCCGACATTCCACGACCAGGATGGCGCCGGCGAGCATAACTATATACAACGCTGACGAAGCTGGTTGGAACATGATTGACTCCCACTTCAAAAAGGTCTCGAGGGATCCTAAATTGGCTGTTGGCGATCTCGTGCGAGTCATTCGTGCGTCATACGTGTTCCGGAAAGGTTATATGAGAGGTTGGACTCTCGGATTATTTAAAATTGTTCGCATACCCACGACCCGTCAGCCTCTTCGTCGTCTATATTTCTTGCAAGACTTGGCTGGTGAAGACATTGATGGACTTTTCTACGAAGAAGAGCTCAGTAGAGTTCGGAAAGACTTGAGGAAAGAGGTATTCGAAGTGGACAAAATTTTGAAAACGAGCGGTCGCGGAGAGAAAAAGCGATACTTTGTGAGCTGGAAAAGGTATCCAGAGAAATTCAATAGTTGGGTTGCTGCTGGCGACATTCGAAATCTAAGATGAGGAATCATTTTCACGTAGTGTTGCCTAGCAACAGCAGTATGCAGTACTACCCTCACAACACGACAACCCACTATGTCACGCAGCTATCTCAGCGTGTGAATCTGCATTGAGCTTGGGCTGTTGCTGTGACGGAAATTCAGATTCCGTTGACGTTTCAACATATTTCATCAGAATCAGACGGCAGCGTTACTGTGAATACTTTACAACCCAAAGTCTTTGGAACAAATCTATTGGATCAGGTGGATCTGTCCAAGAGAGAAACCTCCACCGTCCGACAGGGCGTGTACAGAAATGTGCAAGATCAATAGATTACCCTATCAATAATACAATTAGATCAATAATACCCAATAGGATCAGATCAACAATTTGACTTGCATGACAAAACATCTGAAACTGAACATTGAAAAATGTGGGTATCTGACGATTCATCGCATCTAAGGTGAGAGTTCATGCTCCGGGTTGCGGCATTCTTTGCATTTATCGAACACTTTGAGAAAGATGTTGGGTTTTCGCCTACGTGATGATCCAGAAGATATTGTTGTGAGTGATGATAGACCTGTCGTGAGTGACCAACCAATCATTCTGTCACAAGGTTTACCCAACACTTTGATGATATACACAGATATATGTGAACCGTAATCTGTGGGTGATGTGTGTGCACCCCTACTACGGAGTGTACCCATAGACACCAGAAATTACATTCACGGTGTAATGCAAACGAAGAATTTCTCGGCTCCCACATATATTCCGCTCTTGTTCAATTCTTTTCAGTCGATTAAAATCGATTTAAGAGACGAGCACGGCCATCCCCTCCCATTCGACTTTGGGATGTTAACGGTAACGCTCCAGTTCAAACTTTTAGATTGGGAATAATCATCGCCATGGATCGATACGATGAGTACTTTGGGGTACAGATTGGAGGGGGTGGTAGTCTCTCTGGTGGCATTGGACAAATCCATTCAGGTTCGAGGTATCAGAGAGGACATGGTGGGGTTGGTCGCTTCTTGGCAGGTCTCTTCCGCAGAGCCATGCCTCTGTTAATCCGCAGTGCCAAAGCTGTCGGTAAAGAAGCTATCAAAGCAGGGTTGAATGTCATGGCTGACGTCACTACAGGTGGTACACCAATCAGCGAATCCTTTAAAACCCGCGTCCGCGAATCCGGAGAGAGTCTCAAGAGAAAGGCAGAGAAGAAGTTGGATAAAATGATGCAAGGGTCAGGCTATAAGATTGCACGCTTGGCACGGGTCTCTAGAACTGGGTCTAAATCCATGGTGCAGACCACCCAAGAGATTGTTGTGCGATATCATTTCTGGCCCTTTTAGGATCATTTACCAGCTAGTATAGAAATCGCCACTCGATCCGTTTTATAATAAAGTCCGAAAGACGTGTCTTTTCGCGACCTTTCGACCTCTTACGCTTTATAGCTCTAACGGGACGCGTTTTTTTGAAAAATGTGTGGAGACCTTTTTTGGAGATCTGAAAAAATTAACAAAGAATATGTCCTTATCCAATCCCGTGGGACTCACCTGTTGGAGATATTAGAGCTTTTTTCTCAAAAAATTATATTCCTGCCGCTCTCTCAGCCCACAGCTCGAACGGGACGCATTTCTTCGAAAAATGTATACAGACCTTTTTTGTACATCTTGAAATATTGAGAAAGAATATGTCCTTGTCTCATCCCGTGAGACTCATTTGTTGGACACATGAGAGGTTTTTCCATCAGAGATCGTATTTCTCTCGTAATTTTCCTCTGTTTTATAGACATAACTATAAAATAATGTGTTTTATCGGAAATTCATAGCTCATAGGAAGTTATACCATAGAAATATCGATGGAACACATCATTTGATGATTATGTCTATAAAACATAGGAAAATTACGAGGGAAATACGATCTCTGGTGAAAAAACCTCTCATATGTCCAACAAATGAGTCTCACGGGATGATACAAGGACATACCCTCCCTCATTTTTTCAAGATCTACAAAAAAGGTCTTGACACATTTTTCGAAAAAATGTGTCCCGTTCGAGCTGTGGACCGAGAGAGCGGGAGGAATATAATTCTTCGAGAAAGAAGCTCTAATTCCTCCAACAGGCGAGTCTCACGGAATTGGATAAGGACATATTCTTTGTTAATTTCTTCGGATCTACAAAAAAAGTCTCTACTGATTTTCCAAAAAAACGCGTCCCGTTCGAGCTATAGAGCGTAAGAGGTCGAAAGGTCGCGAAAAAACACGTTTTCTGGACTTTATCAAAAAACGGCCCAAGTGGCGATGTCTATACTAGCTGGAAAATGATCCCACAGGGGCCAGAAATGATATGGCACGTTAATCCCTTGAGTGGTCTGCGCCATGGATTTAGACCTACAAGGGGAGGTCCAACTTTGCGGAATACGGATCTTGATGAAAATTTGGGAATCTTCTTGTTTTGGTGGGAAATGAAGGTACCCAGGGGGGTTTTGTCCAATGGGCCTCCTATCCCGTGATACAGCCATGAAGGTTAGCCTTGTCAATATAGGCCCATGTTGAAAAGTCGTATATAAAGATATACTCACAATGTAAATCTCTGTAGCTGTATCTCAGGACAGGAGGCCCATTGGACTTTACCCTTGGAGATACCTTCATTTTCCACCAAAACAAGATGATTCCCAGAGTTTCATCAAAAAAGGATTCCAAAGGATTTCCAAAGATTTCCAAAAGGATTCTGTCTTTTCGCTTTCGATATTACGCCCGATTTGTCGGCGAATGATTGTAGTCATTAGAACTTGATAAGACATGGTAGCGTCAGAATAGAGGTTCGTTCCGGCACAGCTCTGACAACCACGGTCAATTGTATCATATATGCAGAACACGACAACATCTTGGAGATTGACGCAGCACGTCAGGCGATCGTTGACTTCAGTGGATGAAAAACATTGATTTCTCTGTTGTTGAGGCATGAATTGACTCGAATAGTTCGTGGCGCTTCAGTCTATCCTTGCGCTTGCTGCCAGCAACTTCGCTAACATGGACCTCGTGATAGATAATCAGTTCTTCAAAGACAATAACAACCGGAGTGTGCCGAAAGAAATTGCCATAGTAGCTCTGAACGGTGACTTCGCCGGTCATTGGATTCTGGCCTCACCATCATCTATCGACACTTTGAGTACAGAAATAAGGAAACAGAACGATTGGTTATCACACTTCCATCACGGTTTGGACTATTTTCAAGGAGATACCACGTTCCGAGGATTCCAGAAGAGTTTGCGCGATTTTTCAAAGAATGCGAGGAGAATATTCGTCAGAGGACAAGAGAAATGACACGCCTCGTGGAAATCCATCGCTCGAGACATTATAAATCTAGAATATGACAGCGATTGCCCCTCGTTCAAGAATCTACCGTCGTGCGAGAGATATTGTCTCATGCACGCCGCAAAACCATCACATCTGAAATATAGTTGCGCTCTGATTAACGCAAACCGCTTGAAAGTTTGGCTAAATAAGCGGGAGGCTATCGCAAATCCTTGCGTCGAATTCGGCTTTGTACCACCTCTACGGCTTTGCGATGAACAGTCAAGAGATTTTGGAAAAATTGACAGCTATACCCCATCATACAGTGGGTGTATTCCCTGCAGATCAGATCCCACGAGCGTGGACGAACCCGACAGCATTTGTGTTGAATACGAATCTGGAGCTCATTGGGTGGCCGTCTACGTTAATGACGTCAACGATGGATGGTATTTCGATAGCTATGGCATTCCGCCTTTCATACCGGACCATTTTATTTAAATAGACTACGCAGAAATTGCGTAAAATCTTTCGTTGGAATTCAATGAGGTTGCAAAGTGACACATCTGACGTGTGTGGGCAGTACTGTTTAATGTTTCTATACAGCATGAGTTCAGGAATGGAAATTACTGACTTTCTTTTGAATTTTTCTGATGACCATACTAGGAACGACGCAATAGGAAGAAACTTTGTGAAACATAAAGTTCACGATCAGCAATTTAGCGGCGCTGGAGGATGTGTCATCCGATGTTTGCAAAGTTGCGCATCCAAAATGTCTTTGTTATAAGTTTATGAGTCATTGCGACGCTCCAGAGCTCTCATTCGATTACCTCCCTCCATTACTCACGGTAATGGGTATAAAAAGCCGCAGGGGTTTGACACAGTACTGTCAGTCGTTCTTGGAGCTCTCTGAAACATTCGTCAAAACTCATCTGTCCTCGCAATGGCTACTTAAGACAGAAATACTGCACGCTGTGGAAGAATACTGCCTGCCATATATCCACTGAACAACTCTGCGAGCAAGAAGGCCTGGATTGGATTGGAGTTTACTCCGATCGAAGAAAATATATACACGGCTACCCTGCGCATAGTGGCGAGTGATTTGAGAGGTGTCAGTTTAACATTGGTACAATGGAAGAAATTCAAGGGAGAAATGACAGATGTCTACCGATATTTCCGAGGGCTTGCTCCGGAACTGCACGATCAGGTAGTCTATGGGGATAGATGGATTTTGAGTCTCGCCCATAGTCATCAACAGAATTCAATCGGAATCGAAGAAGATCACTGGATACCTCCAACTGAAATCATAAGGAAACGCTTCCGTCGCAGCATTCATCTACACAGGGTAACGTTCGAAGAATTGATGGATCTGTCACCGCTCATTGACTATAAACTCGAATATTTGAGTAGAATTCCTGGCTTGATCCCTCCTATGGTTACGAGTATCATTGATCACATTCATAATTTTATAACATTTGCAAGTGATGCGCATATCCCAACTTTTTATAAGAACTTGCTCTTCAATTCGCTTGAGAAGATTGGCAAGGAAGACAAAGTTTTCAAATCCATATTGACCGATGTGAGTTTGAAAACCGAAGAATTACAGAAAGATGTTATTCTTACTCAACGCGTGGTAGAAACTGTACTATATGAAATTTTGACAACACGACTGATGAATTGATAGGAATTTCGAATGCTTGTTCAGAAAACTAAGGGAAATATTATAAATCTATGTATACTCTATGGATTATTTGATGAATAGAGTATCATGTTGCGAAATTTGGAGTATTCAATCAAAATACCCTGGACCTCTAAAACTTTGATAACCTTCCCAGGAACGAAAGGGAGATGATCAATTTTCACGTTTCACAGAATCTCTATGAACAGAAAGGAAATATGAATATTTTTTTGAGAAAGATCAATCTTGAATTGTCTCTTATTTAATATGGAAAAATATGAAGAGCCAGTTATAGATCTCTGGATGTTCACTTCATTATTTCTCGTTATGCTGAAAAACAAAATATATGGATCGTCCATGAAAAAATTCATAGAAATACGAGTCATCGCAAAGGAATGCGCCGATTCCTAGAACTCGGCATGAGCGTAAACATGTTGTTTTCAGAATTCTTGAGTCAGCATTGCGCATAAAATTGTCACCAGTCACGTGTCGATGCATGCGCATGAAAATACGTCTCGTTTACTTCCGATGACGGGGCATAATGCGGAAAAACACCAATCATCCATGAGAAATTCACAGAGATACAGACCGCGGCGGGGAGGCCCACGCGCACGCGGAGGAGCACGAATGAGCTGACAACGCCCTGGAAGAGGCTGGCAAGGCGTGCGAGACGCTGCTAGCAGCACTGCGAAACGGGTATACGCACAACGTGGCCGCTGTACGAGCCCATGACTCCGCGGGTGACTAGCTCGTGACTCGTACGCTACCTCGGAATATTTTGCACGGGAGAGGGTAACCATGTCATAAAAGTATGATCAGATGGGATTTTATCTCGCTGTTTTGACGTCATACATTACTGCAATCATTTAGACTTGAAACCGTACGGATGACTCCTGTTGTTCCCAATGAATCTTCGCTTGCTATAAACAGGTTTGCATGTCTTTCTTTCTTCGGTAGTAATGACGTCATGGAAAGCTGTTCTCCTTATAGCTGTCGAAACGTCAGCATTGCACATAAAAATTGTCACCAGTCACGTGTCAATGTATGCACATGAAAAAATACGCCCCTTGTTGTGCGCAGTAGAGGGCCCTCCCTCTAGTGATGAGCAATATGCGATACTCCGCAACTCTCAAAAGCGTCGAATTGGGCGTACGTCCATTATTGCACAACACGAATCATCCATATGAAATTCACAGAAATGCTAGTCATCGCAAAGGAATACGCCAATTCTTGGAAATTGGCATGAGCGTAAACATGTTTTTCTCATGATTTTCGAGTCAGCATTGTGCATAAAGTCGTCACCAGTCACGTGTCAATGTATGCTCTTAAAGATACGTCTCTTTTGCGCAGTAGGACACGATGAGTAATATGCGATGCTCAGTTATTCTCAAGAGTGGCGAATGTGTCATATATTCATCATTGCACATCATGAATCGTCCATATGAAATTCACAGAAATATTAGTCATGACAAAGTGATGTGCCAATTCTTAAAACACGTCAAAAGCGTAAACATGTTTTTCTCATGATTGTCGAGTCAGCATTGCGCATAAAATTGTCAACAGTCACGTGTCAATTCGCGCGCATGAGAATACGTCTCTTTTGCGCAGTAGGAAGTGATGAGTAATATGCAATACTCTGCAATTCTCGAGAGCAACGAATTGGACGTACATTTATTACTGCACATCATGAATCGTCCATATGAAATTCACAGAAATATTAGTCATGACAAAGGAATGCGCCAATTCTTAAAATCCGACAAAAGCTCAAACATGTTTTTCTCATAATTGTCGAGTCAGCATTGCGCATAGAATTGTCACCAGTCACGTGTCGATGCATGAAAATACGTCTCTGTTGCGCAGTAGGAAACGATGAGTAATATGCAATGCTCAGCAATTCTCGAGAACGGCGAATATTCATCATTACCCCCTCTCCAACGATTGATACTCACGAGGTAATTAGTCATCCCGACACTCGTGATTCAGGAACTTGCGCGTTACTGTGGCAGTCGATCGTCGGACGCGGTGTCGTGGACGTCGAGCTCCTGTAGTGCGGCGTGGTGCTGGGGCTCACTGGGGGGACGATGCGCTAGTGTGGCCGTGGAGGAATCCGTGTACTTTTGGTCTCTTCATCGAGTGTGCGAGGATGGAAAAACTCGGTATCCCGGGGGTGTCAAGTTTGATAGCTGCTCAAGACACGTGAGTACTTGTGTAAAAAAGCTCAGATTGATCGGTTCATGTTCCGACATTTTATGATCGATCGATCACGTTTTTTCGGTCTATCGAAAATTTCAAAATTGCATATTTTCATCGAGATCATCGCATAATCATCATCACGACCAATACTTGGCGGTTATAAGTATTTGGTCAGCAAGACAATAACATTCGTTAGATGTCCCTCAAATTTTCGTGGAGATTGCTTGATAATAGTACCCTCAGTGCAGGAATCCTGGGCAAAAAGTCGGATCTTTCGTATAACGAATTCCAAGGACTTACGGTCGGAAATCAATAGATATGGAAATAGTATACAGTAGAAAGAGAGCACAGAGATGGAAAATATCGATCTCTGGACAATTATGAAAAAGAGTTGGGGTCACTATGAGTCGTCTGTGTCGCCTCCACGCATGCCCGTACAGTGATGATTCATCCAATCGTCGCCGCGCGGGTAGTGGTGGGGGAATGTTTTGACGGCTCATAGTGGCCCCATAACTACTAATCAGATTTGCTAGATTTATATGGCTCCGATTCCATAAAACACACTGAAATGGGACCTCCTCGTGCACGATGGTTCTTAGGGGAATCCAAACTTTCTTTCTTGTGAAGGAGTACTTACGCGCGAAACAGACCTACAAAAAAGGGTCATGTCTCAAATTTCCCCCTTAGCTCCTTCATTCAATTCAATGGTACCAAATGAGAACTCTCCATCACATATGGGGCCCCAAAAAAAATTGTCAGGTACCTCCACCGTCCCTTACTTACTCCTTCTGAATTATCTCCGACAAAAGTTTCTGGATATTTTCCTCAATAAAATTCATATTCCTCGAATCCATTCGGAGATATATAGATGCATCCAGCGGCATTCAGAAGGACTTGGAAAATCCTATCGGAATCAATCTTGTGGAGTTGATTTTGAGTTTGTGGGCAACTCATCTAGGGGAATGAGTGGAAAAAATATTAAACTCAATTACCTTAAGCCCAATCTCTTAGAACCTCGAAAATTTGATACTCCATGTCAAATGATGTGTTCTTCCTGGAAAAAATAGACCCGAATTCCTCTTCCACATTCGAAGGCCTATTTTCACTGGTTATCACGAATTCATCCTTCACGCCTCTGGAAATCAACTGTTCCTCGAGCATGCGCAGGAATTCAGATCCTTGAAACCAATTCCGTTGGGAAGCCAACAGAATTTCCTTCAAAATGACTACTTGGTGAAATCGGTTTCATGCATCTAAACCGTAGCTACAACGTATGAAAGATGAAACCTGAGCTTGAGAGCGGGAAGACGGGGGATGACATCAAACGGTAGTCAGGAGTGTGACCCTCCCAGAAACGCTCCTGGTTCGAGAAAATGGCTAAACTCGGTACTTCAATACGATCTTGGGCTTTAATGATAGGTGATGAATTCCACGCCGAAGCGACCTACGGGAAAGGGCCATTCCTCAGATTATTTTTGTTGAGATATGTGTACATTCAGCTGTGACACTGACATTAGCAGAAGCTATTAGGTAGTAGTGTAAGGAAACTGTTATACCGACTTTGGCGACGGCGCGCCACGAGAGGATGAATATGAATATGTGCGAAGGAGAACCGCTGCGCCAAGTGCGGCAGATCGGATAAGAACGTTGTAAGAGAAAGATGTGTAAGGGAGCGTGGAACTCGGAGCAAGTATTGAATAAATATTATTTAGTGAAACAAGTGTTATTGAAATCGAAGTCCACAACGATCCAAGGAAAAATACCTCTTTCCCCAACAATTTTTTAACCTTTTTCATCCGATTCTATGGTCCAAAATAGGAACTTCGGACCACCTATGGGGTCCAAAAAAATTTTTCCTCTCTATCGCACGCACATCCGTGAACAGACCGAAAATTCATCGAGTAAAAATCGATGCTCTTATATCCACGAAAATGAGAATATTTCGAGTTTTTGGATAGCTAGCGAATTGTGGGTTGCGGCATCTGAAAGGGCATCAAAGAACCTATCGAAAACGTTGTCGGGAATTCCTGCTCTGTGATTTGGGGGCCTCCTGAAGTCAAAGAAGTTTTTATGCAATTTTTCGATGTTTGAGTGCTTACAAAATTGCATAAAATAGCATTCGCGCCTTGATCATGAGGTTCCCCGCTTCTGAGCGATTATTTCGACCCTCGCATGTGGCTCGGGGCGAAAACTAATCGCTCAGAAGCGAGTTACAACCTCATAATCTCGGTGCGAAATCTACTACCGTCATCCGGGGTTACTTTGAACAGACGGGGTAACTTCAAACACTCGAGGTACAAGTTTGTAATTTTCGAAATCAGCGAAGTAGGGATGCGCAAGGGTTCTAGAAGTAATTCGCTTGATAGTGGTTTACGTAGAGAATATTTTGCACCGGAGTGGGGTTCTCTATCAGCTGTAGGAGAGTTTTCAACAAACTTTTTGGATGGCATGATTCAGGAGCGAAAAAGAGTTGCTTCAAACAATTGGTCTCATTTCAACACTTCCAGGGCGAATCCAAGTCCCCAACGCTAGATTTCAATGACCCTTACCGATATCTTGGAGAATCCATCGTTACAATAGGATATTTCCACCTTGACTCATTTTTGTAGGGTAAAAACTGAAAAGTGCGTATTTTTTCTCCAGACCGGGGTAACTTTGAACACTTAGTTGGGAAAATACATGCTCTTTCGACGGAAGGGGTAACTCTGAACACTTTAAAGAACCGCAGTTACTCGGAAACAGAATTAACTCTGAATCGTACGGATATATTCTTGTATTTCGATGACTCTCGATTTTGAGATTTGTAGTTGAGATCATTTGATTCTCGGAATGCTCTGCCTGACTAGCTCAATCATTATACATCAAGGATCGAACATTTCATGACTCGATTAGAACTCTGCACAAGCGGATTTTTCAATTCAAATGCAGATTCTAATCACAATTCAGATGACATCTTGAAATTATTCATTGATTGATTGAGCTTTCGTTCCAACTTCAGAAAATCCAAAATGAGTCTATAATACATTTTTGGATGCAAACGTATCACGTAGAGACAGACACGGAGCATTACCACGTCCGTTACCGAGGATCTTACGTTTGATTAATCTAGTGTTCAAAGTTACCCCAACCAGGAGGTCTAACTTTGAACACTTTTCAAATGCTCATAACTTTCGTCAACAAGATCCAATTAAACTCTACTGCGGCGCAATCGAAAGCTAAGACAAGAAGCTTTCAATTGAATCTAGATACAATGCCATTATGATGTAAGACGTATGAGTCGCAGGGGAATTACGAGCAAAATTTTCAAAAAGTATTCAAAGTACCGGGGTGGTTGACGGTATTTCCACTAAAACGTTAATTCCTCAAAAGGCCATTTTTTTATTTTTTGAAAATCAGATTTTTGACCTGAAATTTTGCGTTCTTCCGAAATAATGGGTTTCTGAGAAGTTCGGGGTGATCTGAGTGACTTATGAGCCATTTTTTGACAATTTGATCTTTTCGGTCTCAGAAAAAGGCGGTTTTCTGCACATGCGCACGAACGCAGACTTTCGGCGCTATTTTCAATGGAAAGCTGACAAAATTCCTTATAAAATGACTTCTCGCAAAGTTGAAATTCATGCACTGAAACGGGATCTGCAACGATTGATTATATCGAATCAAAATCACATGAAAATTCAGCCCATCAACGCCTTCGTGGCGCCTGCTGAGATGACACATTTACGAGATCTTCTCGGGACTGAATTTTGAGTACGAAATGGACCTGAAAAAAATTCGGAGCACATGGTTTCAACGTAAAATTGTATGAACTTTCAAAATATGCGATGGAAGACCCCGTTCGAGGCGAACCCAAGGTGCCAAGGTGCTACATTCAATTTTCTGCCAGAAAATACGGAATTTCACATTCAAAATTGCTGATTTCCATGTGATTTTGATTCGATATAATTAATCGTTGCAGATCCCGTTTCAATGTATGAATTTCAACTTTGCGGGTGGTCATTTCATAGGAAATTTTGTCAGCTTTCTATTGAAAGTGGCGCCGAAAGTCTATGTTTGTGCGCATGCGCAGAAAATCGGTTTTTTCTGAATTCGAAAAAATCGGATTTTCAAAGAATGGCTCATATGTCACTTGGATCGCCCCAAACTTCCCTGGAACCCATTTCTTCGGAAGAACGCAAAATTTCACGTCAAATATCTGATTTTCGAAAAACGAAAAAAATGACTCTTCGAGGAATTATCGTTTTAGTGAAAAACTTGTTTTTGCCTTCAGGAGGCCCCCAAATCACAGAGAAGGAATTTCCGACAACGTTTTCGATAGGTCTTTCGATGCCCTTTCAGTTGCCGCAACCCGCGAATTGATAGCTATTCCAAAACTCGAAATATTCCCATTATCGTGAATAAAAGAGCATCGATTTTCACACGATGAATTTTCGGTCTGCTTACGGATGTGCATTCAATGTAGAGGAGAAATTCCTTCTGGACCGCATAGGTGGTCCGAAGTTCCTATTTTGGGCCATAGAATCGAATGAAAAAGTTTAAAAGAGAATCTGAGAGATGACCCCTTTCCGTAGATCGCTTTGACGCGAAATCCATCAGGTGGCACATTCAATAATCAATATTGATAAAAATTATTGTTTAAAAATTGGAGCCCATCATGAATGAACAACAAAAACATGCAATTTCTCACGTCTTTTTAGATTTTTCTGTCATAAGTCGGAAGATATCAAATATTCAGGAAAATGTGATGAGAAAAAATTTGTTGATCTTTGGAAGATCTACTAAATTGGTCTGAACACTTCCTCTCACAGATTGCAACTCTTTGGAGTCATTTCTCATCAAAGTCCAAATCTAATTTGTTCAAACAAATCCGCTGAAATTGTTTATGACGGGCTAGAATTATTTTTTCGAGATAATTCAGTACATTTGAAGCAGAAAAGATGTCTAAGGACTTCCTCCTAAACTTGATCGTTTTCGAGTATTGGGAATGGCCAATTCCTCAACTTGCGACCGTCAATGTAGCGCTTTCATGGAACAATTTAGGGTCGAGAGTCGCGAAATTGGCCATTCTCATTACTCGAAAACGGTCAAATTTAGGAGGAAATACCTAGAGATCTTTTCTGCTCCAAACCTACTGAACTATCTTAAGAAAATAGTTTGAGCCCGTTATAAACAATTCCAGCGAACTTGTTTAAACAAATTAAATTCTGACTTTGATGTGGAATATCTCCAAAGGGTTGCGTTTGCGAGGAGAAGTGTTCAGATCAATTTTGGAGATCTCTTACAGATCTACAAATTATCTCTCCACATATTTCCCTGAATATTTGATATTCCCGACTTATGACGAAAAATTGAAAGAGGCGTGCGTGTTTCTATTGTTTATTCATGCCACCCCACAATTCTTAAACAATAATCCTTACCAATATTGATTATTGGATGCCACCTATCATTCAAGCCCAAGATCGTATTGAGGTACCGAGTTTAGCCACTTAGTGATGGAACTCAGAGGGTCACACTCCTGACTACGGGGACAGGCACGAATTCCCCTCCTGCGATGCCTGCGACCCACCTCTAGGGAATCATCAAGATTCAAGTTGTATCTCAAACGCTGCAACTCCAATTCAAATGCATGAAATTAACTCCGGCAGGTGGTCAATTTGTAGGAAATTATCTTGGTTTGCTAATAGAATTAGTTCAAAGAATCCAGATTCCCGCACATGCGCAGAAAACAGATGATTTTCAGAAGCCTAGAGAACAGATTCGTGATAATAAGAAATAGGCTTTGGAGCGCAATAAAGAAATCCAGAACTATTTCTCCCGAAGAAGTACGAGATTCCACACATAACATCAACTTTCTGAGGTTCTAGAAGATTGAATTTTTCAGAAGTTGAGGTTACTATGTTTCCTACTCTCTTACCCGATAAAAGCACCCATAACCTCAAATCCAACTTTACAAGATTGGTCCTGGAAGATTATCTCAAGACCTTCCAAAAGCCCTAGACAGCATCTTTGTGTCTCTGAACGGATTCAAGAGATATGCATTCTATTGGAATAAGTACCCAAACTTTCTTATCGGGGATGGTTCTCAAGAACAAAGTAATGGACGTTGGAGATGCTATGAGGTGGAATGAGCAAGACGGCTACTCAAGATATACGTTTATTAACGAGATATGATAAGGGCTACGTATTACAGCGCACGAAGCGACTGCTACTAAGTCATATCTCACACTGAACTGCACATCTGAGGAGAGCGATCGGAGCGCGTCTCACTGACTACGCGCCTGCGCGCCAGGCTTCCTATTTCAGATAACTCGCTGACTTGTGTATGCATCAATACGCTCCCTCAAGTCTTTGAGTAACACGCATTTAGAATGTGATATAAGTCACACGTGTTTTGTTACTCCTAATTTCTGGACAAGCTCGTTGTGAATTGGACTAGGTAGCCACTTTGTCAAAATATCAGTGGATATTCCTTGAGAAAGCATGAATTCAATTTTCACAAAGTCATCTTCAACTGCTCCGCGTATGGGAACGCTCATCGGTGTGTTTCACTCTGAAGTGGAAAACAGGATTCTTTGCGAGCTTACGAGATCCTTGGTTGTCATTATAAATGGTCGTACAACTTACAAGGCACGGTGTGCCTGAACGCATTTTTTTTGCAAAGTGAAAACTCCCTCTGAGATTATCTTGGTTTCTGATTCTACATATTTGGGGCATCATTTCCCCACAACAATTCAAATCGCGGGCTGAGCCCTTTTAGAGGAATGTCGTTTGGAACATTTTTCGGACCCATATATGATGGGAGGAACGGCGGAATTGCGAGGCATTCCTTATTGAAGCTAGATTTCTTGACAGAGCTTCCGTCACTCTGATTGTTTGGGGAACATACATCCCCTATAGAACCACAGAGCTATCGGGAAGATATCAAGAACCCAACTCCAATATCATTATGAGTCTCAGATGTAGAGCTGATGGTAGTTTCCATCCTTGTCTCTACATCGTACTGAAATATTTAAACTGTGAAAAAGATGAGTGATATTATGTGTGTGTTTCGCCCTGGTCTCTCTCTTAGGCTCGTCAGTGACACGAAGAGAGACCTGTCTCAGACACTATTGTAAATTGGGTGGATTGACATCAGGTTAAAGAAGGGTTAACATTGAAATTTTTGTAAAACAACCATGGAAAAAGGTTGCCATCTAGTGATGAAGACACGAAGCAGATGTTGAGCTTCGTGTGGTAAACGACTCTATACGGCCTCATGTCGTTTGGTGGGATAATGAAAATTATACCCTCGCTATGTTTCAATATATGATGGGAGGAACGGCCGAATTGCGAGGCATTCCTTATTGAAGCTAGATTCCTTGACAGAGCTTCCGTCACTCTGATTGTCTGGGGAACATACATCCCCTATAGAACCACAGAGCCATCGGGAAGATATCAAGAACCCAACTCCAATATCATTATAAGTCTCAAATGTAGAAAAATGTAGTTTTACAAAAATTTCAATGTTAAACCTTCTTTAACCTGATGTCAATCCACCCAATTTACAATAGTGTCCGAGACAGGTCTCTCTTCGTCTCACTGACGAGCCCAAGAGAGAGACCAGGGCGAAACACACACATAATATCACACATCTTTTTCACAGTTTAAATATTTCAGTACGGTGTAGAGACAAGGATGGAAACTACCATCAGCTCTACATTTGAGACTCATAATGATATTGGAGTTGGGTTCTTGATATCTTCCCGATGGCTCTGTGGTTCTGTAGGGGATGTATGTTCTCCAGACAATTAGAGTGACGGAAGCTCGGTCAAGAAATCTAGCTTCAATAAGGAATGCCTCGCAATTCGGCCGTTCCTCCCATCATATATTGAAACATAGCGAGGGTATAATTTTCATTTTTCGGACCCAGTCTAGGAGCGCCCAAGTAATATGGCTCATCTCTCGTTGGATATGAGCTCAAAATCAAATTTCTTCACTTTCTAACACTAGTTTTCAGAAAATGTGACCGCTTTGGATCCTTCTGATGCTTGTTGAGGTTGGGAATGTACTCTGAAAACTCTCCAAAAATGCAGAAAACCAATCTCTTCATGTCTCATTTAAGGTATGTCTCCTGGAACAATCAGGATGAAAAGTTTGAGCGAGCCGTGTTGTTTTGAAAGCAACGCGACCTCGCCGTCGTTTTATGTACAATCGCGTATACACGACAAAGCAGCTCGTACACGCACACGCTCACACGCATACGCTCTCCACGAGGCAGAAAATCAACGTTGCGCGCGGACGAAAATCACAAACATCCGAGCCCTCGTGTAAACAAATTAAATGGGAGCGGGTCCCTGTTTCTGGCAAGGATGAAGACAAGACTTAAATCAATGACATATCAATTTTTCAGCGAGTCCTCTAGAGAATTGTCAGAGCATGAGGAGAACTACGCTGGAAATTGAATGAATCAATCTTATTTGGCATAGCGTTCATTGATCAAGATGGAATAAGTCGAAAGTACCGAATATCGCTAGTAATGTTGTGAGAAAGGCGCGGGTCATTTCGGATCGACCCGAACCGTCGATTCCCTCACATTTTAACGTAACAAACATAAAAAAAATGCGTGTCCAGGTCTGCAAGCTGGTACATTTGAGAACTTGAGTCGGGGCATATAAGGGAATTGGGGCATTTTAGGCACACATACCTTATAACATATTTAGGAACGTGAAAGAAGTTATTTCCTGTTTTTTCAATCATTCTTCACGTTGTACTGATGAGATTTCCGAAATCGTCAAAATCGTGGATTTTCATTGAAACTGGACCATTTCAAAGCATCCACCTGATCCACTCTGGGTTGTTTGTATGACAAACTGAGTGAACGGATGATCAGATTTTGAGTGAATGAACAGATTATTTCGGTCAGTCAAACGTCAAGTAAGCTTATTAGACACCTACCTGCAACATGACTCCCTGGCCCCGAGGCATGTGCTTGGTCTCGTAACCAAAAGGTCGTGAGTTTGGATCCCACTCTCGGCAAAATTTACGAGTTATGTAGAAGAGTTTTTTTCCACTTTTTTACCGTAGAAGAGTGATGGATTGAGATGAGAAATTCCTCGCCATTACCTCAACATCCCAAAAAAACATCATGATTTTATTGGAATTTGTTATAATGTACATTACAATTTCTATCACAAAAGACATTGAACATTGTAATGTCCATCACAAGATTATTTCCAATAGGGCGTCTTGGAGAGCCCAAACGGTGGCTGGTCATTTCTGAAATGAGACATCAAGAGATTAGTTTTTGCATTCTTGAAGGGTTCTTAGGGTACATGCCCAACCTCAACAAGCCTCGAAAGTATCCAAAGTGGTCAAATTGCCTGAAAACTAGTGTTAGGGAGTGAAGAAACTTGATTTTGGGCTCATATCCAACGGAGGATGAGCCATATCACTTGAACGTTCCTAGACTGGATCCGAAAAATGTTCCAAACGACTTTCCTTCAAAAGGGCTCAGCCCGCGATTTCAATTTTTGTGGGAAAATGATGCCCCAAAAATGTAGAATCAGAAACCAAAATAATCTCAGAGGGAGTTTTCACTTTGGAAAAAAATGCGTTCAGGTACACCGTGAAGGGGAGGACCAAGCCTCTGGATCACCAATCATTTTCGAAATTTTTTTACAGTTTTGTGTCACCTAGAATATGAACAATGCAGAATAACTCCGTCAAATGGGCCTACTGTTCGGAGCTTCGAGCAAAAACGTTAGCATTGCCAGTATATCCATAATCTATATACATCACTTTAAAATGAGCCTATTCGACGGAGATACTCTGGACTCATCATATTCCAGGGAATACAAAACCGTAAAAAAATTTTGGACACGATTAGTGATCCAAACACCTAGTCCTCCCCTTGGTAGTGGAATAAACAATATTTCGCTCATAAGCCGCTGTATGTGTAGAGCCTCTTCAGCCCCTTCAGTTAGCGCCATGTATACGGCTTCAGTTGAGGACAAGGTTACAGTTCGTTGCTCTCTCGCTTCCCAACTTATAGTTGCATTTGCCAAAGTGAAAAGATTACCAGTAAACGATCTTCGTCTTTCACACATCCAGCCCAATTGGCGCACAGTGGGGAAAAAAATTCGCTGGACGGCACAATTATGCGTTACTATTAGGAAGGCGATAACAGAGTGTTTCAAGAACGAGAATCGTAGCTTTTTTGATGTGGGTTCGAATCCTTTCCCCCCGAATATCGTCCAGAAGTCGTATGACGACGGCATATCTTAAAACACGAAAATCGCTAAGAAACACAGGATTAGCGGTTTAACTTGGACGGGAAGCGGATTATGTTGATTTCCATAGAGAACCAAGTAGTTGCATTTTCCAAAACGAATTCTTTGGTGCCCCCAATTTTCCAAAAAGTCGTGATTTTTCAGGTTTGTTGAAGCCAAATGCTCATCATAGCGGATCGAGTAGTGGAAAAACAATTCTAACGGACTTGGGAGGAACGATAAAAAAAGGCCAAGATCAAGATAAAATAATCTTCAATGCCAATAAGGAGTGTGAACTTTTGTGAAATAGAATAGTCGCGGGAAGAAGTGGAATCATATTGATACTGGGGCACCGGCGCGGTCATGATCGCACGAGTAAATTGACCTGAGCATGGACATATTGTATCGTCCGCGCGGCGATCCTGCAGATACTGGAAATAACTGTCTCGTGAGGAGAGCGCGAGAGAGCCTCACTATAGTCGTCACATTCCAACTCTGGCCAAAAATCGCTTCAAAATTGGTTTGAAGCTATCGGGATGAGCCAAACGGCATTCTCTTCGTAATCGACAGGGCTAGAAGATGTGCTAATCTGATATTGTCTCAGACAGAGGGGGTAGGGGTGGGGGGGGGGGTGTTGAACGCGAAATGGGGTTGAAGATCGATATTTCGCCGGAATGAAACTCACGCGTGGCGAGTCAGTAGTTCTACTGCCGATCCGCAACCACTTGGAGTACCTTCTACAGGTAGATGGCAGTATTTTAAACTCAACTCTAAGTCTGAGAATCACCGCAATTAGCTCTGAGATCGATTCTGAGCTGAGAAGAGGTGATAAATGCTGCGAATTAGTCGATTATACTGGATTCTGAGTCGAAAATGATTCTACTGCCAACTCTCAACTCTTTTCGAAACATTCCTTCATCGACTCTCGGAATTTTGAGTCTGGGCACAGCTCTGAGAATTGCTGCGGGGAAGTCTGAGATCGGTTCAGATTTATTTTGTGGCGGGATCGTCTCTTTAGATCTGAAGGGACATTCGAGATGATCGATTTTAGCTCAGAATGCGATATGCTGCCAACTGAAAAAGACTTTGTGTGTATTTCTAGAGCGATGAACATAATTTTCAGCCTGGTCTCAAGTCTGGGAATTGCCGCAGAGGGAATTGAGATCAATATTCGTCCAGAAAAGCCTGTCTGGCCGCGCAGAATATTAGATAAATCGTAATTTCTAGGTGGAGAATGAGTGTACTGCCGATCTATAATACCTTGGAGTACTTTTTTAGAGTGGGAAACAGTATTTTGAGTTCATCCTCATGTATGGGAATCAACGCAATCAGCTCTGAGGTCGATTCTGAGCCGAGAGAAGGTGAGGAGCCCTGATAATTAGTGTGAGATAGTGAATTCTGGGTCGAATCTTATCCTACTGCCAATTCAGAACCCGTTTCAACACACTCTCCCATAAATTTCCAGAATTTCGAGCCGGAACATAGCTCTGGTAATTGCTGGGGGAGGATTTGAGATCGATTCGGATCTATTTTGTGGCAAAAATGTCTGTTGAGATATGACAGTCATCCGAGAATGATCGATTTTACAACAGAATTCGATATGCTGCCAGGTCAGGAACATTGTGAGTGGGATCGTAGAACATTGAATAGAATTTTGAGCCCATCTCAAGCCTAGAAATTGCCGTAGAAGGATTCCAGATCAATATTTGTCAATAAAAGCTGCAGAACAGTGCAGATTATCCAAAAAACGGTGAGTTGTAGGTGACGAATAAATTTACTGCCGATCTACAATGACTCGGGGTACATCCGAGGGATGCAAAACAATATTTTGAGCCAAAGCTCAGGTCGAAGAGTCACCGCAATCGGCTCTGAGACCGATTCCAGACGGAGAAAAGTGATGAGCGCTGCGTATTCGTCGAAAATAGTGGTTTCTAGATCGGAAACCTCTCTGCTGCTACCAGAACAAGCTTCCCCATGCATTTTACCATCACTCACCAGGATTTTGAGCCCAAACACGGCTCTGAAGATTCCCGTGGACGAGTTTGAAATCGAATTCGATCTCTTCCGAGTCGTGAAAGTCTTATTAGCACAGGTTTCAATCAAGAATGGCCGATTTTAGCTCGGATTTTGATATGCTGCCGAGTCGTACAAACTTGGAGTGAATTCTTCAAGTGCTGATCAGAATTTGGAGCCTAATACGATGTCGAGGAATTACTGCCGAGCGATTTGAGAACGCTATTCGTCCAGAAAAAGTTGTTCAGTAATGCAGATACATTTAAGGAATGATGATTTTTCGGTGAAAAAAAAATTATACTGCCGATCAAAAAAAACTCACAGTACATGCGGAAGATGTTAAGCGATATTCCAAGCCCGGCCCCGGGTCTGAGAATCACTGCAATCAGCTCTGGGTTGAGTCTGAGCAAAGAAAAAGCAATGGAAGGCGTATGTATTCCCATATGATTATTTGGATTCGTTTAACAAACTCAAGTCTCCAGTCTATCCTAGCAAGAATGATTTTTATAACATACTGAATGACTCACATATTTCTGATGCTGATTATGAACATGGGGCTAAAGTATAGAACACATTCGGGTGTAGCAATTTAGGTGATTATAGTAATCTTTTCCTAAAGATAGGTGTATTGCTTCTGTGTGATTTTTTCACAAATTTTAGGGAGACTTTCCATCAGAGTTTTGGTCTTGATCCTGCTCACTATCTCTCACTTCCTGGTTATTCTATGAGTGCTATGTTACATCTAACGAAAGTAGAATTGGAATTATTGACGGACTTTGATATTTTAATATTGTTCGAGAGAATGCTACGAGGAGGAGTTTCCCAAAGCTGCCTTCGTTATGTGGAGGCTAACAATATCTATCTAGCGAATTATGATCCTAACAAAGAAACAAGTCACATTGCGTACCTGGACTGTAATAGCCTCTATGGAACAGCAATGCAATGGCCTCTCCCTTATGCAAATTTTAAATGGTTGGAAAATCCATCTGATTTCGATGTTAGTGCTATAAGTGATGATTCAGACATTGGATATGTGATTGAATGCGACCTTGAATATCCAAAAGAACTACACGCTTTGCATGAAGTCTTCCCATTCTGTGCAGAACTAATGATACCTCCAAATAGTTATTCCGACAATGAAAAACTTTTGTTGACTTTATTACCCAAAGAAAACTATGTAATCTACTATCGTAATTTGATGCAAGCCATTGAACATGGACTCATTGAGTCTAAAATCACTCGCGTACTTCAATTCGATCAGAAGCCGTTTTTGAGACCTTACATTGAATAAAACATTTTTTACCGCGAGAACGCTAAAAATCCATTCGAAAAAGCCCTCTATAAATTAAATATCAATAGTTCGTTTGGTAAAATGATAGAGTCTGTTAAAAAGAGGAGGATGGTCTTGCTCAAAAACAAGTGGGAAGGCCGATACGGGGTTCAAACTCTTATTAGTCACCCTCACTTCCAGAGACTAGCTATATTCCACAAGAGCTTTGTTGCTCTAGAAATGAAGGCCTTGGACGTATTATGCAATGTTCCTACGTTTGTCGGAGTGTGCATTCTAGAAATTTCGAAGCACATAATGTATTCTTTCCATTATGATTTTATGATGAAATTGTTCACAAAAAATCCACAAGATTGTTTATTGTGCTACGGGGACACCGATTCTTTTGTATATTATTTGAAAAACATTTGTTCATACGAAGATTTGTTAAAACCTTATTGTGAAAAATATTTTGACACTTCAGATCATGCACCCAACAATCCATACAATATGCCATTGCTCAACGAAAAAGTTCTAGGAAAGTTCTCGGATGAGATGCATGGAGTACCAATAAAAGCTGCTGTATTCATAAAATCCAAGCTATATTGTATCGATGCTTTGGACTCTGAAAAATGTGTTTGAGAAATAAGCTCAAGTTTTTAGATTACAAAAATTGTTTATTCAATCAAGATTCAATGTACACTCATCAAATCACTCTGAGATCAGAGAAGTATACTTTGTATTCCATCCGCCAGCGCAAGCTAGCTCTTTCACCAAGCGATGATAAGAGAATTATTCACAGCGATCATATACACACATCTGCGTATGGAGATTATCGTTCGAAAATAAACGAGCTATAACCAAGTATGTCAGAGCTCTTACACCAAGAAGTGTTTTTCACACCGTACCACTTTACCAGCACCTGATTTCCTTTTCGCTTCAGAATTTTTTCGACAAGAAACACGTTTGGATTCCGCACGTGAGCGAGCTTTGCTTCGTAGAAACATCCAGCAATCTTTTTTCTCTCATAATCTTCAAGCAGATACGTGGATGGGTTGGTTTGCTGCACTCGATATATAGTAAACGTTCCTGCACTCCAGTTTGGCAGATATCCCTTGTCAAAGAGAGACTTGTATTCACTCACTCTCACAACATCACCGACTTTGAACTTATATTTTCTCGGCATGCTCCTCGGCGCATAAGTTGAGGATAACAGGTCTGCTTCAATTAGACCTTGGTTCTTAGTTTTTTGCCAAACCTCGACTGGTTTCATCTGAATTGTGCGATGGACTGATTCATTGTAGGATTTCATAACATCTTGTGAGATATCGATCCAAACGTATTTTTCTCTCAACGAGAATGATTGATAAATTTTTGACCTCAAAGTCCTAATTACTTGTTTACATATACTAGCTTTTGAATTACTATAGGTGGAATACATATTGATATTATTGTCTTCTCTAACCAATTTCAAGAAGTCTCTGTTATAAAATCCTCGACCTTTGTCAACTTGTGAATTTTTTGGAACGATTTTTGCTCTGTCTAATATTCTTGTGAACGCAGCCGTGACTTCTACCCCAGTTTCAGACTTGATGGCCTCAGCCCACGAATATCTTGAAAAAACATCGATTACCACTAGAATATAATTGAAATTCTTGTTGTGACTTGCATATTGTATCATGATTGCCAAATCCACTTGCTAAAGGTCATTAACAGAACGCATTTCCACACGACGACGAGGAAAATTTCTTCTAGCCGAAGCATGGAGCTCCTTCACGAGCTGACGCTTTTCTGCACTGTATTTATCCATGAATACTCACTCCTTTTTCCAAGCCTCCGACTTTGAATTCGACTGCTTCCGGCCGCTTGAAGGAACCGTCTGAGCCCATGTCTTGTTCCGAATTACTCAGTCTTTCTTCATCTGATTTCAATTGCTTGAAACACTCGTTCAAACGGTAATTGATTTGAAATAGACTTTTCGATAGATTTTCCTCGTTTTCTCCTGATTTTCCATACAGATATTTCAAGGTTCTCTCCAAATCTCTTTGTTTCAAACTGATCTGAGCAATAGCTCTTTTGTGAGACTATTCTGTTCCAAAGCTTCTACCAAATTTATCATTCATGACTGACTCAATTGAGACATATAACACTCATTTTATAGCTATCAGAGGAGTGGGGTGAATGATGAAATGTTACTTAATTTTTATCTAATTTATTATTCATGATCTATCCGAGGCGCATTACATATGATATGTGATAAAAATTCTACAGTTCTCAGAGCACATCGAAATGTTTCATTGTCATGATGATCACAATCAGAATATTCATATTCCATTGACCAATAATCATCTGAAGCACATTCGAATTCTTCGGAAATATTTATCACATGAAAATTAGGATTATGAACAAAATAATTTGGAAGAAATTCTTTGACCCATTTTTTTTCTCATCAGAATTCACGTAAAAAAAATGTCATTTTTCCATTATCACACGTTCTTCTCACAATTCTATCCGCAATCGATAGTCTCTCGTTCCATACTACATCTCCATCACTCCATTCAAGTCCATGTAAATTGTGATATACGTATCTAGCATGCCTGTTGTCTCTATAATCTAGTTCCATGAAATGGAAAAGTGGTCTGATGGTGTAGCATTGCTTCACTCTCGTCTCTAGATTGAAAATAGCGACTTCTTTTGGAATGAAACATTTCTCTTCGCCAATCTGGAATCCTTGCAGATCGATGAGAAGATGATTGCTCGGGTGGCTCAATTCTTCAGATTCCTATTAAACCAGCTTATGAGTGATATTTGTCATTGGATTATAACGAATGATTTTGTCATGCAAAATCGAGCAATAAGCCGACGTATTTTTTTTGCTATATTTTCTTTACACTCAAATTCGATGCGCGAATCTCCTGACGAATGCTTCAGCGTATCATTCTGTCTTGAGCAATCAATTACAATTACAGGAGCAAGTTTACAATAATCACTGATCGAGAGTGTAACTTGACTGTCCCGAACATTGTAATAAAATTTTCTGAACGATGCAAACATATGATAGAGAAGAGAGACTCGTTTATTTGCAACAAAGTCGACGGAGAGATTTTCTGTTGGATATTGTTCAGAATTCAGACATACTTTGAAACTGGTGAGCTTACAATGGTCAAAATGAGTGGAAGTCACTTTTTTGATTGAGTCGGGGCATATAAGGGAATTGGGGCATTTTAGGCACACATACCTTATAACATATTTAGGAACGTGAAAGAAGTTATTTCCTGTTTTTTCAATCATTCTTCACGTTGTACTGATGAGATTTCCGAAATCGTCAAAATCGTGGATTTTCATTGAAACTGGACCATTTCAAAGCATCCACCTGATCCACTCTGGGTTGTTTGTATGACAAACTGAGTGAACGGATGATCAGATTTTGAGTGAATGAACAGATTATTTCGGTCAGTCAAACGTCAAGTAAGCTTATTAGACACCTACCTGCAACATGACTCCCTGGCCCCGAGGCATGTGCTTGGTCTCGTAACCAAAAGGTCGTGAGTTTGGATCCCACTCTCGGCAAAATTTACGAGTTATGTAGAAGAGTTTTTTTCCACTTTTTTACCGTAGAAGAGTGATGGATTGAGATGAGAAATTCCTCGCCATTACCTCAACATCGCAAAAAAACATCATGATTTTATTGGAATTTGTTATAATGTACATTACAATTTCTATCACAAAAGACATTGAACATTGTAATGTCCATCACAAGATTATTTCCAATAGGGCGTCTTGGAGAGCCCAAACGGTAGCTGGTCATTTCTGAAATGAGACATCAAGAGATTAGTTTTTGCATTCTTGAAGGGTTCTTAGGGTACATGCCCAACCTCAACAAGCCTCGAAAGTATCCAAAGTGGTCAAATTGCCTGAAAACTAGTGTTAGGGAGTGAAGAAACTTGATTTTGGGCTCATATCCAACGGAGGATGAGCCATATCACTTGAACGTTCCTAGACTGGATCCGAAAAATGTTCCAAACGACTTTCCTTCAAAAGGGCTCAGCCCGCGATTTCAATTTTTGTGGGAAAATGATGCCCCAAAAATGTAGAATCAGAAACCAAAATAATCTCAGAGGGAGTTTTCACTTTGGAAAAAAATGCGTTCAGGTACACCGTGAAGGGGAGGACCAAGCCTCTGGATCACCAATCATTTTCGAAATTTTTTTACAGTTTTGTGTCACCTAGAATATGAACAATGCAGAATAACTCCGTCAAATGGGCCTACTGTTCGGAGCTTCGAGCAAAAACGTTAGCATTGCCAGTATATCCATAATCTATATACATCACTTTAAAATGAGCCTATTTGACGGAGATACTCTGGACTCATCATATTCCAGGGAATACAAAACCGTAAAAAAATTTTGGACACGATTAGTGATCCAAACACCTAGTCCTCCCCTTGGTAGTGGAATAAACAATATTTCGCTCATAAGCCGCTGTATGTGTAGAGCCTCTTCAGCCCCTTCAGTTAGCGCCATGTATACGGCTTCAGTTGAGGACAAGGTTACAGTTCGTTGCTCTCTCGCTTCCCAACTTATAGTTGCATTTGCCAAAGTGAAAAGATTACCAGTAAACGATCTTCGTCTTTCACACATCCAGCCCAATTGGCGCACAGTGGGGGAAAAAATTCGCTGGACGGCACAATTATGCGTTACTATTAGGAAGGCGATAACAGAGTGTTTCAAGAACGAGAATCGTAGCTTTTTTGATGTGGGTTCGAATCCTTTCCCCCCGAATATCGTCCAGAAGTCGTATGACGACGGCATATCTTAAAACACGAAAATCGCTAAGAAACACAGGATTAGCGGTTTAACTTGGACGGGAAGCGGATTATGTCGATTTCCATAGGGAACCAAGTAGTTGCATTTTCCAAAACGAATTCTTTGGTGCCCCCAATTTTCCAAAAAGTCGTGATTTTTCAGGTTTGTTGAAGCCAAATGCTCATCATAGCGGATCGAGTAGTGGAAAAACAATTCTAACGGACTTGGGAGGAACGATAAAAAAAGGCCAAGATCAAGATAAAATAATCTTCAATGCCAATAAGGAGTGTGAACTTTTGTGAAATAGAATAGTCGCGGGAAGAAGTGGAATCATATTGATACTGGGGCACCGGCGCGGTCATGATCGCACGAGTAAATTGACCTGAGCATGGACATATTGTATCGTCCGCGCGGCGATCCTGCAGATACTGGAAATAACTGTCTCGTGAGGAGAGCGCGAGAGAGCCTCACTATAGTCGTCACATTCCAACTCTGGCCAAAAATCGCTTCAAAATTGGTTTGAAGCTATCGGGATGAGCCAAACGGCATTCTCTTCGTAATCGACAGGGCTAGAAGATGTGCTAATCTGATATTGTCTCAGACAGAGGGGGTAGGGGTGGGGGGGGGGGGGGTGTTGAACGCGAAATGGGGTTGAAGATCGATATTTCGCCGGAATGAAACTCACGCGTGGCGAGTCAGTAGTTCTACTGCCGATCCGCAACCACTTGGAGTACCTTCTACAGGTAGATGGCAGTATTTTAAACTCAACTCTAAGTCTGAGAATCACCGCAATTAGCTCTGAGATCGATTCTGAGCTGAGAAGAGGTGATAAATGCTGCGAATTAGTCGATTATACTGGATTCTGAGTCGAAAATGATTCTACTGCCAACTCTCAACTCTTTTCGAAACATTCCTTCATCGACTCTCGGAATTTTGAGTCTGGGCACAGCTCTGAGAATTGCTGCGGGGAAGTCTGAGATCGGTTCAGATTTATTTTGTGGCGGGATCGTCTCTTTAGATCTGAAGGGACATTCGAGATGATCGATTTTAGCTCAGAATGCGATATGCTGCCAACTGAAAAAGACTTTGTGTGTATTTCTAGAGCATTGAACATAATTTTCAGCCTGGTCTCAAGTCTGGGAATTGCCGCAGAGGGAATTGAGATCAATATTCGTCCAGAAAAGCCTGTCTGGCCGCGCAGAATATTAGATAAATCGTAATTTCTAGGTGGAGAATGAGTGTACTGCCGATCTATAATACCTTGGAGTACTTTTTTAGAGTGGGAAACAGTATTTTGAGTTCATCCTCATGTATGGGAATCAACGCAATCAGCTCTGAGGTCGATTCTGAGCCGAGAGAAGGTAAGGAGCCCTGATAATTAGTATGAGATAGTGAATTCTGGGTCGAATCTTATCCTACTGCCAATTCAGAACCCGTTTCAACACACTCTCCCATAAATTTCCAGAATTTCGAGCCGGAACATAGCTCTGGTAATTGCTGGGGGAGGATTTGAGATCGATTCGGATCTATTTTGTGGCAAAAATGTCTGTTGAGATATGACAGTCATCCGAGAATGATCGATTTTACAACAGAATTCGATATGCTGCCAGGTCAGGAACATTGTGAGTGGGATCGTAGAACATTGAATAGAATTTTGACCCCATCTCAAGCCTAGAAATTGCCGTAGAAGGATTCCAGATCAATATTTGTCAATAAAAGCTGCAGAACAGTGCAGATTATCCAAAAAACGGTGAGTTGTAGGTGACGAATAAATTTACTGCCGATCTACAATGACTCGGGGTACATCCGAGGGATGCAAAACAATATTTTGAGCCAAAGCTCAGGTCGAAGAGTCACCGCAATCGGCTCTGAGACCGATTCCAGACGGAGAAAAGTGATGAGCGCTGCGTATTCGTCGAAAATAGTGGTTTCTAGATCGGAAACCTCTCTGCTGCTACCAGAACAAGCTTCCCCATGCATTTTACCATCACTCACCAGGATTTTGAGCCCAAACACGGCTCTGAAGATTCCCGTGGACGAGTTTGAAATCGAATTCGATCTCTTCCGAGTCGTGAAAGTCTTATTAGCACAGGTTTCAATCAAGAATGGCCGATTTTAGCTCGGATTTTGATATGCTGCCGAGTCGTACAAACTTGGAGTGGATTCTTCAAGTGCTGATCAGAATTTGGAGCCTAATACGATGTCGAGAAATTACTGCCGAGCGATTTGAGAACGCTATTCGTCCAGAAAAAGTTGTTCAGTAATGCAGATACATTTAAAGAATGATGATTTTTCGGTGAAAAAAAAATTATACTGCCGATCAAAAAAAAACTCACAGTACATGCGGAAGATGTTAAGCGATATTCCAAGCCCGGCCCCGGGTCTGAGAATCACTGCAATCAGCTCTGGGTTGAGTCTGAGCAAAGAAAAAGCAATGGAAGGCGTATGTATTCCCATATGATCATTTGGATTCGTTTAACAAACTCAAGTCTCCAGTCTATCCTAGCAAGAATGATTTTTATAACATACTGAATGACTCACATATTTCTGATGCTGATTATGAACATGGGGCTAAAGTATAGAACACATTCGGGTGTAGCAATTTAGGTGATTATAGTAATCTTTTCCTAAAGATAGGTGTATTGCTTCTGTGTGATTTTTTCACAAATTTTAGGGAGACTTTCCATCAGAGTTTTGGTCTTGATCCTGCTCACTATCTCTCACTTCCTGGTTATTCTATGAGTGCTATGTTACATCTAACGAAAGTAGAATTGGAATTATTGACGGACTTTGATATTTTAATATTGTTCGAGAGAATGCTACGAGGAGGAGTTTCCCAAAGCTGCCTTCGTTATGTGGAGGCTAACAATATCTATCTAGCGAATTATGATCCTAACAAAGAAACAAGTCACATTGCGTACCTGGACTGTAATAGCCTCTATGGAACAGCAATGCAATGGCCTCTCCCTTATGCAAATTTTAAATGGTTGGAAAATCCATCTGATTTCGATGTTAGTGCTATAAGTGATGATTCAGACATTGGATATGTGATTGAATGCGACCTTGAATATCCAAAAGAACTACACGCTTTGCATGAAGACTTCCCATTCTGTGCAGAACTAATGATACCTCCAAATAGTTATTCCGATAATGAAAAACTTTTGTTGACTTTATTACCCAAAGAAAACTATGTAATCTACTATCGTAATTTGATGCAAGCCATTGAACATGGACTCATTGAGTCTAAAATCACTCGCGTACTTCAATTCGATCAGAAGCCGTTTTTGAGACCTTACATTGAATAAAACATTTTTTACCGCGAGAACGCTGAAAATCCATTCGAAAAAGCCCTCTATAAATTAAATATCAATAGTTCGTTTGGTAAAATGATAGAGTCTGTTAAAAAGAGGAGGATGGTCTTGCTCAAAAACAAGTGGGAAGGCCGATACGGGGTTCAAACTCTTATTAGTCACCCTCACTTCCAGAGACTAGCTATATTCCACAAGAGCTTTGTTGCTCTAGAAATGAAGGCCTTGGACGTATTATGCAATGTTCCTACGTTTGTCGCAGTGTGCATTCTAGAAATTTCGAAGCACATAATGTATTCTTTCCATTATGATTTTATGATGAAATTGTTCACAAAAAATCCACAAGATTGTTTATTGTGCTACGGGGACACCGATTCTTTTGTATATTATTTGAAAAACATTTGTTCATACGAAGATTTGTTAAAACCTTACTGTGAAAAATATTTTGACACTTCAGATCATGCACCCAACAATCCATACAATATGCCATTGCTCAACGAAAAAGTTCTAGGAAAGTTCTCGGATGAGATGCATGGAGTACCAATGAAAGCTGCTGTATTCATAAAATCCAAGCTATATTGTATCGATGCTTTGGACTCTGAAAAATGTGTTTGAGAAATAAGCTCAAGTTTTTAGATTACAAAAATTGTTTATTCAATCAAGATTCAATGTACACTCATCAAATCACTCTGAGATCAGAGAAGTATACTTTGTATTCCATCCGCCAGCGCAAGCTAGCTCTTTCACCAAGCGATGATAAGAGAATTATTCACAGCGATCATATACACACATCTGCGTATGGAGATTATCGTTCGAAAATAAACGAGCTATAACCAAGTATGTCAGAGCTCTTACACCAAGAAGTGTTTTTCATACCGTACCACTTTACCAGCACCTGATTTCCTTTTCGCTTCAGAATTTTTTCGACAAGAAACACGTTTGGATTCCGCACGTGAGCGAGCTTTGCTTCGTAGAAACATCCAGCAATCTTTTTTCTCTCATAATCTTCAAGCAGATACGTGGATGGGTTGGTTTGCTGCACTCGATATATAGTGAACGTTCCTGCACTCCAGTTTGGCAGATATCCCTTGTCAAAGAGAGACTTGTATTCACTCACTCTCACAACATCACCGACTTTGAACTTATATTTTCTCGGCATGCTCCTCGGCGCATAAGTTGAGGATAACAGGTTTGCTTCAATTAGACCTTGGTTCTTAGTTTTTTGCCAAACCTCGACTGGTTCCATTTGAATTGTGCGATGGACTGATTCATTGTAGGATTTCATAACATCTTGTGAGATATCGATCCAAACGTATTTTTCTCTCAACGAGAATGATTGATAAATTTTTGACCTCAAAGTCCTAATTACTTGTTTACATATACTAGCTTTTAAATTACTATAGGTGGAATACATATTGATATTATTGTCTTCTCTAACCAATTTCAAGAAGTCTCTGTTATAAAATCCTCGACCTTTGTCAACTTGTGAATTTTTTGGAACGATTTTTGCTCTGTCTAATATTCTTGTGAACGCAGCCGTGACTTCTACCCCAGTTTCAGACTTGATGGCCTCAGCCCACGAATATCTTGAAAAAACATCGATTACCACTAGAATATAATTGAAATTCTTGTTGTGACTTGCATATTGTATCATGATTGCCAAATCCACTTGCTAAAGGTCATTAACAGAACGCATTTCCACACGACGACGAGGAAAATTTCTTCTAGCCGAAGCATGGAGCTCCTTCACGAGCTGACGCTTTTCTGCACTGTATTTATCCATGAATACTCACTCCTTTTTCCAAGCCTCCGACTTTGAATTCGACTGCTTTCGGCCGCTTGAAGGAACCGTCTGAGCCCATGTCTTGTTCCGAATTACTCAGTCTTTCTTCATCTGATTTCAATTGCTTGAAACACTCGTTCAAACGGTAATTGATTTGAAATAGACTTTTCGATAGATTTTCCTCGTTTTCTCCTGATTTTCCATACAGATATTTCAAGGTTCTCTCCAAATCTCTTTGTTTCAAACTGATCTGAGCAATAGCTCTTTTGTGAGACTATTCTGTTCCAAAGCTTCTACCAAATTTATCATTCATGACTGACTCAATTGAGACATATAACACTCATTTTATAGCTATCAGAGGAGTGGGGTGAATGATGAAATGTTACTTAATTTTTATCTAATTTATTATTCATGATCTATCCGAGGCGCATTACATATGAGATGTGATAAAAATTCTACAGTTCTCAGAGCACATCGAAATGTTTCATTGTCATGATGATCACAATCAGAATATTCATATTCCATTGACCAATAATCATCTGAAGCACATTCGAATTCTTCGGAAATATTTATCACATGAAAATTAGGATTATGAACAAAATAATTTGGAAGAAATTCTTTGACCCATTTTTTTTCTCATCAGAATTCACGTAAAAAAATGTCATTTTTCCATTATCACACGTTCTTCTCACAATTCTATCCGCAATCGATAGTCTCTCGTTCCATACTACATCTCCATCACTCCATTCAAGTCCATGTAAATTGTGATATACGTATCTAGCATGCCTGTTGTCTCTATAATCTAGTTCCATGAAATGGAAAAGTGGTCTGATGGTGTAGCATTGCTTCACTCTCGTCTCTAGATTGAAAATAGCGACTTCTTTTGGAATGAAACATTTCTCTTCGCCAATCTGGAATCCTTGCAGATCGATGAGAAGATGATTGCTCGGGTGGCTCAATTCTTCAGATTCCTATTAAACCAGCTTATGAGTGATATTTGTCATTGGATTATAACGAATGATTTTGTCATGCAAAATCGAGCAATAAGCCGACGTATTTTTTTTGCTATATTTTCTTTACACTCAAATTCGATGCGCGAATCTCCTGACGAATGCTTCAGCGTATCATTCTGTCTTGAGCAATCAATTACAATTACAGGAGCAAGTTTACAATAATCACTGATCGAGAGTGTAACTTGACTGTCCCGAACATTGTAATAAAATTTTCTGAACGATGCAAACATATGATAGAGAAGAGAGACTCGTTTATTTGCAACAAAGTCGACGGAGAGATTTTCTGTTGGATATTGTTCAGAATTCAGACATACTTTGAAACTGGTGAGCTTACAATGGTCAAAATGAGTGGAAGTCACTTTTTTGATTGAGTCGGGGCATATAAGGGAATTGGGGCATTTTAGGCACACATACCTTATAACATATTTAGGAACGTGAAAGAAGTTATTTCCTGTTTTTTCAATCATTCTTCACGTTGTACTGATGAGATTTCCGAAATCGTCAAAATCGTGGATTTTCATTGAAACTGGACCATTTCAAAGCATCCACCTGATCCACTCTGGGTTGTTTGTATGACAAACTGAGTGAACGGATGATCAGATTTTGAGTGAATGAACAGATTATTTCGGTCAGTCAAACGTCAAGTAAGCTTATTAGACACCTACCTGCAACATGACTCCCTGGCCCCGAGGCATGTGCTTGGTCTCGTAACCAAAAGGTCGTGAGTTTGGATCCCACTCTCGGCAAAATTTACGAGTTATGTAGAAGAGTTTTTTTCCACTTTTTTACCGTAGAAGAGTGATGGATTGAGATGAGAAATTCCTCGCCATTACCTCAACATCGCAAAAAAACATCATGATTTTATTGGAATTTGTTATAATGTACATTACAATTTCTATCACAAAAGACATTGAACATTGTAATGTCCATCACAAGATTATTTCCAATAGGGCGTCTTGGAGAGCCCAAACGGTAGCTGGTCATTTCTGAAATGAGACATCAAGAGATTAGTTTTTGCATTCTTGAAGGGTTCTTAGGGTACATGCCCAACCTCAACAAGCCTCGAAAGTATCCAAAGTGGTCAAATTGCCTGAAAACTAGTGTTAGGGAGTGAAGAAACTTGATTTTGGGCTCATATCCAACGGAGGATGAGCCATATCACTTGAACGTTCCTAGACTGGATCCGAAAAATGTTCCAAACGACTTTCCTTCAAAAGGGCTCAGCCCGCGATTTCAATTTTTGTGGGAAAATGATGCCCCAAAAATGTAGAATCAGAAACCAAAATAATCTCAGAGGGAGTTTTCACTTTGGAAAAAAATGCGTTCAGGTACACCGTGAAGGGGAGGACCAAGCCTCTGGATCACCAATCATTTTCGAAATTTTTTTACAGTTTTGTGTCACCTAGAATATGAACAATGCAGAATAACTCCGTCAAATGGGCCTACTGTTCGGAGCTTCGAGCAAAAACGTTAGCATTGCCAGTATATCCATAATCTATATACATCACTTTAAAATGAGCCTATTTGACGGAGATACTCTGGACTCATCATATTCCAGGGAATACAAAACCGTAAAAAAATTTTGGACACGATTAGTGATCCAAACACCTAGTCCTCCCCTTGGTAGTGGAATAAACAATATTTCGCTCATAAGCCGCTGTATGTGTAGAGCCTCTTCAGCCCCTTCAGTTAGCGCCATGTATACGGCTTCAGTTGAGGACAAGGTTACAGTTCGTTGCTCTCTCGCTTCCCAACTTATAGTTGCATTTGCCAAAGTGAAAAGATTACCAGTAAACGATCTTCGTCTTTCACACATCCAGCCCAATTGGCGCACAGTGGGGGAAAAAATTCGCTGGACGGCACAATTATGCGTTACTATTAGGAAGGCAATAACAGAGTGTTTCAAGAACGAGAATCGTAGCTTTTTTGATGTGGGTTCGAATCCTTTCCCCCCGAATATCGTCCAGAAGTCGTATGACGACGGCATATCTTAAAACACGAAAATCGCTAAGAAACACAGGATTAGCGGTTTAACTTGGACGGGAAGCGGATTATGTCGATTTCCATAGGGAACCAAGTAGTTGCATTTTCCAAAACGAATTCTTTGGTGCCTCCAATTTTCCAAAAAGTCGTGATTTTTCAGGTTTGTTGAAGCCAAATGCTCATCATAGCGGATCGAGTAGTGGAAAAACAATTCTAACGGACTTGGGAGGAACGATAAAAAAAGGCCAAGATCAAGATAAAATAATCTTCAATGCCAATAAGGAGTGTGAACTTTTGTGGAATAGAATAGTCGCGGGAAGAAGTGGAATCATATTGATACTGGGGCACCGGCGCGGTCATGATCGCACGAGTAAATTGACCTGAGCATGGACATATTGTATCGTCCGCGCGGCGATCCTGCAGATACTGGAAATAACTGTCTCGTGAGGAGAGCGCGAGAGAGCCTCACTATAGTCGTCACATTCCAACTCTGGCCAAAAATCGCTTCAAAATTGGTTTGAAGCTATCGGGATGAGCCAAACGGCATTCTCTTCGTAATCGACAGGGCTAGAAGATGTGCTAATCTGATATTGTCTCAGACAGAGGGGGTAGGGGTGGGGGGGGGGGGTGTTGAACGCGAAATGGGGTTGAAGATCGATATTTCGCCGGAATGAAACTCACGCGTGGCGAGTCAGTAGTTCTACTGCCGATCCGCAACCACTTGGAGTACCTTCTACAGGTAGATGGCAGTATTTTAAACTCAACTCTAAGTCTGAGAATCACCGCAATTAGCTCTGAGATCGATTCTGAGCTGAGAAGAGGTGATAAATGCTGCGAATTAGTCGATTATACTGGATTCTGAGTCGAAAATGATTCTACTGCCAACTCTCAACTCTTTTCGAAACATTCCTTCATCGACTCTCGGAATTTTGAGTCTGGGCACAGCTCTGAGAATTGCTGCGGGGAAGTCTGAGATCGGTTCAGATTTATTTTGTGGCGGGATCGTCTCTTTAGATCTGAAGGGACATTCGAGATGATCGATTTTAGCTCAGAATGCGATATGCTGCCAACTGAAAAAGACTTTGTGTGTATTTCTAGAGCATTGAACATAATTTTCAGCCTGGTCTCAAGTCTGGGAATTGCCGCAGAGGGAATTGAGATCAATATTCGTCCAGAAAAGCCTGTCTGGCCGCGCAGAATATTAGATAAATCGTAATTTCTAGGTGGAGAATGAGTGTACTGCCGATCTATAATACCTTGGAGTACTTTTTTAGAGTGGGAAACAGTATTTTGAGTTCATCCTCATGTATGGGAATCAACGCAATCAGCTCTGAGGTCGATTCTGAGCCGAGAGAAGGTAAGGAGCCCTGATAATTAGTATGAGATAGTGAATTCTGGGTCGAATCTTATCCTACTGCCAATTCAGAACCCGTTTCAACACACTCTCCCATAAATTTCCAGAATTTCGAGCCGGAACATAGCTCTGGTAATTGCTGGGGGAGGATTTGAGATCGATTCGGATCTATTTTGTGGCAAAAATGTCTGTTGAGATATGACAGTCATCCGAGAATGATCGATTTTACAACAGAATTCGATATGCTGCCAGGTCAGGAACATTGTGAGTGGGATCGTAGAACATTGAATAGAATTTTGAGCCCATCTCAAGCCTAGAAATTGCCGTAGAAGGATTCCAGATCAATATTTGTCAATAAAAGCTGCAGAACAGTGCAGATTATCCAAAAAACGGTGAGTTGTAGGTGACGAATAAATTTACTGCCGATCTACAATGACTCGGGGTACATCCGAGGGATGCAAAACAATATTTTGAGCCAAAGCTCAGGTCGAAGAGTCACCGCAATCGGCTCTGAGACCGATTCCAGACGGAGAAAAGTGATGAGCGCTGCGTATTCGTCGAAAATAGTGGTTTCTAGATCGGAAACCTCTCTGCTGCTACCAGAACAAGCTTCCCCATGCATTTTACCATCACTCACCAGGATTTTGAGCCCAAACACGGCTCTGAAGATTCCCGTGGACGAGTTTGAAATCGAATTCGATCTCTTCCGAGTCGTGAAAGTCTTATTAGCACAGGTTTCAATCAAGAATGGCCGATTTTAGCTCGGATTTTGATATGCTGCCGAGTCGTACAAACTTGGAGTGAATTCTTCAAGTGCTGATCAGAATTTGGAGCCTAATACGATGTCGAGGAATTACTGCCGAGCGATTTGAGAACGCTATTCGTCCAGAAAAAGTTGTTCAGTAATGCAGATACATTTAAGGAATGATGATTTTTCGGTGAAAAAAAAATTATACTGCCGATCAAAAAAAACTCACAGTACATGCGGAAGATGTTAAGCGATATTTCAAGCCCGGCCCCGGGTCTGAGAATCACTGCAATCAGCTCTGGGTTGAGTCTGAGCAAAGAAAAAGCAATGGAAGGCGTATGTATTCCCATATGATCATTTGGATTCGTTTAACAAACTCAAGTCTCCAGTCTATCCTAGCAAGAATGATTTTTATAACATACTGAATGACTCACATATTTCTGATGCTGATTATGAACATGGGGCTAAAGTATAGAACACATTCGGGTGTAGCAATTTAGGTGATTATAGTAATCTTTTCCTAAAGATAGGTGTATTGCTTCTGTGTGATTTTTTCACAAATTTTAGGGAGACTTTCCATCAGAGTTTTGGTCTTGATCCTGCTCACTATCTCTCACTTCCTGGTTATTCTATGAGTGCTATGTTACATCTAACGAAAGTAGAATTGGAATTATTGACGGACTTTGATATTTTAATATTGTTCGAGAGAATGCTACGAGGAGGAGTTTCCCAAAGCTGCCTTCGTTATGTGGAGGCTAACAATATCTATCTAGCGAATTATGATCCTAACAAAGAAACAAGTCACATTGCGTACCTGGACTGTAATAGCCTCTATGGAACAGCAATGCAATGGCCTCTCCCTTATGCAAATTTTAAATGGTTAGAAAATCCATCTGATTTCGATGTTAGTGCTATAAGTGATGATTCAGACATTGGATATGTGATTGAATGCGACCTTGAATATCCAAAAGAACTACACGCTTTGCATGAAGACTTCCCATTCTGTGCAGAACTAATGATACCTCCAAATAGTTATTCCGATAATGAAAAACTTTTGTTGACTTTATTACCCAAAGAAAACTATGTAATCTACTATCGTAATTTGATGCAAGCCATTGAACATGGACTCATTGAGTCTAAAATCACTCGCGTACTTCAATTCGATCAGAAGCCGTTTTTGAGACCTTACATTGAATAAAACATTTTTTACCGCGAGAACGCTAAAAATCCATTCGAAAAAGCCCTCTATAAATTAAATATCAATAGTTCGTTTGGTAAAATGATAGAGTCTGTTAAAAAGAGGAGGATGGTCTTGCTCAAAAACAAGTGGGAAGGCCGATACGGGGTTCAAACTCTTATTAGTCACCCTCACTTCCAGAGACTAGCTATATTCCACAAGAGCTTTGTTGCTCTAGAAATGAAGGCCTTGGACGTATTATGCAATGTTCCTACGTTTGTCGGAGTGTGCATTCTAGAAATTTCGAAGCACATAATGTATTCTTTCCATTATGATTTTATGATGAAATTGTTCACAAAAAATCCACAAGATTGTTTATTGTGCTACGGGGACACCGATTCTTTTGTATATTATTTGAAAAACATTTGTTCATACGAAGATTTGTTAAAACCTTACTGTGAAAAATATTTTGACACTTCAGATCATGCACCCAACAATCCATACAATATGCCATTGCTCAACGAAAAAGTTCTAGGAAAGTTCTCGGATGAGATGCATGGAGTACCAATAAAAGCTGCTGTATTCATAAAATCCAAGCTATATTGTATCGATGCTTTGGACTCTGAAAAATGTGTTTGAGAAATAAGCTCAAGTTTTTAGATTACAAAAATTGTTTATTCAATCAAGATTCAATGTACACTCATCAAATCACTCTGAGATCAGAGAAGTATACTTTGTATTCCATCCGCCAGCGCAAGCTAGCTCTTTCACCAAGCGATGATAAGAGAATTATTCACAGCGATCATATACACACATCTGCGTATGGAGATTATCGTTCGAAAATAAACGAGCTCTAAACAAGTATGTCAGAGCTCTTACACCAAGAAGTGTTTTTCATACCGTACCACTTTACCAGCACCTGATTTCCTTTTCGCTTCAGAATTTTTTCGACAAGAAACACGTTTGGATTCCGCACGTGAGCGAGCTTTGCTTCGTAGAAACATCCAGCAATCTTTTTTCTCTCATAATCTTCAAGCAGATACGTGGATGGGTTGGTTTGCTGCACTCGATATATAGTAAACGTTCCTGCACTCCAATTTGGCAGATATCCCTTGTCAAAGAGAGACTTGTATTCACTCACTCTCACAACATCACCGACTTTGAACTTATATTTTCTCGGCATGCTCCTCGGCGCATAAGTTGAGGATAACAGGTCTGCTTCAATTAGACCTTGGTTCTTAGTTTTCTGCCAAACCTCGACTGGTTTCATTTGAATTGTGCGATGGACTGATTCATTGTAGGATTTCATAACATCTTGTGAGATATCGATCCAAACATATTTTTCTCTCAACGAGAATGATTGATAAATTTTTGACCTCAAAGTCCTAATTACTTGTTTACATATACTAGCTTTTAAATTACTATAGGTGGAATACATATTGATATTATTGTCTTCTCTAACCAATTTCAAGAAGTCTCTGTTATAAAATCCTCGACCTTTGTCAACTTGTGAATTTTTTGGAACGATTTTCGCTCTGTCTAATATTTTTGTGAACGCAGCCGTGACTTCTACCCCAGATTCAGACTTGATGGCCTCAGCCCACGAATATCTTGAAAAAACATCGATTACCACTAGAATATAATTGAAATTCTTGTTGTGACTTGCATATTGTATCATGATTGCCAAATCCACTTGCTAAAGGTCATTAACAGAACGCATTTCCACACGACGACGAGGAAAATTTCTTCTAGCCGAAGCATGGAGCTCCTTCACGAGCTGACGCTTTTCTGCACTGTATTTATCCATGAATACTCACTCCTTTTTCCAAGCCTCCGACTTTGAATTCGACTGCTTTCGGCCGCTTGAAGGAACCGTCTGAGCCCATGTCTTGTTCCGAATTACTCAGTCTTTCTTCATCTGATTTCAATTGCTTGAAACACTCGTTCAAACGGTAATTGATTTGAAATAGACTTTTCGATAGATTTTCCTCGTTTTCTCCTGATTTTCCATACAGATATTTCAAGGTTCTCTCCAAATCTCTTTGTTTCAAACTGATCTGAGCAATAGCTCTTTTGTGAGACTATTCTGTTCCAAAGCTTCTACCAAATTTATCATTCATGACTGACTCAGTTGAGACATATAACACTCATTTTATAGCTATCAGAGGAGTGGGGTGAATGATGAAATGTTAGATAATTTTTATCTAATTCATTATTCATGATCTATCCGAGGCGCATTACATATGATATGTGATAAAAATTCTACAGTTCTCAGAGCACATCGAAATGTTTCATTGTCATGATGATCACAATCAGAATATTCATATTCCATTGACCAATAATCATCTGAAGCACATTCGAATTCTTCGGAAATATTTATCACATGAAAATTAGGATTATGAACAAAATAATTTGGAAGAAATTCTTTGACCCATTTTTTTTCTCATCAGAATTCACGTAAAAAAATGTCATTTTTCCATTATCACACGTTCTTCTCACAATTCTATCCGCAATCGATAGTCTCTCGTTCCATCCTACATCTCCATCACTCCATTCAAGTCCATGTAAATTGTGATATACGTATCTAGCATGCCTGTTGTCTCTATAATCTAGTTCCATGAAATGGAAAGGTGGTCTGATGGTGTAGCATCCCTTCACTCTCGTCTCTAGATTGAAAATAGCGACTTCTTTTGGAATGAAACATTTCTCTTCGCCAATCTGGAATCCTTGCAGATCGATGAGAAGATGATTGCTCGGGTGGCTCAATTCTTCAGATTCCTATTAAACCAGCTTATGAGTGATATTTGTCATTGGATTATAACGAATGATTTTGTCATGCAAAATCGAGCAATAAGCCGACGTATTTTTTTTGCTATATTTTCTTTACACTCAAATTCGATGCGCGAATCTACTGACGAATGCTTCAGCGTATCATTCTGTCTTGAGCAATCAATTACAATTACAGGAGCAAGTTTACAATAATCACTGATCGAGAGTGTAACTTGACTGTCCCGAACATTGTAATAAGATTTTCTGAACGATGCAAACATATGATAGAGAAGAGAGACTCGTTTATTTGCAACAAAGTCGACGGAGAGATTTTCTGTTGGATATTGTTCAGAATTCAGACATACTTTGAAACTGGTGAGCTTACAATGGTCAAAATGAGTGGAAGTCACTTTTTTGATTGCTTGTGACCAGTTTGGAAAGCTAATATGATGAATCGAGGCTTTTCCAAGTTATTGGAGGATCTAACTGACCAAACATGTTTATCAGTTTCCTGTAAAAGAGGAAAATCTAAAATTTCCCAGCTCCGGAAAAACAGGGTGATGAAAACCCCGCGATCCACCGTCTTGAGCATATTGAGTTTTCCATAATCGTTCAGAATCAAGAATGGCATGCACCATGTTATCTCTTATCACTATCCAGTGATTTCAAGTTCGCATTCATTGTGCGTCACAACCACAGCGTCATAATCCGACTTGGATCGAATGAGAACCAGCTCATGTTTCGAGTAAATCACTATTTTCTTATAATCTTCGCAAAAACCAAAAAATCTTTTTAATGGAATGCAGAAATCGAAGACATAGTTAGTTTTATCTACATTGTAGTCTCCCAAGTTCCAACAAGCGTGAGATAGAGATTTCTCTTCTGCTCGAGAGATTGAAAGATAACTTTTGAGCAAAGTTGTCAGCCCAACGTGCTTACAAGAGTCTATGCAGAAACCGTTCAATAGATAGTGCATTCCCGCAAACAGATATGATGCAAAATTGTTCACGCATGTGATGCTCGCGTCTTCTTCGAAAGCGATTTTACCAGTTAAATGTAAATAGCTCTCACTTCGGAGCACTAGCATATCTTGAGATTGAATAGCAATTCTAACTTCATCACTCTCATTATAGCTATAAGGAGTATATGGGTTGAAGAATCTCACGTCTTTTTTAACGATGCGCTCGTCGACTTGCGGATTAGCAAAAATGTCAAGAGCGTCCTTCATTCTTTCGCACTTTGAATCCCAATGAGCGTAGGAATCGAACGTGTGCAGGAGTCAGTGGAATTTTATGAGAAGATCTAGCTGATCGTGGAGTTTTATGCAAAGAACGTGCTTTGACAGGAGGTGGATGGTGAATGACTGGGGTCAATGAGTAGCCACTGTTATTATAGAAAATCATCAATGTTTTCTAAGATGAACCTGTAAATTTATTGGCTCTCCTCCGAAGTCGATTAATTTTCCGTCTTGATTACAAATTCTCACGCTTATATGATCAATCAGATGCACGTGAACTGGATAATATATTCTATCTGTTGGCACTATATCAATGTATCTTGTTAGAACCAGTACCGGGAACTCGGAAAGCGTGTGACTTTCAACCCCGTCTGGGTATGAACCAGAAAGGATGTTGCACTCTAGTCTAATCACTGATATATTTTTCATTTTGATTAGTTCGCTGGATGTATGCCAGATACGAGCTCTCAAAATTTCCCCAGCTTTGTGCTCACTAGAAAATCCTAAAACAGATCCAATACTTTGAGGCCGTGAGAAAACTATGTCATAATATGAATATAATTCAACACATAGAGTCACTTTGTTAGCTCGAAGCGAGAATGGATATTCATCAGCTTTCAAAGTTTGCTTTTTGACCTTGGTGTGATGATTAACTAACACTTGGCGTAATAATTCTTCCAAATCTTCTAGCTCGTAAGATCCTCGTGGTATCAGATAAACATGATCCCCGTTATGGAATTGATTGTTGCTGGAATCAACGTTGCTTAATGAATTAACGACTGTAAAATCAACTAATCCAAGTTCATGGTTTTCACTGTTCGCGTCAACGTTTGGAGTAACACTGGTGCTGAGATTTGATTCAACGCCTGATATGGAGTGAGTTCGAGACATGACTGAGTACAAGAATAATCAGAGCTCAATTTATGAATTTTTTCCTTAAAAATTGTAAACAAAGTTGTCCACAATTGCTCTGATTATACGTTTGCCTGGGTATGCGATTATATGTGATTTGACAATCGGGACAAGTATTAAGAAAATACTTAACCAGCTCATTTGGAGGGGTCAAGCCGGAAAACGGGTCGAAATATTTCACTACCTTACCTACTTTACTCCATGCACACCAATGCGTGCCTTTGCTATTCAAGCTAGCCAAGTTAAGCACACCATATTCACGAGGCAATGGTGAGCGTGGGAGCTCGTCTCGCGCGTAAACACCTCTGAAATATTTGATACCTTTCGCCGCTCCCATAATCTCTTGTCCGCTCATACTTTTGCTTTACATTTTCTCGACTTGGACTTTTTTTCAAGCCCGCACTTCTTTTATACATGTAAGGATTCAGATAAATCCCTTTACCAGCTTTTTCAAGTGCTCTATTATGACGCGATAGCTCCTCCAATCTCTTACGATTGGTGCGCATATTACTGACAGATTCTACTACGTTGGCTGCACCCGTTGCGAGCGCGGAAAGAGCTGCGATAGTGGGTAGAGCCGGTAGGAATCCACCTCTGCGAGCTCATATCAACTCTCTCTTCTTCTTGCTGCGGATTGCTCGCTTTTTCTTCTTCATACCCATACCTCGTTGGCGTTTGATTTTCATGATTTTAGCTACGGCTTTGGCTGCCAACCACTCAGAAAAAGATGCGTTTTGTGCAGAAGCATGTGACTCAGCTGCAGTTTGCAGTCGCGCGTCCGCTTGATGTCGTTTTCCGAGATCTTTATGCAATGAATAATCTATGTCATGCCTGAGACAACTGGAATCTAATGAATTCTTGGGCTTGTCACCTTGCTCTAATCTCTCCTTCAATCTCGCACCAGGTCCACAGAAGTTGTATCCAGGTAGATGAAGCTCGAATGGTAGATTATTGATGAGTTTATCAACGAGGCCACTCCCTCTCTGCATGCATACTAATGATTCAAACTATCTCGCGAAATTGAACACGTAATCGATTGCTACATATTTATATTGACACCTCATCATCAATTCAGTAGTCATCATGCGATTCATTATGCAAAAAGAGGAGATATCTGTCTCCAATCTGAATAATTGCGAAGAGGACAAAGTCAAGGGTAAACATGATAAGCTACTTCCGTGCAACCTGCGAGCATTATTCATTGGTTCGAGTGGCTGTGGAAAAACGAATGCGCTGCTGTCATTAATCTTTGCACCGAATGGATTAGCATTTGAAAATATATATCTATACTCTAAGAGCTTGGATCAAGCAAAGTACCGTCTCTTGAAGGCTGTAATGAATGAACTATCAAACGACGGTATGAATTTTTATGAATCGACAAACAGTGAAGAAATAATCGATCCTAAAGATGCGAAACCGAATGTTATCCTCATTTTCGATGACGTTGCTCATCAAACTATCCTTTATTGCTACCTCACTTTTGCATGTCGAGACACTTTGGATTGGATGTTTTCTTCCTTACTTAATCCTATACAAGTGCACCGAAAAAACTATGTCGAGATAATTCGAACTTTTTAGTCATTTTCAATGTCGACGACACAACTCTTCGAGTAATATATCATTCTCACGCTAATTCTGATATGAGCTGGGAAGAATTCAAATCCATGTGCGCAGCTCGTTGGTCAGCTGGTAGGTATAATTTCTGTGTAATTGACAAGACATCTCCGAAGAATGAAGGGAGGTATAGAAAAAATTATGATACATTCATAACATTCGATCAGTCTGACTGCAAGCGTCAAAATGGTGAGATCAAAGGCGCAACCCGTGAAGAGAATGCTCCCAAAAAAAGGAGAAAATACTGAAACTAAGAAAAAAAGAGGGAAAACTGAGATAGCGAAGCAGATACCTAAAGCTTCATCAGGCATTTGCAGAAAAAGCAGTGCTCTCAAGCTCACAAAAATGAGTAATCGTGAAGAAGTTAAGGAAAATTCACAACCACTCGTGCAGCCTTTGGAAAAATTGGTTAGTCAACAAGAGAATGTGATCGACGTAGAAAAACTGAAAAATGAGCCACTTGATGGAATGATGGAAAGCGAAGATAGTAAGAGTAGCGAGGAAGGATTGAAAATCATGGAAATTCCGAGACGATCCAGTTCCAATGAAGAACGTTTAAACGCGAGCATATCTGAGCCTCGGCCTTCATCTCCCTTTCATCGTCCAAAGAAAACTAGGAGCCGGCAGTATGTGGAAGAAGTATTTTCCACTCATAATGATTCAGATAACATCGAGGAACAGTCTCTCGAACAGTCTCTCCATCAAATCGTGGAAAATCCACGAGAGTGGACAAAATTCCAAGATTCTTTGCATAAAAATTTAGGAGCATTGTCACTTCATTATCTCTCAGATTTTATTAAGGGAAATAAGGGTACAAATCTAACGAGCGGACCCTATTGTTCAGATAATCAATTAATGTTAGGTAATTTATCAATGGATTTCGATCGGAATAATGATGTTATACTCTTGGGAGAAGAACACGTTGTACAACCGTCAGTTGGAATTTACGAATTAATTTCCAAAGACAAGCCTCAAAACTATAAATCGCATGATCTCATGAGGTGCAAGGAAATTTCAGAATGGAGTAGTGCCCACTGACGAAATCATGATCCTACAAAAAGAATCATCAGTTCGAAGAGTGAAAAATACAAAACCATTATTGCCCCTCTTTTCAAAAACCAAACAGGCTCTGGACTGCAAAAAATAGTGAAAATTATAGAAAACAGTGATACTATGACGCTCCACAACTCTGGATCACTGAGATATGTTTGGTGGGATGATGCAAATGAGCTTTGTACACGTCTAGATCTTTGTCTCCGCTCTATCCAAGCTGGGAATGAATCAACCCGCAATGAGGTGATCTCTATAATAGAAGAGCTACGTGAAGCAGGTTTCATCCTATAAATGGAGGGAGCTAGTATTCGTAGGATCATTCCGTTTCTACAGTCCGAAGAGTATATATTCAGTGAAAATGGAGAAAAACACTCACAATCTAAGGATCCTTGAGAAGGATGGATCCACAAGACTACCATCGTCTACTTCACATCTATCTGGAACTGAAAATCATAAGAATGAGAATTTGTCTCATGATTTGGGAGCAAAGCATGGAGAAAGAAGGTCGTCTACATCGGATACCAGTGACCGGGAAGAGCGTGAAAAGGTGTACGATGCAGTAGGCGGTATGTATGCAAAATCATTATGCAAGCTCATTATACACTCGATTGACTATAGATTATGTATGCAGGGAGCACCACTTCTGCGGAAGCAAAAGATGTGATTCTCGCTCGTGACGAGCAGGATGGAGACAAGACTATTCTTGCACTCGATGAAACAAATTCCAAATTATGGAAAATTTGGATAGAATGAAATTGTCAGGAACGTTCAGAAGATGAATGATAATTTCGATACTGTAAAATCTGAAATTCGATCTTTCACCACAAATATCAATCAGAAAGTTTTGGCTCTTGAACAGTGAGAGCAATTACGTCAACAAGACATGGAAGATTTTACAGTCAAAAAAGAATGAGATGCTCTTCACTGATGCGAAGAGAAAATTGATTCAAAGTCAGGAAGACAATCTACATTTCAAAGGTCAGGTAATTAATTTGACTAAGGTATTCATGGACCATTCATTAGTTTCGGAAGAAAAATTTGATAGAATTGATGAATCAATCGCTGATATGATGGATAGTATCCGAGATATGAAAAAATCAATCTCGAATCTGAAGGATTTATACCTGCGAATTAGCGATGATATTGTGAACCTCTAAGATTTTATGCATAAAGAGATGAATGATGTACATTCCGTTGTAGCCGGTCATCTGACTACAGAAGTGATTGGTTTGAAAAAATCTCACTACAACCTATCTGAGCATTTCGAAAAAAATAGTGAGCACTAAGATTGAAAATTTATGGAAAGTGCATCATTGGCTGATAGCATACTTGATCGTCAAGGGGAGACCAATAATAAGATAGTACAAATGAAAGAAGAATTAATGATCGGATACGAGGAGATAAACAACGTAGTTCAGGGTTTTGGTGAGAGGATAGAAGAATATAGACAAATGCTCGATCATCTCAGACAGAAACAGGAGAGAGAAGGAGCTGCAAAAGAGCATCTGGAACGTAGAATTCAGCAAAACCATGTTGCCATCGAAAATGTCAATGCGAAAATTAATCACCTTGATCAAAACATACGCACTCGTGTTAGGATGGATTAATCATGAGCTAAAGGCTAATTATCGTAGTTTTGTGTCGGACACTTGATGTATACATCCATATTCAATGAAGCATGCTATAGAATTCTTCGTGTCGTCGATGCAAAAGACCCACTTTGCATCGAGAACGAGTTGTGCCACTGCAATCTTCATTCAACGTCACCCTCCATCTTCGAACTTTGTGCAGAGGGGCTCTTGTTCTTATAAAAGCGTACGAATCATTCCATCTGTTCAGTGTTAATCCCTGTTCTGATGCAAGTATCTTTCTATTCGTGTTGCTGCTTCCAAGTCAAATCAGTATTTTTGAAAAGATATTTCAAACAGCCAACAATCTGCAAACTTGGTATAGTTCATCTCAGTCTAGGTGATCTGGAAATAGTTGGAAATCAACTCATCGAAATCTTGACAGCCTTGTTGTGAAGTCATACTAGCTTCATAATAGTTTTTGGAATTAGATACGAAGGTAAGTGGTTCATGGGTTCAAACTTTTCCATTTAAGTTAATCTCATGTTGCCTCTTTTAGGGCATTTAGAAATATTAGAAGCAATACGACTCGGAAAGCAGAAGGACTACCTCGCAGCATTTAATTTTTTTTTTGGTGATAGAATCCAACTTAGATACTAGCTTTGACTTTTGTTTAGTTTTTACTACAACTAGTTTCTATTATGGAAAAACGAATTATTTCAAGAAGTTACAAGATAGTCCATGGGAATTGGACTATGAAAGAACTAAATTCCATTCGGATCTAAATACTATGTATTATATAAAAGGGGACATTGTTAAGATCGTACATTTCATCCATGAATTTAAATATATGATAAAAGAAATGTACCTAGTAGAAGTCAAAATGAAAAAAACTGATTAATTTTCTCCTAGTTCAGTTCTCTGTATTGGAAGGATGTCTTTCTAATATGAAACTATATACTGACGAGAGAATGAGCTATTCCGAAGCCTTCTTCGATTATCTTACAAATCGATCAGAATTCGATGACTCGTATACTTTTTATTTGAATTATGAAACAAATGTATTTTATTCTTCATTCTATTTTGATAGAGTACTATTAGCTTCGAGCAATTATGAAATTGATTGTTCAAGGCGATATGTTGCTAGCATAGTGGGTCCTTATTATTTCGATGGAAATATTCATAAAATGTTTGATTTTATATCATTTTATGGCTTTTGCTTTGAGCGCGCACAATTGGTAGACCTAAAAGTGAAATATTTTCCTCGATCAATTGAAAATCCTTGTGAGATTTTTGAACGCTCTAATGGATTCCAACGTTGAGAAACATGGCTCTCTTGAACCAGTCTTCGATGAATTCAAACGTTTTGAGTTGTACTTAGATGACAGAGTAATATTTCCCCTAGTTTTTGGGACAAATTATTATTGGACTTCGGAAAATTATGATTTTCAAATGTTGAGAAACAGTGGCTGGATAGTAGATGAAGATTCCTTATTCCGTCCAAAATTTGCATCCACATTCTATTATCGAGGATCTTTAAAAGAAATTGTAAAAATTTTGCGAGGAAATTTCCACTGTATGACATTTATTCAAGTGGTAAAACTAAAACCTAACCATTTACAGAGCAAATGAAAATCGTGCGTCGTATTGCAGAATACATCGAGTCGTACTTCACTAACAGCAACTTTTAACAAGGAGATATATTCACAGAGTATGAGTGAAACAAACCATGTTTCGACTCAAGCAGAATAATAACAATGATATACAATAAATATCCATGGGCTTACCATAATAACCCTCTGCAAGAACTTAGAAATAGTTGTTGGGAAGTTGATCCGAATGATTCAAACTTTAACCCGGATGTATATTCAATCTACTATGCTAGAGGAAATATTCATGAAATTATAGCTATACTTAATCAGGATATGCCTTGTATTCTAAATGTGCAATTTGTGAAACTGAGAGCAAAAAATTTTGACAGGTGAAAGAGAGATAATGAGGGCACAGCTACAAGATGGAAATTTTAATAGTATTTTAGAGTTGATCAGAGATGGAGAAATAAAATTCACATATATTCATTGATTAATTTTTAATGTTAAAAGGACTAGAAAAACTTGTAACAAATTTCGTAAATTCAGAAAAAGTAAATGGAAAGTCGATCGAAATGCATGTGGATGCAATAGTTTAATTTCAAAAGATCATTACAGAAGAGGTGACATATATCAAAAATTATCATTTTTAGAAAAATATAGAGATCGCATAACGAATGTACAATTAGTTCACTTGCGTCCTAGAATAAGAATAGTATAAGCTATTGACACTAAATAGGTAAGAGTATGCTGATTCTTTCAACAGGTCAAAAGAATGTTGAAGGAGATGTTCAATTGTCGAGAATTCTATTACACTTGCTGTTTCATGTCATGGGAGATTGAACATTTTTTCGTAAATTCATTTGTTTTCAATGTCAAGCGTAACTGTGAGAATATCAGTTTTGAGAAATTGAAAGATAGTATTTGGACAGTTGATACGTCAAAATGTAGTTTCAATCCTCTAATCTCATGCGATTATTTCATAAGATGAGATATAGGTGATGTCTTGAAGGGGTTATTTGACAACTTTCATATCATCAAGAACCCTCAAATCGTACAACTGAAATTAGATATACCAGAAATTAGATTCAATGTATAAAATTTGTGAATCTTTCATTCCAGAACAATTACAAGAATTAAATCAGTCCTCGTCGAGTCGAACGAAGAGCACATCAGAGCTCTGGAAAAATTTCAAGAAATTGAAAGGAAAATGGATAAAACTATTATTTTTTCTATCATTTTTGAGAGTAACTGCGTATTTCCTATGTTCCTTGATTTCTTAACTAGTGAATTGATTTTAGATAGAGATAGATGTGAATTCAACCCATATGGTTCAATTTCTCATCACTATCAAGGTAATGTTGAAGAAATCATAACTTTTCTACATATACATCGCTCTTATATCCAAGATGTACAGATTGTTGTATTAAAGAATAGAAAATGAATAAAAATAACTTTCCGGAGGAGTCAGAATATATATGATATGTATGGGAAATGGAAAACAGGTTGGGCTCCACGGGATGCAGCGATGGAGGGGCTGCTCTATCTAAAAACCAAAAAAATGTATCTAGCTTTGATTATATGTGCTTTTGCTTTGGATTTCAATAAACTCATATATCTACACTTCAGTTGTTTGTTATTGATCAATCCTTTCCATAAAGCTAGATTTTCAAAGTTGAAAAAAAAAAAAATTTGCCGGAACTCGGGATCGAATTCATGATTAACCAACTGCTTCAAGCTGCTCAAATTTCATTAGCTCAATAGCTGCACGAATTAAGAAAGAAAAGATCGCGCGCAGCAATAAGTCTCAAGCATGAAGTAAGACCGCGCCCTGATCGCGCGCGTGTATCGTCACAAATCTCCATTCACATCTCGAGAAGAATCAAACGAATCTCCGTGTGCATACAGAGGTGAAGATCGCACAGTGCATTCATCGTATGCTAATCGAGACCGTGCGCTGATCGCGCGCGTAATCTGCGAATAACACACACTGAACCGGCCAAAGGAAATCCGGTTCTTTGCATGCATTAATATAACCCTGCGCGCACTGATATAACTTACACAGAAGCACCAGAGCCAACCAGCTTGCGTGTCGGTGAGATGTAAACATCATTGCTACGTTTACCGAATTTCACTCAATATTGTGCAATAGTTATGGTTTTGATAAAAAATGAGACTAGGAAAGGGGCTTAACATTGAACTTTTCTCAAACCAGGTAGGTGAAGATGATCATCTGGGAGAGCTTGCAAGCTCTGTGTAGTGGGGGTAGTGGCTTTGACCTTGGAAATTTCTCATGGTTAAAACCAGGTAGCCGAAGACGATGTCTAGGATGGTCTTCTTCTGGGAGAGCTTGCAAGCTCTCTATAGTGGGGGTGGGAGCTAGTGCAAATCGGGCTGGTACCGGCTTTGTCCTATCTACTTCGGTCGATTCGATTCAGGTTTTTAGTGAACTGAACTATGTTCTCCCACGTATTTTGACTAGCTGGGAACATGGTTCAGTTCACTGAAAACCTGACTCGAATCGACCGATGATCTCACATGCATATCAGATGTATGTTAAAAGCCTAAAAATGACTCATTACTTTCGGTTCAGTTTTTTGAGTCTACTGAAAAATCTTCGGGTTTGGGGACAAAACTGACCACATATTCGGTTTCTACGTCAAAAAATACATGAAAAACACATGTTCACATCTCTGAAACACTCCGACTCAAAATCCACGTTTTTCAGGGCCATTGAAGAGGCCCCGGGTTTGCGGATTTGGTACCTTGGATATTTTCAATTTTTAGTCCAGCTCGATCTCGAGTTCTAATGCATCAAATTGACTTTTGCAACGTGTCATTTCAAAGGAAATTACGTCAGCTTCTCATTAAAAATAGTCCCGGAAGTAAAAATTTGTGCGCATGCGCAGAAAATGACACTTTTCCAATACCGAAAAAAATTGAATTTCAAACAATGGCTTATCACTACCCGGTTATGGCGAGAGGACTGTAGTCCACAGGCCAAATGCGCGAAGAAGAAGAAGAAGAACAATGGCTTATGAGTTGATGGGATCGCGTAGGTACAATCTAAACCCGATTATTTCTGAAAGAACGCAAAATTTTACATCGATTATGTGATTTTCAAGAAAAAAAGAATGGCTTTTCGACAAATCAACTTTTTAGTGAAAAACACTTTTTTAGCTCTGGGAGGCCGATCACTTGCCAACAATATTTTTTCGATAGCGTTTCCGAAAGGTTTTTTTATGACCTTCCAGATGCCGCAACCCGCGAGTCGATAGCTATCGAAGAACTCGAGATTTGTGCATTTTACTGGATAAAAAAGCACCATTTTTGACACGATGAATTTTGGCTATTCCCACGGATATGCGTGCACCGGAGGAATGAAATTCTTTTTGGACCCCATAGGTGGTCGTAAGTTCCTATTCTGGGCCATAGAATCGAATAAAAAAGGTTAGAAAAAAACCTGAGAGATGACCCCTTTCCGTAGGTCGCTTTCGCGTGGAACCCATCATATACAATATCCACCTGCATCTATATAATAGCCAAGCTAACTATAGGATGTCAATGATCATAATAGGCCCGGCTTTGATTCAACTATTGTGTGATTATCGGACAATAGAAAGCTGCAAAATCTGTTGGGATCTCAATGTATTCTGCCAGGTAAGTGAAACACATAATCACCCGGCCTTCTTACTTATCATGAATTTAATCATCTCAATATGAACAGAATTGTTATCATTTGCCATGAGTACTAGTAGAGACATTTGGTATCTCAGCATTTGAACTAACAAAAACTTGAAATGTAGCTATATACTCTATAACAGAATAAGTTGGTGAGCTTTACTGCAAGTCCTCCATCCAATCAATCTTAATCAAAAATTTGTGTAGTAGACGCCTAATGGTCTTGCTCATTCTGAATTCCATTCGATAAGTATGGGTGTCTATCGATCTCCAGTCCTGTCAATCTCACAGCATGGCTCCTTGGTGCGAAACTTACTGGATCGTCAAATGCCAATCTTGCATATCCAACTTTCTTATGCATATGTTAATTCATAGAAACATGTGTGAGTTGTATCATTGTTGGGTGAAGAATGTACTCCACTTCTAAGATGAATCCAATGGGCGTTTTGCATTTTTTTGAAAGAAGGTTTAGCAAATTCGAGCAAATCGAGATACGTAGGGTGCAATTGCGAAAAAATCCCCAAAAGTTGTTTTTATCTCGCGCAAATTGTTTGAAAGTTTGATGACTTGCGCTGGGTGACGTCACTCCGACAAAGTCGTCGACTGCTGCTATTTTATGGCGTCTTGCAATTTGTCCGATCCCTCCAGGAAAAGGTATGGCAAATTCGAGCTATTCGAGACAAGTACTGTGCAATTGAAGAGAAAATCCCAAAAATATTCTTCGTCTCGCGCAAATTGTTTGACAGTAAGATGACTTGTATCGTGTGACGTCATAGGAACACAATGGTCTGACTATCAAATAATTTGCGCAAGATGACAACAATTCCTGGGGATTTCTTCCCAATTGCACCTTACTCATCTTGATTTGCTCGAATTTGCCAAACCTTATTTTAGGGGGGTCCAAAAGAATGCAAGATGCCTATTCAATGATAGAAATCTTCACCAATTGATTGGAGTGTGGCGTCCCAGACGACGCAACAGTTGAAATAATATTTCTCAACGTGGAGAAATATTATTTCGACTTGATCAGCAGAGAACGTATAAGCAGGTCAGTAAATCAGCAGAATCAAAGCATTAGCCAGTAACTGGATGTTACACAGACCATGAGAAATTCAACTTTAGAGCTCTGCCAGCATTGTAACACATGTGTTACAATCTTAAGTAGAACACTTTCAAAATCATTTTTTTCAGTCGAAACATCAAAATTAACTTGTGTCCGCACGTATAAATTAGAACAACAACATTCATTCTTCGATTTAGTCTGTGACAAAGCTCCGCCCGGCAGTGGGCTACGTACGTCTCAAAATTCACTTAACCACTCACCTAAGTGCGCGTAGAGAACGCACGAAAAAGTCAAGTTAAAAGTGCGGACACGTAAGCTTGATCTGATCCCGTCGAAAAGTAGGCCGACGTTATCCGCCTCAGCTGTAAAGGGCCAGCTCCGAATCTGCTCTCACCTGCTTATCAGTTCCTGCCTCGAAGAATATCATCTCTCGAGTAGTTCTGTAAGTTCGTCTAATTTTAAGTCACGCAAATTGTATTTAGATATTAAGGTCCTGTATTTTGTTCAAGACATTATAATTTGGTTAAAATAAATCCAAAACTCATTTGCTAATTATACGCTATTATTTTCTGAAGATTTTACAATCGAATATTTCATCCATATTGAAACTATTAAAGTCAAATTGATCATTTCTAAAAATCCAAATTCAACCAATTATTACTTCTGAAATCTACATTCCAAATTCCTAAAATCACTTCAATCATTTCTTTAAAACTACAATTCATTTGATCCAATTTTGATAAACAAATATCTCTCAATCTCAAATATTCATACGCAACCAGAGACCAGCAATATATATATATATACATCAACGCAATAACAGAGAATAGGTAAGTGCAACTGGGCAGTCCGCCCGTAAGCTGTTCGCACGAACTCAAATAATTTATTTGTTACCCCGAGCCCTCCGCTCGGGTCATAACATTTTGGCATCCCTTGTGGGGAACAGTTTTAGTTGCACATAACTCTTCTCACTCCCAAGTTCAACACACTGGAACTATCGACCATTACCGACTCAAACATATCTCCTGATTGTGACACACCTAACCGACACGCCGATCAACTACACCGACCGCGACTCACTGATGTGCTGATTCCGCACTTTCTCCCATCCAATGCGCCACTGCCAGTCATGGCTCAGAACGAATTTTTTCTAAAGATGCAATGATACCACATCTCACAAGAATGAATTCCCAATTTTTTGATCTAGACCTGCCAATATTTGAAGGCTATAATATTGACCCACATTTTTTCATACAAAAAATCACAGAAGCAAAATCTATCACTACTTGCGAAGAAAATTTATTAGTAGACTTTATTCTTAGCAATCTTTTTGGACCAGCATATCATGCATTCAAAAACTTCCGAATCTCCACAGTAAACGACATTGTGGAACACATAGTAAAGTGTTTCTTATACACCCCATTTTTCGAAAAATATTGCCAAAAATTACTAGATTGTGGTCTAAAGCTCAGTCATGATCGTGATGCAAACTACGAAAGGCTATTCTCAATCCTTGAAGATGCTTACTACATTCTTACAAGTACTCACTTTTCATCTGACCCAGTATACTACCAACTTCATAAAAATCTCGATGAAATTGCCAAAAGTTTTTACTTTAGCAAACTCTCCCCTGATTCACAACTCCAAATTGTCCTTGTCCTAAACTCAAATTCGATCGCCAGGAAGCCATCCACTCTATACAAAATGCATTTATTAGTTTCGAATCCAACACAATTCTTCATAACCAAAACTGAGCTATCACATTTTTTGAAAACATATGAAAATTTATCCCATTCTCACCACGAGTCAATAACAAAAACTGACGTTTCCGAGCCCAAAGAGCCTCAAGTCAGTAATATTCGACAAGATCCCCAATCAACTCCAATTCTCGTTAACACTACAAACGAAATTTGCACCACTCGACAGCCTGAACTTGTAAACCATGAACAAGTGCCAATGTCTTCTGACATCATACCTTATCGCGACGATAATAGAAGTGAACCAACGGATACCACGTGTGATAACATCTCACTCAACCAGAGTCCCGAGCAGATACATCTGCCAACCGACCCTGACGGTAAGACGCCTATCTCCGTTGAAAACCCAAGCAATATTGAAAATGACATACTCCTCCATGTCTCAACCTCACCACGAGACTCTGTGACACTCCTCTCTCACACGGGTGCAAAACGTTCCAACACAGTTACCTCAAGATTAATTAACCGGAAACGATCATTTGATGACAATCTCAAAAGTTCCTTCAAATCAAAAATACAAAGAGGGTTCCAACCTTATGCCATTTCAAAATGCTCATTGGGAAACACTCTTTCAAAGTACGTGTCACTCAGAACAGGTTACTCTGAACCATTTAGAAGTTCAATCCATGGAATCATTTCAAAATATAAGCACCATTCAAGTACAACTAATACCTCGAACCCCTGGTGAAGGAATTCCGCCCCAATCCCTCCCTTTTCTGTATTCAGAATCCAGGAAATCCAAGCCGCCATCAAAATTATGCGAAAGTAGACTCCTCTGATTTCGTAGTGCCCATTGAAAGATCAAAATTCAATCCCTAATGATGGCGTATTGAGTTTTTGCAACTTTTAAAGTATGTTCCTGGACTCCATATGCTCGATGGAGATCAATCAATTCAACATAATTCTATCCCATATCCTTCAAAAGAACTCAAATCTCAAATCTTCAAATCAATGATCAAATAGACGACAAAATAAATTTCGCATTCCCAAGGATGGAGTATTATTGGTGTTAAAATTCCACACGACGAGTTCCGGAGAAAATCCGACAAGCACACTCTGACGACCACGTATCGTACATGTGTAACATCCAGTTGCATGTGTAACTCCCGGTTACATTGTAACACCCGGTTACATTGTAACACCCGGTTACATGAATGACCCGGTTACACGATTTCGTTACATTTGGAATTCAAATCACTTTGGCCACATTCTGTTACTCATTAGCTTTTGGCTGTTTAAATCAAGATACTTGACCCTCAGAACTGGAAAATCGGAACCATTCAGAATCTCTGCTGACAGACAAATATTCTACCGAAATGTAATTCCAAGGAATTCCCCGTTTGACTTCCAAATCTTTTTTGTAGAAAGCCCATTTCACATTCATCACCTCTCTCTAGATCTGTCGATAGTAGAAATCGACACAATCAAACCACACTGATCTTGGAGTATTCATAGAATAACTAACGAACATCAACCCTTCATCTTATTTAAGATTCACAACCTTTCAAACTCTCGGTAGTGTACCTCACAAGGATCCTGAAAAAGAAGGGGGAAAAAGCATTATCGACTCATGTAACAAGCTGTAACATGGTGTTACATAAGTAACAGACTGTGACCTGTAACATGGTGTTACATGGGTAACAGGTTGTTGCAGGTAACACGGTGTTCAAATTGGACTCTCTGTTGACATCATATGGCCTATGATGGTTTAAAAATATTACATTCATGCAGGTGCCCCCCCCCCCTCCTTATATCCAGTTCAAATAATTTCTACTATATACTCACGAGAAAAATGATGAAAAATTGAAAAACCGGAAAATCAAGAAAATGGGAGTACTAGAATGATACGTTGACCATTGTTAGTTCATTCATAGGTCTGACTTCTGGACACGACCTTATCTCTTGAATATTTTTAAATCAATGGGAATTACGTCTTTTGGATAAAATCCGTCGAAATTTCCTACTTCGAATATTTTATTGTTGATATGCCTCCATGAAATTCATCGTGACAAATTTAGTTTTTCCCCGTTTATTAAAGTTTCAATATCAACAAAACATGATTTTGTGAAAAAAGGAAACTTAAATTAACACATAGTCAATTTTACAAATTCAAGAGACGGATTTGCTCGGCCCTATCCACCTGACCGACATCCGAAGGAATTGAGAACAAATCAATCGAGAGTGATGGACCCCTTCGGAATCTAATCAAAGTCTTGAAAACTTCAATTTCCTATTCGGTGTCCTCGACATAGCACACTATCTTTTTGTAGAAGAATAATGCGTATAATCCCCATACGTCAAAATCATGCATTGATTCCGGCAAATCTTCAACCCTCCTATACAGTACACATCCAAATCACTAAAAAAAACACCCTCGGCACGCTCTTCATTGATTCGCATGTTCCCCCGGCGTAAGAACCGCTTTGAGATCCAATCATCGAACTACATGAATGACACAAAGAAAAATACACACTAAAAAAAATCACTTGTAACACAACTTTTAGATAAGGAAAATCCAACTCACATGAACCTAACAGATTCAGGTGACTACCGGGAACCGGAACATATTTTCAATTTCCATAATTTCAAGGAAAAATCATAATAATCTATACAAGTGCAATCGCACAAATATTCACGTCCAACGATTTGAAGTCCCGAAACTGTACTGAGACTATGACTAAAAGACACTATTGAACCTGCACTTGACACCACGTTGACTTGGGAGAACTGCGTTGAAGTTGCTGACACCGAAATTCTTTATTTTATACACATTGCAATAATCTGATGGCACCTCCAGTTTTGACTTCTGAGCTCAGGCATCAATGAAATCATACGAATATGATCTCAAAATCAAGGGCCTGTCAAATTTTATTCATTAATCGGAACTGACATTGTGACTAGAAAATCGGGAGATTCTCTATGAAAACACATATAATTATGTCGAATTCAGTCCCGCATAGATATAAGAATTTGCAATCCGAAACAAAAGTTGATAATAACGATTATCAATAAATTTACTCAATTTATTTCTACATAGATCTAGAGATATGTGATCAGATATAGAAAATAATTGTAATAATTGTCCATTAAGGAATCGTGTGGATGAACGTCCACACCACATTTCGGAAAATCTCAATAATCATTTCCAAATTATAGCGAGCATCAACTCCTTGTTAACTTCTTAAAAATGATGCGATTTTCACGAGAAAAATGAATATAAACACAAATTTTTATAAAAACAACAAAACACAGGATTGCAAACTTTTTTGCAATAGATCATTAATAGATTCCAATAGAAAATCCAATTAATAGTGTGAAATTACCAATCAGTTTTTCCTCATAAACTTTCTATTTTGGAAACATACCATACTTGCAGAACATTGTCAACAATGAATTGTTGCGAACCTTTTTGCAATATATCATCAATAGATTCCGAAATTCAATTAATAATGCGAAATCATCGATCGATTTTTCCTCGTAAACACCCTATTCCGAAAACTACCATATTTGCAGAACATTGCTTACAATAAATTGTCAAGATAACCACACACTCTCACACAATAACACCATCCTACATATACTATACGAAAGTTTTCTAGAACTTCTCAAGATCGACAGTGACGAACGTGTAGTGGACCTATTACTGCCCTCAGGATCAGGGGCATGCCAAACTGAAGACTTTTTGCAATGATGTGATGACGCAAACTACCCGTGAAAAGCGGAATGTGAGTGTCTCCATGTGTAACATGATTTACTGTACAGCTGAGGAGCCTCATACACATGGTATAAGGTCGAGTGAACATGTAACACACTCAATGGAAAACATCCAAACCCTGGATGTGTGTAACATGGAGTTACAATACGTACAGGTGGGGCGCCAGTTACATCGGCCCCCTCTCCTCAAGCTCGCCATCAACTCCGCCACACACGTCGGAAGTAACACACAGCAGCTTGTTACACGCCGTTGAGCCTTTGCTTGCAGCCAACGCAGCAGACAGCGCATCACGCGGTATTTTACCGATGATTCCTGTGGGGACCCCCTCTCCTCACCACCAAAGCGATCTGCATGTAACAGAAAGTCATACGCCAGTCCCCCCTGCTAACCCCACTCAGCACCGCCTTTCCAGCTACTCGCTGTGCAGTATGGAAAAGCTGAGCGATGCAATGCTCACGGAATCCCCACAGGCCGTATTGCACTATGTGGAAATAATTTCAATTCCCCTCTCCTCTCTTACAATAGCGGCATGCGAATTATGGCATCAGAAGCGGGAAATTCTCAACTGCATCGTACGGCTCCGATCACATTAATCAGCAATATTCTTCTGAAAAAAGGAGCAACACATCATCCGCGGGCCTCCTTCAATAGAGAATTCGCAGCAAATCGAGATGGTTATGATCGACCCTGGTCACGGTGTGAATAAATCTGCGACGAATATTCCAAACATCCTAATGCAAGGAGAACCAATAGCCACGCTACCAACCTCTCGATATCAACACCAATCGAGTCACGAATCTTCAGTTCAGTGACATTAGCGATGCAGAATCTGACGGATCGTCATACTACCCGACGGAAAGGCAAACCAGAGACGGAGGACGCAGGAGTGCAGGGATAGAAAGAGGGCCGTAGCAACGACCCCAACTGATGTTATTCGTGTGAACATCGACACAAAAAGGATTGACTCACCCAGTGATACATGTCCAAGGGGTGCACAAACGCCAAGGCAGATGTATCGTACATGTTGAAATTCCAAGTTACAGACTTCACTTGCACTAAATGCAAGAATCGCCCTCCAAAATCATCAAATCCGCCTATTGGAATAATAGACACACACACACACACACAAATAAAGTATTATTATGTAATAATTATAAGTTAACATCATTGGAAATTTGTATTTTTTTTAATCTAATTTCTGCCGCCCCCGTGACATTCTCGGGACGAGAATGGACTGACAGGGGAGGTGTGGCGTCCCAGACGACGCAACAGTTGAAATAATGTTTCTCAACGTGGAGAAATATTATTTCGACTTGATCAGCAGAGAACGTATAAGCAGGTCAGTAAATCAGCAGAATCAAAGCATTAGCCAGTAACTGGATGTTACACAGACCATGAGAAATTCAACTTTAGAGCTCTGCCAGCATTGTAACACATGTGTTACAATCTTAAGTAGAACACTTTCAAAATCATTTTTTTCAGCCGAATCATCAAAATTAACTTGTGTCCGCACGTATAAATTGGAACAACAACATTCATTCTTCGATTTAGTCTGTGACAAAGCTCTGCCCGGCAGTGGGCTACGTACGTCTCAAAATTCACTTAACCACTCACCTAAGTGCGCGTAGAGAACGCACGAAAAAGTCAAGTTAAAAGTGCGGACACGTAAGCTTGATCTGATCCCGTCGAAAAGTAGGCCGACGTTATCCGCCTCAGCTGTAAAGGGCCAGCTCCGAATCTGCTCTCACCTGCTTATCAGTTCCTGCCTCGAAGAATATCATCTCTCGAGTAGTTCTGTAAGTTCGTCTAATTTTAAGTCACGCAAATTGTATTTAGATATTAAGGTCCTGTATTTTGTTCAAGACATTATAATTTGGTTTAAATAAATCCAAAACTCATTTGCTAATTATACGCTATTATTTTCTGAAGATTTTACAATCGAATATTTCATCCATATTGAAACTATTAAAGTCAAATTGATCATTTCTAAAAATCCAAATTCAACCAATTATTACTTCTGAAATCTACATCCCAAATTCCTAAAATCACTTCAATCATTTCTTTAAAACTACAATTCATTCGATCCAATTTTGATAAACAAATATCTCTCAATCTCAAATATTCATACGCAACCAGAGACCAGCAATATATATATATATACATCAACGCAATAACAGAGAATAGGTAAAAGCAACTGGGCAGTCCGCCCGTAAGCTGTTCGCACGAACTCAAATAATTCATTTGTTACCCCGAGCCCTCCGCTCGGGTCATAACAGGAGTTTCTTACATTGAGTACATGTAAAGAGTCTGATTGAGCTCAAATTGGAATTTGTTCTTAGAACCACTTCTCATCCCTGTTCACCATTTCTGGGAGCAATGCATCATATATCCAGCGTTGGCATTCGATAGTGGACGCGCAACAATGCAGCTATGTTCAGAGTTCCGAACTTGTCTCCGATGTTCACGCTGTTCTTCTGCTAGTGATTATTTCGCAAACTGTCGCAGCCGTCGACGATGCAGATAAGTACTTGCTCATTGCGCCGGCGTTTTTTATCTTTCGTGAATTCGAATATATGGCTGATCAAGATGGAAGATCTCCGGGATCAATTGCTTGCCGGCGAGAGGATATCGCACCACTAGAGTATAATATTTATACAATAGTGAAAAATATACACCAACCAAGCAGATAGATGAGTTTGCCGATCTTACTCTGGAAAATAAAACTTGCTCTAATATGCCGCAGTAGTATAAAGGAGCTCTGATTTGCCTGAATGAAACGTATTTACGTTCGTTCAGTGGTGTTAAGATTTTACATTCAGCAGAGGTCCTTTGAAAGGAGTCAAAGTTATTAGCAAAATGTCAGGAAAAATGTAAATCAGGTACAATTGCCTCACTTTTTGTTCATTTTCATTACTGAATATACAGTTATTAATAATCATATCAATGACTATTAATATATTATTCACATATTAATAATAATTATCAATATCCATTCGCCAGCCAACGATGAGTAGTTGATATCTCATATGTCTCATGGTAGATATTTCTAAGACGGAGTTTACATGAATATTCGCAGATTTCGAAATATTTCAAGTTGATGTTTTTCATTTGAATGGATGAGCTCTTTCAATTCTACTGCAGCATGCCATCAGAGCAAGTTTTCTTTTCCTTGGTTTGGTGTATTTTTCCACTATCGTATAGATATCATACTCTACTAGTGGTGCGATATTCTTTCGCCAGCAAGCAATGGATCTCGGAGATCTTCCATCTTAATCAGCCGTATATTCAAGTTCACGAAAGATAAAAAACAACGGCACAATGAGCAAGTACTTTTCTTCGTCGTCGTTTGCGACAGTTTGCGAACAATAATAATCACTAGCAGAAGGACAGCGCAAACATCGGAGGCAAGTTTGGAACTCTGAACATAGCTGCATTGTTGCGCGTTCACTATCGAATGCCAACGCTGCATATATCAAGAGCATGTGTACATACTGAACTTCAATGATGGTAATCTTCGACTCGCTTGAAAATTCAATTCGAGAACAATGTGACTGAAGATATGTTGGATGGTGGCTTTCATAAACACACTCTTCAGCATAGTGGATTTGATTCTCAATATTATCTTGTTTACAACTTTATATTGAGCTTGTGATGAACTAAATTCATATTGAGAGATCTCTAAACCTTACAAGCGAACTCCAAGGATACAACCAAATGATGCCTTACTCTTCAACTTGCTTTACATTCCAAGTTCTTTAACTGTGTGTCAACAACTCCATAAGCTTATGATAAACTGAGTTCATATTGAAATATTTCATGATCATAACAGCGAACTCCGAGTATACATCCAAATGATCGTCACTCTTCGACTCGCTTGAAACCCCAAGTGCATGAACTGTGTGCGACAGAAGATTTCTTGGATGACTTTTTTTCACAAACACACTCATATCAGCACATGGAATCTGATTCTGAATATTATCTTGTTAACAACTCCATAAGCTTATGACAAACTGAATTCATACTGGGAGATCCCGAAACCATCACAAGTGAACTCCAAGTATACTTTCAATTGATTATCTTAGTAGAGATGTCTAGTGAGCTTCGTATATTTCTACATCTTATACTATCCACTACAACTCATACCTATAATCCATCAATTAATATTCGCTATATTTGTCATGGACAGCAAAGCTACAGGACCCTCAATGATATCCCGCCAATCGATGACACCAATGGAATATCAGCGCTGAAGGTTCGTACAGTCCTATTCAAAGATAAGCATAATCACCGAGAAGGTCAACAAAGGGTAGTACCAGTACTTCAAGATTGTGCAAATCCATTGTTGGCAGTTTTCCCAGGAATTATGCTACATACTGATTATCCGATGCTATCACCCCAACGACTGTCTCAAGAGCAAGGATGGCTTTATTTACTCATAATTTTCGAATGGATTCATCGATGTCTGGCATTCCTGTTTCATCCGGTATTTTCTTCTGTTTCAAGTTGTCTACCATTCGTGACTGTTGCTGAAATACATGAAGTTCGTGGAGAGCCAAGCAATTTTGGAGGAGAAGTGGAAGGTGAGAGATGTAAATCCTGCAATGACCTGGAGTATCATTTGCATCAATTGAAGAAAATAAAATCATATTCATCTTATTTTATAGGAATATGGTGCTCCAATGAGTAATAATATAATGATTTTTGAGATGAAAATACAACCGCAAGATGGGTCAACGATTTTGATGATGTAGTACTTTCCTCGCTTAATTTTAGTAACTCAGCATCATAAGACACTGACAGACTCAAAAGTCAATCAAAAATGGAAAATATGGAGGAGAGCGAAACTTAGTGAATGATAATATGGACAAAGTATCTGTCCAGCAGACTGACCATGTACCTTACGAGGGTCAGCAGCCTCGAAAACAGACTAAATCTAGCGCTGAGCGCATGAGAGATTACCGTAAGCGCAAGAAGGTAGCTGCACACACTAGTGCATCTAATAACACTGAGTCAAGATGATCTTTTGGGCAAATCATTAGTCTCCAATGGAAACAATGAAGAGATGCACTGCGACGTCTCTCATGCAGGACCGGGGAGTCAGATCGAATGCTGAACGCATGATCAAGTATCTGCACCCGAAATGCCGGGTCGTGATACCAATTTCAATGATTTGGCTACATCTTCGGAAAATTTGTTGATTGATGGTTGTCCAATCATCAGTCGCAATTCAGAGGAGCATTTTGCAGTGAATCAAGAAAATTCTAGTAAGTGCTACATAGTAATGTATCATGACATCTTGAAACAGACTGCTTACACATCACGTTGCTTGCAGATTTAGGAGGTTCTGAGAAACGAAATGCCCCAACAGATGGAAAAGAGTATTGGAAACAATACCGAAAACGAAAGAAACTTTCTTCTCTTCAGTCACTAAATGTAGATGCAATTTTGCCCGCATGCGAAATGGACGAGTCCCAAGTCGTTGCATCACAATCTGCTGGTGGTGAACATTCAGAGTGCTCAAACGACATTCCGAATCATGCAGCTATGAGTTCAAGACTTCGGGGTGAGAACACTTTTGGAAACCCTACTGTCTTAATGAACTGTGCTCAGCCACATGAAAATCGTGGGATTGAAGTCCTTGTGCTCTATGATTACGGAGATAGAGATAGTCAAGTTCCTGGTACGCATTCAGCTGATCAACAGCTCCTCACGTATGATGTCGATGCTAGACATCAAGTAACTCGCGTTCCGCAGCATGTCGCAAATTGTAACAATGCTACTTTTGTAATGTTCCAAATCATAATAGGATTACGTGTACGATGATGACTATTTCCCGTTCTTTACAGCTCATCAACCTTCTGAGGCTTACTCAAACTATCTCAATGATGTATCTGTCCACTGTCAGTTCAAAAAAGAAATGGTCGATAACCCATTTGGCTATGCCTGTGATGTCTGTGATCGACTATGGTTCAAGAATGATTTGCACAAGATTAACGAAGAGTTTAAGGGAATTCTGGCTCAAGATTTTTCAGACAACTGCATTGATAATTTCATGTTGTGCCGCACTTGCATCACTCGCCTCAAATCTGGAAAAATTCCTACGTACTCAAAAACAAACGGCCTTAGGTTCCCAAAAAAATCCTGAGCATCTTCCGAAATTGGATTTTGTCTCAGAGAGATTAATCTCACCCAGGATACCATTCGTGCAAATTCGGAGATTGCGTCACCAAGGACAGTTCGGGATTATAGGGCAAGTTATGAATGTTCCTGTTGAAGTCAACACCATGGTCAATCTACTGCCAAGAGATGTTGATGACAACTATTGTATCAATGTCCACATCAAGCGGAGAGCCTTCCATGAAAAAAGCAACGTGAGTGGCTTCGTCAGTGAGAGGAATATGGAATTGTGGCTGCAATATTTACAAAACAGTCCTCTATACAGATTGTACGACATAAAAACTGATGAAGATTTCATGGGCCATGATTATATTGTCCAAAATATGAATAGCCAAGATTTGAATTGGGACGACTTTAGTGAACCTTTTGTCATTGAGGATTGCTTAATTTGCCAACAACAAACTCTTCTTTGGGATGAAGATAAGTGTCTACAAATTCCTCCTGGGGAACGGAACGTTCCACACAGTCTTTTATTTGTCGAGCACGCTGAAGAACTTCCCTTTCCAGAGATATACTTGGGACGTGCAAGATTGTTCAAAGACAGTATAAGAGTTACCTCATTCATGATAGCTACGAGTGAACTTCGACGAAAAGATCGACGAGCTTGCCATCCAAGTCACTCACTTTACATTGCGATAAAAATTTTGCGGACTAGAGTATGAGATTCACTCACGATTGCATTTAAGCATGTTGGTGAAGATTCAAAGATTACCAGACAAATGATAGAATCGGAAGACTATATCCACGATTGTCTTAACAGTAATGTTTCATTCTTGAAATCGATACCAAACTCTGTATATTATTGGGCTCAACGAAAGCGTGATCTATTTGCCATGATCAGATAACTAGGCAAGCCGCACTTCTTTCTGACACTCAGCGCAAATGAGGTAAAGTGTCTTTTTTGCTGATTACTTTGTACAGGTTGGAATGCGGAGAAGAACTTCCCGAAAAGGTGATCAATGAGATGAGTTATTTACAAGAAAGTGCTCTGATCAATGAGGATGCAATCACATGGGTGATATATTTCAATAAATTAGCATCTGTTATCCTCGCATTACTGAAAAATAAGAAGGTAACTCCCTTCGGGAAGTATGTAGTCGTAGATGACTTTCTGCGGATTGAATCCGAATATCGAGGCAGTCCTCATGCTCACCTCTTATTATGGCTCGGTAAGGGAAATGGCAAGGGAAAAACAATAGAAATGATTGATTTCTTGATCTCAGTTGACGGGAAAGAGGCATCTGGAAATATACAACTACAAACCCATAAGCATACTTTCACTTGCAACAAGGGAGACTCAAAGAGGAGGGAATGAGTCTGTCGCTTTGGAGCTCCGTTCATGCCATCAGAGAGAACTATCATTGTTACACCAATGAACAAGTCTGAACCTGGTTTTAATGAGTATCATAAGTATTTTCAAAGGCTCCATGAAAATCTGGGAGAAATTGACTATCTAGATTTCGATGACTTCTACGAAAGAAATGAAGTGCTATCAGATAAACACTACTTCAACATTCTTTGTGCTAGAATTACTCGGCCCCGAATATTTGTCAAGTGGCAGCTCCGTCAAAGATGGCACAATCGTTTCAATCCAGTCGTTTTGAATGTTTTGAATTCAAATATGGATATTTAATTCATCCTCGACGCTTACTCTTGCGCTCAGTATATTGTCGAATATGTCAATAAGGCAAATAGGGGTATTAGTAATCTGGAACGTAGGATGGCGGAGACTTTAGAAGAGCACCCAGAATTTGATATCATTGGAGCTACCCGTAAATTGAGCGTTGATATGCTTAATGGCGTTGAGATGTCGAGCCAAGAAGTTGCATGGTTCCTTCTGAAACAGCCAATGTCCAAAACTTCCGCTGTCGTAGTTTACATACCCACTGTTTGGCCTATTGATACACAACAAATTCGCAGAACATTGCAGGAAATGGATAGAGAGGGATTGACCGATAAGAGCATGGATATCTGGAGGGAATACTGGTTTGATAAGTACGAGGAAAGACCCCAAGAGCCACCAGAGCTCCGCAATGCTAATCTTGCAGAATTCGTAGCTTATTGGAATAAGAGAAGGGATATTTTTGGAAATTTTTGCATCTTTATGATGCACAGGAAGAGCACATTCTGCAAAAATGTCTGAAGTTTAAAGCCGATCTTGATTATCAAAAAACTATTGATATATGTAGAGAATTGTGCTGCGAAGACGAATATATCGATGGCGAATCAGAGGAACCAGTTGCGCTCATTCAACCGGACATTGACCCATTTCAAGAATTATATTACAATCCACATTCAAATGTAAATGAAGATCTTGTACGAGCTTCTTTTGACAAACTCGGAGCAGTCGCCAAGGAAAGAGAAAACATCATGAGTAAAGATGAGTACAATGAACGAGTGCGAAGTAAAAACAAGAAACAGAGACAACTTGTCATGCACGTGATACATCATCATTTGGCCGGCGAAAGCACACAACCACTGCAGTTCTTCTTGACTGGACCTGACGGAAGGGGTGGAACGTATCTAACTCATGGAAACCACCTCATGGAAACGATCAATCGCTTCTCTAATAATGATGGTCATTACAATTCATACATTGCATGCGCATCTACTGGGCAGGCTTCTAAGTTACTCGGCGGCACTACCCTCCACGCTGCAGTCAGAATTTCGATTTCAAATTTCTTGCCATTAAGTATTGAAGTTGTCCATCAATACAGAGCCCTCTTCAGGTATGTCAGATTCTTGATCATCGATCAAATCAGTATGATTAGTGCAGAATTGTTAGCTCACGTAGATAAGAGATTGAAACAAATTACTGATGACTATAACGTGAACTTCGGAGGAATGAACATGATATTCATTGGAGATTTGAGACAGTTACCACCTGTACGTGCAACACCGATCTATAAACTGATAAAAATGTCGATGACTGTTCCAACTTTGTGGCGTAACCTTAACTACTACGGGTCAGATGAAGTTGTAAGACAGGAAGATAAGGTCTTTTCTGACCTGCTTACGAAACTCGGGAATGGCGAAGTCCTTACCCAAGAAGAACAACAGCTCATCGAGTCAAGATTTGTCACCGAAGAACAAGCTAAAGACTTGTGTCCCGATACTATGCATGACTAATGTGAAGGTTCAAGCTCACAACAATAGTATTCTGGCTCTGGCTGATGAACGAGTAGAGTCTGTTGCAATTGACAACTACATTAACCGCGATGGTGGAGAACATGGCTACCGTCAGGAAGTCCACAAAATGCCGGTTATAGACACGGGTGGTGTCCCATACAATATCACTCTGGTGCTCGATAAACCGTACATGATCACTACTGACATCAACGTAGCTGATGGTTTGACGAATGGTACTGTCGGAAAATTAGCAACTATTACATTCGACGAGAATAACGAAGCTAAGTTTCTGTGGTTGGAATTTGTCGGCTGCCATAAAACTGGCGCTGAGGCTCGGCGAAAAACGGCTAACTACGCTCTCAACTATTATACTAGCCGTAAAGTAGTCCTAATAGGCAAAGAGAACGATCACAATCAATTTCACGAAAACGGGGTCAAAGAGCATGAAAGATGGAGGACCCCATTGTAGAAGGAAACATTTTCTTGTAGTCCCAGCATTGGCAATCACTATCCATAAGTCGCAAGGAGGATCCTATGATGAAGTTGTATATGTATGTAATTATGTATAACACTTTATTACACCTTGGGGTAGGACCCCGTCTGGTGTTTACGAATCAACGGAAGAGCATATGAAAATAATGTTAAAGATAATCGCATGTACTGAAGAACATATAGCATGATAGTATAATCGACAGACTACAAAGCTTCTGCAGATACGCATAACAAATAGTTGAACTTGTGCAATGTCTTACATTATCAAGAAATGTTGGAAGTGTTACTATTGAGATTTGACGAAAATTTAGAACTTCAATTCAGTATTTCCATATCTGATCTTTGAACAATCTGAGCTTGATCTCCGGGTCGAAGCTTGAGTCGAAGTGCTCAAAGAAGGGGTTAGAAGATCAAAATCAGGACCCATGGTATCAGTTTCTATTGAGTCATGATGAGTCATACGATCATAAGTATTTTGATTTCCAGCAACCACAAACTAACGTCAGAAGGATTTCAAATTCCGATTTTATGAACCTTTCGAATTTGAACTCTCAGTCGAAGTATCAGTCGAAGTGCTCAGAAAAATGGTTCGGGAGGTAAAACTCAAAATATACAATATCGATTCATGATCAAAAGTAGAATTTGTATGTAAAGTGCTAACAAGAAGCTACTCAATAAAATAATGCACATGTTTGGAAAGTATAAGTGCTCAGCGAATATGTTGATTTCCAGCATCCTCAAATTAACGTAAGGAAATTTTCAAATTTCGATTTTATGAACATTTTGAGTTTGATCTCTCGGTCAAAGTATCAGTCGAAGTGCTCAGAAGAATGGTTCGAGGGATAAAACTCAAAATATACAATATCGATTCATGATCAAAAGCGGAATTTGTATGTAAAGTGCTAACAAAAAGCTACTCGATAAAATAATGCACATGTTTGGAAAGTATAAGGATTCAGTGCTCAGCGAATACGTTGATTTTCAGCATTCTCAAATTAACATAAGGAAATTTCCAAATTTCGATCTTATAAACATTTCGAGTTTCATCTCTCGGTCGAAGTATCAGTCGAAGTGCTCAGAAGAATGGTTTGAGAGATAAAACTCAAAATATACAATATCGATTCATGATGGAAAGTAGAATTTGTATGAACCCTGCCGAAAAAATTCAGGTGATTAATCAGCTGATTGATCGGCTGATAAATCGCCTCACGGTGTGCCTGAATTGATTTTAAATGAAATTTTCAGCTTCGGTCCTGGAAGTTTTGGGTTTCGTTTCTGCGTAATTTAGACATCAAATTCCTTGAAAAAGGAAAATCTTTCGCCGGGCCGATTCTGAGGAATGTCAATTGGAACATTTTTGGAACTTTTTTGGAACTTTTGCTTTTTAAATCTCTGAAAAATCAGTCTTGGCTGTGGATTCAGTGATCCAAACATGAATCGTCATACCTAGAGCATATTTTCTCATCAGAATAAGCTTTTTAGTTTTCCTGGAAATCTCCAAGCAGTGACTAAAATCCTCATCCCAGTGAATTCCACGTAAAGAACCACCATGATTTGTATCGTGAGATGGGTTTCATCAAAGATTATATTAGGAATATGGTAAATTGATAAACATCGTTATTTTGAGGATATACATGGTGGCCCGGGGGACCCATTGAAATCGAAAAATAACTCTTAAGAATTCAAGAATGGCTTGTTTATTCAAATCATACATTCGTTCTCAACGTGATCGTCAAATCTTTCAGAGAAATTATATCGGTAAGTCTTAAGTATGCGGGTCATCGAATCTCATACATGAAGGCTATTGTAAGCGCACACCGCTCGAAGAAGTTTCTTTTCGTAGTTTTCGTTTGACTTCGCAACTTTATGATTCTCCCAGAAAATATTGAAATCATGGTGTACTGATTCAACTGCTTGCTCACTGTAGAATCCTAGTCCCCTCTCCTTCATGTCACAGAATTGCTCAATGTGGAAGAAAACTGCATGAATTTTTGGGGTGACGCTAAGCTTCAAATCCATGTAACTTTGGCGAAACTTCGCAATGTATTCTTTGTAGATCGGATTGAGATTCTGTCCAAAACATGAACTCACAACATTCTTGAAATCCGAGAATGCTCGAACGTATTTCACCAATCCAAGGTTTGATTGAGATCGCAACAAGTCAACATTATCCAAAAGAATCTTACAGGAATTTCCCTTGAATGCTGGGCTGCCATGTGTCACCTCTCGCTCAACATTGCACTTTTTGATCCACACTGTAGATTCGTATTCAAACTCACGGTGCATATGAGTGAATATAGTATTCACAACGCCCAGCATGATATGCAATTGAGGTGGTGGTATGAGTTCCAGGAATGTTCTGTTAGGCTGACTTGGAAACAGCGGTTTGTTGACGCAATTCATATAATTTTTTGCATCACTCTTGACAGATCCAGCTGCAACCCATTTCATGTAGTGACTCAAATTCCCCTGGACAGTCCTTAGTTCACAACATTTGTGGAGCTCGCCTTTCTTCGCATAACACCAAATACATGGATAAGTACAGCTTTGTGGCATTATCCCACTGATGATACTGGCCAATTTCAAATCGGTGGCAACCGTCCCTCCGAGTTCGTCAAGGTCTAATGCATCTAACAGTAATGAAACATTGTGATAGTTTTCTTGAACATTGGGTGCTATTGCCAACAACAGTATCTTTTTGACAGCGGAGTCCTTGAAAGACTTTGCTACCACACCATCACTAAATTTCAGCCGTTTCGATTCGGTCACATCTGTTGAGCATGAATTTGACTGAATTGAGAGGCAAATCTTGAAGGATCCACCTCCGCCATCTAATCCCTTTTTTATGTGACAATTTTTGGAACCTCTATGAGCTTCTACAAAGTTTACGAATTCTTTCGTATCGGTGCAGTGAACTACCACTCTGGACACAGTCGAGATAGCTTTTCCATTGATATCAATGAATTCGAACTGACCATGGCCAAAGAAGTCGTCTAGTTTGTGCGATTTTTCTATGAGCTTAGTCTTCAAACCGGGTTCGATCAATTTTCTATTCTGAGTAGCGGTCCTCAGGAAAGATGCCATTCCATGAGTCTGGCGAGTAGTCAGATTCAAACGTGTTTGCATATTTGCCAGATCATCCACAGATAACGAGCGATTGCTCATTTTACCAGGGTGTGATTTTCCCTTCGATTCCTTGATGAAATTCAACGGTTTCCCACGGCATTGTGGTAGGATCAGTTGAGATTTAGACTGCATTTTATGTTTTATAAGATTGGATGCAACTTGTTCCTTTGCTCTTTGTGAAATACTCTCCAAGTAAGATGATACATTCTTGATGAGAGACTCTATAGTACAGATATGGGATATTCCTCGAGAAAGTGGAGAGAAACAATCAAAGCAGCGATTTCCAAGTGTCTGTGAACTTGAATCATCTGTAAAGAAAACATATCAAATATTGGTAGGGATTCAAAAAATTTGTGCCGAACGTGTAGACCTTAACTTTAGAATTCCATCCGAAAACCCCGAACTTAACGCTCCACCATATCTCACGATCACTGAACTCGTGTGGGAAACGCTTCACATTTCTACGGGATAGGCCCGCATTCGCGTAGAAATATTCAGAAAGAAGAGCTTGTAGAATGTCGAGCAGCTGGCACGTTATCAGAGCAAAGCACTGTGGGAAACCGCTATACACACATTCCTCACTAATACAGCTTTCTGATCCCCACTCTACTCGTTGTTACTATGCCATCACAAACAGTGAATGCCGCGATATAAAACTTGTAAGCATAATTGCCAGGAAAGCCTGACATTATTGTTGCTTTATTCAGAAACAAAGATACGATGATGCAGACTACGACGAGGTCATGGTTTATCAATCGCAAGCATACAAACAAAAATATCCATGGCATAGCCCTCGTACAATTTTTAGAATTAGTACAGGAGTCCAGAAATTACCTGATAATCTGGCCTTAGCATGCGATGATGAATTGAATGGAGTTGTCCTCGCTATATCACAGATTTTGCAGTAGCATTGAACATTTTCTTCTCGTTCCGTAGGCGAAGAACTATCTAGAAACTCAGCAGTGTCAGGAAATTGGATTCGATTCCCTTTGCCAGATTTCCAAAGGTACACTTTCACTTTACATCCACCACATAAAGCACCTGGTAGAGTTTTGATATCCACGTAACGATCAAACACAGACTCAAGATGCAATTTTAGTTGCTTCTGAATGGCATACATGTTTTTCTTCTTTCGAAAGCACAAGAGACAAACTTTGAGCCTATTTTCATCATGACTATATGCGTGATCCTTTGGCGACATTATTCTTCAAAAAACGATGATAGAGTCGGTGAACCGTGACATCGAATGAGCTGGATGATTATAACAAATATGATTCGCGATTATGAACAAATAGAGCTCAAATGCGGACATCAACTGCTTGCAAACTTTCGAAGCACTATACTAGTTTGACAGAGGCAAGATAGGCTTGACTTGAAGTGATGTTTGTTTTGAATTTGTACGGCCGGTACTTGCAAGTATTCGAGTATGCGAACGGTTTGCCAATAATACCAAATGTATATAGTATAGTGAATGATCGCACAACAGTGTGTCGATTTACCGACATCATCTGTGCAAAGCGACTATACATTACATTGAACACTAATCATGACGAAATCCCTCCTCTAGAAACTGATATTCTCGATCATAATATTCACCCGCACAACTGTATACTAATCTCACTCATCCTCACGCCAAGAAATGGTATTTGACGAGGTAGCACAAATACAGAATTAGACACATATCATCAGTATTTTGATTGCAAATTTTGAGAGAATTTAAATGATTTCACGTGAGATTTATGATCGAGGGCCTCGTCGAGGACTGCAATAGCATTTTTGGCTACTCTTTTGAGGGTCCAAGTGGGGCTAGAGACTTGCTTTCATGAGAAAATATGCTCTAGGTATGACGATTCATGTTTGGATCACTGAATCCACAGCCAAGACTGATTTTTCAGAGATTTAAAAAGCAAAAGTTCCAAAAAAGTTCCAAAAATGTTCCAATTGACATTCCTCAGAATCGGCCCGGCGAAAGATTTTCCTTTTTCAAGGAATTTGATGTCTAAATTACGCAGAAACGAAACCCAAAACTTCCAGGACCGAAGCTGAAAATTTCATTTAAAATCAATTCAGGCACACCGTGGCCTGATTAATCGGCTGATAAATCAACTGATCAAGCATGCCAAAATATCACCCAAAAAATCAGCTGATAGATCAGCTGATTAATCAGCCAACTTATCAGGGAATCATTCACCCAGAATTGCAAGTTACCGAATATTCATTTTACTTTCTGGAACGCACCTGAAAGAGTCTGAAGGAGAAAAAAAAGATGAAAATGGCCCAAAAATGAAGAAAAAATCCCATCGGCCTTTTCACGTTTCACACTTGCCGCCGGTGGTGGGATTCGAACCCACGACCTTTCGGTTAGAAGGCAGACACCTTATCCTCGTTGCCAGCGAGTCAGATTCCATGATGATTAATAAAAGCCATACTTCAAAGGGTTATTTCGATCCGTTGAAGATTTCAAACGGGACGACTATTCGATATTCATTCCCGGTCTCCGTAAACAACGAGGAACCTTGGAAAATGTATTTCCAAGGATCTGAGAGTCGCTCAATCCAATGAAAAATTATTTTTGGCCTTGGTGAACAATGGAAAAATCCGGAAAAATATATTTCGGGGGTTTTCAGGGTCGCTGAACTCGAATCCGATGGAATTATTCCTCTACAATGTGTTTAAACAAAGTTGTTTAGATAATTTGAGCGGGAAAATCTCTCCAGCCTTGGTGAAAAATTGGAAATTTTGGATAAATATATTTCGAGGGTTTTTAGGGTCGCGGAACTCGGATCCGATGGAATCATTACTCTACTATTCGTTCAAACGAAGTTGTTGGAACAATTCGAGCGAGAAAATTGTTTTCGGCCTTGGTGAACGGTGGAAAACTCGGAAAAATATAATTCGGTGGTTTTGAGAGTCGCTGAACTCGAACGTAATGAAAATATCTGAGCTCATTTGATTTGACTCGCGACTAGAAATACCAGTCTGTGAGGGGCATTATATGTTCCGGCTCCTCACTATTTGTATATAAGATGGAGATCTTCTTTTATGTTCATGAGAATGATGAGACACTCTTTTTCGAATATTTGGAAAGGCTGGCACAAAAAAACCATAGACAATTGCATTGATTTTGATTGGTTTATGTAAAGATGGGACATTGGAAAGATAAAAATCCAATCGCTAATTATCTATTCGGTCGTTTAGTTTTTAAAACAATAAAATAGATCATCATCTACATTAATATAGGTAAAAATGTCTGTGAGTTATGCAAAGACCAAGCGACGTACTCGATTTTCCCGATTCAATTTTGATGCTTCCAATGTCCGATCTTCACATAAACCGATCCAAATCAATGAATTTCTAAGTTCTGCTTTGGGATAACCTCTGGGAATGTTCGAAGGAGAGGCTTCCATCATTCTTATGAATATCGATAGAGATGTCTTTTAGTTGTTCGGAAACTAAATGGCGAACTCGATATTTTCTATCCAATTTTTATCTTTCCAATGTCTGATCTTCACATGAAGCAGTCCAAATCAATACAATTATTCATGGCTCTTTTGGGCTAACCTCTGTGAATATTTTCAGGAGAGTATCTCACATAGACATAACTTCCTATGTCTATGGTATCTCATCATTCTCATATGAATACAGATAAAGATCTCATCATTTTCATAAATATAGATGAAGATCACTTTTTATTTCTTGAAAACTAAGCGACGAACTCGATATTTTTCTATTGAATTTTTATCCTTCCGATGTCCGATCTTTACATAAAAAATCAAAATCAATGCAAACTCTCACGATTCTTTTGGGATAACCTCTGGGAACGCTTCGTGGTTAGTATCTTATAACCCTCACAAATATAAATAAAGATGTCTTTTAGTTGTTTAAAAACTACTCTGGAAAAAAGTCCTTCCCGTTTCTCAGTACGATCGTATTGTGAATTTTCTCACTGGACATATTGAATATTCAATGCGCAATATTGAATCGGTCTTCAGAACAGTTCATTGAAAAGTAAAAATTTATATTGAATATTACATGATTACGTCTCGAATACCGTGAAAGTTTGTACAATGAAAGTTTTTATGTTAAATAGAGTGAAAATTTGGCTGAGATTGTACGAATCTTACACTTCATTACGTGAAAGTGACGCCCTATCAATATTCCTCTGTAAAACGTATCTCGATTTTGCAATATGTCCCCTGGTGGTGGGGTTTGAACCGGGGAAACTTCGGTTAGTAGTCTGGAGACCTGACCACTGCGTTACTGAAACAAATATCTGGGCCCCGGCCGGTCTCAAAACACCAGTGTTCCACACAGCACTGGAATATTTCAGAGAAACATTTGAATGGAATGTTCCAATCTTCCCACAGAAACCTCGCAAGTACATTTCAAGAGATATTTTTGTAATGTTTCATTGCAATATCTCAATGGAATCTGCCACAAACCTCGCAGAAACATTCCAAGAAATGTTTTTGTAATATTTTATTGCAATGCAATATCCCATAAATACTTGCCGGAAAGCTCCTGGAAATATTCCATGGAATGTTACTCAGAATGTTTGAGATATATTTGTCTGAATGATTTTTTTAAAGGTTTCTGAAATATTTCAGTGCAATGACCTATGGATATGACTTGAAAATATTTATAGCACTGCGTGACCTAAACCCGCGTTTATTTAACGCATTTGCGGGACTTAAATGGCCTATTATTCAACTGTGAAATAATGCGTCCGCTCACTTCACGTGGGTGCGGGGTGCAGCAAATCAGTTTATTTCACTGCGAGGTTACAAGGGCATTTTTGGCAATTTTTGCGCATACTATGTATGCAGGCATCGAAATCTGAAGAAAAATGATAAGAAATCTATGATGGATCATGTCTGGAGCAATTGTATACGCATCAATGATTGTAAAGAGCAAGAAAATTAGTCATGACTGTAACACTCCTGCTCATGGTTATAAATCATCAGCAACATAAACATAAACATAAACACGTGGCTGAGTTCTGCACATGTACATACATACGTGCTAACCTTGAAACCTTTGACCATGCCGGATTTTGCATTTGATGCACCGTTGTGAAGGAATGACAACAAATAAATATCAAAATTAGAGACTGCATCAGTATGATGAGGGATTGTACCTCATTTGAAAAGATCAAATATGCATATTCGTCATTTTTGCGGTAGGGGTGTTACATTACACAGTTTTCCATTCTCAAACAGCCGTTATGAAGTGTCTCAGAAGAATTAAACTCCAAATTATTCTGGAGTCTAGTTACTAGCGTAACAATAGAAATTGTTCTAGGATAAAGTCTGAGAGGGAAAATTTTAGGTCTTGGCCGGGATGAGGCTTGCACAACCCCTATATTACTATAATAACCAACGATGATGCTCATGGATTATTTTAGGTACAAGAAACGTCTTCATCATCACTCGATGGGTTTAATCGCGGGTGTGTGATTTCTATTTTATAGGACCAGATTCTTAACTTTTTTTCAGTCGGGGGGGCTGCCGCCCCCCGAACCCCCCCGCTTACCCCCGCCCTGACCACCCACCGCCACCCTCGCGCGAGCGCTCGGGTGCACCGTCAATCGCAGAAAGGGCGGGTTTATGTCACTCGATGCTATAAAATAGTGTACGATACTCGGGACCTAACAGCCTTGGTTATTACACGGCGTGATTGGCACCCTCGCGCAAGCGCTCGGGCGCCAACTTCACGCCGTGTAATAATAAGGCTGTTAGGTCCCTTGTATCGTAAATAACTATTGTGTAATACTGCTCAACAGTTTTACAACAATCTCGTATTCAAAGATCTTTGCGGAGTTACTGAAAGCCCTCTGAAAGATTTTCAAAATTTTCCTGACAGCTTCTTCAGGAATTTCGGCCCAATCCAAAGTTTTGAAAATATTTTAAACTGATTTAACAATATTTCACCAGCAACCTATCAAGAATCTTGATTCGGAGACGTTCATTCCGTGACGTATATGAAAGGTCGCCATGAAATTTCAGAACAGTATTCCAGAAGTATTCGACGAGTAAGCTCCGAATCACCCCACTCAAATTTTCCTGCACATATAGTATTGAAATATACTTGGTTGTAAAGTTTTAGTTCGATCCGTCGGCTAATCTTTTCTATTTTCAAAGAATAAGGGTCGAAATGTCAATTCCGTGCATTGTTACATTAGCAGTTTGACGAATACCTCCACCGCCAACGTCGGAGTTAGAGTTGCAGTGGGTATCCTTGAATTTTTCTTTCAAAGTACAATATTAAACCATCAGTTTTTCATAGGTTTCATGTCCAGAATGTTCAGTTTAGTCTCCAAGCCATGTGCCTCAATCTCCCTACAGGATTTTCACTGGAAATGAGACATTTTTTTAAAGTGCTCACCGCGCAACCTTGATTCACTATAGGTCGCTTTATCGCGGACGAAATTTCAAGGAAAGATGTCAAAGAATTAGATCGGAGCTCGAGAAAATGCCCAGAATCAAAGTTCTGAATATTGCGTGTATGTACACTCGACGGACATTGTATCTGCCCAAATCTGAAAAAGCTTTCTTGTCCCTGCGCTGCTGTGTCAATCCAAATCAGACCGTTTGCGGTGTTCTGATGATCGTGACTGTATACTTAACCCATCAGAATTGAAAGCCGATCTTGAAATTCCAAATAGCAGCTCAGGGGTAAGAAAGCTTTTTCAGATTTGGGCAGATATAATGTCCGCCGAGTGTACATTCGTGACCAAAAATTAGCCATGTAATTAACTTTTTCGCGATTTTGTCAGTTCCGTGCATACCTGGTTACCCACTAAAAGTCAATTTATCTAGGCGGAAACAATTTTAAATGTGATAGGAATAGATAAAATCTACGCGGGAAAATTTCTACGTCAACTCCATCATTTTTGCGGAAGAATTCAAATGCAAGATGTCAGTTCCATGCATGTTAGTTCCGCGCATTCTGAAGTCGTTCCCTGGGATACTCAATAGCACGGAGAGGAGAAAGAAATGAAATGATCTGCTCGAGAGCATGTATTTCCGACTCGATTAAATAATATAAACACGAGTTTCTAGGCCGTTTGGTCCCATTGCGTCTGGATTTCTCGCTAGACAATAAATTGTCAAAGACCGTGATTTTCAGTTCCGTGTACTACTTTCCCGGTTCTTATGCATGTGGAAATGACATACCGTTCTAACTCGTTGCAAAAACAACTTCTGCATATGTTTTATCACATAATATCACTCAATAAGCAGGAAGAAATGTGGAAAGTTGGGATAGACATGCGGGGCATCAATTTTCAACCTCTGAATTTTTGGGTACAAAACGTGTAAGTTATCGCGACAATACCCATATACGAATTTTCAGCAAGCTTACTTCGAAAATTTTTGGAAGTTCCCTGATAGCTTTTTGGAAAGTTCCTATGTGACAAAGCTCCTTAAAATATCACTGAAAGATTTTTCAAAGGTTTTGGCACGTTTTTGGAATGTTCCCGATTTGTTTCTGGATTTTTCAAAAAACATTTCTGAAATGCTTCTGAAACGTTCCAGAAATATTCCTGGAATGTTCCTGAAACATTTTTGGAAGGTTTCTGGAAGATGCCTAGGAGTTCTATCGTATAGCAGTAGTAATGGTACCCAATGTCCAGACAGAGGGGTGGGGGAAGTCACGTGGTATTGTGGGCGGGGCGACGGGGGTGTTAACCCGTCACCCGTGATTGATCGATCTTTTGGGGGATTAAGAGTGGTGATTAATGGGTCTATCAATCACTTTTGACGCACTCTACTTTTTTTAAAAACAAAAATAAAATGAGAGGATGTGCTTATGCACGCGTTAGCTATACATAGCTCTCGCGTGCATACACACACCCTCTCTCTCTCTCTCTCTCTCTCTTCCCTCTCTCTTTCTCTCTCACTCTTACCTCCCTATACTCTTCTTCGGCAGCTGCACTGTTGACATGCTGGCTGACTCTCGATTCATGTTGACGGGAAAGCGGCGTCGTCTTTTCGCGCCGATGCTGGACGCGTGTTACAGACTAGACCTCTATCTCTCTCTCGCTCGCGTCATCTGCTACGATACGATGGGCGACAACATCTGCCACATCTGTAATGCAACCTTGCGTCCGGGGAGCAAAGAATGCAGCTCCTGCAAGCGTCATGTCCATGTAAAATGCTCTAAGGCATCCCGAAGCAACATCATCAGGTGCCTTGACTGTCATCAGGTGAGCAACAATCACGAAACATCGCCGGGCAAGACCAAACAGGCTATTTCGGCTGCTAGACGCAGCTCAAAGCCAGCCGGAGAGAGAGAGATAGTGAACAGAAGCACTCGTACTAGTGTGAGTGGCACACACACAACTAGCGCCCGACTCAGCTCCCGCACCACGACAGGGGCATCTCCCCTCGCCCCGCAAGCCACCACCATCGGCCGCAACGCGAAGCTCCCCACCACCAAGAGCTCCAATACCATTGGGAGCGCACAGCATGCGCCTGCGCGGGGCAAGCCGCCAACTGGGGACAAAAAATTCTCTGCGCCTGACAATGCTACCACTACTGGGGACTCTAGATCCGAGCCCGCGCAGATTCAAATTGAGAGATCGGACCTGCTGTCAACTACTGGTTTTCCGTCGCTGCCTTCGCCAACAAATACTGAGAGCAGCGCTTCGGAAACACAGCACAACGAATGCAGCACGGTTGAGCGGCCAGCCACCTCAGTAGCATCATCACCTGCATCTGTTCCTTCTAGAGATAAGTGGGTTTTAATTTCGCAGAGTACTCTGGACCTTTTCTTCCAACAGAATGAGATGCTCCAGAGTCAGCTCGATGAGATTAAATTGATCGTGAGCCGACGTGACGTTACTGTTGTTTCTCCATCTTCCACACCAGCAGTGAACGAAGTGAACAACCGGATAATGGAACGCATGTCGTCTCTCGAAAAATGTATAGAAAAGCAGAGCTCCCAGCTGGAAGAGCTCCGCTTGGATCGTCAGCTACTCCTGGAGCAAAATTCCATCATGAGAGATCAGTTTTTCAGTCTGACTGAGCGACTGACAGGTAACCAGAGTACTCTGCGACCTATTGGAATTATTAATAATGAGAATAGTAATGCTGCATCACCACAACAGTCCTCCGGTCCTATTATTCCACCTGGGACGGACACAACCCCCCAGCCACATGCTGGGGAGCAGAGACGGGGACTCAGCAGTGATGGTCTTGAAAGCTCTTCACTAATAATTAATGGTGCTCTGAAAAAAGATTCCTTGGCCACATCGGCAGAATTACGTGTTATTTCTTTTGCAGTGCTCAAGACCATTCTTCCCTCATTGGAGAGGGAGGACATTGTTGATGTCCGCGTCCTGCAACCGGGTCGTGCGCTTGGGGAGGGGTCTCCGTCACGCGATAGGGAATCGTTCTTGTCATCTCCAGCCTCAGCTGTTGTATCACGCGCACTACCATCATGCGTGGTCCAACTCTCCAGTGGCCGTCTAGTCAGGGAGGTGACTCAGGCTAAACGCTTAATCAACAACAACTATTTCACGGCTAATGACATCCGGTCTGATTTGCTCGGCCCAGATGCCAAAGCTCATGTGCCAGATCGTAAAATATTTATAAATGAAATGCTCCCTCGTGAAAAGTACAAAGAGTACACACGTTTGAGGTCCGTTGCACGTGGTTTGGGCTTAAAATACGTCTGGCACAGTGGCGGACGTTTCTGGGTTAGGCGAAAAAATGGTGAGCGTGCACATACGTTTGAGTCTCTTACTGATCTGCAGGTCATTCGAACGGCCTGTCGAAGTGTCCCAAAACGCACCAGTGCGTCCTCAAACAACAACCAGAACTGCACCACCGTTCCGGAGCAAAATGGTGTTTCGGCAGCAGAATCAGTGAGAAGTCCCTGACTAGACATGGCCGCTGAGGAGCGACGGGGGAGTGGTGGTTCCTTGAAAGCGGGATTTATCAACCTTAACTCCCTGACAGATAAGATTGAGCATCTGCGCTTGCTCGTTGCTGACGATCCCTCCTACCATCTTTTTGGGGTTGCTGAGTCGAAGCTAGATGAGTATGTGGACGACAGTCTTGTTCAGATTCCGGGTTTTTCACTGTTGAGACAAGATCGAAACAGAGAAGGTGGTGGGGTTGCCTTGTATGTACGCAATGACTTTAAGGTAGAGAAACTCGTTTCGTCTAACACTTTTGGCCCAGGAAAACCTGGTGTGCCTGAATTTTTTTTCTGTAGCGTACAGCAGGGCAGCTCCCCTCCAATATTAGTTGGAGTAATTTACAGACCCCCGAAAATCGCCATGCAGAAGGACGATGGGTTGTTTGGCTCATTGCGCCGTCTGTGTGGTGACTATAGTCATAAAATTATAATGGGGGATCTGAATGCAGACCTGTTGGACACTGCTCACCCTGACACCAAAACACTGACTGCACTGACGGAAGAACTTGCATTACAGATAGTGCAGCATGGCCCGACTCACCAACACACTCCCAACACATCTCACACATGGATTGATCACATTTATATAGATGACAATGACATCGTTACTGACTTTCAAAATAGACTCCTGCCCAGTTTCGGCAGGCACTCGGTCATAGACGTCACCATCAACGTCTTCACACCCACTCCGCCAAAGAATTCCTTTACTTACAGGGATTTTCGTAACATCACTCCGGACATGCTGAATGACCGTTTGCTTCGCTGTGACTGGACAGCTCTTGAAAACGCTGAAATCAGTTTGGAAGACGCAATTCACTGCTTGAATGAGAACTTAAAGACTGTTATAGATGAACTAGCGCCGGAAAAAACTATCAACCCGCGAAAAAATGATGCTCCTTGGATTGGTCCTGAGTTGAGGGTACTCATAAATAAGCGAGATGCGACGCGCAGGCGCTGGGAACGAAATCAACGAAACCAGCGCAAAAGTCCTGAGCTTCAAAGTGAGTACTTTCGGCTTAGCGAAGAGGTCGACTTGCGCATGGAACAAGAACGTAACTCCTTCCTTCAAAACCATCTTTCAGACGCTCTTGATCAGCATAAAAACATCTGGAAGGAAATGCGCAACCTCGGCCTTCTGCCCAAGAGCAAAGAGGAGGAACTTCATGGTTTCACACCGGATGACTTGAACGCTCACTTCGCGGGAGTTTCGGTTTCGCCCCACGAAAATATAGATGAAGCAATGGACGATATAAATTCGGCCTCAGAGGAGGGTTTTAAGTTCAAACCCACAAATTACAATGATGTAGTCCTTGCTATTAAACATTTTTCTTCACAGGCCCGTGGGGCGGACGGAATACCCCAAAGCGTGATCGCGAAGGCTCTTCCGGCTATTGGTGATCTTATTGTGCATATTTTCAACTCCTCTTTCGCTCATAGTGCATTTCCTGAGGCTTGGAAGCGGGCACAGCTAATTGCATTAAAAAAGACCACAGCTCCATCAACGGTCTCGGACTTCCGTCCTATAGCCCTGCTTTGCTTCCTTGCCAAAGTTTTGGAAAAAATCGCACACGACCAAATCACGGAGTATTTGAAAACTGAGAAATTATTAGATCGCTTCCAGACTGGTTTCAGACAACACCATAGCACCCAGACAGCTCTACTAAAGTTGACCGATGACATCCGAGTAGGTATTGACAAGAAAAAGATCACTTTGCTCCTGCTTTTTGACTTTAGTAAAGCCTTTGACACGATATCACCATCAAAGCTGTTGAGCAAACTTCGAAATCTAGGCTTCTCGAGATCGGCACTACTGTGGATAAAATCATACTTACAAGGTCGCACCCAAAAAGTCACTTCAAAATCTGGTAATTCTGATTGGCTCGAAACCAATCTGGGTGTTCCTCAGGGTTCCGTTCTTGGGCCTTTGCTCTTCAGTTTGTATGTCAATGATTTACCTGGAGTGCTAGACGGAAAGTCGGCACATCATCTATTTTATGCGGATGACCTCCAAATTTATCTCCAAGTCGAGAAATCTAAGATCAGGGAGGGCATCACTCGGCTAGGAGAAATCGGACGACTAGTTGCTGAGTGGGCCAGAAGTTCCGGTCTGTGTCTCAACGCTGGCAAGACCAAGGCAATCTATTTCAGTTCTGAGAGGAATATCAAAGATTTGAAGAGAATGGACTTGCCAGGGGTTGAGATACAGGAAGGAAAGTTCATTCCATTCAGCGATACGGTCGTGAGTCTAGGTGTTACACTTGACAGTGAATTGACATGGAAACCGCACATTGATCAAGTAACCAAGAAAGTCAACAGAGCCCTATACGGATTGCGGTTTTTTAGGGCGTGTATCACCAGACCTCTCCGAATTCGCCTAGTCGAGTCTCTGGTTCAACCGCATTTAGATTACTGTACGGTCGTGTACCTCGACGCCACGGACGAACAGCGGCAACGGATACAACGACTAAGCAATTCATGTGTGAGGTATATTTTTGATCTTAGGAGAGACGAGCACATCACCCCGTTTAGGGAGCGTTTGGGTTGGTTGCGTACTGATTCGCGGAGAATGTACTTCGCAGCTCTGTTAATGCATAAGATCATGCATTTAGGAGAGCCTGGCTACCTAGCTGCGATGTTCACCAGGTACCAATCTGAACGCCCCGCACGTGGTGATGCAGAAGAGCGGGTACTCAAAGTTCCCAATATGAGACTTGAATATGGAAGGAGATCTTTCCAGGTTCAATGTGCTCATTTGTGGAACTTTCTCCCTCCGGGCTTTCGGCAGCTGGGGAAAACACCCTTGTTCAAAGAGTCCTTGAAAGATTTTCTATTAACAAAGTCTCCTCAGAGGATTGATCCGGAAAAGCAGCATTACTTTAATCTTTAATCTTTGATGGGCTCGGGTTTTTGTTCTTTTTCTTTCTATCTCTTATTAATTGTAAGTGACCTTCTGTCACCAGACTGAAGAAAAACTGTGATATTTTTGTGAACCTATGCCCTTTATCTCATTTTCTTTCAAGTGAAATCGTAAAGTGTATGACTAGTCACAACTGTGATATATCTATCCTTGACCAAATTATTTCTCAATATGATTTTATCGGAATATTCATTAATTTTATATATATATATTTATATGTGACACATATGAAAATATGTAGGTGTATTTTTGTCGTATGACGAATAAAGGATATCATTCATTCGCTCTGTCGCACTCACTCTACCTACCTAACTTACTATACTCCTCTTCGTGCGGGCGAGCTGTGGTGCGCTATATACGTTGCCGCTTGATGATGCTGGAGGGAAAAAGAGGAAAGCGGCGTTGTCTTTTCGCGTCGATCTTGGTCATCTCAGCTATGCACATACACACACACACACACATACACACACCTCCTCGCGTCCTGTACCCAAATTTCTCTCTTTCCTCGTGTCGTTGCATAACTGAGCTCATGCATCAGCATGCCGTGCGGCAAAGTTACGCACTCTATATTTTCAGAGCTCGCCCGCACACTGTAGGTTAGTATACTGCGGATCCCTCTCTTTCTATACAATACTCTATGCAGCACGCATCTATGCTATAGGAATTGAAGTGGCTGATGGGAAAGCGGTGCAGTTTGCGGACCGAGGGGCTTATCGCACCGAATTATACCGTTGCGCATCTTATACATATACGTATACGTATATTCTCTCTCTTTCTTGCTCGCTCCTTCGCATGCCTTCTCGCTCTCGCTGTGCCGACCTTTCTTACATTCGTAAACATTGCGATATTTGTGAAGGCGGACGGGAGTCAGAGTGCGTGTACGTGACGGACGGCAAATTTTGCGCGCATCTCGATCCCTTGGCTAGAATATCGGCATAGCAGGTGAGTATATCTTATGTATGTACGAAATAGATGTTGCATAGTTGGAGCGAAAGTAAGTGATTTCAGCAAAGGACGAGTGATGCATGCGTTGCTTCACGGTCAGTTGCACTTATTTTCGCAAAGGTCAGTATAGGATCGGACATCCGTAAGCGTGCAGCGGAAGAGTATAGTGTGAAAATAAGATGAGCAGCCGCAACAGCACGGTAACGGCATCGACGCTGCTCTAATTTGGCCTATTTTGGGGGAGAAAAACGTGATACATGAGGTACGAACCCGTTTATTCCTGCACCGTCGAGGGGTGTGAGAATCGAGATGGGACCCATGTGGTCGAGCCCGCTTCGTGGGGTGAGTGACAGCAACACTTGGCGCAAGAGCTCTCGATCGCCCGATCAATGTGCTCGTGAGCAGTAGATCATGCGTACCACCTTGATTTATGTTCAACGAGTGTGCAGCCAAGTAGCTCTCATGTAGCATCGACGTTATTTGAGAAGTCACCATGGCACGTCGAGTGCTAATTTATTTTAAGTAAGCTTTGACGTTAAATCTAGGATGCCTTTCGATCGAGATTAATGGTTACTAGTGAAACTACTGCATCCATATACTGCGAGTTTTATTTTTGAATCTTTCAACGAATGCATTGGGGTGAGCATCGCTAGGGGGAGAGGACGTTTTCAATCACAAATATATCAACGTATGCGCCCTTTGAAATTTTAGTTAAATCTAAAATGTCTTTCGAGTGAGATTGATGGTTACTCGTGAATGACTGCTTCTATGTACTACGAGTTTTATTCTGAATCTAGTAACGAGTGCATTGGGTGAGCATTGCTAGCGGAGAGGACACTTTCAATCACAAATATAGTAACGGATGCGTCTTTTGAAATTTTGAACAATATTTAATGCACACCGACGTGAAATTACTGAAACAAGTTGAACTTTTGTGAATTTTCTATTAATTAATGGCATGAATTTCCCTCGAAAATGGTGAATGAAAATTTGTATGATGAATATGTGATTCTCAGTGGCGCTTCATTGAACTTCTCATTTAAATATTAGGCATATGAATATGTTCAATTTAGACTCTGAGAGATGTATAAGGATAAATGAAAATCCAACACTGTGATTTATTTAAATATCGTCGTTATTATTCACATTTCTTGTGATTCTTCGATACAATATAGCTGAGCACAGCGATTATGAAATACAGCGTAATGGTACAGAATCATTTCATAAAATACGATTTCAAAAATATCTCTCACAGAGGGGTCGCGGGTATAATCTTATTTTTCAAAACATCACCTCTAATTTGCTCCTTTTTCTCACTGAACACAGTCCGCACGACGTCTAAGCTGTTGGATGCGTGAAAGTCGACCTGCTGCTGGATCGTATCCCTAGTGACCTCGTGAATCATATGTCTCATATTGTTGACGTCGATCACTGAATTTGTCAAGCGCTTGTACTGCTCCTTGATCAATATGTGGATACGTCGTAACCCCTTGAATGTCACCTCTTGCATAGTGATTGTTGATTTGAGAGATTTCCTCGTCTTTTCTTCTGGGCTGTATGACTCGTCCAAATTGTCATCTTCCATAGTAAGAACCACGCTCTTGCGCGAATAAATTGTCGTCAAAATAATATCGGAGTTCGACATCTGAATCTCAAGAGGCATCATCCCAGACGGCGTCGATTTACGGCTGAAGAAATCGGCAATTTCTCCGAATTTCTTCTCGAACTCTCCCCAGCTTCCAAAATTGAATGTCACTCTTGACGTACCAGTCTTGCTCACGATCAGGATCACTGGTCTGTATTGGGCAGTTGCACTAGTAAGGCCAATGTCCTCGAGTCCAATCATGACTCTCTTGGAGCCAAAACCGTTGAGATCATATGAGCTGCACAGCAATAGAGGCAAATCCACATCTTTCACTGGGAGAGATGTACACATCGGAGGCACTCTGGCACTCTCTTGTTGAAGCATCGCTTCAGCCATTTTCTACACAGATTTCACTAGGGTCACTATACAATAACAATTGACTATAGCTTTCCCGGCGGAAGCCCGTTTGAGACAAGCGAGAGGGTATGATGTGGTATAGGCGGCTCCTAGTCAGAGACTGGACCCCCATGGCGTTAAAGAGTTCGTTGGCATCTCTCAATTCAAACTATTCAGGTACGAAGGGGTGGGAGGAAATTCTATCCAGTCGGGAAAGTCGTGGGCGGAGCTTCCTAGGTCTATGACACCAGGGGTTGGCGCTCGTAAAAATAGGAAATTGATCAAGATCCATATGAGAGTAGCGTTATGACGTGGTAGTGGGGGTAAGAGGGCTAAGCAAGCGCGCTTCTCATTCGTATGCCATATGAGGGTGTAAGGGGTGTACAAATTTGTGGATGAGATAAACTTATTGAGATGCTACTTGGCTCAAAGAGGGCGAGTTCACTTCAAGTTGAGCTTTCTTACTGATAACTTCGATCATGGATGATTCTCAACAGGATGAGAGTCTGCTGCGCGAGCTGGGCGAGTATTACGCTATGCGTGAGTATTCCGCGTTTAATATTCATCTTGAATCGAAAGACGGATTGAAACACGAATTTGCTACAATATCCAATCATGTGCAGGCCGTGAAGATGGGATATACAATGTGACCCATACTCCCGAACACCAAGACGAGGACCGTCAAGTTGAGGAGCCTTGTTTCCAAGACTTTGCTGATATTCCTTTTCTCCAATCAGGCGACTGTGATAACATCGCCGCTGACCAAAGTTCAATATATCAAGGTGGATTTCCAACGCAGCGATGTCTGTTGTAGCCGATAACGAACAATTCCTAATTTATGCGATTGACTTAGATTTCAGACCTCTATTGATCAGCTCGACAGAACGCTCAGATTTCATACCGATCTCCGACAGCGAACTGCAAGATCGCATTTATGCGTCGAGACGGGTACTCTATGAGAGGGTACCAACTCCGACCCTCGAAGACCTCCTGCCGATCCTCACGCCCCCAGGGTTCCCTCCGTCTACTGCCGGAGACCAAGTGTCAAATTGTGCCTCGCTTAGTGAGAGTGGTGGCGTTTCAACTTGTGACAGTGCGGTGTTTACTCAAGATAGGCTGTGTCAGAATGAATGTGAATCGCAAAGTGCTGTCGGTGAATCAACGGAGCATCCACCGGCAAAGAGGCGAAAAAAATCCTCGGGTGATGACTCTCCAAAGGGATGCAACGACTACTGTGATGATAATAACGAATCGATGAGCGGCGATTATTCAATGGAAATCGACAACGAGGCTTCGGCTGAAACTTCGTCAATGGATATCGATACCTCTGATGCTGAACCCGAGGAGGAGGCAATGTCGTCCGCTGTTGCAACTCAATTGCAGGAAGCGATTGATATCCCCACCATCGATAGCAGCATAACCAAGACACGACGAATGACGACCAAAATCACGAAAGTGACCAACACGAAGCAAATGAGTCGACGGGTGTCCAAGAAGGGCAAAACGAAGTAACGGACTCGAGCTCCGATGACACGCACAGTGGGAACCCCGGCGACGCAAGTGATGCGTCTGTGGTACTACTTCATGAGGAAGACGAAATCAACATCAACAGTGAGTCATTTTATTAACTGATCAGCATGTATTGGGGCACGCGGTTGTAGATTATAATGAGAAATTTCTAATTTTCAAGATCTTCCCGATTTGGAGAGAACCGAGGAGTTTGAGGCTTTCGGATTACTCTTAGCATTTTTCTAAAAAAAAAATTCCCATGGATGCTGTAGCTTTCGTGTATCATTCAAGATCGTATATCAATTGCGTTTTCCTTTCGTTCAGTACATTCAAACGAGAGATCGAGCAATCGCGTCGACGGTGCTAATGAACCGGAAATGCCTCAACAACAAGTACAAGAGCCAGTACACCAAGAGCAACAATAACAACAACCCGTTATCCCTGTCATCCAGGCTGGTGGTGGAGGCATGGAATATCGATATATAGATATAATAAGTAGCGCTCCGTGTTTCAATAGACTATTTCGTACTTCTGCAGAGCAAGTAAGATTCCGATTCAGACCATCGATATACGATGATGGTCGTCCATACGAAGCTCTCGCGGAAGAGCTCAGAGAAATTCATCATAGAATTAGTAATGGTTTTGCAAGCAACGATTGGATAGGTATAACAATGAATTCAATCACGTTTCGGTACGGTGAGGCGTGGTTTGTCTTTCGGAGAGTTCAAGATATTGACTATCATGATATATGGGCACTGTTCTATAGCATAGCACAGAGTAATGAGGGTTTCCGCATAGATGGCACTGTAGAATTAATTGCGACGCGAGTGCAGAAACCACGCGGCGCCGGTGCGAGCGATGAAGTTAAGATCGAAGTACTGTCTAAACATTCGGTATTGTACATTAGAAACTTTGACGATGATTTGTGTTTACCTAGAGCCATCGTTTGTGGATTGAAATATAATTGCCAGAAACCAGAAGATCTGAAGAGAAACGAAGAATGGGGTGATTGTGCCAGAGATGTACGCGGTGTACAGAAACGCGAGGCGCAGAAATTGTGCGACGATGCGGGTGTTGCCGTACCACAGGGGGGTTGTGGGTACGATGAATTCGAAAAATTTCAAGAGCATCTTTAGAGAGTTCGTAATGCAGCGCTCGTGGTGTGGATGAAGCCGAGTATCGCTAACCAAGAGACGCTTTGGTTCGACGGTCGGAAAAAATTCGTGGACGAATCAAAACTTTGGAGCAAACGGGTCGATGTGCTTTACAACGGTGAGAACCATTTTGATTTGATTCTGAATCTTGCAGGAATGATTACTCGTGATGGAAGGTCTGAGTACTACTGTTATCGATGTAGAAAAAATTACCGTGCGCCGTTTCCTCATGCATGTCCGGCAATATGTTCGGGTTGTCACAGCCTGCCGCAGTGTGCAGTCGGTCAAAAAACTCCGTGTAAAGAGTGCAATCGAACGTTTGTCAGCCACGATTGTCATTTGAAACACAAGATGCCTGGATCGTATAGCACTCGTCGGACCAAAAGGGCTCGTAAGACTATATGCGATAATGTCCAGTGGTGTAATGAATGCATGTACCGATGGGACAAAGCTATTGACAAAACACACGAATGTAATGCTCGTTATTGTGGAAATTGTAAAACCAAACACAGCAGTAACGCTCAATGTTATATCCGTAAGCTACAGCCAAACGATGGCCAGAATAATTTGTATGCGTTCTACGACACGGAAACGGAAAGCGAAGAATTAGTCCGCGTGGATCCCGACGGTTCGAGTGTTTATCGACATAGGGTAGTTCTCGCTGTTGTCCAATTCGCTTGTAGCAGATGTTTGAACAATCAAAATTTGGATGAGACGTGCGGTGGATGTGGCAAACGTCAGCACGTTATAGTCGGGAGAAACGGTAAATCTGTGATAATGCAATTCCTCGATCTTCTTTCGCGCACACAGAATGGTGAGACAGGTCCTAACGGTGAAACCATAGCCGAAAAAACAAAATTTAACAAGATTATTGCGGTTGCGCATGACTCAAAAGCATTTGACGGTCAATTTGTTCTTCAAGAATTAACGAAACGCCTCGTAAAGGGAGTAACGGATACTCCCAAAGTCATTATGAACGGCCGTAAGATTCTCATGATAGAGTGGGGTAAGTTGCGCTTCATAGATAGCCTCAGTTACATGCCTATGGAACTGGCTGCACTACCCAAAGCGTTTGGTTTGACGGAAACGAAAGGATTTTATCCGCACAAACTGAAGTCGACCGATGAGCGCGGAAACGATGGCCGTTACCCCGATCCCGAAGCTTACGATCCTGGTAGAATGAGCTCTGAGAAGCGCGAAGAGTTCTACACGTGGTACGCTAGCGTGAGCCACTTGCCTTTCTGCCCAAAAACCGAATTAGAAGAATACTGCAAACGCGATGTGACCGTCTTGCGGAAAGCCTGTATCAAGTTTCGGGAAATATTCATGGACGCCACGGGCGTATGTCCCTTTTCGAAGCCGATAACGATCGCCGGTGCATGTTTTGCCGCGTATCGAACCTCATTCATGAGCGACCAAGTGATAGGCGTTCTTCCAAACAGAGGCTACGTGCATGCCGATGAGCAGAGTAAGAAAGCTCTGCAGTGGCTTCTGTGGAGGGAGAAGGAGGATGGGCTGCAGCGCCCGATGTTGCACGCTGGGAGGGGGCGAGAGCGTCGAATCATCAAAAATCTGCGCACGATGGGTAGTATGATCGCGAAATCGATAGAGAAAACGGTTTGAACGTGAAAGACATCGTGTATCAATTCCACGGGTGTTATTGGCACGGGTGCACAAATTGCTTCGCGAATCGTCAGATGACGTTGCACGATCGACGGACAATGGATGCCAGGCGCGAGAGAACAAGGAATTTTCGAGCGAAATAAAAAATTCGGGGAAATACGAATTAGTAGAGATCTGGGAGTGTGACTTCGACAGGACTATCGCAAAAGATCCACGCTTCAAAGAATTCATGAAACTTCCCCATCCTTGTCTCTCAAAAGTGACGATAAATCCGCGCGACCCGTTCTACGGCGGACGTACGGGTAATCTTGTAACGATACGAGAGACGGACGACGACGAGAGTGTTCATTATTACGACGTGTGTTCGCTGTACCCATGGGTTTGTAAATACGCCAAATTCCCGATGGGTCATCCGCAAGGGTACATGGGCAGAAACTGCTTCGAAATCACAGGCGAACAATTCGAGCATTTCAACGAGAAAGTTGAAGGACTGGTCAAGTGTCTCGTTCTACCCCCCACGGACCTGTTTCATCCCGTGCTACCGTACAGAGCTCAGGATAGGCTCATGTTCCCTCTGTGCAGAGCCTGCTGTGAGGAGTTGAGAAGGGACGAATGCAACCATATCCGAGATTCCGAACGCGCGCTATACGGTACGTGGGTCTCCGACGAGCTCAAAAAAGCCGTGAGCTTGGGCTATAAGATCCTCCGCATAGACGTCATCTGGCAATACGAGGTGACACAATACAACCCACATGCAGCGGTGCAAAATGAGAAGACGCGTGGTCTCTTTGTGGAGTATGTCAACACATTTCCGAGAATAAAGCAAGAGGCTAGCGGGTGGCCCGACCATTGCGTGGACGACGCGAGTAAAGATGCATATATCGAAGAATACTTCATTCGCGAGGGAATTCGGCTCGATAAAGACAAGATTCAAAAGAATCCAGGGCTGCGTTCTACAGCCAAAATAATTTTGAACAATTTATGGGGCCGATTTGGTATGCGCGGCAATATGACAAAGACGGGAATGATAACAGATCCCGCGAAACTTTTGACACTTCTCCGCGATCCTGACAAAGAGGTCGGACGTTTGGAAATAGCGGCCGAAGATGTCATCTACGCGTCATACGAAGAAATCGAAAATATCTCTCCGCACTCGGCCCCGAATACAAACGTTGTTATCGCCGCGTACACAACAGCGCAGGGCCGTCTCATGCTTTACGAGTACCTGGAAAAGCTCGGTGATCGATGTATCTACATGGATACTGACAGTCTCTTCCTGGTCTCATCCAGCCGCATTCCCGACCAATACATGCCTCCCACGGGTGATTTTCTCGGTGATTTGACGAACGAACTTGCCGGCTACGGTCCTGGCGCGAGAATCAAGACTTTCGTTTCCGGTGGGCCCAAATTTTACGCTTACCGCACGGTGAATGACAACGGAGAGACCGTGGATGAGTGCAAGGTTGAGGGTATTCGCCTGAATTACGACAACAGTAGAAAAATAGATTTCGATTCGGTCAAAAAGCTCGTCGAGAAGGCTACTCTGTCAAACGATGTAGATACCGCACTCGCTCCGAGCGTTGATCTATTTGGAGACGATGAATACGAGGACGAGAACCTCGGCAATACCCGTCCTCGGCGCTACCACATAGAAGTTGAAAATATGGTTATAGGACGCACCGCGGTTCACGATGTTGTGACGCGAACCGAGCGCAAAAAATGTCAAGTAGTTCTCAAGAAGCGGAGATTTCTGACCCCGAGTCTTTCTGTACCTTATGGATATAAGACAAACTGATCGCCGAAATATTTGTAACCATGATCATGAATAGGTGAGAGAGAGAGATAGATAGAGATAGATGTCCTTTATTCGTCCGAAGACAAAAAAATACAATTGCATACACCTACATATGCCCGTTAAAATGTAGTAACACGTATAAGAATCAATATAATATATGTACAACAAGATGATAATAATAATTTCAGTCAATTACTGGTTTGGTCAAGGACAATAATTATCACAATTCGTGACTAGTCAGGGTGTATACTTAGAAGTATAAAAAGAGGGGTAAGGGCTCGCACTAATATCACAGCTATAGATCACCAATTGGGTGACTGAGGTCACATGTATGAATACTAAATTAAAGAAGAGCCCTCCCCATTACAGATTAAAATAATGCCTCTTCTCCACATCAATCCTCTGGGAGGATAGTGTTAACAGGAAGTCTTTTAAGGACTCTTTGAATAATGATATCTTCCCAAGCTGCCGAAAGCCCGGAGGGAGAAAGTTCCACAAATGAGCACACTGAACCTGGAAAGATCTTCTTCCATATTCAAGTCTCATGTTGGGAACTTTGAGTACCCGCTCTTCTAGATCACCCCGTGCGGGGCGTTCGGATTGGTACCTGGTAAACATCGCAGCTAGGTAGCCAGGTTCTCCTAAGTGCATGATCTTATGCATCAAGGGAGCTGCGAAGTACATTCTTCGCGAATCAGTACGTAACCAACCCAAGCGCTCCCTAAACGGGGCGATCTGCTCGTCTCTCCTAAGATCAAAAATATATCTCACACATGAATTGCTTAGTCTCTGTACCCGTTGCCGCTGTTCGTCCGTGGCGTCGAGTCACACGACCGCGCAATAATCTAGGTGCGGTTGAACCAATGACTCGACTAGGCGAATTCGGAGAGGTCTGGTGATACATGCCCTAAAAAACCGCAGACCGTATAGGGCTCTGTTGACTTTCTTAGTTACTTGGTCGATGTGCGGTTTCCATGTCAATTCACTGTCAAGTGTAACAACGAGACTCACGACCGTATCACTGAACGGGATGAACTTTCCTCCCTGTATCTCAACCCCTGGCAAGTCCATTCTCTTCAGATCTTTGATATTTCTCTCCGAGCTGAAGTAGATTGCCTTGGTCTTGCCAGCGTTGAGACACAGGCCGGAACTTCTGGCCCACTCGGCAACTAGTCGTCCTATCTCGCCCAGCCGAGCAATACCTTCCCTAATCTTATTTTTCTCGATTTGGAGATAAATTTGGAGATCATCCGCATAAAATAGATGATGTACCGACTTTCCGTCTAGCAAGCCAGCCAGGTCATTCACATACAAGCTGAAGAGGAGAGGCCCAAGGACGGACCCCTGTGGAACACCCAGATTGGTTTCGAGCCAATCAGATTTGCCTACTTTAGAAGTGATTTGTTGGGTGCGACCCTGTAAATATGATTTTATCCACAGGAGCGCCGATCTTGAGAAGCCAAGATGTCGTAGCTTCCTCAACAGCTTGGATGGTGAGATGGTGTCAAAAGCCTTGCTAAAATCGAATAGTAGGAGCAGAGTGATCTTCTTTCTGTCTATACCTACTCTGATGTCATCAGTCAATTTCAACAAAGCTGTCTGGGTGCTATGGTGTTGCCTAAAACCAGTCTGGAAGCGATCAAGTATCTTCTCGATTTTCAAATACTCCGTGATTTGGTCATGTGCGATTTTTTCCAGAACCTTGGAGAGAAAGCACAGCAGTGCTATGGGACGGAAGTCCGAGACCGTTGATGGAGCAGCAGTCTTCTTTAGTGCAGCTGCGCTTGCTTCCAAGCCTCAGGAAAAATGCCATGAGCGAAAGAGGAGTTGAAAATATGTACAATAAGATCACCAATGGCCGGAAGAGCTTTTGCAATCACGCTTTGGGGTATTCCATCCGCTCCACGGGCCTGTGAGGAGCAATGTTTAATAGCAAGGACTACATCACTAAAATTTGTGGGCTTAAATTTAAACCCCTCCTCCGGTGCCGAGTCAATATCGTCCATTGCTTCATTAATATTTTCGTGGGGCGAAACGGGAACTCCCGCAAAGTGTGCGTTCAACTCATCCGGTGTGAAGCCATGAAGTTCCTCCTCTTTGCTCTTAGGCAAGAGGCCGAGATTGCGCATCTCCTCCCAAATGTTCTTCTTCTGATCAAGAGCATCTGACAAATGGGTTTGAATGAAGGAGTTATGCTCTTGTTCAATGCGCAAGTCAACCTCTTCGCTAAGCCGAAAGTATTCATTTTGAAGCTCAGGACACTTGCGCTGGTCACGTTGAATCCGTTCCCAGCGCCTGCGCATCGCGTCTCGCTTATTCATGAGTACCCTCAGCTCAGGACCAATCCAAGGAGCGTCATTTTTACGCGGATTAATAGTTTTTTCGGGTGCTAATTCATCAATAACGGACTGTAAATTTCCATTCAAGCAGTGAATTGCACCTTCCAAACTCGTTTCAGCATTTTCGAGAGCTGTCCAGTCACAGCGAAGCAATCGGTCATTTAATATCACCGGAGTGATGTTTCGAAAACCCCTGTAGGTAAAGGAATTTCTTGGCGGAGTAGGAGTAAAGACATTGATGGTGGCGTCAATGACCGAGTGCCTGCCGAAACTGGGCAGAAGTCCGTTTTGAAAGTCAGTAATGGTGTCATTGTCATCTACGTAAATATGATCAATCCATGTATGAGAAACATTGGGGTTGTGTTGGTGAGTCGGGCCGTGCTGCACCATCTGTAGGGCTAGTTCTTCTGTCAGTGCAGTCAGTGTCTTGGTGTCGGGATGAGCAGTATCCAACAAGTCAGCGTTCAGATCTCCCATTATAATTTTGTGACTATAATCTCCACACAGTCGGCGTAATGAGCCAAACAGCCCATCATCCTTCTGCATGGCGATTTTTGGAGGTCTATAGACTACCACGGCTAATATTGGAGGAGAGTTGCCTTGCTGTATGCTACAAAAGAGAAATTCAGGCACGCCAGGTTTCCCTGGCCCAAAAGTATTTGACGAAATCAACTTCTTAACTTTGAAGTCATTGCGCACATACAAGGCAACCCCACCACCCTCTCTGTTGCGATCCTGCCGCAACAATGAAAAACCCGGAATCTGAACGAGATTGTCATCCACAAACTCATCTAGCTTCGACTCAGCCACCCCAAATAGATGGTAGGAGGGATCGTTAGCAACGAGCAAGCGTAGATGCTCAATCTTATCTGTCAGAGAGTTAAGGTTGATAAATCCCGCTTTCAAGGAACTGCCTATCCCTCGTCGCTCTTCAGCAGCCGTATCTAGTCAAGGAGTCTTCGCTGATTCTGCTGCCGAAACTCTACTCTGCTCCGGAACGGTAGTACAGCTCTGGGTGTTATTAGAGGACGCACGAGCACGTTCTGGAGCACTTCGACAGGCCGTTTGAATGACCTGCAGATCAGCGAGAGATTCGAACGTATGCGCTCGCTCACCATTTTTCCGTCTAACCCAGAAACGTCCGCCACTGTGCCAGACGTATTTTAAACCCAAACCGCGTGCAATTGACCTCAAGCGTATGTATTCTTTGTATTTCTCACGGGGGAGCATCTCATTTATAAAGATTTTACGGTCTGGCACATGAGCTTTCGTATCTAGGTCGAGTAAGTCAGGCTGGATATTGTTAGCCGTGAAATAATCATTGGTGATTGAATGTTTAGCCCGAATCACTTTCCCGACTAGTCGACTACTGGAGAGTTGGACTATGCACGATGGTAGAGTGCGCGGGGTGGCAGCTGGGGCTCGAGGAGATGGAACCGAGTCGCAAATACCTGTTGGAGGTTTCTCCCCAGACGCACGCCCAGTTTGCAGGACCCGGACATCAGCAATGTCTACCCTCTCCAGTGAGGGGAGTACGGACTTGAGCACTGCGTAGGCAATATCAGATACCTGTACCGGCGAGGCCTTAGAATTTTCTTTTAAAATACCATTAATAATTAATTTACAGCACTCGAGACCGTCACTGCCGTGTCCCCGTCCTTGCTCCCCAGCGTGTGAATGAGGAAACTTGTCCATCCTAGGTGTAATAATAGGAATCGAAGATTGATGTGTCGATTCGACATTACTATTCTCAATTCTACTACATTCGCTATCTCGCTGACTACTCTCACGACCTATTCATAGCTCAGTCAGAGTGGAAAACTGGCTTTTCATGGTAGAGTTCTGCTCCAGAAGAAGCTGGCGATCCAAGCGGAGCTCCTCCAGCTGGGAGCTTTGCTTCTCTATGAGTCTCTCGAGAGAGGATACACGTGCCAATAGGTGATCATCCACCTCATTCACTGCTGGCGTGAGAGGTGGAGAGGGAACGGCAACGTTTTATCGCCTCACGAGAGATTTTATTTCGTCAAGCTCGTTCTGGAGTAGCGCATATTGATCATAAAAGAGGTCGAGAGTAGTCTGCGCTATGAGTACCCATTTGGTGTCAGGCGAATCCGTCGCCGTCGAAGTTGGTGATGTTGCAGGTCGTTCCGAGACGTTGAGGCTGTTACTCTCCGTCGACCCTACAACGTGGCCAAGAGGTGGTGTAGTTTTCGAGATGGGGCTGTTGCTCTCCATCCGCCCGACAGCGTGGCCAAGAGGAGTTGTAGTGAGCAGCGACTGGGTGGTAGTTGTGGGCCGCGCATCTGTTTGCTGCTTTTGAATATTCGCGGGCTTCAAACCGGTGGACTGGCGGGAGGTGGCACCACATGGCGGAGACGAAGCAGCAGGCGATAGAGCACCCCCCGCTAGCGCAAGCTGTAGACTCCCGGAGTTGGATAGAGAGGCATTGGTGGTAGGGGGCTTTGCGCTGCGGCCCGCGGCGGTGGTATGCGGAGCGGGGGAAGAAAGTGCTGATGCAGCATGCGAGCTGAGCCGTGTGTGTGAGATGGGCTGATTACTCACACGTCTATGCGAGATAGTATTCTCCTTCTTTCTCTCTCTGGCTGTTTGCGTGCTGAGGTGAGAAGTCGAAGTCGTCTGCTTCGATGCACTTGATGATAATTGCGCGGCTGGAATTTTGCTCACCTGCAGACATTTTTTGCATGTCACTGCTCCTTGAGATGACTTCGAGCACTTGACATGTGCTGATCTTTTGCAAGTGCCGCATTCTCTGCTGCCCGCGCGTAAGGTGTTGTTGCAGACGCAGCAGGTGTTGTCGCTCATCGTGCAGCAGACAGCAAGACAGCGAAGCAGGCCAGCGTAGCAGACGACCTCCGAGCATGCGCACAAAGCTCACTTTCGGCACCAGGCACTGCGAACTCGATGTTGTTGTTGGAATTGCAGAATTGGAATTATTCCTCCCAGGCTCGAGCAGGAGCCATGCAGTGATGCTCCAGTGGTATGAGCCTGCAGGAGGAGGTCCAATCTGCAAAAAAAAACCACTCGGGACGACGTTTTGATGGTTAAAGAGATGTTCAAGCACGGAGCGATGTTAGATGCGTGTGGAAACACTTACCGCCAGAGAGAGAGGGAGAGAGAGAGAGAGAGAGCTGACTGTTATAATAATAAAGAGAAAATCATCACTCAAATACCTTCTTTCCTTCTTCCTCTCCTTCTATTTCTTACCCCAAAGACTCCAGCAGCGGTGGCGGCGGCGGCGGCGGGCGCGGGCGCTAGAGACGTCAAGCGGACCCCCAGCTGATCATCGCGTGGTGCACAGCTCAAGCCGGGGGTGCACCGCTAGGCGTCTCGAACGCCCTCCCTGCGGTGAGTATTTAGCAACGCTGCGGCGGCATGACTTGAGCAAAATTAGGTAGAAAAGCGGAATACACGAATGAGCGAGAAAGAGAGATGTATTCACTTGATTTTTGAGATTTATTCACACTTTCCGTTACACTTTTTCGTTACACTTTTGATCATTCGATCCTCGGTTCATCATCGATTGATATCTCGTGATGAAGATTATTTTCAATCGGCTGTGCCATATCAAAACCAACGAGTATCGTATTGACATGTATTATCGAGCGCTCGGATGCAACACTATACAGAACGACAAACGCTGAATTTTCATACTCTCCGCGTTCAACGAAATACGCTCGCAAACTTGCGCCTCTCGTCATCACTTTGAACAATTCACAAGCAGTTAGAGTCCAGTAAGGGCCTCCTCTGGACTTTGGGAGCACGTACGACAAACCACAAAGGATGGCTCTTGGAGGTAAGACACAAAACTGCTCCGCCAATTTATACACCCCGTGTATCAGATTGTTGGTCGTCAAGGTGATGCGCCCTCCGTCGTCTATGCATCGCCAATCGAAATACAGTCGCGTCACACTCAACACCTCACATCTGATCCATTTGGATCCAATGTATGCAGCAATGGGCATTCTCGGCTGGAAAATAACGTTATATTTGAATTCTCTGCGGTCATACTTTGTACCATATGAAAAATTCTCTCCCAAAATAAAAAGCTCTTACTCACCCCCAGCTCAAAGAAGTCGAGTTTTTTCGTTGGCACTGGGGCCACGTCGTACCACATCGTTATGTGGTCGTAGACGCGGCCCATCTTTGAATCCAACTGCTGATAGAAAACATCGTCTTGGCTGATGTGGATGTAGAAGGACGATGGTGTGTTGAATTTTACTATCCGCACCTCTCTGGCGCGGTTCAAGAGAGCATTAAGCTCTCTGGTTGCCTGTTCCATTCTGGACAACTGTATGAGGAAAAGTGAAGTTCGTGAAAAGCATGATCTGCATCACGAGCACCAGCATCCTGCCACTGAACGTCCTGTTGGAGAAAGAGGGGAAGAAGGGCAGTTCAAAAACTTCTATGTTCCCACATGGTGCTGGACATTTTCACCCTCCGAGAAGGCATGGGCGTCGGTGTCCTCGCCTTACCGCGCTTGCCGCTTCTCGGGACGACTGTATCGGAAAACGAGCCGCTTTCGTTTCGAATTTCAGAAAATTCATCGTCGTCGTCCTCGTCGTAGTTGGCGTATTCACGAGTAGATTCTGATTTCCGTTTCGCAGGCAAAGATGAATCTTTCGAATTCCACAATTCCAAGTTGCCTACGTACTCTCGGGGTATACCCATCCCACGGAGAGCGCGCATAAACTCACGCCTACCGATTGCCCGGATCTTCTTACGATGCCTCGCCAAGTCATTCACTATGTCCACAATGTTAGACATGGGTATGGGCTCACCATCGATGCTCACAATGCCAGCCTCGTTCTAATCTATACGATTGCCTGAATCTTTTAAATAGTCGAGTAGCAATTCCGTCTTTTTCTGATACATTTTGGGCACACTAGCTAGGATCACGTCATCTTGTAATCGGGCGTCGGCACTCGATTCAAGTTTTCTCCGAGAATGGGAGGCGCCTCTCGATGGATTTCGTTTTTCATCTATGAAGAAGAGATATCGCTGGAGCGTCTATGAAAATTCCTTAATTTTCTCGTCGTCGGTCCCATACTAGTTCGAATCAAGAATACTAGGCATCTCCTTATCCAAGCGCGTGAGATTAGTGCCTGGAGTCTGCGCCGACTTTGATTCGATCGCGAGTTCCGGAGCGGCGGGGGCTTGCATCGCCGTTTCCAGCCTCTGTAGTTTATCCTGCGGAACCAGCACCATCTTCTTGGCTCTCTTCATCACTCACGACCGAGGGAGCTGACCAGGAGCTCCAATACAGGAGGTAAGAGGTAAGCTAGGAAATTTCCACCACGCTGAACGATGATCCGTTTTTTGCGCTTCCAGCAATCTTTGCGTGATTTCTTGGCTAGTTTTCTAAGTACAGTCTTGTATTTTCTCAATTTCTTCTTTTGACACTCCTTGAGCGTTACGCCTCCCTTCAATACGTCCAGTGCACACTCACAGATGTACTTTACAAGCTTCTTGTCAGGTCCGCGCAATAATGCGGTGCGTTGCTCGCGATTTGAATGTCTCAGCGCGTCTAGTAATACCAGGTACTTTTTCTCAAAGGGTTGACGTCGAGTCCAAGAGCGCCGACGTCCGATTCTCGATGCAACCTCGCGCATGGTCGAATCTGAACTGATGGATGGATTTCGTCGTCGGGATATTTAAAAATGATGGTCGTAGTGGTGCTCGCCGTATTTCGGTACATACACTATTTCACCACCCTCGTCGAGAAATATGCACGAGCGAAAGCGCAACCCGTCCGGTGTCTCTTGCCTCAGATCGATCAGTAGATACGAGAACAGCTTGGACGTGCCATTGCGATAAACTTCCTGCACGAATCGCCAGTCTTCTGGATATACCTGACGCGCCAAGTGTTGAATCTGCTCTCGATCACGAGGATTCTTGAAGAGTACGATGTAATTCGCATTCAGCGAAATTTCACGCTGTCCTTTGTGGAATATATTCTGAGGAATAAAAATGATACTCATATTTCTATGGTGCGAAAATTTTGTAAACATGTCGGTTATTGTGTTGGAATTGTTCTTGTCCGTAGCCTCGCGCATCAAATCGTCTATGATGACGAGCTTTTTCAGATGTGGGTCATTGGAGAAATCTTCTTGTCGCGGAAAGCCCTCTCGAAATTCAACTTGCATACCGTCGTCAGCCTTAGCCATGTCTCGATATTTATCCTGCCACTCGCTATAGTAGAAGAGAATTCTGTCGAAGCGTACATCGATTTTGTCGCTAATGAAGCTATCTGAGGAAAAGGATGTCAAAATCGAGTATCCATTGCGTGAGAGCGCGACACACTAACTACTCGAATCTTCTTCCACGCGTCGTAAATATACCAATCTCGCGATGATCCGATCAGTTTGCCGAAAAAAGCCGTGACTAATGGACACAATCGAGAGACAGTATTTCGACCCACGATACCCTGTGGGGTTCTCCGGGGCGAGAAACCTCATACAGCGCAACCCTCGTATCCCTGCGCAACAAGTGAGGGAGTGGCTGACGCGCCACGACGCGTCTACGTTGCATAAGCCCATCAGAAAAAAATTCTCTCGCATGTTCTACAACATATCTTGGATAGATCAGCTGTGGGAGGCCGATGTGGTATCTCTTATTGATCTCAAAACGTACAACGATGGGACGGCATTCATACTGGTCGTTATAGACGTGCTGAGCAAATTTGCATGGGCACAGCCTTTACGCGATGAAACGGGGTCAGAGGTAACGAAAGGGTTTGTGAAAATTCTGCAAGAAAGCCAACGTCATCCCTACATGCTGCAGACCGATCGCGGGAAGGAATTCGTCAACGACGTGTTCCAGAAACTGCTCAAAGAGAAAGAAATTAGGTTCCGCGTGTCCTTGATGCCCGATAAAAAATGTGCCGTGATCGAGAGATTCATTAGAAGCTTGAAGGAGCGTGTATTCAGAGATCTCACTCATCACAATACACGCCGCTACATCGATGTACTGCCGTCATTGACCAGAGCCTACAATCACAGTACCCATTCGACGATTAAAATGGAGCCTGCTGCGGTGACGATCTATAACGCGCGTAAAGCCTACGGAAATCTGTTGAAACGCGCGATGAGAATTCAAAAGCCACAAAAATCACCTGAATACCACATCGGCGATTTGACTCGCATCAGTATGGATCGGTCGGTGTTTTACAAAGGTCATGACGAAGGAGGCTGGAGCCAGGAAATATTTCGTATCAATCGAGTACTCAAGAGACAACGCCTGTACGTGTATGAGCTACATGATTTGAATGGTGAACCGATAGAGGGGCTTTTTTATCAACAAGAGCTCAGCCCCGTCCACAGAGATCGTACGGCTCTTGATCAAGAGTTCAGAGTCGATAAAATTCTGCAATCAAGAGGACGCGGAGCCCGAAAACAATACCTCGTCAGCTGGGTTGGATATCCAAAAAAATTCAATTCTCGGGTTGCTGCTAGTGACTTGAGGGATATTCAAAAGATGGAGGTTAACGATTTTTCCATAGTGCTGCCAAGCAATAGCAGTGCTGACTATTTTCCCAATAACACGACCACGAGCTTTTCGACGCGGCTACCCCGTGAGATCGAATTGCACGGCAAGTGGTCCGTCGGACTCGCTGAAATACATGTACCATGCAGTATACTGCATCTGACTAGGGTGGATTGTAGGCTAGTCGATGACTGCTACTTCCCACATGGAGTATATACGAGTATTCAGGCCCTCGTTGATGCCATCAACGACGCTCTGTTTGAGTTTCACGACAACGAGATGCTACAAAAACTTGGCTACGACGAACGCGGGGGGTTCGTGAAAATGTACGACTACAAAGCAATCAACGGTAGTATGGACAGGAAAGAAGCCACTTTGTCGGACGCCGTTAAGCGCATCCTGGGTTTTGATCAGGGCTGTATACCCGTGCTTGTGCCAGAGAGTGAAGAAGAGGAAAGGATGATAAAAATCATGTCTGTAGGGAAACATGCAGCCAGTTTAGCAAGAGCCATACCCGATCAGCTGTTCGTTTACACAAATGTGTGCGAACCGTGCATCGTAGGAGACGCGCATGCGCCTCTACTTAGAATCGTAAATATCGATGCACATACGCATAACTATGGCAGAACAATCGTCGAAAGATTCACACCGTGTACCTATATCCCCGTATTGAATAATCGATTCCAGATCATAGATCTGGATCTAAGGGATCCGTTCGCGAATTCCATACCATTCGATTTTGGGACGCTGACTATTACGCTTCATTTCAAACGCGAGTTCTTACCATGGACTATTACGGTGTATACATGGATCAAGGTGGGGGTGGCGGTCGTGGGGTGAATATGTATTCGTAGGGTCAAGAAATCAACGAGGCCACGGCATCGGCGCATTTCTAAGTGGACTCCTGAGACAGGCCATTCCATATCTTAGGAGAGGGGTTCAAGCAGTTGGACGAGAAGCGTTCAAAAGTGGTTTGCATGTGCTCAACGACGTTGTCGAGAATAGAGCGTCTTTCAGAGACTCCCTCAAAAGTTGTTCCACCGAGTCTGGTAAGAATCTGACCCGCAAAGCCACAGCTCACCTCACAGATATGATGGCCGGCTCTGGTTATAAAGGTTTGATGCTTCGACGAGGAGTACAGTTGAAGCGCAATTCTCGCTCTCGTCAGAAGCTCACGAGAGCCAACAAGACTCTCAAAAGGCAGAAACAGACTCGTCCTAAACAACTGAAGAGGCTGATCAAGAAGAGATCCCGCAAAGTAACGAAACTCAAATCTCGTCGTAAAGTTTTTAAAAGGAAGAAGAGCACGAGGAAGAATAGGATAGACGATATCTTCGGGTAGAATGGTTTTCTTACATCAAGCGAGTTGCGAGTGCAACAAGTCAGAGGTCGATCTTTTCACGCTACCCATGACCCAAACCACCACCGAGGGGTCGTCTTGTGTGGAATACAAGCCCGTCAGCAGCTTATCCGACCAACCGCCTTTAGAGTTCCAAATTGCAGGCACCGGAGAAGATTACCTCGATTTGGCTCACACGATGCTCAAACTCAACGTGCAAATCACTCCGTATGTACAAGCAGACGATAAGAAGGTGGCACCCGTGAACAATTTCATGCATTCGCTCTTCAGTCAAGTCGATATCTACTTCAATCAAAAACTCGTTTCCCCGGCCAACAATGCATACCCCTACCGGGCATACATTGAAACTCTGCTGAATTACGGTCCCGACGCCAAGGAGTCACATCTTACCACAGCTTTGTAGGCTGCTGATGGAGCCGGGGCGATGGACTAGTTGCCGGGGACTGAAAAAAATGATGGTTTGATCACGCGTCAAAGCTACACCAGTGGTGGTAAAGTTATAGACCTACTGGGCCATCATGCATGCGGATGTTTTGAACCGAAATAGACTCCTCCTCAACGGAGTGGACATTAGAATTAGACTCGTTCGGATGCGGATAGACTTGATGGATGCGTCAGACAGCAAATACAGCGTTCATATTTCTGAAGCTACACTTCTGGTACGTCGCACGAAAATCAATCCAGCTGTGCTGATTGCTCATGCCAAAGCTTTGGCCACCACCACAGCTAAATACCCCATTACGCGTGTCGAGGTGAAATCATTTCCGCTGCACAGTGGAATACTCGGCGATTGTTTGGACAACGTTATTTTTCCGTCCACTTCCAAATCGTATCATCGTTGGATTCGTGGATACGAAAGCTTTCAACGGCGATAGGAACAAAAATCCGTTCAATTTCCGAAATTATTCCATCAACCATCTCTCACTTTACGTGGATGGGAAGCAGGTACCCAGCAAACCGTTACAACCAAGCTTCAAAGCTACATCTCCTCTCTACATCGAATCGTATCTCACTCTTTTCTCCGGTACCGGAATTCATTTCTTGGATGAAGGTATGGGTATCGATAGAGGTGACTACCCTAATGGATATTGTCTCTTCGCTTTCGATCTGACTCCCGATATGTCGGCTCATTGCGGCACCCACTGGTCGCTGGTTCGACACGGCAATGTACGAATTAAGGTACGGTTCGACGCAGCCCTAACAGAAATCATCAATTGTATAGTATACACCGAGTTCGATAATGTTATAGAAATAGACTCGACCCGTCAGGTGATCGTTGACTATGCGTCTTAGATCATGCGCGCATCAGCTCTCCGCAACCCCTTCTACGCGCACCTCAAGCTCCTCCTCTTACACCATGGAGAGGCATCCTACCGTTACTTGTTCAAATTGTTCGACGGTTAGTCATTTCCGGAAAGTCGTTGCGCGCGTTTCGACCGACTCCACCCTTTCGTTGCCGAGAGCCACTCAACATCAAAATGGAGCACGACGATTTTATCATCGATATTCAAGCGTTCCATGACATAGAAGGGGCGTTTTTCCCAAAGGAGATTGCTATCGTGGCTCTCGATGGCAATTTCTCGTCGCACTGGATCGTCAAACCACCGTATCCATTCAACGAACTGAGCAGCAGTTTGATTGCGACAAATTCATATCTCATGGTTGAACACCATGCGTTAGAGTGGTATACTGGGGAATCCATCCTCGAAGATGTTTACAGAACTCTCCGCACCATTTGCAGTGGCGCTCAGAATATTTACGTGCGCGGGTATCAAAAAGTCAGACTGTTGGAAGGTGTGCTGGGCAGACAAGTGATCAACCTTGAAGACTACAGTTGTCCCTCTTCCAAAGCTCTGGCCCATTTCGACAAACAATATTGTACCTACCACGGCGCAAGACAAGGATTTGCCTGTTCGGTGCTATATGTCTATAGACTACTATCTTGGATACGAAAACAGTTACGTAAAGCAGCCATCCACGAAACTAAGAATAAACCGACCGTTGCAAGCGCCCTAGAAAAACCCGTCGACGCGGCGAAGGCCGGAGAGGGGGGAGTCGAACCCCTTTACTCCAAGCCTTACGATGAACACTTTCCACCCACACAGCATGAGAATCTTTCAGAAACCTTTCTGCAAGCTTTCAGGAAAACCCGGGAATCTTTCAGAAAGATTTCACTGAAAGCTTCCCTCAATGAAGATATGTCCCACTTCAGACACTTTTTTGCAAGATTTCATGCAATATTGCCGGGAATATTTCGGGAATCTTTCAGAAACATTTCATTGAAATATTTCGGTGAAATGTTCCTGCCAGATTTCATGAAATCTCACAAGAATATATGCGTTAATGTTCTGTCTGTGGAATCCACATTTTGCTTGATAAGTTTCTTCATCATTCTAATGCATGACTTCATCATTCTGACTCGTACTTCAACTTCATTGTGACGTTGAATCCAAAGCTTCACGTTAGATTCATCCAGGTTTCATGAACTCTTCGATGTACGCGACACCTAACCGATGAGCCGTCCTCCTGTCTTATAAGTATATAAGACAGGAGGACGGCTTGCGAGAAAGCCTTTACGCATCTCCAAATAATCCTCACGTATCATTCACAGACCATTATGCATAGCTGGTCCTGGGTATGTTATCACACATGACAGATCTTTTGATACTACCATCAAATTTCCTGATAGATAGTTTCCCAAAAACCATATAATTTATGAGAACTAAAGTGCATACTAAAATGCCTCACACAAAATCGAAGATCAGGAGTCAATCGAGACGATGTGGCTGAGTTAGATGTGGGGCCAGGAAACCCTCGATGGTAGTAATGTATTTTGTGTAACAACTCGCGCACGCCTCGTCACTGTTATATTCCTCATTCCTCCTGCCCTCTTCACTTTGCACGTAGATCGCGAAGCGTATGCATAGAAGCGACGGCTTCGCTTGGGGTCGGGTATTTCCATCTCTATACGGAGTCTCGTGATGTTTTCTGTGTAGGTCTTCATAACATGATTAAGAAATCACGTTATGAGAAGCATGAGTATGCTGGATAAATTTCAGGATGCACAGACGATAATAGAAAAAAAGGGTCATAACGCGTATCGGTCGAGGGGACGGATTTGCAATTGCTCGCATATTTTTATTTGTAAACGGAGTGCCGTGCTTTTGTCTGTGTTGGTCTACATAACACTATTACGATGTATGTACCATTATCACTAGGGTGATCCGATCAAGGGAGGAATCAGGCAGAATACACGATCATCGAGTGAGGTTGGCGCAACACGTAAGCGTCGAGGGGACGGATTCGCATTTGTTCGAGTACTTCCATCTCTATAGGGAGTCTCGTTATTCTTTGATTTCGATCTTGATAATATAATTCTTAATAACCACTATCACTAATGTGGGTGGACCAAGTGTAATTCCAGTCTGCAAAGTCACGCCGCGATTCCCGGCTAGACCGCGAGTAGCGACTAGATCCGCACACTTTTCAATTTTGAGGCCGCCGGCGCCATTGGATGTGAGAATGCGCCACACCAAATTAAAGATCAGGAATCAACGGAAATGATGGGGGAAAATCAGATGTGGGGCCAACAAACCCTCACTGGTAGTAACGTATTTAGTAGAAGAAGTCGCGTGCGCTTAGTAACTGATATATACACGTGTCGACCCGATGTAGGAACTTCGAAATTTTGAGGCAGTCGGCACCATTGGATTTGAAAATGTGCCACATTAAATCAGAGGTCAAGATCCAACGTAAATAATGGGGCGGAGCTAGATCTGGAGCCAACAAACCCTCAATGGTAGTAACATATTTTGGAGATTAAGTTGCACGCGCCTCGAAGATCGCAAACGCGTATGCTTCGAGGAGACGGATTCACTATCGTGGCGAGTTTCCATTTGTATACGAAGCCCCGTGCTTTTTTCCGTGTTGGTCTCCATAACACGATTACGAAGTACTATCGACGCTAGTGTGAGTGTATCTAGAGGGACATCAGGCAGAATACACGATCATCGAGTAAGGTCGGCGCAACACGTAAGGCACTGTCTATAGTGGGTTCTGGGCGCGCTGGTTACCGGCGTGCGGGAAGTCCGGGCGCGCGAGATTTCGCGAGTTCCCGGCGCGCCGGTGGAGTGTGTCTGAGCGCGCTGGCGATCCTGGGCGCGCCGGCGAGTTTTCCGGCCGAACGCGCGATCACTTTTGGAATCTTTACAACCCACAAATGTTTTGGTTCAAGTGCATGAGGGCTACAGTCGATGCTAACTCATAAATCGTCAATAAAACGCGAATCTTTGGATTTCAATGGCGTGACCACATTCTTTACCCCACGCTCGTTTGCAGGAACGTAACCTAATTTGAATGATGAGAATCGGACCATTATAACTGGATGGGCTCAGATTTTGATTAATCGATTCGAATGACTAAGAATTCAGCTCACAGAGTTGTGATTATCCAATTTTTATCATTCAAGTTTGCTTATGATCCTCCGATTGAGCAAGTGGTGGGAAATAGGGTAACACCACCCGAATGCAAATGCGAAAATTTTCAGATTTTTTTCAGTTTGCGGAGATAACGATTTGGCGAGTGCAGTTTAGATGTGACGGCTTCTCTGGGTGTGCCGGCAAGCTGAACGCGCAATCTCGGATCCTTACAACCCAATAGCATACGCCAGACAAATGCTGAGCCGCTATTCGCTCCGAGACGCGCGCTTCTGAAATTCGAAACGGGCGATCTTGCGCGACCCGTGGCCACCGCATTCACTACAACTGGCGTACTGTGCAGCAGACGGCGAATCTTCGTAAGGGTCAAACTCGAAAACCATCGCTCAAATGTGGCAACAATAAGCGAGAAAGTTGTAGAACTTGTGAAAACGAAAAGTTTGAGCGGTGGTGAGCCTAAATCCGAGCAAATTTGAGCTAGTTGAGGCGATTTCGAGATTTGGCGTGCTTTCAGCTTAGGCGTCGCAGCCGCCTCTCGAGCCGCGGGCTCGCATCTATTCTTTCGAGCTCCGTGAATCTTTCGATATTGCTCTGATTAATATCCACAACAGCTCAAAATCTTCGTAATTAAATTTCCAACAACTTTGTCCCTTACTGTTAGCAGGTTCAAGCTACGGTTTTCTCCTAAAAACACGAAAACCCCGTCTGCGCCTATGCTGTGCCTCGCTGTGCACGCTCAATATTGTCATTGGCATGGCGCAGCATGGCGTCACCCTATCAGTACGCCAGTTGTACTTCCAAAGTCATCCACTACGTGGCGCTCCGCTGAATCTCGGATCGAATACCTCCGCAAGCAAGGGTCATTATCCACAGCTCATCAATAGCTGATGCAGTAAAAGAGGTGTGCAAGTCACCAATAGTACTCTCTTCCGTCCGATCGTTATGTCTGGAAACTGCAAATTTTTGCATTCGGGTGATGTTACCCTATTTCCGACCTCCTGCTCAATCGGAGGATCATAAGCAAACTTGAATGATAAAAATCGGATAATCACAACTCGGTGAGCTGAATTCTTAGTCATTTGAATGGATTGATCAAAATCTGAACCCATCCAGTTATAATGCTCCGATCTCCATCATTCAAATCGGGTTACGATCTTCCAATTCAGCGTGGGGTAGAGAATGAGGTTACGCCATTCAAATTCAGGAATTTGCGTTTTTTGACCGTTTATGAGATAGCATCGACTGTAGCCTTCATGCACTTGAACCAAAACATCTGTGGGTTGTAAAGATCCCCAAAAGGGATCGCGCGTTCAGCCGGAGAACTCGCCGGCGTGCCCAGAAACTCTTCCCCGGCACGCGAAGGAGGGCGAGATCCCAGCGCGCGGAGGGCCCGGGCGCGCCAGCAAAATTCGAGGAAATGGCTCAATATAGACAGTGCCTAAGCTTCGAGGGGACGAATTCGCATTTGGTCGAGTATTTCCATCTCTATACGGGGTCTCGTCATTTTTCGGTGTTGCTCTTGATAACATAATCCTTAATAAGCACTATCACCAGTGTGGATGGACTGAGTGTAAATCCAGGCTCGAAGTTACGCCGCGATTCCCAGCTAGATCGCGAGTGGCGACTGGATCCGGACACTTTTCGATTTTGAGGTCGTTGGCGCCATTGGATTTGAAAATGCGCCACACCAAATTAAAGATCAGGAATCAACGGAAATGATGGGGCAAAATTGGATGTGGGGCCAACAAACCCTCAATGGTAGTAACGTATTTAGTAGAAGAAGTCGCGTGCGCTTAGTAACTGATATATAGATGTGTCTACCAGATGCCGGAACTGCGAAATTTTGAGGCAGTTGGCACCATTGGATATGAAAATGCGCCACATCCAATCAGAGGTCAGGAATCAACGTAAATAATGGGGTGAACCTAGATGTGGGGCCAACAAACCCTCAATGGTAGTAACATATTTTGTAGAACAAGTCGCGCGCGCCTCGTAGATCGCGAACGCGTAGGCTTCGAGGAGACGGATTCACAATTGCTCGCGAGTTTCCAATTGTACACGAAGCTCCGTGCTTTTTTCTGTGTTGGCCTCCATAACACGGTTATGGAGTACCATTAATGCTAGTGTGAGTGTATCGAGAGAGACTTCAGGCAGAATACACGATCATCGAGTAAGGTTGGCGCAACACGTAAGCTTTGAGGGACGGATTCGCATTTGGTCGAGTATTCCCATCTCTATACGGAGTCTCTTCATTCTTCGGTTTTGATCTCGATAACATAACTCTCAATAACCACTATCACTAGTGTGAGTGGACCGAGTGTTATTTCCAGGCTGCAAAGTTACGCCACGATTCCCGGCTAAATCGCGAGTAGTGACTAGATCCGGACACTTTTCAATTTTGAGGCCGTTGGCGCCATTGGATTCAGAAATGCGCCACACCAAATCAAAGATCAGGAAACAACAGGAATGATGGGGCAAAATGAGATGTGGGGCCAACAGACCCTCAATGGTAGTAACATATTTCGTAGAAGATGTCGCGTGCGGCTAGTAACTGATATATAGACGTGTCGACCAGATGCAGGAAATTTGAAATTTTGAGGCTGTTGGCACCATTGGATTTGAAAATGCGCTACATCAAATCAGAGGTCAGGAATCAACGGAAATAATGGGGTGGAGCTAGATATGGGGCCAACAAACCCTCAATGGTAGTAACATATTTTGTAGAACAAGTCGCGCGCGCCTCGTAACTGTTATATTCGTCATTTCGTCTGCTTTCTCTGGTTTGCACCGAAATCGCGAATGCGTATGCTTCGAGGGGACGGATTCACATTCGCTCAAGTATTTATATTTGTACACGTAGCCCCGTGCTTTTGTCTGTGTCGATCATCTAACACGATTACGGAGTACCATTATCACCAGTGTGAGCAGATGAAAAGAGGAATCAGGCAGAATACTCGATCATCGAGTAAGGTTGGCGCGACACGTAAGCATCGAAGGAACGGATTCGCATTTGGTCGAGTATTTCCGTCTCTATACGGAGCCTCGTTCTTTTCCCAGGGTTCATATTGTTATCATGATCCCAAACAACCACTGAAACAAGTGTGAGCAGATCGAGAGAGAAATTAGGCAGGATACACAATCATCGTGTAAGATTGGCGCAAACGGAAGTTTCGAGGGGACGAATTTGCATTCGATCGGTTATGACAATGTTTCAACGATCTGTCTCGTGTCTTCCTATGTGGATCTCAGTGAGCTAATTAGAACTCACATTAGAGTTAGTGTGAGGGAACCAAAAGGGAGTCCAGGCTGCACAGACGATCATCGAGTCAGAGCGTCGCAACGGGTAGGCTTCGAGGGGACGGATTTACAAATGATCAAGTAATTTGGTGTTTACAACGACTCCGGTGTGTTTTTTTGTATTGATCTCGAAGTCATAATCCTGACTTACCGTTATATCTGGTGTGAGTGGGCTGACAGAGATTCTAGGCTGCAGAGACGATCGGAGATCAAGAAGGCCGCAACGCGTGAATATGCTGTACTGCAGTATCGTTTTCCCTTGCTCACCACGCGATATACTCCTCTAATATGAGTGGACGATCCGATAGCGCGGATTGTGGGGGAGGAAGGATTTTTGCACCCTCGGGTGTATTCTGAAATAAGTGCATCTGATAACGGATGGACGAAGACAGATCGAGAGTTGATACCATATTTGATTCGATTGGGCATTGGATCAGGTGGTCTCGCTGTCTTTGAGTCTGAAGCAATTTGACTTCTTGCACGGTATATGTTAGTGCTAACGTATCGACTCTCACGTGCAATTACTCTAAAAGAGGTCACCATGGTCTGCCATAGGTTGCGGCATGAGGAAGTATAGGTGGCGTGGTATACGTACTTCACGCTGCACGGAATAACATGGGTTATTTGTGAGCAATAACCAATCCATGGTCCCAAATTCATGAAAGTTCCAGATTGCGGGCATCTGGCGACGGGGAAAATCTTATGCGCCGGTCGCTTTCTCCAAAGATGGTATCGGCAATCGTTGGCCTTCGTACCATCGTCTGCATCCAGATCGCCGGTCGGATACACTTCGAGATTGGTCTCTTTACTTAACCCGTCTGGCGTCGAAAGATGGAACCTCGAGAAAGAGAAAAATGGGGGGGGGCGGTATCCGCTAAATTATGTGGTGATGGTGATGGTGGGAACTCGCACCTAGAAAGATGCACTGTGATTCGTTAGAAATATTAGGTCGGGCCTCTGGAATACATATATTCTTTCGAATACCCCACAATTTTTGGGTGTCCAACCGACCACCAGGATGTACATGCGTCGTGGAGCACTTCAGTTGTGCTTGAGGCATTTGGTGTGGATACACAATCACGCACGCAGAAAAGTGCACGGAGGTAGAGATGGCGCAGCGGCGGCTCATCTGTTCTCGGCGGCGCGAGTGTTCGGCCGCCGCGCTCGCGGGGCTTGAAACGCCGCGGCGATGTAAACAAACCGTTCGCTCAGAATATCAAAACAAATGAGACGTGTGTTACAGATAAGGGTTTAAATTGTATTCCGTCGTACAGAGTCGTGGCGTAGTGGCTACGGAGTCTGCTTTTTGACCAGAGGGCCTTGGTTCAAATCCCAGGCATGTCAAATTTTTTTTGGCTAGGATTTTTTTTTAATTTCCCTTACTTTACAGAATCATCATATCTTGATATAAAGGAACTCATTTGGTAAATATTTTCCTCTGCGTGCGTTCTATGTTGTTCTGATTTCAACCGATTGAATTCATATGATCAATCTCGGTTAAACATTTTTGAAATCTCGGTGCAGAATCGAATATTTTTCGATGAACCGTGAGTAAAAGTTGGCGAACTGTGCGCAAAGTACACTTTTACGCCCAGTGTATGGAAATAATTCTAATACCATTTTATTAAGATTCATTCCTAAGAAAACACGCAAGAATGTCCAAAAATTTGTAGTTATCAACCTAATCAGTCGTAAATTTTCAGAAATCATTACGTCTTTGTTTTGAAATTCAATTTACTTATTGGAACTTATTAAAAATGATCAGGTCATCACTGATCTAATATGATCTTTATCAAATTGATTTGAAAAGTGATCTACTATGGTGAACGTCGAACTGAAATATCATTGAAAGAGAAGAGATAACAATTCCTGAAAATCCATTGTTAATACAAATTTTCTGATATCGTCATGTGTTTTTTTGGGAACCGATTTGACTAGAAACTTGTTAAGATTGATTAGGTCTTGAAATGATCTGATATATTCAGCATTGAATTGATTTTAAGTAGTTTATTGTACAGTGAACGTTGCACACTGCTCAAAAATGTTTAACCGAGATTGATCATATGAATTCAATCGGTTGAAATCAGAACAACATAGAACGCACGCAGAGGAAAATATTTACCAAATGAGTTTCTTTATATCAAGATATGATGATTCTGTAAAGGAAGGAAAATTAAAAAAAAATCCTAGCCAAAAAAAATTTGACATGTCTGGGATTTGAACCAAGGCCCTCTGGTCAAAAAGCAGACTCCGTAGCCACTACGCCACGACTCTGTACGACGGAATACAATTCAAACCCTTATCTGTAACACACGTCTCATTAGTTTTGATATTTTGAGCGAACGGTTTGTTTACATCGCCGCGGCGTTTCAAGCCCCGGGAGCGTGGCGGCCGAACACTCGCGCCGCCGAGAACAGATGAGCCGCCGCTGCGCCATCTCTACCTCCGCGCACTTTTCTGCGTGCGGACTGCGACTGCTGCAGATTCCTCTGATCACGGGTTGAGCCGCAGAATGAGTCGATTTTTCCTTGTTCGCATCCGGGGCCACGTTGTCGAGATTGTTCTGGAGAAATGGTTCATCAACAAGGCAATGCTATCCACGATGATGCCGACTTCAGCACCAATTGAGGCGATAGTGAGGATAGCACGTTGTCGACAGCTGCCTGGTGGAGATCCGGAGAGAGTCGAAGTGGGAGAGATCATTGAGTCAGGAGGTGAGATAATCCGAGTTAGTTACTTGTGCTGTGCGTTGATAAGTGCGGAGTGATCGACGAGTGGGGCAATACGGTTCAAACCAAATTTCCTGCGAGGGGACGTTTTTCGGGAACGTTGAGTAATGTTATTGATTTATACGGTATCGATGTATCCTGACTTCACGGAATGAATGGAAAAGAGCACCCAAGGCAGTGTGCCAAGGCATCGAGAAAATCTCATTTGCATAACACGCATCCACCTATCCACAGACGCTTGTTCCTTCTATTATTCTGATTTTTTGTTCTCAAAGATTCTCTCGAATGATTTTTCGATGAGTTGTCCATTGTTCGTAATAGTATGGTCCTACACTTGGTGATTTAACCGCGATTCCACGACTTGTCAACACGGATGGCGCTCATACGCGTGGTTCAAACCAAATTTCCTGCGAGGGGACGCTTTTCAGCAACGTTGAGTAATGTTATTGATTGATACGGTATCGATGTGTCCCGACTCTATGGAATGAATGGAGAAGAGGATAATTGATAGAATTTGAGTCCAAGTTCCCGGTTATCTGTACCAAGAAAACAACAAAACCTCATCTGAAAAATTTACTGTTACTCTTTCACCGCGCGTTCGTAGTTTTTTTCCATAATATGGAATATTTCATTCCAAAAATTCTCTCTGCGGATGTGTCCGATGAGTTGACTTTTTTTTGGAACAGTATGGTCCTACACTTGATGAGTCGATGACAAATGCAAGACTCTCTCCTAGGAACGGAACTTGCACGCAGCGATTGAGATCGAATATCTTGCGAGAGGAAGCTTTTCGGCAACGTTGAGTGATGTTATTGATTGATAGGGTATCGATGTGGCCTGACTACACGAAATGAATAGAAAAGAGGATGATTGATAAAATACGAAACAGAGCACCCGAGGCAGTGTACCAAGTAATCGAGAAAACCTCATTTGCATAATATGCTTCCACCTATTCGCCAGACGCTCGTTTCTTCTATAATTTCGATTTTTTTCTAAAAGATTTTCTCGAGTGATTTCTTCGACTAGTTGATCATTGTTTGTAATAGTATGGTCCTACACTTGGTGATTTGACCTCGATTCCACGACTCGTCAACACGGATGGCGCTCATACGCGTGGTTCAAAGCAAATTTCCTGCGAGGGGACGCTTTTCAGCAACGTTGAATAATGTTATTGATTCATACGGTATCGATGTGTCCTGACTCCACGAAATGAATGGAGAAGATCAGTAATTGATAGAATTTGAGTCCAAGTTCCCGGTACTCTGTACCAAGAAAACGAGAAAACCTCTTCTGCAAAATTTACTGCTGCTCTTTCACCGCGCGTTCGTTTTTTTCTCGTAATATTGATAATTCCATTCCAATGATCCTCTCTGTGGATGTGTCCGATGAGTTGACTATTGTTTGGGGCAGTATAGTCTTACACTTGAGGAGTCGATGGCAAATGCAAGACTCTCTCCTAGAAATAGAACTTGCACGCGGTGATTGAGATCAAATATCTTGCGAGGGGACGCTTTTCGGCAACGTAGAGTAATGTTATTGATTGATACGGTATCGATGTGTTTTGACTGCACAGAACGAATGGAAAAGAGGATGATTGGTGAAATACGAGTAAGAGCACCCAAGGCAGTGTACCAAGTAATCGAGAAAACCTCATTTGCATAATACGCATCCACCTATTCGCCAGATGCTCATTTTTCTATAATTTCGATTTTTTTTTCTCAAAGATTTTCTGGAATGATTTCTTCGATGAGTTGACTATTGTTTGGGACAGTAGGGTCCTACCCTCGATGAGTCAATGGCAAATGCAAGGCTTTCTACTAAAAATGGAACTTGCACGCGGCGTTCAGAATCGAATATCTTGCGAAGGGAGGCTTTTCGGCAACGTTGAGTGATGTTATTGATTGATACTGTATCGATGTGTCCTGACTGCACGAAATGAATGGAAAAGAGGATAAGAGATAGAATACGAGTCAGAACACCCAAGGCGGTGTACCAAGTGGTCGAGAAAACCTCATCTGCATAATATGCATAGGCTCATTCGCCAGACGCTCGTTTCTTCTATAATTTCGAGTATTTCTCCTGAAAGATTTTCTCGAGTGAACTCATATCTCGGAAATAAGAACTGTCCATCCTTTTCGCCAATATTCTGAAATCCTTGTCTTACTCCTTTCCTTGCAGGTACTTACAATGGGCTCAAGCGGAAGTGGATGTTGTTACAATTCCATGGCTACGATGACGGCATTATCCGAGAGATCGGTACATCTGCGAGTGGCGAGGGTTGCATAAATTCTCGAACCTTCTACGGTGGAAACGAACAACATCATGTACACGACCCACATGGAGGTTCGAAGCCGTTGCATGATAGCGATGGCCTTGTGGCATTGATCTCGGATAGTGGCTCTGACTCTGGTGTTGGATCTTCGACAAGCGATTGGAGCGACGTTAAAAACCAGGGAGGTTGTAGGTCGCAGATTTTTTCTGCCGATAACACTGAAATGGAGCTGGCGTCGGCGAAAAGAGGAACTGATACTCAAGTTTACGATCGAGGTGAGGGCGAAGATGATTTGTCGACTGAGAAATGATGTGCATTTTTGGTATGAGACTAACAGATGTGTAAATTTCTTTCCAGTGACAGATAACTCGACGGGGTCGGGGCGATCGATGTCACTCCGAGACTCAAATACCGCAAACCAGGAAAGAGTACGCTTAACGGTATGCCAAGCCTCGGTCGGCGACGATGGGAGCAGCTGCGTCGTGGGAGATTTCATACTCGTGGTCCCATGCAACGGAGATTTCGGGGCAACTACAGAGGTCATAGTCCATATCGAGCCGGTATCAGGACGGTGAACGAGCTTAAGGGCGCTCCGCAGGCTCAAAGCAGTGTGCGTGGCGCCATCTTGCGGCGAAATTGTTTTATTGTAGATGTAAAATCAACCAGACAACGGCGAACAGAAAGCGATACTTACCCAGATGCGGATAATTTTTCTGCAACTTGATGAAAAAAAAGTTGCATCAAGGTCGATGCAGAATTGAGCTCACATAGTTGCAGGAATGTACCTACTATTCTCCAGAACTCTTCCTGCAACCTTACTTCGTAAGCTCAATTCTGCACCGATCATGATGGATCTTTTTTTTTTAAATATGCAGAAAATGTATTCGTACGTGGGTGAATATTGCTTTCCATTCTCTGTTGTCCGATTGATTTCGTATGTACAATAAAGAAACTTGGCCGCAAGATAACGCCGGGATCTCTGCATTACAGTTTTCGAAATGAGCTGACTGACAATCGATTTAACTGTTTTTATACGCGTCTCGTGCGGAATCATTTTTACTTCGGAAAAACCAAGCTGGACGGTGCCATCGCCCACGTCCAGCTCGGTTTCCCGAAGGAAAAAATGTTTCCAGCACTCGACGCGTAATGTACCATTTCAGATCTCACCCGTGCTGGCATGAGATGGCTGACGGACGTACACAAAGAGGCGGTTGAGAACGAGTAGGCTCGAAACAGATGGATAGAAATTGCGAGAAAAATGGACAGGGACGTGGAAGAAACCGAAGAGGTCACTACAAAGGCGGATGAGCTTTTGACACGGAATATACCCTGGATTTGCTGCTGCTGATATACCCACGATGTCAAACGATTGGTCAATTTTTTCAAGACGGAAAGTGAAGACTGTGACATGTTTCCGGCCCTAAGTCGACAAGTTACGATTCAACGAAAAAATAGCAGGAATACTTTTCTCTGCAAAATTAATGTTTACATACGTATAGATGTTGATTCTGTTCATATTTCCATTATTGTAGTACTTGTACGGATTTGTTATAGACAAATGTGATTTTTGCATTAACTAGGATGAAAATGGAGTGAACAATCGTGTGATATTGTAGATGGCATTAAAACGCACAATTTTTATTTGGACAATTTTCTCGTATCTGCGGTCAATTTCGAGCAGTAGGCGAAAAACGGCAAATTTTGCAGTATTTTGTTGATAACAAAAATGTAAACATTATTCAGAAACTTAAAATTGAATTAATTTTCATCGGTAAAAATTGAAAAGTCAAGTTTGGGAAGAATCTCTCGTCCATTTCCACTTTGCTACAGAATAGATGTCACGGCCTTCCCCAGAATGGTTTCATTCGTAACGTGGAGGAAACGTTTAGGATCGATCCGCTACACGCAGCCCTGCGGTGGGCATCCCGGCTAATTCGGTATGGGCGAAACGTTTCCGAAATCGCTGTGAATGTTTCAAAAAACATGACATTCAAACGTTTCTCAGACGTTTCCGAAACCACCCTGAAACGTTCTTATAAAACGTTTCAAGGTTTCAAATGAAACTTCAGAGAAACGTTTCTGAAACGGACGGTGCTACGTGGGTAGGCAAGATTATATATATATATATTACAGTAAATGTCCGAAATCCGTCAATCCTAGGATTGACTAGTTGTTCCTGACATTGACTAGAGGGGCCAGTCAATCCTAAGATTTACTAGTAAATCTTAGAAATGACTGAAACAGCCAGTCGATGTTGATTCGTGAAGATGAATTTCGGACATTTACTAGACAGTCTTAGAATTGACTGACTGACCCCCGTAAATTTCCGAAACATATAATGAACAGAGGAATGAAAATATATGAGAAGCAAAATTCATTCATGCAAAATGATATTTAGCGTGAATGTATCACAGCTGCACATAGTCTTAGATCTCACGTTCATACTGAACGGAGGTCACATCTTCATCACATTGATAATGTCATTCTAGTCTTACGAATTTTTCACCGACAAATAATATAGCACGTTGTATGATCAAAGTAAAGTTGAATCTTTCCAAAAATTCAACAATATAAAAGCTACTTGTTACAACAGCTCTGGCTATTATGGCATCTTGAATTGCACAGTGTTTTTTTCACTTTACAAGAACATCTACTTGAAGAACATTTAGCTTTACAATTGCATTTCGTCATTTCCAGGCCACGTGTAATCGAAATTTTTGAAGCTGCTGCTCGTAAGCTTACAGATTGCGTCTGGTCAATTTCGTTGAAATCGAGGAATTTCTCTTTGCAAACTTCAAACTGGCTCCTCGGGAACGGGTTGTTGATTAAACCAGCTTCTGTTTCAATTCTGGAGGAATCCTTATCCTATAATAAAAATATCTTCTTGTACCTCAGGAGCTTATTTTTCGGCGCGAAATTTTGGACATGTACGGAGGCTTGTTAGTCAATCCTAAGATTGACTAGTGAATGTCCGAAATTCTGCCATTTCAACAACATTGACTAGACTTCCCAGTCAATGCTGAACATTTACTAGTCAATCTTAGGATTGACTGGCCCCACCAGTCAATCCTAGGATTTACCAGTAAATCTCCGGCATTGACTGATTTCGGACATTTACTGTAACATATATATGTATATCTATATATCACTTTTCAACATGAGCCTATATGGGCAATGCTAATGTCATACGCTGTAATTTCGGACAGAGGGCCCATTTGATGGAGTGACTCTGGATTCGTCATATTCTAGGTGGTACAAGACTGTGAAAAAAATCTAGTGAGCTTTGGTGACCCGCACTTCATGGGTCCCCGTTGTAAGTTACCCCGCCCCAGCTTTTGTAAAAAGTGTTTTGCTTCTACGACCGTGTCTTCGAATAGAATCCTCGAATAGAACTCTATCTTACGCCAATCGAAAGCTAAGATCTCAAGCTTTCGATTGTTCACTGTCTGAGGTGGGTTTTATTGCAACCTCCCCGAGCTTTACGAAAAACAATGACAAAAAAATGAAATTGTCCCAAAGTTACCCCAGTTGACGGTACGCTATATTCGGGAATTGTCTCTTCTTAGAATCTGATCCTTCTTGAGACTACAGGGCTAATATTGGTCATAATGGTTGGCGTAGCTCCATTGGATTCTTAATAGGAATAAGTTTCACCTCTGAGAATAAAGAGCTAGCATTGCTAGGGAGGTCTTTTTCACGATGTTCAACGGAAAGCTATTGATCTTGAGTACTTCAAGGTGAGGTGGTCGGTTGAAGCATTGCTCTATGTTTGTTTTAGTTTCTTTTCGTTTCAAGATAGTGCAGGGTTTGACAATCGTATTCAAGTTCTTGCAAATAGTGATACCAATTGGTTCAAAGGCTAGATCGACTAAAATTCTATGGCTGTATCATATAGTCTCGCACAGGGGCCGTATTCTAAATTGTGCGGTAAAGTTTCCCGGCAAAATTTGCCGGGATCGGTGGCACTCCGTCGGTAACCTGTGATATTCTCCGCTATCGCTGCAGTTTGCCGTCGCGGTTTGCCTTATATTTTACGGCAAATGCCATCACCGCAAAGCCACCAAAACGCGCCGGACAAACTGCAACAACAGCGGCAAATTTTACAGGTTACCGGCAGAGCTCCACCTAGGCCGACAAATTTTGCGGTGGAATTTGCCGGAAAATTTTACCGCAAAATTCAGAATACGGCCCCAGAGTCCCTACTTATTGGGAGTAAACCTGTGTTGAAATGCCGTCATCTTGGCCCCCTGTATTTCTCATGGAAATGTTTTGAGATTCGGCCATATTGGATTTTTCTGCCATCTAGAATAACACAGAGGTTTACTCTCAATTGACGGATTCACTATCCGCTCCTTTTGTCGTCCGTCAATCGACGGTCCGCGGGAATCCTCTCCTTATTCTACGCGGATTGAATTGGGCCATCCGCAGATGTTACGATTAATACTTTCTGGTAAGAATCCCACGAATAATCATGTAATTATACGAGAAAAGTAGTCGTTTTCGATGGTCAATTGCCCTTATTTTATGGAGTAGTCTTTGAACCGGTCACTGTTTCGTATCGTGTGGGGAATATGTGTTCCTCGACAGGTGAGGAAAAATTGCGAGGTCCTAGATGGAGGGCTTATACTTGTGGGTCATTGATAGTTATTAGGTTCCCTCTGGTTGCATCTGGAGCGATTCACGTCAATTGTCCCAATCTGCTTTTTGGCGTGTGAAACATATACTTTTGAGCCATCTGTGGAGGCTGTTGATCCCACAGATCGGAAAATCAATGACATTATTTCAGACTCAATTAAGATTCAGCCTTCTGTTGAACAGCTCCGTTTATGCTATTTGGTCCAACATAACCCCAAGAAATAGGAATCATGCATGGAAAAAGTCGCAACACGTTCGCTGGGACGGGTCCCATCGATGGGACCCGCGGATTTCATATTTTAATCTTTACCGACTTGGACTTGCTCGAAAAATTTTCCAAAAGATCCTTTCATGATGCTTGACTTGACCATAAACGTAAACAATAAAGTAGAAAAGTCAAGGCTCCTATGACCGTTTTTACAGAAATGCAGGGGCTCACTTCAGGACCAAGATAACATTACGACAAAACCGCGTCGCAGCGAACATGTTAACTCAATTCAACCTACTTTTTGGTCTTTTTGATGACATTATTTGGGAATTAATTCATGTTCATGATGGAATAGTCTTTGACGGTTGCTTTCTTGAATATTCTCATGGAAGGGAAAGATTATGAAGAAGAGAAGCACTACTAATGTCACGTGTACCCCGAGGACTCAGTTATTCACTGCTTCGTTCCTCGTAAAAGCAAGGAATAAGTTATTTGGACTTCGCTTCGCAACTAGGGATCGTGCACAATACCAACGATCATCGATTCCATTGAGAATTGTCTATTCTCCTGAGTCAGGCCAGCGAGAAGACGAAAAAGTAGGTTCGTTTGAGTGCAAACATTTTCGAATTTTCGATGTATAATTTCCGTTTTTTGAGCTTATGTTGAACAAAGTTGTGAAAACGCGGCTCCCTACCGGGAAGATGAGGTCAAAATACGTCGAAGATGCCTCGATTGATTGTACCTTGCATCAAATTGAACGGCTTAGAACGCCCGGTGAAGGTAAACCGTTGTGGCGTCCCGCCATCCCGAGGTGCCCCAATTGCCCAAAGAAGTTGTGAATTGCTGAGTTGCGATTGAGGATTGCTTGTCATTTGAGTAACCTCTATTTAATTAAGCAATCAGAATTATGAAGACAGGTTGATTCAGCGCATTGTTGTCGCCGTGCGCGTAACCCACAGTGACTCCGAGTTACGCGCATGGCACAAAAAAAACAGGTCAAATTTCATAACCACAAAGCTATAAAAATTGAGTGTCAACAGCAGTTAATTGATCAGTCTTGAAACGTAACTCTTAAACTCACGTGCAGATTTTACCCAAGTGTTGAGCACGACAAAGTAAATTTCTAAGTGAGAAACTGAGTCGACTGAATCCCGCCGCGCATCTCCGGCGTCATCCCGAGAACGAGCTAATCAACCTATCTATCAGCCTCCAGGATATCTTGACCCGCAGAGCTGGGAATCTTCGAGTAGAATTTAGTATCAACATAATTGTAAGTCTAAGAAAATCTACCATTCATGTTTAGTATATTAAATCTATCGTTGTTACCTTTGTATTGTCCAATTCAAAATTAGCATATAAATCGAATTATTCTCAAATTAATATTTATTAATTAAATTGACCTTCTCCCTGATGATTGATATGCATATTTTATTTTTCAAAATTTGAACGATATATATATATATATATACACACACACACACACACACACACACACACACACACATATATATATATATATATATATATATATATATATATATATATATATATATATATATATATATATATATATATACACTTTTCTACATTGTCTACTTGTCTACATTTTTGAATAAGGTGAGTGCAACAGGGCAGGCCGCCCTTCAATGTCCAAAAACCCACTCTAAAATCAATATATTTGTTACCCGGACCCATCAGGTCCGGTCATAACATTTTGGCATCCTTTGTGGGGAACATATTGTTGCACTAACTTTGTTCAACTCCTAAATTCACACCCTGCAAAATTGTTCTGCAATATTGCAACATTGTCCTTCTCACTGACTCGACGAACTTGTACTGTGAAACTGACGAATCTCTGTCATATCAAATTCCCGACTCCACACATCACTTCTAGTAACACGTAACGCATATCTCGTAGCTCATAACCCCAAGTGGTGTAACATATAACTCATTACGACCCGAAAACGAAAAATTCCCAAACCAACAATGGCCTTTTCTCTTCTGGATTAAATGAATCTTTTATGGACATCATAGCCATTGCAGTTGCCACAGCGCAAAAATGTTCGCCATTCTCTGTATAAAATGATTTGAATCTCCCATGAATTAACGTATCAACATCAATGAAGGACCATATTTCCGAATATCCCCGCGATGCAGTTGAGGAGTGCCTTGTGCCATTCGACGGACACAACATCAACCCTGTAGAGTTCATTGCTCGTGTTATCGAAGCAGAATGCATTGCCCCATATCAATACTTCGATAAAAGTTTGATATTCATATCCTTGATCATCTGTCCGGATCAGCCTTTCATGCTTTTGGAAATTTCAAATTTACATCCGTAGACGAAATAACTGAACACGTATTGAAATGTTTCATCAGAACAACTGCTTTTGATAAATTATGTCAACAGATTATTGATGTAAGTTATAACCATTTTGAGACAGTATATACTCAGTTGCATGAAATCCTCAACGATGCACGTCACAATTTTCTTACCGATCCATACCTTTCTGTCGATCCAATTTACCTTCAGCTTTACAGAAATTTAGACGCGCTCGCAAGACTGAAATATATTCAAAATCTTCCAAATGAACTAAAAATCGTAGTCTCATTTCTCATGGACTCCCGGAACATCACCCAGAAACCAAACACTCTAAGCGACCTGCATCTCCTCATTTCAAATCTATTCCAATATTTCCGGGATAGAAATGCACTTTTTGAATATTTGAGAAAGTGTGGCCTATCAATTCCTTTCACTTGCGAAAAGTGACAACCATACTCGATGCAAAATACATAGATGATAAGAAACGTCAACTAGAAGGAATTCAAATCAGTCAAACTTTCCTTGAACCCTCCAAAGAATTTTGCTCCACCCACCAGCTTAAGGCAGATGATCAGCCAACCCAAATCATTTCAGATAAAAGGTTCTATCACGATGATGATAGACCAGAACCGACTAATCCCCAATGTGATGGTACTCTACCTGGAACTTCCGGAAACCCTCCCGAACTTCCATTGAATTCTAGAAATCAGTGCACACAGATCGTTTCTTACGAAAGGGTGAGCATTAGTCTCAGAAATTCAAAGTGTGTCAGACACAATGATAACCGTTCCAATGTCTTAACGATGCTGAGAGACAGTGAAAAACCGATCCTCCATATAAGAATGGAATATCTCAATGCAACGTCCACAAAATCCGTAAACTCGATACGAGCATCTGATAAATACTCCAGAAATCCCATCAAAACAAAGACCCAGGGAAAACCCCGACCATATTTTATTTCAAAATGCTTGATCGAATATTTTCTTTCGAAATATTTGTCGCTCAAAACAGGTAGCTCAGAACCTTTGATAACATCAACCGATAAGAAAAAGCCTCTCCAGAGTATTAGCAGGATATATACACCACTGAGGATTCGAACCTCAGGTGATAGTTCTCTCGCGACTTTTCCACTTTCTACCTCCAGAAAATTCAGACCAATTTCGGAATGATATAAAGACAACATCTATTGTTTCCACATCAACAGTCCAGAAATGAATCTTCAATAGTATCGTGGCGTAGTCTTTAATTTCTCAAATCACGTCTTTGTAATTTGGCGCTCGCCGGAGATTCAGCGATTCTACACAAAGTGACTCCATGAATTCAGGATAACATTTCACTTGCAACCATCACTCCTTTTTGTTTAATATCAAAATCAGAGAGGATCAGAATTTACCGGTTTTAAAACATCTATGATAAGGATTCAAATTTCAGTTCTCCATGGTTCTTCATAGGTCTTCATAGTTCTTCTGAATCCTCCTTTGAAACCCTATACATTGCATAGGAACATTTCGGTTTGACAAAATAACATACTAGGAAAACACTAATACGCTTGGAATTAAGAAACAAAATGCACCCAGTATCATCCAAACAGATAAAACACAACACCCGCCCCAAATAAGTACCGTACAAAGAACATGAACACCACCACCCCCCCCCACCCATCATTCCAAAGTCTACCTTTGGGACTCAAGCCCTTGTACCACTAATAACCTCATTACTCCCAGCCCTCATTTATACATGTTTCACCACAATTGCTCCCACAATCATCTTTATTACCGACACAAGACGTAGACTATCCTTAAGATCTTAGACCGATGTCAATCACGCATAACTCATGCTGACCACTTGGCCGCATATTGGAAATAACTCAACACCCAAGTGACGCGTATAAACGCTGGACGACAGAAGTGACAACGTGCGATGTTCCAGAACATATATATTCAATTTTCCTCTTTCTTTTTGGAGAATTTTGAAGATGATATATACATACATAATAGCATACGTAGGAAATGATGTTCTGCAGATCATATTTGTTATGACTGTAATTTATAATTTTAGTAGTAATATTATTTAGATGTGAGATGTAGAATTAATATCAGGGATTTTTCTTTTCACGATGACCTAACAAAAAAAAAAAAAAAGACGAGGTTACCTGTAATTTCACAAAATTGTTTCGAATGAATTTTGAAATTCAAACAATTTGAAAATATATATACAACCTGATTGTAAAGTACTCCCCGAGAACGAAAATTCCAAGAGTCCGTGTGATCGCGATTCTTGCATTTTAGTTTCAGAGAGATTCAATGCGATCTGACGTAGTGCTTGGCTAATCAATTTCATCCCGATTTGCCATCACGCGGGTTGAAAATTTGCCATCACGGGCCATCACGCTGCCATCACGAGCGCCATCCCGAAACCATCACTTTCGAATGTTTACTTGTGGTCCGAGGTTAGGTACAACTTATGTGGGAGACGTAGGGCGATGATTCCGTTAGTTTCGTGCGATCCGCGTAATTGTGAGAGACGAAGTGTAGATTGGCGCAAAATCTTTTAATTACTTGCAGTGCCACGATGCCATAATTTTTTCGTGTCGCGTGTGGTGTGTCGCGAAGCAATGAGTGCCGAGTTGTGGAGTGATTTAGACGCGCCGGTTTGAGCTCGTGCGCCCGGGTGAGCCAAAGTTTTCTAGTGATGGCAGCGGTGCAGCGGCGACGGGAGCAAAGAAGCATCAACCCGATTATCTTCATCATCTTGTAATAAAAGATAGGGCTCTGGGGCTTTCGGGCCACGTGTTCGGTCGAGGTCAAGCAGACGGTGTGAGAGAGCGCGAGTTCTTGTATGCGCAGCTGGTGGATGCAACTGCTGTTTCTTCGCATCATATGGCGATCTGCAGTGGCTTTTGGCCGGTGACCGCACCCGCACCCAGGTCGGGAATTTTGCACTTGGTGACCCCTTGGTGATGCCCCGGCGGTTCAAGTCTCCACGTTTTAGATTGACGTGGGTTACCATCGCACCTCAATGTTTTCATGAGTGAGTCGCCCAAGGCCCGGCTGCAGTATGTTAGAAACGTATTTTTCCTTAGTATTTGAATGACGATGATTCCTTCGCCTGTAGAAAATGATACTTTGTTGTACCATTTCTCTATTTTAGTTCTCTGAGGCGATGATGAATGCCAACTTTCTCTTGGTGCTGCGTTAGATTTTAGTTGGCCCTGGCCCTATTGTTTACTTTGATTGAGTGATTCATTCATTTGGCACCACCAGACACAAAATCTTCCCTGGCTGATTCTCCAATCTTTGTGAGTCTTACCGTGAATAGTTCTTATTTGTCTAATTTTCAACCAATTCAGATTTGTAGCACTAAACACATGTTCCAGTAATTTAGAATCATTTTACACTCCTTTCTAACATCAAGTTTATTGTACATTTTTTTCAAACATTTGACTCAATACAAGTTGGGATAACACTTATTCTTCTGGTGCAAAATACCGTCCGGGCCTCATTATCGACCAATCCAGATCTGGGGGATATTGAAATAGTTGAGTTTATTTTCAAAATCCACCGACGAAAGACATTGATTCACGACCCATTGAAATTTTTTCATGACAAGTACAAAAGTAGCGTGCGCTGGCGTAGCGTGCGCTAAACCAAAATAGCGTACATCCCACCAAATTGGCTACCTCAACGCACGCTACCTTAGGTTTCGCTACCGTAAAGCACGCTACCGTAGCGCACGTTACCGTAGCGCACGCTACCTTGAAATTCGCTACCGTAGCGCACGCTACCGTAGCGCAGGCTACCTCAACGCACGCTACCAAAGGTTTCGCTACCTTAGCGCACGCTATTTTGGTTGAGCGCACGCTACGTCAGCGCACGCTACTTTAGCACACGCTACTTTTGTACTTGTCATGAAAAAATTTCAATGGGTCGTGAATCAATGTCTTTCGTCGGTGGATTTTGAAAATAAACTCAACTATTTCAATATCCCCCAGATCTGGATTGGTCGATAATGAGGCCCGGACGGCATTTTTGCACCAGAAAAATAAGTGTTATCCCAACTTGTATTGAGTCAAATGTTTGGAAAAAATGTACAATAAACTTGATGTTAGAAAGGAGTGTAAAATGATTCTAAATTACTGGAACATGTGTTTAGTGCTACAAATCTGAATTGGTTGAAAATTAGACAAATAAGAACTATTCACGGTAATACTCACAAAGATTGGAGAATCAGCCAGGGAAGATTTTGTGTCTGGTGGTGCCAAATGAATGAATCACTCAATCAAAGTAAACAATAGGGCCAGGGCCAACTAAAATCTAACGCAGCACCAAGAGAGAGTTGGCATTCATCATCGCCTCAGAGAACTAAAATAGAGAAATGGTACAACAAAGTATCATTTTCTACAGGCGAAGGAATCATCGTCATTCAAATACTAAGGAAGAATACGTATCTAACATACTGCAGCTGGGCCTTGGGCGACTCACTCATGAAAACATTGAGGTGCGATGGTAACCCACGTCAATCTAAAACGTGGAGACTTGAACCGCCGGGGCATCACCAAGGGGTCACCAAGTGCAAAATTCCCGACCTGGGCGCGGTTGCGGTCACCGGCCAAAAGCCACTGCAGATCGCCATATGATGCGAAGAAACAGCTGTTGCATCCACCAGCTGCGCATACAAGAACTCGCGCTCTCTCACATCGTCTGCTTGACCTCGACCGAACACGTGGCCCGAAAGCCCCAGAGCCCTATCTTTTATTACAAGATGATGAGGATAATCGGGTTGATGCTTCTTTGCTCCCGTCGCCGCTGCACCGCTGTCATCACTAGAAAACTTTGGCTCACCCGGGCGCACGAGCTCAAACCGGCGCGTCTAAATCACTCCACAACTCGGCACTCATTGCTTCGCGACACACCTCACGCGACACGAAAAAATTATGGCATCGTGGCACCGCAAGTAATTAAAAGATTTTGCGCCAATCTACACTTCGTCTCTCACAATTACGCGGATCGCACGAAACTAACGGAATCATCGCGCTACGTCTCCCACATAAGTTGTACCTAACCTCGGACCACAAGTAAACATTCGAAAATGATGGTTTCGGGATGGCGCTAGTGATGGCAGCGTGATGGCCCGTGATGGCAAATTTTCAACCCGCGTGATGGCAAATCCGGATGGAATTGATTAGCCAAGCACTACGTCAGATCGCATTGAATCTCTCTGAAACTAAAATGCAAGAATCGCGATCACACGGACTTTTGGAATTTTCGTTCTCGGGGAGTACTTTACAATCAGGTTGTATATAGAGAAGAAAAATGAATATATATATATGGTGATTAGTAAATAAATTAATAAATATAAAAATAGATAAATAAATAAAACATATGTAGGTTGTATAGGTTTGCCATGATACGAATACTTCATTTTATGCATTTTGAATTTCAGAAAATTTGTTCGCCTTTTTTTTTAATTAAAAAGAAAAAAAAAGAAACCTTGCCTTGGAGAATATATATGTATATATATATATATATATATATATACATATACATATACATATATATATATATATATGTGTGTAAGTGGATTTACAGATTTATTATATGTATATATTATATTGTATGAGGCATCCTTTAATTTTACGATAAGAAATGATGTAGTATTTATAACAAGACTTATTCATGTAAAATGAAGGTTACTCGGAGGTATATAGTATTCAATCGCAACACGCAAAATTTACATAGAACACAATTAAGATATCAAACATATAAACGTCCATTCGTAATAGTACATACACTTCATACACGATTCCCAGATGAGCGCCAAAAGTTCCTTTAGTCCACGTGGTCAAGTTGTGGTGAACAACGACACTGAGCACGCCGCATCACGCATAACAACCCCACCTTACTGTGGCCAACAGCTGCATCACGCGTAACTGCTAACCCAGCAGACGACACGCGGAATAGTGAGCCACCACGAGGCAAGCTGTCCGACAACCGGCCCCCACCCGCGCTTGCTCTCCCCAACTTGGTATATATCTCATCATCAAGCCCGTCATGCATAACGGAGAATCAAACAAATCATCAACAGGGAAATGAACTACTGAACGTGGAATTACCCATTTTTAGCTCGACTCCAGACATCGAGCAAAGCGCCTCATCATTAAATGGGAAGCCTTCCATTAAAGTAATTAGTGATGTATCACTGCCGCAAGATCAATGGATCACACTCGTACCAGGACCACATTATGAGCTCATATCTCCTGAACCCGAGGCAGAAATGAGCGAAAATTTAATTTCATTCGATTTCTCGGGTCAAAAATCAATTTCAAGTTACGCCGAAAATGAAGGAGCCACAGAACGTGAAAAAGGAGATTTAATGCCAGCTACATGGAAGGAAAATGGCATGAATTTTGATATTGACGATTCAAAAAAACAAATTAGGATAAGACAACAAAATAGGATACGAGCCAGAATATATAGGGAACGGAAAAAGGCAGGTGAAACAAGTAAAAGTTGGTGCTATTTGTGCAAGCATGCTCACGCAATATCGCCGACTAGATGGGCAAAATGCAGAACCTGTAGCAAAGCCAGGGCGGATATTTCATGCCTGAGGAAGAACAATGTGAGAACTTTCCAATGCAAAAGTTGTAAGAATCACATCGAACGCATGACACAAAATACACCCTTACAGCTTTGAGTAATCGGGTCATTTGGGAGGTTGGACCACTGCGCCCCTGCTGGATGCATTCCCGGGACGGGAATGGTCTAGGGGGGGAGATCCCACACAGCATGAGAATCTTTCAGAAACCTTCCTGCAAGCTTTCAGGAAAACCCGGGAATCTTTCAGAAAGATTTCACTGGAAGCTTCCCTCAATAAAGATATGTCCCACTTCAGACACCTTTCTGCAAGATTTCATGAAATATTGCCGGGAATATTTCGGGAAGCTTTCAGAAACATATTATTGAAATATTTCAGTGAAATGTTCCTGCAAGATTTCATAAAATCTCACAAAAATATATGCTTTGATGTTCTGTCTGTAGAATCCATATTTTGCTTGATAAGTTTCTTGATCATTCTAATGCATGACTTCATCATTCTGACTCGTACTTCAACTCCATTGTGACGTTGAATCCAAAGCTTCACGTTAGATTCATCCAGGTTTTATGAACTCTTCGATGTACGCGACACCTAACCGATGAGCCGTCCTCCTGTCTTATATACTAACCAGCGTCTATTGTGAGCGCTTGCGAGAAAGCCTTTACGCATCTTCAAATCATCCTCACGTATCATTTACAGACTATTATGGATAGCTGGTCCTGGGTATGTCATCACACATGACAGATCTTTTGATGCTGCCATCAAATTTCCTGATAGATAGTTTCCCAGAAACCATATAATTCATGAGAACAAAATTTGAGAACTAAAGTGTGTTATGTGACATCTAGCGGGAACAGAATCTTCCAATGAAATGTTCCTGGAAGATTCCTACAATCTTTCACTGCAATGTTTCTGGAAGATTCCTACAATCTTTCACTGCAATGTTTCTGGGAGATTCCTACAATCTTTCACTGCAATGTTTCTGAAAGATTCCTGCAATCTTCCACTGCAATGTTACTGAAGGATTCCCAGAATGTTCCACCGCAATATTTATGTGTCATATCCCACAGAGTCAAGTCGTTAAGAATTACTCCTCGCAATACTCTAACAGCATAATATGTTGTTCCCTCGATTGTAATGGTTTTTGGTATTAATATGCAGTACCCCGTCACAGGGTTTTGCTCTGAAAGATTTCAAGAAGCTTGTGAAAATCTATCAACAATATCTCACTGCAAGATTTCCGGAAGATTACCTGTGGAATGTTCTCAAGAAATATGTACGGAATCAGTCAGAGAGCTTCCACAAACCTATTATTATGATGGCTTTAGTTATATGCGACGACTCGTGATTAGCCTAAATTCAAAAGAGATTTAAACAAGTTAGGAATTCAATGAGCCTATATCACAGAGGAGGCTTGTAAATCTTCCAGAAATACTTCAGTGAATTGTTCCAAGAAATCTTCCAGAGAGCTTTCGTGAATCTTTGAGAAATATTCCAGTGCAAGGTTTCCGAAAGATTGCGTGTAAGGTTCTTTGAAATATTTACGGAAGCTTCCAGAAAGCTTTCTCTGAAATAATGCCACGGAACATTTTGAAATATCACCTGCAATATCCCTGCAAGATTCCTGGGAGATTGCAATGAAATATTCCATTGATCTCAATACCGTACAAAAATTTCGCGGAAATTCTTCCTAAGAATATTGCATTGGAATCTTCCAGAAAGCTTTCGTAAAGATTCCAACAATATTTCAGTGCAACGTTTCTAAAAGATTACCGGTGAAATAACTCCTAGAAATATTCTTGGAATCTTTTAGAAGGTATTCAGAAATTTTTCAATTTCATTAGGTGCAATTGAGTGGCAGAGAGGTTACTTATAGGAAAATTCCTTGAAATGTTCCCGAAATCTATTGATTCAATGGAAACCAGAATCAAATTGATTTTCCAAGCTCAATCCAAAGTGGTACGTTTCATATCGTGAGTTAGAAGGATAACTCACAGCCACAAAGTGCTCCATATAGAGTATCAGAACGCGGTGAGTTTTGAAAATCCATCATAGAATTTTTGAAGATTTCCCAGCCTAAAAGAACTGCAAGCACGATGTTATTTGAAACTGGTCTGAAAATGTAGCCCTCCGTAGAAAGTAGCAAACCCTCCAGAAAATTTTGGGGCCTCGTCCTGATGAAATATTATACTCAATACTGGTGAAACATTTCCAGGAGATTCTCCGCATAGCAGTGAAACCTCACAAGAGGCTTTCGTAACTCTTCCAAAACTTCTCCCCAAAATATTGCACTTAGATCTTTCAGAAAGCTTTCGATAATCTTTCAGGAATATTTCAGTGAATTGTTTTAAGGAATCTTTCAAAAAGCTTTCGTGAATCTTTCAGAAATATTTCAGTGCAAGGTTACTAAAAGATTGAGTGTAAGATTCTTTGAAATATTTACGGGAGCTTTCGGGAAGCTTTCTCTGAAATATTGCCACGGAACATTTTGAAATATCTCCTGCAATATCCCTGCAAGATTCTCGGGAGATTGCAATGAAATATTTCCCTGAATCATTCTTTGAAATATTTCCATGCTGTGTGGGATGTGGCGTCCCGCCATCCCGAGGTGCCCCAATTGCCCAAAGAAGTTGTGAATTGCTGAGTTGCGATTGAGGATTGCTTGTCTTTTGAGTAACCTCTATTTAATTAAGCAATCAGAATTATGAAGACAGGTTGATTCAGCGCATTGTTGTCGCCGTGCGCGTAACCCACAGTAACTCCGAGTTACGCGCACGGCCAAGAAAACAGGTCAAATTTCATAACCACAAAGCTATAAAAATTGAGTGTCAACAGCAGTTAATTGATCAGTCTTGAAACGTAACTCTTAAACTCACGTGCAGATTTTACCCAAGTGTTGAGCACGACAAAGTAAATTTCTAAGTGAGAAACTGAGTCGACTGAATCCCGCCGCGCATCTCCGGCGCCATCCCGAGAACGAGCTAATCAACCTGTCTATCAGCCTCCAGGATATCTTGACCCGCAGAGCTGGGAATCCTCGAGTAGAATTTAGTATCAACATAATTGTAAGTCTAAGAAAATCTACCATTCATGTTTAGTATATTAAATCTATCGTTGTTACCTTTGTATTGTCCAATTCAAAATTAGCATATGAATCGAATTATCCTCAAATCAATATTTATTAATTAAATTGACCTTCTCCCTGATGATTAATATGCATATTTCATTTTTCAAAATTTGAGCGATTTATACATATATATATATATATATATATATACTTTTCTACATTGTCTACTTGTCTACATTTTTGAATAAGGTGAGTGCAACAGGGCAGGCCGCCCTTCAATGTCCAAAAACCCACTCTAAAATAAATATATTTGTTACCCGGACCCATCAGGTCCGGTCATAACACCGTACGTAAATGACCATTCGTACTCTCAGCATTGCTGGCTCCCAGGAAAATTTCTGGGAGCATTTCGATGTAAGATTCTCTGATCTTTCGATTGGAAATGTCATGAAACCTGCCGAGAGGGTTAATTTTTAGTTATTGCCATTTCAAAACTCGCGTGATACATGATTGTTGAGTTATGGTGCCACAAATTCGAAAATCAAACCCCGCCATCGGAAAGCTGAGGCAAAAATAGAGTCTCGCAAAAATACGTCACAACTAATGACATTAATTTTTTTCGAGATTTCTACTTGAGGTTAACAGCCTTTACACACACATGGCATCTGTGTACACATGGCTTAGAACTACACAATTTACCCTCCAAAAATCAACCTAAGACACTTGACGTGAATCAACTCATGCGTGAAGAATAGAATTTCACAAACTTAACAAGGGCTCTTGACATTCTCGCGATTCTGCTATGTGATAGCTAAGCTGATTCCTAAGGTCACGATGCGATGTCTCTGACATCTTTGGAACCACAGGAAGGAGGGTTACACGATGGGTGGGAGATGCTGAACAGTCGGAAGCCAATCGAAGGAGAGAGATATTGATGAGTTGAATTCTGGAAGTTTCGACGATCGCTCATTTTATCCGACGAGAATCTATGAAATCTGTCGGCGGAATTGATGATGGAATCGAATTGTTTCATCGTAAAAGTCGTATGAACATTCGTCACTTTTAAAATTTTTTACCTTGTGATTTCACCGTGGAATCTCAGAAAGATGAGTCTCCTCAGAATAAAAGTGGAATAGTCTCCTCAGCCAAAGTCCTCAACACGGGAAAAAAACAGGAAACGGAAGAAAACGGATCGCACGGGGAGCGCACGGATCCGTCCTATTTGAATCCCTCAGCCAAAGTCCTCTACGCGGGGAAAAAACGGGAAACGGGAAAAAACGGATCGCACGGGGAGCGCACGGATGCGTCCGATTTAATTCCCTCAGCCAAAGTCCTCCACACAGGAAAAAAACGGGAAACGGAAAAAAACGGATCACACGGGGAGTCCACGGATGCATCAAATTTGATTCCCTCAGCCAAAGTCCTCCACACGGGATAACTACGCTGCTGAAAGTGATAAGCAGAATGCTTCCTCACAGCGTTATATGATAGGAACTATAACGAATCCCACATCCATCAGCATTCTAATTGCAAATAATCTCCTCTATTTTGTGAGAAGTTTTTATGATTAGCATTCTAATCTCAAATAATGCCCTATATCTTGATAAATTCTTCCAAGGGAGCTTTTGCGAGGGATTCAGAGAATCTAGACTCAAGTTCTGTTGGCAATATCTAGTGTTTGGTTGGGATGGAATTTGGTACGGTCAGTTTGAATATGATTGAAATGGAGTCTTTGTAGGAATTTTCGATTTTTTCATGATTGAATATGAGTTTTTGTCGTAATTTTGATTCGTTCGAGAAAGACTCTATTTGGATGATATTCTAAGAATTTCAGAAGAATTTGATATCAGGTAATTGATTTAGAATGCCGGAATAGTATGTCTTCAAGTCATTGGAAGCGAGATAAATGAATTGTAGAGGGAGATATGGGGAAAGAATGAATATCAATGAGAAAATTCCCATAAATTCTGAGTTATTCTTCTGAGGAAGCGTCTTGGAGAGATTCGGAGTACCTACACTCAGAATTTTCCAACAATTCCCATCATTTGGTTGAGACGGAATTCCGATAAAATCAGTTTAAATGTGATGAATCTGGAGTTTTTGGTGAAAATTTTGATTTTTCCAGAATTTCGAGTTTTATAGAGATCGAATAGATATTCGGTATTAACCAATCGATAGATGATGCCGAGAGAAGTATACTTTAGGTCACCCAAATTCCTGTTAGACTCTATCAGAAAAAGATATTTATGTATCGAAAGACGAAATTTCATCAATTCTGCTCTCGAAAGCCCACGAATCAAATTTGACTGGGAGGTGAGAGCTGCCAAATCACTGGTCTCATCTTTGAGTGCTCCTCTAAAACTCGTAGGAGAGCAAAAGTTGATAAGATGAAGGGGAGAAGGAAAAGCGTTGACGGAAAAAAAACATACATACACACATACACACACACATGCAGAGAGTGAGAGAGAGGAGTCTCTCCTTGGTTTAGGGAGCTACGAGGGGAAAAAGTGTTACTTACAGTGGATAGATTATGGCGAGAGGAGTAGAAAGATATAGGTCTTATTCAAATAGAAGGAGATTCTTAGAAGGAAATATTGATTCGAATGGTGAACTGAGCAAGAATTTGCTGTGCTAAAAACAACCCTTTCTCTTTAGAGAAAGCAAGACGGGAAACGGGAAAAAACGGATCGCACGGGGAGCCCACGGATGCATCTCATTTGGTCTCCTCAGCCAAAGCACTCAACACGGGGAGAAAACGGGAAACGGGAAGAAAACGGATTGCACGAGCAGCTCACGGGTGGAGAGCTTGCGGAGCTTCTTTTGACAGGTGCCCACAAAAAAGCCTCCGTTACCTGCCCGTTTGAGTGCACGGAAGTGAAACGGGAAGGCACGTATTTTACCCGATTCCACCGTTTTCGACACGGTAATCCGCACGGAACCACTGCAAATACCAGCTGCCGAAAGCCCGGAGGGAGAAAGTTCCACAGATGAGCACATTGAACCTGGAATGATCTTCTTCCGTACTCAAGTCTCATATTGGGAACCATGAGTACCCGCTCTTCTGCATCACCACGTGCGGGACGTTCAGATTGGTACCTGGTAAACATCGAAGCTAGATAGCCAGGTTCTCCAAGATGCATGATCTTACGCATTAGAAGTGCTGCGAAGTGCATTCTCCGCGAATCAGTACGTAACCAACCCAAACGCTCCCTAAATAGCGTGATGTGCTCTTTTCTCCTCAGATCAAAAATCTACTTTACGCATGAATTGCTCAGTCGCTGTATTCGTTGCCGCTGTTCGTCCGTGGCGTCGAGGTACACGACTGTGCAATAATCTAAATGTGGTTGAAGTAATGATCTCGACTAGGCGAATTCGGAGAGGTCTGGTGATACACGCCCTAAAAACTGCAATCCCTATAGGGCTCTGTTCACTTTCTTAGTTACTTCGTCAATGTGCGGTTTCCACTTCAGTTCACTATCAAGTGTAACACCAAAACTTACGACCGTATCGCTGAACGGAATAAACTTTCCTTCCTGTATCTTAACCCCTGGCAAGTCCATTCTCTACAGATCTTTGATATTCCTCTCAGAGCTGAAGAAGATTGCCTTGGTTTTGCCAGCGTTGAGACGCAGGCCGGAACTTCTGGCCCATTCAGCAATTAGTCGTCCCAATCCTCCCAGCCGAGTGATGCTTTCCTTGATCTTAGCTTTTTCGACTTGGAGATGAATTTGGAGATCATCCGCATAGAATAGATGATATACCAACTTTCCGTCTAGCAGTGAGTCATTAACATATGAGCTGAAGAGTGAAGGCCCGAGAACGGATCCCTGTGGAACACCCAGATTGGTCTCGAGCCAATCAGAATTACCGGATTTTGAAGTGGCTATCTGGATGCGGCCTTAGAAGTATGATTCTATCCACAGGAGTGCCGATCTTGAAAATCCAAGGTTTCGGAGCTTCCTCAACAGCTTTGATGGTGTTATTGTGTCGAAAGCTTTGCTAAAGTCGAATAGTAGGAGTAAGGTGATCTTTTTCCTATCAATGCCTACTCTGATGTCATCCGTCAACTTTAGTAAAGCTGTGTGGGTGCTATGGTGCAATTTTTTCCAGAACCTTGGAAAGGCAGCACAGCAGCGCTATGGGACGGAAGTCCGAGACCGTTGATGGAGCTGCAGTCTCCAAGGTTTCGGAGCTTCCTCAACAGCTTTGATGGTGTTATTGTGTCGAAAGCTTTGCTAAAGTCGAATAGTAGGAGTAAGGTGATCTTTTTCCTATCAATGCCTACTCTGATGTCATCCGTCAACTTTAGTAAAGCTGTGTGGGTGCTATGGTGCAATTTTTTCCAGAACCTTGGAAAGGCAGCACAGCAGCGCTATGGGACGGAAGTCCGAGACCGTTGATGGAGCTGCAGTCTTCTTCGATGCAATCAGCTACTCTTGGTTCCAAGCCTCAGGAAAAACGCTATGAGCGAGAGAGGAATTGAAAATATGTACAATAAGATCGCCAATTGTCAGAAGTGCCTTCGCAATCACACTCTGGGGGATCCCATCCACCCCGCGGGCCTGCGAGGAGAAATGTTGAATAGCAAGAACTACATCATTGAAATTTGTGGGCTCAAATTTAAACCCCTCCTCCGGTGCAGAGTTAATATCGTTTATTGCTCCATTGATATTTTCGTGAGGCAAAACGGAAACCCCCGCGAAGTGAGCGTTCAACTCGTCCGGTGTAAAACCGTGAAGTTCTTTCTCTTTGCTCTTGGGCGAGGGGCCGAGATTGCGCATTTCCTTCCAGATGTTTTTGTTCTGATCAAGAGCGTCTGACAGATGGTTTTGAAGGAAAAATTACGCTCTTGCTCAATGCGCAGATCGACCTCTTCGCTAAGCTGAAAGTACTCATTTTGAAGCTTAGGACACTTGCGCTGGTTGCGTTGCATGCGCTCCCAGCGCCTGCGCGTCGCGTCTCGCTTATCTACGAGCACCCACAACTCAGGACGAATCCAAGGAGAATCATTTTCACGCGGGTTTGTAGTTTTTGTCGGTGCTAGTTCATCTAAAACGTTCTTTAAATTTTCATTCAAGCAGTGAATGCGTCTCCCAAACTGGTTTCGGCATTTTCAAGAGCTGTTCAGTCCCAGCAAAGCAGACGGTCATTCAATATCTCCAGAGTGATGTTACGAAAATCCCTATACTTGAAGGAACTTTTTGGCGGAGTAGGGGTGAAGACGTTGATGGTGACGTCAATGACCGAGTGCCCCCCGAAACTGGGCAGGTGTCTGTTGTGAAAGTCAGTAATGAAGTCGTTGTCATCTACGTAGATGTGATCGATCACTGTATGAGATACATTGGGGTTGTGTTGATGACTCGGAACATGCTGCACTATCTGCAAAGCTAGTTCTTCTGACAGTGCAGTCAGTGTCTTGGTGTCAGGATGAGCAGTATCCAACAAGTCAGCGTTCAGATCACCCATAATAATTTTGTGACTGTGATCTCCACAGAGCCGGCGTAACGAGCCAAACAGCCCATCATCCTCCTGCATAGCGATTTTTGGGGGTCTATAGATTACCACGACTAATATTGGGGGTGAACTACTTTGGGGGTGGGATGGAAGGAGCTGGGAGCCACCGTGGGAATACCACTCCCAATGGTCGGTGCATGCAGCAGCACGTCAGAGTAGGAATGGATCACTTCTGGCCATCAGCGGCCGTAGGTTCGTAGACTATTGATGTGAGATTCTCTACGTGCCCTTCCATGGTATAGACTGTATCGATTCTCCGATATTGACTGGGGTACTCAACCATCATAGGGCCAACCATATCTGAATTAGATGTTACCTCCCGACCATTCTGTGACGCGAAATCTCATTTCAAAATCCCAGAGATCTTGACGATCAATCCAAAAATGGTCCCAAATTCATGAGAAAGTGGAAACACGTCCTGTTACGAGACCAAAACTCGAAATCACACATCTCATTGCTCCAAGTTCTGATGTCAATCGATGATTTAATCTCTTAGGATGCAAGAGCTTTTTCAAACGGAGCATCCGTAGAAATCTGATATATTCCTGTCGAGGAAATCGTAATTGTCCAATTGATCAGCATCATAGGAATCAGTGTCAGCACTGTCGCTTGGAGAGATGTCTCAGAATGGGTATGCGCCGCGAAGGTGAGCATCATCTCTGAATATTTTAAAGGTTATCGGAGCTCAGAATAAAAGAGCGTTTTACGATTTCACATCAGTTGAACATCGAGTGGGTTGAGACGTGAAATTCACACTTTTTGAGCTCCTCTCGTCATCAAATGCTGCCTTGATATTTCGGAGTTTCTGATGAAATTCAAGCGGAGGATGAAATTCATGACGGAGAATATACGTATGAGGAGGAGAGAGTAATTGCTGAGAAGTACACGCAGAATAGTACATTACGTATGGAAAGCTGGGAAACTTTTTTCTTCAGGGAAACCTCACTGGACGTCGGTTTTGCCAACGTCCAGTATCGTTTTCACGAAGAAACGCGTTTTCCACACGGAATACGTAATGTGACGCTACTCGCATGTAAGAGTATGAGGGGTAGGGCGCGACGCGCTCGCAGGTGACAATCGTCGGCTCTCGAGTTGAGTCAACATGGGCCTCGCAGCAATATTTTTTCCGCTCCAAGGTTGACGATTCTCAGCGATGCCTGGCCCGAGTCCTCGCACGATACAGTTCATCAGAATCGAAACGTCTCACTCCCGTCAAACATTGTTATAGTAGGTGAGTTGAGATTCTTCAATAACATATCTCATCTTGATGATAAGAATAATGGATAACAATAAGAATTCCAAATATTGGAGTCTCCTCGGAGGGCCGATGATACAGATAAATCATCATAAGGATGTCGGCTGATCCAGCAGTGAATCTCTTGCTCCATAAGCAAGGGATCGTGGGCTCAGATCATAATTCGGGCGAGACTTTTTTTTTTCTTCAGTTAGTCTATGAGCATCTCCAGAATTTCTGAGCTTGGATCTGGAATGTATCTCAGCGATTTGTGGAGCAGTTCTTTGGACATTCATGAGACGACAGTATGTTCCTGGTAGTTTCATCGAAGCCTATTCCATCCGTTCTATTCCAAAATCCCGATCTCAATGTTGAGGACATTCTGGATATTTCCACCCACGCTACCTACGAATTCAGGCAAGATACACACTCCTTCAATGGATAACAATCTTCGTGGAACAGTTATGAGGATCGCTGAGATAAATTCGAGATCCAAGCTCAAAGATCCTGGGAATGTTGATAAACTAATTACAAGGAAGAAAAATTTGGGCAAGATGTGATTTGAACTCACGAGCCTCGCTTATGGAGCGAGAGATACACGGCTCGACCAGCCGACATCTTTATCTTGCTAACCTCATATGTGTTACACATTCATCGACCCTCTAAAGTAGCTCGAGTATCTGGAATTCCTATTATTATCTATTATAATCATCATTGAAATCTTGTCATTACAATGAGATGAGTGATTGAAGAATCTGAACTACCCTACTATGACAATGCTTGGTGGGAGTGTGACCGTTCGATTCTAATGAACCGTATCGTGAGAGGACTCGGGCCGCGCATCGCTGAGAATCGTCAGTCGCGGTGCGGGGAGAATATGTCCACAAGGCTCGTGTTGACTCGACTCGAGAGCGGACAATGAGGCTATAGCGAAATAACGTCCACCAGGGTGGCGCTGATGGTCATTTAAGTGTAGGGTACGGCTTCTCCGTTCCCCTTACTCTGTGGCTCTCTCTCCCCTCACGTGCCTTCTCCCCGCATCTCCCGGCATGCGCCAGCTCGCTGCGTCGAGCATCAGATCTTCCTGGCCCTCGGCCATGTACACATATATTTGAATACATAGCTTTATATTGAACTATGGTGTACATAACCTTACTTTACACCCAAATCACTACTCACGAGTGACTTAATAAATAATTGTGGAGCCTCTAGAGCCCACAACTTGGTGACCCCGACGTGATTACGTTGGTCGCTTGTATAAAAATGAGTGAATAGTGGGTAAATAAATTTTTGCTACATAGAGCAAAATGAGTGATCACCAAAGGATTACTCGCCAAACAGCGAGGACGCTGGGCATACAAATCCCGGCGAACCCAGACGAGACAGCTGCTGCAGCTGCTTTGTTACAACAGCAACAACTGGAAATGAGCAAGTCAATTGAAACTAGTGAGTCGAGAATACCACAGATTCAAGACACACGTGCCGCACGTCTCGAGCTCGAGCAGCAGCTGCAACTACGGCAGAGAGAATTTCAACAGCAGCACGTGAGTTTGATTGACTTCGAGGTGCTGACAACCTCATCGCCGGCAGTGTCCGAAAAAGGGGTAAGTCCCTCAGAAAATTGTGATGTACAAAAATCACACGTGGTCGATACAGAGTCCAAGTTACAAGGCTCGGTGGCTTCATCTATTATGCCTGCGAATAGCATCGCATCCTCTCAAAATAACTCCCAACAACAAGTTGGAAACGCTATGCAAAACACAGAGGAACTATTTGAAATGTTTCTCAAATTTCTGGAAATTCAAGAGCAAGACCGCTTGCCTGGCTCTGTAAACATGGCCACTTCCGCCGAGAACCACGCGTAAAGAAACTCGGGCTACACAACCTAACCCATTCACTCCGCCAAAGGGCACACATCAGGCATGCAGTACAATGCATGACATATACTACACGCCACCGGCAAGCATACCGAGTCCCGCGTTGCAGCAGACGACGCTAGAGCAGCGCGCGCACTCGAACAGCGGGAAAGAAGTAGAGCGAGCAGCGCAAAAGCCACTGCCGTCCGGTGCTGCCCCCCGAGTAGGGGAGGCGACTTTCTCTACAGCTGCACACGCAGCCACTGGTAATGGAGCTATAGCGGTACAGGCGCAGCCTTACACTATGCTACCGCATACTATTGCACCGCATCAGCAGTACTACCTTCCAAATTACGGCCCTTACGTGCCGTATGGGAACTTTCCGTATCGGCCGGCGAATAATACTTTCACACAAGCACAACCCGCTCACTCTTATGAAAAGAAATTTTTCATGCCAAAACTATGGACTGACAAACCCGAGGCATGGTTTGCCGCTTTGGAGGACCAGTTCTCCGAGAACAACATTGTGTGTGCAAGAGCATCACACGCCTCGTAACTTGGGATGGCTGAGGGCCGAGAGAGGAGAAAAAGAGCAGGGCAGAAATAATCACTCGCGATTTCACCTTAAAATAACTGATTACGTTTATTAAAAACGCTTACGCTAAATCTAACTAAATCCACGCGAAAGAACTAGAGAGTTGAACAATTTACAACTTGAACTATAAAAAAAATCTACTGTGATAAATTCAACAACGAACAAAAAAAGCTGGCGTGCGCGGGAAAAGCTTGTGAGCTGCGCTTACGCAAAGTAATGCTCACGAACGGGCCGTCGGATCGCAACTACTCCAAATTGCGCGGAAAAGGACCAAAAGTGCGGTTCGCGGGCCGTGTGCAAATCACGTGAGGTGAGTTCAACGGCCTGAGCGTGGAGAAATTTGGAGTTTTCTAGAAGCATTTAGAATTCAAATTTAAATAGACGTGAACGGCTCAAACATACCGCCCGCCTCATTGAAAAATTTAGTTTTGAAATGAACAATGCCTTGAAAAAGGATCGAGTTGAAGAAAATAAAATAAAAAATTTAGTGTATCCTGCGACGCAACGCAATAAAAAATCGAAACGCAAAATCAACCCGATACATGTAATCAACAGCGAAGCTACATTATATCACGAGCAATCTTTAATGCGCAACCAGCTGGGATCATGAGAAAATTTGAAATAAAGTGCGTATAACAATTAATTGCAAGCGAGCATGATATAAACGCATCAAAATTGCTGGAAGAGAGACAGAATAATAGATAAAATTTTGCAATTAATTTTGTAATTGAAAACAAAGTGAACAAAGAATCATGAATACAAAAATTGAGAAAGGAGAGAAGCAGAATGGGTATTTGGAAGAACGCTGCTCGCTTGCTACCTAACTAAGCCCTGATCTAAATAAAAGTCTTACAAAGAATTATTGAAATCTTCTCTCTTTTCTCTTCAATCTTCGAGCTCCTCATCGGGATTGCCGCCCGCCATGAGGACTCTAGCTCGGTCGAGATGATCATTGCCTACAGCAAACGAATGGTTTGGTTTGAGCCACTTGGATCGCTCTTGCACTTGTGAGAGGTACTCTTTTTGCCATCTGCTCCAGAAGTGGTTCCTCATCAGTTGAAGGCGAAGCCACCTAGAACAGACTGATCGATCGTCGTCAATTTCAGTAAAGGGCGAAGGAGGACTCACTAGTGGACTTCCAATCAAAAAATGCCCCGGAGTTAGAGCAGAAACATCCAAAGGATCTGAACTTGCTGCACTCAGAGGGCGAGAATTCATGCAAGCTTCAATCTGGGCCAAAACAGTATCGAATTCTTCTCTAGTGAGCTTTTTATCTCCAACGACCTTGTAAAAATGACGTTTGAAGGACTTAACATTTGACTCCCAGATGCCTCCAAAATTGGGAGCGCGAGGTGGAATGTAGTTTCATTGGACTCCATCGCGTGAAATTGACTCAGCGATGCCCTGGCCCATGGATGATGTTTCATCAAACAGACGGTGAAGTTCTGCCTCGCTGCCTTTGAACGTCATGCTGTTGTCGCTCCACATGACCTTGCACAGTCCTCGTCGAGCAGTGAAGCGATGAAACGCAGCCATAAAAGCCTCGACGGTGAGATCTGAGACCAATTCCAAGTGTATTGCCTTGGTGACCAGGCAGATGAAAAGGGCAACATATGCCTTGACTGTTTTGACGCCACGACCACCTGATAGTTTGATGAGGAATGGCCCAGCATAGTCAACGCCGGTGTGGGAGAATGGCCGTGCAGGTCTTGTTCTCACTGCAGGTAGGGGTGCCATCTGCTGCTCCAAGGTATTGGCGTTGAAGCGTGCACACTTCGTGCATTGACGAATGATGGAGCGAATGACATTGCGTCCCTGTAATATCCAGAATGTTTGGAATAAATAATTTTGCACAGATCTCTGACCACTATGTAACGTGACAGTATGTGCCTTCCGAATCAATAGTTTCGTAACATGATGAGATTTAGGCAATATAATCGGATGTTTTTCAGAATCAGAAAGAAATGAACTTTGAAGTCTGCCTCCTACTCGCAAAAGGCCGTCCGCACCAATGATCGGTAGAAGTTTGCGGAGAGGGCTGCGATTGGAAACAGACTTCCCAGCCGAAATGTCAAGTATTTCTTGACCGAACGCCTCTCTCTGTACAATCTGAAATAGCAAAGTCTGCCCAGCCTGTAACTCACTGGCAGACAGATGAGATTTTTTCTTATCAGGATTGGTGAGGTTATGGCGAAAACGAAGTATCCACGCTAAGATGGCGGACATCTTGTCCAAGGAAGAAAATTGAAGTAACCAATCTTTCATACCTTGGTCCACCTCTACCAACCAAACCTGTGATTTGTCTTTGGAACGAGCCTCTTGATCAGTTGACTCGACCTCGATGTTTGTTGGCCACGACGATTCATCCGACTGCAGCCAGGCAGGCCCATTCCACCAAAGTGATGAGTCCTTGAGCTGCAAAGAAGTGCATCCGCGTGATGCCAGGTCTGCCGGATTATCAGCTGATCGTACGTGACTCCATACAGCTGTAGGTACAGAAGATACAATTTGACTGACTCGATTAGCAACAAAGGTTTTCCATTTTGATGGATGAGACTTAAGCCATGCTAAAGTAACTTTAGAATCAGACCAACAGAAAATACTTTTAGGTTGATACTCAAGCATAGGTAAAATGTCTGCAATTTTCTCAGCGAGAAGGCTCGCAGCACTTAATTCAAGCTTAGCCACACTGATGACCTTAAGTGGGGCAACTCTCGTCTTTGATAACATCAAGCTCGATTTGAACACATCCTCGCCAGACGTCACAGCATAAATCACCATTGCGATGGCTCTTTCCGAGGCGTCACAGAACCCATGTAAAGTCCATTCTGCAGTCTTGACGGTTCCAAACCAACGAGGGATCCTAATCGACTCCAGCTCGAGAAGTTGATTGCGGTACTCTAACCAGGAATCATGAATGGCTGTTGAAACATGATCATCCCAGCCTAGTCCCTGCAACCATAGACACTGTAGAAGCAGCTTTGCTCGAACAAGTACTGGTGCAAGCCAACCTGTCGGATCAAAAAGTTTAGCTGTCTCTGAAAGAATCAGCCGTTTAGTGTATGATGAAGCAGCAGCAGGGAGGTCAATCCTGAAACAAAAGGCATCTTCTTTTGGGATCCAACGAAGACCTAAAGTGGAGACAACTTCAGTCTCACTTAGCTCTCGATCTCCTTGAAGTTGATCCTCAGCTGGAATGCTCGGCAACAGATCAGCATGATTTGCAGCCCACTTGTCCACTTTCATACCTGCTGATTCAAGGATGCTTATCACCTCCGCTCGCTTCTGCTCAGCTTCCTGCAAGGAGTCTCCCCCGGCTAAAGAATCGTCGACATAACGATTTTTACGGAAACACTCCGAACCTAAAGGAAACTTGAACTCTTCATCATCAGCAAGTTGCAATAAACACATATTGGCGTGGAACGGAGCGGAACCAGTTCCATAAGTGACTGTGAGAAGCCTGATGACAACAAGAGCATCCTCAGCAGTCCACCAAATGCGTTGCCAGTCTACATCATCAGAATGTACAAGAAACTGACGAAACATTTTCACAATATCACAAGTAAATGCAAATTTGTAAAAACACCACCTCATGATAATGACGGTAATGTCTTCCTGTAATTTTGGGCCTATATGAAGGAAAGTATTCAATGAATTACCTGCCGAGTCTTTCTGAGAGGCATTGGAGACAACCCTAATCTTTTTTGAATCCTTTTTAAAAACAGGATGATGAGGAAGATAATAGGATTGCTTTTTGTTTACCTCATTTGCCGGTACAACTTCCATGTGACCCAGGCAGGCGTACTCGTCCATGAATTCAATATAGGCTTCAGCAAGCTCTGGTTGTCTTGCGAAGCGCTTCTGTAAACGAAGAATGCAGGCACGAGCGATGTCTTCCGAGTCATGAAATGAAGGTGTCCCGTTGAAGGGCAAACGGACAACAAACCGCCCGTCTGCATCACGCTCGTGGGTCGTTTTGAAATGCTGCATACACTCTTCCTCTGCTGGCGTAAGCCGAGACGCTTTTGGACCTTCATCAATCTCCCATAGGCGAGCCACAGCTGCAGACAACTCCTGATCAACAGCGCAATGATGCACTGAAGTAAAATCTTGAGTTGCAGCATCTGACGACCCTGTGCTGCCCATGAGCACCCAACCAAAAACGGAGTTGAAAGCCACAGGTGAATTTGTGCAATGCGGATTACATCGCTTCTCAGCAAAAACGGTGGCACCAAAGATCGCTGAGTTGAGGATGCAGTCCACTCGACCCGGTGTTCCAAAGTGCAGATCGGCCAACTGGAGGCCCTCCAAGTGCGGCCAGCCCTTGTCTTCCACCATCCGCTGAGGCAACAGTTTCGAAAGCCGGTTGAGCACAAGTGCTGAGAATTGCAATGAAAATTCAGGATTTTTCATAGATTTTAGAGTGAGATTTACTCTAGCCTTGGACACTGTCGGGCTACCCGCACCAGAGAGAGTGACACACACTTTCTCTTTGGCGAGCCCTAGAAGATTGACCATATGCTCAGAAATGATAAATGTTTCAGCGCAAGAGTCGAGCAAAACTCTTGCCGTTACCCTTGATCCCTCGGCAGACTCGAGGATGACAACTGCTGTGGACAGAAGCTGCTGACTGCCACATGACACTGTATACGTGTGAGTAGTGTCCGTTGGGGTTGATGCCGGCGCGCTTTTCGAGGTGCTGGGCTGCGATGACGAACCACGTCCACCCGTGCCACTCTCGATGTGCAGCTTGGTGTGATGCGCAGCTCCGCAGACCATGCAGTTGTATTTGGACTTGCAGTCCTGGGTAGCGTGCCGAGATCCGAGGCAGTTGAGGCAAAGCTTCTCTTTCTTCACGAAATCCATGCGCTGAGCCGGTGTCTTGGCTGTAAATTCGGAACATTTGTTAATAAAATGATCACCTTTGCACAAGGAACAATCACTTTTATTTTTATTCTGAGATTTATTGTTGGGGACTGTGACGTGTACTGAGGCACTGTCATGAGCCTTGTTCCCTGGCTTGCCTGAATTGGCAGAGTGACCAGAGGCCGGTTTCTGGGAATTGTTGTTGGACTGCGAGCTAGCCGAAGCAGCTCGAGCCTTGTCAGCTTCTACGAGATCGAGAGAACGAATTCTCGTTCCCAAAAACATCTCAAAATTAGCAAATTCGGGGAAAGCATTTGCCCCGCTGGTTTCATTACTTTTGACCCAATCAGTTCTAGTCTGCTGCGGAAGCTTGCATTCAATGGCATGAATCAATATTACATCCCAATGTTCGACTGGCAATTTTAGATCTTTGAAAACCGCGATGCTCTCTTTGACTACATTCAATAATTTGCTGATGTGAGAGCTGGTTTCTTGCTTAGAAGTAGGTAAGCGAGACAACTCATGCATTTGAGTTGAAAATTGCAGCCAATTATTACCGTAACGGTTACAAAGCGCTTGCCACGCACAATTAAAATCAGTTGCAGCACCATTAAAACCCTTCAGATTATCCGCTGCACTGCCCTCTAAAGCCTCAGAAAGATAATGAAATTTTAAGGAATCGTCCGAGGTCTTATCTTTGACGACCAGAGATTCAAAACGCGTTTTCCAGAAATTCCACTCTAATTGATTCCCCGAAAATTTGGGAATTTTTATGCGCTCTCGATGAGAGCTGAGGGACTGTGATGCATGGACTTGTAGGGGCTGCTGCGGTAGATTTTGATGGTGAAAGGGCTGTGCAGATGCGGGGCTAGTCTCTTGCAGACGAGCCGAAAGCCAAGATTTTGCATCTAGATATGCATTAAGAACGTCCGTATACACGTCCATCTTATAATAGGAACTGTCTTTCTTCACATCCTTGAAGGGCCCGAGTAATAAGTCCCGATCCTCGAATTTATCCCAACATTTGTCGAGAATTTGTTGCCGGTTAATATAATCAGCATATTGCAAGGGATTCGCAGTATCAAGCCACTGCGTATTCTTGACAAAATTCTTGATATTTTCCAAGGAGCGCACTTGGCGCAAGACCTCGTCATCGAAATTAACTGTCCCCATTGTAGAATTGAACGTGAAATAAAAATGAAAGATCTAAACAGAATATATGCCAGTCGACCTTGCAAGGAGCAAACAGCTATTAAAACGAACCGAATCTCAAATTGCAAGGGAGGGAGGGTGGGTGCTTTTTCCTCACGACGATCCGACGATGAAAAAATATATAGTACTTCTGCTAATGCAGATGAACCACAGCTGTGCCGTATAGAATAGCAAAGGTTCACGCCTTCGCTGTATCGTTCACTCACACGAGTGAACTCGAAGACGTGTCTATGACTGCTGCACAGCTGAGGTCATAAAGTAAACAAGGCGAGCATGAAAACGCGCTCGGGGCGCGATCACCTGATCGCCCGCGCTGCTGCGCGAGCGAGAACCGATGAGCTGCCGATGAACGGGCTGGACTCGCTCGATGCCTGCTGCCCGCACGCCGATGCCGATGTGTGCGGTGAGGTGAGAGGCGGGGAGTGACCCCCCGCGCCGCCCGCCTTGGTAGCCTCGCTGCTGAGCCTCTGAAGCAGGAAAGGGAGACACCGAGACGATGGTTCGTACGGGTCCCGCGTGCCTCCTGGTGCTGGCGCTCGCCAACCGCTTCTTCAGGAACTCGATGAGGACTATGCCTGATGAAGCTCGTGCACCTTCGCCAAAGATGCAACGAGATGCCTGCACACGCACTAAGATGTGCTTGTATTGCACAAACACTGGAACTGTGCACTTGACACGTGCACCAAAAGTTCACTTCCACGACACTCACTGCACTCGCGAATTCCACGCCGTGGAATATTTGCGACGAGTGCGCGCGGAAACTCTAGCGCGCGAGTTAGATTTAGCGGGAAATCGCGATCGGGTGATCTACCCAGCTCGCTCGACTCTCTCTGGCTGAATCTTCAGCCTAAAAGCCCGCACACTCAGCCAGAGCCCTTTTCCATGGCACTGGATATCCGGCTCGAAGGACCAAAAAATGTGTGTGCAAGAGCATCACACGCCTCGTAACTTGGGATGGCTGAGGGCCGAGAGAGGAGAAAAAGAGCAGGGCAGAAATAATTACTCGCGATTTCACCTTAAAATAACTGATTACGTTTATTAAAAACGCCTACGCTAAATCTAACTAAATCCACGCGAAAGAACTAGAGAGTTGAACAATTTACAACTTGAACTATAAAAAAAAATCTACTGTGATAAATTCAACAACGAACAAAAAAAGCTGGCGTGCGCGGGAAAAGCTCGTGAGCTGCGCTTACGCAAAGTAATGCTCACGAGCGGGCCGTCGGATCGCAACTACTCCAAATTGCGCGGAAAAGGACCAAAAGTGCGGTTCGCGGGCCGTGTGCAAATCACGTGAGGTGAGTTCAACGGCCTGAGCGTGGAGAAATTTGGAGTTTTCTAGAAGCATTTAGAATTCAAATTTAAATAGACGTGAACGGCTCAAACAAACATAACATCTGACTCCAAAAAGTTCACCCGTTTACTGCACCATTTAGATGGACAATTTGTCACCGAAAAAATCGGTAATCTGATAAGAATGACGCCATTGGGCAGTAAGTATGAAATAATAAAAAAAGCGGTATTAGAAGAGCTGAAAGGCATTGTAAGCCAAGCGCATCGTAGGCTGATCAGCACAAAACTGGCTCCCAACCAGAAGCCATCACAGTTTCTCGAGCAGATGGAGTCTGCCAACGCGGACTTGAGTCCTCAGTTCATCAGAAATCTGTGGAATACACATTTACCTCCACATGTACAGCTGGCATTGGCCAGCATGCAAAATGCCTCAGATCAGGAGGCAGCTGAGGTTGCAGACAATGCAGCGGAGCTGAGAGCAGATGCATTCCACATCAACGCTATAAGCAACTCGAAAGCTGAAACGAAATGGATGACTCAAGCAGAAGTCCTTCTCAAGATCCAGGACCAATTGAACGACCTTGCCAAGAAGGTTAAGAAGATGTCTAGGTCGAGGTCAAATTCTCGCCCCAAATCTCCGTCGGCCAAAGGTAAAGATGGAGAACCACGAAAACTCAGACATCCCGGGACCACCTTGATAAACGGTAAGAAAATTTGTTGATATCATGACCAGCATAAAGAAACTGCACGTTTTTGTGGAGAACCAGATGAGTGCGAGTGGACAAAAAACTAGTTGCGTCGCTCGAGTTAGCGGCGATCGGTGACGCAAATGCGTTCCGCCGCATTTTCTTGACAGACTTAGAGACTAGAAATTTATACCTGGTTGACTCTGGCGCATACGTCTCGGTCATACCCGTGACCAGCGTCACCATAAAAGAAAAAGTGGCCGACCACAAATTATTCGCGCCTAATGGAACAGTAATTCCATGGTTTGGTGAGCGTCATATAAGTCTCGATTTTGGTTTCAGGAGACCACATGAAGGATACTTCCATATAGCAGACGTCCCTTATGGAATCCTAGGAGCAGATTTCCTAGGACGCTGGCAGCTGATCCCAGATATCAGCACCTGCACCGTCATGGACAAGGAGACAAAGATAGTCCGACGAGGATACGCAGCTCCTGCCACAATTCAAGGAATATCCGTCATAGACAAATCGAATAAGGCTGCACCGATTCTTGCAGATTTTTCTGAAATCACAGAAGGTCCGCGGGATATCAAACCGCGTGTTAAAGCCAAAACGCTCCACCACATAAACACTGTAGGACCGCCTATTGCTGCTAGGCCGAGACGCCTCCCATCAAAAAAGCTGGAGATAGCTCAAGAACTATTTAAGCAGATGATGGAAGACGGTGTCGCGCACAGGTCAAAAAGTCAGTATGCAAGTCCACTACATATGGCCCAAAAAGCAAATGGCGAATGGCGTCCATGTGGTGATTACAGAGGCATAAATGCCCAAACTGTCCCAGACAAATATCCAGTGAAAAATTTCCTGGATTTGAGCAGAGTAGTTCGAGGTAAGCGATTTTTTTCCTAACTCGACTTGAAAAAAGCATTCAACCAGATAGACAATGCACCTGAGGATATTCCAAAAACGGCTGTCATAACACCGTTTAGTTCATTTGAATTTCTGAAAATGATGTTCGGAATGATGAATGCTACCCCAACCTTCCAGAGACATATGGATGAAGTGTTTCTTGGTTTAGAAGATGACGTTTTTTGCAGTATTGTTGATGTCTTAGTGGCATCAAAAGACGAAGAGTCCCACGAAAAAATCTTGAGAATAGTCTTCGAAAGATTACGTGACTATGGGTTGCGGGTCAATGCTGACAAATGTGTTTTCTTCGTTCAGGAGATAGACTTCTGGGGCCATCATGTATCAGAGAAAGGAGTAGAACCATTGAAAAATAAGGTAAAGGCCGTTCTCGAATTTGAGAAACCCAAAACCTTATCAGATCTCAACAAGTTCATGGGAGTAATCAATTACTATAGGCGGTTTGTCAAAGACGCTGCCACTGCCCAGTCGCCTCTATACAAGCTGCTCCAGGGAGTCAAGAAAAAAGACAACCGTCCTGTACCATGGGACGAGGAAACAAACGCAGCTTTCGGAAAATGCAAGCAAAATCTTGCAAATGCAACGCTGTTAGCTCATCAAGACCCGGAAGCACCTCTGCGCATATCTTCAGACGCATCTGCCATGGCTATGGGAGCAGTGCTGGAGCAGAAGGTCAATGATGAATGGCAACCTCTTGGATTTTTCTCTGAAAAATTCAACAAAGCAGAACAAAATTACAGCACATATGACCGTGAGTTAGCTGCTTTGTACCATGCTGTAAGATTTTTCAAAGGAATGATTGAAGGTTGTGAACTACAACTGCGTGTGGATCAAAAGCCAATCACTTATGCATTCGTGCAGAAAGCTGACAGGCCTTCACCGCGGCAACAGAGGCACCTCAGCTTCATCAGCGAATTCTGCACTGACGTCAGATACGTGACAAGTGAGGATAATGAGGTGGCAGATGCTCTATCGCGTGCAGCAGTGGACGCTATCAGAATGCCCTCAATCATAGACTTCAGCCAACTGTCCCAAGCTCAGAACGATGATGAGGAATTGCAGCATCTTCTTCAAAACAAAGATAACACATCGCTCAAGCTGCACAAACTAAGCTATGGTCCGGATCATCAAGGCATCTATTGCGACGTCAGTACAGGAGATACTCGACCTTACGTACCCGTTGTTTTCAGAAAAAAAGTATTTGATGCACTGCACGGATTAGCCCATCCTGGCCCTAAACCTTCTGTTAAAATCATCTGCCAGCGATATGTCTGGCCTAGGATGAACAAACAGATAACCAAATGGACCAAAGAATGTGTGCCATGCCAACGTTCCAAAACCGCACGCCACAACGTGCTCCAACCAAAAGCATTCAAAGAACCAGATCAGCGCTTTGATCATGTGCATATAGACATTGTGGGACCTTTACCTAGATCTCAAGGGTATGAGTACTGTTTGACGATGATTGATCGTTTCACGCGCTGGCCAGAAGCAATTCCCATCAAAGATATCACAGCACGAACAGTTGCAGATGCATTCTACACGCATTGGGTATCTCGATATGGAACTCCAGAAGTCATTACGCATGATCAAGGTTCACGATTTGAATCAGCTCTCTTTGCAGCACTGGCAAAAATGAAAGCGAGTGACAGGAAACACACGACTCCATATCATCCTGCTGCCAATGGAATGATTGAGCGCTGGCATCGCACTGTCAAGGCAGCCATCCGCTGTTATGCATCACAAGACTGGGTGCCACTTCTCCCACCAATACTGTTGGGACTTCGCAGTGTTTACAAAGAAGAATTGGGAGGCTGTCCAGCTCAATTCCTCTATGGAACAAACTTGCGTTTGCCAGGAGAGTTTTTCACACATGAAGACCCGCCTATGGATCCTCAATCGTTTTCGGAGCCACTCCGACTTCATATGCGAGAGATACGTCCAGTTCCAGCTGCACATCACTGCAGAAGAAAAGTCTTCTGGTACAAAGACCTATATACTTGCTCACACGTGTTCATGCAAAAAGGAGCAAAGAACACTTCATTGGATCAGCCGTATGCAGGACCATTCAAAGTCATACGCAGAATAGACGACAGAGTTTTTGTAATTGACGTCCAAGGTCGTGAAGTAACCATCAACGTTGAGCGTCTGAAACCAGCACACATAACTTTTTCAGAGCTAGAGCAAGCAAACTCTAAACCATTCTCAAATGATCACAGTTATGCTAGAGCTCCGTTGTCGTCCAATATGTTACAAACTCAGCCATCAATAAGTTCTCAACCTCAGTCTGTGGTATCAACGAATGCTCGGAATCCTGCAACGAGCAATTCATCTTCATCAGTTCCTGTTCCAGTTCCTGTATCCAGCGACGCTACACGTAGCGCTCCTCTACGTACTCACGAAAATAAGAAGAAGAAAGTGTCGTTCAAGTGAAATGTTATCATTCAAGTGCTTTTGAATGCAATAGTGTATTGTGGTGCTCAGTGACATACCCAAAAAAGAAAAGAAAATAGAGACTGTAAGCAAATATTTCCATGACAAGAATATGATTTCCCGACAAAAATCCAAAGGCAATTCAAAGTTTTTCATCGTCCTATCTCCAATCTAGCAAGTATAAAGTCATTTTAGATTCTTAAGGTGCTATAGCACAACCAAATACCTCAGTGGTCAGACGGTTCAAAATTTGATTCTTTTCAAATGAAAATATTTATTTTGTACCTAAAGTTACCAATTTGAGAAGCATTCACCACGTACTCAACGTGTAGTATTTCCTAAGTTCAGTATTTCCGAAGAAATAGCAGCTGAAAAGTTGTATTCCTGGAACTCAATAATGTTCCTGACCAAATATTCCTAACAAAGAGTAATTTTTAACAAAGATCAAAAGATTTTCGGGCGAGTCATTTGAAAAATACAACAGAGAAAGCGTAAAATCGATTTTGTGCCTCTTGAAGTTGTAGAAGAAATTTTCAGGTCAGCGAGACCGCTTGACAATGTTCAAAATATTGTCTATCAAATAATTTTCCCCATTGCCTTCATTGAGGGGGGCCTGTGTAGGGTACGGCTTCTCCGTTCCCCTTACTCTGTGGCTCTCTCTCCCCTCACGTGCCTTCTCCCCGCATCGCCCGGCATGCGCCAGCTCGCTGCGCCGAGCATCAGATCTTCCTGGCCCTCGGCCATGTACACATATATTTGAATACATAGCTTTATATTAATCTATGGTGTACATAACCTTACTTTACACCCAAATCACTACTCACGAGTGACTGAATAAATAATTGTGGAGCCTCTAGAGCCCACATGAGCTCCCCAACATATGGATTTTGCTTTCCGTGTACGTTGGTGCGTGCTAGTGTGTATCTGTGTGAGAGAGTATGCGGCAACTCTCACAGATGCGCACGAACAGAAGATTGCATGTGTTGGACTACCAGCGCTCCTAGCGGCCGTTTCTCGCTATAGCCTCATTGTCAGCTGCGAACGCGTCGCGCTATCTCCCGCCTACTTTTCTGCGGGTAGAGAGAGAGGGTAGTGGAAAGGAAGAAAGGATAGAAAGGGGAGGAGAGAGTCTTCTCCTCCCTCCCTAATATGGAACACTCGAGCAGTAAGTTCGACAGTCTCCTATTCCTGTATCTGCCTCACACTTAACCTTGGACTCATTCCACATCAGTCCCGGGTTGATTCGGGATACATTCCATGTATTATAGACTCTTTAAGCTCGGCCAGAGTGTCCATCTCATGGTTTCCATCCTACTGCGACTTTCTGGAGAATTCAACATCATCTGAACGTAGTTTTGTAGCATTGCTCATCAACACCAGCAATGATGGGTGTCTCCATAGGGCTTACGATCTTCATTGTGCAATCCAATCCGTTCCTAATCGGGTGACATTACCTCATCATCGACCAAAAATATTGTTAGAAGCTTGTGGATTATCTTTTGTATTGAATCTGCATTCGCCGTGTACATTCATAGCACGTTGATGACACAGCGTTCAGTCCATTCGAGCTTCCGCTGTGAATAACACAATATCATATACTCACAAGTACTCAAGAGTAGGGTCCCTATAATTTACGGGTCTTATAGACAAGGGGGGGGGGGTAATTCTTCTGATTGGCTCCGCCATAATCAGCGATCCCGTGCTTTTCAGATAGGGGCGCATCTGTGTGAGTGTGCACACACCGGTGCACCCGTGTACGTGTCGGTCGCTGAATATGGCGGCTGCCCCCCCTTGTCTAGACCCATTATGGCCGTGTCGAAGTCAGTCGGATCCTCGCACGAAACGGGGTTACAATTCACGCGATGGTTTTTTCATCAATTGAGACGGGGGTGGTCGCAAACGACCCGGAATTGCTTGGGGAATGTGCTTCTGGTACGATTTGTGAGGATAACCGTCTCTATCTCGCTCAAAACTCGATGAAATGTGCAAAGTCGCGCTCTCTGAGGATCATAATCGGAATATCTCTTGATTCTTCAATTCCTCCCCAAGAGTGAGAGACGTTCATCCTCACGGATTGGACCAGAAGCACATTCCTGAAGCAATTCCGAGTCATTCGGGATCACCCCCATCTCAATTGATGGAATAACCATCGTGTAAGTTGTAACCCCGTATTTTCCGGGAGACTCCGACATGGCCTTATAGGGACCCTACTCAAGAGTGCTCCCCAGCTATTTCCAGCGCCATCTCGCTGTCGGAATAGTTCATTGTCAACCAATAATTGACCGAACAAATTCTAGTCGATATCGATGCTACTCACTTGCGGGGTCTCCCCTAAAAGGGATTGAGGAGAAGTTCGATAGAAATTCGTGCGAAATTGAGCAAATATAGTAGCAACGAAAATCCCTGACAATTCTCGAAACAAGATTGATCTCCCCTACCACTATACTGGCTCAATTTGGCCCCAATCCCGGAGAACTTTCCTCTAAAATTCACGAAGAAGTCCCCCACTCTTGGGTCTGCATCGGTACATCTCGAAGTTATTCGCGTAATAAATCGTCAATAACGAATCAGTTCCATCGCATAATGCCACCACCGTTGATTTTTCGAAGTTGGGAGAGAACTTTCAAGCCTGACTTTCGCTGAGTATATCAATATCGTTTGGACGCAGCATGTGATATCATGATACCTCTTGCGTGCGGGGGAGTGATTCTCCAACTCATGACTACGACATATCATGAGGCCAGGAGTTCACACTCGACGGGTGATGAGGATTATCATGCCAGAGACCAATTGAGTTTCATCATAATCGGCACTGTGTGAGTGACTACCTAAGCTGGTATCTTACCGCTGTCTAGTTTAAGCTTCTTTTATGGAACCAGGATGGATCTTTGCGATTTCTACTCATGTAGCTGTCGATAGTCGCCTTCACAATAGCTCCACAGGTCTCTTCGAGACTCCTGGTGATATAATTCCCAATACTGTCAGCGGTGACATGTGTGATTCGAGCGTGTATCCACGCGCAAGAAAGTAGGATTGCTCACAAAGGATCTCCAGTCATCTCCTACTCCACCTCATGCCACTACATCTCTCAACAATCGAGCTTGCAAGTGGATCTGAGTCGAGATAAGGACGAGAGAAATGAGGAAAATGTTGAGAAGGAGGGTGTGCAGTTTGAATGACAATTCTTTAGAGATCACTTCAATTCTTGACAGGACAAGCAAGTCTAGAGTAACAACCAAGTAACACTTCTAGAACTTGAATCGTCCTTGTTTATGGATCAACGATAGTAGGTAAGCTATAGGGGGCCCCTATAGTAAGCTATAGCCACCCTTCACGTATTGGGAGGCGAACTCGCTCTTCAACACGCGTAAGATACTATAAGGGAGCAAGCGTGCTCCCCCTATAGCCATCTTCTCTGTGTTGGGAGGCAAGCTTGCTCCCTTATAGTATCTGACTAGCCTACTTATAGCATCCTGCATGGTGTTGGGTAGCGGGCCCAGATGAAGTAACAATGGATGAGACTGTTCTCGTGCGTGGAGAGTCACCCGCATACCGAGAAAAAGTCGGCGCTCGACCCTTCTCACATCTGGAAATAGTAAAAGCGCATCGGGCGAGAGTTAAAAGCTACGATACAATGGTACATTTAAATTCCTCCGCACGCTTTCCTGTTACGTGTGAATCGGCCCCTCTCTATTCATCTTCATGCTATATGAGACGGCGGATACCCGCCCACAGCGTTGAGATGACCCAGCGGCTTTCCAGAAAGTAGGATGATGCATCTTTTTTATGTGGCATCGGGTTACGTTCAAACCTTCGGGTGCTAGTATAATAGAAAGATGCGCTTCTTCTAATACATGTGAAATCGGATCGCCTTTGAAGATTGACTCTCAAGATACACCTTTTGATGCATTCAAAAAAGACCTCCAGATGCATTCAAAGTGGATTTCCTCAAAGCGTACAGTCACAAAATATCGCATTCGTCTCACATATGCTCCCTAGGCATGTGGTACAATCATTTTGATGAGTTTAACGGAAAAATCCATACTTTTGAACCGGGTTTAGAAGGCAAAGATACTGAAGATCAAGGATCCGACTCGATGGTGGGCTTTTCTTGGAGAAGGTCTGCTACATGCACGGCGATATATTTTTCAGCAGCTGCAAGGAAATCTAACTCACGAGATCGAGGTTTCCCGCTCTAACCCTAAAATGAATGAGTGATCAATTTTTGAGCAAAGTGACAGGATTTCGGTTGGCACGAATCGGCTTCGGATTGGTCCTCAGAATACGAAATAGTGACGCTTCCCGAGCGGGGGTGTAAACCATGAGGTCTATATAATTCGATGCGCGAGCTGCACTCGGGATCAGTCTCACAGTCTAAAGTGCACTAGTGTCTTGCGATCCACGCATCATCTCGAGGACGCTACCCAGTGCTCCAGATCTCTGACCGAGGACTCCTGTCTGAAATTTATCGTCTCCTCGACGCCGCTGTGGACCAGGATCCTCTTCCTGTAGTACAGTGCCTCATTGATCCACGCAACCAGGACGCTACTGAGGACACCAGCTCTGCGACCAAGGACTGCTGCTTGCAACACATCGTCTTCTCGTCCTCAGGAAATAATTGAGGTGAGTACATAGACATGAAATCTCCAATCCGTCATTGTCAACTGCTCTAAATTCGAGTCAAAATTAAATACATAGTACTTAGTTGCATTTCAGTTTCTCATTCTCTCAGTTATCTGGCACGGGCTGTGGATTATTACACAAACTCTTCTTGTGATGCATCAGACAGATTCAAGTTGAGCGTACTCAATCAAACATTCAGCGAAGTAGTTGTAAGCTGCTTGATGTGCTTCCAACCATCCAAATCATGAGTTGAGCCCTGGTGTCGACATCAGGAATGAGTACCTTCCACTTCTAGTTTCCCAGTACTAGGTCATTATACCGAGGCTGTTAACTGGTTTGATCAATCATAAACTTCCATTAATGGGATGAATGGTAATCATTTCGTATCCTTTTTGTGGTTCTCTCCGACTGCACCAATTATCTAACGCAGCCACAGCATAATGATCTAGTACCGGGAAACTAGAAGTGGAAGGCGCTGATTTTTGATGTCGACGCCAGGGCACAATTCTTGATTGGGATCATTGGAAGCACATCAAACAACTGACAACTACTCCACTGAATGTTTGGTTGAGTACGCTCAACCTGATTCTGTCTGATGCATCACAAGAAGAGTTTGTGTAATCATCGTCGAAGGAAGTCAACATTCTCAGAAAGGAAGGTGAATGAGAAGGATCAAATGATTCAATGTGGAAATTATTCACCACAGTCACATATATTATGCCACTGATGCTTCATTTCTTGGGCCAGATAATACTTTCAGTGGTGATCTGACAATTCTCCACCTCAAAATTGTGGCTCCGAAAGCCCACTAACCTGCATCCTTCTTCACTTCACTCTACACAAAAAACGTAATAACAGGCGGTCTTACTGCACCTCAGTTGTAGTAAAAAGCCAGGAGAAATTGCTAATGGGGAAAATTTACACCCAATTTATCAAAAAAACTGTTTCGAGCATCAAACAAGCCGAGTCCGATTCGTTATTTTAGCGCTGGCAGACGGCCGTCACACGTACGCAACACCAATGCGCGCGGGTTCGCTCGTGTGTATCGGCGGCTACCCTTGTAACGTAGGAGTCACGTGACATCGATTCGAATCGGGCGTCTTTCGCGGGCGAACTTTAACATTGATAAATAAATAGTTAATCGCCACGAAATGAAAAACTGTATTGTAACTTTGCTTATTTTGATGTGATCTATCGATTAAGATAAGAAATATTTTTCATGCAAGTTCTCTATTCGCCATCTCAAATTATTGATTCAAAAAATATAGAATGAGGGAATTTCAAATCATTCACGTAAAGGAATGCAAATCTCATGTTCCAGATTTTCCAGTATGAGTACATATGTACATGAATTTAAACATCAATCATTTATGATATTTCGCCATTTATGAGAACATTCAATATATATGTTCGAATATAATCCTTGAGTCAACGTATAAAATGCATTTCCTAATTACTGCAAATATACAGCTCGAATAACAAATTCGTCGGCTGCCGCTGAGTATCAGGAGTCTATGATCGGATAGTAGATTCAACAAGGTAAAGAGAGAGCTCTCATCCCATAGCACTATGCATATATAATACTATAGAGGAGGCAAGTATACTATATATAGTATAGGAGCCACTGTAAGTGGCCGCGGTGGAGAGAAAGGAACAGGCAATCCTGTTGCTCTCTCTCTCTCACTCGAATGGGAAGCGGTCGGCGTAAGGTTAGTAGTGGAAAGCGAAGAGAAGGAAGGGGCAGCATTGCTCGCTCGCAGAGAAGATGCGCATGTCTGCTCTATTGGTATTATATCTCTATGCATAGCATACTGCAGCATAACATACAGTGAAGTAGTCCTTGCTACCAAACACTTTTCCTCGCAGGCCCGTGGGGGAGACGGTATACCGCAGAGCGTAATCGCGAAAGCTCTTCCGACGTTAGGAAACCTTATTGTGCACATTTTCAACTCCTCTTTCGCTCACAGCGCTTTTCCCGAGACTTGGAAGCAAGCTCAGCTGATTGCTTTGAAGAAGACTGCGGCCCCATCGGCGGTCACGGACTTCCGTCCCATTGCGCTGCTGTGTTTCCTTTCCAAGGTTCTGGAAAAAATTGCAAACGACCAAATCACGGAGTATCTTAAGAGGAGAAAATTATTAGACCACTTCCAGGCTGGTTTCAGGAAACATCACAGCACTCAGACTGCTTCGCTAAAGTTGACTGATGACATCAGAGTAGGAATTGACAGGAAAAAGATCACCCTGCTTCTACTCTTCGAGTTCAGCAAAGCCTTCGATACGATATCACCATCAAAGCTGTTGAGGAAACTCAGGCATCTAGGGTTCTCGAGATCAGCGCTCCTGTGGATAAAATCTTACTTGGTGGGTCGCACCCACACAGTTACTTCTAAAAATGGAAATTCCGATTGGCTCACAATCAATCTGGGTGTTCCACAGGGCTCTGTACTCGGGACGTTACTCTTGAGTTTGTATGTCAATGACCTACCTGAGTTGCTTGATGGTAAGTCGGTCAACCACCTCTTTTACGCAGATGACCTCCAAATCTACCTTCAAGTCGAAAAAAGTAACATCAAGGAGGGAATTGCTCGGCTAGGAGCAATCCGTAGGCTTGTAGCTGGATGGGCTGAGGGCGCCGGCCTGCGTCTCACCGCTGGCAAAACCAAAGTAAATTTCTTCACCTCCGACAGGAACATCGCAGAATAGGGAACACGCATGTGTCAGATTAAAATCTTTTAACCTATACAATCGATAGTTGACATAAAAATAATAATATCTGTTGAAACAGAACATTTTTAAACACTCTAATTTTTTTTTTGGAGACAATTGAAATTGGGCATGATTTGGACGCTCGTTCAAATCGATGTCACGTGATCTTTGTCTGCCGCCGAGCCGACTGTCCGCAATCGGGCGGGTTTGTTCGTCGGTTATAGTAGGGTCCCTAGCTCGTCTGGTACTTAAGAATGTTGTGACCGTGTGCCATCTGATCAAAACAACATATAACAAAATCAAAATTATGATGATTTACAACTGTGAATGTGGAACCCGGACACTTTCTGTCGACGAGTAGCTGCTACAGAGTTACTTGGCATCCCAGCTGACACACTTCTTCTTCAGGTAAAATATCTAAAACTTAACCTTGATGTTTAGGTTACTTGATGTACATCTGATAAGATTTGGGAATGTTGAGTTATATTTGATGGAATGATGGGTACATTTGAGCCCCAGAGTATGTACAAGAATGCCAAACTATGGCTATTATGCATTCGATCACTCATCTTGTCATGGGGATTCTTGCCGCAGGTACAAAAAATACTCTGCGCTTACATATATTCATACAGTCACTGATTTCATTTGTATCATATATATGTACTCTCTGCTGACTGTAATTCAACAGATGAGTGTTTTTAAGCAATCTGAAGTACATATCGTGACATTACATCTCTGACTGTTTCTGCTCCATGTTTATAGGGCAGGAAGTATTGATGACTCAACTTGGTGAACAACGGCTTTCATCCCAAGCTTTAGCTGAACAAGATTAATAATGGAAAGTGCAAGGCTGTGTGACTGATGACATGTTTATATATCAGAGGTAATCAAAATATATCCACGTACATTTCCATCCTTACATTTCTTCCATGAGTCAGCGTCGATGGAGAAAAAATTTCACTCTACATTTTCTTCTTTCAGGACTTACTCTAGCAAAATGTATGCTCAATAGTAGCATCTGTTCTCAAGTAAATGTACCTGTTCACATTCTGTGCTGGACACAACTTTGACAGTAATTGTTTTGTGGAAATCCATCACAGTCAAATTTGCTCGACCGCTGGCAGAACTCTGCTGAAATCATGAGAGCGTTGTGCCTAAGCAATCACTAACTCTCACATGTTGGCAAATAATAGGTATGGACTCAAGATCTGGTCCAAAATCATCTCTCCATTCATGTCTCCAAGGATTATAATTGCATGCCAGTGGGAGGGCATTCTGCTCCCTTGAGCTTTTTTTGAACTCAGTTGGTATTCTTATTTCTTCGAACATCACCTAAGTGACAAGGATAGGTTGGCGGATCCTTTGCATCTGGTTTCTGTTGACAATCATTTCATACTTGTATGGCAAGCATCTTTTCGACATGACAATTTCTCATGATTCTATTCGTGTAGTCAGAGTTGTAACATCACCATTAGTTTCTGTTTCATGAACGGATTTCCACATGCACGTCATCTCTCTTTCAGCAAATATTTATCTGAACGAAATTTTAATGATTGCATCTGAAACTTATAGAACAAACATGGCGGCCTCATGCGAATTTCGCATGAGGCCGCCATATTGGTTCAAGAACGCGTCGTGGAAGCATATGAGTCAAGAATCAGCGACGGAATTGAGCAAATCCGACTCAGAATGTCACAATCTTTCAGATGCAATAATCTATATCTTTCTGGAATCGATATTCGCTGGAATAGGAATGACGTGCATGCGAAAGTTCATACATAAATTGGATGTAGAAAAGATATCGCGGTTCTGATTTCACCAATCAATTTCTGAGGAATTTTCCACTTCAGGTATGTGCTTGCCACACAAATTTCAAATGATTCTGAACAGTGACCAAGTGTAAAAAAGCCAGCCAACTCACCCTTGTCACAACTCTACCACGCTCAGTGTTTGTTGTTTGTACAATACTATGTGTGTTTGTAATAAATTATGATATTGTGAGCTATACTTTGGGAATGAGAAGTGTAAATTATTGAAATTATATCTGAGCTTACGTAGCTATATGTTTCAGGGTCGCGTAAATTGTAAAATACTAGTTTCCATTGGGTTTATTTTGCTTGTATCAACAATGAACGAAGGTTACGTTAAAGCGTCATCACAGAATCTACCTAGAGTGGACTTAGAAATGCTCATCGAGTATATAAGTACTTCTGACTCATTCCAAGGTTGCGAATTGAGGAATGTTAAAACTACAAGGTAATTTAGTTGAATGTGATATGAACAATACATCTCTTTTCGGTATGAAATTGATCTACTCCATCTGTCTTTCTCCTAGGTCAATGCGTGCAAATTATGGCGACGTAGCTATAGGATACGTGCAACTTAAGCGCGATGGCACGTCATGCACAGTACAAGGGAAAATATGCCCGGAACATAGAGTTCATTCAAAAAACTACACCGTTCATGTAGTCATCAACGAAGAAGAAGAAATCATCGAAGAAGCTCAATGCCTTGACTGCGCCGCTTCTGAGGGTGGCTGCAAGCACGCTGTTGCTCTCTTAGCTTGGATCTACCGAAAATCTGAAGAGCCTCCTCCAACTTCGGTAACGTGCTACTGGAAAAAACCAGTTCTGTCAAGTGTTGGAACGAACATCAAGTATTATACCATCAAAGAGATGGTTGGAAATGGGGAAGGTGCAGGAGTTGCGGTTTCAAGACCATCTCATGATCCGCTCGTTAATTCAGTTCTCCGAAGAGTTTTACAGCATAACGGGTCTACAGAGAATAATTGTCACCTAGTTCAATTTTACAGTAAAAATACCGTGCAGAAGTTGTCATTGCATCATCTAGCTGTTTCTTACGATGGTGATAGGAGTTGTTCGAAGAGTTTCCTTGATTTCTGTAAAGAGGCATTAACTCCTGAAAATTGTGATTACATTTTTAGGAACACAGCAACACAAAGTAACTGTATGTCGTGGTTTGAACTGCGGTATGGTCGCCTCACTGCTTCAATAATTCACGAAGCAGCCGTATGTAAGACTCCAGATGGCTCCCTAGTTGAGAAAATTCTGTCTATGAGTAATTATGACAATCCAGCTATGGAGCGTGGTAGGCGTCTGGAAAGCCAAGTGCGCTATGAAGTACAGAAACTTCTAATTGAAAATTGGAATGAAGGGAAAGTCAGAACAAGTGGGCTCATTTTGAGTAGAAATTTTCCAGCTCTCGGTGCTTCGCCGGATGGTTTAACTGAGACAGCTGTTGTGGAGATCAAGTGCCCTTCGAAGGAAAAAACTATTGCAAACTATCACGATGGCAAGAATATAAAAAATAAGTATAAAGCTCAGATACAACTGCAAATGATATTTTCGGGAAGACGTATAGGATTCTTCTGCATAGCTGCTCCAGATTTTGAAACTAGTAGAAAAGTTACCATCTACAAAGAAATTTATGATCAGGCATTTACATTGGCTGTAATGAGAAGAGCAATGATTTTCTGGATGAATAATGTATTTCCTCATCTGATGCGCAAATAGTTGTATTTTCAAATCAAGCACCATATGATTGTTTCGTTGATCATTATTCTTGAATACTAGTTTGTCTAATTATTGGAGTTTGTAGATTTACTAAACCACAAACAATATTGACCATGGAATCAAGGTGACCTATTAAATGATTATCTATTCTTGCATGGATATCCAATATTCTGTAGTTCCTAATTCGGTTGATCGTCCTCTCAACATGAATTCTGATACTCGCAATTTGCTTCGTCAGTTTAACTTCTTCCTTCGAGCACTTAGTTTCTTTTTGAACACTGGGCGGTCGTATCAAGTCGCATTTTTTTTTCTGCAGCAGAGGATCTAGTCCCTTGAACCCACGATCGGCCAAAACACTGCAGGCTTCGGGTAAAACATCCAAGTAGCCACAGTTTTCGACAACAGACACGTCACTGGCTCTTCCTGCAGCTCCATCGGAGATAAAACTTATAAGACCATCTGCCGTAACAGATATCAAATATTTGACTGTGTTACATTTCTTGTAATCAGACCATGACAAAGCCTGGAATAGGGCGTTGGAAGGTTTCTCAATCTCTATTTCAAAACAGTCTATAATGCTTTGAACCTTTGAATATCGGTACCTAAATGTAATTGGCAAATTGGACAGAATATCGTCTTTGTTTGGCCAGATGATTAATTGTTTGAAAAAATCTGACATTTTATCGACACTTTTCTCAAATACTCTAGCAGCTTGGCTAGCTGATAAGCTGAAGTAGTATCCCAAAATTGAGAAAGGTAGGTTCGTTCGGATCTTCTTGAGGACCAAATATATGTCTCTCAAACTCAACGAAGCATCCTCTTGCAATAGATCAAGCACATATAAGTTCGCCTTATCTAATCCAATGAATGCTGACGGGTCATGCTGTATCATGGGCTTGGTGAATTTCTCGTAGATATCATCTTTTATCAGTCCAATCTTCAGATTTTTTTCATAACTATCAGAGGACATCTTGTCAGTACTAGGATGATATGATGAACCGCTATCGAGAATCTCACTTGGGATACTATCAGTTGTCGCATTCAGACTGTCTGATACGGTGAGCTTCATAACGGATTCTGTGAGTCGATTCAAGTTTTTCGAAGGGACGGGTTTTTCACTACATTGGACTCCTTTCTCGAGCATCCTGGGTGAGGGATCTGTTTGCGTTTTTTTTTGTATGTAAGGAGCTGAGTTTGGCTATACTTGTGCTCTACGTCAGGTTCACATTGTGTCGCTTGATCCATCGTAGTAGTAGCCAGATGTACCTTACATTGTACTGCTTGGTCCTTCGTACTTGAAAATAGGTCAATGGCTGTGGCATCGAATAGAGATATCGTGGAATGGTCTGACACACAGGAAGAATGGATTTTAGTTTAGTGGTATAATCAACAATCTTCATTCTACGAAAGACATGTTAAGGTAAATTTAGAACTCACTCAGCAGAACTAAACGCTTCGGGCAAAGCTGACAAATCACTTGATACAGCACGATCAGAATAATTTGCTTCAGTACAGTCTGAAGACATTTTCTGAGCGAAATTCAATTCAGATGGAATGCAATCAAAGTTGAGAGTTCTGCGAGGGAGCACGGTGCTTTTCAATTTTTTTTGCGCCCCTCTTTCTCTCCATTCAGAGAAGTTTTCCAAGTCATTTTCCAACTGCACAAAAAAATTAGTAACGCATGAGCAATCCCCACGAGGTGACGGATACATGAATCAATCTGGTCGCATATTGAGCCGTTGTGGTCACCGTGCACGCTGGGAGTTATTCTCGCTTTTCGCTGATAATTTCGCGATTTGGGCTAAACGACGAGAGAACGAATCATCTAACTTGAATTCGTCCCCTCGTCGTTAAGCCCAAATTGTTGCAAAAGTATTGCACAATAGTGCGAACAATTTTATTGAACGTGCACGGTGCACGGTGATCACTCCATCTCAATTCATAGAGCTCAAACAATACCAACATCAAAGTGATCTGCACAGCAATATTTTGATTTTTTGGCGCTCTTCCCTGGACTCTCCACAGCGTCGAACCAACGTTGACGTTTGGCAGGATCGCGAGGAACATTGAGGAATACTTTATTAGGTGCTGTGCACGTTGTGTTAGTACAATCCGGGAAGAAGCAGTATTTGTAAGTTTCCTGGTTGGATTTGATCTCTTTCTTCATCCCCTCGTGGAGTGATTCACTGGCATGGGACATGATGCTGATCGTCTTATTGATTTCTCTCACAGTGTATCACTATCCACTGAGACATCTATCCCGGATCGTGAACAAGTCGTACTATTCTCACTGGAAGTAATATGGTACGAAAAGAGATAAAACTACTAAGAAAGATGGTTATCCTAAAATGTGAGTTTTGTTACATGCGTTATCATTACCTGATACGAGAGTCTGAGACTGCCGTAGGGATTATTTCAACATGAAAGAGTGTCTAAGAGGAATGAAGATCACCCATCAACTACTCATCAATCAAAAGCCTGGATTTGCCGGGTGTCGAGATACAGGACGGGGTGTTTGTGCCATTCAGTGATACCGTAGTGAGTCTCGGTGTGACATTGGACAGTCAACTATCGTGGAAACCGCATATAAATCAAATTACGAAGAAAGTTAACAAGTCCCTGTATGGTCTCCGGTTCATGAGGGCATGCACAACCGAGGCTCTACGAATCCGACTAGTCGAGACTCTCATCCAACCACATCTGGACTACTGCACAGTCGTATACCTTGACGCTACCGACGAACTGAGAGCAAGAGTGTAGAGACTGAGTAACCTATGTGTGAGATACATTTTCGGTATTAGGAAGAGCGAACATATCACCGCGTACCGGGGACGCTTGGATTGGTTGCGTACTGATTCGCGGAGAATGTACTTCGCAGCCATTTTGATGCACAAGATCATACATCTGGGAGAACCTGGCTACCTCGCTGCGATGTTCACCAGGTACCAATCCGAGCGCCCCCAACGAGGTGAGGCAGGAGCTCAAGAACTAAAAATTCCAAGGATGCGCCTTGACTATGGACTCAGGTCTTTCCAGAGTCAATGCGCTCGTTTTTGGAATTTTCTCCCTTCAGGACTCCAGCGAGTCAAAGAATTGTCCTCCTTCAAAGGGGCAGTGAGAGAGTATTTGATGACACTCCCTCCTCAGAGGATCAATGTGGGTACCGGGAAATTTTTCAATTTATAAATTTTTCCATATGTTTTTGAGTCCAGGGCCCTTGGTTTTAAATTACGTATACTTTTATGGCGGGAGCGGAAATTCTGCGATAAACATGGGAGAGCCCTGGCGTCATTTCATTTATTTATTTATTTATTCATTCATTTATTTATTTACTTCATTTCATTTCATCTTAGTGGGTTATAAAAGACTAGTCACCAATGTGATAATTGTATCCTTGACCAAATCGAAATTGATTTATATGTATATTGTTTTGTAAGAGTGTTGTTATTATTTTTTGCCTACGGGCGAATAAAGGATTCATTCATTCATTCATTCATTCATTCATTCATACTGCAGACGTTACCTCCTGCGATCTCATGCTCTCCTAATACTCAGTATGCCTCTACGCGTCACCTTTCCGTTGTTATTTATATTGTTATTCGAAATTTCGCGATGGAATACTAATTTAATACTATATAGAATAATTGAGATCATGCAAAATTGAGATTAAACTTCTCCAGATATTGAACGAGGGATCCGCATCGATTCCGATTGGTAGCTTGCTCCAGACGTTACCTCCAGCAATATCATACTCTCCTTATACTCAATATGCTTCCACGCACAATGTTTTTCATTCTATCTATATTGTTATTCAAATTTTACTTTGGAGGGGTACAAAATGTATTCATCGCTCGCCGCTGAGTATTAAAAGCCCATGGTCGGATGGGAGGTTCAGCAAGAGAAAAAGAGAGAGCTCTCATCACATAGCACACTGCAGACGTTACCTCTTGCGATCTCATGCTCTCCTAATACTCAGTATGCCTCTACACATCACGTTCTAGTTGTTATTAATATTATTATTCGAAATTTTGCTACGGAGCACTAACTTAATACTATATAGAATGATCGGAATCATGCAAAATTGAGATCAACATTTTCAGATATCGAGCGGGGGGTTCCACATCGATCCCGATCGGTAGCTTGATGCAGACGTTACCTCCGGCAATCTCATACTCCCCTTATACTCAGTATGCTTCCGCACACCACGATTTTGTTGTTATTTATCATGTTGTTCAAATGTTTGCATCAAGACACTCAGCTTATGCTATATAGAACAATTGGGTCATATGAAAAATCAAAATCGAAAATTTTGAGGTATCGGAAGGGATTGAGTTGGAAATCGACTGTACATAGTCAAGATTGCATCATCTATTTGAGCATATCGCTGATCAGTTGAGAACGGACTCGCTTTATCGATTTCGATGCTGTAGCCCACCTCATCCTCCCCCTCGTGAGTTTCTTGGAAATTCCTCCTCTTCAGCAACCAATTCCGGAGAGAATAGGCATTTTTTACAGCGCACATCCCATTTTCTCGGAGTGTATGGTGATGGCATGATATCGGATGATCCGTACTCAGTTCTAGTAACGGAGAACAACGTATCTCTTCCATATTGATAATCTATCTGGAATCAGATATTGTGTGAATGCCAATCGAATTTTGTATACAGACCAAGAGAAGAAAACTCACTTTCCAGGAAGTATTTCTTCGATCCATCTTTTTTTCTCAACCTCTTTCACGTATATCTTCGAGGCGCTCTTCAAATTATCATGTAAAGTTCGTATCTGACAACTTGAAGCAATGGAGCCAGAATTCCAAGGAATACCTAAGTATTTCTCCAACCATTCATTGTTTTTCCGTTCTTGAGGGAGCAACTTAGCCCATCTACGCGGGGCTTTGGAAAGACATATTGTTGGTAGAAATGCATTTTCGAGTGGAACGATGGCCAGTTTTCTGAGCTGGAGAAGGTTTGTGGATCTCCGAAAGTCCTGAATATCAACGAAGAAACATATTTCCGACCCGAAGTAGCCTCTGCAACAGCTCGTCATGAACTGATCCAAAATTCATCAAGACACATGTAAAATCATAAAATCGAACAACGCTTCTGAGAAAACTACAGGGAAAAGTCAAGGAATGGGAAATGGGTACTATGCTCCCCACTCCCCCCCCTTCTATACGTTGACTTTCCTCCAAGAAGGATGAACAGCTCGCGATCGGATTCTGGCGGAAATTTCTTCCGAGAATCCACGGACGCAGCATCCTCAACATAGGTATAAGAGTCGCTCCAGCCCATAGCTCGGCAGTCTAGTGCCTCCCATCGTCTGAGCTGGAGGCTCTATATAGATAGTATAGGTGGGCAGTGTAGACCAGGTCAGAAGCTTATGAGAGGACATGACTATATCTGCGGTCGTGAGTAGCTTGACCGAATAATTGAGAAGAATTCTGTCGATTTGCATATACTTGTAGTCAGACTAAAACACAAGATGGAGTCATTCGAACTTTACGAAATGAATATTTGGATGCTCATGCACTCTCTCCAAGCGTATGCTCATGATGCTTCATTAGAGCTGATTCAGCGGTGGTGAGATTCATGCTCGCTCATGGTTGAGAGTATTCAAAAGTTAGCTATTTCTAGAAAATTAACATGACATGAAGAACAAAAGTATCAGACATGCCTTTCAAAGCTCGCGAATATTGAGAATAGACTCATGCATTTGTATGTAACGAACACGGAAAAATTTGGGGTTGGACTAGGGGAGCAACCTCCCACGTCATCAGTACAATGGGATGATATCTCATCAGTTTTCGAAAATCGCATAAGCTCCGGCGTCATAAGCAACATACTTCATAAAGACATTAAACGATTCCTGGAGAATGCTCGAGTACTATTCAGAGAAAAAATCAGTGCTGCCTTGGAATCGTTCTCTGCATTGAAAGTTAATGTCGAACTCTCAGCAGGATATGTTGTTTTGAAGGACGATGCAGAAACTACCGATGTGAAATATTCTAATACAGCCAACCAACCAATTTATGAATCTACTGATTTGAACGAGTGGTATGATGCTTTCGTTATCGAACGAATCCTCCATCAAATAGAAGAATTCGAAAACAAGGGCTCTGGATGGACTTCGAAAGAGATTCTGAGTTTGGTGGTCAATATGAATCATTATCAGCCCATACACGGAAGTTCACACATACCTTTACCAGCACCAATACGGGAGAAACAAGCATGTGTGAATGTCGTGAATAGAGACGAGGAATGTTTTGAATGGGCAGTGCTCTCCGCTCTCCAGTCTGCGGAGAGTAATCCTCATAGGATCACCTCTCATGATTCTCATGCAAACGAGCTCAATTTCCGTGGGATCAATTTTCCGGTCACTCTCAAGCAAGTACAAAAATTTGAGGAGCAAAACGATGTGTCAGTCAATATTTTTCTTCTCAAGAAACGAAATAATTCTTACTCAGTCTGCACAGCTCATTTAACAAATTCGCATGAAGCCAAACACGTGAATCTACTACTTATTCAAGATTATTATATTGATGAAGAAAATGGTATAGAAGAGGGGCAAATGTCGCTGAAGTTTCGAAATATCATTATTTGTGGATCAAGGACTCATCCAAACTAGTGACACGTTTCAACGGACGAATCCATATCTGCGATCGATGTCTACATTATTTTGTGACAGAATAGCAGCTAAAAGATCATCAGATAGATTGTACTCAATTGAGTAGATGTAAAATACAGTTACCTAGCATAGAAAACAGTAAACTATTCTCCAAGGAGTATAAGAATAGAGAAAAAGTGCCGTTTACCATATATGGAGATTTTTAGAGCATACTTAAACCGTCGACTGCTCGAGCTACTTTTCAGGATCATCAAGCATTCAGAGATGGCTACTACTTGAAGGATAGCTTCGACGATTCAAAATCGTATTATCGGAGTTATCGGCAAGAATCGGAGCATGATGGTCGTTTAGGTATATTAACACCAGCTCAATGGTTTGTGAAAGAGCTCAAGAGAATAGCATTTGAGTTGGATGCACTGTACAAGAATCCCAAGCCGATGATTTTCACGGATGATGAAAGAGACCTCGAATTGGCTGAAAAATGTCACATCTGCCAAAAAGCCTTCACGCATGCGGACAAGAGAGTTCGCGATCACTGTCATTCAACAGGTAAGTCCCATTATTTGGTTGAACCTCATCTATCATTTACGCTGCTATAGTTTCCGTTTTGATTAGATTTCAGGCCTTTTTAGAGGGGCTAGCCATTCCAGATGCAATCTTCCATATCAGTTCTCAAGATATATTCCCACATTTTTTCACGGACTATCTAATTATGATAGTCACCTAATTATTACAGCACTCGCTTCAGATGAGATTCTGAAAGGGCGTACATCAGTTCTTGCGGAGAACAAAGATCGTTATATAAGTTTCACAAAATATGTAGATGGGACTGTCATCAGTTTCAGATTCTTAGATTCTTTCCGATTCATGTCATCATCTCTGGAAAGATTGGCTAGCCATCTACCTCACCATACCATCACGACTAGAACCTTCCAAGCTGATGGATTAACAAATGATCAAATCAAACTTCTCACGAAGAAGGGCGTATGTCCTTACGATTATACTAGCTCTTCCGAGAGATTGAGCGAAACACAGTTACCAGCAAAGCAAGACTTCTATAGTAAATTGAATCAATTTCCTATCAATGATGAGGATTATGCGCATGCTCAAGAAATATGGGAAAAGCTCAACATACAAACTCTTGGGGAGTACTCAGACATCTACTTGAGAACAGATGTGCTACTCCTAGCAGATATTTATGAGAATTTCCGCTCAACTTGCATGGCAGCATATGGTCTTGACCCCGCACACTACTATACTACACCGGGCTACAGTTGGGACTGTGCTCTGAAGATAACGGGGGTGCAATCGGATTTGATAACAGATATTGATATGTTATATATGGTGGAGGAAGGTGAGATATATTATTTAAATATTCACTGATGAATTTGGCACAACTTTTTCTCTTCATATTTCAGGCATTCGCGGAGGGATCAGTATGACTGCTAACAGATATGTGAAAGCAAATAATCCATACATGGAGAACGGCTATGATCCTACTCAGCCAGAACATCATTCAATTTATTTAGATAACAACAATCTATATGGGTCATTCTCCATAAGCGCGTCATTTTGGACATCTATATTCTGGAGAAAAAAATGGTACTTAAAACTGGCCTGGTGGGTAGGATATCTCTCATTTTCGCTATAGATCAACGAATGATGCTTTGGCCAACCAAATCTGAACGCACACCAACGTAAAATGAATTTCTGTGTATTGGTAAGCCACGGAGTTCACAGTACTGACACAGAGTTTACACAAATAACGTGGAGACGCTTCTTATAAAGTGAGGGGACAAATATACTACCTTGCTTGAAGTGTTGGTGTCTGAATTTGATTATTCAAACTCAAGGGGCAAGTAGTATCTATCATGGGAGTGCGTATCTCGTTCAGTTTGAGCCGCAGATATAGATCAGTGCGCGACTCTCGAAATTCGAGCACTAAGTGGCTAAACTCGGTACAACAGCATGATTCTGGGCTCAAATAATAGGTGGCACATTCAATGATCAATATTGATGACTATCATTGTTTAAAAATTGCAGTGCGATATGAAGAAATAGCGAATACGTGAGTTTTTCGCCTTTTCGCGGTCTTTTGAGTACAAGTCGGAAGATTTTGATTTTTTGAGAGAATGTGTGGAGTGACTTTTCGTAGATTCTTTTGAGATTTACGAATGTTGTTCTCACAAGTTTTCCGAAAAACCCCATATTTCAAGACTTATAATGGAAAAACCGGGAAGGACGTTAAAGGATGCACGTTTTATTGTTTATTTTCGCCACACCTCAAATTTCAAACAATAATTCTCATTAATATTGATCATTGAATGTGCCACTCATCATTTCAGCCCAGAATTATGCTGTTGTAGCGAGTTTAGCTACTTTCTCAAACCAGAAACGTTTTACAAGCTATGGGTGTCTCGTATCGAAATATCGTGCCACCACATTGCGAGCCACACTTATCATTGGATACAACGGACAGTATAGACAAAGACCGTCTGATAATTTGCTAAAATCGTTTCATCCTACATAAATCCTATCCAATGTCCTTAGATCACACAAATCACATGCGAAGGATGATTCACTCAGGACCATACTTAGGCGTGTACTCCTGGACACTCATATTAAATTTGAGTAGTATAATATTTCCCCAACAATACGCATACATGCAATGAGATCCTCGGATATAGACACAACAGCATACACACATGCCTGCTTCACAGTACTCAATTGATTCGGATAGTCTGACGATTCCCCCAGGACTTGCACACATGCATCAAGTCTCACGGTGACTCGTGCATTAGCACACGCATACAAGCCTACTCCATCAACAAAATGCAGAAAAAGTGTCACTAGATGGCCGAATGTGTTGAAACTAGGGCCACGGTGCAATGCAAAAAGAGCATTTGGAGTAGTAGCAAGTATGGGACACGGAGATTACAAGACACGGAGTTTACATTTCTGCTTTCCGTGCTCTCTTGACGATTCTACTCACTCTAAAGCTAAACCCACTTATTTGGTATATAGTGTGGTTGTGTTTGATATATTCCAACAGTTTTGGGGCGTTCAAACTACAGGAGGGAGAAGATAATTGTACCACGGAGTTTACAAAGCAAAAGGGTACGCTCTAGAATTCGTCGATCAACGCTCAATAACGAGCGATCCTGCAAATATTTCGGTTCCTGAACTCTACTCACCGCTAACTGTGTGTATTATCATCAATTAACACGGTACCAGGGGCCAAAGATGTTGAAATAGCTACTGAACTTCGCAATTTATCGAAAACAACGAAATTTTGTGAGAATTCGATTACATCACTATTTCGAGTCCCACTGAACGCCGCCGCATTGACTGAGTATAACCCACGGTTTGTAGACAACTTTGAAGCCTAACAAATCACCTACCTTACGCAGGATAGCTCATTAACTCGTCAGAGCAGTGAGAACTTAAGACCAAATCATCGATTTTTCAAATCACAGCCACGGAGTTTACATTTCGACGATGAAACCAGTCGTATCATACCTTTCCCAAAGGAATCGTGGTCTGCATATACATGTGCTTGACGGGAAATATGTTGTTTTAAGTCATGAATACTTACCAGTAGGCTAGTATATTCCTCTTGAAAATCGCGAGCCATTACACGAAATTGACGCGCCTATGGAGAATGACCCATATGGCTGGGCTATGACCCAGTTTCTTCCCGAAGGAGGTCTTGAATTCGTGGAAAATATTCAGGAAAAAGATCCGGACTTTAATGTTGTGCCAGACAACAGTCCAATTGGATATATTTTGGAAGTAGACTTGGAATACCCCAAAACAATTCACGACGAGCATCGGAATTTACCTTTTTGTCCAGAACACAAAGCACTTCCAGGCTCCAAACAAAAGAAATTGCTCACGACGCTGCATGATGAGGAACGCTACGTCATTCATTATAGAGCACTGATACAGGCCCGTGAATATGGTCTCAAAGTGAAGAAAATTCACCGAGCCATTCGATTCAGACAGAGCCCATGGCTGAAGTCTTATGTGGACTATAACACGCAGAAACGAACTGAGGCTATTACCGAATTTGATAAGGCGTTTTTCAAGTTGTTCACGAATAGCTGTTTCGGTACAACAATGGAGAATGAAAGACGGAGAATGGATGTACGTCTTGTGAATAAGTGGTTTGGCCGATTTAGAGCAGAAGCATGCATTGCCAGCCCCGATTTTCATAGCGTTTCAGTGATTTCTAACGATCTCGTCGCCATACAGAAACTCAGAACCGAAATTCTCATCCAAAAGCCGGTATTGTTTACTATTCATCCTATTCTATACAGTTTACGAGACAAATTACTCTTTTATATACATATATTATAAGTATAAATCACTATTACAGATATATATATAGGACTAACCCTTTTTGATATATCAAAGGTTCATATGTATGATTTTTATTACTAAAAAATGAAGCAATGGCTTGGATCAAGATGCAAGCTTCTCTATATTGATACGGACGGAATCGTGGCTGACTGTGAAGAAGTTAATATTTACGAAGTGATGGAGAATCATTCAGAATTCTTTGATACATCAGATTATAAGGATGATAATCCTTCCGCATTAGGACGGAAGAATGAGAAGGTTGTGGGTCTTTTCAAAAATGAATGCAACTGTGAAATTATGACAGAATTTATTGGTCTTCGCAGTAAAATGTACAGTCTGCTCATACAGAATAAGCCACCAATACTCGAGGCAAAGGGAGTTAAAACAAGCGTAGTGGAAAGGTCATTGACCTTCGAAGATTACAGGAATTGTCTTTCTCAAGGGAATGTCTTCCGACACCACCAAAATACGATCCGTTCCAGGAATCACCAGATACATACGGAGCGTGATGAGAAAATTGCTCTGAGTCCATACGATGACAAACGATACCTGATTCCTGGGGAGACTGATACTCTACCATGGGGGCACAAAGACATACCCACTGAGATTTCGAGAAACCCTCCCATTCAAGAGGAGTTCCTTTCCCAAAGGATGGATCAAGAGCGAACTATTCAAACAGCTGGTGATAACGAAGTCGATACGCAGGAACAGCAACATACCACGGATCTCGTGGGCTCCTTCTTGGGCGAGGATTTGCTTAAATAGTTCGGAGAACCTTTTCAAGTTGGACGAGTCGAGGTCAATACGCAGCATCAGAGATCTGATGAAACAAACTATGATTTGGAGGACATTTTCTTGGATGTGCTAAGAGAATTCGAAAAACCTTTCCAAAGCGGATTGGGGAGTGGTCTACAAAACGGTGGTACCTCTGAGCAGGAGCTCAGTCGACTACCAGTTGAGCTAGAGAGCGGAGTTCTCCCTGCCAGAAGAATTCGTTCATAGATTCCAAAACCGTAAATATAAACATGTATTACCTAAGATCTCATCCGAGAGTATGTATGCTCTTTTTAATTATAGATTGATAGAACTCTTATTCATTTTCGGAAGATGGATCTTGACAAATTGAATGAGATAGCCAGTACCACAGAAGAGAAAAAACGCTGGAAGGAGCTGGATGAGGGTGCAACCTACCGAGTGATTGAAATAAGAAAACTTAAAACAACATACGGCCCGCGTATGCTTCCTATCATTGAGGAAATGGATGGGAAATTCCAGATTCGGCTCCCTGAACGGACCTCAGTTGCCTTATACGATGATAATCTAACGTTTGAATACTCATCAGCAAAAGCCAATAAGTTGGAGCTGAATATGTTCAACTCAGGTGATAGCAAATTCAAATTTGTATAACATGTATTCGGAAATAAAGAGATAGAGGAAGCCTGATGAAGGGAGAGATACTGAATGACTCATGATTTTTATACTCAAGGAAATTCATTCTTCAAGTATACTAATCATAAGTATTTCACTGGCTGATCTCTACTGGGGAAGAGCGTGTGACGGTAAAACCGTCACAGCCGTTTGAGAAATTAAGCGAATTCTCTCGTCGTGTCTCAAGCCAGCAGCCTCCCAAAAAACACGTATTTACGTAAAATACGTCTTCTTTTCGAGGTGCTGCTGTTCGAGATAACGACGATGCCGCATCCAGCACTCGATGCGGGTATGCCTGGGGGCAGGCAACCCGTGCTACATCGGTGTTGGCCGCAACCACCAGCCTATAGGAGGCTGGTGGTCATCTCCACAACAAACATCAGCTGGTGAAGCCCAGGGCGGCCCACCCGGTCAACATGATTCGGATCTGCCCTTTTAGGGCCCACCACTACACGCACTTACCACCGCGGCACCACAGGAGGGGCCCGAGGCCCGTGCCACGAAGAATACTTGGCGAGGCCCTTGCTCCCGGGTGAGCAAGGGCGGGCGCGATTCGCGCATAAAATTGGTTGCACTTGTGTCCTGAAGTACTGCGTTTGGGGTGGAAAATGGTGCCCGCAAGCACCGTGCTGCATCCATGGCCCACCCCCAACAGCTATGCACCCGGCAATAAGTGCACCATGCCGAAATGCACGTTACACCTGCATGCCCCGCACGGCCACAACACTGCTGCTGTCCCGGGTGTGCCGGGGTGATGCCGCGGATACGATGCCGACGAGATGATACAGGAGTACTGCCGACGGTGTTGCACACCTGGGTGAGTCACCCCAGGGCTATTTGCCATCCGGGCAGCTGCCCCATACACAAATAGCCCCTCATGCCGCGCTGCACAGCTGATGCTAGGTTATGGGTGCATGCAACACTTGTTGCATGCACCCGAGATGCACCAGCTCCTTGCCGACACACACACGATCGCGTACACACTCAGGGGTGTTACCCGGACGAGCACGCACGATGACACCTGGCCACCCGGGTGACCCCGAGCACGACGACAACGATGATGACGATGTGCACGCGAGCTCGCGCAGACGACACACTGCCGGGCTGCTGCTGCCGGCGCGGGGGCGCTGCCAACGGGTATACCTACCTCAGGGTAGGTTATACCGCATTTTGCCGACCCGGGGGCCCTGATGATACCCGGACATCCACCGCTGGGTGGAAAATGGTATGCAGACGACACACACAGGCCATTATGTATGTATGTGGACATATAGGAGATTGCCTAGGCAGACTGCGAGTGAATATTATTGCCGTGATGACTGCCCACATAGGTATAGCGTTGCCGTGATGAGCGTATATAGGTATAGCGTTGCCGTGATGAATACCTATATAGGTATAGCGTTGCCGTGACGAGTATATATAGGTATATGTATACTCGTGTGCCTGATTGCATAGCGTGAAAGTACGAAGAGTGGAGGCAATAGCGAGTTGCGCAGAGCCTCCACGCTTACAGATGCTTGCCGTGGGTGCGAGTGAGATAGAATAGGCAACTGGTGGAGGCCAAAAAACAGTGCCGTACCCACAGCCAAGCAGATTTCTGCCGTGAATTCTGTATCTTGCTGACGATTTGCTGCCTTGCGCTCGAACGCATAGTTCATAATTAGCGGTGCTCCAGACACCAGAGGGCGATGTTGGCTTTTCGCGGATTTTGAGAGCCAATCAAAATTATTGCTGCCGACCAATCAGAGAGCCTCATTTATTGAGGAAGAAGAAGAGCTTTGCCGGCAGGAAGCCGGCCATTGTGCCACTTGTTGGATTGCCACAGAAGTGACCAGGCGTTTTTCGTGTGCTTTTGCCTCGTGCTCCAGAGTTTTGCCGTGGGCCCCCCCAGGAGTCCCGGGTTGCCCACACGACGCCAAGAGTCGGATCTATTATTGAAGGAAGTCAAGGATTTCGCAAGGATTAATTATCCGAATTGCCAGGATGTCGCATAGCAGCGGTGAGTGGTTTTGATCTTATTAATACTTGGTGAATTTTCTCGCGCGTCCCTCGAGAGCCTCGTGCGCGCGTACTTGCCATCGTCGGGCTTTGCCGAACCGGACTCCTGGGGAGGCTGACGGTGCTGGAGTGCACCCTGACAAATTTGCCGAGACTCCAGCACACCCCACCAGTCGCGGGCGTGTCGTGATCCCCCGCGTTAAGGGTGGAAAATCGGTGCGAGGGCAAAGAGACCTCTTGCCTCGTGGCATGGGAAATTGCCGCGGAGCAGCCATTTTGTGAGTGCTTCGGAGCAGCGTGCTCGTTCGAACTTGGAGTCCCAATTCTTGCCGAGACTGTGTGCCGAGATAGTGTAGTGTTTTCTTCTCCATTGTGATTTACAGGAAATTTTGAGAGACATTTTAATGAGAAAGAGACCCTCTTGATAATAATCATTGAATCTTCTGGAGTACTATTTGTCGGGATTTCCATATGTAGATTTTTGTATCGACCGCGTAGAAGTAGCGTGTACAGAATATAGTGCCGAGATTATTTTCTTATTATAAACTGCGATTGAATTATTTCGAATGTGAGCGTCCCCTCTCCCTTCTTTCGACTTTTCAGGCGAATAAGGTAAGAAGAGAACGAGTGATGCAGTAAAGCCGAGTTCCAGTTAGAATCTAGAGTCGCGTTTGCCGAACTTTGCACGCGAGACCTGCAATTTAGGTTAAGAGTCCTGATTGAATAAATAAGTGTGACCCGTAAATTCATTTGCTACGTCACAAGCGCAGGTGGAGGCTTTTCTCCCTTCCTCAAATTATAACTGATCTTTGTCTATTCATGAATTGTGTGAACTATCAAATCCCAATCACTTAACATAGACTTGATTACCACGTTTTTTCAGAACTTTTTCAACCAAGTATATATCAGGATACTTAACTTTCAGGAGCTCTTGCTCATAGAAACCTCCGGCTACTGGTTGATTCTGATAATCATGCAAATGATATGTGATTGGTTTTGTTTTCCGAATTTCTCGAACTGTAAATATTTTCGTAGTCCAGTTAGGCGTGTGACCTCTCTCAAATACGTGTTCGAGCTTGCTCACTCTAACTTTATCACCAACTTTCAGTTTTGGAGGTTTTAAGACTTTATTATCTACAGGAAAAATCCTCAAAACTTGTGCTTCGTTTTCGGGAGTAACGTCTTTGGACCTCATAGATATTCTGCGATGTTTCCTCCCATTATATGAAGAAAGGAGTTCTGGAAGTATTTTTATCCACTTGTAATTCCCCTGGAGACTGAAGGCTAGATACATGTTTTGCTTAAGTGTGCGATTGAAATGCTCTACTATTCCAGCTTTTTCATGGCTATAAGTTGAGTACAGGTTTACTCCGTAATGATGCATAAGATCTCGAAAAGTCTTGTTGTGAAATTCTTTGCCCTCATCAGTCCGTAAATTTTTGGGGACTCATTCTTGTTGGAATATAGAAGCCATCGCTTTTGCAACATCGTTGCCAGTCTTTGATTTTACTGGAACTGTCCAAGCATGCTTGGCATTCTCTCTCGAGAACGGCTGCATTTCCGCAAGGTTGGCTTGCCAGGTTTCATGCAGACCACGTATATCATCAGGGCCCCGCAACTCCATAGGCAAAAGTGGCTAAAATTTCTGCTACGATCCGTGGCCCGAGCGCAGTGCCATCGGGCGGATTTTTACGGGAAGTTGAGTGAGAAGCTCGAGCCACCGCGTGAGCGGGTATTACAGTCTGCTGCAATCCCACACTTGGCTCGAGCCAAAACTTTATGCTGCGTCTCCACTGAGCCGTCAGTTTTTACAAATTACTCTACGTGAAAAAAGCATTGAAAAAAGATTGGTGCAAGAGTATTTAAACTGTCTTATTTACTTAATGATGGGAATTCAAATTCGACGATTTCCTTTTACATGGACCGACCAATGGCAAAGATTCAAGGATTTCGGGAGAAGGGAAATTATGGAATTTGACAATGAAATTTATAATTTCAAACGCGCGGCTATTAGATATGATCGACAGTGTATTAGTTGTTCATCTTTCAAAAAAAAATGAGCGCAGAGTTTTTTTCGGTCATTAGGTTGAAAATGAAAATTAGAATACACTTTCCCAAAAAATACATCCCACTTCTTCAGATCCTGAAACCGATGAGGACACGTTATGCTAAATAAGTGAATCGAAAGCAAAAATTAACACTGGAACTGGAAAAACAACACTGGAAACCCAGGCCCCTTGGGGGGCCGATGAACATATGTAACATTTAGCCATTACCTGGCAAACGTGCTTTGGTCTAGTGGTACTCCTCCCGACTTGTACCCGGAAGGTCTGAGTTCGATACCCGGCAGCCGAATTTTTTTTCGGTTTTTTTTTTCTGAATGTGCATCTTGAAATTTATCTTTTGAACTTCTATTTTCTATTTTCATTAGAAACTGTTGACAAAAATTGAAAGACTTCTCGATATAATTACATCGACTCGCATACCTTTAAGATCATTGAATTATAACATTTCGTCATTATCAATGTTAATAATAGTTACTAATAATAAATTATTCTGAATTCAATTTTCCCGAATTCCCAGGGTGATAATACAATTAGCAACAATGCCTGTGTGAAAATTTAAAGGACGTGGTCCCGCGGAATTCTACAAGGAAATTCTACGATAATGGTCCGATATGTTCTGGAGAAATTTACTGCGAATACGGAAATCTGCAAAAGAATGTTTGATGAGTTTGTGAAATCCAATCTTTGCGAACAGGAGTTCTTTCTGGTTACAAATTTTGCAAACTTAGTTTGTAAATCCAACAAATACAAACCTCACAAACAGGTGTTTGTTTTGCCAGTTTGTATTTGTTGGTCCAACAAACTATTTTTTTCCGTGTACCCATCTAAAACATAAGATTCCATGAACATACATGATCGTGAGGAAAATCGGGTTCAAAGTTCTTATAATTCTGAATAATTGTTATGCACTATTTTGGAGCTGGCGCAGCATCACAATACCTCAATATATCAAACACCCACCTCGCACTATGAATAGATAAAATGGAGAAAGAAAAAAAGAACAGAATCTTAATATAATTTTTTATTGGAAAGAAGATTCAGTTCATACAATTTTGCATCTGGTTACGGGATTCAATAGTAGAGTTTGCATAGAAATTTCTGAAAAAGGTATGAGTAGACCGTAGTGTCAATGATATCATTCTCGCATGAATTATGTGGCTGAAGATGAGTCGATCAAAGGTTGGGGTTGTGATTATGGTTACTGAAAATGTAACCGACGTGCTTTTTCTAGACTCGATTATGAAACATTCAATTATTAGTTCTCGAAATCCTGACTTAATTCATTCGATATAACAAATTAATTCATTGTGAAAACGAGTCTGTCTAGTTTGACAATTATTTGATTTTCCAATTTTTTCGTACCTAATTTATTTGATTTTTCGAATATGATGATCCGAGTTGAATGATTTTTCCGAGATTTTACGGAAAATAAAGTATCCTCCGCAATACCTTATAAATGAATTTCGTAGCCAAATGTGTCATTGTACGAACTGAATTTGATTTGAGTGAAAACTTATATCAAAATTTTGTCTTTTTTTCTTTCACTATTTTACTCTGCCATATACCCTGGTATATAGAAATGTGAAAATTTTTTTTGGCCACCCATGCAATATATAGATATAGTGACAATGCGATTAGCTAGGTTAGACTTGGCTAGTTTTTGGCCAAAGAGTGGTCACAATTTCTACCAGGGTAGTACGAGATTGAATTTCAGACACATTTTGTGGGTGTTGTGCGGTCAATATTGTTAGGTATTGATGCTGCGCCAACTCTAAAACAGTCATGACAAGTTTTCCGACTTATGAGAATTTTGAACCCGATTTTAACATGATCATGTATGTTCATAGAATCTTATGTTTTACATGGGTAGGTTTTCATTTGACAGTTTTCTCTTTTCTACCCTCCATAGGTCGACAGAAACGCATTTTATCCAAGAATGTGAAGAGCAATTTTCAGTAAAAGATCTTTGGAAGATGAACAAAAAAGTATGTACCGTCAAATTGGCTAATTTTGGTACGGTTTTGGTACTTTCCATTTTGTTTGGCTTGGAATTCCTATGACATTGACAATACCCACTCCTATCAGTAGCCAATCGAAAGCTCACAGTCTCAGCTTTCAATTGACGGGCTACAAAGTTCAATTTGATGTGTCTAAGCCAGATGAGCTGTTAGCAGTTTTGTAAGTGCACCATCAAAGTTAGACCCCGATGGGGCAACTTTGGTACACTTACAAAAAATTTCAATCTTACCCACCACCATACGGAGGAATCAATTTTGAACATTCATTTTTCATGTTCTGAGCTATTTAAAACATTTATATGGCTCGACGCGCAAACTGCGTGTTTCCACGTCTCACCGTAAAGTGGCATATATGCGTCTCGTGCCAAAAACTTTGTTCTCCACGATGACCTTTGGACGTCTTCGATAACTTTGTTGGATCGGCTTCGCAGACGTCCAACAAAGTTATTTCAAAGAACAAAGATTTTTGGTTCTCGACGCATAATATACTTAGGTAACTGTGCCTAATTTGCCCTTATTCCCTAATTTGCCCCCACTTAAGTTCTCGAATGTATGCACCCACAGACCTTGCCACGCTTTTTTTTCATGTTTGTTAGATTGAAGTATGAGAGAATAAACGTTTTGAATCGATCCTCAATGACACGCGCATTTTTCAGAACAAAAAAAGTGGTTTTGGTACTTTCGACTTTTTTTTTGTTAGTCACTAAAAGCTGTGCCAAACAAAATTGATGCAATCAATTTCAACGTGCCTTAAGTCATTTTTTCGTCTTTGTCCCAACTTTGAAATGCTTTCTGCAAAATTGCTCAATTCGATTTTTACTTGTTCTACGCCCATATTACTAGAAAAAGTGCAGCGTTCCTAATTTGTCCCCATAATCTTTTTCCAAACTCGTTTTTCACTTCATTCAAATATCAATCTCACTCAAGAAATTCAGAAGGGGGTAAAGAAGAGCTACAAAATGAGCTGAAGTACGTCTTATTTGGAGGTCTGGGAGCCGAAATATCCCGATCATACGCAAAACCCGTATAATCTCATGTAAATAGGCCTCTTTTCTACGTGTGGGGGCAAATTAGGAACACACTTTTGAAAACTCGGGAAAAATCTTCTTTAGCTAAGATTAAGATATCTCGGGTCCAATTTGTTGAAATTAAACGTGCCTTAGCTCATTTTAAAGGTCTCAAAACAAGCTTTAGAATGAGTTGAGGTACGTTGGAAAATATGGAGATGAATCAAGATGGCGAGCAAAACAGAAGTAGTGGGGGCAAATTAGGCACACTTACCTTATCCAAGACCTCATAGACCATCACTCGACTCGAGATGAGTTGAATAGAAGCTGTCATAAAAAATTCAACCAAAGTTACCCTGCCGACTTACGTAGAGTGGGGTAACTTTGGTCCGATTATTTCATGGGGTTTTCCCGATTTTTCAACCGTTAAAATTCCAAATGCAGTAAATACACCAATGTAACGATGATTCCTTCAATATGGTGATATATGTGGTCGAAATGTGTCGTTATTCACCCGTAGTTCGTTCCAGAACACTTCTTGCCAGATATACTAAAAGGACCGCTTGCGTATCGGTGCTAAATCAGCCTTTTCGGAAAAAGCTTCAATAAATAACTACAGTCATCCACGCGGGATCTGCGTTAGCCCAACACATTGCTTTATGCGTGTGTCAAGAGGGAAGAATCGGTTTCACATCGATAGAATCATCTACTTTGCCAAACGCAGTTCTGAAAGTCATTTTTTAGGGATGTACCAAAGTTCCACCCACTGTACTAAAAGTTACCCAATTTGACGGTACTCAGTTCCTTATATGAGGCGTCCTGTTCCCGCAGTGACGTATCTTTGTCCAAGTGCCATATTTTTCACGGGTTCAACCCCATAACTCGAAAAGAATACATTTCATCGAAACTTGTAGAGCAACTTTCTGTGGGCCTTCAAAACAAAAAAAATTCCTACACATTTCTTCGTATAAGGCCTCCTGTTTCCATAAATGAAGTGTATTGATCCAGAAAAGATAATTTTGTGTTCACTATGTCAGTTTCGGCTGTTATCAGAAAAAATATGGATCTTGGACGAAATCACGTTTTTTTAGGAAACGGGAGGCATTGCATGAGGGAATGTGTGGAGGCCTTTTTTGTTCTCCCTTTCAAGATCTACAGAAACTTGCTCTATATACATTTTTGGATGAGATGTATGTATTCTTTTTGATTTATGGGGTTGGAACCGTGGAAAATATGGAACTTGGACGAAGATACATCTATTTGCAGGAACAGGAAGCCTCATATAAGAAAATGTGTGCAGTCCTTATTTATTTATCTTTCAAAGATTTGAAAAAAGTTGCTCCCACAATTTTTGGATAAAAGTCGAATTATCGAGGGTAGGAAAGCTGAAGGATCAAATAAAAGCCTATTTTATATTTCTTTTCACGTGCGGCTTAGGTGGCGATTTTGCTTCTTATTGGGTTTTGATCCCATAAATTTCTCTAACCATATCCAACAAGAACCCTACTTGGGGTCGGCAGTCTGGATTACAACCTTCTTCAAGAGCACCGTGCGATCGATGGATGTGGGTTGAAATCAATAATTAGGCTCGTTGAGCTCGACCGTTCCAATGATAAATGAATGACCCACCAAACAGTGAATGTTACCTCAACGTTTCTGGAACGTTGCAATTGCAACCTTGGAACGTCCCGTAAATAGTCCGAAACCCCGTTGGTGGAACGTTTGAGCAACGTAAAATGTCTACGAGATGTCTGTTGTCTCAACGTTCCCAGCACGTTTCTGGACGTTGCGAATATGAATGAATAAATGGATTGTTTTACATAAATTATTGTCCATTAGCTCTTGTTGCATTTAATCTTTCTTGTACTTGTGGGTATGTTTCTGATTGAGCGCAAACGATGGGATTGAACGGGGATGGAGCTGATAGCTTGCGAGACACAGAATTTGAGAAACAATTCATTTATTTATTTAACAAAAAATTTTCTAAGTCTTGGTTGCACAAGAATCATCTCGGAAACGTTTGTGCAACGTTTGAAAAACCGTTGAAATGCCCCAGAAACGTGCTGGAAACGTTGAGACAACACACATCTCGTAGACTTTTTACGTTGCTCAAACGTTCCACCAACGGGGTTTCCGACTATTTACGGAACGTTCCCAGGTCGCAATTGCAACGTTCCAGATACATTGAGGTAACATTCACTGTTTGGTGGGTGACAAAATGAGAGAGAGACAGAGAGAAATGTCAAATAGGAGTGAGTATTAGACCAATTCAAAAAAATCTACGGCATCGTTCTACATTGCGGGCTAACAAGCCATTATACTCATTTTTTTCCAAACTCACAATCAACGGAACAATTGATTCTATGGTATTCGTGATAAAGAATGGATCAACTGGGTTGAATTTTTTTCAACCAACTGGTTGAATTTTCAGACACTGGTTGACCATAATTTGGTTGGAAGTCAAACAATTTTTTACAGTGTATATCGAGAAGTCTTCCAATTTTTGTCAACAGTTTCTAATGAAAATGGAAAAAATCAATAGAAGTTTAAAAGATAAATTTCAAAATGCACATTTAGAAAAAAAAACCGAAAGAAAATTTGGCTGCCGGGTATCGAACCCAGACCTTCCGGGTACAAGTCGGGAGGAATACCACTAGACCAAAGCACGCTTGCCAGTAATGGCTAAATGTTACATATGTTCATCGGCCCCCCAAGGGGCCTGGGTTTCCAGTGTTGTTAATTTTCGCTTTCGATTCACTTATTTAGCATAACGTGTCCTCATCGGTTTCAGGATCTGAAAAAGTGGGATGTATTTTCTGGAAAAGTGTATCCTAATTCTCATTTTTAACCTAATGACCGAAAAAAACTCTGCGCTCATTTTTTTTGAAAGATGAACAACTAATACACTGTCGATTATATCTAATAGCCGCGCGTTTAAAATGATAAATTTCATCGTCAAATTCCACAATTCCCCTTCTCCCGAAATCCTTGAATCTTTGCCATTGGTCGATCCATATAAAAGAAAATCGTCGAATTTGAATTCCCCATCATAAAGTAAATAAGACAGTTTAAATACTCTTCCACCAATCTTTTTTCAATGCTTTTTTCACGTAAAGTAATTTGTAAAAACTGACGGCTCAGTGGAGACGCAGCATAAAGTTTTGGCTCGAGCCAAGTGTGGGATTGCAGCAGACTGTAATACCCGCTCACGCGGTGGTTCGAGCTTCTCACTCAACTTCCCGTGAAAATCCGCCCGATGGCGCTGCGCTCGGGCCACGGATCGTAGCAGAAATTTTAGCCATCGAAATAACATTGAGTTGCGGGGCTCTGGATATCATATTCTCTCCGCGGGTAGTTCCGATGAGCTGGCTTATGCAGTTCCTCCACCACAGCTTGCTTATCAACCATCACTTTCGGTTATCGAAAAATTTTAGACTTCAAAATTCCTTTAAACATTTCTGCCGATCCACTTGTATTGGTATTTGAATCCGCTTGAGATTCGATGATACTCAGTAATTCATCAGTGCTCCTTTGGAGTCCTGCTTGTAACAAATCAATCGTCGATGTGATAAGCTGAACGTCGTTTTTCAATTTTTCCGTGTTCTCTCTCAATTTTCGGGTTCTTGATTCGATAAGGTCTTGGAGAGTTCTCAAATTCACCGCATCATGCTCGCTGATGGGAGCAGCTACATGACACAACCTCTTATCCTCTAGGTCAAACTGCGCATCCGCAGTCAGCTTGAATCCGAATCCAGGTAGACCTCGAGCTCCCTCAGCCCGAATCACTCTCAAAGTACGTCCAAACATATCAACGCTCATTGTAATACTGACACTGTCCACCAGAACCAGTTCAATATATAGCCCGCCTCTCTAAGCTCTTCAATAATTGAATGAATCTCATTATCATGATTTCGGTTACCAGCAGATCGTTTAGCAACAAGTAATTGAAGGCGATCAACTAGTCCGTTAGGGTCATCCCAATAAACATAATCTTCCCTCCTACCAATCTGTGCAAATTTATATTGAGGTAATAATCCGGCTCCAGATTTTTTATTTGTCAGTTTGACTCCCCCATTTTCTTCCGAAAATAGAAGTTTGATGATATCGTGGAATTTTCTACTCGTGGAACCACGGAGCATCTCACTTGCCTGATGTTTCTTCCTATGCGCACTCGTTGCTTGCAGAATCTGACCATGAGATTTCTTATCCTCTTTTGTGATTGAACTTATGTTTGGCTGTTTCTTCCAAAGTAGTTCGAGGAGTCCAATCGTGGCCGGGTAGGATATATTATGCACTATTATGTCCTTATCTATCAGGATTTCTGAATTACCGAGCATATAACGACCCCCCTCTACGTAACTCCATATATTTTATCAATCTCGTCAGGATTTTTCACGTATGGAGATTTTGAAGCGGATTTAGGCTCAGGTTCGCTGTCCGTCTCTATCTCGCTCTCTGATGAGTCGAGTATTGGAGTCGTCCCATAATTTGTCTCGGTCGCTAATGGAAAGTTATTAGATTCCTCTGAAGACTCAGCTCCAAGAAATTGAATCCATGTCGGTCTTTTGCGGATTTTTGGTCGAGACTTTGATGCATTCTCACGATTGGGTGAGGGGGGTTGTGGTTTACTATTTTGTGCAATTATTTCCTTCAAGGGTTCTACAATTGGTTTCAATGTGTCATCCAACACTTTCTGCTGGTCCCATTTCTCTGATTTCAATAAATCATATTTATGCTTCACTGCTCTCCTCGCTCTTTTGAGCTGTTTGAGTATACTTTCTTCCCTTTCCAGTTCAGACATGTGATTGGTTGAACCATAAAACGAGACTGATGGAGAAAATTATGAATTTGATATATTCATAGCGAAAGAATCAAAACCTTTTCTATATCGACCAGTATTGATAATCCTATCTTTGTCAATAACAATGAAGCCATGCATATCATTCCAGCAAGCGGAACATAAATCTTTGAGTGTTTGGAAAGACATATCAGTATTGACGTGATTGTCGTAGACGTGCTCCAGATTCTTCTCGTCTTGTCTGAATAAAACCAATAGATTTTCGTTATCTCGTACAAGGTGTTTTGGGTCCTGGGCGTACGATTGGCGAAGACAGATCACATCCACGGTTCTGTGTCTACTTATGCAGAAGAAAGCTTCAACATCATCTTGTTTTTCGCAAGCTATATCATCGAATATCATCACTGAATTTGGTCGCGCGTTTTCTGGTGATATGACATCCTCGTGGTCGCTGAAAGGGAAATATTGTAGGCCCTTGATGGTTCCAAGTACATCTTACAGAAATTGATATTTTGGCTGATTCAGTGATTTAGAATGAATGTAGACGTTTTCGAATCTCAGACCATTTTCATGGATTAGAAGTGCTAAGAGGCTATTCGTTTTGCCGCAGTTAGATGGACCACAGAAGACCGCCCCAATCGTATCGAGAAGTAAATCGCCGTGACGCCTAGTCTTCCGCTCTTCTCGCACTATGCTATCGAAATTCAGCACTGGCAATTTTGTAGAACTTGATGGAAAATTAATCTTTCTGAGTCGGATTCCGGTATCGCACTGATCCTGCTGATATATAAGAGGTCCATTATATAGCTCTCCAATCAGTCGGTTCGAGACATCCGTAGAGTGATGATCATTCACGTTCAGCGTAGGAAGGAAACGAAAGTCGGTCATGGTATATTGAACGGAATCATCAATCGACTCCCCATTGAACTCCATTCGCCAGGCTATCAATTCTGCGGTCCTGGAACGAAATTAGCTAAGCGTTTGGCTCGGGATGACCGAGGGATCGACAAATTGGATTCCGCGTGCAGAGGACACGATATTTTGTATTTGAAGAATCGAGAAGACCTTGAGGCCCGACATCGTGCGGATAAAATACTTCAGGAAAAGGCTTGGGCAAGAATTCTTGCTGAAGATTCTGGTATTCGTGGAAAAAGCAGCAGCTGGGGCTGTCCCTAACGCCATGAAGCTGAAAACGAGGTTTGGGATGGGAATTAAGAAAAAAGTTAAGAAGAATAAGAAGGCAGGTGTAAAAAAGGAAAAAGTAAGGGGGTCTCGACGCTAGCCAAGGTTGTCAAAGCTGCTGAATTAACAATCCAGAATAGATCAGCTGCTGAAGCTATGAAGACAGCTCTGAGGGGAGCGCGAGCAGCTGTCAAAACGAACGGAGGACGTAGCAGAGTCGAAATTCCTAGAATTCTACCAATTCCTAGAAAAACTAGAGGTTTCTTACCTCACCTAATCCCCCTCTTTTCCGGACTCGGCGCTACCGGAGCTTTAGCTGGGGGAGCTACGGGAGTCGTGAAAGCAATCAATCAGGCAAAATCTGCGCTACGTCAACTGGAGGAGGCTCATTGGTATAATAAGACTATGGAGGCAATCGCAATAGGCAAAGGCCTATATCTCAAACCTTACAAGACGGGGTTTGGACTCTATCTCAAACCTTACGTGGGCAACGGATTGAGAAAAAAAAAGTTCGAAGTGAATTTACCCAAAAGAGCATTATCCAACTTCGATATTCTCGAGTACGTTGAGGAATTGGGACTACCACATTTCCGTGATGTTTTTATGCGCAATGAGTAACCGTCTAGGCCGCACTATGAGGAAAGAATGGTTATCAACCTTGATGATTCTGATAATCCTGGGACCCATTGAGTAGCCTTCAAGAAGAAAGGGGATGACGTTGTATACTTTGACAGGTATGGTGATCTCCAACCTCCGCTCGATATCATGTTATATCTTGGGGTTGACAAGGTTGAGTACAATACTAATAGGTATCAGCGATTCATTGCTCATAATTGTGGTCATTTGTGCTTGAAATTCTTATGTGATGAGTTGTAATAGGCTATATAATGAGCAGCCATCTCAGGATTCCCTCATTCTGCTCCAAACTGTCATGGACACCACAACTTTACTCTTTTCAGGAACATCTTCCATACTTGAAGTTATACATGATCCTATAATAGAGTTGAAGCCAAATACCCCATCCGTCTGCGCCTTGGCTGACTTTCTGTCTCCTGATTCCTTCCCTAACATTGATGAAAGTAATAACAAGCTATACGTTGCTGATAAAGAGATTGTCATACCAACTGGTAGCTTCGAGATTTCTGATATTGAAAAATCCTTGATTGACGAACTGCTGAAACACAAAATAACGTTGAGATTGAAGCCTAACAATAATTCGTTCTGCAGCGTAATTAGATGCAGCACTGAAATTGATTTCACAAGGAAAAACTCGATTGGTTCATTACTTGGTTTCTCGCCTCAAGTTCTCAAGGCTAACACATGGTATCCTTCTGATACACCTGTGGAGATTCTGAAAACGAATGCGCTGAGAATTGAATGAAATATTATTACTAGTGTTTACATAAACAATCGGAGAGCCCATACGCTTCATAATTTTTTCCCAACCGTAGGTCCAGGTCATAAGATTAGTGAAGTCCCCTCACAGCGAATCTATCATTCAGTTCCTGTGAGAGACGAGGTGAAATACGTTCAGCTCAAAATAGTAGATCAAGGCGATAACTTGGTTGACTTCCGAGGTGAACCAATCACAATCAGAATCCATCTCTGCTCCAACGAATTCCGCAATGGGAATTAATTATCATAATCAAGGCTATAAAGACAATAGACCATGTCAGAACTCAGTCAGTCGTCATCGTGCTCCCAGAGTGCTAACACGTCATGGGATCGAATTCCTCAAGAGTCTCGGGTTTCGAGTGAGTCCTGGTGGAAAATAACATTCAATTTATTTTGCTGTTCTAAAAAAGATGGGAGACGTTCTCGATATTCAGTCTTCCGTCGTTTTCGATGATGATATCTCGCACTATGAAGTGCATGCTCATCAGCCAATCACTGGACCACCCTTTAACAACAATGATGAGATTCGTATATCCATCCAACATCAGGATCTATGCGTCCTTCCATCCAAGAGTTCAATCCGCGTTTCTGGACGCTTGACTACCGATGATAATGCTCCTACGCAACATACTAAGTTTGTTAATAATGGGGTTGCCCATATGTTTGAAGAGGTTAGATTAGAAATCAATGGCATTGAGATGGATAAGTGCAAGAATGTAGGGATAACCTCTTTGATGAAAGGATGGGTTTCACTCACGCCAAAGGAAAATTTAGAAAATGCTCGGTGGACTGGAGTATTGTTGACGATAATGGCAATTTTGTCGTTCTCATCCCTCTCAAATCGATATTAGGTTTTTCCGAAGACTATAGGAAAGTTATCATCAACACCAAGAAAGAGTTGATACTCCGTCGGGCTCACACTGATGATAATGCAATCAATTCAACAATTCACTATACTGGGACACCCCCAGTTGGGAACTGGGAGAAATGGAAGATTAACTTGACTCGACTTGAATGGCACATGCCTTATGTGACTCCATCCAATGTTACGGATTTATAATAAGTGGATGGGCATGTTGATGGGTTCTCGGTGCTGCCTTGTCTGGCCCGAGGGCACAACAAGTTGGTGGCGAGGAATGAGTGACAGATGTTGACTCTCCAGATATTAGATCCAATACCAGTTTATTTCCAATACTACAATGCTTTACTATTACCGAAATACTTATACTCGTGACTCTATTGACTCTAAGAGATGAGATCTCAGAGATGGGAGTTGCTCGTCTCGGAATAAGGCTAGACGTGGACTCTATGGATATCCGAATCGGACTGTACTCCAGAAGCCCTTGCCCGAGCTTTTACCGGGTATTCATGCTCTCCCCGGGGTGGGGTTCTCTATTCCGAACTAGCTTTGGAATCTTGTTATTGACCCGATCTGTGCCGGCGCCTTTGATCTCCTGCCTCGTTGTACCTAATCGGCCGCTGCATGCACATTCTTTCTATCGTGTGTCACCTCGATGCTTATACCATTATACCACTGATTTTCTAGCCCGCCGTTGCCCTGGCGTGTGACTTGCCATATTTCTGTCCAGTTGATAATAACTCCATCTCTTCGCCTCATTACCATCACTTTTCTCGTCGATGCTGCCATCACATTCCTCAATCGCTGAGATAGCCTCTGCGGCTCTATTCGTGTACTATTACATCTTGACGCCACTCCTTTCTAATTCCGCATTCCGTTGACTTGATCTTGCTAATGCCTCCCTTAGGCGATTAAGTGCGCTGCGTTCCTCTTTAATTATCGCGACCCATGATAGCCGATCGCTTTCTTGTCTCGTCAGGATATACCGCCTATATCATGACACGTCCCTTGGCTGGGCAATTGATCTCCGGGTCAGTTCTAGGACTCATCATGGCACGTCCCTTGGCTGGGCGATTGATCTCCAGATCAGCTTTCTGTGTGAGGTTTCTAGATCTCGTTGAGACGAGGGAGAGGGGGGGATACCCCTACGCTCGATCTGTCCAATATTTCACGCCCTTGATCCCGTAACACCTTCGCTCTTCACCATATGACCCTCGCTTCCAATGCTCAACTGTCCTCCTTTGTCTTTCCTTCCGTGGATTGTTTCTCCTTACTCCTCTTCTGCTTATGGCCGCTCATCCGCGCCTTTGTCGTGGACGATTCCCACCGTTTTTGACTCCTCGTCTATTCCTGTTCTTCCTTGCTTGGGCATGACCTCTATTATCGGGGGACTATTCTGGATCACAATGGATTCTAGCTGCGTATCCCCTCTCGACTCGACTACTTTTGTTCGTCTTGAGCGTTCTCCTGAAACAAGTCTTCTCAGAATTAGACACGAAATGCCCCCCCCCCCCAGGTAAAAGACTCTCCCCAATACCAAGCATATGATAGGAATTACAGCATAATACAGCCTTGACCACATCATACTATCCAACAAGTTCTCATATTTCTGTGACGTGGTATTTCTACCAGCACAACTAATTTATTTCTTAACGGGACTCTTAACCTAAGATCGCAGGTAACACGCGCGCGAACGGCGAAACGGCTTCTGCAAATTCAGCAACTCCGGAACACAGCGTCACTTACCGTGTAAAATTACCTGAAAAATCTCAGAAAGGGGAGGGACGGAATCGCAATAATAATTCGGAATTTATTATGAAAATAAATTGGCCTCTATATTCTTTACGTTGCTTCGACGCGGTATGTACAGTTATCTACAAACGAATTTTAACCCGACAATAGTCCGTGTGGCTCTAAGTTCATCACTAATTGCTCATAGAATGTCTCTGAATATTCCTGAAAATATAATAAATAATTGCACTTCACTAAAAGGCCGTATCACTCTGTCCGATCACTCGCGAAATCTACCTGCACTCCGTAGAGTGCAGCTTGTCCGGTCCCTGCTCCGATATTCTCCCACAATTTATGTGCTCGAAAATTTTCTAGTCCAAAATGGCCGCTCAGCGGTCCTCGCAACGCGCCCGCAACGGCGAGCACGCAAAATGGCTTGTGCTCCGATGCGCTTTTTGTCCAACGCTCTCGAGTGACAGGTGCACGATCACGCACCTGGTTCCTGATTCACTTCTCCGTTATGTGCTCGTTACCGCGCGTACGCCAACTCCGGGGCGTCTTGTCCACGACCGCGCTCGATGCTCATAAGTCCGCTGAGTCCGCCCTGAGAATCTCCCACGCGCGTACGTCTATCACAAGACGTCTTGTCCTCGTGCGCACGATCACAGACTCACAAGTCCACTGCTCCGAAAATTCTCACGCGACGCGGTTGAAGTCCAGGGTCCTCAGATGCGATTGTCCAAGCACGCGTACGTCTCTCCAAGACGTCTTGTCCACGTCCGCGCACTGCACCAGATCACGAGGTCCCCCGGGAGTCCGAATAGTCCGCGGGCACGACGATTGCCCTTCGCGACGCGCGAGGCTCCTCACACACTCGAGAGAATTCACAAAATCAGCAAAACCACTCACCGCTGATGTCCATTGTCCTAGTCCTGGCGCTGCTCCGTCAATTCACAATTAATTTTGCCCTCCTGGCTCATTTACTGTCCGAGTCCACTGGGACTCCTGGGGGACTGGTGACTGGGCACGTGCTCCGAAATAAATTCGCGGGCGCGACTGGTACGTGTGGCTAGCACAAGAGGCGATCCACAAGTGTCACAATGGCTGCTTCTTCTTCACCAAGTCCGCGCCTTCGTCTTCACTGAAGTCAAGCCTTCTGATTGGTCCGTTCAATCTCACCGGAACACTAGCAGCGCCAACTGGCGGCTGAGCGCGCCAAATATTCAAGTCCAGTCCACTATATACTTGTCCTATACAGTAGCTCAAATTCTACGAAATTCGCTGCAAGCGCATCAATTGCAGTATCTACGGTCCTGATGCCTCCACCCAGAGAATATTCTGTCCCGCTCACGCGCATGCACCGCTAAAGTACACGCGGAGGCATCGCGCACTTGCGCTTGCCGCACTCCACGCTTTCACCTCGTATAGTCCTTATACATGTCCGTGTATATCTATTGTATATCTATATCTAGTCCGTATCGCCGCAGTATATCTATATATACTCGCGGCCGCCCATAGCATAGTAATATCAAGTCCGCATGGCCGCAGTATATCTATATATATGCTGCGCACAGTCCCATTGCAACATACTCATGTGCCCTAAGTACATGTAAATGTCGTCCGCAAGTCCGAATTTGTCCAGTGACCGCTGTCCAGGTGATCGTCCGTCAGATTTTCGTGGCCACTAACACCCGGGTGTGGCCCGGATTTACATGCCTGCAGCGCCGCCACATCTCGTCCGCCAGTCAGCTGTCTGCTCTGGCCACGCGCACCGGCCTGTCCGTCAACGCCGTCGTCCGCTGGGTCACCCGGGCCCATCCGTGTCCATGTGATGGTCCCCCGTGCGGTGGGTGGCCACCCTAGTGTTATATCTATGGTGCGCGGGTGTGCGATACACCAGGTACACGATGTACCTGTGTATCGGGTAGTACGTAGGTACATAACCCCATCTCTGCAGGCATGCTCGCTGCCCCGGGCTGCAGCGTATGGGGCGATTGCCTGGATGGCTGGCAGCCCGGGAAGCGCATCACCAGGAGAACCATCCGTCTGCGGCACGCTGTCATCGTCACCCGGGCCCCGCGTGCCGTGCGCGCCATCTCCTCGCGTCCTGCAGCAGTGTGTGTGTCGTATGTTGAAAGATTATGTTTTATTCCGTGAAGCGGAATAATACTTGAAAATGAGTTCTCTATTTAGATTTTATTCAATTAGTTCGATGATTATATCGTTACTATAACTATATAGAGGATACGACGTTATGTGAGGAAAGGTGGGGTAATTTCTAATGATAATTATACGATAAAAATAAATTAAACAAGTTCATTTATTCTTGAAATTGACTCTAACATTATAAAAAAATAGATCTCTTTAATCACGCAGTGATTAATTTGTTAATTGTGACACTTTACCAGTTTGGCATGCATATTGACAATGAAAAATGCAAAATATGTTGTCTATGACTCACTCTTGGCAGCGAAGAAATTGCCTATCTAACAAAATTTTACTTTGAAAAATTAATACTGACTCGACAACTTTGATCTGAAAATATAAGGAAAAAAGAATTAATAAAAAAAAACCTAGCTAAACCCGAAGCACATGGTTTCTACTAAAAGTAGTGGCCGGTGTGCTTGTAAAGACCATCAGACGTGGTTTCTACTAAAAGTAGTGGCCGGTGTCTGATGACTTTCGACAAGATAGAAAATCCATTACCTGCTTATGGCAGGAAGGATTAGCGAAAACAATTACTGACTGGAAGTCCGAACTGAGATGCCAAATGCCGTCAAAATCGACGGTAATGGTTAATATGGATATATAATTCATATGTGAGTAATCTCGTAAGCCACCTATCGGCGAGATATCGAACATCAATTTTACGAGATCCGAAGTTAGCGGGTGATTTGAATTGGTAATTAAATATTTCAATGATGACTTGAATTTCCATAATTGAATATTGATGAAATTGATATCGTAGTTTCTTCTTCTAGGTTGCAGCGTGTCTGGATTAGTTACTCGATGATCCAATAGTATTTCCATAGAAAATCATCATAAGAAAGTCCCATGGATTTTGAACCTGGCGCCATTGCTCATGCGCAGTAGGGTCAATCAGATTGGCCAATCAAGAGATAGCGATGCGATAGCAGACGACATCAATTCATCCAGTGCATCAACATATGGTTTGTGGTTATGACAGGTGATTGTTTACATCAAGTCAACAAGCAGCTGGGTATTGTAAGTGTGGCAAAATAATTATAAATAAACTGCAACATTGGGTAAGTCCACCTGTAACATATCTATAAAAGCATGTGTGAGCATATCATGGGTGTTAGTACTCATGATATGATGTGATGTTGAATATTAGTGTTTTGGTGATAGATGTTGATGAGTGATTTTTGCAATTAATGAACTAACTATTGTTTTTGCATGATGATAACATTATATGGGTTGGGTACTAATAATTTATGTAGTGCTGATGTCAGGGAATTGATTCCTCATGTGATTTTACAGTGGAACTTGGTGCGTCAACTGGGAAGGATGGCCCATGTTATGGGCCAGAGGCATCAGTTGAGCTGCGTTGGACCATCACCATCATCAGATGGGAGCCAAGGTGCAGAATCTACATCATTTCCTCAGGATAGATGGGATTCTAGGATTCAGAAGGAGAAATAGGTATGGATTTTTTACTATTTTTGATCTACCAATGTAAAGTTTTGTTTTACTATTTATATATGGACTTGCTCAATCATAAATGTTGAGTGAGTATAAAATATGATCAGCTGATGGCTGTCACATTATATGTGCAAGTATATGCACTGACAACTATTATGAATATGGTCAGAGTGAATGAGACTGAATGAAATGGCTTTCGCATGAATTCTTTTCTATTACTAATGTTTCTTTTCCTACTAATAAAAAATGAAATATATTATCAAATACTAATTTATGTTTTTGTTTCATGTTGCTGATAACACCTGATGTCAGAAATCCAAGTTTGGCTTCCTGATTACCTGAAGTTGTTCCAGACTCCTGCTTTTTGCCTAAATCCATCATTCGACTACCACCGCTGGACCAATATATGATAGGCAAGTACTTCAGGGATAGGTAACTTGTATCAGACATGCTTCTATTGTTAATTAAGGTTAATCTACTTGAATAAGGACTGTTAATAACTAATATATTTGTTTTAGGTGCTGACCACTAAATATCTAATCAAGCCTTAAACCAAACTATAAATATCAATATCTCCATTCGCGTAAACTAAATAATTTAAACATATTCAAAATTGCCCAAACGTGAGCGTTGCATAGTCCCCTTGAAGTTAGTATAATTTTCGCGAAGCATAAAAATTAGACTAAGTACACACAAGGGGCAATTTTGTTAAATTTACACTCATCTCCTCTGTGAGAATCGTAACATTTAGAACCTCTTGGAATGTGGATTCGGATTACTCGTGAAATTTGCAGGAAAACTATAATAAATTGTTCCAAATAGTATTTAAATAATATTTGGACTAAAGCCAATATAATATCCGAGAATTTTCCAATCGTAAATTTTCTTCTATACTTGAAGTTTCTGATAGAATCATGGAGTTGGTTAACCTGGAAACTATAATGTTGTGATGCTCGTATTGATCTTGTTACATCCATCATCAATTTCGATTCGACTTTGTGTTGATGGTTGCGAGATTCAATCACAAACAAACTACTTTCGTGCTTATTTTCAACCTCTTTGAAATGTGCAACTGAATTAGCCGGTGAATTCGACAAGGACAATGGAAAAATTTCTATTTGCTTGATATTATTTGCTGGTAACTGAAAATCACAAGTTGGACGGACTGGCAACGGATCAAACGAGATGACAATCCCCTTGTGCCGGGTTCGAGACTCAAATTTTGTTCTCAAAATTGTTGGTTTTTCGTATGAAGAATTTGTAATTAAGATACCGTCGAAACCTTGGTATGCGTGAGCGTCTCTGAGAATTCTATCCAGAAAATTAGTTGCTTCACCACTTGTTGTTACTGAAAATCCAGTTGAAAAATTCCTAACACGTGGAAAATGAACGGTGACCTTGAATTTCCAAACATTTTTGACTTCGTCTCCGTGATTCATCGGAATGACGAACTCATCAAAACAACTATTATTCGTAAACTGATTTTGTATCAAATTTTCATTTGAGGTTTCAAATTCCCTGCTGCAAAAGTTCGATTGGATTCGATAGAAAAACACTCAATCGATCTGAATCTAGAAACTTATGATGAATTTGAAACATGATTTTCAGGATTGGAGAAGATTGGAGTTCAATCGCGATCAATGATGTTGATCGGGATTCAAACAGTGTTGACCAATCTTTACCAATGCCGACTATACGCATTGAGAGAGAGATTGCCAATCGACCTCAATACTGACTAGAATCATTGGAGACCTTATATCCTATTCATCTGAATCGATTTGAATGCTGGAAATCAGTATTGGATATCCGAAATCCTATCCGCCTCAATCGATTCCAATACTGTTATTCTGCATTGGAACCTCAATCGAACTCAATACTGACTAGAATCATTGGAAACCTTACATCCTATTCATCTGAATCGATTTGAATGCTGGAAATCAGTATTGGATATCCGAAATCCTATCCGCCTCAATCGATTCCGATACTGTTATTCTGCATTGGAACCTCAATCGAACTCAATACTGACTAGAATCATTGGAAACCTTATATCCTATTCATCTGAATCGATTTGAATGCTGGAAATCAGTATTGGATATCCGAAATCCATTCCGCCTCAATCGATTTCAATACTGTTATTCTGTATTGGAACCTCAATCGAACTCAATACTGAATAGAATCATTGGACACCTTATATCCTATTCATCTGAATCGATTTGAATGCTGGAAATCAGTATTGGATATCCGAAATCCTATTCGCCTCAATCGATTCCAATACTGTTATTCTGCATTGGAACCTCAATCGAACTCAATACTGACTAGAATCATTGGACACCTTATATCCTATTCATCTGAATCGATTTGAATGCTGGAAATCAGTATTGGATATCAGAAATGCTATGCGCATCAATCGATCCCAATACTGTTGTTCAGTATTGGAACCATCGAGATCTGAATCCGCCCCAATCGACCTCAATACTGACTAGAGTCATTGGAGACCTTATATCCTATTCATCCGGATCGATTTGAATGCTGGATATTAATATTGGAGATTCGGGATCCTATCTGCCTCAATCGATTCCAATACTGATTTTCAGTATTGGGAACATCGAGAACTCAATCCGTCTCAATCGACCTCAATACTGACTTTCAGTCATTATTACAAATCAACGTCTCACATATACATCACTCACATTACAGGTAAGGTTTCAATACAATTCAATACTTATTTTAATCATGATCGCATTAACATATCATCGCATTACATAACTAAACGCTATTTGGAGGTTCTGTCACTCATCAGTCTTATATAGGAACAGGAGAGATGGTTCGTCGCTTGCGAGAAAGCAATCCCATGATATTTGGATGCAAACTGAGATGGTCATCGAAACGCCACCTAGCGTCAGCCACTCGAATTCTATCGGCCTCAATCTATTCCAATACTAACTTTCAGGAATGGGAAGTTCAGTAACTCACGCTACGTCTATCGGTTCCAATACTGACTATGAGCATTAACGAGTTTATTTATCGTCCTGAATCGATTTGAATGCTGAATATCAGTATTGGGGACTTGAAATCCTATCTGCCCAGTCGAATCCAGTACTGTTTTCGAGTATTGGGAACTTCGAGATCTCAACCCACTTCAATCGATCTCAATACTGACTGTGAGTATTCTAGCCCTTATATTCTAATAACCTGAATCGATTTGAGTACTGTCTCTCAGTATTAGGTAGATCCGCTATCTCAATCCACTTCAATCGATCTCAATACTGGAAGTAAGCATTAGAAACCTTATATCCTATCTACTTGAATCGATTTGGATGCTGGATTCCAGTATTGAGGACTTGAAATCCTAACTGCCCCAAACGATTCCAGAACTGTTTTTCAGTATTGGGAACATCGGGTTCTCAATCCGCTTCAATCGATTTCAATACTGATTTTCAGCATTGCAGAACTCATATGATATTTACCTGAATCGGATTGAATGCTAGATATCAGTATTGAGGACTCGAAATCCTATCTGCCCCAATCGATTTCAGTACTGTATTTCAGTATTGGAAACATCAGGTTCTCAATCCGCTTGAATCGATCTCAATACTGATTTTCAGCATTGCAGATCTTATATCCTATCTACTTGAATCGATTTGAATGCTCGATATCAGTATTGAGGACTTGAAATCCTACCTGCCCGAATCGATTTCAGTACTGTATTTCAGTAGTGGAAACATCGGGTTCTCAATCCGCTTCAATCGATCTCAATACTGATTTTCAGCATTGCAGATCTTATATCCTACCTACTTGGATCGATTCAAATGCTGGATATCGGTATTGAGGACTTGAGATCCCATCTGCCCCAATCGATTCCAGTACTGTATTTCAGTATTGGGAATATCGGGATCTCAATCCACTTCAATCGATCTGAATACTGGAAGTAAGCATCAGAAACCTCATATCCTATCTACCTGAATCGAAATGAATGCTGGATATCAGTGCTAGATATCAGTATTCAGGACTTGCCATCCTATCTGCCCCAGTCGATTCCAGTACTGTATTTCAGTATTGGAAACATCGGGTTCTCAGTACGCTCGAATCGATCTCAATACTGATGTTCAGCATTGCAGACCTTATATGATTCTTACCTGAATCGAATTGAATGCTAAATATCAGTATTGGGGACTTGAAATCCTATCTGCCCAGTCGAATCCAGTACTGTTTTCGAGTATTGGGAACTTCGAGATCTCAACCCACTCCAATCGATCTCAATACTGACTGTGAGTATTTTAGCCCTTATATTCTAATAACCTGAATCGATTTGAGTACTGTCTCTCAGTATTGGGTGGATCACTATCTTAATCCACTTCAATCGATCTCAATACTGGAAGTAAGCATTAGAAACCTTATATCCTATCTACTTGAATCGATTTGGATGCTGGATTTCAGTATTGAGGACTTGAAATCCTAACTGCCCCAATCGATTCCAGAACTGTTTTTCAGTATTGGAAACATCGGGTTCTCAATCCGCTTCAATCGATTTCAATACTGATTTTCAACATTGCAGACCTCATATGATATTTACCTGAATCGGATTGAATGCTAGATATCAGTATTGAGGACTCGAAATCCTATCTGCCCCAATCGATTCCAGTACTGTATTTCAGTATTGGAAACATCGGGTTCTCAATCCGCTTGAATCGATCTCAATACTGATTTTCAGTATTGCAGATCTTATATCCTATCTACTTGAATCGATTTGAATGCTGGATATCAGTATTGAGGACTTAAAATCCTACCTGCCCGAATCGATTTCAGTACTGTATTTCAGTAGTGGAAACATCGGGTTCTCAATCCGCTTCAATCGATCTCAATACTGATTTTCAGCATTGCAGATCTTATATCCTATCTACTTGGATCGATTCAAATGCTGGATATCGGTATTGAGGACTTGAGATCCTATCTGCCCCAATCGATTCCAGTACTGTATTTCAGTATTGGGAATATCGGGATCTCAATCCACTTCAATCGATCTGAATACTGAAAGTAAGCATCAGAAACCTCATATCCTATCTACCTGAATCGGAATGAATGCTGGATATCAGTGCCAGATATCAGTATTCAGGACTTGCCATCCTATCTGCCCCAGTCGATTCCAGTACTGTATTTCAGTATTGGAACCATCGGGTTTTCAGTACGCTCCAATCGATCTCAATACTGATGTTCAGCATTGCAGACCTTATATGATTTTTACCTGAATCGAATTGAATGCTAAACATCAGTATTAAGGACTTGAAATCCTAGCTGTCCCAATCGATTTGAGTACTGTTTTCCAGTATTGGGAATATCGAGATGTTAACCCAATTTAATCGATCTCAATACTGACTGTAAGTATTGGAGCCCTTATATCCCAATAATCTGAATCGATTTGAGTACTGTCTCTCAGTATTGGGCAGATTGCTATCTCAGTCCACTTCAATCGATCTCAATACTAAATGCAAGCATAAGTGACCTCATTATATCCTATCTACTTGTATCGATTTTAATGTTGAAAATCAGTATTGCAGAATTGAGATCCTATCTGCTCCAACTCATTCCAATACCATTTTCAAGTATTGGAAACACTGAGATCTCAATCCGCTTGAATCGATCTCAATCCCGACTTTCAGCATTGCAGACCTCATATCATATTTACCTGAATCGAATTGAATGCGGAATATCAGTATTGAGGACTTGGAATCCTATCTGCCCTAATCGATTCAAGTTCTGTATTTCAGTATTGGGAATATCGAGAGCGCATTACGCTTCGATCGATCTCAATATTGATGTTCAGCATTGCAGACCTTATATCATATCTACTTGAATTAATTCGAATGCTGTGTATCAGATTGGGAATGGGAAGTCCTATCTGCCTCAATAGATCCAAATACTGACCTCTAACATTGGATACCGTATATTCTATCTACGTCAATATACCTGAATGATGATTGTTAGTATTGAGGACTTGAAATCCTATCTGCCCCGATCGATTCCAGTACCGTCTTCCAGTATTGCAAACATCGAGATCTCAATCCACCTCAATCGATTTCAATACTGATTCTCAGCATTGCAGACCTTATAACCCGTTCACCTGACCAATAGCAAAACTCATCTTCAGGCTGTTCCAATTCTGCCCAGCAGTATTGAATTCGATTGATATATATGAAACCTAGATGAGTTCAATACTGATTGTGAGTATTGAGAAAGATAGAATAACCATGTACCCACGATTTCCATTCGATTCTGTAGTATTCATCTCGATATTAGTCAATGACGCAAAGAGTGATTGGGTCATCATTGGAATAGATTGATGCAGTCGACTCAATGCTGCCCGGCAGGATTCAGACCGATAGCGAAACTCATCCTCAGAGCGTACCAATCCTGCTCAGCAGTATTGAATTCAATTAAAATACATGGAATTCAGAGGAGTTCGATACCGATTGTAAGTATTCAGGAGGATAGAAACCACTTTTTCACGATCGGTATTCCATCCTATAGTATTAAGCTCGATTGGCCAATCACGAAATGAGTGATTGGGTCATCATTGAAATCGATTGACGCAGTCGACTCGTTGCTACCTGGCAGGATTCAGACCGAAAGCAAAACTCATCTTCAGGCCGTTCCAATCCTGCTCAGCAGTATTGAATTCGATTGAGATGTATGAAATCTAGAGGAGTTCAATACTGATTGTGAGTATTGAGAGAAATAGAATAACCATGCACCCACGATTTCAACTGAATTCTGTAGTATTCATCTCGATTGATCAATGACGCAAAGAGTGATTGGGTCATCATTGAAATCGATTGACGCAGTCAACTCAATGCTGCCTGGCAGGATTCAGACCGATAGCAAAACTCATCTCGAGATCGTTCCAATCCTGCTGAGCAGTATTGAATTCGATTGAAATATATGAAATCTAGCGGAGTTCAATACTGATTGTGAGTATTGGGAAGGATAGAATAACCATGCATCCACGATATCAATCCGATTTTGTAGTATTCAGCTCGATTGGTCAATCACGCAGTAAGTGATTGGGTGATCATTGGAATCGATTGACTCAGTCAATTCAATGCTGCTTGGCAGGATTCAGACCGATAGCAAAACTCATCTTCAGGCCATGCCGATCCTGCTGAGCAGTATTGGATTCGATTGAAATATATGAAATCCAGCGAAGTTCAATACTGATTGCGAGTATTGGGAAGAATAGAATAACCATGCATCCACGATTTCGATCCGATTTTGTAGTATTCAGCTCGATTGGTCAATCACGCAGTGAGTAATTGGGTTATCATTGGAATCGATTGACCCAGTCAATCCAATGCTGCCTGGCAGGATTCAGACCGATAGCAAAACTCATCTCGAAATCGTTCCAATCCTGCTGAGCAGTATTGGATTCGATTGGAATATACGGAATCTGGCGGAGTTCAATACTGATTGTGAGTATTGGGAAGGATAGGATGACCATGCATCCACGATTTCAATCCGATTTTGTAGTACTCAGCTCGATTTGTCAATCACGCAGTGAGTAATTGGGTTATCATTGGAATCGATTGACTCAGTCAATCCAATGCTCCCTGGCAGGATTCAGACCGATAGCAAAACTCATCTCGAGATCGTTCCAATCCTGCTGACCAGTATTGGATTCGATTGGAATATACGGAATCTGGTGGAGTTCAATACTGATTTTGAGTATTGGGGAGGATAGAATAACCATGCATCCACGATTTCAATCCGATTTTTTAGTATTCAGCTCGATTGGTCAATCACGCAGGGAGTGATTGGGTCATCATTGAAATCGATTGACGCAGTCCACTCAATGCTGCCTGGCATGATTCAGACCGATAGCAAAACCCATCTCGAGACCGTTCCAATCCTGCTGAGCAGTATTGGATTCGATTGGAATATACGGAATCTGGCGGAGTTCAATACTGATTGTGAGTATTGGGAAGGATAGAATAACCATGCATCCACGATTTCAATCCGATTTTGTTGTATTCAGCTCGATTGGTCAATCACGCAGTGAGTAATTGGGTCATCATTGAAATCAATTGACGCATTCCACTCAATGCTGCCCGGCAGGATTCAGACCGATAGCGAGACTCATCCGCAGGCCGTACCAATCCTGCTGAGCAGTATTCGATTCGATTGAAATATATGAAATCTAGCGGAGTTGAATACTGATTGTGAGTATTGGGAAGGATGGAATAACCATGCATCCACGATTTCAATCCGATTTTGTAGAATTCAGCTCGATTGGTCAATCACGCAGTGAGTAATTGGGTTATCATTGGAATCGATTGACTCAGTCAATTCAATGCTGCTTGGCAGGATTCAGACCGATAGCAAAACTCATATCGAGATCGTTCCTATCCTGCTGAGCAGTATTGAATTCGATTGAGATATATGAAATCTAGCGGAGTTCAATACTGATTGTGAGTATTGGGAAGGATAGAATAACCATGCATCCACGATTCCAATCCGATTTTGTAGTATTCAGCTCGATTGGTCAATCACGCAGTGAGTAATTGGGTTATCATTGGAATCGATTGACTCAGTCAATTCAATGCTGCTTGGCAGGATTCAGACCGATAGCAAAACTCATCTTCAGGCCATTCCAATCCTGCTGAGCAGTATTGGATTCGATTGAAATATATGCAATCCAGCGAAGTTCAATACTGATTGTGAGTATTGGGAAGGATAGAATAACCATGCATCCACGATTTCAATCCGATTTTGTAGTATTTAGCTCGATTGGTCAATCACGCAGTGAGTAATTGGGTCATCATTGGAATCGATTGACTCAGTCAATTCAATGCTGCTTGGCAGGATTCAGACCGATAGCAAAACTCATCTTCAGGCCATTCTAATCCTGCTACGCAGTATTGAATTCGATTGAAATATATGAAATCTAGCGGAGTTCAATACTGATTATGAGTATTGGGAAGGATAGAATAACCATGCATCCACGATTTCAATCCGATTCTGTAGTACTCAGCTCGATTTGTCAATCACGCAATAGGTGATAGGGGGATGATTGGAATTGATCCAGGCATAATTCGACTCGAATCTGTCCATTCATGATTAAAACGGATAGGAAAGAGCAAGGTTATTATACACCCAGTACTGCAGAGAATTATTCAGTTCGATTGAGCAATGTTGAAATAATAGTGTTCTAAAGGTGAAATCCAATCCTGTCATTTGGGATTGGTTAGGATAGACAATTAGTATCGTTTCGCGAATCGAATCACTTTCTGAAGCATTAATCTCGATAGAGCAGTGGGAGACGAGATCCATTATTCAATTAGATCGAATTCCAATACTGAATCGGTTCATTAAAACATATTGAACCAGCAAAGATCTTCCATCCATCCTTCCGTGTCCGATCCTATGCTGAATACTAGTATTGGATTATATTCGCTTACATCAATCCTCATCAACAGTATAGAATTCTATTGGCAGTTGTGATCCCAATTCTACAATTCAGGATTCAGCTTGATTGGGTCTTTGTTCGATTGATCTGCATTGAATTCCAATACTGCTCTCGCCGGTTGAATGATAGAACCGATTGAAATGTATTCGTCCCGATAGGATTCGATTGGTTTTCAATCCATCCCAATCGATCTTTTGCAGCAGGGTTCCTCATCATAAACATCTTGGATTGAATTGATGCACAAACTTCTAATTTGATCAAGTTCCTCATTGCTAATCGAAGAATTTTCATATTTCACTTGAATGAATTTACCATTTATTTCGAAAGAAAGTGTAGTATTTTTAACGCTGATCTCAGTGTTCATCTCCTTCAAAGTCTCAATTCCAAGAATTGAATCACGAGCCAGTTTTGGGACGACAAAGAAATCAATTGAAGTTGGAGTCCCCTGGACCAGTACCGGGGCTCTGAATTGCTTTTTTAATTTTACTGATTTTTCACCGGTGAAGCCGGTTGCTTGTATACTAGTCAATGGTAAAGTTGGAAAATTTCGCCAATTCTTAAAGTTACTTTCATAAATTTCAGCTGATATACATGTGAGTTTACTTCCAGTATCAATTAAAGCTGTTAATTTGATTCCATCAATTGTAAGTTCAATTTCAGGACAATTACTAGGTACTCTCTTTTTTATCAGAGGGCTAAAAGATTCTTCATCTAATAATACTTCACGTGGATTGGAAAAAATAACATTAATTTGAGGATTACCAGGAGAGATCTGTCCAACTACCGATTTCCTTTCGGGATATTTCTTAATCATCATTTCGTGGACATGTTCCGGAACAAAATTAGTCATCAGACCGCTAGCACATTCGGTAAGTCCCCTTTTTGATAACCGAGTCATTATAGGTGGGACAATTTGTCGTCCATCGCCTTGACAATCGGTCCGTACGGGTAACTTCTTAATCGTAACTAGCTGATCGCTTTCGTCTTGTTCCATCCCTATACCCACGGAAAAGTTTTCGGTTGTACCCTTAGTCAGCTCCTCGGCGTCCGACTCAGAAATCTCCTGTATAAACACTCTATTTTTTGTTGCCGGAGCGGTATGTTGCTCATCAGCAATATAAGAAATTTGGTCTACCGGAACGGTCTGTTGTTCTTCGGTAATTCGACCATTTTTGAATTGGTTTTGTTCTCTTTTGAACTTGTTTCTGTTTAAACGCCTTAATTCTACTTTCGTTGCATTGACAAGTTTTGAATTGAAACTGGAAATATATAAATTTTCATCATGGCGTTCCGAAGTCAATGCAACGACTCGTCGTTTTCCGAATCGTTACACTGATCCTCGGATTCATCTACATCAACTTCATCGACTACGTATACTTCAGAAATATTATTTACTTCATTATGATTTGAAACATTTTGATTTCTATTGGGTCTTTGTACAAATTTCTTAGGAGTTGATTCATCGCGATTGACAAATGGCTTACTATGAGCTTGCCCATTATTTACTGGCGTTTTTTGCTGGAAACCCGACCGGTTCTGGCTTGCGAAGGATTGGCTGGGCCCGGAACATGTGATTGCTCGTCTCCCGAGTGGTCTGACATGATTATGATGAATGATGAAACTACTCAAACAATATCACTGCGTGAGAAAAAATTATTAACGAGAAAATGTTAACCCTCTTTCCTCAATGTCGTTCCCCACAAGGGATGCCAATGAAAGATTATGTTTTATTCCGTGAAGCGGAATAATACTTGAAAATGAGTTCTCTATTTAGATTTTATTCAATTAGTTCGATAATTATATCGTTACTATAACTATATAGAGGATACGACGTTATGTGAGGAAAGGTGGGGTAATTTCTAATGATAATTATACGATAAAAATAAATTAAACAAGTTCATTTATTCTTGAAATTGACTCTAACATTATAAAAAAATAGATCTCTTTAATCACGCAGTGATTAATTTGTTAATTGTGACACTTTACCAGTTTGGCATGCATATTGACAATGAAAAATGCAAAATATGTTGTCTATGACTCACTCTTGGCAGCGAAGAAATTGCCTATCTAACAAAATTTTACTTTGAAAAATTAATACTGACTCGACAACTTTGATCTGAAAATATAAGGAAAAAAGAATTAATAAAAAAAACCTAGCTAAACCCGAAGCACATGGTTTCTACTAAAAGTAGTGGCCGGTGTGCTTGTAAAGACCATCAGACGTGGTTTCTACTAAAAGTAGTGGCCGGTGTCTGATGACTTTCGACAAGATAGAAAATCCATTACCTGCTTATGGCAGGAAGGATTAGCGAAAACAATTACTGACTGGAAGTCCGAACTGAGATGCCAAATGCCGTCAAAATCGACGGTAATGGTTAATATGGATATATAATTCATATGTGAGTAATCTCGTAAGCCACCTATCGGCGAGATATCGAACATCAATTTTACGAGATCCGAAGTTAGCGGGTGATTTGAATTGGTAATTAAATATTTCAATGATAACTTGAATTTCCATAATTGAATATTGATGAAATTGATATCGTAGTTTCTTCTTCTAGGTTGCAGCGTGTCTGGATTAGTTACTCGATGATCCAATAGTATTTCCATAGAAAATCATCATAAGAAAGTCCCATGGATTTTGAACCTGGCGCCATTGCTCATGCGCAGTAGGGTCAATCAGATTGGCCAATCAAGAGATAGCGATGCGATAGCAGACGACATCAATTCATCCAGTGCATCAACATATGGTTTGTGGTTATGACAGGTGATTGTTTACATCAAGTCAACAAGCAGCTGGGTATTGTAAGTGTGGCAAAATAATTATAAATAAACTGCAACATTGGGTAAGTCCACCTGTAACATATCTATAAAAGCATGTGTGAGCATATCATGGGTGTTAGTACTCATGATATGATGTGATGTTGAATATTAGTGTTTTGGTGATAGATGTTGATGAGTGATTTTTGCAATTAATGAACTAACTATTGTTTTTGCATGATGATAACATTATATGGGTTGGGTACTAATAATTTATGTAGTGCTGATGTCAGGGAATTGATTCCTCATGTGATTTTACAGTGGAACTTGGTGCGTCAACTGGGAAGGATGGCCCATGTTATGGGCCAGAGGCATCAGTTGAGCTGCGTTGGACCATCACCATCATCAGATGGGAGCCAAGGTGCAGAATCTACATCATTTCCTCAGGATAGATGGGATTCTAGGATTCAGAAGGAGAAATAGGTATGGATTTTTTACTATTTTTGATCTACCAATGTAAAGTTTTGTTTTACTATTTATATATGGACTTGCTCAATCATAAATGTTGAGTGAGTATAAAATATGATCAGCTGATGGCTGTCACATTATATGTGCAAGTATATGCACTGACAACTATTATGAATATGGTCAGAGTGAATGAGACTGAATGAAATGGCTTTCGCATGAATTCTTTTCTATTACTAATGTTTCTTTTCCTACTAATAAAAAATGAAATATATTATCAAATACTAATTTATGTTTTTGTTTCATGTTGCTGATAACACCTGATGTCAGAAATCCAAGTTTGGCTTCCTGATTACCTGAAGTTGTTCCAGACTCCTGCTTTTTGCCTAAATCCATCATTCGACTACCACCGCTGGACCAATATATGATAGGCAAGTACTTCAGGGATAGGTAACTTGTATCAGACATGCTTCTATTGTTAATTAAGGTTAATCTACTTGAATAAGGACTGTTAATAACTAATATATTTGTTTTAGGTGCTGACCACTAAATATCTAATCAAGCCTTAAACCAAACTATAAATATCAATATCTCCATTCGCGTAAACTAAATAATTTAAACATATTCAAAATTGCCCAAACGTGAGCGTTGCAATGTGTGTGTGCACCGGGTGCGCCGTCCGCGCAGTGATGTCGTGGGTGGTGTAGCAGTACATCGCGGTGCCCAAATATCTCCGTTCTGTGCCCTCGCCCACCCGCGAGCGAGAGCCCCGTCCGTAGTATTATCGCCGTCGTCCGATGCACACAGGCATGCCCCGCGGCATGGTGTAGTGCAGGAGCATGTCCGTGGGCTGGGGAGGGCCGGCGCGAGGGCCAAACAAGGCTTCAGTGGCCTGGGGGAGCCCTCCGGGCCACCCAGCTGTGGAAATCGCGATCCGTCGGCTGCTGGTCCTGCAGCCCCCTTGAAACCGGGCTGCGGCGGCTAACCTGGGTGCAGGGAGGGTTGCCCGCGCGCAGGCATCTCGGTATCGGCAGCATCCGCAATCTCTCTCGTCGCTCGTCGTCGTCATCCTCTCGAGCCAGCCCTCAACAAAAAGGAGAAGTATTTCGAGTTAATACTCATACTTCTCGTTTGCTGGCTCGAGACGGCGACGAGAGATTTTCCTAATCACGGCTGTGACGGTTTAACCGGCACATTACCCCCCACTAAGGGGGGCGGGGGTCCTCCGGAAGGGAGTGGTCTTGCCGATACTTAGGTGGCGCATTCTCGCCTTTAAAATTCTCTCGTCGCTGCCTCAATCAGCAGATTCAAAATCAAGTTATATCATATATTCATGAATATGGGGATCATCACCCACTCACTCTCTCACACAATCATACTGAAGGGAAATTACTCTACTGGCTGTCCTACAACTCTAGAGAAAATTGGATAAAGTCCTACGGGGAGCTGGTAAGCCACCCTGGGCCCTACGGTCATGGATCTTATTCATTCATTCAACCTGAAAAGGGAGGAAAAATAAAGAAAAATCATAGCATCTTAGTTTGGTCCGATTCATCGCCCCGCTTTTGTCTTACGACGTCTTGTCCTGGCGGCTTGTCCGTAACTGTCCGTTCTTCAGCCTACTGGCCTGGCTCGGTGTCTAGCATGCCGGCCATGGGTTTCAGGGAACCCGTCCCATTCTGACTCCACCCACTCCTGCTAGCAGAAGGTCCGAATTGGCGAAGTCCGCGCCGAGGAGGCTTACCGGCGGTCTGGGGGGTCTGTTTCGCGGTACATCGCAAAGAATGCCCGCCAAACTCTATCCCTCTCGGCTTCCGGTAGGTCTCGAATCCCTTCGCTGGTAGCACGCAGCCGCTGTATGTAGAGGGGTCCAAGATTTCCGGCCGGGGCCGCGGCCTGCTCCCTGCGGCGCGCTTCCTCGGCAGCGATCCGAGCCTGGGCCTGCTCAGCTTCTAGCCGTGCTTGGGCTTCTTCCTCGCGGAGGCGGGCGTGCTGCAACTCCATCCTTCGCGCTTCTTCCGTGGCCAAGCGGGCGCGCTCTTCCGCGGCGCGGAGCTCGTCCTCCTCGCGCTGCAGACGCTCCTGTCGGCGTCGTTCTCCGGATGCAACATCACGCCGCGGGCCTTCCTGTCCGTGAGGGTCAGCGTTTCGGCCCGGTCTCGTGTCTCGCGTCCTTTCTCGGCGTTGCGTCTCCTCCGCTTCTCGACGGTGACCTCGCCGGACCTCTAATTCCATCCAGCGGCCGGAACAACGGGGGCACGTGGACACATGGACACCCCGCCGTCCGCAGTTCTCGCAGTGGCGCTGTTGGGGAAGCGGACATTGTGTTGCCCGATGGCCACACCTCACCGCCCAGCAGTTCAGGCATGAGAACGGAGGGGGGTCCAGGTCATTGTCCGTTGGAATGGCTGGAAGATTCCGCAGGAACGTCCCCGATGTCTTGGGTGGCGGATCTCGTTGGAACCGGTTAGCCGACCTCCGGTGGTCCGGTTGAGACGGGCTCCGGCTCCGGTTCGGTTTGGATGGCCTCCACGGGCTCCCTGTCCGTGCTCTCGAGGGGCTTCTGGTGCGTCGGTCCTCTTCTGTCCGTCTGCTTCCTCCGTTCCCAGTCCGTATGGGGTTCGCGTTGTTCCACGCGGATTCCGTGGGGGGGCCTCTCCAGAGGCACGCGCCTGACCAGATCTCGGGGGCCAAGCTCCTCAACCTCCGCGACGCGATAGGGAGGGGGCCCACCCTCGTAGTCTTCCATGGTGAGATGGCGACGAGGGTTGTAGGGGCGCCGCTTACTCCCCGTGTCGTGGCGAAGCCTGGGCCAGGGTTCCGCAGTGGCTCCGGAATTTGACGCCTGTGGGCGTGGCTCTCCCCGCCACATCGGTGGAGAAATAGGCCTGAACTCTCCGGGTTTAGGTGCTCCCTCGCGGCGAGTTTGGCCCAGGCAAATGACGTGCGGTGGTGCTTCTCGCCGAGGATCCCAGTTAGGTTGAGGCGATGTCCGCGTAGGCCGGCCTGGCTCCGGTACGTTCCTGTAAGCTGGAGGTGGCGTTGCTAATCGGGCCAGGTCAGCCGGGATCATCCGCTCAGCCTCCGGAACTCCGTCCCCTGGGCCCAACTCCTCTGTCCAATCGTTCATGATTTCCAGCTCCACCTCTTCAACTGGCTCGTCCGTTCTCTGCTCGCGTTCTCCAGGAATCGAGGGGCTCTCTCCCAGTGGTGGCGCTGACTCGGTCTGGCGCGACCTAACCGAGGCCCGAGGGATCGCTCCCCGGGCTCGGTGGACCGCCAGCTCCTCTTCTGAGAGAGGTTGCAGAATTACTTGGGCTTCAAGTCCGTCGAACCTAACTCGCTTGGGCTCCGGTGTTGACGTCTTCTGGGACGCTGGGGCATCTTTCTCCATGTAGTTGGCCAAGTCCGCGTCCGCGCATGTAGCTCCCTGGCTGCCTTGAGTTGGAGGAGGGGAAACCTTACGAGATTCTGCCTCTCCCAGGGTCGGCCCTGACTCGGTCTAGCGCGACCTTGCCACGACCTGGGAAGTCATTCCTCGGCCTCGGTGAGTCGCCAGGTCCTCCGCCGGGAGAGGCTGCAGGATCACCTGCACCTCGGGTCCGTCGAACCTCACCCGCTTGGGCTCGGGCGCTGGTGTCTCCTGAGGTGCCCCGGCATCATTCTCCATCCGGTTCAGTGTCACTATCTCCGCGCACGCTGCTCCCTCACCGCCGTGGTTTGGAGAAGGTGGGGCTTCCCGTGACTCGGTCTCGTCCGTCATCTCGGCCACGTCCGCGCGTCGTTAGGGGGGACTGTCGATCCTCATAACCGCCACCCCATTCGTCACGGTTCTGGTCACTCCAGTGCTCGGAGTTAGGGAGGTGAATCCTTGCCTGTCTACCATCTCTTGAAGATCCGAGATCCGTGGGTGGTCAGGAGAGGTTGACTCTCGAGACAATGGCTGGTGGCGTGCAACATCGAAGAACCTGGAGCGCGTATTAGCCACGTCCACCCTCTTAAACCATTCTCGCAGAAGCTCCATCCTGTCCTCCGTAGTGTCCAGTGCTTGCAAGTCGGGGAGCCTTGGGAGTACCGCTTCACCTCGACGCTGCAGGGCTAGCTGCCACAAGCTCTCAGCCTCTTTGTAATCAGCTGGATTAGGGAACAGTCCGAAGAAGTCCAGCTCATTGCGCTAGTCCCCCTCCCCAGCTGCTTCGCAGTCCGTTCTCTCTTCGGCTAACGCCATATCTTGGTCTCCGCCCTCGTAATTGCCTGGCTCCACTGTGGGCGCAGGCAACCCCTCGTCCGTATTGGGTGCAAAAAGTTCGTCCATCTCCAGCTCCTCGTCCGAGATTCGGAGCTCCAAAATAGCTCCGTCCGCTGCTGCTCGCTCCGCCTGAGCATACAGCTCCCGGATCACTGCCAATCTGTCCGCATCGCTGGAACCTGGAACATGCTCAAACTCACAGTCCGTTCTTTGCCAATGCGGCATATCCCCCTACGCATGCACCAACTACTTGTCCGAATTACGGGGAGGGATCCAACGTTTCAACTGGGATACATGGGCTTCTGGCAGGGTTCTACCTAGATCCCCTTCAAGTACATAGACTAGCGGTGATTTGACTTTCACGATTTTGAATGGTACCTCATATTTTGGCGCGAGCTTCTTAGAAAACTCATTCGCGGCGTTTGATAGAAAGTGCGTCCGTCGTCCGACCATATCTCCCACCTGAAACTGTACGTGTTTCCATCCGCGATTATAATGCGCAGCCTGCTTTTCTCTAGCTTTGTCGATATTTTTCAACACGAAGTCCCTCAGCGCGTGCAAACGCTTCATTCTCCCTGTCCATGTGTCCACGTCTATCGGCTCCACCGGTTTTCCGTCCAACAGCTCGCGTCTCAAGCTCTTCACAGGCCTCGGATTCCGTCCGTGATTCAAAAACGCTGGTGAAACTTTTAGTGTCGATTGAACTGCCGTGTTCACAGCATGTCTGAACTCATGTATGTGCAGGTCCCAGTCTCTATGATCCTCCTTAACGTATTGAGCTATCATAGTCTTCGAAGTCCTGTTCTGGCGCTCCGTAGCGTTGGCCTGGGGATGGTAAGGGGGGGTAAACACTTGCTTGACTCCATATTCAGCTAGTCGGTCCGCCAAGAGCTTATTGTCGAACTCCTTACCGTTGTCCACCAAGATATAGTCCGGGGTTTCCCATCGAAACAAAACTAACAAGGGGGGACCACGGGGGCCGGGTCACCAATCTCCCCCAAGATTTTTTTACAGTTTTGTACTATCGAGTATATGAAGAATCTAGAGTAACTCCGTCAAATGGGTCTCCTGTCCAGAGATACAGCCACTGGGATTAACATTGCTTATATAGGCCCATGTTAAAAAGTGATATATATAGATATACTGGTAGTGCTAACGTTTTTGCTTGTAGCTCTCGACAGGGGGCCCATTTGACGGAGGTATTCTAGATTTCTCATATTCTAGATGGCACCAAACTGTGAAAACATTTTGGGGATGATTGGCGACCCGGACCCCGTGGTCCCCCCTTGTAAGTCCTCTATCCCAGCCAGAACCGATTTCCCGCCCGCTTTACGCAAAGGTTTGGTCTCGATCATCTTCGTGAACAAGTCCTGAAGCACCAGAAGGTATTTGGAACCCCTCTTGCTCGGGGGAAATTCCATCAAGTCCGCTGAAATGGCCACCCATGGCGATTCCACGATCCGCGACCCGAGTAGTCCGTGAGGTTCAAGTTGAGAAGCCTCATACTTCTGGCATAGCTGGCATTGGCCCACAAATACCACCACGTCGTGATACAGTCCGGGCCACGAGTACTCTCTGGCCACCCGGTCATATGTCTTTTCTACCCCTAAATGTCCTGCTGAAGCGATGCAGTGGGCGTCCTCCAATACTCTTTCACGAAGAGCTACTGGTACTACCAAGCGCCACTTTTCGTGCGGTGATGTGATCGGGTCCAGCATCGCATCTGTCCGAAATCTGTACAACTGTCCGTCCTCAACTCTCCAGTTTCTCCATTTTTCTGGCCTGGATTGCACTTCCTCAATTCGTTTGGTGTACCACGGGTCCGATTTAATCTCGAGTCCAGCTATTTCTGTCCCGTCCTCGTCCTCCGCGTCCGCCGGGTCATGCAACCTAGAGAGGGCATCTGGCACCCTGTGGAGCCGCCCGGAGCGGTGAGACAACTCGAAGTCCCATTGCTGGAGCTTCAGAGCCCATCGAGCCAGGCGTCCTGTCGGATCTTTGAGTTCTCTCAACCATTTTAGAGCGCTGTGGTCCGTAATCACCTTGAAATGAGTCCCCTCCTCATACGGTCGGAATTTTTCGATGGCCCATAAAACAGCCAGATTCTCTCGCTCCGTGGCGGTCCAGTTTCTCTCGGCCGGCGTGAGGCTTCGACTACAGTACACGATTGGGTGCTCTCCGTCCTCCCCTTCTTGTGTCAGCACGGCTCCAAGGCTATACGCGCTCGAGTCACACTGGATCGTGAAGACTTTTGAGAAATCTGGCCTGGCCAACACCGGGGCCGTTGTTAGAGCTTCCTTGAGCTTTTCAAACGCTTCCTGTTGCTCCGCGTCCCACGTCCATTTCACGTCCTTCTCCAGAAGCTTAAGGAGGGGTACTTTGATCTCAGATTCGTGTTCAATGAACCTGGAGTACCAGCCCACCATCCCCAAGAATGATCGCAACTGTTTTAGGTTTTTCGGAGCTGGATAGTCTCTTACTGGAGCAACCTTCTCCGGGTCTGGCCTCAGTCCTTCTGCGTCCAAAAGAAACCCCAAATATCTGACCTGCTGGCAACAGATATCACACTTGTCCTTGTTTACTTTCAGGCCGGCTCCAATTAAGCGCTCCATAACCAACTTGACGTACTTTACATGGTCCTCATAGGAGTCCGTTACAATGATCAGGTCGTCAAGATACCCGAACACAAATGGTTCAAGATCAGGTCCGAATAATTCGTCTATAAGTCGCTGAAATTCCGAGGGTGCATTGGTCAAGCCATAGGGCATGGAAGTAAAGGCCCAGGAGCCAACGCCCGGAAGGGAGAAGCTCGTGAGCTCCTTACTGTCCTCATGCATAGGAATTTGCATGTACGCCTCCTTCAAATCGATCTTTGAGATGTATTTTGCCCTCCGCAGCTTGTCCAGTATGACGTCCATGTTGGGAAGAGGATACGCGTCCTTCTTCGTCACTTTATTCAAGTCCCTATAGTCGATACAGAATCTGTACTTCCCATCACTCTTCCTGACCAAAACCGGAGCACTGCTCCACGCACTCTTCGATGGCTCTATACGTCCGGCGTCCGCAAGTCGCTTCACCTCCGCTCTTGCCACCTCCAGCATGGCCGGTGACATACGTCTGTACTTGTGTCGAATCGGTGTATTGTCCAGCAGTGTAATCTTGTGCTTTCTGAGCTTTGTCAAGCCCAGTTGGTCCCACGCTCCGTCGATCATCTCTTGGACCATGTCCTCCACAGCCCTCTTCTCCTGCAATCTAATTGCTGCCAGTCCAGCATTCTCAGCGAAAACTCGGTTTTCGGGGGCCTTATTTGTCCCAATGAAGTCCTTGTATTCACCTTGTAATACTCTCCACCGACCGTCCGCGTTCTGAGAGTCCGACTGCCACGCATCCATGAAGTCCATGCCCAGCAACATGTCATGGTTCAACTCCTTCACCACTTGCATCACGATAGTCCGAGTATGGCCATCAATTTCCATAGTTACTCTCAACAGACCCGCAGCCGGAGTCACGCTCTTCTCAACTGCGCTCTTGAGATAACCTGCCTGTCTATGAATTCTATCCTCATAGTATTTGGCGACTTTTGGTCCCACCATAGACACTTGGGCTCCTGGGTCATACAAGGCCGCGAAAGATTGTCCCCCGAGTACCACCTCAACATAGTTCCGTGACACGGGCTTCACGTCCGGTCCTCTGTCCAGTTCCTCAGCAGTCCATGGTCCCACGTACGCAAATAAACGGTATTCCGGGACCACATGTCCGATTCGTCCGTCGTCGAAGCTCCGAGCTTCAGTTACTCCAGCCGCCTCGGAGATTTCAACTGTTGACTCGACCTCCTCAGCTTCCATGAACTTGAGCCACGCTTGATAATTCTTGACAGCCTTGCTGGCCTCACCAGTCCCCAGCTTAGAATTTATCTCGGGTTCCCCGTTCCTTGAAGAGTGGTTAGTCTTGTCAATCGGTCTTGCTCTGGGAAGAAATTTGTCAGCCAAGGGAATATCCGTCTCGGCCATAGCGCGCAGCACACCGAGCGTGGAGAGCTTCTTGACTTCTCTCTGCCCATGCATGATTCGATCTGCTTCTTCCCCAGTATACCGTTTCCGTACTGCCCCCTTCCCTGGGGTCCAATCATCCACAATCACCCACCGTTCTGTGGGGTCTTTACAACTCGCACGACCCGCTTCACGGTCTTTTGCTCTCACTGCCCAGGGTTTGGTAGTCCGGTCCTCCACCATACCGTCCCAACGGTTCTCGGATCCCACGATCCATGGTGTTCTCGGTCGCGCCCCAGCCACACCTTCCTCAAGGTTCTCGGGTCCCGCGACCCGTGGCGTAGCTAACCGTGTCCCGTCTACGTCGCCCTCTACCAGGCTCTTTGTCTCATCTCTCACTGCTCTCTCATCTCCAGCCAAGTCTTCCACAAGACTCGCGAGTTTCACTTCTATTTCACCTTCTGGACACTTATCACTCCGTGAGCCTTCCACAAAGCTCACGGGCTTCTCGTCCACTTGGGTCTCCGGACACTCATCACACCGTGAGCCTTCCACAAAGCTCACGGGCTTCTCGTCCGTTACCAAGATCTCATTTATTTGGGTTGGGGCACAGCACTCGGGTCCTTCTGGGCCCCCGCTGGTCCGTTTCCCACATACTCAAGTCGATACTTGCAGTCCGGGCAGTTTTGCGCAGTCACCCCCTCTTTATTGCATAGCTGACACCTGTCCTTCACCAAAGCTCCGGCTCCCGATGAAGCAGTTGCAGCATCTGGGCATTCATTCGCGGTATGTCCAAGTGCGGAGCACTTATAGCATTGTCGAGTGGGGCATACATTTGCAAAGTGGTCCGGTTTGTTACAGTTAAAGCAGAGTCCCTTGGCCAACTGTTCCCCTCTCACTGCGCGATCTACCTGTGGGCGCACTCGTCCGCTGCCTGGTGGTCTCCGTGGTCCGTATCCCGGATACGGAAAGTATGGGTACCGAGGGTACATCATGGGCCATTGTCCAGGGTCCGGATTCCAGTGTGCCGGAGGGGCAGGCGAGGGTTGCGTGACTGGAGTCGGAGCACTCGGTGGCGTGGCAGGTGGGGCACTAGGCGTCGCTGCGCCAGTTGGCGTGGCCTGATTTTGTCCGTTCCTCGCTCCGTCTTTACCAGTCTGTCCCTTATTACGACCCTGATTCGTGTTCTGCGCACTTGGAGCAGGTTTCGATGCCTCGATCTGTGCTGAGTCCGTTTGCTCTAGTGCAGCAGTCTCCGTCTTCCCAGATCTACCTCTCTGAGGGGCTTGTGCGGGTCCTTGGTATGCTGCTCCAGGTATGCGTGCCTTGTCCCTTGGTGGGGGCGCTGCGTATCGAGCGTCCAAGTCCCTGTCCTTCTCAAACCTCTTTCCGTAGTACTGAATATCGTCCAAGTTTCGCACATCTCTCGTGTCCAAATATTCCCGCAATTCTGGCAGTAGATTTCTGCGCACGATTTCAAAAACGTCCCTGTCCCTCGGTGGCCTCTTAAAATGTCCCAGAATGATCTTCACGCACGTCAGATACTCAGCCACTTTCTCGCCCTTCGCTTGAGTCCGATGCAACAGCTCGTCCATTAAGTCCTGGCGGTCCAAGTGACCCACGTATTGAGTCCTAAAAGCGCGCTTGAAATCAGTCCAGTCCCTAAACTCGTCCTGGTGAGTCCTATACCAGTGTCGAGCGTCCTTGCTGAGGGCTGCTGGTACTGCTGAGAGCATTTCCCTGTCGGACACCGGTAACATACGCCTACAGTCCTTAAGATTGGCCAAAAAGTCCTCTGGTCCATCTTTCTCGCTACCGCCAAAATTGATTTTCATGCTCTGCAGCATTTTGATTACCTGGAACGTCCGTCCCGTTACTTGTCCACCGCGACTACGAGTTGATTCACCGTCCGACGAATCATAGTCCGAGTCACTGCTACTATCACGTCCGCGGTCCCTATTCCCATCGCGTCTGTTCCTACGCGAGTCCCTAGATCCCCGACGCCCGCCTCGGCGCCTTGATCTGTCCGAATCAGACCCGGATCTCCGATCACGTCGTGAGTTTCGCTCAGCTGAGTTGTCCGAAGAGCTGTCCCTATTATTGCTGCGACGATTATCACGCCAGCGGTCCGCGTCTCTCGGTCTTTCGCACCTATCATGACCGTCCCTCGAGCGCCGCTGATCCGCGCGATTTCCCGGTTCTCGCTCACGTCCGTTCCCTTGTCCATGAGAGGAATCTCTGCGTCCCCTACTCTCTCGAGAATCGTCTCGTCCTCTCTGTGAGTGGGACGGATGATTCTGGCTGCGCCTACTCTCACCTGAGCGATCGCGCTCACGATGGATTGGTTCTGATTCCGTCCGTTGGATTGAGCAACCCTGAGGGCGTGCCCGTTCCACCCGAGCCGGTTCTGGTCCGTTACGAGGCCCGTGGCTGTCCACCTGGGGTTCGAAGGGCCTCCGGTCCGTGTTCACGTCCCTCACCTGAGGTTGGTGTTGACCGGCGGGCTCTCTGTGTTCAGGCAAGTATGCTGGTCCACTGACCGCAGGGTGGCTTGCAGGCACATGCTCTGCTTGTCGGGGGCGCGTGTCATAAACTTCCGCCCGGTCCCTATAGCTACGTCCGCTATCGCTGGAATCATCGCGATACTCCACCCGTCGATCTCTGGTGCGTTAGTGCACCAGAGGTGGGTCGTCGTCTCTAGAGTGATCACGACGGTCACGTCCATAAACTGAGTCTCGACAGCGCCCGCGACTCGCGTAAGGCTTCGCGCCTTTCAGATCACCATCGTCCCATTCCATCGTTGCGTTCCACCACTGAGACTGCCTGCGAGCTGCGTCCGGAGTATTTCCCATAGCTTTTTCCATGTCCCGGTAGTCCGTCGTTAGAAGCCGCGAATACCGAGCCCCAGTTGGTCGCTTTGGTACGTAATTCTCGGGAAGAGCTTGCGAATCACTGTCACTCGTCCGACTCCGCGGGTTAGACATTCCATCATCGCTCTCTGGGTCAAACAACCGACGCTGGTCCGCTACTCTGACTCCAGAGGCGTCAGCAACCGATGTGTTCATGTGTCCTAGTGTCGACATAGGCTCCGTGGTCCTCGTCCGGGGTGGCATGGGGCCCCCTAGTCCGGGAGTCAGTATCATGTCATCCGCTCTTGCCCAAGTCCGAGGCTGCTGATCAGCAGTTGTAGCGGGCGCGTCCGGTATAGCTGCTCCCGCTAATATGGCCTGAGACATCGCAGCGATTCGGCTTATCAATTGATACCCTGTTGCGGAGATCTGATAAGCCGTCGTAGCAGGCACGATAAACGGTGAGCGACCTGCAGCTGGCGACGAAATTGGGCGTGGAATACTACTCGTCACTTGGAATGCCGAGCTAGTGGTGGTGCTCACTGTGCTCACTGTCGTTACTGTCGTCGTCAACCGGCTCGTCACATTCGTCAGAGAGGTCACCGGAATCGTGAGAGCGAGAGGCTCCCGCACTTGTCCGTCCGAACTTGGGATACCGTGGATTGAGACACCCGCAGCTCCCGTAAGCTCCACCGCTTGAGTCGAATTCATGACCACTGAGCTCCTAGTTCCCGTAAAAGTCACGCGAGCTGAGCTATTCAAGGTCGCCGGTGGGCGACGCCAATCTTCTGGATGAGCGAACGGGTCTACTCCACCAGCTTCGTCGATTTGAGGGTCACACGGCACGTCCTCGTCCGAAAAACAGTCCCGAATTTCCGATCTAATTAATCGCGATCGAGTCCGTTCTCTAGTCCCTCGCTCGTTCAGTCCCTTAGCTTCCAGTCGCGTGGTTATCTGGTCACCGTCCAGGGGCCAAATCAATTTAACCAAATGTAAATACCGTTCGTCCCTCTCTAACAGTCGAATGAGGTCCTGATCCCCACACTTGAGCAGTCCAGGCAACGGTAGTTTGGATTGCTCGACTACTTTATTCTTTTTGCCCGGAGGTCTACCTCTTTTCATTCTACACCAGTCCGAAACTCCGACAATTCAATCTTCAGTCCAACCTAATAGAATAAAACCGCGTCTCCGTTCTCTAATATCCCCACCTGCAACTATTCAGCCCTCTATTGTCCGCAAATAAGTCCACTCCGTCCTCTAAACTTATTCCAAAATGCCCAGAAAAATCTTCACGGATCCTAACTCTCAGCAAGTCAGTCTCGTCCGATTATCTAGTAAACCCAAATTTATGTTTAAGTCCTAGAAAAAATTATCAGAGAGCCTAACACTCAACAATTGAGTCTTGTCCGATTTCCTAGTACCCTTAGATTTATTTTGCAGTCCTAGAAAATTCCTAGAGAACCTAATGCTCAACAATTGAGTCTTGTCCGATTTTCTAGTACCCCTAAATTTTTTCAAAAGTCCTGGGAAATTCTTCACGGGTCCTAATACTCAGCACTGAGTCTCGTCCGATTTCCTAGTACCCTCAAATTTATTTCAAAAGTCCCAGAAAATTCCCAGAGAACCTAATACTCAGCAACTGAGTCTTGTCCGTGAAAATCCCCAACTACCTAAGGTCCAAGTCACCACAAAAATACCTAACACCCTGCCAGAGTCCGTTAATAGGATTTGGGTAGGATGAAATTCGAAAGAATTTCCTTGTCCGGGGTGCAGGAGTACTTACGTGGAAATGGAACAGGCCAGAATCATCATCATGTCCAAATTATACATCAAGAAATTATCCACTGATCACACCATGCATGGGGAGGATCAATCTGCAAACCCAGGGGCCACTAGAATTTCCCCAAGTCCGAGAAATTCACCTAACTGTCCTAAAACCTTGGTAAGATGCTATAAAAAATGATTCTACGCGAGTGAAAATCCTCGCAAAAAATGATTTTAAGCAACTACTCTACTTGTCCTAGGCAGCACGGCTGCAGGAGGGCTCATAATATTCACTACAGGGAGAAATATTCACATTCAATATGACCAGGGTGTGAGAGAGGGCACTACTCTACTACTACAACGCGAAGAGCCTCGCACGCACGCAAACCTGTCCAAAATCGCAAAATTTCCAAGTCCAATTTATCAGAAAAAATGTCCGATCCGTCCAAAATATTAGCAGCGCTTCGCGTATAGCCCGCCAATTTTTATTCTGAATTTTTCAGAAGCCGCAGAGTCCTGTCACGGTCGCCATTTGTGACGTGGTTTTTCTACCAGCACAACTAATTCATTTTTTAACGGGACTCTTAACCTAAGATCGCAGGTAACACGCGCGCGAACGGCGAAACGGCTTCTGTAAATTCAGCAACTCCGGAACACAGCGTCACTTACCGTGTAAGATTACCTGAAAAATCGCAGAAAGGGGAGGGACGGAATCGCAATAATAATTCGGAATTGATTATGAAAATAAATTGGCCTCTATATTCTTCACGTTGCTTCTACGCGGTATGTACAGTTATCTACAAACGGATTTTAACCCGACAATAGTCCGTGTGGCTCTAAGTTCATCACTAATTGCTCATAGAATGTCTCTGAATATTCCTGAAAATATAATAAATAATTGCACTTCACTAAAAGGCCGTATCACTCTGTCCGATCACTCGCGAAATCCACCTGCACTCTGTAGAGTGCAGCTTGTCCGGTCCCTGCTCCGACATTCTCCCACAATTTATTTACTTGAAAATTTTCTAGTCCAAAATGGCCGCTCAGCGGTCCTCGCAACGCGCCCGCAACGGTGAGCACGCAAAATGGCTTGTGCTCCGATGCGCTTTTTGTCCCACGCTCTCGAGCGACAGGTGCACGATCACGCACCTGGTTCCTGATTCACTTCTCCGTTATGTGCTCGTTACCGCGCGTACGCCAACTCCGGGGCGTCTTGTCCACGACCGCGCTCGATGCTCATAAGTCCGCTGAGTCCGCCCTGAGAATCTCCCACGCGCGTACGTCTATCACAAGACGGCTTGTCCTCGTGCGCACGATCACAGACTCACAAGTCCACTGCTCCAAAAATTCTCACGCGACGCGGTTGAAGTCCAGGGTCCTCAGATGCGATTGTCCAAGCACGCGTACGTCTCTCCAAGACGTCTTGTCCACGTCCGCGCACTGCACCAGATCACGAGGTCCCCCGGGAGTCCGAATAGTCCGCGGGCACGACGATTGCCCTTCGCGACGCGCGAGGATCCTGACACACTCGACGAGAGAATTCACAAAATTAGCAAAACCACTCACCGCTGATGTCCATTGTCCTAGTCCTGGCGCTGCTCCATCAATTCACAATTAATCTTGCCCTCCTGGCTAATTTACACCGCTGCTACTGCTGCCATCTGTCCGAGTCCACTGGGACTCCTGGGGGACTGGTGACTGGGCACGTGCTCCGGAATAAATTCGCGGGCGCGACTGGTACGTGTGGCTAGCACAAGAGGCGATCCACAAGTGTCACAATGGGTGCTTCTTCTTCACCAAGTCCGCACCTTCGTCTTCACTGAAGTCAAGCCTTCTGATTGGTCCGTTCAATCTCACCGGAACACTAGCAGCGCCAACTGGCGGCTGAGCGCGCCAAATATTCAAGTCCAGTCCACTATACTTGTCCTATACAGTAGCTCAAATTCTACGAAATTCGCTGCAAGCGCATCAATTGCAGTATCTACGGTCCTGATGCCTCCACCCAGAGAATATTCTGTCCCGCTCACGCGCATGCACCGCTAAAGTACACGCGGAGGCATCGCGCACTCGCGCTTGCCGCACTCCACGCGGAGGCATCGCGCACTCGCGCTTGCCGCACTCCACGCTTTCACCTCGTATAGTCCTTATACATGTCCGTGTATATCTATATCTAGTCCGTATCGCCGCAGTATATCTATATATACTCGCGGCCGCCCATAGCATAGTAATATCAAGTCCGCATGGCCGCAGTATATCTATATATATGCTGCGCACAGTCCCATTGCAACATACTTATGTGTGCATAGCCCTAAGTACATGTAAATGTCGTCCGCAAGTCCGAATTTGTCCAGTGACCGCTGTCCAGGTGATCGTCCGTCAGATTTTCGTGGCCACTAACACCCGGGTGTGGCCCGGATTTACATGCCCGCAGCGCCGCCACATCTCGTCCACCAGTCAGCTGTCTGCTCTGGCCACGCGCACCGGCCTGTCCGTCAACGCCGTCGTCCGCTGGGTCACCCGGGCCCATCCGTGTCCATGTGATGGTCCCCCGTGCGGTGGGTGGCCACCCTAGTGTTATATCTATGGTGCGCGGGTGTGCGATACACCAGGTACACGATGTACCTGTGTATCGGGTAGTACGTAGGTACATAACCCCATCTCTGCAGGCATGCTCGCTGCCCCGGGCTGCAGCGTATGGGGCGATTGCCTGGATGGCTGGCAGCCCGGGAAGCGCATCACCAGGAGAACCATCCGTCTGCTGCACGCTGTCATCGTCACCCGGGCCCCGCGTGCCGTGCGCGCCATCTCCTCGCGTCCTGCAGCAGTGTGTGTGTCGTATGTGTGTGTGCACTGGGTGCGCCGTCCGCGCGGTGATGTCGTGGGTGGTGTGGCAGTACATCGCGGTGCCCAAATATGTCCGTTTTGTGCCCTCGCCCACCCGTGAGCGAGAGCCCCGTCCGTAGTATTATCGCCGTCGTCCGATGCACACAGGCATGCCCCGCGGCATGGTGTAGTGAAGGAGCATGTCCGTGGGCTGGGGAGGGCCGGCGCGAGGGCCAAACAAGGCTTCAGTGCCCTGGGGGAGCCCTCCGGGCCACCCAGCTGTGGAAATCGCGATCCGTCGGCTGCTGGTCCTGCAGCCCCCTTGAAACCGGGCTGCGGCGGCTAACCTGGGTGCAGGGAGGGTTGCCCGCGCGCAGGCATCTCGGTATCTGCAGCATCCGCAATCTCTCTCGTCGCTCGTCGTCGTCATCCTCTCGAGCCAGCCCTCAACAAAAAGGAGAAGTATCTCGAGTTAATACTCATACTTCTCGTTTGCTGGCTCGAGACGGCGACGAGAGATTTTCCTAATCACGGCTGTGACGGTTTAACCGTCACATTTCTTCGATATCATTTTGAGTTGACTCATTCTCCTAGCCTTATTCATGATTTCTTTCAAGTCTTCTCCCTCCTCAAGTGATTTTGATGGTGCATCTCCCCGTGGTTGTATTCCCGGAGCAATTTCGAAGCTTCTAATTGGGTCATTCGTATTCCTTTTAAATTTGCTGTGCAGCAATGGCGAAAGGTCTAGCTGTCGGTCACGGAAAACCATGATCTCCGACTTCACCGCAATTTGCCGCGAAGCTGTCAATCGCACCGTTTTGGTACGAGCCGAGCACCCTGACGGTAAGTGTATTATTCCTACTCCATTGATATCCCATTTCTCATCTCTGCGTTCCCTACAATCTTCGTATATTGATTCACCCCTGCTAGTTGAAAACACCCAAGTGTTCTCTTTCTCTAGTTTAGCCCAATACGTTTCCTGCATTCCTGCAAGTTTCAACTCGCAATCCCCTAATTCCTTCACAAATCTTTGTGCCGCCAATTTGACTTCACATGGAGCAAAATTGTCAATATGCCGAACCGGCGTTGAGCCTTCACATATGAAGCTCCCTCTGAGCCTTTTGCACTTGCTTAGTGCCTCTGTATTGAATGACATATGAAACTTCTTTTCTACACTGATTGCCGTGTGCGGGGCGTCAGGCCAAATATATGCGAATAATGAGATGTTTGTTTGTCGTATCGGAATCGGTAACGCCTTGTATAAGTCGTATTCTATGTAGTCCAACAGTGGAACTTTGATATAATATACTAATTTTGTGTCCATGAATACTATCGATAGATCCATAATTTCTTGTATATCTAGCAATGGCTCCCCTTCTCCTACCTCCGGAAATCTTGTGTCCACCATTGTCTGGCTTATTATATTTTTCGTATTCGTCCATAGCGTAAGTGGCACAAACCGCGGATGTATGACTCCCTGTCCCGCAGAGAGTATGACGTCTGTGAGTGTTTCCGTATCGATTTCGTACTGTAACACGCTTTCCATGAATATTTCTATCGCCGAGGAAAAATCCATCTGCTCCATTAACCTTCCCTGTTCTGACAGCAATTTCCCGATCAATAAATCAATCCCATTCAACCTGTTTTGTTGACTGCCAAACTGATTCATTACGACTCCGGTTTGATTAGCCAACAAACTTGCCAGCTGACTCGTATCGTTGGCGTTTGATTGAATGAGCTTCCTCAATTCCATTTCTGATTCCTCATCCAATGTCCCGTACAAGATTTTACTGATTTTCCCCCCCAATAGATATCCAAGCTCTTTGTATGCGTACATGGGCTTCTTCATCCTGCGCCCCCTTTCATAAAATCGTCAGTCTCCCTGCGTTTATCTGCGTATCTCTCATCCGGTCGCCCAACTCCTCTATCTGCATTCCCAGTTTGTATCTCGCCTTCACTCCTCGCATTTTACTTTCAACGCCTCCCATGTATTGTTTAGCATAAGTCCCTGTGCAAGATACGGTTGTAGATCTACGCTATGGACTGTTTTCCATGACACTCGTGAGCTATGGAGTCTATTCATCTTTTCCATGATCAAATCGGGATTGCTATGAATTGGTTGTATGTTCATGTGCTTAACGTGACGCTCTGGAGCTCTGCAATCATACCATTCCGTGGAAAGAGAAAAAAAACAGAACAAAAAATCTTTGCACCATTGTGTTTCGCGGGGAGAGTTCATTTTCTTCCTATTCATGACTCAGTTTCGCTCATTCCCCTTATTGCCGATGCAATCAATCCCGAGAAACTGTTTCATGCCTTATCCTACGTTGACTTCTTTTGAACGTCATTTGCGTGATCGCCTATACGATATGAGCTTGCTACCCGTCTTGTTTTGTCTGTATCTTCGCGTCTCCCGTCGAAATTCATTGATTCGCGCTGCAAGTTGTAACTCGAGCGCGTGCGATTAGTTCTCGTTCCGTACTTCACGACTGTTATTATTCTTTTTTTTTATGTCGTTTTTCCTAACGTGCCCCTGTCTCTATTACCGCCGCACTATACTTGTGGGGACTCAAGAGTGCCGGATAATCCGCTTCACTCGAATTCATGAGCTATCGAGATGAAACAAAATGGATTTTCTTCGTAATTTCCTAATCTACAAGATTTGCCTACCTGTTTTTTACTTAGATGCGAAAGGGTGGAGGGGGGAGGAGTTGAATGGAAAAAAAAATATTAACACGGATTTTACCGAAAAATGAACTTGGGGTGTCCGGGGCATGAGTCCTACTGCCACCTGGGAAACACTTGATAGACATTCTTTGCGCGCATACCTAGAGTTTCAGCCCAACCTCGGGTCCGGGAACAAGTGCTGGGATCTCTGAGGATGGATTTTCGTCATAATAGAGTGCCAAAATGTAGGAATTTCACCAAAATCACGGTTTCGAGGTAGTTAGCGGTTCTGCTGCCATGTTGAGAATACTTGTGGTGTATTACGTCATTGACTTACAAGATCTTAAGCTCAATCCCACGTCTAGGAATTGGTGCTGACAGCTTTGAGATCTATTATTAGCTCGAACTGTCTCTTGGGCACTGCCAACATCGCTATATGACAGTTTCTAGGTAGGATTTTGATATGCTGCCAAGTCGGAAACGGTTTAGTCATATTCTGGATATGGTTAACAGGAGTTCAAGCCCAACCCCGATGCAAGGAATTGGTGCCAGGAATTTCTAGATCGATTTTATGAAAAAATTGACCCTATTTCGGTACGAATCTGATTGAAGATGATTCATCTTTGACGAGATTTTGACTTGCTGCCGAATTTGCGAAGATTCTATCACATTTTGATCTGGATGAACGAATTTTCCAACTCAATCCCGAGTCTTGGAATACGTGCTGGGATCCTGGACACCAACTTTTGTTCATAATCGAATGCCAAAATGTGAGAATTTCACCAAAATCACGGTTTCGAGGTAGTTTGCGGTTCTGCTGCTATGTTGAGAATACTTGTGGTGTAATACGTCATTGACTAACAAGATTTTAAGCTCAATCTCACGTCTAGGAATTGGTGCTGACAGCTTTGAGATCTACTATTAGCTCGAACTGTCCCTTTGGCACTGCCAACATCGCTATATGACAGTTTCTAGGTAGGATTTTGATATGCTGCCAAGTCGGAAACAGTTTCGTCATATTCTGGAAATTGTTAGCAGAAGTTCGAGCCCAACCCCGATGCAGGGAATTGGTGCCAGAAATTTCTAGATAAAGTTTTTGCGAGAATTGACACGGGTTCGGTCGAAATTCGTTTGAAAATGACTGATTCTAGATAAGAATTCCATATGCTGCCAACTTGCAAACTATTCTATGACCTTCTGAAATGAGTCAGCTCCATTTCAAGCTGAATCTTGATTCTGGGGATCGGTGCCAAGAAATCTAAGATTCACTCTGAGCGGAAATTGACACGAGTTCGGTCGAAATTCGATTGGAAATGCCCGATTCCAGATGAGGATTCGATATGCTGCCAACTTAAAAACTATTACATGACATCCTGGGATGAGTAAACTACATTTGGAGCTAAATTCCGATCCTGGATATCGTTGCCAGGGGATCGCGCATGCACTCCATGCAAAATTTGACGTGACTTTGATTGAAAAATTATTGGAGATGCTGGATTCTAAATGAGATTCCGATATGCTGTCAACTTAGGGACTATTTCATAACATTCTGGGATGAGTGAGCAACATTTTGAAGTGAATCCCGATTCCGGAATCGAGTGCCAAGAAATCTGAGACGCGATTCATGCAAAATTTAACGCGACTTCGATTAAAAAATTATTGGAAATGCTGGTTTCTAGATGATATTCCGATATGGTGCCAACTTAGAAACTACTCCATAACATTCTGGGATGAGTGAGCTATATTTTGAACTGTATCTCCATCCCGAAGTCTGGTGCCAAGATATCTGAGACGCGAATCATTCAAAATTTGACACGATCTCGATTCAAACATGATCAAGAATGGTGGATTCTAGATGATATTCCGATATGCTGCCAACTTAGAAACTACCTCATAATATTCTGGGATGAGTGAGCTATATTTTGAACTGTATCTCCATCCCAGAGTCTGGTGCCAAGAAATCTGAGACGCGATTCATGCAAAATTTGACACGATTTCGATTCAAACATAATCAAGAATGGTGGATTCTAGATGAGATTCCGATATGCTGCCAACTGAAAAACTATCCCAGAACATTCTGGGATGAGTGAGCTACATTTTGAACTGAATCTCTATCACGGAATCTGGTGCCAAGGAATTTAAGACGCGATTCATGCCAAAATTTGACACGATTTTGATTCAAATATGATTGAAAATGGTGGATTCTCGATGAGATTCCAATATGCTGCCAACTTAGGAACTATTTCATAACATTCTGGGATAAGTGAGCAACATTTTGAAATCAATCCCGATTCCGGAATCGGGTGCCAAGAAATCTGAGACGCGATTCATGCAAAATTTGACGCGACTTCGATTAAAATTGATTGAAAATGCCGGATTCTAGATGAGGTTCCGATATGCTGCCAACTTAGAAACTATTTAATTTCATGCTGTGATGAGTGAGCGATATTTTGAACCGGGTCTCCATCCCGGAATCTGGTGCCAAGAAATTTAAGAGGCGATTCATGCAAAATTTGACACGACTTCGATTTAAGAATTATTGAAAATGCGAGATTTTGGATGAGATTCCGATATACTGTCAACTTAGGAATTATTCCATTTAATATTGTGATGAGTGAGCAATATTTTGAACTGAATGTCGATTATGGGGATAGGGCTGAAAATTATCACATGTATATTATGAGAAAATTTAGATGAGCTCAGTCCAAATCCGGTTGGAAACGCTTGATCCAAGATCGATATGCTGCCCAAACTATCATATGACATTCTGTGTGGGGTGAGCCACATTTTCGCGATCAACAGGCCATCAGTCATCTGGCTACTGCCCTTGCTGCCGAGGCTGAGCCCTATGCTCCTGTTGAGGCTGCTCCGGATAATGCCCTCTCATCCCCGGTGATTGCGTACCCCGACCGTCAGCCCCAAAATGCTCCATCCAACATTGCCGGTCCTGCACGTATTACCGAATGGCCCCCCTTCGACGCGACCGTTAATCATCCCCCTAATGCGGCTTCGCTTCAATCCCCTCCTGATTCCGTGAATAGTGCGTCCACCTCTGTGACGTTAACTGCAGCTAGTCCTACGCTAGACGTGTCAGGTGAAACCCTCGAAGACTCCAAGTGGTTCGATCTTTTCGGAAAACGCAATCGTTCCGGAAAACTCCGTTTGGACGACGGAGCCATGGCACCTATGCGCTCTCGTCGCCGGCAGCGAGCTCCACTTTCCCCCTCCCTTTCTGACTCTTCTGCGCGCAGCTCTCGTGAACGTCCAAAACGAAAGAAAACCCGCCGACTCTGTAAGCGCCGTGTCCAGCGTCATCCAGAACCTCCAATTACATCTGCCCCTGTTTCGTTGCCCGTTCCCTCTTTCTCGTATATTTCATCCATCCCCTTTACTTCAAGTGAGTATCCCGCTACAATTTCGAGTTCCGTCTCACATTACCATCCCGAAATGGCTAACTCCTTTGGCTCGTTCCACATAGGTTGCGCTCAGCGCGCGAGCGTACGCGCATACGCTTGCACTCAAAGCATTTGATGCAGGGATTTCCATGAAGCAGCATTACGAGTCGTTTTTCACTCGGAATTTTCTCAGGTGAGAAGTTGATTGATGGTTGGTGGGCCCCGAGTGACATTATGAAGCGAACAAATTGAGTTTTTCTATGTTTTTCCATGAAAAAATAGAGAAAAACATCAGCAGTGGCCACGCGAGCCTTTTATTTCGGCCAGAGATTCAGTTCAAGCTACGTTTTCGCATTGCAGTATCGGTATTGGTGACCACTTATCCTGCTCTTGCTTACTTATTGATCCGAAACAAAGAGACAGTCTTCGCAAACTAACCTTATGATGGGCGGGTGGTCACCAATGCGGATACTGAGTTGCGAAAACGATGCTCAACCCGAAACGGCTCGCGGGGCCGCAACTGCTGGTTTCTCCTATTGTTCGTGAAAAATTATCGAGGAAATTGTTCTTCTGACCCAAAGATGTCACCCGGGGACCGCCATCAATCAATTTCATGGATCCCATATTTCATGCATCGTCGATGAAAGAGCGGGTGATTCTTAGAGTGGCCAACGCTGATGTTTTTTTTCCATTCGTTCATGAGAAAACATGAAGAAATTTGATTTCATGGCTCATTAATATCACTCAGAGCTCACCAATCATCAACCAACTCTTCCCATGGAGAGATTCTGAGTAGAAAACGACTGGTAAGGCTGCTTCATAAAATTCCCTGCATTAAATGCTTTGAACGCAAGCGTATAGGCGTACGCTCACGCGCTGAGCGCGCATCCTATGTAGAACGAGCCTTTGCTTTCCCCAAACAGGAGCGCCCCGAATCGATTCCAATTAACCCCCCTGCCACCGTTGACGCGACTACTTCCTCTACTGCATCTTCTGATACCCGTCGTTGTGGCCCTCGTTTCCGGATCCGCCGCCGGGGCATCGCTGAAGTTGATCCCGCCGGTCTCGAAGGCTGCAATTTTCCTGCTCGTCAAAGTCGTTCCGGAAAAATTCGGTGTAATCAATCCTCCATATGCGTCCGCAGGAGCACCTTCAAATCTTCGGTTAATCTCTCTCCCCCGCGACCTCCACTCAGTTCCAACCCTGAAGCCCACGTGGATCCATCGTTACGTGAAAGTACTTTGCTGTGCGCCCTCCATTGCTTGGCCCGCAAATCACCGCGCTCTCTTACACCGCCACCTGCAGGCCGTCATTCATCACCCTTGAGTCCTTCCCCTATTCTTCCACCCCGCCGTAAAAGTCCGCCAACCCTCACTGTTCCTCTTAGTGACTCTCCATCTTCCGTCAATTTTGATAGCAGACTATATCTTGATTTGTCAGGCATTGACTTCAGTCGTGTCTCCCATCTCTTTAGACTGAAACGATCCCTTGAAGAAGAGACAGCAGAGCGATTTGCCTCAAAAACCCGCTCCGTTGTTTACTGCACCCGCCTAGCCCGAATTTACCAGCAGATTTTGGATCGACATTTCCAACTCGAATGCTCACCCTCTACGAACCGCCGTGGGTCTGTACTGCCGTGCTGCCTCGGCTGTCGCTTCCTGTCCTTCCTCAAACAGAAATATCCTTCGAAGGTTCTCTGCACTAGTTGCGCGTGAGTATTCCACCTCTAGCTTCACCCCCTGCCCAATTTACCTTCTACTTGAATAGCCAATCTAACCACATAACCTATTCTCTCTTCCAGGCCCGTCATTGGATCTCGCTAGCTACACGACTCTGCAAGTTTCAACGTTCGACACTGATTCGACCAGTCTCCTTACTGCGGATTAGACATGGAAGGCACCAGGCTAATGCCCTCCCAACGTTAATAATTCAAGGATGAGCCCATTGATGTGTATCTGACCTGTATTGTACATCCTATCATCTTCGATTTGTAACATTGATTCATATCCTCATATCTTCTGGCTCTTTTTCTTTTCATATACTACCCTCCCCTTTCCTTTCCTGTTATGCTCATTTGGATGCTGTCAACGTCTTTTCTTATCACCAGCCAATCTGGTCATTCCGCACAACCGTACTCCCGTAAGGAGACCCACTCAGCTGAATCTACCTAGCAAAAGCCTCCCGAGTTTCCCTAAAACAATGGCGGAGCGACTAAAAAGGAAGGTCGGGACAAGAACCGACAGATCACAATATATATTTCTTCCATTTCCTTTGCTGAAGTTGCAGCATTTCCGCTGCCAACTACTTATTTTGACTCGATTTCCTATCATCACTCTGATCTTCTCGAGTACTGAAGCTGCTCAGTGACTGCATTCAGCCGTACTTCACCTGCAATCTCAGTTCCCGCAACTGTGAGTATAACCAACACCAGTCATCATGCAGGTTTGTCAATTCCACCCACTCAACCCTCATGCTCGGATTCGAAGCCAAACAAAAAGAGAAATCTCATTTCACTCTGATTCACTCCTAAGCCCTGAAAATTTTTTCCATATACTTTGATCTGAAAGCTCTTTTTTGAGAGGAATTACGACTTTTTCCCTTGGAAAATGAACATTTTGGATTTGGAAACTCAAAATTGGAAATTTTTGGAATTTTTTGGGAAATGCCATACTCGTTTTTATAGTTTATTGAGGATAAGAGGCCTCGTGACATTTTTCGCTAGGATGTATAGTTTAGGAGATAGTTTTCCACAGTTCTTCGAATAATTGATTCTAATCAAAAACGAAGAAAAATGTCATTTCAGTCTGAATCTTTCCTTAGCCCTGGAGAATTTTTCTCCATATATTTTGATCTGGAAGCTCTTTTTTAAGGGAAATAACGACTTTTTTCCTTGAAGAATGACAATTTTGGATTTGAGATCTCAAAATTGGAAATTTTTGGGATTTTTTGAAAAGTGCCATGCTCATATTTATAATTTTTCAAGGATAAAAGGTCTCTTGACATTTTTCCCTAGGATGCATAGTTCAGGAGATAGTTTTTCACAGTTCTTCGAATGTTTGATTCTAATCAAAAACGGGAGAAAATCTCATTTCACTCTGATTCACTCCTTAGCCCTGGGAAATTTTTCTCCAAATATTTTGATCTGGAAGCTCTTTTTTAAGGGAAATAACGACTTTTTTCCTTAAAGAATGACAATTTTGGATTTGAGAGCTCAAAATTGGAAATTTTTGGAATTTTTGGAAAAGTGCCATTCTCATTCCTATAGTTTCTTAAGAATGAATGGTCCCCTGACATTTTTCGCTAGAATGCATAGTTTAGGAGATAGTTTTTTACAGTTCTTCGAATGTTTGACTCTAATCAAAAACGAGAAAAAATCTCAATTCAGTCTGATTCACTCCCATGCCCTGAAAAATTTCTTTCCATATACTTTGATCTGAAAGCTCTTTTTCAAGGGAAATAACGACTTTTTTCCTTGAAGGATGACAGTTTTGGATTTGAGACCTCAAAATTGGAAATTTTTGGAATTTTTTGAAAAGTGCCATTCTCATTCCTATAGTTTCTTAAGAATAAATGGTCTCCTGACATTTTTCGCTAGAATGCATAGTTTAGGAGACAGTTTTTCACAGTTCTTCGAATGTTTGAATCTAATCAAAAACGAGAAAAAATCACATTCCACTCTGATTCACTCCTAAGCCCTGAAGAATTTTTTTCCATATACTTCGATCTGAAAGCTCTTTTTTAATGAAGATTACGAATTTCTTCCTCGGAAAACGAAAATTTTGGATTTGAAAATAGAAAATTGGAAATTTTAGGAATTTTTCGAAAAGTGTCATGCTCATATCTATAATTTTTTAAGATTATTAGGTCTCTTGACATTTCTCCCCAGGATGCATGGTTTAGGAGACAGTTTTTCACAGTCCTTCGAATGTTTGATTCTGATCAAAAACGAGAAAAAATCTCATTTCTCTCTGATTCACTTCTAACAACTGGAAAATTCTATTCCATATACTTTGATCTGAAAGTTTTTTTTCCAATAAAGATGACGAATTTTTTCCCCGAAAAACGAAAATGTTGGATTTGGAATTGCAGAATTGGGAATTTTTGGAATTTTTTAAACAGTGCCATAAAGGTCTCTTGACATTTTTCCCCAGGATGCATTGTTGAGGAGACAGTTTTTCACAGTTCTTCGAATGTTTGAATCTAATCAAAAACGAGAAGAAATCACATTTCACTCTGATTCACTCCTTAGCCCTGGAGAATTTTTTTCCATATATTTTCATCCGAAAGCTCTTTTTTGAGGGAAATTACGACTTATTCCCTCGGAAAATGGAAGTTTTGGATTCAATATTCGGAATTGGAAATTTTCGAATATTTTGAAAAGGCCCATTCTCATTTCTATAGTTCCTTAAGAACAAAAGGTCTCCTGACATTTTCCTCGAGAATGCATAGTTAAGGAGATAGTTTTTCACAGTTCTTCGAATGTTTTCCTGATCAAAAACGAGAAAGAATTTCATTTTAGTCTGATTCACTCCTAAGCCCTGGAAAATTTTTTTTCCATATATTTTGATCTGAAAGCTCTTTTTTGAGAAAAATTACGACTCTTTTCCTTAAAGAATGAAAATTTCGGATTTGAAAACTCAGAATCGGAAATTCTTGGAAGAGTGCCATTCTCATTTCCATAGTTTTTCGAGAATTAAAGGTCTCTTGACATTTTCCCCTAGGATTGATTGATTGATTGTTTGACTTTATTCCACCTTGGGGTAGAACCCCGTCTGGTGTGATCGAAGAACAACAATGAAATACAAAATGGATATTTTATTCTAAGAGAAAAACAATCGAGAGTTATATATACATAAATAACATAATCTCAATCCAGTAGGCAGAGTACGTGATTCCATTGCAATTTTCCTATAGTTTCGCGCTACATTCAACTGTTCGTAAATACTAGGGTAGTTTCATTTGCCTTTTTTACATTGCATCACATTATGAATATTCAATAATATCTACTTAGTTCTGACTATTAACATTTCACAAACGCATTGAACACGATTATGTAAAATTAATTTGCAGTGGACAAGTTGGGAGCATTTAAGTAACTTAAGAAAGTGAATCTCGAAGGAGTTCATTTGAATCAATTTCAGCGAAGGGAAGCCCCTCATTGATTATACGAATATTCCAATCCTCAATATCTGGTTTGAAGAGTTCCTCACGGAAGAACCTTTTCATCCCTTCCAACTTTTCCACCTCAAATTCTGAGACTCTCAAAGAGTTTAGCAACATAGACGCTTTGATTTTGAGAGAATTTCCCCACGCAGTGGTGTTAGTTTTAGGATATACCAGTACTTCTTTGGGGTTTCGATCAGATCTCCTTAGGATGATATCAACACCGAGTCTCACAAACTCATTCGCTAGATAACTAGGTGTGCCGGTCGCAAGCACCCTATAAGCTAGGCTACAAGTGAAATACTCGCGTCTTCGACGCACAGACATCCAACCTAAACCCAAGCGATGTGGGGTGATATGCGAGTTCCTGCTCAAGTCACCAATGACAAATCTCACACATGCATTTTGAGCTACCTGAAGCTTTGAGTTGTTTTTCTCACTTACACTGTCATACACAACTGATGCATGATCAATCTGTGGGAAGATCAAGGTTCGTACCGAATCACGTCGCAAAGATCTCGAAAGAGAGTGTCGATGGAATTTGAGAGAAAACAAGCTAGAATGAACCTTAGAGACAACCGCTTTTGTGTGTGCAGACCAAGTGAGATTCTGATCAAGCCTCACCCCGAGATTCTTAGTTTCAAACACATACTCAAGTTCAACTCCATTCACTCTGATTTTTGGAATAGCATTGTAATCAATTCGGCTAGTGAGTTCAGCTGTTCCAAGTATCATAACTTTAGATTTCGCTCCATTGAGTGCTAACGCATTTGATCCAGCATAGTCGGCAATTGATTGGATGCATAGTTTAGGAGATAGTTTTTCACAGTTCTTCGAAGTTTGGATCTAATCAAGAACGAGAAAAAATCAGATTTCACTCTGGTTCACTCCTAAGCCCTGAAAAATTTTTCTCTATATACTTTGATCTGAAAGCTCTTTTTTAATGAAGATTACGAATTTTTCCCTCGAAAAACGAAAATTTTGGATTTGAAAATAGGAAATTGGAAATTCTTAGGAATTTTTCGAAAAAAGTCATGCTCATATCTATAATTTTTTGAGAATAGCAGGTCTCTTGGCATTTCTCCCTAGGATGCATGGTTCAGGAGACGGTTTTTCACAGTTCTTCGAATGTTTGATCCTAATCAAAAACGAAAAAAAATCTCATTTCAGTCCGCATCATTCCTTAGCCCTGGAGAATTTTTTTCCATATATTTTCATCTGTAAGCTCTTTTTCGAGGAAAATTACGACTTACTTCCTCAGAAAATGGAAGTTTTGGATTCACTATTTCGAAATTGGAAATTTTCGAATATTTTGAAAACTGCCATTCTCATTTTTATAGTTTATAAAGAATGAAAGGTCTCTTCACACTTCTCCCTAGGATACACAGTTTAGAAGACAGTTTTTCACAGTTCTCCGAATGTTTGATTCTAATCAAAAACGAGAAAAAAATCTCGTTCCAGTCTGATTTACTCCTAAGCCCTGAAAATTTTTCCCATATACTTTGATCTGAAAGCTCTTTTTCGAGAGGAATTACGACTTTTTCCCTTCGGAAAATGAAAATTTTGGATTGGGAAACTCACAATTAGAGATTTTTGGATTTTTTTGGGAAATGCCAATTTCGTTCTTATAGTTTTTTGAGGATAAAAGGCCACGTGACATTTTTCCCTGGGATGCATAGTTTAGGAGATAGTTTTCCACAGTTCTTCGAATGTTTGATTCTAATCAGAAACGAAAAAAAATCTCATTTCAGTCTGAATCACTCCTGAGCCCTGGAGAATTTTCCTCCATGTATTTTGATCTGGAAGCTCTTTTTTAAGGGAAATAACGACTTTTTCCTTTGAAGAATGACAATTTCGGATTTCAGAGATCAAAATCGGAAATTTTTGGAATTTCTTGAAAAGTGCCATGCTCATATTTATAATTTTCCAAGGATAAAAGGTCTCTTGACATTCTTCCCTAGGATGCATAGTTAAGAAGATAGTTTTCCACATTTCTTAGAATGTTTGACTCTAATCAAAAACAAGAAAGAATCTCAATTCAGTCTGATTCTCTCCTATGCCCTGAAGAATTTCTTTCCATATACTTTGATCTGAAAGCTCTTTTTTAAGGGAAATAACGACTTTTTTCCTCGAAGGATGACAGTTTTGGATTTAAGAGCTCAAAATTGGCAATTTTTGGAATTTTTTGAAAAGTGCCATCCTCATTTCTATAGTTTCTTGAGAATAGAAGGACTCCTGACATTTTTCCCTAGAATGCATAGTTTAGGAGATAGTTTTTCACAGTTCTTCGAATGTTTTTCTGATCAAAAACGAGAAAGGATTCCATTCCAGTCTGATTCACTCCCAAGCCCTGGAAAATTTTTTTTCCATATATTTTGATCTGAAAGCTCGTTTTAAGGAAAATTACGACTCTTTTCCTTAAAGAATGAGAATTCCGGATTTGAAAACTCATAATCGGAAATTCTTGTAAGAGTGCCATTCTCATTTCCATAGTTTTTTAAGAATGGAAGGTCTCTTGACATTTTCCCCTAGGATAGATTGATTGATTGATTTGACTTTATTCCACCTTGGGGTAGAACCCCGTCTGGTGTGATCGAAGAACAACAATGAAATACAAGATGGATATTTTATTCTAAGAGAAAAACAATCGAAAGTTATATATACATAAATAACATGATCTCAATCCAGTAGGCAGAGTACGTGATTCCAGTGCAATTTTCCTATAGTTTCGCGCTACTTTCAACTGTTCGTAAATACTAGGGTAGTTTCATTTGACTTCTTTACATTGCATCACATTATGAATATTCAATAATATCTACTTAGTTCTGACTATTTACATTTCACAAACGCATTGAACACGATTATGTAAAATTAATTTGCAGTGGACAAATTGGGAGCATTTAAGCAACTTAAGAAAGGAAATCTCGAAGGAGTTTATTTGAATCAATTTCAGCGAAGGGAAGCCCCTCATTGATTATACGAATATTCCAATCCTCAATATCTGGTTTGAAGAGTTCCTCACGGGAGAACCTTTTCATCCCTTCCGAATTTTCCTTCTCAAATTCTGAGACTCTCAAAGAGTCTAGCAACATAGACGCTTTGATTTTAAGAGAATTTTCCCACGCAGTGGTGTTAGTTTTAGGATATACCAGTACTTCTTTGGGGTTTCGATCAGATCTCCTTATGATGATATCAACATCGAGTCTCACAAACTCATTCGCTAGATAACTAGGTGTGCCGGTCGCAAGCACCCTATAAGCTAGGCTACAAGTGAAATACTCGCGTCTTCGACGCACGGACATCCAACCTAAACCCAAGCGATGTGGGGTGATATGCGAGTTCCTGCTCAAGTCACCAATGACAAATCTCACACATGCATTTTGAGCTACCTGAAGCTTTGAGTTGTTCTTCTCACTCACACTGTCATACACAACTGATGCATGATCAATCTGTGGGAAGATCAAGGTTCGTACCGAATCACGTCGCAAAGATCTCGAAAGAGAGTGTCGATGGAATTTGAGAGAAAACAAGCTAGAATGAACCTTAGATACAACCGCTTTTGTGTGTGCAGACCAAGTGAGATTCTGATCAAGCCTCACCTCGAGATTCTTAGTTTCAAACACATACTCAAGTTCAACTCCATTCACTCTGATTTTTGGAATAGCATTGTAATCAATTCGGCTAGTGAGTTCAGCTGTTCCAAGTATCATAACTCTAGATTTCGCTTCATTAAGTGCTAACGCATTTGATCCAGCATAGTCGGCAATTGATTGGATGCATAGTTTAGGAGATAGTTTTTTACAGTTCTTCGAAGTTTGAATCTAATCAAGAACGAGAAAAAATCACATTTCACTCTGGTGCACTCCTAAGCCCTGAAAAATTTTTTTCCATATACTTTGATCTGAAAGCTCTTTTTTAATGGAGATTACGAATTTTTTCCTTGAAAAACGAAAATTTTGGATTTGAAAATAGAAAATTGGAAATTTTAGGAATTTTTCGAAAAGTGTCATGCTCATATCTATAATTTTTTAAGAATAGCAGGTCTCTTGGCATTTCTCCCTAGGATGCATGGTTTAGGAGACGGTTTTCCACAGTTCTTCGAATGTTTGATCCTGAACAAAAACGAAAAAAAATCTCATTTTAGTCTGAATCACTCCTTAGCCCTGGAGAATTTTTTCCTATATATTTTCATCTGTAAGCTCTTTTTTGAGGAAAATTACGACTTACTTCCTCGGAAAATGGAAGTTGTGGATTCAATATTTCGAAATTGGAAATTTTTGAATATATTGAAAACTGCCATTCTCATTTTTATAGTTTATAAAGAATGAAAGGTCTCTTAACACTTCTCCCTAGGATGCACAGTTTAGAAGACAGTTTTTCACAGTTCTCCGAATGTTTGATTCTAATCAAAAACGAGAAAAAAATCTCGTTCCAGTCTTATTTCCTCCTGAGCCCTGAAAATTTTTCCCATATACTTTGATCTGAAAGCTCTTTTTCGAGAGGAATTACGACTTTTTCCCTCCAGAAAATGGAAATTTTGCATTGGGAAACTCAAAATTAGAGATTTTTGGAATTTTTTGAAAAGTGCCATCCTCATTTCTATAGTTCCTTGAGAATAGAAGGTCTCCTGACATTTTTCCCTAGAATGCATAGTTTAGGAGATAGTTTTTCACAGTTCTTCGAATGTTTTCCTGATCAAAAACGAGAAAGAATTTCATTTCAGTCTGATTCACTCCTAAGCCCTGGAAAATTTTTTTTCCATATATTTAGATCTGAAAGCTCTTTTTTGAGAAAAATTACGACTCTTTTCCTTAAAGAATGAAAATTTCGGATTTGAAAACTCAGAATCGGAAATTCTTGGAAGAGTGCCATTCTCATTTCCATAGTTTTTTAAGAATGAAAGGTCTCTTGACATTCTCCCCTAGGATTGATTAATTGATTGATTTGACTTTATTCCACCTTGGGGTAAAACCCCGTCTGGTGTGATCGAAGAACAACAATGAAATACAAAATGGATATTTTATTCTCAGAGAAAAACAATCGAGAGTTATATATACATTGTGACGTGGTATTTCTACCAGCACAACTAATTTATATTCAACGGGACTCCGACCCTAAAATCGCAGGCAATACGCGCGCGAACGGCGAAACGACTTAGGAAAAATTCAGCTACTCCGCAACACGTCCCCAGCACAGCGTCACTTACCGTGCCATCACCTGAAAATAAAGAGGGGGAGGGAGGGCGCACGTTCATAAATGATAAACGAATATTTATTACAAAAATATCTGGCCTATATATTCTTTACGTTGCTTCTACGCGGTATGTACAGTCATCTACAAACGAATATTAACCCGACAATAGTCCGCGTGGCTCTAAGTTTATCACTAATTGCTCATAGAATGTCTCTGGATATTCCTGCAAATACAATAAATGAATGCACTTCTCTAAAAGGCCGTATCACTCTGTCCGATCACTCGCGAAATCTACCTGCACTCCGTAGAGTGCAGCTTGTCCGGTCCCTGCTCCGATATTCTTCCACAATTTATTTGCTCCAAAATTTCCTCGTCCAAAATGGCCGCTCAGCAGCCCTCGCAACGCGCGCGCAACGGCAAGCACGCAAAATGGCTTGTGCTCCGATGCGCTTTTTGCCCCACGCTCCCGAGCGACAGGTGCACGATCACGCACCTGGCTCCTGATTCACTTCTCCGTTATGTGCTCGTTACCGCGCGTACGCCAACTCCGGGGCGTCTTGTCCACGACCGCGCTCGATGCTCACAAGTCCGCTGAGTCCGCCCTGAGAATTCCCAACGCGCGTACGTCTATCACAAGACGTCTTGTCCTCGTGCACGCGATCACAGACTCACAAGTCCGCTGCTCCGAAAATTCCCACGCGACGCGGTTGAAGTCCAGGGGTCCTCAGGTGCGATTTTCCGAACACGCGTACGTCTCTCGGAGACGTCTTGTCCACGTCCGCGCACTGCACCAGATCACGAGGTCCCCCGGGAGTCCGAATAGTCCGCGGGCACGGCGATTGCCCTTCGCGACGCGCGAGGCTCTTCACACACTCGACGAGAGAATTCACAAAATTAGCAAAACCACTCACCGCTGATTTCCATTGTCCTAGTCCTGGTGCTGCTCCGTCAATCCACAAATATTATTGCCCTCCTGGGTGATTTACACTGCTGCTACTGCTGCTGTCTGTCTGAGTCCACCGGGACTCCTGGGGGACTGGTGACTGGGCACGTGCTCCGAAATGAATTCGCGGGCGCGACTGGTACGTGTGGTCTGCACAAGAGGTGATCCACAAGTGTCACAATGGCTGCTTCTTCTTCACCAAGTCCGCGCCTTCGTCTTCACTGAAGTCAAGCCCTCTGATTGGTCCGTCCAATTTTACCGGAACACTAGCAGCGCCAACTGGCGGCTGAGCGCCAAATATTCAAGTCCAGTCCACTATACTTGTCCCATACAGTACCTCAGATTCTACGAAATTCGCTGCAAGCGCATCAATTGCAGTATCTACGGTCCTGATGCCTCCACCCAGAGAATATTCTGTCCCGCTCACGCGCATGCACCGCTAAGATACACGCGGAGGCATCGCGCACTCGCGCTTGCCGCAACTCCACGCTTTCACCTCGTATAGTCCTTATGCATGTCCGTATATATCTATATCTAGTCCGTATTGCCGCAGTATATCTATATATACTCGCGGCCGCCCATAGCATAGTAATATCAAGTCCGCATGGCCGCAGTATATCTATATATATGCTGCGCACAGTCCCATTGCAACATACTCGCGTGTGCATAGCCCTAATTACATGTAAATGTCGTCCGCAAGTCCAAATTAGCCCAGTGACCGCTGTCCAGGTGATCGTCCGTCAGATTTTTGTGGCCACTAGCACCCGGGTGTGGCCCGGATTTACATGCCCGCAGCGCCGCCACATCTCGTCCGCCGCCAGTCAGCTGTCTGCTCTGGCCACGTGCACCGGCCTGCCCGTCATCGCGGTCGTCCGCTGGGTCACCCGGGCCCACCCGCGTCCGCGTGATGGCCCCCCGTGCGGTGGGTGGCCACCCTAGTGTTATATCTATGGTGCGCGGGTGTGCGATACACCAGGTACACGATGTACGTGTGTATCGGGTAGACGTAGGTACATAACCCCATCTCTGCAGGCATGCTCGCTGCTCCGGGCTGCAGCGTATGGGGCGATTGCCTGGATGGCTGGCAGCCCGGGAAGCGCATCACCAGGAGAGCCATCCGTCTGCTGCACGCTGTCATCGTCACCCGGGCCCCGCGTGCCGTGCGCACCATCTCCACGTGTCCTGCAGCAGTGTGTGTGTCGTATGTGTGTGTGCACCGGGTGCGTCGTCCGCGCGGTGATGTCGTGGGTGGTGTAGCAATACATCGCGGTGCCCAAATGTGTCCGTTTTGTGCCCTCGCCCACCCGCGAGCGAGAGCCCCGTCCGTAGTATTATCGCCGTCGTCCGATGCACACAGGCATGCCCCGGGGCATGGTGTAGTGCAGGAGCATGTCCGTGGGCTGGGGAGGCCCGTTGCGAGGGCCAAACAAGGCTTCAGTGCCCTGGGGGAGCCCTCCGGGCCACCCGGCTGTGGAAATCGCGATCCGTCGGCTGCTGGTCCTGCAGCCCCCTTGAGACCGGGCTGCGGCGGCTAACCTGGGTGCAGGGAGGGTTGCCCGCGCGCAGGCATCTCGGTATCCGCAGCATCCGCAATCTCCCTCGTCGCTCGTCGTCGTCGTCCTCTCGAGCCAGCCCTCAACAAAAAGGAGAAGTATTTCGAGTTAATACTCATACTCCTCGTTTGCTGGCTCGAGACGGCGACGAGAGATTTTTCTAATCACGGCTGTGACGGTTTACCCGTCACATTACCCCCCAGTAAGGGGGGCGGGGGTCCTCCGGAAGGGAGTGGTCTTGCCGATACTTAGGTGGCGCATTCTCGCCTTTCAAATTCTCTCGTCGCTGCCTCAATCAGCAGATTCAAAATCACATTATATTATATATTCATGAATATGGGGATCATCACCCGCTCACTCTCTCACACAATCATACTGAAGGGAAATCACTCTACTGGCTGTCCTATCACTCTAGGAAAATTTGAAAAAGTTCTACGGGGAAGGGATAAAGCCACCCTGGGCCCTACGGTCATGGATTTATGCATTCACTCAACCTGAAAAGGGAGGAAAAATAAAGAAAAATCATAGCATCTTACTTTGGTCCGATTCATCGCCTTACGACGTCTTGTCCTGGCGGCTTGTCCGTAACTGTCCGAATTACGGGGAGGGATCCAACGTTTCAACTGGGATACATGGGCTTCTGGCAGGGTTCTACCTAGATCCCCTTCAAGTACATAGACTAGCGGTGATTTGACTTTCACGATTTTGAATGGTCCCTCATATTTTGGCGCGAGCTTCTTAGAAAACTTATTCGCGGCGTTTGATAGAAAGTGCGTCCGTCGTCCGACCATATCTCCCACCTGAAACTGTACGTGTTTTCGTCCGCGATTATAATGCGCAGCCTGCTTTTCTCTAGCTTTGTCGATATTCTTCAACACGAAGTCCCTCAGCGCGTCCAAACGCTTCATTCTCTCGGTCCATGTGTCTACGTCTATCGGCTCCACCGGTTTCCCATCCAACAGCTCACGTCTCAAGCTCTTTACCGGTCTCGGATTCCGTCCGTAATTCAAAAACGCTGGTGAGACTTTCAGTGTCGATTGCACTGCCGTGTTCACAGCGTGTCTGAACTCATGTATGTGTAGGTCCCAGTCTCTATGATCATCCTTAACGTACTGAGCTATCATGGTCTTCAAAGTCCTATTCTGGCGCTCCGTAGCGTTGGCCTGGGGATGGTAAGGGGGGGTAAACACTTGCTTGACTCCGTATTCAGCTAGTCGGTCCGCCAAGAGCTTATTGTCGAACTCCTTACCGTTGTCCACCAAGATATAGTCCGGGGTTTCCCATCGAAACAAAACTAAGTCCTCTATCCCAGCCAGAACCGATTTCCCGTCCGCTTTACGCAAAGGTTTGGTCTCGATCATCTTCGTGAACAAGTCCTGGAGCACCAGAAGGTATTTGAAACCCCTCTTGCTCGGAGGAAATTCAATCAAGTCCGCTGAAATGGCCACCCATGGCGATTCCACGATCCGCGACCCGAGTAGTCCGCGAGGTCCGAGTTGAGAAGCCTTATACTTCTGGCATAGCTGGCATTGGCCAACAAATACCACCACGTCGTGATACAGTCCGGGCCACGAGTACTCTCTGGCCACCCGGTCATATGTCTTTTCTACCCCTAAATGTCCTGCCGAAGCGATGCAGTGGGCGTCCTCCAATACTCTTTCACGAAGAGCTACTGGTACTACCAAGCGCCACTTTTCGTGCGGTGATGTGATCGGGTCCAGCATCGCATCTGTCCGAAATCTGTACAACTGTCCGTCCTCAACTCTCCAGTTTCTCCATTTTTCTGGCCTGGATTGCACTTCCTCAATTCGTTTGGTGTACCACGGGTCCGATTTAATCTCGAGTCCAGCTATTTCTGTCCCGTCCTCGTCCTCCGCGTCCGCCGGGTCGTGCAACCTAGAGAGGGCATCTGGCACCCTGTGGAGCCGTCCGGAGCGGTGAGACAACTCGAAGTCCCATTGCTGGAGCTTCAGAGCCCATCGAGCCAGGCGTCCTGTCGGATCTTTGAGTTCTCTCAACCATTTTAGAGCGCTGTGGTCCGTAATCACTCTGAAATGAGTCCCCTCCACATACGGTCGGAATTTCTCGATGGCCCATAAAACAGCCAGATTCTCTCGCTCCGTGGCGGTCCAGTTTCTCTCGGCCGGCGTGAGGCTTCGGCTACAGTACACAATTGGGTGCTCTCCGTCCTCCCCTTCTTGTGTCAGCACGGCTCCAAGGCTATACGCGCTCGAGTCACACTGGATCGTGAAGACCTTTGAAAAATCTGGCCTGGCCAACACCGGGGCCGTTGTCAGAGCTTCTTTAAGCTTTTCAAACGCTTCTTGTTGCTCCGCGTCCCACGTCCATTTCACGTCCTTCTTCAGAAGCTTAAGGAGGGGTACTTTGATCTCAGATTCGTGTTCAATGAACCTGGAGTACCAGCCCACCATCCCCAAGAATGATCGCAACTGTTTTAGGTTTTTCGGAGCTGGATAGTCTCTTACTGGAGCAACCTTCTCCGGGTCTGGCCTCAGTCCTTCTGCGTCCAAAAGAAACCCCAAATATCTGACCTGCTGGCAACAGATATCACACTTGTCCTTGTTGCCTTTTAGGCCGGCTCCAATTAAGCGCTCCATAACCAACCTGACGTACTTTACATGGTCCTCATAAGAGTCCGTTACAATGATCAAGTCGTCAAGATACCCGAACACAAATGGTTCAAGGTCAGGTCCGAATAATTCGTCTATAAGTCGCTGAAATTCTGAGGGTGCATTGGTCAAGCCATAGGGCATGAAAGTAAAGGCCCAGGAGCCAACGCCCGGAAGGGAGAAGCTCGTGAGCTCCTTGCTGTCCTCATGCATAGGAATTTGCATGTACGCCTCCTTTAAGTCGATCTTTGAGATGTATTTTGCCCTCCGCAGCTTGTCCAGTATGGAGTCCATGTTGGGAAGAGGGTACGCGTCCTTCTTCGTCACTTTATTCAAGTCCCTATAGTCGATACAGAATCTGTACTTCCCATCACTCTTCCTGACCAAAACCGGAGCACTGCTCCACGCACTCTTTGATGGCTCTATACGTCCGGCGTCCGCAAGTCGCTTCACCTCCGCTCTTGCTACCTCTAGCATGGCCGGTGACATACGTCTGTACTTGTGTCGAATCGGTGTATCGTCCAGCAGTGTAATCTTGTGCTTCCTGAGCTTTGTCAGGCCCAATCGGTCCCCCGCTCCGTCGATCATCTCTTGGACCATGCCCTCCACAGCCCTCTTCTCCTGCAATCTAACTGCTGCCAGTCCAGCACATTCAGCGAAAACTCGGTTTTTTGGGGCCTTATTTGTCCCAATGAAGTCCTTGTATTCACCTTGTAATACTCTCCACCGTCCGTCCGCATTCTGAGAGTCCGACTGCCACGCGTCCATGAAGTCCATGCCCAGCAGCATGTCATGGTTCAACTCCTTCACCACTTGCATCACGATAATCCGAGTATGGCCATCAATTTCCATAGTTACTCTCAACAGACCCGCAGCCGGAGTCACGCTCTTCCCAACTGCGCTCTTGAGATAACCTGCCTGTCTATGAATTCTATCCTCATAGTATTTGGCGACTCTTGGTCCCACCATAGACACTTGGGCTCCTGGGTCATACAAGGCCGCGAAAGATCGTCCCCCGAGTACCACCTCAACATAGTTTCGTGGTACGGGCTTCACGTCCGGTCCTCTGTCCAGTTCCTCAGCAGTCCATGGTCCTACGTACGCAAATACACGGTATTCCGGGGCCACATGTCCGATTCGTCCGTCGTCGAAGCTCCGAGCTTCAGTTACTCCAGCCGCCTCGGAGATTTCAACTGTTGACTCGACCTCCTCAGCTTCCATGAACTTGAGCCACGCTTGATAATTCTTGACAGCCTTGCTGGCCTCACCAGTCCCCAGCTTAGAATTTATCTCGGGTTCTCCGTTCTTTGAAGAGTGGCCCGTCTTGTCAATCGGTCTTGCTATGGGAAGAAATTTGTCAGCCAAGGGAATGTCCGTCTCGGCCATAGCGCGCAGCACACCGAGCGTGGAGAGCTTCTTGACTTCTCTCTGCCCATGCATGATTCGATCTGCTGCTTCCCCAGTGTACCGCTTCCGCACTACCCCCTTTCCTGGGGTCCATTCATCCACAATCACCCACCGTTCTGTGGGGTCTTTACAACTCGCACGACCCGCTTCACGGTCTTTTGCTCTCACTGCCCAGGGTTTGGTAGTCCGGTCCTTCACCATACCGTCCCAACGGTTCTCGGATCCCACGATCCATGGTTTTCTCGGTCGCGCCCCAGCCACACCTTCCTCAAGGTTCTCGGGTCCCGCGACCCGTGGCGTAGCTAACCGTGTCCCGTCTACGTCGCCCTCTACCAGGCTCTTTGTCTCATTTTTCACTGCTCTCTCATCTCCAGCCAAGTCTTCCACAAGACTCGCGAGTTTCACTTCTATTTCACCTCCTGGACACTTATCACTCCGTAAGCCTTCCACAAAGCTCACGGGCTTCTCGTCCACTTGGGTCTCCGGACACTTATCACTCCGTAAGCCTTCCACAAAGCTCACGAGCTTCTCGTCCGTTACCAAGATCTCACTTATTTGGGCGGGGGCACAGCGCTCGGGTCCTTCTGGGCCCCCGCTGGTCCGTTTCCCACATACTCAAGTCGATACTTGCAGTCCGGGCAGTTTTGCGCAGTCACCCCCTCTTTATTGCATAGCTGACACCTGTCCTTCACCAGAGCTCCGGCTCCCGATGTAGCAGTTGCAGCATCTGGGCATTCATTTGCTGTATGTCCGAGTGCGGAGCACTTATAGCATTGTCGAGTGGGGCATACATTTGCAAAGTGGTCCGGTTTGTTACAGTTAAAGCAGAGTCCCTTGGCCAACTGTTCCCCTCTCACTGTGCGATCTACCTGTGGGCGCACTCGTCCGCTGCCTGGTGGCCTCCGTGGTCCGTATCCCGGATAAGGAAAGTATGGGTACCGAGGGTACATCATGGGCCATTGTCCAGGGTCCGGATTCCAGTGTGCCGGAGGGGCAGGCGAGGGTTGCGTGACTGGAGTCGGAGCACTCGGTGGCGTGGCAGGTGGGGCACTAGGCGTCGCTGCGCCAGTTGGCGTGGCCTGATTTTGTCCGTTCCTAGCTCCGTTTTTGCCAGTCTGTCCCTTATTACGACCCTGATTCGTGTTCTGCGCACTTGGAGCAGGTTTAGATGCCTCGATCTGTGCTGATTCCGTTTGTTCTAGTGCAGCAGTCTCCGTCTTCCCAGATCTACCTCTCTGAGGGGCTTGTGCGGGTCCTTGGTATGCTGCTCCAGGTATGCGTGCCTTGTCCCTTGGTGGGGGCGCTGCGTATCGAGCGTCCAAGTCCCTGTCCTTCTCAAACCTCTTTCCGTAGTACTGAATATCGTCCAAGTTCCGCACATCTCTAGTGTCCAAATATTTCCGCAATTCTGGCAGTAGATTCCTGCGCACGATTTCAAAAACGTCCCTGTCCCTCGGTGGCCTCTTAAAATGTCCCAGAATGATCTTCACGCACGTCAGATACTTTGCCACTTTCTCGCCTTTCGCTTGAGTCCGATGCAACAGCTCGTCCATTAAGTCCTGGCGGTCCAAGTGACCCACGTATTGAGTCCTAAAAGCGCGCTTAAAATCAGTCCAGTCCCTAAACTCGTCCTGGTGAGTCCTATACCAGTGTCGAGCGTCCTTGCTGAGGGCTGCTGGCACTGCTGAGAGCATTTCCCTGTCAGATACCGGTAGCATTCGCCTACAGTCTTTAAGATTGGCCAAAAAGTCCTCTGGTCCATCTTTCTTACTACCGCCAAAATTGATTTTAATGCTCTGCAGCATTTTGATCACATGGAACGTCCGTCCCGTAACTTGTCCACCGCGACTACGGGTTGATTCACCGTCCGACGAGTCATAGTCCGAGTCACTGCTACTATCACGTCCGCGGTCCCTATTCCCATCGCGTCTGTTCCTACGCGAGTCCCTAGATCCCCGACGCCCGCCTCGGCGCCTTGATCTGTCCGAATCAGACCCGGATCTCCGATCACGTCGTGAGTTTCGCTCAGCTGAGTTGTCCGAAGAGCTGTCCCTATAATTGCTGCGACGATTATCACGCCAGCGGTCCGCGTCTCTCGGTCTTTCGCGCCTATCATGACCGTCCCTCGAGTGCCGCTGATCCGCGCGATTTCCCGATTCTCGCTCACGTCCGTTCCCTTGTCTATGAGAGGAATCTCTGCGTCCCCTACTCTCTCGAGAATCGTCTCGTCCTCTCTGTGAGTGGGACGGATGATTCTGGCTGCGCCTACTCTCACCTGAGCGATCGCGCTCACGATGGATTGGTTCTGGTTCCGTCCGATGGATTGAGCAACCCTGAGGGCGTGCTCGTTCCACCCGAGCCGGTTCTGGTCCGCTGCGAGGCCCGTGGCTGCTCACCTGGGGTTCGAGGGGCCTCTGGTCCGCGTTCACGTCCCTCACCTGGGGTTGGTGTTGACCGGCGGGCTCTCTGTGTTCAGGCAAGTATGCTGGTCCACTAACCGCAGGGTGGCTTGCAGGCGCATGTTCTGCTTGTCGGGGGCGCGCATCATAAACTTTCACACGGTCCCTATAGCTACGTCCGCTATCGCTGGAATCGTCGCGATACTCCACCCGTCGATCTCTGTTGCGTGAGTGCACCGGAGGTGGGTCGTCGTCTCTAGAGTGATCACGACGGTCACGTCCATAAACTGAGTCTCGACAGCGCCCGCGACTCGCGTGAGGCTTCGCGCCTTTCAGATCACCATCGTCCCATTCCATCGTTGCGTTCCACCACTGAGACTGCCTGCGAGCTGCGTCCGGAGTTTTTCCCATAGCTTTTTCCATGTCCCGGTAGTCCGTCATTAGAAGCCGCGAATACCGAGCCCCGGTTGGTCGCTTTGGTACGTAATTCTCGGGAAGAGCTTGCGAGTCACTGTCACTCGTCCGACTCCGCGGGTTTGACATTCCATCATCGCTCTCTGGGTCAAACAACCGACGCTGGTCCGCTACTCTGACTCCAGAGGCATTAGCAACCGATGCGTTCATGTGTCCTAGTGCCGACATAGGCTCCGTGGTCCTCGTCCGGGGTGGCATGGGGCCCCCTAGTCCGGGAGTCAGTATCATGTCGTCCGCTCTTGCCCAAGTCCGAGGCTGCTGAACAGCGGTTGTAGCGGGCGCGTCCGGTATAGCTGCTCCCGCTAATATGGCCTGAGACATCGCAGCCATTCGGCTCATCAATTGGTACCCTGTTGCGGAGATCTGATTAGCCGTCGTAGCAGGCACGACAAACGGTAAGCGGCCTGCAGCTGGCGACGAGATTGGGTGTGGAATACTACTCGTGACTTGGAATGCCGAGCTAGTGGTGGTGCTCGCTGTGCTCACTGTCGTTACTGTCGTCGTCAACCGGCTCGTCACATTCGTCAAAGAGGTCACCGGAATCGTGAGAGCGAGAGGCTCCCGCACTTGTCCGTCCGAACTTGGGATACCGTGGATTGAGGCACCCGCGGCTCCCGTAAGCTCCATTCCTTGACTTGAGTTCATGACCACTGAGCTCCTAGTTTCCGTAAAAGTCACGCGAGCTGAGCTATTCAAGGTCGCCGGTGGGCGACGCCAATCCTCTGGATGAGCGAACGGGTCTACTCCACCAGCTTCGTCGATTTGAGGGTCCCACGGCACGTCCTCGTCCGGAAAACAGTCCCGAATTTCCGATCTAATTAATCGCGATCGAGTCCGTTCTCTAGTCCCTCGCTCGTTCAGTCCCTTAGCTTCCAGTCGCGCGGTGATCTGGTCGCCGTCCAGTGGCCAAATCAATTTAGCCAAATGTAAATACCGTTCGTCCCTCTCTAATAGTCGAATGAGGTCCTGATCCCCACACTTGAGCAGTCCAGGCAACGGTAGTTTGGGTTGTTCGACTACTTTATTCTTTTTGCCCGGAGGTCTACCTCTTTTCATTCTACGCCAGTCCGAAACTCCGACAATTCAATCTTCAGTCCAACCTAAACGAATAAAACCACGTCTCCGTTCTCTAATATCCCCACCTGCAACTATTCAGCCCTCTATTGTCCGCAAATAAGTCCACTCCGTCCTCTAACTTATTCCAAAATGCCCAGAAAAATCTTCACGGATCCTAACTCTCAGCAAGTCAGTCTCGTCCGATTATCTAGTAAACCCAAATTTATGTTCAAGTCCTAGAGAAAATTATCAGAGAGCCTAACACTCAACAATTGAGTCTTGTCCGATTTCCTAGCACCCCTAAATTAATTCAAAAAGTCCTAGAAAATTTTCAAATACTCAGCAGCTGAGTCTGGTCCGTGGAAACTCCCAACTACCTAAGGTCCAAGTCACCACAAGATTACCTAACACCCTGCCAGAGTCCGATAATAGGATTTGGGTAGGATGAGATTCGAAAGAGTTTCCTTGTCCGGGGTGCAGGAGTACTTACGTGGAAATGGAACAGGCCAGAGTCATCATCATGTCCGAATTATACGTCAAAAAATTATTCAATTATCACACCATGCATTGGGAGGATCAATCTGCAAACATAGGGCCACTAGAATTTTTCTAAGTCCGAAAAAATTCACCTAACTGTCCTAAAACCTTGGTAAGATGCTATAAAAATAATTCTACGCGAGTGAAAATTCTCGCAAAAAATAATTATAAGCAACTACTCTACTTGTCCTAAGGAGCAGGGCTGCAGGAGGGCTCAAAATATTCACATACGGGGAGAAATATTCACATTCAATATGACCAGGGTGTGAGAGAGGGCACTACTCTACTACTAAAACGCGAAGAGCCTCGCACGCACGCAAACCTGTCCAAAATCGCAAAATTTCCAAGTCGAATTTATCGGAAAAAATGTCCGATCCGTCCAAAATATTAGCAGCGCTTCGCGTATAGTCCGTAAATTTTTATTCTGAATCGTTCAGAAGCCGCAGAGTCCTGTCACGGTCGCCATTTGTGACGTGGTATTTCTACCAGCACAACTAATTTATATTCAACGGGACTCCGACCCTAAAATCGCAGGCAATACGCGCGCGAACGGCGAAACGACTTAGGAAAAATTCAGCTACTCCGCAACACGTCCCCAGCACAGCGTCACTTACCGTGCCATCACCTGAAAATAAAGAGGGGGAGGGAGGGCGCACGCTCATAAATGATGAACGAATATTTATTACAAAAATATCTGGCCTATATATTCTTTACGTTGCTTCTACGCGGTATGTACAGTCATCTACAAACGAATATTAACCCGACAATAGTCCGCGTGGCTCTAAGTTTATCACTAATTGCTCATAGAATGTCTCTGAATATTCCTGCAAATACAATAAATAAATCCACTTCTCTAAAAGGCCGTATCACTCTGTCCGATCACTCGCGAAATCTACCTGCACTCCGTAGAGTGCAGCTTGTCCGGTCCCTGCTCCGATATTCTTCCACAATTTATTTGCTCCAAAATTTCCTCGTCCAAAATGGCCGCTCAGCAGCCCTCGCAACGCGCGCGCAACGGCAAGCACGCAAAATGGCTTGTGCTCCGATGCGTTTTTTGCCCCACGCTCTCGAGCGACAGGTGCACGATCACGCACCTGGCTCCTGATTCACTTCTCCGTTATGTGCTCGTTACCGCGCGTACGCCAACTCCGGGGCGTCTTGCCCACGACCGCGCTCGATGCTCACAAGTCCGCTGAGTCCGCCCTGAGAATTCCCAACGCGCGTACGTCTATCACAAGACGTCTTGTCCTCGTGCACGCGATCACAGACTCACAAGTCCGCTGCTCCGAAAATTCCCACGCGACGCGGTTGAAGTCCAGGGGTCCTCAGGTGCGATTTTCCGAACACGCGTACGTCTCTCGGAGACGTCTTGTCCACGTCCGCGCACTGCACCAGATCACGAGGTCCCCCGGGAGTCCGAATAGTCCGCGGGCACAGCGATTGCCCTTCGCGACGCGCGAGGCTCTTCACACACTCGACGAGAGAATTCACAAAATTAGCAAAACCACTCACCGCTGATTTCCATTGTCCCAGTCCTGGTGCTGCTCCGTCAATCCACAAATATTATTGCCCTCCTGGGTGATTTACACTGCTGCTACTGCTGCTGTCTGTCCGAGTCCACCGGGACTCCTGGGGAACTGGTGACTGGGCACGTGCTCCGAAATGAATTCGCGGGCGCGACTGGTACGTGTGGTCTGCACAAGAGGTGATCCACAAGTGTCACAATGGCTGCTTCTTCTTCACCAAGTCCGCGCCTTCGTCTTCACTGAAGTCAAGCCCTCTGATTGGTCCGTCTAATTTTACCGGAACACTAGCAGCGCCAACTGGCGGCTGAGCGCCAAATATTCAAGTCCAGTCCACTATACTTGTCCCATACAGTACCTCAGATTCTACGAAATTCGCTGCAAGCGCATCAATTGCAGTATCTACGGTCCTGATGCCTCTACCCAGAGAATATTCTGTCCCGCTCACGCGCATGCATCGCTAAGATACACGCGGAGGCATCGCGCACTCGCGCTTGCCGCAACTCCACGCTTTCACCTCGTATAGTCCTTATGCATGTCCGTATATATCTATATCTAGTCCGTATTGCCGCAGTATATCTATATATACTCGCGGCCGCCCATAGCATAGTAATATCAAGTCCGCATGGCCGGAGTATATCTATATATATGCTGCGCACAGTCCCATTGCAACATACTCGCGTGTGCATAGCCCTAATTACATGTAAATGTCGTCCGCAAGTCCAAATTAGCCCAGTGACCGCTGTCCAGGTGATCGTCCGTCAGATTTTTGTAGCCACTAGCACCCGGGTGTGGCCCGGATTTACATGCCCGCAGCGCCGCCACATCTCGTCTGCCGCCAGTCAGCTGTCTGCTCTGGCCACGTGCACCGGCCTGCCCGTCATCGCGGTCGTCCGCTGGGTCACCCGGGCCCACCCGCGTCCGCGTGATGGCCCCCCGTGCGGTGGGTGGCCACCCTAGTGTTATATCTATGGTGCGCGGGTGTGCGATACACCAGGTACACGATGTACGTGTGTATCGGGTAGACGTAGGTACATAACCCCATCTCTGCAGGCATGCTCGCTGCTCCGGGCTGCAGCGTATGGGGCGATTGCCTGGATGGCTGGCAGCCCGGGAAGCGCATCACCAGGAGAGCCATCCGTCTGCTGCACGCTGTCATCGTCACCCGGGCCCCGCGTGCCGTGCGCACCATCTCCACGTGTCCTGCAGCAGTGTGTGTGTCGTATGTGTGTGTGCACCGGGTGCGTCGTCCGCGCGGTGATGTCGTGGGTGGTGTAGCAATGCATCGCGGTGCCCAAATGTGTCCGTTTTGTGCCCTCGCCCACCCGCGAGCGAGAGCCCCGTCCGTAGTATTATCGCCGTCGTCCGATGCACACAGGCATGCCCCGGAGCATGGTGTAGTGCAGGAGCATGTCCGTGGGCTGGGGAGGCCCGGTGCGAGGGCCAAACAAGGCTTCAGTGCCCTGGGGGAGCCCTCCGGGCCACCCGGCTGTGGAAATCGCGATCCGTCGGCTGCTGGTCCTGCAGCCCCCTTGAAACCGGGCTGCGGCGGCTAACCTGGGTGCAGGGAGGGTTGCCCGCGCGCAGGCATCTCGGTATCCGCAGCATCCGCAATCTCCCTCGTCGCTCGTCGTCGTCGTCCTCTCGAGCCAGCCCTCAACAAAAAGGAGAAGTATTTCGAGTTAATACTCATACTCCTCGTTTGCTGGCTCGAGACGGCGACGAGAGATTTTTCTAATCACGGCTGTGACGGTTTACCCGTCACAACACAAATAACATAATCTTAATCCAGTTGGCAGAGTACGTGATTCCAGTGCAATTTCCCTATAGTTTCGCGCTACATTCAACTGTTCGTAAATACTAGGGTAGTTTCATTCGACTTTTTTAAATTGCATCACATTATGAATATTAAATAATATCTGAATAGTTCTAACTATTCACGTTTCACAAACGCATTGAACACGATTATGTAAAATTAATTTGCAGTGGACAAGTTGGGAGCATTTAAGCAACTTAAGAAAGTAAATCTCGGAGGAGTTCATTTGAATCAATTTCAGCGAAGGGAAGCCCCTCGTTGATTATACGAATATTCCAATCCTCGATATCTGGTTTGAAGAGTTCCTCACGGAAGAACCTTTTCATCCCTTCCAACTTTTCCACCTCAAATTCTGAGACTCTCAAAGAGTTTAGCAACATAGACGCTTTGATTTTAAGAAAATTTTCCCACGCAGTGGTGTTAGTTCTAGGATATACCAGTACTTCTTTGGGGTTTCGATCAGATCTCCTTAGGATGATATCAACATCGAGTCTCACAAACTCATTCGCTAGATAACTAGGTGTGCCGGTCGCAAGCACCCTATAAGCTAGGCTACAAGTGAAATACTCGCGTCTGCGACGCACAGACATCCAACCTAAACCCAAGCGATGTGGGGTGATATGCGAGTTCCTGCTCAAGTCACCAATGACAAATCTCACACATGCATTTTGAGCTACCTGAAGCTTTGCGTTGTTTTTCTCACTCACACTGTCATACACAACTGATGCATGATCAATCTGTGGGAAGATCAAGGTTTGTACCGAATCACGTCGCAAAGATCTCGAAAGAGAGTGTCGATGAAATTTGAGAGAAAACAAGCTAGAATGAACCTTAGAGACAACCTCTTTTGTGTGTGCTGACCAAGTGAGATTCTGATCAAGCCTCACCCCGAGATTCTCAGTTTCAAACACATACTCAAGTTGAACTCCATTCACTCCGATTTTTGGAATAGCATTGTAATCAATTCGGCTAGTGAGTTCAGCTGTTCCAAGTATCATAACTTTAGATTTCGCTTCATTAAGTGCTAACGCATTTGATCCAGCATAGTTGGCAATTGATTGGATGCATAGTTTAGGAGATAGTTTTTCACAGTTCTTCGAATGTTTGAATCTAATCAAAAACGAGAAAAAATCACATTTCACTCTGGTTCACTCCTAAGCCCTGGAGAACTTCTTCCCATATATTTTGGACTGAAAGCTCTTTTTTGAAGAAAATTACGACTTATTCCCTTGGAAAATGGGAGTTTTGGACTTAATATTTCAAAATTGGAAGTTTTAAAAATATCTTGGATACTGCCATTCTCATTTCCATAGTAATTCATGGATAAAAGGTGTCTTGACTATTTTCGCTGAATGCATAGTTGAGGAGACAGTTTTTCACGGTTCTTCGAATTTTTAATTTTCATCAAAAACGAGAAAGAATCTCATTTCAGTCTGATTCACTCCTAAACCCTGCAAAATTTTTTCCCATATACTTTGATCTGAAAGCTCTTTTGTAATGAAGATTACGAATTTCTCCCTTTGAAAATGAGAATCTTGGATTTGAAATTCCAGAATTGGAAATTTTTGGAATTTTATTAAACAGTGCCATGCTCATATTTATAATTTGTTAATAATTAGGAGTCTCTTGACATTCTTTCCTAGGATGCATAATTGAGGAGACAGTTTTTCACAGTTCTTCGAATGTTCGATCCTGATCAAAAACGAGAAAAAATCTCATTCCACTCTGATTGACTCCTGAGCCCTGGAGAACTTCTTTCCATATACTTCGATCTGGAGGCTCTTTTTTAAGAAAGATTACGAATTTTTCCCTTGAAAAACGAAAATTTCGGATTTGAAATTTCAAAATTGGAAATTTTTGGAATTTTTTGGAAAGTGCCATGCTCATATTCATAATTTTTCAAGGATGAAAGGTCTCTTGACATTTTCCCCTAGGCTGCATAGTTGAGGAGATAGTTTCCGACAGTTTTCCGAATGTTTGATCCTAATCAAAAACAAGAAGAAATCACATTTCACTCTGATTCACTCCTAAGCCCTGAAAATTCTTTTCCATATACCCTGCCCTGAAAGCTCTCTTCTGATAGAGATGACGAATTTTTTCCTTGAAAAACGGGAGTTTTTGATTTGAAATTTCAAAATTGGAAATCTTTGGAATTTTCTAACCAGTGCCATGCTCGTATTCATAATTCATTCAAAATTCAAGTTCTCTTGACATTTTTCCCTAGGATGCATAGTTTGGGAGACAGTTTTTCACAGTTCTTCGAATAATGGGTTCTATTCAAAAACGAGGAAAAATCTCATCTCATTCTGATTCATTCCTTAGTCCTGGGAAATTCCTCTCCTTATATTCTGATCTGGAAGCTCTTTTCTAAGGAGAATCACGACTCATTTCCTTGGAAGATTACAGTTTTGAATTTCAAATTTCAAAATTGGAAATTTTTGGAATCGTTTGAAAACCGCCATTCTCATTTCCATAGTTTTTTAAGGATGAAAGGTCACTTGACATCTCTCCTAGGATGCATAATTTACGAGACAGTTTCCCACAGTTTTCCGAATGTTTGATTCTAATCAAAAACAAGAAAAAATCACATTTCACTCTGATTCACTCCTAAGCCCTGAAAAATTCTTTTCCATATACCCTGCCCTGAAAGCTCTCTTCTGATAGAGATTACGAATTTTCTCCTTGAAAAACGGGAATTTTTGATTTGAAAATTCAAAATTGGAAATCTTTGGAATTTTCTAAACAGTGCCATGCTCGTATTCATAATTCATTCGAAATTAAAGTTTTCTTGACATTTTCCCCTAGGATGCATAGTTTGGGAGACAGTTTTCACAGTTCTTCGAATGTTTGATCCTAATCAAACTCGAACAAGAATCTCATTTCGGTTTGATTCCCTCCTTAGCCCTGGAATGTTTTTCTCCATGAACTTTGATCTGAAAGCTCTTCTTCCAGAGAAATTACGAATTTCTTCCGTGAAAAGTGAAAATTCTGGATTTGAAATTCCAAAATTGGAAATTTTTGGAACTTTTTGAAAAGTGCCATGCTCATATTCATATATTTTCAGGAATAAAAGGTCTCTTGACATTTTTACCTAGGATGCATGGTTTAGGAGATAGTTTTCCACAGTTCTTCGAATGTTTGATTCTGATACAAAACGAGAAAAAATGTCAATTCACTCTGATTCACTCCTGAGCCCTGAAAAATTTCTTTCCATATACTTCGATCTGAAAGCTCTTTTTTGAAGAAAATAACGACTTCTTCCCTTGGAACATAACAATTTTGGATTTGAGAGCTCAAAATTGGAAATTTTTGGAATTCTTGGAAGAGTGCCATTCTCATTTCCATAGTCTTTCAAGAATAAAAGGTGTCTTGACATTTTTCCCTAGGATGCATAGTTTTGGAGACAGTTTTTCACAGTTCTCCGAATGTCTGATTCTAATCAAAAACGAGAAAAAATCTCATTTCACTCTGACTCACTCCTAAGCCCTGGAGGACTTTTCTCCATATACTTCGATCTGGAGGCTCTTTTTTAAGAAAGATTACGAATTTTTCCCTTGAAAAACGAAAATTTCGGATTTGAAATTTCAAAATTGGAAATTTTTGGAATTTTTTGAAAAGTGCCATGGTCATATTCATAATTTTTCAAGGATAGAAGGTCTCTTGACATTTTTCCCTAGGCTGCATAGTTGAGGAGATAGTTTCCGACAGTTTTCCGAATGTTTGATCCTAATCAAAAACAAGAAAAAATCACATTTCACTCTGATTCACTCCCAAGCCCTGAAAAATTCTTTTCCATATACCCTGACCTGAAAGCTCTCTTCTGATAGAGATTACGAATTTTTCCCTTGAAAAACGGGAATTTTTGATTTGAAATTCGAAAATTGGAAATCTTTGGGATTTTCTAAACAGTGTCATGCTCGTATCCATAATTCATTCAAAATCAAAGTTCTCTTGACATTTTTCCCTAGGATGCATAGTTTGGGAGATAGTTTTTCACAGTTTTCCGAATGTTTGATCCTAATCAAACACGAACAAAAATCTCTTTTCAGTTTGATTCCCTCCTTAGCCCTGGAATATTTTTTTCCATGAACTTTGATCTGAAAGCTCCTCTTCGAGATAAGTTACGAATTTTTTCCTTGAAAAGTGAAAATTTTGGATTTGAAATTCCAAAATTGGAAAATTTTGGAATTTTTTGAAAAGTGCCATGCTCATATTCATAATTTTTCAAGAATAAAAGGTCTCTTGACATTTTTACCCAGGATGCATGGTTTGGGAGATAGTTTTCCACAGTTCTTCGAATGTTTGATTCTGATCCAAAACGAGAAAAAATCTCATTTCATTCTGATTCACTCCTTAGCCCTGGGAAATCCCTCTCCATATATTCTGATCTGGAAGCTCTTTTCTAAGAAGAATTACGACTCATTTCCTTGGAAAATTACAGTTTTGAATTTCAAATTCCAAAATTAGAAATTGTTGGAATCTTTTGAAAACCGCCATTCTCATTTCCATAGTTTCTTAAGGATAAAAGCTGTCTTGACATTTTTCCCTAGGATGCATAGTTTAGGAGACAGTTTCTCACAGTTCTCCGAATGTTTGATTCTGATCAAAAACGAGAGAAAATGTCATTCCACTCTGATTCACTCCTCACTACTGTAAAATTTTCTCCGTATACTTTGATCTGGAAGCTCGTTTTCAATGAAAATTACGAATTTTTTCCTCGAAAATTAAAATTTTGAATTTGAAATTCCAAAATTGGAAATCTTTGGAATTTTTTAAACAGTGCCATGCTCGTATTCATAATTCATTCAGAATCAAAGTTCTCTTGACATTTTTCCCTAGGATGCATAGTTTGGGAGACAGTTTTTCACAGTTCTCCGAATGTTTGATCCTAATCAAACACGAACAAAAATCTCTTTTCAGTTTGATTCCCTCCTTAGCCCTGGAATATTTTTTTCCATGAACTTTGATCTGAAAGCTCCTCTTCGAGATAAGTTACGAATTTTTTCCTTGAAAAGTGAAAATTTTGGATTTGAAATTCCAAAATTGGAAAATTTTGGAATTTTTTGAAAAGTGCCATGCTCATATTTATAATTTTTCAAGAATAAAAGGTCACCCGACATTTTTCCCTAGGATGCATAGTTTTGGAGATAGTTTTTCACAGTTCTCCGAATGTTTGATTCTAATCAAAAACGAGAAAAAATCTCATTTCACTCTGATTCACTCCTAAGCCCTGGAGGACTTTTCTCCATATACTTCGATCTGGAGGCTCTTTTTTAAGAAAGATTACGAATTTTTCCCTTGAAAAACGAAAATTTCGGATTTGAAATTTCAAAATTGGAAATTTTTGGAATTTTTTGAAAAGTGCCATGGTCATATTCATAATTTTTCAAGGATAGAAGGTCTCTTGACATTTTTCCCTAGGCTGCATAGTTGAGGAGATAGTTTCCGACAGTTTTCCGAATGTTTGATCCTAATCAAAAACAAGAAAAAATCACATTTCACTCTGATTCACTCCCAAGCCCTGAAAAATTCTTTTCCATATACCCTGACCTGAAAGCTCTCTTCTGATAGAGATTACGAATTTTTCCCTTGAAAAACGGGAATTTTTGATTTGAAATTCGAAAATTGGAAATCTTTGGGATTTTCTAAACAGTGCCATGCTCGTATCCATAATTCATTCAAAATCAAAGTTCTCTTGACATTTTTCCCTAGGATGCATAGTTTGGGAGACAGTTTTTCACAGTTCTCCGAATGTTTGATCCTAATCAAACACGAACAAAAATCTCTTTTCAGTTTGATTCCCTCCTTAGCCCTGGAATATTTTTTTCCATGAACTTTGATCTGAAAGCTCCTCTTCGAGATAAGTTACGAATTTTTTCCTTGAAAAGTGGAAATTTTGGATGTGAAATTCCAAAATTGGAAAATTTTGGAATTTTTTGAAAAGTGCCATGCTCATATTTATAATTTTTCAAGAATAAAAGGTCGCTTGACATTCTTCCCTAGGCTGCATAGTTGAGGAGATAGTTTCCGACAGTTTTCCGAATGTTTGATCCTAATCAAAAACAAGAAAAAATCACATTTCACTCTGATTCACTCCCAAGCCCTGAAAAATTCTTTTCCATATACCCTGCCCTGAAAGCTCTCTTCTGATAGAGATTACGAATTTTCTCCTTGAAAAACGGGAATTTTTGATTTGAAAATTCAAAATTGGAAATCTTTGGAATTTTCTAAACAGTGCCATGCTCGTATTCATAATTCATTCGAAATTAAAGTTTTCTTGACATTTTCCCCTAGGATGCATAGTTTGGGAGACAGTTTTCACAGTTCTTCGAATGTTTGATCCTAATCAAACTCGAACAAGAATCTCATTTCGGTTTGATTCCCTCCTTAGCCCTGGAATGTTTTTCTCCATGAACTTTGATCTGAAAGCTCTTCTTCCAGAGAAATTACGAATTTCTTCCGTGAAAAGTGAAAATTCTGGATTTGAAATTCCAAAATTGGAAATTTTTGGAACTTTTTGAAAAGTGCCATGCTCATATTCATATATTTTCAGGAATAAAAGGTCTCTTGACATTTTTACCTAGGATGCATGGTTTAGGAGATAGTTTTCCACAGTTCTTCGAATGTTTGATTCTGATACAAAACGAGAAAAAATGTCAATTCACTCTGATTCACTCCTGAGCCCTGAAAAATTTCTTTCCATATACTTCGATCTGAAAGCTCTTTTTTGAAGAAAATAACGACTTCTTCCCTTGGAACATAACAATTTTGGATTTGAGAGCTCAAAATTGGAAATTTTTGGAATTCTTGGAAGAGTGCCATTCTCATTTCCATAGTCTTTCAAGAATAAAAGGTGTCTTGACATTTTTCCCTAGGATGCATAGTTTTGGAGACAGTTTTTCACAGTTCTCCGAATGTCTGATTCTAATCAAAAACGAGAAAAAATCTCATTTCACTCTGACTCACTCCTAAGCCCTGGAGGACTTTTCTCCATATACTTCGATCTGGAGGCTCTTTTTTAAGAAAGATTACGAATTTTTCCCTTGAAAAACGAAAATTTCGGATTTGAAATTTCAAAATTGGAAATTTTTGGAATTTTTTGAAAAGTGCCATGGTCATATTCATAATTTTTCAAGGATAGAAGGTCTCTTGACATTTTTCCCTAGGCTGCATAGTTGAGGAGATAGTTTCCGACAGTTTTCCGAATGTTTGATCCTAATCAAAAACAAGAAAAAATCACATTTCACTCTGATTCACTCCCAAGCCCTGAAAAATTCTTTTCCATATACCCTGACCTGAAAGCTCTCTTCTGATAGAGATTACGAATTTTTCCCTTGAAAAACGGGAATTTTTGATTTGAAATTCGAAAATTGGAAATCTTTGGGATTTTCTAAACAGTGTCATGCTCGTATCCATAATTCATTCAAAATCAAAGTTCTCTTGACATTTTTCCCTAGGATGCATAGTTTGGGAGATAGTTTTTCACAGTTTTCCGAATGTTTGATCCTAATCAAACACGAACAAAAATCTCTTTTCAGTTTGATTCCCTCCTTAGCCCTGGAATATTTTTTTCCATGAACTTTGATCTGAAAGCTCCTCTTCGAGATAAGTTACGAATTTTTTCCTTGAAAAGTGAAAATTTTGGATTTGAAATTCCAAAATTGGAAAATTTTGGAATTTTTTGAAAAGTGCCATGCTCATATTCATAATTTTTCAAGAATAAAAGGTCTCTTGACATTTTTACCCAGGATGCATGGTTTGGGAGATAGTTTTCCACAGTTCTTCGAATGTTTGATTCTGATCCAAAACGAGAAAAAATCTCATTTCATTCTGATTCACTCCTTAGCCCTGGGAAATCCCTCTCCATATATTCTGATCTGGAAGCTCTTTTCTAAGAAGAATTACGACTCATTTCCTTGGAAAATTACAGTTTTGAATTTCAAATTCCAAAATTAGAAATTGTTGGAATCTTTTGAAAACCGCCATTCTCATTTCCATAGTTTCTTAAGGATAAAAGCTGTCTTGACATTTTTCCCTAGGATGCATAGTTTAGGAGACAGTTTCTCACAGTTCTCCGAATGTTTGATTCTGATCAAAAACGAGAGAAAATGTCATTCCACTCTGATTCACTCCTCACTACTGTAAAATTTTCTCCGTATACTTTGATCTGGAAGCTCGTTTTCAATGAAAATTACGAATTTTTTCCTCGAAAATTAAAATTTTGAATTTGAAATTCCAAAATTGGAAATCTTTGGAATTTTTTAAACAGTGCCATGCTCGTATTCATAATTCATTCAGAATCAAAGTTCTCTTGACATTTTTCCCTAGGATGCATAGTTTGGGAGACAGTTTTTCACAGTTCTCCGAATGTTTGATCCTAATCAAACACGAACAAAAATCTCTTTTCAGTTTGATTCCCTCCTTAGCCCTGGAATATTTTTTTCCATGAACTTTGATCTGAAAGCTCCTCTTCGAGATAAGTTACGAATTTTTTCCTTGAAAAGTGAAAATTTTGGATTTGAAATTCCAAAATTGGAAAATTTTGGAATTTTTTGAAAAGTGCCATGCTCATATTTATAATTTTTCAAGAATAAAAGGTCACCCGACATTTTTCCCTAGGATGCATAGTTTTGGAGATAGTTTTTCACAGTTCTCCGAATGTTTGATTCTAATCAAAAACGAGAAAAAATCTCATTTCACTCTGATTCACTCCTAAGCCCTGGAGGACTTTTCTCCATATACTTCGATCTGGAGGCTCTTTTTTAAGAAAGATTACGAATTTTTCCCTTGAAAAACGAAAATTTCGGATTTGAAATTTCAAAATTGGAAATTTTTGGAATTTTTTGAAAAGTGCCATGGTCATATTCATAATTTTTCAAGGATAGAAGGTCTCTTGACATTTTTCCCTAGGCTGCATAGTTGAGGAGATAGTTTCCGACAGTTTTCCGAATGTTTGATCCTAATCAAAAACAAGAAAAAATCACATTTCACTCTGATTCACTCCCAAGCCCTGAAAAATTCTTTTCCATATACCCTGACCTGAAAGCTCTCTTCTGATAGAGATTACGAATTTTTCCCTTGAAAAACGGGAATTTTTGATTTGAAATTCGAAAATTGGAAATCTTTGGGATTTTCTAAACAGTGCCATGCTCGTATCCATAATTCATTCAAAATCAAAGTTCTCTTGACATTTTTCCCTAGGATGCATAGTTTGGGAGACAGTTTTTCACAGTTCTCCGAATGTTTGATCCTAATCAAACACGAACAAAAATCTCTTTTCAGTTTGATTCCCTCCTTAGCCCTGGAATATTTTTTTCCATGAACTTTGATCTGAAAGCTCCTCTTCGAGATAAGTTACGAATTTTTTCCTTGAAAAGTGGAAATTTTGGATGTGAAATTCCAAAATTGGAAAATTTTGGAATTTTTTGAAAAGTGCCATGCTCATATTTATAATTTTTCAAGAATAAAAGGTCGCTTGACATTCTTCCCTAGGATGCATAGTTTTGGAGACAGTTTTTCACAGTTCTCCGAATGTTTGATTCTAATCAAAAACGAGAAAAAATCTCATTTCACTCTGATTCACTCCTAAGCCCTGGAGGACTTTTCTCCATATACTTCGATCTGGAGGCTCTTTTTTAAGAAAGATTACGAATTTTTCCCTTGAAAAACGAAAATTTCGGATTTGAAATTTCAAAATTGGAAATTTTTGGAATTTTTTGAAAAGTGCCATGGTCATATTCATAATTTTTCAAGGATAGAAGGTCTCTTGACATTTTTCCCTAGGCTGCATAGTTGAGGAGATAGTTTCCGACAGTTTTCCGAATGTTTGATCCTAATCAAAAACAAGAAAAAATCACATTTCACTCTGATTCACTCCCAAGCCCTGAAAAATTCTTTTCCATATACCCTGACCTGAAAGCTCTCTTCTGATAGAGATTACGAATTTTTCCCTTGAAAAACGGGAATTTTTGATTTGAAATTCGAAAATTGGAAATCTTTGGGATTTTCTAAACAGTGCCATGCTCGTATCCATAATTCATTCAAAATCAAAGTTCTCTTGACATTTTTCCCTAGGATGCATAGTTTGGGAGATAGTTTTTCACAGTTTTCCGAATGTTTGATCCTAATCAAACACGAACAAAAATCTCTTTTCAGTTTGATTCCCTCCTTAGCCCTGGAATATTTTTTTCCATGAACTTTGATCTGAAAGCTCCTCTTCGAGATAAGTTACGAATTTTTTCCTTGAAAAGTGAAAATTTTGGATTTGAAATTCCAAAATTGGAAAATTTTGGAATTTTTTGAAAAGTGCCATGCTCATATTTATAATTTTTCAAGAATAAAAGGTCTCTTGACATTTTTACCCAGGATGCATGGTTTGGGAGATAGTTTTCCACAGTTCTTCGAATGTTTGATTCTGATTCAAAACGAGAAAAAATCTCATTTCATTCTGATTCACTCCTTAGCCCTGGGAAATCCCTCTCCATATATTTTGATCTGGAAGCTCTTTTCTAAGAAGAATTACGACTCATTTCCTTGGAAAATTACAGTTTTGAATTTCAAATTCCAAAATTAGAAATTGTTGGAATCTTTTGAAAACCGCCATTCTCATTTCCATAGTTTCTTAAGGATAAAAGGTGTCTTGACATTTTTCCCTAGGATGCATAGTTTAGGAGACAGTTTCTCACAGTTCTCCGAATGTTTGATTCTGATCAAAAACGAGAGAAAATGTCATTCCACTCTGATTCACTCCTCACTACTGTTAAATTTTTCTCCGTATACTTTGATCTGGAAGCTCGTTTTCAATGAAAATTACGAATTTTTTCCTCGAAAATTAAAATTTTGGATTTGAAATTCCAAAATTGGAAATCTTTGGAATTTTTTAAACAGTGCCATGCTCGTATTCATAATTCATTCAAAATCAAAGTTCTCTTGACATTTTTCCCTAGGATGCATAGTTTGGGAGACAGTTTTTCACAGTTCTCCGAATGTTTGATCCTAATCAAACACGAACAAAAATCTCTTTTCAGTTTGATTCCCTCCTTAGCCCTGGAATATTTTTTTCCATGAACTTTGATCTGAAAGCTCCTCTTCGAGATAAGTTACGAATTTTTTCCTTGAAAAGTGAAAATTTTGGATTTGAAATTCCAAAATTGGAAAATTTTGGAATTTTTTGAAAAGTGCCATGCTCATATTTATAATTTTTCAAGAATAAAAGGTCTCTTGACATTTTTACCCAGGATGCATGGTTTGGGAGATAAATTTCCACAGTTCTTCGAATGTTTGATTCTGATCCAAAACGAGAAAAAATCTCATTTCATTCTGATTCACTCCTTAGCCCTGGGAAATCCCTCTCCATATATTTTGATCTGGAAGCTCTTTTCTAAGAAGAATTACGACTCATTTCCTTGGAAAATTACAGTGTTGAATTTCAAATTCCAAAATTAGAAATTGTTGGAATCTTTTGAAAATCGCCATTCTCATTTCCATAGTTTCTTAAGGATAAAAGGTGTCTTGACATTTTTCCCTAGGATGCATAGTTTAGGAGACAGTTTCTCACAGTTCTCCGAATGTTTGATTCTGATCAAAAACGAGAGAAAATGTCATTCCACTCTGATTCACTCCTCACTACTGTTAAATTTTTCTCCGTATACTTTGATCTGGAAGCTCGTTTTCAATGAAAATTACGAATTTTTTCCTCGAAAATTAAAATTTTGGATTTGAAATTCCAAAATTGGAAATCTTTGGAATTTTTTAAACAGTGCCATGCTCGTATTCATAATTCATTCAAAATCAAAGTTCTCTTGACATTTTTCCCTAGGATGCATAGTTTGGGAGACAGTTTTTCACAGTTCTCCGAATGTTTCATCCTAATCAAACACGAACAAAAATCTCTTTTCAGTTTGATTCCCTCCTTAGCCCTGGAATATTTTTTTCCATGAACTTTGATCTGAAAGCTTCTCTTCGAGATAAGTTACGAATTTTTCCCTTGAAAAGTGAAAATTTTGGATTTGAAATTCCAAAATTGGAAAATTTTGGAATTTTTTGAAAAGTGCCATGCTCATATTTATAATTTTTCAAGAATAAAAGGTCTCTTGACATTTTTCCCTAGGATGCATGGTTTAGGAGATAGTTTCCCACAGTTCTTCGAATGTTTGATTCTGATACAAAACGAGAAAAAATGTCAATTCACTCTGATTCACTCCTGAGCCCTGAAAAATTTCTTTCCATATACTTCGATCTGAAAGCTCTTTTTTGAAGAAAGTAACGACTTCTTCCCTTGGAACATAACAATTTTGGATTTGAGAGCTCAAAATTGGAAATTTTAGGAATTCTTGGAAGAGTGCCATTCTCATTTCCATAGTCTTACAAGAATAAAAGGTGTCTTGACATTTTTCCCTAGGATGCATAGTTTGGGAGACAGTTTTTCACAGTTCTTCGAATGTTTGATCCTAATCAAACACGAATAGAAATCTCATTTCAGTTTGATTCACTTCTTAGCCCTGGAATATTTTTTTCCATGAACTTTGATCTGAAAGCTCTTCTTTGAGAGAAATTACGAATTTTTCCCTTGAAAAGTGAAAATTTTGCATTTGAAATTCCAAAACTGGAAATTTTTGGAATTTTTTGAAAAGTGCCATGATCATATTTATAATTTTCCAAGAATAAAAGGTCTCTTTACATTTTTCCCCAGGATGCATAGTTTGGGAGACAGTTTTCCAGAGTTATTCGAATGTTTGGTTCTAATCAAGAACGAGAAAAAATCTCATTTCATTCCGATTCACTCCTTAGCCCTGGGAAATTCCTCTCCATATATTTTGATCTGGAAACTCTTTTCTGAGGAGAACTACGACTCATTTCCTTGGAAAATTACAGTTTTGAATTTCAAATTTCAAAATTGAAAATTCTTGGAATCTTTTGAAAACCGCCATTCTCATTTCCATAGTTTTTTAAGGATCAGAGGTCACTTGACATCTCTCCCTAGGATGCATGACTTAGGAGACAGTTTATCACAGTTCTTCGAATTTTTATTTCTCATCGAAAACGAGAAAAAATCTCATTTCAGTCTGATTCACTCCTCAGCCCTGAAAAATTTTTTCCCATACACTTTGATCTGAAAGCTCTTTCTCAATAAAGATTACGGATTTTTCCCTGGAAAAACGAAAATCTTGGATAGAAATTTCAGAATTGGGAATTTTTGGAATTTTTTGAACAGTGCCATGCTCATATTTATAATTTTCAGGAAATTAAAGGTCTCTTGACATTTTTCCCTAGGATGCATAATTGAGGAGACAGTTTCCCACAGTTCTTCGAATGTTTGATCCTAATCAAAAACGAAAAAAAATCTCATTTCAGTCTGATTCACTCCTTAGCCCTGGAGGAATTCTTTCCATATAATTTGATCTAAAAGCTCTTTTTTGAAGAGAATCACGACTTATTTCCTTGGAGAATGGGAGTTTTGGACTTAATATTTCAAAATTGGAAGTTTTCAAAATATTTTGGAAACTGCCATCCTCATTTCCATAGTTATTCAAGGATGGAAGGTGTCTTGACTATTTTCCGTGAATGCATAGTTTAGGAGACAGTTTTCCACAGTTCTTCGAATGTTTGATCCTAATAAAAAACGAAAAAAAATCTCATTTCAGTCTGATTCACTCGTAAGCCCTGGAAAATTTTTTCCCATACACTTCGATCTGAAAGCTCTTTCTCAATAAAGATCACGGATTTTTCCCTTGAAAAACGAAAATTTCATGTTTGTAAACTCAAAATTGGGAATTTTTGGAATTCTTGGAAAAGTGCCATTCTCATTGCCATAGTTCGCCAAGACTAGAAGGTCTCTTGACATTTTTCCCTAGGATGCATAGTTTAGGAGATAGTTTTCCACAGTTCTTGCAATGTTCGATTCTAATCAAAAACGAGAAAAAATCTCATTCCACTCTGATTCACTCCTAAGCCCTGGAAAATTTTTTTCCAAATACTTTGATCTGAAAGCACTTTTCTAAGGAAAATTACGACTCATTCCCTTGGAGAATTACAGTTTTGAATCCCAAATTTCAAAATTGGAAATTTTTGGAATCTTCTTAAAACCGCCTTTCTCATTTCCATAGTTTTTTGAGGATAAAGGGTCACTTGACATTTTTCCCTAAGATGCATAATTTAGGAGACAGTTTTTCACAGTTCTTCGAATTTTTAATTCTCATCAAAAACGAGAAAAAAGCTCATTTCAGTCTGATTCACTCCTAAGCCCTGAAAAATTTTTTCCCATACACTTTGATCTGAAAGCTCTTTCTCAATAAAGATCACGGATTTTTCCCTTGAAAAACGAAAATCTTGGATAGAAATTTCAGAATTGGGAATTTTTGGAATTTTTTGAACAGTGCCATGCTCATATTTATAATTTTCAGGGAATTAGAGGTCTCTTGATATTTTTTCCTAGGATGCATAATTGAGGAGACAGTTTTTCACAGTTCTTCGAATGTTTGATCCTAATCAAAAACGAAAAAAAATCTCATTTCAGTCTGATTCACTCCTTAGCCCTGGAGAACTCCTTTCCATATATTTTGATCTGAAAGCTCTTTTTTGAAGAAAATTACGACTCATTTCCTTGGAAAATGGGAGTTTTGGACTTAATATTTCAAAATTGGAAGTTTTAAAAATATTTTGGATACTGCCATTCTCATTTCCATAGTAATTTATGGATAAAAGGTGTCTTGACTATTTTCGCTGAATGCATAGTTTAGGAGACAGTTTTTCACGGTTCTTCGAATTTCTAATTTTCATCAAAAACGAGAAAGAATCTCATTTCAGTCTGATTCACTCCTAAACCCTGAAAAATTCTTTTTCATATACCCTGCCCTGAAAGCTCTCTTCTGATAGAGATTACGAATTTTTTCCATGAAAAACGGGAATTTTTTATTCGAAATTTCAAAATTGGAAATCTTTGTAATTTTCTAAACAGTGCCATGCTCGTATCCATAATTCATTCAAAATTAAAGTTCTCTTGACATTCTTCCCTAGGATGCATAATTTGGGAGACAGTTTTCCACAGTTCCTCGGATGTTTGGTTCTAATCAAAAACTAGAAAAAATCTCATTTCATTCTGATTCACTCCTTAGCCCTGGGAAATTTCTCTCCATATATTTTGATCTGGAAGCTCTTGATCCAAGGAGAATTACGACTCATTTCCTTGGAAAATTACAGTTTTGAACTTCAAATTTCAAAATTGGAAATTTTTGGAATCTTCTGAAACCCGCCATTCTCATTTCCATAGTTTTTTAAGGATAAAAGGTCTCTTGACATTTCTCCCTAGGATGCATAGTTTGGGAGACAGTTTTGCACATTTCTTCGAATTTTCAATTCTCATCAAAAACGAGAAAAAATCTCATTCCAGTCTGATTCACTCCTAAGCCCTGAAAAATTTTCTCCCATATACTTTGATCTGAAAGCTCTTTCTCAATAAAGATTACGGATTTTTCCCTTGAAAAACGGAAATTTTATGTTTGAAAACTCGAAATTGAAAATCTTTGGATTTCTTGGAAAAGTGCCATTCTCATCGCCATAGTTCTCCCAGAATAGAAGGTCTCTTGACATTTTTCCCTAGGATGCATAGTTTAGGAGATAGTTTTCCACAGTGCTTCGAAAGTTTGATTCTAATCAAAAACGAGAAAAAATCTCATTCCACTCTGATTAACTCCTAAGCCCTGGAAAATTTCTTCCCATATACTTTGATCTGAGAGCTCTCTTGTAATGTAGATTACGAATTTCTCCCTTGAAAAACGAAAATCTTGGATTTGAAATTCCAGAATCGGGAATTTTTGGAATTTTTTAAACAGTGCCATGCTCATATTTATAATTTTCAGAAAATTAAAGGTCTCTTGACATTATTTCCTAGGATGCATAATTGAGGAGACAGTTTTTCACAGTTCTTCGAATGTTTGATCCTAATCAAAAACGAAAAAGAATCTCATTCCAGTCTGATTCACTCCTAAGCCCTGGAGAATTCTTCTCGATATACTTCGATCTGGAGGCTCTTTTTTAAGAAAGATTACGAATTTTTCCATTGAAAAACGAAAATTTCGGATTTGAAATTCCAAAATTGGAAATTTTTGGAATTTTTTGAAAAGTGCCATGCTCATATTCATAGTTTTCCAAGAATAAAAGGTCTCTTGACATTTTTCCCTAGGCTGCATAGTTGAGGAGATAGTTTCCCACAGTTTTCCGAATGTTCGATTCTAATCAAAAACAAGAAGAAATCACATTTCACTCTGATTGACTCCTAAGCCCTGAAAAATTCTTTTCCATATACCCTGACCTGGAAGCTCTCTTCTGATAGAGATTACGAATCTTTTCCTTGAAAAACGGGAATTTTTGATTGGAAATTTCAAAATTGGAAATCTTTGGAATTTCCAAACGGTGCCATGCTCGTATTCATAATTCATCCAAAATTAAAGTTCTCTTGACATTTTTCCCTAGGATGCATAGTTTGGGAGACAGTTTTCCACAGTTCTTCGAATGTTTGATCCTAATCAAACACGAATAGAAATCTCATTCCAGTTTGATTCCCTTCTTAGCCCTGGAATGGTTTTTCCCATGAACTTTGATCTGAAAGCTCTCCTTCAAGAAAAATTACGAATTTTTTCCTTGAAAAGTGAAAATTTCGGATTTGAAATTCCAAAATTGGAAATTTTTGGAATTTCTTGAAAAGTGCCATGCTCATATTTATAATTTTTCAAGAATGAATGGTCCCTCGACATTCTTCCCTAGGATGCATAGTTTGGGAGACAGTTTTTCACAGTTCTTCGAATGTTTGGTTCTAATCAAAAACGAGAAAAAATCTCATCTCATTCTGATTCACTCCTTAGCCCTGGGGAATTTTTCTCCATATATTTTGATCTGGAAGCTCTTTTCTAAGGAAAATTACGACTCATTTCCTTGGAAAATTACAGTTTTGAATTTCAAATTTCAAAACTGGAAATTTCTGGAATCTTTTGAAAACCGCATTCTCATTTCCATAGTTTTTAAGGATAAAAGGTCTCTCGACATTTTTCCCTAGGATGCATGGTTTGGGAGGCAGTTCTTCACAGTTCTTCGAATATTTGGTTCTAATCAAAGACGAGGAAAAATCTCATTTCATTCTGATTTACTCCTTAGCCCTGGGAAATTTCTCTCCATATATTTTGATCTGGAAGCACTTTTCTAAGGAAAATTACGACTCATTCCCTTGGAGAATTACAGTTTTGAATTCCAAATTTCAAAATTGGAAATTTTTGGAATCTTCCTAAAACCGCCATTCTCATTTCCATAGTTTTTTAAGGATAAAAGGTCACTTGACATTTTTCCCTTAGATGCATAATTTAGGAGACAGTTTTTCACAGTTCTTCGAATTTATAATTCTCATCAAAAACGAGAAAAAGGCTCATTTCAGTCTGATTCACTCCTAAGCCCTGAAAAATTTTTTCCCATACACTTTGATCTGAAAGCTCTTTCTCGATGAAGATCACGGATTTTTCCCTTGAAAAACGAAAATTTTATGTTTGAAAACTCAAAATTGGGAATTTTTGGAATTCTTGGAAAAGTGCCATTCTCATTGCCATAGTTCGCCAAGAATAGAAGGTCTCTTGACATTTTTTCCTAGGATGCATAGTTTAGGAGATAGTTTTCCACAGTTCTTTGAATGTTCGATTCTAATCAAAAACGAGAAAAAATCTCATTCCACTCTGATTCACTCCTAAGCCCTGGAAAATTTTTCCCCAAATACTTTGTTCTGAAAGCTCTTTTGTAATGAAAATTACGAATTTCTCCCTTGAAAAACGAGAATCTTGGATTTGAAATTCCAGAATTGGAAATTTTTGGAATTTTCTTAAATAGTGCCATGCTCATATTCATAATTTGTTAATAATTAGAAGTCCCTTGACATTCTTTTCTAGGATGCATAATTGAAGAGACAGTTTTTCACAGTTTTTCGAATGTTTGATCCTAATCAGAAACGAAAAAAAAATCTCATTCCAGTCTGATTCACTCCTTAGCCCTGGAGAAATTCTTCCCATATATTTTGATCTGAAAGCTCTTTTTTGAAGAGAATCACGACTTATTCCCTTGGAAAATGGGAGTTTTGGACTTAATATTTCAAAATTGGAAGTATTTTAAATATTTTGGAAACTGCCATTCTCATTTCCATAGTTATTCAAGGATAAAAGGTGTCTTGACTATTTACTCTAGGTGCATAGTTTAGGAGATAGTTTTTCACAGTTCTTCGAATGTTTGATCCTAATCAAGAACGAGGAACAATCTTATTTCAGTCTGTATCACTCCTAAGCCCTGAAGAATTTCTTCCCATATACTTCGATCTGAAAGCTCTTTCTTAAGGCAAATAACGACTTTTTCCCATGAAGAATGGAAATTTTGGATTTGAGAGCTCAAAATTGAAAGTTTTCGGAATTCTTGGAGAAGTGCCATCCTCATTTCCATAGTTTTTCAAGGATAAGAGCTGCCTTGACATTTTTCCCTAGGATGCATAGTTTAGGAAATAGTTTTTCACAGTTCTTCGAATGTTTGATTCTAATCGAAAACGAGAAAAAATCTCATTTCACTCTGATTCACTCCTAAGCCCTGAAAAATTTTTTCCCATACACTTGGATCTGAAAGCTCTTTCTTAATGGAGATTACGGATTCTTCCCTTGAAAAACGAAAATTTCATGTTTGAAAACTCAAAATTGGAAATTTTTGGAATTCTTGGAAGAGTGCCATTCTCATTGCCATAGTTATCCAAGAATAGAAGGTCTTTTGACATTTTTCCCTAGGATGCATAGTTGAGGAGATAGTTTTCCACAGTTCTTTGAATGTTCGATTCTGATCAAAAACGAGAAAAAATCTCATTCCACTCTGATTCACTCCTAAGCCCTGGAAAATTTTTCCCCAAATACTTTGATCTGGAAGCTCTTTTGTAATGAAAATTACGAATTTCTCCCTTGAAAAACGAGAATCTTGGATTTGAAATTCCAGAATTGGAAATTTTTGGAATTCTCTTAAACAGTACCATGCTCATATTCATAATTTGTTAATAATAAGAAGTCTCTTGACATTCTTTTCTAGGATGCATAATTGAGGAGACAGTTTTTCCCAGTTCTTCGAATGTTTGATCCTAATCAGAAACGAAGAAAAAATCTCATTCCAGTCTGATTCACTCCTTAGCCCTGGAGAATTCCTTTCCATATATTTTGATCTGAAAGCTCTCTTTTGAAGGAAATTACGACTTATTCCCTTGGAAAATGGGAGTTTTGGACTAAATATCCCAAAATTGGAAGTATTCTAAATATTTTGGAAACTGCCATTCTCATTTCCATAGTTATTCAAGGATAAAAGGTGTCTTGACTATTTACTCTAGGTGCATAGTTTAGGAGATAGTTTTTCACAGTTCTTCGAATGTTTGATCCTAATCAAGAACGAGGAACAATCTCATTTCAGTCTGAATCACTCCTAAGCCCTGAAGAATTTCTTTCCATATACTTCGATCTGAAAGCTCTTTCTTAAGGCAAATAACGACTTTTTCCCATGAAGAATGGAAATTTTGGATTTGAAAGCTCGAAATTGGAAGTTTTCGGAACTCTTGGAGAAGTGCCATACTCATTTCCATAATTTTTCAAGGATTAAAGCTGCCTTGACATTTTTCCCTAGGATGCATAGTTTAGGAAATAGTTTTTCACAGTTCTTCGAATGTTTGATTCTAATCGAAAACGAGAAAAAATCTCATTTCACTCTGATTCACTCCTAAGCCCTGAAAAATTTTTTCCCATATTCTTGGATCTGAAAGCTCTTTCTCAATGAAGATTACGGATTTTTCCCTTGAAAAACGAAAATTTTATGTTTGGAAACCCAAAATTGGAAATTTTTGGAATTCTTGGAAAAGTGCCATTCTCATTGCCATAGTTCTCCAAGAATAGAAGGTCTTCTGACATTTTTCCCTAGGATGCATAGTTTAGGAGATAGTTTTCCACAGTGCTTCGAATGTTTGATTCTAATCAAAAACGAGAAAAAATCTCATTCCACTCTGATTCACTCCTAAGCCCTGGAAAATTTTTTCCCATATACTTTGATCTGAAAGCTCTCTTGTGATGAAGATAACGAATTTCTCCCTTAAAAAACGAAAATCTTCGATTTGAAATTCCAGAATCGGGAATTTTTGGAATTTTTCAAACAGTGCCATGCTCATATTTATAATTTTCAGGAAATTAAAGGTCTCTTGACATTTTTCCTTAGGATGCATAATTGAGGAGACAGTTTCCCAAAGTTCTTCGAATGTTTGATCCTAATCAAAAACGAAAAAAAATCTCATTTCAGTCTGATTCACTCCTTAGCCCTGGAGGAATTCTTCCCATATAATTTGATCTAAAAGCTCTTTTTTGAAGAGAATCACGACTTATTCCCTTGGAAAATGGGAGTTTTGGACTTAATATTTCAAAATTGGAAGTTTTCAAAATATTTTGGGAACTGCCTTCCTCATTTCCATAGTTATTCAAGGATGGAAGGTGTCTTGACTATTTTCCCTGAATGCATAGTTTAGGAGACAGTTTTCCACAGTTCTTCGAATGTTTGATCCTAATCAGAAACGAAAAAAAATCTCATTTCAGTCTGATCCACTCCTAAGCCCTGGAAAATTTTTTCCCATACACTTTGATCTGAAAGCTCTTTCTCAATAAAGATCACGGATTTTTCCCTTGAAAAACGAAAATTTCATGTTTGAAAACACAAAATTGGAAATTTTTGGAATTCTTGGAAAAGTGCCATTCTCATTGCCATAGTTCGCCAAGACTAGAAGGTCTCTTGACATTCTTCCCTAGGATGCATAGTTTAGGAGATAGTTTTCCACAGTTCTTGCAATGTTCGATTCTAATCAAAAACGAGAAAAAATCTCATTCCACTCTGATTCACTCCTAAGCCCTGGAAAATTTTTCCCCAAATACTTTGATCTGAAAGCTCTTTTGTAATGAAGATTACGAATTTCGCCCTCGAAAAACGAGAATCTTGGATTTGAAATTCCAGAATTGGAAATTTTTGGAATTTTCTTTTGGAAAACAGTGCCATGCTCATATTCATAATTTGTTAATAATTAGAAGTCTCTTGACATTCTCTCCTAGGATGCATAATTCAGGAGACAGTTTTCCACAGTTCGTCGAATGTTTGATCCTAATCAGAAACGAAAAAAAATTTCATTCCAGTCTAATTTACTCCTTAGCCCTGGAGAATTTCTTTCCATATATCTTGATCTGAAAGCTCTCTTTTGAAGGAAATTACGACTTATTTCCTTGGAAAATGGGAGTTTTGGACTCAAAATTCCAAAATTAGAAGTATTTTAAATATTTTGGAAACTGCCATTCTCATTTCCATAGTTATTCAAGGATAAAAGGTGTCTTGACTATTTACTCTAGGATGCATAGTTTAGGAGATAGTTTCCCACAGTTTTCCGAATGTTTGACTCTAATCAAAAACAAGAAAAAATCACATTTCACTCTGATTCACTCCTAAGCCCTGAAAAATTCTTTTCCATATACCCTGACCTGAAAGCTCTCTTCTGATAGAGATTACGAATTCTTTCCTTGAAAAACGGGAATTTTCGATTTGAAATTTCAAAATTGGAAATCTTTGGAATTTTCTAAACAGTGCCATACTCGTATTCATAATTCATTCGAAATTAAAGTCCTTTTGACATTTCTCCCTAGGATGCATATTTTGGGAGACAGTGTTTCACAGTTCTTCGAATGTTTGATCCTGATCAAACACGACGAAAAATCTCATTTCAGTTTGATTCCCTCCTTAGCCCTGGAATATTTTTTTCCATGAACTTTGATCTGAAAGCTCTTCTTCAAGAAAAGTTACGAATTTTTCCCTTGAAAAGTGAAAATTTTGGCTTTGAAATTCCAAAATTGGGAATTTTTGGAATTTTTTGAAAAGTGCCATGCTCATATTTATAATTTTTGAAGAATAAAAGGTCTCTTGACATTTTTCCCTAGGATGCATGGTTTAGGAGATAGTTTTCCACAGTTCTTCGCATGTTTGATTCTGATCCAAAACGAGAAAAAATGTCAATTCAGTCTGATTCACTCCTGAGCCCTGGGGAATTTCTTTCCACATACTTCGATCTGAAAGCTCTTCTTTGGAGAAAATAACGACTCCTCCCCTTGGAGGATAACAATTTTGGATTTGAGAGCTCAAAATTGGAAATTTTCGGGATTCGTGGAAGAGTGCCATTCTCATTTCCATAGTCTTTCAAGAATAAAAGGTGTCTTGACATCTTCCCCTAGGATAGATAGTTTAGGAGACAGTTTTTCACAGTTCTCCGAATGTTTGATTCTAATCAAAAACGAGAAGAGATCTCATTCCACTCTGATTTACTCCTAAGCCCTGGAAAATTTTTTCCCATATACTTTGATCTGAAACCTCTCTTGTAATGAAGATAACGAATTTCTCCCTCAAAAAACGAAAATCTTGGATTTGAAATTCCAGAATCGGGAATTTTTGGAATTTTTTAAACAGTGCCATGCTCATATTTATAATTTTCAGAAAATTAAAGGTCTCTTGACATTTTTCCCTAGGATGCATAATTGAGGAGACAGTTTCCCACAGTTCTTCGAATGTTTGATCCTAATCAAAAACGGAAAAAAATCTCTTTTCAGTCTGATTCACTCCTTAGCCCTGGAATATTTTTTTCCATGAACTTTGATCTGAAAGCTCCTTTTCAAGAAAAGTTACGAATTTTTTCCTTGAAAAGTGAAAATTTTGGATTTGAAATTACAAAATTGGAAATTCTTGGAATTTTTTGGAAAGTGCCATGCTCATATTTATAATTTCTCAAGAATAAAAGGTCTCTTGACATTTTTCCCTAGGATGCATGGTTTAGGAGATAGTTTTCCACAGTTCTTCGAATGTTTGATTCTGATCCAAAACGAGAAAAAATCTCATTTCACTCTGAATAACTCCTAAGCCCTGGAGAACTTTATTCCATATACTTCGATCTGAAGGCTCTTTTTTAAGAGAGATTACGAATTTTTCCCTTGAAGAACGAAAATTTCGGATTTGAAATTTCAATTCTTTGAAAAGTGCCATGCTCATATTCATGATTCTTCAAGAATAAAAGGTCTCTTGACATTTTTCCCTAGGATGCATAGTTTGGGAGACAGTTTTTCACAGTTCTTCGAATGTTTGGTTCTAATCAAAAACGATAAAAAATCTCATTTCATTCTGATTCACTCCTTAGCCCTGGGAAATTTCTCTCCATATATTTTGATCTGGAAGCTCTTTATCTAAGGAAAATAACGACTCATTCCCTTGGAAAATTACAGTTTTGAATGTCAAATTTCAAAATTGGAAATTTTTGGAATCTTCTGAAAACCGCCATTCTCATTTCCATAGTTTTTTAAGGATAAAAGGTCTCTTGACATTTTTCCGTAGGATGCATAGTTTGGGAGACAGTTTTTCACAGTTCTTCGAATGTATGGTTCTAATCAATAACGAGAAAAAATCTTATTGCATTCTGATTCACTCCTTAGCCCTGGGAAATTTCTCTCCATATATTTTGATCTGGAAGCTCTTTTCTAAGGAAAATTACGACTCATTTCCTTGAAAATTACAGTTTTGAATTTCAAATTTCAAAATTGGAAATTTTTGGAATCTCTTGAAAACCGCCATTCTCATTTCCATAGTTTTTTAAGGATAAAAGGTCACTTGACATTTTTTCCTAGGATGCATAATTTACGAGACAGTTTTTCACAGTTCTTTGTATTTTTAATTCTCATCAAAAACGAGAAAAAATCTCATTTCAGTCTGATTCACTCCTAAGCCCTGAAAAATTTTCCCCCATACACTTTGATCTGAAAGCTCTTCCTCAATGAAGATCACGGATTTTTCCCTTGAAAAACGAAAATTTCATGTTTGAAAACTCAAAATTGGAATCTTTTGGAATTCTTGGAAAAGTGCCATTCTCATTGCCATAGTTCTCCCAGAATAGAAGGTCTCTTGACATTTTTCCCTAGGATGCATAGTTTAGGAGATAGTTTCCCACAGTGCTTCGAATGTTTCATTCTAATCAAAAACGAGAAAAAATCTCATTCCACTCTGATTCACTCCTAAGCCCTGGAAAATTTTCTCCCATATACTTTGATCTGAAAGCTCTCTTGTAATGAAGATTACGAATTTCTCCCTTGAAAAACGAAAATCTTGGATTTGAAATTCCAGGATCGGGAATTTTCGGAATTTTTTAAACAGTGCCATGCTCATATCCATAATTTCCAGAACATTAAAGGTCTCTTGACATTTTTTCCTAGGATGCATAATTGAGGAGACAGTTTCTCACAGTTCTTCGTATGTTTGATCCTGATCAAAAACAAAAAAAATCTCATTCCAGTCTGATTCACTCCTTAGCCCTGGAGAACTTCTTCCCATATATTTTGATCTAAAAGCTCTTTTTTGAAGAAAATCACGACTTATTCCCTTGGAAAATGGGAGTTTTGGACTTAATATTTCAAAATTGAAAGTTGTCAAAATATTTTGGAAACTGCCATTCTCATTTCCATAGTTATTCAAGGATAGAAGGTGTCTTGACTATTTTCCCTAAATGCATAGTTCAGGAGACAGTTTTTCACAGTTCTTCGAATTTTCAATTCTCATCAAAAACGAGGAAGAATCTCATTTCAGTCTCATTCACTCCTAAACCCTGCAAAATTTTTTCCCATATACTTTGATCTGAAAGCTCTTTTTCAATAGAGATTACGGATTTTTCCCTTGAAAAACGAAAATTTTATGTTTGAAAACTCAAAATTGGAAATTCTTGGAATTTTCTTAAACAGAGCCATGCTCATATTCATAATTTGTGAATAATTAGAGGTCTCTTGACATCCTTCCCTAGGATGCATAATTGAGGAGACAGTTTTTCACAGTTCTTCGAATGTTTGATCCTAATCAAAAACGAAAAAAAATCTCATTTCAGTCTGATTCACTCCTTAGCCCTGGAGAATTTATTTCCATAAATTTTGATCTGGAAGCCCTCTTTTGGAGGGAATTACGACTTATTCCCTTGGAAAATGGGAGTTTTGGACTTAATATTTCAAAATTGGGAGTATTTTCAATATTTTGGAAACTGCCATTCTCATTTCCATGGTTATTCAAGAATAAAAGGTGTCTCGACTATTTACTCTAGGATGCATAGTTTAGGAGATAGTTTTTCCTAGTTCTTCGAATGTTCGATTCTAATCAAAAAGAGGAACAATCTCATTTCAGTCTGAATCACTCCTAAGCCCTGAAAAATTTCTTTCCATATACTTTGATCTGAAAGCTCTTTCTTAAGAAAAATAACGACTTTTTCCCATGAAGAATGGAAATTTTGGATTTGAAAGCTCAGATTCGGGAATTTTTGGAATTCTTGGAGAAGTGCCATTCTCATTTCCATAGTTTCTCAAGGATAAAAGGTCTCTTGACATTTTCCCCTAGGATGCATGGTTTAGGAGATAGTTTTCCACAGTTCTTCGAATGTTTGATTCTGATCCAAAACGAGAAAAAATCTCATTTCACTCTGATTCACTCCTAAGCCCTGGAGGACTTTTTTCCATATACTTCGATCTGGAGGTTCTTTTTTAAGGAAGATTACGAATTTTTCCCTTGAAAAACGAAAATTTCGGATTTGAAATTTCAAAATTGGAAATTTTTTGAAAAGTGCCATGCTCATATTCATAATTTTTCGAGAATAAAAGGTCTCTTGACATTTTTCCCTAGGCTGCATAGTTGAGGAGATAGTTTTCCACAGTTCTTCGAATGTTTGATTCTAATCAAAAACAAGAAAGAATCACATTTCACTCTGATGCACTCCTAAGCCCTGTAAAATTCTTTTCCATATACATTGATCTGAAAGCTCTCTCTTGTTAAAGATTACGAATTTTTTCCTTGAAAAACGGGAATTTTTGATTTGAGATTTCAAAATTGGAATTTTCTGGAATTTTTCGAAAGGTGCCATGCTCATATTCATAATTTTTTAAGAATAAAAGGTCTCTTGACATTTTTCCCTAGGATGCATAGTTCAAGAGACAGTTTCTTCAGTTCTTCGAATGTTCGATCCTAATAAAAAACGAGATAGATCTCATTTCAGTCTGATTCTCTCCCTAGCCCTGGAAAATTTTTCTCCAAATACTTCGATCTGAAAGCTCTTTTTTAAGAAAAATTACGAATTTTTTCCTTGAAAAACGTAAAATTTGGATTTGAGATTTCAAATTTGGGAATCTTTGGACTTTTTTGAAAAGTGCCATGCTCTCATTCATAACTTCTCAAGATTAAAAGGTCTCTCGACATTTTTCCCTAGGCTGCATGATTGCGGAGATAGTTTCCCACAGTTCTTCGAATGTTTGATTCTAATCAAAAACGAAAAAAAATCTCATTTCAGTCTGAATCACTCCTTAGCCCTGGAGGATCTTTTTCCATATATTTTGATCTGAAAGCTCTTTTTTCAGTAGAATTACGACTTATTTCCTTGGAAAATCGAAGTTTTGGATTTAATATTTCAAAATTGGAAATTTTCAGGATATTTTGAAAACTGCCATTCTCATTTTTATAGTTTATTAAGAATGAAAGGTCTCTTGACATTTCTCCCTAGGATGCATAGTTTAGAAGACAGTTTTCCACAGTTCTTCGAATGTTTGATTCTGATCAAAAACGAGAAAAAATGTCATTTTACTCTGATTCACTCCTCACTACTGGAAAATTTTTTCCCATATACTTTGATCTGGAAGCTCTCTTTCAATGAAAATTACGAACTTTGTCCTTGAAAAACGAAAATTTTGGATTTGAAATTTCAAAATTGGAAATTTTTGGAATTTTTTGAAAAGTGCCATGCTCACATTTATAATTTTTCAAGAGTAAAAGGTCTCATGAGTTCTTCCCCTTTGATGCATAGTTTAGGAGATAGTTTCTAACAGTTCTTCGAATGTTTGGTTCTGATCAAAAACGAGAAAAAATCTCATTTCACTCTTCTTCCCTTGGAGGATAACAATTTTGGATTTGAGAGCTCAAAATTGGAAATTTTTGGAAGTTTTTGAAAAGTGCCATTCTCATTTCTATAGTTTTTCAAGAATAAAAGGTATATCCAAAAGAACTATATCCAAACAACTATATCCAAAACATCCTAATAAGAGTTATAGTCTTGATCCCATATTCTCATCAAAAAGTCTGTGCCGTAGTGTTCCAGATTATGAAATTCTATCATCAACTGAAGAGCACCACATTCCAGCATTATTTGCCGTAGAATTCCAAGCTGAGCCTGAACTGTCCAAACGTCATAAATTTGTTGAAAAAAATTTTTTCAAGGCTGATTACGAAAAAATTACCGATATTCTCCGTCAAGTCAACTGGGTTGGTGCTCTGTCAAATGGTGATGTAGAACGAGATGTAGAATCATTTTATAATATTCTGGATGATTGTGTGAAGAAACATGTTCCAGGTGGTAGTGTGAGTAAATCTGAATATCCTGCTTGGTACAACAACGAACTCATTGAACTAATTGATCAGAAAAATCTTGCTCATAAAATATGGATTGAATCGAACAGGTTGAGTGACAGAGTAAATTTTAATAGGTTACGTGCTATGTGTATTAAAAAATCAAAGGATTTGTATAAAAGTTATATAGCAGGGGTGGGAATTAATATATGTAAGAACGTAAAAGCATTCTGGACTTATATCAACAACCTTAACTCAAATAATAAAATTCCAGACAATGTAAAATTTCAGCTCAAAACCTCTAGTAACTTACATGAATCTGCTAATTTATTCGCGACTTACTTTAAATCTTTCTACTCGAATCCCGGAGGGTTGAATCTTAGAGATGCTATAGACCAATCAATGATTGATATCGATTTCGAAATTAGTGAGCGTGATGTGTCTAATGTCATTCAATCGTTGAAAGAGTCAAACTCGGCAGGACCAGATGGTATTCCATCGATTTTCGTAAAAAAACTTGCAAATGAGTTATTGAAGCCATTGATTCGATTGTTCAACCTATCCCTAGAAAACAAGTATTTTCCAAAGAAGTGGAAGTTAGCTTTTGTAACACCTATTCTCAAATCTGGGGAGAGGAACCAAGTTGTTAATTATCGGCCTGTATCAATTGTTAGTGTTTTCTCTGAAATCTTTGACGCTATTATGGCGAACAAAATTTACGAACAATTCTTACAATTTATCGCTCGCGAACAGCATGGTTCCGTCCGTGGTAGATCAGTTATAACCAATCTCGTCATCTATTCTGATTCCATAATGAGCAGTCTTGATAGTCATGCGCAGGTAGATGCTATATATACTGATTTTTCAAAGGCATTTGATTCGGTTGACCATGATATATTGATCAATAAGCTTCATAACTATGGTTTCAACACAGGTCTAATTGAATGGATCTCGTCTTATCTTTCTGATCGCCAACAATCTGTCCGAATTAACCAGGCACGATCCGATTTTTATCAAGTTACATCTGTTGTTCCGCAAGGTTCGCATCTTGGACCCATATTATTCATAATTTTCATCAACGATCTATCGAGTTGCTTTCAAAATTGTATGGTCCAGATTTATGCGGATGATGTAAAAATATTTTCAAGAATCAACTCAGTTCTTGATGCAACGAAATTACAACGGGATCTTGATAGATTAGTCGAGTGGTCTAAAAGGAATAGACTAACTTTGAATATTGGAAAATGTCAAGTCTTGTCATTTATCAAAAACCAGGAACTGATAAAATTTGATTATTGCATTGATGGGAAGACTCTTACTAGAGTGAATAAAATCAGGGATTTAGGAGTTATATTCAAGGATGATTTCTCATTTAGAGATCACACTGAGCACATTGTTAATGAATGCAATCGCTTACTTGGTTTTATAAAAAGGAGTACGGCCGATTTTACGAGTTCAGAAAGTATGAAATATCTGTTTTCCACTCTTGTAAGGCCAAAGATTAGCTTTGGTTCTCCGATTTGGAGACCCCATGTAGATTATCTGAGTTATGAGTTGGAGAAAGTTCAGCATAAATTGCTTAGATACATAGCATTCAAAAGTAAGATCTTTTTCCATAAATTCAACCATGATTATGATCATTTATATGAAAGATTCAATATTGCTAAAATTGAAGTATTGTTTGATTATAATGATATGTTGACCATGCACTCTTTGTTGAGAGTTAGAGATGGAATTCCCTACCTTGCAAGTAAATTAGTGGATTATAATCAGCCATATGGAACTAGAACAACCACTGCTCTTCGTAGAGTTAAATATAAATCCAACAGAGGCTCAAGTTCAACTGTACCTAGGTGCATTACATTATGGAATAATTTACCTCCTTCAATAACATCAGTGAATGATAAATCAAAATTCAAGCGTTTGATAAAAAGTGAACTGTTTGGCCCGGGACGTTTGAGCTGACTTGGTTTTCGAATCTCATTTACCATTTTTACTTCATATTTAGTGTATATGAGATATGATAATGGATACCTACTCTAAGCACGATTCATGTTATCATCAAATATATGTATTTATGCCCCATAATGTATTCTGGGTCTCAAAGACCCGTTCAATTTCATCAATAAAATAAAAAAATAAAAAAATAAAAAAGGTCTCCTGACATTTTTCCCTAGAATGCATAGTTTAGGAGATAGTTTTCCACAGTTCTTCGAATGTTTGATTCTGATCCAAAACGAGAAAAAATGTCAGTTCAGTCTGATTCACTCCTGAGCCCTGAAAAATTTCTCTCCATATACTTTGATCTGAAAGCTCTTTTTTAAGGAACATAACGACTTTTTTCCTTGAAGAGTGGAAATTTTGGATTTGAAAGCTCAAAATTGGGAATTTTTGGAATTCTTGGAAAAGTGCCATTCTCATTTTCATAGTTTTTTAAGAATAAAAGGTGTCTCGACATTTTTCCCTAGGATGCATAGTTTAGGAGACAGTTTGTCACAGTCCTTCGAATGTTTGAATCTAATCAAAAAGCAGAAAAAAATCTCATTTCACTCTGATTCACTCCTAAGCCCTGAAAATTTTTCTCCATATACTTCGATCTGAAAGCTCCTTTTCAAGCAGATTTACGAATATTTCCTTGAAATATGAACCTTTTGTATCTGAAAACACAAAATTGAGAATTTTTACACTTCATCTCTGAATGGTTCCACTGTAATTCCTGGCTCAAATCATCCAATAAAAAGCCTCTCACTCCCCTACCAGGTTCTCAGTTCCCGTGGTATGGGGTTGACCAGCTTCAGTCTTCAAGTATGTCCATTTTACCCCATCAACCCATGAGACTCTTCATTGAGTTATGAGTGTCACCGATTTAGTGAGTTAAAAATACCATTCATTCATCTAACTCCCACTTCCGTCCCCCAAAGGCACTAGACTTTGTACTAGACCATTCATTACCCTTCCTATCGCTTTCCAAAGGCCCCTAACCAGTCACCGTGTTGTGGCTAGACTGTTCCTGGCTCCTATCCTTTATTCAAATCTGCCACTCACTAAGACGAGTAAAAGGTAGGTGGAGGGAGCGCCGTGCTACCTACCAGTGAGGGTTAGGTCAGATTTGCCTCTGCTGCTGCCGCTGCAGAATATCAGTTCCCACCTGTTGCTTTCCCATTGTGTTTACTGTGCGCACGTGTTTTACGACTCGCCGACCAGTTTCCCTGTCACTCCTGCCAGCTCGACACCGCCTATACCGAGTCAATACTGCAATTTTCATCAACTTCTCCTGGTTATATAGTCGACATGTCCATCATTTGTACTTGATGGCATTCGTCAGCCTCGTCTCTGTACATTGGCATCTTCCCCCAGGTATGTTATTTCATGTATCCCTTGTTTATTCTCAGCTTAGTTATAGGTCCCCCATTGCTACATGGCTACCTGTTTTCCCAGTGCTGTCATGAGCGTTGTCGTGTGCCATTATTGCATATATTGCCTGTTTGTAAAACTCTTTGTCGTCCTTCTCTTATCCCCCCGTATCCCTGCTTGTCGGCTCTATACCGTACTCTCTTTTCTCCCTCTCTCTCTTTCTCTCTCTCTCTCTCATTGCTCTTGAGTCCTCTCCCTATTGCTACTCCGCCAGAAACCCGCGCATGCTCCGTACCGTCCGACCACCCGACGCAGCATCTCATATACACTGTTTTTTTTCACAATGTGCGTGCTATGCACGGGTTAGATGGGCTTGATGACGTAGTCAAAATCCATGTCACGTCGGCTGGTCGGCAGCTTCCGCGCAAGCGCGAGCTCACATACACGAACTCTTGCAAGTGTATGTTGCATTGCCCTGCCTCCTATACTTCATGTGATTGCTTGAGCCAGGCGCTTATTCTTTCTTTATATTGAACATTTTTTGGTATGCGCTGTACAGCAACTATTCCCCTCAAACCGATTACGTTATCCTGTGCCCCCCCCCTCATCCTTGTTTGTCCCTTTTTGCAGGTGCTGCCCTGCTCTGTATCGAACCGATTTCCAGCGGCTTTCCACCAATGTTTACGAGTGAGTATCCAATCTTTGTTTCATCGATGCGCTAATTTCCCCCATTCCGTTTGATTGCATTCACAACTTTTCTGGATGTGTTTTCTTTTTATTCCCTTCATTATGAGCTAGTATCTAGACCCTCACGCGCATCTGAGCAAAACTCCGGAACTACGCGACCTCAACTTTGGAATTTCCAGAACTTCCGGAACGTCAACACACCCCTCATGTACCTCTCTTTGATCCAAGCAATGCTCAAACAATGATGAAGTGCTCGCGTAAATCTCCCTGGAGCTCTGCCGTGGGTTCGTGACGGAATACAAGATTTTCCCATATTTTTTTCCGTGTGCTACACCCCAAACGATTTCCCTTGACCCCTTCTTAGGCATGAGTGCACCAAACAACTGCCCCCCGTACAGTTGTACCGGTTTGCACCTCGTTTCTGAATTCACGGAAACTTGTATTGCACTAACTCTCTGATCTCGTAACGAGCTCGTATTTCAACACGAGAAATAAAGGTATAGAAATTCTCGTTTGTTTGTTGCTTTGGCCATATTCTCGTATGGAAAAATCTCGTACTCGAACTCCATTTAATCATTCCTTCAAAATATAAACTGAGGTGCCGTATTATAGGGGGGTTTTTGGTGACAGAACTTCCTTCCCGAGGTGTGGAACTTTAGCATGACTCACAAGGCGGAATTCAGTGCCTGAATAATTTGATGTTAAGCATTGCTGATTACCTCAAAGTGGCTCAACGAGCATGTGCAGAGTTTTCCCATGCTGAGTGCTAATTTCTAATCCCAATTGCAGTCTTGCAAAATTCCCGATACGATATTTTTCCAAATTCTTTCGATTTCGTCGCTGGACTATAGTTAAAAGCTACTGAGAATTTTCTGCCCCTATCACTCGAATTTTCGTAAACGGAGGACTGCCTTGATCACAGAGGATTACTAATATTGCCAGCAGATTGATCGTCTTGTTTGCCAAAATCTCCGACAGAATTAAACTGAGTCCAACTCCTGTTGGGGCTCCATGAGATGCATTGCACTTACAAGGCTTTCCACGGAACCTTTGACTTTTGTGTTACTGTAGGTGTTCCACGAGTATTCTGAACCATTGGGAGGGCGCAGGAGTGGCATTGTATAGTATTTGGCATCTTTTGATATAGTCTTTTATCGAACGCATCCTGGTTTGTTAATAGCAGACCGCAAATTAGTACATTTCGATACAAGGGCGTAAAACGTTTTATTCGCGTCCGAGTGATGGGATTCCGGCCCGAGCCGCAGGCGAGGGTCGGAATCATCACGAGGATGCGAATGATAGGTTTTACGGCCGTGTATCTAACTATACTTTTCGATAAACTGTGAGTAAAAGTCGAAAAACTGTGCGCAAAGTGCACTTTTACGCACAGTGTATCGAAAAGATGTTTTTTGGGTAGTTTAAAACGTACCAACGCGATTTTTGAAATTGAAAAGGCTGTAACTAAAATACCTATCTTAGAAATACTTTGCTGGAATGATATATCCATCTACTGATCTTATATTTCCCGGAAATGTTTGATTCAGATGTGTGCACCGATTTGGCTATGCTATGAGCTCTCCCTTATCGATGTAACCAAGTTTTGCGAAAAAATTTTCTTCGGCTTGGAAAAAAAAAAAAAGGGGGAATTCAGCAATGACTTCCCGAAGTTGGAAAGAAGACGAATCAAATCCCGCTTGATTCGTGAGTGTGCCTTGATCCAGACAGTTTTTATATAGCTTCAGAGCGTATAAAGTTATCGCACCACTGACTTTGAAAATGATAATTTTCTAATGTCATACTCAGGAGACGTGAAGCACAGGATTGGGATATTGTGCTTTTTTCCTTCATCGCAAAAAGAATATAACCGCACTGTTTTGAGTTGCAATAGTCGATCGGCATTTCTGTGAGAAACTGAGGAAAAATATTTGAATCCGGATGGTAAGCCAAATGAGCCTCTAAATGTGATGGTATCGCGATTTTCTTGATTTTTACATAATATACGGCTGAAATATGAACAAAATAACACCACAGTGTATTCTAGAGATCGAAATGAGCCTCTTTGATCGTCACTTGATTTTGGAAATTTACATCGAATTTCGGAAGAATCAATCATGAAATTTATCTCAAATTCAAGTCAGATAAAATATAATCTCCATCAATCGTCTAGACAATGTTTTGAATCGAATCTATTCGATTGAAGTTGATCCACAATTGTTCCAAGTTTGAAATTCCATACTTGTCGTTCTGAACCGAATACCTCGGCTTGGAGGAGAGTGGCACCACTTTTTTTCACATGTTTCCAAGGTCTAAGAATCACATAAAACGCATTTTAAACGTGTGCGCTGAGAAATTTTTTTTCATATTGGAGGGTCAATAGTCAAAAGTTCCATAGAAACCCTCTTATATCAGACTTTTCTGTCAAGTGAGAGGCCCGCCGGGCTTGGTCCCCTGACTGGCCTGTTCGGCCAACTCGCATAGTTCGTGAGATTCGCCTTCATATCCAAGAACCTGGGATCTCCTAACGCTTCCTTTCCAGATCACTTATTATTCCTTCTTTCTTCTGTTCTTCATTATTTCTTAGTTCCATATTCCTTCTCATTTCCTCTTTATTGATTATTTGGACTTATTTTGTAGGTATGTACTGCCTCGGAGATGAATGGTGATGACTACTTCCAAATTTTTCTCAAATTTCTGATTGCACACTCATTTTCCCTCTCCTTCACGAGTCAGTCCACTTCGTCTTGTCGCAATATCTCTTAGTGGAGGTCATCACTGAAGATTTTCCAACTGCCCATCATCATAGCTCCTTTTCCTTGTATACTTGCATTTGTTCAGCCACCCATTCCAGCCTGTCATTAGCCCTGGTGTTGGTCATCACTGGAGATTCGTCGTCGTCTGGATTTATACTTCTTCCCTTCATATTATTATTCCTATTTCCCCTTCTGGCGGTATCATCACTGAAGAATACGCTATCGCGAACAATCCATCCGTCCCTCAACGCATCCTTTGTTTTTATTATTATAATTTCCCTCTTATTAGTCACCCCTGATTCCCCTGTTCACCCCCTTCGAATATCCTTTTCGGATTTTTATCACTCGTCAACTGAAGATCTAATCAATTTTACCCTTCATTTCGCTAGTCGGAGGTGAGTTTTCAACCTACTTCTGCCTGAGCTGGGCTTCTGATTCAATCTCGATTCACCGTTCACTGACATACACCTTCACACCTGAACTATTTCCCATTACTCCATTTTTCCTAGGTTTATGGATCATGTTCACTTCTTTGGGCTCGCTATGATTTGCCCTTGGATCGAGACCAAGCCAGCCCTCATTCCCGCGCTATTGATGCTTACACATGCTCGCCTGTTTCAACTTTGTTTCCACTGACTCTCATTTCTACGTAGGTCATGGCGTCTTCTTTGGGCGAGGGCGCCCCCCCTCCTTGATGTCCACAACGCGGGTGGCCAACCCCAAGATTTCGGGCAAAGTTACCCTGGCACCGAAATTGTGAGCTGTGGAAAATCCAAAAAGACAGATCGATGCACTAAAAATTCTACTTCCCGAATCCGCAGCCGGAAAAACCCTACCTTCTTTCATTTTCTTTAAATTATCAAAAAACTAGCTCAATTCACCCATTCTGGTGCGCCTTAACCCTTGATCGTAGCGACACACTCTTGGTCTCAAAAAATTCTACTCGGTCCAACAAAAATTCTACCACCTCGGTTATTCCAAATTTTCTATTGGGTTTTCCGTGATTAGTGTGAATATTTTCCAATCCCAAACCTGGTCACGTGGTACATTACGTTACGTTCACACAGTTCACACCAGCATCACGCGCCAAATTTGAATCGTTGGCTGGTACTGAAACGGCGTTTTGAGACAAGTCGAAATATTAACGTTTTTGATACGGAAACGGAGTTTTGAACGATTCTATGATTAAAGTATCAGAGTTTTTGACGATAGTAGCTGCCTTGTTGATATAATTCCAGCACATGTGGTCTACTTCATTATTATTTGTATGCATTAAATATCACCATACTTATGAACGTCTGTGGAATATACGAGGAAATGGAAATCAATTTATTATTCGTATACACTAAATATCACCATACTTATGAACGTCTGTGGAATATACTAGAAAATGGAAATCAACGCGAGTTAACGGGATGTTGTTGTTCAAATAAGGCTCTTATCATTTGATACATACAAATTTATTCACGTAATCATTTTTAAAATGGATATTTACAATTTTTTCAATTCATTCAAATCATTTTCAAAAGAATTGTATCAATTTTCCAAAATTCTTATGCATTCTCCAATTTGTTTCCCGTTTGTGAGCTCATGCCGAACGGTGTATTGTAAATTCCTTCAAAGTCGGAATAAATATTTTGATACATTCAAAAGATTTTCGAAACTGCATTTGTTGAAATACGAATAGTTTAGAACCAATACTTGATGTGATCTATTGTTGCCATATTATATATCATTTTGTAGAAGGCTAGCTATTTATCGCATTAAAATTTTCTATCAAAATTGTATTGGAAAGCACAATCAAAAGCTGTAAGACATACAATTTTTCCATGACGATCAACGATTACTTATAATTTGTCACTTCAATGTGCTTAATATTTCTGATAAACTGGTAAATTTAGAAAAATTCCAAGAGTAGAAAGGTAAAAAGTAGCCGAATGAAGAATGATCTTGGATAAAAGTGGTACTCATTTGTAAGTGGTAAATGGCTGATGGTTGATGAAAGACCAGTGAACAAATGCACTTATTTACCAGGAACGCCGGTGAAAACAGCAAATGATGATCTCATATTGATACAAATCGCAAGCGACGATATATCATATTGATAAAAATTTTCAAAAAATAGGGACTCCTTGGGAAACCATACTTGAGCAAACCATGTATGTTCATAATGTTATAGGTCAAGACTTCTCAACTGTACAAAAAAATATCTTGGAATATATAACCTGGGTTACTCATTCAACAGAATGATTTCAGAGAAACCTTCACAATTTTCGTTGTTTCATAGAACCATACGTTAAATTTGATCATTTTCATCCGCATTGTCTTACAAGTACAGGGTCTCTTTTGGATAATAAAAGCAATTTCTAGAATTCTAACTGTTGACGATTCTTCGAATATTTTGGAACTTGACATTGATGTATGTGATCGTTAGAAATCACTTCAACAATTGAAGTACAGAGAACAATATACCAAACAGTTTTCTTCTCGGAACGGATTTTGTCAAAACCACTCGATTCATTCTTTCGACCAGACATCAATTATTCTTGGGACTATGAATCCGGAAAGTATGTCATCATTGTTCATATACATTATGAAGCCCTCATTCCGGATAATATTAAGGCATTACTTGAAGGTATTATTTTAAAATATTTCTGGCACTTTGATCGCGATTACGATTTTGCAACTATGGCAAACCAATCAATTTCTCACGTTTTTCACCTTGTGCCATGCAAATCATTACAGTTTTCAATCCAAGACTATTAATCAAAGGCTCACATAACCAAATTCAAGATTCCATTTTTCGTAGGCAGCTAAGATTCCTGGTGAGACAGATTTGCAAACCCTCTTCAAAGTGTCCAGAAAATCTTGTAACGTTATATCACACACAGGATTCAACGATAAATCTATAACTTGTTCCATATTCAACTCTGGAAAGTCAAACAATTTTGAATGTATGAAGATCATTTACAATTCCTAAGTTGTAGTCTATTGATATCGGACTAAGAGCAGCATCTTTGGCCAGACCAGTGAGATCGCCCAGAATATCCTTCTGTGTGAGGCGATAGTTGATTCAGATCAGCCTATTTCAGAGGATTATTATGCTTCGCAAGCAATCTTTTCAGTAAAGCTATCCTTGTCTGACAATCCGGTAACGTTATGTAAATTCTCTTTGGAAAGCGTCTTAACACAGCTTCAAGCTCGTCCGGCCGGTTGGTTGAAGCCATGACCAGTATCCTTCGTCGGGATTACTTGGAAGACCATCGAATTCCACTAAGAATCCTGTTTTCAATCTCCTGTACACATGAATGGAATAAGAGAATTGAACAACGATATCATAATGTAAAGTATTTTTAGTTGGTATGGAATTCTTTTGTACCTGGAAGCCTCGTATTCATTTTCTCGGCGCTCGCTGAGCAAAGAATCAACTTCGTCGATGAATATGACGGAAGGTTACAGCTCTCGAGCAATCGCAAATAAAGTCCAAACTAGCTTTTCGCCCTCACCGACGTACTTAGAAGTCAGGCTGCCAGCAGATATTGAAAAGAAATTGGCATTGCACTGATAGCAACCGCTCGGGCCAAAAGTGTCTTACCATTGCCTGGTGAACCAAACAGCAACAATCCCCTCGCGGGTGTACGGAATCCTGTAAATAACTCTGGACGCGACGATGGTTAGTATCACAACCTCTTGCATCGCCTGCTTTACGGCCTGTAATAGCAATACGTGGTATAAATTCTAAAGTATTGCACGAAGATCCAATTAAATCTAAATGCTCATCCACTGAATCAAATTTGAAATTCATAAGACGTATCAATTTCAGACCATATTTTGATTGCATCAGTAGTTGAAAACCAGCAGAGCCTAGAAGTAACACGATTCGATCATATGAACTTAGTAATTGGAAAATGTAGAATCCATAATTATTCAGAAAAAGCTTAACGAAAACTCTCAAGTTGGAGGCGTTTGTCATGAAGTCGTACAATAACAATTCTGATGTAAAAATTAAAAGTGGATAAACCATCATACACAATAAGATCCAATACAAATAAATAAGGTCTAATCAATATTCAGTGTAGGGTGGTATGAGAACGAATAGAACAAATTATTTTGGACCAATGTAAGCTAACGAATGTGGTCCAAGAAATCAATTTGGATGAGTTGAATGATTGGTGAATGCCACAACTCCCAAGTTTTTATGCCCTGACAAAATTAGATAGATCTGGTTCAAATCAATCCGACGATATTGAATATTTGTGGAGAGCAAGAACAAAATGTCTAGTAAAAGATTAGTTGGGAATTTCATCCTGTTACATGGTAATGTTATGTTCATAACAAGTGAGAATATGAACACGAATCTCATCAGAAAAGAATCAGGGTGAACGTTAAAAGATGAAGAGGAAAAACTGCTCAACAGGTAAAAGTAAAAGAACAAAGGTGAAGATTAAAGAGAATAGTAAATGCTTAAGGTAAAAAATTGCTTACCATCAAGCAGATTTTTTCACCGGTAACTACTGAAGGTTGTACAAACTTTTTAGAACCAATGAAACTAAGAACAAAATCTGCTCATCTCTCAAACTCTTCATGAAAAGTTGAAGTAGATGTCCCTCATCACGCTACCCAATTCAGGCTTTATTTCAGCTTTGTGACGATGGCTTGCTTTTGTGAGCATAGTTCTTTTTCAAAGACCATTAATCCTCTTTTTCCCCTATAAATCCTTTAAAATAATTATTCCAATTGGAAACTTTCGACATTGACTATTGATCAAGAATGAAGGGGGCTCACCTGCATTTATCATTTACAAGTACTTATTGGTTAGCGTTCATTCTCAATTCCTGCAGACACCACTGTATTTTTACAATGAGACTGGACACCTCGACAGTCAGAGTATAATTATCTAGGTAGAATTGTGAATAAAATTGTACGTATCCAACAATAAAATCATTAACCTTCGTTAACATGGTCCAGATCATGATATGCATGTTATATGTATCTAGCTGTCGATGTGAATGAGTTCATGAACCACGTTCATGAACTCATTATATTCTGATCTCCATGCTGGAATACTGCGGTGGCAATACAACTACAACACGACGTGACGACGTTCTTCAGTGCATTTAATCTATATTCATTAGAGCTTCCATTCTGGCACCCTGTTGCGAGCTCTGTTGTTGTGCGATAATCTTTATTTTTATTTCTGTTCTTCTGCATTGCGATTGCAATCCGTTGACTGCTGCAAACACCTGTTTTTTGTTTACAGGTTATATGGTGCGGTCGGTAGAGACGCGTATATTACCTTTTTCTTTCTCTACGCCTGACATTAGAGTGCGCACGCACGCAGTCACTGTCGCGCCGCCAAAGCTTTTTGGAATTGAAAATCCTGTTGCTGCTTCCCCATTCGTTCAATCATCAGTCGAATTCAGAATCCTTGATTGCAATTTCCAACACCTAATAGAGTTCTGGGTGCTCTTCATCACAAGGTACATACATATTAGATATACATGGAATCATAGTATGAGTGGTTCTCTGGGATTTGTACTATTTATATATAGGAGGAGCGCGGGACTCAACTCCCTACAACTGTCGCTATTCAACATGACTTTTTCATCTTTCATGCCGTCCTTTAGTACCCAACATCCGTTTCCGAGCCTCACGTAAGAAAAATAATGAATTATGGAATCAGGATCATCAGTTTTCTGAGGAGTGAATGCCACAATTCCGATCAAAGTGTATTTTTTTTCTCTCTCTCCAAGCATTAATGTAACAGGAACATCTTTGAGTTTAGTCTTGTGCGTAATGTGAAGTTGATAATTCGTCCATAAATCTAGACAAAAGTATCTTGTGAATTCATGATGGCCCTCAGTTCTACCTTTTTTACATTTTCTGCACAATTCCCTGGCCTTATACATCAAATCTAAACGCTCTTGGAGTATCTCCAAGGAACCCCTGTACTCTATCAAATCATCAACATCCAATTTAACTAGCTTCATACGTTTGACGTCTTGCTGGGAGCAATTTGAACATTTTAACACACTTTGAACACAATAGTAGTTATTCATTATAGTTTCGAAGAGCGCATCGACATAATCTGCGCAATCGATTACCGTCAAATTCTCACATTTTTTGGTGTGATAATTATTGTAAATGGAAAATTCGAATCTGTCTTTGTAATGAACGCTCCTCCTTTTTGTATCATGATAATTTTCAACCATTCCAAAAAATTGAGAATCTCCAGGATATTTGCTCTTGAAAGCAGTTATGAAATTGTTAACAAGATTTGAAATTGAATTTCTCGCAACCTGGAAAATTTCGAATAAAGAGTCCATAGGGCAAGTATTTATTAGCTGTATGAGTTTGCCATCTTGGGTGAAATCTGGACTTGGTAAAAAAGTACCCCCATTTTTCATGACAGGGCCCCCCCTATGAGTACTATATATGTTATTAACCCAATCTTCCTCGCGTTCCTCTCCTTCCCATTCTTCTGGCTCAGAATCGCTGAAATCTGAAGGCGGGTCATCCCCACATAATTCGGGATTAGACGGTCGACGAGTATACGGTTCGACAGAGCTCGATTCCATTTCGATCCTCTGTAAGATTTGATCTATTCCGGGCTCCAAAAGTCGCAATGAAGTCATGTCGCGTGCTTCTACAATTGCTGAGTTTGGGCTGTGGGATGGAATCCCCGTGTCATGGGTGAGTGCAAGGGGGTCAATGGAGTCAGTTTCGTCAATGTCCATCGCCAAGAAGCTCTCAAAAGAGGCTGCAACTGATGAGCTCGGGCAATGAAGTAGAGTTGTAGTCCGGCCATTGAAAGATAAGACTTGACTAGTTGGAGTAGGTTCGTCAACGTCCATTTGTTGTGCCCATCTGTCCACGGATGAGTCTTGAAGGGTCGGGGTTTCGACTGGAGGAGTAGGTATGATTGGATCAACAACTCTTACGTACAAAATGAGTGCAATACACAGATCTTGGCAGAAAGGTGGTTTCAAAGGGTTGCTTCTTTTCTTCATATCATCTTTCAAGACCCATGATCCATCAAGACGAAGACAGTAAGCAACACAACGATCTGACGTTTCCTCAAGATGAGTTTTGTCTCCAACTGTACTTGGCCCGAAGCCAAGTAAGTCTGCAGCTTTGTGAAGATGAGATTTGTCCTCAGCCGTATTAGGCTCGTAGGCAACTAATCCAGAGCATCGATATCGTTGACCATTTAATAATATTTCATGAGTTACCAAATTTGTTGAAATCTTTGTCATATTATTGCTGTTTCCGACGTTACTTTCATTACTGATACACAGGCAGAGATACGACCCCAAGCTTCGACTCGCCGTGATAGGAGTTAAACAGAAATTGCATACATTCTGAGTTGATTCTTCGAAGTAATCAATTAAATCCTCTCGAATTGTTTGGTTTCGGAGCAAAGTTGAAGAGATTTCCAACGTTATGATGTTAAATTGGAAACCCGACTTGCATTGAGGACAGTGATAAGTTGTACTGGGTCCGTAAGGGTATCCTCTCATCAGCTGGTCGAAAACGACATATGCGTTTTCATTGCACGGCACATATTTAAATAATTTCACTTTGTCAATAACGAGTTCTTCTCGGCCATCAATGTATAACGTTTTCATTATACTAGCTCTGTGCTGGTAAAGCTTGGCTGACGTTCCAGAGATGGAATATTTTGTGATAAATGACGCATAAGAATCACTTCAGTCCGAGCTTGCGTCTGCAGCATGGATAGTATCCACAATTATCTGACGTACCCACAAACTGATGCTATCCTGGAAATTCTTGAAGAGGCAGTATGAATGACTCAATAATTCCGTAATTGAATCGAGAGCATCGGATCTCGCGAAATTGACACGATATGCTTTATCAATAGGGTTGATTTTCATCGGTCTCGGATTTGAAAAACACTCATTGTATAGAATACAGTTGCTCCTCTTTCTTTTTCCTCGGGGTCTCTGCATATCGAGTCCGATTGTTGGTCGCTTCGTGAGAAATTTTCCTTTTCGTTGGCATATCGATTCATCATCAGCTTGTACATTCTCAGCTGTGTTCGGTTCTGAAAATTCAACCATGTCACAAGAATCCTCCTCGCCCATATCAGGCTCATCAACTGATAACTGATTACGCCAGTTTTCTCTCTTCTTCAGATGTTCAGATCCCCCTTCGTTTGCAGTTGATTCGAGGGTGGGTTCCTTTGAGGCTTTCTTTGATCTGCGTTCTTCTTGTTTTCGCTCCTCTGTCTCATCTTTCACATCTGCTGATACCATTTTCATTATTCCATCAATGTAGCAACATTCTGCACCAAAAACTTGATCAACTCGTTTTCCTGGACCCAATTTCTTTACGTGACTTTTTAACCATCTGAAGTAATTTTCTCCTTCAGCAGTTGAATTCGTATGGTGATTGTTCTTAAAATGATTGTTCATCAAATTCGTCCAACACACCATATCCTTGCATGTATCAATGAGTTCTTGTGCAAATTCTTCATTGTAGTAGTCATTATTCTGATCATATTTTGCTAACACATCAATGTTCACCTTGCTTCTGTTCTTGATTCGGTCAATGTGCTTGCGTGTTAAATCGAGTTCCCCGTAGCCACTTGCATCGATTTCTTTTTTTTGAACCTGTGTTAGCCTCACGAATTCTTCTTTGAAGTCGCGTATGTTGATACGCTCTTCCAAATAAGGCAAGGACTTCCAATATCTCATACCCATTCTTTTGGAAGACGCAAGTACAAGAATGTGTTCCAATATTTCATCGAATACTATGAGGTGAGAAACATCGAAAAGTAGACACACGGACTGCATCAAAATGTCCTTTTGTCTGGGAGTAACGTGTTTCTGCTCCCAGCACTTCCAACCCTTCAGAGCTCTGATGAAATGAAATGCATCAGTCGCAATCTGACATTGCGGTTCAATGTATACGACTTTACCTAACAATATTCTCATACATGTGTCTTTGTACATCTGAAAACTCATTTCATTCAAACTCATACTCAGAGCATACTGCAAAGGCAAACTCATATCCGAAGCAGCGTACCGTGGAATGAAGCCTAAAAGGCCCCGCCATGTCATTATCCAATGCACAAAGTCTGGAGTAGCATTTTTTTCTGATGTAAATTGGGCAAGTGGCACAACCTGATTATTATACGATGTGACAACATTATACGCTGCTCTGGCGAGCAATAACTCAAATTGAAAGGTTTATATCCGATTCTACCCGCTTTCAAAAATTTTGCAAACGGAAACTTGTTCATGAGTTTATCTAGAGCTTCAAAAACTGTTTCGCCACCATCGAGCCCCAACTCTTGTAGCCGCTGTTGTCGTTTAGCTTTTTTCAAGGATTCTTGCGAGTAAAAAGTTGGGGGTTTTGGATCATTGAAATCCATCATATCGTTTGCTTTATCTATCTGGAATTGCTTTGGCGTGGTTGATGCGAGCTTCTGTTGCGCATCAACCTTTGCCAAACCTTGTAATTTCCGTTTTCTTTTATGATAAGTTTTTTTAGGATCTTTTGATCTTACAAAAAAATCTAAAGAACACTGTGGTGTCGGCTTTGCGTAACATTTCAGTTCAATGTAGCTTCCACAGTCACCGCATATCCCATCAATGTGGATATATTCACTTCTTTATTGAATCCTCCGGTGTTTGAATGTGTATGCACATCTGATTTTTGCTACTTCCCAGATTTTATCGATAAATATGTTCCCAGATTCTGTAAGAGAAATTTCTTGACATTCATCATCATCCCGTTCTTGTGAGAAGGATTTAATTTTGGACCACTCCTCGTAGCTCAGAGAGATTTCAAATTCAACCCATTTGTCAATTTTCAAAACTGTTTCATCTACGGGAGCACTTTCTCCCTCCAACTCGATAAACTTCCCCACACTTTCTTCGTCAATACCATCACTAAGTTTTTTTTTTTTTTTTTACGGTAATCTGTGAAAATCTTATTCTCATCTTGTGAGAATTTGGTGTAAAGGTTATTGACTGTAGTTTTCTCATCTAATGCTACAGATAATTCTGTCCAAACTTTATCGTTCCTTGGTTTGAGCTTTCCTTTGTTCTTATCTTTGAATAAATCTAACTTTAATGCAGCTCTTAGGATATTTTCTGCAGCTACAGCTAGTGTGCGCCCTCTTCGCCCCATGCTTTCCTGGAATAATTGTTTTTATCGTTCTCGCTACTGAATGTGCTCCATGAGAACGCTAGCATGTTGCAAATTTATACAAATACTTTGCAAAAAACAATAAACATAATATTTAGAATACCTACGTCCAAAAAGAGGCTCCATGTATGTAAATTCTCAAGATCGTAAAAGCTAGTTCGAAAGTAAATGGAACCCATTCACAACCCAGCTGTGGCTGATTATGAAATTGATAATATTTTCACTTTATAATACATGTTGCACATATACTTCTCATCAATCACGCAGACCATACCCGTGTATTGAGACATTCATTGAATATTACATATTTGATGCTGCTCAAAATGCCATGTTACGTGCGCGTAGTAAAAAATATAAAATGCAGTATATATGGAGGGCCTCTGATCGAAAAGGGTGTGAGTCCGTTTTTTGCATTTCGGGTAAATGAGTTCAAAGTTTCTTCGCATTAGAAAATTTTAATTGTCATTTTTAGTGATTATGCTCCATTCATCATGTAATAATAATTGTGTTTTCACGACAATTTTTGCGCGAGGCGTAATAATTGTCAATTGTTTATATTTTTTATCAGCTGTTTAGCGACACCTTAAACTTGACATAACTTTGCCTGGCTTTTGCCTGGCTTCAGTTTCGAGATATGTGGCTCTACATAATTTTGTTGACGGCTTCTTAGGTGTGAGTAATTCCACGACAAAACGATATATGGTCGACAGTTGGGTCTCAGATTTCTTTCTAAGTGAACTTCTTCGACTTTATAGGTTGAAAAATGAACTTCCGTCGCCATAAAGAAATTGTAAATATTTTTTCGGACCTTGGTACCCAAATCAAAATTATGTTTTCACCTTTTTTTTGCAAAATTTTTGTAACTTTTTCACACTCAAATCATTGTAGCTCAAAAATTACCGCAGATATAAAGAGAAGCGTTTTAGCGCATCTGAAAGGTGAGCGAAAAACCCATAAAAAAACTTTTTGGAGTTCTAGTTTATATAACCTCGATTACATGTGGATGTTTCCGTGAAATTCATCTTTTATTTTTTTCCTCTCCTCAGAAATCTATATTTCTGCAAGATTTAAAAATACATTTCTTCATGTAAAAAGTTGTGTTCTCTTCGAATTAAATATTTTCACTATGCATTTTTGGGTTTCAAGATGTTTTCTGGGCATTTTTTCAATTTCAATGGCAGAATACCTTAATTTTCAGCGCATGCGCGAGATTTTAAGATTTCGAAACCAATTATTTTGAAAACCTGAGTAAATTTCCTTCAAAATGACCACTTGTTGAGCTTGAATCCGTTGATTAAAAACAAAGTTACAGTAACTTTTGACAGCCACTACAAAAAGCAGCTTGGTGCGAGGCTTCATATTTGCTTCCGTAATTGCCTCGAGCCTTCATGTTTTCGCTCAAATCGTTCTTCATCATTCAGGCGCTGCAACTCCGCTTCTAGTTGATGAAATTGAACTCAACAAAAGATCATTTTGAAGGAAATTTCCTCAGCTTCTCAAAAAAATTGGTTTTGGAATTCTAGAATGTGTGAAAAAGTTACGAAAATTTTGCTAAAAATAAAGTTGAAAACATAATTTTGATTCGTGTACCAGGATCCGAAAAAATTTTTCAATTTTTTTTATGGTGACAGAATTTCATTTATCAACCCATAGAATCGGAAAAGTTTACTCAAAAAGAAATGTGAGACCCTACCTTCGACCATATATCGTTTCCTTGTGGAATTACTCGTGTACAAACATGAGAAATGCAAGGTCTCACTTAATATCATCTGGGGTATAGTCTCAATCATTAATTTCCTGATTTTTTTACATGACAATGGCACGAGATCAATGAACGCCCAATTCTGCGTGCTGATACTTGTTTCGGGAAAGTGGCTGGTCGTACTCAATTTTATACTGACAGCAAGTTCTTGGTTTTATTCAAGTGAATAATATTAAAGTACAGTATGAAAGCCACGAATTTTGGAGTTCTCTCTCAAACCTTTTATAGCGATCCTGCGTGGAGGATCGCAGCCGTTGACTATACTGACTCGCAGTTGGGCAAGTTGACGCATGCACTTGTATACATCTTGTCTGTGCATCGCCAGGGTGGAAACGTAGTAACAAGGAGAGCATCAGGTCTGCGGAACACGGATCTTGATGAAACTCTGGGAATCATCTTGTTTTGGTGAAAAATGAAGGTATCTTCAAGGGTTAAGTCCAATAGGCCTCCTATCTCGAGATACAACCATGAAGGTTAGCATTGTCAGTATATCTATATATACGACTTTTTAACATGGGCCTATATGCACGATGTTAATCTCCACAACTGTATCTTGGGATAAGAGGCCCATTGGACTAAACCCTTGGAGATACCCTCATTTCTCACCAAAACAAGATAATTCCCTGAGTTTCATAAAAATCGGTGTTCCGCAGATCTGATGCTCTCCTTGTAAGTGCTGTCGGGAAGTGCATCCGAACCAGCCGATATTCATTTCTAGAAAATCGTAAATGCTTGATGGCGGGGAGCTCCATATGAGAAAAGATGAACCGAGGGACGATAGTTTCATTGGCTTTGGATGAGCTCGAATAGTGTATTAGGTACATCCTATATAAGGACGAGTTAGGCCATTCAAGTTATACAGGCGTCCCTCGTTCAACGCGATTATTTGGTCAACGCGGTTTTTGAACTACCACCTTTCTTTTGTTTAACGCGATTTTGAAAATGAAATTCTTTTAAAGAAGATTCGAACGGCGCACAGTGGGACCAAAAATGAAAATTACCAAAAAAACCACCTTTACGCGAATTCTTAACCGATTGACATGATTCAAAAGAAATTCTCTTCGTTTTCCGATGTAGTAATAGCTGTGTCTGCGCGAAATTCCATCAGAGTTTTTCCGATGCCTCAGAATTATGATGAGCGCACATGTGAAATGATGCAAAATGACGAGTATTCGAATTGATTCACTGGTGATCCATTCCTGACTGAATGGATACCACACCATATTAATAATGACTACAAAACATATTCGAAAGATTAGGAAACTTTTTCGAATGATTTTCGTAAGCTCCTTTGCCGCAAACCTTTCTTAATCTAAGGAATACACGAAAATAAGGTGAGTGAACGAGGTACAACATAATTCTGGGTCATGAATATCATCCCTACGCACCTGAGCAATCCACCAGAGTATTTTTTACATGAGCAAATATGAGTTATCGAGTTTCAGACTATTCACCACGATCTTACACGTATTCGGGTCACGGACACGATGAAAATCTTGATTCAAAGCTAGATATCGCGACTTCTAGTAATGACAATCATTGTCACCTATTCTGCTATCGATTACCTATTATTTGAACCCAAGCAGAGCACTGTACATTCTTGTAAACGTGCAGTTTGCGACATTTTGCATTATTTCACATTTGCGCTCATCATGATCCTGAGGTATCGGAAAAGCTCTGATGAAATTTCGCGCAGACACAGCTGTTACTGCATCGAAAAACGAAGAGAATTTCTTTTGAATCATGTCAATCGGTTAAGAATTCGCGTAAAGGCGACGTTTTTGGCCCCTCTGTACGGCGTCAGCAAAAAGACGCAATCGACCGGAAGAATAACAAACAATTATTACATCGAATCTGTTAAGTGCTAAAACTTGTGAATAATCACACATATAAACAGTTCTATGCTCTTTTGGATGAACGAATCGAAACTGTATTCATTATGATGAATTATTGATTTTCTTAGACAAATGCGTTTCATTGTTTGAACCACTAACCAAAAATTTCAAATTCTTGTTTACATAAATCTTGGCTGTATTTTTAGCAAAGTATAAAATCTAGAAAAAAATTGTAAAATTATCAAGTCTTTTCCATAATGTCTAAAAAAAGAAAACAAGTATCACTTTGCAAAAGCTCTCCCGCTGCTAAAAAACCTCGAAAAGTGATGAATTTGGAAGAAAAATTGAAAATTTTGGACCCATTGAAAACAGGTGTAAGAGTTGCAGAAGTTGCGCGAAAATTTAGTGTAAATGAATCAACAATAATAACTATTCGTGAAAGTGAACAGAAAATCCGGGAAAGTTTCATGGTATATCAGCACTAACAATGATTTCATTATTGAAAAGACTCTTATTTGATCCCAAATTCAAAAAAAAAAAATCGGTCATAGTTGGTCGATTATGAGTCTTGGTACGCATCCCCTACTTCTCCATAAGAGCAATGCTTTGTTCAACGCGGTTTTGCTCAACGCGGTAACCTGCCAGAACGTAGCCCCCGCAGTGAACGAGAGATGTAGTATAATAAATTGAATGGCCTAAGTCGTCGATTAGCTCAAATCGCAAGATAATTCGAGAATAATTGGAACAAAATTTCGCTAGCACAGCAACCGCGTGCCCGTGAGCAACGAAAAAATGCGATTTGTGTTCCAAAATTAATCCGATTGACAATGAATCAATGTGCGCAGCTCATCATTGCTTACAATGTTAGTAGTTGTCCGCAAAAGATTGTATGTTTGTTGTTATCCTCGATAAAATATTTGAATGCATCGCAGTAATCAACTCGAACGTTCATCAACTCCACGTCCAAATGGCATTGAAGAGTCAAATTTAATCGAAAAATATCTGTAGATACATTTGCACACGTACACGTTTAGCGTTTAGCGCTTATTTGGTTCCATTTTCTATCAACTAACGGCCAGATAAAATTCCGTTGTCCTGAGTCGATCATATCCTCAAGTTGTAGAGAGAGAAACACATCACAAGTATTTTTTGACGTTTCTTTATACGCACTGAATTTAATGTGGAAATGTTGCTTTCGTGGAAGGCTCAGCTCGAATTACCAAAAAAAATTGACACTTTCAATGTCATCGTAACTCTCCAAGCGGTCATAAAAACCTGTGCGCCGCCGCACATCTTATACCTAAGTATAACGAATATAACGAATAAGGAGAAGGAGAGTGCGAGGTAGCTCGGCTCTAAATAATCTAAACTCAAGCAAAGTGTGAGAAAGTAATGTATGTACACTTGTTGCCTGAGAGATATGAATTTCAAGAGGAAATTTTGTCGGATTCAAATTTCTGATGATGACTAACGGAAACGATATTTTTGGTTAAAAATATTTTTCAATTTTTGCCTCCAAAGCCTGAGGTTTGGAACAAGTACTTACATCGGTAATTTTTCATAATTTCTTTAATGACTTGAGATTAACAAGATTCTGATTTGAAAGCCATAGTATATCATTAAAGGTCATGCCAGTTATCAGCATTGTCAGCTCTTAGAATTATCCGATAAAGTATGTACTTATAACGCGGATATTTTAAAGTCATCGTCAATTCATAAAAACTCGAAGAGTCGGCAATGAATTTCATTATTTGTGAAACGTCAAAAATTCATTGGAAATTCTGAAAAGTCGGCAATGTTAGAATATGATGGAGAGGAGATTTATTGAACTGAGGACTCGACGTATCGCGTAGTCTACGATTCAATAGGAATAGAGGACTCCGACATCCCCTTCATTCTTACGGAACTTTCATGGTCTCATTCGTTCGAGAAACTTGCAATTTTCCACAAAGCCCATAAAAAATGTTTACGGATAGCCTCAAAAACTAATAGCATAACCTCACGAGATGTTTGAACGACTAAATTCTATTTTGGGATGACATACGTATATGTCTGAATGTATGTAGTGTATAATCGGTATGATTGCCTCGAAATAGTTGAAACTGTGTAAAGACGCGCCGATATGTAATCACTTAACGAATGATGTAAAGTTATAGGGACATACAATGTGTCCACGATTATCGAACAAACAAAAATGATTTGGCCACATGGCCCAGGCATGATCTGCGTGAGTGAAGACTATAAATTGATCCGTATATGTTGGAGGATTAATGACTTACTCGATGTGATGGTCAATCCCCGTATCAAGTTGAGATGTTCAGCTCTTTGAATATCTATCAGAAGCTCCGGGCGATTCCATCTCCTCACTTATACATAACTTCTATTGTACCCAGGACCTCTCTCCTATACAGCTTAGCACTATACTGCTACCGACTGCTACTATAATAGAGTTACTCCGCAGCACCGCGTTGAAAGCTCCGAAAGGCGCCCACTCGTGCGCCTAACCACGTGGGTGAAGCGTTTGGGGGTATACTCCGGGCCGTTCACGCGCGGCTCTCCGCTGGCGGGGGAGTGATAGCAGGCTCCCACCAATCCGATAGATTCCGAAAACAAGCCACTCCCATCGAGCGGTATGGAGGCGATTACGCTGGACAACTCAAATCTATAACGCCAATCCACATTTTCTCATCTCCTAAGTATATGAATTTCCAGAGAAGGAGTAAATGGTTTCTTAGATGATTCGACCAGTTCAATCGATGTCGGGATTGTGTGCAAAAATCCTCGTGCCTTGTCGTTGTTTATCAAAAATTTTCAGCTCAAAACGAGGTCAGGACAGTACTATAGGTATCTGTAAAATTTTGAATTAACATCGAATGAGATCTTCTCGTGATTCGCATGCAAAAGAATCACGATCCGTGGAGTCTGCTGTATGTACTTCGTTGAAAATGATTATATATTTCAAAATGCCACCGAAGCACGAAAATGTGTGAGACTGGACTTTCCTATATCTAAATTTTGAAGCTTGTTATAGGAATTAATATTCCTAAGTTATATACCAGTCCCTACATCTTATAGTGCTGGGTAAGGTGCTGGGAGCTTGCATTTAGGACGTCCGCAGTTTTTTCCAAGATTTTCGACCCCTCCCTCCCTTTGTCCGGCGTGATCCCGTTTGGTGAACTTGCTCGAACTTGCTCCCTCTGTTATGGACGTCCTAATTTATCGAATTCTTCTATAAGGCTAGTATACCCAATTTGCCCCCATGAAACTCAACTAGAAGCATCAAAGTGTCCAAAATCAACCCGGGCGCCACTTGAGACACAACCGTGCTTGAGACGCCACTATATAGTTTATAAATTCCAAATGAACCACTTGACTCGGGTTTTTGAACTATCGGGATGAATCCAACAGCATTCTTTTATTCATAATTAGTAAGCTAAGACATTGTTATCCTCATTCATTTTCTAGCACGAGGTGTCGGGGTAGGGATTTGCTCAGAACAGTAGAATCGGCCGATACTCAATAAGTGGCCAAAGTCACCCCGGAGGTCGGGGTGGCTTTGGCGACCCTCTTTTTTACATCTCTTAAGAACCCAAGTCAATGGATCTGAATTTCAGGCATTTTTAAGATAGGGCCAAAACGCGTCGAGTGAGTACAGATACATAGACCAGTTTGGTCGAAAAATTGCAACGAAAACTTGATCAGAAGCCCCAAAGTGGCCAAAGTCATCCCGGTGTACGGTCTCAACAGAGGAGACATGAACGCAAGATTATAGAGATATGGATTTCTCATTCTCTATTTCTATCGTGCGAATGATGAAGATTGGCATTACGATTTGAGAGAAGAATACAATTTATCGGGAAAATTATGCATACATGTTCAAGGGGTGAGAAAAAACTTATCTGCGTACATGAGCAGTTCAAGATCCGAACATCGAACATGTCTCTTCGTTCCATTCTATCACACATCTCAAGTTCATAGAAGAAAGCGAGAATATGAAATTCTGCTTCATCCCTGGTAGAAATCTCTTGCATTTTTTGTCCATAAAATGTACATCTCAATCAATTGATGTCTAACAAATGGACATTTCTGATGTCAATTTTATGTATACCATCGTCACGCTTTTTCTCGCATAAGATTGGCATAATATGGCCCATTTAATGAGTACATCTAATGGACGTTTTATGTACATAAATTACGGACAAGGATGGATCACGTTTTGTGCGATTCATCCAGTTGATGTACAGTAACTGTCCAACTAATTCATATTGGATGAATATAAGTTCCATGCGAATATTTTTACAGAAAAAATTCATCTCTGTAGGATGCTATATTGTACATACATTGCCGTCAGTGGATGGTAGATTAGTGATTGCTGTAAAGTTACAGATGTTTCTATCATCAATGATTCAAAGGTGACCGACTTGCCGCTCGTTCATCAGAGAAATTTCAATTCCCTGAAACGAGAAAATTTTTCCACAAAGCACCAATTTCAACATGATCAAATATTCTGAAGTTGTTCCGGTGTTGATTTACGTATCTGAGAGAGTCGAGCTCGCATGCGATGAGCTTCTTCCTTGACTTGATCCACGTGGTAAGAGGTGAATTGAGCTACTATCGGAGAATAGCTGTTGTGTAGATTCATTGATCCCTCTTCATTTATTGACTTGCACTGATCAATCAGCGAAAGCTGTTTGGGATACTCATAGAATGGATGCAAACATGAGCACTGTGCTCATCTTTTAAGATAACTACACGTGCAACAAGACACTTGCGCACCATACGAGGTTATGTTGGCACATGTGTAGTTCACGAACATTTTGCCAAGGACACTTTTGACACTCGAAGGCCTTGCTCGTGACTCGTGACAAAGCCGCCATCAGAAGCGTTCAAAGGTCGACGAGGGTGGTGCCCAGGTCAAACTTGGGTGCAATATTTGCAGCACGCCAGAACACTTAGGTAACAAGGCCGAGAGACTTGCCAAGACTAACTGGCCCAGACTGGGCGCGGTCGGGCAGTTGGGTGGGATGGAGAAATTTGGAATATATAAGAAGTCAGGCACCTGCGCGGCCGGCCATAGCCATTAATTTATGTACATTTAATGTTCATCTAGAATGGTCAAAAAGTGTGTCGATCTATCTGCATCTTTTATGGGCATAAAATGGACATATATCCCTTACATCTCCTCAAACTAGGCTCTGTCCATCTCAACTTCCCATTTTGTATACATAATATCGACATTTTTTGTCCAGTGAAACTGGAGCACTTAAAATGTACATAAGTTGGATTCCCGTCCATCTTTAATGGATTCATTTCTACCAGGGATGAGAGAGATTCGAATTTCTATTTTCATATGCATCACAAGACGCTGGGTTTCGCGTCTGGGTTTCAGGCGTTGCGCAGCTTGTGATCACTTTACTCGATCCGAAAATTGGGAGAAAGAGTGCGACAGTCATGAAAGTGTGATCCTATGCAGCTGTGCGAATAAACTGCGCTTACACACTTTACACGAGATTTGCAGAATTATTGAATTGTTGATAACCTCTCTTTTTTTTCATAGGCTTAAGTGGAAGAGATCTCAATACTCCGAATGCTGCAAATTTCTCAATCAGATAATCTTCTGAATTCTCGACATTTTGATCACATTCACATTCCAACATTCACGCATCTTCAATCAAGAAGAAAAATCTGATCTCACAATAAAAGTAACAACCGTAATGGTACTTGTATTAGTTGTCAATTCCCTTGCGTGAAATTTAAAAATCAGCGTGCTTGCGCGCATAAAGAGTTTCTATTTCATTGTGTTGAGAAGTCGACGCAAACTCCGATGACCGAATGATAGATAAATATTGAATCATTTCACTCTGTTCTCATCTATCTATGCCTACAAAAATTGAATGTTCATCAGTAATTGACTACCCAAATGACTAAACTGTGGTCATCCTACGCAAGGTGTGGAGGAGGGGGGGTCATTCAAATCTTACGAGCCCTTACAAGGGCCAGGGAGGGTGCAGAGTTTCAGGTCCAGCACCTCTCTCTATCATTCCAAGAATCTCTTTCATGAACTCATTTCGGTGGCCCATACAATAAACCTGTAAAGCACTCTTTAAGAACCAGTCGAAGAATACTTGTCGATTTTCAAAGTATTCTCCAAGAATAAAACAGTGAAAAAACAATTTTGGACTAGTTGCATTAGAGAGATCGAGCAATTTTGCAGAAGAAATCAAATCTTTGGACCTAAAAGAGCGACAGGATAATCTTCTAGGTCACCTTCGATAGATATTGTTCAAGATCTTCCAAATGGCGCAAAATGCGTTACATTATCTTGAGCCACACTCTACATAAATACAATTCAGTAAAAAAAATATCATGATATTTATGCCCTGGTGAAATCAAAAAGCAAAACCAGAATAGCTCCGAACGCGTTTCCGAAATTTTCTCGGGCGCTCCGATTGTGTGAAAATTTCATTTTATGGACCATAGTAGCGAAAAAAAAAATAACGAGGAGCCGATCCGAGACAGAAATATTTTCCATGTGTCGTTTTTAAATGGAATTCATTAATTTGTCTTCTTTCCAAATTCCGCACGTTACGTCGGAGAATCTAAGGTCATGAATCTGAAAATTTTCTCCGTTATCAACCTATAGACCTCGTATAGACATACATTCACCGTCATTTTCTCAACATGATCAAAATCATCTGTAGATGGAGTTTGAACTGAACTCGACAATTCCTCGATGTTTCCAGCATAATCGCTGTATTGAAGAATTCGTCTTTTCACGTTATCTTGCTTCTTCCGGCATATTTCTGTGATAACAGGTGAGAAGGGATTAGTTTTGTGGAGAACCTGTAGAATAGTTTTTTGAAGGATTTTGGAAGGTATACAGACCGATGTGCTCGCGTTCGAAAAGTGAACGCACTGCGTCAACGCAGATCCCACTCTTGAATAAGTGATAATAAGCCATCATAATCAAGCTTATAACAGCTACTCATTAGAAACAGAAAGTATGAATTAGGTGATAATCTTCAGTGGTCCCTTGCAATTTCTCTCCATCATAAATATCGACATCAATTATTATTTATTATTATCAAGATTATGCAAGATAATTGTTTGTGATGGCAATTATTAATTAGGGTGTTCTTTGATAACTTTGAGCGTTTTGACTTGAAAATGAACAGTGACTACTCAATGCGCACTCTGGGGCAGTGGATACAATCGTGAATTCGTAATCCGGAAGTTCCGCGTTCGTGCCGCCCTGACGGCCCAAATTCAAATTGAAAGGTTATCTAAAATTAAATGAGCGCGATTTTAAAACTTTATATCAATTAAGTCTGAAGTTCTGCTTGAAAAAAGTGTCTTCACGTTTGAGGAAAATGACTATAATTATGAATTGTTTGTTCACTTACTTATTTCAAATATTGAACAAGTAACTCAGTATTTATCGAATAAGGAGTGACTCACTTATTTGAAGTGAACGAGTTTTGACAGATTGAATGAGTGACCAGACACTTATTCAAAGTTGAATTCTACTTATTGGTTTTTAAAGAGTAGTTCGCGAAACTTGAGGGAAAATGCAGGAAATTTGTAAATTTTTTTTGTTTCTGTTTCATGTTTGTATTTCACAGCAGTTGCTCCTCGTTCTTGAATAACACGTGATCTTTATTGTACATCTTCAATCCATAAAACACGTCCGTTTTGACTTGTTACAGATGAACAAGAAAAAAGACGACAAACTGTGAAAGGGGCGATTTTTAACATTTTTTCCATTATAGAATCATCGGAAATTGACTTGATTCAAAAATCAATCGACTCTGATGCCGCTTCTGGACGATTCTGATTATTCCGGGGAAATAACCGTTGGGGCACCTATAAATTGATCGTGAAGGACTTTTTATATTGTTCAACCTTCAACTTTCTCGATTTTGCGACTCAGCGCTCAGATGACTTTAATTACCGTCAAATTGGGTAACTTTGGTACAGTGGGTGCAACTTTGGTACACCCCTGAAAAATGACTCTCAAAGCTGTGTTCGGCAAGGTAAATGATTCCGTTGGTCTGAAACCTGTTCTCCTGTCTTGATAAACGCATAAACAGTGTGTTGAGCCACCGTAGATCCTGCGTGGATGATTGTACTTGTTTATTGAACCTTTTACCAAAGAGGCTCGTTTAGCAGCGATATACGCGAGAGGTCCAGTTAGTGTATGTACCTTGCCAGAACTACGGATGAATAATGGTACATCTCGACCACATATATTACGATATTGGAGAAACCATCATTACATTGAGGAATTTACAGCATTTGAAATTATAATGAATGGAAAACAGGAAAAAACCAATGAAAAAGTGTATCAAAGTTAATACTCCACTCAAGGTAAGAAGCATGAGGATAGGGTGACTTCAGAACACCTTCCTATGACAGCTCCTTTTCAACTCATCTTGAGTCGAGTGGTGGTTTGATATTTTCCGCTCGCACAGTGGAGTGTGGAGTGTTCAACTTGGAAGCTCAGAGCAGTTGTAGAATTTCATACTCCTGAATCAATCCTCACACAGGGTTCAAGCTCGCCAATCAGACATGTTTGCCCGTGTAAATAATTTCTCCTTAAAAATGTGGAGTACATATCGCAAATCACGATCCATCAAATTCCGATTTTATAGTATCACTCGAGTCTCTTGAATTTTTGAATGTGTGCAGAATTCCGTTCGATAACTTATACGTTCCCGTGCTCAATATTTCTCAACTCTGTCCACTATTCTAACTGAATTTTCTGAGACCAACTTCTCATCCTAATGCAAGAACGTTCACGAGAAATTATTGTTTGCATGATTAGCTATTCATGTTGTGTGCGAGATCCAAACCAAAAGCACTCATGAGAATGCAATTCCATGAAGAGTGGCAGGACGTGGGAAATATAATTACAAGATTCCCTGGTAAAATCGCGAAGTTGTCAAGTTGGGTGGGAATCAGGAATATTTATACAAAATCACCGATTTTATCACTCAAAATTCGATTCTCTCCAATTGACGGCCCACGTCTTCCCACTCTCAGAATGGCTGTTGTTCTGCACGGTATAGATCTACAACTCAAAATTTGACTCTTGCTTTTTTTCCAGCTATCGATTGATTACTAATACGAGGGGGTTTTTGTGTGTTGGAATGCCGAGCTAAACAAAATAAAAAGTACCGAAACCGTACCAAAATTACCCAATCTGATCGTATGTACGTCGCAGCCTTTTCGTGGAATCAGCCATTTGACCAAAAGGCTAGCGTTTTGGTCAAATGGCTGATTGTGAAACACCGCCTTTTCATTTGAAAACGATTGATTCAATCGGGCTTCCTAAAACCAGCCTTTTGGACAAACGGCTACCGTACCCTAGTCATTTGGTCAAACGGCGGATTGAGCGCATCCTTTTCATATTAAAACTTGCACTTTTCAATATTTGGCGGTAGGTTCGTGAACTTGAGCTCGTGAAAATGAGGTAATAGGAATAATCTAAGGGATGACAGATAAGTAATTTCACGTGAAATAAATGATCGGTGAAACATGATGTCCAGATCTTCTGCGCATGATTTTTCACCGATTTTATATCGTAAAACGTGGTCAAAAACCGACTGTCGGGACTCCAAAAATTTTTTTTGCCCAGCTGGTGAACAGATTGGTTTGACTTTTAATTTTTCCGATGAAGAAACGCTGACACGAGGCGCTGACGTCTTCGCATCGAAAGAGCTATAGCTCTGAAGTGGAACGAGACATCGACGATAAGTTCAGCGCAATTGAAAACTCCGTCAAAATCGCTACTCAATATCATTCTCCAGAACAGGGTTCTAAAAAAATTCTGATAACACTTATCTTAAACGCTTATGTTTTCAAAACTTTTTGAAAATATCTTTCTGGGAGAAACCTTGAATAGCGATTTTCCAGAAAGCTTCTATATACGAGCCCAATGACTCTTTACAATATATTTCAAGGTACACTTTGATAAGTTTCTGTCTTAGCTTCCAAATGTACTGAATCGCTTGTCGATATCTTGTCCCGTTTCAGAGCGATAGCTGTTTTTATGTGAAAAAGTCAGTGCTTTTTCATCGGATGAAAACAAAAGTTCAGCGAATATGCTCACAAACCACGTGAAATATCCCAAGCGCTCGCCGTTGCATCACATTTTGAGATATAAAATCGGTGAAAAATAATGCACAGAAGATTTGGACATCATGTTCTACCGATTATTTATTTCACGTGAAATTACTCATCGGTCATTTCTTAGATTATTCCTATATACCTGATTTTCACGAGCTGAAGTTCACGAACGTACCGCGAAATATTGAAAAGCGCAAGTTCTTATATGGAAAGACTGCGCGCGATCCGCCGTTTGACCAAACGGCTAGTCTTAGCCCGTCCGATTGTAGAATCAACCGTTTTCAATTGAAAAGGTGGCGTTTGGCCAAAAGGCTAGGCTTTTGGTCAAACGGCTGATTCTACCAAAAGGCTACGACGTGTATACCTAAAGTTACTGCACAGCCACCCTTTATACCGCTCTTGTGAAACACTCATTCTTGTAGTTATTGGGTTGCATTGAAGGGAATCTACGCGGAAGAGAGTCACCAAGTTACATGTAACTCATAGACTGCAGTGCTAGTCTGGGTATACCGGTACTCTGAGAGCCTCGCCTGAGAGCTTACGAGTGTACGAGTTGCCGAGTCGTGGGAGCATTATCAAGTCGGCGAAATGTCAATTCCCTCAATCATCTCTCCGATGTCGTAAAATTGAGTAATTTAGGTAAAGAGGGTGGAACTTTGGTAACTTATTCGAAGGCGGTTTCAGGGTTCTTATGATGGAAAATCATAATAGCTTTGAACTTCACCTTACGGAAACTCCTCAACCTGCTTCACCTTCGCAACGCACAATACGGAAGGACCGTAGGAACTTTGAAATAACGTGTGCCACTTTGTACAAACCCTTAAAACGATTGGAAAGAAAATTACAGGAGGCATCTTCGATGTACGCGTTATGCTCTTTTTGGCACAATCGTCAGTTTTGCTTTCTCTAAAGAGAAAGCTTTGTTTTCACCCCAACGAAAATTTGATCAAATTTTTCATTAAAATCAACATATTCTTCAACAAAATCCCTCGTATCGAAAAAAGCCAACGATCATTCTCTTCCTCTCGCCAAAAGCTATCAAATGTAGGTAACACTTTTCCTCCTAATGTCCTCCCAAATCTGCCAAAGACTCATCTTTCCACCCCATTTTCCGTGTTTGTGTGTGTGTATGTATGTATGTTGTTTCATATTGGACACGCTTTCTCTTTTACTATTCGCATTATCAACTTTTGGCTTTCTACAAGTTGTAGAGAATCCGATTTCTGAGAGCCCAGTGATTTGGCACTTTTCGGCTCCCAGTCAAATTTGATCCATGGGCTTTTTGAACAAAAAGTGCTCAAATTTCAACTTTTAATACATAAATATCTTTTTCCCACACACTCTCACAATTGAGTCACCTAACTATGATTTTTTCTGCGAGATCTATCGATTGGTTAATACCGAAATTTCATTTGATCTCTACAGATCTCAAATTTTCAAAAAAATCAAAATTTTCACCAAAAATTTTTTTTTGAGCCTTTTTAAACCTACCGCATCCAAATTCTGTCTCAACCAACTAATAGATATCATCGAAAAAACCTAAGACTAGATGGCTCAAATCCTTCTAAAAAGCTCCCTCCAAAAAATAATTCAAAAAATAAAGGAAAATTTCCCTTAATATTCAATCTTTCCTCCTACCTTCCTTCATGACTCATTTATCTCAATCTTGATGACCTAAACTATGATTTTTTCTGCGAGATCTATCGATTGGTTAATACCGAAATTTCACTTAATCTCTACAGATCTCAAATTTCCAAAAAAATCAAAATTCTCACCAAAAATTTTTTTTTGAGCCTCTTTAAACCTACCGCATCCAAATTCTGTCTCAACCTCTTAATAGATATCATCGAAAAAACCTAAGACTAGATGGCTCAAATCCTTCTAAAAAGCTCCCTCCAAAGAATAATTCGGAAAATAAAGGAAAATCTCCCTTAATATTCAATTTTTGCTCCTACCTTCCTTCATGACTCATTTATCTCAATCTTAATGACCTAAACTATGATCTTTTCTGCGAGATTTATCGATTGGTTAATACCGAAATTTCATTTAGTCTCTACAGATCTCAAATTTTCAAAAAAATCAAAATTTTCACCAAAAATTTTTTTTTAGCCTTTTCAAACCTACCGCATCCAAATTCTGTCTCAACCAACTAATAGATATCATCGAAAAAACCTAAGACTAGATGGCTCAAATCCTTCTAAAAAGCTTACTCCAAAAAATAATTCAAAAAATGAAGGAAAATTTCCCTTAATATTCAATTTTTCCTCCTACCTTCCTTCATGACTCATTTATCTCAATCTTAATATGATTCTTCCTGCGAGATCTATCGATTGATTGCCGTTCGTATTTGATTCACAGACTTTAATCAACTCCAAAATATTGTTCAGGTATATTCAGTCGATGCAGAGATTCCTCTTCTTCCAGAATATGGTATCAGAATTTGGATTCCATGGCATCGGATAGGTCAAACTGCATTTCAAAGTTGGTAAAAGTACTTTGGGCTCGTAAATTTGCTTGAATAGTGGAAATGGTACATTGTGCGTATCAGTGCTATTTGTGTCATAACCAAGAGCAGATCGTTATAAAGATAGCAAGAAGAAATTCTGCTTGATCGACAGGATATCTGATCGATACTATTATCAGTTGTCCCGGCTCAGCCGCGCGCCACTACGTCTCCGTCTTTGTTAAGGTAGTACTGTCGTGGAACGGATTTTTGTGTATTGGCTCCCATTCTTTTTCACGTCTAGAGGAAGGTACTTCCTTTCTGCAGTCAAAATTTCAGCAACTTCAATCGTCTCAAAATTGAAAAAAAAAAATTCCAAAAATGCTATCTTTTGCACGGCGCTTATGGAAATCACAACGCAAGAGTAGAAACTAACTCGAACCAAATCTCCTCCCTCGAAAAGCTTCCTGTTTATCATCTCAAAAATACAGTATGTTATAGTTCATAATTTCATCGACCTCCATGCAAAATATGGTTGAAATCTATTGTCTGGTTGTCAACTTATTCCAGCAAACAGAAAAGAATAATTGGAAAAATGAGAGCTCCGCGCGCATGCTAGACCAGCTGAATGAAAGCAGAAATAGAGAGAGGAAGATATATATTGATATTAATAAAGATACAAAAAAGTATAATATAGTTTCAATTATCATGTGGAAAGGAATTTCACATTATATTTTCCATACAATTTTAGAATGATGATGGTCTGGTTATTCTAATTATCATCATATGACGCTTGGAGAAAGTTTTCTGCTAATCACTTTTAGCAGCGTATTTCGAGTGAGGTTCAATCTAGAAAACTATCACCAAAATAGGGGTGAAAATGTCAGGACGATGTGCTGTAGTTGTTCCTTTTAGTGACCTTATGATGAGAGTGTATCGCAGCGGTGACGTTCGTTCAGGATTCGGGCGGGCAAATTCATCAAATATCATGGTATTAAGCACCCAAATCCATCGTTATGGGAGCCCAAAGACCACTTTTTGTGTGTGCGCTAAGCGCATACATTTTACTCCCTCAGTTTTCCTCGATAAAAGTGAATTTGCCTCTAATTCCAGGCTCTTCCGCACCAATTCAGTCTTCAAGTAATTTGCCAGGCACAGCTTCGCCATGCTTCAAAGTATCGAGAAAAAATTAAATTTCACACTTTGTGTAGTACTTTCCCGCGAAAATGAATCCTGCTAGGATTTTTGGTCAGACCCGTGTCATACTAGCACGACTCTTAATAGAGAACTAGAGAGGTCCTAGTTGATTTATTCAAATCATCTGGTGGCCAAATCCAACCCCGAAACCTCAAGACCGCAGCTGTAATGCTTCGCTTGGAAACACGCAGTTTCCGCGTCTCGCCGTATAAAGCAGCATAGGCGTCTCGTGCCAAAAACTTTGTTCTTCGCATTTTCTTTGTTCTTTCTTTGTTCTTCGTCGACAAAGCCGGCACTCGACTCATAATCTACTAATTCGTGCACGGGTGACTAAAGATGGATTCCATTTAAAAACGACACATGAAAATTAGTGATGTCTCGGATCGGTTCCTCGTAGTTTTGATTCGATTTTGTAGTTCAAAGTATCAATTTTCCACCCACTGGGAGGTCCCAAAAAAATGTCGGAGTCGTCTGTGGAGCTATTTCTGTTTCGCTTTTCGATTCGACCAGAGCATCAAAATCCTGATCTTTATATATCTCGAGTTTGGCTCAAGATAATGAAACGCGGTATGCGCTTTTCGAAAGATCTTGAAAAAACCTATCAAAAGTGACCTTGAAAATTTTCGTTTACCGATTTCAGGCTATAATCAGGCGAATTCCGGAAAATTCAGGCTAGCCTATGATAATCTCAAATAGCAATTTTTGTAACTCTGCCAAAATATGATTTCTCATGCAAAGTTGCACGATCTTTGCGATGGAACTAGTCCGAAGTAGTTTTTTTACGGTTTGATGTTTTTTTTGGTCGAATTTCCGATTTTTCATTCTCCGACCAATCAAAAAAACAGAGATTTCTACGCATGCGCGTGGTTTGCCGGGTCTCAAAGTAGTTCTAATCGAAAGCTGAGGGAATTTCCTTCAAAAATTCTTGCAAAAGTCAATTCCATATTCGCAGTCAGTAACTACGGCAACTTGATTGAAAAAGAAGGATGGCCAGAACGAGATGACCTATATCTATCGTGAACCAGAGCCTCGAGACCTTCTCTTGCATCCATGCTGTGAGTGGTGTTGACAATCTTGATGTCTAAAGAATCGTGCATTTTCAGTTCCGGTCGATCAAATGGAGTTCTGCAAGGGGTGATTTTGAAGGAAATTTCCTCAGCTTTCGATTGGAACTACTTTAACCATGAGTAATTTGGTAGATTTTTCGTCCTTGATGGTTCATATATAAGTTGATTATTTGGTCTTATCGATCTTGAAGGACGGCCCTTTCCAAGAGAGACATTTTCAGTGTTCGAATCATTGTTTTCTTGAAGGAAGTCGAACAATGGTCAGAGGAAAGCATCTGAGTATGGCAATCGATTACCTTGTTTTTAAATTGAGAAAGCTACTGGCGCGCGATCGTGCGCGTGCGTCAACAAAGGTGGCTGGTCTGGTGGTGGTGGAGAAAGATTACGTACGTACTTTACGCGTATTATATACGTGGCGTGGCCTAACCTAAAAAGTGAATTGCAAATTGCGATTTCACTTTTGAATTCTGATGTGCAGGTGGGGAAACAGCTCATTAATTCACATTGCAGCAGTCTGAAGAAAGATGTTACCTAGTAAGTAAATTATTCTCAGGAAGAACTTTATAATTACACAAACTGCGTCATTCTCTCAATTCTTTCACAATTAACATCCCTACCAGGTATCCTTGTGAAACAACAATTGCTCTGCTTTGCAAATGAATCAAAATTGATTTTCATGGCATGCTGCCATGAATCAAAAATCTTATCTGTTGATTATTCCAAAAATAGAGATCTCATTGGTTTAAACTGAACTTTTTGCATATTTTTTACACCTATGATCCTGTATTTAAGACTGTCAATTTGAATTAACAGACTTCCCCATGGAAAAAGCGTCAGAAAAACTCTGTGAGCAAAGATGCAGAATGCAAAAAGATCATAGCCATGGGTTCTACAAATGGAACTATCTCTCTGTATGATCTATCTACCTCTACAATCAGTGATCAATTATTCAACGGACATAGTTCCTCAGTCACAGCTGTTTCACGGTCTTCAATGGCAGGCTCATTTACAGCTGCTGAAGACAAACAGATTGTTCAATGGGATCATCAAGAGAAAGCAGTAAAGTGCAAATAGAAATCTGGCAAAAGGAAAGTAACTTCACTAGCAGTGTTATCCAATGGCAAGACTTTTTTATCAGAAGAAAGGACAATTAAATCAACCGATCTTGAAACAAAACAAGTTATTGGAATATTCACAGGTCATGCCAATCAAGTAGATGCTGTTCATTGTGCTAAAATCAATAGTGGAACTAGCTACTTGATAGTGCTAATGGAGATAATTTTCTCAGTGTCTGATCCTTGAACAAGGTAAATATATCGAAAAATTCTGAACCTCCATCACTTAAGGGTTTCATGAACTATTTTGATTATTTTTCTATGTTGGTTTTTTTTTACTCGAACAACAGTTTTAATATCCTGAACTTGAATGTTGGGTCTAAAGTTATTATTTTTATCAAAATCTGATGTACCTCTACTTACAGGCTCAGAAAGATATGGTACCTGTTGCTACTTTAATTCTCCCAGTTGAAGCACATCATTTTCTGTAAAGACTATGAAGGGCTCATGAATTTCGATTTTAAATGTCACACAATCGGGGCATGCTCAACTTTTCAAATATCAAGCCAATGGTGTATCACCAGAACTCATCAAACCTACCTTGAATGTAATGGGAGCTGCTGAAGCTGGGTAAAAAGAATCTGTCCAAAAAATCCCTGTCATTGTGGCTGAGTTAGCTGAAGGTGGAAAAATGATATTGGCTTTTGGCTCATTCGTGGGGCTGGCCATTGAAAAAGTAGTGCCTGATTTTAGTGACAAGGTTCAATGTCTGGTGAGAAATGATCAGAGAAAAATGAAAGAGAAAAAGGAAGTGAAAGCTACCAAAGTTAAAAATCAAGTTCGAGATGATGCTGAGTATATCACAGCAGGTACAGATTTTTTATACTCCCCTGTAGCCAGTATCTCTCAAGAACTTTCTGACTTCAAATAACAGACAAAGACAGTCTGTTATGATCTTCTGCACAACCAGAATAGCACTAGTTCACGAGACCTTTATATCAAATTACTCATTATCTTGCAGGGACTGAAGAAAGCACAGCAATGGAAAAAAGTAGTAAATCGAGAAAAGCTGCACTGCTCCTTTCCAAACTTCGATTAGAAAATTGGAGCCTAGATAATGATGGAAGCACATCTCATGGTGTAACAACCAAGGGGCAAAGTATGTCTTAACTGCTTGCCCAAGCCTTACAGAGTGAAGACAAAACTATATGTCAGCAAATGCACTGTACATCAAAAAAGGAAATGTTATAAAGAATACAGTTGCAAAACTCCCTGTTCAACTAACAATACCGTTCATCTAACAACTCACAAAAATGCTAGAAGGAGAAAACACTTATCCGTAAGAATACCTGTTTGGAGCTGATCATTTAATTTGCGCACTATCAATTTTTTCTTGGTCTTGCAAACTTTTTTATGAATGCATGGATCAAATTTGTCCTCTCTGCAACTCAGGTCTCAGAATGCTGTCATGTGGTTGAAGGCTTTTTTGGTGATGACACACGCGGCTCAAATGATCTCAAATCCACGCATTTGATGATGATCTTGCTCCAATCATGAGCTATATTGAGGGAAGGCGGCTCTTCTGCCAGATCTCATGAAATTGAACGACAGAGTTGATCTTGTTGATCAATTCTTTTAATGTGCTGTAAAGTGTGGGGTAGATATAAGAGAAGAATATCTCTCATCAAGGTGAGCATCTGTTTGTATTCTATTGAAATAATATCAAATTTTCTTAGAGATGTCATATTTATATGATAGAAAGAAGTAAGAAATGATAGATGTGAAAGTCGATTTCTCATTTCAAAACGTTTACTGAGAATTTTTCATTTTCTAGATTCATCTGATGAGGATATTTCCAACGAGAAAGTGGAAAGTGCAAGTGAATCAGATAACTGAGATGAAACATCTGATCGAAGCTTCAATAATGAAGAGTTAGAGAATCAGAAGTCGAATGATGATCTATCAATTTGCAGCTCAGACTGAGACGTTGATCCTAATTTGATAAAGATTTTAGAATATCCACTCGAGATACAAACACGACACTTGTTTTTTTTTGTACAAAGTTTCTAACTACCATGTTTTTTTGACTGAATTTTTTTATGCACAATACCACTAAGTTCGAAGTTGGAATATCGCAAGTGAATTGTCTTGTCTGGTAACAACGTGTATATGTGCAAAACGACGCACAATATCATGACTTTTCAACCATTTGTATTGGATCTATTTAATTTATCTAGGAAGCTATGGGTATAAAGAGGAGTCCCTATTTTTTGAAAATTCTTATCAATATGATATATCGTCGCTTGCGATTTGTATCAATATGAGATCAATTGATCGTCATGGAAAAATTGTATGTCTTACAGCTTTTGATTGTGCTTTCCAATACAATTTTGATAGAAAATTTTAATGCGATAAATAGCTAGCCTTCTACAAAATGATATATAATATGGCAACAATAGATCACATGAAGATTCTAAACTATTCGTATACATAGCTAGCCTTCTACAAAATGATATATAATATGGCAACAATAGATCACATCAAGTATTGACTCTGAACTATTCGTATTTTAACAAATGCAGTTTCGAAAATCTTTTGAATGTATCAAAATATTTATTCCAACTTTGAAGGAATTTACAATACACCGTTTGGCATGAGCTCACAAACGGGAAACAAATTGGAGAATGCATAAGAATTTTGGAAAATTGATACAATTCTTTTGAAAATGATTTGAATGAATTGAAAAAATTGTAAATATCCATTTTAAAAATGATTACGTAAATAAATTTGTATGTATCAAATGATAAGAGCCTTATTTGAACAACAACATCCCGTTAACTCGCGTTGATTTCCATTTTCTAGTATATTCCACAGACGTTCATAAGTATGGTGATATTTAGTGTATACGAATAATAAATTGATTTCCATCTTCTCGTATATTCCACAAACGCTCATAAGTATGGTGATATTTAATGCATACAAATAATAATGAAGTAGACCACATGTGCTGGAATTATATCAACAAGGCAGCTACTATCGTCAAAAACTCTGATACTTTAATCATAGAATCGTTCAAAACTCCGTTTCCGTATCAAAAACGTTAATATTTCGACTTGTCTCAAAACGCCGTTTCAGTACCAGCCAACGATTCAAATTTGGCGCGTGATGCTGGTGTGAACTGTGTGAACGTAACGTAATGTACCACGTGACCAGGTTTGGGATTGGAAAATATTCACACTAATCACGGAAAACCCAATCGAAGATTTGGAAAAACCGAGGTGGTAGAATTTTTGTTGGACCGAGTAGAATTTTTTGAGAGCAAGAGTGTGTCGCTACGATCAAGGGTTAAGGCGCACCAGAATGGGTGAAATGAGCTAGTTTTTTGATAATTTAAAGAAAATGAAAAAAGGTAGAGTTTTTCCGTTTGCGGATTCGGGAAGTAGAATTTTCGGTGCATCGATCTGTCTTTTTGGATTTTCCACAGCTCACAATTTCGGTGCCAGGGTACCAAAGCCAAGATTTCGTACGGTGCTATTATAAGGGTGCAACCTTTGTCGACGTCCAAGATCGTTTACAACGGCTACATGGCGGCCGAGCCACTGCCTCTTCTGCTCTGCTGGTGAGTTGACTCTTCTCCAAGTGAACATTGTTTTTCTTCAGCCGATTTCCCTCACTTCTTCATCGTTTTCATTTCAGTATCGTGATTTAACACCACCTATTACTTTGGACCAATATCGTTCGGATATCCATTTCATGAAGCAGTCCCGCAACCTGCGATTGTTCAAGGCTCAGCGAGGCCTTTACCAGTCACCTCTGGTACCTGGGCTACTATTCATAACCCCCAATGCAGATACACCCCCTCGAAATGCCGATGACTTAGACCGACGTTTGCGGGTTCGTCTTTTTTTTTACGCCAATCCTCCTATTAATTAACCTTATTCTGAATTTTCTTTTCCATTTCAGCCTGGTCCTCTGCCTGAGGAATCAACTCTACGCAGCCTGCAAGACTTCGAGAATTATGTCGAGGCTAATTTTTTGGCTATCATCGAGAACCGCCGACGACCCATTTATGCCGCTAATGTGCGGCACTGCGACTCTCTTTCAACCTATCTGCAGGATATGCCCTATCATATACACCCTGCCCGTAACCAGGACCTAAAGCTGTGACGTGGTAAATGGATTACCAGCACAACTAATTTATATTCGACGGACTCTTAACCTATATCGCAGGTCTCGCGCGCAAAGTTCGGCAAACGCAATTCTAAATTTCAACAGCAACTCGGCTTCACTGAATCACTCGTTCTTTTCCTACCTTATTCACCTGAAAATCGAAAGAAGGGGCGGGGGAAACTCACACACGCACTCCAAATAATAAATCAGGATTTTTTAATAATATAATTCGGCCTATATTCTGTACACGTTACTTCTACGCGGCGATACATGAATTTACATATGGAATTCCCGATAAATGACGGCCAGAAATATTTAAGAAGATTCAATAATTATCAGCAAAACGTCTCTTTCTCAATAAATGTCTCTTAAAATTTCCTGTAAAACACGAAAATTCACTTCACAATATCCTGAAAATGCGAGTACGAACACTTCACTAACGGCCTGGGCAATTCACTGTCGGCCTAGCCATTTACTCAGCAGCCTAGTCGACTTCACTAACAATGGACTCCAAATTTGCGGAGCACGCTGCTCCGAAATTCAATTGAAATGGCCGCTCCACGCTACGAATATTTTTCACGTTGGGATTATGGCCAACTGCTCCAATTTATGGAGCACGAGCTCCGCACTCACCGGATTCCACGGGCCAAGTATTCCGCGGTCACTCAGGGTGGCGATCCACCGATGGTACGGCCTTGCTCGTCGTCGTCCGGACGACAGCAACCCCAAATTTCCACGCGACTTTTCCCCCCAACGGCACTATATGCTTCGCGCACTATGTCCTCACGAGGATTCACCTCGATTTGACGGCCTCTGGTCACAATTCGCGGCCCCCAGGGCGTGCTATAATTTTCCCGCACTGTTCGGCCTTAGCACGTGGTCCCCCAGGAGTCCGGATCGGCTGGGAGTCGGCAGGGGATACGCGCGCACGAGGCTCAAGTTTCGGCCAGGACGAGGGAATTCACTTTGATAAAATGAGCAATAAGAGGACTCGTCGTGATTTTCCATAACTCTCACTACTGGCAATTCTCTCTCTCTATAATTCAGACTCTTGAAGTCTCGTGTGCTGTCCTCCGGGACTCCTGGGGAACACACGGCAAGAAATATTGGCTGCTGAAAAGCGAAGGCAAAAAGCGCGTGCACACTGGGCAACTGCTATCCAACAAGTGGCCTAATGGCTGACTTCTTCTTCAACTCGAAGTTCCGTCTTCTTCAACGAAGAAGACGCGCTGTGATTGGCCCAATAAACTCCATCCGGAAAACTGGCAGCACCCTCTATCGGGGCTGCGCGGCAAAATTTGAAGTGCATAAGAGCACATTGCGGCTAGTATGCGCACGGAATTCACGGAATCACACGGAATTACACGGCCAAACTGCACGGAAATATATGTACGGCACTGCCTTTGGCCTCCACTCGTACCATCTTTTATCTCACTTGCACCTATAACAAGCATAGGCCGGCGTGGAGGCGCTGCGCAGCTCGCATTGCCTCCACTTTTGGCCTTTCACCGCACCCGATATTCGCTACATGGCCTACTATACCTATATCTACTAGCGGCCTGTAATACTATAACTATATAGCACATCCCATGCGCCAGTATACCTATATGAGCCTGTGCATATTCACAGCAGGTCCATATGTATGCAATATACTGTCATCCGGTCGTATCTCGGCCTCACACACATATATACATATGTGTGTGTCGTCTGCAGCATCATTTTCTACCCAGAGGCCGATGTCCGGGTCGGCATCAATTTTCCTCTCGGCCTATTTCAGTAACGGCCTGCTCTGATGTCGGTACGCCGTCCGGTGGCGCCATCACCACGGTAGCAACAAGTTGCCAGTACGTCGTCTGCACGATCACGCGTCAACATCAGCTCCGTCGTTATGTCTCCTGGTGAGCCACCCGGGCTCACCCACGTCGGTCCGTGTGTCACCCGTGCCGTGGGTGACTGCCCCAGGGTCTGTGTGCTAGTGCGCGGCTGTGTGTGGCCAGGTTAGACGAGGGAAGCATGCGGCATGTGCCGAGTGCACCCCTAATCACAACACGAAGCAGCTGATACCGGGCTGCTGTGTATAGGACCGTGGTCCGGATGACAGCTAGCCCGGGGAGTGTGGCACCAAGCATGCAGCATCATCGCCAAGCCATGGTTGCCCGTGTTTATTGTTCTAGCATACGTCGCCCTGAGAAGGGCGCCCCGGCCGTAACATCTCCGTCGTCGTCTGGTGCGCGATGTGCGTGCACGTCTTGATCGATTGAATGCGGATTCAATCGTCAAGACGTGCACTTTTGATTAAGTGTCCCCAAAACTCGTGTGCGTTTACCAGGGGGTGACTGGTGGATGCAACACGGGGTCTGTTACCACCAGTACCCTCTGTCCGGCCCGTATCCAGGTGTAACATAATAGGTACACCATGGGAAAATTATAGCGGTGATTACGGCGAGGTGAATGTGCGCGGCCTCATATATCCGGGTAGCCCACCCGGGTTATATGTTCCCCAAGTCGTTGTCGTCGTCGTCACCTCCGGCCTCCTAAGAAGTAATACCCGCGGTGATCAGCGGTGCAGGTGGGGTTGCCCGCCTGCAGGCACGGCCGGGGTAGCAGCAGCCCGTGCTCGGTCGTCGTCGTCGTCGTCGCCTCGAGCAGCAGCACCTCAACAAAAAAAAGAAGTATTCCCCGTGAATACTTTGTCTTGAGGTTGCTGCTCGAAGCACGACGAGAGAGTTGCTAAGATTTTGCCCCAAACAACACAGTGACGATTCATCGTCACAAAGCATACTCCTGGTGATATTTCTGAGCCTCTTCATTATTTTGCCGGTCGAGGGTCTTTTTGTGATATACACATTGAGCCGGGGCACCTTGACATTGTTATCATTGGCCACTGGTCTGAAGGAGAATTCTCGAAGATTGTCATTGTCGTTCATCACGATGATTTTGCTGCCCTGACCGCGGCCGTCCACAGTGATATCGAACGTCTCCGCGCCGCTGGTGATCCCATGGTGAGTGACTTCGTTCCCGGCTGCACCTTCCCCCTTCATCACAAGCGCTGTGCCTTGTCCCCTTCCTATCTACGCCGCAAGGGCATTCGTTTCCAAGTGATACCCCTCAGACCCCGTGACGGACTATACATTGCCCCTCGCAGCTACGACTACGTCGTTACTGTTGACGTGAATCATACCGAGTCCGTCAATGTTGGTAGCATATATTGGAACCTCTATTATGGATCCGGTTGTGTACCCTGCCCCCGCAAGGGTTGCAAAATCGTTCGAGTGCCCACCGATACATCCGTTTACTCTGCTTATATATGCCCCTATTCCAGTTGCCTCCTTTGAGCTTCTTCCCTTGCCATTGATGACAACCACCTCATGGTCCATGAAAAAGCCCATGTAGTGGGTACCCATTTTTGCGGAGTCTGTCACACCAATTTTTACGATCGATCGCGTCTTGAACGTCACGTAACCGCTCTCCATCCCGAAAGCCAAAATCCCCTCGTAGTGCGAGCACTTTGCCGGCACTGTGGCCAGCTGTTTTTACGTCGAAATCTTGCTGCCCATGAATCTGTTTGCGGACGGACCCACGCCTGCCCGTGGTGCTCCCTCGTTATCCAAACTCGAGGTTGGCAAAGTCATGTCAAAACCTGCCCCAAAAATCCCACTCGCGCTTCCGCATCTCGCTGGGCCGAGAGAGCTACTAAGCGGGCCCTCATCCCATCCGAGCCCTTTCCTATCCTCCCAAAATTGTCCCGAAAATTGCCCGTGAAATCTCGCCCCAGCACCTCTCATCTGGGTACTTTTGACGCCAAACCCCGCATTTCTGACCCTTCCGCTTCCACCTTTGTTCCTCCTTCCTCTTCCCGAAAAGTGCGACGCCTCAAACCGCCCTCGTTTCCAACCGAACTTCCCCCTCATGTGCCGATGAGCTCCCAGACTGTGGCGACTCACCCCCCCCCCCCCCCCGAAGCTACGCCTGTTTGTCCCAGTACCACTCCTCTCGTCTCCGTCAATCTTGTCCCTGGTGATGTTCCTGCTGCCTCGCCATTACCTTCACTGATCACCGTGCCTTCTCCTATTGATTCTGTTTTTTCCGCTCTTTCTGATTATAATGCTCACCCTTCTCCCCCAATAAATTTTCCTGATGTGGTAAATTATGCATCCCCTCCCTGTCCTGTTATCACACCATTGCACATGACATCGACCCCATCAGGCCGTACCTGTTCGCCAACTCTCGCATCGCTGAATTCCGATGACCTCCCCCGTACCCCTCCTAAGTCCCTCATAAAATGTATCGAAGTGGTGAATCTCGTTCTGCCCCTAGGGTTTTCCTCCACGCGTCCGGCCTCTTCTGCTTCCGTTGATTCAGGGCAGGTTTCAATAACACCCTGTTTTTCGCCTTTAGGTTCCGACCCGGTTCCTCCCTCGGAATGCGGCGATCCCGCTTTGCTTGATTGGATCAACGTTCCTCCTAGCACCTCGCCCGAGATACCTGTTGGTCCGCACACTCCTTATATTCTCTCTTGCTTCGCGAATCCATCGACCTCAGATGGCATAACGGTTCCTAACCCAACTACTTCTATTATACTCCCACCTACTTCTTATCTCGATACCTGCGAGCCCATTAGTTCGGCTGAATCTACGCCGAAAGTTTCTCCTCAGGCTCCTATATTTCCTGAGCCTCTTCCCATAACTCTGATCGACTATGGCTTTGAGCCTCTCGATTTAACCATACCCCCGGTCTTACGTGTCGTTGATAATCCTGGTAATGCCTCATCGACTGATTCCGATGCTCCTCATCTTATGCCGCTCTAAGTTCCCAAGACTGTCGCGTGCCATCAATATTTTCTACCTCAACTTCATGTGCCAACATAATGTCAGACCTCCACTATACTTAATGAACCTGTACTTAATCATTTAATAATAGCCATTCTGCTGAAACGTGCCACTATATTAAGATGATACACTGTTAATTAGTTCTTTAGCCCATCTTACAATGGTTCTCATTCACAATTTTGTATCTTATTTCAATACATGACTCTCTTTCTTATCAATCGTGTGCTTTGTTATTGATTACCATCGCGCTATACCGCTTTATTTTCCTACCCTGTGAAAAATTTATGCAAGATTACAAGTCTCAGAAGGGGCAATAGCTGGATACCACGCTGAGGTGTGTTTTTACTAAGCTAGTTGGTGAATCTCATTTAATCTTTCTCACAGTAACTGATGGGTCGAGCAAAGGCCTTACACTCCCCCACCTGATTTTTCACAGCCTTCACAAGGCTGATTCGACCATATTTTTCAACATCACTTTAATTAGGAGTTCCACAGGCCTCATGAGTTTTATATTCTTACTGTCTTAGCCTAGTTTTCCGTTTAACAATGAATTGTCTGGATCCACCTCTGCTCCCTTATACTATTAATAGTTGACAGCCCGATGATTATCGGATACACCCATTCCATCCCTCCTTAACATCCTGTTGGCGGTGCCTTCAAAATACGATCTTAGTCGGTGAGTATGACAAAATACGCTGGTAAAAGTAATCAGCAGAGCTTTTTCACAGCGTTATATGACAATATTTCTAACGAATATCACAACCATGATCCATGAATTTACCAGAAATCGATATTCCTAAATTGATTCGAACTGGGCATTTCCACGACAGTCGTACGGACGTTCGCACGGTGTTTTTCATGAGGAGACTAACTATAAGTTTGCTCTAAATAAATTTCAAAAGACTCCGATCCAAGAGTACTACTCTGAGATACTTTTAACACCCCGAGGAATTTTTTCAGAATTTCCACGATGATAGGTTCGACGTGCAAAATCAATGAAAGTTGCTTGTCGCACGGACATTTTTCGGACATGGATTTTGGTACATTGGACTTGTTCATCAACTATCTGCAAATCTACGGACGATAAAATTCTGTTCTGAATTCGACGAGATAGCTCATGAATCTGAGTTAACCAAAATATTTCAAACCTGTTCTTAGCTCAAAAATTCACAGCTTGGTCGATGGATAACCAGATGAAAATATCATGTCGCACGGACGTGTCGCACGGACAAAAATGTTGGACCATTTTCGGATCAATACTTGACCATCTTCTTAACAATTTAGATCAACGCAAGAAATCTTAACTTATAGAGCGACTCATTCAGAATGTATGAATTTTCATACAATCTCAATGTTCAGATTCATCTCAGACTCATTGAGATCGTATGAATTTTCATACAATCTCAATGAGTCGGTCTATTTTGTTGATAATTTTATCAACAAAATCTTAAACGCAACAACGGCCTTGTTATAATCGTTCACAGTGAGGTAAATTTTCCCTCAAAAACCTGTCGCACGGATGCAATTTTCGTGTTTTTTAACCATGACTCAATCATAAATAATTTTTCATTCAGTGTCTCGATGGTATCATGTAATTCATTCCTTTTGCTATCAGTAAGATTTTTCCCAGAATTTTTGAAGCATCATGAAAGCATTAAACAATCATTTTTGTCTTTTCCTCTCATGTCCGTGTTTTCGTGGATTTGCCCAAATGCTAAACTGTGTGTCTCGTGGTCATCAAAATTGAAACGACTGAGCTGTGACAAGATATGAAGGAAAACTTGATATCCATTGAGCAAGGCACCATAACACCCGAGTCATCCCCTTGAGAAGATATTTTCAAAAGTTTTAGGGCCAATCAAAGCCCGGCCTTTCCAACACTGTCCCTCGTTCACTCGAGCTGGACTTTCGATACAATCGATTCAAAGATGGTCGTCTGGGATTTTTGGTCAACATTCCCTTTTCAGCACCCACAAACAGACCAGCAATCAATTTAACTAGGAATTGAGAGCCATCAAATCACCGATTCTCCCAAACTAGATCAGCGAGCAGAAGAGAATGGACCAAGCCTTTCCCAGATGAGCAATTTTGTTGCTCCCCGGCTCTCATCTAATGTAAGTATCTACCCCAGTAGTTACTAATCTAATGTACCCATCTAATGTAAGTAAGTACCCCACGCTCCTCCTGCTTTCCACGGTCAAAATTATCCGTCTGCTTCATTTTTAATCCCCCCATTTGCTGACCCCGCCTGATGATCAAGGGGTTCCCCTGTATCTAGCTAGCTTATTTTTCTCACCATAATTTTGAGTTCATCTTATTCTTCCATTCCATCCGAAATAGAATCACATCCAATTGCCCCTGGCCGCCAATATCTCTATTCACCCCGTCTTCTGCCCTCAGCTTTTCTCTCATGGACCTAGTCCGCTCTCCATCCGTTTGCTTCACAGAACTCAGTATTCAACCTTGCAATCAGTACATGTCTGCTGCGTCTATTGTATGATTCATTTCTTCCATTGTTCACTCCCGTTATTCCAAGTTTTGTATCAGATTCAACTGCCTGGTCACCTCTTGATCTCAAATTCAGAATACGGTACAATGTTATGGCTTCGTTCTTGCTTCTCCGTGACTTGTGTCTCGGCCTCAACTTCCAGTTCCTTGATGCAGCCCCTCAGTACTCTCTGAACCTTGTCGTCAGGCACTTCTTGTGTTTCTCTGCCTGTCACTTGCTCCGTCCTTCGTGTTGCATAGTTATGTGGGCTTTCAAGGTTTTCTCTCAACTTGGGCGTAAGTTCTTCTATGCCCTGGTTCCACCAGCATCCTCTGCTTCTTTCAACACGTGATACCTGCCATAGGTGCCGTAGTCAACCCGTTCGCTCACCACCGTCACCGTGAGTATGGACACGGTATCCCCCGGTATGGCCTGGACCGCGTGTCTTACAACTGCGTTATGAGAGCCATCCGAAGCGAACGCCTGAATGCCATTCGTAATTATGTGGCCCCCGATGGCTACTCTGTTGACGACTTCACTGCGGTTGGCATCATCGAAAAACATGTCCTGAAGGAACGCCTGCAGTGTAACAGTTCTCACCTGGTAAGTTGGGACCCCATTATTTAACCCCTTTCTTGTACTACCCCGTTCACGAGTTCATTTCCAGTTGCTCGATATGACAATTTGGTGGTCCTTGCCCCCCGAACCATTCTCCACTATCGGTTTCTGGGACAACCGCGGTGGTGGTGTGTTCTTGCTGGATCATAGCGGAGAGATCACCATACCTGTACGGTGTCTTCACTGCGGTATCGTATGTGCTCCTTCCTTCACTATTATGACCCATCTTCCGCTTTGTACTACTACGCTCTTTCCTTATATAGGTTGGTGAACGAACTGACCGCGTCCCCGGCCTACGCATGGGTAAACCAATCTTTTTGCGATGGTTGCAAGATCTATGGAACTCTTATCGCATAATTCGCACCACCTTTGATGGCCGCCAAATAGTTTGTACCGTTGCCTGTCGTTGCAAAATTGTGAGTCTACTATTTTGATTCTCACTGTCTCTTGCTTCTATAGTGTTCCAAGGTTACTTTTGTTGGTTTCTAGAGATGCGCCCTCATTCTCCTGAACTCCGAGACTGACCTCGTGCCCGAGACCATACTACTCAAGTTGCATCGTGAGAGTCGCCGCATTCATATCACTGCCCTAGGCTATCTACCCCTAGGTGTCACTTATCCAAAAGCCGTCAGTACTCCGTGTTGCAAAAATTTTTTTGTCTTAATGGTCCGATCCGTAGAACGCGTAGTTTCTAATTCTACTGAAATTATATACATCTCCGCATAGTTAACAGTTTTGTCCGTTTCAATGAATAACAACTGGTTCAAATATATCTCATTTCTCCACCAGTCAATTCTCCTTTACTAATCGATTCAATTGTCTCTTAACTTTTATTACGTTCAATTTCCATAACTTGATCCTTGTCGTGAGTTGAGACACGAAGTCGAACTTACGCAGCTATGGCAAGCTTCCTTTTAACACCCTTGACCTCCCCCGGATATCTAAGAAGTGGCTGACTCGCCGATCATGGTACGTATTCCACTATCTATCCATTGCCGTGTAGCTATCACACCTTAGTCAGCTCCAATACTGAGAGAGTGGTTTTTTTTCCTCGCTCATATTTTATTTTCATCTTATTTTAATACTATCAGGAGTAAGACTTAATGATGGCCAGCCATGTATATGGTTCATATGCCTTTCATTTGTTCTGACACTTGCTTCTCAATGCTTTTACATTTTTCCTTACTCTTCAGTATACATGTTTCCGTTCACAACTTCATAACCCATCATCACTTGACTTCCAACACTTTTTAGATCCTCCAATTACTTCCCTCGCTGTGCATTGCTCAATTGCTCTCATTCGCAGCCCTCTTGCCTTCATTTTCGGTGATCCATTCCCGAATTCTCGTCCTGTGCTGTTCCACGTGGATTGGTGCCAATGTCACTTTCAAATCAGCAATTCTCCGCCGAAACCGTTCGTGGTCTCGCGCCATTTGCGCCCAAGGTCCCCGCCGTGCTGCTCTGTATGCAAAATCCCATCTAACCATCCTGCGCACCACTGGTACTGATTCAAACCTTACTCTTGGTTTTTCCACGTCAGCGTTGTTTTCCAATTTTCCCATGATGCCCCTATTTCACCTTTGCCGTCCACCTGGGCGTACTTCGTCTTCTTCTCAGTTCTGTCAGCTGACTCACGTGACTGCCTATACCGTGTTTATAAGCTTGGTATGTTTCTCACCCTCTCTTGGTTCAACTTATTATGTTCAGACGGCTCCCACCACCACTGTTTCGATTTCTCCACATCCATTACTTCGTCATCGTTTCCTCCCGTTCACAGCGAGCCCAGGAGAAGGGAGTCAATTTTCACTGGTTGATAACTTTATACACAATGCAAACTTGACCTCGCAATTGGTATTAGTCCGCAGGGTAGGGAAGTCAACTTATTTCCATCATTATTTTTAAACGAATCTTACTCACCGTTTCAAGATGAGGTGTTCGCTAATGAAATGGAAGTGAGGTATGTCAAATTATTCTTGCTCTTTTATTCTCGCAAGACACAACGATTCGCGTGCGGTCACGCCCCCGACCCTCGAGTGGTGGCCCCTGCCCCGGCGTCTCTCCCTTTTGGGGAGCGCCCGCGTCAATGCTATCAACCATGTTTACGCGACTTATAAATACCGGACCCCGCGCCGAGAGCGCCCATTTGCCATCGATCTATTCGAGTGTATTTGTTCCTGATCTCAAATGTTAATTGGTGAGTGCTTACCTCTTGCCGGAGTGGTCGTGATAATCTCGCGTGTGCTACCCTCACTTCATCTCCTCGCCTCCTACACTAGACATGGACCGGTCCGGTCGCGCCCCAGAGCCACTGCCCCGGACTTTGCTGTCCGAGTATGCTGAGGCCCTTCCCTTCCTCTATCCACGCCGAACACCCTCGACTTTTTGCGCTTCGAAGAATGTACCCTCGATTACGACTCCCTCCCCCTTTCACGGCCCACATCAACTCGACAACTCTACTCAACATCCGTGATTATTGAAGTTATATTTTTCCTTCCCCCTCCAGGCTCGCCACCGCCGATCGCTTTCGATCGCTGAAGATGGCCCGGATGCGGTGCCAGTTCCCCATGCTGTCGAATCCTTGGCGCAAAACTTCAACATTCCTGGGCTTTCACCTCCTTTGTTTCCATCATCCGCCGACTTGGGCCCAGGCCCTGATCAACTGCTAGAAGACCGAGCACTACCCCCAGCACCAGCAACCTCGCCGCTCGATCCTGACTGCGCTATTCCAATGTCGACTGCATCCGCGCCGCAAATCATGCAAGATGTCACCTCCTCTGCTGATTCTATCGTCAATCCACCGTCAACTCCATCTGCCACCCCTGTTCTTGAGATCACGCTCAGTCAGATGATCGGAGCCGTTACAGACTTATTACAATTCCATTGTGGTCGGATCCTCGTAAAAGATCCACGCTCCCCCCTTCTAACCTTGACCAGAACATCTCAGGTAACATCATCCCTACTCCGCTCTCTTTACCCTTTTCTGGACGCGATATCGCAGGTAACGACGATGGGATGCCTCTTGAGCCTCCGGCTTCTGTCCAAATTCCACCTCTTCTAGCACCTGATGCCCTCAGCATTACACCAAGTGTTCTCATTGGAAATTCCCTGGGCACCTCTCATCTTTCCCTCAATCCATGCCGATGGTGAGTAGCGAACGACGGTATGGTACCTGCTCCAGAATCTTTTGCGGTGTCCTGCATTGAAGCCATTCGGAGCCTTTTCGCGTGCCCGATCTGTGACGATTTACTCTACCCCGACTATTTGCAGTGTGACCGGGGTCATGTATTGTGCGGTCGATGTATCCGTGAGTTGAACAAATGTTCCAAATGTAGCAGCGGAATACCTTACCGGCATAACCGTGTGCTGGAACGCGCTGTCGGTTCTCTGCAATTCCCGTGCCGTTATTTTGCACGTGGTTGTTCCGAATTCCCTCGAGCAGGATCCTGGCACAATCATGTCAGCCTATGCCCCCACGGTGAAACGACTGCCTTAACTATCCTGGACAATCTGATCAATGAATTGGGTTCTACTCATACCTAGCTTCCATATTCTTGCTTACTCCTCTTCGTTTTATCCTCATCCTGTAGCCCTTCCTCCATAACTGCCTGCACGTCGACCTTCTCTTGCACCACCTCCATTTTATTTTCTTCACCATTTCATGAATAATGACTGCCTCCCAATCTCTCCACTACTATCTATCTTTCCCTCTGTTTACTTTTCCTAGACCCCCCGCGTACATTCACTCGGATGCTTGTTACGGTTACGCGGAATCGTTTTCCTGCTTCTCTATTCTCGTAGCGTCAGCGCTGCTTGTTGGCGCCAATGTAATACCCGTGTATCTATAAGTTTCCGTACATCACCAGTTCCCCCCACTCAGAAATCGTGATTTATCCGCTCATCTGCGACTCCAGTCTCACGAATTCACCGTATCCCCGAGATTTCATGCGCTTGTACGACACGGCTCCCGTCCCTTGGGTGGGCCAAGTAAGATGAGAAAAAATTTTCCTCTGCTATCATCTCCAGTCATTGGCGGCACCCTCTGACTCACTACACTATTATTCTTCCACTCGCCATCCTTCTTCCACCTCGAGCGGCATCGACTCATATTAACTCACTTCTCTGAATTCAATTCTTGTATTATCTTGTTTTAATTACTGGCTGTTGCACTTTCTTGTTTAGAGATTCATCCATATGATACCGAGTTCTTCCTCGAATTCCATTAGCTCATGCGCTTCTTTACTTGGCAGCTGGCTTCACCAAATATGGTACGTAGAGTAGCGTCAACCCATCGTGAGTTTGCCCCCCTTATTTTCTAAGCACGACTTCTGCTCTATATCAGCTGTGACCGAGCGCGTTTTACGCCAGTTTGCCTTCGACTCTATGAGGGCTGCCCCGTTTGTTTCTAACTCTCGAGCGAGTGAGTAATCGCTATCTTCTGTTTGACTGAAGTGACTATTTCTTCACTCTTGCTAACTATCAAACTTTTCAAGGTACCATGGATCGGCGTCCTCGACGTGGCTGTAGGGGGAGTCCATCTCCCCCTGCGCGCCACACTCGCATACCAAGGTCCCGCTTTCCAGTCACCCCGCCTGAACTGTTCACCCATCCGTATGCACCGACAACGAGAGCTCGTGGCCATGTACCCGCGCCAGCCTGCGATGTCGATGTTGCCAAGCAAGCGGCCAGGAGCGCTGTCTCGAGACGGACTGCTGCCGACTTATATGAGTGCGACTGCGACCTTTGCCATCTTCTGCCACGCACCATCACTCTGGCGCCCCGATCACGTCAGGTAATATTTCAGCTTCCACTCATCAATTTTCAGCGTTCTTCTCTCCTATTTTTCTTTTCCTTCTTGTTTTCTTCCTTCATTTTTAGCATACCATTTATTCGCCCACCCCGCTAACTCTTCACACTTTTGCATTAATCATAACTCGTACTGGCGTGACAGTCAGCCTGTCTCGGCTATCTTGGCCTTCAAAATTTTTTTTACTATCTTGTGCTGAGAAAATCTCCTGATTTCTTCTTTTTGTGCCCATTTCTCTTCCTGCTTACGTCGAGCGCCTCACGCATCCTTCACGTTCTCGCTACGTCTCATCCCCTCCCCGATCACTCCTGATATTACTTTTCTCTGCATCTTCCCACTGCCATTGACAGTCTCGTGTTATATACCCAAATTACGATTTCTCCTTAGTTATCGCATTCATTATTCCTTTGCAGCTCCGTCGTTCGCAGGTCTCTGGCAGAGTGGACTCCCTTGCCCTCGTGCCAGCTGCACGCTTGTCAGAGTGCCCACCTTTCCAGCCCCCTGGTGAACGCTCCGAGGAAGATATGCGGAACACTATCCTGTCACTCTCCGATCCTCATCGGCTGCGTGACATTGTCGTCACCATCCTGAATCTGAGCAACCTCGCCGTCTTGTGTTCCTTTGAGGATCAGCATCTCCTAGATCATACCACTGGACATCACATTGAAAATGGTCGGCCTCTACTCTGTCCCGCTCTATGCGGCCTCAGTCCTTTTCTCGGTTGCATTGACAGTCTACTCCTCATACCAAGTGTCACAATCGATGACATCCTGGGGTACATGGAGGGTGAACTACCCGGCCTGCGCGATCGTCGTCGTGAATACTCGGCTCAGTTTTATGCTGATCGAAATCATCTTCGCCGACAAGCCGCCCTCGCCCTGCGTGAACGGAACGCCCTGAACATACAAGTTGCTGTGATCACGCCTGGAGCCATAGAGTCTAATGCTACTGACGCTACTCCATCAGTGAACCCGGAGCCCGTTGCTCCTACTCCTCACCCAATGGATGTTGTTTAATTGCTGGTGTTGGGGTTTTTGAATGAAGGGAGGAGTGATGATTTTGAATTGTTCGCAAAACTATATTGAGCAATCTAGATACATGCTCGAGGTGGTGGAGAGTGTGCGGCATGTGCGCGATCCACAAGAAGACTGACTGAACCGGAGCCGAGCGGGAGGCCTATAGCCGAGCGGCCGAATGTCTATATATATATATATATACTGCAGTCGGTTCTACTGCCGGTTGAGCATCTAATGCCACTTGACGGCTTAGCTAATGTATGCGTGAATGTATGTGTGCTGTCGCGGACATTGTTTGATCGGTGCTACATAAACATCCTCCCACCTCGAGAAAAAAGGAATAAATTTCATTGAAATGAACAAAGGATTCCATAAAAGTGTGGAAAATTGAGAGTTCACTTATAGTGAAGAATATAGAGTCATTATTCAATTTCATCTGGAGAAAATAATCCAAACTGTTCACTGATTTCAAAAAAAATGAAAAATCCATAGATTCTAAGCAACACTGCACAGATCACTCTTCATTCTCACTTTGTGGGCAAAATAATTTCACCAACTTCACAATCGGTCGGTCCAGGATGGTGGTAGCTGTGCGCACCTGCACGACTCGAACAATCCCATCTTTCCCGGGGAGCGTCTTGATGATTCGGCCCAGTGGCCATCTGGACGGTGGTGTGATCTCGTACCTTACTAAAACCAGGTCACCTTCAGCAAAGTTAGGTTGTACTGAGGTCCACTTATTTCGTTTATGTAGCGTATGGAGATACTGGTGGGACCAACGTTCCCAAAGTTGTTGGACCATTTGTGTGATGATCTTCCAGCGTCGCAGAGGTGACACTTTGTCATTGGTAACTCTGTCCTTGACTATTAGGAGGGATGGCTCTCCTATCAGGAAATGGGCAGGTGTGAGAGCTTCTAGATCAGAAGGGTCATTGCTGAGGGGCATGAGAGGCCGAGAGTTGAGGCATGCCTCCACTTGATCGAGGACGGTTGTGAATTCCTCAAAGGTGAGTATTGTTTCTCCCACTACCCTCTTTAGGTGATGTTTCACTGCCTTAACCCCCGCTTTCTAAATTCCTCCAAAATGTGGGGCGGATGGTGGATTAAAACGCGACTTTGTCCCCAAATTGCTAAGGGATTGGGAAATGAAATTGGAGTAGGGCGAATTTTTGGTGAACATTTTTCTGAGTTCGGCATCTGCTTCTACCAAATTCTGACCTTGATCACTCATGAGAAGCTCACAAGGTCCTCGTCTTGCCGTGAATCTGTCGAACGCGGCTAGATACGATTCCGTAGTGTAATCAGAGACAGCTTCAAGGTGAATTGCTTTTGTGCAAAGACAAATGAAAATAATGAAATAACCCTTATAGGAAATTTGTCCGCGAATGCGTGAAGCTAGCAACTTAAATGGACCTGCGTAATCTACACCTGATTTCTTAAATGGGCGCGTAGGCAGTACCCGTTCTTGAGGTAGAGCTGCCATCATTTGATACTGCGGAGTAGCTCTGTATCTTTGACAACTCGTGCAATTATCAATAATCACTTTCACTGCACTTTTCCCTCGAATAATCCAGAACATTTGTCTGCTAGTAGAAAAAGTCAGTTGAGTACCACCGTGCAACGTGATGTGATGAAAATATCTAATCAAGAGCTCCGTCAGAGTAGATTTTGTAGGTAAGATCACAGAAAATCTCTCATTGTCACATAGATCTGAATTTTTGATTCTGCTACCTACTCTCAACAAATCGTCCTTTAGCACGGGGTTCAAGGATTTTGAGGCATTTGTTTTAGGTAGAATTTTACCTTCTTGCAGCATTTTATATTCAAATGGAAAATAAGCTAACTGAGTAAGATAGCTCATGAGAAGTTTAGCGTGGCGAATTTCACTGCTGTCTATGAGCTGATCTGAACGAACAGGAAACTTGCTAATAACGCATGAGACTTTGTCTTTGAGAGACGTTCTATTCACGATTCTCGAAATAAATCTCATAATATATACAAAGGATTCTAATCAGTTGGGTGAAAGAGGAGTACCGTTTCATCAGATCCCAAATTTGAATCTTTGGAGTCTCTGAAGTTATGGTATTCACAGATACTTGAATGTTTTCATTAGTCGACTTCTCTGGATTGGTGGGAAAATTCAAATCGACATAGCCCGTTAGACTCCAATCGCGATTGTGTTCTCGCAAGTCGGGGGGTTCCCCCCACCACAGACGATTCGAGACGAGTTCATTCCCCAAACACCCTCTAGAAGCAACATCTGCAGGGTTTTTCGACGATTTGATGTGGTGCCAAATGGCAGTGGGAATCAGAGTCTTAATTTCAGCACACCTATTGGCAACTAAAACCGGCCACTTAGAAGGGTGCTCATGAATCCAGTGCAATGCTACTTTTGAATCGTAGTGCACATGAATCGACAAATTATCAAATTTGAGCTTTGATGCAAATCGATTGAGCAGCTAGGCTACTGTCAAAGCGCCGAATAGTTCCAATTTCGGAATCGAGGGGATTTTTATGGGTGCAACTTTTGATTTAGCACCCAACAAGGTGAGTTTACAGTCATCATCTAGAACTCGTAGGTATACAACCGCTGCATACGCTATCTTGGAAGCGTCGGAATAACCATGTAGCTCGTATTTTTGAGCGTTTTTTGTTATACCCAAGTAACGTGGGATTTTCAAGTCTAAAAGGTGAGTCAAGGAAGAATACCATTGCTCAAATTTTTTAGTGAATTCATCTGGTAGTACCTGATCCCAAGGTACATTTTTATCCACAGCAGCTGCATGAAATTTTTACCGGTGATGATCACCGGAGTTATCCAGCCCAGTGGGTCAAAGATCCTAGCAATTTTGGAAAGTACAATACGCTTTGTCAGCGGAACCGTCAAAGGGTCAATTGACAATTGGAATTTGAAAATTTCATTAGCGGAACACCAACTTATACCGAGCAATGAGAACAAAGAGTCCTCTTGCAAAGGGTCGTCCGCAGCTAATATGTTCCTTGGTAATTTATCGATGAGTTTGGGGGTGTTTGAGAGACATTTTCTCAACTCAAACCCACCAGATTTCAGGAGGTTAGTTGTATCCGATTGCTTAGTCAAAATTTCCTCAATTGAGAAGCCACCAGATACTACGTCATCCATGTAGCTCTCTTCATTGATTACTTCGATAGCGCTCGGAAAATGTTCACCTTCATCTTTGACCAACTGTTTAAGTGTCATAATGGCTAAAAAGGGACTACTCGTATAGCCAAATGTCAGTACGGTCAACAAAAGTTTCATTATTGCATGACTGGGGTGCTCTCGCCACAGAATAGTTTGGAGGTGTTGATCCTCTGGATGGACGCCAATTCGTAAAAACATTTGTTTTATATCCGCCACAAAAGCATGAGGATACTTACGCCATTGGGTACATAAATCAACTAATTCAGGTAGCGAATTCGGACCTGAATAGAGATAGTCATTGAGTGAGTAACCCTTATCAGTGATCATTGAAGCATTGAAAACTGTTCTCACTGGAGTTGTCGAGCTATCCTCTCTGATAACTCCGTGATGAGGTAAAAAATAGAATTGATCATCAGGGATACTGTTAGTGAATATTGGGCGCACGAAACCTCGCGAAAAGTAGTCTCGCATTAATTTGACATACGCGTTCTTGAATTCAGGATTCTTTGCAAACTTCTTTTCCAGACTTAGAAAAACTCGAAGTGCTTTGGAGTAAGAATCTCCTAGAATACCTGACTCTGGAAAGTTGGGTTTCCGTGGAAGTTTGACGATATATTTGCCGGTTTCTGTGCGACTCACATTATTATTGTAATGTTCAACACATTTTTGTTCATCATCCGACAAGAAACGTTCCTTTGGAATCTCCTCGCGATCGAAAAACGAACGGAGAGTTTCATTGAGTTGAGAATCAGTGTCATTAAGACACAAATTTATTGTTGGCCGCGACGATTTTTGAGACATCGAAGAACCAGAAACTATCCAGCCGAAATGCGATTTCATAGCTATAGGAGCATCGCCCTTTCGGATCTTACGTAAACCTTGTTGTATGATTTGTGCGTGGATCTGAGCACTAAGTAACATATCAACAACACCAGGTTTATTAAAATTAGGGTATGCTAAGCGCAGCTTCTTCAAATGTTTCCAATCCCCATTGGATAGAGAGTTGGGTTGATATTGGGTAACCTTAGGAATCACGTAAACTGACACTATGAAATTTTTATCGGAAGTAAAACGAGGTCGTATAGTCACCTCCACTACGTTTTTGCATACAGGGCCACTTTTACCGCCAACTGTTGTAGTAGGTACCATAACGGGGTTTTTCTTTAACCGGAGTAATTGGCATAAGCCTTCTGAAATAAATGGAGATTGTGCGCACTGATCCACGATTGCCAGTATTTCGTGTGACGAACCAAATGTAGATTCAGCTAAGATTCGAGCAGTTGCTATGAAAATCTCCCCATCATTGTCATCTTTATTAACAATGTTATTGACGTGGTTCGATTCTAATTGTAACATAGATGCTGCACTATTGGACTGTTGGGTGGGCGTATTCGATTTGGAAAGTTGATCAGCGGTATTCGGAATACTGGGCTTACCACTTTCATGAATAGTCGTATGATGTTTTCCATTACAAACGGCACAGCTTTTGTCACTAGGACACTCCGGCAAGAGATGGTCGGAAGAAAAGCAATTGAAACATCTCTTGAGTGAGGTTATATATCTTCTTCTCTCAGGCACAGATTTTGCCTTGAAGGTATTACAAAAGGTGAAAAAATGAGGACCCTCGCAAATCATGCACACGGGTCGCTCACGTCCAGGCTTTGATTCATCTTTTCGATTCACGTGGACAGCTTTTGAATCTTTGGGTTTAGTATTCTGATTCTTGTGGGGATCCTTTAAATGAGAGGTGGCACTAGATCTGGGTTTTTTCTCTGTCTGCTCAGTTGCTTTCTTAGCACTCTCAAATTGAGCGTGAGCCAGTCTCTGAGTTTCGAGAAAATCATCGAGCATTCTGTAGCTAGGACATTGCTTCGGATTTTCTGATTGTGCGACATGAGATTCCCAATCTTTTTGAAGTGCAGGAGTAAGACGCATCACTACTAGAAAAACGACCATGGGGTCCCAAGTATCGATTTGACAGTTCAATGATTTCAGAGCTTTCAAAACATTGTTCACTCCGTTGCGAAGACGACTGATCTCTGAAGCTGTATCAGCTCCCATTTTATTCATGGACATCAATTTTGAAAGTAATTTAGAGACTCATAAGCGATTATTGCTGTAGTACTCTTTAACGCTTTTCCAGGCCGAATCAAAGTTTTCGCCAGAGGAAGCGCTTTCTTCAAGGAGTTCTGCGGCTTCCCCTTTGAATGAGGATCCCAAATAACTAATTTTATAAACATTCGCAAGGCCGTGTTTCTTCACCACCGTTTCATCAAAAGAATCGTGAAAATTCGTCCAGCTCTGAATGTCACCGGAGAAGGTGGGAAGTTCAATTGGCGGTAATTTGGCTTGGAATGTAGCAGATTGTTCAGATATTTCAGCATTTCGCGAACCGGTAGGTACTGTCGCGTCGAGATTTAATAGGAAGTCTTGGAATAGCCCTAGGGAAGCAAAATATGATTCTTCTACACTATCATACACATTATTCTTGAAGTAGTTATCTGAAGCGTCAATATCATCATCGTCTAATAGTTTCTCATAAATATCTTGAAACTTCTTCCAGTGATCTTCCAACCCCCCCCATCCGGGTAAGGCACGCGCCTTTTGTCATCTTAGCTTGGCCTGTTTTTTGGAAGTTTATATACGCGTTCGCAATGCGCGATTGCAGTTTGAGTTGCTTCCCAATCGAAGCCATTGTGTATAATTGAATGGATATAGTCGTTAAATTACTCGCTCACCGATTTACTCGTCTGAACGAATAATTCAGACGAAGTAAAATTTCAGACGATGTCCGAGTGACTATACACTCTACAGGATGTGCGAATAGCACTTAACAGGATCGGCGAAAATCGCACTCTACAGGATCGGCGAAAATTGCCCTCGACAGGATCTGTGAATAGCACTCAACAGGATTGGCGAAAATCGCACTCTACAGGATCTACGAGAATCGCACTCTAAAGGATCTGTGAATAGCACTCAACAGGATCGGCGAAAATCGCACTCTACAGGATCTACGAGAATCGCACTCTACAGGATCTGTGAATAGCACTCAACAGGATCGGCGAAAATCGCACTCTACAGGATCTACGAGAACCGCACTCTACAGGATCTGTGAATAGCACTCAACAGGATCGGCGAAATTCGCACTCTACAGGATCTACGAGAATCGCACTTTACAGGATCTGTGAATAGCACTCAACAGGATCGGCGAAAATCGCACTCTACAGGATCTACGAGAATCGCACTCTACAGGATCTGTGAATAGCACTCAACAGGATCGGCGAAAATCGCACTCTACAGGATCTACGAGAATCGCACTCTACAGGATCTGTGAATAGCACTCAACAGAATCGGCGAAAATCGCACTCTACAGGATCTACGAGAATTGCACTCTACCGGATCTGTGAATAGCACTCAACAGGAACGGCAAAAATTACACTCGACAGGATCGGCAAAAATCGCACTCCACAGGATCTACGAGAATCGCACTCTACAGGATCTGTGAATATCACTCAACAGGATCGGCGAAAATCGCACTCTACAGGATCTACGAGAATCGCACTGTACAGGGTATACGAGAATCGCACTTTACCGGATCTGTGGATAGCACTCAACAGGATCGGAAAAAATCGCACTCGACAGGATCGGCGAGAATCGCACTCTACAGGATCTACGAGAATCGCACTCTCCTGTGAATGGCCAAAAATGGTTGTGGTCATGTCAACTCGAGTGCCCAAAAATGGAATATCCCCTCGAATGCCCAAAATGAGTGTTATCAGCGCGTTAACTCGAGTGCCAAAAATGGAGTATCTCCTCGAATGCTCAAAATGAGTGTTATCAGCGGGTCAACTTGAGTGCTCAAAATGGAGAATCTCCTCAGATGCTCAAGTTGAGTGTTGACTAACTATGTGTCGCGAATAAGACGAATGTACGATGCATGATTCGTTAAATATAATGATCAGCTGTTGTCCGGTGATCTCGCGATGAATAAAAAATCATGAAAATGCAACAATCGTTAGAATATATTGATCAGTTATATACTGTCCCTCCCAAACACGAAGAGAAGCTCAAAATAATCATTGCAAAATGTAGCGCGGCATGGTCCCGACTAACGAGAGGGGAGGGGGCAAGCCCTGCTGCAAAAGATCGATTGGGATGGATTGAAAACCAATCGAATCCTATCGGGACGAATACATTTCAATCGGTTCTATCATTCAACCGGCGAGAGCAGTATTGGAATTCAATGCAGATCAATCGAACAAAGACCCAATCAAGCTGAATCCTGAATTGTAGAATTGGGATCACAACTGCCAATAGAATTCTATACTGTTGATGAGGATTGATGTAAGCGAATATAATCCAATACTAGTATTCAGCATAGGATCGGACACGGAAGGATGGATGGAAGATCTTTGCTGGTTCAATATGTTTTAATGAACCGATTCAGTATTGGAATTCGATCTAATTGAATAATGGATCTCGTCTCCCACTGCTCTATCGAGATTAATGCTTCAGAAAGTGATTCGATTCGCGAAACGATACTAATTGTCTATCCTAACCAATCCCAAATGACAGGATTGGACTTCACCTTTAGAACACTATTATTTCAACATTCCTCAATCGAACTGAATAATTCTCTGCAGTACTGGGTGTATAATAACCTTGCTCTTTCCTATCCGTTTTAATCATGAATGGACAGATTCGAGTCGAATTATGCCTGGATCAATTCCAATCATCCCCCTATCACCTATTGCGTGATTGACAAATCGAGCTGAGTACTACAGAATCGGATTGAAATCGTGGATGCATGGTTATTCTATCCTTCCCAATACTCATAATCAGTATTGAACTCCGCTAGATTTCATATATTTCAATCGAATTCAATACTGCGTAGCAGGATTAGAATGGCCTGAAGATGAGTTTTGCTATCGGTCTGAATCCTGCCAAGCAGCATTGAATTGACTGAGTCAATCGATTCCAATGATGACCCAATTACTCACTGCGTGATTGACCAATCGAGCTAAATACTACAAAATCGGATTGAAATCGTGGATGCATGGTTATTCTATCCTTCCCAATACTCACAATCAGTATTGAACTTCGCTGGATTGCATATATTTCAATCGAATCCAATACTGCTCAGCAGGATTGGAATGGCCTGAAGATGAGTTTTGCTATCGGTCTGAATCCTGCCAAGCAGCATTGAATTGACTGAGTCAATCGATTCCAATGATAACCCAATTACTCACTGCGTGATTGACCAATCGAGCTGAATACTACAAAATCGGATTGGAATCGTGGATGCATGGTTATTCTATCCTTCCCAATACTCACAATCAGTATTGAACTCCGCTAGATTTCATATATCTCAATCGAATTCAATACTGCTCAGCAGGATAGGAACGATCTCGATATGAGTTTTGCTATCGGTCTGAATCCTGCCAAGCAGCATTGAATTGACTGAGTCAATCGATTCCAATGATAACCCAATTACTCACTGCGTGATTGACCAATCGAGCTGAATTCTACAAAATCGGATTGAAATCGTGGATGCATGGTTATTCCATCCTTCCCAATACTCACAATCAGTATTCAACTCCGCTAGATTTCATATATTTCAATCGAATCGAATACTGCTCAGCAGGATTGGTACGGCCTGCGGATGAGTCTCGCTATCGGTCTGAATCCTGCCGGGCAGCATTGAGTGGAATGCGTCAATCGATTTCAATGATGACCCAATCACTCCCTGCGTGATTGACCAATCGAGCTGAATACTAAAAAATCGGATTGAAATCGTGGATGCATGGTTATTCTATCCTCCCCAATACTCAAAATCAGTATTGAACTCCACCAGATTCCGTATATTCCAATCGAATCCAATACTGCTCAGCAGGATTGGAACGATCTCGAGATGAGTTTTGCTATCGGTCTGAATCCTGCCAGGGAGCATTGGATTGACTGAGTCAATCGATTCCAATGATAACCCAATTACTCACTGCGTGATTGACAAATCGAGCTGAGTACTACAAAATCGGATTGAAATCGTGGATGCATGGTCATCCTATCCTTCCCAATACTCACAATCAGTATTGAACTCCGCCAGATTCCGTATATTCCAATCGAATCCAATACTGCTCAGCAGGATTGGAACGATCTCGAGATGAGTTTTGCTATCGGTCTGAATCCTGCCAGGCAGCATTGGATTGACTGAGTCAATCGATTCCAATGATAACCCAATTACTCACTGCGTGATTGACCAATCGAGCTGAATACTACAAAATCGGATCGAAATCGTGGATGCATGGTTATTCTATTCTTCCCAATACTCGCAATCAGTATTGAACTTCGCTGGATTTCATATATTTTAATCGAATCCAATACTGCTCAGCAGGATCGGCATGGCCTGAAGATGAGTTTTGCTATCGGTCTGAATCCTGCCAAGCAGCATTGAATTGACTGAGTCAATCGATTCCAATGATCACCCAATCACTTACTGCGTGATTGACCAATCGAGCTGAATACTACAAAATCGGATTGATATCGTGGATGCATGGTTATTCTATCCTTCCCAATACTCACAATCAGTATTGAACTCCGCTAGATTTCATATATTTCAATCGAATTCAATACTGCTCAGCAGGATTGGAACGATCTCGAGATGAGTTTTGCTATCGGTCTGAATCCTGCCAGGCAGCATTGAGTCGACTGCGTCAATCGATTTCAATGATGACCCAATCACTCTTTGCGTCATTGATCAATCGAGATGAATACTACAGAATTCAGTTGAAATCGTGGGTGCATGGTTATTCTATTTCTCTCAATACTCACAATCAGTATTGAACTCCTCTAGATTTCATACATCTCAATCGAATTCAATACTGCTGAGCAGGATTGGAACGGCCTGAAGATGAGTTTTGCTTTCGGTCTGAATCCTGCCAGGTAGCAACGAGTCGACTGCGTCAATCGATTTCAATGATGACCCAATCACTCATTTCGTGATTGGCCAATCGAGCTTAATACTATAGGATGGAATACCGATCGTGAAAAAGTGGTTTCTATCCTCCTGAATACTTACAATCGGTATCGAACTCCTCTGAATTCCATGTATTTTAATTGAATTCAATACTGCTGAGCAGGATTGGTACGCTCTGAGGATGAGTTTCGCTATCGGTCTGAATCCTGCCGGGCAGCATTGAGTCGACTGCATCAATCTATTCCAATGATGACCCAATCACTCTTTGCGTCATTGACTAATATCGAGATGAATACTACAGAATCGAATGGAAATCGTGGGTACATGGTTATTCTATCTTTCTCAATACTCACAATCAGTATTGATTTCATCTAGGTTTCATATATATCAATCGAATTCAATACTGCTGGGCAGAATTGGAACAGCCTGAAGATGAGTTTTGCTATTGGTCAGGTGAACGGGTTATAAGGTCTGCAATGCTGAGAATCAGTATTGAAATCGATTGAGGTGGATTGAGATCTCGATGTTTGCAATACTGGAAGACGGTACTGGAATCGATCGGGGCAGATAGGATTTCAAGTCCTCAATACTAACAATCATCATTCAGGTATATTGACGTAGATAGAATATACGGTATCCAATGTTAGAGGTCAGTATTTGGATCTATTGAGGCAGATAGGACTTCCCATTCCCAATCTGATACACAGCATTCGAATTAATTCAAGTAGATATGATATAAGGTCTGCAATGCTGAACATCAATATTGAGATCGATCGAAGCGTAATGCGCTCTCGATATTCCCAATACTGAAATACAGAACTGGAATCGATTAGGGCAGATAGGATTCCAAGTCCTCAATACTGATATTCCGCATTCAATTCGATTCAGGTAAATATGATATGAGGTCTGCAATGCTGAAAGTCGGGATTGAGATCGATTCAAGCGGATTGAGATCTCAGTGTTTCCAATACTTGAAAATGGTATTGGAATGAGTTGGAGCAGATAGGATCTCAATTCTGCAATACTGATTTTCAACATTAAAATCGATACAAGTAGATAGGATATAATGAGGTCACTTATGCTTGCATTTAGTATTGAGATCGATTGAAGTGGACTGAGATAGCAATCTGCCCAATACTGAGAGACAGTACTCAAATCGATTCAGATTATTGGGATATAAGGGCTCCAATACTTACAGTCAGTATTGAGATCGATTAAATTGGGTTAACATCTCGATATTCCCAATACTGGAAAACAGTACTCAAATCGATTGGGACAGCTAGGATTTCAAGTCCTTAATACTGATGTTTAGCATTCAATTCGATTCAGGTAAAAATCATATAAGGTCTGCAATGCTGAACATCAGTATTGAGATCGATTGGAGCGTACTGAAAACCCGATGGTTCCAATACTGAAATACAGTACTGGAATCGACTGGGGCAGATAGGATGGCAAGTCCTGAATACTGATATCTGGCACTGATATCCAGCATTCATTTCGATTCAGGTAGATAGGATATGAGGTTTCTGATGCTTACTTTCAGTATTCAGATCGATTGGAGTGGATTGAGATCCCGATATTCCCAATACTGAAATACAGTACTGGAATCGATTGGGGCAGATAGGATCTCAAGTCCTCAATACCGATATCCAGCATTTGAATCGATCCAAGTAGATAGGATATAAGATCTGCAATGCTGAAAATCAGTATTGAGATCGATTGAAGCGGATTGAGAACCCGATGTTTCCACTACTGAAATACAGTACTGAAATCGATTCGGGCAGGTAGGATTTTAAGTCCTCAATACTGATATCCAGCATTCAAATCGATTCAAGTAGATAGGATATAAGATCTGCAATGCTGAAAATCAGTATTGAGATCGATTCAAGCGGATTGAGAACCCGATGTTTCCAATACTGAAATACAGTACTGGAATCGATTGGGGCAGATAGGATTTCGAGTCCTCAATACTGATATCTAGCATTCAATCCGATTCAGGTGAATATCATATGAGGTCTGCAATGTTGAAAATCAGTATTGAAATCGATTGAAGCGGATTGAGAACCCGATGTTTCCAATACTGAAAAACAGTTCTGGAATCGATTGGGGCAGTTAGGATTTCAAGTCCTCAATACTGAAATCCAGCATCCAAATCGATTCAAGTAGATAGGATATAAGGTTTCTAATGCTTACTTCCAGTATTGAGATCGATTGAAGTGGATTAAGATAGTGATCCACCCAATACTGAGAGACAGTACTCAAATCGATTCAGGTTATTAGAATATAAGGGCTAAAATACTCATAGTCAGTATTGAGATCGATTGGAGTGGGTTGAGATCTCGAAGTTCCCAATACTCGAAAACAGTACTGGATTCGACTGGGCAGATAGGATTTCAAGTCCCCAATACTGATATTTAGCATTCAATTCGATTCAGGTAAGAATCATATAAGGTCTGCAATGCTGAACATCAGTATTGAGATCGATTCGAGCGTACTGAGAACCCGATGTTTCCAATACTGAAATACAGTACTGGAATCGACTGGGGCAGATAGGATGGCAAGTCCTGAATACTGATATCTAGCACTGATATCCAGCATTCATTTCGATTCAGGTAGATAGGATATGAGGTTTCTGATGCTTACTTCCAGTATTCAGATCGATTGAAGTGGATTGAGATCCCGATATTCCCAATACTGAAATACAGTACTGGAATCGATTGGGGCAGATAGGATCTCAAGTCCTCAATACCGATATCCAGCATTTGAATCGATCCAAGTAGGTAGGATATAAGATCTGCAATGCTGAAAATCAGTATTGAGATCGATTGAAGCGGATTGAGAACCCGATGTTTCCACTACTGAAATACAGTACTGAAATCGATTCGGGCAGGTAGGATTTTAAGTCCTCAATACTGATATCGAGCATTCAAATCGATTCAAGTAGATAGGATATAAGATCTGCAATGCTGAAAATCAGTATTGAGATCGATTCAAGCGGATTGAGAACCCGATGTTTCCAATACTGAAATACAGTACTGAAATCGATTGGGGCAGATAGGATTTCGAGTCCTCAATACTGATATCTAGCATTCAATCCGATTCAGGTAAATATCATATGAGTTCTGCAATGCTGAAAATCAGTATTGAAATCGATTGAAGCGGATTGAGAACCCGATGTTCCCAATACTGAAAAACAGTTCTGGAATCGATTGGGGCAGTTAGGATTTCAAGTCCTCAATACTGGAATCCAGCATCCAAATCGATTCAAGTAGATAGGATATAAGGTTTCTAATGCTTACTTCCAGTATTGAGATCGATTGAAGTGGATTGAGATAGCGGATCTACCTAATACTGAGAGACAGTACTCAAATCGATTCAGGTTATTAGAATATAAGGGCTAGAATACTCACAGTCAGTATTGAGATCGATTGAAGTGGGTTGAGATCTCGAAGTTCCCAATACTCGAAAACAGTACTGGATTCGACTGGGCAGATAGGATTTCAAGTCCCCAATACTGATATTCAGCATTCAAATCGATTCAGGACGATAAATAAACTCGTTAATGCTCATAGTCAGTATTGGAACCGATAGACGTAGCGTGAGTTACTGAACTTCCCATTCCTGAAAGTTAGTATTGGAATAGATTGAGGCCGATAGAATTCGAGTGGCTGACGCTAGGCGGCGTTTCGATGACCATCTCAGTTTGCATCCAAATATCATGGGATTGCTTTCTCGCAAGCGACGAACCATCTCTCCTGTTCCTATATAAGACTGATGAGTGACAGAACCTCCAAATAGCGTTTAGTTATGTAATGCGATGATATGTTAATGCGATCATGATTAAAATAAGTATTGAATTGTATTGAAACCTTACCTGTAATGTGAGTGATGTATATGTGAGACGTTGATTTGTAATAATGACTGAAAGTCAGTATTGAGGTCGATTGAGACGGATTGAGTTCTCGATGTTCCCAATACTGAAAATCAGTATTGGAATCGATTGAGGCAGATAGGATCCCGAATCTCCAATATTAATATCCAGCATTCAAATCGATCCGGATGAATAGGATATAAGGTCTCCAATGACTCTAGTCAGTATTGAGGTCGATTGGGGCGGATTCAGATCTCGATGGTTCCAATACTGAACAACAGTATTGGGATCGATTGATGCGCATAGCATTTCTGATATCCAATACTGATTTCCAGCATTCAAATCGATTCAGATGAATAGGATATAAGGTGTCCAATGATTCTAGTCAGTATTGAGTTCGATTGAGGTTCCAATGCAGAATAACAGTATTGGAATCGATTGAGGCGAATAGGATTTCGGATATCCAATACTGATTTCCAGCATTCAAATCGATTCAGATGAATAGGATATAAGGTGTCCAATGATTCTATTCAGTATTGAGTTCGATTGAGGTTCCAATACAGAATAACAGTATTGAAATCGATTGAGGCGGAATGGATTTCGGATATCCAATACTGATTTCCAGCATTCAAATCGATTCAGATGAATAGGATATAAGGTTTCCAATGATTCTAGTCAGTATTGAGTTCGATTGAGGTTCCAATGCAGAATAACAGTATCGGAATCGATTGAGGCGGATAGGATTTCGGATATCCAATACTGATTTCCAGCATTCAAATCGATTCAGATGAATAGGATGTAAGGTTTCCAATGATTCTAGTCAGTATTGAGTTCGATTGAGGTTCCAATGCAGAATAACAGTATTGGAATCGATTGAGGCGGATAGGATTTCGGATATCCAATACTGATTTCCAGCATTCAAATCGATTCAGATGAATAGGATATAAGGTCTCCAATGATTCTAGTCAGTATTGAGGTCGATTGGCAATCTCTCTCTCAATGCGTATAGTCGGCATTGGTAAAGATTGGTCAACACTGTTTGAATCCCGATCAACATCATTGATCGCGATTGAACTCCAATCTTCTCCAATCCTGAAAATCATGTTTCAAATTCATCATAAGTTTCTAGATTCAGATCGATTGAGTGTTTTTCTATCGAATCCAATCGAACTTTTGCAGCAGGGAGGGCTGGCAGTGAAACATCCCCAGAGAACGTAGGAAAGAGTAAACAACTCACTCACCGAACGATGATCTCGACCTGGGTCGCGAACGCTTTGCGACTGTTATATCGAGTTGGCAGTTGAAGGTCACTCTTGTTGTGACGCCGCCTTGTTGTTCACCCGCTGCTGCTTCAATTCTGAGAAGACGTCGGCCTGATGTTTACCCTCTGCTGCTTCGTCGATGATGAGGACGCCGGCTATTCAAAATGGCTGCCGCATTCTGAATTCTTGGCTCGCATGGCGTTCATTGCCGTTTGTCGAGCCGGGAACGATATGACTGTCCCTTGGCATGGTCGATGACTTTGATGACGCCATATAAACCCGCCACTATGATTGGATCGCACTGTGCACTGTTGCATTCAGGAGCACACGATTCAAGTTCACGTCGAACACAGTTCTTTATAACGATTGAGCATGTTTGCTCCACCAGAACTCACCACGTTTTCGCGATTTACGTGAACCATCCTCCCTCCATTGCAACTTGACTACAGCTCGAAGGACCAAATGTTTAATTGATGGTGTTGGGGTTTTTGAATGAAGGGAGGAGTGATGATTTTGAACTGTTCGCAAAACTATATTGAGCAATCTAGATACATGCCCGGGGTGGTGGAGAGTGTGCGGCGTGTGCGCGATCCACAAGAAGACTGACTGAACCGGAGCCGAGCGGGAGGCCTATAGCCGAGCGGCCGAATGTATATATATATATATATATATATATGGGCAAATCTCACGAAGTATGCGGTTTGGCCGAACAGGCCTATTTTCACGTTGTCAGAACAACAGTCGCGTTATTTCCGCCGCTCGCATTAGATCATTTTGAAGATCTACTCATATTTAATAGTTCTGCATCATTCAGAAGTCTAAAAATTGCTATAGAAAGGTACTGGGAGACGCTTCTTCGTGACAAAATCACAATTTTCGACCGAACAGGGCCATAGTTCTCTCACGCCTTAGCTCGCCACAGGCGGGGCGGTTCACCGATCGGTCTGAAAATTGGATATGTGATGGATTATAATACATAGAAACATATAATTTTCGCCCGAGGCTGTGCCTATCAATGCGTCGGAGTGCCGATGATTCGTTGGAGCGAACTCCGATTCTACATTTTCTCCTGTATCGCTCTTCTAATGGATGCAGCACTCGGGGCGGTGAATATTTCGTATCTGTAGAAACGACATATTATTCTACATCCAAAAACCTACAAATCTAGCCCAAGAACGATAGTGTGCTCGATTCCGCACGACGATGCGGCTTGAAATGAGAAAAGTTATTTTCGCGTAAATGGGGTCAAAAAAATCGTTTTTCGTGTAGCACACGAAAATTTCGATTCCGTTGGGATGGAAACCACGTGTAAACTGATATTTGTACCTCAAGAAATGCCTATGAGAATCGCCCCTACTACAGCCTCATATCGGTCGCGATGCGAGGCTTGTGAGGATCGACAAATGACGAAAATGAGCGTTTCGACGGTTGAGGCACATCTACATTTTGTACCACAGACCTTCAGAAAACACTGTAAACCATTGAACTCATCTCTCTTCTTCTATTCCAACACCAAGGATGCCATGTATTCACATACACACGAGCCAATTAGAATTACGAAAATATGAGGGTCCCACGCAAATACATGGGAAAAACTTCTACACCCTCACAAATCCACGGCGGGGCTCCAAAATGATTTACGCAAGTATTTCATCATTGTTTGAGCATTACTTGGACCAAACAAAAGTTTATCGGAGATGTGCTGCCATTCTGGAAATTCTCGAAATTTCAAAGTCGAAACCGCATAGTTCCTGAGATTTGCCCATATATATATACTGCAGTCGGTTCTACTGCCGGTTGAGCATCTAATGCCACTTGACGGCTTAGCTAATGTATGCGTGAACGTACGTGTGCTGTCGCGGACATTGTTTGATCGGTGCTACATAAACAGATGTAGAAGCCTCACCTGTCGATCCAAGTGCTCAAGATCTACCCGAAGACGCCTCCAGTCAGTCTTCTTCAATTTCCATCATTGAAGTTGTCTCACCAGCCCGTGATACTCGTACAACTGATCTTGACGAAAGAGTCGAACGTGACTGCCGTGGTCTGCTACCCGTCGTGAGGCGCATGATCTCGCATCAAGAGTTTGCCGCCTCCCACCATGTTTTGACTCCATACGAGATGAGTGCCCGTGAGGCTATTGATGAGCTTTATTCATGTCCAATCTGTTTTGACATTATTTATCCTGGCTGCCATATCTGCTCTAATGGCCACCCTATCTGCAACCGCTGCCGCCAAACTCAAAATGATCGCTGTCCATTTTGTACGACCACTGAAATCCGTGCAAGTTCTCTGTTAAGACGAGTTGGTGGTAAGCTTCCTTTTCCCCGCCGGCACGATTATCTGGGATGTTCCTTGACTATCCCCGCTTCCGATTGGCATGAACACGTTGGTTCTTGTCCCTATCGCCCTGCTGCTATGTCCCGACGGGAATGTGCGATAGTCAATTCACAAGCTCACCCTTTAACCAGCCTCCTGGCTGCTCTTTTATTAAGTTAATCATTTGACCAATATGATTTTCCTACTCCTTGTGGTATGCAGCGCGCCAAGTGATTTCTCACCTGAGTGTACTAATGGTTCGAGATACCTTCCGCTCCCCAGGTCGAAGCTTGTACTCAATAAATGGATAATTCATGACGCATAGGTCCGTGCCTTGATTCATTCGAATTCCCTCATCCCTTCTTCTTGGTGAACTTCGCAATTCTCGATGAACCACTTCGCACAATGTCACTTCAATATGACTTACGATTATTTATTACTGTTTTTGGTTCACTATCTTAATTCGATTCATTCAGTTTCACTGATATAATGGTTTTTCAACTTGTCCATATGCACAATCTTAACGTCATCACCCTCCTTTATTTTTGCGTTATAGCTATCATAGTCCACTTCCATAATTTCCCATGGTTCGGCATAATGCTTATCACCTTTGTCGTGACGCGGCTCTTTGAGCACGTACACCATTTCTCCGACTCTAAATGACCTCGGCCGGATTTTCTGATCAAAATAAAACTTAGATTTCCACTTGGCCTGCTCCAAACTGATCGCAGCCATTGCTCGCAAATGCGCGTAAGCCTTTGTTATATCGGCTAAATACTCATCATAAGTCATCAGCTGATCACGAGGCGAAAAACTAGACGGAGTACGAGGTCTCCTTCCATACACTATCTGATGCGAGGAGTAACCTAGACCTTGATGCGTGGTAATATTATACGAGTATTGCGCCATAGGTAAGAGAGTATCCCATTCTACATTTTCCTCCAGATGAATCGCGAGATATTCATTCAACGTATGATGCATACGCTCTATACTACCATTCGACGATGGTCTGAACGCCGTTGTCATAAGCCTTTTGATCCTAAAGATTCTTGCGAATTCTTCCAAAATTTTACCCGTAAAATGCGATCCCTGATCAGTAAGTATTGTCGTGGGTAGCCCAAGATAGCATATAAATTGCTCCATCAACACTTTCGCCACCGCACTCGTCGTCGCCTCGGATGTAGCTGTTAACGCGCAATGAAAAAGGCAGCTTCCATCCGCTGGAATATCATGAATTTGCTCCAACCTATTATTGGGTTGCGCACATTGTTGATGCTCTTCGTGATTCCTGAACCTCACCACCAATGGGTTCATTCACCCATTCTCATTTGTTGAAAAATTGCCAGTTCGATCCTCCGTTCGCTCTTGACTGGACTTATCCTTCCCACCTGTCCTTGTGTACGAGGTGTCAGGCGTCTTCAATGGGCTAGGTGTTCTAACACCATCGGCTACACATGATAATTGTTGAGATGTTATTTCCATATTGTTATTCTGGACTACTTCGAATGGTTGTGTCTCGATGCAATTGTTCTCTGTACGTGTTCCCGGTTGCGATGCCGTGCCCACCTCGCAAGTTTCCAACACATCTTGCTCTATCTGTTCTAATCGTGTAAGTTCAACCACCGGCTGATATTCCGGCCGCTTATAGTTTTCTTCCCCATCATCATCTATTTCCAACACTTGCCTATGTTTCCTGCTTATTCCTTGACTTTCTGCCCTTCCCGACTTTTCTTCATGTCGATTTGATTCCTCCTGATCTGCTTTCCTTTCCCACACTTATATTTGCAGTCCCGCATGCCCTTGCGCCTCAAATTCCTCCACATCGTATGGTAATGCGGGTCGTACTCTTCCTTATGCGGTTCCATCCGCTAATCCCCCGTTCTTGCTCGATAAATTCACTTCACTTTGCTTCAACTGCGTGTCTGTTGAGGTCACCCTCTGAGCAGGTAATTCGGTATACCGCGTTGAATCATCCTCCCTCATGCATGCATTCAAACCATCATCTTTGTCTTTGGAATCTCCACGCCCTAGCGTCTTTGCGCCCAACAATTCATTCAGATCTCCACTTGATTCCAACAATTGTATATTGTTCTTCCATGCAACTCCCTATTCCTCTCTGTCAGTGGCGCGTCTAGCTCCTCCTGTGGTCTATGGATCATAACATTCCTCTTCGGAGTACTTGTAATTTGAATTTTACTGCCCAACTTTTCGAACGTTCTCTTGCTCAGACGTGGCAACGCCTCCGCTTCATTACAAGCCTGGCCAATAATCGGTTCCGCCCCCGGATGATGATCTATCTCCTTGAGCATCCGGAACGTGGGAAAATGCCCCCCTCTTTGTTCTCGTGCACCTTGGGACTGGCTTTTCCTTTGCATCTTCCATGTACCGCTCCATTCCTCGCTTGACCCTTCGGCCAACGTCCCATCCGACTCCTCATCACCTTCCAAGCTCTCTTCCCCCTTCTTCCCCACGTTTCTTTTTTTGTTATACCTCAAATTTTCCCAGTCGATGAAGTTGAACACTTCATCATCTTCCCGCGTATCTCTCTTCCGTTTCTGACTCCTTGTAACGACCAGCACCTGTGCCTGTCGCAGCTCTGCCTCTTCGTCTTCCTGCTCTTCGGCCATCCTCAACAATTTTGCCTTAGAACGCTCCACGTTCTCCTCCCCTTCTTTCAGAACAGGATTTCTCGACAAGGCATCTGCGTTCTGGTATTTTATGCCAGCCCTATACTCGATTTTGAAGTCATAAGCCCTCAATGATGCCTTAAGCCTGTTGAACCTGAGGTACGGCTTATTTGTAGTGTGATAGTGTTTCAGCGGTTCATGATCTGTGACTACTGTGAATTTTTTCCAAAAAGAAACGGGCGGAACTGCTCTATCGACCAACAAATAGCTAAAAGTTCTTGATCATATACACAATAGGGTGGGCCGAAAAATGGAAATTTTCGAAAATCGTTACGCCTGAGGGCCAATTTTTTGCTATTTTGCACGTAGATAATGGAAAAATCTTCTGCAGATTTTCAAAAAGAACTCATAGATTCTGGCAAAAGCCTTGAAGATTCTCAGAAAATAGAGTGAAAACGTCATTTTCACGCTATTTCTAAAAGCAAAGTTATGGCGTGCAGAACCTACGCGGTGGCACCAAACGGTGATCGAACAATGTTTTCTTACGTATTTTTGGCCGTAGAAACCGAAAATCAGGTGCGGTTGAGCCTCAAAAGTTGAGGACCTTTGTAAATTGCGAGATACCGATCGGAGTGGGAAAGCGACAATTTTCCGGGGAACGCCAGATTTCTGTGAAATTGAAAACGATCCTCCAAACTCGATTCAATCGACCAAAAATCATCACACACTATATTTTCTCATGTATTTTGACCTGCTGAAGACGGTCTTGGTGGTTCCAGGGAGCTAGGACGCGTCAAAGTTTAGCTGTGAGCAAACTTATCAGGACGATTTTCGTAGGGCTCACGAATGGGCTCGTCGCGGCCAGGGCATAGGTCACGGACACGAGTCCTCTTTCACTCGATGCGTAATCCCCAATATCATTATTAGGCGGGGACGAGTGGGCGCCATTATTGGGAAAACTATTCCCACGAGGTTTTGCTCCGAGATCCCCTCCAGAAGACTGTCCTGATTATGGAAACTCATGTTGCCAAGCCGAGAAATGGTCACAATTTGTTTAAACTGAAATCGTTCAAACACTTAATGAAAATTGATTCTCCGATATGGATACTATTTTTGAGAGGTATTTTGGGTGATTGTAAATCGAAAGTTACTCTCGTCATTTTTTGGTAAAATCGATTCTTTTTGACTTATACGCAAACTTAAATTGAAAAATCACGAAATTGCGATTTTTACTAGTGAGAATTGAGAACAAAAACGTAAAAAGTGCCTTTTCTGTCGATGGGAATCCATTCTCCTAACCATTATCGACGATATCCAATATCAGGAAGTAATGTTTCCGGTCCAAAACCTCATTTTTTAACTAATTGTTCATGACGCTTTCGCGGGTGTTGGAATATACTTGATCGACTTTCAGTGTCCCCTGACGCGTTAGTACTCAAGTATACTCCAACACACGCGGAAGCGTCATAAACAATTAGTTAAAAAATGAGGTTTTGGACCGGAAACATTACTTTCTGATATTGGAAATTGTCGATAATAGTTAGAAGAATAGATTCCCATCGCCAGAAAAGGCACTTTTTACTCTTTTGTTCTCAATTTTCACTAGTAAGAATCGCAATATCGTGATTTTTCAATCTAGAAGTGCGTATAAGTCAAGAAGAATCAATTTTAGCAAAAAATGACAGGAGTAACTTTCGATTCACAATCACCCGAAATACCTCTTAAAAATAGTATCCATATCGGAGAATCAATTTTTATCAATTATCAAACGATTTCAGTTTAAAAAAATTGTGACCATTCCTCGGCTTGGCAACATGGGTTTCCATAATCAGGACAGTGTTCTGAAAGGGATCTCGGAGCAAAACCTCGTGGGAATAGTTCTCCCGATGATGGCGCCCACTCGGCCCCGACTATTAATGATATGGGGATTACGCATCGAGTGAAAGAGGGCTCGTGTCCGTGACCTATGCCCTGGCTGCGACGAGCTCATTCGCGAGCCCTACGAAAATCGTCCTGATACGTTTGCTCATAGCTAAATTCTGACGCGTCCTAGCTTCCTGAAACCACCAAGGCCGTCTTCAACAGGTCAAAGTACATAAGAAAGTATAGTGTGTGGTGATTTTTGGTCGATTGAATCGAGTTTGGAGGATCGTTTTCAATTTCACAGAAATCTGGCGTTTCCCGGAGAATTGTCGCTTTCCCACTCTGATCGGTATCTCGCAATTCACAAAGGCCCTTAACTTCTGAGGCTCAAACGCACCTGGTTCTTGGTTCCTACGGCCGAAAATACGTAAGAAAACATTGTTCGATCACTGTTTGATGCCACCAGGTAGGTTCTGCACGGTATAACTTTGCTTTCAGAAATAGCGTAAAAATGACGTTTTCACTCTATTTTCTAAGAATCTAGAAGGCTTTCGCCAGAACCTGGAAGTTCTTTTTAAAAATTCGCAAACATTTTTCCACTATCTATGTGCAGAGTAGCAAAAAATTGGCCCTCAGGCATAACGATTTTCGAAAATTTCCATTTTTCGGCCCGCCCTGATACACAATAGCGCACCTCGTAAGGACGCATCGCCCTTGATGCATACGCACAGGGGTGTTCCTGTCCTAATTTTCCTTGCGATAGTATTCCCGATATCGCAAATCGCGAATATCACATATAACTAAGAACGGTTCCTCCATATTTGGATTCTTCAACACTGGTTCTGAACACAACGCTCGTTTCAACTCTTCAAACGCTTCTTGTTGTTCTTCTCCCCAAAAAAATTTGGCGTCGCCCCTCAAAAGTTGATGCAGTGGATATGCTATGTCTGCGAATTTTCTGATGAATTAACGGCAATAAGATGCGAGTCCCAAGAACTGTTTCACTTTACGAATTGTTGTCGGAGCCGGTTAGTTACGTACTGCTTCTATTTTCTTAGGATCCGGACGCAATTGACCATTACCTACGATATGTCCCAAAATACTTGCTTCCCTCTGTAGGAACTGACATTTACTTGGTTCTACTGTAAGATTTGCCTCATCCAATCACTTCATAACCCTCCTAAATTTCCGCGCATGTTCTTCTAGGCTATTACTGGCCCAGATGCCGTCATCCAGGTAGATGTATACCTGTGTATTGATCAATCCTGCCAGCGTCAAGGTCATTAATCTGGAGAAGGTGGCTGGTGAGTTACGTAGCCCCATCGGCATTCTGGAAAACTGATATAAAGCATTATCCGTGCTTACTGCTGTACGATAAGCATCATCCGGATGAATTTGCACCTGATGATAGCCATCTTTCAGATCAATTGCTGTGATATACTTTGCATTTGCTACACCCTCTATTATATCTGTCATATTCGGTAGTGGGTAGCTGTCTCCCACGGTAATTTCCTTCAATTGACGAAAATCGGTCACCACACGCCATCTCACTTCTCCATTTGGCCCTGGTTTCTTCGGCACAATCCATAGAGGACTCGAGTATGGAGACTCTGATGGCTCTAATATCCCCTCCTCCAGCAATGCATCAACCTGCTTTCGCATCTCCTCCTTGATAGCTGATGGGTTTCGGTATCGTTCCACCCGTATCGGCGTATTGGTTGTCGTGGTTATCCTATGCGTAATCAAATGCGTTGCTTTCAATTCCTCCCCTGGTAGCCCAAAAACGTGAGCCCACTCGCCGACTAACCCTTTTATGTGTTCTATTTTCTCCTCGTTCAATCCCTCCAGTGTCTTTGGGTCCAGTCTTTCAAATACTCTCGCCGTCCTATCCTTGACTTCCCCACTAGCGAAATTCATGATGCTGACTCTTTCGTTCGTCTCCATTTCCCTTTCTGCTTCATCGAAGTCGAAAATATCCTGCTTTGGCCTCGTTGTTTCACACAACTCAAGTGACACTTCTGGTACCTCAATCTCGACTTCTTCTTCATTTATGTTGATATATTCTGCATATGCCTTACCCCCATTATTCGTCACTACGAAATTCCCAAACAAGATACCTGGTTCTAAATCCTGTAGCCCGACAAAACCGACCTCTACCTCATTCTTCACTTTTGCGTAAATTACTCTCCTCGTTCGCCCAGGTATTCTGAATTTCACTTCCTCCACTGAGGGTATCTCCAATTCTGCAAACTTCAAACATCTTGCCTTCGCGTCTATAATCCCCCCATGCTTCTCAAATTCTCTCCAACCCAGGAGTCCATCCGTATTTATTGCAAAATCATCCGCCACGATGTGAATATCGCACTCCAACCCGCTCAAATTCATCTTGATTCTTCCTAGCGTTGGGCATTCCCCCGCCATAACTCCATTGATTGCTATGATATAGTTTTCATCTATTGCCACATTTTCCTGCACACATTTCGCCTTCAACAATGTAACATCGGCTCCTGTATCCGCGTAGAGTTGACATTTTCCGTTCTTGAATTGCTCACTTTCGAGTTCAATCACTGGATGCCCACACTGACCCGCGCCAAGTAGACGTATTGACACATGCCGCTGCGGTGTTTTTGTTTCGCTCAATTGCTTGTGCTCGATCCCGCGGCTTGTAACCGAGCAGCCTTGAAGTTTAAAGAATCATTCTGCTCAGTTGCAGGTGAGTCCGAATATCCTTGATTTCGTCCCACTGAGCCATTACTGGAATTTTCCCTATCCATTCTTTGATTTCCCCCACCATCAAACGCCGAGTTCCGATAACTTCCATTCTGATATCCCGCATCCTTACGGTTTGGCTGACCATATGAGTCTTTATTTTGATTGCTTCCGGGGCTGTATCTCTGCTCAAAGCGCTTGATATCATTATTTCGCTGTATAGGACCCCTATCGTTGACTCTGTTATTGTCTCTTCCATGATCTTGACCACGGACTCCTCTATTATTGTTGTAGTATCCATTGCAACCCCTAGTATCGTAACCAGCACGACTTTGATTTGCACTACTAAGCGTGTTGCGACTCCAATTTTCATAACTACCATAACTATTACGATTTTGGTTGTTAACATTGCTGTTACGGTTGAGGTTACTATTATTGTAGTCATATTGTCCCCGACTCCTATCATACTCATGGCGGTATCGAATTGACCCATTTCTATAATAGTTTGAACTATCCTGATTATAATCCTCCCTTTGTCTTCTATCATTCCGACGCTCACCCCAACGGTCAACCCTATAACTCCCATCATTCTGTCATCTCATATTGTACCCCTCGGTTGCTGGTGTCCCCCGTTCCCTAGACACGCCTGCCCGACCATCATATTGGCTCAAACTACGATCTCGTTGTTGCGAACGTTCTCGATGGCCACAAGAAAATTCCCCCGAATGCAACGAGTCTCCTAATTTGCGACATTCTCCGTATTCATGTCCCGTTCCCTGACAATACAAACAAATTCTAGCCTCGCGTTTCTTCGGACACTCCCTCTCAATATGTCCTTCCTGAAAACAATATCTACACTCAGTGGCCGCAACTGTACGTCTGATAGTCGTGGTCTCCGATGCAAGAGGGTCCGCCAATTGCATCGCCCTAATTTTCTCAGCGACTGCGGTAACCAATTTGTTCATTCCATCGCCTTTCACGCCCGGAATTTTGTCCGCAAATACCGCCCGTGCACTCATTTTATTCTCAAAACTGACCGCCTCGGAGATTGCTTCGCGCAGAGTTTTCGGATTTTCCGACCGCACTTGGTGTTCTAATGCCCTTGCAAGTCCAAAAATGAATTGCTCCAATGCCTCACTATCAGCTTCATTCTTATACGTTGCTCGTTCCCAATTCTTTAAGCTTCGATCTGAGTCGTAGACATTAAATAACCGATTATGCAATTTCGCTCCTTCGCCAGCCCTTTGCTGAACTAACTTCAACTCAGCTAGTACCTTATCTGCACCTCCTTGTCCACTATATTGCGTGGTCATGTCGTCCAATAGTCGATCCACTGACCTGTACTGGGTCAACCTTGCAGTGTACCCTTCCGCAGCTCGCCCTCTGAGCTTATTCGCCAACCCTGCAATCATCCATGGTTCTGCATCTTGTCCATACTTGTCCACTACATATCTGACCGATTGGCAAAAAAGAGCAAGCATATCAGGACTGCCATCATATGATGGTATCTGATTCAAAGCTTGATTCAATGTCAGTCTGAAGTACGTCGGCGATCAGTGCTTTCCCGTTCCGCTTCTCCGCTCGAATTTACGCGACGACTCCTACCACTCGTCACTGATTCCCGATCGCTTTCTCTCATTTGTTCGCGATTGCCTCGCCGAGGTGATTGACCTTCATATCTCCCGTTTCGATTCCTTCTTTCGCTTTGCTCACTTCTGTTTTGCTTACTTCTGTTTTGCTCCTCTTCCGCCTCCCAGTAACTTTTTTTTCTGGAACTGCCATCACATTCCTCATCTGTATCATTCGATGCCGTCGACTCGTAAGCCCATAGATCCCGTGTGTGCCGACCCCTCTGCCTCTTCTGTGGTTCTCGACTTTTTCCACTGTCTCGGCAAGAGCGATTCCACGGACGCCCCCGATCATCATCCCGCTCTTCCTCATCTGGACCCCTCCATTCGTCCTCCTGCGCCTGTTCGAACCCAGTTCGCGCACCACCCTTTCTTATGACCCGTGATTTTTTATCCTCATACACCTGCTCGCCCCGATCTCGCTCAGTCCTGTAACTACCCTTACTCTTACCAGACCCGGAATCTGTGCTGAACAGTAGAGTGCTTGACTGACTTGCCTCACCATAGCGGTGTTTATTGTCTCTCGTGTTTTTAGCTTCCTGGCTGTTCCTTCCACTGCCTGTGCTACGATCGAAACAAACTAGATTTTCTATGTTTAAGCCCGACAACTGAAGTCTTGGTTTGTTTTCTCGGATATCCACCAGAGGCCACGGATCATTCTCCGCTAATGTGAAGTCCGTATCTTCTACCGAATGATGGGCCGCACCCTCAAGGGAATTTTTAGCATTCCCTTGGTTCTTATGAGAATTCTCCGGAATGTCCAATCGTGACGACTCCGAATTTATTTTCAGAATTCTGAATTCCTCGTAAAGCTCCGGGAAATCGTCCGCTTTCCCCGCATGTTTTGGTCGCGCCCCGGTCGTACTTTGCATGTTTTCTAACTTATCCCTCGATTCCCAAAGAGCAGCTGCCTCCTCCTCCGGAAAATAATCCGACTCTACGGCTAGCACCCCGTTCATTTCCCTGATCACAAGATCCATATGAGAGGTTCTACAGAACTTTTGACATTTGGGTGACTGCAGAATGAAATTTTTTTTTTCATGGCACGCGTCTGGAATCAATTTGAGTGGTAACTAGAACCTCAAAAAGGAGTGGAAAAGTGCGTGCCCACTAATTTGGGGGAATGTTACTTCTGTACCAACCAGAAACGTTCACAGACGTCCAAAAGACTTTTAGATACTCTCAGTCGAATGTAAACCCATTGGATCATTCGCGCACTGCTAGATGTGGTTATCGGTCAGATTTTTGAGTAATTCTGACTGAAAAGCAACGATTTTTCTGCCTCGCCAGCTCGTTATTACACCACGAGGGGTATTTAAGGAAAATGACTCTGGAAACTAGAATCATTTCAACGCGTCTTAGTATGATTCGAGATCGTGATAATATATATATATATATATATATATATATATATATATATATATATATATATATATATATTGTGACGTGGTGAGTCTCGGGCCCCTTGCCCGCGCCTCACCCCGCCCCATGACGGTTCACCGGCGACGGCTCCGCGAACCGTGCAACACCCGTGCGCTGCTCGATGTCCGTCGCAGGTGCACCGTCATCGTTTCTGACGGCGCATCGCGAGGTCCCCCTGAGGTAATAGTTTGCGGTGCGACCCGTCGTCGTGGACGACGAGCCGCGCAGCGGGCAGACCGCTCTGACCAACCTTAACACTCACTTCACTCTCTCTCGAGCCCTCAAATTATCCTTCTGATTAAAAGTCCATCTATTACATATTTATTCGTGTTCCTTCCGGAAACCCGTTACCCACGTCACATCTCTTCTGGTGCTAGGTGGGGTGGTTTCCCACGAAAATTTTTTTTTCCCCCTAGTTTGGGAAGAAGTGAAATCTCCGTTTTTTTTGAAAAGTTTGCTGTTGGTGAATATTTGCGAGGGTGTTGTGACTGATCGGACTTCAGAAGATGAAGAGCTCGAGACAAACAGCCAGCAGCACACAGCAACAACCTGCCATGACCGGCTACTCAACAGCAGGAGATATCCAGCCAACGAGCTGATAAAAACCCCAAAAAGCAGGGAAGATGACTAACCGGGTCATCTTTACCAACTTTAGCTCAAGGATTGACTGTTCAAGAAGTGAAGAAACAAGCAACCACCATTAATCTACTCATCGCATCAGCACACAGCAGCGAGGCATCAAGTAAAGTACTGTCATCAATTTCAAGCACAAAATGTGTGAATTTTGCATTCAAAGCGAGCCAAATCTGATAATGATTCCATGTTGCCGTAGCAAAAATATTCTGAATTAATGATGAGGCATGAAATCGTACGGAGCGATCTCGATGACATTTTTATTTTCGGATACTCATTAATCGAGAACTGTTCAATAGATTGGGCTATGAATCCTTTCAGCACATCTTTACATGGTGCTCTACCACTCACATAAATTTGGGGAAGATCGGTCGAAAGGCTGAGGAGAAACCGGGGACGAAAAATAATAGAATTTATTCCATGACAACAGATTTCGAACATATTTTACAATTGAGATGATTTGTTTATTCTAAAAATCTTGAAGGATAGAGAATCGGCTTCGTACATTTTGTTCTTCTCGCCGATATCTATCTATTGTAAGTCACGGTTTTTTCTCCAGTCTTATCCCTGGTCCTCCACGAATTTAACTTTCTCTGTCGTTGTCTGTGTCCGTCTGTGTGTGTGTGTCTGTGCAACTTCATTTTTCGTCAACGGTTTCTCCTCAGCTTTTCGACCGATCTTTCTCAAATTTATGTGAGTGGTAGAGCACCATGTGAAGATGTGCTGAAAGGATTTATAGCCCAATCTATTAAACAGTTCTCGATTAATGAGTATCGGAAAATAAAAATGTTAAAATTTTCAAGAAATTATTAGGAGTTTTTAGAATTTATGTCTAGAAAAACTTTATAAGGGAAGTTGAGGTGACCTAATAAAATGTTAATCTGGCCATCTTTGATCGATTGGTTAATACGGAATACGTTAAACTGTTTGGGAAAAGAAATGTACATGATTTCTTTTTCATTGATGGAAGATTCATGATTTAATTGGTAGAGATAGATATGAATGAAAATTCCACATTAACCAATTGACGGAAAATGATGGAAAAATGGTTGTTTGAGTGACCCAAAATTTGATTTGTTGATTTTGAGAAAAGATATTTGAATATAAAATAATCGATTTTTGGAAAATTTTGGCATTTTCATTTTCGGATACTCATTAATCGAGAACTGTTTAATAGATTGGGCTATGAATCCTTTCAGCACATCTTTACATGGTGCTCTACCACTCACATGAATTTGAGAAAGATCGGTTGAAACGCTGAGGAGAAACCGTTGACGAAAAATGAAGTTGCACAGACACACACACACAGACGGACACAGACAACGACAGAGAGAGTTAAATTCGTGGAGGACTAGGGAGAAGCCTGGAGGAAAAACCGTGACTTGCAATAGATAGATATCGGCGAGAGGAACAAAATGTACGAAGCCGATTCGCTATGAGTGAAGATTTTTAGAATGAAAAATTAATTTGAGTGAAAAAATTGAGCAAAAATGTCTTGTCACGAATACAACCCTTTCTCTTTGAGAAAGCAAAAAGCTCCAACTATCAATTTCTGATCAAAACATCGATTTTCCGACATTTAATTGTCTCAATATTGCGGTTTTTGCATGTCTCATTCATTGTTCTGAACAAATAGGCTAATTTCACCGTTTACATATTTCTTGAAGAACTACCTGACATCCAGGATAGCTGGAATTCTTCTACGAAATTGAAAAAAACATCACACCCCGACTATTTGAAGATGAGTGATGATTTTTTTTTTTTTTTAAATTGTGGGCCTCTCAATTACTGCATGTAAGAAATGGGCTCAGAGAATGTATCTCATGAATTATCAAATGATGTTTTTTGAAAAACAAGCGGCTTTTTGAATATAGAATTACATTAACGATGAGCGCATGAACTTTTGGCGCAGAGATGCTGCTACCCGTCGATTGTGAGCCGCGGAGTAACACTCGGGACCGCGAGAAATATCCAACTCGCGTGCTCTAAATTCAGTATCGCGTTAATTTATTGAAATCTCCGAAACTCGCCAACGGCTTCTAATCATCCTTTCACCAATTTGGTCTAGCTTTGGAGAATATTAATAAAAGAAAAGCCGCCCGTTAGCATTGTTCCATCCGAACATCCGAACACTAGGAAGTTCGAGTCCAACGACAAATCCCAATTTTCGAGCAGTTTTTCAGGTGAACTTTGCTTATGCGCGTAGTTGAAATCATCACGGGTTCAAAGAATGAACCCGTGATGCTCCTATTCTGATGGATTTTTTACCCGAAAATGTAACATCAAGGCTTAGAAATACGCAACAGAAGATCTACTGGATGATCTCGATGTATAGCTGGTGCCATTCAATCATTTACTTCTTTCCCCTTTCATTTCCAAGCTGGGCGCAATCCGACCCGTAGAAACGATGTTCGATAGCGCTAAATATTGATGCTCTATGATAAACATATAGAATAACAGGAAAGCCAGACAAGCTATCGACTTGGAAAAAGCATGCATACGTCTAAAATGAAGTTCCATCGATTCCATGCGATGACAAAAAATGTTCTGCCAGATTCTCCCGGGAAAAAGTTCTTGAAAAATTTCCGATTTTCGACATTTTTAATTTGTTAGTGGCTGAGCGATAGGGTATGGATTTTCCTCATATGGCCTATAATTCGCGTCTAGTGATCAATCACAACTCACTCTTTGAAAATTCTGCTTGAATCAATACCAAAATTTCCACGAGCCCTTCAAGCACTCTTCCGGACTTGAGGAATGTATTTGACCAACCTGTAACCATTTTGAGGTGGTCCAGAATGGAGTGCATGATATCCATGACCCTTCCTTCGCGAATATATTTTCATACCTTACACCATGAATTTTCCCACGTTCAACCCTAACTCCGTTGGACTACAAGTGGATTTGCGAGCGCTCGTGAGAATGACATCCCATGACTGGATTTGCCATATCAATCGTGTCATTCTTACACAACTTGAGCAGTATGCGCCCCAAAGCATCGAATGATAGAACCAATCGTGATATATAATCTTGGCGGCAAACTCAAATTTTGAATTGTGATGTATGAGTTATCCGAACAAATGCCATTTTATCAATTTAAATATTGGCTTCTCATGTGACATGGTATTTTAATCACCAGCACAACTCATTTTATTCATCGAGGAATCTTAATCTAGGATTGCGGGTCTCGTGCAATGATCGGCAAACACGACTATGAACATCATGCTTCACTGCATCTCGGCTTCGACCTACCGTATACTCAACCTGAAAATCGAAGAGAGGAAGGGAACACACGCACGCTAAATGATGACTCAGTATTTATAATCAAAATAATTCGGCCCCTATTCTCTACACGTTCCTTTTCCGCGGCGATACATGAATTTACCCATCACAATCCCGACCAGTAACGGCAAAAATTCAAATCGGATTTAATCATTAGTAAAGGTCCCCCTATTAGATGGAGTATGGACGAAGCTCCCCACTAACTACCTCTATCTCGCTCTGTCTTGCTCACGCGCTGACGCGAGACGCCGCTCGTGGCTCCCGCAACTCGCGGTGCTTAGTCCAGCTGCTACAGCCATACAGCTTACATCGTATCTAGCTGCTCGTGTATTTTGCCTTACTGTATATTATCTATTGTGCTGTATACAATTATTATAAGGAGTGTCTGCGGGTGTAAGGTGATTTCTAATTAAACTTAAATACGTTTATATAAATAATGTGTGCTTCTTAAACCCTAACCCTTCAGGTTAAGGGCCAGCACGCTTCAACCGCGCGCGAGTGAGTGTGCAGCATCTTCATCGTCGGCCACACCTCCTCGTGCGCTGAGCTTCGGCATTCCAGCAGGGTGTTAGGAACACAACACTACATAAAGAGCATGTCGAGCCAGGACGTTGATCCCCGAGTGGGTGAGTAACAACGCAACAGGTAGGAAAGTGAAAGTGTAGTGCGTGGCGTGCTCGCGGCCATTTTGTGTACGCTCCAAAGTGCCCGCGCATTGAAATCGCCGCGGTGGCTCACCTTCTGTCGCGTCATATATTCTAAACTTGAGCAACGAGTACGGCGTGACATGAGCCTAGCAATCTTGAATATAGCGCACGTACTTGTATCAGGCTCGGTCGATGTGCTAATGGTTGGAATACGTGATTTGTATATTGCGGCGATCGTATTCGCAAATATCATGAAATCTCGCAACGGGTGCAAGTATATGATGGTGTGAGTGCATGGGTGGACGCGGAACTCGAGACCTCCAAATGGGTGACGACAAGTAGCACGGCAGCCATTTTCTCGAATATTCTCGATGCTGCTAACGGGTGTGCGCGCGCAAGTTCGCGCTCTTTACGGTGTAACGGAACGGTTGAACTTAAAATTCCCGGAACTCGGCAAAGTTCTTGGCGGTATTCAAAATGCGCAGAGCCGCGATAGGATGCGCGATGCAGGCTGGATCATGTATCGGACTACGATTAAATTTTGAATACGATTAGTGTATTCTGGCTGGAGAGTGGGTGGCGCCGCCTAACTCGCTTGCTGGATACACAAGATTTGGTGAACACACGATGTGTATCGAACAAAAATTTATGGAATCGTGAGATCAAACACTATTATTCTGACTACCAGCTGTCCGATGAATGCATGCATAATAATCACGGACTAATTAATACAAACAAAGCTTGTGAGAATTAGCACGGGTGTATTAACCTCGAGGTCACGGTGTGTGTGTGTGTGTGTGTGTGTGTGTGTGTGTGTGTGTGTGTGTGTGTGTGTGTGATACATGAGAATATGAAATTGCGCAAATGGGTGATGAGAATTTATTTATACTGAATTTTATCAACAGGTGAGAATAAGTGTGAAACGCGCCGAGATTTCTTTGAGAAATTTGGAAGGGAGCTGGGATTGGAACAAAACCATCCTAACGAAAATGTGAACATCACCATGGATAGTGGAAATGTAATTTTCACTACTGAGTCAGAACAACCATATTACATAGGTATGTTTTGATAATTCCATTTGGTCTAACGTGACCTTGTGATTGTTTGAATTCAGTTCTTTTGAATGAAAATTGAAAGGATTTTCATTTATTCTCTTGAAAGCATGTTGCTTGGTGGAATTCATATATTTAGAATGCGGAGATTTTGGGTGTGGTTAACGTCAACTATGGGTGCGACGAGGTTTCAGAGGGTGATGGTGTGTTACGGCTAGTGACTGAGGGTGCATGAGTGCAAGTGTGAATATGATTGCAATAGAATATAGATTGTAGAATGTGTTCTTTCACAGACAATCAACTGAATTCAATCATGCAAAATACCAGCCGCCAAGGCAACATGAGTAGTTAGATTCACATGTTCAACATTACAACACCTAAACTGCGGTGCTTTTGGGATGGGGTAATGATATTTAATATTAATAATATTGAACGGTTATTTCAGAGATCGTCTTGTGGTGCGGACTCTTCTAAATTAATCTGCTCTTGTCAAACGTGACTCGCGGTGCGATAAGTGACACTTGAGCTTCATTTAAAACGTTCAGAAGGGTGATTGAAATTTAATTTTACAGATCAAATGAACCTGTCAGTAGATGAACTTCTGACATTATAGACGGCACTCAATAGCGTTCCTCAAGGAGAGGGTCTAGTACTTAACACTAAATTGATCCAGAAGATGGATATGTATTCTGAGCGGTCACCAGAGAAGGAGAAGAGCTGCTGAAAGACCCGAAGGCTTTGGCTAACTCTACAGAGATTCCTGAGCCATACTTCGCTGAAGCTCCTGTTCCTGAGGTGTCACTTCTCGGAGACGAAGACAAGATGGAAATTGAGGAACTTGGTCAACAAGACCAAAATGTTCACAAAGCTGATATTGAAATGGGTGCAGAAGGTGTGAAAAAGGCGGAGTCTTGGACGCAAACTATTTCGTCAAGATGTAAGGACGATTCGAGTTCTGAGAAAAATTCTGATTCGACGGTTTCAAAACCAATCGTGAAAGACATCGTAAAGGTCTACACTCCATATAAATCGATAAATTATACTAGAACTAACAAATCTGATTCTCCTTCAGCTGGACGAGCCAGTTTGTTCGTCAAAGAGGTAAAAAGAAACTGCGATGCAGCAAGTGGCAAGTTACTCGAGATGTCAGGGGTGTATAATGAAAACATCTCGAGGCAGAATGATCAGTTGACGAGAGCTCTCTCAGAGCAGAAAGCACAATATGAACAGTTGCTACAAAATCAGCTACAAGCACAGGACAAACGGGTGAATAAACAACTGAGACAACAAAGGGAGGAATTCCGGATTTTCATGTCTGAACTCAGAACTACCATGGGAGTACCATTACCTGCACCAACTGCATCATCCGGTCAGGACAGTACTAATGCTCCAGACCTTGCAAATGGATCCGAACATGGTCAAAATGAGGAAACTGCGATGTTGGATGAGTCTGCAACTGTGACCATGACGTCTTCATTAAAGCAACGCGTCAATCTCGATGTCCTTGCGGACACTCGACCGCGTGAAAATCAGGTAACGGGTGATCTTGTCTCTAGAAATTTTGTTACGGTAGATCAACTGAATACCTTGCTAGATGATAAACTCAAACAAAGTCTAAATGATAGTAAAAACAATTCTAGCCTAAAATCAGTTTCTGAAGAAATCAAACTAACTCTCAGCACAAAGGGTGAAGGTGTGAAAAGGGATTATAAATTGACCGATGAGTTGAATTTTGAGCATTTTTATGATTTCTTTACAATGGAATTGAGAACTAATAACTTATTACATATTGTCAAACCAGAAAGTCAAAAGGGTGTAGATCTAGATCAATCTCTCATAGAGAAACAGAAATTCAGAGTTCGAGACATTTTGATAGATCGAATCAGCACAAAGTATTATGAAATGGTTTCTGACATTACAGATCCAATTGAGATCTTGAACAAACTGAGAGAAATGAAAGAGTGTGAAATTGATGTTGATTCAATGTCACTTAGAACACAGCTTTTCAGCATGATTTACAGACCTCAGAAACAGAAAGCTGTAGGATTCATTACACAATTTGAGAATGTAGTTAGAAAATTTAATCACTTAGCTAGAAATGAAGAGGAGAAGTTGAAAGAAACTGAAAAACGAGACTTTATGTACACTCGACGGACATTGTATCTGCCCAAATCTGAAGAAGCTTTTCGTCCGTGCGCTACTGTTTCAATCCAGATCAGACCGTTTGTGGTATCTTGATGATCGTAACTGTATGCTTAACCCATCAGAATTGAAAGTCAATCTCAAAATTCCAAATAGCAGCTCAGGGATAAGAAAGCTTTTTCAGATTTGGGCAGATAAAATGTCCGCCGAATGTACAAAGTAGTAATGGCTAACGTACCTAGTATTCAAGGTTTAGAATTTTGGACCAAAAATCAAACTGGTAACAGAATGACGTATCGTGAAATTAAGGATTTTATTATGCAGGCTGAGTTGAATCGACGAGCAATGGGTGCTGTTGGTGGAGCAATGGTTGCACAACCGCAGGGTGGAGCAGTAAGGTGTTATGGGTGTGACGACAAGGGGCACGTTGAGGCTGACTGCCCTCATAAGAGCACTGGATTCAAGAAATGCTTTAATTGCAACAAGTTCGTCCCACCTCAGCATGTTGCAAAAAACTGTCCTGAAAGGCGTGACAACGGACGGGGCAAGTTCAAAACCAACCCATACAACAACAGAGGCCGAGGCTTCGGAAGGTACAATGATTTGAATTATAATAGATTCAATTCTAACAACAGAGGCGGTAAGGGCGGAAGGGGAGGTTTTTCGTTTAGAGGAGGATTTAAAAGAAAGGGTGACAACAACTATAGGGGTGGATTCTCGAAGAGGAGTAAATTCCCTGATAGCAAAAATCGAAACTCGAATCAGAATTACAATCAGAACTCAAATCAAGATTCCAATGATAAGAACAAACCGAATCAGCAGAATAAGAATAACAATTCTGCGAAACACAATCGAAACAACAAAGGTAAGATTGATCCTACGGTTGCTAGGACATATTATTCATCTGACGTGTATAATAAGAATGAAGGTGGAAACTCTTCCGCACAAGGTACTAAATCATTGACCAAATTCCTAACTGATTCGTGTGCTACCGAGCACATCACAAATTCTAAAGTAATATTCAAATCATTTGACCCTAAGAGTGAAGGTATGATCAAGTGCGCAAATTCTGATGAGTCAGCGAATTTGAAAACGGAGGGAGTGGGTGTCATGAGTGTAAGGTTAGGAGACAGAAGCGTCATGGATCTGAATAACGTAGTCTACGCGGAGAATCTCTCTGAAAATCTTCTTTCTCTGAGAAAGTTCGCTAATCAAGGGTTGGCAATCTACTTGGACAACACTAGGATAGATATCTATGACCCAATATCAAGTGAAACATTTTTGTCAGGAATCTACAAGAAACCTTTCTGTATGATAGAATTAGAAGCACAGAAATCCGGATCACATCTAAACGGAAGTTCAACGGGTGGATGGAAAGCGTACTTGACAATTCGGGAAGGGAACGAATATAATTTTCAAAAGGGCGAGAGAGAATTAACGGGTGACACTCAATCAGAGGAAACGAGTGTAGAAGTGGCTCCTGAGCAAACACATGGTGAAGTTCGTCAGTCCGACACACAGATAGAGAGTGTATCTAATTTCAAAGCATCAATTTGTGATAGAAATTTCGAAAAGGTTGATAATCTTCTACTAGAAGACAGCACATCGGGGCCAGATCAACCTGCCTCAAATCAGTTCAACACTAATGATCCGGCTTACATATGGCACTGTAAAATGGGACACGCGTCCGTAGTCTATTTGAAAGAACTGCAGAAGAAGTTTCCGGAGATTAAATCATTGCAAAAGGCAGTTTTCAATAATAATCTACTAGACTGTGAAATTTGTATGATGTCAAAAATGAACGAATTACCATACTCTAGCGTGAGACACAGAGCATCACAGCCTATCCAAACCATTCATTCGGATGTAATGGGTCCTATTAGTCCCAGCTCGTTTCCAAAAGGATATCGTTTTATAGTTGTATTTCTTGACGATTATTCACGGTTAGCTATGGCTTATCCGATGAGACACAAAAGTGAGACTGGACGTTGTCTTGAAGTTTTCGTAAAAAGCGGATGGAATATCTTGGGAAAAGATGCCAAGGTATGCTACCTGAAAGTTGACTAAAGAGGCGAATACACGGGTGGTCATACGGTGAAAGTTTTGGAATCCTTACGTGCCGAATTACAATTAGCATGTCCGGATAAACCTCAACATAACGGAGTATCAGAGCGCTTCAATCAAACTATACCGAAAAGGGTGAGGTCATACATATTCAACTCTGGTTTGCCACACAACATGTGGGATTTAGCTTTAGGAGCAGCCGTATATGTATACAATCGTGTTCCATACAAGTCCAACAACATGAGGGCACCGCTTGAAGTATTTGCTCCAAGTTATAGTTACGACATCAATCAAATCAAAAGGTTCGGGTGTTTAGCATTTCTGATGATTCACAGGAACACTGGTCCAAAATTTGGGCAAAAGGCTAGGGAAGTCATTCTCGTAGGCTACACAAGAACAGGCTACCAGTTTTGGGAACCTGATTCTAGAAAATTTTATGAGGGAAGGAATGTGAGATTTAATGAAAAGGTGGTTTACAAAAATAGAATCAAAGGAAATGACAAAGACAGAGAGCTTCTCGCTCAGAGTAATATAGATGAAAGTAAAGTTTTGCTTCCCCAAGGCGAAAATAATGAAGAAACGGGTGAATCTATACAAACGGAGGGAGCGCAGCAGCCTGAACGTACAAGGGGAAGACCCAGAGGGTCAGTTGGAAAGGAACAAAAAGGTTGCTCAGCTAACAATGCTCAAATCATCCAAAGTTAAGCTTGTAGTAGTCGGGAGTTTGATGAGATATCTAGGGTATTTCTCACGTATGAATTCAAGATCGAATCTGATGGACTTGTCGACGATTACAAAGACCAAATCTATCACGCGCTACTTGCGCACAATGATAACGATCCTGCTTCCTATGCAGAAGCTATGCAAACGAAGGGAAGGGTGGAGTGGCAACATGCTATAGATGAAGAGGTAAATTCGTTGTTCGAAAATGAAGTATTTGAAGTCATAGATGAACCATTCGTATCCGAGAGTGGAACAACTCCTAATAAACTAGATGCTAGATGGGTGTTGTGCCGAAAAATCAATGCTGATGGCAAAATTAAGTTCAAGGCCAGACTGGTGGTACGAGGTTTTAAGGACAAGAACCAATATGACATACGTGAGACGTATGCCCCAGTTTCTAGAATGCCAATTGTGCGAGCTTTATTTGCCATCATCAATAAATATAATTTGGATGTTGTGCAGTTAGACGTTAAAACAGCCTACTTGAATGGCACGATTGAAGACGAAATCTGTATGAAAATTCCAGATGGGACTCCATTCTCACATCTTATCGATGCTGGAAAAGTATTGAGACAGAAAAAAGCATTATACGGGTTGAAAACCGCAGGTGAAAGATGGAATATTAAATTCACAGAAGTAGCTGAAGAAATTGGTCTGAAGAATAGCGTTACAGAACCTTGTATTTTTACATGGAGAGAAGGTGATGAATTTTTAATATTATTGTTATATGTTGACGACATAATGATGGCAAGCAACAGTCCTAAGAAATTTTAAGAGACCAAGTCTAAATTAGAGAACAAATTCAAATTGACTGATATGGGTGAACCTAGAGAATCCCTAGGCTTGGGTGTGACAAGAAATAGACAAGCGGGTGTGATAACTTTGAGTCAGACGTCTTATGTAGATAAAATCATTGAGGAATTTGGATCAGATACTCTTTATGGTAAGAGAACTCCTATGGAGACAACTCAAGTAACAAATAAAAAGAGAAAGGCTCGGGAGGAGATGCTCGATGAGACCCAAACAAATGAAATGCTGCTAAACCCAACAACCCCATCCAGAGAAGTGGTTGGGTCCTTGCTTTACTTAGCAAATACGACAAGACCTCACATCTGTTACGCAGTGAATGTGTTGAGTCGGCACCAGATCAATCCAACGTCTGAAGATTGGGACATGGTAGCACGGGTGTTAGGCTATCTGAAGAAAACACGAGATTTAGGTCTGAGATATACGGGTGAAACTGATGACCTACAGGCTTATTCTGATGCAAGCTACGCAGACTGTAAGAACTCCCTCACAACTTGCGGGTTCGTAATCAAAATATTTAATGACCCTGTGGCTTGGAAAACGCATAAACAATCATATGTTGCACTGTCAACCTGTGAAGCAGAATTTGTTGCTATGAGTGAGGCAGTTCAAGCTGCAGTGGGTTTGAAAAACTCGTTGGAAATAGCAATGGATAGAAAATTCCTCCCGGTGGTTTTATGGTGTGATAATAAAGCAGCCATTGCTCGTGCAAAAACTGAAGGCGGTAACAAATTTAGATATATGGTGGGTGTACGTCAAAACTATGTGAAACCTCTAGTTAAAGGAAATTTCATCACGATCAAATGGGTGTGATCTAAAGATCAAATTGCAGACATCTTCACCAAGCCTCTCTCGTTTCTGGTGCATAATCGACTCACAAATATTATCATGAATACGGATGTTTAAAGGAAGTGGATAATTCAAGTATATACCTGAATCTCTTATACATTTCTCTTCTGTTATAGGCAAGCCTACTGAATAATCAGGTGTTTGTACTCCTCCTGCACCAGCAAGATACATCGAATTAACGAAACATCAAGATCAAGATGTGAACATCACACAGAGACAAAATATAACGCCGTGACATTCTCACATCTTGAGACTAATATAATTCATTCTTTGATTATTTCGTCTTAAGATTTGCTTCTGATACTCCGATTTTAGAATATATTGTAAACTTGATACTTTTCTATGTCTGATGAGATGTGAATTCCAATCATGACGTCTAATGTTTTATTTGTATTTTGATTTGAGGTGATTGAATAGAACAGAGCAATGAATATCTTCACGGGTATTTCTCTAAGGTGTGTATACATAAAAATGGAAAGGTTGAAGTTGTGTAGCTTCGGGAGGGAATGTTGGAGTATGAACGAAGCTCCCCACTAACTATCTCTATCTCGCTCTGTCTTGCTCACGCGCCAACTCCCCCACTGAAAATGGATGGCCGCCCGGGCGGGCGCCGAGGTATAATGTATGTATAATGTATGTATAGTACTTTATCTCACCTTGGGGTAGGACCCCGTCTGGTGTTTCTGAAATATTACAAGGAAGGAGTAGTATAATAATAATGATAATTATGATATAAAAATATAGTAATAATAGTACTTATGACTATGAGCTTAGACAATAATGTTGCTCTTGTTCATAGTAATATAATTTGAATATGTATATGTGGGATGGACATAATGAGATTGAAAGGAATTATATCAATTTGAAATGGGAGGAATAATATTGAATGAATGATAATAACATGATTATTATGAATGATTGGATGTATATTATTATGAGATAATTGAAAATCATCATGTTGAGTTTATATTGAGATTATTGTATATTTTTCTTCTTGTTCATTGAGTTTGAAATGATTGAAGATGATGCTAAGATGATGAATGGTGGATATGAATATCTGATGATGGAAGTATTTAATAATGATAATAAATATCAAGTTACAGGAGAATACTTACATATTTGCTTCTCTTCTTTCTGTGTTGGTTTTCGGTTGTTTGCAATGATTGTCTATGGGAGATTCGCTCCGTGTGTGACTTGAATATATTATTCTCATTATGGAATGTTGTCTTGATATCCTCTTCAGTTCTACTATATCAGCGACGCTACGCTAAGTTTGGAGCAAGCTCCGATTTGGTAAGCGCTTGCCTAAGACTAGCTGTGTTGACTCTTCGCGGCTTTCTTCATTTTCCCGAAGACCACTTTTTTTCCTCTCCTTGGTTGTCGTGGTATCATTGGTAATATTAGTGCATGCGGAGGATGCACGGAGTTGATGATAGAGTGAGTGGCAGAATGATGAATGGAATGTGTGGTAGGTGATATGGAGTATGGAATGGTAAGAATGATGAGGGACTATGAATTGGTGTATTAATGATTATGATTATACTAAAGATGTTGATGAAATGTTAAAGTAGCGAAGTGTTGTAGTGTGGTGGATGAATGTGATGAATGAATGCAATGGAGTAATGTATGAATATAATAGGTGTGTAAATGATGTGAATTGTGACGATGTGATAGAAGTTTGATGAACGAAACGGTGCAATCTTAATGACGCGAATGATTAGATGCCTCATATGGTAGGAACGAGCTATATGAATCATCCTCATTGATAGTCTCATCTTACTGATTGTGGGCAAATTTTGACGTAACTTTTGCATGCAAAATTCCTCGACTAGTATTAAAAGTATCTATGAGTTCATTATATATAAGAAACTCGAAGAAACGTCCGGAGTCACTAGATTTTCTTCCACCCCTATACCTTTCGATAATCTGTGAGAGCGTCGTGCGCGTGTGTGTGAGTGCGTGTGTTTTTCGTGTTTGTGTTTGTCACCTCGATTTTCATTATTAGAAGCAGCCCAGGACACTTTTACAGCGCTCGAATGACGTTGTCATTGCGATCTAACCACGTGCAGTCACCGGCTCTTAATGAAAACGTCATAGGTGATTTGTGAGTTGTGTAAGTAAATATATTAGGGTGGTCCTTATTTCCCAAGTTTCACAGATCCTTTCTCCCCCCCCCTCTGGATACCTTCTTTGAGCCGGAAAAACATGGGGAAAATTTTCCCCGAGCCCCTAGAGAGTGATTCAATAGTGCCTCAAAGAGCATCTTGCTTTGAAACTCAAGTAAAAAATAACGCTTTTTGTGATTTTTCTGTCCCTATGTTCGAGCTCTTGAAACTTAGTGTTTCTTCGCGAATGTGAAAGTGGGGATACATGTTCCCACGTGAAATTTGATGCTGAATCGAATTTCATCGTGACATTTGAAATACGATGCCACCCAATACTCGTAAATTGCGTTTTCCGACGCGGAAAACATTTTTAGCGCGACTTTTTTATCTCATTCGAGTGTCTCAGGCGTCACTTACTCCCTCAAGATTAATCTAAACCACCTATTCTCATGTAGAAAAAGACGCTGAATTGCAATGCATCGTTATTTCCTAGGTATAATGTGGCCCAACGTGAGAAAGATGCGTTTTTCCACCGAGAAAGTACCTTAAGCGAGTCTCCCACGCCCGAATCGAGTGTCTCAGGCGTCACTCACTCTCTCGGGATCAATACGTACGACCTAATTCCATGTAAAAAACACGCTGGATTGGAATCCATCTCCAATTACCAGGTATAATGTCGCCTAACGCGAGAAAAATGTGATTTTCCAGCAAGGGAGCACCCTAAGCTCATCTTTTACGCGGGAATCGAGTGTCTCAGGCGTCACTTACTCTCTCGAGATTGATCTAAACGACCTGATTTTATGTAAAAATCTACGCTGAATCGAAATTCATTGTTATTTTTCGGGTACAACGACGCTTAACGTGAAAAAATCCGTTTTTACTCCAGAATGCACCGAAATCCACGAAAGATGACGAATTCCTGGGTAAAATTCATAAAAAGTCTGGAATCAACCAAGTCAATTTGAGAGACAGCTCGAAGTCCCTACAAACCATTGTGATTCTTGAAGAACTCAGTCATCATTCTCCACCAGAACATTTTGACACTCGACACAAATAGGGATATCATGAGTCAAAAGAATTTACACCTCAGGCATCTATTGGGAAAAAAAATTCACGATATCTGATTCGGATGGGATAGTCGATACTCTTTATCACGCATTGACTAGGGAGATACATTTATCAACAAGAGTGGAGATATCGAGTGACTCAAATCAACAACATAACACGAGTCCTCGAATCATAAAATTATGAAGATCTTTCCTCTTCGATCCTCATCTTTTTCAGAACGGTCATCTTACTTGCATCTGGATACTGTCTTTTATCCCTTGTTAAACTTAGCTGTATGGAATGTAACTCGATTTTTGATGGTCTGTGCGCAAATGAGTAATTTGCAAACTGTTTTCCGCTTTCCATTTGCTCACAGAAGATGAAAAAACATAGTATGATACTCGGGCGCAATGATTTCCTCCTTCTCATGACTATTTAGACCCTCACCTGCGGCTCGGGCCTAAAAAAGTCACTCGAACTGCGAAAACCATCGTTTGCGCCCTTGTATCATAATGTACTATTCTGGTATATTTTGGCTCTGGAAATCATAGTCACAGCAGAAGACTCTTTTGTATAGTCAGATTCGACATGGATTCAGACTTGAAAGTATACCAGAGAGTAATTTAGGGAAGCATTGTGATTCCAGAATCTCGATCGGTTCCCCAGGGACCTACTTATTCGCAACTCACTAAAATTTCATGAGAGCTTGACGTTGCTCGTCGTTAACTGCCAAAACGACCGACGTGAATTGACGCTGGCAAAAGGCTGGGAGCAGGGCCTGGACTACTGGAGCGGCCATAGGATCCCATTTTTACATGAAATGCTAGGATTGCGAAGCGTGTAAGGTTTGGTTCGATGACCGGCCGCAACGCACGAACAAGGGGCGCTACAATCTTCGCGTGAGATAGGGACCTTACCCGTGAGGGTTAGGTTAGAGTAAGCCCGATTGATCTCTTTCTGGATTAGGTGGCTGGAATGCATAGACGTTTCCGTACGAGATACTTCCATCTCGCGCTGATTGGAGGTGATTTCAACAAGACGCCATTGACGAATTCGATTCAACCTAGATCTTCATACGATAGTGAGCACCTCTAGGAATGGTTGTGAAGAGAGTTTGTCACGGATCCCGGAAATCCCATATGAGGCCAAGTGAGACAGTTTTTCGATTTTGGCAGGGACTCTCCCTTAGGTCTCTTTACAGGGACCAATTTTACAGCAGAAATGATGGTGAACTCTGATTTGGCATGGATTTGGAACGTTCTGACCATTCCTACGTAAGACAGTGACTGCTGAGACCCTCGAATCGAACGGAAGAGACATTTTGGTCAACTCACATTAGTCTCGGGAGAGTGAGTGACGCCTGACACTCAATTCGGGGGTGGAACATGCGCTTAGGATGCTTTCTGGGTGGAAAAACGCATTTGTTCCACGTTAGGCATCGTTGTTACTGAGAAATGATGATGAATTTTGATTCAACGTGGTTTTTTACATGGGATCAGGTCATTCAGATCAATCTCGTGGAAGTGAGTGAAGCCTGAGACACTCGATTCCCGCGCGATGGACGCGCTTAGGGTGCTTTCTCAGTGGAAAAACGGATTTTTCTCACGTTGAGCGTCGTTGTACCTGGGAAATAACGATGAATTTTGATTCAGCGTGGTTTTTCACATGAAATTAGGTGGTTTAGATTAATCTTGAGAGAGTGAGTGACGCCTGAGACACTCGATTCGGGCGTGAGAGATTCGCTCAAGGTACTTCCTTGGTGGAAAAGCGCATTTTTTTCACGTTAGGCGATGTAGTGTATTGCGAATAGTTACACGTCAGAGTAAAGATGACACGCAGTGAAAGGAATGCAAGAAAGATCTTCACAGTATATTAATAGCAAATACGCATCGAACCATATATGGTAGTTTGAAGTCTGGTGAGAGGAGCTTGTAACAAGCACGGACTGGTACAGCCAAGTACGAGCTGGTACAGCACAGAGTATAAAAGATGCGCCCACTGTATAGCCAGGCAGACGGCACACGACCGGCAAGCCATACATACGGCTCCGTGTCCCTTGTATATCAATACTTAATAAAGTAGTTAGACGCCGATCTCATCAAGTGCTTCACACCTTCTCCAAAATACCACATTGGCGACGAGGATAAAAGAAGGAATCCGACGAGGATAAAAGGAAGCAAATCCGACGAGGATAAGCAGTACAGACATTCGACGAGGATATATACAGCATATCAAAAGCATCAATCTATCTGACGAAGATAGTAGAAGAGAGATCCGACGAGGATATACAGAAAAATTGAAAGCTATCCGACGAGGATAACACAACAGAGCACAGCTGGAGTGAGGAGAAAGGTCCCCCGCAGCATACAGCCACTGAACGTGGATACAGAGAGAAGCTAGAGAGGAGAAAGGTCCCCGCAGCATATACATACAGGTCCCAAATCAACGCATAAGGTGAGCGCCTACAAGCAGCTTGGTCCCCATGAATATACATCAAAACATCGAATCAAGGCAAGAGTGGTAAGAGAGCCAGCCATAAAGTTGGTCGTAATTTAGCATTTATGACTACTGTGGAAATACCTCCAGGTGATCATCCAGACTTTACAGATTTAACGATTCAAACATTTACTAAACAAGGATTGATCGAATTATTGGCAAAATTTCCGGTAAAACTCCATCTCAATTTGGTCTCATTAGAAATTCTGAGGTCAATAGCAAGAAAAATACGCAACGTACAGTTCTCAGCAAAAATTAAAGAAGTCAATTTTTCCAAAGAAGGATTACGGGTTGTAGTTCCAGAAGGAACAGAATCGAGTGGACAAACTGAACAAGCTTTAACATCACAGGCTAAGGCACCCCCACAAAACAACATATCTGCAGAGACTCAAACGGTACAAGAACAAATTTCCAGCCCAAATACAGATATGATGGAATCAATGGAATTCCATAAAAACAAGCAATCTTGGGATGACTACATTGAACGCATGGAACTCTATTCCACGGCAAACAATATTACATCAGATGATGAACAGGTAGCAACCTTGTTAACGAAATGCGGATCAGAAACATACAAGCTGATCAAAGATTTAGCAGCACCGAACCTCCCAAAAACCAAGAAATTTGAGGAGATAAAACTTCTAATGTCAGCTCATTTATGCCCGAAAAAAAGCAAACGTATGGAACGGAGCAAATTTCGTCAAGCTCATCAAAATGCAGGCGAATCTATAGCAGAGTATATCGCACGGCTGAAAGAATTGGCCATAAACTGCGATTTTCCGGACTTGAACGACGCGCTGTGTGACCAACTGGTCACAGGTCTCACGGATCGAGGTACCAGAGTCGCACTATTCAGCGATAAAGATCTCACTTACTCAAAAGCAGTAGAAATTGCTACCACTCGTGAAGCAGCAGCGAGAGATGCAGCAACCACTGAACGACATCGAAGCAACACTTCAATCCAACACGTCGCAGCACATCGATACAACAAGCCAACGAGTAAAGTTACTCAGACAGGTAAAAGCGAATTTAATAATAGATCGCGCACAAAATTTTGTTATTGTTGCGGAATAGGCAATAGCCACTACACAAAAGACTGTCGTTACAGAGACAGAAAATGCACTTTTGTCATAATCAAGGGCATCTCGAAAAAGCATGTATCAAAAAACATGGAAAGAACAAAATTTTTGGTACGTTCAGTAAAAATCGATTTGAGAATAGAGACAATCGGGATGAACGTAATACGCAAGTAAAAGTTCTACAAACTGAATCGGATGATGAAGATACGATTTCAAACACAGATTTTTTCCAAATATCAGAATGTTCTTGACAAAACATCAAAGCAGAACCATTATATTTTGACTTAACAATAGATAATATTCAAGTCAAAATGGAATTAGATACGGGTACATATGTTTCAGGTATATCCGAAACCGATAAGAATAGAATATTTCCAAAATTACCACTGAGAGAATGTGATCTCAAACTCAAGAGTTACGGTGGAACACCGCTTCATCCTATTGGAAAACTAGAATTATTAAAAGTAGTATTGAATGGAATGAGTAAAATTTTGGACATCTACGTTATTAGAGGCAAAGGACCAATTCTGTTGGGTAGACAATGGCTAGCAGCTTTTGGACTTTGGCCGTTAAAATTATGGAAAAATACAAATTCCTCGAATATTCTACAAATACAGAGTGAGGACATCAGAAAGCAAATACTTGAAAAATTTCCAATCCTTTTTTCGAACACGCAAGGGTGTTACAAAGGTAGGAAGATACATTTGGTCTTTAAAGAAGACGCAAAACCGATACAAATGAAGCCATATCACGCGCCATTCGCTTTAACACAGAAAATCTCCAAAGAGTTAGACAGGCTTGTGAAACTAGGCAATCTAGAACCGGTTTGCTGTAGTAAATGGGCAACACCCATTATCCCAGTTCTGAAAAAGAATGGTGAGGTACGCATCTGTGGAAATTCCAAAATGACGGTTAATCCACAATTAATAATCAAAAGACATCCCATTCCTCTGAAAGAGAAAATTTTTCATACGCTACGAATAGGGAATAGATGGTCTCAGATCGACCTGACACACGCATTCATGCAATTTCAACTCGATGACGAATCGAGAGACGCCCTGACGATTATTTCACACGAAGGGTTACACAGATACACACGCTTAGGAGAAGGTATAGCCTCAAATCCCGCGGAAGTACAGGATATTTTAGAAGACGTCCTGAAAGGTATAGATCATACAGAGATCTATATAGATAATATATATTGCACAGGAAAAACAGATTCTGAGCATTTACATATACTGACACAAATTTTTGAACGATTGCAAGACGCAGGCTTACGCGTAAACCTCGGAAAATGTGATTTTTTCAAAGATAAAATTGAAATTCTAGGCTTTGTTATAGACAAAGAAGGGCTAAAGCCAAGTCAATCTAAGGTAGACGCAATTACGAAAGCACCAACACCGAAGAATTCGAAGGAACTAGAAGCTTTTTTAGGTCTTGTAAACTTTTATGAAAGATTCTTAACAGATAGAGCGGAACACATTTATCCTCTCTATAATCAAATCAAACACAAAAATTGGACTTGGACAAACGAATGTCAGAATGCATTTGATTGGATCAAGACATTTCTTCAAATAAAGTCTTAGCAATCTACGATCCAAACGTAAAACTCGTCATGGCATGTGATGCTAGTGACGTCGGTGTTTCAGCAATTTTGTCGCACAGGTACGAAGACGGTTCTGAGAAACCTATAGCATTCGCATCCAAGATAATTCCAAAATCCGAGAAACATAGAGCAATAATCGATAAGGAAGCAGGAGCAATCATTTTCGGTTTCAAAAAATTTCATCAATACGTTTACGGGAATCACATTATTCTGAAAACTGACAATGAAGCTTTGAAATATATTTTTGGCAATAAAGATATGTCGAAAATGCTAAACAGCAGGCTATTACGCTGGGCATATTTTTTATCAGGCTACAGATATACCATCGAAGTAGTAAAATCAAAAGCTAACGGAAACTGCGATGCGCTTTCTAGGTTACCGATCGCAGACACAACGCCGGTATTCGAAACAGAATACACAAACATCAATTTTATACAGAATGAATGCACAATTATTGATTTCCCGAAAGTTGTAAAAGCAACTTCACACGACAAGATATTGAGAAAGGTCATATCATACATACAGACGTCATGGCCTAAAATAGAAACATTGAATGACATAGAGAAAAGCATTCATCATAGAAGACACGAAGTGAGCTTTGAACAAGGATGTTTGTCTTGGGGTTACAGAATAATAATTCCAGAAACTTTACAGAGAAACATACTCGATGAACTTCATTCTTCACATCTTGGTATAGTAAGGATGAAGCAAATAGCACGCAATTATTTTTGGTGGCCACATATTGATAAAGATATTGAACGAATTACGAATTCGTGTAGAATCTGCCTATCAACACGAGCAGAACCACGAAAAGTACCACTTACACCGTGGCAATGGCCTAGTCAACCTTGGTCACGTATTCACATTGACTTTATGGGTCCATTTCACAATTTTATGTTTTTGATCATCGTGGACGCACATTCCAAATGGCCAGAAGTGATTAACATGAAAAAGGACACAACTTCGTACAATCTGATACGAAACCTAGACGAAATTTTTTCGCGTTATGGTCTCCCTCACCACATAGTGAGCGATAACGGTCCACAACTAACGAGTCACGAATTCGGAAAATATTTGAAGCAATACAAGATAAAACATACATTTTCAGCACCTTATCATCCTGCTACTAACGGAGCAGCAGAAAATTTTGTCAAAACGATCAAACACAAAGTAGACAAAATGGTTAAAGAAGGTCATTCACTAGAATTTTCGATAAATAGATTTCTGAGTGATTATAGAAACACGGAACATTCGACGACAAACAGAACACCAGCAAATCTATTTCTCAGAAGAGATTTGCGCACAAGATTTGATTTATTGATTCCTAATTCAATTAGCGATGTTGAAAAACACCAATTTGATCAAGCACGACACAAGCAGGGTAACAGACAAATACAATTTGTAGAGAATGAGATTGTTTTTGTGAACGATTATAGAACGCACTCTGAGAATAAGACGCAAGCGAAGATTGTAAGACAACTATCTCCTGTAATGTATGAAATAAAATTCAATGACGGGTATATTACAAAACGACACGCAAATCAAATTGTCAGAGCTCAACTAGAACCTACTTTAAGAGGAGGGGAGTTGATATGTGATGATAATTTTGAAAATTCATATGTACACCCAAATGTTTCGAAAAAATGTAAGAACAAATTGTACCCTGGAAATGATCGAAATGTACCGAGACGTTCGTCTCGAATTGCTAGAAAAGCAGCGACCCGATCTCAAAAATAAGAGGAGGGGAGTTGTAGTGTATTGCGAATAGTTACACGTCAGAGTAAAGATGACACGCAGTGAAAGGAATGCAAGAAAGATCTTCACAGTATATTAATAGCGAATACGCATCGAACCATATATGGTAGTTTGAAGTCTGGTGAAAGGAGCTTGTAACAAGCACGGACTGGTACAGCCAGGTACAGCCAAGTACGAGCTGGTACAGCACAGAGTATAAAAGATGCACCCACTGTATAGCCAGTCAGACGGCACACGACCGGAAAGCCATACATACGGCTCCGTGTCCCTTGTATATCAATACTAGGGTGGTCCTTATTTCCCAAGTTTCACAGATCCTTTCTCCCCCCCTCTGGATACCTTCTTTGAGCCGGAAAAACATGGGGAAAATTTTCCCCGAGCCCCTAGAGAGTGATTTAATAGTGCCTCAAAGAGCATCTTGCTTTGAAACTCAAGTAAAAAATAACGCTTTTTGTGATTTTTCTGTCCCTATGTTCGAGCTCTTGGAACTCAGTGTTTATTCGCGAATGTAAAAGTGGGGATACATGTTCCCACGTAAAATATGATGCTGAATCGAATTTTATCGTGACATTTGAACTAGGATGGCACCCAATACTCGTCAATTGCGTTTTCCGACGCGGAAAACATTTTTAGCGCGACTTTTTCATCTCATTCGAGGGTCTCAGGCGTCACTTACTCCCTCAAGATTAATCTAAACCACCTATTTTCATGTGAAAAAAGACGCTGAATTAGAATCCATCGTTCTTTCCTAGGTAGAATGTGGCCCAACGTGAGAAAATGCGTTTTTCCACCGAGAAAGCACCTTAAGCGAGTCTTTCACGCCCGAATCGAGTGTCTCAGGCGTCACTCACTCACTCGAGATCAATACAAATGACATAATTTCATGTGAAAAAACACGCTGAATTAGAATTCATCCTTATTTCCTGGGTATAATGTCGCCTAACGTGAGAAAGATGCGTTTTTCAACCGAGAGAGTACCTTAAGCGAGTCTTCCACGCTCGAATCGATTGTCTCAGGCGTCATTCACTCTCTCGAGATCAATACGAATGACCTAATTCCATGTAAAAAAACACGTTGAATTAGAATTCATCCTTATTTCCTGGGTATAATGTCGCCTAACGTGAGAAAAATGCTTTTTTCCACCGAGAAAGTACCTTAAGCGAGTCTTCCACGCCCGAATCGAGTGTCTCAGGCGTCACTCACTCTCTCGGGATCAATACGAATGACCTAATTTCATGTAAAAAACACGCTGAATCAGAATTCATCCTTATTCCCTGGGTATAATGTCGCCTAACGTGAGAAAGATGTGTTTTTCCACCAAGGAAGCACCCTAAGCTCATCTTTCACGCGGGAATCGAGTGTCTCAAGCGTCACTTACTCTCTCGAGATTGATCTAAACGACCTGATTTTATGTAAAAATCTACGCTGAATTACAATTCATCGTTATTTTTTGGGTACAACGACGCTTAACGTGAAAAAATCCGTTTTCCCTCCAGAATGCACCGAGATCTACGAAAGATGACGAATTCCTGGGTAAAATTCATAAAAAGTCTGGAATCAACCAAGTCAATTTGAGAGCCAGCTCAAAGTCCCTACAAACCATTGTGATTCTCAAAGAACTCAGTCATCATTCTCCACCAGAACATTTTGACACTCGACACAAATAGGGATATCATGAGTCAAAAGGATTTACACCTCAGGCACCTATTGGGAAAAAAAGTTTACGATATCTGATTCGGATCGGATAGTCGATCCTCTTCATCACGCTTTGACTAGGGAGATGCATTTATAAACAAGAGTGGAGATATCGAGTGACTCAAGTTAACAACATAACACGAGTCCTCGACTCATAAAATTATGAAGATCTTTCCTCTTCGGCCCTCATCTTTTTCAGAACGGTCATCTTACTTGCATCTGGATACTGTCTTTTATCCCTTGTTAAACTTAGCTGTATAGAATGTAACTGGGTTTTTGATCATCTGTGCGCAAATGAGCAATTTGCACACTGTTTTTCGCTTCTCATTTGCTCACAGAAGATCAAAAAACATAGTATGTTACTCGGGCGCAATGATTCCCTCCTTCTCATGACTATTTAGACCCTCATCTGCGGTTCGGGCCTAAAAAAGTCACTCGAACTGCGAAAACCATCGTTTGCGCCCTTGTATCATAATATACTGTTCTGGTATATTTTGGCTCTGGAAATCATGGTCACAGCAGAAGACTCTTTTGTATAGTCAGATTCGACATGGATTCAGACTTGAAAGTATACCAGAGAGTAATTTAGGGAAGCATTGTGATTCCAGAATCTCGATCGGTTCCCCAGGGACCTACTTATTCGCAACTCACTAAAATTTCATGACAGCTTGACGTTGCTCGTCGTTAACTGCCAAAACGACCGACGTGAATCGACGCTGACAAAAGGCTGGGAGCAGGGCCTGGACTACTGGAGCGGCCATAGGATCCCATTTTCACATAAAATGCTAGGATTGCGAAGCGTGTAAGGTTTGGTTCGATGACCGGCCGCAACGCACGAGCAAGGGGCGCTACAGACTTCGCGTGAGATAGGGACCTTACCCGTGAGAGTTGGGTTAGAGTAAGCCCGATTGATCTCTTTCTGAATTAGGCGACCGGAGTGCATAGACGTTTTCGTACGAGATACTTTCATCTCGCGCTGATTGGAGGTGATTTCAACAAGACGCCATTGACGAATTCGATTCAGCCTAGATCTTCATACAATAGTGAGCGCCTTTAGGAATGGTTGTGGAGAGAGTTTGTCACGGATCCCGAAAATCCCATATGAGGCCAAGTGAGACAGTTTTGCGATTTTGGCAGGAACTCTCCCTTAGGTCTCTTTACAGGGACCGATTTTACGGCAGAAATGATGGTGAACACTGATTTGGCATGGATTTGGAACGTTCTGACCATTCCTACGTGAGTCAGTGACTGCTGAGACCCTCGAATCGAACGGAAGAGACATTTTGGTCAATTCACATTAGTCTCAAGAGAGTGAGTGACGCCTGAAACACTCAATTCGGGGGTGGAAGATGCGCTTAGGATGCTTTCTGGGTGGAAAAACGCATTTGTTCCACGTTAGGCATCGTTGTTACTGAGAAATGATGATGAATTTCGATTCATCATCAACGTTCGCCAAATCGCAAAAGATTGTGGATGGAGTAACCATCGAATAGTGCTACGAGCAATATCAAATAATTTAAAAGGCAGAGCAAAATACGTTTTTGAACCGATCATGATAGAATACCCTACAGTACATGCATTCTTGATGGATATTTGCTTCAAATTTGAAACGCTGCCAGCTTTTGTCGATTGCTTATATCAATTGAAAAATTTACGTAGATACACACGAGAATCGCTCTTTGACTTTGAAAGGAAATTGGATGAATTTCATCACTTGGCGCAATATAATCCTATTATCGAAGGATTCCGAAACCCCGCAGAGGAAAAGTCATTCAACAGTGGAATCGATCACATTACAATCAACAAATATTTGGAAAATATGCGACCACATTCGGCATGGCTAGTTCAAATACGTTGCCCAAAAACCTGGGGTGATGCAAAAATATTGGCTCGGGAGTATGCAAGAGATGAATTTCATGTTGTGAAGGATTGTTCCATTGAACCAGTTGATCGTGCAAATCATGAGACTGTGGATTCACATCAAGGGATTTCTGGTAGTTTATCACAAGTATCTTATCACAGGAATGAGATCAATAGACAGCCAAAACCCGTTATCGCTCGGCGGAGTTCTCAAGAGCACAGCTCAAATTGTCACAATTTTTCAGATCTAAAATATCAAACTCACAAAATTCATACTGAACAAGCGATAGAGCCAAAATCCAAAAACGTGGTGTATGACCATGAGTCTGGGGAATCTGAAATTAATCTTTCAAAAGCAACCATTTCGAGTGAAAATATCAAAATTGAGGGAATACAAGAATTTTTCATCGACAAACTGGCATATGAGCAATGTCAAGTAGTGTTTGAAGCGCCGTTAGAAATTGCAATACAAAACCACTCGCCTTTCGTTGAAAAAGCAATAGTCATCAATGTAGAATCTGAAAGTATGCATGAGAATCTTTGCATCGAAATCTCAGAAAATTCGAAAAACGACCCGTTGTGCTGCACAGATCTTTTGAATTTACATGAGCGTATCATTCTAGCTCATGATGATACTATTGAAGAGCCACAGGTTACTGAAAACTCCCAAGTCAACCAGTCTACTCATGAGAATAATTTCTGTCTCAATGCAAAATTCGAGAACTTATGTGTACCTCGAGTTGGAAAAGATCCAACTGAGCTCATGAGACAGAGTGAAATCCAATCCATACTTTTGGAAACTCGAGCGGGGAAAAATTCGAGTATGATCTTGAGCATGAATGAAATTCAATCGGTGAACTTGCACACCTCATGAGTCATCCGACTCGAGCATTAGCGAAACGGTCGTGGCCAGCGAATGTCAGCGAGAATTGCGCGATGGTGAGATAGATGAGAGCATGGGTTGCAATGATGACATTCCGCAGCAGTCCAATCTGCTTCAACTTGCGATCGTTTTTGCCCCCTTGCTTATCGGTGCGAAACTTGCAATTCAAAAAATGCAAAAGATCTTCTTACTTCAAGTACAGCAGGTAGTCTTTCGGTAAGATGATAGATTACAAAATCATGCCTATATTCTCCTGAAAAATCGGCCGCCTCGAGAAAAACCTCCGTGGATATTAACTTTTGAGAGGAGCTTCCACCTTTCTGCGAATTTGCAAGGAAGCATTGCTCAGTTCCAACGGACGTCGGGTGATCAATCCTTCCTAGATGGGACTTTTGTGAACGAATTTTCACGAAGCGCGAAGAGATGATCGGCAATAGAATTAGTACGCGTGTGTTTGTCAATGGACCTCTAAAATACTTGTGTGCATCTCAATTTTATTCAATCACACGGCATGATTGTTTTTCGACAATATTATATTATCGATAGTATAAGAATGAGACATGTTGCGCACATAAATTTATCATGTATCTTCAGAATTCGTTGTATGAAAGATGAACTGCGAAAAGGATATAAGAACTTGCAATGCACTCGTCCGTAGCCGTCGGATACTCCGGCCCAGGGACGAGGCATTGAGGAATTTCACAACGTGTCTACAAATTTGGACGATCGGGTTATTCGAAGCATTTCTTCGAGTTGATATTGTGTTCTAAAATGAGAGTTGGGGATGCACAGTAACTCGTCCTCGGCCGTTGTAAGATACCCCGGTCCAAGGACGAGGCACTACAGAATTTTGTGAGCCCTTGTATGAGAATGAGAATTTCATGTCTAATCAGATACGCCTTTAGGAGTTTGATTATGATTCGATTGAAATATCGCCTGGTTAGCAGAAAAATCCCAAGAAATGCAACATTTTTGGCAAAACTTCGAGGTCATGGGGAAAACCCAACGGAATTGAATTCCCAGTAGAACTTGATGATGAGAATGGGATCAGAAGTAATATCAGACGCATATCCAACGATCTTGAATTTGAGAGAAATCCCAAACAAATCATAGACAATCCCAGAGAAATCCCAGACAAATCATAGACATTCCCAGAGAAATCCCAGAGAAATCCCAGTGAAATCCATGAAAATTCTCAGAAAATTTTCAAAAAAATTCCAGAGAAATCCCAGAAAAATCACAGAGAACCCCCAGAAATCCCAAATAAATCCCAGAAGAATTGAAAAATTGTAATTTGGCAATCCTAAAATATCATAAACCCAGCAATCGAAAGAGACGTTTGGCGAATACAACCTCCAACATTTCATCGAGCAATCGTTGCAAAATCTTTACCACTCATTCAAGGTCAATATTCTAAACTCATTCGAAATAGAAAAATATTCCTTATTGCTGATGGATCATAATCCCACAGCTGCAAATGATACAATTTCAATCCAGTACTTGATCGAGGCTATACATAGACATTTACACCAATGTAATAATGATAAGCGAAGGAGAGAAAGCAATAGGTGACGATTGAAATACTCGTGCCCCCTTGCATTTGAATATTTTTATAAAATGAACCTTGCTCGGCAAATATATTTTAATCAATCCGAGGTAAAGGACCTCATTTGGATAATGATAGAACAATGGAATGTTATTTACGAACAATTTATTGTTAATAATTTTTGGGAAATGTTATTTTGCACATTTGTATAATTTTGTAAAAGGATATCGAACATGTTTGTAGTTACGATTGATCAGATTGTGGAAAACTAGGATTAAGAGAATGAAACTATCTAAGTTGAAAAAAACGATTATACCGAGAGAGAGATCGCGAAAAATATGTATATCCGCGACACACATCAACAACGACACTCTCGCTCTTCCACTGTATCACACACACTAATACATACAAGTACTCGCACGAGCGAGCACCACATATGAAGATTGTACACCATGGTCAAGGCCATTTGAAAATTGTAACACATGGGTTATCGCATCGGGTCGTTGCGAATCTCCGGCCAGGGACGCATGTGACGTGGTGAGTCTCGGGCCCCTTGCCCGCGCCTCACCCCGCCCCATGACGGTTCACCGGCGACGGCTCCGCGAACCGCGCAACACCCGTGCGCTGCTCGATGTCCGTCGCAGGTGCACCGTCAGCGTTTCTGACGGCGCATCGCGCCTTCCCCCTGAGGTACTAGTTTGCGGTGCGACCCGTCGTCATGGACGACGAGCCGCGCAGCGGGCAGACCGCTCTGACCAACCTTAACACTCACTTCACTCTCTCTCGAGCCCTCAAATTATCCTTCTGATTAAAAGTCCATCTATTACATATTTATTCGTGTTCCTTCCGGAAACCCGTTACCCACGTCACAATATATATATATATATATATCTATAAGCTCCCAGAGTGTTTTTCGATCGACAGTATATGGGTGGTGCTGATGGCGAGAGTAGTGATAACCACGAGGTAGAGCTCCATATTTTAAGCAGATATGGCAAATGCTATTTCTTCTTCCTCTCCAATTGCTCCTCTTGCTCCTCTCGTTTAAGTCTCGATTCTTCCCTCTTGACTCGAGCATTGTTCTCACTATTCTCCATGAATCAATAATATTGAATATCCTGTCACAATCGACGATCTAGCACCACGCAAGCTATTTCCCATGTATCTAATTTTAAAATCCTTTCAAGATGGTTATAATAGTCGATTTGCACAGAGTTGTCGTCAAATGCCCGAAACCAATATTGATAGTAGAGCTCAGAATCAGGAAACAACTAGTTGCACGAATAACTACAAGCCCCCCCCCCGCTGCCGTACACAGTCGTCCAAAATTCTCTACAATGTTTACCGGTGAGCGCAAACATACACATCTACAGCGTAATGCTGTGTCTTTGTTTGATAAGCCTGTACGACAAGCCGGAGCTCTGAAATTCCTTCTGCTCAAGATCTGGCGCCTTGTCCGTAATTCTTCAATTGACCGTAAAATTTTTGAATAAAGTCTACGGTGGCATTTGAAGGTAGAATGGGTTCTCTGGTGTGATTAATCTGTTTCCAAGATGATATGAGCGATTGCAACCTCATAGAAGTGCTGAAACGGGCTCGATCACATCGACCCCTTCGATACAATTCTTGTAATGCTTCTCACTCAAATAACATTCCATATCAGGACATGAGAACTATGGGATATTGTTCAAAAATAGGTGGAGAAAAATGGGCAAAACATTCCAGGAGCGTGCCCCCCTTCTCCCCCTCGTGCCGTAGAAATTTGACCATTTTGAGTCGAGTGGACGTATGAACTGACCCATCTTCTTGATGCTATCATTTAAACGCAATTGGTCGCACGCACCCAAACCAAACGGGATATTATTGGTGTTGTTTCAAGCTATTGAAATCCGTTTCGATCATGTAACTATCGCGAATGTTATTTTTTTTATATGCTCAGTACGGGAGATCTCAACTTTTCGTGAAAAAACGGTTAAGCGACTTCGACGTTCGTTTATGAACGCCACGTTGAAGGCACGCGTCTGAAACCAATCTTTTCTCAATATACAGGGTGCCTTAAATGTCACTGAATTTTGGCAGAATCTTTCGAGCAATGTTATTTTTGCAGCAGGCTGAAGAAATCAGAAAACGGCGCGAGTACGCTAAGAGATACCCAAAGAATGAGGGTTGCGGGCCATGCTTTGGATAAACAGATTTATTTGACAGAACAGAGAATAGAGTACACATTCCGAGGCCCTCGAACCTATCCAAATCAACTCCGACACTTTGATAATCTTTTGAAGGTTCAGAGATAGCGTGCAGTACGCCTAATGTCAAAAGTTCTGTAGAACCTCTCATATGGATTCCCCCAGGCTGCTGAATTCCCCTCCCAGCCAGCCAAAGGGCTCCCAGAACCTCCAGTGCCTTAGGGTCCCCGCTCTGTTCTTTTTCTCGGTATCGCGATCTTAATTGCTCTATATCCAGCTTCTCCTCATTCATTGCAAGAAGCGCGCTCGCTTCTGCAACTGAGTTTTCCTCCGGATCTACTCTTAGCGTATCTTCATTACTATTTTCCGGTGTTTCGAAAACGCGATTGGAATTTTTTCGACCCCTCGCCATTGTCATTCAGTTTCAAAAAACGAGCGCAACTATTCACTTTGACTCTCAGTCCGGGAATACCACACTGGAATGCAGCTGAGCCTTGCGTAACCTTAGAATAATCGTATCTTTACTGTTCGCTCAGGAGCTACCCCGGAACAGCAATGCTTCTTGCTACTGCGTTCTCGCTAATAACTATATTACTCAATTCACTTGCAATACCTGTGATTCGCTGCTATCTTGACCTCTAGAAAATCTTACTGAGTCCTTGCTTCGCGACTCTCCCCACGAGGGACAAAATTGGGGTAAATCAATTTCTTACCCAGAAACTGCCACGCCGATGATGCAGACGATCCAGAAGAACATTCCTCTGTGCGTCCTATAACTGGTAGTCCCGCAGTCCAATTCCGTTGTCTTTGTTATTCAGGACGCAGCACGATTGTTGGCTTCTCTCCCAGCTGTTGCTTGAAATACTCAACTTCCTCGCTCAAACACCGTTAACCCGCTGTCACCAGTTTGTCACGGATTTATAATAAGTGGATGGGCGTGTTGATGGGTTCTCGGTGCTGACTTGTCTCGCCCGAGGGCACAACAAGTTGGTGGCGAGGAATGAGTGACAGATGTTGACTCTCCAGATATGAGATCCAATACCAGTTCATTCCCAATAATACAATGCTTTACTAATACCGAAATACTTATACTCATGACTCTATTGACTCTAAGAGATGAGACCTCGGAGATAGAAGTTGCTCGTCTCGGAATAAGGCTAGACGTGGACTCTATGGATATCCGAATCAGACTGTAATCTAGAAGCCCTTTACCGAGCTTTTGCCGGGTATTTATGCTCTCCCCGGAGTGGGGTTCCCTATTCCGGACTAGCCTTGGAATCTTGTTATTGACCCGATCTGTGCCGGTGCCTTTGATCTCCTCCCTCGTTGTACCTAATCGGCCGCTGCATGCACATTCTTTCTATCGTGTGTCACCTCGATGCTTATACCATTATACCACTGAATTTCTAGCCCGCCGTTGCCCTGGCGTGTGACTTGCCATATTTCTGTCCAGTTGATAATTACTCCATCTCTTCGCCTCATTACCATCACTTTTCTCGTCAATGCCACCGTCACATTCCTCAATCGCTGAGATAGCCTCTGCGGCTTTATTCCTGTACTATTACATCTTGGCGCCACTTCTTCCTAATTCCGCATTCCGTTGACTTGATCTTGCTAATGCCTCCCTTGGGCAATTAACTGCGCTGCGTTCCTCTTTAATTATCGCGACCCATAATAGCCGATCGCTTTCTTGTCTCGTCAGGATATACCGCCTGTATCATGACACCAACGAGTATGAAATTAGAATCCTAAATCAGCTGCAGAAAGGTGAATCCATCACAATGCCTTTCCGCTCATGGGAACTTTTCGAATACCCTCCCACGAACCTCGAACCAAGTTTGGACGGTTGAAACATCTGATCAGTTAGAAAAACCACATTTTGTTATTCTAGGGTTTCAGACTGCTCGTAAAGGTGTCAAAAACGAGGATGCGAGTCAGTTTGGTCACTGCAATATCAAAATATCAAACTTTTCCTCAACTCCCAGTATTATTCCTACGGAAATCTCAATTTCGACATAAGCTCAAACCAGTACGCTCCACTATACGATATGTATCAAAATTTCCAGAACGTATATTACGACAAATATGATGATTCTGAGCCATTGTTGAGTAGGAAAAAGTTCATAGAAAAAATGTCACTAATTGTCATAGATTGCTCGAAACAGAACAAGTCTCTGAAGAATGCTCCAGTAGATGTGACATTGAAATTCGAAGCAAAGGATAACTTCCCCGAAAATACGACAGCATATTGCTTAATTATACATGATCGAATTGTGGGACATAACCCCATGAGTGGGGATGTCCGCAAAATCGTGTAGAGGCTTCATTTGCCTGTACAGTTCACTTCACATATAAACGATAGTTGGATCAGTTGGATCTCATTTGCGCTCAACATGGCCTATGTCGTGGATCTGCAAGGTTTTAAACAGCCTGTCAACGACTATCTGTTGAAAGAGTTGGCCATATCTGCTCTCAGTGACAATTCAAAACCATTAGTCTTTCTTCTTAAGGAACCTTTTCCACGAAAAAGATTATCTCAAAAATATGTCCAACAAAATCTATGGCTCGAACATCAGCATCATGGGATCCCATGGTATTCAGGTGATATTCTTTTTACTCAGATTGGTAACATCCTTCGAGAAGCTCTGCAGGACGCTAACGAAGTGATTGTCAGAGGATCAATCAACAAACAGTGGTTAAGGCGTTTTGGGTTCAATGTTAAAGATATGACAGAATCTGGCTACCTTGGTTTGGATGCGCTATACAATCAAAAACATGTGACAGTATGTCCACATCATACCAAGTCTCGCAGGCCTACGAGTTTGCGCAGGTCACCATGTTGAGCTCATGAAGAAACATATATGAGTCATTCTGGAGCAAGCTGGACAAAACCGTCACCAGGGGGGTCTGGGAAAAATCCGCAAAAATTAGTACTATGTTAAAATAGTACGAAAAATTTTTTTTTCAGATCCTTTCGGCTCCCCCTCCCCCTGTGGGCCCCGGGGCCCATGAAAGGGTCATTGTAGGCCCTTTTTAGCCTATTCTATGAAAATCATAGTTCCAACGCAATTCAATATTTTTCTACGTACTTGGGCGCATTTTTCTTGTCAAGACTAGTACTTTTGAAAAAAAAATTGTCCAAGGCGACTTAGTGAGCCTGACGACTTCTGCAAGCTAATTATTGAGAGCAAATTTCAGCGATTTTTGGGCCTGTTTCAAAGCGATCTAACTCCTACTAGACATGTGATAATCGACTTCTGCAGGTGGTCATTTTGAAGGTCCTGAGAAAACCTACAATTTGACCACCTGCAGAAGTCGATTATCGTACTTTTTATAGGAGCTATAGCCGATACAAGTTGAGCTATTTACAAAAGAGTCGAAAACTCAGGACTCGATTCCAAAAATATATCTTAATTTGTTCCCACCAAACTTGTGTGAAAATGTTCTTTCAGACATCTTCTTTCAGTGAAAAAAATTTGGCGGAGGTTATTTTTTTTTTTTTTTTGCCGAGCATTACAAAATGCCGCATTTCGTGGTTTTAGCAAAAACGGCTTCTTTGACCACGGTCACATATGCTTCCATCTGGACTAATGTGCACCAATCTGTGTGAAAGTACTCCCAAAGTACCCACAAGTACGTGTAAGAAGTTGCGGGGACGAGCCTCTAGCCAGGGGCGAGCTGTAGGTTCTATTTACCGTGTCAAAAATAGGCATTGTTTTGGCTATTCGAGCGTAAGCGACCGAGAGAATGATTTTACTTGTTCTGGCTTACAAATGAGATAATTGGCTAGAATGAGAATTCAAACATACTTTTACGACTCAAAATGACCATCTAAACACAGTTTCGAGGTCAGTTTTGCTCTAAATAGTTGTTCCTCTGCCCCTTAAGAACTTAGATTCTGTCGACGGGTTCTGACACCGTTGAGGCACTAGACGACATTCTTGAGACTAACTTGGAAGATGCAATTCACTGCTTGAATGAAAATTCCCAGTCCGTTATTGATGAATTAGCACCCGAAAAAACTATTAATTGTTTCGCCCCACGAAAATATTAATGAAGCAATGGACGATATTGACTCGGCACCGGAGGAGGGGTTTAAATTTTAGCCCACAAATTTTAGTGATGTAGTCCTTGCTATTAAACATTGCTCCTCACAGGCCCGTGGAGCGGATGGAATACCCCAAAGCGTGATTGCAAAAGCTCTTCCGGCCATTGGTGATCTTATTGTACATATTTTCAACTCCTCTTTCGCTCATGGCATTTTTCCTGAGGCTTGGAAGCAAGCGCAGCTGATTGCACTAAAGAAGACTGCTGCTCCATCAACGGTCTCGGACTTCCGTCCCATAGCACTGCTGTGCTTTCTCTCCAAGGTTCTGGAAAAAATCGCACATGACCAAATCACGGAGTATTTGAAAATCGAGAAGATACTTGATCGCTTCCAGACTGGTTTTAGGCAACACCATAGCACCCAGACAGCTTTGTTGAAATTGACTGATGACATCAGAGTAGGTATAGACAGAAAGAAGATCACTCTGCTCCTACTATTCGATTTTAGCAAGGCTTTTGACACCATCTCACCATCCAAGCTGTTGAGGAAGCTACGACATCTTGGCTTCTCAAGATCGGCGCTCCTGTGGATAAAATCCTATTTACAGGGTCGCACCCAACAAATCACTTCTAAAGTAGGCAAATCTGATTGGCTCGAAACCAATCTGGGTGTTCCACAGGGGTCCGTCCTTGGGCCTCTCCTCTTCAGCTTGTATGTGAATGACCTGGCTGGCTTGCTAGATGGAAAGTCGGTACATCATCTATTTTATGCGGATGATCTCCAAATTTATCTCCAAATCGAGAAAAATAAGATTAGGGAAGGTATTGCTCGGCTGGGCGAAATAGGACGAATAGTTGCCGAGTGGGCCAGAAGTTCCGGCCTGTGTCTCAACGCTGGCAAGACCAAGGCAATCTACTTCAGCTCGGAGAGAAATATCAAAGATCTGAAGAGAATGGACTTGCCAGGGGTTGAGATACAGGAAGGAAAGTTCATCCCGTTCAGTGATACGGTCGTGAGTCTCGGTGTTACACTTGACAGTAAATTGACATGGAAACCGCACATCGACCAAGTAACTAAGAAAGTCAACAGAGCCCTATACGGTCTGCGGTTTTTTAGGGCATGTATCACCAGACCTCTCCGAATTCGCCTAGTCGAGTCATTGGTTCAACCGCACCTAGATTATTGCGCGGTCGTGTGACTCGACGCCACGGACGAACAGCGGCAACGGGTACAGAGACTAAGCAATTCATGTGTGAGATATATTTTTGATCTTAGGAGAGACGAGCACATCGCCCCGTTTAGGGAGCGCTTGGGTTGGTTACGTACTGATTCGCGGAGAATGTACTTCGCAGCTCTCTTGATGCATAAGATCATGCACTTAGGAGAACCTGGCTACCTAGCTGCGATGTTTACCAGGTACCAATCCGAACGCCCCGCACGGGGTGATCTAGAAGAGCGGGTACTCAAAGTTCCCAACATGAGACTTGAATATGGAAGAAGATCTTTCCAGGTTCAGTGTGCTCATTTGTGTAACTTCCCCCCTCCGGGCTTTCGGCAGCTTGGGAAGATATCATTATTTAAAGAGTCCTCAAAAGACTTCCTGTTAACACTATCCTCCCAGAGGATTGATGTGGAGAAGAGGCATTACTTTAATCTGTAATGGGAAGGGCTCTTCTTTAATTTAGTATTCATACATGTGACCTCAGTCACCCAATTGGTGATCTATAGCTGTGATATTAGTGCGAGCCCTTACCCCTCTCTTTATACTTCTAAGTATGCACCCTGACTAGTCACGAATTGTGATAATTATTGTCCTTGACCAAACCAGTAATTGACTGAAATTATCATTATTATCTTGTTGTACATATATTATATTCATTCTTATACGTGTTATTACATTTTAACGGGCATATGTAGGTGTATGCAATTGTATTTTTTGTCTTCGGACGAATAAAGGACATCTATCTATCTATCTACCTTAAGAACTTAGATTCTGTCGACGGTTCTGACACCGTTGAGGCACTAGACGACATTCTTGAGCCAAACTGACCTCGGAATTGTGTTCAGATGGTCATTTTGAGTCGGTGAAGTAGGTTTGAATCCTCATCCTAGCCGATTATCTCATTTGTAAGACAAAACAAGTAAAATCATGCTCTCGGTCGCTTACGCTCGAATAGCCAGAATAATGCCTATTTTTGACACGGTAAATAGAACCTACAGCTAGCTCCTGGCTCGAGGCTCGTTCCCGCAACTCCTTACACGTACTTGGGGGTACTTTGGGGAGTACTTTCGCACAGATTGCTGCACATCAGTCCAGATGGGAACATATGTGACCGTGGTCAAAGATGCCGTTTTTGCTAAAACCACGAAATGCGGCATTTTGTAACGCTCGGCAAAAAAAATAAAAAAAAAATAACCCCCGCCAAATTCTTTTTACTGAAAGTAGATGTCTGGAAGAATATTCTCGCACAAGTTTGGTGGAAAAAAATTAAGATATATTTTTGGAATCAAGTCCTGAGTTTTCGACTTTTTCGTAAATAGCTCAACTTGTATTGGCTATAGCTCCTATAAAAAGTACGATAATCGACTTCTGCAGGTGGTCAAATGGTAGGTTTTTTCAAGACCTTCGAAATGACCACCTGCAGAAGTCGATTATCACATGTCTAGTAGGAGCTAGATCGCTTTGAAGCAGGCCCAAAAAATCGCTAAAATTTGCTCTCAATAATTAGCTTGCAGAAGTCGTCAGGCTCACTAAGTGGCCTTGGACAATTTTTTTTTTTCAAAAGGACTAGCCTTGACGAGAAAAATGCGCCCAAGTATGTTGAAAAATATTGGATTGCGTTGGAACTATGATTTTCCTAGGATGGGCTTAAAAAGGACCTAAAATGGCCCTTTCATGGGCCCTGGGGCCCACAGGGGGGGGGGGGCGAAAAAATCTGAAAAAAAAATTTTCGTACTATTTAAACATAGTACTAATGGAGAAAAATTTTTGCGGATTTTTACCAGACCCCATGCTGGTGACGGTTTTGTCCAGCTTGCTCCAGAATGACTCATATTTTATACTAAAGACAGGATACTATACGGGGGGGGGGGGGAGAGCTCTAAGGATGTGAACTCGCTCCCCTACACGCGTAAGATACTATAAGGGAGCAAGCTTGCCTCCCAACACAGAGGAGATGGCTATAGGAGAGCACCCTTGCTCCCGTATAGTATCTCACCCATGTTGGGGAGCGAGTTCGCCTCCCAATACGTAGAGGGTGGCTATAAGGAGGCACTTGTGCCCCCCTATAGCTTACCTACTGATATTGAATTCTTAGATCGGCATTTGAAGGACTAGTTTTTATTTCTCTATTGGTGACCTCGGATTTGAGGCCATTTTTTATGAGAAATTATTGATGTCATTCAAATGCATATTTTCTTCGATTAACATCTTGTCGATCAAACCCCGATCGATAATTCCTCATTAAAAATGGCCTCAAATCCGAGGTCACCAATAGAGGAATAAAAGTTAGTCCTCCAAATGCTGATCTACGAATTTGATACCGTCAAATTGGGTAATTTTGGTACACGTGGGGTAACTTTGGTACACTCTCAGAAGTCTTGTACAACGCTCAGGAGCAACTCAGTTAATTTCACAGCACTCCAATCAAATTCTTTTATCAATTCTAATACTATGGAATCCTATTTATTGCTCCTGGAACGTACGACAAGCCTTTGGAGGGTGTACCAAAGTTACCCCACTATTCCAAAATTACCCAATTTGACGGTATCATTAATAACCAAGTAATCGTGGTTATCATCAGATTTTTCCCACCTCAATGTAGAGTATACTATCAATTGCTGTACATAGTCACATGCTATCGTCAAATCACATTCCTGAATATCTCGATACAATCAGTGGTCAGCACGATCTCTTGAAATCGTGTTGCCACTAGTGATATCAAAGAATCTCATTCCGATGCCGTATTCTGTGACACATGAGATGTCAGAGGTGAAACACAATTCTACAACGCCATCATACCTGAACTCATGGAATGTATCAGAATGAGAACAGGGGAAATTTCAAAATAGTGAAGATTATGGTAGGGAGTACGTCCACGGAAACAGATGAACGATCTGCTGAATTACCCATAGTCACCCTAACTGTCATGAGTGAAGATAGACTATTCCATCAGTCATTTCTTGAATGATACTTGAGGAGTGGATCGAGTTCCAAATATGAGATACATTAGAAATTAATGACTGATCAGAAGACACAAAGTATTGCCTCATGAAACGTCACCCATAAATTCTTTTTGTCGGTCATTTAAAAATAAGAAGTTGGTGCTCAGAATGTCTTCACATGAAAGAAGTTGGTTCCCCCAACCAACTCTTATTCCCACTTCCACTGACAGGAAGATGGGGAAGTCTTTCTCTCCATGCACTCAATTTCTGCTTCACTGCTTCCGCACCTGATCTGTCCACTACTAATCAGGCGCGGATCCAGGGGGGTGGTAGGGGCGACCGCCTCCCTCCCTCTAAGGGGAAAACATGTGCACGGGAAACATAGGAGTACGCGCTCGTGGCAGCGCGCGCTTCCGGGATATTTCGCAAATTGCCCTCTCCAAGATCCGATCACCTCACATAAGATCGGTTCCTGGATCCGCCACTGCTACGATGCACATATTATCCAGTCTCTAGAAGACATCAAGAACAATCACCCCCCCCCCCCCTCCCCCCCCTCACGGAATCCAGGGAGAGAATACCAACAAAGAATCACAGAAAAATAGGATCGCGCGTGGATGGACGCAGAACGACTGCGTCCTGGAATCTGAAACACAGGACCACCATGAAATGATTGCTCTACTCCATAGTAGGCATCACACTTCAACTCGGCAACTCATCGGGCGATGAGCGGCATTATGAAATTCTACCCTCGCTATATTCTGTGATAGTAGGAACGATATAAGACCGTATGAAGTCGTTCACCACACGGAGCTGAACATCTACTCCGTGTCCTCATCACTAGATGGCAACCTCATTCATAGTTCTTTCACCAAAATTTCAATGTCTAACCTTCATTAACCTGATTTCAATCGACCCAAATTGCAATAGTGTGTGAGACAGGTCTTCCTTCGTCTCACTGACGAGCCCAATGGAAAGACCAGGGCAAAACACAGATTTAATATCACGAATTCTTCTCACAGTTTCCCACCATAATCCAGTACGGTGTGGAGACAAGGATGGAAACTATCATCAGCTCTGTATTTGAGACTTATCATGATATTGAAGTTGGGTTCTTGATGTCTTCCCGATAGCTCTGTGACTCTATAGGGGTTGTATGTTCCCTGGACAATCAGAGTGACGGAAGATCTCTCCAGAAATCCTCCTTCAATAATGATTGCCTCGCAATCCGGCTATTCCTACCATCATGAATGAGCGTTACTGTTTGCATCCCCGAATTTAGTTCTGCTCCGTGTTCCGATGCTATCGTCTGCCGATCATGTCTGACTAGGCACAGAAATTTGCCAGGAATTATGTAACTGTCGCCATGTGTTACAATTGGATGAATCAACAAATTACCTTTGAGGCTGATAAATAATATGTGCAGAGATCTCCTGATATTCAAGGATATCAATCGATCCAAGATTGATCCTATGATAGATCAACTTTTGAATGATCGCGAGTGTCTAGAGCTGCACCTTGGCAGAGCGGATTAAGGAAAAACAGACACAACGGGCGAAGTCGTTCTGTCATGGCCTACCTCGGCTCTCGAACAGGAATGCTTCGGACATTTCTCTTCTTGGCTTCAACTTTGCCTCCTCCCCAGCGATGCCATATGTTCTACTGCTATTCTTCACCGTATTTGCGTTCTCCTGCGAGACCACCTCCCGCCAGCCTCGTCTACTCAGGCCTAATGGGAGTGCATGTAACAAGTGGTGTTTCAAGGCCTCCCGGGGAGGCCCACGTGGCGTCTGCTCCGACTCGTGCTGTTACCAGACCATGGTTTCGATTTTGTCGCCACTTCCCTTCCCCTGTATGACACTCCCCGACGCGGCTGATGTCCGACTCTCGCAAGTTTACATATTTCCACTCGTTTCCAGGGAATTCTTCGTTCCAAAGAGTAGGGTCTAAGGGACTTTCCTCTCGTCCTTGTCTTCCACGGGGACTTTTCCGAAGGCATGACGTATCTTTTTGAGTTCCTTGATGTCTGCCTTGGTTCGAGATTTTTGGGGCAAACTTGGCTGCTGTCATGAAGAGAAGTTGAGTGCTCTCTCCCGTTTTACCTTGCCTCGCTTCCAGGGAGGATTAGCACAAGATTGAGCCATGTGGTCATCTGTCAACCCAGACAAATGATAATCTCGCCTGTAAAAATCAATATTCGACCAAAGGTCATGACCTGGTGATATATTTCCAAGCAGATCCAACGATGGGCTTGGTCTACTGCTCCTCCATTGTTCATGAGACTCAAGAAATTCGGGAGAGTAGGCTTGCATCAGTTTTGCGATCTGCAATCGTCTTGATGACATCGAGAGCTCCTCAAAAGAATCGCAAAGATCAGTGCTTTCAAATACGTCATCCGAATTTTCGAAATCATTCAATGAAATGGAATGATGAGTCTGAGTATTGCTATTGATCGTGGAATCGGGAAATGAATCAGAATTTGAATTGGAAAGCTGCGTGCTCGAGAAAACAAGCAATGAAACCGCTGGACTGTCACAATTGAGCATATCGCGAGTCTTTCTATCATTGACAGTAGCACAGAGAATATTTGACTGACTGCTGCAAATCGTGACGTGGTATTTTAACCAGCGGAACTTATTAATTATAATGCAAGACTCTCAACCTAAGACGCAGGAATTACGCGCATGACCGGTGATACAGCTCCTACAAACTCTGCAAGTCCGGAGCACGGCGTCACTCACCGTGCGGATTACCTGAGAAATCGCAGAGAGAGGGAGGGACGAACACTCAATGATGATTCGGGATTCATTATAAAGATAAATTGGCCTCTATATTCTTGCCGTTGCTTCTATACGATATATACAATCATCTACAAGTGGATATTGACCCGACAATAGTCCGCGTGGCTCTGAGGTTATCAATCGTTTCTCATAAAAATATCTCTGAATATTCCTGCAAATACAATGAATCAATGCACTCCTTCATGAGTCCAACTTCTCGACTGCTCCATTCACTAAAACTTGCCTGCGCTCCAAGAGCACAGCTTGTCCAGTTCCTGCTCCGATGATTCTTCACAAGCGTGCAAGATGGCTATTACTTCGACAGTTTGGAGCAACTGACGCTTGTTCGGTCCACGCACTCGAGCAATAGGTGTATGACCACTTCGTGCTCCTTCTCCCTTCTCTAACTAATCTCGATCACTAAGAACTCTGAGTGCCCGCGCGTCTCCCCCTGGAGGTCTGTCCACGACGCAATCCACGAGCTCGTGCGTGTCTCCTCCGAGACATCTTGTCCATGAGCGCGTTCAATTCCTATACTCTCACCAAATTCTATGCTCCGTATTCGTGCACGACGTGGCAGTCACCCCGGGCTGTTGGTGCCTTGGCAGCAGAGTCTGAGTACCGCTCCAGCGTTTCAGACCCTCAGGGAGTCCGTCCAGGTAGGGAGCAGGACATTGCTCCCCCGCGACGCACGAGGCCCTTTGAAGATCCGTGACGAGAGAAGCCACAAGATAAGCGAAGTCTCTTCCCGCAGTTTTCTGCCATCCTCGTAGATAGGCCCTATCGACAGCAGGTACAGCTTCCTATCCCGATTCTTGTCCAACTCTGATTGTCCTGGTCACTCAGGAACTTCTAGTGACCCGATTCGCGGCACGTGCTCAGACTGGAGTGGACAAGACGACGAGCAAACAGATACGTGTGTCCTGGACGAAGTCAGATCTGCAAGTGGCACAATGGCTCCACTGGAGAGGAGCTCCCTGATTGGTCCGCCCAATTCCACCGAAACACTAGCAGCGCCCGCTAGCGGCTAAGCATTCCAAATATCCAAGCCGAGTCCACTATACGAGTCCTATGCAGTCGCTGATTTCCTTTGAAATTCACCGCGAGCTCATCAAATGCAGTATCTACGGTTCTGGTGCCTCCACCAGCGGAATAGCCTATCTGACTTACGCGCGTGCACGTAACGCGTGGAGGCATAGCGCAACCCACGACTCCGTACTTTCATCTCGCGGAGCGCTTATACACGTCTATACTTTTGAGCAAATTCACGAAACGTGGTGATTTGGGAGGGAAGGAATTTGAGAATTCGCACATCATAAGGGATTGACATACTCACAGTTATCGGTATCTAGAACTCGACGCCACTCGCGTGACCGATTTTTACGAGTTGACGTGGGATGGGAAATCCCGGGAAGGTTCATAAGAGCAATGTCAATGCCACATACACAGATACACTCAATCATTCCCGAATCGACCGCTGATGGGGATGGAAAGTATTGCACTCATCACCAGGAAACTCGAGGAGATCATTGGAGTTATAGTTTACACGTTATCCAAGAGTTTTCCAGCAATGTAATTTCCCAAAATCCCCGTGGGTCAATGGAGAGAGGAGCTTGTACGATTAAACAACAAAATATTCGATCACACAGTCACTCACTTGACATCAAATACAATAAAAGGAAGAGATCACAAGCAGAACGGGATCGGTTGACAGGTCTTATTCGCGTGTGCCTCAAGATATATGAATATCGTAAAGCGATCACATTCCTTCTGAAAGCGTAATATGCTTGTCAATCAAACATAATTCAATTCACATAAGTCCGTCCTATCTCAATTTCTTAATTTTCCGATGGAGTATTGAAGGTTGATCGCAGAAATATGATTGGACAGACTGCGTCGTCGTAGAGTGAGAAATATCGTCAATTTTTTTTTATTTCAAGGAGTAGTCACGCGTCATCAACGGGAGATCGGGCTTCGAAGTTGTTGTAGGGGGTCATTACCCTGCAAAAATCATACCGATATCCAAGACTGCATCCGAATGTCGACCTTAATACCGAGGGAAAAAAAGGCACATCACGCGCCAAATTTCGTGATTTTCCAAATCTGATGACCCGCCATTCGGGTCTATTTCAGTTGTGAGTCTTGATTTCCTCACAACTTGGTTGAAGAATCTCGAGAAAGGTGTCTGCTTCGTCGCGGAGTTGATATGAAACCATTGGTGCGAAAAATCGGCGTACAGAGGTCGTAACTCACGAATCACCACGTTTCGTGGATTCGCTCCTATATCTCCCTATACTGTATTAGTACATTTTGATACAAGGGGGGAAAACTTTTTTCCGCATCTGAGAGCTGAGTTTCCGGCCTGAGCCGTAGGTGGTGGCCGGAATCAACACGAGAATATGAGAAATCAGTTTTACACCCGTGTATCGAATACTATTTCTTGACAAACTGTCAGAGAAAGTGTCACGTCGGATTTTGGAATCCGATGGTAATGACTGATTTTTAAGCCTAGTGTCACCACAGATAGCTTGGGCTTCAGTCTAGTGGAAGAGTAATCGTAAAAAATTCTTGAGTTGATAATTCAGAGTGAATATCACGGATTTTCATAGAACTATTTGATAAAAAGTCACTCATTCGCCCAGATGAAGTGGGAAATGAATGATATTCACAAATGTCTGTAACTGCTTGTACTTGTGGGCATCTCGTCTCAGTTGTATTTGTGACAGAGAGACTCCCAAGTAGCAAGCTGTCGCTTGTTTTAATAAAAATGAATGAATTAAATTCAATACTTCACCTAGGATTTTAATCTTTGTAATTCGGCTCTCGAGTAATTTTTTTGGGTTTTGGAACAAATTTGGAAATAATCTCATGGATTATGAAGCAGAAGTTATGAAATTCAGTAGTTCATTCGAGAAATTCAAGAAAAATGACAGTTGTACAGACCACTACAACATGGACTTGGGAATTTAGATTAAATTTGGAAATGATAGAAAGTAAAACTCGCCACACGGGCGAGCTCGACTGAACGGCTCAATGCCGTGTCAGAGACTGCTGCCTGGAAAGACGTACAGAGTTCCCATGGCTATACTGATTTTGGGTGACGAAGAGGGAATACTCTGCGTCCCAGATATACAAAGTATGTGGCGCCTTCTGATTGGCTGTTTATTCGGGTCTATGTCCGCTAGATTACCTGAACTTACGGACCAAAACACTTCAATACATTCCACGCTTGCCTACTAGAAGCGCACTTTTTCATCTCTCATATACATTCGCGTCATCGTATACTCGTGGAGAAGATTGGGAAACGCATCTCTATAGCTGCGGGGAGGGAGACAAAGTTTCCACAAGTCGTCGTATTTGAATCTTATGTCGTAATTTTTGTGACTCGAGAGTCAAGAAAGAGTGTCGCGTGCATACGAAAAGAGCGTGAATGTATGAGGGAAGGAAAGGAAGAAATTCAAGTTAGAGAGATGGATCCGACATCACACCCTCACCCTGAAATGCTTGGTAGAGGCGCAAGACGAATAACAAGCACCATCTGGGTCGAAAGAGTGTCAGATTTGATGGGATGTCTGAAGTAGAGCAAAAGAATAGTCCTCAAGGATCAAAGGGTTGAAAGTCATCGAAGAGAATGATGGACTCACCCAGTCCACAAGGCTGTGATACATGGTGATTGAGTCCAATCCATACCACTCTGATAAGTTAGGGTCAATCAAAGTGTTCTAAGCTGGTACGAACCAAGTCATGAACCAAACTGGAACACAATATCATTGATTGAAAGTCACTCGAACCTCCAATGGAATTCTTATTCATCAACCCTATTGGTGTATCAACTATTCCCACCAAAATTCTTGGTAGGGTCAATCAGAGGTATGTGATGTCTCAAATAGGACGTGACATTTTGTGTCATATCCAAGCAGTTGAGAGGATTCATCTCTTCTTTTTTCAGAGATGCTGATCAAGTTGTACTAGGATAACATTGTTGTTACTCATGAATCCAGTTGTATGATCATATGATTGAATGTGAACTGGTAGATGAATAGATACGAAAATAACGACGGAGATTCTCATGTTCCAACTTGTGGTTTCTCCTAGAACAATTGAGGGAGGAATTGGGAAAGAATGGGTACCCGATTGCAAGAAAGCAGCAGTGTGACAACACCCGATCTAATACATCCGAACAGCACTCATCACTCATTCTCATAACCCATTCCTCAAGAGCTAAATTACATATTCGATAAGACTTCATACTACAAGTCAATCTCAAAACTACTTAGCTTCCATGATAATTTGTGTGATAATTTCCACTCCATATAGAGCATGAGATATGACTTAAAATCTAAGAATTGAATGAGATTTCTTGATTATTTTTAATCGAATACTAAAGAGATGATGTGTTGTTTCATCTAAATGTCAATACAACGATATTTCTTGAACTGATTCTTCTTGTTTCGATACTGAAGTAAATATTCTGGTTTGAACAGTGATCGCGTATTTCGAATTCGAATCATTTTTTATCGGTCCTAATACAATAGTTTGATAGTGCCAGTAATCCTATTTGGGTATCCTCTGTCTATTTGTCTTCCAATCAATCCACACAGAGCTTTGTCGTGGTTCGTTTTCTCAAGCTGACCAAAAGAATGATCGGATTTGGGTCCATCATCGTATCTGTATATGGGTCATTCTGGACCGAGGTGAACATTTTGAAAATCGACGGAATTTAGAAATGCCCCAAACATCTTTTCCCAGTTAGTACTACTAGAATATAGATGAAAGAGATTTTTTTCAGATTTTTTTGGGAACCATGGCGGGCCCTACGAATTTTCCAAGTCCCATCTTTGAGCAGTTTTTCGCCTATTTTTCGCTATCTTGGAAAATTCGTAACTCGGACCCAAATGCATCTTTTTTATCCTAGCTGGGCGCATTTTTTCGTTATGACGTACACTTTCAAGGAAGAAACTGACCGGTCGAAAATTGATATCTGGTAGGTCCCACGGTTGCATAAAAAAGGCCCAAAAATACGACTTTGCACCACCTTTGGAGGCGTATAGGTCAAAATGGAAGCCTCGTAGCAAAATTTTGCAGAAGAAAAAACTTGAAGGCCTTGAAAAAACCTTCAATTTCCTTTTTGGAACGTGTCATTATCTTATCTCACGAACGATCTACAGCCGATTTGGGTTGGGCATTTTTGTAAAAACGTGAAACTTCAAGGCCAATTTAAAAACATCGTTCTTTTTTATCGACCCCAAACCTATGGGAAAATGTTCTCTCAGGTGTCTATTTAAAGGCCCAACAATGATTTGGTTGTGTTTTTTGAATCCCGATTTCATAAGAGCTGTTAAAAACAGTCGAAAATACCGAAAATCGTGTCAAATTCGGGCCTTATCATGACGCTATGTGGACTGGATCTTTCCTTGCTCTCGATTCGTGCACTCTAATCATCCAGCATTTGGCATAAGATATTGTGAAAGATAAGACTTAGAGCTGAAGAATGGCCTCTCGTGCGATCTTGTACGATGGAACAGTCCAAAACTAGAGTAAATTGAGTTAACACAAGATAAATGGAGAAAATCGATTGTAACGCATCTCTCGCTTAAGTAGCCCGCGCTCACTGGCCCAGCTGGCCGCTTTGGCATTTCGCGTATATGCTCCGCACTTCATGCCATTCTCCGTTTGTGCAGAAGTGATGAACAGCTGATGCAGTATTGTCAGGTATTATCCAGTATAGACAGAGATAAGGAGGTTCTCTAATCTTCGTTATAGACTGTAGACTGTACAAGGTTTTGGTTGTTAGTGACCACTACGGAGAAATTGTATGTGTCAGTCAGCATCCCGATCAGGAATTTTGGTACACTCGGGAACAAGGTGAACTATGGCGTAAAAATAACTTTTGTTATCTTCACGCCATGAGGTGAATTTCAATGGGATGACGGTCAGTGATCGTTCGCGATCTGTCGTCTCCCTCGCACTCATGGGATAACCTATTAGGTGCGAGTGAGATAGGAGATCTCGAATGGTCGCTGACCATCATTCCATTGCAGCTCATTTCGTTCCTGAGTGTACCTTCCCCGCGGGGTTTGCCCCGAACATCGCGGGGACCTCGTAGGGCAAATGTGTTGTGATGCATATGAAGTGTAACGCCTACCCCGCAGGGCCCCCGCAAAGTATCTGATCACTTTCTTAACATTCCTGCGTAGTGTCTCTGAGTTAACCTCACGTCTGTGGGTGTATGATAGAAATTGCAACAGAGGTATTGAACGTGAACATACTGTATTCTAATATCATTGATGAGCACCACTCACTTTTCACACGAATCTCAGTCCAGCAAAATTACTTTCGTCATCACACGCTGCAAAGTCAAGTGACTATTCCCCCTCAGTTGAAGTAAACACAGACTGGATATTAGTAGCTCTGATGACGCTTTCCCAGGCCTTCAATGAGTTTTCAACTTCACTTGAACATTCAAACAATCACATAATAGTGATAACATTACAAACATATCCGAAATTATTCTGAAGATCTCAACAGAAACTGCACTAACTTTGCGCAAATATTGCCCCGATGATTTCCCGCGGGGAAGGCTTTACACTTCATGTGCTTCACAATACATTTGCCCCACGAGGCCTCCGCAATCTTCAGGGCAAACCCCGCGGGTGAGGTACCAAAATTTCTGATCGGGACGCTGACTGACACATACAATTCTTTTCGTGGTGTTCATTCACAACCAAAAACTCGTACAGTCTACAGTCTATAACGGAGATTAGAGAACTTCCTTATCTCTGTCTATACTGGATAATAACTGACAATACTGCATCAGCTGTTCATCACTTCTGCACAAACGGAGAATGGCATGAAGTGCGGAGCATATACGGGGAATGCCAAAGCGGCCAGCTGGGCCAGTGAGCGCGGGCTACTTAAGCGAGAGATGTGTCACAATCGATTCTCTCGATTTTTCTTGTATTTACTCAATTTACTCTAGTTTTGGACTGTTCCATCATAAAAGATCACACGAGAGGCCATTCTTCACCTCTAGGTCTCATCTTTCACAATATTTTATGCCAAATACTGGATAATTAGAGCCCACGAATCGAGAGCAAGGGAAGATCCAGTCCACAAAGCGTCATGATAAGGCCCGAATTCGACACGATTTTCGGTATTTTCGACTGTTTTCAACAGCTCGTATAAAATCGGGATTCAAAAAACACAACCAAATTATCGTTGGGCCTTCAAACAGACACGTGAAAGAACATTTTCCCATAGGTTTGGGGTCGATAAAAAAGAACGATGTTTTTAAATTGGCCTTGAAGTTTCACGTTTTTACAAAAATGCCCAACCTAAGGTAGTACTATCGGTACTGATGAGTCCAAGCGCGGATTAGATCTTCGCTTGACTCGATTCCGCCCGCCTATATAGGTATAGTAACGCACACAGCAGACGACAACCTAACCCCGAAACTGTCAAGAGTAGTGATGTATTGGCTCAGATCTTTCTTTGTAGGCTCCTAATCATTGATCTGTTTATTTCTATGCACTCTTCGTGTACTCTTACACCTGTGTGCTCTTTCCTTGATAGTTAGAAATTAGTGTATTGATAATTTTCCATAAGACGCCGTGTTAATCGGCTTTCACGAAATTACCCAGAAATTTTCTCCGCGGCTCCTAAAAATTTCGAAATTTCAGCTGTTCCGGTTTGAGGCACTAATGTACCACTGTGTCGACTTTCGTAATTTTCTGATAGCTAATTCGAGTACCGCTAGTACTACCTTAAATCGGCTGTAGATCGTACGTGAGATGAGATAATGACACGTTCCAGAAAGGAAATTGGAGGTTTTTCCAAGGCCTACAAGTTTTTTTTTCTTGCAAAATTTTGCTACGAGGCTTCCATTTTGACCTATACGCCTCCAAAGGTGGTGCAAAGTCGTTTTTTGGGCCTTTTTTGATGCAACCGTGGGACATACCAGATATCAATTCTTTGGACCGGTGAATTCCTTTCTTGGAAGTGTACGTCATAACAAAATAAATGCGCCCAGCTAGGATGAAAAATATGCATTTGGGTCCGAGCTACAAAATTTCCAAGATAGCAAAAAATAGGCGAAAAACTGCTCAAAATTGGGACTTGGAAAATTCGTAGGGCCCGCTATGGGTCCCAAAAAAATTTGGAAAAAATTTTTTTACTATATTCTAGTAGTACCTACTGGAAAAAATGTTGAGGGCATTTTTAAATTTCGTCGATTTTTAAAATATTTACCTCGGTCCAGAATGACCCATATCCATTGCTAGAAAAACTGTTATGAACATCGGCTCCTGGAATCTGAATTCATAGATTAATTAGCTCCGTCAGCAGAGTTAATCTGTTCGGTTTAGGGAAATGTATGGAAGGGAAATTTTGGGATTATTGAAGCAGGTAGGAATAATTTTTCCGGAGAGGAATAATTCTTGCCTGGCTCAAGTGAGCTGTGTTCATTAGAGAATAGGAGATTATTATCCACCAAACTACCAGGAAAGGAATGAGAACACATTGAAAAGAATCAAAGATACCAGTATCATCGCATCAGAAATGGTCCGGACCGGGGTAATTTCTTAATTGAGGATTGATCTGCTTATTTGAGCCATGTAGAAGAAAGTTGATGAGAATATTTGCAATATGGTTTTGAGACTTGAACAGAGTTCAAACTGAGGTTTCTCTCGTATTCTCGACGATTCATCACCTCGCTGTCGCTTCTGTAGTTTAAGAGCAGTCTTGAAATCATGTTCTCTTTTAACATGAAGCTGCTCATTCAAAATTGGTTGACCAAATATTGGACTGAAAATTAGTTTCCTGTCTGATAAGATAGAAGTAGAATTACTTAATCCAGGTATATTCGCCCAGACATCCAGATTCGGTATCAGGTAATTGGTTAAAAACTTGTAACCAGGAAGAGAGACTTCTGGATCTGTCAAATGCGGAAAAGTAGATATTACAGGTGAGTTTTGTTGCGATTGCAGGACCTCTGTGCTCGAAGGCTCTCTACTGTATGAGATTTGATCTGATATTTCAGTTAAAGGACCCCGCTCCGAGAGATAGGATTTTGGGTTTAGGTGAATTTTGTCGGGGGAAAAATATGTTGTAGATCGAAAAATTCTGAACGAAAAATTCCATGGGCTCGGAGACGGAAAATGGCTAGTTTCTTCAGGATTAATTGAATAAATACCGATATATGGGACGTCATGAGGTTATCTAGAACAACAACAAAAGCTTGTCTCCGGCGTTCAAATTTGGATAATTGGAGATGTACAATTTGAATTTGATGTAACTCAAGTGTCATCTTTTTTGTAATAAAAGCATTTTATCTCGAACCCTCGATGAAAAAAACAAATGCACGCATGCAAAAGAAGTGATAATACGCGATTGACAGAGAAATCATAACGGCTCATATTCTTGAGGATTACTTTTTATGTCAATCAGTGTAGCAGCTAACGTTGGAGCTGGGCCATAAGGCTGTGCTGACTCGATGCAACGAATACATGATCTTGAGAGTCCAGATATCGTGCGGGAGCGGCTTTTTGACCAGCATCATCGCATCACGCAAGTCTCGCGCTTTGAATAGCTTATGGAAAGTGCCCGGTAATGCATGGCTGCAATCGAGACATCCGAAACTAATCAAAATCAGTCTTGTATTACGTGAGACTGGTGTCTTCCAAATATTCCGAGGGTATGGAGATCGAACTGCCGTATCTCGAGATCATGTTGCGTGGGAGGCTGCGGGGTCGAGAGCAAGAGACTATCAAGCTCGAGCTCTAAAAGTCGAGTGGAGGGTGTTTTTGAGGTATTTCGAAGTCGCCGAACTCGAAAATGATATCACCTGCCTCCTAATCGTGTTGCGTGGTCAGCTGCGAGGTTGAAGGCGCGAAGCGATCGAGATCAAAGTTTGACAGTTAAGTACGGGTGTTTTTGGGGTACTTTGGAGACGCTAAGTACGAATTGGAGATCGCCTAGCTTCGAAATCATGTTTCGTGTTGCGTGGACGGTTGCGGGGGTAGAGGCGCGAATTGACCGAGATCGGAGTTCGAGAGTTGAGTATGGGTGTTTTTGGGATACTTGAGAATCGCTGAGCGCGAATTTGAGATCGACCAGTCTCCAAATCGTGTTGCGGGGCGGGAGCGCGAATTGACCGAGATCGCAGTTCGCGAGTTAAGCAAGGTTGTTTTTTGAGTGTTTTGGTATCGCTGGCACGAATTTGAGATCACACAGCTTCCGAATCGTGTTGCATGGGTGGCTGCAAGAACAAGGACGCATGTTGAGCTAGATCAAGCTGGGAAAGTTGGGGGGGGGGGGGGGGTCATTGATATTTCGAAATCACTGGGCACAAATCTCGCATCATCCAGCCTCAGAACCGTATTGGGTGGGCGGCTGTGATGGTGTTTTCGATATAGTTTCTTGATAATGATCATTTCCGGAAATAGAATCTGATCAGGAGTTGTAGGCCGAATGATAGCATTAAAAACCATACCACGAGCATGCGCACAGTATCTCCATTGACCGACAGATCGAGCGATACCCTCCTGATCGGAATCCCGATTCGCTAGCGCTGTAATCACAATTCTCGATGATGGAATAGACCACAAACCTTTTCGGGCTCGAATCTGAGAGAGGGTAGTTACTACAAGGAGATTAGAGTGCTGAATCTCTATCATGGTCAATTTTACACGCAGAATCTCAACTCATCTTGCAAGCTTGACTACCATGCCACGGCCATGACCAGAGCGTGATTTGATAGCAACGGGACCGGGTGACGTCTTCGGGAGTGAGATCCTAGAATCTCAGCTCCGTGATGAGAAATCTCGAGGAGTCGATTCTGATAGATTTATAGGCGTGGATCTGTTACTCAATAGTGACGGATAGGAGATTCGAAAGACTCCTTGCTGAATATGGGCATCCCCACGCATGAAATCTGATTCCAAGTCGAGGAAGACTCAAGTTATCCAGTAGGGTGGGCCGAAAAATGGAAATTTTCGAAAATCGTTATGCCTGAGGGCCAATTTTTTGCTACTCTGCACGTAGATAGTGGAGAAATTTTTTGCGGATTTTTAAAAAGAACTTTCAGGTTCTGGCGAAAGCTTTGAAGATTCTTAGGAAATAGAGTGAAAACGTCATTTTTACGCTATTTCTAAAAGCAAAGTTATACTGTGCAGAACCTACGCGGTGGCATCAAACAATGATCGAACAATGTTTTCTTACGTATTTTTGGCCGTAGGAACCGAAAATCAGGTGCGTTTGAGCCTCAGAAGTTAAGGGCCTTTGTGAATTGCGAGATACCGATCAGAGTGGGAAAGCGACAATTCTCCGGGAAACGCCAGATTTCTGTGAAATTGAAAACGATCCTCCAAACTCGATCCAATCGACCAAAAATCACCACACACTATATTTTCTTATGTATTTTGACCTGCTGAAGACGGCCTTGGTGGTTTCAGGAAGCTAAGACGCGTCAAAATTTAGCTATGAGCAAACGTATCAGGACGATTTTCGTAGGGCTCACGATTGAGCTCGTCGCAGCCAGGGCATAGGTCACGGACACGAGTCCTCTTTCACTCGATGCGTAATCCCCATATCATTATTAGTCGGGGCCGAGTGGGCGCCATCATTGGGAAAACTATTCCCACGAGGTTTTGCTCCGAGATCCCTTTCAGAAGACTGTCCTGATTATGGAAACCCATGTTGCCAAGCCGAGAAATGGTCACAATTTTTTTAAACTGAAATCGTTTAAAAATTGATAAAAATTGATTCTCCGATATAGATACTATTTTTAAGAGGTATTTCGGGTGATTGTGAATCGAAAGTTACTCTTGTCATTTTTTGCTAAAATCGATTCTTCTTGACTTATACGCACTTTTAAATTGAAAAATCACGATATTGCGATTCTTACTAGTGGAAATTGAGAACAAAAAAGTAAAAAGTGCCTTTTCTGGCGATAGGAATCTATTCTTCTAACTATTATCGACAATATCCAATATCAGAAAGTAATGTTTCCGGTCCGAAACCTCATTTTTTAACTAATTGTTTATGACGCTTCCGCGTGTGTTGGAGTATACTTGAGTACTAACGCGTCAGGGGACACTAAAAGTCGATCCACACCACACCACAAGACTAAGCCAAGTGTGTTTGGTGGCCGGATGATCGAGCAATATCCTAGGGATGGAAACTACGATCGTCTAGCTATGCAATCACAACTCTCGATAACAGAATGGACTACAAATCTTTTCGGGCGTAAATCTACGAAAGGGCGGTGACTGCATGGGGATTTGAGCGTTGAATCTCTATTCTGGGCATTTTCACAAACAGAATCTGATCTCATGTACCGAGAAGCATGATGGCCATTCAACGGCCCAGAATCAACACGTGATCCAATAGCCTAGGGATCCGAAGATATCTCAGGACGTGCGATTCTGGTTTCTCAACTTCGTGATAAAAAAACTCGAGAAACTCCTCGATTCCTTCCCAAGATTCTTGACCACAGAGCTGAGATTTCAGGATCATACTCCCTAAAACATCACCCGATCCAGCTGCTCTAAGATCATGCTCTAGCCTCGGTCGTTGTATGGTAGTCATGCTTCTCGCAGGATGAGATGAAATCCTGCCAGTAAAATCGGCCAAAATAGAGATCCAGCTCTCAAATATCCTCACAATCACCGCCCTCTCGTAAATTCACGCCCAAAAAGGTTTGTAGTCTATCCCAATATCAAGAATTGTGATCACATAGCTGGAGGATCGTAGTTTTAATCCCTAGAATATCGTTTGATCTTTCTACCACCAATACACTTGGCTTAGTCTCGCGGTATGCGGTGACAGCAGATTTATTCGAGTATGCTGATCGGAGCGCTGGGAACTAACATAATCGGATGAATCTAATGTGAGCGAGGGGTATGCCACAGCGTTGATCGTTGTCGCTCGGTTGCCAGTCGTCGCTGTTCACTGCTGTACGTTGCTGTTCACGGCTGTACGGCCTATTATCCAAAGGGAGGCAAATGGCGGCCCGCAGAGTAAACTGGCGGCGACTGACGAGCGAACAGCCGCAAACAGCAGTGCACAGCAGTGCACAGCGCTGTTTGCCGAGTCGGCTCGCCGCGGTGGCACTTTATAGTTTGTGCTGTTTTGTTCACTCGGGGGAATGGTTATTTAATAATCATTTCAGATGGATATTTTCATTTGGGGATCAATAAGAGGCCTTAAATAACAAAGTCGGTCCTTTAATTCACCCGTAAACTAAACGGATGATTTCCAAATCCCAAGCCCCTCATGGGGGGGGGGGGCGGAGACCATGAGGAACATTTGAACATTGATTGAGATAGAGTAGATCGGTGCAGGGGCAGCGTATCCGCCTCTCACGGGCTAGTTTCGGGTTCAAATCCCGCTGAAAATTTTTTCTCTCGTGTTATGGCGTCTCTAAAGCTAGTTTCTCTTATGATTGTTTTTTGAATATTTCTCTTCTAACAGCGTATACGAATTCCAGGGGGCGCACTCAGATATCCTCATCTAGGAAGAGTTGATCTGACTTTGCAATTCAGACCTTTTCTCTTTTACTTTCCAATCTAAGTTGATTATAATTTTGATCAAAAATTGATAAATTGTCTGGGATTTTGATAAGCCAGAACAATGACAAAAATAGGCCTCCTACATGGAGTATGTCACTCGCAACAAGTTCATTCACTTCTTCGTTATTGTTTTGTTTTGAATCACAAGGACAGGGCAAGATATCCTTGATGAGGAGATCTGAGTACGTCTCATGAAATTCGTATACACTCCCAGCGGGCAAGGTCATTATTGGGGACTTCCACGGAATTTTTAAAGAAAATACCACATAGCTTTCGAAGAATTCCCCGGAAATCGTCAAATTTCCAGCTTCATTAGTTCCCGCATAAGCTTTCCGGAAAGCTTTCAAACACTCCCGGATAGTTCTGGCAATGTTTCCGGGGAACTCTATTGAAGCTCCCGAATAACTTGTGCTAAAGCTCCGATAGATGGCTTCCGCATAGCTTTTTTGGATATGAATATGTGCATTATTTCAGAAAGAGGTTTGATAATTTTGAACAATCTATTACTTATCTGCAATTGAGAGATTCAAGTTCGATACAGGGAATCTGCAATAGGGTTAGCGTGAATCTTAGTCATAGGTGACAACTTTCCGCGCTTATTCTTTCTCTAATGAGAAGTATTTCTCATTAGAAAAAAATTATTTTTCGTTCGTTATCCTAATGGTATAAAAGCTACCATTCGATATCAATTCAGATCAGAATCTCGAGGTTTCATCGCGCAGAATTCTACTAGACAATTTCAATGTTTGAAAATAACAGATTCAAATCTAGATGATGTTTGTTCGTAGACGACTAAATACCCGTGAAAAAATGTTTAGTGCATGATCATGCATGACGGCATACCGCTACTAGTGCACGATCATGCATGACCGCGTACAGAAAATGGTGGTATGTAGTCATGCATGTATCATGCATGAGTTATGCATGACCATGCACCATACAATGTTGCAAATCATTTGGGATTAGGTACTAATTTCGGTGTATGGAGAAAGCCCACGATCTGGAAATTTGGAATGTTACAGAGAAAAATCTACCATTTTGCGTTTTCATCGCTATTTGGTTTCAATACTACGAATCACTCAAAAACTCTGATGATTAAAATGGCTCCACCATTTGAAGGCTCAAACGATGTCAAAAAATTGACCGGTATCCCAGAAAGATAATTCATCTCCCTCACGGTGGTCTTGAACCACGTTCATATGTGGTCGACATACCAAGACCTAAAATTCCTGTGCAATGTGTTTCTGTGCACTTAGATGATCATTTCTTGACTGGGCCGTTAGGAAAAAATCAAAGGAAGGGTGGTTCTTTGGTGTTTTCCTGTTGTAATTCCTCTATAACTCGAAAGAGATACATATCATCGAAAAATATGTGGGGTATAAATTTGTAGATTCTCAAAATATCTACAAAAATCGTTCCCATAGTTTTTCTCGTACAACGTATCCTGTTAGAGATATTTGAGGAGTTATTGGATCGAAACCGTGAAAAGTATGGATCTCGGACGGAAAATTCTTGGTTGCGGAAACAGGAAGCTTCATGTAAGAAAATGTGTTGAGACCTTTTTGTTCATCTTTCAAAGATCTATGACTGTTTGCTCCACACATTTTCGGATAAATTGTATTTTCCATGAGTTGTGGGGTCGAAACCGTGAAAATCATGGGTCTTGGGCGGGAATCCTCCAATTACAAAAACAGGTGACCGTAACCGAGAAAATGTGTAGAGACCTTTTCGTTTCATCTTCCAAAAATCCACCTAAAGTTGCTCTACGCATTTTTTGATGAAACGTAGTTCTCATGAGTTATGGGGCCGAAACCGTGAAAAATATCGATCTCGGACGGAAATGTCTTGGTTGCGGAAACAAAGCCTCGTATGAGTAAATGTGTAGAGACCCTTTTTGTTCACCTTTCCAAGATCTAGAAAAGTTCTTCAACACTTGCCAACAAACGTGTATCTTGACAACCGCATACCCACATTATTTCTTCATGCATATATCTCCTTAACTTTCATAGAACATCTTTAATAGAACTATCGAGAATGTGCACTGTAAAAAATTTGTGGGAAAAACTTCAACCAGTGGTTGCAGTTTTTCCCTCAACCACTGGTTGTCTTTTTTCCCACAACGAATATATAAGGATATATGTGGCGCCCACGATATTGGTGGATGGTGGTCTCAGGGTGACACTTTTGAGTGGGAAAAACAAGTTTCATGTTTTTTCACAAACAAAGAGGAATAAACATCAGCACCGGTCGAATGGATGAATAGATGGACGGATGGGGTGGGAGGGTACATGGGATGAATGGATGGAATGGAACGCAATGGGATTGAATGAAATGGAATAGAATAGGATGGAATGGACTGGAATGGAATGGACCGGAATGGAAGGGCGTGGAATGGAATAGGATGGAACGGAATGGATGGGAATGGAATGGTTGTGAATGGAACGGGACGGAATGGTTGGGAACGGAACGGCATGGAATTGAATCGTATGTTCCTATCCGGTCCGTTCCATTCCATTCCGTTTCATTCCATTCCACGCTGTTCAATTTCAGTCCGTTCCATTGCACTCCGTTCCAATCGGGTCTGTTCCATTCCATCCCATACCGTTCCATTCTGGGTGGTTCCATTCCGGCCCGTTCCATCCTATTCCATTCGTTCCTTTCAATTCCATTCCGTTCTATTTCATTCCGTTCCAGTCCATCCATCCATCCCCACCCCATCCGTCCATCTATTCATCCCTCCAGCCTTACGACGTGTATTCGACTCCTGCAGGACAGGCAACCCGCTTTGTCGTCTATACGCGACCGGTGCTAATGTTTATCCCTCTTTATTTGTAAAAAAACATGACGAAACTTGTTTTTCCGACTCAAAAGTGTCACCCGGAGACCACCATCGACCAATATAGTGGGCACCGCATTCATCTTTTTATATTCGCTGGGGAAAAAGGCAACCAGTGGTGGAATTTTCAACCAGTGGTTGAATCCCAACCAGCTGGTTGATTTCGACAACCAACCACTGGTTGCCGAATTTGGTGGAAAGTCAACCGATTTTTTACAGTGTGTGAAGCAATTTTTTTGTAGGTCTTTGAAAAGAAGAAAAGAAGTTCAGTGCCTTTTTCTCGTAAAACGTATCCTGTTTGTAATATTTGTAAATTTTTCGTCTAGACTCATACTCCCTTCACCAATATCAGAGTTGTAAGTATGGATGTCGACAAAGAATCCTCAAATAACGCCAACAAGATGCGTTTTTTACGAGTAAAAGTCACTGAACCTTTTTTGTTAGTTTTTGGAAAACCTACAAAAAATTACCGTGCATGCACATTTTCATATGCATATTTTTTGTGAAACATGTGTGATTGGAGTTATGAAGCTAAAATAATTTTAGAGAAAAATTTTCGAGGATCATCCTCAAATATCTCCAACAGGATACGTTGCCTATCCAACAGGTATACCTATCAATTTCATATCAAATTCTATCTCCGAATCCGCTTGAATAGATTTGCTGACAGCTGCCCTCCATATCATCTAATTCTTTAAACAGGGAAACCATTATGAAGGATCCACTCTCGACCGCTTTCTTTTTGCACAACTTGTGTGGCAGCCGCAATGTCTTCCTTGATAAACCTCGATCCAAGCCTCCGTCAGAAAAATTGATCCACAAAGAATCAGAGAGTTCGAGAAAATAATGAATATTTTGCCAGGCTGAATCTATTGTTAAGCTTAATTCATTCTAGCAAACGGTAAACGCTTCACTGAATGTTGGAGGTACCATAGTAAACACAAGGAAAATTAGCCTGTAATGATCACGATTTTCGATCAATTACTCATCTGAAATTGTAAAGGTGCAGGATAAGCTGAGTTCTTGCAAATGGATCACGTATCAGTTTTCCTGAAAGTTTTTTCTTTGATCCTAACTCGCAGAGATTTTCGAATCACGTCCTTGGTTGAAACACTGAGCGCTAAAACTGGTCTTGGAAAGATGTGAACATCAAGCAGACTGAAATTTTTTTGGTGTAATCAGCTGTCATCTACCCTTCGCTGATGAGAGCATGAAGTCACAAGCCGTAGACGACGGACACTAGACGCGTATGCAAAAGATCCAGCCAGTGACAAAATTATGTCGCAGCGGTTATGAGCGATGCATGTGCTATTGGACTAATTTCTGGCCCTTCGTCGAGATCTCTCAGATATGACACCGAATGAAAGTAACGCACGAGTTTTTTTCGAAGAATTATTCGTTCACCTCGCGATCATTTTTGGTAGCAGAGCGTGCTTGGGGCTCAGTGCACTCCGGCAATTCGATTGGTTTTTGGTGGTTTTATTGGCATTGTTGGACGCGAGTGAATCTCGTCGCGCGCGAGTGCAGGTGATGTGATAGTGCATGGAGAAATCGGAGCTCACGGCCGTCGAATGTGTGTGTTCGACGCGGGACTTTTGGGCATTCTGGCTCTGGATGGCATCGCCGACAATCAACGGCATCATCAAGGTCCAAGAAAGTCATCCTGGCCCCAGAGCAGTTGTGCAGCAGCAAAAATTATTGGCATTGGAAGTGGCAGCAAGGCAGCGCAATAATTTTGGCGCGCGTCGGGAAATTTTCCTGCGATTCATCATCGTTCGAGCCTACTGTTTGCTACGGTGACGTCACAACGGCATCACCCATCAGCCCACCACTCTTCCCTTGCTTCGTCTTGATCGGCGACGCGCCTGGAGAAGGGACTTCTCCTGCTGCGCGACTCTACTGCCTGGGCGCGTACACTCGATTGGTGGGGATGAGTTGGCTGCGTTGCTCGCCCAGCTCATCAAGCAAAGATATTGGTGAGCGTATCGTTTCATATACCTTTCTCCTTCAGATAGCTATACTTGCGTGCGCTGAGAGCGCTGTCTTTCTCGCGCTCACGCACAAAGATGCGCTCAGCTGGTGAGAGACTCAACAAGCATATGATGGTTTGTTTTGGTTACGCTTGCTCTAGCATTCATATTCTGTATTGACTCTCACTCAGCATATTGGATGAATATTGTTTCTGCTACGTAGATTGATTGGCAAATTGGATTCATGGTTGATATTCAAAGTTGAATGGAGCACCCGGCTCGCAACTTTTACGCGTTTTGTATCGTCTTTTTTGTTGGATGTTAATATCAGGAACTAGTTCGATTTTGACTGGCATCTTGATATTTCGATTAAGAGCGCTTCAGATTCATAGTTTCGAATACTCTCAAATCAAATAGTTCATTACTTGGTTTTAGGAAATTCCCACGAATTGTCGGGACATCTTGCAATGGAACTCACTTGATCAGATAAACGAAAATCTCGATCATACTTCATTTCCAAGTTGGATTTTTGAATGTTATCTTAGTCAACCGTGTATACCTGTCACTTGACTAAAGTTTTTGGTAACTGTTTGCATTGTTTCTGACATATTTCAGCGAACAATAAATTGCGGGAACATTTCAAGTTCTTGAATTGTGAATTTTTGGTTTTCGGACTGGTCACTCATTGCGAATGAATCTTTGCTGTATATTTACATTGTTTCGTGGCCTTATTGAATGAAGTTTCCGTCCTTTTTGACAATTTTTGGTAGATTGGTTTCCATCCTCTCGGATTTCACGGGGAACTTTGAGGGACTTACATGATTGGAAGAGATTGGCAAGGCATTTCGATCCACGATTCATGAGTTCTTGTTAGGATTTGCGCTGTATGTGTTTCTTTCCCATACTTTATTGATTCAAGAGTCGTGGAATCGGGAGTCTCGTAGATGTTCATTAGGTTTCAATTAGTGTGTGCGATTGGCCATCGACATACATCACCATTCACGATTTATTCTCATTCACGTTTCTTTTGTTGAGGAACATCACTGCAGCCGATTCTACAAGCTGTCACCATTTCGACGTCTCATCAGACGTACACGTTGGTTGGAATGGCTAAACTAGTGGATTGGATTGGCAATTGGATCGGAGGAGCTGTTGCTGATTTGGCGTATGCAGAACTAGCTGGTGACATATGGATGTCGACTTCTGGAATTTCCGTCACGCAACATGATCAACTGCCACGCAAGCACCGCCTTCGACTAATTTTGAGTCACGCATTTACCGAATTGTCCCAGGTAATAGTAGATATATCAAAATATCTTCTAAGCACTCAAGAATTCATTTGGTTGGAAAGTTGATTGACTGAACTTCGTACTCAATTCTATTATATGTTTTGCTGCATGCGTATTCATTTGGTTTTGGTTTTCACATTTGAATTGGGATTCTCGCTGTAATATAATGTGCAGACGAGATTCAGTTTCTCACTTCATACATTTGGTTTTGGTAAATTAGCTATGCTTACTGTATCATATACATGTGCATACTCATCTTCAAGTAATTGGTCGAGATGTCATTATCTCATTCTCAAAAATTGGTTTGGTTTGAATGGCAACTCTTTCTGTGCTATGGTGCACAGAAGAGATCACGTCTCATAGTACGAGACATTTCAAGTGTGGTAGAAATTGTATGATTGGTTTATTGGAACAGACCTTGTGAACTCAACTTTGGATAATTGGTTTGTGGATAGTACATCATATGGGATCTACTGCAAAGTCATTCTACCATGTACTCTGGTTTCATTTCACATGAAGAATCCACTTTGGCAAAGAATGATCCCTGATTCATTCTTTCACTTCGGGAGCGAATGATCCTTGATTCATTCCTTCACTTTTGTGGCATCATTCAACATGGTGCTATGGTATTGTTTCGTTCAAAATCGATTCACGGTGAGTCGATCGATTCCCGTACAATTGCCCGATTTCACGCGCCCGATGGTACATGCGCCCGACGGACGTTTGCCCGATATACAATCGCCCGAATCCGATTGCCCGAAACCATTTGCCCGACTCCTAACTCCCGACTGGACATTTGCCCGACGGATTTTTGCCCGATGCCCTTTCACCCGATTTCCTCTTACCTTATGGCTTTTTAATCCGAAAACTTATTTTTGTGTCAACACCCGCACCAAATCAACGGCACATATGTAGCTGATTGAATTGATGACATCCCATGTAAAACATACAATTCCATGAACATATATGATCACGGAATCCTCAGATTCCATGGTCATATATGATCATACGTAAAACCCTTTCGAACATTTTCTTTTATTCCAGAAAGTTGTAATATATTGATTCAAACCTAATTTAACGCCAATACTTCACGATACTGATCATATACTACTGAAAAAAAATTTTCCCAGGAGTCGGTCTCGAGTTTCAAAAAAGTCACATTTTTTACGAAACCTCTCTCTTCAGTGCGTCAAATGTTCAAAACCTGAAAATGACTCCGGAAAAGGTTTTTCTGGGTGATGTTTCACCAATAGTGTGAGGAATTGATGTTACACTAGTCGTAAATTAGTATATCACGTCTTTCCGGGATAAAAATGACGAATTTCCAAACCGATTTTATACCTGATCATACATGAACATGGAATCCACGGATCCCATTATCATATATGTTCATGAAATCTTATATTCTACATGGGATGTATAGAGGTACACGTACACACAGTTATAACCAATATTGACATGAATTACACATAATAGCTGAGATCGCGCACTGTCAGTTGCGCCGTACCGGCTAGTTTGGGATGAAATCACAGATTTGCACTGATGATGGGCAAGAAACATCCTGATGTCCATTCTTGTTTAAAAGAATTGCAAAAGGTACAACGAAACACAGAAACTTGCTTGGTTAAGCTAGGTCTTCGTATGTGGAGGCTGCTCCAAAACGACGATGGTTTATGGTGCAAGAGAGGTTTCGTGCTATCGCACACGATTATAATGAATATAAGAATGATGGGCGAATACTGCAATATCTGGAAGCAATGCCCTACAATATAACCATTGCTCGAGTCAATTCATTGGAACTTGGTACGAATGTTACTATTTGACTATGCTATATGGCATTGATTTTGATATTTATTGATACTATAACGTACCATATTGAATTTCATTGATGCCCTGCCACAAGTCACAGTTACTGTTGAGTCTGGATGGTAATAATTGACTATGCATTGATTAAATTTGCATTTTACAGCTATCATATTCTATTCTCCAATCGGGTGATGGTTCTGGCGGGCAAAAGTCCATCGGGCAAATGTCCAATCGGGCGTATGGCGTCGAGCAAAAGGGATCGGGCGATTGTATATCGGGCAAACGTCCGTCGGGCGCGTGGACCATCGGGCGATCGACCGGGAACCAAGTCGATCTTCGACACCGTCAGCAGTAGCTACGGTGGCTAAGAGTACTCAGATTTGCCTGTTGAATCATTTGGATGGCTGGATCTGCATTGGCTTAGGCGTTGGCGAGCCGGTTGAGTTCTCGAAGCTTGGTTCATTGGATTTCATAGTTTTTCTTGTTCACAATGTCTCCTTTTCCTACTCATAAGGGGGGACCACGGGGTCCGGGTCGCCAATCTCGCCCAAGATTTTTTTACAGTTTTGGACTATCGAGAAGATAAAGAATCCAGAGTAACTCCGTCCAAGGGGCCTCCTGTCCAAAGATACAGTCACTGAGATTAGCATTGCTCATATGGGTCCATGTTAAAAAGTGATATAAATAGACATACTGGTAATGCTCAAGTTTTTGCCTGTAGCTCTGGACAGGAGATCCATTTGACGGAGTTACTCTAGATTCTTCATATTCTAGGTGGTACCAAACTGTGAAAAAATTTCGGGGATGATTGGTGACCCGGACCCCGTAGTCCCCCCCCTTGTCAGTCATGCATGCACAAATCATAATCGAATCGAGTCGGAATTATTATTGATGGAGTTGAGTGTAACCAGAAATGGGTATGCTTGATTTAGATTAATGGTTTGGTTTGGTCTGGTCAAATATTTTTTGACAAAATATTGGCACTCTAGTCCTCATTGTAATTCGTTCTAAGGGGGTGGCTGTGGGCCGCGCCTCGAACGTATACACTGTTTATTTGTTTCTCGTCATTGTTTGGAAAATGTGGATGAATCTGGTGATTCTGTCTATGTTATTGGTTTATGTCAAATAGTTCATGTTGAGATCACTTGAAGTGGTTCTCAGTTAGTTGCAACTTGCAATCGTTCATAGGGGGCGGCTGTTCGCCGCGCTCTGGATTTGTGTCTCATTGATTTGAGATTTTGTATGGGTCTTGGAACTTGGAGTTAAACTCAAGAACTTCGAAAAATTGTAAATTGCAATTGTCCACATTTTCACGGTGTTATGTCATTTATATATAGTCCTTTCTATGGAAATATATTTATCACACATAACTTACATTTTTGGTTTGCAATAAATTTGAATGGAATTGACACTACGTTTAAAAGTTTCTCCTTAGTGCAGATGGAGTCAAAGTTCGAGGAGATCACTGGTACTTGGTTTGGAAAGGAGAATAACTTGGATCCAGAATGGATTTGTCATACCGACTCCAATTCAGGGGGTGGGTGGAAAATGGCGTAATTGCAAAACGGTCATTTTGAGAAAATCAATAAAAACTCGATAAAAACCGCTACAGACATAATCGGACGAGTAGACCTGACTTATTTCGAAGAAAATAACATTCTCGAAATAGCCCAACTCGATCCGGGGGATGAAATTTGATTCTGAGCTCTCTTCAGCAATTTCAAAAAATGCAATCACGCCCTTTTTCCGAATACAGGGTCAAACTTCGGTCTTTCTTCCTCACAAAAAGTGGTATAAAATCTCCAGATCAAGTCCAATCGCCTCCAAATTTTTTGAGAGTGTTCCAGGGCATGTTTTGTAAGGAATCTGACTCCTAGAGGGTGGTTTAATTCATACTCCGCGGTTCTATGGACACGAAAAGCTTCCATCAGTCGTGTGGAAATAAGGAGACATTTTTTTCACTAGGGAAGGGTGAAAACACTCAATTTGAAGGTAAAAAAACATGTTTTCATCGTCATATTAGGTGGAAAAGCGTTGCCAGGCTCTGGAGGATTGTTATAAAATTTTTTTCTCGGTAATTAGGCCTTTTTTCCCGATCCGACCTCACTCACGCCCTGTTACAGAGTAATTACGCCCTTGTAAATCTTTTCAGTTAGGTACTTAAGCCCTTTCTCCAAATCCTGTCAGGCTGAGGAAAAAGTTAAGCCCTTTTAAAATTTTCTGGGTGCAATTAAGCTCTTTTTGGGAAGAATGACCGTAATTACGCCCTTTTGAAATTCTATCACAGCAGTTACGCCCTTTTGAAATGTTATCATAGCAGTTACGCCCTTTTGAAATGTCATCATAGCAGTTACGCCCTTTTGGAATTTTATCATGGCAGTTACGCCCTTCTGAAAATTCATCGTAGCAGTTACACCCTTTCGAGTTTCCATCATAGCAGTGGCGCCCTTTCTGGAATCAATGGTGTCAGTGGAGCCCTTTGAAGCTCAAATCATCGTGGTTACGTCCGTTTAAAATGTTTTGGCAGCAATTAGGCCTCTCATGAATTCAATAACAGTTGTTGAGCCCTCGTGAGATTCGATTACAGCATCATATTTTTCGGAGAAAAAGTTAGAGTTCATGAAATTAGGAATGAGTCAACCTTCGGAGGGAGGAAAACATCCATGGCAATCAAAAGCAGAGGGATTAAGAACCTGTTCCAAGAGTTACTGGAAGTAGTGATATACACACACTTTCATCAACCGACGTTGACAGTTGGGGAATTGACATGGAAGACATAAGGTACTGGAGTCCTTTTAAAGAATAACTCATAGAAAGTGCTCAAGATCCATTAACGACCTAAGGAAAGATGTTCATGTTTTTGGAATAATTATGCAAGTCGAGCTCTAAAAGGTCATTCATGTGTATTTGTTTCACAAAATCATTTCAAAATTGAATTTTGCGACTCTAGTCACAAATAAGTAGTTATCAGTCTGACCTGCAAAGCTAACTCCATTTTCGGGAATTTCCCAGGCGAAATAGGACTTCTCCAACTATCGGTGAATATCCATACTGATTCATTCGTATATATTCTGATTATACAGGTTGACATTGATTAAATCATTTGTAAATATGGAGAAAATCTGATCAACCAAAAAATCAATGGAAAGTTCCTTACCAACTTGAAATTTACATTTGCTGATCCCTGAAACCCTAAATTGACCGAAATTCTATCCATCGAGGCCTAATTCGACTCCCCTTAGCAGTGGGTGTCACTCTGCTTTCGAAGATAAACAGGACTCGCGGGACCTTGCATCTGTATTTCCACGCGCCATGGCGCGATATTCGGAAACAGGGCGTAGGTGCAATAATTTTCCCTATAAAAGGGCGTAACCGGCGTGATATTTAGGAAGAGGGCATAAGTGCAATCATTTTTCCGATAAAAGGGCGTAACTGTCGTGATATTTGGAAAGAGGGCATAAATGCAATCATTTTCCTGATGAAAAGGGCTTAAGCTCCATTAAGCCCTTTTATCGGGCAGAAAAAAGGGCGTAATAGCGGTTACGCCCTTTTATCTCCCAAACCGTTTTTGGGGTCTTTCGAAAAACGGATTTCCGGAGGGGGTAGATCTTGGTACGGAGGCTCAAAAAAGCGGTATCCGGAAGAAGAGCATAATGGCGGTTACGCCCTTTTTCCACCCACCCCCTCAATTGGCTTGTTCGGAAAGTTTAAAAAAATGGATGGCCGTTGCAGACCCTAATGCAAATACCGATAGCTGCTCGACACATTGGATTGAAACCACGATCATTTACACAAGGACTTGGAAATTATCGCCTCAGTTTATTGCCAGCATTAGATGTGTCTCGCATCGTCAGCCACTACATTAACACATGTACATCAGCGTCAATATGGGAATTGGAGTTGGAACGAGAAGAAGATTGAAGATATCATCATTGAATGAATTTTGATTATCGCGTACCTTCTTGACATCACATTACACACTTTTCCTCGTTCTATAAATCCCGTGGAAAATTGTATTCTCGTATTTGGTCCCTTTTATTGGACATTGTACGTTGATAGAATCATTACTCTTCAGAAATTGTACTTCTGTTGAATTTGTGTGGTTTTTTATGCTGGATTGGAAATTCTGAAATCATCTCGAAGGTCTTACAACATTTGCATGTTTGTCGTATAGTTCTAGAATTGCACAGCCTTTCTGTCAAAAGTTGGAGTTGATTTCGTTCTTGTTGAGTCCGTTGAAGAAAAATCTCGATGAAGAAAATTTTTTGGTCGAATCAATCATCAAAACAGTATAGATCGAATTCTATTTTATTCGGGTTTCGTTTAATGCTGATTGGCAACTATGGATTGTAATTGTTCCTTCGTTTCAATCATATTTTGATCAAGTCAATGTTTCGATTCAGACTTTAGTTGCTGAACTTGTAGTCAGCTGAGTGACTTTCGCACTTCCGTGATTTTGACATTGTGATATTTAGTTTGATTTCAACAACTCGTGGAGTCAGCAGTGCTCAGTTTTTGGTTATGTCAAAGGTCCTACCACAGATTGTGAAATTGACAAGTCCATTCATATTTTGAATGGCTATTTTTGCGACTCATGTACATATGCTTTTCTTTCGAACTATGGAGCTCGTTGACAATCGGAACTGGTTGCGCAGATTTTCATCGTGCGCAGGCCTTTTCTATTCATATTATGTTTTTCTTCTATTTTGGTTGAGATTATTCAAACCTAATGCTTTCAAACGGTCAAACGCACACATACATGTGTGTGTACATAGTCACATCGCGTGATCTATAGTTTGCTGCTCGCATCTACGAGACAGCTCGGTGACAACGGCGATTTCGGGACTTCTCGCGAGCCCATTCAGTTACGTGCCCAACAGCGCACGGGAGAGTTGGCCTTCGATATCTGACTCTCTCCCCTTGATTTTCCCGCCTTCTGCGAAATCGAGTAATTTCCACCTCGACGAAGACGGACTCATTATTTCGATTTTGTACATAGTTGTTTTTCACATAATTTTGAGTATTTCATCGCGTGCTTTTCAGTTAGTTTAGACCAGGTCTTTCTGAATAAAGACTCTGATTTTTCTATAATTAAACCCACGAGTGGAATCCGATCCGACTTCCCCCCCCCCCCCGCGCTTTTCTGAGTGCAAGTTGGCGAATTTTCAGAACTTGCACCACCAGGAAGTCATTGGTTTACTTTGCTCATCGCATTTTGAAATCTCACTGAAATTTTCTTCGTTTTTTTTTTCTTATTTGTTTAATTCAAGACAGTTTTGCTCCACGATTGCGATTCGACATAGTATTTTTTTGATTGATCGGATTTGCCACCTCATACCCGAGTAATTCGCGACGGTTGTATTCATTGGTTTTTATTGCATTTGGCTCAATTTAGTTCATTGTTGGAATTTTGCAATCTCTCATTTTCGGTTGCTCGCTATGTGCGAGCGAAGAAGGCGGTATGTTCGGAAATGTGCCAGCATTCCCTCGTAGCTCGAAATATTTGAGTATTTTTTTGACTCTCGAATGTTCGACAAAGCGAGCTGCGACGAACAGAGTGATGATCCCCTGCACATAACTTTATATATACATATTTTCCACTCAGATGATCGGTTGACATTTCGCCTAATGGTGTATTCAAATATGAATTTGGGCAGCGTAGCATCTCCTCTCGCACCTTTTCGTTGTCGATCATTCTCAAGCATAAAACTGTCAGTGGACCATAGATCGGCGAGACAGCAAGTTCGACTGATCTCACGCCCGCGATTCGCGCCACGAGCTCCCGCCTAAATTAATCTAGCAATTGTTTTCTCCGCGACTAATTCACCCCTCACCTCTCTCCGCGTCTCATCTTTTCACACATTTGTTGATACACTAGTTTTGTGATTGAAGTGCTATTTCATACAGTTAACCGAGTGTACGAATAATTTCATAATGAGCTTCCACTGCCCCTTCGTTTTGAGCGCCCCATCCCACCTCCAAATTATTGATTTATTGTGCGAGTATTTTTCGCACAATTATTCATTCACCTCGCGATCACTATTCATACTCTCTATGATATTCTATGTATTATGTCATTCAAATTTGCCACCTGTACCAGATAGAGTAATACCCCAAGGTACGAATTCATCAACCACTCTACAATCAACAATTCTTTCTCGGTGTATCTGCAATGTTTTGTAGCACACCGAACAATTACTTGCATACGACAAGGTGTAGCAAAGAAAATCAGCAATGGATGTAAACTCGACAAATTTGTGTATGTCGCTAATGTCGTTGTGTTGGAAACCTGCATCCCATCGCATGGTTAACGAAAAGATCACACATACGATGACATAATCTCTCAACGCAACAACAGGTATTTAGGCTCCCTTGTTTTGAAATAGAGCCACCCTGGTGCTGTTCAATATCTGCAAAAGCCAATGGGAATCTAAAGAATACCTCGTAAAGATTGGTCTCTCGAAAATGTTAAAATTCCGTATGGGTGAGGGTTGCAAAGTTGGAGCATCATGAAAAGCGATATGCTAGCACTTACCTACACACAGATGGAGATGAGATGTAGGAAAGTGGAATTCTGTACTCCTTGGTAAATCGATGGGAATAGAGGGTTGGCGGGCGTCCTGCAGAGAATATCTGAATTCAAACTGATGACGTACAGGTTTTACATGTCCATCGCGTGTTCATTGGAATGTCAAGGAAGTCGAGCGACGCACCCAAGATCATAGCTCGCGACCCCACAGATTCTATCACTGGAATAGAAATCCATGGTCCAATCCAAATCCACAGTTCAAGTCCTTAGATTGAAAGAGAAAGAGTCAGATACGTGGATATACATTTTCGGGTTCATTGCTACTATCGGTTATCACCTTGACTGGCAAATCTCTATCAAACCACCTCAATCTGATCAGTTCGAATTTTGAAAAGCCAATCCAAACCCTGCACTATCCATTTTGGAGCATATCACTCATTCACAGTTGGCAATCAAGGATGAACTACTATGAAAGATGATACCTCTCATATTCCAGCGGTACAACGAGGTCGAGTACCCCCGATTCGAGTTAGTCGGGAGCACATCAAGAATCTCATGGTAAATCCTAGCATGGAAGCTGTGACTTCGGCGAGAGCGACTGAAATTTTCCAGCATTCTCCCTACGTGCGTCTCCTTTTACGGGCGGAAACTCTTCCATCAATTAAGGATTATCGATACACGAAAGACTATGCCACCATTGGTATGGACAACATGAGTGAACTTGCTGCAAGACTCCTATTCTCAGCAGTAGAATGGGCGAGGAACATCCCATTCTTTCCGGATTTCGAACTTACTGATCGAATCGCCTTATTACGACTAGTATGGAGTGAGCTCTTCATACTGAATGCTAGCCAATGTTCGCTGTCATTCCAAATTACTACCTTGTTGACTACAGCGGAACTCTATGCGTCCCCAACGACTATTGATCGAGTTATACGGTACATGGACCATATACAGATATTCCAAGAGCAAATTGGGAAGTTCAGTGCTCTGCATATTGATGCGGTTGAATACAGTTGCCTGAAAGCAGTAGTCTTGTTCACTCCTGGTGAGTATCAGCTCGTAGCTCACTTTTGAGGATAGCCATGATTGATCCCACTTCCTGTACACTGGTGAGGATATAATAGTAAACTACTGGAGCTGATATGTGAGGGAGCGGCTTCTCCATGAATCATCCATTTCATGGAATTCTCAGAATCTTATTTCAACTAGAGTGACAATAGAACTTAAAAGATGGACATATCAGTCTGAGAATCACGAGTCCGACTGAATATCGAGCGATATCTAATCAGCTATCCTCTCTGAACCAGTTATCCCAGAAATAAGAAAATGATTTGAAGACTTCTCATGACCATTCCTCTTCGAGGGTTTAGTTCACAACTCAGTTCCATCTCTATCCACAAGGTAACTCAGCTCATTTTGGACCAATCCACGAATTCTGTGATCTTTCAGCCTGGTCATGGAGATCTGAATCGCTGCAAATCGAGAGGAGTGGAATTCGTGAGCATAACAGAGTAATATATGCGTAAGATTGCCGTTTTCGGCGTACGGGTGACCCTCGAGGACACTTACGCCAATTTCTCATATGAAAATAAGTAACAAAAATGGTACTCGCTTTGAGTTATGAGTACCTTCGGAAATAAATGGAACACGGGTTCCATTACTAAATCAACAATTACTCGGACGTCCTAGGGTTTACGGCAATTTTACGAGAAGCACTCAGAAATGAGGGAAAAAGCTATTAATTAGTGACGATTGGGTGATGAGCCTGAAATTAATCACCGTATCTCTTGCATCTCACCCCTGGAGGGATGAGGGATTCCAGAATATATGTGTCCATATTCACATTCATATCGGGACGAGTAGAAATATATATATATATATATATATATATTGAATAAATGAATCGAACTCAAACTCAATTTCCTGTTTACTGTGGTCCACTTTGTGTGAACTTCAGTAGGTAAGCTACAAGGAGGCGAGCCCGCCTCCTTGTAGTATCCTACGCGTGTTGGGAGGCGAGCTCGCCTCCTTGTAGTATCCTACAATGTATAAGAGTGTGCTCGGATCCTTATAGTATCTTGGCTGTGTATAAGAAAGTGCCTCGCATTCCGAAAGGCAAAATCGGAATCGACCACCCGTGACCGGTATCCCTTTTTGAATCTCAAGTGCACACCCAAAATTTCCACCCAGAAATAGTCGAACTCATCGCTCGGGAGAAAGTTTAAGCACAACATGCATCGAGTTCTTGTCCCTTTAACTCGCTTCTCACGGCGCACCTTCCTATGACGCGGATAATCGGTCTGTTTCATCCTGATGCCACAGTGGCGAGACACGTGCACCCTCCTACAGCATTTAGGGTTCGCATAATCTCAGCGGCTATTCAAACATCTGGAGGAGGTAGAATGATGCAGCATAAGATGCACTCACATCTTTTGGAGGCAGTCATATAAAAGATGTACCTCCTTAAAATAGGGATTGCCTTTTGGGAATAACCCTCTGAATATGTCTTCCGATGCATCCAAAGGTCTTTGAAAGCAGTCAAAGTGGTATTATTTTAGGACCATGCAGTCCATCGCCCCAGACTATTGTGATTGTATCGCATATGCTGCCTGCGGATGCGGCTCAATAATTTTTGATGAGTCAATGGGAAAATTCCTCCTTAGGCCGAACACTTCGCAAATGTCATATAAATATCAGGTCTCGACCTTGAGGAGAAGCTTTACTATTCCGGGGAAAATGCACAGACCCTCCTGTACTATATGTGCCATGAATATTTTTCTGGCAGCTGTGAGAAAATCTAGCTCCAGGGATCAAAGGGTCCTATTCCGAGCTTAAGATAAAGAGTGGCACATATATTTTCTTAGGCACAGTGAGCGCCGTTGCAACTCAGACGGAGGTCACAAGGGTCCTCTTTCAAGGAGCTTTATTGATGAGTCGGGTAGCTAATACCACCGTGCGAACCAATTGAGATCCGTGGGATCCTCTCAAGGAGGGAAACTTCTTTCTCACGTTTGAAACATATAGACTTTTCAGAAAAATCAAGTATCTGGCGGACAATTCAAATTTGGCCATTCTTCTGATTCCCCCACCACATCGTTAGAATTTCCAATATTCAACTCTTTCATGCCTCAGAATTTCGAAAAAAATAGATTTTCACACTTGGCGGAGTAGTTTTCGGGAAAAATCCAGTTTTGCTAAATTTTTATGTCAGGTCCGTGTGGTATTAGTGCGATCCTTAATCGCGATATGACAGAGGTCTTAGTCAGTTTCTTTCAGAGTATTTGATGGTTAAATCGAAATTCCAAAACCTCAAAACTAGAGCTCAAACCGCTTGGCCGTGAGATCAATTTTAGTGGCGAAATGTCAGGTCCGTGTGTTGCTTCAAAATTTACATACGTGCGCGAGTTCATTCATTCTCCATATGTTTCGAAAAGTCGAAAAATACATCTTAGAACTCCCGGAAATGCGAATTGGGGTTGGCACACTTTCGACCCCCAAATATCGATATAGATATACTGCCAATGCTAACGTTTTTGCTTGTAGCTTTGAACAGAAGGCTGATTCGACGGAGTTACTCTGGATTCTTCATATTCTAGGTGGCACAAAACTGTAGAAAAAAATTTAGAAAGGATTGGTGATCCAAAGGCCTGGTCCTCCTCTTGTTAGTCAGGGTGAACTAAGTTGAACGTAAAAGTACATATTAGAACATTGGGACATCACATTACTCAAAGATGATACTGTCAAAAAATTTGATCAAATATACAGAATGAAATACTATGCATCATATTCAGTGGATAATCCACACCAAAATGATCTCATAGGGGCACAAAATGAAGCTGACTCCCATGAGGTTCGATCCTTTCCACGTTGGCTGTGAGTCGAATGTATCAGATGATTAGAGAGCCTAATATGCTTGGCACATGTAATAATACAATCGCATTGTTCGGACGGCAATATTTTATCTCCAGTAAGGGCGAAGATTGAATGCGTGAATTGAAGGATTAAAGTGCTTTGCATATCAATTCTCCGCCTTGTACTCTTTCAACGCTTTTGTTCAATATGATTTATCTAGTCCATGAATTAATGATATCAAAACGCATCTTATTTATTCCTTGGAGACTTGGAATATCTCCACTCACAGACGGAAAAATGGCCATCGATAACGACAATATCGCAATATCTCGCGATAAATTGTCGAACGATAACATTTATCGTCAAGTTAATGTCGATTTCGAGCTCACGATAATTGAGTCATATCGTATCGATGTCGTTGTCGAAAATATCTATATCGCGAGACGACATCGATAAAATATCGATTATCGCGGCAGCCCTAATTTTCCCCGGAGAGGCTCGCAGAGCATCCACTGCTCGTTTCTCCCATTCGTTAATGGGGAAACATGGAAGAAGTTATTATTCTGACTCAAAGATGTCATCCGGAGTCCGCCACGAATCAACTTCATGGGTCCCGTATTCTACCGATATAGTTAGAGCGAGTTATTACTAGGGTGGCTAATGCTCATCTTTTTCTCACTATAATTGTGGGAAAACGTGCAGAAACTTGATTTTTCGGTTCGATAATGTAACTCAGAGTGCACCAACCATCAATTATCTCTCCCCTTGGGGAAATGCTGAGTGGACAACGACTGGTGAGGTTGCATCATAGAATTCCCTGCATAGAATGCTTTGAGCGCAAGCGTATGCACGTACGCTCACGCGCTGAGTGCACCCCGTGTAGAATGAGCCTCAACAGCTCGGAAAGGCATTTACCACATCGTGGGCGAGTCTATGCCTCCAGAGATCTGGCTCACACGCGCGAGGGGGAACAGATTAGCGCACGCGAGTCATGATCTGCAGAATAGCACACTCGAAGCTTGGATTGCATAGGAATTCATTCTTATCACATTTGCAAGATACCTCACTCCTGCGTACGCAAATCGTCTAACGAAAGCTCAGCAGCTCATGTAGGGGATTTTCCGCATCGTGAGCGAGTCATACCTCCAAAAATCTGGCTCGCGCGGGCAAGAGGAATCAGAGTAACGCACGCGAGTCATGATTTGCAGAGTAGCACACATGCAGCGTGGATTGCATTGGAATCCATTCTTATCGCGTACGCGGGGCTCCTTGCTCTCGCGTACGCGACTCTAACGAATGCTCAACAGCTCTCGTAAGCGATTTCCCGCATCGTGGGCGAGTCCATACCCCCAAAGATCTGGCCCGCGCGCGAGGAAAATCAGATTAGCGCACAAGAGTCATGATCTGCGGAATGGCAGACGTGAAGTTAACATTGCATAGAAATTCATTCTTATCGCGTATGCGAGGCACCTCGCTCCTGCGTACGCAAATCGTCTAAAGAATGCGCAGCAGCTTAAGTAGGCAATTTTTCGCATCGTGGGTGAGTCTATGCCTCCGAAGAATTGGCTGACACGCGCGGAGGAAATATTATTAACGCATGTGAGTGATGATCCACAGGATAGCACAAGTGGACCTTGGATTGCATAGGAATCCATTCTCATTGCGTCTGCGAGGCACCTCGCTCCTGCGTACGTGAATCGTCTAACGAATGCTCAGCAGCTCGAGTGAGTACTCTCTCCGTATTCATCAGTGAGAAACCACTGAATTTCAGTGCATTACGGATCAACTTTGACTGATGACTTCAGTATATATACACTGGAAGTTCAGAGCATATACACTGAAGTCATCAGTGACACTCACTGAAACTTCAGTGACCTCTGCGATTCAACGGACTCTGATCACTGAAGCTCCAGTGAGTGTCACTGATGGATCAGTGAGACAATTCACTGAAACTTCAGTGACCCAAGAAATCAGACCGGTCTTGGTCACTGAAAGTTTAGTGAGTTTCACTGATTCACCAGTGAGAATTTCCATTGAAATTTCAGTGAATATGATTTGCCGGGATCCTTAAGGAACTGAAATTTCAGTGAGCATCACTAAAGTATCGGTGGCTCATGCTCGTCCAGCAGACAGACCTTGCGGAGCGCATTCCTTGGCGAGATATTCTCGGATAGCTCGTTGTATGATCGGCGCGATCAGGGCAATCGAAGGTGAAACGCTCCCTCACTGTTCCCTTAAGCAGCAAGTCTTCCACTCTCTAGTACATGCTCACAAGGATGGTTTTCGGAATATCATCCAAACTGATATGAAATAACTCGAACTCGGTCCGTAGTGAGAATCTTATTTTTCTTCGTCGTCGCGGCGAAAAAACATCTTTTTCAAATGACTTCAAAGATGCTATGGTGATTTGCTCTCGTAGTACATCAGAAAAGGAGTTGAGAATTGATCCATTTACGAAGTGTATAGGTTACAGTAAATGTCCGAAATCCGTCAATCCTAGGATTGACTAGTCATTGCTGACATTGACTAGTGGGACCAGTCAATCCTAAGATTTACTAGTAAATCTTAGAATTGACCAAAATAGCCAGTCAATGTTGATTCGTAAAGATGAATTCCGGACATTTACTAGGCAATCTTAGGATTGACTGACTGACCCCCGTAAGTGTCCAAAACATATAATGAGCAGAGAAATAAAAATATATGACGAGCAAAATTCATGCATGCAAAATGATATTCAGCGTAAATGTATCACAGCTGCACATTGTCTTAGATCTTACGTTATACTAAACGGAGGTCTCATCTTCATCACATTGATAGAGTCATTCTAGTCTTACGAATTTTCCACCGACAAATAATATAGCACGTTGCATGATCAAAGTGAAGTTGAATCTTCCCAAAAATTCAACAATATAAAAGCTACTTGTTACAGCAGCTCTGGCTATCATGGAATCCTGAATTGCACAATATTTTTTTCACTCTACAAGAACATCTATCCCAAGAACATTCAGCTTTACGATTCCATTCCGTCATCCCCTGGCCATCTGTAATCGAAATTTTTGAAGATGCTGCTCGTAAGCACACAGTTTGCGCCTGGTTTCGTTGTGATCGAGGGACTTCTCTTCGCAAACAACAAACTGGCTCCTCGTAAACAGCTGCTCAATTCAACCAGCTTCTGTTCCAATTCTGTAGAAGTCCTCATCCACGGTGTTGATAATAATCATTCCTCAAGAGATGTACCTCAGGAGCTTGTTTTTCGGCGCGAAGTTTTCAAAAGAACAAGTTAACGTGCGAAGTATATCTTCCGTGACCAATCGCGTTTCGGACATTTACGGAGGCTTGTTAGTCAATCCTAAGTTTGACTAGTGAATGTCCGAAACGCTGCCATCTCAACAACATTGACTACCCAGTCAATGCTGGACATTTACCAGTCAATTGTTACGACTGGACCTGATGGGTCCGGTTAACAAATATATTTATTTTAGAGTGGGTTTTTTGGACATTGAAGGGCGGCCTGCCCTGTTGCACTCACCTTATTCAAAAATGTAGACAAGAATATGAATACCCTTTTTGATGTTTATGCATATATATATATATATATATAGAATACTCTATATATACTATAGTATAAACTCGGTGTTCCGTCGCAAAATTGCGAATAACAATATGAATAGCAACGAAAACAAGATGCGTAGAGGCACACCGAGTATTAGGAGAGCATAAGATCGCATAAGGTAACGTCTGTAGTATGCCATAGGATGGGGGCTCGCGAAAATATTAAGCGCGGAAGCGCACTGAGTATTAGGAGATATGAGATTGCTTGGGGGTTACGTCTGCAGCAAGCTATAGATATATTCCATTCTGTATATATATATACATCCATATAGCTATAAATACTGGGACGCCGATATGGATTCATAAAATCTGGGACGAAAAAGAGTATATTTTCCCAAATACTGGGATTTTTCCAAAAACGTGTAAAAATGGAAATTTTGGGTTGAAAGTATTTTTTTATTCAAACACTAAACCATCCCTCGTGGGAGATAACCGCCGAGGAGATAACAGACGTGTGCTTAGACTTCGTTTTGCGTTCAAAACACTAACCATCCCTCGTGGGAGATAACCGCCGAGGAGATAACAGACGTGTGCTTAGACTTCGTTTTGCGTTCAAAACACTAACCATCCCTCGTGGGAGATAACCGCCGAGGAGATAACAGAACTTTGCTTAGAAAGTTGTTTTTTTCAAAATATCACGAAATTTTCACGCGTCCCAGAAAATAGCAAAATATATTATTCGCCGCGTCCCAGAATATATGAATCTAGAAGGAGGCCTTCCGGGACGTCCTAGAATTTAGAACGCGTCCCGGAATTTGGCAAAATATCGCTGAAATGACGTCATCGCGTCCCGGAATCTCTTATCTCCTCGGCGGTTATCTCCCACGAGGGATGGTTAGTGTTTTGAACGCAAAACGAAGTCTAAGCACACGTCTGTTATCTCCTCGGCGGTTATCTCCCACGAGGGATGGTTTAGTGTTTGAATAAAAAAATACTTTCAACCCAAAATTTCCATTTTTACACGTTTTTGGAAAAATCCCAGTATTTGGGAAAATATACTCTTTTTCGTCCCAGATTTTATGAATCCATATCGGCGTCCCAGTATTTATAGCTATATGGATATATATATATATATATATATATATATATATATACACACTTCTTTAACTAGAGATTCCGGGACGCGATGACGTCATTTCAGCGATATTTTGCCAAATTCCGGGACGCGTTCTAAATTCTAGGACGTCCCGGAAGGCCTCCTTCTAGATTCATATATTCTGGGACGCGGCGAATAATATATTTTGCTATTTTCTGGGACGCGTGAAAATTTCGTGATATTTTGAAAAAAACCACTTTCTAAGCAAAGTTCTGTTATCTCCTCGGCGGTTATCTCCCACGAGGGATGGTTAGTGTTTTGAACGCAAAACGAAGTCTAAGCACACGTCTGTTATCTCCTCGGCGGTTATCTCCCACGAGGGATGGTTAGTGTTTTGAACGCAAAACGAAGTCTAAGCACACGTCTGTTATCTCCTCGGCGGTTATCTCCCACGAGGGATGGTTTAGTGTTTGAATAAAAAAATACTTTCAACCCAAAATTTCCATTTTTACACGTTTTTGGAAAAATCCCAGTATTTGGGAAAATATACTCTTTTTCGTCCCAGATTTTATGAATCCATATCGGCGTCCCAGTATTTATAGCTATATGGATGTATATATATATAATATGATGGAATATATATACTATAGTATAAACTCGGTGTTCCGTCGCAAAATTTTGAAAAACAATATGAATAGCAACGAAAACAAGATGCGTAGAGGCACACCAAGTATTAGGAGAGCATAAGATCGCATAAGGTAACGTCTGTAGTATGCCATAGGATGAGGGCTCGCGAGAATATTGAGCGCGGAAGTGCACTGAGTATTAGGAGAGTATGAGATTGCTGGGGGTAACGTCTGCAGCAAGCTATAGATATATTCCATCCTGTGTGTGTGTGTATATATATATATATATAAAACCAATATATAATTTTTAGAAATATACATTTATGACGACCGATTTTACAAATATACCCACTTATGACGACCAAAATCTTTCACACCTATACATGACTTGTGACGACCAAAACCGATTGTCTCAGCAAACTTCTGTTATCTCCTCGACGGTCATCTCCCACGAGGGATGGTTAGTGTTTTGAACGCGAAACCACTGTCTAAGCAAACGACTATTATCTCCTCGGCGCTTATCCCCCACGAGGGATGGTTAGTGTTTTGAACGTAAAACGAAGTCTAAGCACCCGTCTGTTATCTCCTCGGCGGTGATCTCCCACGAAGGATGGTTAGTGTTTTGAACGCAAAACCACTGTCTAAGCGAACCATTGTTATGTCCTCGGCGGTCATTTCCCACGAGGGATGGTTTAGTTTTTTGACGCAAAACCATTGTTTTCACCCCCGGTCGTCATAACTCATGATAACTGTAACAATGGCATCTATACTGTCGGTCGTCATGAGTATACTATAACTGTAACTATATATATATATATATACACGAATAACACTCTATATATTTGTAAAACCATACCTATTAGGAACGTTAGTGTGTATATATATATATATACACATATATGAATAACACTCTATATATTTGTAATACCATATCTATTAGGAACTCTAGTATATATTTGCGAAAACCATATGAGGGTTTCCATGGAACATTTGACTATTGACCCTCTAAAATAAAAAAAAAATTTTCTCATCGCACACGTTTAAAATGGGTTTCATGTGATTCTTATACCTCGAAAACATGTGAAAAAAGTGGTGCCACTCTCTTCCAAGCCGAGGTATCTGGTTCAGAACGAATCGTACGGAATTTCACACTTGAAACATTCGTGAATCAACTTCAATCGAACAGATTCGATTCAAAACATTGTCTAGACGATCGATACGGATTATATTTTGCCTGACTTGACTTTAAGATGAATTTCATCAATGATTTCTCCGAAATTCGATGTAAATTTCCAAAATCGAGTCAAGAGCTATGAGTCTCATTTCAATTTCTAGAATACACTGTGGTGTTATTTTGTTCATTCTTCAACCGTATACTATGTAAAAATCAAGAAAATCGCGATACCATCACATTTAGCGGCTTATTTAGCTTACCATCCGGATTCGAATATTTCTCCTCAGCTTCTCACAGAAATACCGATCGACAATTGCAACTCAGAACAGTGCGGTTATATCCCTTTTGCGATGAAGAAAAAAGAGCACAACATTCCAATCCTGTGCTTTACGTTTCCTGAGTATGCCATCAAAAAATGACCGTTTTGAGAGCCAGTGGCGCGATAACTTTATGAACTTTGAAGCTTTATAAAATTTGTCCGGATCAACGCACACTCACAAACCAAACGGGATTCGATTCGTCTTTTTTTTAACTTCGAAAACTCATTGCTGAATTTTCCGTTTTGCACAAGGTATTTCATCAATTTCGTAAACAATAGCCAGAAAAAGTTTTCCCACAAAACTCAGTTACATCGATGAATGAGAGTTAATATCATAGCCAAATCAGCGCACACCTCTGAATCAAAGATTTTCTCAAAATATGAGATTAGTAGATGGATATATCATTCCACCGAAGTAGTTGAGGCATAGGTATTTTAGTAACAGCCTTATCAATTCAAAAAATCGCGTTGGTACGTTTGTAAACTACCCTAAAATCATCCTTTGCGGTCTGCTATTGACAAATCAGGATGCGTTTTAACAAAAAAGGATGTAGTCCATATTGAATGATGCCAAATACTATGAAATGCCACTCCTGCGCACTTCGAATAGTTCAAAATACTCTTGGAACACTGCAGTAACACAAAAGTTAAAAGTTCCGTGGAAACTCTCATATGTATTAGGAACGTTAATATATACATATATATTATTTCGTGTAACAAATGTACACAAATCGAACATAATTTATTCACTTCACACACAGAATACATCACTGACACATTTTACACTAGGATAGCCGGTTCAAATTTTTCGCGCCACATTCAATTACCGCAGTTCAACGAGCAACCAAGAGATGGCGCCACCATGGCCTTTTGGGAAGAATTTTTGCAGAGCACTTACCGACACATTTAGAGGGAATTTATAATGAACATAGCGCTAATGATCCTATCAGTATACAAACCTCGTGCGCGTAAACTACAGTAAAATGGAGAGCCACCTTGATATTTTGAATGTTAACTTCAAAAACCTCTTAGAAAGCAACCAGGAGGCTGTGAGGATAGCAAAAGCGTCATTTTTTGCCGCACGACAGGACCTTATCATGAAAGTCGACAGAATGGAAAAGTCGGTGGGTTTGTACAGGGCCTTCCTAAACCTGTATGGCATCGACGACAACGACGAGAGAGTGGACCTATTATTGCCTTTCTCATCATCAGCCACCCAAACCTACAACGATGTGCCCACCGACACTCGACAAGCAACGACCCAAACGACTCATGTGGTGAGAGACGCAGGTGTTTCTGTACAAAATATGATAGATTGCATAGTCGGGGAACCCTATACACGCGGCATAAGAACTCTCCATACAAATTGCCCTCGTGAACAATTTTCCCCTACCCCGAGTGTGTGTAACATGATGTTACAACGCGCAACAGGCCGGGGACAAGTTACAGCAGACCCGCCCTCCTCAGCACACCACGAGCCGGATGATATTCCAACAAACCCAGGTGGCATGTTACACGTGACGCGCGCAGCCAGTATAGCAGACGACGCAACAGGTATGTTACTCTCAATGCTTCCCATATCTGCCCCCGTCCCGCATGCCTCACCGTCAAACGCATTGAGTGTAACAGCAGCGGGCAGCGCAGAGCTGCCCCCGAGTTACAGCGACGCCGCCCCGCCTCGGCTCACGTTCATGATAGCGGGAGACGAAGAAGATCATCTAGATACGGAAACTCCTAAGGCCCAGCCTTTGACGCAACATACAGGCGAATTACGAATCTTGAGTGATGTACCTTTGGGCACCCCATACCTCATTTGTAGATCAAGCCCAAGTGATGTAGGCGTGCCACAATACGAGCTCGTCACTATCGGGGATAGCCTGGGTTCAAAACCTGGAACCTCGTCGATCCCAGACATCTTACTCCCCCAACACTCAAGACCTATGATTGATGATAACCCACAGCCTATCAGACATCACGATGAAGATATTGCGACTCGGTACAGTGACATCAGCGAAGCGGGAGACCTAGAACACCAACTATCAGGTGATAATCGCAAACAAGAACAAATTCACAGGAGAAGAGAAAATCAAAGGCTGAGGACTCAACAGTGTAGAGAAAGGAGGAGAGCCGGGGAGATTACTAATAACTGGTGCTACTTATGCAAACACCACCACAACAGACCTCCAAGCAGGTGGTTAGCGTGTGTGGGTGGCTGCGGTAAGTTCAGAGCCGAATATAGATGTTTGAAAAAATTTGGAATCAGCCGATTCGCATGCATAAGATGTACGAAGAATCCAACAAACCCATAAACACACACACACACAAATAAAGTATTATTATGTAATAATTATAAGTTAACATCATTGGAAATTTGTTTTTTCAATTTCTGCCGCCCCGGTGATATTCTCGGGACGAGAATGAACTGACAGGGGAGGTGTGGCGTCCCAGACGACGCAACAGTTGAAATAATATTTCTCAACGTGAAGAAATATTATTTCGACTTGATCAGCAGAGAACGAATAAGCAGGTCAGTAAATCAGCAGAATCGAAGCATTAGCCAGTAACAGACCATGAGAAATTCAACAAAGAGCTCTGCCAGCATTCGATTGTAACACATGTGTTACATGTATTACAATCGAAAGTAGAACACTTTCAAAATCATTTTTTCAGTCGAATCATCAAAATTAACTTGTGTCCGCACGTATAAATTGGAACAACAAAATTCATTCTTCGATTTAGTCTGTGACAAAGCTCTGCCCGGTAGTGGGCTACGTACGTCTCAAAATTAACTTAACCACTCACCTAAGAGCGCGTAGAGAACGCACGAAGAAGTCAAGTTAAAAAGTGCGGACACGTAAGCTTGATCTGATCCCGTCGAAAAGTAGGCCGACGTTATCCGCCTCAGCTGTAAAGGGCCAGCTCCGAATCTGCTCTCACCTGCTTATCAGTTCCTGCCTCGAAGAATATCATCTCTCGAGTAGTTCTGTAAGTTCGTCTAATTTTAAGTCACGCAAATTGTATTTAGATATTAAGGTCCTATATTTTGTTCAAGACATTATAATTTGGTTTAAATAAATCCAAAACTCATTTGCTAATAATACGCTTTTATTTTCTGAAGATTTTATAATCGAATATTTCATCCATATTGAAACTATTAAAGTCAAATTGATCATTTCTAAAAATCCAAATTCAATCAATTATTACTTCTGAAATCTACATTCCAAATTCCTAAAATCACTTCAATCATTTCTTTAAAACTACAATTCATTTCATCCAATTTTGATGAACAAATATCTCTCAATCTGGAATATTCATATATATACGCAACCAGAGACCAGAAATATATATATATATACATCCAGTCGGAAGCCTCAACGCAATAACAGAGAATAGGTAAGTGCAACTGGGCGGTCCGCCCGTAAGCTGTTCACACTAACTCAAATAATTTATTTGTTACCCCGAGCCCTCCGCTCGGGTCATAACACTCGGCAATCGAGCATTACTCCAGAAATTCGAGACGTGAATCTGTTGAGAGACCGTTGGATCAACTAGATTCGAATGCCGGTGACCAATTTCACTTCTCCCCTCGTTGAGAATCTGATCAGGAAACTCCAAGGAGAAATTCGAATTGTCGATCAGCTCGCGTAACCCATTCGTATCTAAATATGGGCTACGACCGCTGTATCAACGGAATTCACCGCGATCACTCGTTACTCCAGGAATTCGGGGCGTAATCTGTTGAATGATCGTGGAATAAACTAGATACGAATGCTCGTTCCCCATTTCAATTCCCCCCTCGTCTAAAAACTGATCAGAAAGCTTCGAGGGAGGATTCAAGTCGTCGGATCATTTGCGGAGCCCATGCGTATCTGAGCATCAGCAGCGACCGCTATATCACCAAATTTCTCATCAAACACTCATTCTTCCAGAGATCCGACACGTAAATCTGTTGAAAGACCCTTGGATCAACTAGATTCGAATGCTCGTTCCTGATTCCAATTCTCCCCGCAACGAAGAACTGATCAGAAAACTTGAAGGGGGAATTCAAATCGCGGAGTTTGCGGAGCACGTGCGTATCTGAGCATCAACAACGACCGCAATATCATCAAATTTCTCAGCTATCAATCATGACTCCAGAAATCCGACACGTGAATCCGTTCGAAGACCGTTGGATCAACTACATATCAATGCTCGTTCCCAATTTCCATTCTCCCCGCGTCGAGAAGCTGATCAGAAAACTTGAAGGGATAATTCGAATCGCGGATAGTTTGCGGAGCCCGTGCGTATTTGAACGTCAACAGCGATCGCTATATCACCAAATTTCTCATCAATCACTTATCCTTCCAGAAATCCGACACGTGGATCTGAAGAAAGACCTTTGGATAAATTAGATATGAATGCTCGTTCCTCATCCCAATTCTCCCCGCGGCGAGGAACTGATCAGAAAACTTGAAAGGGAAATTCAAATTTTCGGATAGTTTGCGGAGCCCGTGCGTATCTGAGCATCAACAACGATTGCTATATCATCAAATTTCTCAGCAATCAATCATTCTTCCAGACATCCGACACGTGAATCTGTTGAAAGACCCTCGGATCAACTACATTCGAATCCTCGTTCCTCATTTCAATTCTATCCGCAACGAAAAACTGATCAGAAAACTTGAAGGGGAAATTCAAATCGCGGAGTTTACGGAGCACGTGCGTATCTCAGCATCAACAACGACTGCAATATCATCAAATTCTTCAGCTATCAATCATCACTCCAGAAATCCGACACGTGAATCCGTTCGGAGACCGTTGGATCAACTATATAGCAATGCTCGTTCCCAATTTCCATTCTCCCCGCGTCGAGAAGCTGATCAGAAAACTTGAAGGGATAATTGGAATCGCGGATAGTTTGCGGAGCCCGTGCGTATCTGAGCATCAACAACGATCGCTATATCATCACATTTCTCAGCAATCAATCATCACTCCAGAAATGGGACACGTGAATCTGTTGAGAGACCGTTAAATCAACTAGGTTCGAGTGCTGGTGCCCAATTTCACTTCTCCCCACGTCAAAAAACTGATACTGAAACTCCAAGGGGGAATTCAAACTATCGAATAGCTCGCAGAACCCATGCGTATCTGAGCATAAGCTGCGACCGCTATATCATCGAAATGGTTCGCAATCACTCGCTCATACAGAAATTCGAGACGTGAATCTGTTGAAAGACCAATGGATCAACTAGATTCGAATGCTCGTTCCCCGTTTCAATTCCCCCCTCGTCTGAAAACTGATCAGGAAGCTTCGAGGGAGGATTCAAATCGTCGGATCATTTGCGGAGCCCATGCGTATCTGAGCATAAGCTGCGACCGCTATATCACCAAATTCTTCAGCAATTCTGTTGAAAGGCCGAGGAATTAACTGGATTCGAATGCTTGTTTCCCTTTTGATTTTTTCCTGGTCGGGAAACTGATCAGAAAACATCGAGGGGAAATTCGAATCGTCGGATTGTTTGGCTGAGCCCATGCGTATCTGTGCATCAGCAGCGACCGCGGTATCATCAAATTTCTCATCAATCACTCGTCACTCCAGAAATTCGTTACGTGAATCGGTCGGAAAACCAGGGAATCATTCAGATTCGAGGGCTTGTTGCCCACTCCAATTTTCAGCTCGTCGAAAAACTGATCAGAAAACTTCAAGGTAAACTCCCGATCGTCGGATAGTTTGGGGAGCCCGTGCGTATCTGAGCATCAGCAGCGAACACTATATCACCAAATTTCTCATCAATCACTCATCCTTCCAGAAATCCGACACATGAATCTGTTGAAGGACCTTTGGATCAACTAGATTCGAAAGCTGGTGCCCAATTCTACTTCTTCCCTCGTCGAAAATCTGATCGGAAAACTACAAGGGAAAATTCAAAACGTTGGATAGTTCGCGGAGCCCATGCGTATTTGAACGTCAACAGCGGTCGCTATATCACTAGATTCCTCATCAATCACTCATCCATCCAGAAATCCGACACGTGAATCTGTTGAAAGACCTTTGGATGAATTAGATTCGAGTGCTCGTTCCTCATCCCAATTCTCCCCGCGGCGAGGAACTGGTCAGAAAACTTGAAAGGGAAATTCAAATTTTCGGATAGTTTGAGGAGCCCGTGCGTATCAGAGCATCAACAACGACCGCTATATCATCGAATTGCTCAGCAATCAAGCATTATTTCAGGAATTCGAGACGTGAATCTGTTGAGAGACCGTTGGATCAACTAGATTCGAATCAAGCTACCCCAGGTTAAGAAACGAATGAAGCAAATTGGTCACGCAGAACTAGAAATATTGCTCGAAAATACTCGGCGCTCGATTTAGAACCGCACCAAAGATTAGCTCTGCTTGGCTATTGGCCCGTGAGAAACGGTAAAATTCAGAATCGAGCGCCGAGTATTTTTTCGCAATATTTCTGGGTCTACGTGGCAGATTTACTTCATTCTTTTTTCAGTCTGAGGTAACTCAGGGAAAGAAAGGCAATCGGCTGGTTTCATGTTCGGGTTCCTCCTCATCCAATAGATGTATTTTTAGGTTTTGATACATAATGAGAGGCGTGTGCGAAAATTATAAACACAGAAATCACCTGTACAAAATATGATGATGATTCAAACTGGATACTGAAGATTAGACTTCCGGGAATCGACCTGATTTTCCACAAAATATTATCTTTGTTTATGTGAAAGTTACGCCACTCCTCCCGAGAAACAATTTCTTATAAACGAATAGGGCTGTTAAAAACCGGTTCAATGAATCGTCGACAAATTTGGTATGCTCATTTACCTCGAAGAGGACAATCGATTGTCCGAGTTTTTCGCCTCATTAGTCAGTTATTGGCAGATTAATAACCATTCGTTTATAACAGATCTTTTTTGGTTGAACCCTATGTAACTACAACATAAAATATGATATAGAAATAATTTTTTTGTGACTCTACAGGTTTTTTCACTGGCAAAAGGACGAAGTAAGAGCGAACTTGCTACAAAATATCACCACAGAGTTATGAGCATTAATGCGCAAAATGAATAGATTTACACAGTTCTTCATCATTAATGATTTTTCCGGCAGACTAAATTTGTTCAAAAGTAGTAGACATGGTTCTAGACGGTGTCCTGCGCATCTGAAAAAAAATGAAACCAGCACCTATCTTCCACCGCCAGAGTGACGTGCCTTTTGGAATGATTGAACTGGTCTACGAGCAAAACGTTAAAGATTCTCTCTCACAACTCATGTGCACTGACACGCTGAGTATGACATTCACCAATTACACCCCACCATCAAAAGAAGTGGATCTGAAGTGATGATTTTCTTCATCACTCTTCTCAATAAATGGAGGCACCGATAAAAATTGTAGGTGAATATCCAACAAATTAACAAAGTTACCAAAATCTGACTTGAATTTTCAAAAAAAGCTCCAAGATATTTTGTATTTCAATCAATGTTAGTATCCAAGTCCAAGATCAACTGGAATTCTTGAAAATATTGTAAATTCAATTGAGAATTGACCTACAAGTTTCACCAGATCCCCCAGTGGATAATTTAAGATCAGCATCACATGGGAATCATATTTTTTCATGATGGATTGTTATCAGTAAAAGTCATGCGGAGCATGTGGGTGCAAATGAGTTGAGAGTAAGCATCTCACATTATTTCGAGGCATCTCTGTCTTACAAATGGTGTGAGATTGTCTCTCACAACTCATGTGCACTGACACGCTGGGTCTGACATTCACCATTTACACCCCACTATCAAAAGAGATGGGGCTCGCGTGATGATGTTCTTCATCACTCATCTCAATAAATGGAGGCATCTATAAAAATTGTAGGTGAATATTCAACAAATTAATAAAGTTACCAAGATCTGACTTGAATTTTCAAAAAAAAGCTCTAGGATATTTTATATTTCAATCAATGTTAGTATCCAAGTCCAAGATCAACTTCAGTTTTTGAGGATATTGTAAATTCAATCGAGAATTGACCTACAAGTTTCATCAGATCCCTCAGTGGATCCCTTGTTATCGATAAAAGTCATGCCAGGCATGTGAGGGCAAATGAGTTGAGAGTAAGTATCTCACATTATTTTGAGGCAACTCTGTCTAGCGAAAGGTCTGAGAATCAGTCACACAACTCATTGCGACTGACACGCTAGGCCTTACTCTCACCAATAACACTCCATAATTAAAAGACATGGTCCTCAAGTGTTGGTGTCCTCAATCGATCCACAGAGAAATTGAAGCACCAGTCAAACTCAAGGGTGGATTCTACAGGTTCGGCATAACCCATTTATACCATCACCCGCTGTTGGAACTTGGAGAAATCCCTTCTTCGGATCAGACACTTCAAATAAATCATCATCTGCAAAATAATCCACAGTCAAGATCCATGGTTTCTTTGTGAATCAAAGAAAACCCATGTGGGGCTCCACAACAGTCGGCTCTCATTTGCTGCAACGGATTTCACGACCTGTAACAAAAACAAGACACACGCCACAAAGAATTTGATCCTTCACTTGGAATGAATTGTTACAAAATTAACATTATGTAATGAAAAATAATACTCATCTGACTGAAAACAGATTCTCATAATGCATTGAGCGTGTTGTCCTCATCATCCGACAGCAGCCTACAGCCAGACCCACACCTCATGTTGGGGCAAGTCTCCCAAGCACGCAACACCCGAACACCAAAATTTCACTACTTTTGGACTCTTCATTGACGAAATGGGCACTTGCTCGATGTCGCCAATGCTTAATCGATGCACACCGCTAATGCAGCGACGACGACGGAAACGCAATACAGACGTGCGGTGGCAGCCGACGATGATCCTTCACGACCGAGTCTGCTTTACACTGCACAGTACACGTAACACTGAAAATTTAATCACAACACTCACTTGCCTCTCGGAAAAACTCGAGAGAAATAACTCAAGCTGTCGGATTCAACACGCATGTCCGTGCTTCGCAGACCCGAAATCAGAAATGACTAACAAATCGACGGTCTGTCACACACGTGGTGGCGGGAAACATAACCACCACTTCTGCGCGACTTCAAAAGTCACGGTCGCGTCATCTAGCAACTTCCGGACCGGATATTTTTACAAATTTCAAAAATAATTTTTCTAATTTTTTACCAACAATTTTTTCCAACTCGCCGACATCGGAATTAGATCCGCAATGTCCCAAAACCTTGGAAAAACTTTCGTTGCCCGATCAAAATTGCTTCAAGAAAAAATTAAAGGGGGGTACATTCTTATTTAGCCACAGTGTATACTTTCCCCATTTCGAATACAACGCTCTCTGTGAAATATTTTCAATCACGCATTGCTTATGTCCGTATGTATGTGTGTCTGTATGTTGTCTTCCCTTTGTCACGCGATATCTCCTGAACCCCTGGATCAATCTCCTTTAAACTCCGAGGGTTTGTTCTAAATTGATCAGCGATGAGCCCAGTTTCTTGACAGCTCTATACCCTCAATACTCCCTCTCCCACGTTCAACTGATTGCCTAAATTTCAACACCATTTTCAGACCCTGTCGGTCCAAATGTTCTAACACCTCCGATTCTCAATATAAACGATCACTCATTGTTGTCCAAGTATTCCTTGATCGTTCTAAAAAGATTGGTTAATACGGGATTTTGATAAACATTTTCATTTTTTCAAATTGAATTTCTTCATTTCACGTTCTATGTCACTCGAAATTTGGCCAACGCCTGTATGGATCTCTTTGAAAATTTGGCACATTATTCAGCTTCCATGGGCGGTGAGCCCAGTCATTCTTGACGATTATCTGCCAATCCATATTGATACAAATAGTCGTGTTTATATGAATTTCACTTTTAGTTTTTAAATTTTCTCATGAAAAATTTTTGAACTTCCCTTTTTTGACCCCCTAGCTCAATCCCTACCTAAATGAACATTGATCTATCTCATTTTTCCCGCCGAGATCTATCAAATGGTATCACTATACATCTATTTCCGATTACATAGCACAGTCAATGAATTATTTAGAAGTAAACCTTGTGTGTGTCCATATGTATGTGTGTATGCATGTTGTTTTCTGATTGTCATCGTATCTCTCCTAAACCCTTCCACCAATGTTCATAAAAATTTCAGGATTTCTGCTCAATGTATCAATGATGTCCCCATTTTAATGTCAGTTCCTTACTCCTCATACTTCGTATATCAAGGAAAATTGATTAGAATAGATTAAGAATCATTATTGAAACATATTTGTCCAAACGCTCGAGCATCCAATTATGAACATATATACCTATCTGTGATCGACTTAGAATATCTCTTTCCATTCTAAATAGATGAGTTAATACGAAATTTCGATCATAGTTTCCTTTTTAAAAAAAAAGTAGTTTTTTAATTTGTAGTTTCATGATACTCGTAATCTTACAAAGGCCGTTCGTGGATCTTCTGGAAATTTTGAGTTGTGATTCCACTTTCTCGTTCCATGGGCCCTATTGCTTCCAAGAATCAGTTTTAGATCCAAATTCACCCCAGAAATATTTCTCACTTCAATTTGGAATTTTCTCTCACTACAAAATTAATGCGTAGTCATTTATTGGAAATGAATCTGGAGTGATAAGTCAATTCCCATGCGAATAATTGATATGAATATAAGGTTTATAATTTTTATCACAAAGGTGAAAAAAAGTATATCCGATAATAAAAGTTAATGACAAAAAGTTGGATTCGAATTCGAATGAATATCAAAAATTAATGGATACAATTTTTCATGGTTTTAAATAATTGAACGGTTAACAGGAAACGAGAAAGCATTCTGCAAATGTCTTTTTGCAGCGTATTTTGAGGTTATGTTGACCCTTTCCAGATTCGAAATTATTTTTCTCGTAAAATTCAGCTTTTTTTGCGTCGAAATATGTGTTTGAAAGTAATTTTTCAATGGGTCTTACATCCGTAAAAAATCAATCGAAAAATGAAAAAGCCGATTTTTTTGCAAATTTTAAAAACGAAAATAGCGCGTCAAGGCCGTGCGGATGGATTTCGGGACCTATGATCTATGCTTTTCATCTTCTTCCATCATGTATAACATGTACCTAAAGTTACAGAAAAATCTCTGACCATCGACCAAAAACCTGGTGATAATAAAAAAAATGACTCAGATATACTCGCAATGCTGACGTTTTTGCTTGTAGCTCTGTACAGGACGCCCATTTGATGGAGTGAGTCTAGATTCTTCATATTCTAGATTGTACTAATTTGTAAAAAAATTTTGGGGATGATCGGCGACCCGCTCTCTCCGTCGGAATCAGTGAGAGCTCACGGAACTCCAGTGTATATGCACTGATCATGCCAGCAAACCGGGAGCGATTTATACTGATTTGATCAGTGCATATTCGCTGTGTCCAAGTTGTTTCCAAGTGCCGTCAAGCGGCTCTGCCACGTATTAGAGAACGGGGGCACAAGAGCACGGCTGAGAGATCAAACACACACAAACACGCACACACACTCCCTCACATGCAAGTGTCGCGTCACCATGTCGACCGATTGTCGACGACTCCACATGCTCCTTTTTCCTGCAGCCCTCAATTTTCTGCTAAATCAAAGTGATGTGAAACCGTTGAAGCCTCTGCAAATAGTTCGTATCATTGAATGCCTATAGGTTATGAATCTCTGCTCCTCAAGCAGTAGTTCGATCGAACTAAAAAAACTACGCCCACGTTGTTCCAAAACACAAGTTGCTTATGTGACTGAATGAAAAGCGGCTTAGGATATAGAGTCAAACAAACAGCCATCGACAGGCAAAAGCACATCAGCTGCATGTTGTCAGCTGTCGCGGCTCATCTCGATAATCGCGATCCTACGCGATGCGAATTATGCGATCTCTTCCAATCACCGTTCCCCGTCGCTGGCCCCCATTTTTTTGTGTCGTGTTCGGCCACTGCGAGCGCTACAGTCAGAATTTTTCCCGCTAAATATAGGTGGACACAGCGAATACACTGATTGTTGTCAGCGACGGACAATAGCGCATAACCTCTCGTTATTTATTTTTTATTTTATTTTATTTTAAACAATATACGGGCAATATGCCCTTTACAATCGTTATGACCTCATCACGACTTTGAGCATCATTCATAGATTTTTGTGAGTGAAACCAATTCTTATCCATGTTTTGCTGAACGTTTGATCATGTCAAAACTCAGTCTTCAAGGTTTGAATGTGGTAGAGTTATCTAAAGGGCCAAATCAGCGACAACATTCACATGAACAATCAATGATTTGTCAGTGCCACATCTGAACCTCTGATGGCATTTACTTTCACAGCCACTATATAACCAAAACAAGCAGCTATCCATATTCAAGAGTCACAATATAATCGAGCACAGCAATAATGATCAGTGATAAACCAACTGAGTGGCACAAGTTGTCATTTTAATAAGAGGATATATGTTGGTCCTTTTTTTTTGAAAGACCTCATGATAAATTTTCTGAATCGGTGCACATAAGATAAACCATAATAAAAGTTGTGGCAACAACACTATTTTCAACATGCAGGCCCTTATCAGCATGCTGCAGACTCCTCAACCTAGGAGAAATATCTTGTATGCCAGGTCATGCAGTTTTCAAAGAGTCCATAGATAAGTTTTTGTGCTCTATATGGTTGGGGTTAATGGAAAGATTTCACTTGGGTATTCTGTAGAATTTGAACATGCTTGGAGTGCAGGCAAAAGCTCATTGCTCTGCTACAACCTTAAACATTCATCCTGGAAATTCAATAACTCTACTCATCCTTGATGAATCTGATGTGTCTCTAAAATTGAGAGCGTGTGACAAGAAATGAGACTCAGCGTGAGATCTGATGATGAAAATTGAAAATCTAAAAGAGTATGGATCTAATTCATCAGGTGCTTGGTTTCTCAACATAGTTGTGCATTGAGATGCACCTTTGCGAGTATGATCTTATTATCATTTCAGACCCAAACTTTGGTGTAAGGACTACAACAAACCTGTATCAACATGTTGATATATCCTTTGTTGACTCGAGATCAAGTTATCAAACATAGCCATGTAATATGGCCTTTCATCATTATATTGACTGATGAAATTGTGTGGAAATTTCTCTATGATGGTGAAGTTGAATTGAATGTGATGGCTCAATGCTGGCTTGATCCCAATCTTAGCGATTCAGATTGTTATCCATGTAGTGTTTCTGTTGTTTGAATTTTGATTTAACTTATGATGTTCCTGTGTCAGATCAAATGTTCTCTCAATACTGCTTTGGGCACGCATCTTATTTCTACCCATCACAATAAGTGTGAATGTCTCAAATAAGCAATTCTTCTACTCATCTAAATCTTCGTCTGGAATCCTTCTTTCAAAATTTATATCCCATACTATGTATATATGTAGAACTAGAGAGCTTTGTAGAATCTGAACTTTGAAATGATGGGATATACTCGTATTCACTCAAGAGTTTTGTTAACACTTCTTCTAGCTTGCACCCACTGATCAAAGTATGCTCATCTTGTATCAATGGATAATTTTAGAGACTATCAGATCAAGACCATAAACACAGTTCTGAAGAAAACACACACAGTTTCCTCCTCGTGGGAGATCACACTGAATCACTATTCTTGATAAGTTGAACTCGAGTCGACGAAAGATGAATTAACATGCTAATATGCGTTTGTTGTTGTTCTCACACCTGAATCCGTGTCTGAAATGATAACCAGATCATGCAGAGGTGCATCTCAAGGCACAACTATGTCGAGAAACCAAGCACCTGATGCATCAGATCCATACTCCTTTAGATCTTCAATTTTCATCATCAGACCTCACGCTCAGTCTCATTTCTTGTCACACGCTCTCAATTTTAGAGACACATCAGATTCATCAAGGATGAGTAGAGTTATTGAATCTCCAGGATGAAAAAACTCCGGTTGTAGCAAAGCATTGAGCTCTTGACTGCACTCCAAGCATGTTCAATTTTTATAGAATACCAAACTAAAATTTATATATTGACCAGCATCATATAAAGTACCAAAACTTTCTCAATAGAGTTTTTGAAAACTGCATGACCTGGCATACAAGATAATTTTCCAAGGTTGAGGAGTCTGCAGCATGCTTATTGGGTCCTGCATGTTGAAAATATTGTTGTTGCCACAACTTTTATTATGGTTTATCACATGTGCACCAATTCAGAAAGAAAATTTATTATGAGGTCATTGAAAGAAAGAGGACTAACGTATATCCTCCAATTAAAATGAAAATTTCTGTCACTCAGGTGGTGTATCACTAATCATCACTTTTCTGCTTAGTTATTGTGACTCTTGAATATGGATGGCTGCTTGTTTTGGTTATGATGCGGCACTGACGAATCAGTGATTTTTCATGTGAATGGTGTTGCTCAATTCGGCCCTTTAGATAATTCTACCACATTCAGACTATATGGACTGAGTTCTAACACCATCAAGCGTTCAGCCAAACATGAATAAAAGTTGTTTCGACTCACAAAACAGCTGTGAAAGATGCTCAAACTCGTCAGGTGACAACAAGGTTACGCGCCGTTGTCATGCTGACAATCAGCAATGACGATGCAATGTACATGCACTGACGATCAGCAATCGAGTTTGGGAGCGATATATGCTAAATAACCAGTGCATATGCACTGAACGATCAGTGTGTGTGGGAGCACAGTTTGATTATATTGAAAATTAGATTGATTTCATGGAGTTGATGAAGGTCAGCATCATTGGTTGTTATTCAGGATCATGTTAAATACAAGTATTGGAGTTACAGTATGCTCTAGACTTGTTGGGTAGACGATCAATTTATCACTGAGTAGTTCGGTGAGGTCAAGAGGTACTGGCGAGTTCAGTGCAATTCTCACTGATTCCGGCGGAGAGAGCGGACCCCGTGGTCCCCCCTTGTTAGACCGTTGTGGTCGGCCCTATTGATAACATAGATGTACTTTTCCACGTGAATTTCCACGTGAATCATCACGTACTCTGTCACATACAATCCCACGTGGCAGCACACGTGGAAATAGACATGGAAACTGACGCAGAAATCGGAGGGAAAATTTACGTGGAAATGTGCATTACGTTATGGCACGTTTTTGTCACCCGAAATCTCACGTGCTTTTGCACTTCGGATTGTACGTGAACTGTCACCTGATATTATACGTGTTTTGTCACGTGACAATCCACGTGACCCAAATACTGATTGTCGATCGACAACTTGACGCGGCTCAATGACGAATCTATCGGAAAATTGTCATGAACAACCGAAAAGACGAGCATCCTGTCGAGGGAATCAGATGTGGATATCGAGTAAAATGAAGACTAATGCCCCTTCAGGGAAGGGTTCATTCCAATCACGGAATAATTAATGAGTGAATATCAATACTCATAATTGATCAGAATGCGGATGAAACGTTATTAATATGATAATTCATATATGTCATGATATTATGTATTCATATTATATATATATATATATCAATATAAATATATTCATATATGAATATGGATCTGTGCCATCATTTTTTGAGTCCGGAATCATTGAATTCTGCCCCAAATCGACTTATCTTACCTGGCTAATTCACTTGATTTTTCCGGATCGATTCACCTGACTTGAAAATTACTAGAATCCTCTTGGAGCGTTTAAAACTATTTCACCTTGACAGGTCTCTCTTATGTGTACGTCAGTCCATCAGATATGATATGGATCGGTTATTCACTTCCTTTTGAACGTATCACTCCTTCTTTCATCACTGTTTTTACCACTCTTTTCGGTTTTTTTTTCACTCAACATAGTTTTGAACACTTCTTCCCACTGTCTTCTAACCCTTAACTTTTTCATTCGTTACTGTTTTTACCACTCCACATAAATTTTTCCACTTATCACTATTTTGAACACTTGATGTACTTGTTCTATTCTACACGTACAATTGTACACTTTCACACTCCGCTGCTACTTTCTACTCGACAGCTCCCTTCTTATTGTTGGTGTCTCCTTGGCTGGTAGTTTTGGCGGCTGTTCTTGTATAGATGGATCATCTTGCAATATGGATTATCGCTGCTCCATTGTTTAATCGCTTCTTGCTCACCACGAATTTGAATATGTTTCATCACTGTTTTCTTGACTTCCCACTCTCTCATTCATTACTGTTTTCAACACTTTGATTCCGTTTATTTATCACTATTTCGAACACTTGATTCACTTTTTTGAATCTACACTTACACTTTTACACTTTCACACTCTGCTGCTCCATTCTGCTTGGCGACTCTCATTCCGATGTTGGTGTTCCCTTGGCGGGTAGTTTCTTCCTCTTCACCGGTAGGCTGATCACTGGGGACTAAGTTGATTCTGCTGTATTCGCCTCATCTCATACTCCTTGGTTCCTCTTCGGTGAATTATTGGCGTGGAGAGTGAATGAGGTGCGTGAATGAGGTGTATGTAAGGATCACATCATGAACTTTGTTGGTATATACATACTAAGTTCGGCCCAACGAAAGGGTGCCCCATATACGTGTTTGGTACTCTAGCCCTGCTAAAAATAATCCCGTGGGATCCCATGGGAACCCATGAGGTCAGGTCCCATAAGATGCTATGGGGTATCACAGAGCCCCATGGGGTACAATAGGTGCCCACGGGGCTTTGTGGGACCTGGAAAAATTTTCTATCTTAATATTTGCAAAATTCGGCATCGGGGACGTGTAGCATACAAATTTCGACCATGATCCCTCCAGAGAATGTCTGATGCAGTCAAAATTCGGATGCTGCACGTCCCCGATGCCAAATTTTGCAAATATCGATGTAAAAATTTCCCTAGGGCCAGGTTCAACAAAGCCCTATGGGGTTCCACGGAATTTCCGGGGAGATTGATACATCTCCAATAGTGCAGTTGGCTACGTGTCGTGTCTACAAACTCGAAGATCCAGGTTCCAATCCCCGTTAGTACAACATTTTCATGGTTCAACTCCGTTTTCACTCATTACAGCTATGATATGAAACCACACAGAACATGGGGAGACAGACTGGGGAGTAGGGCAAGTAATAATATTTTCAATAAATGTATTCTGAGGAATCAGCTGATTTTCTTCTGGCCCCTAACAAATGAGTATTGAAAAATCAGCTGATCCATCATCGGCCGAAGTATCAGCTGGTCCATAATTGACCGAAATACCATCTGATTCATCATCTGATTGATCAGGCGATTTGTTCTTTAGGTTTATCCCGTGCAGAGGAATGTTCCCGAAGAGTTTGCTGACAATTTGAATAGTTCAAACTTTTGAAGCCGGAAATGCCCAGTTCGTGGGATTTCCCCATATAAGTCACATGTACTTCCGGCGGAATTTTCCTCAACCTCTTTACTTTCCACCTTGTATCATAGGCGATAGTACAATAACAACAACTACATTTACACATATCTATGCTGTCCTCAATCAATGCAGCAGGCCGAATATGACTCAGATGAGCTCGCAAGATTGACACATAGTTCATAATTTGCAGATGCCTGTGGACTATCCGATCCAGTATACGTTGGCTCTCTTCAAGAGAAATTCCGAAATATCCTCGAAGACTACTGCCAAATTCAACACCCAAGTGAACATACCAGATTTGGAAAATTACTCGTCAAGTTGCCGTCGTTACGATTGGTGTCTTCAAAGGTGATAGAAAGGCTCTTTTTTGTCCGCCTTGTGGGCAAGACTCCGATCGAGACTTTGATTAAGGACATGCTCCTCAGTACCAACAGCATTGATAGGTCATACCAAATGGCGCCATGATGATCGAGTAATAGAACTGAACTTGGAGGGAGATATCCTTTCCTACGGATTTTGAACTATCCTCCAACCATCATGCCTCTCATAAGACAACGTCATTTTGAACGAAATTTTGCAATGATACAATTGTTGGATATTAACTTGCACTAAGTTGAAGCATTCCTCTATCAACATCCTTTTGAGACGATAAACTCACTCCTCATTGATGTATCGTCCCCTCACAACTGATTGATCATATCTGCCGTGCATTAATCTCAATCGAAATCCGCCCCGATGTTGTGCTTGGAATATCCTGGTGGTGTCCACTAGGATATTCGAAGCCCAACATCGGGGCGGGAGTCTCCCTTCCGCTTAAGATCATGTACATTAGCATACTTGTACACCTGTATACTAGGATGGTCTTTGAGCCTCAAACGTCGCTGATCTCCTTTCCCTTCCACTCAATACCTCTTGTGAGCCGGAAAGATAACATAGGAGTTTTTTTCAACAACCTGGAAATCGCTCGAATAGTACCTCATGAAGGATCTTGTTTATGAATTTTCGGTAGAAATTGACGTTTTCGGGATCTCTTTCCCTCCATATCCAAGCTTTGGGGCCCCGGATTCTCAAGCCAATGAACAACTAAAAGTACATCCTTCGTCGTTAAATCTCATGCCCCATCAGAATCCATCTTTATTTTTGGGATTGAGGGATGCCTCGGGTGCTAAAATAGCATTCTTCGACGCTAAAATCATTTTCATAGCGTATTTTCTGTTCGAATCAAGTGTCTTTGCTCTCACTCACTTCTTCTTCCACCGTTCTTCCCGATCTCTCGAATTCTACGAACTCCCCCTCTCACGCGAAGTTCGTGGGAACCTTGTTGAATCTCTTGTATTTCCCATTATTGATTCCGGTTTTATTGGCTTCAACAATGTCCCAGCAGGTGAAGATCTCCTCCTGCAGAGGGCCCTCAATGCTCGTGTGGAATTTGTTGTCAGAAATATTCTTCCCGGAGGGCATGTGGTTCCTCGCCGTATAGTGCTAAGCTTGTCATCCACAGTCACGAGATGGGGATACCTCTTCGGATTCCTAGCTTCTGATGTGGTTCCAAACAAAAAACCCCCCTTCATCACTGGACATATCTGTCCACTAGCTAATGAGCCAGGGATACGGCGTTGCAAAGAATGCACTTGCTAACCTCTGCTCTCACCTACACATAGACTGGATCCTTGGAAAAACTATTTCACGACCAAGCTTCTGAAACGTTGAGTCCCTCGTCGGTCATCCTGGCCGAGCAATGCCGCTCAACGCTTTTCAAGTAGGATTCTTCTGCGGAGCTCATGGGATAAGACGAGAAAGACCAGGAGATCCGTGTTATCATCGAAGTAATCAGCTATTCATATTCTTTATCAGCGGCATTGTGTAATTCTCGATAGTGAACTCGGAGATTGTATGATATAATATTAACACGTTCGTTGCGAAGGCGAAAATCGCGTTTCCGCCCCATATTGCGAGAGCGTTCAAAAGTGCGTTTTTGCATTTGGAACAGTCAAACCTAGTGCAAAGTCATATATATGACATCTATTCACATATTTACTAAGAATTTTAGTGGGACCCACGGGTGGGTCCCAAAATTTTTTCTCTAGAGTATAGAAAAATGATGTGGATAATCGATATATCGAGTTCAACAATCGTAGAATCAAAAATTGAGCGTTTTATTGGTACAATTCAACTCAGAGACCGAAATCCGTGCACTGCGCCAGTGCCGGTAAACTATGTATTATACATTATAGCATTAGGATGTTACTGTATCGTGCTAATTTTTAATATACTTTTGAATGAGTTTCATTAGAACAATCCAAACAATGATCGAGTTGGTTCTCATGAATTTGGAGATCATATTTCAACTTTCTGATGAACTTGTAAAATGCTACACTCCAATACCGATCGAGTCTTTCGGTTTCCTTAGAGTCCTGAGTATACGACGTATCGTTTCATTTATAAGGACTTTAAAACATCCTTCGCCTATGAAAAAGCTCACTGTCTATCCAAGTCAGCGAGCCCACTGACATGTTATTATCTAAGATGCTGGATCGATACTATTACTGACATGCTTCTAATACATATGCACACATTGACGAGAGCTCCCCTAATCATGATTCCGACTGTTAGCTGCTAATAATATTTCTGGCTTTCTAGTAATGGGTGGTAGAAGATGTTTGATCATATACATTTACTCCTCTCGTGACTCTATTCGAGTCAAAAAATCACTGTGTACCCTCTCTACTATCCTCTTCGATCATCACATCAGTTCATGAGTATGAGGTGGAAGATGCGTAGCATGTTCACGAACACGGGGAGTTATCCTTCATCACGCAAACCTGTGATGATTCAACTTGGAGTTGCTCAAATCTTGCGTATTTCAGCTCAACTTGTAGTTTTTGAAATAAAGTTGGAAATGAGCTAAGTTACGTTGAAACATTTGGAGTACAAGTGGAGTTATGCATCCATCTACCCTCAATTTCGTGTTTCTAACGAAAATTGAGATTAAAACGGGAATTCTGCTCTAGCTCGTCAAAATCAAGCTCTATAGCGAAACTGGCTTGTACATATGGGTCATTCTGGACCAAGGTGAATATTTTGAAAATCGACGAAATTAAAAAATGCCCCAAACATTTTTTCTCCGTTAGTACTACTAGAATATAGTTTAAAAAAATTTTTTCCAGATTGTTTTGGGACCCATGGCGGGCCCTACGAATTTTCCAAGTCCCATTTTCGAGCAGTTTTTCGCCTATTTCCCGCTATCTTGGAAAATTCGTAGCTCGGGCCCAAATGCATCTTTTTCATCCTAGCTGGGCGCATTTTTTTCGGTATGACGTACACTTCGGAGAAAGAAATTGACCGATCCAAAAAATTGATATCTGCTAGGTCCCACGGTTGCATCAAAAAAGGCCCAAAAATACGACTTTGCACCATCTTTGGAGGCGTATAGGTCAAAATGGAAGCCTCGTAGCAAAATTTTGCAAGAGAAAAAACTTGTAGGCCTTGAAAAAACCTTCAATTTCCTTTCTAGAACGTGTCATTATCTTATCTCACGTACGATCTACAGCCGATTTGAGTTGGGCATTCTTGTAAAAACGTAAAACTTCAAGGCCAATTTAAAAAAATCGTTTATTTTTTATCGACCCCAAACCTATGAGAAAATGTTCTTTCAGGTGTCTATTTGAAGGACCAACAATAATTTGGTTGTTCCTTTGAAATGCCGATTTTATACGAGCTGTTAAAAACAGTCGAAAATACCGAAAATCGTGTCGAATTCGGGCCTTATCATGAAGCTTCGTGGACCCGGTCTTCCCTTGCTCTCGATTCGTGGACTCTAAGGGCCTCGACAGAAAGTGCGCAATGCTCTTTTCTCCACTTTTTCCCCCGTGTATAAGCATAGGCCCTGTAGTTGCAGTCGCCGCCACGGGCGCGCAATGGCGCTACTTCCACAGGGGAAAAAGGGGGAAAAAGAGCAAATGCGCACTTTCTGTCGAGGCCCTATCTATACAGCACTTGGCATAAAATATTGTGGGAGATGAGACCTAGAGCTGAAAAATGGCCTCTCGTGCGATGTTTCACGATGGAACCGTCCAAAACTAGAGTAAATTGAGTAAATACAAGAAAAATCGAGAACCGGCCGCTTTGGCACTCCGCGTATGTTCCGCACAACATGCCATCCTCCGTTAATGCGGAAGTGATGAGTGATATTAACAGCTGATGCAGTATTGTCAGGTATTATCCAGTATAGACAGAGATAAGAAGGTTCTCTAATCTTCGTTATAGACTGTAGACTGTACGAGGTTTTGGTTGTTAGTGACCACCACGAAAAAATCGTATGTGTCAGTCAGCGTCTCGATCAGAAATTTTGGTACACTCGAGAACAAGGTGAACCATGGCGTGAAGAAAACTTTTGTTATCTTTACGCCATGAGGTGAACTGCAATGGGATGACGGTCAGTGACCATTCGAGATCTGTCGTCTCCCTCGCACTCATGGGATAACCTATTAGGTGCGAGTGAGATGGGAGATCTCGAATGGCCGCTGACCGTCATTACCTCCCCGGCGGGGTTTGCCCCGAACCATGGCGGAATTGCCCCGAACCATCCCCGAACATCGCGGGTATTAGCGCAAATGTATTGTGAAGCATATGAAGTGTAACGCCTTCCCCGCAGGGCCCCCGCAAAGTATCTGATCACTTTTACAACATTCCTGCATAGTGTCTCAGAGTTAAGCTCACTTCTGTGGGTGTATGATGGAAATTTCAACAGAGGCATTGAATGTGAACATACAGTATTTTAATATCATTGATGAGCACCACTCACTTTTCACACAAATCTCAGTCCAGCAAAATTAATTTCTTCGTCACTAGCTGCAAAGTCAAGTGACTATTTGCCCTCAGTAGAAGTAAACACAGGCTGGATATTAGTAGCTCTTATGAGGCTTTCCCAGGTTCTCAATGAATTCTCAACTTTACTTAAACATACTTTACTTTAACAATCACATAATAGTGATAACATTACAAACATATCCGAAATTATTTCAAAGGTCTCAACAGGAACTGCACTAAAATTCGCGCAAATATTGCCCCGATGATACCTCGCGGGTGCCCCGCGGGGAAGGCATTACACTTCATATGCTTCACAATACATTTGGCCCATCTTCGGGGCAAACCCCGCGGGGGAGGTACCGAAATTTCTAATCGGGACGCTGACTGACACATACAATTTTTCCGTGGTGGTCACTAACAACCGAAACCTCGTACAGTCTACAGTCTATAACGGAGATTAGAGAACCTTCTTATCTCTGTCTATACTGGATAATACCTGACAATACTGCATCAGCTGTTAATTTCACTTATAACTTCCGGATAACCCGAGGATGGCATGCAGTGCGGAGCATACGCGGAGTGCCAAACCGGCCGGTTGGGCTAGTGGGCACGGGCTAGTTGAGTGAGAGATGCATCACAATCGATTTCCTCGATTTATCTTGTATTTACTCAATTTACTCTAGTTTTGGACGGTTCCATCGTAAAACATCGCACGAGAGGCCATTTTTCAGCTCTCGGTCTCATCTTCTACAATATTTTATGCCGAGTACTGTATAATTAGAGTCCACGAATCGAGAGCAAGGGAAGACCCAATCCACGAAGCTTCATGATAAGGCCCGAATTTGACACGATTTCCGGTATTTTCGACTGTTTTAACAGCTCGTATAAAATCGGGATTTTAAAGGAACAACCAAATTACTGTTGGGGCCTCAAAAAGACACCTGAAAAAGCATTTTCTCATAGGTTTGGGGTCGATAAAAACTAAACGATTTTTTTGAATTGGCCTTGAAGTTTTACGTTTTCACAAGAATGCCCAACTTAAATCGGCTGTAGATCGTACGTGAGATAAGATGATGACACGTTCTGAAGAGGAAATTGAAGGTTTTTCCAAGGTCTACAAGTTCTTTCTCCTGCAAAATTTTGCTACGAGGCTTCCATTTTGACCTATACGCCTCCAAAGGTGGTGCAAAGTCGTATTTTTGGGCCTTCTTTGATGCAACCATGGGACCTACCAGATATAAATTTTTTGGACCGGTCAATTCCTTTCTTGAAAGTGTACGTCCTACCGAAAAAAATGCGCCCAGCTAGGATGAAAAAGATGCATTTGGGTCCGAGCTACGAATTTTCCAAGATAGCGGAAAATAGGCGAAAAACTGCTCAAAAATAGGACTTGGAAGATTCGTAGGGACCGCCATGGGTCCCAAAACAATCTGAAAAAAAATTTTTTTAACTATATTCCAGTAGTACTAACGGAGAAAAAAATGTTTGGGGCATTTTTAAATTTTGTCGATTTTCAAAATGTTCACCTTGGTCCAGAATGAACCATATGTTGTTAGTCTCATACTCAACGATAAAAAACGACTACATAAGCCATTGGACATGTCTGCAACGTTGGTTGTACACTAGAACCTGATAAATCGCGGGACCCACCCGTGGGTCCCGCCGCACAAGGAGAAGGACGCCCGGGACCCACGGGTGGGTCCCGCCGCAGAGAACGAGTTAACGTACCTCGTCACCTTCCCGAGTGAACCTTGATGATATCATCCATGACAACTCGCAATTTTATGCTCACCCAGATCAAATCTTCTTGTTTCCTCGCCGTGAGAGAATTGCGTCTGGTGTCCTAACAGAAACATATAGAATCAATACTCCTGATCCGGAGTCCACCCGACCAAATCGCGCTCGGAACCTTCACGGAGAGAAGCGGAGAGTATTCCTGAAGCTTGGAAAGTGCAATCAATTTTCGGAAATTTGAAAAGAATCATACCTATGACTGTCCCTTCGAGATCAAATTCTTGCGACTACTTTGAGGGCGTAGATTTGCTCAGAATGACCTCATGAGTTGTCGTTGTGACACCTACTCTTTCGAAGGATTTCGTACCCAAGATTATTTCAACTTCCATGCTAGTAACTTGAACTGACCGACTAAGTTTATAAACACAAGCTTCTATCAAAGCCGACGTTCTACGGATAGTCTTCACGACTCCTCCCGTTGCATAGCCCAAAATTGGGAGGTGGGCTTGCATCCTCGTAGGACCCTACAATATATAAGCGTGTGCTCGGATCCTTCTGGTATTTTGCGTGTGTATAAGAGAGCTCCTCGCATATGTGCTCGTTTCCCTATAGCATCTTATGTGCGTGAAGAATCCATGGGAATCGAGCTCCTGAAGTCCCAATTTCCATAGCTTCATATATAGTAACCATATATTTCCTTGAAAGTTTCTTTCATGAGCTCAACATTGTGAGCCACGCAGACTGGCTTACGAGACTTGGTATGATGTGGACATACCGTTACATGTTTTTGATTGTACAGTGCATCCACACCTAGGTAGCTATATTCTGATATATCTCTCACATTGAAACCAAAACGGCTCAACCATTGTTGATTGATTGAGACCTCAGCAATCACTCCGTCAGCATCCTGAAGGACCTCTCGAAGGACGTTTCCAATCTCAGTGAATGGGATATTACCTAAACACCATGGAATCCCATGATGCTATGTTCAAGCCACAGGTTTCGTTGAGCATATTTTCGAGATAGTCTTTTTAGTCGGAAAGGTTCCTCGAAAAGGAAGACTTGTGGTTTCGAATTGTCATCAAGAGCATGTTCGGTGCAAATGGAATCTAATTGATGCAACTATCGTTCATATGTGGAGTAATCTGTACTGGCGAATGAAGACTCTGCACGACTTCGCGGACATCCCCACTCATTGGGCTATACTCCATAGTTCGATCATTTATAATTAGGCGGTATGCTGTCGTGTTCTCGGGAGAATTGTCTTTTGCTTCAAATTCCAATCTCACATCTACTGCAGCATTCTTCAGAGACTCGTTTTGTCTTGAGCAATCTATGGCAATTGGTAGCATTCTCTTCTATTCAACAGCGGATCAAGAATCATCATATTTGTCTTAATATACGTTCTGAAGATTTTGATACATATCGTAGAGTAGAGCATACCGGTTTGAGCTTATGTCCGAATTAGGATTCCCGTAGGGATAATACTGAGAATTGAGGAATAATTCAATATTTTTAATATAACAGTGATCAAACTGACTCGCATCCTTGTTTTCCACACTTTTACGAGCAGTTTGGAATCTTTTAATAACAAAACGTAGTTTTTATAACTGATTAGATGTGTTGACCGTCCGAACATGGTTCGAGGTTCGTGGGAGTGATGGGTTTCCAAAACATTCCCACGAGCGGAAAAACACTGTGATGGGCTTACCTTTGTGCAGCAGATTTCGGAGTCTGATTTTATACTCATTGGAGGGAGTTACATGCGGCATGTGCAATTCGAGTTGTTACGGGTCACTCGTTTTTTGAGCCTTAGTTTCAAGTGGAGTTAACTTTCTTCCCTCAGTTTCATATATATGAGGATTTGTTGAATTGGTGATAGTTGAGATGATAAGTTCACAAAGAATATGTACATATTGTAAATAATCTACGAAAATCGTATATCATCTCGACTAGGTTTGATATCACAGATGAAACTCGTTATATTTGGTTCAAAATGCGAGCAGGTTGAGCTCAACGCACTTTTTGGCATGCAAGCCGTGCTGTGGTGGTTTTCCATCGTGGACACACCGTTCTCACATGAATCGACCAAAGTCGATTCATAGAAGGTGAGGCCACAGCGCAAGTGAGGAATAGCGTCACTTACGGTTGTCAGGCTACCAGTGCACATTAGAGGTCATCTCCACATGAGGTCCTTCTGGAGCAAGGTCAACATTTTGAGAATCGACAAAATTTAACAATGCCCCGAACATTTTTCCTCCGTTAGTACTACTAGGATATAGAAAAAGACTTTTTTAGATTTTTTGGGACACTTGACGGACCCTACGAATTTCCAAAGTCCCATTTTTAAGCAGTTTTCCGCCTATTTCCCGCTATCTTGGGAAATTCGTAGCTCGGACACAAATGCATCTCTTCCATCCTTTCTGGGCGCATTTCTTCCGTCATAACGTACTCTTTCGAGAAAAAGAAAGACCGGCCCAGAGAATTGATATCTGGTAGGTCCCACGGTTCCATTGAAAAAGGCCCAGAAATACAACTTTGCACCATCTTTAGAGGCGTAAAGGTCGAAATGTGAGCCTCGTAGCGAAATTTTGCAGGAGGAGAAACTTGAAGGTCTTGAGGGAATCTTCAATTTTCTCTCCCGAACGTGTCATTATCTTATTTTATGTACGATCTACAGCTAATTCAAGTTGGTCATTCTTGTGAGAACGTGAAACTTCGAGGCCAATTTGAAAAAGTCGTTTTACTATCGACCCCGAACCTATGAGAGAATGTTCTTTCACGTGTCCCTTCGAAGGCCCAACGAAAGTTTGGTTGTTCCTTCTGAATCCAGATTTTATACAAGGAACAGTCGGGAATATCGAGAATTGGGTCGAATTCGAGCCTTATCAGGACGCTTTGTGGACTGAGTTTCCCTTTGCTCTCGGTTTGTGGACTCCAACTATACACCACTCGGCTATGACGGGGTTTACAACTGTCTGATCCCATAAATTCATTTCGGCTGAGTACAATGCGCGAGTGCATTTCGGACGCAAGAGACTCTAATATTCGAGTGGGAAATATACGATGGGGCTAGACATGCGTACCGCATGGCCCATGCTGCTGCCTCGGCCTCCTCGTGGTCACCACAGGTTACATTGGTCGTCCTAACTAACGATGGCGGCTAACTCGACTTTGAGCGATCACGCATTTCAATATATTCATATCAAAGACGAGGAGGGCAATCTCAAATAACAAGGCCGGCAGTTAAAGTGAAAAGCCAAAAGGGTTGAGTCCATTCAGGAAAATGATACAAGAGAAGCGTATCCGAGCGCTCGCGCATCAGGTGTATTTGAAACGCGAGAGAGAGCCGCACACATGGAGAGAGAGATATATTCGAGTGGGCACTTACATATCCGCACGCTCGCTACACCGGGCCCCTGTCCTCGGGAAGACGCACGCCTGGAGTCGACTCCGCTACTGCTCGCTCAGCCTCGACGAGGACCTGGATGCGAACTCACTGTTGCCGGGTTGCAGGATGTCTCGGCCACTGCAGGCCCTGCGTCAGTGGCCGGGGACATCCTGGGCACGCGCGACGAGAAGCTTCGACACGGACACCTGTCAACACACGAAATGTTTCACTTTAGATGACCAGAACAAGTTTCCCTCCGCGAACATCACGCGCGAGGTAATCATGGATTAGCGATATTGTGGGAGGAACCGAGTGGCGATCACGCTATCTCTCTCTCTCTCTCTCTCTCTCTCTCTCTCTCTCTCTCTCTCTCTCTCTCTCTCTCTCTCTCTCTCTCTCTCTCTCTCTCTCTCTCTCTCTCTCTTTCTCTCTCTCTCTCTCTCTCTTCCATACCTATTGTGTGGTTGACTCTATGCTGCTAATCGCTGCGACACCTGTAACACCTAGATCATTGTAAATACATATGAATCATATATAGCGCCGGGGAGAGAGCGATGGAACTATTCCCGTCACACAGCATGGAATAATGAAGATGATGAGACCCAGAGCTGAAGAATGGCTTCTCGTGCGATGTTTCACGATGGTCTGCGCACGAGCAGGCGGCATAACTTCATCCAAAATTTCTTCATATAAGGGAATCAAGGAGCGCCGCGCGCATTGCCTAATACAATTTTCACCTGGAAATCCTGATCGAAACTCTAGAATTCAAAATGCGAGTACAGGATACGCAATGCAGCAATCCAACACACAAACACTCTGCTCACTGATCATACCTCATAGTAAATTATTCTTGCAAATTACTACAAAATTCCAAGCTTTTGCATTTTCAGTTATTGAAAGAGAATTGGCTTGAAAGGTGCAATCTCATATTTGAACGCGAGATTCAACTCCGTTTCGCCACATTTCCGCAGAACTATTGCTAACCCGCAATACTCACGCGAATGAGCAGCATGGTTTGGCGATCTGTGACATTAATCGATCAATCTTCCCTCGATTCCACGAAATTTCATCAAGAAATTCCACTTAGACTCCGGAATTTTCCGAAGAATTTTTCGGTTTTTCCACATGGAAAAGTCGCTGCGACTCAGCGAATGCATATGAAAGATAAGAGAAAATTTTTCATGACGATCGCGACAATATCAGGGTCACAGAGACGCTGTACCATGCGTCGCAGACGGAGACTTCCATGCCCTGTAGTCGGTATATACCTATATACATGCATACACCAACACACTATAGCATTCCGCACGCTCGCGTCGACGCAATTTCGAATTCAAAATTTGATATTCTGCTCTCATGCAGATATATTATCTGCGCACTATATATACGGGCTGCCGTATGTAAACGCACAGCAAGACCGTGGAAGGGGCTTGGAGCATGACAGCTGATTCGAGCGCGATCGATAAAAATATATATGTCGACCACATCAACTTTTACGTTCAATTCAAATTTAAAGTTAACCGAACTGTGATCACGCGATCAGCACACCCGCGGAATTGCATCACACCCGTCGCTCAATACGAATTCCCGGGGTCACGCATACCACTGCAGACGATGCATGCACGAGTCATTGCGGTTGACGCCCGGCAACGATGGAGAATTTGTTGGCGGGCGTCAACCGCAATGACTAGCCGGTGACGACGATGATTCTACCGTAATAGAGGTTATGATTCTCGCAAACGCGTAATCAATATCACTGTTCAGCTCGTGCATGATTTCGTTGGGCGCCATTCATGACAGGCCCTCGGAAAAATTGAAACAAAACTTCTACCACTCATGTTGATTCGTACGTTGGGTACCATTTGTGACAGCCCTCATAGAAGATAAATCACATTTTTCCCTGGGCGCATCTATATATAACGCGGATCGTTTTTCACGGCAACTGTGATGATTTCAATTGCATCAAGCTCGCCGAATCGATGTCAATGATTTTAGATATGCATACTATAATCAGCGACCACACATCAGGAGATTTTGAAATTTGACGATTATACATGAAAAGATATGATTTGAACATCTGCTCACGTACCGGATAAAATATATATGCATTTGAACATGAAACAATCAGCCGATACTCGGCTGTACGAGCGCGGAAGAGACTCGCAACGACGATCCTTGTTGTGAGTTCGATTCAAACAAACCATCGGCTCTCGGGTTGATTGCTAACATATGAGTATGAGAAAACTGAAATATCATCCACGTGGCGGGCAACTCGCGTGTCTATACTAGCACTTACACACGCGTCTTATGTGTGTGCCTTGCTGAAATTTGCGATCGGCAACTATTGAATACGATTGCAACCACATTGGAACCATTCGCGATCGCGCATTCCGATAAAAATATCCAACACGCGAATCATTCCGTAGGGTACAATCTATGAAGGCCCTCAGGAAATTCAATCGAAATTCTCACCACTCCTGTGGATTTCTAATCTACGTTGGGCGCCATTCATGACGGGGTTGAGGACGATCTGATCCGATGAATGCATTTCGGCTGAGTGCAATGCACGAGTGCATTCCGGACGTAAGAGACTCTAATATTAGAGTGGAGGCTATACGATGGGGCTAGACATGCGTACCGCATGGCCCATGCTGCTGCTTCGACCTCCTTGTGATCGCCACAGGTTACATTGGTCGTCCTAACCGACGACGGCAGCTAACTTTACTTTGAACAATCACGCATTTTGATATATTCATATCAAAGACGGGGAGGGCAATCTCAAATAACAAGGCCGGCAGTTAAAGTGAAAAGCCAAAAGGGTTGAGTTTATTCAGGAAAATGATACAAGAAAAACGCATCCGAGCGCTCGCGCATGAGGTGTATTCGAAACGCGAGAGAGAGAGAGAGCCACACACATGGAGAGAGAGAGAGAGAGATCTATTCGAGAGGGCAATTGCACATCCGCATGCTCGCTACACCGGGTCGCTGCCCTCAAGATGACGCACGCCCGGGGGGTTACCTTCAATTCGTGCTATACGCTGAGCGCGTACCGAGCTGTACGCTGGGTTCCGCGCTCAAAACGCGCCAGCGAGTACCTACTCATTTAAGGTGTGTCCAGAAATGAAGCGCCCGCGCCGCGCCCCGGCGCGTGGCGCCGCTCCCGGCACCCGCGCTGGCACCGCGCTCTGAGCAGGCTCAAAAATTCTCCACGTTATTGACTATATCCGAAATATAAAACCGGAGTTTAGCCACCTCGATCACTAAGTACAACTCTGGAAAGAGGAGTCAACGTGTGTGTCTATGAATTAACACAAACAATTTCTAGCGCGCGCCAGCGCCGGTGCCGGGAGCGGCGCGGGCGCTTCATTTCTGGACACACCCTTACGATAACCCCCCTGGAGTCGACTCCACTACTGCTCGCTCAGCCTCGACGGGGACCTGGATGCGGATTTGCTTCTACCGGGTTGCAGGATATTTTGGCCACTGCAGGTCCTGCGTCTGTAGTCGGGAACATCTTGGGCACGCGCGACGTGAGAAGCTCCGATACGGACACATGTCAACGCACGAGGTGTTTTACGTTAGACAACCGGAACAAGTCTCCCTTTGCTCGTGAATATCGCGTGCGAGGTAATCATGGATTGGCGATATTTTGGGAGAAACCGAGTGGTGATCACGCTATCCCTCTCTATCTTCCATACCTATTATGTGGTTGACTCTCTCTAGGCTGCTCATCGCTGCGACACCTGTAACATCTAGATTATTGTAATATACATATGAATAATATATAGCGCCGAGGAGAGAGCGATCGGACTATTCCCGTCACACGGCATAAAATATTGTGGATGATGAGACCTAGAGCTGAAGGAGGGCCTCTCGTGCGATAATTGATTGAATACAAGATAAATCGAGAGAATTGATTGTGACGCATCTCTCACTCAACGCTCACAATCTCAGCTGGCCGCTTCGGCACTCCGCGCATGCTTCACACTGCATGCTATCCTCCGTTTATGCGAATGTGATGCATGGTGGAAGAGACATATGGTGTGCTCACTTGGTAAACGCGTTTTCGTTCCGGTTTGCGCAGGGCCCAACGGCAGCCATCTTGGCGTACGAATTTCAGATAGGCGGACGAATTCCTTGTTAGTTGTCACAATTCGAAAAGTCTAAAATCGCGATTTGCGATCACGAGCAACTGCAAACCTCGCTGGTTAAGGCTCGGTCATCAACAGAGTGACTCACTTTCATGTCATTATCGTAGAAATCTTATTATTATGAAGTGATCAAAGATCTTGGGAGTTGGCGTAGGGACGATTGCGTCGGCGATAAATAATAACAGTCCTATCAGATACTTCTAGATTATCTGTGGAGTGGGATGGCGTAACATCCCTCACTATAGTGGGAAAAATCACGAGTCACAACAATTCTCATAACCCGAGTCTCCCTTGGGGGGGGGGGGGAGGGGATGAACGAGTACAGATGTTATACCAAGTTATTTGGAGTACAGCATAACTGCGTGGAAAACCTTTTGCCTCACAATAAAGAGGTCGTGGGTTCGAACCCCATGTCGGTTCGATTCTTTTTCTTTCCTACAACTGTTTGATGCCTTACTTACAACTCTTTCAAACCACTTACTGGATACTTCCTCAATTCTTCAGCATTCGTTTCGTATCTTTTCCAGCGTGAATTACAATATGTCTATGGATATCTTTCATTTTTGAATATTTTGGGTCTCTCAAAATAGCTTCATAAGTAATCATGATACAATATTCTTAATGTTTGTAAAAGCCTGCAATATTCGTTCCGCTTTAAAGTTTTGAGCTCGAATAGCAAGCATATTCTAGAAATTATTGTAGACTCTTAATTTGTTGCGAGAGGTCAATAATTCCTCCTTAAGAGATCCCGAAATCAATAGAAAGGTCCCAGGAACTGCTGAAATATATTTGAGGGAGATTCTCAAAGATATGGAAATGTTCACAAAGTAATAGGGAACTGACATAATTCCGGGAGATGTTATATTTTGCGAGTTCGCGGCAAAATAGGTCTAGGAAAAAGAGTTTGAAAATTTCAAGACGCCTCTATGGTTTTTAAATCATCGTTAAAGTGTTGACAATTTGAATTTGCGCCATTCAATATGGCGGCGGCTGCACTTGTGCCACTAAATTCCCCAACCGTTGTGATGACATTTTTCATCGGAATTCCTCATCTGAATCACAATCGAGAGCTTATTTCACTCTAATAATAGCAGTTTGCGGTGGAGGAACGCAGGTTTGCCTTAGGATCATCGTGAGAATACTCTGAAGTCACGAGACTTATGTGCAGTCACCGCCATATTGAATAGCGCCAATTCAAAACATGAAAAACTTCAGACTCAAATTTAAGTTACTTTGACAACAGAAAATTCCCGAATTCCCACATATCACGTTCATTTCAACGTAAACTTCCATAATATGAGTATTTCCGAATAATTCCTGTAGTCATGTCAGTTCTTTATTCGGAAGAATATCAAAGTGTGAAGTAATCCTTGCTACAGAGAATTCTTGATAAAGGGAGCACGCTAAGAGCAAATTGGCTGGGTTAGCAAAATTTTTCGGTAACCTAACGTTTTGTTGATGCTGCACTCGGACAACAACGACAACATGAGCTGGCCGACTGTCGTAACACTCCAACTCTCAGAGTTCTTGCAGGAGAACAAACTCGCCCAGCAAATTTTGGTCCTAAGCTAGCAATTTGACGTTGCTGGCCCAGCGAATGTTTTAGAGAGTTGAGACGGTTTCGCTGTTCTAGCAAGAAACTCCTGCTAGAACAGGTAAACAAATCCATGCACCAAAAAACACACTTTAGCACATGTCTTATGCTGCATGAGTTACGCGATGAAGTGCTATGTGAACGAGGGAAATTGCAAGAATATCGAAGAGGTTAGTCACATCAACAAATATGCGGTTAGCGAAGACGGCTTTGCTGTCGTAGCCCAATCGTTCTTCAGCGTAAGGTTTTTGTATTTTCCGAAGAAATCGCGACCTCTTGAGTTTAACGTTGGGGACATTGTGTAGGTATAACTCATGAAACAAATTGAGCTCAATTTGAACCATGTGAGCTATCAAAAACGGTCGAATTCCCCTCTATGTTAAGATTGGCAGAAAAGTCAAGATGGCGTACGACTGGACCGGGGATCCCATTGGCTGAGGTGTCCGCGCTGCGTGCAAGCGCATCATATGCCTTTTCCACCATGAGCTGATCTAGGGAGGGTATATGAGGAGGAGAGTAAACTCGGCCTCGGAGCAGGCCCAAAACGAGTTGCCAGCAAAAGTGACTTGGCCGCCAGGGGCGCTGACTGCGCTATCTCGGCAGCCTCACCGACACGCGATTTCGGTTCATGCGGTCTGTTGATGTGAGTGTGAGCACGCTTACACTCACACCATGCTAGCGAAGTAAGGCTCTAGCTGCCGAGATGGCATAGCCAGCGCCGGAGCGGTCGTTTTTGAACTACGGTTTCTGGCGAACGACTCTGAGGCCCCCCACCAATGTTAGCGAGAGCGGAGTTTACTCTCCTCCTTCTATACCCTCCCTAAGCTGATCCGCGCTGTGAAGGGTCGCCATGTTGGCCGCCATATGCAGGACTCTTAAACTGTGGCGCGTCATACTTGAGTGGTATACTTCAGCGTATAACCGATTATCTTGAAATTAAGGACGAATTACATATTTTTCTCTCATATTGAAACGCTGGAAATGGATGTCGTTGGTGGGAATTCGAAGCAATGAACATTAATCAATGGAGAGCAACGAATTCCCAGAACAAATCTCAATATGCTTTGTATTGATCAACAGGGGGTTTCCCAATTTTTCAAAGGAGGATTGTGCTCATTCTAGTCTTCCAACGACCGCCTCGCTATTTCCTATGAGTATTTCCAAAGTTTCACCAAAGTCAACTATAACTGCTTCACTCCTGTTACTTTGTTGGATGGTGCATATCCAGCACCCAACAAAGTAGCAGGGGCAAAGCAGGTGCAGTTGAATTTTGTGAAATTTTGAAGATTCTCATAGGGAATACCAAGGCCATGGATGGAAGACTAGGATGAGCACAATCCTCCTTTGAAAAATTGGGAAACCCCCTGTTATTGAATACAGAGCAGATTGAGATTCCTTCTGCAAATTTGTCGTTCTCCATTGATTAATATTCATTCTTTCTAATTTCCACCAACGACATCCATTTTCACCGTTTGGAGATAAGAGAAAAATATGTAATACGCCCTTAATTTCATGATAATCTGGTGGTATGCTAGAGTATACCGCTCAAGAATGACGCGCCACAGTTTGAAAATCCTGCATATGGTGGCCAACATGGCGACCGTTAACAGCGCGGAATTGCCAGGTATTGTCCGGTATAGACAGAGATGAGAGAGTTCTCTAATCACCGTTATAAACGGTAGACTGTACGAGTTTTTGGTTGTTAGTGACCACCACGAAAAGAATTGTATGTGTCAATCAGCGCCCCGATCAGAAATGTTAGTACCTTCCCCTCGAGGTATCATCGGGGCAATATTTGCGCAAAGTTAGTGCAGTTTCTTTCTACACCTTCAAAATAATATCGGATGTTTGTAATGTTATCACTATGATGTGATTGTTCATGTGACGTTGATGCGTCGTTTGCCGTTGACAGTGTTTTGAGTTGGGCGCATCAACTCGGGGTACGAACTTCGTGTACGATGTCTGTTTGATCGTCGTGGGGACAGACTTTGATATAGTCAAACGGGAAAGACTTGACGAGACTGATTCGGTCAGGACAGTTCCCTGTCGGGAACCTAGTCGGTTCCCAACTAGTCCTACATCTATTTGTATGAATGAACTTACTATGCACAGGAGTAGCATAACCTACAGATAAACTTTCGATGTAAAATATAGACATACCTTATACTCTTGCAAATGGACATGAACTATCGCTCAAATATAGAGACATACAGTATGGTCCAGCCACGAGAGCTTGGAGAAGCTTCAAAAAAGCCGCGAGAACTCTCCGGCGCCCGCAAGTCTAGACGAAAGGTGCGAGGACACAGCACTGGCGCGCCTCACCTGCGTTCCTCCTAGCCGCGAACGGAGGAGAAACGCGGGGTCTCAGAGAGTATGAATAGAGTTCAAAAGCACTGACAGGGTTTCCTAGAACCGCAGTACACCGCGAGCTCCCATCACGTACGTTTGTCCTTAGAATCACGCGCCGGGCTTCTAATTCTCAGTACAAACTCACCTATCGACCTGACCACATCGTTCATCAACGCCATCCCGAGTCGAGGACCTCTCCTATCAGCAGTAAACGTTGCTGCAACGTTGCAGAAACGTTGGTTTGCAACGTTTGCGACCAAGTCTGCAACTTGCGAGGACGTTGCCACAACATTGCTGCATCAGGTTGATGTCCACCCAGGATGGTTGTTGCAACCAGAATTGGAACCAGCGGAAGGTCGCAAGTTTGTTGTCAGTTGGTCGCACAAAAATTGCAAAATGGTTGTAGAAACGTTGCTGCAACCTTCGGTCTAGCTTATCTTTGGTTTGGAAATCGAGTTTGATTGCAACTTCCATCCCGGCAACGTTGTTGAAACGTTTCCACAACCTCTCATGCATTGTTGCAGGAGACGTTGCAAAATAGGCCACAAAGTCATTGCGAAAACGTTGGCGCAACTATCTTTGCGGCCAATTTTCATGACTCATGGAAGAACGTTGTACCGGAACGTTGCCACAACGTTTCTACAACCTAGTATGCAACGTTGCAGATAGGACCCCGAGCAACGTTTCTTGGGAATTTGCACAGACGTTGCTGAGACATGACTGCAACTTTTTTCGCCACCAAAAGTTAATGAGCATAGGGGAAAGTTGCACTGAAACGTTGCGACAACATTCCTACAACCTACTGTGCAACGTCGCCGAGAGTATTCAGGACAAACGTTACATGGAATGTTGCGAAGACGTTGCTAACACGTTGCTGCAACTTTCTTTGCAACAAAAACCTCGAAATCACAGGCAAGGGGTTGTACTGAAACGTTGCCGCAACGTCGCTGCGAGGAGCGAGGTTCGAACGTTTCATGGAAGGTTGCAGAGACGTTGCTGGAACTCACGTTGCAACCACTCGACGACAATCGCAGATCACAGAAGAATATTCACTTCGCTTCTTGGAACGCACCTAAAAGAGCCTGAAAGCGGAGGAAAAAGAAAAAAATGGAAAAAAGGCTTCCCACTCGCCTGTCAGGAAGTGATCGCTAATGACATTTTTGCCGGCAGTGGGATTCGAATCCACGACCTTCTCATCCAAAGGCTAATACCTCACCTCGTGGCCAGCGAGTCAGGTTACCTAGGGAGCGATAGAAGGCCCACTTGAAGAGGCTATCCCGATCCGACGCGAATTTTGAAGCGAAAGTGTTTTTGATTCTCTTTTCGGATTCCAGTGAACAATGGGAAATCTCCAAAAATATGTACACAAGGATCTGAGAGTCACTGCATTTAATTCTCAAATAACTCATTGATGTACGAGTTATTCAGACAAATAAATCACGGAACAAATGGTTTTGCCGAAAAAAATCTACTCAGGGGTTTTCAAGGTCGCTGAATTTGGTCCTGATTCCATCACTCCTCCGCAATTGGTCTACCAGATTCGTTTAACCAAGATGTTGAAACAATTACAGTACGAAAATGTCTCGTGTCTTGGGGAGAAATGTACTTAGGGTTTTCGAAGGTCGCTGAACTCGATTCCGATAGAGTAATTGCTCGACAATTCGTCTAAACATATATGCAAGACAAGTCCATACTCTGTTACTCTGTTTTATCTGCAGAGCGTGAAATCAACGGTATCTAACTTTTAAATTCTCGCAAACACTTTTTTCCTTTTTTTTCATTCCAATTGAGGGGGTGAGTGGGAAGGAGGCGTAGTTGCAAAACGGTCATTTTGAGAAAATCAATGAAAAAAAATAAAATCCGCTACAGACATAATTGGACTTGACTTATTTCGAAGAAAATAACATTCTCGGAATAGTTCAACCCGAGCCGGGGGATGAAATTTGATTTTGAGCTCTCTTCAGCAATTTCAAAAAATGCAATTACGCCCATTTTCCGAATTAAGGGTCAAATTTCGGCACTTTCTTCCTCACAAAAAGTGGTATGAAATCTCGAGATCAAGTCCAATCGCCTCCAATTTTCCGAGAGTGTTCCTGGGCATGTTTTGAAAGATATCTGATTGCTAGGGGGTTTCATGCTCCACGGTTCTATGGACACGAAAAGCTTCCATCAGTCGTGTGGAAATTACGAGAAATTTCTTCCACTAGGTAAGGGTGAAAACACTCGATTTGAAGGTAAAACAACATGTTTCCATCGTTATATTAGGTGGAAGAGCGTTTCCAGGCTCTGGAGGATTCTAATAAAATTTTTGCTCGGTAATTAGGCCTTTTTTCCAGATACGACCAACTTACGCCCTGTTACAGAGTGATTACGCCTTTTTCAATCTCTTCAGTCAGGTACCTAAGCCCTTTCCCCAAATCCTGTCGGGCTGAGAGAAATGTTAAGCCCTTTTGAAATTCTTTGGGTGCAATTAAGCCCTTCCTGGAAAGAACGACCGTAGTCATGCCCTTCTGATTTCTATCACAGCAGTTACGTCCTTTTGAAATTTTATCATGGCAGTTACACCCTTTTGGAAATTTACCGTGGCAAATACACCCTTTTGAGTTTCCATCATAGCAGTGACGCCCTTTCTGGAACCAATGGTGTCAGTGGAGCCCTTTGGAGCTCAAATCATCGTGGTGACGCCCGTTTAAAAGGTTCTGGCAGCAATGAGGCCTTTTATCAATTCAATAATGGTTGTCAAGCCCTCGTGAGATTCGATTACAGCACAGGCGCGGATACGGGGGGGGGGGCGGCGGGGCGATCGCTCCTCCAAACCCACTTTTATGCTCAAATCGCCCCCCCCCCCCAAACGCATTGAACCTGACAGAAAATTCATGTGTTCTGAGACGTAAGTTATGAATCCTAATAATTATCAACAATTAACAATATATGTTATTAATGAATTCACCCACGAATGCATTTCAATGGAACACTGCTTAAGCACGATTATCTGAATTTCTATCGAGTGCGGGTATATATCTCCCTATATTATATAGTTCTAGTGTTTTTTGCCGTAACCTCGCGCACCCCAACCGCACCCCAAGCCGCACCTCAGCCGCACCCTAAGCCGCACCCCGAGCCGCACCTCCCCCGCACCCCAAGCCGTACCCCTCCGCACCCTAAGCCGCACCCCAGCCGCACCCTAAGCCGCATCTCAGCCGCACTATCCCCGCACCCCTCCGCACCCTAAGCCGCACCCTGAGCCGCACCTCAGCCACGACTCCCCCGCACCGCAGGCCGCACCCCAAGCCGCGCCCAAGCCGGGCCCCTCCGCACCCTCGGCCGCGCTCCAGCCGCACCTCAGCCACACCCTAAGCCGCACCCCAAGCCGCACCTCCCCCGCACCCCAAGCCGTACCCCTCCGCACCCTAAGCCGCACCCCAGCAGCACCCTAAGCCGCATCTCAGCCGCGACTCCCCCGCACCACAGGCCGCACCCCAAGCCGCACCCCTTCGCACCCTCGGCCGCGCTCCAGCCGCACCCCAGCCCCACCCTAAGCCGCACCCAACCGCACCCCAAGCCGCACCCCAAGCCGCACCTCCCCAGCACCCCAAGCCGTACCCCTCCGCACCCTAAGCCGCACCCCAGCTGCACCCTAAGCCGCAGCTCAGCCGCACTATCCCCGCACCCCTCCGCACCCTAAGCCGCACCCCAACCGCACCCTAAGCTGCACCTCAGCCGCACCCTAAGCCGCGACCCAATTGCACACCAAGCCGCACCTCAGCTGCACCATAAGCCGCACCTCAGCCGCACTATCCCCGCACCCCTCCGCACTCTAAGCCGCACCCCAACCGCACCTTAAGCTGCACCTCAGCCGCATCCTAAGCCACACCCCAATCGCACACAAAGCCGCACCTCAGCCGCAACCTAAGCCGCACATCTCCGCACCCCATCCGCACATCTCCGCACCTCACCCGCACCCACCCGCACGACTTCTGCATTTAAGAAAACGCACCTCCCCGCACCCCCCGCACCATGCGCACCCCACCCGCACCCCTTTCCCTTGAAATATTCTATGTACGATCCGCACCCCACCCGCACCCCTCCGCACCCACGGCTGCACCCCAGCCGCACCCTGAGCCGCACCCCGAGCCGCACCTCCCCGGCACCCCAAGCCGTACCCCTCCGCACCCTAAGCCGCGCCCCAGCCGCACCCTAAGCCGCATCTCAGCCGCACTATCCCCGCACCCCTCCGCACCCTAAGCCGCACCCCAACCGCACCCTAAGCCGCACCCTAAGCCGCGCCCCTCCGCACCCTGAGCCGCACCCCAATCGCACACCAAGCCGCACCTCAGCCGCAACCTAAGCCGCACATCTCCGCACCCCATCCGCACATCTCCGCACCTCACCCGCACCCACCCGCACGACTTCTGCATTTAAGAAACCGCACCTCCCCGCACCCCCCGCACCATGCGCACCCCACCCGCACCCCTTTCCCTTGAAATATTCTATGTACGATCCGCACCCCACCCGCACCCCTCCGCACCCACGGCTGCACCCCAGCCGCACCCTGAGCCGCACCCCGAGCCGCACCTCCCCCGCACCCCAAGCCGTACCCCTCCGCACCCTAAGCCGCGCCCCAGCCGCACCCTAAGCCGCATCTCAGCCGCACTATCCCCGCACCCCTCCGCACCCTAAGCCGCACCCCAACCGCACCCTAAGCCGCGACCTAAGCCGCGCCCCTCCGCACCCTGAGCCGCACCCCTCAGCACTCTAAGCCGCACCCCAGCCCCACCCTAAGCCGCACCCAACCGCACCCCCAAGCCGCACCTCAGCCGCACCCTAAGCCGCACCCCAACCGCACCTTAAGCTGCACCTCAGCCGCATCCTAAGCCGCACCCCAATTGCACACCAAGCCGCACCTCGGCCGCAACCTAAGCCGCACATCTCCGCACCCCATCCGCACATCTCCACACCTCACCCGCACCCACCCGCACGACTTCTGGATTTAAAAAACCGCACTCCCCCGCACCCCCCGCACCATGCGCACCCCACCCGCACCCCTTTCCCTTGAAATATTCTATGTACGATCCGCACCCCACCCGCACCCCTCCGCACCCTCGGCTGCACCCCAGCCGCACCCTGAGCCGCACCCCGAGCCGCACCTCCCCCGCACCCCAAGCCGTACCCCTCCGCACCCTAAGCCGCGCCCCAGCCGCACCCTAAGCCGCATCTCAGCCGCACTATCCCCGCACCCCTCCGCACCCTGAGCCGCACCCCAACCGCACCCTAAGCCGCACCCTAAGCCGCACACCTCCGCACCCTGAGCCGCACCCCTCCGCACTCTAAGCCGCACCCCAGCCGCACCCCGAGCCGCACCCTAAGAAGCACCACTCCGCACCCTCGGCCGCACCCCAGACGCACCCTAAGCCGCGACTCCCCCGCACCGCAGGCCGCACCCCTCCACCACCCAAGCCGCACCCCTCCGCGGCCTAAGCCGCACCCCACGCCGCACCCTACGCCGCACCCCTCCGCACCTTAAGTCGCAGCCCAGCCGCAGCCTAAGCCGCACCCTAAGCCGCAACCCAGCCGCACCTCAGACCGCACCCCTCCGCACCCTCGGCTGCTCCCCAGCCGCACCCCACTGCACCCTAAGCCGCACCTCAGCCGCGACTCCCCCGCCCAGCAGGCCACACCCCTCCGCACCCCAAGCCGCACCCTAAGCCGCACCCAAGCCGCACCCTAAGCCGTACCCCTCCGCAACCTCGGCCGCACCCCGAGCCGCACCCTAGCCGCACCCCTCCGCACCCTGGGCCGCGCTCCAGCCGCACCCCAGCCCCACCCTAAGCCGCACCCAACCGCACCCCAAGCCGCACCCTAACCGCACCCCAAGCCGCAAATCCCCCGCACCCCAAGCCGTACCCCTCCGCAACCTAAGAGGCACCCATCCGCAACCTCGGCTGCTCCCCAGCCGCACCCCTCCGCACCCTAAGCCGCACCCCAGCCGCCACTCAGCCGCGACTTCCCCGCACCGCAGGCCACACCCCTCCGCACCCCGAGCCGCACCCTGAGCCGCACCCCAGCCGCACCCTAAGCCGAAACCAAGCCGCCCCCCAAGCCGCACTCGAAACCGTACCCCTTCGCACCCTGGGCCGCACCTCGGGCCGCACCCTAGCCGCACCCTGAACCGAGCCCCAATCGCACCTCCCCCGCACCACAAGGCGCACCCTCGGCTGCTCCCCAGCCGCACCCCTCCGCACCCTACGCCGCACCCCAGCCGCACCCTAAGCCGCACCTCAGCCGCGACTCCCCCGCACCGCAGGCCGCACCCCAAGCCGCACTCCTCCGCACCCTGGGCCGCACCCTAGCCGCACCCTAAACCGAACCCCAATCGCACCTCCCCCGCACCACAAGCCGCACCCTCGGCCGCGCTCCCGCCGCACCCCAGCCCCACCCTAAGCCGTACCCCTCCGCACCCTGAGCCGCACCCCAGCCGCACCCTAAGCTGCACCTCAGCCGCACTATCCCCGCACCCCTCCGCACCCTGAGCCACACCCCAGCCGCACCCTAAGCCGCACCTCAGCCGCGACTCCCCCGCACCGCAGGCCGCACCCCATGCCGCACCACTCCGCACCCTCGGCCGCGCTCCAGCCGCACCTCAAGCCGCACCTCAGCCGCACTATCCCCGCACCCCTCCGCACCCTAAGCCGCACCCCAACCGCACCCTAAGCTGCGCCTCAGCCGCACCCTAAGCCGCACCCCAATTGCACCCCAAGCCGCACCTCAGCCGCACCCTAAGCCGCACATCTCCGCACCCCATCCGCACATCTCCGTACCTCACCCGCACCCACCCGCACGACTCCTGCATTCAAGAAACCGCACCTCCCCGCACCCCCCGCACCATGCGCACCCCACCCGCACCCCTTCCCCTTGAAAAATTCTATGTACGATCCGCACCCCACCCGCACCCCTCCGCACCCTCGGCTGCACCCCAGCCGCACCCTAAGCCGCACCCCTCCGCACCCCAGGCCGCACCCCAGCCACACCCTTGGCTGCACCCCGGCCACACCCTGAGCCGCGCCCCTCCGCACCCTAAGCCGCACCCCAGCCGCACCCTAAGCCGCACCTCAGTCGCGACTCCCCCGCCCGCAGGCCGCACCCCTCCACACCCTGAGCCGCACCCTAAGAAGCACCCCTCCGCACCCTCGGCCGCACCCCAGCCGCACCCTATTCCGCACCTCAGCGGCGACTCTCTCGCACCGCAGGCCGCACCCTAAGCCGCAACCCAGCCGCACCCTAAGAAGCACCCCTCCGCTCCCCCGGCCGCACCCCAGCCGCACCCTAAGGAGCACCCCTCCGCTCCCCCGGCCGCACCCCAGCCGCGACTCCCCCGCACCGCAGGCCACACCCCACCACACCCCAAGCCGCACCCCTCCGCACCCTAAGCCGCACCCCTCCGCACCCCAGGCCGCACCCCAGCCACACCCTCGGCTGCACCCCGGCCGCACCCTGAGCCGCGCCCCTCCGCACCCTAAGCCGCACCCCAGCCGCACCCTAAGCCGCACCTCAGTCGCGACTCCCCCGCCCGCAGGCCGCACCCCTCCACACCCTTAGCCGCACCCTAAGAAGCACCCCTCCGCACCCTATTCCGCACCTCAGCGGCGACTCTCTCGCACCGCAGGCCGCACCCTAAGCCGCAACCCAGCCGCACCCTAAGAAGCACCCCTCCGCTCCCCCGGCCGCACCCCAGCCGCACCCTAAGGAGCACCCCTCCGCTCCCCCGGCCGCACCCCAGCCGCACCCTAAGCCGCACCTCAGCCGCGACTCCCCCGCACCGCAGGCCGCACCCCACCACACCCCAAGCCGCACCCCTCCGCACCCTAAGCCGCACCCCTCCGCACCCCAAGCCGCACCCCTCCGCACCCTAAGCCGCACCCCAATCCGCACCCCTCCGCACCCTAAGCCGCACCTCAGCCGCGACTCGCCCGCACCCCAAGCCGCAACCCAGCCGCACCCTAAGCCGCACCCCTCCGCACCCCAAGCCGCACTCCAAGCCGCACCCCTCCGCACTCTAAGCCGCACCCCAGCCGCACCCTAAGCCGCACCCTAAGAAGCACCCCTCCGCACCCCCGGCCGCACCCCAGCCGCACCCTAAGCCGCACCTCAGCCGCGACTCCCCCGCACCGCAGGCCGCACCCCACCACACCCCAAGCCGCACCCCTCCGCACCCTAAGCCACACCCCTCCGCACCCCAAGCCGCACCCCTCCGCACCCTAAGCCGCACCCCAATCCGCACCCCTCCGCACCCTAAGCCGCACCTCAGCCGCGACTCCCCCGCACCCCAAGCCGCACCCCTCCGCACCCTAAGCCGCACCCCAAGCCGCAACCCAGCCGCACCCTAAGCCGCACCCCTCCGCACCCCAAGCCGCACCCCTCCGCACTCTAAGCCGCACCCCAGCCGCACCCCAAGCCGCACCCTAAGAAGCACCCCTCCGCACCCCCGGCCGCACCCCAGCCGCACCCTAAGCCGCACCTCAGCCGCGACTCCCCCGCACCGCAGGCCGCACCCCACCACACCCCAAGCCACACCTCTCCGCACCCTAAGCCGCACCCCTCCGCACCTTCAGCCGCAGCCCAGCCGCACCCTAAGCCGCACCCTAAGCCGCAACCCAGCCGCACCCTAAGCCGCACCCTAAGCCGTACCCCTCCGCACCCTCGGCCGCACCTCAAGCCGCACCCTAGCCGCACCATAAACCGAACCCCAATCGCACCTCCCCCGCACCACAAGCCGCACCCCTCCGCACCCTCGGCCGCGCTCCAGCCGCACCCCAGCTCCACCCTAAGCCGCACCCCTCCGCACCCTCGGCCGCACCCCAGCCGCACCCCAGCTGCACCCTAAGCCGCACCCCAGCCGCCCCCCGAGGCACACCCCAAGCCGCACCCCAACCGCACCCCAAGCCGCATCTCAGCCGCACCCCAAGCCGTACCTCCCCCGCACCCCAAGCCGTACCCCTCCGCACCCTAAGCCGCACCCCAGCCGCACCCTAAGCCGCACCTCATCCGCACTATCCCCGCACCCCTCCGCACCCTAAGCCGCACCCCAACCTCACCCTAAGCTGCACCTCAGCCGCACCTTAAGCCGCACCCCAATTGCACCCTAAGCCGCACCTCAGCCGCCCCCTCCGCACCCTCGGCCGCATCTCACCCGCACCCCAAGCCTCACCCCGATCCGCACCCTGACCCCCACCCCATCCGCACCCGCCCGCAACCCTCCGGTCCCTCGCCCGCACCCTTAGCCGGACCCTAAGCAGCATCACAGCCCGAGGTCATCTCTCATGAGAATTTCATAAAAATTCCATTTTCTCAAAATACCTTGAAAAATAAGCACATCACTCATCGATTAGTCAAAACTAACCTGAGGAATAACGTTTAATTCTTTCAATCTTCTCAACATCTCCAATTTTTCATGTATGAATATATCACATATTCATACACATATCACATACACCAAGAATTCCCTTCATGATCTCAAATCTCGATCTCCAACGGCATCCTCCAATCCTCCCCCCAATCACAGATCTTATTCTTCTCTCCTCCTTATCTAGAAATCACGAATACTACAATTCAATAATTCAATTCGAAAAATTTCAATATGTAAGTGGATTTCCATACCACCTTTCCATGATCATTTTCTATGTCTCATAATCTCATCTAACTATTACATTATTGTCAGATCCATATATTATAGAAAATATTTTTGAAATCTCGAAGTTCCAAGAAGTATCACTACTAAACTTCCCAAATTGTTAAACCAGAAATGATCATTCATTGAGGTACCACTCTTGGCACGTTTCTTTTTTAAAATAATTCATTATCGAAAAGTCAAATATCACCAAATTGAATTCAAAAAATTTGAGGGAAGATCGCCAGTAGCCCTATGAAACCCTCTGAAAAATATGATTTATCTAGAACATTCGTGTTTCTCGAACAAGACTGTCTATTTATTCATGGAAGAAATAATGTCATACTATGTACATTTCAATAATACTTCTCTGGAAATGTCCATGATTCAAAAACGTCCATTGCTAATTATCATTATAACCCTGTGCAATGTTCGAAAATTTCTCATATTCATTATATATTTGATTACATATTTCATAAACATATCCATCAAATCATCACCTCAACTACGAATGTTTCTGTTTAATTGCTGGTGTTGGGGTTTTTGAATGAAGAGAGGAGTGGTGAGTTTGAACTGTTCGCAAAACTATATTGAGCAATCTAGATACATGCTCGAGGTGGTGGAGAGTGTGCGGCGTGTGCGGGATCCACAAGAAGACAGACTGAACCGGAGCAGAGCGGGAGGCCTATAGCCGAACGGCTGAATGTCTATATATATATATATACTGCAGTCGGTTCTACTGCCGGTTGAGCATCTAATGCCACTTGACGGCTTAGCTAATGTATGCGTGAATGTATGTGTGCTGTCGCGGACATTGTTTGATCGGTGCTACATAAACAGTTTTATTCCCTAATATGAGTTCTTCAATATCCATCTTTTCATCGTCTGAAATTTTGATATCCTCAATTTTATTCACTTTCAGGATGTAAGTTGCTCCTATCAAATGAAACCGGATAAATTCCGAAACTAATCTATTCAAACTCCTGTTATTTTTAACACTCACCATTTTCGCGTAGATCACCAATAATTTCTACCTCAGTCCCACGGTCAAAATTCAAACTTTCATCATCTTTTTTAGTCAAAAGAATGTCTAATTTGTGTATCCCATTCGTCAAGACGCCAATACACTCTTTCCTACTCTGTCTAGATTTTTTCACAAACTCTGTCCTAATATTACCTTGAATTTCTGTGGGGATATTTGAAAACACAAATACATCATTATTCCACTATGATACCATTTCCTAACTCACTTATCAATTCTTTCTTCTAAGGAATATCTTCAAATTCAATTTCGGCAGGTTTCTTGTTTTTCGAACGTTTAAATTCTCCAAGTAGAGATAGTTTCGAGAAATTCTGTAATTTGAACTCGTAGGGTACATTTCCTCTAGTATAGCCCTTCCTCCGTTGTAGACATACGTTTTCCAACATCATTTTCTATGAATTTCACAATCATCAGATGTGGTTCAAAACGGAACCTAGAACAAATACGTACCTGATGCAGTTTCACCGAATTCCGGAATTCCTCTATATCTTCGTCGAAAATGATGAATTGCAAACTCATTCCATCATTATTGTTTACAATGGATTTGAATGTCTTGAATTCGTTCTCTGTCTCTTCATTGATGAATAACTGGTCTCCAATAATTTCTTCTACGTATCCAAATATAATACTGGTGAATCATCTTAGATCATTCCATTGATTTCAAAAATCAATCATCATAATACCACAAATGCAACTCACGCTGTTTTATCTCCAACTTTTAATTTTGATTTCAAAAATGCAGTTGAGGTAAAGTCTAATTTCTTCGTTTTTTTCTTAACATTATTTTCATTCGATTCCGTTTCTCTCTTATTCATGATTACTATAACATAGAGAATGAACAATAACATTTTTCATCTATGTCACGCATCACTTTTACAAATATGTTTTTTCAAATGATCTAATCTGTAGAATGGTTTTCCACAATTTTCACAAATTTGGCTCAATGCTTCATCGTGAGACTCGATGTGACGGATCAACTGACTCTTTCTTTTGAACGATTCCCCACAACGTTTTTGTGTACAGCTATACTTATTTGGATTACCATGTGTATCTAAATGGACTTTCAAATGTCTAGTATCCAATATCAAACCACACTCCAAGCAATGAATTTGTCTGTTTTTGTCACCATTATGTCTTTTGATTTCATGTTTTTCCAGAAAATCCATCGTAGCAAATTTTAAATGACATGCTGGACAACTAACAGTTCTCATTTCCTCTCTACAAACTTCATCTGGTGTTTCACTGGAGATATCAAGAATAATTCAAAAGATCCCAATCAACAATCTAAAATGAATATAAATAATGCAAGCAAACAGGAGATTGGGAATTAAACCATTCATCTCTAATTCTACTGTTTCGTCGGATGGTTCTTTCTCTAATTGATTCAATTTCAGGGTAGTCTCATCCAATCTCAAGTCTACCTAGTTTCTTCAACGAAGATCAGTCCAACCTTGGAAGAGATTGATTCTGGTCTAAATGAATTCATAATCCCCTTATCGGAACAATTCTGAATATATTGAAATTTTTGAACATAATTCTCACTTTTGTTATGCGAACACTTCAGAGTTCTCATACACATCATACATAAAAGTGTTGAAACTTTGACGAAAGATATGATTTTCTATTCCATTTTTACAAATATCTCTATGGAATGAATCATTATCAAGAAATTTCAGATATCAACATGATGAAAATACTTTTTTTGTTTGACCAATATCAGTTCATATCAAGATTGGAATTTCCTTCATCAGTGGAAAATGAATCATAACTAATCACCTCACTTCTCCATCCATCATTATTTTCCTGGTTCTAGAAATACGATAATCTTATTAGGAACTCGGAGTTACTGGACATGATGTATAGGTATAAGAAAGGTATGATGAATTATGTCGATAACACGAATCATAATTTATTTGTAATATCTAAGTCACAAATTTACATTGACAGTTCATCCAATTCCTGTGACGGCAATATTACATTAGCTAACTTGAGCAACACGTTATTGAGGACATTGACATCTTGAAGAATTTGAGGACTGATTTCTCCATTTTTAATTCGAACTTCCAAATAATTCTTGGCATGATTTTCAAACTTGAAGGGACTCCCGACCAATCATTAAAATTTCCATGTGGTTTGTTTCCGGCAACATCATTTCTGACAACAAGTAATTTCTCAAGATCTTCAGACTCTTTCGATTCGGACAACGAATTAACATAATTATTGTACAACTCTTCTTCTTTGATATGCTCTTCTATCTCATGATCCAGTCTTTGTGACTCCGCTCTTTCCACAACATTAGTTGAATCTACATTGCCATCAAAAATGGGATCGCATTCCATTGTCAAAAGTCTAAAATGAATTTTGAATCATATATTCTTGACAGTATATCAATATGAATAATCTGATTGGTTTTGAGTTATTTTAAATTTCAAACATTTCTTTCCACACTATATTCTCTATACTGTCGTGATCTTCAAGGTGATTCTCAATGTATAAATTATTCGGGTTCCTACATCTCGATAATGCTACGTACAACTGTCCATGAGAGAAAAGAGGTCTCCTCAAGTATAACCCAACCATATCAAAGCTTTGCCCTTGGGATTTATTGATCGTCATTGCGAATGCAAGGACTAATGGAAACTGCTTCCTGTATAACGTGAAAGGCAAAGAAGAATTCTTGGTATCAAGAGTTATCCTCGGGATGAAAACTATACTCCCCATTTTATCCCCAGTTATTATCTCTCCTTCAATATTATACTTATAGAGTCTCACAATCCTCAGTCTTGTTCCATTGCACAGTCCATGTGACACACTCAAGTTCCTTATCAATATCACTATAGCATTAACTTTCAATTCTAATTCATGTGGTGGCAGACCTTCTCTTATATTATTCAAAACCTCGATTGGATAATCTAAATGAATATTATCATCAGTCTGATCAACATCTTTATGGGTTGCGTAATCAATGCTATAGTATGTAGTTGAACTTCCTTCCTCGAAGGATAATATTTTTTTATTCAGTCTCAGAGTATCTTCATTATGAGGAGCAAGAATGACACTATTGATAGTTCGATCTCTTTTAGAGTTTCCGTAAATTTTATCGCAAACGTCATCGCATTTCCATTCTTGAGGAATTGTCAAACGATCTATTTTTCCTTCCCCAATGTTCAATAAAAATGAAAAAAACTCATTATTTGAACGTAAATTTTGAGTTAATTTCATAATTTTAAATAACCCCCATAAAGATGAATATTTTATGGTTTCTTCAACTATAGAGTCTCTATAGAATTTTTTCATAACAGGTAGTATTTGACGGAAATCCCCCCCCCCAAGAATTATCAATTTCCCTCCAAAAGGTAAGTCATTGTTACACAAGTCTCTGAGAGTTCTTTCAACTATCTCGAGGGTCTTTTTTGGTATCATCGAAGCTTCGTCCCAAATGATAATATCCGCCTCTCTAAGTCTCTTTTTATCTGAATCAGATTTCAAGAATATAGTTTCAATGGCTTGGAATTCGATTGGTAATTTGAACTGTCTATGACTCGTCATTCCCTTTGGTAACAGAATCGATGCTATACCCGTCCAAGCCATTGACAGTATCTTGATTTTTTTAGATAAGAAGAAAAAAATCAACGTTTTGTACAAAAAAGTCTTTCCAGATCCACCCGGTCCGTCAATGAAGTAAGCACCGTATTTCACGTTTGTCAATTCATCGAAGATCAATTTCTCAACAGCTTATTATTCGGATGCAAAGTGACAAGTAGATGGATGTGCGGTAGACCTCTTTTTTGAAACTCTACGGTCCAAACACACCCTATGGCTTTGCCGAAAAGATCTTTGTCCATAACATCTTTGATCAATTCATCCATCTTCATTTTGAATAATCTTACAGTTATGTTCGGAATATCATTCGGTGTTGTTTTTGGCGGGAATTTCTTCAAAACTTTCTTCAGTTCTTTCCATTTCGGGTTGCAATTCATGGTTATGAAAAGATCAGGTCTACCTGCATTTCTCATTATAGCCATTGCATCTTGATAGTGTTGTTGCATATATCTAAGACCCCGATATAAGTGGATGGGAGTACAAAAAGATTCCCTAATCTCTCTTTGGACGCAAAATTTTCCGATATATTCAGAGCACTGTTCTTGACAGCGTCTATGAGACCCTGGTAACATTCTATCCTCCGCTGTGACTGATGTTTTCTGAAAAAGTTCATCCTATTATTCTCTATCATCACGTAAGAATGAATGAAGTATTGTTGCGTCAATCTACCTCCATAAAGAAGAGGACTGAAATTGTTCGAATGAGGCCTATAAAATAATCTGTAAGAATAATATCGCAAAATAGATAAATCTCTGTCTTTCGGAGATCTTGATGTACAAGAATCAGGGTTTTTCTCATACCTTGTGCTCCAACCCAAGTCCCCTGAAGGGAAAAATATGGGAAATGTCATTGGGTCCACATGGTGTGATAATTTATTCAAATATGTTTGCTCACAAGGGCATTCTTGGTTTTTTGGATAGACACACATATCAAAATCTTCCGGTATTCCAGATTTGGACACTAAGATTACTCCACATTCAGAAGTCAAAGGCTTGTTATGGGTATGTCTTTGTTTACCGTTTTTCCGTAAGAAATAAAGTTTATAATTGGTATTTTTTGAATATGAGAAACATAATTCAAATGTTTGTATCTTTTCGAGTACGGATTCTTATTCATAATACTTGTCAATATCTTGGTATGATGATGAGTCAAATTCTCATTCAGCGCCAATCTCTTTTTCAAAGCTGTGTCATTGTCATAGATGTATAATTGACCGCAACGAGGTTCTTCATCCTTTTTTGGTATTAGAGAATTTGTGGGCAATGTGACAAACTTCACCCTGAATTTTCAAATTGAAGATAGCCTCAGTCTTCTCACTTCTCACTTTAGCACTCCAAGTAGCAAAACTAAACATGTGATTATAATATCGAATGAAATATCTGAAACATTCGTCACATTTTATCAGTTCTCTTAACTGTTCGTCATAATGGCTGAGAGGTGAAAGAGATATAGTGCCATTATGACAACAGTTGCTCTTCTTTTTCTCATCTCCCCAGAACACAGCACCGCGATGTGGACATTCATAATCCATTTCACCAAAGTCTGAATAGGAACACAAAGTCTTAGATGCCTTAGATCTCTTGCTTCCAAAATTGCATTGAAGCTCATTCAATCGAAAATCATTCATTGCGCTTTCGTATGCTTCGGATTTCTCGAATTCATATAAGACCTCTTTTGGATTATCATTAGTCTTCTTATTCTTAGGAGATTTCATCCTCATTCTCTTTTTGTTCCTCGACATGTTCGATTTTTTGGATTCATATCGACATTTACGTTTAGATTTATTGTTAACGGAAGGCTCATCCAAGTTATTGAGAACTATCACGTTGTGATGCCCTGAATCATAATTCCCATGGAAAATCATCCTCAAATTATTTTGATTGTCCACATTCAGGAAGGGGAGTACTACATTAGAATTTTTCAAATGGACAAACACATTCATACCGTACATTCTACTGAAAACTTCAATTTCCACATCAGTACCATAAACACCATCTTTCGACATGTAATTAACATAATCAAGTTTTTCTCGGATAGATTTTTCAATACCATCCAATATCACATTGTAATGTATGTTTCCAATCATGAAACGTTTGAAAATATCGCAATTTTGGTCTACAAATTGAACTATTCTGACTCTTACTGTTCTATGAGAGTCTTGTACTCCAAATAATTTGAATGAAAAACAGCGGAACAGACAATTACCGTCACCTAACATATGTATGATCTTATAATCCATTTTTGTTACTGAAAATTTAGCTCATCAGGATTTTTCTCATCAACATTAATTACACATTGATAACCTCAGAACTTCTAATTTTCCATTTTGGTCAAAATCATTTCGATAAGTATCATGAATTATTCTGATAGCCATCGTACAAATATCACAATTTCGAAAAAGTTTCATTGGAATTTCGTGACGCTTCGAACAAGTTCTTCTGCTCATACAAATCGTCTCTCATCAGAAACCATCTTTCTCCTGTGGAGCTGTTTCTCGTCAAAGGAGATCAAGAACATCACAGTAAGCGAGATGTTTACCTTTTCATTTATTCATGATTATAAATAATACTAATATATAAAAATTGTGTTGATTGACTTTGGAAAAGTGTAATCGATCAAATGCAACATAAGATGAAAATCAATTTGAATCGACAAACTTTTTAGTATGAGCTTTCCAATGTCAAAAATTGCATTCCGAAATTAATATTAAAGTTTTTGATTCGAAATCGAAAATCCCGATTTTAGCGATATATACTGAATGCAAGCACAAATCGGATCATAGCAAAGATCTCATACAATCCATTGTGTCCTTGCATTCAGTATATATCGCTGGGCTCCCGATTTAGTCCATGAGACTTATTGGGAAATTAATAAAGATATCTGTTTTATGATTTCACATAAAATTTCTCATACTATAGTGTATGAGGTTTCATAACCGATAACTTATGAGGTCTTATCTGCGATCGAATGTAACACCGATGGAGCAATAACGTATGCTCCGCATACTTTACATTATATCGAAATGTGATCGATCGCACGATGGATCACACAGAATGAGTTTTGAAATGTTGAATAAATCTTTAAACAATCCATACCAATTTTATCACCCTTCTATCATTTTCAACTCATTATGAGATAATTTCAACACCTCAAAGTATTCAGGATTTCCAAGAATCTTAACCAATTGAGGGGGTGGGTGGAAAAAGGGTCTAATTACAAAACGGCCATTTCGAGAAAAACGATAAAAACTAACTATATCATGCCCGTGGCATGATTCGATGCGCATACCTGGCTTATTTCAAAGGTTTTGGCATCCCCAAAACAACCGCATAGGAATTGGAAGGTAGCTGTCGATTTTGAGAGGTATACAGCCATTCAAAAAATGTAATTAGGCCCTTTTTCCCAATACTGGGTGAATTTTTGGGATAGTTGGTCCACTAAAAGTTGGATAACGTTGCGGAATCGAGTTCAATGGCCTCCAAATTTCATCAGCATATCTATGGGTATGTAACACAAGATATCCAATTGCGATTCAACATCTCAATGCATTTTCATCGATTCTGCACGTGAAAGATGGTTCCATTGAGTGTGTAAAACCGAGGTCACTCAATATTCACTTAGCAAGCATGAAGATACATTTTTTGAAGGCCAAAGAACATGATTTGATAGCAAGAATTGGTAGAAAAGAGATATGGAGGTCATAAGAATTTTTTACAAATTTTTTCGTAAAAAATTAGGCCCTTTTTACCAATACCTCACCACTTAGGCCCTTTATCCCGATATCGATAGTGGAGTTAGGCCCTTTTGAACAAGTTTTTCCGGTGACTTAGGCCCTTTTTACCAATATTGTTGCACTTAGGCCCTTTTTACCAATAATGTTGCACTTAGGCCCTTTTCACCAATACTGTTGCACTTAGGCCCTTTCTACCAATACTGTTGCACTTAAGCCCTTTTTACCAGTACTTCTACGTTGAGGCTCTTATAAACGATACCCTTGCTTTTGGGCCCTTTTTTCGAACAAAATTTTCCTGTTGTTTGGGCTCTTTTGGGAAATCTTCGAGGTCTTGGTGACTTTGTGGGTACCTCTCTCTGCAGTGATAAGACTCTTTTACGTAGTCACATTCGTGCTGAGATTCGATTCCTAAACCAAACTCTCTTCCGGACTCTCATTGTTATAATCTTTTGAGGGGAATTCGGAGGTGTCTAGTTCCCACAGTCAAACAACGATAAGATGAGAAATCCAATCTGTCGGAGTCATGATTTTCCGGAAAATAGCTATGTATGAAGAAATCGTGCCCGTGAAATACACTTACGCTGACAAGGGGAGTCGGGAGGGTCAGGGTCACCAAATCTCACCAAACTTTTTCCACAGGCTCGTACCACCTAGAACATGGAGAGTCCAGAGTAACTCCATCAAATGGGCTTTCATTTCAGATCTACAAGCAAAAACGCTAGCATTGCCAGTATACCCATATATATATATATATATATATATCACTTTTTGACATGGGCCTATATGGGCAATTCTTACGTTTTTGCTTGTAGCTCTGGACAGAAGGCCCACTTGAGGGAGTCACTCTGGATTCTCTATTTTCTAGGTGGTACGAGACTGTGAAAAAAGTTGAGTGAGGTTATGATGACCCGGACCCTCCGAACTCCCGTTGCGAGTCCGATTTTCGGGCGCCACAGTGAATGGGGCCCAATCAATTTCTTACTTGATCTCGTTTCTTGAACCTACTTTAGCCTATCTTACTCCATTTGAGCCTACCAGATAATCCTGAAGGTTGGGGACGAAACTGACCACGGATTCGGTTTCTACATCAAAAAATACACGAAAAATACATGTTCACGTCTTGGGAACGATCTGACTCAAAATTCGCATTCTTGGCGTCCATTGAAGGAGCCGCGGTTTCACGGACTCGATACCTTGGAGTTTTTCATTTTTCGGACCAGCTAGATCTCGTGATCTAACGCGTCAAACCGACTTCCTCGAGTGACCATTCTGAAGTGAGTTACACCAGCGGCTATCAATTGAAATTACTTCTAGAGACATCAGAGGACGCGCATGCTCAAGAGATGCAAATACTGGATTGAAATCTGTTTCAAAGATAATTTTTGCATTTTTGACCACTTTCCACCGCCAAGACTGATAGTTTTCGAAACCGTTTTCGCTGTAACATGACCCGGCAAACACGATGAAGTGGTTAACTAACGTCTTGATTACAGGTAACATGGTTGGAAATCAATTCTTATGTTTTATCAATTTTCTTAGAGGCCTCAATCACAGATTGTCGATATAAGAATACTGCTCTCCTATTTGTCCGAGTTCCGAAGATATGTTGAAAAAAATCAGGTTGTTTCATTGAAATCCATCGGAACACGATTTTACTAATGGAACGCCGATTTTCAACTTTTTTGGAGAATTACTCAAAATGCCGTACGACACAGAGATGACCTTGGGACGTTAGAAAGCTCTTTCCCCACTCAAAGTTTATGAAATAGTGAGGTCATGCTTTTCTCTTCAAAATGATTGGCGAACCAATCGTGTCCAATGTTGCAGCATCGTAGTTAGGCGATTCGTTCTTACCCATCAAAACTGTACAACTAGCTGTCCAAGGAGTCTAGCCGGGTCTAACTGCCTTCAGATAATAGACAGAGGATCTAACTCTCATCATACAATCGATAAAAGGGCGTAACTCCCATCATATAATCGACAGAAGGGCCTAAGTGCACTTAGGCCCTTTTTCTGATCTATGGGGTTTTCGAAGTTTATGGAAAAACAACTTTCATGGGGTGATAGATCATGGTTCAAGGGTTCAAAAAAGCGGTAGGCCGGAAAAAGGGCCTAAGTGCACTTAGGCCCTTCTTCCACCCACCCCCTCAATTGTATCAAGAGTTTCAAGGTCCTATCACTGTATCTTATAATTCTTCGATTGGATTCCTTTTTAACATCTAACCACAAGTGCATACTATTTCCCTCGAACATATCAAACTCGAAAAATATTTTATAATTCATGACTTTACCAAAAATTCCACTTTCTATGATATAATACAATATTCCACTATAAAAATTATCAGATTGTCCTGAAATCGATAATGTTATTGATGAACAACTAAAAAAAACTCCATCCTGGATTGGTTTGATTCCAAAATCACTCGTCCTATATTCATCTGTCCTACATATGGACTCCAATGCTTCTCTCGAAGTATCATTTGAATTTTCTTTTCCTTCCATTCTCAATATTCTAAAAATATAAATAAGTATAATAAGAAACCTATCATCTTGCTACGAAACGTTCTTTTTGATGAATATTCTATCACAATTATATGAAATAACTCTAAAAATAGTCTCATTCATCACATTATTAGTGTTCAGATGACATAGCTCTGATCCTGAGGAAAGATATAGAACTGTTTTATTCATGTGCATAAGAGAAGTTCAAACAAGAGAAAAATCAAAAAGATAATTTCTTTTTCATGAATTTGACTAGCTCTTAACCTTTACTAAATTTACGAGTTAAAATGATTCATACAATGTAAAAGTCAATGTCTGCTGAGAACTATTCTGAACATGTTATTGGAAAGAAATGAAATCTTGAAGTCTATCGAGAGCACTCTAAATACGATTGGTAGAATATAAACCTCTTATTATCTGGAGGAGTGTCTTGTATGGTTTGTATCTTATCACAAAATAATTTTTTGCATCAATTTGCATCAATTCCCGTGTCCCAAAACAGCCTAACATGCCATGGATGCATAATTTACTATTCTTTATTCTTTCACCCCATGATTTATCTTATACAATATCACTGATGGCTATGAATGATGGGAAGGAATTCGTATCTAACTAAAATTGATTCTCCAAGTCTCACTTTAGACATTTTTCACGCTTTTCAAGGAAATTTTTCAAGTCCTATTATAATCTCATCATGAACATTCATTCATTCCAGACAACTCACGGTTATGAGAAATATAAATGAACATTTTCAATAACACGAATCGTGAATCCTTTCTCATTTTCAAATCATTAATTCTCATACGTATTCCATTCAATTTTGGTACGGAGGATAACGCATTAGCTAATTTCGTCGACATCTCATTCAAGATAGAGACATTTTCCAGAATTTTAGGACTGATTTCTCCATTTTTGATTTGCATTTTCAGATAACTCATGGAATGATCTTCCAAATTCGGAGGAACCTTCGACCAGTCACTGAATTCACGTCGATTAATTCTTGGGATCTTATTCCTGTCAAGAAATTTCTCAAACTCATCACATTCTTTCGATTCCCACAACGAATATACATAATCATTGTACAACTCTTCTTCTTTCATATGCTCTTCTATCTCATGATCCAGTCTTTGTGACTCCACCCTTTCTGGTAAATTAGTCGAATCTAAATTTGCATCCAAAACCGTTTCCCATCCCATTGTCAAAAGTCTATAATGGATTTTGAATAATAGATTGTTCACTATCTGATCTTCACTATATAGTATATAAATTCTGGAGATTTGTTCAAACATTGAGTAATGAATCAATCAATTTTCTATTTCAAATGATTTCCAATTTCTTTCTTGATTTGGAGGGATATAAATGAATAGAGTACACCTATTTCATTATATCTCCAAGGTTCGGGAGATAAATTTTCAATAAAGTATTTTTCGTCACTCGCTTTATTCATCCATTTTGTGGTATTGATCTCTCAAACACTCTCAATTCGCATCCTCTCTAATTTTTTAGTATAAACAAGTTCTATCCATATCCTTTGTTTTAGACCGCTAATTGAATTGAATAATTAATTTTTCCAACCAAAATTCGTATCAATCTCCGAAAACATTGAATCTTCCGATTTTAAATATGTAATATAGGAGGAAACCAATGATTTCTAAGAAATCACTTCAACAAGTTAAAATGAAATATGCATACTCACTGAAGAAATTCTGAATTGTTGGAATGAAATATAACACTTGAAGAATTGATATAAGTCATCTCATGGGTTCAGAAAACTCTTGTGATCTTTAAATCAGCTAATATTATGACTTGCCCAATTTGAAATTGAGATGATATAACCTCGATGAAATCATCCCAAAAAATGATAGACATCTTCAAGATATTATTACAATTCAGAAATCATTCAGTCTACAATAATTTCTGACAATTACCATTTTTTGATCTATCCCAACAACATGTATAATCTGAAATCTTGAATTATGATCTATCTCGAATGGTTCATCCATAATTCGTACTTTACCTAAAATATCTAAATGAACTTGTACAATCCATCAATCATGAGAGAATTATCATAGAATTTTAAATATCAATCACCGTAAACACATTAATCTATTTCTTCAACTCACCAACATAGGGATCCAGCCCAAAATTATCAGTGATATCATTTTGAAGGGCAAAATTGAATTTTTCCTGAACAATATCCAAATTTATATCGAAATATTCTTCAACTATAGTATGACTATTGAAAATGAACTCGAACTTTATAGAATTCATTCTATCATTCAATAAGGTAGGATAGAATTTTCGAATTTTGTATATCCTTCCAACCTTCAATGGAAATCGACATCACTATTTAGTTTCAAAATATTATAGGTCGTTCAACTAACCTGTAATATATTATTCAATCTTTCATGATTTTTCCTATAAACAAAAGCTGTTATTCTTTGATTCAAATCCATGAATTCGAATTTGATTTAATCAACATCTCTCGAATTTGGATAAATTGTTTCTTTCCTGAGTAATTTCACTTTCATTTCAAGACTATGGTCAATATAATGATTTTATCAATCGATGATACTAATATAAATACGAATCTGTTACCTTTCGATACAATTTAATATTGATGGAATTCTCTGGATCAGTTGATGTGGATTAAACGTTTCTATTTTTTTACCCTCCATAGAGGATGCTGATACAGATCTGTCGATGAATATTGGATTCATTTTGAGTGGAATTGATGGACTCTATTCTTCTTGGATTCTCGAAGAAATTGGATAATATCCAATTATAATTCCTACATTCTTGATTCATTACTCAATGTAAAATTCTTATAATTCTCCTCTCGCTGATATCGGCACAACGTTGGTGCACGATTTACATAATAAAATTCAAAAAATCCGTGTGACAATTTTTAAATCCTTTCGAGTTTCGATTTTTCCATCATAAACGTTATGTTGAGAATTGTATTGTTCTTATAATCACTTCTTAAGTCGGAAAGAGAGGGGACGAAAGCAGAAGATACCTTATCACCTTGGTTTCGCCCCAACATCTTGATCTTTAACATTGTTCGATATGTCCCTAAGATAATCTTATACTATTCTCAAAATAGAGAATTCACACATTTTTTTGTTCTAGACTTTGTTCTGTGATCTTTCGTAATCAATAAACTTCTCCACACTACTGGGATCATCTGATTGAGAAGATCAAAAACCATACCGATCCAAGATGTAGATTATACTATCATAATCTACAAAGAGTACAAGTTCTTTGCGAGTTTTGTTATTTTCTCTTACGTAAGCCTGACTCCCACTAATTCATTATTATACCACAGGGAATTCATTCCTATCATAATCATCAATAAAAATTCAAGTCTCACTAATATAGTATGATTGATGATTTTGCTACTATGTGTAGGTGAAGTATACTGTTTAGGAAGTAGTTTCTCGACCTCATGCTGAACTGAACGTTTTGCGTTGATGTAGATCGTCACTGAAATAATGCTGAGGATGTTGAGTAGGCTGATGGTGGTAATGATATGTTGTAGTTTGAGAGTATGTTGTCGAAACAGTGAAATCAATTGATTCCAACTGAGTAGTTGACGATCGTTGCGGCTACTGTTGGTAGGAGGTTGATTCAGTTGCCCAGACCCTTCGAAGACAAATGAGAAAAAAACATTGAAATGTTGATCTCAAAGATTATTCCATGCTTATTCAGTCTGATAACTAAGAAATGCTAAGGTCAAAAAGTTTTCGGAAAATTCGAATCGAGAATGTCAATAATAGGAAAAAGGAGAAAATAAGAATAATATGAAAGAATCTCATTCATCATCGGAAACTATAACAATTGGTTAAAATGGAGAAAACATCACGAAAAACTGGATACCTTGACTCCCTTGCAAGACTGACAGCGCAAAAAATACACTCAGCCTGGTCATTAACCAGACACTGATGTGTCTGTTATGTTGAAAAAAGATACTGAGAACATAAAAGTAACCTTGGCCTGGTCATAAACGAGACAATTTGAGTGTGATTATATTCAGAGGAAGAGACTGACGAGCGAAAAACGTACTGAGTCTGGTCACGGCCAAGACGATTCAAGCCTGGTTACCTTGAGGAAAATCATAACTAACAAAAGCATACACGGAGGAATCGTTCTGCTATAAAACATAGCGTCAGATCACAGATGACGCGGTCACGCCACGTTTGACGAGTCTTGCGCACAATCGACGCCGGCTTCCCCGACATTCGTGAGGTGAGAACACGATTTGTGTTCTGACTTCATCTTTGCTGCGGCTAACTGCCTCGTTTGTGCCGCGACGCTCATAAACGTGATTCGCGGGAGCGAAGATCGGGCCAGCACATATATAGACGATTTGTTTACGTATCGCGGATGGACGTAAACAAATCGCTCTATTATCATGATGATGTAGGTGATGCATGCATTTCATAGTCCAGTAGTCAGATTTCATCTTGATAATGAACTCTTTTCCAAATCCCAAGCTCTCATGGGCGCGCGGCTTATGTACACCTTTTGTTCACAACTTGGTAGATATGTTGGTAGCCGAGTGGTTATCACATCCGTCTACCACCCGGAAGGCTACGGCTCGAATCCCGGACGGTGAATTTTTTTTTTTTTTTTTATAACGAGTTTTTTTTAAACATCGTGCAATGAAAATTGATCAACAACTAGATTAAATCCGAATGATATTTTATGAGATTATCTTATTACTATCAGCGTTGCGCGATCTCATGAATAGACACATACTTGTGATATATTCTCGTATATACTCTATTACTGTTTGTTGTCCAAAGAGACAAAAGGCAAGATAAGATTTATTCTTAGAAAATAATTTCATTCGCTCATGTCAATTACAATGCTCATTCTGAAACATTATTGTAATTTGTTATAACTACCAACTCAATATATTAAAAATATGTCTATTCGTGAGATCCCGCAACGCCGATAGTGATAAAATAATCTTATAAAATATCATTCGGATTTAATCTAATTGTTAATCAATTTTCTTTGCACGATGTTTAAAAAAAACTCATTATGGAAAAAAAAAATACACCGTCCGGGATTCGACCCGTAGCCTTCCGGGTGGTAGACGGATGTGATAACCACTCGGCTACCAACACATCTACCAAGTTGTGAACGAAAGGTGTACATAAGCCGCGCGCCCATGAGAGCTTGGGATTTGGAAAAGAGTTCATTATCGAGATGAAATCTGACTACTGGACTATGAAATGCATGCATCACCTACATCATCATAATAATAGAGCGATTTGTTTACGTCCATCCGCGATACGTAAACAAATCGTCTATATATGTGCTGGCCCGATCCTCGCTCCCGCAAATCACGTTTATGAGCGTCGCGGCACAAACGAGTCAGTCAGCCGCAGCGAAGATGAAGTCGGAACACAAATCGTGTTCTCACCTCACGAATGTCGGGGAAGCCGGCGTCGATTGTGCGCAAGACTCACCAAACATGGCGCGACCGCGCCATCTGTGATCTGACGCTATGTTTTATAGCAGAACGATTTCTCCGTGTACCTTGACTCCCTCGTGATGGTGACAACGGAGAAAATGAATTTGAACTCTACGCAGACAAAACAAATCAAATATGTCTACGTTAAGAAAAATCAAAAAGAAATTAATAACTCGACTCTTTTGCGAGACAGACAACGAGAAAAATGAACTCGGCCCGATCACTGACCAGACGACTCATGTCAGGTTATTTTGATGAAAGGAGAGTATATTATAGAGTATTTATACCATAAACGTTATATTGAAAATTGTATTCTGCTTATAATGACTTTGTGAGTGGGAAAGAGCGGGGACGAAAGGAAAAGTTAGCTTATGACCTCGGTTTAACCCAACATCTTCACCTTCAACATTGTTCGATATGTCCTTGAGATAATCTTAAACTATCATCGACAAATAAAAGAATGAACTTAGAGTGGTCAATAAGCAAAAAACTCGAGTGTTGTTATGTTGTCGAACTCAACTCAAGTCTGAATGAATTAAGAGAATAAACCATTTGGAGACTCACAAGCCAAATTATCAACTCACCTTGTTCATTGACATGAGAAGTCAAGTGTGTTGATGTTGATAAAAGAGACTAAGAAGGAAGGAATTCACTCCGTGTGGTGAGCGACAAGAAACCCCAGGTCTGGTTACTTTGAGAAAAAAAATCAAGAACTGGATAACCGCTCTACCTTGACCCAATGACAAGGCGGGAAATAAACTAGGCCTGGTCACTGACCAGTCAACTCAACTCTGCTTATGTTTAGAGAAAACATGAGGAATAACTGGATACCTCACCAAATCGCGGAACTGACAAGGCTGAAATTGAACTGGGCCTGGTCGTTGACCATACCACTGTAGTCTGGTTGTGTTTAGAAGAACGGACTGAGAGTATTAAGAAACTCTAGCGACTAGGTCACTTTGATGATGTGGAGTTTGATGTAAAAATAAAGAATGGTGAGAGATTCTCCCGGACGGACGATTTCCCTGGTAATCTCAATTTTTGCTCTGTCATGCATTGTTGATCTGAGGGGAAGAATGTCGTGGTGTATATCGAAAGTAATGTATAGAAATTTTGAGGAAAACATATTGAGAACATGGGAATGAATATGGGAAAGTGACACACAAGACAATTGTAGTCTGGTAATATTGAAAAAAAGAGAAAAGTCACAATTCTCTATTTGCAAGAAGTGAAATAGCAAATATGATGACCCTGACACAATAAAAAGCAGAGACACTGAGAACAAAGAAATGGTCTTGGCTTGTTCATGGACTGGACAACTCAAGTCTGGTCATGTTCAGAAAGAGAGAATGAGAATCCATAACTTAATTTGGTGTGATCACCGAAAAAAAAGTAGACTGTCCAATTTCAGAAACTAAAAACTCAAAGTTCCCAGTACGGATGATCAAACCTAAGAAAAGTCAAAAGTTTCTATTTGCAAGAAGTGAAGTGACAAATATGATGACGCTGAGACAATCAAAAGAAGAGACACTGAGAACAAAGAAATGATATCGGCTTGTTCATGGACTGAACAACTCAAGTGTTATGTTCAGAAAGAGAGGATGAGAATCGATAACTTAACTTGGTGTGATCACCGAAAAAATAAGTAGACTGTCTAAGTACAATCGAAAGCAGAGACACTGAGAACAAAGGAATGATCTTGGCTTGTTCATGGACTGGACAACTCAAGTCTGGTTATGTTCAGAAAGAGAGAATGAGAATCGAAAACTTAACTTGGTGTGATCACAAAGAAAATAAGTACAACTGAACACTCAAAAGTTTCGAGTACGGATGATCAAACCTAAAAGAAACCAAGTCTCTAGTTCCAAGAAGTGAAGTGGCAAATCTTGTAAGAGAATTCAAGGTGTTGATTGTTATTAGGTGAGTTTGAATAGATGTTAGTAATAATTAGAGTAGGAATAATAATAAACTATAATAGGGAAGGATATAATTTTGGAGTTTGATATGGGTGGGAGGATAAATGAGAGGATGTGGGTCGGTATTCGACTGATACTTTGTCATAACGGGAGATTAAGTTACAAGGATTGGGATAAGAGGATCAGATATTCAAATGATATTCAAATATTAAAACTCACCTTTGCGTTACTGATCTTCTGAATTGATGTAGTTAAATTATTCCAAAAATGTAAATATTCCAATATAAAATTCCACTGAGGGTTGGAGATTGTTTGGATTTGTTGAGTATCCTAAGCGAAGTGATATGGAGATTTCCTGGAATAATAATATTTATTGAAAATGGATTTGTAATTAGAGGATTAATTGATATGAAATATGATATAAATGTGACAAAAATTGAATATATATGAACTAACCTTAGGATGATTGGGTATTCAGAGAGATTTTCAATACCGATCTTGACAAGTTCTAGATGGCAAACAGCAATCAAAATATATGTCGAAACTGTGTCCTGTGTCAAGTAGAAGAGAAGATGTAGAATCACAAAATTTCAGAAACCAGTTGGGTCGTAGACGAGATCAACTGAGTGTAGATCAGGAACGTCCAAAAATCTGTTCTTGTCAACTTGAAGGACAGGCGTAGCCAGACAAAATATGATTGGTTATGTGACGAAAAAATCAGCCCGAAGATGAGAAAGTCAATGCAGTTCAGGAACGTGGAGGATGCCTGGAATATAATTGATTATTCTGTAGGATTATATCGACGGCTCCTACGAAGAGTAACACATTTCTTATCAACGACGAAGACTAACACATTTCCTCATCAACGACGAAGAGTAACACATTTTCTTATCAACGACGAAGAGTAACACTTTTGTATGAATGACGAAGCGGGTTGCCTGTCCTGCAGAGGTCGAATACAAGTATTGAAGCTGAATGAATTGATGAATGGACGGATGCGTTGATGAGATGGATGGGATGGATGGATGGATGGATGGATGGATGGATGGATGGATGGATGGATGGATGGATGGATGGATGGATGGATGGATGGATGGATGGATGGATGGATGGATGGATGGATGGATGGATGGATGGATGGATGGATGGATGGATGGATGGATGGATGGATGGATGGATGGATGGATGGATGGATGGGTCGGATGTATGGTATGGATGGATGGATGGATAGATGGATGGATGGATGGATGGATGGATGGGTCGGATGGATGGTATGGATGGATGGATGGATGGATGGATGGATGGATGGATGGATGGATGGATGGATGGTTTGGATGGATGCATGGGTCGGATGGATGGTATGGATGGATGGATGGTTTGGATGGATGGATGGGTCGGATGGATGGTATGGATGGATGGATGGATGGATGGATGGATGGTTTGGATGGATGGGTCGGATGGATGGATGGATGGATGGATGGATGGATGGATGGATGGATGGATGGATGGATGGATGGATGGATGGATGGATGGATGGATGGATGGATGGATGGATGGATGGATGGATGGATGGATGGATGGGTCGGATGGACGGGTCGGATGGATGGATGGATGGATGGTATGGATGGATGGATGGATGGATGGATGGATGGATTGATGCGATGGAACGGAACGGAATGGAAGCGAATGGAATAGCATGGAACGGAATGGAAGGGAATGAAGAGGTGTGGAACGGAACGGAACGAACCGGGACGGACCGGAATGGAACGGAGTGGAATCGAGTGGAATTGAACAGAATGGAACGGAATATACCGGAACTTTGTTTTCCACTCCGTTCCATTCCGTTCGTTTCCGTTCCCTTCCGTTTCGTTCGTTCATAATCCATTCCGTTCCATTTCCTTCCACTCCTTCCAATTCCGCTCCATTCCATTCCGCTCCATTACAGTCCGTTCCGTTCCGTTCCATTCAATCAATCCATCCATCTATCCATCCATACCATCCATCCGACCCATCCATCCATCCAAATCATCCATCCATCCATACCATACACTCGACCCATCCATCCATCCGTCCATCCATCAATCCATACCATCCATCCGACCATCCATCCATCCATACCATCCATCCGACCCATCCATCCATCCATCCATCCGACTCATCCACCCATCCATCCATCCGACCCGTCCACCCATCCATCCATCCATGACATCCATCCGACCCATCCATCCATCCATCCATCCATCCATCCATCCATCCATTCATCCAATTCATCCATCCGACCCACCCACCCATCCATCCATCCATGCACCCATCCATCCATCCATCCATCCATCCATCCGTACCATCCATACCATGCATCCGACCAATCCATCCATCCATCCATCCATCCATCCATCCATCCATCCATCCATCCATCCATCCATCCATCCATCCATCCATCCATCCATCCATCCATCCATCCATCCATCCATCCATCCATCCATCCATCCATCCATCCATCCATCCATCCATCCATCATCCATCCATCCATCCATACCATCCATCCGACCCATCCATCCATCCATCCATCCATCCATCTATCCATCCATCCATCCATACCATACATCCGACCCATCCATCCATCCATCCATCCATCCATCCATCCATCCATCCATCCATCCATCCATCCATCCATCCATCCATCCATCCATCCATCCATCCATCCATCCCATCCATCTCATCAACGCATCCGTCCATTCATCAATTCATTCAGCTTCAATACTTGTATTCGACCCCTGCAGGACAGGCAACCCGCTTCGTCATTCATACAAAAGTGTTACTCTTCGTCGTTCATAAGGAAATGTGTTAGTCTTCGTCGTTGATAAGAAAATGTGTTAGTCTTCGTCGTTGATAAGAAAATGTGTTAGTCTTCGTCGTTGATAAGCGGCTATGTGTTACTCTTCGTAGGAGCCGTCGATATTAGGTATAAGGATTTTTGAAACAGGTGGAATGGAGGAGAAGAGGATTTGATATTTTGATAATTACCTTGTTATGGTAGTATTCGAATGAAGAGGAAAATGTAGACAGATTGAAGGATGAGATAATAGTTGGTTATATTTTGAGAGATTGAAGAAGTGATTATGTTGAAATGAGTTAGAGAATAGTGGCGAGGTGAAGGCAGACAGACAACACATCAATATAGAATTTAGTGTCAGTTGATTAGGAATATAATTAAAATGATAAGATATTCAGGTGGTGTGTATATTGTTGGGATGGATCAGGGGAAAAATGTGAGATGGTGTATTTATATTGATGAGAAACTTTTTGTTGGGGGTTAGGAAAATTTTGTGAAATATTGACTATGTTGCTTACCTTTATTTCTCAGTAGACGGATCGTCGATGAGACGTCAATTCAGTGCAGATGATGGGTTGGCTGGAGCGTGAGGCAAAAACTTGATCCAAGAGTGAATTTTGAGAAATAAAATGTAAAAATGCTATAAAAAACGTGTTGCCAGAATGAACGGACGGGGGAAACAAGACAATCTGTCTTTTCAAAATAAACAAGCTAGGTGGTGGGCATGGTAACGGGAAATCGATGAAGTGAATTGTAGATGAGGAACGGGTGGATCAATAAAATGAGAGCGGTCTGGCGGGATCCATAGGATATAGATTCAGCGCCACCTGTGGGGTTTAGAGAAATTGTGAGATTGAGGGAATGAGGAAATGGAATAGAGGAAAGTATGGGTATGATTTCATCAAGAGATGAGAATATAGGTAGAATTTGTAATGGATAAAGGGCTTGGAAAGAAGTTTCCGGGAGTGTAAGAAGTCCCATGAGGTGGGGAGGAATTAATGGGAAGAAATGAGAGTGTTGCGCGCATGCGCGGACAGACGGTGAGCATTAGTGGGAATGGAGTTGTGAGAAGGGGATGACTTGATAGGATGAAAAATAATAAAAGGTCCATTGGTTCGGGTGAGAGAGTGAAATGGAATTTCGTGTAGAGGGGGTGAGATAATATGTTGGGAAGAGTATGAATCTTTGAGAGATTCAATTCTGTTGGGAGTTTTAAATGGAAATAAATGCTAAGGAATGGTAGTGTGATGGGGAGGGCGGTAGAGTATCAATTCATGAGAGTTTTGGTTCTGTACACTGTGTTGAATGGGAATGAATGAGAAGCAATGAGAGTGTGGTGGGCAGGCGCGGAAAGGCACTGGCCATTAATGAGCTCAAATAGTGAGATGAAGATGAAGCAAAATTATGCAAAATGATGGGGAGTTCATTGGTTCCGATGAGTGAAAAGCGCAAGGGGGTAGAAGTATGAATTGAACGTAGACATGGGTGGGGAAAATTATTGTGGAGCGAGTAAGATGATATGTTGAGTATAGTATGAATGTATGGACGTTTCATTTCAGTTCTGTGAATGTGTTGAGTGGAAAATTGTATGATTAGTGTTATGTTGCGTTGAAATATGTATGAAGATAGTGATGAATATATTGTTTGATATATATGTATCAGGGTCATAAGGGTTCGGGACGTGAGTACCCGAATTGACAGTAAAATGATGGTAATAGGTGAAAGTGAAGTGTTAGATGGTTTTGGGGTTTTCCAGATAGTCTTATTCATTTTTATCGAATGAGATCGAATTAAAATGGGGGTTGGTGAGCGGAGCGTATATATATATATATATATAATCGCCCCCCCCCAAACCCGAATCCTGTATCCGCGCCTGTTACAGCATCGTATTTTTTGGAGAAAAAGTTAGAGTTCATGAAATTAGGAATGAGTTGACTCCCGGAGGGAGGAAAATGCCAAAACATCCATGGCAATCAAAAGCAGAGGGATGAATAACCTGTTTTGAAAGTTACTGAAAGTAGTGATGTACACATACTTTCATCAACCGACGTTGACAGTTGGGGAATCGACATGGAAGACATAATGTACTGGAGTCTTTTTGAAGAATAACCCATAAAAAGTGCTCAAGATCCATCAACGACCTAAGGAAAGATGTTCATGTTCTTGGAATATTTATACAGGTCGAGCTCAAGAAGGTCATTTAGGTGTATTTGTTTCACAAAATCATTTCAAAATCAAATTTTGCGGCTCTAGTCACAAATAAGTAGTCATCAGTCTGACCTGCAAGGCTAACTTTATTTTCGGGAATTTCCCAGGCGAAATAGGACTTCTCCAACCATCGGTGGATATTTATACTGATTCATTCGTATATATTCTGATTATACGGGTTGACATTGATTAAATCATTCGTGAATATGAAGAAAATCTGATCAACCAAGGAATCAATGGAAAGTCCCTTACCAACTTGAAATTTACATTTGCTGATCCCTGAAACCCTAAATTGACCGAAATTCTATCCATCGAGGCCTAACTCGACAACCCTTAGCAGTGGGTGTCACTCTGCTTTCGGTGATAAACAGGACCCGCGGGGCCTTGCATCTGTATTTTAGACGCGCCATGGCGCGAGATTCGGAAAAAGGGCGTAGGTGCAATAATCGTCTCTATAAAAGGGCATAACCGGCGTGATATTCGGAAAAACGGCGTAAGTGCAATAATTTTCCCGATAAAAGGGCGTAACTGTCGTGATGTTCGGAAAAAGGTCATGGGTGCAATCATTTTACTGATGAAAAGGGCATAACTGGCGTGATATTCGGAAAAACGGCGTAAGTGCAATAATTTTCCCGATAAAAGGGCGTGACTGTCGTGATGTTCGGAAAAAGGTCATGGGTGCAATCATTTTACTGATGAAAAGGGCTTAAGCTCCATTAAGCCCTTTTATCGGGCAAAAAAAGGGCGTAATGGCGGTAACGCCCTTTTATCTGCCAGGCCGTTTCTGGGGTCTTTCGAAAAACGGATTTCGTCTGGCAGAGAATAGTGTGGCGCGTGTTGGAGGCGGCAGAAATTCCAGACTACGCCTTGAAAACAGTCACATACGGAACCGTTCGCGCTCCTTATCTCACGATAAGAGTCCTTCGCTATCTAGCCGAGATCTACAATGACGATTTTCCATTGGCCGCGTTCATTCTTTGGTGGCTCACTCATATGGACGATGCGTTTCAGGGTGCTGACACCTTGTCAGGCGCGCTAGCAGCACGTGATCAACTCATCGCAGTCATGAAACTCGGTTGCATGGAGTTAGGCAAATGGGCCGCGAATGACTCCGAACTACTCGCGGGCATCACACCAGACGGTGCTGATGCAGTCCCCGTGGACATCGAAGATACGGTCCAACTCTCGGGTTGAACTGGTCCCCTCGAGAGGACGAATTCTTCTTCAAAATTGCTATGCCATCGGATCCAATTAAGATCACCAAAAGGACAATTTTATCGTAGGTAGCTCGTTTATTCGATCCTCTTGGCTGGCTTGTGCCATTTTTGATTCAGGGGGAAATACTTTTGCGTGATCTTTGGCAATTGGAATTTGATTGGGACACTCCGGGGGATGGCGATCCACTCCAAAAATGGTTGAACATACGTTCACAAATCCCAGAGTTGAGTAAAATTCGGATAAAGCGTTGGCTAGGTACATTGCAAGATTCAAATTGGCAATTGCACAGGTTCGGTGATGCATCTGATCGCGCGTACGCGGCTGCAGTCTATTTAATTATCCCTGGTCAAGCATCTCAGCTGATTATGGCAAAGACACGAGTCGCGCCAGTAAAATCACTGTGTATACCCAAACTTGAGCTGTGTGCTTCTGTACTCACCGTGAAACTTATCAAACACGTTTTAGTTGACTTGCAAAGTAAGCCCTCCGCTATTTTTTGTTGGTGTGACAATAAAACAGTTCTTGATTGGTTAGCAGACGAACCTGCAAAATGGCAAACTCTTGTAGCAAATCGCCTCAGTTTCATTCAAATATTACTCCCTGAAGCTACCTGGAGTCATGTCGTCTCGGAGGATAATTCCGCGGATTGCGCAACCCGGGGGATATCAGTGGGTGAGCTACACGATTCAAAACTTTGGTGGTACGGTCCGGAATGGCTCATTAGCGCTCGGGAACTTTGGCCTCAGTGGGCAGTCGAATCAGTACCCGATGCAGCTCAAGCGTTGTTGGCAGTAGAAGAACCCGGAGCGGAACCGTCTGTTCTACACCGTTTGGAAAAATTTAGCTCGTTTGCCGAAGTTATACGGATCCTAGCCTATATGTATCGGTGGCGTTTCAATGCGCGACGTAAGCCTGAAAATCGCAACAAAGGCGTTTTTATTGGTTGGAGATAAAATTTGCAAGAATTTCTCTTATCAGAGTCATTCAACGTCAGCACTTTGCCGCAGAAATTAGTATTCTCGAGTCAAAGTCCAACAAATTCCCCAAATCGAGTGACATTCGTCGTCTCTGTCCGTTCCTCGATGACGAAAGTATCCTACGCGTAGGTGGCAGACTACAAAACGCCCCGCTCCCTTATAGCGAAATACATCCGGTAATTCTCTCGAGTCTTGGCCTTTTTGTCAAAAATATGGTGAGAGAAATACACTTGACTACGTTGCACGGGGGTATTCAATTGATGCTCAGTGACATACATCGATGGGCTTGGATCCCGCGGCTTACCAGACTAGTTCAACATACATATAGGAGTTGCGTGACGTGCGCGCGGTTTGCAGCGAGACCTCTCGAACAACAGATGGCTCCCTTACCCGCAATTAGAATCACTTCTCGATTACCCTTTGAGATAGCTGGCATCGATTTTGCAGGTCCAATCAAAGTATCATTCTCTCGCGGTAGAGGCGCAAAATGGACGAATACATTTTCATGTTTGTATGCATGTTTACGAGAGCTCCACATGTCGAAGTCGTGTCGGACCTTACGTCAACAACTTTCGTAGCAGCTGTACATAGATTCGTGTCGCGCCGCGGACGTTGTACAACCATATGCTGCGCTAACGCAAAAAACTTCGTCAGCGCGGAAGCGGAGATCAAAAGAATGTTCACCAAAGCATCTGCCTTTTCAAAAGAAGTTGCGGCGCCACTTGCTCCTGAAAATATCACGTGGAATCTTACACCCCCACGAGCTCCTCATTTTGGAGGATTGTGGGAAGCTGCAGTTCGTAGTTTCGAGTACCACCTCAAACGGGTAACCGGAGACACGTGTCTCACTTTTGAAGAGTACATGACCCCTGAGTAGTCAAATCGAAGTTTGCCTGAACTCTCGGCCTCTTTGTCCTCTGAGTACCGATGGGAACGATTTGAATGCTTTGACCCCTGGCCACTTTTTGATTGGGCGCGCAGTCACAGCATTGGCCGAACCCTTCGACGACGTTGACTTACGACCTTCTTCTCAGTGCAGGTGGAGGCAAATTCAGCGGATGCGCAATAACTTCTGGGATCGTTGGCGCAAGGAAGTAATGCACCATCTCCAGCAACGTGGTAAATGGCTCAACGTCCAGGATCAAATCAACGTCGGCGACCTGGTGCTCGTGATGGACGAGTTGACACCTCCAACCAAGTGGCCCGTGGCTCGGGTAATTGCTGTACATCTTGGCAAAGACGGGCTGATGCGCGTGGTCGATGTGAGGACCGCCACAGCAACCTATCGTCGAGCTTTGTGCAAGCTTATCAAGTTACTAGTAGATCCAGATGGCCAGGATGGTTATTTGTCATCAAGAGTCAAGAAGTTCCTGTCAACATCGTCGTCAACTGAAGAACAATGATTTGAGAATCGTGTATTTTCGACAGTTACTACACAATTTCCTCGCTCTACACCTGCGGAAATTTTGTAAGGCCATTCGTATCGTCTCCGTTTATTATTTGCATTTCCTCGTAGAGTCAGTAAAATTGAACAAGTCGAGTATTAGCCCTTGGCCTATTCTCAATACGCTGCGGAAGATGAGAGATGATGCCTCGTATTCATTTTCATATATTTTCACAAGTTAGGATCATTTTGAGAAATGCAACCTTTTGCGAATAACTTCTCTTCCCCCACCGTTTAAAGAATTATTGATCAAGATTTTGGCTTATCAGCCTAAAAGCTTTATTGAGCAAATTTCAATGATGTAAATTATAGCTTTTTTGTTGTGCTATGTGCACTGTGGGATGTTAATCATCCAGAATCAATTTCATATGTTTGATTCATTCTGTTTCCGAGTTGTACTGGTTGATCCAGATTTAAATGTTTATAATCAATTCACGATCTCCAGTACTTTATTATTCAGTTCACGAACTGATTTTATAATCTATTTAGTTATTTTTCCGAATGATTAGTTATGTATTTCGACTGATTCTTACAAATTAGCTCATAAGTTGGATGAGCACCGTAAAATCATTCAACTCAACATGTTAAAATCATTTGCGAACCATTTTACGATTTGTCATCGGGCTGTCGATTAAGTTTAAATCTCTTTTTTGATTTTTTTTTCATTGAGTTCAAATCAATTCTCACAAATTCGAGATTTCTTCTAAGTAAGTTGAAACTTCTCTCCGAATTCAGTTCACATCATTTTTGCCATTAGGATATCGAATTGTTCTCACGCTCTAGGAATAGGACTATCGCAACCCTTATCGAGACTTTCATTTCTTTTCTGAATGCAAATGTAGTTGTCAAATCTGGTTTGCTTGGTATGATCAAGCAAAGGGGGCGGAATGTTGGAGTTTGTAGAGCTTGAGAACATTCGAGAGAAATTCGGCAGCAGGGGCAAGGCTCAATGACCCGCGCTTTCTCCTCGATGTCACGCGAGTGACTTATTTGAATTTCATTGGCTACCATGGGCATTGGATGATTTGGTCATCAGCCCTGCTCCTCCCTGCGAGTCTCTCTCGCAGCTCTGAAATCGACAGTTAGCCACGGTCCGGCAAGCAGCGAACAGCTGTGCTGCTTGCACTTATAATTGCGCCCGCGCCGGTGCCATCCTCACGACCGCTCCTCGATCCCGATCCCTTAATTCTCGCGTCGCGCCCACACTCGCGCCTTTATTCTTTTAAACACGTTTATACGCACACTTCATAAGAGAATATATTCTCAGTTATTTTACAGTATAACCAATCGTGAGTGACTTTTTTGGTGAACCCATCCAGCACCTTTTGATCCACATATTCAGGGCTCCAGAGTTCCACAAGAACACCCTGTCCCCATCAGATCTCATAAAAAAAACAATATCAAAAAAATAATATCAAAGTGTTGATCGGGACATGAGTCAAGGAGCTCTGGAGAAGATTCAAAATCATTCGTGGCCCTCAAGATCCGAGGCATATGCCTTGGCTTTCTACGACCAATCTCTCACAGTGCAGACCAAAAAATCTGATGGTGGAAGCTCTGAGCTTCAATTCTGGTTCAAACACGACTGTTCCTCCAAAACGGTTTCACCTGAGAGGTCAGTCAGATTTTGAGAACTTGGCTTCGAAAGGCATCGAATACTTCATCAACTCTGATTCAATGAAATTCCTTGACCGCTTACATTTGGGTAAATCTTTCTTGGAGACAGACAGGGATTTGTGATTTCCTAATGAGGAATATTTAGGAAATTCACATGTTGTCGGAAACTTGGAAGTAGTTGATGATACCTCTGAAAGAGCTGTGAGCCTCGCTCAAGGATGTATGAATGTATTGACGAAAAAAGAGGATCAAAAATAACACTTTGCACGAGTCGTTAGAGAATATAGAAAAGAATTCTCTGATAACTGTAAACAAACTTTACTCAAAGAAGTTAAAATCTAATTGTAAACCATTTCATATTCTGATGTATGAGTTTTTGGAAGAATTCGCATCAGCTTGGTGAGACATTATATCATCCTTGTTGATCGATAATAAATTGCGATGAAAAGCTCTTGGCAACTTTCCTCGATAAGAATCGACACGTTCTACACTTTAGGAACCTGAAACAGATCTTGAAGCATAAATTGGAAGTTGAGATTTTGCGTGTGCTTAAATTCAAGCAGAAGTCTTGGTGAGCTTCCTACATCGGAAGGAATACGAAGTTGAGACAAGCAGCAGTTTCCTCGTTCGAGGCAAACACGTACAAACTCTCATCTAATAATATCTTCGGACAATCCTTGGGAAACGTGAGGCATAGGACGGACTGTAGATTGATTGATCCCTGGTCAGGTCATTTCGATCTTAAATCATTGATTTCTCTACCAAATTTCAACAAATTACAGTTTTTGATTAAAATTTAGCGTGTGTCTATCTTAATCACTCGGTAATTTGCCTCAATAAACCAATTCTCATTGGTATTACTACACTCGATGTAAAAGAAACTTTGATGTATGATTTTTACTATAAGTATGTCTTGCAGTTTATAAGAAATCCATCAAACACTCAGAAAAATGATATGCTATATACAGATACTGATAGCCTTGTACTGGAGGATATTGGTGTAGATGATATATACATAGACATCATGAAAAAAGATCGGAATCGTTCCGATACATCAAATTTTCCAATCGATAATTGCTATGGAATCGAACAAGCAAATGCACGAGTTCTAGCTGAGATGAAAGATGTTTATTAGGGTGGGCCGAAAAAGGGCTTTTTTGGAAAATCGATACGCCCTAGCGTGGAAATGTTGTGTTTGTACATATAGATGTGGGAAAAATTCTGCTGGACGCTGAGAAATGAGATTCTAGGTTCCAGCAAGAGCCATCAAGCTTTTATCAAAATTAACACAGGTTTCAATGGGAATGTGCCTAATCCGACACTTTTTTCTTGCTTACTTTGCTCGCATTTCTGGCGCATTCAAGCATTTTCCAACGTACTTTAGCTCATTTTGAAGCTTGTTCCAAAAACTACAAAATGAGCTAAAGTACGTCCAATTTTGACTAACCTGAGCCAATCTATCTCAATTCTTCCAAAAGAAGATCATTATTAAAAATCCCAAAAATAGGGCGATTCTCCTTTCAAACTTTGCTTGTATTTCTGGTGCATCTGAACATTTTCCAACGTAGTTTGACTCATTTTGAAGCTTGTTCCAACACCCACAAAACGAGCTAAAGTACGTCCAATTTTGACGGATCCGAGCCAAACTATCTCAATTTTTCTGAAAAGTGATTAGTTTTAAAAAATCCGAAAATAAGCGACTCCCCCCTCCCGCCGCATTCCTTTCAAAACTCGCAATGGAAAAGTTGAGATAGATTTGCTAGGGTTAGTCGAAATTGAACGTACTTCAGCTCATTTTGTAGGTTCTGAAACAAGCTTTGAAATGAGTTAGAGTACGTTGGAAAATTTCCAGATGCACCAGAAATACGAGGGAATTTGAAGGGAGAATCGCCCTATTTTTTGGATTTTCAATAATGATCACCTTTTGGAAAAATTGAGATAGTTTGGCTCGGATTCGTCGAAATTGGACGTACCTTAACTCATTTTGTAGGTTCTGGAACAAGCTTGGAAATGAGTTGAAGTACGTTAGAAATGCTTGGATGCGTCAAGAATGCGAGCATAGTTAGGAAGAAAAAGTGCCGAATTAGGCACATTCCCATTTAAACCTGCGTTAATGTTGATAAAAGCTTGATGGCTCTTGCTGGGACCTAAAATCCCATTTCTCGGCGTCCAGCAAAATTTTTTCCATCTATAGGTACAACCACAATAGTTCCACGCTGAGGCGTATCGATTTTTGAAAAAAGCCCTCTTCCGGCCCACCCTAATGTTTATTTTCTATTTATTTTATTTTTGGAAATATACGGACTTCAACAGTCCTACAAATCGTAATTACATTATTATTCTAGCGGAGTGGGCCAGGGTAATTCTTATAGATAGATCAAATTGAATAGAGTAAAAGAAGGAAACAGAGAGTAAAATGGCAGTCTGTACAGAATCATCTCGATGAATGCAAAGCCGCAGTAATATATCGATTATATAATCATAATTAGGAACAATAGCTTCAGGTAAAGATACAACTGTTCTCAATATTCAGAGTTCAAATCCAACTGTTCTATGCGCAATCTGAATGTACCAATCTTGAGTGATCTAATGTCTTGCTGCAGCATATTCCACAATCGTTTAATTCGCACTGAGCATGAGTAGGAATTCGATTTCCAGGTTAATTTAAACTCTTGTCAGGGACGAATTTTGCGAAGAGGATAGGTGACAACTCTTTCATTAAAGTTGAGATGTAAATCCATATCTGATAACAATTCGCATACGATCCTATAACCTAATAAATAATCATGATAACGATGTAGTACTTTGACAGTGGAAAGACCAGAATATATCATAATTTCAGAATAATCATGTTCAAAAAATTCCATTGGATTGCCGTATTTGAATGCGAGAAAGCGCAGCATCTTGTGTTGAATTGATTCAAGTTCTTGCAACTGGGTTGTTTTATAGGGGGACCAAATCTGGGAGCAGTAAAGTAGGGTTGGCAACACAAGAGATTTATATGAGTAGACAATTGAATCAGCATTTTTGAAACTACGATCGATGCTTTTAATGAGCCCAATAGTTCTGCAACATTTATTCATAACATAATCCAGATGGTAATCGAAACTCATCTCCCTATCAAAAAATATTCCAAGGTCTTTGATGACATCTGGTCTTTCCAGAGTTTGATTGTCAATCTCGTAACTGAAGTTGAAGGCTTCTGTTCTATGGAATGATATCACTTTGCAGTTGGTTATATTCAACTCCAGACCATAATCTTGGGACCATTCTACCAATGAATTCAGGTCTAACTGAAGTTTTATGGCATCACGCGGGGATTTGATAGTGAGAAATAGCTTGAGATCATCTGCGTATAGGAGGAATTGACGTTACTTAAGGGTAGATGCTAGATCATTTATATACAAACAGAAGAGTAGAGGTCCGAGGTGAGAACCTTGGGGGACGCCCGATGTAAAATGAATGATTTTCGATAATGAGCTATTTACAAGTATTCTTTGTTTTCTATCTGTGGGGAACGATTTCATCCATTGAAGAGTCTGGCCCCTGATGCCAAGTTTCCACAATTTCTTGAAAAGTCGAAAGTGATTGACTGTGTCGAATGCTTTGAAAAAATCAGTGTAAATAGCGTCTACTTAGAATTTATCGTTTAGGCATTCAGATATGTAGTTCTCAAAGATGAGGAGGTTAGTTAAAGTAGACTTATTTTTGAGAAAACCATGCTGCTGTTCAATCAATTTACTTGATATAAAATCGGTCAAACATGAGGTGACAATAGAGTCAAATAGCTTGGGCACACAGCTGGAGTTACAAATGGGTCTGTAGTTGGATACATCAGCTTGATCATTGCCCTCAAGAAGTGGTTTTATGTGTGATAGCTTCAAAGTTGTGGGAAAGTACCTGAAGATAATGATTCATTGAAAATAGTTACGAGTGGCATCTCAAGTTCGGTACTGCATTCTTTCAAGAACGAGGGTGGAAATAAATCGTCATCAAAGTTTGTGCTATCGTTCAACTTTTGAATATGATGCTTAAACATTTCGGATGAGATTAGGGAGTACTTCGGTACTGTCTGGAGCGGGATCAGGATCATTAAGTGAGTTCGAGGGAGTTGTGTAAACTGTGCCGAAGTAGTCGGCGAATAAATTTGCCGATTCTGAATCATTGGAAGATGATAGGTGTCCAAGTTTAGAACTTGATGGTAGACTGGTATTTCCAGACCCCTTATTGTTCTCAATATGACGCCAAAACTCCTTCGAATTTCATGAGACTCCACTTTCGACGTTATTAATATATTCCATATGCTTAATTCTAGATAACCTTATACACATGGCACGTAATTTCTTGGAGTTGATATAGTCATGCTGTGACGACGTAATTTTCCATTTCCAGTGAGCTCGTTTCTTCTCGAAGATCGTGTTCTTGAGTTCATCGTTGTACCACTTAGGGAAAGAACAGTTTTTCTTCTCCATCACGGGAACATGTTGATTCAAAATAGACTCAATTTGATTGTTAAATACTTGCACCATGGAGTTACTGTCGCCGCCTTCAAACTTGGCTGACCAATCTATTTGTCCAAGTGATCTCTTGATAGCACCATAATCAGCACGATAGAAATTCCATTTATATGCATAGTCCAGATTAGTTGAAGTACACCCTGCACTGACTTCCCACATTGTGGCAGCATGATGTGAATCAGGCTTGATGATGTACTCATCGGAATCTATCTGATAAATGTTGTTTGCTGATGAGAATAGCAAGTCCAATGCATATCCTTTTGCTGCATAGGGGGTGATATGTTGAGTTAACTCTAATTTAGCAATTGTTGCCAGTAAAATATTAGCACATGACTGCGTTAATACTGTAGTTTTATCATTGGAGACAGTGCAAAGAGGTGCAGAATGCCATAATATGTGGGGAAGATTGAAGTCTCCACATATCATAAACTCATGGTCAGGAAATTTGCAGAATACATCATCAATGTCAGATGTTAATTTTTCAAAGTGTAAAGTAGGTGACAAAGGCTTGAGGTATGCTACAATTAAAATCAGATGTTTCTGACCAAGCGATATCTCAGATGTGACATATTCACCGAAATTACTCTCAGAGCGTATCAACCTTGATTGCAAACTCTTCCTGACAGCAATGAGTGTTCCTGGTGGTGAAATAATGAGGAATAATAGTAGATAGAGCTATGCTGATTCTACGCCAGACACCTGGACATCCCCATCTGGATGAGCGACCCCATGAAGACGGGGACCTCCCCCAGGGAGTTGCTGTACCAGGTAGGAATGTCCAGGGTGGGTAGCCTCGGCATAGCACTTTGTTTGACCTTGATTCGACCCTTTTTCTCATCGAATAGAGCTCCAGGTGACTTGCCCTGGTTGAGGATGCGAGCGCAATGATGCAATTCAAGGCTGGCAGCCATCTGCTGCAAAAATTCTATCTCTCTCTCGCGCGCGCGCACTCTGTGTATATGGTCATACACAAACACCCAATACACATGTCACACATCAAATCTCTACCAGTTTTGATCTTATATATATATCATCGAATAGAGCTCCAGGTGACTTGCCCTGGCCGAGGATGCGAGCGCAATGATGCAATTCAAGGCTGGCAGCAAAAACTCTATCTCTCTCTCTCTCGCGCGCACTCTGTGCGCAAAAACTCTATCTCCCTCTCTCTCTGGCGGTGAGTATATCAACACGCATCTAACATCGCTCTGTGTTTGAATGTATTTTAAACCATCGAAACGTCGTCCCGAGTGGCACTTTCTTGCAGATTGGGTTTCCTCCTGCAGGCTCAAACCTCTGGAGCATCACTGCATGGCTCCTGCACGAGCCTGGGAGGAATAATTCCAATTCTGCATCCGCAATTCCAACATCGGATCAGCAGTGCTTGGCGCTCAAAGTGAGTCTTGTGCGCACGCTCGGAGGTCGTCTGCCTTGCTTACCTGCTGTCTGCTACGCCGCCCCGCACGATGAGCGATAACACCTGCTGCGTCTGCAATGGCGTTTTAAGATCAGGTAGCAGAGAATGCGGCACCTGTAGAAAATCAGCTCATGTCAAATGCTCAAAGACATCACGAGGTGCAGTGACATGCGAGCGGTGCCTGCAGGTAAGCGGAACTCCGAGTGTAAAATCATCCTCGAGTGCGTCCAAGCAGACGACTCTGACCACCCGCTCGAGCATTCAGCCATCCAGAGAGAGAGAGAAGGAAGATGCAAGCTCACGAAGTCGTGTGAGTAGTCAGCTTGCCGCACACACACAGTTAAGCTCACGCAAGTCGTCAGTGAAGTCTCCCCCCGCATCGCTGACCACCACCACCGGCCGCAGCGCAAAGCTCCCCACCAACAGTGGCTCCCTTCCACCTGAGAGCCCACAGCTCACGCTTGCGGGGCATAGACTGCCGACTGCTGCTTCGAATGAGTCTCGCAGCGTCCTCACTCGCCAGTCGAGCACACTAGAGCCCGCGAACACTCAAAATGGGCAGGATGATATGCGGACCAACTCTGCCTCTCAGTCATCGCTCTCGCCACCGCTAGAGCAAAGAACTGAGACGTTGCAGAGCAACATCACCAACTCAGCAGCAGGAACGACGTCATCAACATCGACGCAGTCAACTTCTTCTGACACTAAGTGGGTGCTGATAGCGCAGACTACTCTGGACCTTTTTTACCGTCAGTACGAAATGCTCCAGAATCAGCTCGACGAGATAAGAACTCTCGTGAGCCGACAGGGTAATGCCTTTATGTCTCCACCTCCCACCCCAGCAGTGAACGAGGTGGATGACCGACTCTTGGCACGCATGTCATCTCTCGAGCACCTTATTGAGAGGCAGAACTCCAGGCTGGAGGAGCTATGCTCAGATCGTCAGCTTCTTCTGGAGCAAAATTCTACTATGAAAGGCCAGATTTCCAGCCTGGCCGATTTATTAACAGGTAGCCAGAGTAGTCTGCGAAACAATAGAATTATTATTGATGAGAATAGTAATGCCGAATCGACACATCAATCCTCTCGTTCCATAATTCCACCCACAATAGGAACATCCCCCCAACCACAGGGTGGGAGACGGGGGCAGGGACCTATCAGTGATGGTCTTGAGCCCTGTAAACTGATAATTAATGGTGCTTTAACGAAAGACTCTGTGGCCTCGCCGACAGTGATACGTAATATCTCGTTCGCAGTGCTCAAGACCATCTTTCCACGTCTGGAGAGAGAAGACATTGCTGATGTTTCTGTTCTGCCACCAGCGCGTGTGTCTGGGGGGACACCGAATAGTAAATCCGATTCATCTTCAAATCCCTCTGCTGCCGATTCACGCATACCTCCATCATGCGTGGTCCAACTCTCCAGCAGTCGTTTAGTTAAGGAGGTGGTTCAGGCCAAACGCTCAATCACCCATAATTATTTCACGGCGAATAACATCCAGCCGGATTTGCTTGACCCCGATACCAAAGCTCATGTGCCAGATCGTAAGATCTACGTAAACGAAATGCTCCCCCGTGAAAAATACAAAGAATATATACGCTTGAGGTCCGTCGCACGTGGGTTGGGCTTGAAATACGTCTGGCACAGCGGCGGACGTTTCTGGGTTAGGCGAAAAAATGGTGAGCGAGCACATACGTTTGAATCTCTCGCGGATCTGCAGGTCATTCAAACGGCCTGTCGAAGTGTTCGAAAACCCACTAGTGCGTCCTCAAACAAGACCCAGGGATGCACCTCCTCTCCGGAGCAGAGTGGTATTTCGGCAGCAGATCCAGTGAGAACTCCTTGACTGAATATAGCTGCTGAGGAGCGACGAGGGAGTGGTGGTTTCTTGAAAGCGGGGTTTATCAACCTTAACTCCTTAACAGATAAGATTGAGCATCTGCGCTTGCTCGTAGCTAACGACCCTTCCTACCATCTTTTTGGGGTGGCTGAGTCAAAGCTAGATGAGCATGTGGATGACAGTCTCGTTCAGATCCCGGGCTTTTCATTGTTGAGACAAGATCGAAACAGAGAGGGCGGTGGGATTGCCTTGTATGTACGCAATGATTTCAAAGTAGAGAAACTTGTTTCATCTAACACTTTTGGTCCGGGGAAACCTGGTGTGCCTGAATTCCTTTTCTGTAGCGTGCAGCAGGGCAATTCCCCTCCAATATTAGTCGGAGTGATCTACAGGCCTCCGAAAATCGCCATGCAGAAGGACGATGGGTTATTTGGCTCATTGCGCCGACTGTGTGGTGATTACAGCCATAAAATTATAATGGGAGATCTGAATGCAGACATGTTGGACGCTGCTCACCCTGACACCAAAACACTGACTGCACTGACAGAAGAACTTGCCTTGCAGATAGTGCAGCATGACCCGACTCACCAACACACCCCAAATGTATCGCACACATGGATTGATCATATTTACGTAGATGACAATGACATCATTACTGACTTTCAAAATAGACTCCTGCCCAGTTTCGGCAGGCACTCGGTCATAGACGTCACCATCAACGTCTTTACTCCCACTCCGCCAAAAAATACCTTCACTTATAGGGATTTTCGTAACATCACTCCGGAGATGCTGAATGACCGTCTGCTTCGCTGCGACTGGACAGCTCTTGAAAATGCTGAAATCAGTTTGGAAGACGCAATTCACTGCTTGAATGAGAACTTGAAGACTGTTATAGATGAATTAGCGCCGGAAAAAACTATCAACCCGCGAAAAAATGATGCTCCTTGGATTGGTCCTGAGTTGAAGGTACTCATGAATAAGCGAGATGCGACGCGCAGGCGCTGGGAGCGGAATCAACGCAACCAGCGAAAGTGTTCTGAGCTTCAAAGTGAGTACTTCCGGCTTAGCGAAGAGGTCGACCTGCGCATGGAACAAGAGCGTAACTCCTTCCTTCAAAACCATCTCTCAGACGCTCTTGATCAACATAAGAACATTTGGAAGGAAATGCGCAACCTCGGCCTCCTGCCTAAAAGCAAAGAGGAGGAACTTCATGGTTTCACACCGGATGAGTTGAACGCTCACTTTGCGGGAGTTTCCGTTTCGCCTCACGAAAACATAGAGGAAGCAATGGACGATATAAATTCGGCCTCAGAGGAGGGGTTTAAGTTCAAGCCCACAAATTACAGTGATGTAGTCCTTGCTATTAAACATTTCTCTTCACAGGCCCGTGGGGCGGACGGGATACCCCAAAGCGTGATCGCGAAGGCTCTTCCGGCTATTGGTGATCTTATTGTACATATTTTTAACTCCTCTTTTGATCATAGTGCATTTCCTGAGGCTTGGAAGCAGGCACAGCTAATTGCATTAAAAAAGACCACCGCTCCATCAACGGTCTCGGACTTCCGTCCTATAGCGCTGCTTTGCTTCCTTGCCAAAGTTTTGGAAAAAATCGCACACGACCAAATCACGGAGTTTTTGAAGTCTGAGAAATTATTAGATCGCTTCCAGACTGGTTTCAGACAACATCATAGCACCCAGACAGCTTTACTAAAGTTGACCGATGACATCCGAGTAGGTATTGACAAGAAAAAGATCACCTTGCTCCTGCTTTTTGACTTCAGTAAAGCCTTTGACACAATATCACCATCAAAGCTGTTGAGCAAACTTCGAAATCTAGGCTTTTCGAGATCGGCACTCCTGTGGATCAAATCATACTTACAAGGCCGCACCCAAAAAGTTACTTCAAAATCTGGTAGTTCTGATTGGCTCAAAACCAATCTGGGTGTTCCACAGGGTTCCGTTCTTGGGCCTTTACTCTTCAGTTTATATGTCAATGATTTACCTGGTTTGCTTGACGGGAAGTCAGTACATCATCTTTTTTATGCGGATGACCTACAAATTTATCTCCAAGTCGAGAAATCTAAGATCAGAGAGGGCATTGCTCAGCTGGGAGAAATAGGACGACTTGTTGCTAAGTGGGCCAGAAGTTCCGGCCTGTGTCTCAACGCTGGCAAGAGCAAGGCAATCTACTTCAGTTCTGAGAGGAATATCAAAGATCTGAAGAGAATGGACTTGTCAGGGGTTGAGATACAGGAAGGAAAGTTCATCCCGTTCAGTGATACGGTCGTGAGCCTTGGTGTTACACTTGACAGTGAACTGACGTGGAAACCGCACATCGACCAAGTAACTAAGAAAGTCAACAGAGCCCTCTATGGATTGCGGTTTTTTAGGGCATGTATCACCAGACCTCTCCGAGTTCGCCTAGTTGAGTCCCTGGTCCAACCGCATATAGACTATTGCACGGTCGTGTACCTCGACGCCACGGACGAACAGCGGCAACGGATACAACGACTAAGCAATTCATGTGTGAGGTACATTTTTGATCTTAGGAGAGACGAGCACATCACCCCGTTTAGGGAGCGTTTGGGTTGGTTACGTACTGATTCGCGGAGAATGTACTTCGCAGCTCTGTTAATGCACAAGATCATGCATTTAGGAGAGCCTGGCTACCTAGCTGCGATGTTCACCAGGTACCAATCTGAACGCCCCGCACGCGGTGATGCAGAAGAGCGGGTACTCAAAGTTCCCAATATGAGACTTGAATATGGAAGAAGATCTTTCCAGGTTCAATGTGCTCATCTGTGGAACTTTCTCCCTCCGGGCTTTCGGCAGCTGGGGAAAATATCATTATTTAAAGAGGCTATGAAGGATTTTTTGCTCACACAGTCTCCCCAGAGGATTGATGTGGAGAAGAAGCATTACTTCAATCTCTAAACTTTGAAAGGCTTGGGCTGACTTGTTGCTTGATTCGTTCATCTAGAATAAAATTATAAGTATACGTGTGACCCTTCGTCAATTGACTGAACTTTTCTGTAATATGACTGTGAGCCCTGCCATTTCTTTTTATATTTTTATATTCTTATATTATTCTATGAAGTTTGTGAATCTCCTGAGTGCTACCTGACTGGTCACAAATTGTGATATACTTAAGATTTGTCCTTGACCAAATGACTTCATTATTTTTATTAATGTGCACTATTGATCTGTGATATATATTACCATATGTAACTGATTATTTTTCTTTTTTGTCTTCGGACGAATAAACGGGCATCAATCAATCAATCAATCTGTGTATATGGTCATACACACACACACACCTAATACACATGTCACACATTAAATCTCTACCAGTTTTGATCTTATATATATCATCGAATAGAGCTCCAGGTGACTTGCCCTGGCCGAGGATGCGAGCGCAATGATGCAATTCAAAGCTGGCAGCCGTCTACTGCAAAAACTCTATCTCTCTCTCGCGCGCGCACTCTGTGTATATGGTCACACACACACACACACACACCTAATACACATGTCACACATTAAATCTCTACCAGTTTTGATCTTATATATATCATCGAATAGAGCTCCAGGTGACTTGCCCTGGCCGAGGATGCGAGCGCAATGATGCAATTCAAGGCTGACAGCCGTCTGCTGCAAAAACTCTATCTCTCTCTCTCTCGCGCGCACTCTGTGTATATGGTCATACACACACACACACACACACCTAATACACATGTCACACATTGAATCTCTACCAATTTTGATCTTATATATATCATCGAATAGAGCTCCAGGTGACTTGCCCTGGCCGAGGATGCGAGCGCAATGATGCAATTCAAGGCTGGCAGCCGTCTGCTGCAAAAACTCTATCTCTCTCTCGCGCGCGCACTCTGTGTATATGGTCACACACACACACACACACACACACACACACACACACACACACCTAATACACATGTCACACATTAAATCTCTACCAGTTTTGATCTTATATATATCATCGAATAGAGCTCCAGGTGACTTGCCCTGGCCGAGGATGCGAGCGCAATGATGCCATTCAAGGCTGGCAGCCGTCTGCTGCAAAAACTCTATCTCTCTCTCGCGCGCGCACTCTGTGTATGTGGTCACACACACACACACACACACACACACACACACACACACACACACCTAATACACATGTCACACATTGAATCTCTACCAGTTTTGATCTTATATATATCATCGAATAGAGCTCCAGGTGACTTGCCCTGGCCGAGGATGCGAGCGCAATGATGCAATTCAAGGCTGGCAGCCGTCTGCTGCAAAAACTTTATCTCTTCCTCTCGCGCGCGCACTCTGTGTATATGGTCATACACACACACACACACACACACACACCTAATACACATGTCACACATTGAATCTCTACCAATTTTCATCTTATATATATCATCGAATAGAGGTCCAGGTGACTTGCCCTGGCCGAGGATGCGAGCGCAATGATCCAATTCAAGCCTGGTAGCCGTCTGCTGCAAAAACTCTATCTCTCTCTCGCGCGCGCGCGCGCTCTGTGTATATGGTCATATACACACACACCTAATACACGTGTCACACATTAAATCTCTACCAGTTTTGATCGTGTGTATGTGTATGTATATATATATATTCATATATATATATATATATATATATATATATATATTCACCTCACCATTGCCGAAATACAGATGAAAATTGGTAATGTGACTCGATTACACGTGCGGAATACATTCCCGTATTTATACATCCCAGAATACATCCCAGCGCTGCTTCGGCATCTCGATCCTGGGATGTTAAAGCATACATAATTCTTGAGCTCACCTTGCTGCAGCCCACACCTCATCCCGCGAGTATAATATATTCATACCCATGCGCGCCGATCGGAGAAGCTCCACAGGTAGCTACGCTTGACCGCAGCACTAATGATGGCTCATTCATTATTATGCGGGCCGACCAAAGAAGTTTACCTCTGGATAGAGATGGTGCAGGTTTGTTCACAGTTAGCTGCGATCGGACTCGGCTTCAGTGATGGCTCATCCATTACAATGCGGGCGAGTGCAGCAGAGGCCGATCAAAGAAGTTTGCCTCATTATGATGTTCATCTTGGAGGAAAATGGTGCCTTTTTGATGATTATTTTTCGAGTGAGCGCAGTTTAATTTGCCCTCTCGTGGTTATGTCGAGAAGTTCTCGATTTGGTACAGTAGTATTGAGAGAATAAATTTACATACCCATCATGGCTTCGAAAAAACAATGTATTCTGAATCATCTGCATATCCATGATGGCCGCTGACGAATAATGTATTCTACTCCGAGTACTGAATTCAAGATTTTGATCTACCATTCACCGATAATCCAAAATTTTTCCAAACTTTTTTTATTCTGACAAATTGGTTATATTATCATGATACTTGATGAATAATATGAATATATTACTTCATACACCGAATCGAAAATGTGTTTTTCTTAGGGTGATGATGATGATGATGATGATGATAGTGATGATGCCCCTTCATAACCATCATCGTCTTCAAGTAACTCGAATATATCCCTCTGACGCATGTCATACTGCGCCTCAACATTATCATCGTTGTCATGGTCAAGATTTGGATGTACATTGACCCGGCGCATCTTATCTTGCGCTTCAAGAATTGAAGATACTTGGTTCTTAATTATCAGTATTTCAGAAAATCCGGCATGACACGGACACTTTGATGCATAGGTTAATGAGGTGCCCCATGGAAAAAGTGATGGGATTTCTTACTAGTCGGATCGCACAGGGTTAGGGCGTGACTATCGCCCCAGCCACTATCAATGATCTTCCCCTGCAGAACGCGATATCGAATTTTTGTGCTAAGGGTATTGAGTTTTACCGTGGGCGCGAATTTACCCGCCCGATTCACTCTTTGCCACGACATCGCGATTCATGTGAAAGGTATTCTCGCGATCTTATATATGAACAAGGTGACACTGGTCAGTGGGGAGAATCTGATCAGATCATAAGGTGGGGGATGATCGACGTCCTGGGATGCTTTGTGACGTGCTAACGCTTTATATTTTGCAATGTAAAACAATCACTCAGACTTGCACATAATTTCCAAGCTCGGATATTCAAATTCGACAGAAGGATGCATCCGTGCACATCTTTTCTGTTGGGAATAATCACATGCTCCATGAGACGCATTGGCCCCAATGTATTATTTTACTTGCTGAATGGGAGCGTTGCAGATTCTTCCTTCTCCTGGGTAGGATAATGGATTTCATTTGTGTCGAGCAAGGAAAAATTATATGAAAATGGATTGACAAATCATTGGATACGAAAATTTATGCAGTCAAAATTTGATGCATGTGATATTTAGATTAGATTTGTTCTACTAACCCAAGAATTTTGAGTTTCCGGTAAACCGAGCCATTTGACGAGATATTGATCCCCCTTTTGTTTTAAGATCTTCTCGACAAGATACACGCTCGGATCTTTTACGTGAGCCAATTCTTGTTGATAGAATGCCCCTGCTATTCGCTCACCATCGCTATCTTGAAGTAAATAAGTCACAGGATCTGTATCTTGAACTCTAACTATCTTGAATATTTCTGTGCCCCAACGGTCTGTGTAAGATTTATCGAATACTGATTTGTTTTTGGATACTCTCACATCATTACCTACTTTGAATTTGTGCTTCCCAGCGGTATTTCTTCGACAATACACTGTTGACAGGAGCTTTGAGATGATATTTTTCTGTTTCTGAGATTTTTTCCAGACCTTGACGGGTTCCATACCAATAGTCCGATGAATTGTATGGTAATTATGTTCGTCCAGCAAGCCTGGTAGTACATCGATCCATTTATAAGAACCACGTAGGGCAAAAACTTTGAACAATTTCTCCTTCAAAGTCCTAATCATTCTCTCCGCGATACACGCCTTAGTCACACTGTACGTGTTAATAACAGTTGATACTGTGTTTCTCGACAAGAGCCAGGAAAGTCTGGTTGTGGAATTCTCGGCCTTTGTCGGCTTGCAAATTCTTGGGCACGTGATTTGCTCTTTTGAGAATATTTTCGAAGGCTCTCGTAACATCTGGACCAGACTTGCTTTTTACAGCTTCCCCCCAAGAGAATTTGGAGAATGCGTCTACAACAACCAGTATATATTTGTAATTCTTATTGAGTTTTGCATACTGTATCATGACCGCCGGATCCATGTGCCACAAGTCATTAACATTCCTTACTTCGACTCGTCGACGAGAATAATTGAGTAGAGCTGGCGCATATAATTCTCGAACAAGTTGGATGTTCTCCCGACTGTATTTATTCTTTTTTTTTCAGCTCTCGGTTCTGCCACTGTTGTAAATCGAGTATAATCGCTTGACTTTCTTTGAGCTGTTGCATCGCTATTTGAATACCATTTCTCAGATTCGTATACCTTTTTTCATGATCCGAGTCTCTCTCTCGAAAGTTTGCATCAGTCTCGTTCACAAAATTTTGGAATCTATCTCGCAAACTATTTACCTCCACTTCGATTTCTCCGAGTTTCAATCTCTGATTCGTCAAAGCTGCCTCGTTGAAAATCCCAACACCCACCCCTGTGGAACTTCCAAACTTATCTATATTCATCGTGTTACTGACATTAATCGGATGAGTTTCGTCTTTTATACCCACCTCGTGAGATTGGTAGAATGTGATAAAAAAAGTGGGGGTTTCAATCCATAAAGTACACATATCTCTCTTTCAAGTGATTTATTGAACTGCCTTTGATACCATATTATACTTAAGATATGCCATAAACTGTACACCTTTCAAAGCACACTTGTATTGAGTGTTATCATGATAAGGGCAATCTGAATATTCGTAATCGTCGCTATAATAATCCATCAAGGTAAAATCACGCTCGGTGTATATATTCCTCATAATAAACTTTGGGTTATTCACAAAGAATATTGGCAGAATAGTCTGTAGCCAGCGCTTTTTTTCTTCTGAAGAGACGTGAACGCATGTTGCTCTATTTGTTAACCAAGCCTCTTCACAGATTCTTCCAATCAGTTTATTTTTCGAGAACCAAGGTTTATTTCCTTTGCTCCATTTCAAATTATGCTCATAATTGGTTGCGTATCGCGCCCTCCGAGAATCCCTCCATGACAAGTCTGCGAATTCGAAAGGTGGATCGAATAAATAGTGAGCCAATCCAGTTTCATCTCCATCACAATAGCGAGCATAATTGAGTATAGCAGCTTCCTTCACTATGGAAGTTTTGCCACCGACGACAAATCCCTCGAAATCGATGAAAATGATGTTTGGTCCGATGTCAATCTGTTGATCTGTGTGTGCTATAAATAGCGGGGATTCTGGGTTGCCAAACTGATTGAAAGATATCTCGTTCCCTTTTTCTTCTTCTTCTCCTGATTTCTCTCCTTCTTCATGCTCCCGATTGATACAAATTCAGACCGATTCAAATTACTTTGTGCACAATATTGGTCATCGGACTATACTCTATGATTTTATCGTGTAGAATCAAGCAGTAAGCGCATGTATCCTTGGATATATTCCCAGTGCAATTAAATTCCAATCGAATATCTACTACAGCATTCTTGAGGGACTCGACCTGGCGCGAGCAATCAATCACGACGAAGGGATAATTTCTCTCGAAATCGTTCCTTTTCAATAAGATCACATCATCCGCGGTATTATAGAAAGATCTCCGGAATGATTTGTACATCTGGTATAGAAGAGAAGTATTTTTTCCTGATGTCCAATCGATATTCATCGATTCGTATGGGTAGATTTCCGAGTTCAGAAAAAGTTTCACGTTTGAAATTTTGCAATGGTCAAAGCGCGTTGCGTACGATTTTTTGTTATTCTCGCGCAGAGTCTGTAGAGCCAGTATCACGTATCTCGGTTTCTCCAACTGATTTGTGGATTTTACTGCCCACACTTGCTTGGCAGTCTCTTGCAACATCGGACACTCGATCAAGTCCCAAGATCTAAAGTGAATCGGTACAAACGCATTTCTTTCCACAATTTTAAGCATATTTAATTTGACTATATCATTAAGAATGACATGTGGAACACACCACTGTACTCGAGTCAACTTCACGACAGGATTGCAATTGTCTTTTGTGACAACAAAACAATCATTGTCCGATTTGGCTCTAATCATGATCAATTCATGCTTCGCGTGGATGATTATTTTCCTGTAATCTTCGCAAAACCCCAAGAGTCTGTGCAAAGGTAGGCTAAAATTGAACTTGTGACCCGGATCTATGGTAAAATTATTCGAATCCCACCCTTCACTCGACGCAGATGCTTCTTCTTGAGGTGATAGTGACAAGTAATACTTGAGAGTTGACGTTATACCAACATTTTTTATCCCATCAATTTCTACGCCATCGAGTTCATAGCGGATTTCGTCGAATAAATACGAGACAGAATTATTGACAGCCACAATGTGGTCTTCATCTTCGAAATCTATTGTGCCTTCGATGTAACGATAGCTTTGACTTGGCAATAAGTATAAATCGTTTGAATTTATAACGATCCTGATTTCGTCATTCAAATTCAGATTCATTAAATTGTAAGGTGAATAGAATTTTACGTCTCTCTTTGTGATGCTCTCATCCATTCGAGGTCGAGTGAGAATATCAAGTGGATTCCCCACGATTGCCATTGCTGCCATATTTGCGAACTCTGAAACCAAGCGATCGCAGAAAAGATACGTTGCGTTGACTAAGAACGTCACTTTTTCTTAGGCACGAGATGGGTTTGGCTCTTGGTAGAACTCATTTGCGAATGAGAGCTTGAGGTGAGTAAGCTGTATTACATATGATCATTCCTTCCTCTTTTTCCTCAAATGAACGTTCAGTGTAATTTCTTCCCCGCAAAAATTCGCAATGCCCCCTTTCAGATCACAGATTGATATAACGATATTCTGTATTGTGCTAGCTCGAATCGGAAGAGGGGACTATAGTTATTTTATAGCCCACGGGTACCGACGGTGAAAACGTGAAAAGTGTGTGGCTCTCCTTGCCGTTCAAGTATGAACCTGTGACTATATTACAGTCAACTCGAATAACATTAGTTTTGATGATATTTACTGGATAAGTGGACTCATGCCACTGCATCGATTTTAAAATCACACCAGATTCAGATTTCTTACAAAATCCGAGTAAGGCTCCTATGTTATTTGGCTTGGAGAAATCAATGTCAAAATGACTGAACAATTCGGTTTTTAATGTATTTCTATTCCCCCTGATCGCTATCGGGTATTTTTCTTCTCTGTTTGCGAGTTTCTCGTTCGCGCTAACCACCACAACACCGGCCCGTAGAGAGATAGCTGAACGCAAGTACTCTTCAAGATCGGTCAGTTCATACGAACCGACTGGAATCTCCAACGCTTGTCCGTTTCCGTAATAAAATTTGTTGTTAGTCGCGTCAATGTTTGGAATAGTGTTGGATGTGCTGAAATTGATTAGACCCAATTCGTAGCTTTGTCCGTTTTCTATAGCTGGATAGAGAGTGTGCTCGAGAATCGACGAATGACCCCATAACATGAAAGTGTAAGACATGACTGATTCCTGTGGAGCGCTGCTGTTATACTTATACATTCTCGCGGATTTTGACTCGGATGTTCAGAGGCAGTTCAATTATACATTCGAGCCCCTCTCTGAACATGGTCATGATTAACATTGGACATTCAAATATATTTATACATTTCCTTTGAGGAATTTTAGACATAATTGCCCACAGTTACTCTGTCGATAGGTTTGTTCTTGACTTCGATTGTAAACTATCCGGGAATTGGGATCGCTCTTCTTGGAATATTGAATCAACACGGTTCCAAATTTCCAAACGAGTCATAGTAGGAAATGTGGTTGCCTCGTTTTTTCACTGCCACCCAATGAGTACCCCTACCATTCCCGCATAGATTAACGATAAAATTCTCGTTGAATCTCGCAGGTGGTTTGGGCAAACTTGTGCGCGTAAAAACCCCTCTGAAATGTGGAATATTTTTTGCTGCCGCCATAATTTCACGGCCACTCATTCCCATCACTTTCGCCCTCTTTTTTCCCCCCCGCTGATCGACGTTTTTCTTTCAATCCACCCCCCCCCTCCTGTGCGGATTCAAATATAGCCCTTTGCCTTCGAGAGCTTTGTTATGCCTAATCATTTCGGCTAGTTGTTTGCGATTTGTGCGAACAGTGCTCACTGATTTTGCAATATTGGCAGCCCCACCAGCTAATGAACCCAACGCTCCAATCGCAGCGAGTGCAGGTATAAGAAAGCCTCCACGTTTAGCAAGCAACAGTTCGCGCAGGGGTTGCTTGCGCGGGATCTTACTCTTTCTTCCTCTCTTGACCTTCTTCCTCTTACCAATCCCCATGCCAAACTTTCTCTTAGCTCTCATCGCACTAGCTACACCAGGAGCTGCAAATTTTTCGAGAAAAGGAATGCTTCTGTTTGCGGCACGTTTTTCGGCAGCGATTTGAAGTTCTAAATCAGCTTCGTGACGTTTCGCAAGATCTTTTTCACGATGATAGGCTATGTCGTGGATCTTGCAAGCGTCGTCTAGGGGATTTATACCCTTGTCACCACGATCTAACCTAGTCTGGAGCTTGGTCCCAGGTCCGCAGTAATTATAAGACGGCAAATGAAGCTCGAACGGTAGACTATTAATGATTCGGTTGATGAACCCTCTGCCTCGAATTGGTGACATTGGCACCATACATGTCACCGGTTGGGAACACAACGAAAGACTGGAGAGCAAGCGCGTTGAAATAAAGTATTCATAGACCCTGACGAGTTCAAACATGCATAGTCGGGGTCGAAATCTCTTGCGACCATGAAATTTGTCAAGCAGAGTGACGCTCACTCCATTCCAAATGATTTAATTTTGGCAGAGGGAGAATCTGAGAAGAGCAAACGTCATGGAAAGCTTTTACCTAGTGCGATTCGTTGTTTAATTATCGGTCCATCTGGGAGTGGTAAGACTAATCTACTTCTGAATCTCATCATCAACCCAAATGGACTCACATTTGATAACGTGTACATATATTCCAAGTCACTCCATCAGCCAAAATATCAATACTTGGAAAAAGTGATGAACAATTTAGTTGATGATGGGATAAATTACTTTACGTTCACAAATAATACGGAGATAATCCAGCCTAACGAGGCCCAACCAGATTCCATTTTCATTTTCGATGACGTCTCGTGTCAGAACCAACGCATTGTGGCATCGTTTTTCTCTATGGGTAGACATGCAAAAGTGGATTCTTTCTACTTGTCCCAGTCTTATGCATGCATACCAAAACTTCTGATACGAGACAACGCCAACTTGCTGATGATTTTCAATCAAGATGAGGGGAATCTAAAACATATATATCGGAACCATGTGAACTCAGATATGAATTTAAATGAGTTCAGAAAAATATGCTCAGCATGTTGGAATGACAAGAATGGATTCCTCACAATTGTCAAAGATGATCCACTGGATAAAGGGCGATATCGTCGAGGTATTAATGAGTTCATCATCATTTGGGATAGTCAGTTGCGCATGAAACACCATCATGGTCAGAGTGAGAAGCATCCCCGTCAAGCGCGTGATACGGAAGCAAGACAAAAGAAAAAAGAAGGAGAAGAAGAATGTGTGCAAAAAAGGACTTTGCTCGGAGAATGATATTGTGAAACGAGAAATTGCTAAAACGAGCGAAATTATTCGGAAAAAACATCGAGCTTTCAAGACTGGAAAGATCGAACATCGTAGTGAGAATGTCGAAAATTTGGCACCTCTTGTTGAACCGTTGGAGAGACTTGTCGCCAATACTCGAGCGCCGAGTCAGCTTGGCGACGACGTAAAATTGAAGAAAGAGGAATCTCAAAAAAAAGGGTCGTTCAATGCTGACAGTTCTCATGACGATATCTACGATAACAATGATGATGACTACGAAAAAGTGACGGAATCTTCGCGAAACCAAATTAAAGTTCGCGAATCACTCCCTCTAAGTGCGCGCGTCGGACATTCCTTATTAGCTCAAAGAGATTTGAATAAGTCATCAAGATTTGGCGGGGCACGCAATCATGACAACAACAGAAATTCTCGCGAATCGATTCAACATTCTTCGCCATTGGGTCAAAGTTCTTCGTTAAGCATACCTTCAACTCCTCAAGACTCGCAAGACTCTAGCGTTCTGGAAAAATCGATGCAAGAAGTTGTTGACAAACCGCATGAGTGGAACCAATATCTCAATTACTCTCTGTCGGTAAAGTAGCTTTGTCGACTAAACAATATCAGCGCCCTCAGCGCTCACTCCCTTCCCATGTATATGATACTATATCTATATATATGAGATACCTCGGTACCGCGCACGAGCAGGAGCGAGTGCGCAACACTTGTAATAACGCAGCCGAAGTGAGCGCTTCGGCTACCCTTGTATAATCAGAGTTACCATTGAGTGCACGCGGTGTGCAATAAAGAGTCAATTTCAGTGAATATCTGTGCAGTATTTATTTAGTAGCAATAGTGCACCCCAACCCTTTATTTACTCCTATATGATAGCAGTGAGCGTGGTTCCGATCCACGGAGTAAAAAAAGGGGTGCACTAGAATAGTGCGTGAGCGCGTGTGCACGAGGCGAGAACTCGCCGTGCTCTGAAACCTGCGTGCAGTGTGCACAGGGAAGTGGCCACACACTAGCGCTGTGCATACTACTACCGGTGATAAATCTCCAACACAACGACAGAATCCCCACCAGAATAATCTGCGAGGTAAGTCTGCGAGAATAAGTGTGTAGACTTCCGTATAGTGGGGCGAGGCGCCTTGCGGCGAGCACGCGGTCAGAGAGCAGGGATGCGGCACGGCGGCCGGAACGGCCCTATGCCTGTTGCTTTCCCTTGTTCTCGAGAGCAGCGCGGCGTAGACCGTGCAAGTGGCTGGGTCCATGTGACTCGCTATGAGTGTGCAGGGCTGCGGGCCTGTACTCAGAGTATAGATAGGCGCGCCGCGCGGTGCGCGCGCGAGCGCTCGGTCTGGACGCAGCCATTGGAAAAATAGGCAATTTTTCTTTCGAGATCGCTCTGCAGCGGGATTCTTCTAATGAATTCGCTTGCATTTTTGAGTATACGGGACCTCCAAGAATCGGACGTTATCATGGTGCAGAGAGTGATCCAGCGGAGTTTGTCGTCTTGTTTGCGGCGTGTGTGCGGAGATTTGATCGGGTGGCCACGTGCTTACAACATAAGTGTAAAGAGTATTTTTCTCGTGCGGACCACGAGTAGAATCATACATCGATAAATGCATTGTGTCATTTTGGGCCCTTATTAATGTCATTTCGCGATTGAGGTGTCTTATAACAAGCATCGGAAGTGCATTAATTTTCAATGCTCGTGACTGTCTCGGTATTTCTCTCGTGCGCGTGTCCGAGCTTGTTTCGGCGGGCTTCGTGGTGTGCGCGGATACCTTGTATTTGTGCACGCCAGGGTCTCACTCGCATGCGTATCGAGCTCCTTGAGCCGATGCAAGTGAAGCACTCATGATTTTCGTTTTGCAAGCAAGATGACGGCTTGTGTTTGCACAGAACGGAGGGAGTTCTGGCGATTCTTGGATGAGTTTCCCGGGCCGGACCATAGTATGTTGAACGCTCTTGGTCTCATGCATGCTTCGTATTGTGAATACATAGATGCAAAAGAGGTTCTCATTTGCGGCCGTGCTTCGGAGTATTCTTGAGTATCATGAGTTGTGGTCAAAGAGGTTGTTCATCTCATAAGATGTCGAGAAATTTTTTGAGGTTAAATAAAAATAAAAAAAAAAGAGGTTGAGAGTAAAAATCCGTCTACAGAGTCTTGAGTCGAGCAGATGATTGAGTAATCGCTGCAGAATTAAGAGGTTAATAATTTCTATATGATGGGAAACCATGAGATGAACATCAAGTGAGTAGTCAAATTAAATCAATGAATTTCTCAACCAGGGACAGAATTTTTTCTTGAATTTACTCACTGGATTGGAGATTTTTTTCGGGAGTTTGGCATCCCGATCTTGACTGCCTTGCCGTCAGACTCGGACAGCTGGCTCTCGTTGGAATTTTTTTTCTTATGTTGAGTTTATATTCACGAATTAAAATTTCTGTGAGAATTCAGTAAAATCTGGGGTCATTGGTCAGATGAAATTTGTGTTCAGTGTAGTCTGCTAAATGACTAGAGATGTTAGTACGGCTCTACTTGTGACCCGTACATGTGCCTGATCAACCCAGAACCGATCGAGCCCCGAATTGACACTCAGGCTCGAACACGGCGAGTGGTGTGCATGTGCGGTATGCGCAATGGAGGAATCTAATGTCTCGTTTCGGATTCTAGCAACATGCCGTGCAGTTGCTTGAATCAGAAGCACGAAGCATTCTGCTCTTAGTGAAATGAGGAATTACCTGGTGGTGTGAGTCCTTTAGAGTTCAATAGTTCAATGAGAAAATTATTCTATTGAAAATGTGGTAAAAGAATGAACACTAATTGAGAATGTTTCACAATCCTGGATCAGGTGGTTAGTCATCCCTCTGACGAGTAAACGATTCAATGGGCGACGAGTACTTGGAGTACATGAGGATCAGGATTGAGGCAGAGGCCAGTCTCCTTGATCCGAGAGATCAACGAAGAGTCACAAGTATATTTTACAAGACTAACCACCCATATTTGACTAACCAAAATATATATGGAGTGCTGTGAATTTTGAGTGCGATTCTTCAAAAGTTAGAGCTCCGGAGGGAGTTTGCTTGAAGCTTTTGAACTTGAGTTGAGTGAGTGAGTGAGGTCAGATCTGACAAATCATTGAGAGTTCAAAACCAGGTAATGATTAATGGGTTCCATTCACAGCAATAACCACAACTACATCAGAGCAATCGAGAATCATGAGTGAGACCAATCCATCCAATTCGAGTGACCAATCAGGCCAAAATGAGAGAACAAACCCATCAGAGTTACAGAATGCCATCGCAACTGCCCAAGCGCTGGCAAAGTGTTTACTGCCAAGAATGTCAGGAGATCAAGAGAACCAACTTCTGGTAAAAGAAGCCGTCGACAAGTTAGTACTGGCCCAGAAAAACATGCTACAAGCTGAGAAGAGCAATTTAGAGTCTCAATTGTCAGAGTCACGAGTTGCACAGGCTAATACCGCTGACCCTGGACCGAGTACAAGTGGAAACTATCGTACTGGACCGAGTACGAGTGGGAATTATCGTATGCCGAAGATCACGAGCAATTACAAACTGACTTCTAAAGCGAGTTATGAAGTCTGGCTCGATAATTTGAAAACTGAACTAACGAGCTGGGGACTGCTGGATCTAATAGATCCGAGCATCCAAGGCCCAGCGAACTTGAAACTGGAAGAGGTGGCGATGAGAAAGAATTCTGCAAAAAGAATTATCATCAGCCATATTGATGAGGATTATCACATGAAGATACTGGGTATGCAAGAACCCCTAGAAATTGTACAGAAACTTCGAGAAAGCAGGAGAGGTGAGATAGCCTGTACCCCCGCATCAATCAGAACAGCTCTGTTTGAAATAAGAATGAAGAAGGGTGAGCGAGTTCACAAGTTCAATGAACGCTTTGATCAGCTAGTTAGAGAACTGGCGCTGAGCGGTGATACGAAACCATTTGACGAAGACGACAAACGTCATCACTATTATCAAGCTGTCATTGATACCATGCCAGAACTACGTCGTCATGACTCTTCTGTTGAAACTGTGAAAGAGGCTATTCGTCGTAGGAAATCTTCTGAGAAAACTGTACAAGGAGAACCTCGTCGTCCTGATGAACCTCCTGGCATGGCAGTGACAGGAATGAGCATGTCTGAGATGCGGCTAGCTTTGCGCCGCGTTGAGATTGACGATGATATGCTGGCAAAGAGGACAAACCCATCTGCAGCCAGAGCAACTTCCCAAAACTCTAACGGGGACGGTACCATCTGCTTCAGATGTAATAGAGGCGGGCACTGGCAGAATGAGTGCCCCTTGATACCATTGAATAAATGGTACTGTCGCAGCTGCAGTTTCGAGACGGACCATATTTCTGATAATTGTCCGGGTTCGAGAGCATCTCGACCTGCTGAGAGGAAGAGACCTCATAAGTCGGTCTATACTCAGCAATGATCTCCCAACAAGAAAGGGAGGCCTTACTACCAGGGTCAAGGGGAAAGAGGCCCTCAGAGAGGCAAGCCATCTAGAGGGCGTGTTGCCCCTAGAGGGGGTCCCCAGGGGCCCAGCAGAGGAAATAATAAGGGAACCCGAGGCCGTGGCAGAGGAAATAACAGGAGCCGTAATAGCGGAGGCCCTAGAAATCGTCCGTTTGCCCGTAGAGCTGAATACGAGGACAACGAGGAATACTCTGAGGAGTACCCCGAGGAAGAAGAGGAAGAAGAGCAATGGTATGATGAAGAGTACGAGAATGATCAAGGTGAGATGCAAATTGACAATAGTATGAGTCATATAAAATTCATAGCCGATTCAGGAGCTACTGAGCACTTTGTAAATAAGAGTTTTGTTTTAACCGATTTCAAGATATCTGAAAATGGAGTTATCAAGAGTGCAAATAAGAATAGTTTTGCAGATATCGTGATTGACGGTAGAGGCGATCTTGTGCTCAAGAATGATAGATTACACGGGAGCCACATCAAACTTACGAATGTTATTGCCGCGAAAGATATTTCAGAAAACCTATTATCTCTGCGTAAGTTAGTTGATGCAAGTTTCAGTATAGTTCTTGATAACAAAATTTTCAGAGTATTTGACAAATCAAATAATAAGATAATTTTTGAGGGAGTTTATGAGAAACCCAATTGGATTGTTAGATTCCAAGTTAAAAATTCGGGAGGCTCGAATCCTACTGAAGTCAGTAATGCTGACTATACATGTACTGCATTCATAGCAATCGACGGTGAGCTTCCTGGAAAATCGCGAGCCGAATCTAATGGTATTACTTTGTTATCTCCGGAGGGAAAAGGTTTGCCCTGTGCCCATAAATCACCCATTGAATCTGATTCTGCGATTGGGAGGGAGAATTCAGAGAAGCTTGTCGATCCTGGAGTCCAGATGGAAACAGAGTCAAATTCAGAGCCAAATCCACAAATACAGTCAAATTTAGAGTCGAATCCAAAACACATAGAGTCAGAGGTCCAAACTTCAAAGTGTGACATACCAGAGGGGTCTGTCAATACAGTGTTGAATCGAATCATCAGAGTTGATGATTTACAATCTATGGACACTTTACAAGATCTATTGAATGATAATACTTCACAAAATTCCGAGTCAGAGATGAAATTATCCGATGCCATGCTATGGCACAAAAGGCTAGGACATCCATCCTTAGCCTATTCAAAAATGTTACAGAAAAAGGAGAAAATATTAGAACATGTGGAGTTTGATGAGTCGATCAAAAATTGTGAGATTTGTATACTTTCAAAGATGGAGAAACTGCCTTTCAAAGAAAATAGAACGAAGGCAGAGAGACCACTCCAGAGAATACATTCTGATCTCATGGGACCAATAAAACCGTTATCGTGGCCGGGTCAAAAGAGATACATTATCTCATTCATCGATGATTACTCTCGTTTTGCCCGGACTTATTGCCTGAAAACCAAAGACGAAGCAGGCAGAGCTTTGGAAAACTTCTTAGTCACTGCCCGAAATTTACTGGGCCATAATGCTAAGGTCTGCTACATGAGATGTGATCAAGCAAAAGAGTATCTGGGAGGAGAATTTGCTGAAATTATGAAACGAGAAGCTATTGAACATGATATGAGTCCACCATATACTCCGGAACTGAACGGCACAGCTGAGAGATTCAACAAAACAACTCAGCGTACAGTTAGAGCCTATATGAGTGATTCAGGTTTACCTGAAAGTATGTGGGAACTAGCCGCGGAGGTAGCTGTGCATACATACAACATAACTCCTCATAAAACGATAAAGTATGAAGTTCCACTGACCAAATTTTCAGGTATAACCAAACTCAATTTGCAACAACTGGAGAGATTTGGTTGCATAAGCTTTGTAAAGCTTCCCAAGACTGAGTCCAATTCCAGCAATGTATCTATCAAAACAGTTCTAGTAGGGTATACATCCACTGGTTTCATTTTGTGGCATCCAAATTCGAAGAAGTTCTTCAAATCCAGACACGTGAGATTTTTAGAGAAACTGGTTTATAGAGATGTGTATAGAAGGGAACAATGTACAGAGAAAGTTTCTCAAGAGCCTATTGAGTTAACTAAAGAGTCAAGACCCACAAGAACGCCAACGAGTAATGAGAAGCCTGATTCAAAGCAAAACGCACCTCCTAAAAGAAAACGAGGTAGACCACGAAAAGTTTAGCTTGAAATCGTTGATGCAAATGTAGAGGTTCAGAAATCGCAGGATGATCACACCCAGAAGGGCGATGGTCCTGTGACAAGAAGTAAATGTAAGACAGTTGAGGACATCAGCTTCGCCCGATACACCAAAGTTTCAGAGGATAAAAACTTGAGGGAGGATGAGCTCGGACATATCCTATTAGCCACAATATCGAGAGATTCAACTACTCATGAGGAAGCAATGAGTTTGCCGGATTCCAAGATGTGGAAAGAGGCTATTCAAGAGGAGTTGGATTCTATGAAAAACAATGCAGTTTGGGAAATAATTCCCAGACCCAAGACGAAATCTAACATTGTTGATTCAAAGTGGATTTTCAAGAAGAAGACTGAGAGCGATGGGTCTATCAAGTATAAAGCTCGTTTGGTAATTCGAGGCTTCAAGGATAAGAACGTATATAGTCTGAAAGAGACGTATGCACCTGTATCAAGATTATCACTGATCAGAGCTGCACTGTGTATAGTCAATAAAGAGAACTTGCATATGTGCCAGATGGATGTCAAGACAGCATTCCTTAATGGAGAAATTGAGGGAGAGGTCTTGATGGAAATCCCAGAGGGTCTAGAAAATCCAGAAAGTGAAAAGGGTATCAAAGTGTGCAGACTAAAGAAGTCTCTGTACGGGCTGAAACCGAGTCCGAAAAATTGGAACAAGCGATTCTCAGAGAAAGCACGTAAACTGGGACTGGAAAATGACCTCCATGACCCATGTTTATTTACTTGGAGAAAAAGAGGGAAACTAGCCGTGGTTGTGCTATATGTAGATGACATGCTTATCATAAGCAATAATCTACAGAAGCTAAATGATATCAAATATAGCCTAGGTCAAGCTTTCCAAATGAAAGATTTGGGAGAGCCCCAATTATTCCTGGGCATGACAATCCAGAGAAATAAGAATGAGAGAAGCTTGATAATACACCAAGCTGACTACACAGAGAAGATGCTTGAAAAATTCAATATGAAAAAGTGCAAACCCGTGGCTACGCCAATGATCACGCGTCAACTCGACCATAGAAACAAGAAGTCGAAAACAGCTCCTAATGAGTCAAACAAATCTCATTCAACGCAAAAAGTTCCATTTAGAGAAGCAATCGGAAGTTTGATGTACTTGGCTAATGTCACGCGGCCAGATATAACTTACGCCGTAAATTACCTAGCTAGAAAACAGTTGAACCCCACGGAAGACGACTGGAAGGACGTGAAGAGGATTTTCAGATACCTGAGAGGTACAACCGATCTGGGAATCAAATACACTTCAACATCAGATGTATTTGAAGCTCTTACTGATGCGAGTTGCAGAGACCTCGAAGGTTCAAAATCCACTGGTGGGTACATCCTGAAACTGTTCGGAGACGCAATTGCTTGGAGGAGTCGCAAGCTTTCCTATGCCACACTATCTACCTGCCAAGCGGAGTATTTGGCAATGAGTGATGCATGTCAAGAATTGATTTCGTTGGACAAATCATTCAGATACATCCTAGGACGAACCATGTTTCCAGTGGTAGTATGGTGTGACAATGAGTCGTCACGAAATTGTACAGAAATGGACGGAAGTCATAAGCTGAAGTGGTTCGATATGTGTCTGAGAGACATCCATGCAGAACTAGAGGCCAGGGAAAATACTGGACACAAAAAGCACATGGCTGACTCACATGGAGATTTTATTAAGCAATGCGTTGATGAGGAAAAGGTCAAAGTAGCGTGGATATCGACAGAGGAAAATCTGGCCGATATTATGACCAAGCCATTGCCACAAAACACCCATGTCAAGTTGCGGGACCAAATAATGAATATGAGAACTAATGACTGAAGTCACATGTGAATGAGATTCTCTCTTATTACTTTGAGTCTAATATCATCAACTATTGTATGCTTTCAGGACAGCAATGACTGGACAATCGACTATGAGAAGAAATTGACTGATCTTTGTTCACGCCAAATCAATAACCACTTTTCTACAGTCAATATTATATGTGCAAAAACTTCTCTTCCTATTTAATAACTAGTCCTGTAGCACTGAGAGCGTGTGAAGTTTCCTAGCGCTGGAAGTTCCTATTGTCATAATCGACAAAGGGAGGGAGTGTCGGTAAAGTAGCTTTGTCGACTAAACAATATCAGCGCCCTCAGCGCTCACTCCCTTCCCATGTATATGATACTATATCTATATATACGAGATACCTCGGTACCGCGCACGAGCAGGAGCGAGTGCGCAACACTTGTTATAACGCAGCCGAAGTGAGCGCTTCGGCTACCCTTGTATAATCAGAGTTACCATTGAGTGCACGCGGTGTGCAATAAAGAGTCAATTTCAGTGAATATCTGTGCAGTGTTTATTTAGTAGCAATAGTGCACCCCAACCCTTTATTTACTCTTATACTCTCATCAAAACTTGGGAGCTTTGTCACATAATCATATGACCGAATTCTTCACAAAAAGTACGCAGATAGATGGGGTGTACGGTCCTTTCTTCGATAGGGATACCTTAAAGCTTGGATGCATGAAGCTCGATTTTGGGAAGGGTAATGATAAGATCTTGCTCAATGATGACATTGCTATCCAAGGAACTCGCGGGCTATTCGAATTAATATTCAAATCACAGCCCAGAAACTACACCTCGCACGATCTCATGCAATATAAGAGGATTTTGAAGGCAACGTCAGCGCATCGAATCGGGAATGATCCAGGCAGTAGGGTTAAGAGTAACAGAGGTTCAAAGTACAAAGATATTATCCAATCGTTGCTGAAAACATCTGATGCAGCAAACCAATCGGGGGAAGGATTGAGAGTTTTGGTGGGAAAAGTTCGGGGGAACGATTCAATGACACTGCACGATGATACCACTTCTCCGGCTGATTATGTGTACTGGGATGACGTTAATGAGCTTGTCCAGAGATTAGAATTGCTGATTAGATCTACAGCAGCAGGCAATACAAGTTTAGAGAACGAAATATTGAATATAATCGAGGAGCTGGAAGAGGGGGGGTACATGGTATGAATTTGTTGAATTTCTTCGAACCTTGGTATTATTCATTTGAGATTGTGAGAAGGTGGACCTATCCATAAAACCAAGTGAAGATGATTGCGAGTGCGATAAAAAAACAATTTGTTCAATCTGGATCATCATCGAAACATGGCGACAAGATGGAGGATGAGGGGAATATACTTGATGCAATGATTGGTAAGTCATCGATCTAGACGTGCTACAGTATCGGATGGTGAATATATGTCTAACCAAATTATTTTTCCTCTTTTTCCTCAGCGGATTTCAAAGATAAGAAAGCGTATCACGCCAGAGCAATGGATGAGCACGATAAATTCAAAACTGAATTTGAATCGTTCACCAATGGCATGTTATCAAAAATGCAAAACATCGAGAAGCAGAACCAGGATCGCGAGAAGAGAATGGATAGCTTTTATTTGAAATTCAAGAAAAATGAAGGCTTGTTACAAGATGCAAAGGATAAACTGATGCAAGCTGAAGTCGATAATTTATTCTACAAGAATCAAGTGAACGATTCTGTGAAACTGTTCACTGATCATGCTAAAATTTCTGGGGAGAAATTTTCAAAGATTGATGACAGAATTGAAGGATTGGAGGAGAAGATGGTGTACTCCATGGAACAGTATGAAAAAATTTCCAAGATTTGTGCAACAACTGTTTCAGATCTCAAAAATCTCAAGGATTACATACAGGATGAGTTGAATGGAACTCATTGTATCGTTGCAGGTCACCTCACTGCAGAAATAATTGGGCTGAAACAAAAGACCAATGGTTTGGTCGAGAGATTGGATCGTGATATTGCCCATATGGATTTCAAATACAACGACACTCGAACTTACATGGACGAATTGATTGATAGACAGGCCAAGATAATTAGCAACATCACCGAGACCAAAAACGAGTTAGAAGTGACGGACAGTACGATGAATGGTATCCTGGATACGTTCAAGGATCAATTGAAATCATTTGGAAAGACCATTAAATCGCTTCAAGATGAAATCAAGAAGGAGCCTCAGAATAATCAGAGCCTCGAAAGAAAAATTGATGATAACAGGAGAATAATCCGCGATGCTCTTGATGAAATTTTTAAAATTGGATGCAAATATCCAAAAACATTTGAAAAACTGAAATAATATCTTTTTGTGTAACTATAATCATATGATCAATAAAATTTGGTACTACTACTAAGAAAAAAAATGTTTCAAGTCATTATTTCCCTTAAAAGAGAGAATGGTGCTCGACGCTTTCAATTGGTGGGTGGGTTCCTCATCAATGAATCAATGCATAACTATTCAACTCTCATTTATTTTCATGACAATTCTAAAAGAGAGTCTCCATGAGCGAAAGTATTGATGTGATCATTGCATGTCACGCGTTTATCGTCAAATGGGTTTATAGCCAATTTTCTCTCACTAGTAGTGAACAAATGGTGATTTTTTGACACTATATTTTTTTGGTCGCAGTACAAGTACTCTCTCTCAAATAGGCAACGTTTGTAGTCGTGGAAGCTGATTTTGTTCCTCAGCACGCTTCTGTTTATTCCTTTTCCCACATTTTTCTCTTCTTCATCGTCCATCAGAATACTGTACGATTTCGATCAGATAAAAACAGCTTCTCGAATAATTCTGGGTCCATACTCGACTTTCATCAATCCTAGAACTCGTTTATTCTGCGGAATGATCCCAAACTCGTTGTCGATTGGGATATTACTTGTATCAAACCTTTCGCTATTATTTTTCACAATTTCAGCGTAAAAATCGCAAGAATCTAGCTTCAGGATCAGAGAGTCGGTGTCAGTATAGCAGAGCTTGCAATTTTCGGGATAATCTTTGAATTTTCCTCTCATGAATCCGTAATAAAACTCATACATCAAATATTTTGAAAGATCGAGAATGGTTTGGCCAGCATATAATGGCTTAGTCATGTGTATGCTAGTTTGAGATAGCTCTATAGAAACCAATTTTTTATCAAAGATCGTCATTCTCTCGAATTATGGAAGCGAGACATAAGACTCAACCCCATATCTACCTTTTCAACGTCTAACTAATTTCAAATTTATTCTATTGCGAATGTTCTCCATGCACTTACCGAATACTGCATTATTCATAAGTTTAAACATATTAGCAAAGAAGGGGTCGGTGCTTTGCTGCCTCAGACGAGTGTTTAAATGGATGTAACTAGCCAACCAATTTTTGTGATCAAATTTCAGTATACGCTTGATTTTCGCGCGCAATCCTGCCTTGATTGCTTGCTTCAGAACGCGATAATGTAAGATGTAGTCTTGTTTATCGTGAAGAGTAGCCATGAGCTTCTCATTGTCGTTTACACTATTCGCAGGCACAAGTTCCTCGCAACAGTAAGGGAAACTGGCTTGTAATTCGTGGAGCTCCTTAGGATAGACAAGATCCACCTCCAAAATATATCCTACATCCGACTGATCATCGATGGATAACACATCAAATCCCGACACATCCTCGACCCACTCAAAATTTTGATATGGTAATTTGCAACACATACTCCTTCCGTAAATGTTATTGACGTCAAGGTACGCGATTGTTGAGGTTGGCTGAGACGGATCGTGATCTTTCATATATTTATTATTAGCCTTAGCGTAATGCAAAGAAGCTTGACTAAGCCCCCCTCTAATACCTGCCTCGAAGAAAAGTATCATATCTATATCGCTTAGTAGCTCTAATGTTACACCCGTTTTCGAAAGCATGACATCCATTGCGTAGCTTGGAAGTGTGCAATAATGAGCGGGGTCCAAAGAATAGTTTTCTCGGCAGTTTTGTCGAAAGTTTTCGAAAATATCGCTCGAGAGGCACACATCCATCTTCAAATACAAATCAGAATACTCCCCCAAATTTCGACAGTCAAATGTATTCCACACTTGACAAGCATGCGCGTAATCGGTCTCGGATATATCTGTATCCGTCAAAATATTGAAGAATTTGTCTCGTTCGGGCATATTTCTCTCCTTCAATCGCGAGAGGCTATTGACATGATCGTAGGGGAAAAACGATTTTTTTTCAACAAGTTTGAACACTTCCTGATCCGTCATATTTTTTTTTATGGAAATTGCATCAATCTGATCGCGAAAATTACTGTACAGAATTTTTCTGCGATGAGTCGGTAAGTAGCTCCCCAATGTCTCAAGCTTTTCGTTCAGGAATTTTATCGAATCTATGAAAGACAGACGTATCCGAGTTCCAGGTATCATTTTGAAAAAGCAGATGTAATTTTCTGTATTGCGAGGTATGACTTTGACCTCACCTGGGATGCTATTAGCAATACTTCTGATTAGTAGGTGCAGATCGTAATGGGCGCCATTTTGTATGATTATTGGAATGTTATACACATTTCTGTAATTTAAATTGCAAAGCGAGTGGGCCGCTGACCGGAATTCACCTGGAATAATAATCATTTGTCTATTTAATGATGTCACTCGGATATTGATCCAAAAAATTCTCCCTTACCTGAAAAATGATCATGATCTCGAACGGGTCGATTATCACCATCTTTTTCTCTATCGAAAGACTGACGACAGATGTGACAGTGAGTACTATTTTGGAATGCTTTCTCATCTTCCTCGGACATGATCAGTGGAATGGGGTTTTTGAGTTCCTGAGCATCGGTTGCGATTAGTAGTGGTAGAATAAGAAGAATGTGTGGAGAGAGCGAAAGAATAATCTGATATATACTTGCTGGACTTGATGGGCAATTGTCTGTAGTTGCTGAGCGAACCAGTCGACACATCTTTTTCCTCTTTTAAAATCGTATTTACATCTGTTTTCATCGTACGCGTGATGCAGATAATAGCCCACACTGTAGGCTATATGTTTCTGGAACGCATTCTGTACTACCTTCAATCGATACAGCTTTTTCAGATTGATATCGTCAGATTTTATGGAATATTCTTCGTTTGTTTCTTGCAGCAAACTTTCTATGTCTGCATAAACCACGTAGGGGCAGTCTGTTCCTTGTAGAAATTTGAGAACTTCAAGTATTTTTCATCGTCTGAAGGTGTCGTGATTGCACATTTGTTCTTCGCTAAACATCTTTCACGATGAATCTTTAATTTTGAATCTGAATAGAAACAGTGTAAACATCTATTGCAAACGTGAATTCCATGGCCATGACGGCTCACTTGTTTGGAAATCAATCGCGACAGGCTCTTGATCAACTAATAATGATATTGATCACCATTTTGAATCAAGAGAAGATTGACATGGATCAATCGCTCTTCACTGGTCAGATATAGCGGATAAAACTTGTACTTCTTCATCTCAACACCGTACACATTTACGGAAATTTTAGGGTTCCGATCTTCAAACTTGGGTATTGCCTTGATTGTCACAGGGAACTCTATACCCTTCAACTTTAAATAATCTTTATAGTGAGGGTAACTGGACGTTGAATTCTGGCGCGAAGAGCAAGTTTTCCGAGAAAATATGGCCGCCATTATTGACCAAGCAAAACATGAACAATCATCAGTTTTTATATCCACCACAGCATGCTTATCACTGATCCATTTGGGCAGCTCAGTGTTACCAGATCCACTCAACAAGTTCGTCTTGACGACGCTGATTTTCAGAGACAATATCTCTTCCAGTGCCCATCCGCTTCCAGAGTCTTCAAAATCTGATAATTCACGATCCAAAAATTGTAGAGATTCGTGGTACCACTTATTCAGTTTTGTTGGGTACAATAAATTCTCATAAAGAGTTTGAAAATGTTTTATAGCTGAGTTTTCGTCTTTGATCTTGAAATATGCATTGAATGTCAAATTAACTCTGATTAATTTGAAATTCTTGAGGATTGGGCGCAGATATTTCAGTACCAATGGTCTAGAATCATTGAGAAAGAGCATGCAGTCTCGATATGAAATATTTCTAACGATCCCGGTTCTGATCCGATTCTTGAAGGCTGACTCCCCCTCGAAGAAGATAAGATCTCCCAACTCTGATCTTGTGCGCGAGTGGAGTATATTCTCCAACTTTATTTCTTTGGATTTCAAATCGTTGTGCAGAGTTTCCAGCCAAGCTTTATATCCCGCCGCCCATTCTAAAGTGATTTTTGGGTATTTCAAAATATCCGAGATATGTTTAATCAGACAAGAAAACTTCTTTCTCAGCTTTGTAATACGTTCAGGATCATTCTGACCAAGATCTTATACTCTGAGATGAGTTTATCACACTGCTCGGAAACTAATGTGAGAATAATCGGTATCTTTGCAGTCGATCTCGCCATTTTCACAACTGCGAATTCGAGAGCAAAGACTGTCCTATTATACACACTCGACCCCTCAAATCTTTTACATCTCTCTCTCCAGTTTTACCTTCTTCTTCTTCTTCTTTTGTCTCGAGGCCAATGATATGTAAAATGATTCAAGGTCGATAAAGAGACGAGTCACTTGGATTCACATCATTTCCTTCTCATCTCATTTTGTTTCCCGACAACCGTTGCAATATCACCAAAAAATTAGCCATCCGTAGAGGTAAATGCGTAACAACATGAATCAATCAAAACATAATGTCGATGTATTATTTTTTATTACCTTTCTTCGCAATTATTCTCAACTTTTTCAACACTTACATAGTTATCGTAGAATGAAAACTTGTAAAATATTTTAAACAATACTTTGTCCGTTCTTTTCTCGACAATCCAAATTTTGCGAACGTCTGGAGGAATCCTTCAAGCGTATGTAATACTCAACATTTTCGAGCTCTCTGAGCTGCGGGTCTAGTGCAATCAGATCGTTCTTAGATTCAAATACTCTCTTTACTCCGCAGTATTCCTGGTACGTGACCGCCTGGGCATCGAAAGGATGATCCATCCTCGCTCCTTCTTATCCACACTCGATCGAATAACCTTCTCCTATCCACTCGGTACACCTTCGACAAGATTTGATACACAACTGTTCTATCTCACAAGCGCGCGCGTAACTAAACTCGCGAGACAGGATAAAAAGTGGTTTGTTACTAGCAGAGAGGGGATATCTGAATAGCATACCGACTCATTTGCAACTCGCAAACAGTCTTTGCTAGCAAGTGCTCGTTTGCACACGCTTTTGAGAACTGTCCAGTGCTCGTGATGGGGGATGAATCCCATATTTGCATACATTTTCTCGATAGTAGTGGCAAGACAAAGAGGACTGAACAATTACAGTCGTACAAATGGCGGAGGATATCTAAAGATTTCCAAGTGCTACCAGGAGAGTCAAAAATCAGAATAAACTTGCACAATGATGATGAAGTGTGTGAAAAATGTGTAGACAGTGCTCGCTTTGAATTCAACATGGTGCATCTTGATTTATGGATCAATGATCTATATTTTTATAGTTTCGAGACTGGCAACTATTACGATTTCTACTCAGGCTCAATAATTCAGAATGTTGGGGCACTTTGTGCAAGGAAGATTGAGCCTGAATATTCTTTCCTGCGTGAATTATTCGGTGAAGTGGACGAGATTGTGGGTGGGGGAGAGATGAACAAATTAGAGCTCATTCGCTGCATCGAATCATATAATATTGATATTGTTGAGGAGGATGATTGGCCGACGAGCAATAGCGAGAATTTTGTACTGTGTAATGAAAAAGATGAATAAAGGCTATCGATGCAGCCACTATTCTTATTCCATTCCACCTCCATACATGGAATGAGAAAAACAGGGAGACAGAGAGAGAAAGAGTTTTTGCAGCAGACGGCTGCCAGCCTTGAATCGCATCATTGCGCTCGCATCCTCGGCCAGGGCGAGTCACCTGGAGCTCTATTCGATGAATATATAAGATCAAAACTGGTAGAGATTTAATGTGTGACATGTGTATTAGGTGTGTGTGTTTATGACCATATACACAGAGCGCGCGCGCGAGAGAGAGAGAGATAGAGTTTTTGCAGCAGACGGCTGCCAGCCTTGAATTGCATCATTGCGCTCGCATCCTCGGCCAGGGCAAGTCACCTGGAGCTCTATTCGATGATATATGTAAGATCAAAACTGGTAGAGATTTAATGTGTCACATGTGTATTAGGTGTGTGTGTGTGTGTGTGTGTGTGTGTGTGTGTGTGTGACCATATACACAGAGTGCGCGCGCGAGAGAGAGAGATAGAGTTTTTGCAGCAAACGGCTGCCAGCCTTGAATTGCATCGTTGCGCTCGCATCCTCGGCCAGGGCAAGTCACCTGGAGCTCTATTTGATGATATATATAGGATCAAAACTGGTAGAGATTTAATGTGTGACATGTGTATTGGGTGTGTGTGTGTGTGTATGACCATATACACAGAGTTCGCGCACGAGAGAGAGAGATAGAGTTTTTGCAGCAGACGGCTGCCAGCCTTGAATTGCATCATTGCGCTCGCATCCTCGGCCAGGGCAAGTTACCTGGAGCTCTATTCGATGATATATATAGGATCAAAACTGGTAGAGATTTAATGTGTGACATGTGTATTAGGTGTGTGTGTGTGTGTATGACCATATACACAGAGTTCGCGCACGAGAGAGAGATAGAGTTCTTGCAGCAGACGGCTGCCAGCCTTGAATTGCATCATTGCGCTCGCATCCTCGGCCAGGGCAAGTCACCTGGAGCTCTATTCGATGATATATATAGGATCAAAACTGGTAGAGATTTAATGCGTGACATGTGTATTAGGTGTGTGTGTGTATGACCATATACACAGAGTTTGCGCACGAGAGAGAGAGATAGAGTTTTTGCAGCAGACGGCTGCCAGCCTTGAATTGCATCATTGCGCTCGCATCCTCGGCCAGGGCAAGTCACCTGGAGCTCTATTCGATGACATATATATAAAATCAAAACTGGTAGAGATTTAATGTGTGACATGTGTATTAGGCGTGTGTGTGTGTGTGTGTGTATGACCATATACACAGAGTGCGCGCGCGAGAGAGAGAGATAGAGTTTTTGCAGCAGACGGCTGCCAGCCTTGAATTGCATCATTGCGCTCGCATCCTCGGCCAGGGCAAGTCACCTGGAGCTCTATTCGATGATATATATATAAGATCAAAACTGGTAGAGATTTAATGTGTGACATGTGTATTAGGTGTGTGTGTGTGTGTGTGTGTGTGTGTGTGTGTGTGTGTGTGTGTGTGTGTGTGTGTGTGTGACCATATACACAGAGTGCGCGTGCGAGAGAGAGAGAGAGAGAGATAGAGTTTTTGCAGCGGACGGCTGCCAGCCTCGAATTGCATCATTGCGCTCGCATCCTCGGCCAGGGCAAGTCACCTGGAGCTCTATTCGATGAGCAAAAGGGTCAAATCAAGGTCAAACGAAGAGCTATGCCGAGGCTACCCACCCTGGGCATTCCTATCTGATACAGCAACTCCCTGGGGGAGGTCCCCGTCTTCGTGGGGTCGCTCGTCCAGATGGGGATGTCCAGGTGTCTGGCGTAGCATCGGCATAGCTCTTTCTACTAATAATTAAAATGTTTATGGTGGTAAAATAATTAGAGAAGCTGTATTCATCTGCTCAAAGGTCTATTGTATGCTTCTCGATTCCGATGGAAGTGGAGAGAAAGTATTGAAAGGAGTCAAACGGAATGTTGTAGAATATATCATATCTTTTGACGACTTCAAATCGTGTCCGTCCGATAGAGAGATTCTATATGTCAATCAGAACTCAATCCGTCATGGATGTCATAAGGTTTTCACTGTTCGTGAGCGCAAACTTGCGCTTCGTTCCTTCGATGATAAACGTATAACCTTGCCCGATTTGATCACAACTAGAGCATATGGTTATTATCGTAATGTATTGCAATGAAACACACATGATTATTGGGATGAAAAAATGTTCTTTATTCCGAAATAACATCATTGTCCGGAATCCACCTGTTTTGATCATCTGGTAGGCTTAACCATTTTACATGAATCTTTCCAGATTTCTTTTTCAACTCTTTTTCCACCAAGTATACGTCGGGATTCTTCACAAGTGCCAATTCTTGTTCGTAAAAGCTTCCAAGAATTTTCTAACGTTTAGAATCTTCGAGAATGTGAGTAACTGGATTCGTTTGCTGAACTCTGAGGATGCGGAAAACCTCCGTATCCCAATCAGGTGTATAAAACTTTGAGAATATTATTTCGAATTTCGAAATCCTCACATGATCTCCAACAGTAAATTTCGGTTCTTTTTTCGAATCAAGTTCTTTACTGTATACAGTATTTAAAAGAGCTGAGACAATTTCTTTTTGTTGCGCAGAGTTTTTCCAAACATCCTTTGGTTCATGTCCAATCATTCGATGCACTGTTCCGTTGTATCCAGATATGATGATATCTTGGAGTACATCGATATATTTGTAGGATCCTTTCAGTGAACAGTATTGATAGATTTTTCCTTTGAGAGTTCTCATCATCCGTTCTGGAATTGATGGATTTTCCTACGAATACGTTGAATAGTGATTGATGTTATGTTTTTTCATGAAATTGAGGAATTCGCTATTGTAGAATTCCTTTCCCTCATCAGTTTGGAGATTACGAGGTGTTCGTCCTTTCCTCATCAAAATTTTAACGAAAACATGACTCACATCGTGACTCGACTTGCTCTAAATAGCTTCAGCCAACGCATATTTTGAGAATGTATCAATAACTACGAGGATATACTACAAGTTGCTATTCTCTCTTGCGTGGTTGATGAACACAGCTAGATCTGCCTGCCATAGATCTGACAAGCCTCAAATGATAACACGATGACGTGGAAAATTTTTCCTTGCTGGAGCGTGCAGCTCACGAACGAGTTGAATTTTTTCTGGACAAAAATTGTTCATGTTGCTGGAGTAGCAATATCAGACTGTTTGGTCTTCTTCTTATCAGGTTGTAGCTCGTTTGAATCTTCCTCGAGAAATCTTACTCTATTTGTTAAGTCCAGTATTTTATGATGTGAATCAATGGAATCTCTAACATCTTTCTGGGTACTCGAGCGTATTCTTAATCTAAGCTCTTCCTTAACAGAGCTCACAGAATCTCCTACTACCAAATTTTTATGTTCAAGCTCGCGTTGACTCGATTTTATCAAAGGAATTTCTAAGTCAGCGGATGACTCTAGAGTTCCTCCAAATTCATCATTTTCCATCCTGTTACTGAGCAAATCCATTCCAAGCAACTGAATATTCATAGTTATTTGATTAGAGGGAGGGAGGGAGAGAGAGAGGGTGAGATTGGTTGATCGATTGATGCCCGTTTATTCGTCCGAAGACAAAAAAGAAAAATAATCAATTACATATGGTAATATATATCACAGATCAATGGTGCGCATTAATAAAATAATGAAGTCATTTGGTCAAGGACAAATCTTAAGTATATCACAATTTGTGACTAGTCGGGTAGTACTCAGAAGATTCACAAACTCCATAGAATAATATAAGAATACAAATAAAATGGCAGGGCTCACAGTCATATTACAGAAAAGTTCAGTCGATTGACGAAAGGTCACACGTATGCTTACAATTATATTCTAGATGGACGAATCAAGCAAAAAGTCAGCCCAAGCCTTTCAAAGTTTAGAGATTGAAGTGATGCTTCTTCTCCACATCAATCCTCTGGGGAGACTGTGTGAGCGAAAAATCCTTCATAGCCTCTTTAAATAATGACATTTTCCCCAGCTGCCGAAAGCCCGGAAGGAGGAAGTTCCACAAATGAGCACATTGAACCTGGAGAGATCTTCTTCCATATTCAAGTCTCATATTGGGAACTTTGAGTACCCGCTCTTCTGCATCACCGCGTGCGGGGCGTTCAGATTGGTACCTGGTGAACATCGCAGCTAGGTAGCCAGGCTCTCCTAAATGCATGATCTTGTGCATTAACAGAGCTGCGAAGTACATTCTCCGCGAATCAGTACGTAACCAACCCAAACGCTCCCTAAAGGGGGTGATGTGCTCGTCTCTTCTGAGATCAAAAATATACCTCACACATGAATTGCTTAGTCGTTGTATCCGTTGCCGCTGTTCGTCCGTGGCGTCGAGGTACACGACCGTGCATAGTCTATATGCGGTTGAACCAGGGACTCAACTAGGCGATCTCGCAGAGGTCCGGTGATACATGCCCTAAAAAACCGCAATCCATATAGTGCTCTGGTGTCTTTCTTAGTTTCTTGGTCGATGTGCGGTTTCCACGTCAGTTCACTGTCAAGTATAACACCAAGGCTCACGACCGTATCACTGAACGGGATGAACTTCCCTTCCTGTATCTCAACCCCTGACAAGTCCATTCCCTTCAGGTCTTTGATATTCCTCTCAGAGCTGAAGTAGATTGCCTTGGTCTTGCCAGCGTTGAGACACAGGCCGGAACTCTTGGCCCATGCAGCTACTAGTCGTCCTACTTCACCCAGCCGAGCGATGCCCTCTCTGATCTTAGTTTTCTCGACTTGGAGATAAATTTGCAGGTCATCCGCATAAAATAGATGATGTACCGACTTTCCGTCTAGCAAACCAGGTAAGTCATTGACATATAAGCTGAAGAGTAAAGGCCCGAGAACGGAACCCTGTGGAACACCCAGATTGGTTTCGAGCCAATCAGAATTACCAGATTTTGAAGTGACTCTTTGGGTGCGACCTTGTAAGTATGATTTTATCCACAGAAGTGCCGATCTCGAAAAGCCAAGATTTCGAAATTTGCTCAACTGCTTTGATGGTGATATCGTGTCAAAGGTTTTACTTAAGTCAAAAAGTAGGAGCAAGGTGATCTTTTTCTTGTCAATACCTACTCGGATGTCATCGGTCAACTTTAGTAAAGCTGTCTGGTTGCTATGATGTTGTCTGAAACCAGTCTGGAAGCGATCTAATAATTTCTCAGACTTCAAAAACTCCGTGATTTGGTCGTGTGCGATTTTTTCCAAAACTTCGGCAAGGAAGCAAAGCAGCGCTATAGGACGGAAGTCCGAGACCGTTGATGGAGCGGTGGTCTTTTTTAATGCAATTAGCTGTGCCTGCTTCCAAACCTCAGAAAACGCACTATGAGCAAAAGAGGGATAAAAATATGTACAATAAGATCACCAATAGCCGGAAGAGCCTTCGCGATCACGCTTTGGGGTATCCCGTTCGCCCCACGGGCCTGTGAAGAGGAATGTTTAATAGCAAGGACTACATCACTGTCATTTGAGGACTTGGGCTTAGAACCCTCCTCTGAGGCCGAATTTATATCGTCCATTGCTTCGTCTATATTTTCGTGGGGCGAAACGGAAACTCCCGCAAAGTGAGCGTTCAACTCATCCGGTGTGAAACCATGAAGTTCCTCCTCTTTGCTTTTAGGCAGGAGGCCGAGGTTGCGCATTTCCTTCCAAATGTTCTTATGTTGATCAAGAGCGTCTGAGAATTGGTTTTGAAGGATGGAGTTACGCTCTTGTTCCATCCGCGGGTCGACCTCTCCGCTTAGCCGGAAGTACTCACTTTGAAGCTCAGGACACTTTCGCTGGTTGCGTTGATTCCGCTCCCAGCGCCTGCGCGTTGCATCTCGCTAATTCATGAGTACCTTCAACTCAGGACCAATCCAAGGAGCGTTATTTTTTCGCGGGTTAATAGTTTTTCAGGAGTAATCAGGAGTCTGTTTCGAAAGTCAGTAATGGTGTCATTGTCATCTACGTAAATATGATCAATCCATGTATGAGAAACATTGGGGTTGTGTTGGTGAGTCGGGCCATGCTGCACTATCTGTAGGGCTAGTTCTCCTGTCAGTGCAGTCAGTGTCTTGGTGTCAGGATGAGCAGTATCCAACAAGTCAGCGTTCAGATCTCCCATTATAATTTTGTGACTATAATCTCCACACATTCGGCGTAATGAGCCAAACAGCCCATCATCCTTCTGCATGGCGATTTTTGGAGGTCTATAGACTACCACGGCTAGTATTGGGGGGGGGGGGAGTTGCCTTGCTGTACGCTACAGAAAAGGAATTCAGGCACGCCAGGTTTTCCTGGGCCGGAAAGATTAGAAGAGACTAGTTTCTCTACTTTGAAATCATTGCGCACATACAAAGCAACCCCACCACCCTCCCTGTTGCGATCCTGTCTCAACAGTGAAAACCCAGGAATCTGAACGAGACTGTCATCCACATACTCATCTAGCTTCGACTCAGCGACCCCAAATAGATGATAGGAGGGATCGTTAGCAATGAGCAAGCGCAGATGCTCAATCTTATCTGTCAGCGAGTTAAGGTTGATAAATCCCGCTTTCAAAGAACTACCACTCCCTCGTTTCTCCTCAGCAGCCGTACTTAGTCAGGGAGTTCTCGCCTTTTCTGCTGCCGAAGCACAACTCTGCTCCGGAACGGAGGCACAGCTCTGGGTGTTGTGAGAGGGTGCACGAGAACGTTTCGGAACACTTCGACAGGCCGTTTGAATGACCTGCAGATCAGCAAGAGATTCAAACGTATGCGCTCGCTCACCATTTTTCCGTCTAACCCAGAAACGTCCGCCACTGTGCCAGTTGTATAAAAATCCTAAACCGTGTGCAACTGACCTCAAGCGTATATACTCTTTATATTTCTCACGAGGGAGCATTTTATTCACATAGATCTTACGATCTGGCACGAGAGCTTTCGTATCCGGGTCAAGTAAATCAGGCTGGATGTTATTAGCCGTGAAATAGTTATTGGTGATAGAACGTTTAGCCTGAATCACCTCCCCAACCAGAATACTACTGGAGAGTTGGACCACGCATGATGGTAGTGTGCGTGAGATGGCAGCTGGGGCATGGGAAGATGAAAACGAATCATGAATTGAAGGCCTCTCGCCAGACGTATGCCCCGGTTGCAAGACATGGACATCAGCAATGTCTGCCCTCTGCAGCTTTGGGAGAATGGACTTGAGCACTGCAAGAGAAATATCACATACCTGTGCCGGTGAGGCCACAGAATCTTTTTTCAAAGCACCATTTATAATTAGCTTACAGCGCTCAAGACCGTCCCTACTGAGTCCACGTCCTTGTTCCCCAGCATATGACTGGTAAGGCTTGTCCATTCTAGGTGGAATGATGGGACGCGAAGATTGATGTGTTGATTCGGCATTAATATACTCATCATTCCTAAATTTATCATTTTGCAGAGTACTCTGGTTACCTGTCAGTTCCTTAGTCAGACTGGAAAGCTGATCTCTCATTATGGAATTTTGCTCCAGAAGTAGCTGACGATCTAAGCGAAGCTCCTCCAGCTGGGAACTCTGCTTCTCCAATAGTCCCTCAAGAGAAGACACGCGTGCCAACAAACGATCATCCATCTCATTCACTACTGGTGTGAAAGATGAAGAGGTAATGGCAACGTCTCGTCGGCTCATAAGGGATTTTATTTCGTCGAGCTGACTCTGGAGCATCTCGTTCTGTTGGAAAAAGAGATCCAGAGTACTCTGCGATATAAGTACCCAATTGTTCTCAGGAGAATTCAACGGCTTCGATGTTGGTGATGCTGCAGGTCGATCCGAGATGTTGGGGTTGCTAATCTTCTCCGATTCGACAGTGCACTCCACAGTTGGTGTAGTACGCAGCGACTGGGAGGCAATAGTTGGCCACGCATCTGTTTGCTGCTTTCGAATTTTCGCGGGCTTTACTTTGCTGGACCGGTGGCTGGTGGCGCCACGTGACGGAGACGAGACAGCAGTCGGTGGATTACCCCCGGCGAGCGCGAGCTGTGGACTCTCGGTGGTATGAGAGGCACTGGTGGTGGGAGGCTTCGCGCTCCGTGCAGTGGTGGTATGTTGCGAAGCGGGGGGAGATGTTTCTGACGCACCACGGGAGCTGAGCCTCGTGTGTGAGATGGTCTGATTACTCACACATTTTCGCAGGCTTGTATTCTCCTTCTCTCTTTCTCTGGCTGTTTGCGCGTTGAATTGTGAGGCCGTCGTCTGCTTTGACGCACTCGATGTTAAATTAGCGATATTGGTGTCGCTCACCTGCAGGCATTGCAAACATGTCACTGCTCCCCGGGATGATCTCGAGCACTTGACATGAGCTGATCCATTGCAAATGCCGCATTCTCTGCTGCCTGTGCGTAAGGTGCCATTGCAGACACAGCAGATGTTTTCGCTCATCGCGCAGCAGACAGCGTCGTAGCAGGCCAGCGTAGCAGACGACCTCCGAGCATGCGCACAAGGTTCACTTTCGGCGCCAAGCACTGCCGACTCGATGTTGTAGTTGGAGTTGCAGAATTGGAATTATTCCTCCCAGGCTCGTGCAGGAGCCATGCAGCGATGCTCCAGATGTATGAGCCTGCAGGAGGAAATCCAATCTGCAAAAAAGTGCCACTCGGGACGACGTTTTGATGGTTAAAGTCACATTCAAACACGGAGTGATGTGTAATGCGTGTGGATGTACTCACCGCCAGAGAGAGAGAGAGAGAGAGAGAGAGAGAGAGAGAGAGAGAGAGAGAGAGAGAGAGAGAGAGAGAGAGAGAGAGAGAGAGAGAGAGAGAGAGAGAGAGATTGTTTGATTGATAAAGTATTTATTCCGCCTAGGTCTTGATAGACCGTAAGGCAAATGGGATAATCCAACAATTCACAGGGTGGTGATTCGAAAAGTGTACCAGTGATAATCAACAAATATTACCTAAATTGCGAATAAAAAATAATAAAAAATAATAATTATATGTACCCGTATAAAATCGAATGAAATCGAATAAAATCGAATAATATCGAGTAAAACTACCTTAGTACAAATAAACGAATGTTCTATAATACATTTATAATACGCAGATTTCTGAGCATTCATAAGCATTCATATCAATTACAACAATAATTACATACATAATCAAACGATCGACATCATAGACGATATTATCACTTTTGATACTATAATTGCACATATTTTGACTCATTCTCGAGGGGGAAGTTCCTTTTTTTCGCAAAAATACTGGAATAGGGCTGATTTGAATGAATCTATAGAGTTCATCATGCGAATGTTGGTAGGGATCTTTTCCCAGAGGAGTTTTCCTTGTACTGTGAAAGATCCTTCGTAAGTTGTGGTTCGTGTCGTAGGAATACGCATTTGTGAGGATCACGCTGTTTGCATTCATCACGAAGGTTGTTTGTCATCCATGGATTCTCATTTTTACGCACAGTACGAGAATACACTGGCGCATGCTGGTTAAGTAATTCAATTGCTAATGTATGGAATTTTTCCAAGGACTCATTCACATCTGAGGGCTGTAACAAATCGTGCTTTGCGATGACAGATTCAAGTTCCTTAGAGAATATTATTGGATCAAATTTACTGAAATTTCTGGACGTCATTTTCCGTGGCTCTTTGATTTGAGTGGGTAGCTTATAATCGATGATAATATAATCGTGACCATGTATATATGGAGCCTGTGACTGCGAATACCCCATAAGTTTGGAAGCGGAATCTATCATAACAACATCAATTCAAGTATCAGACTCATTGAGGTGGTGGCTCGCCCCTGATGGAACACAGTAAAGGGAGTTTTCGTTCAATAGCTCACGCAAATGATTCCCATAATAGCGGTTCGATAACAAATCCGAATTTAGGTCACCAGCCAGAATAAAATTCCTGTAAAGAGGCGATATATCCTGGAAGTCCGCGAAAAACTTTGTTAAAACATGGCCATTTGGTCGACGATATAACGAGCCTACCAAAATTTTCTCATCGTTACATGTTTTCACTTCAACAAGTAAGTATTCTGTTTCGTCGACATGTTTTATTTGTGAAGATCCAATTACTTTATACGTTAGCCCGTCGCGAACATAACAAGCTACCCCACCGCCTTGCATGAACTCACGTTTTCCTGTGGATGATTTTAACCGACGATCGTTGCGAACAATTTCAAATTTCGGAATAGCAACTAATGAGTCTTGACATTGTGGAGTAAGCCATGTTTCAGAAATACAAAGAATATCTATATCATGATTATCCAAAAATAATTTTACATCATCCAAATTCTTTTTGAGAGAAGTGACATTTAGTTGCGCAATTCGAAGATAGGATCGGACAGGAACATTTTTACGTACAGGATTTAGATCCGGCGATAGTCATGCAATATTATTCAAGTCTGTTTCAGTCACTATAGGGATACGATCACTGTCTTCGTCTTTACGGACATAGATCACGCCTTCACGGACCCAGACATATTTGTAATTGTACTGCTTAGCACGATCTTTAGCTAGCAAGCGGAGATTATGGAGAACATAAGGCAACATCTCTTGGAAGAATATCGTGGATTTACTACCCGCATTAGGAACAATTTTGTCAAATTTCAGTTCTCCATAACCTCGCTTCACTCTAATAACATGATCACGAATATTGACAGACTTGAATTTGAGAACAAATGAATACACTTCTTCATGCGTTTGCGAGCCATGCGATGGAGTCGGTGCATTAACGTTGGGATTTTTCACCTTAAACTCGCGAGCCTCAAGGATGTCATTATACAAATTTTCTAATTTAAGTTCCTTAAGGATACCCCTAGAGAGAGTATTCAAAGGAAGATTGCATGACCGCGGAATACCATTAACTTTCAACTCAGGACACGGTGCACCGGACACACGAAGCTCTTTGAGCTGATTGAGTTCATCGCGAAGCAACATATTTTCATTTTCCAGAGAAATGATCTTCTCAGCCTGTTCGTCCATTTGATTTTTGAAAGAATCGAATTTCTCATCTAAGCCAGTCAGCTTGAGGTTGATCTGGGTTGAGTTGCTATTCAATGCGGAAAACAGCGAAGAAAACTGCTGTGATGGGGTGACATTCTCCCATCCTTCCGGTGATTCAGCCATACTTGAGCTTTGAGCTATATTTTGGTCGCCGCTACTAATTAAACCATCAGATGCAATCAAGCTACAAGAACTGTCATCAGTATTACTTTCCGATAAATTCCTCGACTTGTTATAGGCTTTATCGCGAGCAATTTGCCTTTCACTTGGTTGAGAAGTGGATGTGTTATTTCCTTGCAAACTATTCCGACGTAAAGTATCGTGAAACGACCGTACACAGCAAAACTCCTTAGGCTTATTCACAATATAACCAAACACGCATCCTGGATGAAAATGACTATTACATGTATGACAAATCTTAGAGGTATGAATAATATTCTTCTTACACCTCTTACATTTACGCATTGATAATGAGTCTATTCCCTGTCAATAGATTGATCAATTAGAATATTTGCTGAAGATACCTGTCATGAAATCGTCTCGTAGTCTAGATTAGCTGGTGAAACAGAGAGTGACATTATTCTGATTACAGGATAAAACAGAGACGAAACAGTTGTCTAACTAATTCCCGATTTAGCTAACAGATGGCGTGACAGGTCTGATAGACGAAAGATTTGCGAGATATACGTACAATTAACTACAATAAGACTGAATGCCACTCATTTCGATGTGAATAATTCACCCGGTGTGTCACAATCCCTGCTGCAAAAGATCGATTGGGATGGATTGAAAACCAATCGAATCCTATCGGGATGAATACATTTCAATCGGTTTTATCATTCAACCGGCGAGAGCAGTATTGGAATTCAATGCAGATCAATCGAACAAAGACCCAATCAAGCTGAATCCTGAATTGTAGAATTGGGATCACAACTGCCAATAGAATTCTATACTGTTGATGAGGATTGATGTAAGCGAATATAATCCAATACTAGTATTCAGCATAGGATCGGACACGGAAGGATGGATGGAAGATCTTTGCTGGTTCAATATGTTTTAATGAACCGATTCAGTATTGGAATCAATCTAATTGAATAATGGATCTCGTCTCCCACTGCTCTATCGAGATCAATGCTTCAGAAAGTGATTCGATTCGCGAAACGATACTAATTGTCTATCCTAACCAATCCCAAATGACAGGATTGGATTTCACCTTTTGAACACTATTATTTCAACATTCCTCAATCGAACTGAATAATTCTCTGCAGTACTGGGGGTATGATAACCTTGCTCTTTCCTATCCGTTTCAATCATGAATGGACAGATTCGACTCGAATTATGCCTGGATCAATTCCAATCATCCCCCTATCACCTATTGCGTGATTGACAAATCGAGCTGAGTACTACAAAATCGGATTAAAATCGTGGATGCATGGTCATTCTATCCTTACCAATACTCACAATCAGTATTGAACTCCACCAGACTCCGTATATTCCAATCGAATCCAATACTGCTCAGCAGGATTGGAACGATCCCGAGATGAGTTTTGCTATCGGTCTGAATCCTGCCAGGCAGCATTGGATTGACTGAGTCAATCGATTGCAATGATAACCCAATCACTCACTGCGTGATTGGAAAATCGAGCTGAGTACTACAAAATCGGATTGAAATCGTGGATGCATGGTTATTCTATCCTTCCCAATACTCACAATCAGTATTGAACTCCGCCAGATTCCGTATATTCCAATCGAATCCAATACTGCTCAGCAGGATTGGAACGATCTCGAGATGAGTTTTGCTATCGGTCTGAATCCTGCCAGGCAGCATTGGATTGACTGAGCCAATCGATTCCAATGATGACCCAATCACTCTTTGCGTCATTAAACAATCGAGACGAATACTACAGAATCCAGTTGAAATCGTGGGTGCATGGTTATTCTATTTCTCTCAATACTCACAATCAGTATTGAACTCCTCTAGATTTCATACATCTCAATCAAATTCAATACTGCTGAGCAGGATTGGAACGGCCTGAAGATGAGTTTGGCTTTCGGTCTGAATCCTGCCAGGCAGCAACGAGTCGACTGTGTCAATCGATTTCAATGATGACCCAATTACTCACTGCGTGATTGACCAATCGAGCTGAATACTACAAAATCGGATTGAAATCGTGGATGCATGGTTATTCTATCCTTCCCAATACTCACAATCAGTATTGAATTTCGCTGGATTTCATGTATTTCAATCGAATCCAATACTCCTCAGCAGGATTGGAATGGCCTGAAGGTGAGATTTGCTATCGGTCTGAATCCTGCCAAGCAGCATTGAATTGACTGAGTCAATCGATTCCAATGATAACCCAATTACTCACTGCGTGATTGACCAATCGAGCTGAATACTACAAAATCGGATTGAAATCGTGGATGGATGGTTATTCTATCCTTTCCAATACTCACAATCAGTATTGAAATCCGCTAGATTCCGTATATTCCAATCGAATCCAATACTGCTCAGCAGGATTGGAACGATTTCGAGATGAGTTTCGCTATCGGTCTGAATCCTGCCAGGCAGCATTGGATTGACTGAGTCAATCGACTCCAATGATAACCCAATTATTCACTGCGTGATTGACAAATCGAGCTGAGTACTACAAAATCGGATTGAAATCGTGGATGCATGGTTATTCTATCCTTCCCAATACTCACAATCAGTATTGAACTCCGCCAGATTCCGTATATTCCAATCGAATCCAATACTGCTCAGCAGGATTGGAACGATCTCGAGATGAGTTTTGCTATCGGTCTGAATCCTGCCAGGCAGCATTGGATTGACTGAGCCAATCGATTCCAATGATGACCCAATCACTCTTTGCGTCATTGAACAATCGAGACGAATACTACAGAATCCAGTTGAAATCGTGGGTGCATGGTTATTCTATTTCTCTCAATACTCACAATCAGTATTGAACTCCTCTAGATTTCATACATCTCAATCGAATTCAATACTGCTGAGCAGGATTGGAACGGCCTGAAGATGAGTTTTGCTTTCGGTCTGAATCCTGCCAGGCAGCAACGAGTCGACTGTGTCAATCGATTTCAATGATGACCCAATTACTCACTGCGTGATTGACCAATCGAGCTGAATACTACAAAATCGGATTGAAATCGTGGATGCATGGTTATTCTATCCTTCCCAATACTCACAATCAGTATTGAATTTCGCTGGATTTCATGTATTTCAATCGAATCCAATACTCCTCAGCAGGATTGGAATGGCCTGAAGGTGAGATTTGCTATCGGTCTGAATCCTGCCAAGCAGCATTGATTTGACTGAGTCAATCGATTGCAATGATAACCCAATTACTCACTGCGTGATTGACCAATCGAGCTGAATACTACAAAATCGGATTGAAATCGTGGATGCATGGTTATTCTATCCTTTCCAATACTCACAATCAGTATTGAAATCCGCTAGATTCCGTATATTCCAATCGAATCCAATACTGCTCAGCAGGATTGGAACGATTTCGAGATGAGTTTCGCTATCGGTCTGAATCCTGCCAAGCAGCATTGATTTGACTGAGTCAATCGATTGCAATGATAACCCAATTACTCACTGCGTGATTGACCAATCGAGCTGAATACTACAAAATCGGATTGAAATCGTGGATGCATGGTTATTCTATCCTTCCCAATACTCATAATCAGTATTGAACTCCGCTAGATTTCATATATTCCAATCGAATCCAATACTGCTCAGCAGGATTAGAATGGCCTGAAGATGAGTCTTGCTATCGGTCTGAATCCTGCCAAGCAGCATTGAATTGACTGAGTCAATCGATTCCAATGATAACCCAATTACTCACTGCGTGATTGACCACTCGAGCTGAATACTACAAGATCGGATTGAAATCGTGGATGCATGGTTATTCTATCCTTCCCAATACTCACAATCAGTATTGAACTTCGCTGGATTTCATATATTTCAATCGAATCCAATACTGCTCAGCAGGATTGGAATGGCCTGAAGATGAGTTTTGCTATCGGTCTGAATCCTGCCTAGCAGCATTGAATTGACTGAGTCAATCGATTCCAATGATAACCCAATTACTCACTGCGTGATTGACCAATCGAGCTGGATACTACAAAATCGGATTGGAATCGTGGATGCATGGTTATTCTATCCTTCCCAATACTCACAATCAGTATTGAACTCCGCTAGATTTCATATATTTCAATCGAATTCAATACTGCTCAGCAGGATTGGTACGGCCTGCGGATGAGTCTCGCTATCGGTCTGAATCCTGCCGGGCAGCATTGAATTGACTGAGTCAATCGATTCCAATGATAACCCAATTACTCACTGCGTGATTGACCAATCGAGCTGAATACTACAAAATCGGATTGAAATCGTGGATGCATGGTTATTCTATCCTTCCCAATACTCACAATCAGTATTCAACTCCGCTAGATTTCATATATTTCAATCGAATCGAATACTGCTCAGCAGGATTGGTACGGCCTGCGGATGAGTCTCGCTATCGGTCTGAATCCTGCCGGGCAGCATTGAGTGGACTTTGTCGATCGATTTCAATGATGACTCGATCACTCACTGCGTGATTGAACAATCGAGCTGAATACTACAAAATCGGATTGAAATCGTGGATGCATGGTTATTCTATCCTTCCCAATACTCACAATCAGTATTGAACTTCGCTGGATTTCATATATTTCAATCGAATTCAATACTGCTCAGCAGGATTGGAACGATCTCGAGATGAGTTTTGCTATCGGTCTGAATCCTGCCAAGCAGCATTGAATTGACTGAGTCAATCGATTCCAATGATAACCCAATTACTCACTGCGTGATTGACCAATCGAGCTGAATACCACAAAATCGGATTGAAATCGTGGATGCATGGTTATTCTATCCTTCCCAATACTCACAATCAGTATTCAACTCCGCTAGATTTCATATATTTCAATCGAATCGAATACTGCTCAGCAGGATTGGAACGGCCTGCGGATGAGTCTCGCTATCGGTCTGAATCCTGAGGGCAGCATTGAGTGGACTTTGTCGATCGATTTCAATGATGACTCGATCACTCACTGCGTGATTGACCAATCGAGCTGAATACTACAAAATCGGATTGAAATCGTGGATGCATGGTTATTCTATCCTTCCCAATACTCACAATCAGTATTGAACTTCGCTGGATTTCATATATTTCAATCGAATCCAATACTGCTCAGCAGGATTGGAATGGCCTGAAGATGAGTTTTGCTATCGGTCTGAATCCTGCCTAGCAGCATTGAATTGACTGAGTCAATCGATTCCAATGATAACCCAATTACTCACTGCGTGATTGACCAATCGAGCTGGATACTACAAAATCGGATTGGAATCGTGGATGCATGGTTATTCTATCCTTCCCAATACTCACGATCAGTATTGAACTCCGCTAGATTTCATATATTTCAATCGAATTCAATACTGCTCAGCAGGATTGGAACGATCTCGAGATGAGTTTTGCTATCGGTCTGAATCCTGCCAAGCAGCATTGAATTGACTGAGTCAATCGATTCCAATGATAACCCAATTACTCACTGCGTGATTGACCAATCGAGCTGAATACTACAAAATCGGATTGAAATCGTGGATGCATGGTTATTCTATCCTTCCCAATACCTACAATCAGTATTGAACTGCACTGGATTTCATATATTTCAATCGAATTCAATACTGCTCAGCAGGATTGGAACGGTCTCGAGATGAGTTTTGCTATCGGTCTGAATCATGCCAGGCAGCATTGAGTGGACTGCGTCAATCGATTTCAATGATGACCCAATTACTCACTGCGTGATTGACCAATCGAGCTGAATACTACAAAATCGGATTGAAATCGTGGATGCATGGTTATTCTATCCTTCCCAATACTCACAATCGGTATTGAACTCCGCTAGATTTCGTATATTTCAATCGAATCCAATACTGCTCAGCAGGATTGGAATGGCCTGAAGATGAGTTTTGCTATCGGTCTGAATCCTGCCGGGCAGCATTGAGTGGACTTTGTCAATCGATTTCGATGATGACTCGATCACTCACTGCGTGATTGACCAATCGAGCTGAATACTACAAAATCGGATTGGAATCGTGTATGCATGGTTATTCTATCCTTCCAAATACCTACAATCAGTATTGAACTGCGCTGGATTTCATATATTTCAATCGAATTCAATACCTTCTCAGCAGGATTGGAACGGTCTCGAGATGAGTTTTGCTTTCGGTCTGAATCATGCCAGGCAGCATTGAGTGGACTGCGTCAATCGATTTCAATGATGACACAATTACTCACTGCGTGATTGACCAATCGAGCTGAATACTACAAAATCGGATTGAAATCGTGGATGCATGGTTATTCTATCATTCCCAATACTCACAATCAGTATTGAAATCCGCTAGATTCCGTATATTCCAATCGAATCCAATACTGCTCAGCAGGATTGGAACGATTTCGAGATGAGTTTCGCTATCGGTCTGAATCCTGCCAGGCAGCATTGGATTGACTGAGTCAATCGACTCCAATGATAACCCAATTACTCACCGCGTGATTGACGAATCGAGCTGAGTACTACAAAATCGGATTAAAATCGTGGATGCATGGTCATTCTATCCTTCCCAAGACTCACAATCAGTATTGAACTCCACCAGATTCCGTATATTCCAATCGAATCTAATACTGCTCAGCAGGATTGGAACGATCTCGAGATGAGTTTCGCTATCGGTCTGAATCCTGCCAGGCAGCATTGGATTGACTGAGTCAATCGATTGCAATGATAACCCAATCACTCACTGCGTGATTGACAAATCGAGCTGAGTACTACAAAATCGGATTGAAATCGTGGATGCATGGTTATTCTATCCTTCCCAATACTCACAATCAGTATTGAAATCCGCTAGATTCCGTATATTCCAATCGAATCCAATACTGCTCAGCAGGATTGGAACGATTTCGAGATGAGTTTCGCTATCGGTCTGAATCCTGCCAGGCAGCATTGGATTGACTGAGTCAATCGACTCCAATGATAACCCAATTACTCACTGCGTGATTGACAAATCGAGCTGAGTACTACAAAATCGGATTAAAATCGTGGATGCATGGTCATTCTATCCTTCCCAATACTCACAATCAGTATTGAACTCCACCAGATTCCGTATATTCCAATCGAATCCAATACTGCTCAGCAGGATTGGAACGATCTCGAGATGAGTTTTGCTATCGGTCTGAATCCTGCCAGGCAGCATTGGATTGACTGAGTCAATCGATTGCAATGATAACCCAATCACTCACTGCGTGATTGACAAATCGAGCTGAGTACTACAAAATCGGATTGAAATCGTGGATGCATGGTTATTCTATCCTTCCCAATACTCACAATCAGTATTGAACTCCGCCAGATTCCGTATATTCCAATCGAATCCAATACTGCTCAGCAGGATTGGAACGATCTCGAGATGAGTTTTGCTATCGGTCTGAATCCTGCCAGGCAGCATTGGATTGACTGAGCCAACCGATTCCAATGATGACCCAATCCCTCTTTGCGTCATTGAACAATCGAGACGAATACTACAGAATCCAGTTGAAATCGTGGGTGCATGGTTATTCTATTTCTCTCAATACTCACAATCAGTATTGAACTCCTCTAGATTTCATACATCTCAATCGAATTCAATACTGCTGAGCAGGATTGGAACGGCCTGAAGATGAGTTTTGCTTTCGGTCTGAATCCTGCCAGGCAGCAACGAGTCGACTGTGTCAATCGATTTCAATGATGACCCAATTACTCACTGCGTGATTGACCAATCGAGCTGAATACTACAAAATCGGATTGAAATCGTGGATGCATGGTTATTCTATCCTTCCCAATACTCACAATCAGTATTGAACTCCGCTAGATTTCATATATTTCAATCGAATTCAATACTGCTCAGCAGGATTGGAACGATCTCGAGATGAGTTTTGCTATCGGTCTGAATCCTGCCAAGCAGCATTGAATTGACTGAGTCAATCGATTCCAATGATAACCCAATTACTCACTGCGTGATTGACCAATCGAGCTGAATACTACAAAATCGGATTGAAATCGTGGATGCATGGTTATTCTATCCTTCCCAATACCTACAATCAGTATTGAACTGCACTGGATTTCATATATTTCAATCGAATTCAATACTGCTCAGCAGGATTGGAACGGTCTCGAGATGAGTTTTGCTATCGGTCTGAATCATGCCAGGCAGCATTGAGTGGACTGCGTCAATCGATTTCAATGATGACCCAATTACTCACTGCGTGATTGACCAATCGAGCTGAATACTACAAAATCGGATTGAAATCGTGGATGCATGGTTATTCTATCCTTCCCAATACTCACAATCGGTATTGAACTCCGCTAGATTTCGTATATTTCAATCGAATCCAATACTGCTCAGCAGGATTGGAATGGCCTGAAGATGAGTTTTGCTATCGGTCTGAATCCTGCCGGGCAGCATTGAGTGGACTTTGTCAATCGATTTCGATGATGACTCGATCACTCACTGCGTGATTGACCAATCAAGCTGAATACTACAAAATCGGATTGGAATCGTGGATGCATGCTTATTCTATCCTTCCCAATACCTACAATCAGTATTGAACTGCGCTGGATTTCATATATTTCAATCGAATTCAATACCTTCTCAGCAGGATTGGAACGGTCTCGAGATGAGTTTTGCTATCGGTCTGAATCATGCCAGGCAGCATTGAGTGGACTGCGTCAATCGATTTCAATGATGACACAATTACTCACTGCGTGATTGACCAATCGAGCTGAATACTACAAAATCGGATTGAAATCGTGGATGCATGGTTATTCTATCCTTCCCAATACTCACAATCAGTATTGAAATCCGCTAGATTCCGTATATTCCAATCGAATCCAATACTGCTCAGCAGGATTGGAACGATTTCGAGATGAGTTTCGCTATCGGTCTGAATCCTGCCAGGCAGCATTGGATTGACTGAGTCAATCGACTCCAATGATAACCCAATTACTCACCGCGTGATTGACAAATCGAGCTGAGTACTACAAAATCGGATTAAAATCGTGGATGCATGGTCATTCTATCCTTACCAATACTCACAATCAGTATTGAACTCCACCAGACTCCGTATATTCCAATCGAATCCAATACTGCTCAGCAGGATTGGAACGATCCCGAGATGAGTTTTGCTATCGGTCTGAATCCTGCCAGGCAGCATTGGATTGACTGAGTCAATCGATTGCAATGATAACCCAATCACTCACTGCGTGATTGGAAAATCGAGCTGAGTACTACAAAATCGGATTGAAATCGTGGATGCATGGTTATTCTATCCTTCCCAATACTCACAATCAGTATTGAACTCCGCCAGATTCCGTATATTCCAATCGAATCCAATACTGCTCAGCAGGATTGGAACGATCTCGAGATGAGTTTTGCTATCGGTCTGAATCCTGCCAGGCAGCATTGGATTGACTGAGCCAATCGATTCCAATGATGACCCAATCACTCTTTGCGTCATTAAACAATCGAGACGAATACTACAGAATCCAGTTGAAATCGTGGGTGCATGGTTATTCTATTTCTCTCAATACTCACAATCAGTATTGAACTCCTCTAGATTTCATACATCTCAATCAAATTCAATACTGCTGAGCAGGATTGGAACGGCCTGAAGATGAGTTTGGCTTTCGGTCTGAATCCTGCCAGGCAGCAACGAGTCGACTGTGTCAATCGATTTCAATGATGACCCAATTACTCACTGCGTGATTGACCAATCGAGCTGAATACTACAAAATCGGATTGAAATCGTGGATGCATGGTTATTCTATCCTTCCCAATACTCACAATCAGTATTGAATTTCGCTGGATTTCATGTATTTCAATCGAATCCAATACTCCTCAGCAGGATTGGAATGGCCTGAAGGTGAGATTTGCTATCGGTCTGAATCCTGCCAAGCAGCATTGAATTGACTGAGTCAATCGATTCCAATGATAACCCAATTACTCACTGCGTGATTGACCAATCGAGCTGAATACTACAAAATCGGATTGAAATCGTGGATGGATGGTTATTCTATCCTTTCCAATACTCACAATCAGTATTGAAATCCGCTAGATTCCGTATATTCCAATCGAATCCAATACTGCTCAGCAGGATTGGAACGATTTCGAGATGAGTTTCGCTATCGGTCTGAATCCTGCCAGGCAGCATTGGATTGACTGAGTCAATCGACTCCAATGATAACCCAATTATTCACTGCGTGATTGACAAATCGAGCTGAGTACTACAAAATCGGATTGAAATCGTGGATGCATGGTTATTCTATCCTTCCCAATACTCACAATCAGTATTGAACTCCGCCAGATTCCGTATATTCCAATCGAATCCAATACTGCTCAGCAGGATTGGAACGATCTCGAGATGAGTTTTGCTATCGGTCTGAATCCTGCCAGGCAGCATTGGATTGACTGAGCCAATCGATTCCAATGATGACCCAATCACTCTTTGCGTCATTGAACAATCGAGACGAATACTACAGAATCCAGTTGAAATCGTGGGTGCATGGTTATTCTATTTCTCTCAATACTCACAATCAGTATTGAACTCCTCTAGATTTCATACATCTCAATCGAATTCAATACTGCTGAGCAGGATTGGAACGGCCTGAAGATGAGTTTTGCTTTCGGTCTGAATCCTGCCAGGCAGCAACGAGTCGACTGTGTCAATCGATTTCAATGATGACCCAATTACTCACTGCGTGATTGACCAATCGAGCTGAATACTACAAAATCGGATTGAAATCGTGGATGCATGGTTATTCTATCCTTCCCAATACTCACAATCAGTATTGAATTTCGCTGGATTTCATGTATTTCAATCGAATCCAATACTCCTCAGCAGGATTGGAATGGCCTGAAGGTGAGATTTGCTATCGGTCTGAATCCTGCCAAGCAGCATTGATTTGACTGAGTCAATCGATTGCAATGATAACCCAATTACTCACTGCGTGATTGACCAATCGAGCTGAATACTACAAAATCGGATTGAAATCGTGGATGCATGGTTATTCTATCCTTTCCAATACTCACAATCAGTATTGAAATCCGCTAGATTCCGTATATTCCAATCGAATCCAATACTGCTCAGCAGGATTGGAACGATTTCGAGATGAGTTTCGCTATCGGTCTGAATCCTGCCAGGCAGCATTGGATTGACTGAGTCAATCGACTCCATTGATAACCCAATTATTCACTGCGTGATTGACAAATCGAGCTGAGTACTACAAAATCGGATTAAAATCGTGGATGCATGGTCATTCTATCCTTCCCAATACTCACAATCAGTATTGAACTCCACCAGATTCCGTATATTCCAATCGAATCCAATACTACTCAGCAGGATTGGAACGATCTCGAGATGAGTTTTGCTATCGGTCTGAATCCTGCCAGGCAGCATTGGATTGACTGAGTCAATCGATTGCAATGATAACCCAATCACTCACTGCGTGATTGACAAATCGAGCTGAGTACTACAAAATCGGATTGAAATCGTGGATGCATGGTTATTCTATCCTTCCCAATACTCACAATCAGTATTGAACTCCGCCAGATTCCGTATATTCCAATCGAATCCAATACTGCTCAGCAGGATTGGAACGATCTCGAGTTGAGTTTTGCTATCGGTCTGAATCCTGCCAGGCAGCATTGGATTGACTGAGCCAATCGATTCCAATGATGACCCAATCACTCTTTGCGTCATTGAACAATCGAGACGAATACTACAGAATCCAGTTGAAATCGTGGGTGCATGGTTATTCTATTTCTCTCAATACTCACAATCAGTATTGAACTCCTCTAGATTTCATACATCTCAATCGAATTCAATACTGCTGAGCAGGATTGGAACGGCCTGAAGATGAGTTTTGCTTTCGGTCTGAATCCTGCCAGGCAGCAACGAGTCGACTGTGTCAATCGATTTCAATGATGACCCAATTACTCACTGCGTGATTGACCAATCGAGCTGAATACTACAAAATCGGATTGAAATCGTGGATGCATGGTTATTCTATCCTTCCCAATACTCACAATCAGTATTGAATTCCGCTGGATTTCATGTATTTCAATCGAATCCAATACTCCTCAGCAGGATTGGAATGGCCTGAAGACGAGATTTGCTATCGGTCTGAATCCTGCCAAGCAGCATTGAATTGACTGAGTCAATCGATTCCAATGATCACCCAATTACTTACTGCGTGATTGACCAATCGAGCTGAATACTACAAAATCGGATTGGAATCGTGGATGCATGGTTATTCTATCCTTCCCAATACCTACAATCAGTATTGAACTGCGCTGGATTTCATATATTTCAATCGAATTCAATACCTTCTCAGCAGGATTGGAACGGTCTCGAGATGAGTTTTGCTATCGGTCTGAATCATGCCAGGCAGCATTGAGTGGACTGCGTCAATCGATTTCAATGATGACACAATTACTCACTGCGTGATTGACCAATCGAGCTGAATACTACAAAATCGGATTGAAATCGTGGATGCATGGTTATTCTATCCTTCCCAATAATCACAATCAGTATTGAACTCCGCTAGATTCCGTATATTCCAATCGAATCCAATACTGCTCAGCAGGATTGGAACGATTTCGAGATGAGTGTCGCTATCGGTCTGAATCCTGCCAGGCAGCATTGGATTGACTGAGTCAATCGATTCCAATGATAACCCAATTACTCACTGCGTGATTGACAAATCGAGCTGAGTACTACAAAATCGGATTAAAATCGTGGATGCATGGTCATTCTATCCTTCCCAATACTCACAATCAGTATTGAACTCCGCCAGATTCCGTATATTCCAATCGAATCCAATACTGCTCAGCAGGATTGGAACGATCTCGAGATGAGTTTTGCTATCGGTCTGAATCCTGCCAGGCAGCATTGGATTGACTGAGTCAATCGATTGCAATGATAACCCAATCACTCACTGCGTGATTGACAAATCGAGCTGAGTACTACAAAATCGGATTGAAATCGTGGATGCATGGTTATTCTATCCTTCCCAATACTCACAATCAGTATTGAACTCCGCCAGATTCCGTATATTCCAATCGAATCCAATACTGCTCAGCAGGATTGGAACGATCTCGAGATGAGTTTTGCTATCGGTCTGAATCCTGCCAGGCAGCATTGGATTGACTGAGCCAATCGATTCCAATGATGACCCAATCACTCTTTGCGTCATTGAACAATCGAGACGAATACTACAGAATCCAGTTGAAATCGTGGGTGCATGGTTATTCTATTTCTCTCAATACTCACAATCAGTATTGAACTCCTCTAGATTTCATACATCTCAATCGAATTCAATACTGCTGAGCAGGATTGGAACGGCCTGAAGATGAGTTTTGCTTTCGGTCTGAATCCTGCCAGGCAGCAACGAGTCGACTGTGTCAATCGATTTCAATGAGACCCAATTACTCACTGCGTGATTGACCAATCGAGCTGAATACTACAAAATCGGATTGAAATCGTGGATGCATGGTTATTCTATCCTTCCCAATACTCACAATCAGTATTGAATTTCGCTGGATTTCATGTATTTCAACCGAATCCAATACTCCTCAGCAGGATTGGAATGGCCTGAAGATGAGATTTGCTATCGGTCTGAATCCTGCCAAGCAGCATTGAATTGACTGAGTCAATCGATTCCAATGATCACCCAATTACTTACTGCGTGATTGACCAATCGAGCTGAATACTACATAATCGGATTGATATCGTGGATGCATGGTTATTCTATCATTCCCAATACTCACAATCAGTATTGAACTCCGCTGGATTTCATATATTTCAATCGAATTCAGTACTGCTCAGCAGGATTGGAACGGTCTCGAGATGAGTTTCGCTATCGGTCTGAATCCTGCCAGGCAGCATTGAGTCGACTGCGTCAATCGATTTCAATGATGACCCAATCACTCTCTGCGTCATTGATCAATCGAGATGAATACTACAGAATCCAGTTGAAATCGTGGGTGCATGGTTATTCTATTCCTCTCAATACTCACAATCAGTATTGAACTCCTCTAGATTTTATACATCTCAATCGAATTCAATACTGCTGAGCAGGATTGGAACGGCCTGAAGATGAGTTTTGCTTCCGGTCTGAATCCTGCCAGGCAGCAACGAGTTGACTGCGTCAATCGATTTCAATGATGACCCAATCACTCATTGCGTGATTTGCCAATCGAGCTTAATACTATAGGATGGAATACCGATCGTGAAAAAGTGGTTTCTATCCTCCTGAATACTTACAATCGGTATCGAACTCCTCTGAATTCCATGTATTTGAATTGATGTCAATACTGCTGAGCAGGATTGGTACGCTCTGAGGATGAGTTTCGCTATCGGTCTGAATCCTGCCGGGCAGCATTGAGTCGACTGCATCAATCTATTCCAATGATGACCCAATCACTCTTTGCATCATTGACTAATATCGAGATGAATACTACAGAATCGAATGGAAATCGTGGGTACATGGTTATTCTATCCTTCTCAATACTCACAATCAGTATTGAACTCCTCTAGGTTTCATATATATCAATCGAATTCAATACTGCTGGGCAGAATTGGAACAGCCTGAAGATGAGTTTTGCTATTGGTCAGGTGAACGGGTTATAAGGTCTGCAATGCTGAGAATCAGTATTGAAATCGATTGAGGAGGATTGAGATCTCGATGTTGACAATACTGGAAGACGGTACTGGAATCGATCGGGGCAGATAGGATTTCAAGTCCTGAATACTAACAATCATCATTCAGGTATATTGACGTAGATAGAATATACGGTATCCAATGTTAGAGGTCAGTATTTGGATTTATTGAGGCAGATAGGACTTCCCATTCCCAATCTGATACACAGCATTCGAATTAATCCAAGTAGATATGATATAAGGTCTGCAATGCTGAACATCAGTATTGAGATCGATCGAAGCGTAATGCGCTCCCGATATTCCCAATACTGAAATACAGAACTGGAATCGATTAGTGCAGATAGGATTCCAAGTCCTCAATACTGATATCCCGCATTCAATTCGATTCAGGAAGATATGATATGAGGTCTGCAATGCTGAAAGTCAGGATTGAGATCGATTCAAGCGGATTGAGATCTCAGTGTTTCCAATACTTGAAAATGGTATTGGAATGAGTTGGAGCAGATAGGATCTCAATTCTGCAATACTGATTTTCAACATTAAAATCGATACAAGTAGATAGGATATAATGAGGTCACTTATGCTTACATTTAGTATTGAGATCGATTGAAGTGGACTGAGATAGCAATCTGCCCAATACTGAGAGACAGTACTCAAATCGATTCAGATTATTGGGATATAAGGGCTACAATACTTACAGTCAGTATTGAGATCGATTAAATTGGGTTAAGATCTCGATATTCCCAATACTGGAAAACAGTACTCAAATCGATTGGGACAGCTAGGATTTCAAGTCCTTAATACTGATATTTAGCATTCAATTCGATTCAGGTAAAAATCATATAAGGTCTGCAATGCTGAACATCAGTATTGAGATCGATTGGAGCGTACTGAGAACCCGATGTTTCCAATACTGAAATACAGTACTGGAATCGACTGGGGCAGATAGGATGGCAAGTCCCGGATACTGATATCTAGCACTGATATCCAGCATTCATTCCGATTCAGGTAGATAGGATATGAGGTTTCTGATGCTTACTTTCAGTTTTCAGATCGATTGAAGTGGATTGAGATCCCGATATTCCCAATACTGAAATACAGTACTGGAATCGATTGGGGCAGATAGGATCTCAAGTCCTCAATACTGATATCCAGCATTTAAATAGATTCAAGTAGATAGGATATAAGATCTGCAATGCTGAAAATCAGTATTGAGATCGATTGAAGCGGATTGAGAACACGATGTTTCCACTACTGAAATACAGTACTGAAATCGATTCGGGCAGGTAGGATTTTAAGTCCTCAATACTGATATCCAGCATTCAAATCGATTCAAGTAGATAGGATATAAGATCTGCAATGCTGAAAATCAGTATTGAGATCGATTCAAGCGGATTGAGAACCCGATGTTTCCAATACTGAAATACAGTACTGAAATCGATTGGGGCAGATAGGATTCCGAGTCCTCAATACTGATATCTAGCATTCAATCCGATTCAGGTAAATATCATATGAGGTCTGCAATGTTGAAAATCAGTATTGAAATCGATTGAAGCGGATTGAGAACCCGATGTTTCCAATACTGAAAAACAGTTCTGGAATCGATTGGGGCAGTTAGGATTTCGAGTCCTCAATACTGAAATCCAGCATCCAAATCGATTCAAGTAGATAGGATATAAGGTTTCTAATGCTTACTCCCAGTATTGAGATCGATTGAAGTGGATTGAGATAGCGATCTACCCAATACTGAGAGACAGTATTCAAATCGATTCAGGTTATTAGAATATAAGGGCTAGAATACTCACAGTCAGTATTGAGATCGATTGAAGTGGGTTGAGATCTCGAAGTTCCCAATACTCGAAAACAGTACTGGATTCGACTGGGCAGATGGGATTTCAAGTCCCCAATACTGATATTTAGCATTCAATTCGATTCAGGTAGAAATCATATAAGGTCTGCAATGCTGAACATCAGTATTGAGATCGATTGGAGCGTACTGAGAACCCGATGTTTCCAATACTGAAATACAGTACTGAAATCGACTGGGGCAGATAGGATGGCAAGTCCTGAATACTGATATCTAGCACTGATATCCAGCATTCATTCCGATTCAGGTAGATAGGATATGAGGTTTCTGATGCTTACTTTCAGTATTCAGATCGATTGAAGTGGATAGAGATCCCGATATTCCCAATACTGAAATACAGTACTGGAATCGATTGGGACAGATAGGATCTCAAGTCCTCAATACTGATATCCAGCATTTAAAACGATTCAAGTAGATAGGATATAAGATCTGCAATGCTGAAAATCAGTATTGAGATCGATTGAAGCGGATTGAGAACCCGATGTTTCCACTACTGAAATGCAGTACTGAAATCAATTCGGGCAGGTAGGATTTTAAGTCCTCAATACTGATATCCAGCATTCAAATCGATTCAAGTAGATAGGATACAAGATCTGCAATGCTGTAAATCAGTATTGAGATCGATTCAAGCGGATTGAGAACCCGATGTTTCCAATACTGGAAAACAGTTCTGGAATCGATTGGGGCAGTTGGGATTTCAAGTCCTCAATACTGAAATCCAGCATCCAAATCGATTCAAGTAGATAGGATATAAGGTTTCTAATGCTTACTTCCAGTATTGAGATCGATTGAAGTGGATTGAGATAGCGATCTACCCAATACTGAGAGACAGTACTCAAATCGATTCAGGTTATTAGAATATAAGGGCTAGAATACTCACAGTCAGTATTGAGATCGATTGAAGTGGGTTGAGATCTCGAAGTTCCCAATACTCGAAAACAGTACTGGATTCGACTGGGCAGATAGGATTTCAAGTCCCCAATACTGATATTCAGCATTCAAATCGATTCAGGACGATAAATAAACTCGTCAATGCTCATAGTCAGTATTGGAACCGATAGACGTAGTGTGAGTTATTGAACTTCCCATTCCTGAAAGTTAGTATTGGAATCGATTGAGGCCGATAGAATTCGAGTGGCTGACGCTAGGCGGCGTTTCGATGACCATCTCAGTTTGCATCCAAATATCATGGGATTGCTTTCTCGCAAGCGACGAACCATCTCTTCTGTTCCTATATAAGACTGATGAGTGACAGAACCTCCAAATAGCGTTTAGTTATGTAATGCGATGATATGTTAATGCGATCATGATTAAAATAAGTATTGAAATGTATTGAAACCTTACCTGTAATGTGAGTGATGTATATGTGAGACGTTGATTTGTAATAATGACTGAAAGTCAGTATTGAGGTCGATTGAGGCCGATTGAGTTCTCGATGTTCTCAATACTGAAAATCAGTATTGGAATCGATTGAGGCGGATAGGATTTCGGATATCCAATACTGATTTCCAGCATTCAAATCGATTCAGATGAATAGGATATGAGGTGTCCAATGATTCTATTCAGTATTGAGTTCGATTGAGGTTCCAATACAGAATAACAGTATTGGAATCGATTGAGGCGGATAGGATTTCGGATATCCAATACTGATTTCCAGCATTCAAATCGATTCAGATGAATAGGATATAAGGTGTCCAATGATTCTAGTCAGTATTGAGTTCGATTGAGGTTCCAATGCAGAATAACAGTATTGGAATCGATTGAGGCGGATTGGATTTCGGATATCCAATACTGATTTCCAGCATTCAAATCGATTCAGATGAATAGGATATGAGGTGTCCAATGATTCTATTCAGTATTGAGTTCGATTGAGGTTCCAATGCAGAATAACAGTATTGAAATCGATTGAGGCGGATTGGATTTCGGATATCCAATACTGATTTCCAGCATTCAAATCGATTCAGATGAATAAGATATAAGGTGTCCAATGATTCTAGTCAGTATTGAGTTCGATTGAGGTTCCAATGCAGAATAACAGTATTGGAATCGATTGAGGCGGATAGGATTTCGGATATCCAATACTGATTTCCAGCATTCAAATCGATTCAGATGAATAGGATATGAGGTGTCCAATGATTCTATTCAGTATTGAGTTCGATTGAGGTTCCAATACAGAATAACAGTATTGAAATCGATTGAGGCGGATTGGATTTCGGATATCCAATACTGATTTCCAGCATTCAAATCGATTCAGATGAATAGGATATAAGGTGTCCAATGATTCTAGTCAGTATTGAGTTCGATTGAGGTTCCAATGCAGAATAACAGTATTGGAATCGACTGAGGCGGATAGGATTTCGGATATCCAATACTGATTTCCAGCATTCAAATCGATTCAGATGAATAGGATATAAGGTCTCCAATGATTCTAGTCAGTATTGAGGTCGATTGGCAATCTCTCTCTCAATGCGTATAGTCGGCATTGGTAAAGATTGGTCAACACTGTTTGAATCCCGATCAACATCATTGATCGCGATTGAACTCCAATCTTCTCCAATCCTGAAAATCATGTTTCAAATTCATCATAAGTTTCTAGATTCAGATCGATTGAGTGTTTTTCTATCGAATCCAATCGAACTTTTGCAGCAGGGATTTACTCGTCTCAACGATAAAACAATTGACGTGGAAGTCCACATAAAATCTTGACGACGCGTTAAAAACTGCGACTTCGCAGAACACACTATATACACTCACACAGAGTCAACTCAACGAATATATAACACTCGGCCACTATACGTGAATACCTGGGGCCGTCTAGCTGATGATGTACTTGGTGACACAGCACATAATAACCAGGACGACTGTCGAATTTGGCAGGTTATCCAACTTGCTATTAAGTTTCAGCACTCGCTGCTACCTGCAATTGTACACTCCTTTCCTCCCAGTGTAGTTCACCATGATAAAAGCAGACCGCAGCAGACGACTCGCGTGGCGCCAAGCTCCTTCTCTCGTGGTAACATAACCTCGAATTCCAAGAAGTGAGATTGCCCAAGGAATTGAGATTTTTAAAGATTTACCAATCTTTGCCCCAAAATAACACTCGTAAGTGTGATTTGCAATAGGTCGCTTGCACAGAGCTGAAAAAATAGCAGGCCCGAAGGCAAATTGAGGCAGAATTTGTCGATAATTTCAGGAGCGTCTAGTAATTTGTGTGTTTCGATCACTCACCAGAGAGAGAGAGGGAGAGAGAGAGAGAGAAAGAGAGAAGACATTTGCATATTCAAATTTTTATTGCTTCACATGTCTCATAATCTACATTCTTCAGAGCACATGCATATTTTTTATTTTTATGATAAAGACAGGTTGAATAATTGCAGAATTGATCAAAATCATGGATATCATTAGACATGCTAGAGAGTAAAAAATCGTCTGGCCGGAGAAATAATTCGGTAAGAGTTGTTCCAATACTCATTTTCTCCATCAGAAGTCACGTATACATGACCAATAAGGAATAGTGAACTTGACTCATCAAGCGCTTTTGCAATATGAAATGTACACATATCCCAAGACTTTCCTCCATCCTCCCAGGATAATCCATGACTATGTCTCTTGGAATATCTCACTTTCCTCATACTGCACTGTTTGAAATTTTCAGAGGGATGGGGTGGAATAGAATAGAATATCCTTCTATCCGCCCGTAGGCAAAAAATATAGAAATGATTTACATAACATGTACATATACTTACATATTAATTGATTGCATTTCGGTCAAGGAGTTATTATCACAGTCGTGACTAGTCATTTGAAAAAGTGAAAAGAAAGAAAAGGAAAGTGATTTACAAAAATATCATCAATAACAAGGGCTGGCAGTTGATTATGATAAAATTTGACATGAAAGTTGTGTCATTTGGAGAAATCAGAAATGAAATGAACAAACAAAACAGTGAAAAAGGGGAAATTACACATTACTTTCAGAAAGCCCTCAAAGGTTGGAAAATTGCCCTATGTCCACATTAATCCTCATAGGGGGGAGGGTTGATAGAAATTCCTTCACTGCCCCTTTGAACAGGGAAACTTCCTTAACTTGCCGGAGCCCTAGAGAGAGGAAATTCCAGAAACGTGCGCATTGACTTTGGAAAGATCTTAATCCATAATCGAGGCGCATTCTCGGAATTTTAAGCTCCTGTGCTCCTGCCTCACCACGCTGAGGGCGCTCGGATTGGTGCCTGGTAAACATCGCAGCTAGGTAGCAAGGTTCACCCATGTGCATGATCTTGTGCATCAAGAGAGCTGCGAAGTACATTCTCCGCGAATCAGTACGCAACCAATCCAGACGCTCTCTGTACGAGGTGGTGTGTTCGCTCTTCTTAATTCCAAAGATGTACCGTACACATGAATTGTTCAGTCTCTGTACCCGCGCCCTCAGTTCGTCAGTGGCGTCCAGATACACGACTGTGCAGTAGTCTAGATGTGGTTGGACCAGGGTCTCGACTAGTCGAACCCGGAGAGTCTCGGTAGTGTATGCCCTCACAAACCGCAGGCCATATAGGGATTCGTTCACTTTCTTTGTTACTTGATTGATATGCGGTTTTCAAGACAATTCACAATCTAATGCCACGGCGAGACTCACGACAGTGTCACTGAATGGGATGAAAACTCCGTCCTGTACCTCAACCCCCGGTAAATCCATTCTTTTCAGATCCGCGGTGTTCCTGTCGGGTGTGAAAAATATTGCTTTGGTTTTACCGGCGTTGAGGCGCAAGCCAGAGCTCTGGGCCCACTCAGCAACAAGCCTTCCGACTTCTCCCAGCCGAGCAATTCCCACTCTGATGTTCTCTTTCTCGACTACGAGATAGATTTGGAGGTCATCTGCATAAAATGGATGACTTACCGACTTCCCATTGAGTAGCTCAGTTAAATCATTGACATATAAGCTAAAGAGTAATGGACCGAGAACAGACCCCTGTGGTACACCCAGATTGGTTGTGAGCCAATCAGAATTCCCACTTTTTGAAGTAACTATTTGGGCGCGACCTTCTAGATATGATTTTAACCATAGTAGAGCTGATCTCGAGAAACCAAGATGTCTGAGTTTACTTAATAGCTTTGATGGTGAAATTGTGTCAAAAACTTTGCTGAAGTCAAACAGTAGTAACGAGGTGATCTTCTTCCTGTCAATTCCGACTCTGATATCATCAGTCAGCTTCAACAAGGCAGTCTGAGTACTATGATGTTTTTTGAAACCAGTTTGGAAGCCATCTAACAAATTTCTACTGTTCAGATACTCCGTGATTTGGTCATGTGCAATCTTCTCCAGAACCTTGGACAGGAAGCACAGCAGTGAAATGGGACGGAAGTCCGTGACCGCTGCTGGAGCTGCGGTCTTCTCTAGAGCAATCAGCTGCGCTTGCTTCCAAGCCTCGGAAAAAATGCTGTGAGCAAAAGAAGAGTTAGAAATGTGTACTATAAGATCACCTAAGGCCGGAAGAGCCTTCGCGATCACGCTTTGGGGGACCCCATCTGCCCCACGAGCTTGCGAGGAGAAGTGTTTTATAGCAAGGACTACATCACTGAAATTTGTGGGCTTAAATTTGAAGCCTTCGTCTGGGGCAGACATTATTTCATCCATTGCTTTTCCAATATCCTCTTCAGGTGAGATGGAGACTCCCGCAAAGTGAGCGTTCAACTCGTCCGGTGTGAAGCCATGTAGTTCCTCCTCTTTGCTTTTCGGCAAGAGGCCGAGGTTGCGCATTTCCTTCCATATGTTCTTATTCAGGTCAAGAGCGTCTGAGAGATGACTTTGAAGGAATAAGGTACGCTCTTGTTCTAAGCGCACGTTGACCTCTTCACTGAGCCGAAAATACTCGTTCTGAAGCTCAGGGCACTTGCGTGGGTTGTGCTGATTGCGCTCCCAACGCCTACGTGCCGCATTTCGCTTCATCATGAGCACCTTCAACTCGGGACCAATCCAAGGAGCATCGCCTTTGCGAGGACATATCGTTTTTTCCCGGAGCTAACTCATCAATGACTATTTTCAAATTTTCATTCGAACAATTTACTGCGTCTTCCAGGCTAGTCTCATGGTGTTGTAGAGCAGTCCAGTCACAGCGTAGCAGGCGGTTATTCAGTTGCTCCGGGTTGATGTTACGGAAATTACGACATTTGAAAGACTCTTTAGGAGGAGCAGGGGTAAAAACGTTGATCGTAACATCTATAACCGCGTGCCTGCCGAAACTGGGCAGTACTCTATCTTGGTAGTCGATAATGGTGTCATTGTCATCTGTATAAATGTGGTCAATCCATGTGTAGGAAGAATCTGAGGAATGGTGGTGAGTAGCACCATGCTGAACGATCCGCAAGGATAATTCTTCTGTCAGTTCAGTCAGTGTTCTTGTGTCAGGATGAGTAATATTTAACAGGTTCGCGTTCAGATCCCCCATGATGATCTTGTGGCTGTAATCACCACACAATCGGCGCAATGAGCTAAAAAACGCACCGTCCTTTTGTATGGCGATTCCAGGAGGTCTGTATATTACTCCAACAAAAATTGAAGTAGAGTTGCCTTGCTGTACGCCGCAGAATAGGAATTCAGGAGCACCAGGTTTCCCTGGACCATTTGTGTTCGACGAAACCGAATATTCAATTTTAAAGCCGTTGCGTACGTATAGGACAACTCCACCCCCCTCCCTGTTTCGGTCCTGTCGGAGAATTGAAAACCCCGGGATTCGAACTAGGCTGTCATCCACATTCTCTCAGTTTTGACTCAGCCACCCCAAAAATATGGTAAGAAGGTTCGTTGGCAAGGAGTAGGCGGAGGTGTCCGATCTTTTCCCGTCAGAGAGTTGATATTGACGAAACCCGCCTTCAGAGAGCTACCACTCCCACGGGGCTCTCCAGCAGTTGGATATAGTCAGGGAGCTCTCGCAAGCTCTGATGCCGAATCAACACCCGGATCCACGATGGTAGGGGTATTTTGGGTGCTGTCCAAAGCTTGGCGAATATGCCTTGGAAACATGGAAGAAGAGTGAAATGTGTCAACTTCCCCTCATCATTGAGTAGACCAATTCCTTTCATCACAACATCATTTTCCAGTTCGAGTCCTTGAAAGTCCATGAAAATGCGTCGTGGTTCAATTCTGAATAGATTTCTCTCTGACGATGTCCGATTATGACCAAAAGTACTGTACTCGATGACGTTCAATCATATTATTTTGTGTATAATATTGGTCATTGGATTGAAGTCCAATGAGCGATCACGTAGGATGAGACAGTATGCGCACGTATCTGGAGGTGAATTCTCAGAGCATTCGAATTCAATACGTATATCAACTGTGGTTCTTTTGAGGAATTCGTTCTGTCTACAACAGTCGATCACAAAAATCGGAAACGAATCTTTAAATTCGTTCCATTCGAACAATGCACCAGGATCTCTCCTGAGATTATAATAAGATTTCTTGAATGATACATATCTCTCATACAGTAAGGATGGATATTCACTGGTACCCTATACAACGTTGCTCGATTCCTACGGATAAAGCTCAGCATTGAGGAATAGTTTCAGGTTTGAAATTCTACAATGATCAAACTGAACTTCAGACGCTTATTTGTTCCCCTTACGACTTGTCTGAAATGCCAATACAATGTATCTAGGCTTCTCGAGGTTATTAGTCGATTTTACTGCCCACACAGTTTCATCGTTCTCTTGCAGAAGTGGATACTCAATCATCTCCCATTGACGGAAGTACATTGGAATGAAACTATTACGTTGCAAGAGACGTAATGAATTCAGCCGAAGGACGTAATTCAATTGAACATGAGTCATTGCTAGGAATAATCTTCTCAGTTTGATTTTTGGGGTTCATTCATTGGAGGTAACCTCAAAACAATCAAGGTCAGATTTCGATCTTATGAGTACTAATCTATGCTTTGCATTCATCACTATTTTTCGATAATCTTCGCAGAATCCGAAAAACTTGTTCAAAGAAACGCAAAAGTTGAATTTAGGTCCATTTTTAACAAAAAAATTTTCCTCATTCTAGCCAGCCCCTGACAGACTCTTTGATTCTCCGGGAGATAGGATAGATAATTCTTCAAGGTTGCTGAAATACCAACATTTTTCACACTATCAACTCCTACGTTACATATTTCATACCTAATCTCTCGAAAGAGGAATGCAGGAATTTTGTCACAAGCGGTAATACTAGTATCTTTATCGAAACTTATAGTCCCTTCAATGTACAGATAGCTTTCACAAGGTAACACATATAAGTCATTTGAATTAATCACTATTCTGATGTCATTGTTCTGATTGGAATTGGTTAGGTTGTATGGATAACAGAATCTTACATCTTCTCGGGTGATCCGCTCATCTGTTTGCACGTTTGACAGAATATCCAGAGGATCGTCCATTCTTACGAACTGTGTATCCTAGCGTACGCAAAACGCAACAATGCTCTTATCGGACAGTTGTTCCCTTCTTTTCCTTGTTCGAGCTATTCGTGATGTAGCTTGATTACAAATGACCGGTGCTTGTAGTCTAGGATTATTAAATATTATCATTTTGTTCTCTCAAATGTAGTCGTAGAGCAATAGTCCCTCCTCTAAACTCTAGTAATTGTCCATGATCGTCACAAATATGTATGGCAAGCGTGTCAATGATACGTGTTTGGATTGGTAGATAGATCGGACTTGCAGGGAGTACATTCAACTTGTAGCTCACCGGGCCGTTGGGAAAAAACTCGAAGAGAGTGTGACAATTTTCACCGTTTATATACGATTCTGTCACAATATTGCAGTCGATTCTGATTGTATTAGTATGATTGATATCCACTGGTTCCAACGACTCATGCCACTGGTGCGCTTCGGGAATTCGACCACTTCTCTGTGAATTGTAGTATCCAAGCAGTGAGCCAATTGTACCAGGCTTCGTGAAGTCGACGTCCCAATGGCTGTATAGCTCACAATCCGGAGTTGATCTATCACCTCTGATTGTGATTGGAAAGTCTTCGTCTTTCTTATGCTTTTGATCTGATGTTCCAGATTAAAATGTTTTTCGAAGATAAGCAGCGATGTCTGTCAATTCATAGGATCCTACAGGTATCTCAATCAGCTTGTCATTCTCGTAATAAAATTTTTCATTCAATTCAGTTACGTTGCGTATTGAATTGTAGGATTGAAAACTGATCAAGCCTATTTCATAGTTTTTATCGCTGTGCAAGACGATTGGTGGAGAATAATTGGCTCCTATATTTGTTTTGGTATCAGTTATGATGAATGTTTTAGACATGACTGAATAGGAACGTGAAAGTTGATATCTTTCATAACTCTTTCCTCAGAAACTTCAAACAAAGTTGACCGCAATTACTCTCTGAATAGTTCTGATAACGTGTACGATTGTAGAGAATTTCACAGTTTGAACACCTTCGGAAATATCTCGTAAGTTTCGGATCAGGTTTCAGATCTCCGAATGAGTTATAAAAGATGATTTTCTTCACATTTTTCCGCCAAGCTGTCCAGTGACTACCCGTATTACATTCGAGATTTTAGATACCGCATTCTTTATGCTTTGGAGCGGATGAGGGTAGATTTGTGCTCCAGAAAACTCCTCTAATATCGCAGATATTCCTAGCAGCGAATTCGAGTTGATCCCAATTCATTCCATTCATCGATACCTTTTCACTGCTTTCTTTGGACTTTTTTCAACTCTCCTCTTCAATCCACGTCCTTTTCGATACGGATTCAAGTACAGTCCTTTACCGCCTTCAAGAACCTTATGATGTTTATTCAGCCTCGCGATTTTTCTCTGGTTTGTGCGTGAATTACCGATTGAATTGACTATACTAGCTGCTCCGGTGGCTAATGATCCGACTGCAGCTAGAGTCGGTAGAAGGGGTAAGAATCCTCCGCGTTTTGCGAGCAAAAGTTCACGACCGTATCAATTCTTTTTTGTTTCGCGAAAATTCTTCCTCTCTTTCTTCCCACGCAAACCAGCACCACGTCGTCTCCTGAACTTCATCGCAGTGGCAACCCCCAGCGCTGCGATTTTCTCACCGAATGGTATAACCTTGGCACGTTTTTCGGCAGCTCTTTGTAGATCCAAATCAGCTAAATGACGTGCATTCATATCTTTGTTCAGATAATACCTGATATGAGAACGAATGCCATGCAGGCGGCACGAAGAATCCGAAGGAATTATTGGATGATCTCTGCGTTTGAGACGTTCCTCAAGCCTTGTTCCTAGACCGCAATACCTAAACCCAGGTATATGGAGCTCTAGGGGTAGTTCATTTTTAATGCCTTATTTTATATATTGATTATATATATTTTTATATATATTTTAATGCCTTATATTGATTATTCCCTCACCCCGATGTATCGTCATTTATCATGTTCACAATTTGAGTATATTCGCAAAACTAACAACTATTTCTCACGTTCTATCGTATTTATAGCTCTCATTTCGATGATTAGTTTCAGTAGTGATCATGGAATTCCATCGACAAAAATACGCTGCTAAAAGGGATTAGCGGAAAGCTTCCTCCAAGCGTCATATGATGATAACTAGAATCACCAGACCATCATCATCGTAGAATTGTATGGAAAATAAAACGTGAAATTCCTTTTCACACCATAATTGGAACTATATCATACTTTTTATGTATCCTTATTAATATCAATATGAATTTCATAAACCAGATATTCTTCAAATAATTCTACATTCTCACAATAACAATACCAATTCAAAATCATCAATATCATCCATGACTTGAAGAACTTTACATCAAAGCAAAATCTCATTCTGGGGAAATCTTCTTTGGATATTCTTCTATTACTCCTGATTTTACGATTTTAAGTAGATGAATTCTCATCACTTCTGAATTCCTGCAACATGATCCTTTCGAAAATTTGACATCTGTAGACATGGAATAAAATTTTGGTATCAACCAATCAATAGGTTATGCAGTAAAATCATAGTTTAGGTGATTAAAGTTGAGATGAATGGGTTGTAATTGGAGGTAGCAGGAAATAATGAATATTGAGGAAATTTTCCCATTATTTTCTGAGTTATCATTTAGATGAAGCTTTCTGAAGGATTTGAATCATCTACTTTGAAATTTTTTCGATGATATCTCTCATTTGGTTGAGACGAAATTTGGATGCAGTAAGTTTGAAAAGGCTAAAAAACAACATTTTTGTGGAAATTCTGATTTTTTTGAAAATTCGAGATTTGTAAAGATTAAATAAAATTTTGGTATTAACCAATCGATAGATCTCGCAGGGAAAATCATAGTTCAGGTGACTCAATTTATTATGAGAGTGTGTGAGAAAAAAGATATTTATGTATTAAAAGTCGAAATTCGAGCTATCTTGGTCGAAAAGGCCCATAGAACAAATTTGACTGGGAGCAGGAAGGTGCCTAATCACTGGGCTCTCAGAAATTGAATTCTGTACAACTTGTAGTGGGCCAAAAGTTGAAAAGGTGGATAGTAAAAGAGGAAGCATCTCCGGTATAAAACAAGATACATACAAACACAAACACGGAAAAAGGGGTGGGAAGATGAGTCTTTGGCAGATTTGGGAGGCCATCAAGAGGACAAGTGTTACCTACAATTGATAGATTTTGGCGAGAGGTAGAGAATGGTCTAAGGCTCCTTCAGATGAAAGGAAATTTGTTGGAGAATATGTTGGTTTCAGTGGGGAATTTGATCAAATTTTCGTTGGGGTGAAAACAAAGCTTCCTCTTCAGAGAAAGCAAGAAGAAGATCACAGCTATAAACGTGGATACTTGTGGAGCAGTAGAGAAAATCGACATGGTGATCTTCTCCCGAATACGATCCGTGCTTTCATTCTTGCACCATCGGATGGTGGAAAAACGAACATACTCTTGAATCTTTTTTTTTATTGATTGATTGATTGAATATTCATTGAGGTTATTGGGTATAATCCTATTCAGCCCTAATGAGATTCATACAGGGAAAAATTGATTCATACTGACATACTAATGATGATGGAAAGAGTAACTGATGAGTAATTCATTTGATATACAGTATTTGCAGTACTATTTAAGATAAAGCATAGAAGAGTAACAATGTGAATGATACAAATTGAGAAGGGTCATGTTGATATTTGAAAAATTGATAATTTGCTCATCCTATCCTACCAACTAATAATAATCTGCTCAGGTTAATGAGAATGCTTCACATACTAGTGAGCTGAGTACGAATACTAAGCTCGACATTCAGTCATCATTCAGTAAGTTCTCGAAAAAACATTCGTTTGGCAAAGGATTGGAAACAAAGCCATCTCTCCTTGCTCTTTCTTGCCATCTCAAAACGTCATCATATTGAAGCTTGTTACGAACCAAAGATTTGAAACTATTTGGAAATTTAACTTGAAAGATAACATCAGGGCAATTTGAGTTTATAAAGGAAGATGCTGTGATATGGAAAGAGTTTTTTATAGTTCTGTGCGAGGGGTTGCATATAGCAGGGGCGGTGGTGTGTGCCGAGTGGAGACTCGAATGTTTGGAGCGTCAATTCTTAGTTGAAAATGTTTCGCTAGGTAAGAGGGCTGCTTGGTTGATATGATACCAAAAGCAAGAGAAGCTGTCAAAGCTCTTCGACGATCTTGAACATCAAACCAACCTAATGCAAGTCGGTATGGAGTCACTGGAGCAAGCCATGGAATCTGGAGGTGAACAAAGCGAACACATTTATTCAGAATACGATGGAGTTTCAGATTCTCTGATTGTGAGACGTCGTTATAAACTGCACATGCATAATCAAAATATGGGAATATAATGGCCTCAACAAGTTTTTGTTTCAGTTTCCGCGACAATGCATGCTTATGAAAACGCAGCTCATAGGGAGCCCCATGCACACAACTTGATATCGAATTAACATGTTTTCCCCAATTTAAGTTAGACTCAACATGGACACCTAGATCACGAACGGGATCAGTATGAGAAATAGTGACTCCATTTATCACCAGTGGTGAAAGTGATTAAAAATTCATGCGACCGATTATAAATTTAGTTTTGTCAGGATTGAGTTTGATCAAGTCATTCTCAGCCCATTGGTATACCCTGTTGACATCTTCATTCGATTTGCGCACATATTTGTCTAGATCTGATACGTGGCAATGAGTATATATGCGAGTATCATCTGCGTAAATGCCATGTTTAGTATGTTTTGATACCTGGGGAAGATCATTGATGGAGATGGTGAAAAGTGAAGGGCCTGAAACACTTCCTTGCGGTACACCAGCAAAGGTTTGGATGAGTTCAGAGATGTCTCTCTTCATCCCTCACCGATTGATTTCGTCCAAACAAGTAGCTTGCAAACCATCGAATCACTGAGTCACAACAATTCAGTGATCGAAGCTTCTTCAAGATAAGTTTGTGCGAGACAGTATCGAATGCTTTCGAAAAATCAAGGATAATTGAGGGCGTGATCATATAACGGTCGAAGGCAATACGGGCGTCCTCAGTGAACCCCAGGAGCGCAGTTTGTGTAGAGTGTTGAGGCCGGAAACCAGATTGGAAGTCATCAAGTAGGCGTTGGGCTGTGAGATATGTCATCAATTGCTTGTAAACGATCCGCTCGAAAAATTTGAATAGCTCAGAGAGTATGGCGATGGGTCGAGTGTCTGATGGAGAAGAGGGTAGATGAGACTTCGATAATGGTAAGATGGATGCTTTTCTCCAACAATTAGGAAAACCTCCCTCTTCGAGGAATGTGTTAAAAAGTTCAATCAGGTGAGAGCGGAGGATTGGATGAGCTGCCTTTAACATGGAGGTGGATAATAAATCAGCGCCTGTACAGTTTTCAGTAGTTTTAGCGAGTGCTTCATGAATGTCTTCGCCAGAAATGGAGAAAATTCAAATTGACTTGGAATACTATTTTTCAGAGGGATTCGTAGTATGTCATCAACTTCAGTAGGAAGAAGGGTAGGGGGGCCACGTGAAATAGCAGCATAGTGAGTATTCAGCACATGTGGCAAGAAATATTTTAGAGGAGATGGGGATTTTGGTGTCGTGACCCCCATTGCATCCAGCTGTTTCCAAACATTCCGACTGTCTGTGGATCCTCCTAGTAGAGATGATAAATGTTCTTTCTTAACAGTGTCGATCTTATTGCTCACTTCTAACCTGAGCTTATGATAGAACAAAACATCAGCTGATCTATTCCACTCTTTTGCCCGCCTGTATGCAGCATCACGAGTACGCATGAGCGATCTGATATCATTACAGATCCACGGTTTCTGATTTGGACGAATGGTGATGTTCCGCTTTGGCGCAAGAGGATCAAAACTATCCAAAGTTGCGCTGGTGAGGGCGCGCGCCATCATTGACACCGAGACTTGAGGAGTGGAAGTCGTGGTCGCGAGGCATCTACCGACGTGAGCATATCTATGGTTCAAATCATTGTGCAGTGCACCTATACGCAAGTTTTTTAGACATCTGTTGTTGACTTGACTGAAAAGGTGGTTGTTGTAATTGTTGCTGAGTACTCTGGTGCAGATTACTAGTGTGGGTTAGCTGAGGCTGTTGTGAGGAAGGTGGAAGTGATAGATTATACGTAGAGGGAGGTTGCTGTTGTATAGGTGGTTGAGAAGGAGGGGAAGCATTGTTATACTGAGCGTGAGTCTCTCGTGGGGGGAGTTTGAGTAGGTCTGCTGCTGAATGGACAGGAACTAAGTCTGCATTCCGATCAGGGCGCACGCACACTACAAGATTGCGCACAGTAGGTTGCATATATCCAAGTTCTCTGGCTTTAGAATTTGCCGAGCGGAGGAGGTCATGGGTTGCATGGGGCCATAAAAATAATCTGAGCTGTCTTATCCCTCAAGAAATGAGCTCTAGCCATAATCTCATAGCGCACAATCGGGGAAATGAGTTTGACTACCAAAGATAGAAAGTTAGATGCATTTGAATCTTGCGAACGAGAAACTATTGCACGTGTCGGAGGAAAAGGCCAGAGCCGAATTGAGGAGATGAATTTTAGGTGCTCTTGACTATTCATAGCAGAGAAAACATTCTGCACAGCTAGAGAATGATTATTAGCATAACTTATGGAGATCCCTGATATACGGAGCTCACACGTATCAGTCAAAATTTTATTTGAAGAGATGCGATTTAGAGAATTCCGAACTTCAGATAATCGATTTTTAGTTTCTTCATCAGCTTTAGAAGTAGAGGATTCAAGTTTGTCTAATCGATTCGACAATTCACCAAGTTGAGTATCGATGGACGATTCAAAGGGTTGCAACTGGTCCCGATTCCATGCAGAAAACCACTCTGGCATCTGGTCCATGGTAGAATCTGGACAGAAAACTTTTACAGAACGTAACATAGACGGTGATGGTGGAGTCAACTCAGCTGGTGAACGCTTGCGACTATTCTTAGAGTATGAGACAACGGGTGAATTTCGTGGACGCGTAGGTGAATTTTCTGTAGGATGGATCTCTGGGGATGCACAAACAAGGTCTTGACTTGGCGCGATAGGCTGAATGATACTTGACTCTAATACCAAGGAATTCGGGGATTGGGGCTTATCACATATTGCACACTGATAAAGGTCGTGATTCCAAACCCAAGCGTCTTTGAGGCAAATTTTACGAAAAATTCTACCGCACGATTCACATCTACGATAAGATCCTGACCGTGAGATTTTAGTGTTACATGCAGGACATACACGATCATTCGTGCCGAGCAGGAAGGTTATCAGTAGGTGTACACGTTTGAGCTAAGAAAAATTGCATGTGATATTTATATTGCCGTCACCCGAGAGCCGTCATTCTTGCATTTGAAATGCCCGTTCGAACCTCTACCATAGCGATGCGGTTATCTATATATGGGTCATTCTGGACCAAAGTTAACATTTTGAAAATCGACGAAATTCAAAAATGCCCCAAACATTTTTTTCCCGTTAGTACTACTGGAATATCGTTGAGGAAAATTTTTTTTAGAAATTACTGGGACCCTTGGCGGGCCCCACGAATTTTCAAAGTCCCATTTTTGAGTAGTTTTTCGCCTATTTTTCGCTATCTTGGAAAATTCGTAGCTCGGGCCCAAATGCATCTTTTTCATCCTAGCTGGGCGCATTTTTTTCGGTATGACGTACACTTCCAAGAAAGGAACTGACCGATCCAAAAGATTGATATCTGGTAGGTCCCACGGTTGCATCAAAAAAGGCCCAAAAATACGACTTTGCACTACCTTTGGAGGCGTATAGGTCAAAATGGAAGCCTCGTGTGGCGTCCCAGACGACGCAACAGTTGGAATAATATTTCTCAACGTGGAGAAATATTATTTCGACTTGATCAGCAGAGAACGAATAAGCAGGTCAGTAAATCAGCAGAATCAAAGCATTAGCCAGTAACAGACCATGAGAATTGATCACCCCAGAATACTTATTTTCCATCTCGAAATCTTTTGTATACATACATAATCAGAAATTCATAGTCACCTTAACCTTTCCTCTAGCAGACGTAACAGAATTTTCACATTATCGTATCCACAGTCTCCCCATTTTCGCGAAAGATCTTAAGAACCATAACACCTTCATATCAATCCGTCCAAGATTCTCGGACATTTTTGTATCAAAGAATTTCCGATCTTTTATACGCTTCCATGGGGAAGAAATACAAAATTGCATCAATAGAAATAACACAAACCTGTGCGAAGCCGTAGAACCTATATTCTCAAGTCATATAGACAATCCATGTGAATTTCAATTTCTACTAAAAACTGTACCAAATAGACCAAATGACTGTGAAAAACCATATTTTACTCAACTTCGTTCTACTAAAGAATGGCTATTTTCTACAACAAACATTATCAGAATGAAATTAATCTGCATAGAAGGAACCACAGATGAATTCTCACTAAATGGTACAGGGATATTATCACTTGATGGTCAATGCACAGCTCACGCCGTTAATTTCACACTTTATGGAATCAATGAGGTAACGCTAGACTTCACATTTTCTTACGAATCCGAATTTCATCTTAATATGACTCATTTACTTTCGAAATCAATAATAGATGCAATGGAAGACAAAAACCATGAAATATCAGAAAACGTCGAAGATTGGCTATCTGGTGGCAACTCAATCGCTTTGAATGAGATAGAAAAGCAATATCGGGAAATAAGCCAACGTAAAAGAATATCAGAAAATTTTCACAATCATCTAAACGTTTCATTTTTTCTAACAATTATTATTGCGATACTACTCTGTATCGCCCTAAGGAAACTTGAAATTTGCCTGAAATTGAAAAAGATTAAAGGCAATTTCGACGACTCTACAAAAACACATAATTTGGAACTCAAATCATGGGAAAATATTACACCTATAACTAGGCCGCAACAGCCACCACCTGAACCACCAAGTGCTAGGAACTGCCGGTCATTGATAACAGTCGCGAACCCGCAAACAAACACTCGAGGAATCTCATTTATTTACACCCCGACGACCCGTTTAACGGATATTGATATCCCCATTCAAGGAATAGATTACCCGTAACTAAGAAATTATCCTGGGAAACATATTAAGACACACGAGGGGAAGAGACATTCATTTTCTCAAACTGTAACAGGTAACATGGTGTTACCTGCACAGCAAACTGTAACAGGTGCATAGTGTTGCCTGCACAGTAAGATGTGCGGGGTGGGGGTCTGTGGCGGTAACTTAATGTTACATCGGTAACATACGGTAACAGCCTTAAAATCACAATTTTTCATGAATTAGAACAAATTCAACGGTACTAACCTTAATGAGAGCCACATTTATTGTCGTTCAGTAAAACATCCGGTCATATTTTTAAAATAGCCAACGATCAAATAAAACTCCTAACCACAACAGAGAATCTACGTATAACATATTATTCATATCGAAGTCTTTGGCCGTAAGAGCGGGCGAAAACGGTATAAGAAGTCCACTCTCACCACGCGCCACGTCACTCCAAACCTCCGCCGGATGTAGACAACCATCCCTCCCGGGGAACTCAATCAGTTCGTGAAAGAATAGTCGCCTGAGCCCAAAAAAATCAGGATCCTGGGCATTCAAGTCGGAAAAATCTCGGCCCCAAGTAGCCGCTACCAAAACCTCGTGCCGCCCCATAGCAAACAGCTCATTCCTCCGACGGTCGGCTCGACGTAAGGCCCTCACGACCCTCCAATTATCGAACTGTAATTCCAAGGAAAAGGAAAAATCATCATTACAACAACGACTTCACCATTTTCCCTCGTTTTTATCCATCATCTAGCACTTACACAAATGCGCCGGTAGGAACGGCGTGGCAATCGCCGAATATAAGGCAAGGGATTTCTCCCTTGAGCCACGCAACTCCTGTTCATTGATCTGTGCCTCCTTATAGCCGCCCAATCCTCAAACTGGAAAGAGAAAATCGCAATTTAAAATCACTGATAACACGTTATATTCTGATTTCGAAGTAATCGCACTCACATTCACCCAATGGGCGCGGGCCAATAGTGGGAATCGGTACGTATTTTCAGCTTCCATAGATGTTGAAATTTTTTTTTCCTCCCTTCGAGATCGGCACGACAAGGTTCATCTTCGCAACCTACACTGAAACTGCGACTGAAGTATATTAGACGGACAGTTAATGACTGACACCTAACACATTACTGCAGATATTTGGATGGAATTCGCTGACACCTAAATTTTCGACCGTTGCAATATTTTAACAGCAATGCAGTTTCGGCTTTCGACAGTGCAATTTCGATTTCTGAAAAAAAACGAATGGACATCTCGATACCTGGATTGCAAAAGCTTAAGATAGTTTCCTCATAATTACGACTCCGATTCTTGAAACATGGTCCTAAGTACATGAAAAAAAAAAAAAAAAAAAAAAAAAAAAAATTCTATTATATATATATATATATTTTTTTTTTTCTTATTTATGAATCTCAATTTATTTAATCAACTAATATTGTCAACCATTACAACCATCAAATTCGAAATAATTATCTTGAAAATAATATTAAATCTATGGATCGAATAGCTGTAAACATATAGGTACTGTATAGCCACACAAAATGGCATATGTATATATATATACCCGATTATCACGAGTATTAACAATCAGTATCAAACGTTTAACCTCCAGAATTCCACGCGATTATAAGAATTATTTTAGTTATTTTCAAGTTAATAAATATATGGGCTCATATAAGGGGAGTATACATAAACAATTGAAATTCATATTTTGAAAAAAGGGAAGTTTTCACATGAATATATATACCTGTACATACAATGAGAATATACATATATGAATAACACTCTATATATTTGTAAAACCATACCTATTAGGAACGTTAATATATACATATATGAATAACACTATATATTTGTAATACCATATCTATTAGAAACTCTAGTATATATTTGCGAAAACCATATGTATTAGGAACGTTAATATATACATATATATTATTTCGTGTAACAAATGTACACAAATCGAACATAATTTATTCACTCCACACACAGAATACATCACTGACACATTTTACACTAGGATAGCCGGTTCAAATTTTTCGCGCCACATTCAATTACCGCAGTTCAACGAGCAACCAAGAGATGGCGCCACCATGGCCTTTTGGGAAGAATTTTTGCAGGGCACTTACCGACACATTTAGAGGGAATTTATAATGAACATAGCGCTAATGATCCTATCAGTATACAAACCTCGTGCGCGTAAACTACAGTAAAATGGAGAGCCACCTTGATATTTTGAATGTTCACTTCAAAAACCTCTTAGAAAGCAACCAGGAGGCTGTGAGGATAGCAAAAGCGTCATTTTTTGCCGCACGACAGGACCTTATCATGAAAGTCGACAGAATGGAAAAGTCGGTGGGTTTGTACAGGGCCTTCCTAAACCTGTATGGCATCGACGACAACGACGAGAGAGTGGACCTATTATTGCCTTTCTCATCATCAGCCACCCAAACCTACAACGATGTGCCCACCGACACTCGACAAGCAACGACCCAAACGACTCATGTGGTGAGAGACGCAGGTGTTTCTGTACAAAATATGATAGATTGCATAGTCGGGGAACCCTATACACGCGGCATAAGAACTCTCCATACAAATTGCCCTCGTGAACAATTTTCCCCTACCCCGAGTTCGTGTAACATGATGTTACAACGCGCAACAGGCGGGGGACAAGTTACAGCAGACCCGCCCTCCTCACCACACCACGAGCCGGATGATATTCCAACAAACCCAGGTGGCATGTTACACGCGACGCGCGCAGCCAGTATAGCAGACGACGCAACAGGTATGTTACTCTCAATGCTTCCCATATCTGCCCCCGCCTCGCATGCCTCACCGTCAAACGCATTGAGTGTAACAGCAGCGGGCAGCACAAAGCTGCCCACGAGTTACAGCGACGCCGCCCCGCCTCGGCTCACATTCATGACAGCGGGAGACGAAGAAGATCATCTAGATACGGAAGCTCCTAAGGCCCAGCCTTTGACGCAACATACAGGCGAATTACGAATCTTGAGTGACGTACCTTTGGACACCCCATACCTCATTTGTAGATCAAGCCCAAGTGATGTAGGCGTGCCACAATACGAGTTCGTCACTATTGGGGATAGCCTGGGTTCAAAACCTGGAACCTCGTCGATCCCAGACATCTTAATTCCCCAACACTCAAGACCTATGATTGATGATAACCCACAGCCTATCAGACACCACGATGAAGATATTGCGACTCGGTACAGTGACATCAGTGAACCGGGAGACCTAGAACACCAACTATCAGGTGATAATCGCAAACAAGAACAGATTCACAGGAGAAGAAAAAATCAAAGGCGGAGGACTCAACAGTGTAGAGAAAGGAGGAGAGCCGGGGAGATTACTGATAACTGGTGCTACTTATGCAAACACCACCACAACAGACCGCCAAGCAGGTGGTTAGCGTGTGTGGGCGGCTGCGGTGAGTTCAGAGCCGAATATGAATGTTTGAAAAAATTTGGAATCAGGCGATTCGCATGCATAAGATGTACGAAGAATCCAGAGAACCCATAAACACACACACGCACACACGAATAAAGTATTATTATGTAATAATTATAAGTTAACATCATTGGAAATTTGTAAATTTTTTTTTAATTTCTGCCGCCCCGGTGACATTCTCGGGACGAGAATGGACTGACAGGGGAGGTGTGGCGTCCCAGACGACGCAACAGTTGAAATAATATTTCTCAACGTGGAGAAATATTATTTCGACTTGATCAGCAGAGAACGAATAAGCAGGTCAGTAAATCAGCAGAATCACAGCATTAGCCAGTAACAGACCATGAGAAATTCAACAAAGAGCTCTGCCAGCATTCGATTGTAACACATGTGTTACATGTGTTACAATCGAAAGTAGAACACTTTCAAAATCATTTTTTCAGTCGAATCATCAAAATTAACTTGTGTCCGCACGTATAAATTGGAACAACAACATTCATTCTTCGATTAGTCACTGACTCGATTCAGTTAGTAAAGCTTTGTGAGTCTTTGAGACACGTACCGTTTTGCCCAAGTGTGCCTAGAAAACACACGACAAAGCAAAGTTCGAAAAAGTGCGGACCAATAAGTCAGATTAATTCCGTCGAAAAGTAGACCGACGATACCCGTCTCAGCTGTTCAAGGGCCAGCTCCGAATTCGCTCTTCGTCGAAAAGTAGGCCGACGATACCCGCCTCAGCTGCATAAGAGCCAGCTACGAATTCGCCCTGCTTATACGTTCCTGCCTCGAGCAATATCATCTCTCGAGTAATTCTGTAAGTTCGTCTAATTTTAAGTCACGCAAATTGTATTTAGATATTAAGGTTCTATATTTTTGTTCAAGACATTATAATTTGGTTTAAATAAATCCAGAACTCATTTGCTAATTATACGCTATTATTTTCTGAAGATTTTACAATCGAATATTTCATCCATACTAAAGTCAAATTGATCATTTCTAAAAATCCAAATTCAATCAATGATTACTTCTGAAATCTACATTCCAAATTCCTAAAATCACTTCAATCATTTCTTTAAAACTACAATTCATTTGATCCAATTTTTATGAACAAATATCTCTCAATCTGGAATATTCATACGCAACCAGAGACCAGCAATATATATATATATATATATATATATCCAGTCGGAAGCCTCAACTCGATAACAGAGAATAGGTAAGTGCAACTGGGCAGTCCGCCCGTAAGCTGTTCACACGAACTCAAATAATTTATTTGTTACCCCGAGCCCTTCGCTCGGGTCATAACACTCGTAACGAAATTGCGAGAGGAAAAACTTGAAGGTCTTGAAAAACCTCGAATTCCCCCTTTCGAACGTGTCATTATCTTATTTTACGTACGATCTACTGCCGATTTGAGTTGGTCATTTTTGTGAAAACGTGGAATTCAAGGCCAATTTGGAAGAATCGTATTTTTTATCGACCCCAAACCTATGAGGGGATGTTCTTCCAGGTGTCTATTCAAAGGCCCAACAATGATTTGGTTGTTCCTTTTGAATCCCGATTTTATACGAGCTGTTAAAAACAGTCGAAAATACCAAAAATCGTGTCGAATTCGGGCCTTATCATGACGCGTTGTGGACTGGGTCTTCCCTTGCTCTCGATTCGTGGACTCTAATTATTCAGCTCTCGGCATAAAATATTGTGAAAGATGAGACCTAGAGCTGAAGGATGGCCTCTCGTGCGATCTTTTACGATGGAACAGTCCAAAACTAGAGTAAATTGAGTGAATACAAGATAAATCGAGGAAATCGATTGTGACGTATCTCTCACTTAACTAGCCTGCGCTTACTAGCCTAGCCGGCCGTTTTAGCACTCCGCGTATGCTCCGAACTGCATGCCATCCTCCGTTTATGTGAAAGTGATGAACAGCTGATGCAGTATCGTCAGATATTATCCAGTTTAGACAGAGATAAGAAGGTTCTCTAATCTCCGTTATAGATTATAGACTGTACGAGTTTTTGGTTGTTAGTGACAACCACGGAAAAATTGGATGTGTCAGTCAGCGTCCCGATCAGAAATTTTGGTACACTCGGGAACAAGGTGAACCATGGCGTAAAAGTAACTTTTGTTATCTTCACGCCATGAGGTGGACTGCAATTGGATGACGGTCAGTGACCATTCGAGATCTGTCGTCTCCCTCGCACTCTCGGGATAACCTATTAGGTGCGAGTGAGATGAGAGATCTCGAATGGCCGCTGACCGTCATCCCATTGCAGTTCACCTTGTTCCCAAGTGTACCTTCCCCGCGGGGTTTGCCCCGAACATCGCGGGGGCCTCGTAGGGCGAATGTATTGTGAAGCATATGAAGTGTAACGCCTTCCCCGCAGGGCCCCCGTGAATTATCTGATCACTTTCATAACATTCCTGCGTAGCGTCTCTGAGTTAACCTCACTTCTGTGGTCGTATGATGGAAATTTCAACAGAGGCATTGAACGTGAACATACTGTATTTTAATATCATTGATGACCACAACTCACTTTTCACATGAATCTCAGTCCAGCAAAATTACTTTCTCCATCACACGCTGCAAAGTCAAGTCACTATTTTCCCTCAGTAGAAGTAAACACAGACTGGATATTAGTAGCTCTTATGAGGCTTTCCCAGGCCTTCAATAAATTTTCAACTTGACTTGAACATATCCAAAATTATTTTGGAGGTCTCAACAGAAACTGCACTAACTCTGCGCAAATATTGCCCCGATGATACTTCGCGCGGGCCCCGCGGGGAAGGCGTTACACTTCATATGCTTCACAATACATCTGACCCGCGAGGCCCCCGCAATATTCGGGGCAAACCCCGCGGGGAAGGTACCAGAATTTCTGATCGTGACGCTGACTGACACATACAATTCTTTTCGTGGTGGTCACTAACAACCAAAAACTCGTACAGTCTACAGTCTATAACGGAGATTAGAGAACCTCCTTATCTCTGTCTATACTTGATGATACCTAACAATACTGCATCAGCTGTTCATCAATTTCGCATAAACGAAGGGTGGCATGCAGTTTGGAGCATACGCGGAGTGCCAAAGCAGCCGGCTAGGCTAGTGAGCGCGGGCTAGTTAAGTGAGAGATGCGTCACAATCGATTTTCTTGATTTCTCTTGTATTTACTCAATTTACTCTAGTTTTGGACAGTTCCATCGTGAAAGATCGCACGAAAGGCCATTCTTCAGCTCTAAGTCTCATCTTTCACAATATTTTATGCCGAGAGCCGAATAATTAGAGTCCACGAATCGAGAGCAGGGGAAGACCCAGTCCACAAAGCGTCATGATAAGGCCCGAATTTTGACACGATTTTTGGTATTTTCGACTGTTTTCAACAGCTCGTATAGAATCGGAATTCAAAAGGAATAACCAAATTATTGTTGGGCCTTCGCATAGACACCTAGAAGAACATCTCCATAGGTTTGGGGTCGATAAAAGGAACGATTTTTTGAATTGGCCTTGAATTCCACGTTTTTACAAAAATGACCAACTCAAATTGGCAGTAGATCGTACGTAAAATAAGATAATGACACGTTCGAGGAGGAAAATTGAAGGTGTCTCCAAGACCTTCAAGTTTTTTCTCTCGCAAAATTTCGTTACGAGGCTTCCATTTTGACCTATACGCCTCCAAAGGTGGTGCAAAGTCGTATTCTTGGGCCTTTTTTGATGCAACCGTGGGACCTACCAGGTATCAATTTTTTAGACCGGTCAATTCCTTTCTTGGAAGTGTACGCCATGACGAAAAAAATGCGCCCAGGTAGGATGAAGAAGATGCATTTGGGTCCGAGCTACGAATTTTCCAAGAAGCGAAAAATAGGCGAGAAACTGCTCAAAAATGGGACTTCGAAAATTCGTAGGGCCCGCCAAGGGTCCCAGTAAATTCTAAAAAAATTTTTCCTCAACGATATTCTAGTAGTACTAACGGGAAAAAAATGTTTGGGGCATTTTTGAATTCCGTCGATTTTCAAAATGTTCAGCTTGGTCCAGAATGACCCATATATATCCAATCATCATTGAAGCCACGATGTAAACAAAGAGCAACCACAATGTTGGATCAAGTACGGTTGACTATATACATATACATATAAACCCCTGCGCGGATGTAGAAATATTATAAATGCAGAATGCGGGAAGCTGAATGCGGAGATATCCAGTGAGTGTTCTCCGATTCGCACAAAAATAGAGGGAGTTTTCACACGATCACTCACGAATGCTAGCTCTCCTAGCTGTAGGTAAACAAAATTCGCGCACGATAAGACACAGCATTGATGTGAAATCGAAACATCAAGTTTCTCACTCACTACACCACACTAATGGGATGCACTGCTGCAGCTGGATGCACTGGTTGAGCATCAAACAGCTCTGTGGCATGGGCTCAACAGGTCGCAATGAGTTGTGAGGATGCATTCTCGTACCTTGGAACCATATGCTCGTTTATTATGTGAAGAATACCATTGGTAAGATGGCGACCATGATCAGTCATCACGCACGATCGGTAGACTTGGTCAGACAAAATCCTCTCACCCTGGTTCAGAGGGTCGAGCCTTGCCGTTTTCGCTCAAACAGATGAGAGCCAGCAGGTGGAGGAGTGCCTGGAATGATTAAATCCCTCACAGGGATAAAAGGAAAGTGGTTAGGATAGTGTTCCAAGCAGAAGCGAAGTGAAGTGCGTGCGCGCTGCCTACTTACCAGTGGCGGAAATCTCATTACTAATCCGAACGGATTAGTCTTCAAAAACTTGTACGTGTACTCAAAATCGCTCCATCACGATGAATATCGATACTTGGCTGAGATTATGAAAAATCTCGCGGAAGATGGATTCGAATACCATGCTTTCTCTGACGGTACAGAAATTTTACCACCCAGTGAAATAAAACCAAACACGGTGTATGTATTCGATGATATTTCTCACGAAAAACATGATGAAATATCAGTTCTACTCTCAATGGGGAGACATGCTGGTATCGATTGTATATATTTAGGACAATCGCATGCAGGGATTCCTAAACATAATTGTCACGATAATGCAAACCTGATCATTTTACTCAGTCAAGATCATAAGAATCAAAAATATGTTTACTTAGATCATGTTCATTCAGATACGTTGTTTGCAACGTTTAAAGAAATGTGTGCGGCATGTTGGGCCAAACCGTGGGGTTTCCCCGTCATCATGAAAGACCGTCCGTTGAATAAGGGTAAATATCAGCGTAATTTTATAGAGCATATCGTCTTGAAACTATATCAGTAGTCTTCGAAACTTTGAGATGGCAAGGTTGAAAAATATCAAGCCTATGAAACGAGTAGAGCCACACGAAAACCTTAGAGTGAAAAGAAGAAAAGTGAATCCGTCAAGATAGCAATAGATGAGGCATCGTCAGAGATTTGACGTAAATATTATGCTTCAAAAATTAGGAAACTTGATCAGTGTCATGAGAATGTAGAGGACGTGAGTCCAATCACAGAACCTCTACAGAAGTTGGTCAATCAAACTAGTAGCAATGGTTTTTTGAAATCTCAGAATTATGGTGAAACAAAGTAAGGGGATATGACCGAGTGATTGGATGGACAAGAGAGCTTTATTCGTATTGAATAAGACTTTGAGCAGGTCGAGATACTAAAAGTTCCTCGTAAATCTAATATCAATCGCAAACAGTTGAGTGCTACCAAAGTCGCTGGCAAATTGCTGCAAAAATCAGCATTGTCTCCAAGTCGTCATACAAATCATAGTTGTGATGAGCCATCAACATCCATAGCAGCTAATGAGTCCCTGAAAAGATCGATGAATCAGCTCCTCGAAGATCCTCAAGAGCTGAGAAATCTACAGGATTTCCTAAATACTAATCTCGGACCTAATTCACAAGAGTATCTTTCTGATTCTTTCATAAAATACAATGATAATGACATAACCATGGGCCTCATTACCAATCGAATTTCTTGAAGCTTGGATCAAAAGTGTTCGATGTTTCCAGAAAAGATGATAATTTACTCATTGGAGATAATTACATCGTTGATGGTACAAGAGGTCTTTCCAAACTGATCTCCGAGAACGCACCCTTAGGCTACACTCACGACGATTTGTTGGAATATGGAGAGATATTAAAACTAACGTCTGCCTATAGAAAAGATTTCCAACCAGATGGTCGAATTTTAAGTGATGAGGGTAAAAAATATGAAGGAATAATCGAAAAACTATTCAAACCTGAGACTAGGAAGAATCTGAAATCAGTGCCCCACTGAAAATGCTCACGTACGGCGGGACGTGCAGCAGAGACGTCCGGCAGATGGTGACTGATATGGTCGATTTCCTCACCTCCCGCCGGACATCGCTGCACGTCCCGCCGTACGTTCCGTAACTAGAAAGTGAAGGGCAAAATTGACTTCTTCGGGGTGCATCTAAGAAAGACTGAGAAGAGATACCGGGTAATACTGAAGTAACGTACCGGGTACGGCGTATCAAGTTTCGTCGAATAACATGAATGAGCTGATGGGTTCATGGATTTTGTAAATACTAGACTAAAAGCAGAATTTGTAATTCTTCTCCAATTTGTGGACAATTGACTTGATGGATGATCCATAAACTGATGATTTGAGATGTAATTATGATTCGTACCGCTTATCTGCGTAGAACAGCGTTCATTCCATGGATCATTCTTTCATTTGACTATAATTGACAAAACGTATAGAAAGCCGTTAAGTGTTGATTCTAGAAGCAACGTTTCCGTTTGCTCCTCTCGAATTGATCTCTTTACTCTAGTCTAAACAATTGGAATCATATTTTGTTGATTGATTTTCTCGAGTATATTATCGGTTTCCCATGCAGTATGCAATACGTTGATCCAGTATCATTCAGTATAACTACTCTGCTATTCTTGAATCTTTTCTGAGAGGGTCGATTTCACCCTTTCCAACTTGAGGAACTTGCGGTAGGAAGATGTTATAGTGGCAACGCCGAATAATCTAATTTACTAATGTCATGATGATGATAGTCATGGTAGGCATTTCCCGTTCTACACCTCTTCAACGAAGAGTGTATCTTGTAATTTTCAGAATTTAGAGAATGTCTTCCTTCAATTGATACTTTTCGATGAAATTTGTTGGCAAATAGTCTATTCGAATTTCGGGGGGAGAGTTATAATGCTCTTTTTTATTATTTTGGAGGAATAATCTGTGAAAGGAGATGATATTGGATTGAGCTACTGTTACTTCCATTCTCACGAGCAATTTTCTTGTATTTTCGAGCCGGTCAGCTCAAAAGGTTATCGCGAATATAGCCTATCGATCATTGGTCAGTGATTGTACATGTATAATATACACATAATATAACAAACTCTATGAGTGTATGATAACGACACGATGTAATAGTGCCCTTCAGACCAAGGGACAGATCCAATGTGAACAAACGAATTCAGTTGTAATCATCATGTACTGCACAAACCATGATTCTTTCGAGATTTCGGGAAAACGAGAGTATGAAAATCGATTTTCCATCATTCCTCAGAAAATTTTCGGGATTTCAAAAAAACAAAGATATAGAAATCGATTTTTCATTTTTCCTCAGAAAATTTTCGGGATTCCGAAAAAACAAAAATATAAGATTCGATTTTTCATCTTTTTTCAGGGAATTTTTGGGATCTTGGAGATAACAAATGAACGATCGATTTTCCAGGATAAAAAATCTTGGCGACGGGCGGCCGACTCTATCATCGATTTCGTGCTACCTCCCAGGCGTCCGCCCTGGTGCCCGCTTGGGTGGCCGCCTATCTTGAGTGGGATTACAGTGGGTCCTTCCGGAATGATCAACATTGTATATACTGTATACTTGAGATATATTTCCCCAATCATAACTGGAAACCGTAGTGAAACGACTGTGATGGGCGATAAGATTCTCATCCCCTTGAGAATTCTAGACTCATACTTATGGAGAAACTGTTAACAGAGCTCTCATTGATTCTTCTTCGCTTTTATTGAATTCGACCGCGGCCGGGCGGGATCTTGTCACCGGAATCTATGTGTGAGCGCGTCAATGATTTCTTATCACGTGCATTCGTGTGAGTTTCGAGCTCTGCGCGTTTCAACATTGTGTCAATGCAAAATTGGTCACTGCGCAGCGTCGGACCTCCATCTCTTTCTCATTGCATATTCATCCGCGCGGTCCAGCAAGAGCAAGAGCCTCGCTTTAGAATACACAGCAGCCGACGCAACTCGTCGATCCTTCGCATACCCTATGAATCTCACTCTTTCTATCTTCGATTAATCACAACATACTGATCATCAATAAATAGAAATGAGATGCCAATAACAAGTATAACAACTGGACTGCCTGTACGACCCATAACCTCGCTCCTTGAAGTGCTACCAAGTGCCACTGCCACGCGATGCTATCCTGCCAAGCACTGCTGCTGGGCTGTGTTACTGCTTTTAGTGCTGTCATTGCGATGATCTGATGTTTCTCAGTTTTCAGAGTGCGGTCAATCTTGCCCAACTATTGGATTCTTACGAATTTTCTGCATGCGACCTTGCTAAGTATACCATGGCCTTATCAAAAGTTCCCTCGACCACGCCTGACCAATAAGTTTGTGATAAGTGTTAGCAGATAAAAAATGATAGGTACCTCTAAGAGTTGAATGGTTTCATCTTTTAGCAAGCTCTATGAGGAAGTTGAGGCCTCGGTGCGCAATCAAGTTTCGTTGTGTATGTACAGTAAGCGCACTGAGCCTAAGTCCTGGTCTACAAGTTATGAAGCACAATCAAGGCGATGAATGATATCTCATGAGACACTGTGTGCTTCTTGATTTGTCATTGGAATGAGACTTTCTCCTCACTCTTAGTGTTGTATGCTTCAAGGAACTTCAGATGAATGACGGAATGGACTACATTCAAAAGTAAAATAGTCACAGTGGCTCTACGCGTTATGAACTTGTTTGTTTGAACCATTGAGGATGTTTCCTGTCATTTCTTGCTGCATCACAGAGATTCAACAATCTCTTTTGGTTAAATTCCTATGGGTCCAACCATTCAGGTATAGCATACCATATTATATTGGGCTCAAGATTCATTCTAACTCTTACTAACTCCACTCTAATGATTTAGGAATATGATCATCCATGCTCGAGCTTTGTCATGTGATGTATCATGTGATCTTAACGGATGGAGATGTCCTGATGATAAATCAATATATCATTGGATGTCTCCATATTCTAGTATTAAGGGTAACACAGCCTCTTGAATGTGATTTGACAATAGCTTGCGAATCAATTCAGAATTATCGGTATGCTTAACATGAGATGAGAAATTATTTCTGGTGAACTATAGCTGACTTATTTATTCCACTTTTTTTCAATTTGAACATGGGCCGCTAGAGGGCTAAAGGATGAACAGATTTTATTGAATCGTCGTGTTATTTTGCTGAGAAGTCAATTACGAAGAGTAATATTGTACAAATTAACCGTGGTTATAAGTGAAGTTTTATAAGAATGACGTGTGGACTAAATAAGTTTGGTTTGCTGATCTCCAGCTGATGTGAAATTCAGTGATTTCTGTGACTATTTTGTGAAGTGAGGTTACGCCATGTTTCAGCAACGAGCTCAGTGTACGTGAGAAATTATTGTTTGATTGTATTCAGCTGTTACATATATATACACCTCGCTGTTACATAGTATACATAGTGTATACAAGTGTACTCAGCTGATATATAATATATACTTCTCGACAGCCGTTAGCCATGTCGGTGTGTAATACATGTGGTGATGGCTTCTCTTAAGGCCAACTTATCGCGGCGTGCAATTTCTGCACTGGTTTACACCACGCGACTATCGAATGCGCAGGGGTATCTGCATCGGAGATCAAGGTGCTGGAATTCAAAAGAAAGACTCCTTTGCTTATTTACCGATGTCTCAGCTGTAAAGAAAATGATAATGTGCATCCAGGAATTGCAGAATGCATCACAATTCTTCAAAAGTCTATTGAAGACCTGTCTGGAGCTGTCTCTGATATAAAAAAAGTATCAACAGATGTTGAAGCTCTGCGCTCCCGTCTTCAAGAAGTAAAAACTGAAACAGCCAAAATAGCTGATTTGGAAGAAGATATTCAGGAACTGAAAGATTCTACGGCGAATGACATACTAGCTGTGACTGATCGTCTAGATAACTTGGAGGAGTCAAGTAATCATCCATCACACGTCGCCTCAATCGATGCAATAGCATCTGAGATACAAGACCGGAATGCTAGATTGAATAATTTACTTGTATATGGTATCCCGGAAAACCCTGCTAATGACCCGTTGGTGGATCTACAGGCGGTCAAAAATGTGTGAAAAAAAGTGAAAGATGTGCAGTTGGGAAATATCAGAGTACGCAGAATTGGATCAGGAGCGGGGAATGACAAACCTCGTCCAATACTAGCTGTCTTGAACTCGAGAGCTGATGTTATGAAAATTCTTAGTAACAAGAAGCTTCTCCCGAGAAATATTTCAGTAAATACAGATAGAACCCAGATTCAGCGTGACAAACTGAATTCTGTGCGGGCTGAAGTAGAGCGCATTAATAGTGTGAACGGATCAAAATGCAAAACCATAAAATATGTTAGTGGTGTACCTACAATCATTGACTATACAGAGGCCCCTGCACATGCACCAAAAACAACTGGTAATGGTGCTTCAACGTCTATGAAATCCAAATCAAATTCTTGTACAAACAACCTAAATGCAAGTAAGGAAAACTGAGTGCGTGCAAGGATAAGATCACTTATTATTACCAAAATGTGCATTCCATGGTGAATAAGCTAAGCAGAATCAAGACAAGCATACATCTTTTCTCATCACCTATGGACATCATAGTTTTAACTGAGACATGGCTGAAACCTTCTATTATGAACAGTGAACTTGGACTTGATAAATATATTATACATAGAGCAGATAGAATGGCAAAACGTGGCGGTGGTGTACTTGTTGCCATAGCTAGAAATCGAAAACTGAAAAGTGAGTTAATTTTTGGAGGTGATGTACAAGGAGCCGATGTGATAATCCTCAACATTTCCTGTCAAAATTCCAAGTTTATAATCGGTGCCGTGTACATACCACCTTCGTCAACTTTGGCAGTTTACCAAGCAGTATCTAACTGTATAGATGATGCTTCGTCCAAGTTCCCTAACCACAGCCTCATCATAAGTGGTGACTTTAACCTGCCTTACATTACATGGGAAAATGGTCCACTAAGGAATGTCCCTATCGGATCAAGAAATGAAGAAAGACAACAGAAAGCAGAATGTATCATTCAACTATTCGGCAGTGCTGGTGTGGAGCAACTGTTTCCTCTCCACCCTGATAAAGGATATTCACTGGATCTTCTACTGTGCAACTCAGGAATATTCAAGATCAGAGATGACCAGGACCTTCTTGTCCCATTCTGTGATTCTCACCATAAGGCCCTTGTAGGCGAGATTGTGGTTCCTGAAGCGAGCTCTTTTCTCAGTGAAAGCAGTGTTCAGTTCGATTATAGGTCTGCGGACTTTGCTAAAATCTGTAATGTACTGGAAGTTGATTGGAGTTTGGTAACGGGTCATGAGTGTGTGAATATCTGTGTGGAAGCATTGAATGAAACTTTGAATACAGTTATCAAGGATAACGTCCCGCTTAAGAAAGTCATCCACTCCAATTTTCCGAAATGGTATGACCACGAATTGAAATCTTTGATATTTGAGAGAAAGAAACTCCAAATTTGGAAGGAGAGTGATTCCTTAGATGATCACATTGCATTCAAAAAAGCACGTGCCCAATGCATCAGAATTTCACGGAAGGAATATGCTGAATATTTGAAATCAGTTGAAAGCAATTTGAAAGGTAATTTGAGACACTTTTGGGCATATACAAGAAATTTAAAGAAAACGAATAGTCTTCCTAATGATATATATTTCCAAAAGAAATCTGCTAGAACAGGCTCGAGTATCGCTAATCTCTTCTCTGAACACTTTAGTTCGTTTTATAAAAGTAACTCGTTAGATCCATTAGCAGAATTAGAATGTGAAGAAAGGCTCCATTCCATTACCATTCTACAAGATGAACTTGACTGTCTTGTTAAGAATCTAGATGATAATACAAAACCAGGCCCTGATGGGATCCCTGCTTCCTTTGTAAAAAACTGTTGGCCTAGTATCAGAGAAACCGTCCTTAAAATCTTCAACAAATCATTAGAGAAAGGAACTTTTCCATGTACCTGGAAGTTAGCATTTGTCCAACCTGTATTTAAGAATGGATATGAGCATAATATAGAAAATTACAGGCCCATTTCTATTCTTAGCTGTCTAGCGAAATTATTAGATGCATGTGTAGCAAATCAATTGTCTGTTTTTCTTATGGGCAAGATAGTTCAAAATCAGCATGGATTTCTAAAAGGGAAATCAACGATAACTAACCTCATCCTTTACCGAGACTTCTTAACGAAAAGCTTAAGTAACTACGAGCAAGTTGATTCTATTTACATTGATTTTTCTAAGGCGTTTGATTCAGTGAATCACTCTCGTTTATTAAGTAAACTCAGAAATTTTGGAATGAATGGGAAGTTACTTGAGTGGTTTGAATCATATCTATCTGAGAGAAAATTAGCTGTAAGAGTATCAAACTTCGTTTCGAAATCCTTTGAATCTCTATCAGGTGTACCACAAGGGTCACATCTAGGCCCAATCTTGTTCATAATATTTATAAATGACATAGTAGAGAAGATGTAAAAATATTCTCCACTATCAAGTCCCTACTTGATGCTAGTCGTCTACAGAAAGCTCTTTCTTTGCTGAATGATTGGGCCAATAGTAATGGTTTGGGTATAAATAAGAAAAAATGTGCTATAATATCTTTCTCAAGATCCAAACAAACTATGAATCACCAGTACCAACTTGATGATGTAGAAATTGCACGTGTTGATTGCATCTCCGATCTTGGAATCATATTTGATTCGAGTCTTAAATTTGATGAACACATTGACACAATTTCAAAGAAGTTTTTAAAAGTTATTGGGTTCTTGAGGCGATCGACATCTGATTTTACAAATCCTCAATCTATTGCTTATTTGTAAAAAGCCCTTGTTATTCGTATATTGACTTATGGGTCGAACATTTGGGCACCTAATACGAAACAGACCCAAATTAAATTAGAAAGAATTCAAAACAGAATGCTTCGCTACTTGAGTTATCAGTATAAAAACCCAATGCATTTCACAGATCATGAGTATTCTCCTGTTCGAGAAAAATTCAATTTATCTCAACTAGCAATACGTCATTGCTTTCTTGATTGTATTACTGCATTCAAAATAAAAAACGAACTTTCCCCTAGCGTACAAGCAAATGCTTTGTTCACTGGAAGAGTTGTTGAGTATGAGTTGCGCTCCATTAGAACGGTGAAACAAGTCTTCAACAATTCTAATTGGGTTCATAATTCTACTACTAATAGACTAAGGCGTTATTGAAATCGTCTCCCCTTGGAGATAAGGAATCAAGAAGCACTAGAATCATTCAAGTCCTCTCTGCTCTTGTCACTTAAATCTTCTAATCTTTATGATATTCTAACACGTGAGTTAGAATAATTCACCAAAATTGATTATTCGGATTATCCTTGCACCCTAGTTATAATAATCGTATATATATATATATATATAAATATTTTAGATATAAAGATATTTTCTATATTGTACTAATTTGTGTAACACTGAAATGAGGGCAGTACTGCCCGTATATATTAATAAATAAAAATAAAAAATAGAATTTGCATTCTGAAGCGCTTGAGCAAAAATGAATACCCAAGGAATCTTAAGAATAATATTTCAAGGTTCTGGCTGATAGTGATATCCTTCATTCATGTTCTATATTCCAAGTGATTAGGAGTGAACTAAAATTGAGAAAATAGAATAATTTAGAAAAAAATTTTAAGAATTCGCTTTTATGTGAACCGTTAAGCATAGCATGTCCAAATTCGAAGAAAATGAAAACCGTTATCTACGTTCCTGTCATAAATAAAGGGTAAATCAGTTGACGTCCAGCTTCACAAATTCCATGATTTCAAGACATCAAAATGGTAAAAGCGCGGGTCGATTAGTGGAAACTACTCTCGATGTATCAAGTTTACAACCCACGCTTTTACCGTTTTGATGTCTTGAAATCATGGAATTCGTGAAGCTGGCCGTCAACTGACTTACTCTTCGTTTATGACAGAAACGTAGGAAACGGTTTTCATTTTCTTCGGATTTTGACATGCTATGCTTAACGGTTCACATGAAAGCGAATTTTCAAAATTTTTTTTCTTTGAACATTTTATTTTACACATGCGATCTATTGTGACATCTGATTTTCATACATTGTGTCATCTGAATCTGCTGATTGATCCATTGATTTTCTTGTGATTCATCTTCATAACGACGCATTTGTATGCACATAATCTGTAAGATATGATTTGATAAAATGAGGAACTATAACATTATCTAAAGTCGCGATTCTTATTTCCCGCGAGATACAATACCAGAAATGAATGCAAGAATCTCTTTTCAAATACGAGAATGTGGATAATGAGATCACTGATGATTCAATTCGCGTTTCTTCCTCAATTTGAGAACACATGATTCGATACATCATCCATCAACCGATGATTGATGATTTGATTATCTTCAAGGTCTGGTTTGTCGCACTCATTCGGACAGAATAGCTCTCACCCCATGAATGATAACTAATTCATATCACTATGTTTGACAAAGGGGTGGTATCTGTTTAATGTTCGATTCACTCGAGTATATCTTCAATCTACTTTGCCGTACATACTACGTTACTCCAGTATTATCCGGTATCTCATCTTAGTCTTTCTTAGATGCATCCCAAAGAAGTCAACTTTGACACTCTTTTTCTAGTTTCGGAACGTACGGCGGGACGTCAGACGGGACGTGCGGCGGGAGGTGAGGAAATCGACCATATCGGTCATCACCCGCCGCACGTCCCGTCTGACGCCCCGCTGCACGTCCCGCCGTACGTGAGCATTTTCAGTGGGGTGGGAAAGGGACTCCGGAAGATAAAGAAGAAAATCACTGTTGAGAAGCTCATGCCTTCGGGATCGAATAATGCGAAGGTTGAAGACAGGTATTGGTACTCGCCTGATGGAATAGTTGATAGATTGTAGCTACTCCCTAGCAGTATCGAGGCAGGACAGACAAGATTGGAGGGAAAATGTCTAGAAATTATCGATGAATTGAAGGAGGAGGGAAACATATTATAAATGTAACATTGACTACTCTTGACTCGTTGTTCAGTTCGACTCGACAAGATATACTAATGAGCAGGGTGAGAAAGAATATGGAGAGCTCAAAGCAGACATCTAGTCGAGGCAATGTTTCTTTTCTTTCACCTACACCTGGGAATAGTAAAGTTTAAGATAAGAATATACCTATGGTTACTGGGAAATCGTCTGATCAAATTACGTCATCAAAGAGTGGAGAAGAGGAGAAGGAAAAAGTGTACTCTACAATAACTGGTACGTGCATATTACTTTCAATTTTTTTCTCTCCTCATATGAATCCTAATCTCACCGTTGTTGTTATTATTTTTTCCCCCAAAGAATGTTTTTCATCCCACAGCCAAGGACTTGGTCCGTTCTATTGCAGGAACTGATTAGAGCTCTGAATCATTATCTGATAATTTTAAGTAGCGACTTGAAAAAGTAGCACAAGACGCAACTATGAGCATGAGTGATAAGATGAACGTAGCAAAGGAACAATGGACCCAGGAATTTATGGAGAATTCAAAAGAGAGAGAGATTAAACTTGTGAGTATAGTTGGTGGAATGTTGCATTTAACTTCAGATAGAATGGAAAGTAGTATGACCTGGTTTCGCAATGATTTCGTGAGATTTGCACGTAAAATAGAGGGGGACTATGAGAACTTGGAATCTCAATCAAAATCACGCGAGGATAATTTGCTCGAGGAAATCAAAGTATTTAATGATCATGATAAAACTCCTCAGAAGGAAATGGATGATTTTCGCGTAAGATCATCATCAGGCAGAATGGAAAAGATCATCACGGTGCAAAGGATCACCTCATGAAATCCGAAGCCGATAATCTGTTTTATAAGAGACACGTAAATACAGTGTCTAAAGAATTATCCGATAACATGTTACAATCCGATAAGAAACTGAAAAAGCATGATCAACTTCCAGCTGAATTCTCAGAGAAAAATGATGGAATGTATGAGAAGAACAAGAAACAGTCCGAGTCTATTACAAACCTTGAGTCTGACTTCGTGTCTCATAAGGATAAGGTATGGGATGAGATCGAAGAATTTTATTCCTCAATAAAAGGTCCTATGACTGCACAGTTGGGACAATTGAAGGAAACTGCTCTTGACATGACTAATGGAATAGGAAATGCATTTAGAAATATTGATTTAAACAATTTGAGCTTCCAGGGTGATATCGATTCCTTGATTCAGCAACAAACTGCAATGAATACTAAAATTCACAATCATAGAATGGACTTGGATACTAAAGATGAGTCTCTCGAACTAATGATGGATGTGTTCAGATCTGATATCAAAGATGTTCGCAGAGATATCAAGTCACTCACAGAGCAACTGCAAACAGATACTGTTGAACGGAAGAAATTACAGGAACAAATTAATGAACAGGAAAACTACTTATCCTCAACACAATCACAGCTCGAAAAAAAGGCAACTGATATCAGAAAACATATTCATTTCTGATGTATCACTGATGCTTGCTGAATAAATGAATGAAAGAAATGAATTGTTATTCATCATTCTATTCCTCCGTTTCCTTAGGTATTAATTTCACAAACTAAATACACCTTATTCCATACAAGACAATCATTCCAACAATTTCATCAACATTACCAATAAATACGTATTCCGATGATATCTTTTCAGCTTCACCTTCAATAACCCACTCACTTTCTGATAAAAGTACAAACCTCGGACTTGCATTATCTGAATCGAAGATAATCTTGTATTCGACTGCCATGTCGATCACGTGCTTCAGATCATAATAGACTTGAAGAAGATCAGGGAAGAATGTACTCCCCCGCGTTCACATTTCAATCAACATTGCACTCTGACCTAAGACCCAAATCCTCTGAAAAAATCAGTAGCTCGGGATTCATCTGTGAAGAAAAATTCATCGATAGAATTTCTTACCTTCGGAAGATGTCAAAATATCCGAGATTACATCTCTTGTAACTCCAGATGACAGATCCCAATCTTCTTCTACATACTCCAAGTCATCAGTTCCAAAGATGAGATTACGGACCTCGGCAGAATCATCGGGGGTATCATAAGCTAACACGTCATTGAATGACACAAATTTATTTTGAGATTTGATTCCTGCTACCATTGCGACAGTTGCAAACGCACTCAACTTGGGATCCCTTCATTCTCGTTTCGTCAAAATGGGGACGAGGAAACAACTGCAGATTTGAATTGTTACCGAAGAACTACAACATGTTTGCAGCAGCACTTTTACAACTAGCATTTTATCAAAGATGGAGTGATAATTTTGAACTAGTTCTCTCGAATGCAAGGATAAAAAAGCTCTGATCGGTTGCTGTTGCGTGAGTGACAAAGTGTTAGTATCTTATTGTTCATTGTTTGAGTATTTTCTCTTCTTTTTCACGATGGAGTTTACGAATATCAAGCGCATGGCAGAAGTTTCGAGTTGTTGGAACAGAGTAATACTCGATCGAGATCATGGAGCAGTGATTGATTCGGTGATTCAGAAACTGTTCAGTCTATCACGATATCCGAGCTACGAACGTCCGGAAAGCGGTGAGAGAGGTAATCAGAACTTAGAGATGTTCTGTCAACGAGGTGTGCAATGGAGATTATTGGGCGATGATCGATGAAAGCAAAAAGCGGTGGCATAAGCTGATAAAAATATTACGCACGCATCAAGTGAATTCCTCAAGGATACAAGACGATTTGGGCGGTATCCTTTTGTTTTTTGTAAGTTATGAAACTGAATGGTATGACAAAGATGATATGCAACTAGGTGCACTCAAGTTAATTGAAAATGGGTGCAAAGTTAGTGCAAGAGATTGGAACGATGTGACTCCACTGCATGCAGCAGCTGCCCGTGGGTATGGAGAAATAGCTAAGACACTACTGAAATATGGAGCTAGAATTGAATCGAAAACCAGTGGTGCCGACTTCACTCCACTCCATGAATCATTGTTCTATTCACTTAAAAATTATCGTGACTTCCCCATAGTTGAAGTTTTGATGAAATCTGGAGCATATGTGAATGCAAAAGCGATTGATCACAAGAATTGCCTACACATGCTATTCGCAGGAACAGATCGCTTGCGCCGTGGTACTGCTACTAATCTTCATAATCAATTCAGACTAATGCAGTATTCATTAAATTTTGGGTACGATGTGAATGCAACCGGTAATTATGGAAAAAGTTTATTACATCACGTTGGTAAAACTGGACAACCGGAACTTGTACGTTTACTGTTGTTTTATGGTGCGGATATAAATGCTGTAGATAGATCAGGTTTGACACCACTCCTTTCACATTTTCACAGTTTAGCAAATGCAGCTGAAATGATTAATCAAGGGCTGAGACTGAGATATTTGGGTAAATATGTCTCTCTTGCGAACCAATTGAGGGGGTGGGTGGAAGAAGGGCCTGAGTGCACTTAGGCCCTTTTTCCGGCCTACCGCTTTTTTGAACCCTTGAACCATGATCTATCACCCCATGAAAGTTGTTTTTCCATAAACTTCGAAAACCCCATAGATCAGAAAAAGGGCCTAAGTGCACTTAGGCCCTTTTGTCGATTATATGATGGGAGTTACGCCCTTTTATCGATTGTATGATGAGAGTTAGATCCTCTGTCTATTATCTGAAGGCAGTTAGACCCGGCTAGACTTCTTGGACAGCTAGTTGTACAGTTTTGATGGGTAAGAACGAATCGCCTAACTACGATGCTGCACCATTGGACACGATTGGTTCGCCAATCATTTTGAAGAGAAAAGCATGACCTCACTATTTCATGAACTTTGAGTGGGGAAAGAGCTTTCTAACGTCCCAAGGTCATCTCTGTGTCGTACGGCATTTTGAGTAATTCTCCAAAAAAGTTGAAAATCGGCGTTCCATTAGTAAAATCGTGTTCCGATGGATTTCAATGAAACAACCTGATTTTTTTCAACATATCTTCGGAACTCGGACAAATAGGAGAGCAGTATTCTTATATCGACAACCTGTGATTGAGGCCTCTAAGAAAATTGATAAAACATAAGAATTGATTTCCAACCATGTTACCTGTAATCAAGACGTTAGTTAACCACTCCATCGTGTTTGCCGGGTGATGTTACAGCGAAAACGGTTTCGAAAACTATCAGTCTTGGCGGTGGAAAGTGGTCAAAAATGCAGAAATTATCTTTGAAACAAATTTCAATCCAGTATTTGCATCTCTTGTGCATGCGCGTCCTCTGATGTCTCTAAAAGTAATTTCAATTGATAGCCACCTGATGTAACTCACTTCAGAATGGTCACTCGAGGAAGTCGGTTTGACGCGTTAGATCACGAGATCTAGCTGGTCCAAAAAATGAAAAACTCCAAGGTATCGAGTCCGTGAAACCGCGGCTCCTCCAATGGACGCCAAGAATCCGAATTTTGAGTCAGATCGTTCCCAAGACGTGAACATGTATTTTTCGTGTATTTTTTTATGTAGAAACCGAATCCGTGGTCAGTTTCGTCCCCAACCTTCAGGATTATCTCCTGGCTCAAATGGAGTAAGATAGGCTAAAGTAGGTTCAAGATTCGAGATCAAGTAAGAAATTGATTGGGCCCCATTCACCGTGGCGCCCGAAAATCGGACTTGCAACGGGAGTTCGGAGGGTCCGGGTCATCATACCTCACTCAACTTCTTTCACAGTCTCGTACCACCTAGAAAATGGAGAATCCAGAGTGACTCCCTCAAGTGGGCCTTCTGTCCCGAGCTACAAGCAAAAACGTAAGAATTGCCCATATAGGCCCATGTCAAAAAGTGATATATATATATATGGGTATACTGGCAATGCTAGCGTTTTTGCTTGTAGATCTGAAATGAAAGCCCATTTGATGGAGTTACTCTGGACTCTCCATGTTCTAGGTGGTACGAGCCTGTGGAAAGAGTTCGGTGAGATTTGGTGTCCCGGACCCTCCCGACTCCCCTTGTCAGCGTAAGTGTATTTCACGGGCACGATTTCTTCATACATAGCTATTTTTCGGAAAATCATAACTCCGACAGATTGGATTTCTCATCTTATCGTTGTTTGACTCTGGGAACTGGACACCTCCGAATTCTCCTCAAAAGATTACAACAATGAGAGTCCGGAAGAGAGTTTTGTTTAGGAATCGAATCTCAGCACGAATGTGACTACGTAAAAGGGTCTTATCACTGCAGAGAGAGGTACCCACAAAGTCACCAAGACCTCGAAGATTTTCTAGTAGAGCCCAAACAACAGGAAAATTTTGTTCGAAAAAAGGGCCCGAGTGCAAGGGTATTGTTTAAAAGAGCCTCAACGTAGAAGTACTGGTATAAAGGGCCTAAGTGCAACAGTATTGGTAGAAAGGGCCTCAGTGCAACAGTATTGGTGAAAAGGGCCTAAGTGCAACATTATTGGTAAAAAGGGCCTAAGTGCAACAATATTGGTAAAAAGGGCCTAAGTCACCGGAAAAACTCGTTCAAAAGGGCCTAACTCCACTATCGATATCGGGATAAAGGGCCTAAGTGGTGGGGTATTGGTAAAAAGGGCCTAATTTTTTACGAAAAAATTTTTAAAAAATTCTTATGACCTCCATATCTCTTTTCTACCAATTCTTGCTATCAAATCATGTTCTTTGGCCTTCAAAAAATGTATCTTCATGCTCGCTAAGTGAATCTTGAGTGACCTCGGTTTTACACACTCAATGGAACCATCTTCCACGTGCAGAATCGATGAAAATGCATTAAGATGTTGAATCGCAATTGAATATCTTGTGTTACATACCCATAGATATGCTGATGAAATTTGGAGGCCATTGAACTCGATTCCGCAACGTTATCCAACTTTTAGTGGACCAACTATCCCAAAAATTCACCCAGTATTGGGAAAAAGGGCCTAATCACATTTTTTTGAATGGCTGTATACCTCTCAAAATAGACAGCTACCTTCCAATTCCTGTGCGGTTGTTTTGGGGATGCCAAAACCTTTGAAATAAGCCAGGTATGCGCATCGAATCATGCCACGGGCATGATATAGTTAGTTCTTATCGTTTTCCTCGATATGGCCGTTTTGTAATTGAGGGGGTGGGTGGAAAAGGGGCCTAATTACAAAACGGCCATTTCGAGAAAAACGATAAAAACTAACTATATCATGCCCGTGGCATGATTCGATGCGCATACCTGGCTTATTTCAAAGGTTTTGGCATCCCCAAAACAACCGCTCAGGAATTGAAAGGTAGCTGTCGATTTTGAGAGGTATACAGCCATTCGAAAAAATGTAATTAGGCCCTTTTTCCCAATACTGGGTCAATTTTTGGGATAGTTGGTCCACTAAAAGTTGGATAACGTTGCGAAATCGAGTTCAATGGCCTCCAAATTTCATCAGCATATCTATGGATATGTCACACAAGATATCCAATTGCGATTCAACGTCTTAATGCATTTTCATCGATTCTGCACGTGAAAGATGGTTCCATTGAGTGTGTGAGACTGAGGTCACTCAATATTCACTTAGCAAGCATGAAGATACATTTTTTGAAGGCCAAAGAACATGATTTGATAGCCAGAATTGGTAGAAAAGAGATATGGAGGTCATACGAATTTTTTTAAATTTTTTTCGTAAAAAATTAGGCCCTTTTTACCAATAACCCACCACTTAGGCCCTTTATCCCGATATCGATAGTGGAGTTAGGCCCTTTTGAACGAGTTTTTCCGGTGACTTAGGCCTTTTTTACCAATATTGTTGCACTTAGGCCCTTTTCACCAATACTGTTGCACTTAGGCCCTTTTTACCAGTACTTCTACGTTGAGGCTCTTTTTAACAATACCCTTGCACTTGGGCCCTTTTTTCGAACAAAATTTTCCTGTTGTTTGAGCTCCTTTAGAAAATCTTCGAGGTCTTGGTGACTTTGTGGGTACCTCTCTCTGCAGTGATAAGACTCTTTTACGTAGTCACATTCGTGCTGAGATTCGATTCCTAAACAAAACTCTCTTCCGGAGTCTCATTGTTATAATCTTTTGAGGGGAATTCGGAGGTGTCTAGTTTCCCCAGTCAAACAACGATAAGATGAGGAATCCAATCTGTCGGAGTTGTGGTTTTCCAAAAAATAGCTATGTATGAAGAAATCGTGCCCGTGAAATACACTTACGCTGACAAGGGGAGTCCGGAAGGTCCGGGTCACCAAATCTCACCAAACTTTGTCCACAGGCTCGTACCACCTAGAACATGGAGAATCCAGAGTAACTCAATCAAATGGGCTTTCATTTCAGAGCTACAAGCAAAAACGCTAGCATTGCCAGTATACCCATATATATATACTAGGGGGGGCAAGCCCCCCTGCTCACTCCGCTCGCCAACCCCCGCTACGCCTGATTATTGATTTGAAGAACTGAAAAATCAATAGTCCATCCATAGCAACATATCAAATGTTTACTATTCACATCCCAAATTGTTGTTGTTTCAAACGTGTGGAAAATCAATAACCTTCGTCCATAGCAACCATCAAATTAGCAGACACCGAATGTTTTATATTTATATTCACATCATGTTGTTTATATTGTTTTCACATATATTTGATTGACGTCTGCCAAAATTTCATCTTTATACACAAAGATTATTATTGTATGACACGAATGAATAATTTCAACTGTAAGTAAAATTTAGGAATATTTTTTATGATTTGAAGCAATAGAATTCCATTGCTCACAGAGAATTTTGTTCCAGAAATCATACTATTTGGATTGGATGTGTCAAATTTCCATATTTGTTCGAAATCTGCTGTGATTTATGCCCTTGTAATATTTCTTTTGGAACAATTTCGGTACGCAGTTTTTTCATTGGATTTCATTTTGCGGCAATATATCGATTTGTGGATTACTGGTTTACAAGAAAAAAGGTTAGTCTTTGTGCTAATGATGAATATATCTTTATCGATTTGAAAATACCTACATATACACTTCCACTTCAGGAATCATTCCATCTGTAAATAGAATTATTCCACCACATACGCAACATATCTTTTGGAAAATTTTGTGATATATTTTTGATATTGAATTCCTTTTTGCTTCTGGCGTTATTTTGGATTGCAAATAATTCTTCATACCAAACCAAAGGTTAGTCTTTTTTGTAATTTTGATCATCCCAATTAATCTATGAAGATCTATGACCATGAAATATTCAGAAATCCAACTTTTTGCTAGCCGCGGGTGTGCAAACCACGCGGGGCAACTTTCACAAGGATGTATCCACAAATAGAGTGCCCGCGCCGCGCCTTGGCACATGGCACCGCTCAAGAAACTCGCGCTAGCGCACGCCAAAAATTGTTCGTGTTAATTTATAGGTACACACACGTCAATTCATCTTTTCAGAGTTGTACTTAGCGATCGAGGTGGGTAAAATCCTGTTGTATATTTGTGATATAGTGGGTAACATGTGGAATTTGTGAGCCTGCCAAGAGCGCGGTGCTAGCGCGGGTGTCATGAGCGGCACCATGCGCCAAGGCGCAGCGCCAGCGATTCATTTGTGGATACACTCTAACCAAATATAAGCGTGGCAGAGAGCTTGTTTAATGTGACTAATTTGGAGATTCTAATCATTTTCATCAACTTACTCCGCAACCTCGAAGATCTATGAATGCAGAAAAACAATATAACAATTTGATTGAATTTTCAACCAGCATGTTGAGTTTTCAACTACACTGGTTGAATTTCTAATTCAACCAATTGGTTGAGATTTCAAACAATGTTTTTGGGTGCATGCATTGTTTGAACATATTTACACTTATTTACACTATATTGAAATTTAATTTTAATATAGTGACACTATTTAAAAATTGGTTGAATCCTCACCCAACATTTCAACCAGCTGTTTGAATTTCCAAGCATACTGGTTGAATTTCTCATTCCACCAATTTGCTGAATTTTCAACCAATATTCTTTCATGCATGCATAGGTCTATGCGTAAATGAGTGCATGTATGTGTGTATGTATGGATGGATGAATAGATGGATGCATGGATCGGTTGATTAATGGATCGATGTGTATATGGATGGTTGTATTGATTATATTCGGTGATTGATGCATGTATGGATGGATGGATTCGTGATAGTTACATTGCTGTTTGAATTTTCGAAGGATGGATGGGTGGCACTATGGGTGATTGATGAATCGATCTATGCATGGGTGAGTGGGTGGATGTATGTATGAATTGATCAATGGACAGATGGATGTAAATGAGTGCATGTTTGTATGTGTGTATGGATGAATGCATCAATGGATGGATTAAAGGATAGATAGTTGATTGTTCTCTGGTTGGGTTAAGGCCAGTCCGTAGTGCTTACACTTGCTCACTAATACATAGATCGCGCCAAGGTGATTTGAATAGCGTAATTCCAACAATATTCGATTTCTAAATAGTTGCAGTCATTAGTGCAAATCATTGAGTCAGCGCCCTTCCCAATCAAATTTCCAATCATTTGAGCTTGGTCGCGTCTCAAAACTCGCGATATATTTTGCGAGATTTGGAAAATGGCAAAGTGCATGACAGCGTGGTTCCTACGATGCGGCAGCGACAGCTCAAGATTGCGGTTTTCCAAATCCTGCAAAATATACCACGAATTTTGAGACGCAACAAAGCTCAAATGATTGGAAATTTAATTGGGAAGCGCACTGACTCAATGATTTTTTCCGAAAAGTGTTCGCAATTATTTAAAAATTAGATATTGTTTAAAAACCTGCATGTACTCCGGTGCGTGTCTGGTTGCAGTATTGCGGGAACTACGGACTGGCCTTAATTGATGATGTGTGGATGATCGACGTTTTCATGGAATGATCAGCATGAATCAGTCAAGAATGGATGGATGGATGGATCGGTTGATTGATGGATGTGTATATGGGTGGTTGTAGTGATTATATTCGGTGATTGATGCATGTATGTGTGGATGGATTCGTCATAGTTACATGGCTGTTTGAATTTTCGAAGGATGGATGGGTGGCACGATGGGTGATTGATGACTCGATCTATGCATGGGTGAGTGGGTGGATGTATGTATGAATGGATCAATGGACAGATGGATGTATTAATGTATGAATGGATTGATGTATGGATAGATGGATGGATAAATAGATGAATGCATGGAATGGATGGATAAATCGATGGAGAAGAGAGTTGTGATGACTCCCTTGCGCAGCCATCATAACTCTCTTATAGAAACTCTCCTACTACATTCATCGAATACACTGCTTGCGGAGCTACTTGATCACAATATTGTCCCATCATCCATTCCCAGAAAAATTCTCCTACTACATTCATCGAATACCCTGCCTGCGGAGCAAATTGATCACGATATTGTCCCATCGTCCATTCCGAGAAATGCGTGAGTAGATCACGAACATTCTCTCGGGCAAATATTGAATTACTATGATTCAATATACAAAATTGATACCACGCTTAGCTTTTGGCATCTGCCTGGGTCAAATGAAAGCATTGTTTTCAGTCATTATAATGAGATGAAATGTTGTCTGAATTGAAGAATTATGATCTAGAGGATCTTACGGATGATACGTTTCCCCTTTTCAATATTACAGACTGAAATTTTAGAAAAAATCATCGGTTTGGAGCACAGTACATCGCTATTCTGAAATATGTTGGTGCTTATTTGTTTATGAATTCTAGATTTCAAATCATAACTAACATCAGCATGTCTGTACATAGTGTGTACGGATTTTATGGGAATTTTCAGTGTTTACTCGATCAATATTTCTACATGTTTCTTGTCAATTTTTAGTCTTTCCTAACTTTTATGAAACAATACTCTCTCTCTCATGAACTTTGAGTTGAATACAGCTATGATCAATGATTGCTACACTTTTAACAATTGATTTTCCCCAAAATTCGATGTGATATACACAGTTTTGAATAACAATCGAGAGACATTTGAATTTTTTTCTCATAAAAATCAAACATTCACGATATCGGAGACATAACTTCGTCTCTCAAAATTCAGTTCGAGAGAGAGTATTGACCAATAATTAAGACGCTCTGTAAGTTTGTCCCATAAAGATCAAACACGCTGAGTGTAAAACATCATTTTCGTCGACCTTTGTGAGTCAATTTTAATCGGAGTCTCACATACGTATAAGAGCAATGTGAAGCTGGTCTGTTGAACTCAATTCACTCTAAAATCATTATTTGAATTTTCGAATTCTCCCATAACAGTTTTAAGAATTATGTTTTTTCCGAAAACATAATTCTTCCTGGTTTTTCGCACTGTTTCCAAGGTTAAATCAGTGACTTACAATCTGACACATGTGCGAAGGTCAAGATTTAGGATTTTGGGAAAAAAATGTGATTGGAAATTTTTTTCATAAAAAATCAATGACTCAGTTTGAACCTCACACATAATGGTATGTCAAGATCTAGGATTTTCGTATTGAAAATTTGTTTGCAAATTCCTTTTATCAAATAGTTGTAATACATATATACTGGTGTGTTTTCAACAAACAATTCCATGTCAAGTATTACACATGAGTGAATGATCTGTTTATTACGTGCATATAGAAGGAAGGCTTGTCATTTGAGAAAGTTCAAAAATGGACAGGAACGTAATTTACATCATTCCTGATGGCAATTGCCTGTTCAGGTGTTTCGGTTATTCACTGCACGGTAATCAAGAATTTCATAAGAATATTAGAACTAATATCGTGAGACATATCTGCTTGAATTGGAATAATTTCAAAGAGTTCATAATCGGAAATGAATATTACAAGACGATTAAAACTCCTGAACAATATTCTAGGTTCATGCCACAGGACAGAAATTACGGTAGTGAAGTTGAGATCAAGGCATTTTGTGAATTGTATATGTTACGTACCAAACCCGAAATCGTACACTTCGCGAACGGTACAGCCGATTCTGTACCATTCGCGAATGGTACACCACCATTTGTACCGAGCCCGATATTCCGGGTTTGGTACAGCAGAATCTTGTACCATTCGCGAACTGTACAGCCCCCTTGTACCGAGTTCGATTTCGAATTGCGCCATATGATACAAATGAGAATTGTCTATAAATGATGATTATAGCGTTTAAAATGATATGTATTGACGAGTTCAGTCAAGTACAAGTAACGATCGAGCTTGCACAATGTATCCCGATGATACTATTCGTGATGAGTTCAACTCAAAACTAGATGTTCTTGGAACATTCGGTAGTTGTAAGTTCATGAAAAGTAAAACAGAATACTCTTACACACGTGACACACAGCTTCATGAACATTAGAATCACTGCACGGGGTATGTTCGCGTATCTTGTTTTGATAACATAATACACCTCGTGGACACCGCCATGCCCAGTTTCATCATGAATCTATCTTCATCTAATATACTTCATCAGTATATCGTAGATTTCGGATTTTTCTACGTAATATCTCACTTCGTCGTCTCAGTGTAAGAAGAAATCCTCAAAGTCAGTCTCATTGTCTGAATTTTAACATTACAAGGTTAGGGGGTTTGTTGTGATTTAGTACGATCTTTTACCGACTTTGAGAATTTCTTCTTACAGTGCTATTTTCATTGGAAAGATTAGACGAGGAATATCGCCAACAGTCAATATATATCTCAAACTATTTCAATCTTCTGTATTCCAAAGAGGTCTTGAATGATTTCTTCTCAATTTCACTAATTAACCTCGCAAGGTCTCGTAATTCTGTCTCACTTTTTATGAACTTGGAATTATCGGATGTCCGAAGAGCATCTAATTTTGAGTTGAATTCATCAGGAATAGTATTGTCGGGATCCAATGTGCAAGTGCGAACGTTACCTGTACTTGACTCAACTCGAGCTGAACTCGTCAATATTTATAATTTTGCTAATCATCATTTATAGGCAATTCTCATTTGTAAACACGATCCGAGCCATATGGCGCAATTCGAAATTGAGCTCGGTACAAGGCGGCTGTACAGTTCGCGAATGGTACAAGACTCTGCTGTACCAAACCCGCAATATCGGGCTCGGTACAAATGGGGGTGTACCATTCGCGAATAGTACAGAATCGGCTGTACCGTTCGCGAAGTGTACGATTTCGGGTTTGGTACGTAACATATACAACAAACGTGTACGTACATATTGAAAGTGGGGATGGAATTATAGCTTTCGCCCTTGAAGGCAATCAGAAAATACTGAATCTCCTCTTCTCTGGAACGGGAGAATCAGCTCATTATGACGTACTTGTGAGGAATTCATCTCTGTTTCCTGAAGAGTTGGATGATACTTTCACTAAAAGAAAAGTTGGTCAACACACTAGGGATGATGTTTCTAAGAAGTTTAAATCTTTTCATTCCTTCCAAATCAGCAATAAAAAATTCAAGTCATCTCATGTACCACGATCTGAGATGAATCTACAAACTCGAAAAATTGATAAATTTGTCATCGCTTGCAAATTGAATTCTGTAGGATTGAACAAGTCGTCCAGTAGAATCAAATTCAAGTCACCAGTAGTTGAACATTCAGGGAAACACCTGGAGAAAAATATAACAGTTGATAAGTGTAATGAAAATGATGTAGATTACACTGTTGATTTTGGGACAGTTTCAACTGATGACAATCATGGGAAAATCAAAAGGTCAAAAATATCTTATAAAACGAGGAAACGAACTTCGGAAGCAAAAAAGAATGAGCAATTCATTCCTGTATCAGACTACGGAAATCTGGACTATTCATGTAGACACTGTGGGGCTGTTTTTTGGAAACAGGAAAAGAAAAAAACTACTTGTTGTCGGAATGGTCGAATTTTTCTGTCACCTCCAAGTAAATACGATTCACGGTTAAGAAAATTACTTGTACACGATCTAGCATTCAGACATTTGATAAGATTCTATAATAACATGTTCAGTTTTGCAACTTTCAAAGCTACCGTTGAAAATGAGAAAGGTATATACAATATAAAAATACAAGGCCAAGTTTGCCACACAACTCCTAATCATATCATCCCAAGCCATAACAAAAAACCTGAACTGTGTCAATTGTATATTTATGATGATAAAATGGCAACTGACATCAGATTAAATGAATGGAGGAAGTTGAGAAAAGAGTTCAATTTTGCTCCAAATATCGATGATGAATTGAGGAAGAAGCATATGAATCTGTTGACAGACGTGATGAATGACAATCCGTATGCTAAGCAGTACAAAAATTTACACGAAGTCACGAAAAATCGAAAAATCCCTGACCATAAACTCTACTTCATTAGGAGAAATAAACATCACAGACATACCTACAATAAGCTTCTCACGTCCGAATGCGGAGCCATTCTTGTTTCTGATACAGGAGTTCCACATGACTTTGATCTATGTGTTTACCCTCGAGCTGATCGAGAGAAGATTCAGCATACACGATTACACAAATTATCCCATCACGTAGATCCAATGGTTTTTCCACTTTTTTATCCACGAGGAGATTTGGGGTGGAGCACAGGATACAAAAAAAGACCTGATGCTGCACCAGATGAGAAACAATTGTCAGTGTTGGATTACTACGCTTATAGATTGGCTTACAGGCCGAAATCCAAAAGTTTCTCGCCAATTTTATATGGCGGTAGACTGACTCAACAGAAGTTCATTCACGCGTATGTTATGGTAGAGAGCAACAGAATGCGATTTTTCCGAAAACACCAAAAGGATCTGAGGATTGAATGTTACCAAGGACTGTACGATGCTGTACAAAACTGTGCATCAAATATTTCTGCGAATTTTGAAAAGAAAGAGAGGTTAGGTAACTTATTCATTTTGCCATCAACCTTCATTGGCGGACCTCGTTACATGCAACAGAATTATCAAGATGCGATGGCGATTATGAGGGAAAAAGGAAGGCCTGATTTGTTTATCACTGTCACTTGTAATCCCAAGTGGGATGAGTTCATCAGGGTTCTCAAGAAGTTCCCAAAGGGTACAACTGTGAATGATATACCTGGCTTAGCTGTGAGGCTATTCAAAACTAAATTGGAAGAGATCGTGAAAGATATAATGGATAGAAAATTGTTTGGAAGAGCGATAGCACAGGTCCATGTTGTTGAATTTCAGAAGAGAGGTCTTCCTCACGCTCACATATTAGTGACCTTGAATTCAAAAGATAAACTGCTGACTCCGGAAGCAATCGACCGACATATCTCCGCGGAAATACCGACAGATGATCCTGAATTACGCAAATTAGTTCTGCAACACATGTTACACGGTCCGCACTCTCAAAATACACCATGTTATGATTTTGAGACCAAAATTTGTAAGAGACGTTATCCAAGAAAATTCCAGAATCATACTACTATCAACAAAGATGGTTATCCAAATTATATGAGAAGAGATAATAGATCAGAAAATCATCACTATATCTCGAAATTACCGAGTAAGAGGTTATCTGTTGATAATTCAATGGTTGTGCCGTACAACAAATTTTTATTGAAGAAGTATAAATGTCACATAAATGTGGAGTACTGTGCATGTATACAGAGTATTAAGTATGTATACAAATACCTCCATAAAGGACATGACAGAGCCCGTTGTTCGGTAGTGAAAGGGGATCAGAATCAAATGAGAAATCCAGAGATTCACAATGAAATCAAGGAATACATCGATGGTAGATACTTGAGCCCAATGGAATGTGCTTGGCGATTATCAGAATTTCCGTTGATAGGGAGAAGTCATTGCGTCGAAAGGTTACCCATTCACCTTGAGAATCAGCAGAAAATAGTTTTCGAAGAAGGAGAAGAGAAGTCAGCACTGAAGAAGTGGAAAACGCCATTGCTTGCGTGGTTTGAATTGAATAAAAGAGATAGTTTCTCTAGGAAGTTGAAATATGTCAACATTCCAAAATATTATAGTTTTGATAAACGAACTAAGGAATGGGTAAGACGGGTGAGGTCGCAAAGATTTCAAACAATTGGTAGAATATCTGTGGTATCTCCGAAAGATAGTGAAAGATTTTTTTTGAAACTGATTCTGAATCGCAAGAAAGGTGCAACTTCTTACAAAGATCTGTTGACAGTCGATGGTATCATTCACAAGTCTTTCAGAGAAGCAGCAATGGCTCTGGGATTGATAGATACAGATGAGAAAGTCTATGAAATTTTTGAAGAGGCTTGTACGATCATGTCACCATATCAATTGAAAAATTTTTCGCTTGGTTTCTTCTTGCTGAGAAAATTCAAGGTAATGGAATTTGGGAACGATTCAAGAAATTTTTCACGGAAGATTTTGTTGAAAACGGTGATCGGCTTGCTTTGAGTCACATAAATGATATCTTGAATTCTGAAGATAGAAAATGCGAGGATTTCAGTCTACCTGCATCAGACATTTCTTTCGAGGATTCCAATGGTGATTATTTCAAATTGAGTATGAGTGAATGTGAAGAGAGATTCAAAGAAATGTTTGGTCAGTTGAATGATGATCAGAAAGAGATTTTTGAAAAATTACGAAGTAATGAAAATCTAGTCAATTTCATTGATGGTCCTGGAGGTTGTGGGAAAACTTTCTTGTATAGATGTCTCATTTATTATTTTCTGTCCCAAAAGAAGAATGTTTTGTCAATGGCGTGGACAGGTATTGCATCGATTCTCCTACCACAAGGTATGACGAGTCATAGACACTTCAGACTACCCTTGGATCTAGAGAGTATTGAAAGTATTTTCTTGAAATCTGATGCTGATAAAAAGAAATTGAGGGAGGCAGATGTTATCATCTGGGATGAAGCATCAATGATTCCCAAGAAAGCTCTAGAGGTGGTGGATAGAACACTCCGTGACGTTTCTTTCAATGACTCACCCTTTGGTGGAAAGTTAATGGTTCTAGGCGGTGATTTCAGGCAAATCCTGCCAGTTTTGACCCATGGCAATAGACATTCTATAATCCAGGAAACTATCAAATCTTCAAAACTATGGCCATTGTTTAATGTAATGAAGCTTACTAAAAATTTGAGATCGAAGGATACTGATTTTTCTAAATTCCTTCTGGATGTAGGCGAGGGCAGAATTGATAAAGTAAAAGTGAGACCTGAATGGAAAAGTAATTATGTATGTAGAACCATATTCAAAGACATTAATGAAGATATTTCTACAAATAGAGTAGTTCTGTCATCTCATAACGAAAATATCATAAAATTGAACAAAAGAATCTTCAAAATGTTAGATGGTCCTACATCCTCTTACTACAGCGTAGATTATGCGACTCACAAAGGTGCAGATCAAACAGAGGAGCACATTCATCTGAAATATCCAACCGAATTCCTGAATAAAATTAGAGCTGGTTTACCTCCACATAAACTTGATTTGAAAGTGAATGCTATCGCGATGTTGATTCGGAATCTGAGCGTAGCAGAGGGTTTGTGTAATGGGACTCGGTTGAAGATTAAGAAATTGTACAAGCATAACATTGAAGCGGAAGTCATAATTGGGGAGAATATGGGGAAAATAGTTTTCATACCTAGGATAACACTTACCACAGGTGAGTCTTCCCTCCCATTTATAGTTCACAGGAAGCAGTTTCCTGTGGTTTTGGCATTCGCAATGACACTTAATAAGTCTCAAGGTCAAAGTTTCGATAAAGTTGGTATTTATATACAACGGCCGCTTTTCTCTCATGGACAGCTTTACCATGCTCTTTCTCGGTGTAGAGATCCGAAGAATTTATTTATTGAGAATAGATTTGACGGTTCAGATGAGATCGAAAATGTTGTTTGGAATGAAGTGTTTGATCTTTGATGTTTTTGTCATCTATGATATGAAATTCAAGTATATTGTTCTCAAGTTTCGTAAAGATGGAGTGGAATCCGATTTTGGGAAAGACAGTATATGTATATGAACTGAGAGAGCAAGTAATGTTGTGGTGTTTGAACGAACAGTTGGAAAAAAAAGTTGAAGAAGAAACTGAATATGAAAAATACTTGAAAGAATTGGAAGAATCTACAGAAATTGAGTGTTTGAATAAAATAATAGCATTGCATGGAAGAAAGTTTAACTTGGAAACAACTTACACGACTTGGCATGAAGTACCTCTAACTTTGAAACAGAGAGTATCAGAGATCATTGAATTTCGTTTCGATAATGGATATATTGATCGAAGCTTTCAAGAGAGTGGAACATTATATCTAGATTATCAATTGAAAATTGCGAATATTGTACATGGTATAACACAATAGAGAATGAAAATCATGTCTTTCAGCAGTGATAAAATTTGTCGTAACTGCCCTAGAGTTGAAATTTGAAAAGATGGTGAAAACAAAAAAGTAAATTCGATTCATTTTGGGAATATAAAAATATAGAATGTACAATTAATGATTCGTTTCTCGATCTTTTTTTCGTAGAAAGAGTGGAGAAGAGACTGTTGATATCGATAAAACAGTGAAATGTGGTTTCTGCGGAGTGAAATTTATCGATTCACATTTTTTGAGAAAACATTTGATGACGAAACACAAGAGTAAAATTCAGAGTTACAAAAGCTGTCACAAATGTGGAATCATTTTTTTATACAGATTTTTTGAGAAACATTTGAAGACTCATTCGAATGAGAAGCATTTCTCTTGTTCGTCATGTAAACTCTCCTTCAAAACCAAATCAAATCTAGTCAGGCACAAGCTCAATCACAAAGACCCAGAACACAGATGCCAAGATTGTGGGAGATATTTCGTTAGGAAAGATCATTTAACAAATCATACTTCATTGCATAAAAATGAAAAGAAGCAATGATATTTGTGTGGGTATTTTTTGAATTTTCACAGTCAATATGAGCAACTCCCGGAATCGTAGTGATGAACCAGCACTCAAAAAGCTGAAAGGAATTGAATTGTCAAATAACGATTATTTGAAGAATAGAGTCAAAATTGGAGATAAAACAACGTTAGTAAATCAGTTTACCGATATATATGACTATGATTGGAGATGATGAGGACATTGATCTTACAGAACTGTAGTTGCGTATGTTGACGAAATATTTGCCAAGTCTGAGTTCAAAAAAAGGGAGGATGACAGTGAATTCACAGTGTTCGAATTTTGTTGAGTAATCATGAAGGGAGTAAGATACAATGCAGTATTTTCAATGACGATATAAGGAAATTCGTGAAAAGTATAAAAATGAACAAGGTACATAGACAATGGTTAACTCGAAATGACATTGAGAATGATATTGCGAAATTACTTATCATATCAAATTGAGTATACGTGCTAATCATCGCCTTTTTTACAGAAATTGATCTTTGAGAAAGTTCACGTACAAAAAGTTAAAAAACATTTCAACAGAGGAAATTTAGATTATGAAATTGTTCTCAGAAATTATTCAACAATATTCTGCTGTGGCGAATACGACGTTGGGATGTACAATGAAATAAATTTTGATGATATACCTTCAAAAAGAGGGCCAATCAGTAAGTTAAAGTGGTAATGTTTCAACTATGATACATGATTTTTACATAATTTTTGTCGATTATTTAGAGATTGAAGGTTATCTGAAGGATCAATTCGCTCAAAAGAATAGGAACAATGAAAATGAAATTCTTGGTGTAATCACGAACGGACGTCACAAATTCGATATTATTGTTGTGAAAGATGAAAACGAGAAAATTGAGTCGTACGATCGTGGAGTGAAATTAGAGGTCTGCGGTGACTTACAAGAGAATGGTTGAACTATATAAACTATATAAAATTCAGAGAGGAATCGTTATGGAATGGAATTGATTTGATTGAGTGGTCTTTACAGGTTCAACGTACATGGTGAAAGTGAAGGGTGTAGATAAATTGAGATTTCTAGGTGGTGAAAAAATGGAAATTGAGAAGTTGATTCTAGGAAATGAAGTTCATGTTGTAGAAGAGTCTCCTGTCAACAAAGATATTGATTATCGATTTTAATTTGATGGATACATTGCAAAGTTTTTGTGATTTATATTTTTTTTAAATAAATATACATCCTCTCTTCATAAAACAAGCTCACCTTGAATTTTGTGATGATGATGGCAAGGAGTTAATTTTTCGGAAACTGGAGAGTAAAATTAAGACTGAGGGACCACGAGGGGCTGAGAAAAAATAAGGGCCCTCAGGGGCCCTCAGGGGATCTCAGGGGAATCTCTCAGCCCCTAAGGTAAAGTAAAATATGCAACGTAATTTAGGTTAATTGGTCGAAGGCACTCGGGGCCCTCAGGGGCCCTCGGAGGCCCTCAAGGGCCCTCGGGGGACCTCAGAGGCCCTCAGGGGCCCTCATGGGCATTCAAGGCAGTCAAGGGAATTCAGGGGAGTTCAAGGGAATTCAGAGGAATTCAGGGGAATTCAGAGGAATCTCATTCTTACTACTATATATTAGGGGAAGATATATATATATATATATATCACTTTTTGACATGGGCCTATTAGACAATTTTTACGTTTTTGCTTGTAGCTCTGGACAGGAGGCCCATTTGAGGGAGTCACTCTGGATTCTCCATTTTCTAGGTGGTACGAAACTGTGAAAAAAGTTTAGTGAGGTATGATGACCCGGACCCTCCGAACTCCCGTTGCAAGTCCGATTTTCGGGCGCCACGGTGAATGGGGCCCAATCAATTTCTTACTTGATCTCGTTTCTTGAACCTACTTCAGCCTATCTTACTCCATTTGAGCCTACCAGATAATCCTGAAGGTTGGGGACGAAACTGACCACGGATTTGGTTTCTACATCAAAAAATACACGAAAAACACATGTTCATGTCTTGGGAACGATCCAACTCAAAATTCGCATTCTTGGCGTCCATTGGAGGAGCCGCGGGTTCACGGACTCGATACCTTGGAGTTTTTCATTTTTTGGACCAGCTAGATCTGGTGATCTAACGCGTCGAACCGACTCCCTCGAGTGACCATTCTGAAGTGAGTTACACGAGGCGGCTATCAATTGAAATTACTTTTAGAGACATCAGAGGACGCGCATGCACAAGAGATGCAAATACTGGATTGAAATTTGTTTCAAAGATAATTTTTGCATTTTTGACCACTTTCCACCGCCAAGACTGATAGTTTTCGAAACCGTTTTCGCGGTAACATGACCCGGCAAACACGATGAAGTGGTTAACTAACGTCTTGATTACAGGTAACATGGTTAGAAATCAATGCTTATGTTTTATCAATTTCCTTAGAGCCCTCAATCACAGGTTGTCGATATAAGAATACTGCTCTCCTATTTGTCCGAGTTCCGAAGATAAGTTGAAAAAAATCAGGTTGTTTCATTGAAATACATCGGAACACGATTTTACTAATGGAACGCCGATTTTCAACTTTTTTGGAGAATTACTCAAAATGCCGTACGACACAGAGATGACCTTGGGACGTTAGAAAGCTCTTTCCCCACTCAAAGTTTATGAAATAGTGAGGTCATGCTTTTCTCTTCAAAATGATTGGCGAACCAATCGTGTCCAATGGTGCAGCATCGTAGTTAGGCGATTCGTTCTTACCCATCAAAACTGTACAACTAGCTGTCCAAGGAGTCTAGCCGGGTCTAACTGCCTTCAGATAATAGACAGAGGATCTAACTCTCATCATACAATCGATAAAAGGGCGTAACTCCCATCATATAATCGACGAAAGGGCCTAAGTGCACTTAGGCCCTTTTTCTGATCTATGGGGTTTTCGAAGTTTATGGAAAAACAACTTTCATGGGGTGATAGATCATGGTTCGAGGGTTCAAAAAAGCGGTAGGCCGGAAAAAGGGCCTAAGTGCACTTAGGCCCTTTTTCCACCCACCCCCTCAATTACGCCCTTTTTCCACCCACCCCCTCAATTATATATAAATAGGAATATTGGATACGAAGTCTATAAGGTTACATGCGATATATCAGATGAACTTATTGATCAAGTCCAAGATCTGAAAAACATTCAGATCGGAACGAATAAGACTTTGTTTGATATTCTTCATATGGAGAGTAGTATTGAACTGAATGGATATCTCGGATGTAGAAAATTAAGAGCCCATGTTTTTTGTAAATATCCATCTACTAGAGAATATCATTGGATGCTGAGAAGCCAATTCAAGAAAGCATATACATGACGGCTTTTTCTGAGAAGAAGTAAAAAGTTCTTTTCTTCCGTTTCCAATCCTATTGTACAAAATTCTCTGATTAACCGAGCCGAGGGCGAACCGAAATCAGTCGTTTATAATTCATTGATACCGATCTTGAGAAAATCGTAGGATTTGATGAACAAATTTATAAATTCCGTGAATCATTCCACTTGAATTGATCACAATTGAATGAAGGTACATCATTATAACTTTGGTATTCTATTTATTCATGTGTGTGTGTGTCCTCGGAACCCGAAGCGGAGCTGACCTTAGGGGTGAGTAGAAAAAACCATCCCCCACGGAAACTTGGGAGCTGACCTTAGGGGTGTTAAAAAACCACCCCCCACGGAGACTAGGGGGTCACACCTGGTGGAGGGTTGCTCCAGGAGATGGCTTGATCTTGAGGGGGTGACTTCCACGTCGGCGCCCTGGGCAAGGTCAGTGACGACCTGGCCCAGAATCAGCTTACCTCTCCTACTAATTTTGAACTTCATGCTCTGGTTAATCATCTATGAGGCCAGAGTGCGCCCTTGGAGGTTTTTCTTGCTCATATGGTTGAATATGTGATGAAAATGATGATTTCTGATGATGGTTACATGGTTAACCTATGGTCGGGGGGAAACACTTATAAACCTAAAGACTATGCCAAAAAAACTCATCCAGGAGGCCAGAGTGCGCCCTTGAAGATTTGATTGCACATGTGGTGGAATACACGATGAAAATGATGTTTCACGAGCATTCACATGGTTTATCTGTAATTGAGAGGATTGTCTATGATGTTGGAGAAACTGCTAGGAAAAATCATCTTTGACGCCACAGTGTGGTGCGTTCTCAGAAAATTGCTGATTCAGATGGATGGATATTAGGGAAACGATGATGATTCTCAGGGGTATTGGTACGGTCAATCCGTAGTTGAGACAATCGCTTCTAATTCCTTAGTTCATGTTAGGGGGGGGGGATCATTTGCGAGACCAGAGAACTCTCAAAAATGGATAGTTTATGTAGGTATATGGACGAAAGAGATGATATTCTTTTATACTTTCGGAGTCCCCCGATGTGGTGTCCCCCACACGGCAGTGACATTTCCAACGAAGTGAAATATACGATGTGATGATTATTTAGATAGGTAGAGAACATGAAACAATGGAATATATGCTGTGATTGAAGCTCGATATATGAGAATATTGATCGACCAGGATACTCCGAGAGGAGTTTGTTTGAGTGGTGGAGGCGTATAGTTGTAGAAAAATGGGGCATGTGCTCATAGTGGTAGGCAATTAAAAAACGAGTCCACTATTGTAGGAAAATGTGGCGTGTGTCCACTATCGCAGAAGATCAGGATATTTTGGATTAGAGCGATAACATAGGGGAAGCATGGGGAAAAGGGTTCAGATTGATGAAAACACTGGGGGAAACATGGGGATACTCAACATGTACATGAAAGAATCAGAATTGATAAGCGGTTCCGACGAGGTAGAGTTCCACCGGAGTCCGTAAAGAGGAAGATGAATACTGGGATCCCGTAATAGTGAATTAATGAACAGCTCAGATGAGGATAGGTGCCATTGAGGTCCGTAAAGCAACAAACAAGAACGAGAAGAAAACAAAGCTAGATATTTTTGATGATGAATTTTGGAATCCTGTAGGTTTTTAGGAGAAGAAAATTCTCTCAGAATTACTTGTGCTGTTGGACTCTTAGCTGGGAGAGTCGGCATAGGGATCGAGACCCACAACGAAAAGGGCTACCTGAACAAGAGCCAAATACATCGAAAAAATGATTGTGAGATGAATACACTTGGAAATTACGGAAACGGGCGTTAGTTTCGATATTGTTGAGATTTCACGCAGATCAATTGTCACGAGAGGTGAGCTCATTGAATTAAAAACGTTGTCGAAAATATACCTAACAAATGAAATGTGAAAGATCTATTGAGATTATAAACAGCGGATGATATAAGTATTTTCTGGAGATAAGGCATTTGGCTCAGACAGTGTACTCCATCATGCGGTTATTTGATTGTTAATAATTAATGTGGGATCTCGAGTCAATTGGTGACCATGGAAGCTCCTAATGGGAATCAATGGCTGAGACGAACAGGAATACGCTATTCCCCGCAAACTCACAACTTCTTGAAATATCTAGTAGCCATAGCCACTGGTCGGGATAAATAATATAAGATCTATCGTGGCAAAATCAATATTTATGCGTGTGAAGTTCTTTGTAAGATTCAATCCATCTCTTCAATGAGATTTGATTTATTTCCGTGATGAATAAAATATGAAATTCCTTTGAATATTCCCTTATAACGAACACTCAAACGAACGAAAGGGAATTCGTTTCCCTCCTCATGAATTTCGCCTATAATAATCATATTTAATCTCATCGAGTAAGATTGACTCATATGTAAGTCCACCAGAGGGGAAACGGACGTGAGATTCAAACGATTGCTCACCTCACTCGTCAATAATGGAATGGGAAGCAAACTCATCTGGTCTTTGTGGAAACCAATGATGGTTTGGACGCATCAGTCAAAGTTGCGGGAAAAATTTCATACGAACAAAATGGTACAATAAAGCAGCAGGAAATATGTTGGTGGATGGTCCATGTTCCTCTTACAAATTCCTTAGTTTCTAACAGTCCAGAAAATCTGCTCCACGGACGATTCCCTCAGCTCTGTAAGTCATTAATGAGTCAGCTCACTGAGATGCTTGAGGTATCGAGTTGAACCCAAGAGTGGTGACTTGAGTCACTCCCTGTATCTTCAGGATACACAGAACGCTGTGGCATCTTAGAAGACGTAACAGTTGAAATGATATTTCCCAATGAAAAGAAATATTATTTTCACTGAGTCAGCAGAGAAACGCACAAGCAGGTCAGGCGAGATCAGCAGAATTGTAACAACCTGTAACATGTGTAACATGTAATACCCTGTTATATGTCACACAATTAGATCTTTTATGGAACTGTAACACATGTGTCACATGTGCTATGATCTCAAGTAGCACGATTTTGAAATTATCTCAAGTCGAGTCATCAAAATCAACTCGTGTCCGCACGTATAAATTGGAACAACAAAATCCATTCTTTGATTTAGCCTGTGACAAAGCTCTTGCCAGTAGAAGGCTGCGTGTGTCCCAAGTTCATTCAAACTCACCTAAGTGTGCGTAGAAAATGCACGATGATGTCATATAGAAGTGCGGACTCGTAGGCTTGATTTGATCCCGTCGAGAAGTATGCCGACATCATCCGCCTCCGCTGCATAAGGGCCAGCTACGAATCCGCCCTGCTTATACGTTCTCGCCTTAAAGAACCATCATCTCTTCAAGTAGATTCGTAAGTGCGCTTAGATTAAGTCTCCTCTAAACTGTACTTAGATATTAAGTTCCATTTTGTTCGAGATTTTATCATTCAATCTAAATAAATCTATACTCAGTTTGAAAAACTCTATCTTATTCTTTTCCGGGAAGCCAGCAATGATTAGATTTTCTACTCCGAAACTCCTTAGATTCAAATTATTTATTCTTTCATTCAGAAGATGTAACTCAGCTCTTTTGAAATCAATGAATTCAACATTCTTCCAAAAAACATTGATATAAAATGTCCAAAGTAAACCAGCAAGGAGTATACATATATATTTCTATCATCACATATCTGCACCTGAGGACGACTTAACAAAATAATGGAGAATAGGTAGGTGCAACTGGGCAGTCCGCCCGTTAGCTGTTTCCAACAAATTAGATAGTATATTTGTTACCCCGGGCCCTCCGCTCGAGGCGTAACATTTTGGCATCCCTTGTGGGGAACAGCTATAGTTGCACATACTTGTTCTCCATATTTTATGTGAATTCATCCAATTCATGTATATACATATGTATATGTGTGCCCATTGAGTTGAAATCGCAATATCGAGACATTTCTCAATCAAACCTTCCAATCGTGTGCAATCAGCAACCTGATTCCACCATGTTACAGGCACTCGAAGTGTTGAAATCGCATTCCTCACGCAATGTAACACTTCACACATGACGTACTCGACTGAACTATAGCTTATAGTCTAACATATTTGCTCTTAATTACTCAAACGCCATTGTAATCTTGATATTTTTTTCGCATTCTCCAATCATAGTTGCCCGTTCCATTCCATAATTCCCGGTTATTTCGAATTTCATTCTCATTTCATCATGGATGACCTCAATGAATCTATCCAACGGCTCAATTTTATAACTGATTCCAAAGCCCGAGAGGCGGCTTTAAAGGACTATATTGCCCAAAGAAGTATAAACAATCAAGAGCATTCAAAACTCACATATGACTCCTTACTAGTTTCCCCTCAAAACGGTATCGTACGGGCTGCTCTTGAAAAATATCAGGGACTATGACGGAACTACACCTCTAGTGGATTTCGGGCAAGACGTCAAAAATTTCAAGATACTACACCAGTGAACAAAAGAAAGATTCCCCACGGGGACTACTTACTAGAATTCGTAGGAAAGCACGGGAATGTTTACGGGACGAAGATTTTTCAACGACTAGAAGAGATCTTGAAATTAAAATTTCCTCCCAGGAAACCGTATGACTATTATGTGAATGAGATCATGGATATCAAAAATAAGGAGAACCGAGAGTGCTGGACAATTTCACAATCAAATCAAGGGATTTATTCGGGGAGTCGTCGCTGCTTCAAAAACCACGGTAGAGGGGGCAAATGGAGATGTAGATCACCGCCCTCAATTAGTAGTTCTAGGGTTGAATGCATTCATTCGGGGCCTACCGGATGGTATGAGAATAGGTATCATTTCTTCTTCCCCAAAGACAATGGCTCAAGGCTCTGAATCGGCAGGAAAAGTAGAAAGTTTTGCAATAAGCCTCAATATTAGCAACGCGGAATTACATTACGAAACGAGTCATAATCCTGACAAAAGCGGTAAAATCACAAACACAGAAGGTAACAAAAGTAAGCAAGAACAAGTCACGATTCCAGATAGGAATGATCCTAGCATGTATGACAGGAACAGTGTACCACACTATTATGACAGAACTGACGTCAATGCTCCTTCGCCTTTGAGATATGACCACGACGGAAGGATAATAGCACATCCCAACTTGAGTTACTCATCTAAACCTCCTGAAGGTCAACCTAGTCAACCTAATAGACCAAACTCGCCCGCTCCTCGACCTCATTCCCCTTACCAACGCTCTCCTTCTCCGTCCAATCACTCTAGCTCGCCCTACAGGCCTACACGGTTCTCCGGAAGGGTTGAAATCACACTCAAAAATGACGACAGAAACTGATCACAGAGTTTTCTCTGTCTTTTCAAGCCCTTTCGGAATCTTTCTTAGGAAAAATCATAGGTGCTTCCGTTTTCAAGTTATGGTCATTTGAGTTAACGTGATGAAGATGAAACTTGCAAGATGATTTTTACGCCATTCGAATTGGACTCCCACTTTATGTTTTTTTGCTTTTTGAGTGAGTCATCCGGGATATGAAGTGAGAAGCATATATGGGCGAATCTCAGAATTCGGGCCACTTTCGTTGGAAAATTTGGAAATTTTCAAAATGGCAGGACATACCTGGCAAACTTCTTTTGGGTAAAGTAGTACTCAAAAATGATGAAATAGTCGCGTAACTCATTTTGTAGCTTCGCTGCGCTATTGCGGTCGAATAACGAATAATCCTATTATACTTCTAAATGGGGGCCTCGTGTTACAATCATTCTCATGAGAATACTTTCTCGCAGAAATGAGGTGACCTCGGTTTCAGAGGAGTGAGGAAAAGTCATGATCAACATTATACGACGCTTCCCAATGGCCTCTGTTACGAAATAAAGATACTCTATACTCAACAAAATGCACGATTCCGTCAATTCTCAATTTTTATGAGCCTTGCATTCCTCCCGGGGTAGGTCTACGATTCGGGCAGTTTGTATATACGTTTTTGTTATCCTAGAGATCAAATTACACGTGGTTCCAGGTGCAAGGGGGCTCACATTTACATGTCCCATAAGAGAAAGACATTTTCAAGGCTAAATTACGCAGAAGCAATTTTTCTTCCCATCGTGACAACAGCCACCAGGATTTGATGACATCAATGGGACTCGGCTGGATTCATAGGTTTTTCCGTGTTGTATCAGATCCCGTCTCCAGAATTCAATTATTTTTATCGCCCCCATTACAGGATCGTAAGCAAGAGCGATTCTTCAAAATGACAAAAATTTTTCGACACACCAACAACCTTGTTCAGATCTCGTATCTTGGTGAGGGCGGCCGTGAGGAGAAGATAATTCAATTCTTCAAAGTGTCACCAATCACCCATCCAATTTCCAGGATGGTTGATCAATCGCTCTTGGACCTACAAGCTAAGGCGTGCACCTGAAAATCGTTGTGATAGCCGAAAAATCGAGTTTCCTCGCACAGAGTATCTTATATCGTTGGTCCACAGCAAAATATGGACCTCAGAAGCATTTTAATGTGTTGAGGACCAGTGAATTTTCGAAAATTTTCAATGGAAGACCTCACTCGTCGATAACCATGTCTCTTAAGACGTAAAATAGTTCGTAATCACAAAGTCGCCTGAATCCTGAGATTCGCCCATATACGTTTAATTTTATGGAGAAATTAGTATTTTCAATCGCCATCCATACAAAATACATACTTAACCATGCAGATACCGGTGCTTCTCCATCATTCAGACGTATTTCTGACCATAAATTGTAATCAAGAGAAATTTCAACTCATTCTCACGGCTCGCGTCAAGATGCGATAGGTGTTGAAAAAAGTGCTGGTGAAATCCGACTGTGGGGTGCTCTTCGGATTCGTTGCGATCCAAATCGTATCGGTTCATTTTTTCAAACGACGAGTCAAGTAGATTCCCTGTGTATAATTGAGATGGGATGCAGAGTATCAGTTGGGCTATAAAACAGCGCATTTCTCCCATAACTCGAGAAGTATCCATTTTATCAGGAAACGTGGACGATAACTTCTTGTTGGGCTTTCAAAGATCAACAAGAAAGGTCTCTTGAGAATTCTTCGAATGATGCATCCATGTCGAGTTGCGAGGCATTCATGTTAGAATGTTATGTTTTATTTTCACCATACATCATCTTATAATTTTAGCACATTCAGGGAAGCGGGGAAATTTTTCTAGAGCATTTTTTCCCATTTTCATCAAATATATCAAAATAAATAGTCTAAAAAATCTTACGGCTTTGCCAAAAATGCTGGGAAAATGTGATATAGTGTACGATGTATTGTGGAAATATTGCCAAGTCGAGGACATTTCAACAATGATGTCTTCTAACCCGGAATGGACGCATTATTAAGAAAATCGTCGTGGGACGTTTTCCGTAAAACTTGAAGAGTCGAACGAGAAATTCTTCCATGCATTTCTCCTTAACATGGATACTTCTCGGGTTATAGGAAAGATACGACGTATTATGACCGAACTGATACTTTCGACCCTTTTTCCATTATACAGAGGAGATCCACTTAATCCGCCATTGAAAAATATGGACCGATACGATTTGGATTGAAGCGGATCCAAAAAGCACCCCATAGCCGGATTTCACCAGCACCTTCTTGACACCTATCGTACCTTGAGGCGATGTGTGACAATGAGTTGAAATCTCTCTTGATTACAATTTATGGTCGGGATTACCTCTAAGTGGTAATAGTTGATAGTTAGAGAGAATTCCCAAGATACACTTCCATTAACTGTGCCAAGCAACGTTGTAAAATTTGACATGGTGCAATAAAGGCAAAATGTTGAACTGAGGGAATGGCCTCGAGATACTGCTCAATGCACAGCACGGGTTGAGTATAGTATGACAATAGCCATAACACAGATGTGTATAACCTGGGTGGCGAATATAGTGGTATCTCGTATTCGAACGTGGTGGCATCATTCTGTAGCGGTTCACACTCATAATTGAGTGCAAGACAAGGAAAGTTTCGCACCATATTGCACTGATAATTTGGCCCGAGTAGATTCGTCAATTGAGTCGATGAGTGAGTAGTTGGTCTTTCCCGGTCAGGGATCTCGCTCACATGTATTTTCGACCGTACCGGATGCCACACCGGGAGGTGGGATAGTTACGTCAAAATGAGATCTAGGGGAGAGAAAACTAGGGCTCAGTGGAGTAGAATGAAAATTTGCGATGAAAAGCGCCGGTATCTGCTCAGTTGATATAGTATGTCGTATGGATGGCGATTGAAACACTAATTTCTCTATGAAACTGAAGTGTATCAAATCTCGCCCTATATATCCCTGATGCCTTAGTGGAAAAGCAAGGAAATATCACGTAGAAATCCAATTTGAATGACGTAAGAATCATCTTGCAAATTCCATGTTATTCGCGTTCACTCAAAAGACCATAACTTTGAAACGGAAGCAGCTACGATTTTTTCAGAGGAGATTTCGAAAGTGCTTAAGAAAACAAAAAAAACTCTGTGGTGAGTCTCTGTCGTCATTTTTGAGTGTGATTTCAACCTTTATTTCAATTGGAATTACATATCCACCTATGTAATTCCAATTGAATTAACGGCTGTTTCTACGAGTCAATGTCGTTTATTTATGACAACGTTTCGACAGTTAATCCACTGTCCTCATCAGGTCTAAGAATCCACATCACAGTAAAACGTTTTGGAGACTAGATTACTTATTTTGCAAGATGAGAGTCATTCATGTTTTTTCTTCTTGCGGTAACCATTATGTGATGAAAATTTATAAATGCAACAGCAACTTTCTACTACATTCATAATTAACGATCCACTTTTGTCACACCTTTACAATACAGTAACATTATCAGTTTTGATATTAAATTTCAGTTGAACCTGAAGATTGCCCTAAGACTGCCTTTAGAACGCCGTATGGTTTGTTTGAATGGGCAGTTATGCCCTTTGGCCTCTGTAAGGCTCCAGCTTCTTTCCAAAGGGCTATCGATAGAGTCATGTCCGGTTTACAAGGTATAGAAATTTTCATTTACATGGATGATATCTTAATCTTCTCAGAGTCCTTGAAATCACATATGGACAAAATTACGGAAGTGTCCAGGCGGTTGTCAGAAGCCAGTATGCAGCTTCACCCTGAAAAATGCGAATTCTTGACCCCAGAGGTCGAATATCTGAGCCATGTGATCATTAAACATGGCGTACAGCCATACCCTTCGAAATTAGATGCCGGGAGAAATTGTGTGACTCCCAAGAACACCCGAGATATAAAATTCTTCCTAGGCCTAGCAATTACCACCAACGGTTCATCAAAGATTTTTCTGAGAAAGCCAAGCCGATGAATGACCATAGCTTCTAAAGGCAGAAAATTCGAGTGGAAGGACGAACAACAACAAAATTCTGGAATTTTGAAAGCAGCTTTATGCAAAGCCCCTGTTCTGGCTCCTATTCACTTCAATCAGCCCTTTACCTTGACTGTGGATGCATCCAATGTAGCTATCTTAGCTGTACTTTCTCAAGGTGAGTCTTCCCAAGGAAAACCTATGGCGTATATGTCAAAACCGTTGAACAAAGCCGAGAAAAATTATTCAGCAACTGAGAGAGAATGTCTCGCAGTTGTAAGTGCAGTTCAATACTTCCTGTACGGCAAAACCTTTGTTATATACGGCGATCATGAAGCTTTAACCTGGATAGAATCTCTCAAAGACCCTATGGGTAGATTGAATCGCTGGAAGGCTAATCTGCGAGGGTACAGCTATACTTTCAAATATAAACCTGGCCGCCTAAATACCAATGCAGACTCCCTTTCCAGGAATCCTATAGACATTTCCATTCCAAGAAGGCCTTTGCCTAGTCCTCTACCATCGCATTTTTCATGCACCTCTTTTGATGATTGTAGTGAGAGCGATTCAGATTCATCAACAACCTCCACGAGACTTCTGCCAATCGTTCCCAAACCCACGAAGACATCTTTGCAAAGAGCAGCCAGTGCTCGAGTCAGAACCAACTCGGATTCTCCATCCACGCCTACTCAAACTCTGATTACAGAACGGGAACGGAAGAAGGGATCTAAGATAGACCCTCCAGAATGACCAGCGGAACTGTCAGCAAGACAGGGAGACCTAGATTGCAGTACTATCACCAAACGCTTGAGATAAGGAAAGCCTCGGCCTAACTCAAAACTTTCAACTATACACCTATCGACACTGACCCTCCGACCCTTGAAGAAATCTCCTAGGAAACATCCGATAACCATTCAATGGATACATTTGAAGCTGATTCAGAAGAACCCCTCTCCCTTCTAAGAATGGGTCCTTCTTACCCAAATTACTTAACCAAGATAAAATAATTCAACATTCTGAAAATGTATCTTCTGCCGATCCGCCCTCGATTGATGACCCTGAGACCACGGAAACAGAGGGAATTACACAACCCAAAATCCGGGACCTTCAACATCTAAACCCATCGGAGAACAACCTTCCTCTATCCAATTAACAAATGACTCAGACTCCTCCCCCTCCTCACCAGACGACGAGTTCAGACCTAACGCTCAATCCACGAAACGATGGTCCAAAGATCTACACTTGACGCAACAGACTTCAACTGGACAAGATACATATTGGTGGGACCATGGAAGAGACATGGACCCAACTCATTCGACATTTCCCGATATACAGATAGACTCTTCTGACAGTATTCATAACAAGTCGACTCCATCCTTACCAGCTTATTTAGGAAATGAGCCCGTACCCAACAAAATTGTAGAAGAATGGGTAGCTGACTCTTTCATTCCCCCAGGAACCACCCCAATACCAGAAGCTATGACGACAAGAATGTCGCCTTCAAGAAAATCTTTTGCAAAATCTACAAATCTCCCGCTCACCGGTAGTAACCGGAGTAGATTGCCAAGTTTTTGGAAAACCTCAAGCACCATAGTTCAAGAAAGTAGTGATACAGAAAATGACGGATGCCCTTCAGGCACAAAACAACAGATAACTCCATCACAAAATTGTGAAATATCTAGCAAAAAGCCCACTCATGTCTTTGACCAAACGACTTCCGATTCGGCCACCCCCCTAGCTCAGACACCGGAAAAAACTCCTGATAATCCCATCACTACAATCCTTTCCCCCATCAAAATGGACGACTACTATGAAATAGGATAGATCCAATATACAAACTGACCTCGACTATAAAGAACCTGTGACACTGGACGTGACAACAACTCGAGGGTGTATTACTTACATCACAGACAACATTGTCCATTTCATATCATCCGACTGTGAAATGATGTCATCCAACAATAAATGACTTTCAGAGAAAGATTCCGACAAAAGTACCAATGATTATATCTGATACTCCTTTAGAACTTCTCCCAAAAGTGGCCGTTGATATGGTTAGGCCATTGACCCTTACTCCATCAGGTAACAAACTTATTCTAACCATGCAATGTCAACTTTCCAAATTTTGCCTAGCCGTCCCCTTGCCAGACATTCGAGCAATCACTATCGCTGATGCAGAAGCCCACCATCTCATAAGTAATTCTGGAGTACCCTGAGTGATCTTGAGTGACAGAGGTACTAGCTTCAAAACCTGTTCACTCGAAGAACTTAGTAAAATCTTCGGTATCAAACTCATTACAACTACTAGTTACCATCCTCAAGGAAATGCCTCCTTAGAACGTAGTCACGCTATGTTTGGTAGCTACATACGGACAAAAGCAGCTAAAAAATTAGACTGGGACACTATTCTCCCATTCAAAATGTTCGAATGTAATACTTCACTTCACAGGTTCCACCCCTTTTGAGATCATCTACGGCCGGAAAACCCGAACCATAGTCAAGTATCCAGACGAATTTGAACTTGAGACATACAACTCACATCCATGTAACCTCATTAGAACCCTTGCTGAGATGAGAAGAGCTGATAGGGATAGACAGGAGAATTCTGAGGGAGAAACCAGAATTCAATGAGGATATAGCGAAAAAACGTCCACCAGGGCGGCGCTGATGGTCATTTGAGCTCCCCAACACATGGATTTTGCTGTCCGTGTACGTCGGTGCGTGCTAGTGTGTATCTGTGTGAGAGAGTATGCTGCAACTCTCACAGACGCGCACGGACAGAGAATTGCATGTGTTGGACCACCAGCGCTCCTAGTGGCCGTTTTTCCGCCATAGCCTTATACGACAAAAAGACAGAATCAGAAGACTTACGAGTAGGGATGGAAGTTTACGTGCTGTTAGAACCTAGGAGAGGCAAATTGGACAAATTTTCCAACGGAAAATCCAAAGTAGTAGAGGCTCATCGGAACAATAATGTATTATTAGAATCGACCACGAGGAAACGATTTCTGAAACACGTGGATAAAGTGAAGTGGACATTTGTCTAAAGGGAAACACAACTCTTGATTGTTGCAGGTGCAAATATGTCATCTTACAATACGATACTCTAGATTCTTCCATGGATCATCACTTGCCCTGGGAACACCTAAGGGGACGTACACGTAACACATATAATCAAGCCAATTACGATGAATCCTGGGATCTACTATGAATATGTTGGTGAAGGTCGAATGATAAGGTCAGAGTGGAGAATCTCAGTAACTGTAGATTGTAGTAAATCGGTAGAGAAAGATGGTTGGAAAAAAACAGCTGATATCGATGAGACAAAGGTGCTCACGCAAGTTTCCAGACTGTGGCCAATTAATTCCAGGATTGAAACTAGATGCCATGATGCACACATTCGGAATGCCAGGAAAGGACTTGACAGATTTTTTCGCCTTACCATATATACCATCCCCGAATACTTCTAACGGCGCAATATTAAGAAAAGGGGAGCCTCGTTAGAATTCGTCGGCTGGGTCAACAGAAAACTATTTGGAACCACGGACGCTGATGATCGCGATCTCATCACAAGACAAGTAAATGACATTTATGAATGGAACCAAAATATATCTCTATGAGCTTTGAAAAGGACCCATATTCTCAGATCGGAATTAGATGACATCCACAAATTTATGAATTTTCAAAAAAACGAAATTGAAGAATTGCATACTGCCCTGTCAAGGAACCTCGCCTCTGCATCAAACACAATTAACACTGTAACACTACGGGGAAATATAGAAATTTGGGCTTCACAATTCGGAATGGCATTACTCCATTCTATTTCATCATATGAAACTTTCATTAACGCCGTCGAAACAATAGCAAAAGGACACTTACATCCTCTTTTACTCAGTCACGACGAGCTCCAAGATAAATTACACGACGTCAATAATTACATATCTAGCCACGCGCATCCATGGGAAAGAGAACTGATCACTCCAGAATACCTATTTCCTATATCGAAATCCTTTGTGTACATAACTAACCAGGAAATTCTCATAACTCTAACTTTCCCATTAGCGGACATTACCCAGTTCTCACACTATGGTATTCATAGACTCCCCATTCTACGACCGAACTTATAAGCCACAACACTTTCTTATCGATCCAACCGATCATTTCGTCGACTGTGTGGTGATTACAGTCACAAGGCTATAATGGGAGATCTGAACGCGGACTTACTTGACACTACTCACCCTGACACCAAAACACTGACTGCGCTGACAGAAGAACTTGACTTGTAGATAGTTGAGCATGGCCCGACTCACCAACATAACCTCAATGTATCTCATACTTGGATTGATCACATTGACGTGGATGACAACGACATCATTACCGACTTTCAGAACAATCTCGTGCCCAGTTTTGGCAGGCACTCGGTCATTGACGTCACCATCAGCGTCTTTACTCCCACTTCGCCGAACAATTCCTTCACCTATAGGGATTTTCGTAAGACCACTCCGGAGATATTGAATGACCGTTTGCTCCGCTGCAACTGGACAGCTCTTGAAAATGCTGACACCAGTCTGGAAGATGCAATTCACTGCTTGAACGAGAATTTAAAGACCGTTTTGGACGAATTAGCACCGGAGAAAACTTTAAATCCGAAGGAAAATGATGCTCCTTAGATTGATCGGGAGTTGGAAGTGCTCATGAATGAGCGAGACGCGACGCGCAGGCGCTGGAAGCGGATGCAACGTAACCAACGCAAGTGTCCTGAGCTTCAAAGTGAGTAGTTTCGGCTCAGCGAGGAGGTTGACTTGCGCATAGAACAAGAGCGTAACTCCTTCCTTTAAACTCATCTCACGGACGCTCTGGATCAGAAGAAGAACATCTGGGAGGAGATGCGCAATCTTGGCCTCTCGCCCAAGAGCAAAGAGGAAGAACTTCACGGTTTCACACCGGATGAGTTTGACGCTCTCTTCGCGGGGGTTTCTGTTTCGCCTCACGAGAATAACAATGAAGCAATGGACGATATTAACTCTGCACCGGAGGAGGGGTTTAAATTCAAGCCCACAAATTTCAATGATGTAGTCCTTGCTATTTAACATTTCTCCTCGCAGGCCCGCGGGGTGGATGGGATCCCCCGGAGCGTGATCGCGGAAGCTCTTCCGGCAATTGGTGATCTTATCTAACATATTTTCAATTCCGTTTTCGCTCATAGCATTTCTCTTGAGGCTTGGAAGCAAGCGCAGCTGATTGCTCTGAAGGAGACTGCAGCTCCATCAATGGTCTCGGACTTCCGTCCCATAGCGCAGCTGTGCTTCCTTTCCAAGATTCTGGAAAATATTGCACATGACCAAATCACGGAGTATTTCAAAATTGAGAAGATACTTCATCGCTTCCAGACTGGTTCTAGGCAACATCATAGCACCCAGACAGCTTTGTTGAAATTGACCGATGACATCAGAGTAGGTATAGACAGGAAGAAGATCACTCTGCTCCTACTATTCGATCTTAGCAAAGCTTTTGACACAATCTCACCATCCAAGCTGTTGAGGAAGCTACGACATCTTAGCTTTTTAAGATCGGCACTCCTGTGGATAAAATCATATTTACAGGGTCGCACCCAACAAATCACTTCTAAAGTAGGCAAATCTGATTGGCTCGAAACCAATCTGGGTGTTCCACAGGGGTCCGTCCTTGGGCCTCTTCTCTTCAGCTTGTATGTGAATGACCTGGCTGGCTTGCTAGACGAAAAGTCGGTACATCATCTATTTTATGCGGATGATCTCCAAATTTATCTCCAAGTCGAAGAAACTAAGATCAAGGAAGGCATCACTCGGCTGGGGGAAGTCGGACGACTAACTGCTGAATGGGCCAGAAGTTCTGGCCTGCGTCTCAACGCTGGCAAGACCAAGGCAATCTCCTTCAACTGTGAGAGGGATATCAAAGATGTGAAATGAATGGACTTGCCAGGGGTTGAGATACAGGAAGAAAATTTCATTCCGTTCAGTGATACGGTCGTGAGTCTTGGTGTTACACTTGATAGTGAACTGACGTGGAAGCCGCACATCGACCAAGTAACGAAGAAAGTGAACAGAGCCCTTGACGGATTGCGGTTTTTCAGGACGTGCATCACCAGACCTCTCCGAATTCGCCTAGTCGAGTCATTAGTTCAACCGCATTCAGATTATTGCACAGTCGTGTACCTCGACGCCACGGACGAACAGTGGCAACGGATACAGCGACTCAGCAATTCATGTGTGAGGTATATTTTTGATCTTGGAAAAGACGAGCACATCACCCCGTTTAGGGAGCGTTTGGGTTGGTTGTGACGGATAAACCGTCACAGCCGAATTTTGGAAATCTCTCGTCGCCGTCTCGAGCCAGCAAACTCAAAAGAATGAGTATTGACCCGAATACTTCTCTTTTTGCTTTCTCTAAAGAGAAAGCTTTGTTTTCGACACAGCAAATTTTTGATCAATTTTTCCATTCAACTCAATATTTTCTTCAACATAATTCATCTTATCAGAAAAGTGCTTTAACCATTTTATTCCTCTCGCCAAAATCTAACGATTGTGAGTAACACTTTTCCCCTTATAATCCTCAAAATCCCCCAGTGACTCATCTCTCCGGCCCTTTGTCTGTGTCTGTGTGTGTATGTATGTTGTTGTTTTTTCGCGCCACGCTTTCTCTTCTACACTCCACTTCATCGATTTTTGCTTTTCAAAAGTTGTATAGAATCACTCAGAGGTAAGACCAGTGATTTGCCTGGTCTCCTCTCCAAATCGAATTTAATCTAAACGTTTTTTGACGTAAAATCGCTGAAATTGTGTACTTTCATACTAAAATATCTCTTTCCAATTTGACCTTACCCCAATTTTGATCACCTAGGCTATCGTTTTTTTGGTTCAATCTATATTTTGGTTAATACCGAAATTCCATTTAAACTCCATCAACGTAAATTTTTATGAAAAAACCAAAATTTCCAACAAAAACAGCAATTTGAGCATGTTTAGACCTATTCTATCGAAATTCTGTTTCAACCAAATTACACGTTTTGCTAAAAAACCTCACTTTAGGTAGCCCAAATCCCGATAACTATTCTCCTCAAAAAAATGAATCAAAATATACAAAAATATTTTCTTCTATATTCATACTTCCCTCATATCTCTCCTCTAAATTACTTTATTCAAATTTTACTCAACTAAGTTGATACTTTTTCATCGTTCTAAATCGATTGGTTCATACCGAATTTTTTCAAAATCCGTTCTAATACATTCAAAATCCGATTTATTCCCGAAAAATCCAAATTTTTTCAAAATACTCCATTCTTATAACCCTTACACCAACTATATTAAAATTTGCCCTCAACCATACTTCATATGTTCCATGGAAAACCCTAGTTTAGGTCATCTGAATTCCCCTAAAAGGCGATCTCCTTATAATAACTCAAAATATTAGAAGGAAATCGCATCTAAATTCATTTTCCGCTATTACCTACCCCCTCAACTAATATATACAAATTTTACTCAACTAAGTTTATACTTTTTCATCGTTCCAAATCGATTAGTTGATACCGAATTCTTCAAAATCCTTTTAAATACATTCAAAATCCAATTTATTCCCGAAAAATCCAAAATTTTTTCAAAAAACTCCATTTTTATGGTCTTTTCACCAACTATATCAAAATTTTCCCTCAACCAGACTACATATCTTCCATGAAAAACCCCAGTTTAGGTCATCGTAATTCCCCTAGAAGTGAATCTCGTAATAATAACCCAAAACATTAGAAGAAAATTGCAGCTAAAATTCATTTTATCCTCATATCTCCCTCTACAACTAATCTATCCACCTTTTAATGGACTAGAGAGATACTTTTCCCTTATTCTACATCGATTGGTTGGATCCAATCATTGGATTGTGAGTGTGATATGAAATGCAATTAGATTAGATTAAAAAATACAACTATTCTGTAGGAATCCCAATCATCATTTTGGAATTTGATCAGTTCTGCAAATTTCTCATTAGTTTCAGTGAACCTCTTAAACTATTTCGCTAAGAGAAAGCATTCTGCTAATCTCAATTAGCAGCGTATTTTTATTGAGATGCTGGCTCGAGAGGATGACGACGACAAGCGACGAGGAAGATGGACGAGATGCTGTGGTGCAGGCATGCCTACGCATAGGCAGCCCTTCCTGCACCCCGGACAGCAGCTGTAGCCGCACACTAGGCTGCCACCGGGACGAGCAGCCGACGGACCGCGATCTTGACAGCTGGGCGACCCGGAGGGTCTTCCCAGGGCCCCGGAGCCCTGTTTGGCCCCTACGCCAGCCCTCCTCGGCTCATATCCATGCTGCCCCACGGCACCCTACCCCGGGGCATGTGTGTACGCACCGGAACGCGGACGACGACGACGATGGCAACGGACGAGGCCCTCGCTCGCGGGGGACCGAGGGTACGAATTTGATGTGTTTTGACACCGCGATGAAACAGTATGCACGGACGGGGTGACGACAGATGGGCAGCCGCAGGACACAGTTGGACGTGGTGATGTAATGAACGCCCTGCCCGGGCGGCTGGCCATATGGCGTGTGCCCCATCTGCTGCAGCCCGGGTAGGCGCGCAGGCCGGCAGCGACGAGGTTAAGTGGCACTTGCGTCACTTGTTGCATGTGTACAACGTACACTTGGTGTACCGCACACCCGTGCACCATCGATGCAGCCCTGGAGCAGTCACCCACGACACGGGTGACCATCACACGGACGCGGATAGGCCCGGGTGACGCAGCGGAAGACGGCGATGACGGACAGGCCGGTACACGCGGCAAGAGCAGACAGCTGACTGGCGGTGGACGAGATGCGGCGACGCTGCGGGCATGTAAATCCGGGCCACACCCGGGGGGTCGTGGCCACGAAAATACATCGGACGGATACCTGGACAGTGGCTACTGGGCAAATTTGGACTTGCGGGCGACATTTACATGTACTCAGGGTTATGCACACATGAGTAGGTTGCACTGGGACTATGTACAGTATATATATAGATATACTGCGGCCATGCGGACTCGATATCATTATGCCATGGGCGGCTGCGAGTATATGTAGATTAGGGTGTCCGTTATTCCCCAAGTTGGACGCAAGGCTTAGGTCGCCCCCTAGATCGTCTTGTTATCACCAAAAAATGATATCCCAACCGCGACCGGTGCAAAAATCGACCTTTGAACCGTGCCTCTAGAGTCAGGGGCTTTACCATATGGATAGTCCAGCATAGCTTTTTTGAGGTGCTCGGACACTCGTAGCTATTGCCCACCAACATCTCAATACGAGTCTAAACGGCATCAAAGGTGCTATTTCCGACGTAAAATTTCATGTTGAATTCGAATTCATTATTATTTTTACCCTAAACGAGTCCCCAGACTAGTTATTTGATGCTTTTCAAGGAGAAAATGGACTTCTCCGCGCGAAAACGCCCTCATTTTTGTTGTTTCCGACCTCCTGAGAGCTAGGGGGGTTCTGCATTGATCATGTTCCACGCGAAATCGTATGCAGGATTTGAATTGGTTGTTAATTTCAACCTAGGGGAGTCACCAGACTAGCTGATTGAAGTTTTTTGAGGAGTGAGAAGTGTTTTTCACGCAAAAAAGCTCCCATTATACCATCTGAAAGCTACGGATATCTTACAACAATCATCTATAACGTGAAATTGTACGCTCAATCGACATTCGTTGTTATTTTGCTCTTAGGAGAGTCTCCAGACTAGCTAATTGATGATTTTCGAGGAAAGAACGGATTTTCCCGCGCGTAAGACCCTACCTTACTGATATTTCTGACCTCTTGAGAGCTACCGACATCTCATAAGGATCATCTCTCAAGTAATAATTGTATGCTGGATTCAAATTCATTGTTAATTCAAGTCTAGAAAAATTACTAGAGCAGCAAGTTGATGATTTTCGAGGAGAAAATGCATTTTTTCGCCTAGAAATCCTCATGTTACCGCAATTCTCGGCCCCCTCAGTGTTAGAGTCGTCTCAGCCATCTCTTTTCCAACATGAAATTGTACTAAGGGAGAGCGGGGTATGGTGGGCAGCTCGAAAATTTGGGCATTCCAGTTATGAAATACAAAAAAATATTTAAAAACCCAAATGTTCATGAATTCGCATCAGTGTATCACCTAGTTTTTCCCTGGAGAGTTACAAGAAATTTCAATATGTTTTGACCCTTCAAAAGCGTAGGTCAAAATTCGAGGTAAAATATCGCTTGTCACGCCTGTATGCACTCTACCGTTCGTGCGCCAATTCGATCGAAAATACTCGGCGACCCATCTCTCATCGGTAGCTCTGTTCGTTAGCTTTAATCTCCAATTTGAATCGAAGTGATCCGATAAGTAGTTTTTGAGCAATAATAGTAATACGAAGATGAATGGAATGGGGTATAATGGACACGAAAAGCGGGGCGCGTTGACCAGTTCCAACATACAGCCACAGCGCACGAGCTGCGTGGCGCCACCCAACCTAACCTAACCTCCGCGTCGCCTCGTGTTGTTGATATTCTGCTCCAGCTGCACCACGGATGTGATTGTTTATCGATATTATTGATAATTTCACCTCGATGTGAGTAAAAAGTGAGTGCTATCAATGCTGTGGGTGGTGGATTAGAAGCTGTATCACATAATATGACCACCAGATTCGTGCCATGCATCATAAACTTGTGTGTGCGAGCGAGTGAGATCCGAGCTGTGACATCTTTTTGTTGAATAATCGAGTTTTACCAACATAATACAGCATGTCATAGACCTGAGGCATCAGATTAGGTGGAAAAATGTTCAAATATGCTAATGACAACAATTCTGTATGTGTAGTGTTCTCATTTTACTTGAAAATCGTGAGTGTCCATCATACCCTACACGACTGTCCGCTATACCCCGCGATTGCCCATCGTGTCCCAATGATTAAGATTTAGAAAATAGCATTCCTATGAAAATGTGCGAGTGAAGAAATTTTTAAAAAAATATTCCATCATTCCTGAGATGTTTCTCTGTCGAATGCCCACTCGCAGATCCGATTAAAGTAAAAATCGTAGTTGCCAAGCGGGTTTTAATCAGCTATGCCCGACGTACCCCGCTCTCCCCTATAGATTCAAATCCATTATCAGTTTCCTCTCGGAGAGGCGACCAGATATGCTAATCAATGTGCTCTCATGCAAAAATGGAATTTCCCGTATTGGAACTACAAAATAGGCACTGTCCGCAGACAACTGACAGTAACGGGTGGCAATTCCTTTCTTGACCATTTTCAGTTGAAGAAGTAAACTTCAAGGACTTGCTTCTTTGTGGGTAACTTATAACCCACAATCTGAGGTGAATAATTTTCTAGCGAATACAGATCACCACGTAACTGATGAGATTGGGACATAGTCAACTGTGTTCATCGCTTTTATTCATCAAGAACTATTTATTGTATCGAGTAATAAGTAAGAATATCGATTGGCGACTAATACGGTTGAATATGAATCTTCTGTTAGAGTTTATTTCATGAAGGTGAATCTACAATAGACCCACGTATTTGCAACAATGGCGTTTCATCGTCGACGCATCAAGACGCATCAGATCGGGGAAAGTAAATGAGGCGTGGCGGTGTGCTTGGATATCTATCACTGAAGATTGCACTGAGGATTGCAATTGACGGGGTGGGTGGAAAAAGGGCGTAACTGCAGAATGGTCATTTTGAGGAAATCAATAAAAACTTGATGGAAACCGCTAGAAACATAATTGGACGAGTTGAGCTCACTCATTCCGAAGAAGATGGCATTCTCGGAATAGCCCAACCCGAGCCGGGGAATGAAATTTAATTTCGAGCTTTTTTCAGCAACTTCAAAAAATGCAATTACGCCGTTTTTCCGGGTACAGGGTCAAATTTCGGTCCTCCTTCCTCACAAAAAGTGGAATCAAATCTCGAGATCAAGTCCAGTGATCTCCAAATTTTTGAGAGTGTTCCTGGGCATTTTTTTGAAGATATCTGATTGCTAGGGGCTGTTTCGATTCATGCTCCACGGTTTTATGGACACGAAAAGCTTTCATCGGTCGTGTGGAAATGATGAGAGATTTTTTTCACTAGAGATTGGTGAAAAACTTCAATTTGAAGTCAAAACAACATGTTTTCATCGTTATATTAGGTGAAAAAGCGTTTCCAGGCTCTGGAGAATTTTTAAACAATTTCTCCTCGGTAATTAGGCCCTCCTTCCAGATCCGCCCTCACTTACGCCCTGTTACAGAGTGATCACGCCCTTTTGAATCTTTTTAGTCAGGTACTTAAGTTCTTTTTCCAAATCCTGTTGGGCTGAGCAAAAAAGGAAGCCCTGCTTTTGACAGCAGTTACGCCCTTTTATCATCCTATCATTGCACTTACGCCTTTCATCTGCACAATGAAAGGGCGTAAGTGCAATGATTGAATGTTGTAAGGGCGTAACTGCTATGATAAGATGTTGAGAGGGCGTAACTGCTGTGATAAAATTTCAAAAGTAGGGCTTCCTTTATTGCTCAGCCCAACAGGATTTGGAAAAAGGGCTTAAGTACCTGACTAAAAAGATTCAAAAGGGCGTAATCACTCTGTAACAGGGCGTAAGTGAGGGCGGATCTGGAAAAAGGGCCTAATTACCGAGGAAAAATTCTATAAAAATTCTCCAGAGTCCGGAAACGCTTTTTCACCCAATATAACGATGAAAACATGTTGTTTCGACTCCGAATTGAGTGTTTTTACCCTTCCCTAGTGAAAAAAATTTCTCGTCATTCTCACACGGCTGATGGAAGCTTTTCGTGGCCATAGAACCGTGGAGCATGAATCGAACCACCCCCTAGCAATCAGATACAGGCAGCCCCCGCTATTCGCGGTATTCGCTTATTCGCAGTATCTGATTTGTGGCATTCCCCGGTGTTTGCGGTGCCCTGACTCGCTTATTCGCGGTTTGGATCTGGATCTTCGAGATAAGTTAGCTCATGGAGCGTGAATTTTCGATAGATTTCATCCGAATGTGTTCTTCCAAACCAATTTTGTGATTGAGTGTTCACCATTTCGAGGATGTTGATATTGTTATTGTTCCCCAAAACTGATTAATTCGTTATACGACACAGTTATCAGTGTACCTGTGTACTATCTGAATTCTACTCATGGCATCGTGTGTAGAAAGAACGCACATTCGTCAGTTAAAAAACGTGACAATGAACTTTGAGGCTTTCGGAAGGCTTGTCGAATTTGCTTGCCACTAGAAAAAGTGGCCGAAGTTCTTAGAACTACCCATGGCCACTCCCCAGAGATTGTATGTTTGTCAATCTTGCTAGTCAAAAGTGTCTGAGCTCTCCATCCGCACGCTCGTGAATAGATTTTCCCAACTGATTCCCGGGTGGATTCCAGTAGTTCTTCAATCGTATCATACTGTTACTCCGTATCTTCCACATATTGAGTCAACTTGCTGAGCCTCTTACATAAATTTGTTGATTGAAGATGATGTGTGGATTTTTTGCTTACTCACAGATCCACATATGTATACGTAACCCCCCTTTTCCCATAAGGCCAAGGTCCTGGTATTCGCGGTTTCGGTATTCGCGACATTTTCTCCATACACATTAACCGCGGATAGCGGGGGCTGCCTGTATCTTTCAAAACATGCCCAGGAACACTCTCAAGAAATTTCGGGGCGATTGGACTTCGCGAGATTTGATTGCACTTTTTGTGAGGAAAGAAAGCCAAAATTTGACCCTGTATTCGGAAAAAGGGCGTAATTGCATTTTTTGAAATTGCTGAAAAGAGCTCAAAACCAAATTCAAACCCCGGCTCGGGTTGGGCTATTTCGAAAATGCTATTTTCTTCGAAATAAGTCAAGTCAACTCGTCCAATTATGTCTGTAGCGGTTTCTATCAAGTTTTTATTGATTTTCTCAAAATGACCGTTTTGCAATTACGCCCTTTTTCCACCCACCCCCTCAATTATCTAGGACCTCAGCGATTACATCTGTATTGGTTTCTCACTGTGGAGAATATTCCGATGCCGAGAATGAGTGGGAAATGGTTCGGTATAGAATTTTACTTTTCGGAAAATGATTTGATCAGGTCACGTTCATGATGGATGATGGGCAAGTATTCGGATCAACTTGAATATCTTCAACCTCAAGTGGTCGCCTCAAGCCACCCGTTGCTGTCAGTTGTCTACGGACAGTGACAATTTTGTAGTTTCAATACGGGAAGTTCCATTTTCGCGTGAGATGACATTGATGAGCTAATCTGCTGGCCTCTTCGAGGGTCAACTGATAATAGATTTGCATCTAGAGTACAATTTCATGTTGAAAAGGAGATTGTTAAGACGGCTCTAGCACTTGGGAGGTCGAGAATTGGGGTAACATGGGGACTTCCAGGCGGAAGATCGCATCTTCTCCTCGAAACTCATGAACGAGCTGCTCTGGTGAATTTTCTGGTGATTAACAATGAACTTGAATCCAGCATACACTTATTACGTTAGAGATGATCCTTGTGAGATGTCGGTAGCTCTCAGGAGGTCAGGAATCATAGATTCCATTTAGAAACGACAGATGAAAAATAGTGATGTCTCGGATCGGTTTCTCGTGGTTTTAGTTTGATTCTGTCGACCGAAATATGAAGTTTCCACCCACCAGGAGATCCCAAAAAAATTTCGGAGACGCCTGCGGAGCTATTTCTGTCTCGCTTCTTGATTCTACCGGAGCATCAAGATCATGATCTTATTCTACTAAATTGAATATATCTCGAGTTTGGCTCAAGATGATGCAACGTGGTTCGCACCATTCAAAAGATCTTGAAAACTTCTATCGAAAATGACCTTGAAAATTCTTTTTCAGCTTTTTCTGGCCCTGATCAGGCAAAATCCGGAAAAATCAGGCAAACCTAATTTCTTATTAGCCCGAAGTTGATATTTCATTGTTATGCGTTTTTGGTCAATTTTCTGATGGTTTATTCTCCGACCAATCAGGAAACAGAGATTTCTGCGCATGCGCGTGGTTCGCCGGATTTTCTAAGTAGTTTCAATCAAAAGCTGAAGAAATTCCCTTCAAGATGACCTAGTGCAGAACTCCATTTAATCGACTGGAACTGAAGATACACGATTCTTTAGACATCGAGATCATTAACACAACTGACAGCATTGCTGCAAGAGAAGGCGTCAAGGCTCTGGTTCACGATAGATAGGTCATCTCGCTCTGGCCATTCTTCTTTTTCAATCAAGTTGCCGTAGTTTCTGACTGGGAACATGGAATTGACTTTTGCCAGGGGTCATCTCCAAGAAAATCCCCTCAGCTTCCGATTGGAACTACTTAAAAATTTGGCAAACCACGTGCGTGCGCAGAAATATCTGTTTTCTGATTGGTTGGAGGATGAAAAATCAGAAAATTGACCAAAAAATGCATATCACCGTGAAAAAACAACTTCGGACTAGTTCCATCGCAAAGATCGTGCGATTTTTCATGAGAAATCATAATTTTGAGAAATTGAAAAAATGGCTGTTTGAGATAATCAGGTTTGCCTGATTTTTCTGGATTTTGTCTGATCAGGGCCTGAAAAAGCTGGACGAAAATTTTTGAGGTCATTTTCGATAGGATTTCTCAAGATCCTTCGAATGGTGCAAACCGCGTTGCATTATCTTGACCCAAACTCGAGATATATTCAATTTAGTAATGAAAGATCATGATTTTTATGCTTCGGTGGAATCAAAAAGCGAAACAGAAATAGCTCCGCAGGCGTCTCCGAAATTTTTTGGGACCACACGGTGGGTAGAAACTCCATATTTTGGACCACAGAATCGAGTCAAATTTACGAGATACCTATCCGAGACATCACTATTTTCCATGTGTCGTTTTCAAACGGAATCCATCAAATACCATTGAAGTGGGGTTTACCACGTGGGAGAATCCATTCTTCCCTCGAAAATCATGAATTAGATAGTTTGGCTACTCTTCTAGGAGGAATATGACAATGATTATCGATTGAACGTACAATTTCACGTGAGAGATGATTGTTTCGAGATATCCGTAGCTTTCAGGAGGTCGGAAACAGCTATGATGGGAGCTTTTTTGCGTGGAGAACACCTCTTACTTCTCGAAAAACATTGATCAGCTAGTCTTCTAGGCGGAAAAATGCATTTTCTCCTCGAAAATCATCATTTCGCTGCTCTAGTAATTTTTCTAGACCTGAATTAACAATGAATTGGAATCCAGCATTCACTTATTACTCCAGAGATGATCCTCGTGAGATGTCGGTAGCTCTCAAGAGGTCAGAAATATCAGTAAGGTAGGGTCTTACGCGCGGGAAAATCCGTTCTTCCCTCGAAAATCATTAATTAGCTAGTCTGGAGACTCTTCTAAGAGCAAAATAACAACGAATGTCGATTGAGCGTACAATTTCACGTGATAGATGATTGTTGTAAGATATCCGTAGCTTTCAGATGGTATAATGGGAGCTTTTTTGCGTGGAGAATACTTCTTACTCCTCAAAAAACTTCAATCAGCTAGTCTGGTGACCCCCCTAGGTTAAAATTAACAACCAATTCAAATCCTGCATACAATTTCACGTGAAAAATGATCAATCCAAAACACCCCTAGCTCTCAGGAGGTCGGAAACAACAAAAATGAGGGCGTTTTCGCGTAGAGACGTCCATTTTCTCCTTGAAAAGCATCAAATAACTAGTCTGGTGATCCGTTTAGGGTAAAACTGACAAAGAATTTGAATTCAGCATGAAATTTTACGTCGGAAACAGTACCTTTGATGCCGTTTAGACTCGTATTGAGATGTTGGTGGCCAATAGCTACGAGTGTCCGAGCACCTCAAAAAAGCTATGCTGGACTATCCATATGGAAAAGCCCCTGTCTCTAGAGGCACGGTTTAAAGGTCGATTTTTGCACCGGTTGCGGTTGGGATATCATTTTTTGGTGATAACAAGACGATCTAGGGGGCGACCCAAGCCTTGCGTCCAACTTGGGAAATAACGGACACCCTAATGTAGATATACTGCTGCAATATGGACTAGATATAGATATATACGGACATGTATAAGGGCTATACGAGGTGAAAGCGTAGAGTTGCGGCGAGCGCGAGTGCGCGATCCCTCCGCGTGTATTTCAGCGGTGCATGCGCGTGAGTGGGACAGAATAGTCTCTAGGTGGAGGCATCAGGACCGTATATACCGCAATTGATGGACTTAAAGCGAATTTCGTAGAATCTGAGCTACGGCATGGAACAAGTATAGTGGACTGAAGTTGAATATTTGGCGCGCTCAGCCGCTAGCTGGCGCTGACAGTGTTTCGGTAAAATTGGACGGACCAATCAGAGAGCTTCTCTTCGGTGAATACGAAGGCGAGCTTTTGGTGAAGATGAAGCGGCCATTGTGCCACTTGTGGATTCAACCTCGTGCAGTACCCACGTACTAGTCGCGCTCGCGCTTTTGATTCGGAGCACGTGCCCAGCCGCGAGTCCCCCAGGAGTCCCGGCTGCCCTGGACGAGTAGTGGTTGCTGTGATTGGACTCGCTCAGTTGTGAGGCGATATATCTGGACGGAGCAAGGAAAAATAATCAAGCAACGGACAATGGCATCAAACGGTGAGTGGTCTTGCTATTTTTCTTAGATCCTCTCGTCGGGTGTGCGGAGAGCCTCGCGCGTCGCGGAGGGCAATCGTCGTGCCCGCGGACAGACCGGACTCCCGGGGGACCTCGTGAGCTGTTGCACCGTGTTCTCGTGGACAAGACGTCTCCAAGTGACGTACGCACGTTGTGAAATTGCATCAGCGGACCCGGAGCAGCAACCGCGTCGCGTGGAGGAATTCGGAGCAGCGATTTAGTGGAGTTCTGGCGTGTGCTCGTGGACAAGATGTTTCGGAAAGACGTGCACGCAATAGGAAATTTGTGTCGAGGACAGACTTCCTGGAGAGGGCGCGCGTGCACGGGGACCTAGTGGACCTTGGACGAGTTACACATGGGTTAGGAGCCAGGGTGTGATGGCGCACCAGTTGTTCGAGCGCGTGGGACAAGAGAGCATCGGAGCACATACCGAAGCTTGGAGGGGCCGCTGTTCGCGGTTTTGCGGGCAAGGCAGATCGCGCCCCGCATCGATGCGATTTTCGGGTCCCGCGCCTCGCGTGCGAGCTGCGGTAAAAAATCCCGCACATGTTGCGCGGAGAGTTTCATTTCGTTGGAAAATTTCTGAAATCATCTAAAAATAGTATCGGACAGGTCTACAAGAGTACCGTTTTGATGTGATCAGAGTAACTTGGATGTATTTGTTGCAGAGACTCAGATAATTAGCGTTCAAGAGCGATAGACGGATGTTTTTTTCTTGTGGTCGAGCCTCTTTAAATTTCTTCGCTTTCAGAATATTGGATCAGTCAGTGACATACATTTTACATGTACACATATAAACTAACTTATTGTAGGTGATAATATTATCAAATACAAATTTTAAAAATTTCACCATCTCAAAAAATCATGATATTTCAACGTGATAGGATTCACTCATCTGATGGGTCTACAAGCACATCAAGCACACGGTGTTGAGTTTGGAACTTGTCAGCTAGAAACTTTGATAGAGAAAGAGCAGACAGAGCCAAAAATATGAGAGTGTGTGATCCTTAAAAAGTCACAGAAAAATGCATCCTTCGATCCCATGCATCATGATTTTTTGAGATGGTGAAATTTTCAAAATTTGTATTTGATAATATTATCACCTACAGTAAGTTAGTTTATATGTGTACATGTAAAATGTATGTCACTGACTGACCCAATATTCTGAAAGCAAAGAAATTTAAAAAGGCTCGACCACAAGAGAAAAACATTCGTCTATCGCTCTTGAACGCTAATTATCTGAGTCTCTGCAACAAATACATCCAAGTAACTCTGATCACATCAAAACGGTACTCGTCCGATACTATTTTTAGATGGTTTCAGACATTTTCCATCGAAATGAAACTCTCCGCGCAACATGTGCGGGATTTTTTACCGCAGCTCGCACGCGAGGCGCGGGACCCGAAAATCGCATCGATGCGGGGCGCGATCTGCCTCGCCCGCAGAACCGCGAACAGCGGCCCCTACAAGCTTCGGTAGCACAAGCCATTTTGGGTGCTTGCCGTAGCGCGTGCGTTGCAAGAGCCATCGAGCGGCCATTTTGGATGATAAAATTTTGGAGCAGATAAATTTGTGAGAAAATTATCGGAGCAGGGACCGGACAAGCTGCACTCTACGGAATGCAGGTAGATTTTTGCGAGTTATTGGACGGAGTGTGGCCTCTTTGTGTTCAGTGAATCTTTATTGTATTTCACAGGTGAATTAGAGAGACATTTTGAGATTTGATGTGATTGATTGATATTTTCCGGACAGGTATTAGAGCCATTCGGACGAATGTCGGTAGTGAATTATATGTGAAAATTCATGTATCGTCCGCGTAGAAGCAACGCAAAGAATAGAGGCCAAATTATTTATTATTTAATCGGACTGATTATTCATGAGCATGCGTCCCTCCTTCCATTATTTTCAGGGTAGAATGACGGTAGGTGCTGCTGAGTAGCAGAGAAGCTGAATTTTTCCCGAGTCGTTTCGCCGTTCGCGCGCGTATTGCCTGAAATTTTGGGATAAGAGTCCCGTTGAATATAAATTAGTTGTGATGGTTAAAATACCACGTCACGAATGGCGACCGTGACAGGACTCTGCGTCTTCTGAAAAATTCAGATGGAATTTCACGGACAAGACGCGAAGCGCTACGAATATTTCAGACAGATCGGAAATTTTTCTGACATATTGGACTTGGAAATTTCGCGATTTTGAACAGGTTTGCGTGCGTGCGAGGCTCTTCGCGTAGTAGAATTAGTGTAGTGCCCTCTCTGACACCCTGATCATATTCAATGTGAATATTTCTCCCTGTATGTGAATATTATGAGCCCCCCTGCAGCCCTGCTCCCTAGGACGAGTAGAGTAGTTGCTCAAAATCATCTTTGCGAGGATTTTCACTCGCGTAGAATCATTTCTTATAGCATCTTACCAAGGTTTTAGGACAGTTAGGTGAATTTTTCGGACTTGGAAAAATTCTAGTGACCCCTATGTTTGCAGATTGATCCCCCCAATGCATGGTGTGATGATTGAATAACTTTTTGAGGTATAATTTGGACATGATGATGATTCTGGCCCATTTCATTTCCACGTAAGTACTCCTGCACCCCGGACAAGGGAATTCTTCCGAATTTTATCCTACCTAAATCCTGTTATCGGACTCTGGTAGGGTGTTAGGTATTTTTGTGGTGACTTCGACCTATGGTGGTTAGGGATCTTTACAGTCAAGGCTCAGTTGCTGAGTATTAGGTTCTCTGAGAGATTTTCCAGGACTTTTGAATAAATTTGGGGGTACTAGAAAATCGGACGAGACTTAGCTGCTGAGTATTAGATTCTCTGGGAATTTCCTGGGACTCTTAAAATAAAATTGGATTAATAAAAAAAAAAAAAAAAATAAATAAAATTGGAGGTGCTAGGAAATCGGACAAGACTCAATTGTTGAGTGTTAGATTCCCTGATAATTTTCTCTAGGACTTGAACATGAATTTGAGGTTACTAGATAATCGGACGAGACTGAATTGCTGAGAGTTAGGATCCGTGGAGATTTTTCTGGGCATTTTAGAATAAGTTTAGAGGACGGAGTGGACTTATTTGCGAACAGTAGAGGGCTGAATAGTTGCAGGTGGGGATATTAGAGAACGGAGACGCGGGTTTATTCGTTTAGGTTGGACTGAAGATTGAATTGGCGGATTTCCGGACGGGTGTAGAATGAAAAGAGGTAGACCTCCGGGCAAAGAGAATAAAGTAGTCGAGCAACCAAAACTGCCGTTGCCTGGACTGCTCAAGTGTGGGGATCAGGACCTCATTCGACTGTTAGAGCGGGACGGACGGTATTTACATTTGGCCAAATTGATTTGGTCACTGGACGGTGAGCAGATCACCACGCGATTGGGAGCTAAAGGACTGAACGAGCGAGGGACTAGAGAACGGACTCGATCTCGAATAATTAGATCGGGAATTCGTGACTGTTTTCCGGACGAGGACGTGCTTTGGGACCCTCAAATAGACGAGGCTGGTGGGGTAGACCCATTCGTGCATCCAGAGGATTGGCGTCGCCCACCAGCGACTTCGCATAGCTCAGCTCGCATGCCTGCTGTTGAAACTAGGAGTTCAGTGGCCGTGAACTCGACTCAAGGGACGAAGCTTACGGGGGTCGCGGGTGCCTCAACCCAAGTTATTCCAAGCTCGGACAGACAACTGCGGGAGCCTCTCGCTCTCACGATTCCGGTGACCTCTTTGACGAATGTGACGAGCCGGTTGACGACGACAGTAACGACAGTGAGCACGGCGAGCACCACCACTAGCTCGGCATTCCAAGTGACGGGTAGTATTCCACGCCCAATCTCGTCGCCAGCTGCAGACCGCTTACCGTTTATAGTGCCAGCTACAACGGCTTATCAGATCTCCGCATCAGGGTACCAGTTGATGAGCCGAATGGCTGCGATGTCTCAGGCCATATTAGCGGGAGCAGCTATACCGGACGCGCCCGCTACAACTGCTGTTCAGCAGCCTCGGACTTGGGCAAGGACGGACGACATGATACCGACTCCCGGACTAGGGGGCCCCATGCCACCCCGGACGAGGACCACGGAGCCCATGTCGACACTAGGACACATGGACACATCGGTTGCTAATGCCTCTGGGGTCAGAGTAGCGGACCAGCGTCGGTTGTTTGATCCAGAGAGCGATGATGGAATGTCGAACCCGCGGAGTCGGACGAATGAGAGTGATTCGCAAGCTCTTCCCGAGAATTACGTACCAAAGCGACCAACTGGGGCTCGGTATTCGCGGCTTCTAACGACGGACTACCGGGACATGGAAAAAGCAATGGGAAATACTCCGGACGCAGCTCGCAGACAGTCTCAATGGTGGAATGCGACTATGGAATGGGACGATGGTGATCTGAAAGGCACGAAGCCTCGCACGAGCCGCGGCCGCTGTCGAGACTCATTTCATGGACGTGACCGTCGTGATGGCGCTTGAGACAACGACCCACCTCCGGTGCACCCACGCATCAGAGATCGACGGGTGGAGTATCTCAACGATTCCAGCGATAGCGGACGTAGCTATAGGGACCGGGTGAAAGTTTATGATGCACGACCCCGACAAGCAGAGCATGCGCCTGCAAGCCACCCTGCGGTTAGTGGACCAGCATACTTGCCTGAACACAGAGAGCCTGGCGGTCAACACCCACCCCAGGTGAGGGACGTGAACGCGGACCAGAGGCCCCTCGGACCCCAGGTGGGCAGCCACGGGCCTCGTAGCGGACCAGAACCGGCTCGGGTGGAACGAGCACGCCCTCAGGGTTGCTCAATCCAACGGACGGAACCAGAACAAGTCCATCGTGAGCGCGATTGCTCTGTTGAGAGTAGGCGCAACCAGAATCATCCGTCCCACTCACAGAGAGGACGAGACGATCCATGAGAGAGTAGGGAACGCAGAGATTTCTCTCATGGACGAGGGAACGAACGTAAGCGAGAATCGGGGGATCGCGTGGATCAACGGCGCTCGAGGGACGGTCATGATAGGCGCGAAAGACCGAGAGACGCGGACCGCTGGCGTGATAATCGTCGCAGCAATTATAGGGACAGCTCCTCGGACAACTCAGCTGAGCGAAACTTACGACGTGATTGGAGATCTGGGTCTGATTCGGACGGATCAAGGCGCCGAGGCGGGCGTCGGGGATCAAGGGACTCGCGTAGGAACAGACGTAATGAAAACAGGGACCACGGACGTGACAGTAGCAGCGACTCGGACTATGACTTATCGGACGGTGAATCAACCCGCAGTCGTGGTGGACAAGTGACCGGACGGACGTCCCAAGTAATCAAGATGCTGCAGAGCATGAAAATCAATTTTGGCGGTAGCGAGAAAGATGGACCAGAGGACTTTTTGGCCAATCTCAAGGACTGTAGGCGTATGTTACCGCTGTCTGACAGGGAAATGCTCTCGGCAGTACCGGCAGCCCTCAGTGAGGATGCTCGACACTGGTATAGGACTCACCAGGATGAGTTCAGGGACTGGACTGATTTTAAGCGTGCTTTTAGGACATAATACGTGGGTCACTCGGACCGCCAGGACTTAATGGACGAGTTGTTGCATCGGACTCAAGCGAAAGGCGAGAAAGTGGCAAAGTATCTGACGTGCGTGAAGATCATTCTGGGACATTTTAAGAGGCCACCACAAGACAGGGACGTTTTTGAAATCATGCGCAGGAATCTACTGCCAGAATTGCGGGAATATTTGGACACAAGAGATGTGCAAAACTTGGACGATATTCAGTACTATGGAAAGAGGTTTGAAAGGGACCAGGGTTGGACAAGTAAGTATCGGCAAGACCACTCCCTTCCGGAGGACCTCCACCCTTAGTGGGGGGGGGGGGGGTGAAGTAACAGATAAACCGTCACAGCCGAATTTTGGAAATCTCTCGTCGCCGTCTCGAGCCAGCAAACTCAAGAGAATGAGTATTGACCCGAATACTTCTCTTTTTTTTGTTGAAATGCTGGCTCGAGAGGATGATGACGCAAGCGACCAGGAAGATGGACGAGATGCTGTGGAGCAGGCATGCCTACGCATAGGCAGCCCTTCCTGCACCCCGGACAGCAGCTGTAGCCGCACACTAGGCTGCCACCGGGACGAGCAGCCGACGGACCGCGATCTTGATAGCTGGGCGACCCGGCGGGTCTTCCCAGGGCCCCGGAGCCCTGTTTGGCCCCTACGCCAGCCCTCCTCAGCTCATATCCATGCTGCCCTGCGGCACCCTACCCCGGGGCATGTGTGTACGCACCGGAGCGCGGACGACGACGACGATGGCAACGGACGAGGCCCTCGCTCGCGGGGGACCGAGGGTACGAATTTGATGTGTTTTGGCACCGCGATGAGACAGTATGCACGGACGGGGCGACGATGGATGGGCAGCCGCAGGACACAGTTGGACGTGGTGGTGTAGTGAACGCCCTGCCCGGGCTGCTGGCCATACGGGCGTGTGCCCCATCTGCTGCAGCCCGGGTAGGCGCGCAGGCCGGCAGCGAAGAGGTTGAGTGGCACATGCACCACCTGTTGCATGTGTACAACGTACACTTGGTGTACTGCACACCCGTGCACCATCGATGCGGCCCTGGAGCGGTCACCGACGACACGGGTGACCATCACACGGACGCGGGTAGGCCCGGGTGACCCAGCGGAAGACGGCGATGACGGACAGGCTGGTACACGTGGCAAGAGCACACAGCTGACTGGCGGTGGACGAGATGCGGCGGCGCTGCGGGGATGTAAATCCGGGCCACACGCGGGCGGTCGTGGCCACGAAAATACATTGGACGGATACCTGGACAGCGGCCACTGGGCAAATTTGGACTTGCGGGCGACATTCACATGTACTTAGGGTTATGCACACATGAGTAGGTTGCACTGGGACTATGTACAGTATATATATAGATATACTGCGGCCATGCGGACTCGATATTATTATGCCATGGGCGGCTGCCAGTATATATAGATATACTGCTGCAATACGGACTGGATATAGATCTATAAAGACATGTATAAGGGCTATACGAGGTGAAAGCGTGGAGTTGCGGCAAGCGCGAGTGCGCGATCCCTCCGCGTGTATTTCAGCGGTGCATGCACGTGAGTGGGACAGGATAGTCTCTAGGTGGAGGCATCAGGACCGTATATACTGCAATTGATGGACTCAGAGCGAATTTCGTAGAATCTGAGCTACGGCATGGAACAAGTATAGTGGACTGAAGTTGAATATTTGGCGCGCTCAGCCGCTAGCTGGCGCTGACAGTGTTTCGGTAAAATTGGACGGACCAATCAGAGAGCTTCTCTTCGGTGAATACGAAGGCGAGCTTTTGGTGAAGATGAAGCGGCCATTGTGCCACTTGTGGATTTAACCTCGCGCAGTACCCACGTACTAGTCGCGCTCGCGCTTTTAATTCGGAACACGTGCCCAGCCGCGAGTCCCCCAGGAGTCCCGGCTGCCCAGGACTAGTAGTAGTTGCTGTGATTGGACTCGCTCAGTTGTGAGGCGATATATTTGGACGGAGCAAGGAAAAATAATCAAACAACGGACAATGGCATCAAACGGTGAGCGGTCTTGCTATTCTTCTTAGATTCTCTCTCGGTTGTGCGGAGAGCCTCGCGCGTCGCGGAGGGCAATCGTCGTGCCCGCGGACAGACCGGACTCCCGGGGGACCTCGTGAGCTGGTGCACCGCGTTCTCGTGGACAAGACGTCTCCAAGTGACGTACGCGCGTGATGAAATTGCATCAGTGGACCCGGAGCAGCAACCGCGTCGCGATGAGGAATTCGGAGCAGCAATTAAGTGGAGTTCTGGCGTGTGCTCGTGGACAAGACGTTTCGGAAAGACGTGCACGCGATAGGAAATTTGTGTCGAGGACAGACTTCCTGGAGAGGGCGCGCGTGCACGGGGACCTAGTGGACCTTGGACGAGTTACACATGGGCTAGGAGCCAGGGTGTGATCGCGCACCTGTTGTTCGAGCGCGTGGGACAAGAGAGCATCGGAGCACAAGCCATTTTGGGTGCTTGCCGTAGCGCGTGCGTTGCGAGAGCCGTCGAGCGGCCATTTTGGATGATAAAATTTTGGAGCAGATATATTTGTGAGAAAATTATCGGAGCAGGGACCGGACAAGCTGCACTCTACGGAATGCAGGTACATTTTTGCGAGTGATTGGACGGAGTGTGGTCTCTTTGTGTTCAGTGAATCTTTATTGTATTTCACAGGTGAATTTGAGAGACATTTTGAGATTTTATGTGATTGATTGATATTTTTCGGACAGGTATTAGAGCCATTCGGACGAATGTCGGTAGTGAATCATATGTGGAAATCCATGTATCGTCCGCGTAGAAGCAAAGTAAAGAACAGAGGCCAAATCATTTATTATTAAATCGGACTGATTATTTATGAGCGTGCGCCCCCCCCCCCCTTCATTATTTTCGGGGTAGAATGACGGTAGGTGTTGCTGAGTAGCAGAGAAGCTGATTTTTTCCCGAGTCGCTTCGCCGTTCGCGCGCGTATTGCCTGCGATTTTAGGATAAGAGTCCCGTTGAATATAAATTAGTTGTGATGGTTAAAATATCCCGTCACATGGTTACGTACTGATTCGCGGAGAATGTACTTGGCAGCACTTTTAATGCATAAGATCATGCATCTTGGAGAACCTGACTACCTAGCTGCGATGTTCACCAGGTACCAATCTGAACGCCCCGCACGTGGTGATGCAGAAGAAAGGGTACTCGAGGTTCCCAATATCAGACTTGAGTACGGAAGACGATCGATCCAGATTCAATGTGCTCATCTGTGTCACTTTCTTCCTCCGGGCTTTCGGCAGCTGGGGGAAATATCAGTATTCAAAGAGGCCTTAGAAGATTTCTTTCTGACTCAGTCTTCCCAAAGGATTGATGTGGAGAGGAGGCATTATCTTAATCTCTAAACTGTGATAGGTTTAGGCTCTTTTCAAATAGCGTTTTCCTGTTCTAAAGAGTTATACGTGGCTACTTCGTCACCGAATTCTAATTCCTGTGACATTTCCGCTGGCCCAAGCCTCTTATATGAGAGTCTCCACGAAACTTTTAACTTTTGTGTTACTGCAGTGTTCCAGGAGTATTTTGAGCTATTCGTAGTGCGCAGGAGTGGCCCTTCATGGTATCTGGCATCATTCAATATGAGCTACATTCTTTCTTGTTGGAACGCATCCTGATTTGTCAATAGCAGACCGCAAAAGATGATTTTTGGGTAGTTTACAAACGTACCAACGCGATTTTTTGAATTGATAAGGCTGTAACTAAAATACCTATGCCTCAACTACTTCGGTGGAATGATATATCTATCTACCAATCTCATATTTTGAGAAAATCTTTGATCCAGAGGTGTGCGCTGATTTGACTATGATATTAGCTCTCATTCATCGATGAAACCGAGTTTTGTGGGAAAAATTTCTCTTGCTATTGTTTACGAAATTATTGGAATACCTTGTGCAAAATGGGGAATTAAGCAATGAGTTTTCGAAGTTAAAAAGAAGACAAATTGAATCCCGTTTGGTTTGTGAGTGTGCGTTGATCCGGAAAAATTTTATAAAGCTTCAAAGCTCATAAAGTTATCGCGCCACTGGCTCTCGAAACGGTCATTTTTTGATGGCATACTCAGGAAACGTAAAGCACAGGATTGGAATGTTGTGCTCTTTTTTCTTCATCACAGAAGGGATATAACCGCACTGTTCTGAGTTGCAATTGTCGATCGGTATTTCTGTGAGAAGCTGAGGAGAAATATTTGAATCCGGATGGTAAGCTGAATAAGCCTTCAAATGTGATGTTATCGCGATTTTCTTGATTTTTACACAGTATACGGCTAAAATATGAACAAAATAAGTCCATGGTGTATTCTAGAAATTGAAATGAGACTCATAGCTCTTGACTCGATTTTGGAAATTTACCTCGAATTTCGGAGAAATCGAGGATGAAATTCATCTTAAAGTCAAGTCAGGCAAAATATAATCCGTATAGATTGTCTAGACAATGTTTTGAATCGAATCTATTCGATTGAAGTTGATTCACGAATGTTTCAAGTGTGTAATTCCGTACATGTCGTTCTGAACCAGATACCTCGGCTTGGAAGAGAGTGGCACCACTTTTTTCACATGTTTTCGAGGTCTAAGTATCACATGAAACCCATTTCAAACATGTGCGATGAGAAATTTTTTTTTTATTTCAGAGGGTCAATAGTTAAAAGTTCCATGGAAACTCTCATATTCCTTCCCACATGAAAATGTTTCCTTCTCTTTGATCGTTCTTGTAGAGGCTGATATATGAATTTGAAAATGTATCTCATCATTCTCTTTCTTGACTTTCACGCATCTTCCGATACCTCAAAATGACTAGTCACTTTTTGTGATAACTTCTGATATTTCTTGACCGAAAAGACAAATGTTTCTCTATTTATTTATTCAAATACACCATGTACCAGAATAGGTAAACCAAACGTAACTGGGGTATGGATCGCATTTTGTAATTTCGTCCGATGTTCGCAGAATTTTTCGTAATAGTTTCTATTTTTTTTAACTTTTAATTGAAAATGCCATTGATATCATTTCATCATCATTTCATTTGAAATGCTCTGAAGCGAGTGCCAATTTCGTGCGCGTATCGATCTGTCACAGATCATTTCATGTATTTATGTGGAATGATATGCGTCTGCTATCGAGCTTAAGACAGGATATTCATCCTTTCCCTGCAAACTATATTCAATCCATCCCTGTTTTGTGGTGATTTTCAAACAATTTGGATTAGTTAGTGCCTCGTGTTAAATTCGGTGGCTGATTATTGACTTGTCCAGCATGATTGTCGCAGTGAGGATGAACGAGAATTATCGCGCTCTCGTTTTCATGCGACTGTGGTAGTTTTCGGTTCGATATTATCCTGATTAATTTTATCGTCATATTGGGATCGGTTCCGGTTCTGGGGGGATTGTTGTGGGACTCCGTTTGCATCGTGACGAGACTTGAGTGTAATACCTGTTCTACTCTCATGAAATTCATGCGCAATCTCAACGAAATCAGATTAATTCGCGGTCTAGCTAGCTTTGTGACAGTGCTGAGATGCAGCCGTGTTGATGAGATCGCAGTATTGTGTTTTTACAACAGTGCGTGCCGTTTTTTAATGTATCTTGGAAGAACCGTGGCGAGTGTCGCGCCGGAGGGATTATGGGATTGTCTCGGCACGAATGAGTACCTTCGCGCAAGTTAAATTTTAGTGCCACCATGTAAAGTACGCGGAAAATCTGTGCGTGTTTTTCCTCTCGTCTCTTTCACGTACCTCCAATGTTTGGATAGGCTATTGTTAAGTCTTCGTCGTGAGGCCATTACACATGCACCCGAATGTTCGTCCATCAACTTCAAGATGCAACATCTCTCGGGATGTAGAGGGAATCTAACGAATCAACACTCAAAAGGAGAGTGTGCAGCGCACGCCAAATGCATTCTTTGGCGCACTGAATAGGGGTGTATCTGTAGATAGTACACTTCTCAGCGCATGCTAATTAGGATTTATTCAACGTACGCTACTAAGATGGCACACACCCAGCGTAAGCTAGATAGCGACACTCTTTAGCGCACACTAAGTAGGACATTACAACGATAGCTATTCGGACACTAGCTTGCGCTTGGAAGCACATCTTTTGGAGCCAATGAATGAGAAGGAGTTAATGGTCCGAACCATCGATGAACCAAAATACATAGAGATCGAACCTCGCTAACATTAGAATTTATGGGATTGTTCAAATCGCATCAAACCTAGCTCGAAACCTGTATCCTCTATTTTCCATTCACTCTCGAGAAGCGTGACTCTCTGGAAAATTTAGGGCACTTCAACTCACGCTTCCTTAGCGCACTCTACTTGAGCGCAAGCTTCATGAGCTCACGCTACTTCATGTCCGCTACCTTAGCGCACATGAGATCAAACATGACGTATCCGTGAGCTACTCCAGTTTACGCTACCATAGAACACGCTTCCTCATGTACGCTACCTTAGCGCACATGAGATCAAACATGACGTATCCGTGAGCTTCTTCAGTTTACGCTACCATAGAGCACGCTACTTCAGTTCACGCTACATGAGCGCACGCTACTTCAGCTCACGCTGAGCGCACGCCATATACTTTGGCTCACGCTGCTTCATTTACGCTACCTTAGCGCACGCTACTTCAGCGTATGCAACTAGAGATTACGTTGGCTGCAACTACATAAGACGCGCTCAGCACGTTCGCACGGGTGAGCGCAAGCGCGCGTGCATCAGAAAGATATCAACAAACACATTTTATTGCTCTGTTTAAACAATTCTTGCCATGTTTATCACTCCAATGAGTTTTTGGGCTCGTCGCGATAAAATAAAAGTCAAGAATCATTGATTGACACCCGATCAATGTTGAGGAATCATTTACAATGATTCATCATCGAGCAGAATCGAAGCAAGATTTCAAGCTAGTTACACCTCGAGTTACACAGTACAACTCGCAGTACAAGTTGGATAAGATTTGTACATTAATTCTCCTCAGAGGATCCCGTGGAGTTTGGGATAGTCCATCTTCCTACGGAGTTTGAGAGTTCGTCCAAGAAAAATTCGTGCACGAATCTTACGCAACTTGTACTGTGTGATATGTTTGAGATCCGCTTTGATTCTGCTCGATGGTGGATCATTGTGAATGACTTCTCAACGTCGATTGGGTGTCAATCAGACTGTTGTTCCACTGCGACGAGCCCGGAAGGTTATTGGAATGATGAACAGCCTCAGAAATCGTTCCACTAAAACAAGATGAAATCGTTAACAACTTTCTGATGCACGCGCGCTTGCGCTGCCCGTGTGCGCGTGCTGAGCGCGTCTTATGTAGTTGCGGCCATCGCTCCATCATATACTACCTCAGCGCTCGCTACTTTAGCTCGAGCTAAGCGCACGCTACTTTAGCTCGAGCTAAGCTCACGCTACCTTAGCTAACACTACTTTATGGACGCTACCTTGGCACACGCTCTTCTAGCTCACATCACCTCAGCACACGCTATCATAGCGCACTCTATAGTAGCGTACGCTACTTCAGTTCAAGTTGCCTTAGCGAACGCTACTGTAGGGTACGCTAACCTAGCTCCCGCTGCTTTAGTTCACGCTACTCTAGTGCACGCTACCTCAGTGCAGGCTACCTCAGCGCACGCTACCGTAGCGCACGCCTTTTCAGCGCACGCTACCTCAGCTCACGCTACTTTAGCGTACACTACTTCAGTTCACGTTGCCTTGGTGAACGCTAATGTAGCGTACGGTAACCTGGCTTCCACTACTTCAGTGCACGCCACTCTACCGCACGATACCTCAGCGCAGGCTACCTCAACGCACGCTACTTTAGCGTACGCTAACCTAGCATCCGCTACTGTTGGCTTGTTCTACATAGGGTGCGCCTAGCGCGTGAGTGTATGCGCACACGCTTGCGCTCAAAGCATTCAATGCAGAGAATTTCATGAAGCAGCTTTACCAGTCGTTTTCTACTCAGAATTTTCCCAAGGGAAGACTTGGTTGACGATTGGTAGGCCCCGACTGACATTGACGAGCCGAAAATCAAGTTTCTTTATGTTTTTCCACAGTCAATTAGAGAAAAACATCAGCGTTGGCCACCCTAAGAATTACCCGCTCTTTCATTATCGGTGAAATACGAAACCTATGACATTGATTGATGGTGGTCTCCGTATGACTTCTTTGTGTCAGAAAAACAATTTTTCTCATGTTTTTTCACGAACAAATAGGAAGAATCAGCCCAGCGATCCTCTTCCGGAAAAATTCAGGTTGAACAACGTGTTTGCAACTCGGTATCCGCATTGGTGAACACCCGTCTTAGTTTGCGAAGACTGTAATTTTGTTTGGGATCAAAAACTACGCAAAATCAAGATGAGTGATCACTATCCCGGATACTGAATCACGAAAATGTTGCTATACCTATATCTTTTTCCGAAAAGGCTCGCGCGGCCAACGCTGATGTTTCTCCCTATTCGTTCATGGAAAAACATGGAGAAACTTGATTGGTGAACTCGATAATGTCAGTCGAGGCCCACCAAGCATCAACCAGTTCTTTACCTGTGGAAATTCCGAGTGGAAAACGACTGGTGAGGCTGCTCCATGAAAATCCCTGCATCAAATGCTTTGAGCGCAAGCGTATGCGTTTACGCTCGCGCGCTGAGCGCATCCTATGTAGAACGAGCCTTAGTGCACACCACTCTAGCGCACGCTACCTTAGCGCAGGCTACCTCAGCGCACGCTACCTTAGATTTCGCTTGCTACCTTAGCGCACGCTATTTTGGTTTAGCGCACGCTACTCCAGCGCACGCTACTTTAGCACACGTTACTTTTGTACTTGTCATGAAAAAATTTCAATAGGGTGTGAATCAGACTCTTTCGTCGCTGGATCTTGGAAATAAACTCAACTATTTCAATATCCCATTGTGAATAACAGGTAGGAAGTTGTCTCTGCGGCAGTTCCCCTTTTTTCAATTATTTCTTCATAGTAATCACTTTCTTGGATGCCCTAGTGAATTTTCAGGGGAATCTGATTAAATTGAGAGAAGATGTAAAAGTTACTGGATGTCTATCGGTCCTTTCAGTCCTTCCAGTCCTTAGAAAGTCCTCATTCGATATGAAAGATCTTTATGTCCTTAGAAAGTTTACATTTGTGAGACTCAGTGCTTACCAATTAGAGATTGCGGTCTTGGATAATGTTAACAAAGAAACTCACCGTATGCACACATCTTGACTCAATTTGTTCAAATGAAAATGTTGCATGGATAGACTCGGTAATTTTTTATCCGAAATCTTCATCCTCATCTGTGAAACGCATCTGTCGGAAGGAGCTTTCCAGTAAACAAACAGGAATCAGTCGAAAATCTTAATGAAGACTCCAGTCACACACCGATCTTTGTATGGTGCGGGTCGCAATCATTGGCAGAGGACTAGAAAGATTGAGTACACAGTACTGCTCATTTACTTGAGATCATTGGGCGCATAATCACCATCCCTAGGAATAACAATATTTCGGACTCCATGCGTTGTAGAACACTTTTTGAGAAAGCACGTTAAAAATCAGAAAAATTCCCATTCAACAGAGTTCTGGATGCTTTCAATCAATTTGCTTGAAAATCCTAGATGCGGTTGATAGGGTGGAGAATTTTGAAATTTGTACTAATGTTGATACATCTGCATCCTTTTGGCAATCAAAGATGCGATAATTCTGCGAATGACAGCTTGTGGAGAGGAGAAAACGCTAAGTATGACTATTTTTCGATTATTCTCCACATCCCACGTGTCAGACGTGAAGAATGATCAATAAATAGTCATAAGTAGCATTTTTCCACTCAAAAAGATGCCATTCACAGAATTGGCGTCTCTTTCTTTGAAACAAAACTGCATTTGTAACAATGAAGTAAGATAGTTTCAAAATTTCCCCTCTAATCACCAGCATCTGGGACTTTCGACAAAATCAATAAACATCATCCGAACTCCTTGGAAGCTAGTCACTTCTCTGCTCTTCAAAATGCTTCTCTCAAAATTGCCGCGCGATGCATGTTGTTAAATGTTGAGATTCATTTGGTTCCAAATTATTGTTCAAAAAATAGCAGATGAAGGAAGAGTACGGTAGAAAGAGAAGTCACTGGAATTTTTCTCTTTGAAAAGCAAGTCACAAAATTCAACGTCTATAAACGCAACACGTATTTGGTACCCTAATGACACCAGATCTGTACTCAAGTATTACTCGAATTGTGCAGAGGCAGTTGGTCGGGAAGCAAGCAATTAGCAGCGCTGTCATGATAAGCAAAAAATTTTAATCCAGCCGCTCATGTGCAAATACCCGTTGCTAAATTCAAGGCATCTCAAGAGTTGTACTGTCGTTGAGAGCCAGCGTTGCTTGCGAGAGCTCGCCAGGACAGTAAGACCGTCGATATTGGAGCTATCTGCCACGTCAAATGAATGGGATTCAAGGGCATCGCATTAAGACAGGTCACCACCATGGCAGCCACTGTAAAGCTAGAATGATCTTCCACGACTGCAATTCATTGCTGCAACGCAGTGTAACGATATTGCTGCAATTTCCATTCAAAATCTTGCTCATCTAAGTAATTCAAAATAAAACTTGAGTGAGTTCAGAGAATGCACTCGTTGAAAATGGCTCACATTTTCTCCTCAGGACGTAGAACATGAATATGAACTTTGTTCCCTTACGACGGCAGGGAGAATGCGTAAAAATAAATGTTGGAGCCATATCGGATGATTTTCAGCTTGTAATTTTCACTCATTTTCTCCACCGTTACAGGAAAACAAAGTCTATTTTCATGTTCAGCAACCTAAAAAACTTTGAAAAGAGCCGTATTCAACGACTGGGTTCTCCGAAGTAACTCAATTTCCATTTTGGGTTAGTACGATAAGCAATATTTTGAATGCCACGGTCATAAAAAATTGCACCAATGTCACAGCGTTGCAGCAATGAATTGCATTGCAAGCGTGGAAAAACGGCCTAAATCGCAACTCCAAAGCCTTCAAATATCCTGATATTCGTTATTCGGGTGCATATGTAATGGCCTCACGACGAAGACATAACAATAGCCTATCCAGACATTAAAGGTACGTGGAAAAAACGCGAGGAAAAACACGCACAGATTTTCCGCGTACCTTACACGGTGGCACTAAAATTTGACTTGCGCGAAGGTACTTGTTCGTGCCGAGGCAATCCCATAATCCCTCCGACGCGACACTCGCCACGGTTCTTCCAAGATACATTAAAAAACGGCATGCACAGTTGTTAAAAAACAATACTGCGATCTCATTAACACGGCTACATCTCAGCACTGTCACAAAGCTAGCTCGACCGCGAATTAATCTGATTTCGTTGAGATTGCGCATGAATTTCATGAGAGTAGAACAGGTATCACACTCAAGTCTCGTCATGATGCAAACGGAGTCCCACAAAGATCCCCCAGAACCGAAACCGATCCCAATATGACGATAAAATTGATCAGGATAATATCGAACCGAAAACTAGGACGGTCGCATAGGAAACAGAGCGCGATACTTCTCGTTCATCCTCACTGCGACAATCATGCTGGACAAGTCAATAACCAGCCACCGAATTTGACACGAGGCACTAACTAATCCAAATTGTTTAAAAATCACCACAAAACAGGGATAAACTGAATATAGTTTGCAGGGGAAGGATGAATATCCTGTCTTAACCTCGATAGCAGACGTATATCGTTCCACATAAACACATGAAATGATTTGTGACAGATTGATACGCGGTCAAAATTGGCACTCGCTTCAGAGCATTTCAAATGGAATAATGATGAAATGATATCAATGGCATTTTCAATTAAAAGTTACAAAAAAAAATGAAAACTATTACAAAAAGTTCTGCGAACATCCAACGAAATTACAAAATGCGATCCATACCCCAGTTACGTTTGGTTCACCTATTCTGGTACATGGTGTATAAACGGCTTACACTTTTTTATATAATATAATAATGTAGATAGAAGTCAGTAGATTATTCAACTGAAGCATTTGTAATTTAACAAAAAATTAGTTTCTAATCCCAATTTGTGGGAAGAATTAATCATCTAGATAACCAATATAACAATCTGCAATATAACAACAAAAAAATTGCATGATAATGAGAAGTATAAATCAGACAAACCGAAAGATATAGTTTATGAGTAATTGAAAATTTTATACTTGCATAATCTTTTAAACTTGGCAATTGACATCGATTTTGAATCAAGCCAACTTTTTGAACATAAACATGGGCCCAATTCATTTGCAATACAACTTGCTCTTTTCAAAGGTGATCTAAATTTATAAGACTTCATATCTGATTTGATAGGATTTAAATCTGGTCTCAACCTGTTACTAGGTGCTCTCAAGTCTATCTTTTCCAGTAGCTGTGGAGTATCTGAATAGCCACATAGTATTTTGTAAATGAATAGAAGACCTTGATACTTCCACTGAGAATCCACCGAGTTCATATTGAATTTTCTTGCTGATTCAGAAAAATCATGTGAGAACACATGCATAGGCATACTAGTAAATTGAGATAGAAATCTCAAGAATTTGTGTTGAACTACTTCAACATTGTGTATTGCATTTTTATATTGAGGAACCCATACTGGTGAAGCATACAAAATTGAGATCTGACGAAAGAGTTGTACAACATACATAAAGTTTCTGGCCTTTTAGAATCATGCGTCTTTCTACGAATTACTGCTAACATACGCACAGCTTTGCTCTTCATATGTCTCAAGTGTACATCAAAAGATAATTTTGGATCCATGAACACCCCTAAATCCCTGATTTCAGTGACCCTCTTGAGCTTATAACCACTTAACGTATAGGAAAATTAAACCTGTAACTCCCTCTCCTTAGAGAAAGACATAACACTGCATTCTTCAAAATTAAGATTGTGGACATTTGCAGTCCACCAATGCCCAATAGCATCGGCGTTATCTTGTAATGATTGAGCGTCTTCAGCACTTATTATAGTCTTGAAAATTTTTAAATCATCAGCAAATAACAATATTTGAAAGTGCTTTACAACTTTGACAACATCATTGATGGAAAGATTGAAAAATAAAGTTCCCAGATGGGACCCTTGAGGTACACCTGAATGAACTTTAAAAGAGCGAGATATTTTACCATTTACTCTGACTGCTTCTGTACGATTTGTGAGAAATGACCTGATGAAGATGATGAAAATGATTGAAAATGAAATGAAAATGATGAAGATTTATCCAACTCAACATCCGACCATCAACACCATATTTTTTTAGTTTCTCCAACAAAATTCCGTGATTCACTGAACAAAGGCTTCGACCATATTTATACATTTTCATATATTGATTATGTAAGAGTAACATATGTGACACATGCTACTGTTTTTTTGAATTCTGCCCTCGGGCGAATAAACATTATCAATCAATCAACCAATCAACCGAAGTTCTCAGACATGTTCGTCTCAAAACGTTTTTGATCATATATACTGTTTCAGGAAAGTGAGATACAGAGTTGTATTAACAGGAATAACTGTAAAATGTGCGAACCTAGGAAGCCTATATCTTCAAGCCACGGTGGATATAGGCTCCAAGCTCTATTCAAGCCACCCATATTTTTAATCCGTGCGAATTCCAATTTTTACCAAACACCGTGTCCAGTAAATTGAGCGACTGTAATTACATGCTATCCTCGGGCGAGAAACCATACTATATTCGACTTCAAGCTACTAAAGAATGGCTATTCTCAACATCAAATACTTTCAAAATGAGGCTAGTTTGCATTGAAGAAACCACCAATGAGTTCATACTTAATGGAACAGGAATATTATCAATTAACGGGCGTTGCACAGCCCATGCAGATAACTTCACACTTCATGGTATCAATGGAATAACTCTCGAGTATACATTCCCACTCAATATCACCCAGTCACTCTCGAAATCGATTGTATCAGCAGAAACTCTATGTTACATGAGTAACAGACGTCAGTTTTGTATCAGCTCCATTGATAGAGTGTCAGACAGGAATTAAAATCAATACTTTCGTCAAGGAAAATCATTTTCGGAAGGATAATTGTCAATAATGGTAGCTTGTATCCAAATTCTACAAGATTAAATATTCTCGGGCTCGACAATGAATGCCTAGAATCTTGCTGTTACCTACTAAATTTTACCTGGTTGGAATTTTTCAATGATGCACAGATATGATAACGTTCTCACCCAAAATCAATACAACCAAAATAAGTTAAGAGATTTCATTCATCACCAATAGATAAATTTCCTAATTCGAAAGAATTAGCACACAAATCGGCTGAAAAAAATCTCCAACGACAACCATACATCTGGTAATGAATCATTATCCATATCGAAATCACTTGGCACAAGTTCTGGAGAAAATTGTATGATGACGTTACTCTCACCACGTACTTCGCCACACCATACATCCACCATTTGGATTTGATTATTTCTCATTAGAACCTCAATCCGTTGGTGGAAAAACAAGCACCGGAGCCCAAAGATATCATTTCCATCTACGGCATTTTGTACAAAGTTTTGTCGACCCCACTCGGCTGGAATAAACCTTTCATGCTCACCTGAAGCGAACCGTTAATTTCTGTACCGGTCAACTCGGCGTAACGCCCGCGTGGCGATCCAATCATCAAACTGAGAAAAAAAATGGAAGGGATAAAAGAAAAATATTGGGAAAACCGTCACTGCAAGGCTCATTTCATATTTTCTAACGATAATTAGCGGACTATACTCACACAAACGCGTTAGTATGGACGACGGGGCAAACGCCGCACATAAGGGACAAGGCTGAGGCCACGTGATACTCCCTGTTCGCCGATCTGTGTCTTCTCGAGGCACTCCAATCTTCAAACTGTATCAATAAAACCAACCGTAATGCCACTAATGAAACATTCAACCGTCATAAAATCCACATTCAACTTACATTTACCCAACTAACGCGAGGCAATATTGGGGACCGGAACATATTCTCAGCTTCCATAGTTCCAACAGAATAATTATATTGAAATTCGACAAGACAGAAGACACGACCGTCAATTCAAGATTCCAAAACAAGACTGAAACCTTTTAGTCGATTGACACCCGACACCGCACTAACTTAGGTAAATTGGATGGAGTTGCTGACATCGAAATTCTCGAGTATAAACACCTTTGCAATATTCTAGCAACATTGCAATTTCAACCTCTGGGATACACAAATTGAAAAGAATCATTTTTATGTGGCATGGAATCACGCTTACGTTGCAGTCTCGATTTCTTGCAGCGAAACTCAAAATTGGTCTAAATATGACTATAACATCATGTCTCGAAAGATATATGGGCAACTCCGCGCAAAGTGTTAACTTTGGGGGTCAAATTTGTCCTTTCGGCTCATTTTCTACCCTTTTGATTATTCGATTCCTACTCATCCCCTGGTCACTTTGCAATCAAAATGATGATCATACCAAGTGGGGTACCATTATGACGAATGATCTTGAGCCCAGCAGTGCCCTTATCATTCATGCGATTGACGCTAGATCAATATTGCGTTTTATCGAGTACCATGGAACGTGACATTTTCGTTTGCCATGGAATGTGACATTTCGACCTTCAAATTCATCTTACGAGTTCGGATCGACTCGGATCGACTCGGCCGAATATATACCCTCTAGTAATATCGAACTACATAAGAAGAATGCAGAATCGAGTCATTGGAGTCATTGACACGCTCTAATTCAAATGCCATGGTATGTGACATATTTTTTGTCCCTTAGGAAAAATGAGCATCTATTGGCTCTGCTAGCCGAATCATTTGAAATTATCGGCTACAAAATACCGGAAAATTCTAGCCTAACCCGAATGGAATGAGATGCTACCCAGGAGAAAAGCTTTCGATATCACAGAAAAGCTCGGGAAGGTGTTCTAGGGGTGCCATGGAATGTGACATGGTTTTCCAGGACAAGATGTTCGCCTTGGTTACACCACGATGAACTCGAGTGGGGACTTGCATTCGTGCGTGAATTTACTCCTTCAAATATAAGCTTTCGAGTGGTGTATCGTGAGAATGCAATATATTTCGTTACATATGAGGCTATAGCGAAAAAACGTCCGCTAGGAGCGCTGGTGGTCCAACACATGCAATTCTCTGTCCGTGCGCGTCTGTGAGAGTTGCCGCATACTCTCTCACACAGATACACACTAGCACGCACCGACGTACACGCACAGCAAAATCCATGAGTTGGGGAGCTTAAATGACCATCAGCGCCGCCCTGGTGGACGTTTTTTCGCTATAGCCTCATAGCAAGATTATGACCATGAAGGAGGTGGGATTGGAAAAAGGACAAGCAAAAAACCCTGTTTTTGAGCATAAATGAATTTTTAAAGCACGAGAGACATCCAATGTCGCCACTCAGAACTATTCTCGTAGGTCTCAAATACTGGTGTTCAATGCACCAGATTCACTTATTGAGCCTATCTTACACGATTTGGATATGGCAACTCAGGACATCAAAGTTAACACTTTGCGCGTAATCGCCCATGTACATACATATATATTAGACCGTCAGCCAGCTGACATTTTTTGGTAGTTATTTCTGCGTCGATCTGTTATAGGTAGATTGGTCATTGGCGGTGAGGAGAAGAAGACTGTGCAGTGACAGACGGGTGACCGGGGCCGTTCTCTCACAAAATCTTAATGAAAATGTCCGATAATTCGATAATTCAGAATCATTTTCTACTCAAAAATTCAAAAATTTTCGTCAGTTCAGTCGGAAAAAAGTTATCGCTGACCCGTTGGCATACTAACTGGGTGATTCCTAGTGCTTGCCATATTCGATCAAAAATGTCAAATTTTTCAAAAATATAAAATCACTTTCTACAGTATGGCACTTTCATATTAGGATAGATTATCGAAAAAAAATCCATCGGAGAAGCATTGTCATACTGATAGGGTGATTCTGAATCGATCGAAACCGCGATCAAAGTTGCGTAAAAAGCATGGAATTTCCACGTGGCCAAGCGACTCAAATGTTGACCGAGAGATAGCGCCGCGGAGCAGTGGAATTTGATGCATCTCACGCAACTTTGGTCACGGTTTTGATCGATTCAGAATCGCCCTATCAGTATGGCGATGCTTTTTCAATGGATTCTCTTCCGATAATCTATCCGAATATCAAAGTGCCATACTGTAGAAAGTGATTTTAAATTTTTGAAAAATTTGACATTTTTGATCGAGTATGGCAGGCACTAGGAATCGCCGAATAAGTATGCCAACGGGTCAGCGATGACTCTTTTTCGACTGAACTGACGGAATATTGTTAAATTTTTGAGTAGAAAATGATTCTGAAATATTGAATTATCGGACATTTTCAATAAGATATTGTGAGAGAACGGCCCCGGTCACCCGTCTGTCACTGCACAGTCTTCTCCTCCTCACCGCCAATGACCAATCTACCTATGACAGATCGATGCAGAAATAACTACCAAAAAATGTCAGCCGGCTGCCGGTCTATATATATATATGTGTGTGTGTGTGTGTGTGTGTGTGTGTGTGTGTGTGTGTGTGTGTGTGATACATATGGAAATATGTAGGTATATTTTTGTCGTATGACAAATGAAGCATATCATTCGTCATTTATTCATTCTCTCTCTCTTTTTTTTCAGGTGGTTGTTGGGCGAAAAACGCTGAGACGTTCTGCCGGGAAGCAACCCTTCTACTTCTCCGGGTTGATGAGGTCTCGGTCAATACGGCTTGTCCGTTGCCACCCCCCCCCCCCAAGCAGTACCGAGCTGGATCCGCATCGATACCGCCACCCCTCCTAATCAACACCTTCTCGTCCTTCTCCGTTGGCATCGGCCATTGGACAAGGAAGAGATCCGCCGAACTTACCAATGAGGCCCCGGGACCGCGTGAGCATTACTTCAGGACCGGTGGCGCACAGTGGGGAAAAAAATTGGCCAGATGCCACAGTTATGCGTTACTATTGAAAAGGCGGTTTCGGAATTTCGCACAGAAGGAAAATGGTAGGTTTTTTGATGCGGAATCCGAATCCTTTTCCCTCGAATATCATCCGGAAATCGTATGACGACGGCATCCATTAAAACTCGAAAATCGTTTAAAATACGCTGCTAAATGATATTAGCAGAATGCTTTCTCACGTCGAAATGTGCTTAGCTTTTTAGACCGAAAAATTATAATTCCGAAATTACTCATCAAAATCACCAATCGTTTCCACAAATTTTATACATACCTTTTACATTTCCAATACCAATCTAAATCTTCTTATCAATACTCCAATCAATTCAATTCTTTTACCGATTCATTTCCAATTTTTCATTCGTAACTTATTCATATTCCACAATCATAACTCACATATCTATCATATTAATTTTCATCGCAATAATACTCTATTTCAAAAAAATAATATGTATCCCCATTCATCTTTGTTTTACAAACGTAAAAAATAATTAATCCAGATTAACATTTTATTAGGTCACCTCAACTTCCCTTATAAAGTTCTTCTAGACATAAATTCTAAAAACTCCTAATAATTTCTTGAAAATTTTAACATTCTTATTTTCCGATACTCATTAATCGAGAACTGTTTAATAGATTGGGCTATAAATCCATTCAGCACATCTTTACATGGTGCTCTACCACTCACATGAATTTGAGGAAGATCGGTCGAAACACTGAGGAGAAACCGTTGACGAAAAATGAAGTTGCACAGACACACACACAGACGGACACAGACAACGACAGAGAAAGTTAAATTCGTGGAGGACCAGGGATGAGACTGGAGGAAAAACCGTGACTTACAATAGATAGATATCGGCGAGAGGAACAAAATGTACGAAGCCGATTCTCTATCCTTCAAGATTTTTAGAATAAACAAACCATCTCAATTGTAAAATATGTTCGGAATCTGTTGTCATGGAATAAATTCTATTATTTTTCGTTCCCGGTTTCTCCTCAGCCTTTCGACCGATCTTTCCCAAATTTATGTGAGTGGTAGACCACCATGTAAAGATGTGCTGAAAGGATTTATAGCCCAATCTATTAAACAGTTCTCGATTAATGAGTATCCGAAAATAAAAATGTCAAAATTGTCCAAAAATCGATTATTTTATATTCAAATATCTTTTCTCAAAATCAACAAATCAAATTTTGGGTCACTTAAACAACCATTTTTTCATCATTTTCCGTCAATTGGTTAATGTGGAATTTTCATTCATATCTATCTCTACTAATTAAATCATGAATCTTCTATCAATGAAAAAAAAATCATGTACATTTCTTTTCCCAGACAGTTTAACGTAATTCCGTATTAACCAATCGATCAAGGATGGCCAGATTAAGATTTTATCAGGTCACCTCAACTTCCCTTATAAAGTTCTTCTAGACACAAATTCTAAAAACTCCTAATAATTTCTTGAAAATTTTGACATTTTTATTTTCCGATACTCATTAATCGAGAACTGTTCAATAGATTGGGCTATGAATCCTTTCAGCACATCTTTACATGGTGCGCTACCACTCACATAAATTCCGGGAAGATCGGTCGAAAGGCTGAGGAGAAACCGGGGGCGAAAAATAATAGAATTTATTCCATGACAACAGATTTTGAACATATTTTACAATTGAGATGATTTGTTTATTCTCAAAATCTTGAAGGATAGAGAATCGGCTTCGTACATTTTGTTCCTCTCGCCGATATCTATCTATTGTAAGTCACGGTTTTTCCTCCAGTCTTATCCCTGGTCCTCCACGAATTTAACTTTCTCTGTCGTTGTCTGTGTCCGTCCGTGTGTGTGTCTGTGCAACTTCATTTTTCGTCAACGGTTTCTCCTCAGCGTTTCGACCGATCTTTCTCGAATTTATATGAGTGGTAGAGCACCATGTGGAGATGTGCTGAAAGGATCTATAGCCCAATCTATTAAACAGTTCTCGATTAATGAGTATCGGAAAATAAAAATGTTAAAATTTTCAAGAAATTATTAGGAGTTTTTAGAATTTATGTCTAGAAGAACTTCATAAGAGAAGTTGAGGTGACCTGATAAAATCTTGATCTGGCCATCCTTGATCGATTGGTTAATACGGAATTACGTTAAACTGTATGGGAAAAGAAATGTACATGATTTTTTTTTCATTGATAGAAGATTCATGATTTAATTGGTAGAGATAGATATGAATGAAAATTCCACATTAACCAATTGACGGAAAATGATGAAAAAATGGTTGTTTAAGTGACCCAAAATTCGATTCGTTGATTTTGAGAAAAGATATTTGAATATAAAATAATCGATTTTTGGAAAATTTTGACATTTTTATTTTCGGATACTCATTAATCGAGAACTGTTCAATAGATTGGGCTATAAATCCTTTCAGCACATCTTCACATGGTGCTCTACCACTCACATAAATTTGAGGAAGATCGGTCGAAACGCTGAGGAGAAACCGTTGACGAAAAATGAAGTTGCACAGACACACACACGGACGGACACAGACAACGACAGAGAAAGTTAAATTCGTGGAGGACCAGGGAGAAGCCTGGAGAAAAAACCGTGACTTACAATAGATAGATATCGGCGAGAGGGATAAAATGTACGAAGCCGATTCGCTATGAGTGAAGATTTTTAGAATGAAAAATTAATTTGAGTGAAAAAATTGAGCAAAAATGTCTTGTCACGAATACAACCCTTTCTCTTTGAGAAAGCAAAACACAGTATCAGCGGTTTAACTCGGAGGGGAAGCAAATTACGTCGATTTCTATGGGGAACAAAGTTGTTGCATTTTTCAGAACAAATTTTTTGGTGCCCCCAGTTTTCAAAAAAATCGTGTTTTTCAGGTTTTTTGGGTTTTTAGGGGCTTCTCTGTCAAAATTTGAAATTTTCGACCACGCGAATCGAAAGAGCATACAATTTTACGTCCGAATACTTGGTTCAAAAAAATTTCAAAATTTTATCCCATCCGCACTACAGCGGTAAAATCATGAGCTAGCCCGGAAAACGCACCAGAGGCCTGAAAAAGCTCCTAAAACTCGGGGGGGGGGGGGGGAGCAATTCACGTTGATAATGATCGGGAACAAAGTTGTTGCATTCTCCAAAACACCTTCTCTGGTGCCCCCAGTTTTCCAAACAATCATAATTCTTTAGGTTTTTTGGATTTTTAGGGGCTTATTCGTCAAAATTTGGAATTTTCCACCACGCCAATCGAAAGAGCAGAACATAGTACGTTCAAATATGTTGTTCAAGAGAATTTCAAAATCTGATGCTACGGTTACTACAACAGTGAATAACACCGATCAGAGGATTGAGTTCTTCATCGCACAGGAATTTGGACGAATCTTTTTTCAATAAACACGTCAATCGCACTGAACAATGGTCTATGACTCGATCCGGTTAAGCGAGTTATTGGGTAATGTGTCCGATACGATACTAAGGTGTCTCCAACTCCTACCCCAAAACCGTTAGAGATGAACTCACAAGGCGAGCACCAGATCTGCGGAATACGGATCTTGATGAAACTTGGGGGCCACCTAATTTTGGTGAGAAATGAAGGTAGCTCCTAGGGTTGGATCCAATGGGCTTCCCCGCGAGATACATCTATGGATATTAGCATTGCTCATACGGGCCCATGTTCAAATGATACATACATGGATATACTGGCAATGCTGATATCCGTAGCGCATATCCATGTCAGTATATCCATATATGTATCATTTGAACATGCGCCTGTATGGGCAACGCTAATATCCATAGCTGCTTTTCGAAACAAAAGGTCCATTGGATTCAACTCTTGGAGATACCTTCATTTCTTACCAGAATTAGATGACTTTCAGAGTTCCATCAAGATCCGTGTTCCGCAGATCTGGTGCTCTCTTTCTTAGTTCACTTTCATTCTGAAACACTCAAATATCGTTATGAGTTCTTCCAAATATACTCCAGATGGATGGTAATAAGGTGCAACTAGTCGGTTGGCACTAAGAGCAGAGAGCCTAGAAAATTGTTCCATCGAAAACAATTTATTTTACGTGGAGAACCGCGAATTGTATGGAACTAAGATTGGATGTTTGGAAGCCAGTCAGAATACACAGTTTGACTTGTACTTTCGATACACGAAGTCGGGGATATGATGAAGATCCTGGATCATATTGATAGAACCAAATAGCTCTTCCAAATCATGTTCTTCGAGTAGCATACTGAGCTCGTAGTGTTCTTTTATTTACATGGATAGAATATTAGTTGGCTCCAAAGTTTGCAAATAATGAAGCTCATTTCTTTGAGATTATTGACATCTAAGTCAGATGCTATGCTTCTCTCACACAACCTCAGGGATGAGATGATGTAATTGATTTAAGAATTGTGTAGAATACCTCTTTCGAGGTATGTTCTTGGAGTGATAGACTGCGATTTGTGCAACCTTGATCGTAAAACGATTGGCTGTTGAATATCAATAGGATTTGATTTCTCTAAAACTGCGAGATGCATAGTTTCAATTATGATTTTGTACGACCTCGAAAACGTCCAAATATAATTCCTTCATGAATATTACCAAAGCGCGACTCAAAATTACGTCTAGAAATACATGTAGTATAAGAAGATCACGAGAAAATTGCACGTATGGAAATATTATAGACTGGTGTAGAACTCTCTGAGTCGGGTTGAACAATTTTGCAAATAAATATTTCAACGTACTATGTTCTGCTCTTCCGATTAACGTGGTGGGAAATTCCAAATTTTGACAAATAAGCCGCTAAAAACCCGAAAAACCTAAAAAATTATGATTGTTTGGAAAACTGGGGGCACCAGAGAAGGTGTTTTGGAAAATGCAACAACTTTCTTCCTCATCATTATCAACGAAAATCGCTTCCCCTCCCCCCCGAGTTTTGGGAGCTTTTTCAGACCTCTGGTGCGTTTTCCGGGCTAGCTCATGATTTCACCGCTGTAGTGCGGATGGGATGAAATTTTGAAAGTTTTTTTAACCACGTATTTCGACGTAAAATTTCATGCTCTTTCGATTGGCGTGGTGAGAAATTCCAAATTTTGTCGAAAAAGCCCCTCAAAACCCAAAAAAACCTAAAAAACACGATTTTTTGAAAATTGGGGGCACCAAAAAATTTGTTTTGGAAAATGCAACAACTTTGTTCCCCATGAGAACCGACGTAAATCGCTCCCCCTCCGAGTTTTAGGAGCTTTTTCAGGCCTCTGGTGCGTTTTCCGGGCTAGCTCATGATATTACCGCTGTAGTGCGGATGGGATAAAATTTTGAAATTTTTTTGAACCTCGTATTTCGACGTAAAATTTCATGCTCTTTCAATTGGCGTGGTCAAAAATTCCGAATTTTGTTGAAAAATTCCCTAAAAACCCAAAAAACCTAAGAAAACACGATTCTTGAGAAAACTGGGGGCACCAAAGAATTTGTTTTGGAAAATGCAACAACTTGGTTCTCCATGAAAATCGACGTAATTTGCTTCCCCTCCGAGTTAAACCGCTGATACTGTGTTTTTTAAACGATTTTCGTGTTTTAATGGATGCCGTCGTCATACGACTTCTGGACGATATTCGAGGGAAAAGGATGCAGAAACCGCATCAAAAAACCTACAATTTCCCTTTTTGCGAAATTCCGAAATCACCTATTTAATAGTAACGCATAATTGTGCCGTCCGGCCAATTTTTTTTCCCACTGTGCGGCGTCTCGCGCTCTAGACCGAGTGGTTCTGTCTTCCGGACTCGCAGGTCTTGTTCCTCCTTCATTGGTCTTCTCCCTGCTCTTCATTCTTCTTTCTTCGATCTTTTCTCTTCTCTCTCCTCTCTTTTTTCTTCTCTCTTCAAAGCATCATGTCCCTCCTGGAACAATTGGGACCTCTTCTGTTCTAGTTGCCAGACTCACTGTATTTTACCTGCTTCGAGGCGCCTCACTCTCTTCTCTTTCTCCTCCTTTCGGGTCATCGCCAGCTTGATGTATCTGGTGACTCTATCCCGTGTCTCCTGGTTGCGAAGCAAGTACGGGACGAGATTCTCAGGTGTTAGTGAACAACCCAGACATCCATCCAACTCGGCGCTCTCTCTCCGGATATCACTGCACTTGAACAGGGCATGCTCAGCGTCATCCCAGTCGAACTCGCATGACTAGCATGCTAGAGTCGTTCTCTTCTTGAACCTAGTTGAATAGGAACCGAGGCAACCATGAGCGCTCAGTACCTGAGTCGTCCAGTAGTCCGTCTCTCCGTGGGCACGTTCCGCCCACTTGGCTTCGTCACGGATCAACCGGTGCGTCCATCTGCCATTCGCAAATGGTGAACCCCACCCAGTTTGCCACTGTTCGAGGGTGGTCTCCTTCTCTTTGTCGCAGACGATCTCCTCCATCGTCGGAGTGAGTACTCGTTCGGCTCCGATCTCTTTCTGGTAATCCCAGATCCTCACTCGCTCCGCGACGAGCGAATAGATGGGCGGTGTACTCGCCAATACGTAAGCCGCATCTCCTGACGCGGCGCGGTAGGCACGGATACTTCTCAGGGCCGCTCTCCGGTGGACAGGCCCCACCCTCTTCTCGATGATGGCCTTCTCTACTCTTTTTCCCCTCACGGGTGCACCGTAGAGCATGTTAGAGGTTTTGACGGTGTTGAGAAGTGCGCGCCTCTTTTCCTTGGCTCCCCCGATATCAGACGCTGAAGCGCCGCACCGACCCTGCTTGCCTTCTGCGCGGCCTCCCTGATGAGCTACTTGAACGACCGTTTTTCGTCAAGCCATACACCGAGGTTGTTTCCGCCGGTGTTGTCTTGTGGGATCCAGGTTACTCATGAAGAGGAGGAATGCGAATTCAATTTGTAACGAACACTAGTATATTGAGAATTAACTTGATACATGCTCGAGGTGGTGGAGAGTGTGCGGCTTGTTCGCGATCCACATGAAGACTGACTGAACCGGATCAGAGCGGGAGGCCTATAGCCGAGCGGCTGAATGTCTATATATGTATACTGCAATCGGTTCTACTGTCGGTTCAGTATATCTACTGTCGGTTGAGGGTCTACTGCCGGTTGAGCGTCTATGCTATTGTGTAGGTGCATGTATGTGTGCTGTCGCGTAACATTGCTTGATCGGTGCTACATAAACATCCTCCCACCTCGAGAGATAAATAGATTTCATTAAAATAAACAAATGATGTCATGAAAGTGTGGGAAAAATAAGGGTTCACTAGTTTTGACAAATATATAGTTATTATTCAATTTCACTTGGAGAAATTAGTCCAAACTGTTCACTGATTTCCCAAAAATGAAAGAAAAAATCATAGAAGATGGAATAATACATTTCGATACAAGGGTGGAAAAACTTGTTTTCGGGTCCGAGTGTTGGGTTTCCAGCTTGAGCCGTAGGCGGAGGTCGGGATCAACACGAGGATGCGGGAAATAAGTTTTACACCCGTGTATCGAATACTATTCTTTGACAAACTGTGAGAGAAAGTGGAAAATCAGTGCGGAAAAGTTACTTTCTCGCACAGTGTGTCAAAAAAAATTTTTTCGCGTCCGAGTGATGCATTCCTGGCCTGAGCCGTAGGCAAAGGTCGGGATCAACACGATGATGCTAAAAATAGGTTTTACACCCGTGAATCGGACTGTGTTCCTCGCCCCATGGTTTCACATCCTCGCGATGTACCGACACTCGCTCGGAGCATTAGAACCAACACTGCACAGATCACTCTTCATCTGCACTTGGTGAATGGAATAATTTCACCAACTTCACAATCGGCCGATCAAGGATGGTGGTAGCTGTGCGCACCTGCACGACTCGAACAATCCCATCTTTGCCAAGGAGCGTCTCGATCATTCGGCCCAGTGGCCATCTGGATGGCGGCGTTATTTCGTTCCTCACTAAAACTAGGTCACCTTCAGCAAAGTTAAGTTGTACCGAGGTCCACTTATTTCGTTTATGGAGCGTATGGAGATACTGGTGCAACCAACGTTCCCAAAGTTGTTGGACCATTTGTGTGATGATTTTCTAGCGCCGTAGAGGTCATACTTTGTCATCAGTAACTCTTTCCTTGACAATCAAAAGCGATGGTTCTCCGATCAAGAAGTGGGCTGATGTGAGAGCTTCTAGATCAGAAGGGTCATTGGTGAGGGGCATGAGGGGCCTAGGATTGAGGCACGCTTCTACTTGATCATGGACTGTTGCGAATTCCTCAAAGGTGAGCATAGTTTCTCCCACTACCCTCTTTAGGTGATGTTTCACTGCCTCAACCCCAGCTTCCCAAATTCCTCCAAAATGTGGGACGGATGGTGGATTAAAACACCACTTTGTCCCCAAATTGCTAAGGGATTGGGAAATGAAATTGGAGTAGGGTGAATTTTTGGTGAACATTTGTCTAAGTTCGGCATCTGCTTCTACAAAATTCTGACCTTGATCACTCATGAGAAGCTCACAAGGTCCTTGTCTTGCCGTGAATCTGTCAAACGCGGCTAGATACAACTCTGTAGTGTAATCGGAGACAGTTTTAAGGTGAATTGCTTTCGTGCAAAGACAAATGAAGAGAATGAAATAACCCTTGTAGGAAATTTGTCCGCGAATGCGTGGAGCTAGCAGTTTAAATGGACCTGCGTAATGCACCTGATTTTTTAAATGGACGCGTAGGCAGTACCTGTTCTCGAGGTAGCGCTGTCATCATTTGATACTGGAGAGTAGCTCTGTATCTTTGACAACTGGTGCTATTATCAATAATAACTTTCACTGCACTTTTCCCTCGAATGATCCAGAACATTTGTCGGCTAGTAGAAAGAGTCAGTTGAGTACCACCGTGCAACGTGATGTGATGAAAATATCGAATCAAGAGCTCCGTTAGAGTAGATTCTGTAGGTAAGATAACAGGAAATTTCTCATCGTCACATAGATCCGAATTCTTGATTCTGCTACCTACTCTCAACAAACTGTCTTTTAGCACGGGGTTCAAGGATTCCAAGTAATCTGCTCTAGATAGAATTTTACCTTCTTGCAGCATTTTATATCCAAATGGAAAATGAACTAACTGAGTAAGATAGCTCATGACAAGTTTAGCATGACGAATTTCACTGCTGTCTATGAGCCGATCTGAATGAAATGGAAACTTGCTGATAAATGCATGAGACTTTGTCTTTGAGGGACGTTCTATTCACGATTCTTGAAATAAATCTCATAATATATACAGTGATTCTAATCAGTTTGGTGAAAGAAGAGTACCGTTTCATCAGATCCCAAATCCGAATCTTCGGAGTCTCTGAAGTTATGGTATTTACAGATACTTCAGTATTTTCATGAGTCAACTTCTCTGGATTGGTAGGAAAATTCAAATCGACATAACCTGTTAGACTCCGATCGCAATTGTGTTCTCGCAAGTCGAGGGGTCCCTCCCACCACAGACGATGTGAGACGAGTTCATTCCCCAAACACCCTCTAGAAGCAACATCTGCAGGGTTTTTCGACGATTTGGTGTAGTACCAAATGGCATTGGGAATCAGAGTTTTAGTTTCAGCATACCTATTGGCAACTAAAACCGGCCATTCAGAAGGGTGCTCATGAACCCAGTGCAATACTACTTTTGAATCGCAGTGCAAATGGATCGACAAATTGTCAAGTTTGAGCTTTGATGCGAATCGATTGAGCAGCTGGGCGACTGTCAAAGCGCCGAATAGTTCCAATTTCGGAATCGAGGGGATTTCTATGGGTGCAACTCTTGATTCAGCACCTATCAAAGTGACTTTACAGTCATCGCCCAAAACTCGCAGGTAAACAACCGCCGCATACGCTATCTTGGAAGCATCGGAATATCCATGTAGCTCGTATTTTTGAGCGTTTTTTGTAACACCCAAGTAACGTGGGATTTTCAAGTCCAAAAGGTGAGTCAAGGAAGAATACCATTGCTCAAATTTTTTGGTCAATTCACCCGGTAGTACTTGATCCCAAGGTACATTTTTTATCCACAGCAGCTGCATGGAATTTTTACCGGTGATGATCAACGGAGTTATCCAGCCCAGTGGGTCGGAGATTCTAGCAATTTTGAAAAGTACAATACGTTTTGTCAGTGGAACTGTCAAAGGGTTGAGTGACAATTGAAATTTGAAAATATCATTAGCGGGACACCAACTTATACCGAGCACTGAGAACACAGAGTCCTTTTGCAAAGGGTCGTCCGCAGCTAATATGTTTTTTGGTAATTTATCGATGAGTTCGGGGGTGTTTGAGAGCCATTTTCTCAACTCGAATCCACCTGATTTAAGGAGGTTAGTTGTGTCCGATTGCTCAGTCAAAATTTCTTCAATCGAGAAACCACCAGATACTACGTCATCCATGTAGGTTTCTTCGTCGATTACTTCGATAGCACTCGGAAAATGCTCACCTTTATCTTTGACTAACTGTTTGAGTGTCATAATAGCTAAGAAAGGACTACTCTACTAGAGAACTAACTACTACTAGAGAAAAAACTTGGAATACTATAGTCTGATGATTGTTACTCTAAGTCTCGTGGAGTTTTATGAAAATCTAGATTTCAATCCCGTTTATAGAGTTCCATGCCCATGAATTGGCCTTTGAAAATAGAAAATCTGCCATTCAAAAGGACCGATATCAATTTCTAGACGACTATTACTCTACCATAATCTCCTCGAAATTGGGATCGATCCTTCAGAATGGCAGATTTTTCATTTTCAAAGGCCAATTCATGGGCATGGAACTCTATAAACGGGATCAAAATCTAGATCTCTATCAAACTCCTCGAGACTTCCAGTAACAATCATCAGACTATAGTATTTCAAGTTTTCCCTCAATGAAGGAATCGGCATAAATTATTATCAGTTTTCAGCTCTTTAGTTCTATATCTTTTTGATAGTGAATGACCAACAAACTGAGTGTTCTTTAAGTAGGTCATCCGAAAAAGTTTCCGTTCTGGGCATCCAGATATATGCGGGTTCGCTCAGATGTCCGGACTAACTTTTCCCAAGTAACCGATTCATCTTTTTAAAAAGAAAGAAAATCACAACTCATGTTTAAAAATGACAAAAAAAAATTTCCAACAACGGACGCGAACCCACGGTCCCGAGGTTATCAGGCAAGAGCTTCACCATTCGGCTAGGAGCCGTGTACATTTCAAACATATTAAAAAGTATATGATGAATTCCACGCCAAAGCGACCTACGGAAAGGGGTCATCTCTCAGATTCTTTTTTAACCTTCTTCATTCGATTCTATGGCCCAAAATAGGAACTTCGGACCACCTATGGGGCCCAAGAAAAATTTCTCCTCTCCATTGCACGCACAACCGTCAACAGACCGAAAATTCATCGTGTAAGAATCGATGCTCTTTTATTCACGAAAATGGTAATATTTCGAGTTTTTGAATAGTTGTCGATTCGCGGATTGCGGCATCTGAGAGGGCAACAAAAAACCTATCGAAAACGTTGTCGAAAATTCCTTCTCTGTAATTTGGGGGCCTCCTGGAGGCGAAAACGTGTTTTCCACTAAAGTGTTGATTTCTCAAAAAGCCATTTTTTTTATTTCTTTAAAATCATACATTTGACGTAAAATTTTGCGTTCTTTCGAAAAAATGGGTTGCAGGAAAGTTTGGGATGATTCAAGTGAATTCGATTTTTTCGGTTTCAGAGAAAGGCGATTTTCTGCGCATGCGCACAAACGTAGACTCTCGGGATCACTTTCAATAGAAAGCTGACAAAATTTCCTATGAAATGACTACCCGCAAAGTTGAAATTCATGCACTGAAACGGGATCTGCAATGATTAACTATATCGAATCAAAATCACATGAAAATTCAGCCCATCAACGCCTTCGTGGCGCCTGCTGAGATGACACATTCACGAGATCTTCTCGGGACTCAATTTTGAGTCCGAAATTGCCCTAAAAAAAATTCGGGCCACATGGTTTCAACGTAAAATCGGATGAAATTTCAAAATATGCCATGAAAAACCCCGTTTGAGGTGAACCCGAGGTGCTACATTCAATTTTTCGCAATTTTGAATGTGAAATATCGTATTTTCTGGGCATGCGCAGAAAATCGCCTTTTTCTGAAACCTGAAAAATCGAATTTTCAAAAAATGGCTCATAAGTCTCTTGGATCATCCCAAACTTCACTGAAACCCATTTTTTCGGAAGGACGCAAAATTTTACGTCAAATATATGATTTTAAAGAAATGAAAAAGATGGCTTCTTGAGAAATCAACATTTTAGTGAAAAACACTCTTTTGCCTCCAGGAGGCCCCTAAATCACGGAGAAGGAATGTCCGGCAACGTTTTCGATAGGTTTTTTGCTGCCCTTCCAGATGCCGCAACCCGCAAATCGACAGCTATTCAAAAACTCGAAATATTACCATTTTCGAGAATAAAAGAGCATCGATTTTTACACGATAAATTTTCGGTCTGTTGACGGATGTGCGTGCAATGGAGAAGAGAAATTTTTTTTGGGCCCCATAGGTGGTCCGAAGTTTTTATTTTGGGCCATAGGATCGAATGAAAAAGGTTAAAAAAGGATCTGAGAGATGACCCCTTTTCGTAGGTCGCTTTGGCGTGAAATTCATCATATTCAAGGCGCCCCCCGCAGGTATTGGCGGCTCGAGCCGCCGAAAATCCGCTGTCACAAAGTGTTGCGATTTTGCAGCACCTGGCGATGCCGGAGACCATCGCCTCTAGTGACGGTGTACAGCAGCGCCATGGGGTGGCTATACGCGTCATTTACTATTTTGCGTGTATAGCCGAGCGGCTGAATGTCTATATATGTGTATACTGTAGTCGGTGCTACTGACGGTTCAGCATATCTACTGTCGATTGAGGGTCTACTGCCGGTTGAGCGTCTATGCTATTGTGTAGGTGCATGTACGTGTGCTGTCGCGTAACATTGCTTGATCAGTGCTACATAAACAGAGGAATTCCAGCTGCTCTTTGCGTGGGATCTCTTGTCCGTTGATGTGAAAAGGGGGTAAGTCAAACTTCCTGCGTCTTGTGGCCACGATTGCTTCGCACTTCTTGACAGCAAGCTCCAGAAGCCTGCTGATCATCCACTCGTAGACTCGGGACAGCGCCTCGTTTGCGCGTCTACCCAAGAGTTTCTCGTTGTCAGCCCAGACTATGAGTCCCGCGTCGTCCGCGAAAGCCACTATTATCACTCCTTCTGTCAGTTTGATAGACAGTAAACTGTCGTACTGGGTGTTCCAGTTGAACGGCCCAGAAACCGATCCCTATCCGATTCCGGCGGACAGTTCCCGAATCTCTTGTCCCTCGTCGGTGTCGTACACGAGGGTCCTATTCCGAAGATAGTCAATCGTGACGGCTAGTAGATAGAGGGGCACTTTACCTGCTTCGAATTGATAGACTCGCTCCCAGCTCGCGCAGTTGAACGCGTTCTTTATGTCCAATGCAATGGTGGCACAGAATCCTCCTCTTCTTTGGTATGGATTCCCTACCGACGCTTGAACCCATTCTTTGACCTCCTCGATCGCGTGCACAGTGCTTTGTCCCTTCCGTTACCCGAACTGCATTGGTGATACCCCGCCACCCTCTCCGTAGGCTCTTTCCACCCTGTTGAGCACTATCCTCTCAGACATTTTCCCGATATTGTCGAGCATGCTGAGAGGGCGTTGACCTCCTTGACCTTCAGGTATCAGGACCAGCTTCTAGCGTTTCTACTCTTCCGAGAAAATTCTCGCGCTCGGACAGATGTTGAAGAGGTCGAGGAGTTAATCAAGCTCGTATTTGAAGACCAGTTTCAGAGCCTCGTTTGGAATGTCGTCCAGGCCGCCTTGCCGTTTGACAGCCTCTTTGCCGCTATGAGCAGCTCTTGCATAGTGAAGAGTGGGATGGGGTCATCGCTCTCCGTAGGGAATGTGACTCGAGGTTCTTCTGCTGGGAAGAGATCTTCCACGATGCTGCGCAAGAAAGCTGCATCAGTCGATGCTGGGTTGCCCCTCCGGTATCGGACCTTGGAAATAACCACGCGGTATGGCGTACCCCACGGGTCTCCATTGACCATGTCGCACAATTCTTCCCAGCACTTCTCTTTGCTTCTCCGGATGGCTAGAACGAGAGCCTTCTTTGCTTCTCTATACGCCTTGTCATCTTTCGCCAGTGATGGTCGTTTCAGCTTCCTTGATCGCCACGCGGTTCTCCTCCTCCTATTGCTCGTTCTTCGTAGAGCTTTTATCTCGTCGGTGATTCAGTATTCTGGTTTCTACCGAAAACATGATGTTGTCTTGCGAGGCATCGATGCGTCACAAGCTCTTGTGATGGTGGTCGTTACCATATGCACAGACTCATCCGGGGTGATGTTTATCGAGACATCTTCGGCTGTTTCTATCGATTCCCGGAATTTCCCCTCATCCAGCTTGCGTACCTGCCACCCCGTCGGTCGCGGTCTGCGTGTCGTCTGTCTCTGTCTATCGTTCCTAAGCCGAAACCGAATATGTCGATGGTCACTCAATGTTCCCGTGTCCAGGACCTCCCACGATGTCATAAGTCCCATGGACGACGGGCTCATGAACGTCAGGTCGAGGACCGATGACGAACCTTCCCCCCGGGACCGAGTGTTGTGCCGAGGATAAGTGATAACCATAACCCCTGTCTCGTTCGTGAGCACCAATCCTAATGCCTCCATGGCATCAGCGAGTATTACCCCCCGTCTATCGCGCGGTCCCCCGCTCCAAGTCGGTTCCTTGGAGTTCGAATCCCCCGCGATTATCACTGGGTCCCCCGATCGCCTCACATCCTCTTCTAGGTCATGGCGCTCGTCTTCGAATTCGTGCATCTTGAGCGACGGCGAATAGTAGCAGCTGTAGACTGCTGTGCCCCCTATGGTCCTTCAGGCGAAACCGCGGCCACTAAGAGCTGGTCCAGTCTCACGGATCGCAGGATTCATGATCTGGATTATGGCGGTCCTCCAGTGATAGAATGTGGATCGGGAGAATTCGCTCTTCTTAGGCGGTTCGGAGATAATCAGAACATCGATCCCTCCTTCTTTGAAAACAGCGTGTAGGAGATCGTCTGCGGCCCCGCTCTTCCTGAGGTTGGCTTGGATGAAACTCGCCTTTCCTCCCCTTCTTGCGTCTATATGTGGTCCTTACAATCTGGTACGCAGTGCAGTTGCTAGCCCCAGATCTGTGGTCAGATTTGGACCCGATCGCCCTATAGCTTAGGCATTTTGGTTTTTCCTTGCAATTCGCGGCAAGGTGCCCTGGTTCACTGCATTGGAAGCAGAGTTTTGGTTTCCGTTCCTCTGTCCCCTCATCTTTGCACCCCGAAGACTTGTGGCCGTACTCTAAGCAGTTATAGCACCGTGAGATGCCACCTTCCTCGCGGATCCTGACTCTGCCCCATCCATTTTCGGGCTCAAGACATTGCGATCGAGACAACAGCAGTTTTCGTGCCGCGGTAGCCACTCCGAATGGACTTGACGACAACGACTCCCTCCTGGTTCTCTGGTAGGACCTTCGTGGGGTCATCCCGTGCCTGGATTATGTCGACATCGTAGTCGACTCCGAGCACCGCGAGGGTCGTACTGTTTGCCAGACCGTGGACAACTGCTCCTTGCCCAAAGACTGGTGCCAAAGCTGTCCTGACGGCGGTGACAACGGTGCCCTTCTTGAGTTCAAGAAGGACTTGGCTTTCTTGGGTCTTGCGGATGCCCGTGACTGTAGGACCCACTTCTTCATCGAGTTCCTCCGCGTTCATCCTGCGCAGCATGTCTGCGTAGGTTAGCCCATTTCGGTTGGCCGTGACGAGGACGGCTTCAGGGTTCACCCTTCTCGGCTTCATTCTCGCTTTCTTTCCGGCGGCATCGTTCGATCTACCGATCTTCTTCGCCTTTCTCGCTCTTTTCATTGACACAACTTCCTCCCAAGGCTCAATTTGCTCGGGCCGATTGCGCGTTGATGTCGAACGCGGTGTTCCGGGACCTCCTGGTGGAGGTCCGTATCGCGTCTTCTTCGAACCGCACTGTTGGCCCGGTCGTCATTCCGGTTCCCTTGCCCCCTTCCTCGGAAGCCACTACCCGACGCGGCGAGTGTTTTTGTGACCGGAGACTTTACATTCCTCCTTGCTTCCAGGGTCTTCTCCGTTTCGAGGAGCGTTGTCTGTCGCGAGTAGGTCTTCGAGCGGGTGGCCTATCTTCTTGAGATCTTCGTTGTCACCTTTGGTCCCTTCTCGATTGCTGGAAAGAGACTCGGCACTCCCTATAACCAAGTCGAAGTGCTCGAGGAGGAGATGTCTCTTCTACCCCGACTCTTCCTGGCACGGTCTTCCCATTCCCTCATGAGATCGCCTGCCTCGCTTCCACTCCCCTGTCGTGCCGCATCTCTGGATGAGGAGATAGGGTCAATCTCCATCCCATCAGGCGACTCACCGTGCATTCTCCTCTCGAGCAAACCGTTTCCAGGAGTCAGGATTGTCATTCATTCTCTCTCTCCCTCTCTCTCTCTCTCTCTACCTTAACGGAGCTATTGTCAGGCTTCCAAAGTACTCTGCAGGATAGTGAATTTCGTAATGATGAGGATAGTAATGCTGAATCGACACATCAATCCTCGATTCCTAACACTGACCCTAGGATGGACGAGTCCCCCCACCCATACGTTGGGAAGCAAGGGCAGGGACTAGGCAATGACGGACTTGAGCGCTGTAAACTGATCATTAATGGTGTATTAAAAGAAGATTCTAAGGCCTCACCAGCACAGATATCTGATATTTCTTATGCAGTGCTCGAGTCTATTCTCCCCTCATTGGAGAGGGCAGACATTGCTGATGTCCGTGTCCTGCAACCGGGGCGTGCGTCTGGGGAGAGGACTCCAACACGTAATCGTGACTCGGTTCTATCTTCCCGAGCCTCAGCTGCCATCACGCGCAATTTACCATCATGTGTAGTCCAACTCTCCAGTAGTCGACTAGTCGGGAAAGTGATTCGGGCTAAACGTTCAATCACCAATAATTATTTCACGGCCAACAATATCCAGCCTGACTTACTCGACCCAGGTACGAAAGCTGATGTGCCAGACCGTGAAATCTTTATGAATGAGATGCTCCACCGTGAGAAATATAAAGAATTCATACGTTTAAGGTCGGTTGCACGCGGTTTGGGTCTCAAATACGTCTGGCACAGTGATGGGCGTTTCTGGGTTAGACGGAAAAATGGTGAGCGAGCGCATACGTTCGAATCCCTTGCTGATCTGCAGGTCATTCAAACGACCTGTCGAAGTGGTCCGGAACGCACCTTTGCGTCCTCTAATAACACCCAGAGCTGCACTATCGTTCCGGAGCAAAATAAAGTTCCGGCAACAGAATCCGCAAGGACTCCCTGACTGAATACGGCTGCTGAAGAGCGACGAGGGAGGGGTAATTCTTTGAAAGCGGGATTTATCAACCTTAACTCCCTGACAGATAAGATTGAGCATATACGCTTGCTCGTCGCTAACGATCCCTCCTATCATCTATTTGGGGTGTCCGAGTCGAAGCTAGATGAGTATGTGGATGACAGTCTCGTTCAAATTCCAGGTTTTCCGTTGTTGCGACAAGATCGCAAAAGATCGCAACAGAGAGGGTGGAGGAGTTGCCTTGTATGTGCGCAATGACTTAAAAATTGAAGAGTTGGTTTCGTCGAATACTTTTGGGCCGGGGAAACCTGGCGTGCCCGAATTCCTTTTTCGTGCAGCAAGGCAGCTCACCCCCCATATTAGTCGCGGTAATCCATAGACCCCCTAAAATTGCCATGCAGAAGGATGATGTGCTGTTTGGCTCGTTACGCCGGCTGTGTGGTGATTACAGTCACAAAATCATTATGAGTGATCTGAACGCGGATTTGTTAGACACTGTTCATCCCGACACCAAGACCTTGACTGCACTGACAGAAAAACTTGCCTTGCAGATAGTGCAGCATGGCCCGACTCACCAACACACCCCCAATACATCTCATACATGGATTGATCACATCTACGTAGATGACAACGACACTATTACTGACTTTCACAACAGACACCTGCCCAGTTTCGGTGGGCACTCGGTCATTGACGTCACCATCAACGTCTTCACCCCTACTCCGCCAAAAAATTCCTTCAAGTATGGGGATTTTCGTAACATCACCCCGGAGATATTGATTGACTGTCTGCTCCGCTGTGACTGGACAGCTCTTGAGAATGCCGAAACCAGTTTGGAAGACGCAATTCACTGCTTGAATGAGAATTTAATGATCGTTTCAGATGAATTAGCACCGGGAAAAACTATAAACCCGCGTAAAATTGATGCTCCTTGGATTGGTCCTGAGCTGAGGGTGCTCATGAATAAGCGAGACGCGACGCGCAGGCGTTGGGAGCGTATGCAACGCAACCAGTGCAAGTGTCCTGAGCTTCAAAACGAGTACTTTCGGCTTAGCGAAGAGGTCGATCTGCGCATTGATCAAGAGCGTAATTCCTTCCTTCAAAACCATCTTTCAGACGCTCTTGATCAGAACAAGAATATTTGGAAGGAGATGCGCAATCTCGGCCTCTTGCCCAAGAGCAATGAGGAAGAACTTCACGGTTTCACACCGGATGAGTTGAACGCTCACTTTGCGGGGGTTCCCGTTTCGCCTCATGGAAATATCAATGAAGCAATGGACGATATTAAGTCTTCACCGGAGGAGGGGTTTAAATCAAAGCCCAAAATTTCAATGATGTAGTCCTTGCTATTAAACATTTCTCCTCGCAGGCCCGCGGTGTGGATGGGATCCCCCAGAGCGTGATCGCGAAGGCTTTTCCGGCAATTGGTGATCTGATTGTACATATATTCAATTCCTCTCCCGCTCATAGCGTTTTTCCCGAAGCTTGGAAGCAAGCGCAGCTGATTGCATCGAAGAAGGCTGCAGCTCCATCAACGGTCTCGAACTTCCGTCCCATAGCGCTGCTGTGCTTCCTTTCCAAGGTTCTGGGAAAAATTGCACATGACCAAATCACGGAGTATTCAAAAGTAGGGAAACTTCTTGATCGCTTCCAGACTGGTTTCAGGCAATACCATAGCACCGAGACAGTTTCACTAAAGGTGACGGATGACATCAGAGTAGGCATCGATAGGAAGGAGATCACCTTACTCCTACTATTCGACTTTATTGAAGCTTTCGACACAATAACACCGTCAAAGTTGTTGAGGAAGCTCCGAAACCTTGGATTCTCAAGATTGGCACTCCTGTGGATAAAATCATACTTATAAGGCCGCACCCAAATAGTCACTCCAAAATCTGGTAGTTCTGATTGGCTTGAAACCAATCTGGGTGTTCCACAGCGATCCGTTCTCGGGCCTTCACTCTTCAGCTTATATGTTAATGACTTACCAGGTTTGCTAGACGGAAAGTCGGAATATCATCTATTCTATGCGGATGATCTTCAAATTTATGTCTAAGTCGAGAAAACTCAGATCAAGGAAGGCATCACTCGGCTGGGAGAAGTAGGACGACTAATTGCTGAATGGGCCAGAAGTTCCGGCCTGCGTCTCAACGCTGGCAAGACCAAGGCAATCCTCTTCAGCTCTGAGAGGAACATCAAAGATCTGAAAAGAATGGACTTGCCAGGGATTGAGATACAGGAAGGAAAGTTCATTCCGTTCAGCGATACGGTCGTGAGTCTTGGTGTTACACTTGATAGTGAACTGACGTGGAAGCCGCACATCGACCAAGTAACTAAGAAAGTGAACAGAGCCCTTTACGGATTGCGGTTTTTTAGGGCGTGTATCACCAGACCTCTCCGAATTCGCCTAGTCGAGTCATTAGTTCAACCGCATTCAGATTATTGCACAGTCATGTACCTCTACGCCACGGACGAACAGCGGCAACGGATACAACGGCTGAGCAATTCATGTGTGAGGTACATTCTTGATCTTAGGAGAGACGAGCACATCGGCCCGTTTAGGGAGCGTTTAGGTTGGTTGCGTACTGATTCGCGGAGAATGTACTCCGCAGCTCTGTTAATGGATAAGATCATGCATTTAGGAGAGCCTGGCTACCTAGCTGCGATGTTCACCAGGTACCAATCTGAACGCCCCGCACGTGGTAATTCAGAAAAGCGGGTACTCAAAGTTCCCAATATGAGACTTGAATATGGAAGGAGATCTTTCGAGGTTCAATGTGCTCATTTGTCGAACTTTCTCCCTCCGAGCTTTCGGCAGCTTGGGAAGATATCATTCTCCAAAGAGTCCTTGAAAGACTTTCTGTTAACACTATCTTTCCAGAGGATTGATGTGGAGAAAAAACACTATTTTAATCTGTAAACTATGATAGGCATGAGCCCGTTTCAATTGATGTCTTTCACTTCAGAAGAATTATGCGTGGCTTTCTCGCTACCGAACTGAGATTCCTGTGACATTACTGTGGGCCCATGTCTTCTTTATCTGTCTTCCCAAACGTGGAAATGTTTCCTTTTCCTCAACCTTCTTCGTCAAGACTGATATATGTATGCTATAACGTGACTTCTTCTTCTTTTTCTTCTTTATGACTCTCATACATCTTACGATGCCTCGAGACGACTAGTCACTTTTTGTGATAATTCCAATAGCCTCAACCAAAACGACAAATTTTTCATAAATTTAATGTATTTATCATGTATGAGTGACATATGTTTCATATGCTACTGTATTCTTGTTGAAGGTTATCATTCATTCATTCATTCTCTCTCTCTCTCTCTCCTCTCTCCCTCGCTCTCTCTCTCCTCTCTCTCCTCCTTCAGAATGTCCTTTCCTGCATCACACCCTTATCTGACCAGAACTGTCAATGTGTCGCTCGTTACTGGTTTTTTTTTCCAGATGAATGGAAGAGGTCCTCCATCATTCCTCTTTCTAAGACCTCAGCGCCAAAGTTTCCGTCTGATACCCGCCCTGTTTCACAGCTCCCTGAGATGTCCAAAATTTTGGAACGCGTTGTACATGAGCAACTTTCCTCTCATCTCTCGTCAGCCAACTTGCCAGATGCCCATCAATGTGGATTTCGGCCTCATCACTCCACTCAAACCGCTCTACTCGGCGTCTTAGAGGATATTCGCACAGCGATAGATAGTCGCATGGTCACGGTTTCTATCTCCTTCGATTTTCCTGAAGCGTTTGATACACTTCCGCACTACATCCTCCTCAAGAAACTGCGCAATATCGGTTGTACTGATCGTGTGATACTATGGTTCGCTAGCTATCTGAGTGGTCGCACCCAAGCAGTCCGACGTGATGATGGAACGCACGAGGCATGGCTTGATGTCAACGCTGGTGTCCCTCAAGGTAGTGTTTTGGGCCCACTACTCTTCTTGATATGCATAAACGATCTGTCTCGGGTACTGCGTCACGCATCCCACAAAATCTTCGCTGACGATACCGGTATATATATCCACTCTTACCCTGCTGACCTCGATAGGAAGATTGTACTCACCACTCAAGATGCCAACAGTGTGGCAAAATGGACCGGCGAGAATGGACTTCATCTGAATGCAAAGGAAACCACTGCCATTATACTTGGCAGTGAACTCTACCTCAGAAATATCGATCATCAACGCACTACCCCAATCACGATTGATGGAACTATCATCCCTTACGTTGATCGCATCAAACTTCTTGGCGTGACCATCTCCCCCTGTCTGAACTGGAGTTCTCAAATAAATCTCATATCCAAGAAGGTACACGGTGCCTACACTCCCTGAGGATGCTGAGTCGTGCGCTTCCGCGTCAGCTTAAGCACTAGCTCACTGTGAGCCCAGTACTTCCACACTTCGACTACAGCGCAGCTCTTCTGACTGGACTCGATAAAACACATACGAAGAAACTGCACACTCTTATGAACACTTGTGTCAGATTTGCACACGGGAGTGTACCGAGACGCGCTCATGTTACACCATACCGGATCTCGCTCGGGTGGCTCTCATCCGCTCGACGAAGAGAATATTTGATTGCGTCACTCGCATTTTCGACCATCCACCATCAACTTCCTTCATTCTTGAGACCGCGTTTTGAACTTGTTACTGGAACACCATCCCTTCGGCAGTCTGAGCGCAAGAAGAAACACAATATGATGTACAAAACTCCACGCACTGAAGCCTTGAACCAGTCCTTCACGTATGTAGCTTCCAAATTCTTCAACACGCTAGATGAGATTGACTTCATCAATCAGAATCCAAGTACGTTCAAGCAAGGCCTCCGCGAACTTCTTCTGGAACGCGACGCAACGGACTGGGTCATGAGAGTTTGGAATGAACAATTGATTGCAATTCCCCAGACCCTAGTAGGAAAGTTATCTCTTCCGGGACATGTATAGCAGTGCCGGGTCTAACATAGGATTTGCACATTGTTATTTCCCTAAAAACTCATAGTTGATATCATTAGCATTACGTCATTATTATTTCCTTTGAACTACCCTAATTTAGTATACCTCGTCGCCGTACCTGCAACATTATTATCCATTCAAAATTCAGTATCTGCTCTATACTCAAGTATGTATCAACTATTTATATTGTTATTTCATTGTTATTCTCCCGGATGCTACAAGCTGGGCCAATAGGGTTTACCCTCGGCCCTCAATGAAATTCAATCAATAAATCAGTCTCTATCTCTCTGGCTCTCTTTCTAGCGGTGAGTATATCAACACGCATCTAACATCACTCCCGAGTGGCACTTTCTTGCAGATTGGGTTTGCTCCTGCAGGCTCGAACCTCTGGATCATTACTGCATGGCTCCTGCACGAGCCTGGGAGGAATAATTCCAATCCTGCATCCGCAACTCCAACATCGGATCAGCAGTGCTTGGCGCTCAAAGTGAGTCTTATGCGCACGCTCGGAGGTCGTCTGCATTGCTTACTTGCTGCCTGCTACGCCACCCCGCACGATGAGCGATAACATCTGCTGCGTCTGCAATGGCGTTTGAAGATCAGGTAGCAGAGGATGTGGCACCTGTAGGGAATCAGCTCATGTTAAATGCTCAAAGACATCACCAGGTGCAGTGACATGCGAGCGGTGACCGCAGATAAGCGGAACTCCGGGTGTAAAATCATCCTCGAGTGCGTCCAAGCAGACGACTCTGACCACCCGCTCGAGCATTCAGCCATCCAGAGAGATAGATAGAAAGATAGATGTCCTTTATTCGTCCGAAGATAAAAATATCATAACATATGCTTACATATGTCCGTTACAATATAATAACACGTATAAGAAACGAATAAGATATATGTACACAGAATAGTACTAAATTCAGTCGATTACTGGTTTGGTCAAGGACAATAAGGATCACAATTCGTGACTAGTCAGGGTGTATACTCGAAAACTATTCAAACACTCATGAGTCTGGATATAGATTGATAAAGAAAAGGGGGCAAGGGTTCGCACTAATATCACAGATATAGATCACTAACTGGATGTCTAAGGTCACATGTAAAAGTACTAAGCTAAAAAGAAAAACCCTTCCCATTACACATTAAAATGATGCCTCTTCTCCACATCAATCTTCTGCGGAGACTGAGTTAGTGAAAAATCTCTCAGAGATTCTTTGAATAGTGATGTTTTCCCCAGCTGCCGAAAGCCCGGAGGGGGAAAGTTCCACAAATGAGCACATTGAGCCTGGAAAGATCTTCTTCCATATTCAAGTCTCATATTGGGAACTTTGAGTACCCGCTTTTCTGCATCACTGCGTGCGGGGCGTTCAGATTGGTACCTGGTGAACATCGCAGCTAGGTAGCCAGGCTCTCTTGAATGCATGATCTTGTGAATTAACAGAGCTGCGAAGTATTCTCCGCGAATCAGTACGTAACCAACCCAAACGCTCCCTAAACGGGGTGATGTGCTCGTCTCTTCTAAGATCAAAAATATACCTTACACATGAATTGCTTAGTCGTTGTATCCGTTGCCGCTGTTTGTCCGTGGCGTCGAGGTACACGACTGTGCAATAATCTAAATGCGGTTGAACTAATGACTCGACTAGGCGAATTCGGAGAGGTCTGGTGATACACGCCCTAAAAAATCGCAATCCGTAAAGGGCTCTGTTCACTTTCTTAGTTACTTGGTCAATGTGTGGCTTCCACGTCAGTTCACTATCAAGTTTAACACCAAGACTCACGACCGTATCGCTGAACGGAATGAACTTCCCTTCCTGTATCTCAACTCCTGGCAAGTCCATTCTTTTCAGATCTTTGATGTTCCTCTCAGAGCTGAAGAGGATTGCCTTGGTTTTGCCAGCGTTGAGACGCTAGCAAACCAGGTAAGTCATTAACATATAAGCTGAAGAGTAAAGGCCCGAGAACGGATCCCTGTGGAACATCCAGATTGGTTTCGAGCCAATCAGAACTACCGGATTTTGAAGTGACTATTTGGGTGCGGCCTTGTAAGTATGATTTCATCCACAGGAATGCCGATCTTGAGAATCCAAGGCTTTGGAGCTCCCTCAACAGCTTTGACGGTGCTATTGTGTCGGAGGCTTTGCTAAAGTCGAATAGTAGGAGTAAGGTGATCTCCTTCCTATCAATGCCTACTCTGATGTCATCCGCCAACTTTAATAAAGCTATCTGGGTGCTCTGGTATTGCCTGAAACCAGTCTGGTAGCGATCAAGAAGTTTATCTACTTTCAAATACTCCGTGATTTGGTCATGTGCTATTTTTTTCCAGAACCTTGGAAAGAAAGCACAACAGCGCTATGGGACGGAAGTCCGAGACCGTTGAAGGAGCTGAAGTCTTCTTCGATGCAATCAGCTGCACTTGCTCCCAAGCCTCGGGAAAAACGCTATGAGCGAAACAGGAATTGGGAATATGTACGATAAGATCACCAATTGCCGGAAGAGCCTTCGCGATCACGCTCTGGGGGATCCCATCCACACCGCGGGCTTGCGAGGAGGAATGTTCAATAGCAAGGACTACATCATTGGAATTTGTGGGCTTTAATTCAAACCCCTCCTCCGGTGCAGAGTTGATATCGTCCATTGCTTCATTGATATTTCCGTGAGGCGAAACGGAAACCCCCGCAAAGTAAGCGTTCAACTCATCCGGTGTGAAACCGTGAAGTTCTTCCTCTTTACTCTTGGGCGAGAGGCCGAGGTTGCGCATTCTCTCCCAGATGTTTTTATGTAGATCAAGAGCGTCTGAAAGATGGTTCCGAAGAAAGGAGTTACGCTCATGTTCCATGCGCAGATCGACCTCTTCGCTAAGCCGGAAGTACTCATTTCGAAGCTCAGGACACTTGCACTGGTTGCGTTGCATGTGCTCCCAGCGCCTGAGCGTCGCGTCTCGCTTATTCATGAGCACCCTCAACTCAGGACCGATCCAAGGAGCATCATTTTTACGCGGTTTTATAGTTTCTTCCGGTGCTAGTTCATCTGAAACGATCTTTAAATTCCCATTCAAGCATCGAATTGCGTCTTCGAAACTGGTTTCGGCATTTTCAAGAGCTGTCCAGTCGCAGCGAAGCAGACGGTCATTCAATATCTCCGGAGTGATGTTACGAGAATCCCTATACTTGAAGGAATTTTTTGGCGGAGTAGGGGTGAAGACGTTGATGGTGGCGTCAATGATCGAGTTCCCACCGAAACTGGGCAGGTGTCTGTTGTGAAAGTCAGTGATGGTGTCGTTGTCATCTACGTAGATGTGATCAATCCATGTATGAGATACATTGGGGTTGTGTTGATGAGTCGGGCCATGCTGCACTTTCTGCAAGGGTAGTTCTTTTGACAGTTCAGTCAGTGTCTTGGTGTCGGCATGAGCAGTATCCAACGAGTCAGCGTTCAGATCACCCATAATGATTTTGTGACTGTAGTCACCACACAGCCGGCGTAACGAGCCAAACAGCCCATCATCCTTCTGCGTGGCGATTTCTGGGGGTCTATAGATTACCGCGACTAATATTGGGGGTGAGCTGCCTTGCTGCCCGCTACAAAGAAGGAATTCGGGCACGCCAGGTTTTCCCGGCCCAAAAGTATTCGACGAAACCAACTTCTCAACTTTGCAGTTATTGCGCACATACAAGGTGACTCCTTCACCCTCTCTGTTGCGATCTTGTCGCAACAACGAAAAACCTGGAATCTGAACGAGACTGTCATCCACATACTCATCTAGCTTCGACTTGGCCACCCCAAATAGATGATAGGAGGGATCGTCAGCGGCGAGCAAGCGTAGATGCTCAATCCTATCTGTCAGGGAGTTTAGATTGATAAACCACGCTTTTAAGGAATTACTCCTCCCTCGTCGCTCTTCAGCAGCCGTATCCAGTCAGGGAGTCCTCGCTGATTTGGCTGCCGGAACTTTATTTTGCTCCGGAACGATAGTGCAGCTCTGGGTATCATTAGAGGACGCACAGGTGCGTTCCGGACCACCTCGACGGGTCGTTTGAATGACCTGCAGATCAGCAAGGGATTCGAACGTATCCGCTCGCTCACCATTTATCCGTCTAACCCAGGAACGTCCACATCTGTGCCAGACGTATTTGAGAGCCAAACCGCTTGCAACCGACCTTAAACGTATGAATTCTTTGTATTTCTCACGGTGAAGCATCTCATTCATAAAGATTTTACGGTCTGGCACATGAGCTTTTGTATCTGGGTCGAGTAAATCAGGCTGGATATTGTTGGCCGTGAAATAATTATTGGTGATTGAACGTTTAGCCCGAATCTCTTTCCGGACTAGTCGACTACTGGAGAGTTGGACTACACATGATGGTAAATTGCGCGTGACAGCAGCTGAGGCTCGGGAAGATAGAACCGAGTCACGATCACGTGTTGGAGTCCTCTCCCCAGACGCACCCCTGGTTGCAGGACACGGACATCAGCAATGTCTGCCCTCTCCAGTGAGGGGAGAATAGATTTGAGCACTGCATAAGAGATATCAGATATCTGTGCTGGTGAGGCCTTATTATCTTCTTTTAATACACCATTAATAATCAGTTCACAGCGCTCAAGTCCGTCATTGCCTAGTCCCTGCCCTTGCTTCCCAACGTGTGGGTGGGGGGACTCGTCTATCCTAGGGGCAGTGTTAGGAATCGAGGTTGGATGCGTCGAATCAGCATGATAATTCTCATCATTACGAAATTTACTATTCTGCAGAGCACTCTGGAAGCCTGACAATAGCTCCGTTAAAGTAGAAATTTGGCCTGCCATGATAGAATTCTGCTCCAGAAGAAGCTGTCGATCCAAGTGAAGTTCCTTCAGCTGGGAGCTTTGCTTCTCTATAAGTCCCTCGAGAGAAGATACACGTGCCAACAATCGATCATCCACCTCACTTGCTGCTTGTGTGCAAGATGGAGAGGTTGTGGGTACGTTCTGTCGGATCACGAGGGATTTTATTTCGTCAAGCTGGTTCTGGAGCAAGGCATTTTGGTTGTAGGATAGGTCCAGAGTGCTCTCCCGTATATATACCCACTTTGGTTCCGGAGAATTTGACGACGTCGACGTAGTTGTTGCTGCAGGTTGATACGAGGTGTTGAGGCTATTGCTTCACACCGATCCGACGGGGTGATCCACACGTGGTGTTCTGAGCAGCGACGGAGAGGCTATAGTGAGCCGCGCATCTGCTTGCTGCTTTTGAATATTCAGGGGCTCTGTTCTGCTGGACTCGTGGATGGTGGCGCCACTTAACGGAGACGAAGCAGTAGCTGGCGGAATACCCCCCGCTAGCGCGAGCTGTCGACTCTCGATGGCTTGAAAGGCACTGGTGGCGGGGAGCTCGGCTCTACTGCCCGTGGTAGTATGTTGCGGGGCGAGGGGAGACTTTCCTGACGCGACACGCGAGCTGAGCCGCATGTGTGAGATCGGCTGATTACTCACTCGCCTTTGTGAGCTTGTTTTCTCCTTCTCTCTCTCTCTCTCTGGCTGTTTGCGTACTGAGGCGAGAAGTCGAAGTCGTCTGCTTCGACGCACTTGATGTTAATTCTGTGGCTGGAATCTCGCTCACTTGCAGACATCCTTCGCATGTCACTGCTCCTCTGGATGTTCTCGAGCACTTGACATGTGCTGATTCTTTGCAGATGTCGCATACTCTGCTGCCTGCACGTAAGGTGTTGTTGCAGACACAGCAGATGTTGTCGCTCATCATGCAGCAGACAGCAAGATAGCGAGGCAGGCCAGCGTAGCAGACGACCTCCGAGCATGCGCAGGAAGCTCACACTCGGCACCAAGCACTGCCAACTCGATGTTGTTGTTGGAGGTGCAGAATTGGAATTATTCCTCCCAGGCTCTAGCAAGTGCCATGCAGTGATGCTCCAGTGGTATGAGCCTGCAGCAGGAAGTCCAATCTGCAAAAAAGTGCCACTCGGGACGACGTTTTGATGATTAAAATGATGTTCGAACACGGAGCGATATTAGACGCGTGTGGGAACACTTACCGCCAGAGGGAGAGCAAGGGAGAGAAGGAAAATGCAAGCTCACGAAGTCATGTGAGTAGTCAGTTGCCGCACACACACAGCTAAGCTCACGCGAGTCGTCAGTGAATTCACCTCCCGCATCGCTGACCACCACCTTCAGCCGCAGCGCAAAGCTCCCCACAACAGTGGCTCCCTTCCATCCGAGAGCCCACAGCTCACGCTTGCGGGGCATAGACTCCCAACTACTGCTTCGAATGAGTCTCGCAGCGTCCCCACTCGCCAGTCGAGCACACTAAAGCCCGCGAACACTCAAAATGGGCAGGATGATATGCGGACCAACTCTGCCTCTCAGTCATCGCTTGTGACAACCATAGCTCCATAATTTCGATATTTATTTTCAAAAATTCAAAAAGTAATTTCGTACCACTTTCTATGAAATAATATTGAATATGCGCGCCTACAAGCCGATAATATCACTCACTGTTTCCCCGAGTCCAGCTGAGCCTAGCGAGCTCATTTGACTTATATATAGAAGATATATATGATGAATTCCACGCCAAAGCGACCTACGAAAAGGGGTCATCTCTCAGATTCTTTTTTAACCTTTTTCATTCGATTCTATGGCCCAGAATAGGAACTTCGGACCACCTATGGGGCCCAAAAAAAATTTCTCCTCTCCATTGCACGCATATCCGTCAACAGACCGAAAATTTATCGTGTAAAAATCGATGCTCTTTTATTCACGAGAATGGGAATATTTCGAGTTTTTGAATAGCTATCGATTTGCGGGTTGCGGCATCTGAAAGGGCATCAAAAACCTATCAAAAACGTTGTCGGAAATCCCTTCTCTGTGATTTGGGGGCCTCCTGGAGGCAATAGAGTGTTTTTCACTAAAATGTTGATTTCTCAAAAAGCCATTCTTTTTATTTTCCGAAAATCATATATTTGACGTAAAATTTTGCGTTCCTTAGATAAAAATTGGTTTCAGAGAAGTTTGGGGCGATCCAAGTGACTTATGAGCCATTTTTTGAAAATTCGATTCTTCCAGTTTCAGAAAAAGGCGATTCTCTGCACATGCGCACAAACGTAGACTTTCGGCGCCACTTTCAATAGAAAGCTGACAAAATTTCCTATAAAATGACTACCCGCAGAGTTGAAATTCATGCACTGAAACGCGATCTGCAAGGATTAATTATGTCGAATAAAAATCACATGAAAATTCAGCCCATTAACGCCTTCGTGGGGCCTGCTGAGATGACACATTCACGAGATCTTCTCGGGACTCAATTTTGAGTACGAAATTGACCTGAAAAAAATTCGGACCACATGGTTTCAACGTAAAATTGTATGAACTTTCAAAATATGTGATAAAAAATCCCGTTTGAGGCGAACCCGAGGTGCTACATTCAATTTTTCGCCAGAAAATACGATATTCCACATTCAAAATTGCGAAAAATTGAATGTAGCACCTCGGGTTCGCCTCGAACGGGTTTTTTCATCGCATATTTTGAAAGTTCATACAATTTTACGTTGAAACCATGTGGTCCGAATTTTTTTCAGGTCGATTTCGTACTCAAAATTGAGTCCCGAGAAGATCTCGTGAATGTGTCATCTCAGCAGGCGCTACGAAGGCGTTAAAGGGCTAAATTTCCATGTGATTTTGATTCGACACAATGGATCCTTGCATATCGCGTTTCAGTTCATGAATTTCAACTTTGCGGGTAGTTATTTTATAGGAAATTCTGTCAGCTTTCCGTTGAAAGTGGCGCCGAAAGTCTACGTTTGTGCGCATGCGCAGAAATTCGCCTTTTTCTGAAACCGGAAAAATCGAATTTCCAAAAAATGGCTCATAAGTCACTTGGATCGCCCCAAACTCCTCTGAAACCCATTTTTTGTTTGAAGAACGCAAAATTTTACGTCAAATATATGATTTCCAAGAAATGAAAAAAATGGCTTTCTGAGAAATCAACATTTTAGTGAAAAACACTCTATTGCCTCCAGGAGGCCCCAGAATCACAGAGAAGGAATTTCCGACAACGTTTTTGATAGGTTTTTTGATGCCCTTTCAGATGCCGCAACCCGCAAATCGATAGCTATTCAAAAACTCGGAATACTCCCATTCTCGTGAATAAAAGAGCATCGATTTTTACACGATAAATTTTCGGTCTGTTGATGGATATGCGTGCAATGGAGAGGAGAAATTTTTTTTGGGCCCCATAGGTGGTCCGAAGTTCCTATTTTGGGCCATAGAATCGAATGAAAAAGGTTAAAAAAGAATCTGAGAGATGACCCCTTTTCGTAGGTCGCTTTGGCGTGGAATCCATCATACAGGAAGACATGTATATATGTATACGATTATACATAGAAAATCCCATGATTTCCTATTCAAAATTTTGTGAAATTTATTCAATCAATTCTGAAAGTTCTTTCTACCATCTTATTCTATTATTCATTAACTCTATAGTACTCATGGAAAAACTCTGAAAATCAATGGATTATTTGCAATATTCAGTTTCACAAAGTTCGAACTTTTGGAAAATTGCATGTCAAATAGATTCCTTCAAACTAACTAATAGCTCTAGTACAAATCGAGTTAGAATGTAGTTATTTCGACTCATTTTGATGAGATAGAGATTCTTTATCAACGATTTGGATAGTATTGTCTAAGAAATTATTTCATTGTCAAATACTGTAAAAAAAGCTAATATATCGTCGATTCAAGGTGATATATCGACCATATATGTCACCATTGACGAATATCACGAAGAATTCGAGAGATCTGTGGCTTTTCAAAGTGAATCTACCAGTGTATCAATAAAGCACGTGTCTTCGATTGGTTTCTGGAAGGTTCTATATAATTATCTAAAAATCATCTTTTATTTATTACACTCAACTGAGATTTTTATTTGAAAAAGGATTTGTTGGAGTCGATGCAGTTTTGATAGCTTGTCAATATGTATATAGTGTGATTAACAGGACTTTCCAGTTTCAATGAATAATTACGGTGCATATAGATAAATCATTTTTAGAATGTTCTGGAACTCTGAGGACCGAGTATGAATAGAGCCCTGACCGGGTGCTCGAGGATTCCGCCTTTCAGTCGAAAGTTAGCTCACAAAGCGAATAAATCGAAGTCCTCAGGGTTCCATATATAATCTTACGATTGTAATGGAGTCTTGAATAAAATGGATTATATATACATATATTCTCTTTGTGTGCTTATTGCTGTGGGTAATCTTAAGTTCTCCAAGTGCATGATGGAACCCACAGTGTGACTATATAGTTGGCATAATCAAATCATTGGATTTTGCTGGTGACATATTGCAGGGCCTTGATCCCCTGGGATTGTTATCAGCAGGACCCACCAAAATGAAAGTTACGTGTAAAACAGGTCAAGAAGGTGCCCTGATCCACTGGATGTCTGTGTTTTACCGTAATAACATATTTATAGGATTTTCTTGGAATTATTGGGTGCCCTGATCCATCCATTGGTCTGAGAAAAGACTATGAAAAATACAGAGATCGTACTATTGATTCCCAAGGAGGTGCCCTGATGCACCGAATTGGTTTGAGAATTGATAGCCGATTACATCACCCTTAAAATCTTATCCTATCCCTGATAGCATTCGATTACTCCCGATCAAGTTATGAACTCTAATATCTGGCTCCCCCCCTAGATCCAGGGCCGGATAGATTACGCATACCTCCACCCTAATTATCCGAGATATCGCATCGGTCACACGCTCTCGCCACCATATGCAGAGCAAAGAGCTGAGACGTTGCAGAGCAACATCACTAACTCAGCAGCAGGAACAACGTCATGAACATCGACGCAGTCGACTTCTTCTGACACCAAGTGGGTGCTGATAGCGCAGACTAATCTGGACCTTCATTACCAACAGTATGAAATGCTCCAGAATCAGCTTGACAAGATAAAAACTCTCGTGAGCCGACATAGCAATGCCTCTATGTCTCCACCTCCCACTCCATCAGTGAACGAGGTGGATGACCAACTGCTGGCACGCATGTCATCTCTCGAGCACCTTATTGAGGGGCAGAACTCCAGGCTGGAGGAGCCATGCTCAGATCGTCAACTTCTTCTGGAGCAAAATTCCATCATGAAAGGCCAGATTTCCAGTCTGACCGATTCATTAACAGGCAGCCAGAGTAGTCTGCGAAACAATAGAATTATGATTGATAGTAATGCCGAATCGACACATCAATCATCTCGTCCCATAATTCCACCCACAATAGACACATCCTCCCAACCACAAGGTGGGAGGCAAAGGCAGGGACCTATTAGTGACGGTCTTCAGCCTTGTGAACTGCTCATTAATGGTGCTTTAATAAAAGACTCTGTGGCCTCGCCGACAGTGATACGTAATATCTCTTTTGCAGTGCTTAAGGCCATCTTTCCACGTCTGGAGAGAGAAGACATTGCTGATGTTTCTGTCCTGCCACCAGGGCATGTGTCTGAGGGGGACACCGAATAGTGAATCCGATTCAATTTCCAATCCCTCGGCTGTCGTTTCACGCACACCTCCATCATGCGTGGTCCAACTCTCCAGCAGTCGTTTAGTTGAGGAAGTGGTTCAGGCCAAACGCTCAATCAGCCATGATTATTTCCGGCGAATAACATCCAGCCGGATTTGCTTGACCCCGACACCAAAGCTCATGTGCCAGATCGTAAGATCTACGTAAACGAAATGTTCCCCCGTGAAAAATACAAAAAATACATACGCTCAAGGTCCATGGCACGCGGGTTGGGCTTGAAATACGTCTGGCCTAGCGACGGATGTTTCTGGGTTAGGCGAAAACATGGTGAGCGAGCACAAACGTTTGAATCTCTCGCGGATCTGCAGGTCATTCGAACGGCCTGTCGAGAAGTGTTCGAAAACCCACTAGTGCGTCCTTAAACAACACCCAGAGATGCACCTCCGCTCCGGAGCAGATTGGTATTTTGGCAGCAGAACTAGTGAGAACTCCTTGACTGAATATAGCTGCTGACGAGCGACGAGGGAGTGGTGGTTCCTTGAGAGCGGGGTTCATCAACCTTAATTCCTGAACAGATAAGATTCAGCATCTGCGCTTGCTCGTCACTAACGATCCCTCCTACCATCTTTTTGAGGTGGCTGCGTCAAAGCTAGATGAGCATGAGGATGGCAGTCTCGTTCAGATCGCGGGCTTTTCACTGTTGAGACAGGATCGCAACAGAGAGGGTGTTGGGGTCCACGGTGAGTCATTTACGCAAAATGGTCGAGTTGCGCGCACGGGGGTTTTGCCTGTGGGGTATGTTTTGGGGTCACTAGTAGCACATTTTCCAACAAGAATCGAAAGAATTGGCAGCGGGTTCTTGAATTAAAGTCGGTTTTTTGATTTTTTAGCCATTTTCTCAAGACAGTGGATCACCTCCATTGCTCACTCCCGTCTTTCGCTTTGAAATTGACTATTCAAAATGACCGAGGTACCCATATCCGAAGTGAAAAGACCCGATCTTCCGAAATCCGAAGTTCAAATTAGGCCCAGATATGATCCGAGTAATTTGGAACGACTATAATGCAGGAAACCCTCTTTATATGAATGAAATTGCCGAAAGAGGTAGGTGTCCCTCGAGGCTCTCCTGTTTGGCTTGGGGCCACCAATGTTTGGCATCAGCCGTTGGAGGGCGCCACCAACCATATCCGCCTTCAGCGCTGCTTCTCTGGCTTGTGCCTTGTAGCTCCATTGGTCATCGAACCAAACCCCGAGGTACTTGAGTTTCCTCTTGAGTGGAATCTCGTACCCGTTGATGGAGAACACGGGAGTTTCGGAACTCCTCCTCTTGGTGACTAGCATCGCTTCGCACTTGTGCTCGGCAAGCTCCAGTTCGTTCTCAGGGAACCACCGAACAATGCGGTAAAGAGCTTCATTGGCCACATACCCCCCTCGCCACGCGGTTTCGGCGACCACGACTAATGCCGCATCGTCCGCGAAGCCAATGAGTTCTGCCCCATGAGGGACACTCATCTTCAGGAACTCGTCGTATTGCGTGTTCCATTCGAACGATCCCGACACGGATCCTTGAGCTATCCCTGCAGATAATTCCAGCTCAACCTTTCCCTCATCGGTGTCACATACGAAGACTCTGTCACGCAGTCCACCGCTGATGACTGCGAGCAGGTAAGGGGGGGCAATTGTATGAGCTCTACAATGTATGAGCTCTCTCAACCCTCCTGGTTGGGGAGCCATTGTATGAGCTCTATGAACTCTGTCTTGTACGCTTTCTATTGCGTGCATTGTACTGCGCCCCTTGCGGAAGCCAAACTGCATCGGGGACATCCCTCCGCTATGCTCATACTCTTCCTCCGCCCGGTTCAGGATCATGTGGTCATACATCTTCCCGATGTTGTCCAGCATATTGAGTGGCCGATTCGATGATGGCTCCGCTGGTTCTCCACCCTTTCCCTTGGGTATGAGGACTAGCTTCTGCCGTTTCCACACTTTCAGGAACACTCCCGCAAGGAGACACTTATTAAACAGCTTTAGTAGCAGGGTAGGCTGCTCTCGAGCCACAATCTTCAGGGCTTCATTGGGGATACGGTCCAACCCCGGAGCCTTGCCATTCGCCAATCTCGTAGCGGCTCGTCTGAGCTCTTCTTCGGTGGAGAGGGGGATTGGCTCGGAGATAAATCCAGGGAATGTGAGTCTGGGCTCCCCTCTCGGGTAGAGTGCCCTGGCAATCCGTAGAACTGACTCTTTTTCAGTTGGCACTGTTGTTCCGTCTCTCAAACGCAGTCTGCTTATGACCACCCGGTACGGTGTGCCCCACGGATCTTGATCGACCATGATGCATGGCTCCGACCAGTATTCCCGTTTGCTGCGACGGATGGCATCCCGAAGAAGCTTCTTCGCCTCTTTGTAGCCCGCTTCGTCTGCTGCCACTGATGGACGTCCACGCTTGCGCGCTCGCTTCGCTCGCCTCCTCTCAGCGTTTGCGCTGCGGCGCAGGTCCCTGATTTCATTGTTCCATCGGTATAGTTGCCTCTTCTGGAACTGGGGTTGCTTCCTCCTCGGCATGGAGGCGTCGCAGGCTCGGGTGATGGACCGGATGACGCTCGTCACCGTCTTCTCCGGCGAGAGCTCTTCTCCGGGGTCCTCTGCTCTCAGCATTGCTCCTTTGAAGCTTTCCTCGTCCATTTTGCGGACTTGCCATCCCTCGATCTGCCGTGCTACGCCTGCATCTCAGCCATGGTCTATCTTGAAGAAGATATGGCGGTGGTCGCTGAGCATTTCCGAACCAAGGACCTGCCACTTCGTGACTCGTCTCATGAGAGGCGCGCTAACAAACGTTAAGTCGAGCACTGAGGATGATGCCCCTCTGTGCCATGTCACTTTTCCTACCACGTTGAGGCAAACCAGGTCCAATTGGGCCATGGTTGTTTCCAGCGCGTTACCTCTTTCACCCTCTGGCCCTCCACTCCAGGCTGGAGCTTTGGAGTTAAAATCCCCCGCTACAATGGCGAGGCCTCTCCACTGTCTCAGACTATCCTCGAGTTCCCGCAGTTCCCGAAGAAAGTCGTTCATCATTGCGTTCGGTGAGTAGTAGCAGCTATACACCGCTATATCGCCGATGACTCTTCGGGCGAACCCCGACCCTTTGGTCGGTTTCTTCGTTTCTCTAATGTTTCCATTCCAGACTTGGATGGCTGATCCCCTCCCGAAATCGTCCGTGGTTCGTGGTCGCCCTTCTCGGGAATGGAGATTCTGCTCGGAGATGGTGAGAACGTCTGCTCCCAGTTTTGAGGCCTCTGCCTCAAGTAGACTGTGGGCATCGTTGCTCCTGCGAATATTCGCTTGCAGGAAACTAGCCATCTTTGCGCCTTTTCCGGCCCTTTCATAGTGCTCGCGCCTGCTGATAGGCCTTGCAGCACTGCGTGCCCGACCTGTGTTTGTAATCCTTTTCGAGGGCCTCGCAGCTCAGACATTTCTGCTCTTCTGTTGCACATGCTGCTGCTATGTGGCTTCTTCCCCACAGTTGGAGCAGCGTTTCGCCCGCCGCACCTGTGGCTTGTCACACTTTGCGGATAAATGCCCGTATTGCAGGCAGTTGTAACATCTCGGGATCCCGCCTTTTTCCCGGACCCGCGCGTTAACAAAGTCTACCCGGACTTTCCCTTTGATCAACACTCCTTTAGCGAGCCGCTCTGGCAGTGTGATCACCGCGACCTGGGTACCCCTGTATCCTGGGCGGAAGGTCCTGACCGTGATGCTGCCCGCATGCTCTGCCCCGAGTTCCTTCACGAAGGCTTCCTTGACTTCCTGAAGTGTACTCACGTCGTCAAGGTCAAGCACTTCCAGCGTGACCGTTGGCGAAAGGCGTCGTATCTCTCCGGCGTCCTCAATCGACCCCTTGAGGGCATCCTCAACGGCCTCTGCCTTCACCCCTTTCTCGAGCTCGCTGAGTAGATGACCTTCTTTTGTCTTTTGCAGTTTGGAGACTTCTGAAGCCACTTGCTTCGTTTCGTCCCTTTGCTTCACTCTCTTGATCATATCCGCGTAGGACAAACCATCTTTCTCCACTTCTATGAGGAGTGCGTCAGGTCTAGTCCTCCTTTTGTTCCCCTTGTTCTTCCTCTTTTTTTTCTCCTTCTCGGCTCTGCCCTGGTTGTTGGGACCCCTCTCGTTTCCCCTGAGTCTCCTACTCCGTCCCGCAAGTTGCCAGCCGGACCCAGCGTCCGAGAGCTGACCGTTATCTGACTAGTTTGTCCTTGGTGTCCTTGGCGTGGATGGGGGTGTCCTGAACAGTCCAGCCCCTTATCCTTCAAAATTGAGCTGTTCCGGTGTGAGGGCTGCTCTCTTTGCTCTTTTGATATCGGCTTGCTGGTCCCTATTGATGGGGCTTGTGCGGCCTCTCTTCGTTTTGCTCCCCCATCCCGCTCTTAGTGGAGGTGGGGCCAGCGAGGATGTTGATCCAGCGGAGTCCTCGGCCATTATCTCTAGGCTGGAGCTGATTTCCTCTCTCATTTCTGAAGCTCTTGTACTAGCAGCTTCTAGCCCTCCATGTAGGCTGCTGGCTTTCTGTACTAGACTCTTGGTTGACTACTTTGCTGTCGCGTGCTCGTTGACTTCCTTGGTTATGTCATCGAGTACCTTGAGGATCCTCTTCAAGAGTTTTTCCTCTCTCGTGTGAGCCTCTTTGAACTTACCCCAGCTCGTTTTGAGGTCAGTGGAAATAGTTCTGCGTAACCTCTGTTGACTGGCGTCAAGCGTCTTTCCTTCGCCAGTCTCCATCTCTCCTGCATCAACTCTCTCCTTGTTTGATGTTGATGGTTGTGTTTGGGTGGGGATGTTTGGCAGATTCGCTCTGAAAATTTCCAAACTCGTTGTCGTTTCTACCATTTCTCTTCCCTTCCCTCCTGTCCCCCTCAGATTACTGTGTCTTTATTTGTGTTAGTGGTCCCACCTACCCCTGCCCACCAGTCCGAGTACGCCGTTCTTGGATCCTCCTACTTGCCGACCTCGCCTACAGTCCGGTGACCTCAGATGACGTTTCAACCCCCGCACCCTGCAGCATTGTCCCGTCCGGTCACCAACCGGCACTACCACAGGAGCGGGATTTGGGGTATCCCCCTTACCGTTGTGCGAGACTGCCTCCCCTCGTGGTTAGCGTAGGATTCAGGCCCCCCTACTACCGGTGGCCCAAGAGCAATCACTGGTTTTAACGCGGTACCCTCCAGAGTGGGCACGGACACAGCAGTGGAAGGATCCCCTCCCGGGGACGGTTGCACTGGTGGCGTGAGTGGCGTGCTGTGTGTGTGTGTGAGGTCAGTGTGATGTCAGTCTCGCCCGCGTCCCCACCGGAGTTCCGACCAATCGCTATGCCAGCTGGTACCGTGGTAGCACTCCTTAGTTCGGCCGATCCCTATCCCCAAGAGGCTTTTTGTTCCCTTGGGGAAGATCGTGTTACCACTCAGCGAGAGAATCCCCGACTTGGTTCGGGCCCTCGCGTCACTCTTGTGATCCGATGCATATACGATAGAGATACCCTGTATCGACAAGGTCACCGCGTTGCTTCTCACCAACTTTCGATGTGCCCCTCGAAGCCAGCAAGGCCGTCGGCGGTCAGCTCAGAATGTCCACGCGGGTTAACTTATTGTGTCAGTGTGATGTTGTATTGTGTATCTGCGACTCCTTGTCTGCGCTCGCTTATTTTGCATATTCTGCAAATTCACGAGTAACCAGAGATACTGAGGATCATATCAATCCTCAGATACTCTGGCCGTGCCACTATCCGCACCCTGTGGACGCACCCAGTAGCATGGAGAATGCTCTACCTCAACACGGTTCCTGGGGAAGGACATCTTTTTTTTTTTTTTTTTTTTTTTTTTTTTAAGTGGAATATGAGGAAAAGTCTGATGACAGGCTATCCCTAATGGATCTTTCACCGGCAGACCATAAGCGCTTTCATTTCGCTCACCCGGTAAACCGGATGAGCGTGAATCCAACGCCCGTGTGCCCTGGGGGCTAAAACCTTCTGCTCTCAGCCCTACGATGTTGGAAAGCATTCATTGCAGAACTGGAGACAGTTAACCACTATATAACCAACCCACCCCGGAACCGCGTTAGCATCAGGGTGGGAGGCGTATCGCGCGCCATGAGGCGTCCCTCTTCGGTGTGTCCGCTCTTCTGTCTTCTCTCTTCGTCGTCAATGATCACTCTCCAATTCGTCGTTGTTCGCTATGCAGCGCCCCTTGCTTCACGCTGCAATGCCCATTCTCGCTCTTCTTTTCGGGTGATCGCCGTCTTGATATAGGCGGCGATCTTATCCCATGTCTCTTTGTTGCGGAGCATGAACGGCAATAGATTCTCAGGGGTGATCTGAATTCCGAGCCAGTTCACGAGCTCCGCTCTCTCCGTAGCTGTGTTCATGCAATGGAAGAGTGCATGCTCCACATCGTCCCAGTCTGCCGCACACATCTGACAGACCGGGGCCTCCCTCTTCTGGTACCGCTCCAGGTACTTCCGAAGCAGCCATGCCCACTAAACGCTTGCGTCAGCCAGTGATCCAGCTCTCCGTGAGCTCGATCGATCCACCTGGCTATGTCGGGGATCAGCCTCCGCGTCCACTTCCCTTTCGTTGAACTCTCCCACTCTATTTGCCACTCTTCGACGGTCTCCTCCCTCTCGACGTCTCGTATGAGGGCCTTGCGAGTGGGGTTGAGCACGACTCCATCGCTCTTGAGGGTTTCTTGGTGTTTCCATACCCGCATTCTCTCGGCTACAAGCAGTCGGATGGGTGGTGTACCCGCAAGCACACAGGCTGCGTGGTCAGACACCGTGCAATAAGCACTGATCGTCCGTAGCGCAAAACGCCGCAGGACTGAACCTAGCTTTGCATCGATTACGGACCCTCCAGCTACCTGTCCCCAAATTGGTGGACGGGAATGACCATGCATGGTCATTGGGGAAGGACATGTATCTATCTATCTTTTCATTTTGAGTGGAATATAAGGAAAAATCTGATGACAGGCTATCCCTAATGGATCTTTCAACGCCAGACCATAAGCGCTCTCATTTCACTCACCCGGTAAACCGGATGAGCGTGAATGCAACGCCCGTGTGCCCTGGGGGCTAAAACCTTCTGCTCTCAGCCCTACGATGTTGGCAATTCATCATTGCAGAACTGGGGACAGCTAACCACTATCTAACCAACCCAACCCCGGAACCGCGTTAGCATTACTTCAGGGTGGGAGGCGTATGGCGCGCCATGAAGCGTCCGTCTTCGGTGTGTCCGCTCTCCTGTCTTCTCTCTTCGTCGTCAATGATCACTCTTCAATTCGTCGTTGTTCGCTATGCAGCGCCCCTTGTTGGTCGCTGCAATGCCCATTCTCGCTCTTCTTTTTGGGTGATCGCCGTCTTGATATAGGCGGCGATCTTATCCCATGTCTCTTTGTTGCGGAGCATGAACGGCAATAGATTCTCAGGGGTGATCTGATTTCCAAGCCAGTTCACGAGCTCCGCTCTCTCCGTAGCTGTGTTCATGCAATGGAAGAGTGCATGCTCCACATCGTCCCAGTCTGCCGCACACATCTGACAGACCGGGGCCTCCCTCTTCTGGTACCGCTCCAGGTACTCTCCGAAGCAGCCATGCCCACTAAACGCTTGCGTCAGCCAGTGATCCAGCTCTCCGTGAGCTCGATCGATCCACCTGGCTATGTCGGGGATCAGCCTCCGCGTCCACTTCCCTTTCGTTGAACTCTCCCACTCTATTTGCCACTCTTCGACGGTCTCCTCCCTCTCGACGTCTCGTATGAGGGCCTTGCGAGTGGGGTTGAGCACGACTTCATCGCTCTTGAGGGTTTCTTGGTGTTTCCATACCCGCATTCTCTCGGCTACAAGCAGTCGAATGGGTGGTGTACCCGCAAGCACACAGGCTGCGTGGTCAGACACCGTGCAATAAGCACTGATCGTCCGTAGCGCAAAACGCCGCAGGACTGAACCTAGCTTTGCATCGATTACGGACCCTCCAGCTACCTGTCCCCAAATTGGTGGACGGGAATGACCATGCATGGTCATTGGGGAAGGACATGTATCTATCTATCTTTTCATTTTGAGTGGAATATAAGGAAAAATCTGATGACAGGCTATCCCTAATGGATCTTTCAACGCCAGACCATAAGCGCTCTCATTTCACTCACCCGGTAAACCGGATGAGCGTGAATGCAACGCCCGTGTGCCCTGGGGGCTAAAACCTTCTGCTCTCAGCCCTACGATGTTGGCAATTCATCATTGCAGAACTGGGGACAGCTAACCACTATCTAACCAACCCAACCCCGGAACCGCGTTAGCATTACTTCAGGGTGGGAGGCGTATGGCGCGCCATGAAGCGTCCGTCTTCGGTGTGTCCGCTCTCCTGTCTTCTCTCTTCGTCGTCAATGATCACTCTTCAATTCGTCGTTGTTCGCTATGCAGCGCCCCTTGTTGGTCGCTGCAATGCCCATTCTCGCTCTTCTTTTTGGGTGATCGCCGTCTTGATATAGGCGGCGATCTTATCCCATGTCTCTTTGTTGCGGAGCATGAACGGCAATAGATTCTCAGGGGTGATCTGATTTCCAAGCCAGTTCACGAGCTCCGCTCTCTCCGTAGCTGTGTTCATGCAATGGAAGAGTGCATGCTCCACATCGTCCCAGTCTGCCGCACACATCTGACAGACCGGGGCCTCCCTCTTCTGGTACCGCTCCAGGTACTCTCCGAAGCAGCCATGCCCACTAAACGCTTGCGTCAGCCAGTGATCCAGCTCTCCGTGAGCTCGATCGATCCACCTGGCTATGTCGGGGATCAGCCTCCGCGTCCACTTCCCTTTCGTTGAACTCTCCCACTCTATTTGCCACTCTTCGACGGTCTCCTCCCTCTCGACGTCTCGTATGAGGGCCTTGCGAGTGGGGTTGAGCACGACTTCATCGCTCTTGAGGGTTTCTTGGTGTTTCCATACCCGCATTCTCTCGGCTACAAGCAGTCGAATGGGTGGTGTACCCGCAAGCACACAGGCTGCGTGGTCAGACACCGTGCAATAAGCACTGATCGTCCGTAGCGCAAAACGCCGCTGGACTGAACCTAGCTTTGCATCGATTACGGACCCTCCAGTTACCTGTCCCCAAATTGGTGGACGGGAATGACCATGCATGGTCATTGAGGAAGGACATGTATCAATCTATCTTTTTATTTTGAGTGGAATATAAGGAAAAATCTGATGACAGGCTATCCCTTATGGATCTTTCAACGGCAGACCATGAGCGCTCTCATTTCGCTCACCCGGTAAACCGGATGAGCGTGAATCCAACGCCCGTGAACCCTGGAGGCTAAAACCTTCTGCTCTCAGCCCTACGATGTTGGCAAATCATCATTGCAGAACTGGGGACAGCTAACCACTATCTAACCAACCCAACCCCGGAACCGCGTTAGCATTACTTCAGGGTGGGAGGCGTATCGCGCGCCATGAGGCGTCCCTCTTCGGTGTGTCCGCTCTTCTGTCTTCTTTCTTCATCGTCAATAATCACTCTTCAATTCGTCGTTGTTCGCTATGCAGCGCCCCTTGCTTGACGCTGCAATGCCCATTATCGCTCTTCTTTTTGGGTGATCGCCGTCTTGATATAGGCGGCGATCTTATCCCATGTCTCTTTGTTGCGGAGCATGAACGGCAATAGATTTTCAGGGGTGATCTGATTTCCAAGCCAGTTCACGAGCTCCGCTCTCTCCGTAGCTGTGTTCATGCAATGGAAGAGTGCATGCTCCACATCGTCCCAGTCTGCCGCACACATCTGACAGACCGGGGCCTCCCTCTTCTGGTACCGCTCCAGGTACTCTCCGAAGCAGCCATGCCCACTAAACGCTTGCGTCAGCCAGTGATCCAGCTCTCCGTGAGCTCGATCGATCCACCTGGCTATGTCAGGGATCAGCCTCCGCGTCCACTTCCCTTTCGTTGAACTCTCCCACTCTATTTGCCACTCTTCGACGGTCTCCTCCCTCTCGACGTCTCGTATGAGGGCCTTGCGAGTGGGGTTGAGCACGACTCCATCGCTCTTGAGGGTTTCTTGGTGTTTCCATACCCGCATTCTCTCGGCTACAAGCAGTCGAATGGGTGGTGTACCCGCAAGCACACAGGCTGCGTGGTCAGACACCGTGCAATAAGCACTGATCGTCCGTAGCGCAAAACGCCGCTGGACTGAACCTAGCTTTGCATCGATTACGGACCCTCCAGCTACCTGTCCCCAAATTGGTGGACGGGAATGACCATGCATGGTCATTGGGGAAGGACATGTATCTATCTATCTTTTTATTTTGAGTGGAATATAAGGAAAAATCTGATGACAGGCTATCCCTAATGGATCTTTCAACGCCAGACCATAAGCGCTCTCATTTCACTCACCCGGTAAACCGGATGAGCGTGAATCCAACGCCCGTGTGCCCTGGGGGCTAAAACCTTCTGCTCTCAGCCCTACGATGTTGGCAAGCCATCATTGCAGAACTGGGGACAGCTAACCACTATCTAGCCAACCCACCCCGGAACCGCGTTAGCATTACTTCAGGGTGGGAGGCGTATCGCGCGCCATGAAGCGTCCGTCTTCGGTGTGTCCGCTCTCCTGTCTTCTCTCTTCGTCGTCAATGATCACTCTTCAATTCGTCGTTGTTCGCTATGCAGCGCCCCTTGCTTGTCGCTGCAATGCCCATTCTCGCTCTTCTTTTCGGGTGATCGCCGTCTTGATATAGGCGGCGATCTTATCCCATGTCTCTTTGTTGCGGAGCATGAACGGCAATAGATTCTCGGGGGTGATCTGATTTCCAAGCCAGTTCACGAGCTCCGCTCTCTCCGTAGCTGTGTTCATGCAATGGAAGAGTGCATGCTCCACATCGTCCCAGTCTGCCGCACACATCTGACAGACCGGGGTCTCCCTCTTCTGGAACCGCTCCAGGTACTCTCCGAAGCAGCCATGCCCACTAAACGCTTGCGTCAGCCAGTAATCCAGCTCTCCGTGAGCTCGATCGATCCACCTGGCTATGTTGGGGATCAGCCTTCGCGTCCACTTCCCTTTCGTTGAGCTCTCCCACTCTTTTTGCCACTCTTCGACGGTCTCCCCCCTCTCGACGTCTCGTATGAGGGCCTTGCGAGTGGGGTTGAGCACGACTCCATCGCTCTTGGGGGGTTCTTGGAGTTTCCATACCCGCACTCTCTCGGCTACAAGCAGTCGAATGGGTGGTGTACCCACAAGCACACAGGCTGCGTGGTCAGACACCGTGCAATAAGCACTGATCGTCCGTAGCGCAAAACGCCGCTGGACTGGACCTAGCTCTGCATCGATTACGGACCCTCTAGCTACCTGCCCCCAAATTGGTGCAACGGGAATGACCATGCATGGTCATTGGGGGAGGACATGTATCTATCTACCTTTTTTCTTTTTTTTTTAATTTTTTTCAAGTGGAATATAAGGAAAAATTTGATGACAGGCTATCCCTAATGGATCTTTCACCGGCAGACCATAAGCGCTTTGATTTTGCTCACCCGGTGAACCGGATGAGCATGAATCCAACGCCCGTGTGCCCTGGGGGCTAAAACCTTCTGCTCTCAGCCCTACGATGTTGGCAATTCATCATTGCAGAACTGGGGACAGCTAACCACTATCTAACCAACCCACCCCGGAACCGCGTTAGCATTACTTCAGGGTGGGAGGCGTATCGCGCGCCATGAGGCGTCCCTCTTCGGTGTGTCCGCTCTTCTGTCTTCTTTCTTCATCGTCAATAATCACTCTTCAATTCGTCGTTGTTCGCTATGCAGCGCCCCTTGCTTGACGCTGCAATGCCCATTATCGCTCTTCCTTTGGGTGATCGCCGTCTTGATATAGGCGGCGATCTTATCCCATGTCTCTTTGTTGCGGAGCATGAACGGCAATAGATTCTCAGGGTTGGTCTGATTTCCAAGCCAGTTCACGAGCTCCGCTCTCTCCGTAGCTGTGTTCATGCAATGGAAGAGTGCATGCTCCACATCGTCCCAGTCTGCCGCACACATCTGACAGACCGGGGTCTCCCTCTTCTGGAACCGTTCCAGGTACTCTCCGAAGCAGCCATGCCCACTAAACGCTTCCGTCAGCCAGTAATCCAGCTCTCCGTGAGCTCGATCGATCCACCTGGCTATGTTGGGGATCAGCCTTCGCATCCACTTCCCTTTCGTTGAGCTCTCCCACTCTTTTTGCCACTCTTCGACGGTCTCCCCCCTCTCGACGTCTCGTATGAGGGCCTTGCGAGTGGGGTTGAGCACGACTCCATCGCTCTTGGGGGGTTCTTGGCGTTTCCATACCCGCACTCTCTCGGCTACAAGCAGTCGAATGGGTGGTGTACCCGCAAGCACACAGGCTGCGTGGTCAGACACCGTGCAATAAGCACTGATCGTCTGTAGCGCAAAACGCCGCTGGACTGAACCTAGCTTTGCATCGATTACGGACTCTCCAGCTACCTGTCCCCAAATTGGTGGACGGGAATGACCATGCATGGTCATTGGGGAAGGACATCTATCTATCTATCTTTCTTTTTTTCCCTTTCTTTTCTTAAGCGGAATATAAGGAAAAATTTGATGACAGGCTATCCCTAATGGATCTTTCACCGGCAGACCATAAGCGCTTCCATTTTGCTCACCTGGTAAACCAGATGAGTATGAATCCAACGCCCGTGTGCCCTGGGGGCTAACACCTTCTGCTCTCAGCCCTACGATGTTGGCAAGCCATCATTGCAGAACCGGGGACAGCTAACCACTATCTAACCAACCCACCCCGGAACCGCGTTAGCATTTCTTCAGGGTGGGAGGCGTATCGCGCGCCATGAGGCGTCCCTCTTCGGTGTGTCCGCTCTTCTGTCTTCTTTCTTCATCGTCAATAATCACTCTTCAATTCGTCGTTGTTCGCTATGCAGCGCCCCTTGCTTGACGCTGCAATGCCCATTATCGCTCTTCTTTTTGGGTGATCGCCGTCTCTGCTTCTATAAGCGTGACAGATGCACAACATCATCCAGTAGCAGTATCCCGAATACTGTATTTATAATAATCGCCATAATAGATAAGTACCATTGGCCCTGCCATATAAGTCGGATGCCTACATGCGAGAGATGCAACGGGAATGTGAGAGACAAACTATTTTATTGTGAAGAGTGTAACGCAGTATTTCATACAGGCTGTGTTCGGGCATACATAAGAACTTCTGGTGCTCGTCGGTGCTGCGTCAATACATTTAATCGCACAAGAGTGGACATAAATTGTAGAGCAGCCGGTGCTGATAACATGCTCAGTTCTGATAGTGGCACGCCGGGCACTCCTTTATTCACTTTTCAGCCCACCAACTTCACGTTCAACCCGGCAGCGTCTCAGTCTCATTCAGCTATGTCTCACTCATCCAGTACAATGCCTAAATCAAATAATGCTATCTCTCAACAAGTCGCTCCAGTACAATCTTCTGCTCAACTTTTGACTAGAGATGAAACACTAGCCTAATTTGCTGAACTCGACTCTGATCAGAAAATGAATGCAATTTTTCACAACCTTTTGACAATCGTAGATCAAAATGCACAAAATACTAGTCGCATCGCTGCAATCGAGTCGCAAATTACTACCTTCACCACAATGATTCAAGGGCAGGAGACCCGACTGAAGGATCTTGAAGCTAAATTGGCCCAAATTTATCTTGAAATGGAAAATCTGAAAAAAGGGGGCACGCCTGTTACGGGTCAAGAATCTAATGCTGACATAATCATATCAGGTTTGCCGCAAGAGACCACCCTCTCTGATAATGAAATTGTTGAACGCATATTCCTTAAAATCAAGTCGCAGAAATCTTTATCCGATGTACTGAGAATTACCCGGTGGAATCAGACGATTTCGAGTGCTGATGAGGCAAGCGCGTCTCCCGGTCAACAACTTTTCACTTTATCTGTTAGATGTAAATCGTCCCAAGTCCGTAATGAAATTATGCGTCTCAAACTCTCCCACGGTGACCTACCAGCGGCCGAAATTTTTCCTGAGTTAGCCGATCGCCTTCAACGTAAACTTTTCCTAAATGAATATCTGCCACCGCAGGTCTATAAGCTTCTTGGCAAGGCTCGCGCCGCTGCCAAGTCCCGTGGGTATGAAAGAATATGGGTAAGGAATGGATCAATTTTTGTACGTAAGAATGCTCAGTCAGACAGAATCTCAATTACGTCCGCTTTGGACATACAGAAAATGGTTTGACGAGCAGCTGCACGCGAATACTGTACCTAGTTTGAGGATCTCTCATGTTAATATTTATAGTCTCGTGAAATACCGTGATAATGTTGAAGCTTTTCTCTGTGATAATTCTTTTGATGTCTTTGCTATAACTGAGAGTCACCTCAACGAACTCGATACTGATACAAGTGTTGGAGTAGACAATTTTACAATCGTCCGGAACGACAGAGTGGGCCGCTCGGGTGGTGGAATAGCTATCTATTTTGCTGAAACAATCAATTTTAAAGTTCTCGTAAAATCGGACTCCTCGCGCAAGAATTTTCCTGAATTTATGATCTGTGAGATCCAAGACCGCAACGGTACCTTACTTTTTTCCGTTATTTACAGGCCCCCTGATGCGCGTCTTCCTAATGAATTTTTCGAGGTCTTGTCTACTTTACTCCCTAAATATCCTAAAGTTGTCATTACAGGTGATCTAAACTGTAACATGGCCATAAACGATTTCAAATCTGAATACGTCCATAAAGCCTTACGTGATTACTCACTTCACTTGGTTCCATCTGATCCCACGCATCACACTTTGAATGCTGAGAGACAATCCTCTCACACATGGATCGACTTATGCATTGTTAGCTCGCTTGATGATGTTGTTGACTACTCTAAGTCAGATGCACCTTTTTCAATCGGACATGACCGGATTGATCTCAAATTCCAATTCACGAAGACCACGAGAGAGCCAAAACTTGTAACTAGGAGGAACTTCAAAAATTTCAGTCTGGAACGTTATCTCGATGATTTGTCACTCAACTTTGCTTCTCTCCCATCAAATGCAAGTCTTTACGACAAAGTAGCCATTTTCAACCAGTCAATCACTTCTGCCCTCGACCAATCAGCTCCTTTTAAAACATATACCATTACCGCTCGAAATAAACCTTGGGTTAACAACGATATTCGTACTTTAATGAAAGAACGTGACTCCCTTTATAAGAAGGCGCGTAATACTGAGTGTCCTGTACTGAAACAACGATACCGAGCAGTCAGATCCCAAGTCCAGAAACTACTACGAAAGGCCAAGAACCAATTTTACTCGTCCCAAATTGCCATTTCTCAGAGCTCCAACAGGCTATGGAGTACCCTCAACGGACTAGGCATAGTCAACTCCCGTTCCCTCTCTCCTTTCCGAACCTTCTCTCCTGAAGCAATTAATGCCCATTTCGCCTCTATTTCCAACCCTCCTCCCACGCCCCTAAATCACTATCATCACCATCAACTCAGTCACCAACCTCATATCAACATTCCCTTATTTTCACTGTCACCAACCAACCAAAACGACGTCCTGAGTATCATTCGCTCGCTAAAATCAAAAAGTTCTGGCATTGATCATTTCACGGTCCGGAATCTGCTCACGTCCTGTCCAATCATTCTTGAACCCCTCACTGATATTCTCAATTCAAGTATCGAGTATGCGTCTTTTCCTGAACTCTGGAAGCGAACACTTATTACTCCTATTCCTAAAACGAATAATCTCATAGACTTATCGGACCTGAGACCCATAGCAAAGCTTTCTGAGTGCTCAAAAATTCTTGAAAAGGTAGTCTCAGACCAGCTGAAACAATTTATCGAAGATTATGAACTTCTTGACCCTTGTCAAGCTGGTTTCCGAGAGGGTCACAGCACTCAGACTGCTTTGCTAGGGGTCCTAGATGATGTGCGCAAGGGAATAGACCAGTCAATGTACACGATTCTCGTACTTTTCGACTTTTCCAAAGCTTTCGACAAAATTCCGCATCAAATTTTAATCCAAAAACTCCGTTCCTCCAATGTGAGTGATCATACTACACGGTAGTTTCTGTCGTATCTTGCAGACCGCTGCCAAGCAGTCATTGATGATGGTGGAACGGTATCAGACTGGCTAAATACAACTGCAGGGGTCCCCCAAGGCTCAGTCCTGGGTCCCCTCTTGTTCTCCATCTTCATCAATGACCTGCCGAAAGTTCTGTGCTATACACGGCACATGATTTACGCCGATGATACCCAGATTTACAGAAGTTGCCACCGGTACGAGCTCAAGGAAGCTCTCAAATTGGTTGAGAAAGATTCTAACGCGATCCAGGCATGGGCCATCATGAATGGACTTAGCTTGAATCTCAAGAAGACAAAAGTTATGATCCTTGGTAGCAATGAAAACCTCCGTCTCTTGAATATAGATGACCTATCACCCATTAAAATTGGTGGCACTTCAATTAACTTTGTGACCGAAACTAAGAACCTTGGAATTTGGCTTACTTCCGATCTTAACTGGCAGAAACAAGTATCGTCTATTTGTCAGCGCGTCTTTGGCACTCTCCGTCAACTGCGTCCCCATCAACATGCCCTCTCATTTTCTCTCCGCAAATCACTCGTTCAATCACTCATCCTCCCTTACTTTGACTATGCCTGCCTTGTTTATCATGATCTAACCGAGGGACAAAACCTCAGGCTCCAGCGGGCTCAAAACGCGTGTACTCGCTTCGTGTTTGGAAATATCCCTTGGAGAGATCATGTTACCCCCTATCGCAAGCGCCTAGGGTGGCTCACGGTAAAAGCTCGACGAGAGTACTTTCTAGCTAGCTCTCTGTATCAGATCCTTCAAACCCATAAACCTTTGTATCTGGCTAAAAACATCGTTGAAGTATGCAATACAAGTCTTCAGAGATCCGTTCGCCTCCAGACTGGAGACCTTATAGTTCCCAAATATCACACATCGTCTTTGCAAAACGCTTTTTACGTGAACGCCTCGCATTATTGGAATAAATTACCGCGTGCTATTTCCACCATGCCTCGCTCAACGTCCCTGAAGAATTTTAAAAAGTGCCTACTCCTATACCTTCTCGATCTTGATACGAATAATGACGTATAACATCTTGTATCGTGTGCATGCTTAAACCAAATGTTGAATACTTTTAACCTGTTTTCGGAGTGAGGATCAAAACTATCACATGCCCATATCATGTTACGTCACGACGTGATCCCCACATATGTATTATATTTTTATCTGTTTTTATATTTTAAATCTTATATTTTTGAATTTTATATCTATTTGAATCCTATATATTTTATATACTTTATGTACCATTCATGTGCCCCATGGGACCCATTGTCCCCGGGTGAATAAACCAAATCAATCAATCAATCAAATCAATCTCTCTCTCTCTCATGATGAGACTTGAGTATGGAAGAAGATCTCTCCAGACGTAATGTGCTCACCTGTGGAATTTTCTCCCTTCAGGCATTCGGCAGCTTGGTAAAGTGACACAATTTGAGGAGACATTAAAGGCTTTTCTGCTAACAAGACCTCCGCAGAAGATTGATGTGGATTTGGAGCAATACTTCAATCTGTGATGAGCTGGACTCTGCTACTTTCTTCTCATTAGTAATTTCTTCACATGTGACCTCTCGTCATAAGACTGATGTATGAATTTAGATTTTCTGTGATATGACCGAGAGTCCTTGCTCCATCTACTTTTCTGCACTAAATTTGTGGTAGTACACCATTCGTACCTGATTTTGTTACACCTTGACTGATCACGAGCTGTGATAATCATTGTCCTTGACCAAACTAGTAGTCAGTCGAATTCATATTCAACGTGCATTTGTATACATATATACTATGAATTTATAACAGACATATGTTGCCATATGTATATTTTCTTTCTGTCTTCGGACAAATAAAGGACATCAATATCAATATCAATATCTCTCTCTTTCTCTCGACTCACCCACACATGAAAACAAACTCACTCCGTTTGATGAAAGAACATTGAGATATTCTTCTCGCAATTTCGGGCGCAAAGTTGTGCATAATCCATCTTCTCTTCATTATCAGCAGTGTGTGAAGTTATGCGGTAAAAACTTTTCGCACAGTTTCACACTTACGCACCAATGAACTGTGCGTGAAATTCATCCCTCGCACAGATTGCGATGCGTGAATGTAAATTCTCGCACAAGTTACTCGGCATATCTGTGAGATGTTTGACGATCTTGAGAGTCTTTTCCGATTCATGAAACTGAACGGTCCGAAATGTTCCAAGTCAGTTAGTCGTTTTGATTAGTTCTCGTCACCATCCAATCACATTCTTACGATAAGAATGTCCGCGATAGAGATGACTCATGAGTTTATATTCCATTCCGATGTTCGAAGAAATGTTCAGTTTCGATCAACCTAGAAAAAACTCTGAATGTATGCTCGAATTGTGGTGTATACTCAACCAACGAAAACAAATATTGCGTTTGATACTCTGAACTCTAATCTCGTCTCCAGTTATTAGAATTTTGTGAGTGAGTCATTGGAATCATCCAAACTCTGACCCATCTAATTCAAAAACTTGTCACTTAATAACTCACCAAAAAAAATCAATCATTGGGACTGATTTTCTCTGAACGATCCAATAATTTATCTGTACGGCCTCAAATTTCTAATTATTCGAAAATCAACTATGGTTAGGATTGTGCGAAGTCCACGGAATATTGAAGAGAGGGAGATTTTTCTGAACCATTTTCAGAATTATTTTTTCAGTCGGGGCCCTGGCGCACAACGGGGCCAAAGATGTAAAATTGGACATAAATCGTCTTCATGCGAATTTTTGATGGATTGACTCGATTCAAAACAAATTCCCTTCGTTTTTCCCTACTGTATAAGCGAGGTCTGCACGGATTTTGATTCGAGGTTTTCCGTCGCCGCAAAATTGTTATGAGCGGGAACGTGACATGGTGCAAAACTACATTTATTTCGAGATGTATTTGAGTCATTCTTTTTATTATCACCAGGTTTTCGGTCGATGGTCAGGAATTTTTCTGTAACTTTAGGTACATGTTATATGTGATGGAAAAAGATGAGAAGCATAGTTTATAGGTCCCAAAATTGATCCGTGCGGGCGTGACGCGCTATTTTCGTTTTTAAAATTTGCAAAAAAATCGACTTTTTCATTTTTTGATTGATTTTTCACAGATGTAAGACCCATTGAAAAATTCCTTTCAAACAAATATTTCGACGGAAAAAAAGCTGAATGTCACAAAAAAAAATACTTTCAAATCTGGAAAGGGTCAACATAACCTCAAAAAAGTAGTTTTTTTGCATAAAAACGTTTTTTTGGCCCTTCAGTCACATTTTATCCCAAATTCAATATTCTTATCGGATTCCTCGTCAAATTTCACGTCGAAAACCATTCTTAAAAAGTTAGGACTCGGATGGGATCGGCCGCTATAATTGCAACCTTAGAAACAGGGTCATAAAAGTAGTGCTGAATTACGTGGTTTTGGAGGGAGACTTATTCCACCGGACAACGAGACTGTGGGTTAGGGATAGTGCATTGACCGGACAATGACAATTTTGTGTATTTTTTGACGTAGAAACCGAATCCGAAACCAGTTTTGCACCTAGCCATCAGAAATTTTTTCAAATCGCGAAATAGTGTCCTTCCACAAAACTGCGTTTCCAGCGTTGTTTGCAGATTTTGTAGATATATGATTTAGATGGTGCAACGTTGCAGCGGGCTTTGAGCGTACTCGAATTATGATTCCTCACATATTCTGGCCTGCTAAACACGATGACAGTACTCTAAGGGAGCTAGGATGCGTTCGAGACCAGTCGTAAGATGATTCTTTGAGTTTCTATCAGCAAAATTTGCCTGATTTTGCAATAAATCTCCAAACGCTCACGCATTCGATCAGAAACATCTTTTCACGACTCATGAGGGCGTATCTTCTTCGTATTCATGTATACAACGAGGGAAAGTTATTTTCAATAGCCCCAGAACGGATGGGACCAGTATGCATGTACTATTCTGAAAGACGCGTTTTGAGCATTAACTGGAGAAGGCTCAAGCCTCCTCGTGATGAGTCAAATCTTGAGTTCTTTTCCCTACGTCCCTCGGAAACTGTTGTCTGCGTAGTTCTGTTCTGTTACCATGACACGATATCTGGAATTTCAGAGATCTATACTCTGGTAATATCAAGTGAACCTCGATATATCATTAAGATCCTGTCAATCATGTTCATATTGTATTCCATCCCAAGCTTATGTGGGCACTTTAATGGTTCCATTCCGAAAGCAACTGGATCTAAGCATCCGGAGTTAGATACACCATTCAGGTGTGATTGAAAGGGAATCATTTGGATAATCTCAAAGGTACATACGTTCGACAAGAGAATTCGAAATTTGACTCATCATTAGGAAACATGAGCTCACCTAAGAAAAAATGCTTCAACTTTTTTTGTTGTGAAATCTGTACGATGACCTAGTCTATATTTGGGATATTGCAAAAATGTCTTCCTCGTTGTATACATGAATACGAAGAAGATACGCCCTCATGGATGTTTCTGATCGAATGCGTGAGCGTTTGGAGATTTATTGCAAGATCAGGCAAATTTTGCTGATAGAAACTCAAAGAATCATCTTACGACTGGTCTCGAACGCATCCTGGCTCCCTTAGAGTACTGTCATCGTGTTCAGCAGGCCAAAATATGTGGAGAATCATAATTTCAGTACGCTCAAAGCCCGCTGCAACGTTGCACCATCTAAATCATATATCTACAAAATCTGCAAACAACGCTGGAAACGGAGTTTTGTAGAAGCTCACTATTTCGCGATTTGAAAAAATTTTTGATGGCTAGGTGCAAAACTGGTTTCGGATTCGGTTTCTACGTCAAAAAATACACAAAATTGTCATTGTCCGGTCAATGCACTATCCCTAACCCACAGTTTCGTTGTCCAGTGGAATAAGTCTCCCTCCAAAACCACGTAATTCAGCACTACTTTTATGACCCTGTTTCTAAGGTTGCAATCATAGCCGCCGATCCCATCCGAGACCCAACTTTCTAAGAATAGTTTTCGACGTAAAATTTGACGAGGAATCCGATAAAAATATTTTATTCGTGATAAAATGTGACTGAAGTGCCAAAAAAACGTTTTTATGTAAAAAAACTACTTTTTTGAGGTTATGTTGACCCTTCCCAGATTTGAAAGTATTTTTTTTGTAAAATTCAGCTTTTTTACGTCGAAATATGTGCTTAAAAGAGATTCTTTAATGGGTTTTACATTCGTGAAAAATCAATCAAAAAATGAAAGAGTCGATTTTTTTGCAAATTTTAAAAACGAAAATAGCGCGTCAAGTCCGCACGGATCAATTTTGGGACCTATAAACTATGCTCTTGATCTTTTTTCATCATGTATAACATGTACCTAAAGTTACAGAAAAATCCCCGACCATCGACCAAAAACCTGGTGATAATAAAAAGAATGACTCGTATTTATTGCTACGTTGACTGCATGCGGATTTTACAATCGCGATGACGAAGAAGCGTGCATTCTGTCACGAGGAGAATAGATCTCATGTCTGTCTGTCATGTTCTCAGAAGAAGAAAATGATGGTGAGGAGTTATTTTGTTTTTGTGGATTGAAAAATCCTTAATCCGAGCAGAATATGCCAATCTTGCTGAATTGAATTAGAGTTTACGAGAGGAGTAGGTAAAGTTCTTAATCATGAATCATTTTCTTCAATATATTTAATAATGTTTATTGAGGAAAACTGAAGAAAAACTGTCATACCTTGACATTTTTATTCTAATATAATAACACAGAAAGAAGAAAAACAACATTTAAATATTCCTTCCTTTTTTCTCGTTCGTGACTCCGATGCGAAATGAATTGAAATTCAATTCTCTTTTACTGTGGTGTAATCTGTGAATAAATGGAATGATTCTAGAACTAAATCAACAAGGGAGCACATGGTAGCTGCATTATAGCAGTGTTCCGGCGTGCTTGCGGGGCAAAACTATGGCATCTGCATTAAAGCAGTGTACCTACAGTTTATTGACAGCTTCCTCGCAATCAGATTGCTAGTAGTTGCTCGGCTCACCCTGGAGTAAACCTTTCAGGCTGATTACATGGGTTTTTATATCCTTGGCTTCGCGCGTCTATCTCAGTAAAAGATTATTCGGCGGCTCGATTAGATAGCATGTAGTCAATCAGATCGTTAGTATCTAGAGTAACATACATATAGTTCAATATTTCAATCATAAAAAAGGTACAATGTTATGATAAAGGATTATTCCACAAACTCTAATTTTTAATCTGATCGAATTAAAATATTAAAGTAAAAATTATTGCGAAATCAGCCATTCAAAAGTTAGATAATTCAGATATGGTGGTGATCTTCAGACGGCGGGCTTTTTGAATCATCCATATGTGGTAGTGTGAGTATCGGTAATTTCCATCACGTAACTTCGATGCCTTATACTTTCTATGAACATCAGCTGGGTTCACCATTCATCCATAATCAATTTTTTGTCTTATCACATCTCAGAACATCATAAAACGTCATTGGACTCCTCCGTAGGTTTGAATTTGGCGCCTTGACCCTGCGCGTAGAAGTTCATCAAGTTGGCCAGCCTTTATTGATCAACAGGTTGGGCACAGCATGTGATCAGTAACCCAGTGCAGGTTATGGTGGTTTATTGTGATTGTGCCTCATTCTTAATCATGTTTATAATTATTGGTTCTGCCATATGATTCGTGAGTTATAATTGTTTTTGGGCAATATTCCGGTGCTGGATAAGTTATCTGAAACAATCTTACAGAAAAACATCTTGTTCGAAGGATATATTCCATACACTCGGGTGTGTTTTGTTTTGGTGTTGGATACTAATCAATGATTTTTCATCATATATATGACTGTATGGTAGTAATGTACTAAATTGTTTCGGGATATGGTCTACTAACATAAAATTCAATCATTTGGGATCAATGCTGATTCTAATTGTATTTTTCCTAAAAAATTGCATGTGGCCTTGCTTGGGTGGCGAATGGCCCATTCAATGGGCCAGAGGCCCCAGTGATCATCAGTACTTCATCATTGGTCGATGGACCATAGATGGATGGGGATCATCATCATTGCCTCGTTGGACCAAATCAAAAGATGTGATTGGAAAAAAACGGGTACTGGGTTATGAGATCCGTGTGAGATTGATTTCAGGTATGTAAAGCAAACTAGTCTGTAGTGTAATGTTTACTTATATGACTTGGAGAAGGTTAATCATTCATCGATATATGCTAATCAGTCTTTCAACTTTCAAATTCGAACTGTTACCTTTCAATCTTCCAACTGTTTGATGAATTCACCTTAATGTTAGCTTCATTGGAACGTTACCTTTTCCAAATGAATGATGAATAGCTACTTCACTCGTCGACTGTGATCCTTTTACTATATTGTTCTCCTGTGTATATTCTTGGACATTAGATCTTATGGACTCAGCTTGTATGGTCAACTTACCTGATTACTGGTAAGGTCTTTTAGTATTATTTTCATATAATTTCCTTCCAGTTTGTTCATAGCGAGGCATTATCAAATTTATATGGATGACTGGAAGTGTACATTAATAAGCCTCAAGAGAAATTATGAATCACAACTTCAAATCATACTTCTAGAGTCGCCCTAAATCTACTAGTTTGAAATCATCCCCCAGAGCTTAGCGCTGCATAGTCCCCTTGCAGTTGGAGTAAATTTTGAGAATCAGAAAATTTGAGTCAACTTCATTCAAGGGGGATTTTGAAAAAATACATACACTAATTTAACTCATTTCCTATTTGTTTTGACAACAAAGCCTTTTTCCACATACTCTGAATTCTGATTTCTGCAAGATAATTTCTAATCTTTCATATTGCTCCATTAGCAATTTTTTTTCCATGGTATAAACGATACAATTTTTCGTTTTTTTCTATCTCTCTTAGATCAAGAAATTCCCTCAACTCCAAATATTGATTCATCTTCTTATCATATTTGATCAATAACTTGACCTTTTGCCTTAGATTTGGATTCCAAAATATATCAAGTTTATTTAGGATCTCACATGAGTCGTCTACATCATTATTATTGAAATCAAAATGTTTCTTTTCCATTTTATATGAATCAAAATCGACCAGATTCTTCAACAATTTCCATTCCTTCCAAATGGTCTTTCACCGATAACTCGATGATTTGAGGCAAAGGTTTTTCAGATACTTCCTTATCATAAAATAATTCAACTAATTTATACACATTTTCCTCATGTCCATAAAACGTTTTATGGAATCTCAAATCGCGTTGCAAATTTGCAATTAGAATCTGATGGTGACTCTGTTGTCTGACCCAGTGCTGAATTGCTCTTCGCAGTTCTTGTTCAAGATATTTTTGACTCGTTATGATACCTAAAAAAGACCAAAATTTTCGACTGTCTTATCCCATGAAAATATCCCGTTTTACCCCAGGACATGAAAGATAGAACAAATCCTCTTATTCAAATTTAATAATTTCAAAATCAACTTCACTTTTTCACAATATATACTTTGTTAACATAATACTCCTTTCTACATTCTGGGTTGATATTGAATTCATTTTCTTCACGGATCTCCGCGATTTCACCTCCAACTGATTTTTTTCCGTGATATAATTGGACTCATTCATTGAACCGAGCTCCGGCTCTTTCTTCACATTGGATTCGCAGAGCAATAATTTCTCTCACGCATTCTTCATATCTCTTCAACAATTTCTTGGCTTTAGGTTTTTTGATTTGAGCAACAGCTTTCTTGATCTTCCTGAAACTCATGTCCTGAGGTGGAAGAAGGATAGCAGATTTCGCACCGAGATTATGAGGTTGTAGCTCGCTTCTAAGCGATTGGTTTTCGGCCCGAGCCGCAGGCGAGGGTCGAAATAATCGCTCGGAAGCAGGGAACCTCATGATTGAGGCACGAATGCTATTTTATGCAATTTTGCAAGCACTCAAATATCGGAAAATTGCATAAGAAATTTTTGGTTGTTAACCAAGAAACAAAATATTTTTATTATCCTAGAGGACAGCACAGACATGACGCTGATATAGCTATTATGCTTTCTCAAAAGAGAAAGCATTCATTTGGTGCCAGCGGAATTTCCGTCAAATTTTTTCTAAAAAAATTTTTTTCTCCTCCAGTGAGCCTCTTGAATACATGAAATTGGTACAGTCCTCTTCCTTTCGCCAAGATCTATCGAATGTAGGTAACAGTTTTTGTTTATAAGCCCTCACAAAATGACTACAACCCCGTCTTTCGAGCCCTCTGTCCGTGTCTGTGTGTGTATGTATGTATGTATGTTGTTTTCTATCGCTCAGCAAAACTCCTCACTGGTTTGATCGATCGTCCTGAAATTTTTATGCCATGTTCAGAGGCGTCTCTAGATGGGAATGCTAGATTTCAAGAACCCCCCGATGATTACTTTCATACTTATGAATTTTTCTTCACTTATTTATAACTTTTTTTTATCTTAAAAACTAAAAATATTCTCTCCCACCTCCTCAAAAAATCTGAGGCTGTTGATTTACGCGTTTCTCGACGTGCTGAATTGATTGGTTAATACGGAATTTTGATTGAAGTTCGTTTTATTCTATTTTTTACACACCTTCCGTTGGGCTATAAAACTTTTATAATCACAATTTAACAAAATTCCGTATCAACCAATCGATCCAGCACGTCGAAAAACATCTAAATTAATTCCTTCACATTTTTTCCATGTAGTAGAATGAAGTACAAATCATTTATAAGATTTGCTTCTTTCCGAAAAATTTCAAATTTCTCATTAAAAAATTCACAAGTCAAAAAATATCCATGCAATCATGCTCAAAATTCACTGGCATCATCATCACAGTCTCCGAAATACACGTACAAAGTCTCAAAACATTTCGTCGGATCGATCTCGAAATTTTGCGTTCCAAATGATACATTTTATTCCAATTTTCAAGTTCACCGACAGCTGATTTATTCCTTCCCTAACATAATCACCTGTTTACCAAAAATCTCTATCATCAATCGATTTCTCGCGTTAATGAAAATGGATAAAGACCTTCACATTCCTATCACTCTGTCCCACCTACTGGAAATTAGAATCACAGAAAGTCAGTTTAATGAAATTTGAAAGAATATATTATGTTCTGGATCATGGTCAGGAGATGAATCAATCAATGCATTTCTGAAGTTTTTGAAAAAAAATTATCCCAATTTCAAACCTACAGACACGGTATTGACACAGTTAAGTTGAATGATTGATGAAACTTATTGTGGAGATATCCAAATTCTCTACTCGAATGATTTCAAGCATTGGAGGTGCTTACATTATGAAGCACTATTTCTATTCATTTATGACAGCCTGTATTGTGACATTCACAGTTTGGAAGATTTGGATGATAAAGAAAGGGATTCCATAAAAAAAAGGTATCCTTCACTAGAAGATGATTCCTTAGTATTCAAGAAGGCGCAAAAACAGATTGATTATAGTTCTTGCGGTCTGTTAGCGACAGCGTACGCAGTAACAATCTGTTTTGGTAGAGATCCGTCAATGGGAAATTATGGTACTGATGAAATAATACTGCGGAATCATTTGATGAAGATATTATTGACTGCAATTTTTGAAGAGTATCCTTAGTAAACATGAAAATTTTGTAAGATTATATGAAAATGATTGAGAAATAACTTATTATATGGGGGATTGATTATTTCATGAAGTTTATCATTTGATTATATTGATATTTTGGATGAATAAATATTTTAATGAAAATTTCATGAGGGGAATTGATCAATATAACAAGTGAATAATATGAGATTAGTTGACATCTTCTATGGCAATGAGAAAGCATTCTGCTAAATTTTTTTAGCAGCGTATTTTCGAGTTCGGTTCTTAGCACTTCTGTTGATAGATTCTCCCAAAATCCTTTTCTTCTTGATTGATCATTTCCCCGGTATGACTTCGATGTTCCTGGCATTTCTCGGCGAGGAGTCAGTTCCTCAACCAATTTTGTGAGTCTTTGAAGCTCGACGAGGACCCGTTTTAATTTTCTATTTCGTCTTTGGCGCATACACTTGTTCGAAGTGTTGGCCATCTAAAAGGAGAATATGAAAGCATTTCCTTCTCATAATTTGCATCGATAGTATGGTCTTAATAATGACCCGTGAAATTTGCCACGTATAATGTTTGTATCTGTATTCACAAGAAGAAAAGTAGTGTCGTTGAAAGATTTTTCGATACTATGAGGTCCTTCATATACTTGGCAGAACTTTGCAACTATCCCTTGTTCGGCCACTGACATATTGCATGCTTTAACCAAAACTTCGTCACCTAAGTTGAATATCGTAAATTCGTTTCTCTCATTCATTTTCAAAGCTCTTTTCTGGCCCTTTTTTGAAATGAAATTTGCTACTAATTCCAACTTTGTGTCGTGTGGGATATCAACAGATTGATCGACTTTTATCCATTTCTCCCAGAAACGGGATGGTTTTAAACCCAATTGCAATTTAAGAGGTGTGAATTCAGTCGTTGAATGGAAAGATTCATTGATGATTGTTTGAATGAAATAACTCGAAGATGCCCAATTTTCAGAAGTTAATGCCCTAAAAGAATTTCCCAGTTCTTTCATGTATCTTTCAATATCATTTGGAACAGGATGTCTTATACTTGGGTAAACCACGATAATATTCTCTTGTTTCAACCGATTGATCCAAGCCTTCGAGGTGAAATGTGCACCTTGATCGGCTTGTATCCTTTTTGGACGACTGTATTTAGGGATATAATCATCACAAATTTTCCGTGGAACAATCTTAGTGGTAGCATTTTTCACTTGATAAAAACTAAAAATTTTGTAAAAACATCCATTACTGCAAAAATGTGCTTGACTCCACCTCTAGAAGTTGGTAGGGACCAAAGAAATCTACTGACAACAGGTCATAAGGACCATCGGGGACAATAGGTCTCGATTCCACGTGAACATGTTGATTATAAACTTCGTTTCTTTGACATGAGTCACATACTCTGACAACTTCTCCAATAACTTTGTGTAAACTGGAACCGGTAAAATGTTGTACGATCATTTTTCACACTTTCGACCTCCGATGTGGCCATAGACTTCGTGAATTTCTTTCACAAAAAACCTAATTAGACTCTGTGATAGTACTATTTTCCCATTTCTTTTCAAAATTTGATCTTCAAATGTGTATTTTCCATTCTTTACAAATGAAACACTATCATCAATAATTGACTTGAGACGCGTATCTTGAGCTTGCTCTGAACTGATATTTTCGAATCTCTTTTTAAACTCATCAGATGGTTTCCGTGCTAAGATATTACAGATTGACAATTCATGCGACGGTTCAATTCTGTTTTCATTGATTTGGATCCTACTCAAAGTATCTGCAGCAATGTGTTTCTTTCCTTCAATATGTTGAGCGACTATATGGAAATCTTGGATTGCCAGAACCCTCCTCATTAATCTTGAATTCAAAAATCTACATGTCATAAGATAGCTTGAAGCTTGATGGTCACACATGACAAAAATTTTTGAACCCAAATCAAAAGTCTTGAATTTGATAAGGGACCAGACAATAGCTCATAATTCATGTTGAGTAGTGGTCTAATGTTTTTCTGCGCCCTCAATCGTCCGACTAGCCATTGATACAACTTGTGAATTGTCTTCATCATCCCTCTGACACAAAATTGACCCCAACCCGTTTTTTGATGCATCATTACATGAAAAAATGGCCTGCCACGTTGAGGGTGAGCCGAAAACATTTTATGGTCGAATAACTCTCTAACCCTATCAAACGCATACTGTTGGGAATCAGTCCAATTCCATTTGACTCCAGCCCGTGTCAGTTCCAATAGAGGTTCAGTCCCATGTGAATCCCAAAAACCTTTTTCAAATGGTGGATGTTTTTGGGGACGGGAAAATTTTTTATTGCCTGTAACTTTTCTGGATCTAGTCTTAATCCCTTTGATGACAGGATGTGTCCTAAAAATTTAATTTCTTCTTTGCACAGTTCCAATTTATCAAAATTTAATGTGATACCTTCTTCAATAATCGTCTCGAAGAATAACTCAAGATGTTGTAAATGTTCTCCAAAATCTTTAGATACTACTAACCAGTCATCAACAAAGTCAATCAAAAACTTTTCTAATTTCATGAGTATCTTGTACGCAGCTCGTTCAAGGGCTGCACCACTTACTCTAAGACCAAACGGGACGACCAAACAAGAATGTATGTTGAGCCTTTATGAACAAATGCTACATATTGTTGTAAGGCATCATCGAGAGGAATCTGCCAAAATGAAGAAGTCAAATCAAAACTGGACATGATACCTATGTTATTACATTTCTTGAATACATCCTCCATTTCTTGAGCCTCGTCATGATCTTCTTCAGATCTTTCATTAAAGTTACGAGCATCCGAACAGATTCTAACATCCCCATTTCGTTTAATCCCACAATTGGGCTGATATAAGAACTAACACCATAAGCAATGATCTTCAATTTTTCCATTCGTTTAATTTCTATGTCAACCTTATCTCGGTGTTGAAATGGAACTCGATACGAATTCTGTTTGAAAGGACTCGTATCACGTAATCTCAACTCATACTTGAAATTTTTGAAGCGACCAGGGCGCTCATCAAAAGCCCTTCGGTATTTCCTCAACATGGCTTTCAATTGAGCTTTTTCATTAGTATTAAGAATTGAGATCTTATCGACTTTACTGTCAATTTCTTGACCTGTCAAAATAAAATTTGGTTCTTCATGAGACACTGGAGGTAATTCTTCATGAAGTTCGAAAATCTCGTTTACTGTATTAAGGCGAGTCCGTAGTCTGCCGCTATATCGGATCATCCCTAGTAACTTATGGTGGCACCCCTGCGATCATATACACACACATCAACACTGTTTACAAAGGTGGGTATATATATATACCTTATGTATATAGATATATTGTACCCCTCTCGCATACTGATATTATCAGAGGTCTTGACATAAGGCCCCTCTCACATACATTGGAGGCCTTTGGAAATAATGTGTTTCTATACTTGGAAACCACAGATGCGATCCAGTTGACTTGATGATTGAAATTGAATGAACACATTAACTTTTGGGAAATAAGTATTATAAGAGACCCCAAATCTCAATTTTAGGATTACTTCAGAGAATACAAATTTATCAATTCTCAACTGATCCCAAAATTCGGACATGGGATCATCCCTCTGAGATGCAGTGGGCATGCTTTGAACTCCAATTCAATATTCTAAGACTGACTTCATCCCTGAAAATGACCCATATGCGTCATTTCGACCAAGTATTCTAGGATATTGGAACTGGAACATTGACTAGAATCATTAGAATAACCAGAACTGATTCAGAGGTCCAAACAGAACAGTGACATTCAGTATTTGTTCAATACATCTTGGGTACAATGAAATTCATAAACTAACTTTCTGAATTTTGTTCACGAAACCTTTAGAACTCAAGTAATTCCCAACGGATTCAGATAACTGAACATGGAAGTATCCTTCTGAAATGCAGGGATCTTACGGACATGATTTGAACTCCAATTCAATATTCCAAGACTGACTTTATCTCTCAAAGTAACCCGGATACGTTATTTTTACCAAATATTGTAGGATATCGAAATTGAAACCTTGATTAGCATCATTTGAATGATCAGAACTGGTTTACAGGGCCAAACAAAACACTTACATTCTGTATTATTCTAATCCATCTTGAGTTCAATGAAATCCACTGACTAACTTTCTTTTTTTTTCACAAAATCTTTTGAACTCAAGCCAATCCCAACGGATTCAGATAACTTAACATGAAATCATTCCTCCGAAATACAGGGATCTTAGCAGACATGATTCAAACTCCAATTCAATTTTTCAAAACTGACTTTATCTCTCAAAATGATCCGGACATGTTATTTTTACCAAGTATTCTAGGATATTGAAACTGGAACCTGCTTCATTACAATCATTAGAATGATCTGAACTGGTTGAGACGCACAAACAAAACGCTTACATTCTGTAATTGTTCAAGGGCTCGTGCATGTAAATTTGCAAAGTTGACACTGAGCTCTCTGCCAATAGATGAATGTCGCCGCGGACAGCTATCAGATTCACCACTATGCCTGATCGCAGATCGCGGACATCTCGCGCGACAAAGGACCTCGGTCCGGTCGATATAATATCATCACCTGGGCCGTCGCTTTCCACCGGGAAGTCGCGGCTTACAAGTCTTACAACATATCTTATCCGCGATGGCAACGCACGGGAACGTGCATGGTCGAAGCAGACGGCTTTGCTGCTGCCCCGCCTCGCGCTCCCTAATCAGTCTCACCACTTCGAAGAAACGGTAAATTATGCCTGTCATCATATAACTCATCGCCGTTCTGGATTTATCTCAAGTTTTATAGAGAATTATCAACAAATAAGGGTCTTACTATTATCTACGAACTTGAGGAAATTGCGCTATGGAGTGGAAGCGAGAAAAAACGAGCTGATCACAAAATTATAGAATGAAGTATAACAGCATGCCTTACCACAGGAGCAGACCACATCTGTACATGTCTGTACAGCACTCATCATGGAAGTTCCTTCGTCTACTTTTGTGGGATTTCGCTCCATAGCGCAATTCTTACATGCATTTTGTTGACGAATACAAAATATGAAGGAATTTGGTCAAGTAAAACTCGAGATATTCACAGAACGGATTCGGGTCAATCTCCCTAGCTTTTTCAAGATGGCCGCGGACTACGGCCTCGCCTTAATGCATTTTTACCTATTCTCTACTAATTCATCTCCTGTTAGTGTCGGCTTTACATATTTAATCTCGTGGATTTCACTATTGATTTGAAAAGGAATGGTATCTAATTTTACATTTATCAATGCACCCAAATATTTTAAAGTTTCAATGCCAGAAATACTGTTTCTGGCTAATTTAGGAACGACAAAAAAATCAATTTCAACTTTAGTCCCCTGGATGAACACCAGGGCTCTGAACTGCTTTTTTAGCTTCACCGATTTTTTGCCCGTAAACCCAGTGGCTTGGTTATTAGTGAGTGGTAACGTCGGAAAATTTTTCCATATTTCATGATTATTTTTATACACTCCTGAGGAAATACACGTAAGTTCCTACCAGTGCTTATCAGAGTGGTAATTAGAATTCCATCAATATCAATCACCATTTCAAGGCATTCTGTGAATTCTCGTTTTTCACGAGACCCACAATAATCTCCTTACTTCAACAACTCGTCTCTTTGATTTGAAACTAATAACGCACACATAGCCGGACGCCGGAGAGATCTGTCCTACAATCAACTCCTTTTTTTCAAATCCCATAATAGTCGGATTTACTCTATTCTTGGAAAAAATTTTAATCGGAAATGAAAATGGACTTTCATGCTGTCCCCTGGTCGCATAAAAAATAAATTGACTTGGGACGGTATATTGCCCTTCGACTCCATTTGACGCGGCTACAAAGCACATTTTAATCATCACAAAATCACTACCTTTCGAATCCCTTATGCAAACAGATAACTCCCTATTTTCAGAAAATTGATTAGTCAGCTCCTCAATCTTGAACTCAGAAATCTCCGATCCGTTGCAATAATTTGAGTATACCGGAACAATTTGTTCTACAGCAGAGAATTTCTTAGGATCAGTCGGGACATTTTCACGTCCTTCGACTTCATGACCTACATCCAGTCGTTTTAGTTCCCTTTTGAACTTATTCTTATTCACACGCCGTTCATCAATTTTCGTTGCACTGGAATTGGATTTAATATTTGGAAATTTATCTTGGCGTTTGGTACTCAATCGACGAATCGGAGTTTTCCGGCTCATTGACACTCGAGGATTTGTCTTCATCTTCCTCTTCAACCACATAAATATCTGAAATATTGTTGACCTCCCGGGAGTTTCGCGTATCCGATTTAGGACGTTGTGTAGATTTCTTTCGAGTCTCGTCATCCCGATTTTGATAGGGTCGCTGCGTAGGATCGGTCTGGTTTCTTTGATTACTATCTTGCTTATTTTGAGGTGTCGAGGTTTTGAAATCATCCTTGAAACGATTATTTCGCGGAGATTCCTGATCACATTCTGGCTTTGACCCGGAGCTAGAATCCTTGGAATTCGGTCTTCTATCAGAATCATGGAATCTGACATAGCGTATCCCTGCTGTTGATGAATTTCAAGCACCGGCGTTAACAATCGTATCTAATAATCTGATTAAATCATGTATTGAACGCAGATTCTTCATGAGAGTAGTCTGTTGAATGTTTTCGTCAAAATGCTTCGAAAATCTTTCTATAATCGATCTATCACTCGGAGCATCGGACAACTGCTTAACCTCATTATAAATTCTCATCACGTATTCACCCCGACTGTAATTCCAGTTTGCGTCTGATTTTATCTTGAATCAGTGAATTCCAATACTGCTCTTTGAATTTTTCTGCAAATTGTTTAATTGATGCTATATTATTGGAAAAATACTCCCACCAATCCCGCGCAGCTCCCACTAACGATTGCCCTATTGTTAGCCGTAATACTTCTTGATTGAAATTCATCAAATCGCAATATCACGTGATATTCTCTAAATAACGACACGGACGGTCATATGGTGCCGCACTAAATGATGTTAAATCATATTCCATCCTCGGCAAAGTATTAGACGGTAGTACATTATTATTATGAAGTTCTAAAATTCTGTTCTTTGATAATTTACCCGTTCTCAAAATGATTTGTGGCGATCAGACAATTCCGTAACAATTTGGGATTAATTTTCTGCCACACGAGACATTGACTGGATATTTCGGGTATTTTTATCAACATTACTCTCACAAGCTTCAAGTGTTCAGATAAGTATTCTACATCTTGATCTAGTGTATTGAATTTTCGTGCGTGACGTGAAGCCGTATTAGAAAATTGGGTATTCAATTACTCTAACCGATGGCACATTTCATCTATGGCCTGAATTCGTTTCTCGTGGTCATCAATACGACGTTTAGAGAATTGAGTTTGTGCTCTCTGATCCCGGATACTTTGACGAATTTCGTCTTCGAATGTAATATCGTCTCGAACGTGCTCGCCGACCTCAGACCGAGTCTCCGCGAAATCGCGATCAATCCCGGATGCACCAATGTGTGGATTCGTGGCACTTCTTTCAAGCAAATTACGGACTTCATCACGGATTTCAATTGATAAATTCAGATCTAATGGAACTACTCTGGGGGTATTCGAACCTGTTGACATTGTTCGTGGTGCGCCTAGTCTCTTGGCCCCACGACCACACCATCCGCATCCGATCGGAGGGTTCTGTTGTCCAGAGTCATCCGGATGACCTTCATCTCCCGAATGGCTCGACATAATACGCGAAGAAAAACATAAATACTATATATACAAAATAGAATTGTCGTGGTATGACGATCTATATACAGAGAGGAAACTTTCTACTCACTTTCGTTCCCCACAAGGAATGCCATTTGAGGAGTTATTTTGTCTTTGTGAATTAAAAAATTATTGATCCGAGCGGAATATGCCAATCTTGCTCAATTGAATTAGGGTTTACGAGAAGAGTAGGTAAAATTCTTAATCATGAATCATTTTTCTTAATATATATGATCATATTTATATAGGAAAACTAAAGGAAAACTGCAATACCTTGACATTTTTATTCACATATAATATTACAGAGAGAGGAAAAACAACAATTGAATATTCCTTACTTTTTTCTCGTTCGTAATTCCAATGCGAAATGAATTGAAATTTAATTCTCTTTTACTGGGGTTTAATCTGTGAATAAATGAAATGATTTCAAAACTGAATCAACCAGGTAGCACATGGCAGCTGCATTATAGCAGTGTTCCTGCGTGCTTGTGGGCCAAAACTACGGCATCTGCATTATAGCAGTGTACCTACGTTTTATCGACAGCTCAGTCACAATCAGATTGCTAGTAGTTGCTTGGCTCATCCTGGAGTAAACCTTTCAGGCCAATCACAAGGGTTTTCATACCCTTGGCTTCGCGCGTCTATCTCAGTAAAAGATTATTCGGCGGCTCGATTAGATAGCGTGTAGCCAATTCGATCGTTAGTATCTAGAGTAACATACATATAGTCCAATGTTTCAATCATAAAAAAAAGTAGAATGTTATGATGAAGGATTATTTCACAAACTCTAATTTTCAATCTGATCGAATTAAGATATTGAAGTAATAATTATTGCAAAATCAGCCATTCGAGAGTTAGATGATTCAGATATGGTGGTGATCTTCAGACGGCGGGCTTTTTGAATCATCCATAAGTGGTAGTGTGAGTATCGGTAATTTCTATCACGTAACTTCGATGCCTTATACTTTCTATGAACATCAGCTGGGTTAATCATTCATCCATAATCAATTTTTTGTCTTATCACATCTCAAAACACCATATACATCATTGGACTCCTCCGTAGGTTTGAATTTGGCGCCTTGGCCCTACGCGTAGAAGTTCATCAAGTTGACCAACCTTTATTGATCAACAGGTTGGGCAGAGCACGTGATCAGTTACCCAGTGCAGGTTATGGTGGTTTGTTGTGATCGTGCCTCATCCGTAATAATGTTTATAATTATTGTTCTGCCGTATAATTCGTGAGTAATAATTGTTTTTGGGCAATAGTCCGGTACTGGGTAAGTTCTCTGAAACAATCTAACAAAAAACATCTTGTTCGAAAGATATATTCCATTCACTTGAGTGTGTATTGTTTTGGTGTTGGATGTTAATCAATGATCTTTCATCATATATATGACTGTATGGTAGTAATGTACTAAATTGTATTGGGATGTAGTTCACTAAAATTAAAGTCAATCATTTGTGATCAATGCTGATTCTAATTGTATCTTTTTTCACAAAATTGCATGTGGCCTTGGGTGGCGGATGGCCCATTCAATGGGCCAAAGACCTCAGTGATCCTACTTCATCATTGGTCGATGGACCATAGATGGATAGGGATCATCATCATTGCCTCGTTTGACCAAATTAAAAGATGTGAATTGGAAAAAAAATGGGTCCTGAATTATGAGATCCGTGTGAGATTGATTTTAGGTATGTGGAACAAACTAGTCTGTAGTGTAATGTTCACTTATGAGACTTGGAAAAGCTTCATCATTCATTGGTATATGCTAATCAGTCTTTCAACTTCCAGATTCCAACTGTCACCTTTCAACCTTTTAACCTGTGACTAACTATTTGATGAATCCACCTTAATAATGACTCCATTGGAACGTCACCTTCTTCAGATATGACTCTGAAGTTCCAATCGATTATCTTAATCGAAAGTCGAAAAAATTTTTTTCTAGGAATCGAACCTCTGTTCCAAAATTTCTCGATTGGGATCGCTTTCTTGTGACGAAAGAAGGTGTCTGAATTTTTTGCGACCCCCCGAGGAATGCCGACACCCCCAAATCGGGGGTTGAAATTCGGGAATTTTTTGAGGACTGGCCAGGAGGCTCTGTTCCAAAATTTCTCGATTTGGATCGCTTTCTTGTGACGAAAGAAGGTGCCTGAATTTTTTGCAACCCCCCCGGTGAATGCCGACACCCCCAAATCGGGGGTTGAAATTCGGGAATTTTTTTAGAACAGGCCAGGAGGCTCTGTTCCAAAATTTCTCGATTGGGATCGCTTTCTTGTGACGGAAGAAGGTGCCTGAATTTTTTGCAACCCCCCCGGTGAATGCCGACACCCCCAAATCGGGGGTTGAAATTCGGGAATCTTTTTAGAACAGGCCAGGAGGCTCTGTTCCAAAATTTCTCGATTTGGATCGCTTTCTTGTGACGAAAGAAGGTGCCTGAATATTTTGCGACCCCCTGGTGAATGCCGACACCCCCAAATCGGGGGTTGGAATTCGGGAATTTTTTTAAGAACGGGACAGGAGGCTCTGTTCCAAAATTTCTCGATTGGGATCGCTTTCTTGTGACGAGAGAGGGTGCCTGAATTTTTTGCTACCCCCCCGGTGAATGCCGACACCCCCAAATCGGGGGTTGAAATTCGGGAATTTTTTTAGAACAGGCCAGGAGGCTCCGTTCCAGAATTTCTCGATTTGGATCACTTTCTTGTGACGGAAGAAGGTGCCTGGATTTTGTGCAACCCCCTCCGGTGAATGCCGACAACCCCAAATCGGGGGTTGAAATTCGGGAATCTTTTGAGAACAGGCCAGGAGGCTCTGTTCCAAAATTTCTCGATTGGGATCGCTTTCTTGTGACGAAAAAAGGTGCCTGAATTTTTTGCAACCCCCCCCCCCCCCCCCGGTGAATGCCGACACCCCCAAATCGGGGGTTGAAATTCGGGAATTTTTTTGGAAAAGGCCAGGAGGCTTTGTTCCAAGATTTCTCGGATGGGATCGCTTTCTTGTGATGAAAGAAGGTGCCTGAATTTTTTGCAACCCCCCCGGTGAATGCCGACACCCCCAAATCGGGGGTTGAATTTCGGGGATTTTTTTATAAAAGGCCAGGAGGCTCTGTTCCGAAATTTCTCGATTGGGATCGCTTTCTTGTGACGGAAGACGGTGCCTGAATTTTTTGCAACATCCCCGGTGAATGCCGACACCCCCAAATCGGGGGTTGAAATTCGGGAATTTTTTTAGAAAAGGCCAGGAGGCTCCGTTCCAGAATTCCTCGATTTGGATCACTTTCTTGTGACGAAAGAAGGTGCCTGGATTTTGTGCAACCCCCTCCGGTGGATGCCGACAACCCCAAATCGGGGGTTGAAATTCGGAAATCTTTTTAGAACAGGCCAGGAGGCTCTGTTCCAAAATTTCTCGATTGGGATCGCTTTCTTGTGACGAAAGAAGGTGCCTGAATTTTTTGCAACCCCCCCCCCCCCCGGTGAATGCCGACACCCCCAAATCGGGGGTTGAAATTCGGGAATTTTTTTGGAAAAGGCCAGGAGGCTTTGTTCCAAGATTTCTCGGATGGGATCGCTTTCTTGTGATGAAAGAAGGTGCCTGAATTTTTTGCAACCCCCCCGGTGAATGCCGACACCCCCAAATCGGGGGTTGAAATTCGGGGATTTTATTATAAAAGGCCAGGAGGCTCTGTTCCGAAATTTCTCGATTGGGATCGCTTTCTTGTGACGGAAGACGGTGCCTGAATTTTTTGCAACATCCCCGGTGAATGCCGACACCCCCAAATCGGGGGTTGAAATTCGGGAATTTTTTTAGAAAAGGCCAGGAGGCTCTGTTCCAAGTTATCTCGGTTGGGATTGCTTTCTTGTAATGGAAGGAGGTGCCTGAATTTTTTGCAACCTCCCCCCGGTGAATGCCGACACCCCCAAATCGGGGGTTGAAATTCGGGAATGTTTTTAGAACAGGCCAGGTGGCTCTGTTCCAAAGTTCCTCGATTGGGATTGCTTTCTTGTGACGGAAGAAGGTGACTGAATTTTTTGCAACCCCCCCGGTGAATGCCAACACCCCCAAATCGAGGGTTGAAATTCGGGAATTTTTTGAGTACTGGCCAGGAGGCTCTGTTCCAAAATTTCTCGATTGGGATCGCTTTCTTGTGACGGGAGAAGGTGCCTGCATTTTTTGCAACCCCCCCGGTGAATGCCGACACCCCCAAATCGGGGGATGAAATTCGGGAATTTTTTTAGTACAGGCCAGGAGGCTCTGTTCCAAAATTTCTCGATCGGGATCGCTTCCTTGTGACGGAAGAAGTCGCCTGAATTTTTTGCAACCCCCCCGGTCAATGCCGACACCCCCCCCCCCCCCCCAAATCGAGGGTTGAAATTCGGGAATTTTTTCAAGAAAGGGATAGGAGGCTCTGTTCCGAAATTTCTCGATTGGGATCGCTTTCTTGTGACGGAAGAAGGTGCCTGAATTTTTTGCAACCCCCCCGGTGCATACCGACACCCCCAAATCGGGGGTTGAAATTCGGGAATTTTTTTAGTACAGGCCAGGAGGCTCTGTTCCAGAATTCCTCGATCGGGATCGCTTTCTTGTGATGGAAGAAGGTGCCTGAATTTCTTGCAACCCCCCCCCGCCCCCCGGTGAATGCCGACACCCCCAAATCGGGGGTGGAAATTCGGGAATTTTTTGAGAACAGGCCAGGAGGCTCTGTTCCAAAATTTCTCGATTGGGATCGCTTTCTTGTGACGGAAGAAGGTGCCTGAATTTTTTGCAACCCCCCCGGTGAATGCCGACACCCCCAAATCGGGGGTTGAAATTCGGGAATTTTTGGAGTACAGGCCAGGAGGCTCTGTTCCAAAATTTCTCGATCGGGATCGCTTTCTTGTGACGGAAGAAGTCGTCTGAATTTTTTGCAACCCCCCCGGTCAATGCCGACACCCCCAAATCGGGGGTTGAAATTCGGGAATTTTTTTAGAACAGGCCGGGAGGCTCTGTTCCAAAATTCCTCGATCGGGATCGCTTTCTTGTGATGGAAGAAGGTGCCTGAATTTCTTGCAACCCCCCCCGCCCCCCGGTGAATGCCGACACCCCCAAATCGGGGGTGGAAATTCGGGAATTTTTTGAGAACAGGCCAGGAGGCTCTGTTCCAAAATTTCTCGATTGGGATCGCTTTCTTGTGACGGAAGAAGGTGCCTGAATTTTTTGCAACCCCCCCGGTGAATGCCGACACCCCCAAATCGGGGGTTGAAATTCGGGAATTTTTGGAGTACAGGCCAGGAGGCTCTGTTCCAAAATTTCTCGATCGGGATCGCTTTCTTGTGACGGAAGAAGTCGTCTGAATTTTTTGCAACCCCCCCGGTCAATGCCGACACCCCCAAATCGGGGGTTGAAATTCGGGAATTTTTTTAGAACAGGCCGGGAGGCTCTGTTCCAAAATTTCTCGATTGGGATCGCTTTCTTGTGACGGAAGAAGTCGTCTGAATTTTTTGCAACCCCCCCGGTCAATGCCGACACCCCCAAATCGGGGGTTGAAATTCGGGAATTTTTTTAGAACAGGCCAGGAGGCTCTGTTTCAAAATTTCTCGATTGTGATCGCTTTCTTGTGACGAAAAAAGGTGCCTGAATCCTCCGCAACCCCCCCGATGAATGCCGACACCCCCAAATCGGGGGTTGAAATTCGGGAATCTTTTTAGAACAGGCAGGAGGCTCTGTTCCAAAATTTCTCGATTTGGATCGCTTTCTTGTGACGAAAGAAGGTGCCTCAATTTTTTGCAACCCCCCGGTGAATGCCGACACCCCCAAATCGGGGGTGGAAATTCGGGAATTGTTTTAAGAACGGGACAGGAGGCTCTGTTCCAAAATTTCTCGATTGGGATCGCTTTCTTGTGACGAGAGAGGGTCCCTGAATTTTCTGCAGCCCCCCCGGTGAATGCCGACACCCCCAAGTCGGGGGTTGAAATTCGGGGATTTTTTTATAACAGGTCAGGAGGCTCTGTTCCAAAATTTCTCGATTGGGATCGCTCCCTTGTGACGAAAGAAGATGCCTGGATTTTTTGCAACCCCCCCCCCCCCCCGGTGAATGCCGACACCCCCAAATCGGGGGTTGAAATTCGGAAATTTTTTGAAGAACGGGCCTGGAGGCTCTGTTCCAGAATTTCTCGATCGGGATCGCTTTCTTGTGACGGAAGAAGGTGCCTGGATTTTTTGCAACCCCCCCGGTGAATGCCGACCCCCCCCCCCCCAAATCGAGGGTTGAAATTCGGGAATTTTTTCAAGAAAGGGATAGGAGGCTCTGTTCCGAAATTTCTCGATTGGGATCGCTTTCTTGTGACGGAAGAAGGTGCCTGAATTTTTTGCAACCCCCCCGGTGAATACCGACACCCCCAAATCGGGGGTTGAAATTCGGGAATTTTTTTAGTACAGGCCAGGAGGCTCTGTTCCAGAATTCCTCGATCGGGATCGCTTTCTTGTGATGGAAGAAGGTGCCTGAATTTCTTGCAACCCCCCCCCGCCCCCCGGTGAATGCCGACACCCCCAAATCGGGGGTGGAAATTCGGGAATTTTTTGAGAACAGGCCAGGAGGCTCTGTTCCAAAATTTCTCGATTGGGATCGCTTTCTTGTGACGGAAGAAGGTGCCTGAATTTTTTGCAACCCCCCCGGTGAATGCCGACACCCCCAAATCGGGGGTTGAAATTCGGGAATTTTTTGAGTACAGGCCAGGAGGCTCTGTTCCAAAATTTCTCGATCGGGATCGCTTTCTTGTGACGGAAGAAGTCGTCTGAATTTTTTGCAACCCCCCCGGTCAATGCCGACACCCCCAAATCGGGGGTTGAAATTCGGGAATTTTTTTAGAACAGGCCGGGAGGCTCTGTTTCAAAATTTCTCGATTGGGATCGCTTTCTTGTGACGAAAGAAGGTGCCTGAGTTTTTTGCAACCCCCCCGGTGAATGCCGACCCCCCCCCCCCCCAAATCGAGGGTTGAAATTCGGGAATTTTTTGAGTACAGGCCAGGAGGCTCTGTTCCAAAATTTCTCGATCGGGATCGCTTTCTTGTGACGGAAGAAGTCGTCTGAATTTTTTGCAACCCCCCCGGTCAATGCCGACACCCCCAAATCGGGGGTTGAAATTCGGGAATTTTTTTAGAACAGGCCGGGAGGCTCTGTTCCAAAATTTCTCGATTGTGATCGCTTTCTTGTGACGAAAAAAGGTGCCTGAATCCTCCGCAACCCCCCCGATGAATGCCGACACCCCCAAATCGGGGGTTGAAATTCGGGAATCTTTTTAGAACAGGCAGGAGGCTCTGTTCCAAAATTTCTCGATTTGGATCGCTTTCTTGTGACGAAAGAAGGTGCCTCAATTTTTTGCAACCCCCCGGTGAATGCCGACACCCCCAAATCGGGGGTGGAAATTCGGGAATTGTTTTAAGAACGGGACAGGAGGCTCTGTTCCAAAATTCCTCGATTGGGATCGCTCTCTTGTGACGAGAGAGGGTCCCTGAGTTTTCTGCAGCCCCCCCGGTGAATGCCGACACCCCCAAATCGGGGGTTGAAATTCGGGGATTTTTTTATAACAGGCCAGGAGGCTCTGTTCCAAAATTTCTCGATTGGGTTCGCTTTCTTGTGACGCAAGGAGGTGCATGAATTTTTTGCAACACCCCCGGTGAATGCCGACACCCCCAAATCGGGGGTTGAAATTCGGGAATTTTTTTAGAAAAGGCCAGGAGGCTTTGTTCCAAGATTTCTCGGTTCGGATCGCTTCCTTGTGATGGGAGAAGGTGCCTGAATTTTTTGCAACCCCCCCGGTGAATGCCGACACCCCCAAATCGGGGGTTGAATTCGGGAATTTTTTCAAGAACGGGACAGGAGGCTCTGTTCCAAAATTTCTCGATTGGGATCGCTTTCTTGTGACGAAAGAAGGTGCCTGAATTTTTTGCAAAACCCCCCCCCCCCCCCCGGTGAATGCCGACACACCCAAATCGGGGGTTGAAATTCGGAAATTTTTGAAGAACGGGCCTGGAGGCTCTGTTTCAGAATTTCTCGATCGGGATCGCTTTCTTGTGACGGAAGAAGGTGCCTGAATTTCTTGCAACCCCCCCGGTGAATGCCGACACCCCCAAATCGGGGGTTGAAATTCGGGAATTTTTTTGAAACAGGCCAGAAGGCCCTGTTCCAAAATTTCTCGATTGAGATCGCTTTCTTGTGACGAAAGAAGGTGCCTGAGTTTTTAGCAACCCCCCGGTGAATGCCGACACCCCCAAATCGGGGGTTGATTTTCGGGAATTTTTTCAAGAAAGGGACAGGGGGCTCTGTTCCAAAATTTCTCGATTGGGATCGCTCCCTCGTGACGAGAGAGAGTGCCTGAATTTTCTGCAGCTCCCCCGGTGAATGCCGACACCCCCAAATCGGGGGTTGAAATTCGGGAATTTTTTTAAGAACGGGACAGGAGGGTCTGTTCCAAAATTTCTCGATTGGGATCGCTTTCTTGTGAGGAGAGAGGGTCCCTGAATTTTCTGCAGCCCCCCCGGTGAATGCCGACACCCCCAAATCGGGGGTTGAAATTCGGGGATTTTTTCATAACAGGTCAGGAGGCTCTGTTCCAAAATTTCTCGATCGGGATCGCTTTCTTGTGACGAGAGAGGGTGCCTGAATCTTCTGCAGTTCCCCCGTTGAATGCCGACACCCAGAATCGGGGTTTGAAATTCGAGGATTCTTTCATACCAGGCCAGGAGGCCCTGTTCCAGAATTTCTCGATCGAGATCGCTTTCTTGTGACGAAAGAAGGTGCCTGAATTTCTTGCAACCCCCCCCCCCCCGGTGAATGCCGACACCCCCAAATCGGGGGTTGAAATTCGGGAATTTTTTTAGTACAGGCCAGGAGGCTCTGTTCCAGAATTCCTCGATCGGGATCGCTTTCTTGTGATGGAAGAAGGTGCCTGAATCTCTTGCAACCCCTCCCCCCCCCCCCGGTGAATGCCGACACCCCCCAATCGGGGGTGGAAATTCGGGAATTTTTTGAGAACAGGCCAAGAGGCTCTGTTCCAAAATTTCTCGATTGGGATCGCTTTCTTGTGACGGAAGAAGGTGCCTGAATTTTTTGCAACCCCCCCGGTGAATGCCGACACCCCCAAATCGGGGGTTGAAATTCGGGAATTTTTTGAGTACAGGCCAGGAGGCTCTGTTCCAAAATTTCTCGATCAGGATCGCTTTCTTGTGACGGAAGAAGTCGCCTGAATTTTTTGCAACCCCCCCGGTCAATGCCGACACCCCCAAATCGGGGGTTGAAATTCGGGAATTTTTTTAGAACAGGCCGGGAGGCTCTGTTCCAAAATTTCTCGATTGGGATCGCTTTCTTATGACGAAAGAAGGTGCCTGAGTTTTTTGCAACCCCCCCGGTGAATGCCGACCCCCTCCCCCAAATCGAGGGTTGAAATTCGGGAATTTTTTGAGTACTGGGCAGGAGGCTCTGTTTCAAAATTTCTCGATTGTGATCGCTTTCTTGTGACGGAAAAAGGTGCCTGAATCCTCCGCAACCCCCCCGATGAATGCCGACACCCCCAAATCGGGGGTTGAAATTCGGGAATCTTTTTAGAACAGGCAGGAGGCTCTGTTCCAAAATTTCTCGATTTGGATCGCTTTCTTGTGACGAAAGAAGTCGCCTCAATTTTTTGCAACCCCCCGGTGAATGCCGACACCCCCAAATCGGGGGTGGGAATTCGGGAATTGTTTTAAGAACGGGACAGGAGGCTCTGTTCCAAAATTCCTCGATTGGGACCGCATTCTTGTGACGAGAGAGGGTGCCTGAATTTTCTTCAGCCCCCCGGTGAAAGCCGACACCCTCAAATCGGGAGTTGAAATTCGGGGACTATTTTATAAAAGGCCAGGAGGCTCTGTCCCAAAATTTCTCGATGGAGGTCGCTTTCTTGTGACGAAAGAAGATGCCTGAATGTTTTGCAACACCCCCGTAGAATGCCGACACCCCCAAATCGGGGGTTGAAATTCGGGAATTTTTCTAGAAAAGGCCAGGAGGCTCTGTTTCAAAATTTCTCGATTGTGATCGCTCTCTTGTGACGAAAAAAGGTGCCTGAATCCTCCGCAACCCCCCCGATGAATGCCGACACCCCCAAATCGGGGGTTGAAATTCGGGAATCTTTTTAGAACAGGCCAGGAGGCTCTGTTCCAAAATTTCTCGATTTGGATCGCTTTCTTGTGACGAAAGAAGGTGCCTCAATTTTTTGCAACCCCCCGGTGAATGCCGACACCCCCAAATCGGGGGTTGAAATTCGGGAATCTTTTTAGAACAGGCCAGGAGGCTCTGTTCCAAAATTCCTCGATGGAGATCGCTTTCTTGTGACGAAAGAAGATGCCTGAATGTTTTGCAACACCCCCGTAGAATGCCGACACCCCCAAATCGGGGGTTGAAATTCGGGAATTTTTCTAGAAAAGGCCAGGAGGCTCTGTTCCAAGAATTCTCGGTTGGGATCGCTTTCTTGTGATGGAAGAAGGTGCCTGAATTTTTTGCAACCCCCCCGGTGAATACCGACACCCCCAAATCGGGGGTTGAAATTCGGGAATGTTTTTAGTACAGGCCAGGAGGCTCTGTTCCAGGATTCCTCGATCGGGATCGCTTTCTTGTGAGGAGAGAGGGTGCCTGAATTTTCTGCAGCTCCCCCGGTGAATGCCGACACCCCCAAATCGGGGGTTGAAATTCGGGAATTTTTTTAAGAACGGGACAGGAGGCCTGTTCCAGAATTTCTCGATTGGGATCGCTTTCTCGTGACGAGAGAGGGTCCCTGAATTTTCTGCAGCCCCCCCGGTGAATGTCGACACCCCAAATCGGGAGTTGAAATTCGGGGACTATTTTATAAAAGGCCAGGAGGCTCTGTTCCAAAATTTCTCGATGGAGATCGCTTTCTTGTGACGAAAGAAGATGCCTGAATGTTTTGCAACACCCCCGTAGAATGCCGACACCCCCAAATCGGGGGTTGAAATTCGGGAATTTTCCTAGTACAGGCCAGGAGGCTCTGTTCCAGAATTCCTCGATCGGGATCGCTTTCTTGTGACGGGAGAAGGTGACTGAATTTTTTGCAACCCCCCGGTGAATGCCGTCACCCCCAAATCGAGGGTTGGAATTCGGGAATTTTTTGAGTACTGGCCAGGAGGCTCTGTTTCAAAATTTCTCGTTCGGGATAGCTTTCTTGTGACGGAAGAAGGTGCCTGAATTTTTTGCAACCCCCCCGGTGAATACCGACACCCCCAAATCGGGGGTTGGAATTCGGGAATTTTTTTAGTACAGGCCAGGAGGCTCTGTTCCAGAATTCCTCGATCGAGATCGCTTTCTTGTGAGGAGAGAGGTCGCCTGAATTTTCTGCAGCTCCCCCGGTGGATGTCGACACCCCAAATCGGGGGTTGAAATTCGGGGATTTTTTTATACCAGGCCAGGAGGCTCTGTTCCGAAATTTCCCGATTGGGATCGCTTTCTTGTGACGAAAGAAGGTGCCTGAATTTTTTCCAACCCCCCCGGTGAATCTCGACACCCCCAAATCGGGGGTTGAAATTCGGGAATTTTTTTGGAACAGGCCAGAAGGCCCTGTTCCAAAATTTCTCGATTAAGATCGCTTTCTTGTGACGAAAGAAGGTGCCTGAATTTTTAGCAACCCCCCGGTGAATGCCGACACCCCCAAATCGGGGGTTGATATTCGGGAATTTTTTCAAGAAAGGGATAGGAGGCTCTGTTCCAAAATTTCTCGATTGGGATCGCTTCCTTGTGACGAGAGAGAAAGCCTGAATTTTCTGCAGCTCCCCCGGTGAATGCCGACACCCCCAATTCGGGGGTTGGAATTCGGGAATTTTTTTAAGAACGGGACAGGAGGGTCTGTTCCAAAATTTCTCGATTGGGATCGCTTTCTTGTGACGAGAGAGGGTCCCTGAATTTTCTGCAGCCCCCCCGGTGAATGCCGACACCCCCAAGTCGGGGGTTGAAATTCGGGGATTTTTTTATAACAGGTCAGGAGGCTCTGTTCCAATATTTCTCGATCGGGATCGCTTTCTTGTGACGAAAGAAGATGCCTGGATTTTTTGCAACCCCCCTCCCCCCCCCCCCCGGTGAATGCCGACAGCCCCAAATCGGGGGTTGAAATTCGGAAATTTTTTGAAGAACGGGCCTTGAGGCTCTGTTCCAGAATTTCTCGATCGGGATCGCTTTCTTGTGACGGAAGAAGATGCCTGGATTTTTTGCAACCCCCCGGTAAATGCCGACACCCCCAAAACGGGGGTTGAAATTCGAGAATTTTTTTAAGAACGGGACAGGAGGCTCTGTTCCAAAAGTTCTCGTTCGGGATCGCTTTCTTGTGACGAAAGAGGGTGCCTGAATTTTCTGCAGCTCCCCCGGTGAATGCCGACACCCCAAATCGGGGGTTGAAATTCGGGGATTTTTTTATACCAGGCCAGGAGGCTCTGTTCCGAAATTCCTCGATTGGGATCGCCTCCTTGTGACGAAAGAAGGTGCCTGAATTTTTTGCAACCCCCCCGGTGAATGCCGACACCCCCAAATCGGGGGTTGAAATTCGGGAATCTTTTTAGAACAGGCCAGAAGGCCCTGTCCCAAAATTTCTCGATCGAGATCGCTTTCTTGTGACGAAAGAAAGTGCCTGAATTTTTAGCAACCCCCCGGTGGATGCCGACACCCTCAAATCGGGGGTTGAAATTCGGGAATTTTTTTAAGAACGGGACAGGAGGCTCTGTTCCAAAATTCTTCGATTGGGATCGCTCTCTTGTGACGAGAGAGGGTCCCTGAGTTTTCTGCAGCCCCCCCGGTGAATGCCGACACCCCCAAATCGGGGGTTGAAATTCGGGGATTTTTTTATAACAGGCCAGGAGGCTCTGTTCCAAAATTTCTCGATTGGGTTCGCTTTCTTGTGACGCATGGAGGTGCATGAATTTTTTGCAACACCCCCGGTGAATGCCGACACCCCCAAATCGGGGGTTGAAATTCGGGAATTTTTTTAGAAAAGGCCAGGAGGCTTTGTTCCAAGATTTCTCGGTTCGGATCGCTTCCTCGTGATGGGAGAAGGTGCCTGAATTTTTTGCAACCCCCCCGGTAAATGCCGACACCCCCAAATCGGGGGTTGAATTCGGGAATTTTTGCAAGAACGGGACAGGAGGCTCTGTTCCAAAATTTCTCGATTGGGATCGCTTTCTTGTGACGAAAAAAGGTGCCTGAATTTTTTGCAAACCCCCCCCTTCCCCGGTGAATGCCGACACACCCAAATCGGGGGTTGAAATTCGGAAATTTTTGAAGAACGGGCCTGGAGGCTCTGTTTAGAATTTCTCGATCGGGATCGCTTTCTTGTGACGAAAGAAGGTGCCTGAATTTCTTGCAACCCCCCCGGTGAATGCCGACACCCCCAAATCGGGGGTTGAAATTCGGGAATTTTTTTGAAACAGGCCAGAAGGTCCTGTTCCAAAATTTCTCGATTGAGATCGCTTTCTTGTGACGAAAGAAGGTGCCTGAGTTTTTAGCAACCCCCCGGTGAATGCCGACACCCCCAAATCGGGGGTTGATATTCGGGAATTTTTTCAAGAAAGGGACAGGGGGCTCTGTTCCAAAATTTCTCGATTGGGATCGCTCCCTCGTGACGAGAGAGAGTGCCTGAATTTTCTGCAGCTCCCCCGGTGAATGCCGACACCCCCAAATCGGGGGTTGAAATTCGGGAATTTTTTTAAGAACGGGACAGGAGGGTCTGTTCCAAAATTTCTCGATTGGGATCGCTTTCTTGTGAGGAGAGAGGGTCCCTCAATTTTCTGCAGCCCCCCCCCCCCCGTCGAATGCCGACACCCCCAAATCGGGGGTTGAAATTCGGGGATTTTTTTATAACAGGTCAGGAGGCTCTGTTCCAAAATTTCTCGATTGGGATCGCTTTCTTGTGACGAGAGAGGGTGCCTGAATCTTCTGCAGTTCCCCCGTTGAATGCCGACACCCAGAATCGGGGTTTGAAATTCGAGGATTCTTTCATACCAGGCCAGGAGGCCCTGTTCCAGAATTTCTCGATCGAGATCGCTTTCTTGTGACGAAAGAAGGTGCCTGAATTTTGAGCAACCCCCCGGTGGATGCCGACACCCCCAAATCGGGGGTTGAAATTCGGGAATTTTTTTAAGAACGGGCCTGGAGGCTCTGTTTCAGAATTTCTCGATCGGGATCGCTTTCTTGTGACGGAAGAAGGTGCCTGGATTTTTTGCAACCCCCCGGTGAATGCCGACACCCCCAAATCGGGGGTTGAAATTCGGGAATTTTTTCAAGAACGGGACAGGAGGGTCTGTTCCAAAATTTCTCGATTGGGATCGCTTTCTTGTGACGAGAGAGGGTCCCTGAATTTTCTGCAGCCCCCCCGGTGAATGCCGACACCCCCAAATCGGGGGTTGAAATTCGGGGATTTTTTCATAACAGGTCAGGAGGCTCTGTTCCAAAATTTCTCGATTGGGATCGCTTTCTTGTGACGAGAGAGGGTCCCTGAGTTTTCTGCAGCCCCCCCCCCCCCGGTGAATGCCGACACCCCCAAATCGGGGGTGGAAATTCGGGAATTTTTTTAGAACAGGCCACGAGGCTCTGTTCCAAAATTCCTCGATTGGGATCGCTTTCTTGTGACGGAAGAAAGTGCCTGAATTTTTCAACCCCCCCGGTGAATGCCGACACCCCCACATCGGGGGTTGAAATTAGGGAATTCTTTTAGAACAGGCCAGGAGGCTCTGTTCCAAAATTCCTCTATTGGTATCGCTCTTTTGTGACGGAAAAAGGTGCCTGAATCTTTTGCAACCCCCCCCCCCCCGGTGAATGCCGACACCCCCAAATCGGGGGTTGAAATTCGGAAATTTTTTGAAGAACGGGCCTGGAGGCTCTGTTCCAAAATTTCTCGATCGGGATCGCTTCCTTGTGACGAGAGAGAGTGCCTGAATTTTCTGCAGCTCCCCCGGTGAATGCCGACACCCCCAAATCGGGGGATGAAATTCGGGAATTTTTTTAAGAACGGGACAGGAGGGTCTGATCCAGAATTTCTCGATCGGGATCGCTTTCTTGTGACGAGAGAGGGTCCCTGAATTTTCTGCACCCCCCCCCGGTGAATACCGACACCCCCAAATCGGGGGTTCAAATCGGGGATTTTTTTATAACAGGCCAGGAGGCTCTGTTCCAAAATTCCTCGATCGGGATCACTTTCTTGTGACGAAAGAAGGTGCCTGGATTTTTTGCAACACCCCCGATGAATGCCGACACCCCCAAATCGGGGGTTGAAATTCGGGAATTCTTTTAGAACAGGCCAGGAGGCTCTGTTCCAAAATTCCTCGATTGAGATCGCTTTCTTGTGACAAAGAAAGGTGCCTGAATTTTTTGCAACCCCCCCCCCTCCGTTGAATGCCGACACACCCAAATCGGGGGTTGAGATTCGGAAATTTTTTGAAGAACGGGCCTGGAGGCTCTGTTTCAGAATTTCTCGATCGGGATCGCTTTCTTGTGACGGAAGAAGGTGCCTGGATTTTTTGCAACCCCCCGGGGAAATTTTGCGGGCACTTGTAGGGTCATTCTTACCGTACCAGTATGAAGAAGAGCTGTGTGCGACTGCGGGCGCCGCGAGCTCGCCAGCTCGGCATCTCATCTAACCGCACAAAAACTTCGGTAGAGAAGTACATTATTTGACTCGTTCTGATGAAGACGCCTGAATTCTGAACCAAGGCCGAAGCAAACGAACTGATAAAACTGTTCAAGATTTGGTGAGTCATATTCATTCTTACTCCTGGTGATATAAATATTCATCAGAGCATTATCGCTAAAAGTGGCATGGGAGAGAGCATCTCCCTGGCAAAGAATTCAGGCACCCTCTCTCGTCACAAGAAAGCGATCCCAATCGAGACATTTTGGAACAGAGCCTCCTGGCCTGTTCTGAAAAAATTCCCGAATTTCAACCCCCGATTTAAGGGTGTTGGCATTCACCAGGGGGGCTGCAAAAAATTCAGGCACCCTCTCTCGTCACAGCAAAGCGATCCCAATCGAGACATTTTGGAACAGAGCCTCCTGGCCTGTTCTGAAAAAATTCCCGAATTTCAACCCCCGATTTAAGGGTGTTGGCATTCACCAGGGGGGCTGCAAAAAACTCAGGCACCTTCTTTCGTCACAAGAGAGTGATCCCAATCGAGACGTTTTGGAACAGAGCCTCCTGACCTGTTCTAAAAGAATTCCCGAATTTGAACCCCTGATTTGAGGGTGTCAGCATTCACCGGGGGGGCTGCAAAGAATTCAGGCACCTTCTTTCGTCACAAGAAATCGATCCTGATCGAGAAATTTTGGAACAGAGCCTCCTGGCCCCTTCTTGAAAAAATTTCCGAATTTCAACCCCCGATTTGGGGGTGTCGGCATTCACCGGGGGGGTTGCAAGAAATTCAGGCACCTTCTTCCGTCACGAGGAAGCGATCCCAATCGAGAAACTTAGGAACAGAGCCTCCTGCCCTGTTCTAAAAAAATTCCCGAATTTCAACCCCCGATTTGGGGGTGTCGGCATTCACCGGGGGGTTGCAAAAAATTCAGGCACCCTCTCTCGTCACAAGAAAGCGATCCCAATCGAGAAATTTTGGAACAGAGCCTCCTGGCCCGTTCTCAAAAAAATTTCCGAATTTCAACCCCCGATTTGGGGGTGTCGGCATTCACCGGGGGGGTTGCAAAAAATTCAGGCACCTCCTTCCATCACAAGAAAGCGATCCCGATCGAGAAACTTTGGAACAGAGCCTCCTGGCCCCCTCTTGAAAAAATTTCCGGATTTCAACCCCCGATTTGGGGGTATCGGCATTCACCGGGGGGGTTGCAAAAAATTCAGGCACCTTTTTCCGTCACAAGAAAGCGGTCCCAATCGCGGAACTTAGGAACAGAGCCTCCTGGCCTGTTCTAAAGAAATTCCCGAAATTCAACCCCCGATTTGGGGGTGTCGGCATTCACCGGGGGGGTTGCACAAAATTCAGGCACTCTCTCTCGTCACAAGAAAGCGATTCCAATCGAGAAATTCTGGAACAGAGCCACCTGGCCCGTTCTTAAAATATTTTCCGAATTTCAACCCCCGATTTGGGGGTGTCGGCATTCACCGGGGGGGGGGGGGGGTTGAAAAAAATTCAGGCACCTTCTTTCATCACAAGAAAGCGATCCCGATCGAGAAATTTAGGAACAGAGCCTCCTGGCCCCTTCTTGAAAAAATTTCCGAATTTCAACCCCCGATTTGGGGGTATCGGCATTCACCGGGGGGGTTGCAAAAAATTCAGGCACCTTCTTCCGTCACAAGAAAGCGGTCCCAATCGCGGAACTTAGGAACAGAGCCTCCTGGCCCGTACTTAAAAAAATTTCCGAATTTCAACCCCCGATTTGGGGGTGTCGGCATTCATCGGGGGGGTTGCAAAAAATTCAGGCACCTTCTTTCATCACAAGGAAGCGATCCCAATCGAGAAATTTTGAGACAGAGCCTCCTGGCCTGTTCTAAAAAAATCCTCGAATTTCAACCCCCGATTTGGGGGTGTCGGCATTCACCGGGGGGGTTGCAAAAAATTCAGGCACCTTCTTTCGTCACAAAAAAGCGATCAGGATCGAGAAACTTTGGAACAGAAACTCCTGGCCCCTTCTTGAAAAAATTTCCGAATTTCAACCCCCGATTTGAGGGTATCGGCATTCACCGGGGGGATTGCAAGAAATTCAGGCACCTTTTTCCGTCACAAGAAAGCGATCCCAATCGAGAAACTTAGGAACAGAGCCTCCTGGCCCGTACTTAAAAAAATTTCCGAATTTCAACCCCCGATTTGGGGGTGTCGGCATTCATCGGGGGGGTTGCAAAAAATTCAGGCACCTTCTTTCATCACAAGAAAGCGATCCCAATCGAGAAATTTTGAGACAGAGCCTCCTGGCCTGTTCTAAAAAAATTCCCGAAATTCAACCCCCGATTTGGGGGTGTCGGCATTCACCGGGGGGGTTGCAAAAAATTCAGGCACTCTCTCTCACCACAAGGAAGCGATTCCAATCGAGAAATTTTAGAACAGAGCCTCCTGGCCCGTTCTTAGAATATTTTCCGAATTTCAACCCCCGATTTGGGGGTGTCGGCATTCACCGGGGGGAGGGGTTGCAAAAAATTCAGGCACCTTCTTTCATTACAAGAAAGCGATCCCGATCGAGAAATTCAGGAACAGAGCCTCCTGGCCCCTTCTTGAAAAAATTTCCGAATTTCAACCCCCGATTTGGGGGTATCGGCATTCACCGGGGGGGTTGCAAAAAATTCAGGCACCTTCTCCCGTCACAAGAAAGCGATCCCAATCGAGAAACTTAGGAACAGAGCCTCCTGGCCCGTGCTTAAAAAAATTTCCGAATTTCAACCCCCGATTTGGGGGTGTCGGCATTCATCGGGGGGGTTGCAAAAAATTCAGGCACCTTCTTCCATCACAAGAAAGCGATCCCGATCGAGAAATTTTGAGACAGAGCCTCCTGGCCTGTTCTAAAAAAATCCTCGAATCTCAACCCCCGATTTGGGGGTGTCGGCATTCACCGGGGGGGTTGCAAAAAATTCAGGCACCTTCTTCCGTCACAAAAAAGCGATCAGGATCGAGAAACTTTGGAACAGAAACTCCTGGCCCCTTCTTGAAAAAATTTCCGAATTTCAACCCCCGATTTGGGGGTATCGGCATCCACCGGGGGGATTGCAAAAAATTCAGGCACCTTCTTCCGTCACAAGAAAGCGATCCCGATCGAAAAACTTAGGAACAGAGCCTCCTGGCCTGTTCTAAAAAAATTCCCGAATTTCAACCCCCGATTTGGGGGTGTCGGCATTCACCGGGGGAGGGAAAAAATTCAGGCACCTTCTTACGTCACAAGAAAGCGATCCCAATCGAGAAATTTTGGAACAGACCCTCCTGGCCCGTTCTTAAAAAAGTTTCCGAATTTTGACCCCCGATTTGGGGTTGTCGGCATTCACCGGGGGGGTTGCAAAAAATCCAGGCCCGTTCTTTCGTCACAAGAAAGCGATCCCAATCGAGAAATTCTGGAACAGAGCCTCCTGGCACGTTCTTGAAAAAATTTCCGAATTTCAACCCCCGATTTGGGGGTGTCGGCATTCATCGGGGGGGTTGCAAAAAATTCAGGCCTCTTCCTCCATCACAAGAAAGTGATCCCAATCGAGAAATTTTGGAACAGAGCCTCCTGGCCTGTTAAAAAAAAATCCTCGAATTTCAACCCCCGATTTGGGGGTATCGGCATTCACCGGGGGGGGGGGGGGGTTGCAAAAAATTCAGGCACCTTCTCCCGTCACAGGAAAGTGATCCCAATCGAGAAATTTTGGAACAGAGCCTCCTGGCACGTTCTTGAAAAAATTTCCGAATTTCAACCCCCGATTTGGGGGTGTCGGCATTCATCGGGGGGGTTGCAAAAAATTCAGGCCTCTTCTTCCATCACAAGAAAGCGATCCCAATCGAGAAATTTTGAGACAGAGCCTCCTGGCCTGTTCTCAAAAAATCCTCGAATTTCAACCCCCGATTTGGGGGTGTCGGCATTCACCGGGGGGGTTGCAAAAGATTCAGGCACCTCCTTCCGTCACAAGAAAGCGATCAGGATCGAGAAACTTTGGAACAGAGACTCCTGGCCCCTTCTTGGGAAAATTTCCGAACTTCAACCCCCGATTTGGGGGTATCGGCATTCATCGGGGGGGTTGCAAAAAATTCAGTCACCTTCTTCCGTCACAAGAAAGCGATCCCGATCGAAAAACTTAGGAACAGAGCCTCCTGGCCTGTTCTGAAAAAATTCCCGAATTTCAACCCCCGATTTGGGGGTGTCGGAATCCACCGGGGGGGTTGCAAAAAATTCAGGCACTCTCTCTCGTCACAAGAAAGCGATTCCAATCGAGGAATTTTGGAACAGAGCCTCCTGGCCCGTTCTTAAAATAATTTCCGAATTTCAACCCCCGATTTGGGGGTGTCGGCATTCATCGGGGTGGTTGCAAAAAATTCAGGCACCTTCTTTCATCACAAGAAAGTGATCCCAATCGAAAAATTTTGGAACAGAGCCTCCTGGCCTGTTCTAAAAAAATCCCCGAATTTTAACCCCCGATTTGGGGGTGTCGGCATTTCTCGGGGGGGGGGGGTTGCAAAAAATTCAGGCACCTTCTTCCGTCACAAGAAAGCGATCCCAATCGAGAAATCTTGGAACAGAGCCTCCTGGCCTGTTCTAAAAAAATTCCCGAATTCCAACCCCCGATTTGGGGGTGTCGGCATTCACCGGGGGAGGGAAAAAATTCAGGCACCTTCTTACGTCACAAGAAAGTGATCCCAATCGAGAAATTTTGGAACAGAGCCTCCTGGCCTGTTCTTAAAAAAATCCCCGCATTTTAACCCCCGATTTGGGGGTGTCGGCATTTACCGGGGGGGTTGCAAAAAATTCAGGCACCTTCTTCCGTCACAAGAAAGCGATCCCATTCGAGGAATTTTGGAACAGAGCCTCCTGGCCCGTTCTTAAAATAATTTCCGAATTTCAACCCCCGATTTGGGGGTGTCGGCATTCACCGGGGGGGTTGCAAAAGATTCAGGCACCTTCTTCCATCACAAGAAAGCGATCCCAATCGAGAAATTTTGAGACAGAGCCTCCTGGCCTGTTCTAAAAAAATCCTCGAATTTCAACCCCCGATTAGGGGGTGTCGGCATTCACCGGGGGGGTTGCAAAAAATTCAGGCACCTTCTTCCGTCACAAGAGAGCGATCAGGATCGAGAAAATGTGGAACAGAGCCTCCTGGCCCCTTCTTGAAAAAATTTCCGAATTTCAACCCCCGATTTGGGGGTATCGGCATTCACCGGGGGGGTTGCAAAAAATTCAGGCACCTTCTTCCGTCACAAGAAGGCGATCCCGATCGAAAAACTTAGGAACAGAGCCTCCTGGCCTGTTCTGAAAGTATTCCCGAATTTGAACCCCCGATTTGGGGGTGTCGGCATTCACCGGGGGGGTTGCAAAAAATTCAGGCACTCTCTCTCGTCACAAGAAAGCGATTCATATCGAGGAATTTTGGAACAGAGCCTCCTGGCCCGTTCTTAAAATAAGTTCCGAATTTCAACCCCCGATTTGGGGGTGTCGGCATTCGTCGGGGGGGTTGCAAAAAATTCAGGCACCTTCTTTCATCACAAGAAAGCGATCCCGATCGAGAAATTTGGGAACAGAGCCTCCTGGCCTGTTCTAAAAAAATCCTCGAATTTCAACCCCCGATTTGGGGGTGTCGGAATTCACCGGGGTGGTTGCAAAAAATTCTGGCACCTCCTTTCGTCACAAGAAAGCGATCTCGATCGAGAAATCTTGGAACAGAGCCTCCTGGCCTGTTCTAAAAAAATTTCCGAATTTCAACTCCCGATTTGGGGGTGTCGGCATTCACCGGGGGGTTGCAAAAAATTCAGGCACTCTCTCTCGTCACAAGGAAGCGATTCCAATCGAGGAATTTTGGAACAGAGCCTCCTGGCCCGTTCTTAAAATAATTTCCGAATTTCAACCCCCGATTTGGGGGTGTCGGCATTCACCGGGGGGGTTGCAAAAAATTCAGGCACCTTCTTCCATCACAAGAAAGCGATCCCAATCGAGGAATTTTGGAACAGAGCCTCCTGGCCTGTTCTAAAAAAATTCCCGAATTTCAACCCCCGTTTTGGGGGTGTCGGCATTCACCGGGGGGATTGCAAGAAATTCAGGCAACTTCTCTCATCACAAAAAAGCGATCCTAATCGAGAAATTTTGGAACAGAGCCTCCTGGCCTGTTCTAAAAAAATTCCCGAATTTCAACCCCCGATTTGGGGGTGTCGGCATTCACCGGGGGGGTTGCAAAAATTTCAGGCACTCTCTCTCGTCACAAGAAAGCGATTCATATCGAGGAATTTTGGAACAGAGCCTCCTGGCCCGTTCTTGAAAAAATTTCCGAATTTCAACCCCCGATTTGGGGGTATCGGCATTCACCGGGGCGGGGGGGGGTTGCAAAAAATTCAGGCACCTTCTTCCGTCACAGGAAAGTGATCCCAATCGAGAAATTTTGGAACAGAGCCTCCTGGCCTGTTCTAAAAAAATCCCCGAATTTTAACCCCCGATTTGGGGGTGTCGGCATTCACCGGGGGGGTTGCAAAAGATTCAGGCACCTTCTTCCGTCACAAGAAAGCGATCCCGATCGAGAAATCTTGGAACAGAGCCTCCTGGCCTGTTCTAAAAAAATTCCCGAATTTCAACCCCCGATTTGGGGGTGTCGGCATTCACCGTGGGGTTGCAAAAAATCCAGGCACCTTCTTACGTCACAAGAAAGCGATCCCAATCGAGAAATTTTGGAACAGAGCCTCCTGGCCCGTTCTTAAAAAAGTTTCCGAATTTCAACCCCCGATTTGGGGTTGTCAGCATTCATCGGGGGGGTTGCAAAAAATCCAGACCGCTTCTTTCGTCACAAGAAAGCGATCCCAATCGAGAAATTTTGGAACAGAGCCTCCTGGCCTGTTGTAAAATAATTCCCGAATTTGAACCCCCAATTTTAGGGTGTCATCATTCACCGGGGGGGCTGCAAAAAATTCAGGCATCCTCTCTCGTCTTAAGAAAGCGATCCCAATCGAAAAATTTTGGAACAGAGCCTCCTGGCCCGTTCTTAAAAAAATTTCCGAATTTCAACCCCCGATTTGGGGTTGTCGGCATTCACCCGGGGGGTTGCAAAAAATCCAGGCCCCTTCTTTCGTCACAAGAAAGCGATCCCAATCGAGAAATTTTGGAACAGAGCCTCCTGGCCTGTTCTAAAAAAATTCCCGAATTTCAACCCCCGATTTGGGGGTGTCGGCATTCAACGGGGGGGTTGCAAAAAATTCAGGCACCTTCTTCCGTCACAAGAAAGCGATCCCAATCGAGAAATCTTGGAACAGAGCCTCCTGGCCTGTTCTAAAATAAATCCCTAATTTCAACCCCCGATTTGGGGGTGTCGTCATTCACCGGGGGGGTTGCAAAAAATTCAGGCACCTTCTTTCGTCACAAGAAAGCGATCCCAATCGAGAAATTTTGGAACAGAGTCACCTGGCCTGTTCTAAAAAAATTCCCGAATTTCAACCCCCGATTTGGGGGTGTCGGCATTCACCGGGGGGGGGGGGGTTGCAAAAAATCCAGGCCCCTTCTTTCGTCACAAGAAAGCGATCCCAATCGAGAAATTTTGGAACAGAGCCTCCTGGCCTGTTCTAAGAAAATTCCCGAATTCCAACCCCCGATTTGGGGGTGTCGGCATTCAACGGGGGGGTTGCAAAAAATTCAGGCACCTTCTTCCGTCCTAAGGAAGCGATCTCGATCGAGAAATTTTGGAACAGAGCCTCCTGGCCTGTTCTAAAATAAATCCCTAATTTCAACCCCCGATTTGGGGGGGTGTCGTCATTCACCGGGGGGGTTGCAAAAAATTCAGGCCCCTTCTTTCGTCACAAGAAAGCGATCCCAATCGAGAAATTTTGGAACAGAGCCTCCTGGCCTGTTCTAAAAAAATTCCCGAATTTCAACCCCCGATTTGGGGGTGTCGGCATTCAACGGGGGGGTTGCAAAAAATTCAGGCACCTTCTTTCGTCCTAAGGAAGCGATCTCAATCGAGAAATTTTGGAAAAGAGCCTCCTGGCCTGTTCTGAAAAAATCCTCGAATTTCAACCCCCGATTTGGGGTCGTCGGCATTCACCGGGGTGGTTGCAAAAAATTCTGGCACCTCCTTTCGTCACAAGAAAGCGATCCCGATCGAAAAATCTTGGAACAGAGCCTCCTGGCCTGTTCTAAAAAAATTCCCGAATTTCAACCCCCGATTTGGGGGTGTCGGCATTCACCGGGGGGTTGCAAAATATTCAGGCACTCTCTCTCGTCACAAGAAAGCGATTCCAATCGAGGAATTTTGGAACAGAGCCTCCTGGCCCGTTCTTAAAATAATTCCGAAATTTCAACCCCCGATTTGGGGGTGTTGGCATTCACCGGGGGGGTTGCAAAAAATTCAGGCACCTTCTTCCATCACCACAAAGCGATCCCAATCGAAAAATTTTGGAACAGAGCCTCCTGGCCTGTTCTAAAAAAATTCCCGAATTTCAACCCCCGTTTTGGGAGTGTCGGCATTCACCGGGGGGGGGGGGGGGGTTGCAAAAGATTCAGGCACCTTCTTCCGTCACAAGAAAGCGATCCCGATCGAGAAATCTTGGAACAGAGCCTCCTGGCCTGTTCTAAAAAAATTCCCGAATTTCAACCCCCGATTTGGGGGTGTCGGCATTCACCGTGGGGTTGCAAAAAATCCAGGCACCTTCTTACGTCACAAGAAAGCGATCCCAATCGAGAAATTTCGGAACAGAGCCTCCTGGCCCGTTCTTAAAAAAGTTTCCGAATTTCAACCCCCGATTTGGGGTTGTCGGCATCCACCGGGGGGGTTGCAAAAAATCCAGGCCCCTTCTTTCGTCACAAGAAAGCGATCCCAATCGAGAAATTTTGGAACAGAGCCTCCTGGCCTGTTGTAAAATAATTCCCGAATTTGAACCCCCAATTTGGGGGTGTCGGCATTTCTCGGGGGGGGGTTGCAAAAAATTCGGGCACCTTCTTCCGTCACAAGAAAGCGATCCCAATCGAGAAATCTTGGAACAGAGCCTCCTGGCCTGTTCTAAAAAAATTCCCGAATTCCAACCCCCGATTTGGGGGTGTCGGCATTCACCGGGGGAGGGAAAAAATTCAGGCACCTTCTTCCGTCACAAGAAGGCGATCCCGATCGAAAAACTTAGGAACAGAGCCTCCTGGCCTGTTCTGAAAGTATTCCCGAATTTGAACCCCCGATTTGGGGGTGTCGGCATTCACCGGGGGGGTTGCAAAAAATTCAGGCACTCTCTCTCGTCACAAGAAAGCGATTCATATCGAGGAATTTTGGAACAGAGCCTCCTGGCCCGTTCTTAAAATAAGTTCCGAATTTCAACCCCCGATTTGGGGGTGTCGGCATTCACCGGGGGGGTTGCAAAAAATTCAGGCACTCTCTCTCGTCACAAGAAAGCGATTCATATCGAGGAATTTTGGAACAGAGCCTCCTGGCCCGTTCTTAAAATAAGTTCCGAATTTCAACCCCCGATTTGGGGGTGTCGGCATTCACCGGGGGGGTTGCAAAAGATTCAGGCACCTTCTTCCATCGAAAGAAAGCGATCCCAATCGAGAAATTTTGAGACAGAGCCTCCTGGCCTGTTCTAAAAAAATCCTCGAATTTCAACCCCCGATTAGGGGGTGTCGGCATTCACCGGGGGGGTTGCAAAAAATTCAGGCACCTTCTTCCGTCACAAGAGAGCGATCAGGATCGAGAAAATTTGGAACAGAGCCTCCTGGCCCCTTCTTGAAAAAATTTCCGAATTTCAACCCCCGATTTGGGGGTATCGGCATTCACCGGGGGGGTTGCAAAAAATTCAGGCACCTTCTTCCGTCACAAGAAGGCGATCCCGATCGAAAAACTTAGGAACAGAGCCTCCTGGCCTGTTCTGAAAGTATTCCCGAATTTGAACCCCCGATTTGGGGGTGTCGGCATTCACCGGGGGGGTTGCAAAAAATTCAGGCACTCTCTCTCGTCACAAGAAAGCGATTCATATCGAGGAATTTTGGAACAGAGCCTCCTGGCCCGTTCTTAAAATAAGTTCCGAATTTCAACCCCCGATTTGGGGGTGTCGGCATTCACCGGGGGGGTTGCAAAAAATTCAGGCACCTTCTTTCATCACAAGAAAGCGATCCCAATCGAGAAATTTGGGAACAGAGCCTCCTGGCCTGTTCTAAAAAAATCCTCGAATTTCAACCCCCGATTTGGGGGTGTCGGAATTCACCGGGGTGGTTGCAAAAAATTCTGGCACCTCCTTTCGTCACAAGAAAGCGATCTCGATCGAGAAATCTTGGAACAGAGCCTCCTGGCCTGTTCTAAAAAAATTTCCGAATTTCAACTCCCGATTTGGGGGTGTCGGCATTCACCGGGGGGTTGCAAAAAATTCAGGCACTCTCTCTCGTCACAAGAAAGCGATTCCAATCGAGGAATTTTGGAACAGAGCCTCCTGGCCCGTTCTTAAAATAATTTCCGAATTTCAACGCCCGATTTGGGGGTGTCGGCATTCACCGGGGGGGTTGCAAAAAATTCAGGCACCTTCTTCCATCACAAGAAAGCGATCCCAATCGAGGAATTTTGGAACAGAGCCTCCTGGCCTGTTCTAAAAAAATTCCCGAATTTCAACCCCCGTTTTGGGGGTGTCAACATTCACCGGGGGGATTGCAAGAAATTCAGGCAACTTCTCTCATCACAAAAAAGCGATCCTAATCGAGAAATTTTGGAACAGAGCCTCCTGGCCTGTTCTAAAAAAATTCCCGAATTTCAACCCCCGATTTGGGGGTGTCGGCATTCACCGGGGGGGTTGCAAAAAATTCAGGCACTCTCTCTCGTCACAAGAAAGCGATTCATATCGAGGAATTTTGGAACAGAGCCTCCTGGCCCGTTCTTGAAAAAATTTCCGAATTTCAACCCCCGATTTGGGGGTATCGGCATTCACCGGGGCGGGGGGGGGGGGTGCAAAAAATTCAGGCACCTTCTTCCGTCACAGGAAAGTGATCCCAATCGAGAAATTTTGGAACAGAGCCTCCTGGCCTGTTCTAAAAAAATCCCCGAATTTTAACCCCCGATTTGGGGGTGTCGGCATTCACCGGGGGGGTTGCAAAAGATTCAGGCACCTTCTTCCGTCACAAGAAAGCGATCCCGATCGAGAAATCTTGGAACAGAGCCTCCTGGCCTGTTCTAAAAAGATTCCCGAATTTCAACCCCCGATTTGGGGGTGTCGGCATTCACCGTGGGATGGCAAAAAATCCAGGCACCTTCTTACGTCACAAGAAAGCGATCCCAATCGAGAAATTTTGGAACAGAGCCTCCTGGCCCGTTCTTAAAAAAGTTTCCGAATTTCAACCCCCGATTTGGGGGTATCGGCATTCACCGGGGCGGGGGGGGGGTGCAAAAAATTCAGGCACCTTCTTCCGTCACAGGAAAGTGATCCCAATCGAGAAATTTTGGAACAGAGCCTCCTGGCCTGTTCTAAAAAAATTCCCGAATTTCAACCCCCGATTTGGGGGTGTCGGCATTCACCGTGGGATGGCAAAAAATCCAGGCACCTTCTTACGTCACAAGAAAGCGATCCCAATCGAGAAATTTTGGAACAGAGCCTCCTGGCCCGTTCTTAAAAAAGTTTCCGAATTTCAACCCCCGATTTGGGGTTGTCGGCATTCACCGGGGGGGTTGCAAAAAATCCAGGCCCCTTCTTTCGTCACAAGAAAGCGATCCCAATCGAGAAATTTTGGAACAGAGCCTCCTGGCCTGTTGTAAAATAATTCCCGAATTTGAACCCCCAATTTTAGGGTGTCATCATTCACCGGGGGGGCTGCAAAAAATTCAGGCATCCTCTCTCGTCTTAAGAAAGCGATCCCAATCGAAAAATTTTGGAACAGAGCCTCCTGGCCCGTTCTTAAAAAAATTTCCGAATTTCAACCCCCGATTTGGGGTTGTCGGCATTCACCCGGGGGGTTGCAAAAAATCCAGGCCCCTTCTTTCGTCACAAGAAAGCGATCCCAATCGAGAAATTTTGGAACAGAGCCTCCTGGCCTGTTCTAAAATAAATCCCTAATTTCAACCCCCGATTTGGGGGTGTCGTCATTCACCGGGGGGGTTGCAAAAAATTCAGGCACCTTCTTTCGTCACAAGAAAGCGATCCCAATCGAGAAATTTTGGAACAGAGTCACCTGGCCTGTTCTAAAAAAATTCCCGAATTTCAACCCCCGATTTGGGGGTGTCGGCATTCACCGGGGGGGGGGGTTGCAAAAAATCCAGGCCCCTTCTTTCGTCACAAGAAAGCGATCCCAATCGAGAAATTTTGGAACAGAGCCTCCTGGCCTGTTCTAAGAAAATTCCCGAATTCCAACCCCCGATTTGGGGGTGTCGGCATTCAACGGGGGGGTTGCAAAAAATTCAGGCACCTTCTTCCGTCCTAAGGAAGCGATCTCGATCGAGAAATTTTGGAACAGAGCCTCCTGGCCTGTTCTAAAATAAATCCCTAATTTCAACCCCCGATTTGGGGGGGTGTCGTCATTCACCGGGGGGGTTGCAAAAAATTCAGGCCCCTCCTTTCGTCACAAGAAAGCGATCCCAATCGAGAAATTTTGGAACAGAGCCTCCTGGCCTGTTCTAAAAAAATTCCCGAATTTCAACCCCCGATTTGGGGGTGTCGGCATTCAACGGGGGGGTTGCAAAAAATTCAGGCACCTTCTTTCGTCCTAAGGAAGCGATCTCAATCGAGAAATTTTGGAACAGAGCCTCCTGGCCTGTTCTGAAAAAATCCTCGAATTTCAACCCCCGATTTGGGGTCGTCGGCATTCACCGGGGTGGTTGCAAAAAATTCTGGCACCTCCTTTCGTCACAAGAAAGCGATCCCGATCGAAAAATCTTGGAACAGAGCCTCCTGGCCTGTTCTAAAAAAATTCCCGAATTTCAACCCCCGATTTGGGGGTGTCGGCATTCACCGGGGGGTTGCAAAATATTCAGGCACTCTCTCTCGTCACAAGAAAGCGATTCCAATCGAGGAATTTTGGAACAGAGCCTCCTGGCCCGTTCTTAAAATAATTCCGAAATTTCAACCCCCGATTTGGGGGTGTTGGCATTCACCGGGGGGGTTGCAAAAAATTCAGGCACCTTCTTCCATCACCACAAAGCGATCCCAATCGAAAAATTTTGGAACAGAGCCTCCTGGCCTGTTCTAAAAAAATTCCCGAATTTCAACCCCCGTTTTGGGAGTGTCGGCATTCACCGGGGGGGGTCGCAAAAAATTCAGGCACCTTCTTTCGTCACAAGGAAGCGATCTCGATCGAGAAATTTTGGAACAGAGCCTCCTGGCCTGTTCTAAAATAAATCCCTAATTTTAACCCCCGATTTGGGGGTGTCGGCATTCACCGGGGGGGGGGGGGTTGCAAAAGATTCAGGCACCTTCTTCCGTCACAAGAAAGCGATCCCGATCGAGAAATCTTGGAACAGAGCCTCCTGGCCTGTTCTAAAAAAATTCCCGAATTTCAACCCCCGATTTGGGGGTGTCGGCATTCACCGTGGGGTTGCAAAAAATCCAGGCACCTTCTTACGTCACAAGAAAGCGATCCCAATCGAGAAATTTTGGAACAGAGCCTCCTGGCCCGTTCTTAAAAAAGTTTCCGAATTTCAACCCCCGATTTGGGGTTGTCGGCATTCACCGGGGGGGTTGCAAAAAATCCAGGCCCCTTCTTTCGTCACAAGAAAGCGATCCCAATCGAGGAATTTTGGAACAGAGCCTCCTGGCCTGTTGTAAAATAATTCCCGAATTTGAACCCCCAATTTGGGGGTGTCGGCATTTCTCGGGGGGGGGGGGGTTGCAAAAAATTCAGGCACCTTCTTCCGTCACAAGAAAGCGATCCCAATCGAGAAATCTTGGAACAGAGCCTCCTGGCCTGTTCTAAAAAAATTCCCGAATTCCAACCCCCGATTTGGGGGTGTCGGCATTCACCGGGGGAGGGAAAAAATTCAGGCACCTTCTTACGTCACAAGAAAGTGATCCCAATCGAGGAATTTTGGAACAGAGCCTCCTGGCCTGTTCTTAAAAAAATCCCCGCATTTTAACCCCCGATTGGGGGGTGTCGGCATTTACCGGGGGGGTTGCAAAAAATTCAGGCACCTTCTTCCGTCACAAGAAAGCGATCCCATCCGAGGAATTTTGGAACAGAGCCTCCTGGCCCGTTCTTAAAATAATTTCCGAATTTCAACCCCCGATTTGGGGGGGTGTCGTCATTCACCGGGGGGGTTGCAAAAAATTCAGGCCCCTTCTTTCGTCACAAGAAAGCGATCCCAATCGAGAAATTTTGGAACAGAGCCTCCTGGCCTGTTCTAAAAAAATTCCCGAATTTCAACCCCCGATTTGGGGGTGTCGGCATTCAACGGGGGGGTTGCAAAAAATTCAGGCACCTTCTTTCGTCCTAAGGAAGCGATCTCAATCGAGAAATTTTGGAACAGAGCCTCCTGGCCTGTTCTGAAAAAATCCTCGAATTTCAACCCCCGATTTGGGGTCGTCGGCATTCACCGGGGTGGTTGCAAAAAATTCTGGCACCTCCTTTCGTCACAAGAAAGCGATCCCGATCGAAAAATCTTGGAACAGAGCCTCCTGGCCTGTTCTAAAAAAATTCCCGAATTTCAACCCCCGATTTGGGGGTGTCGGCATTCACCGGGGGGTTGCAAAATATTCAGGCACTCTCTCTCGTCACAAGAAAGCGATTCCAATCGAGGAATTTTGGAACAGAGCCTCCTGGCCCGTTCTTAAAATAATTCCGAAATTTCAACCCCCGATTTGGGGGTGTTGGCATTCACCGGGGGGGTTGCAAAAAATTCAGGCACCTTCTTCCATCACCACAAAGCGATCCCAATCGAAAAATTTTGGAACAGAGCCTCCTGGCCTGTTCTAAAAAAATTCCCGAATTTCAACCCCCGTTTTGGGAGTGTCGGCATTCACCGGGGGGGGTCGCAAAAAATTCAGGCACCTTCTTTCGTCACAAGGAAGCGATCTCGATCGAGAAATTTTGGAACAGAGCCTCCTGGCCTGTTCTAAAATAAATCCCTAATTTTAACCCCCGATTTGGGGGTGTCGGCATTCACCGGGGGGGGGGGGGGTTGCAAAAGATTCAGGCACCTTCTTCCGTCACAAGAAAGCGATCCCAATCGAGAAATCTTGGAACAGAGCCTCCTGGCCTGTTCTAAAAAAATTCCCGAATTCCAACCCCCGATTTGGGGGTGTCGGCATTCACCGGGGGAGGGAAAAAATTCAGGCACCTTCTTACGTCACAAGAAAGTGATCCCAATCGAGGAATTTTGGAACAGAGCCTCCTGGCCTGTTCTTAAAAAAATCCCCGCATTTTAACCCCCGATTGGGGGGTGTCGGCATTTACCGGGGGGGTTGCAAAAAATTCAGGCACCTTCTTCCGTCACAAGAAAGCGATCCCATCCGAGGAATTTTGGAACAGAGCCTCCTGGCCCGTTCTTAAAATAATTTCCGAATTTCAACCCCCGATTTGGGGGTGTCGGCATTCACCGGGGGGGTTGCAAAAGATTCAGGCACCTTCTTCCATCACAAGAAAGCGATCCCAATCGAGAAATTTTGAGACAGAGCCTCCTGGCCTGTTCTAAAAAAATCCTCGAATTTCAACCCCCGATTAGGGGGTGTCGGCATTCACCGGGGGGGTTGCGAAAAATTCAGGCACCTTCTTCCGTCACAAGAGAGCGATCAGGATCGAGAAACTTTGGAACAGAGCCTCCTGGCCCCTTCTTGAAAAAATTTCCGAATTTCAACCCCCGATTTGGGGGTATCGGCATTCACCGGGGGGGTTGCAAAAAATTCAGGCACCTTCTTCCGTCACAAGAAGGCGATCCCGATCGAAAAACTTAGGAACAGAGCCTCCTGGCCTGTTCTAAAAAAATCCTCGAATTTCAACCCCCGATTAGGGGGTGTCGGCATTCACCGGGGGGGTTGCGAAAAATTCAGGCACCTTCTTCCGTCACAAGAGAGCGATCAGGATCGAGAAACTTTGGAACAGAGCCTCCTGGCCCCTTCTTGAAAAAATTTCCGAATTTCAACCCCCGATTTGGGGGTATCGGCATTCACCGGGGGGGTTGCAAAAAATTCAGGCACCTTCTTTCATCACAAGAAAGCGATCCCAATCGAGAAATTTGGGAACAGAGCCTCCTGGCCTGTTCTAAAAAAATCCTCGAATTTCAACCCCCGATTTGGGGGTGTCGGAATTCACCGGGGTGGTTGCAAAAAATTCTGGCACCTCCTTTCGTCACAAGAAAGCGATCTCGATCGAGGAATCTTGGAACAGAGCCTCCTGGCCTGTTCTAAAAAAATTTCCGAATTTCAACTCCCGATTTGGGGGTGTCGGCATTCACCGGGGGGTTGCAAAAAATTCAGGCACTCTCTCTCGTCACGAGAAAGCGATTTCGATCGAGGAATTTTGGAACAGAGCCTCCTGGCCCGTTCTTAAAATAATTTCCGAATTTCAACCCCCGATTTGGGGGTGTCGGCATTCACCGGGGGGGTTGCAAAAAATTCAGGCACCTTCTTCCATCACAAGAAAGCGATCCCAATCGAGGAATTTTGGAACAGAGCCCCCTGGCCTGTTCTAAAAAAATTCCCGAATTTCAACCCCCGTTTTGGGGGTGTCGGCATTCACCGGGGGGATTGCAAGAAATTCAGGCAACTTCTCTCATCACAAAAAAGCGATCCTAATCGAGAAATTTTGGAACAGAGCCTCCTGGCCTGTTCTAAAAAAATTCCCGAATTTCAACCCCCGATTTGGGGGTGTCGGCATTCACCGGGGGGGTTGCAAAAAATTCAGGCACTCTCTCTCGTCACAAGAAAGCGATTCATATCGAGGAATTTCGGAACAGAGCCTCCTGGCCCGTTCTTGAGAAAATTTCCGAATTTCAACCCCCGATTTGGGGGTATCGGCATTCACCGGGGGGGGGGGGGGTTGCAAAAAATTCAGGCACCTTCTTCCGTCACAGGAAAGTGATCCCAATCGAGAAATTTTGGAACAGAGCCTCCTGGCCTGTTCTAAAAAAATCCCCGAATTTTAACCCCCGATTTGGGGGTGTCGGCATTCACCGGGGGGGTTGCAAAAGATTCAGGCACCTTCTTCCGTCACAAGAAAGCGATCCCGATCGAGAAATCTTGGAACAGAGCCTCCTGGCCTGTTCTAAAAAAATTCCCGAATTTCAACCCCCGATTTGGGGGTGTCGGCATTCACCGTGGGGTTGCAAAAAATCCAGGCACCTTCTCACGTCACAAGAAAGCGATCCCAATCGAGAAATTTTGGAACAGAGCCTCCTGGCCCGTTCTTAAAAAAGTTTCCGAATTTTAACCCCCGATTTGGGGTTGTCGGCATTCACCGGGGGGGTTGCAAAAAATCCAGGCCCCTTCTTTCGTCACAAGAAAGCGATCCCAATCGAGAAATTTTGGAACAGAGCCTCCTGGCCTGTTGTAAAATAATTCCCGAATTTGAACCCCCAATTTTAGGGTGTCATCATTCACCGGGGGGGCTGCAAAAAATTCAGGCATCCTCTCTCGTCTTAAGAAAGCGATCCCAATCGAAAAATTTTGGAACAGAGCCTCCTGGCCCGTTCTTAAAAAAATTCCCGAATTTCAACCCCCGATTTGGGGGTGTCGGCATTCAACGGGGGGGTTGCAAAAAATTCAGGCACCTTCTTCCGTCACAAGAAAGCGATCCCAATCGAGAAATCTTGGAACAGAGCCTCCTGGCCTGTTCTAAAATAAATCCCTAATTTCAACCCCCGATTTGGGGGTGTCGTCATTCACCGGGGGGGTTGCAAAAAATTCAGGCACCTTCTTTCGTCACAAGAAAGCGATCCCAATCGAGAAATTTTGGAACAGAGCCACCTGGCCTGTTCTAAAAAAATTCCCGAATTTCAACCCCCGATTTGGGGGTGTCGGCATTCACCGGGGGGGGGGGGGTTGCAAAAAATCCAGGCCCCTTCTTTCGTCACAAGAAAGCGATCCCAATCGAGAAATTTTGGAACAGAGCCTCCTGGCCTGTTCTAAGAAAATTCCCGAATTCCAACCCCCGATTTGGGGGTGTCGGCATTCAACGGGGGGGTTGCAAAAAATTCAGGCACCTTCTTCCGTCCTAAGGAAGCGATCTCGATCGAGAAATTTTAGAACAGAGCCTCCTGGCCTGTTCTAAAATAAATCCCTAATTTCAACCCCCGATTTGGGGGGGTGTCGTCATTCACCGGGGGGGTTGCAAAAAATTCAGGCCCCTTCTTTCGTCACAAGAAAGCGATCCCAATCGAGAAATTTTGGGACAGAGCCTCCTGGCCTGTTCTAAAAAAATTCCCGAATTTCAACCCCCGATTTGGGGGTGTCGGCATTCAACGGGGGGGTTGCAAAAAATTCAGGCACCTTCTTTCGTCACAAGGAAGCGATCTCGATCGAGAAATTTTGGAACAGAGCCTCCTGGCCTGTTCTAAAATAAATCCCTAATTTTAACCCCCGATTTGGGGGTGTCGGCATTCACCGGGGGGGGGTTGCAAAAGATTCAGGCACCGTCTTCCGTCACAAGAAAGCGATCCCGATCGAGAAATCTTGGAACAGAGCCTCCTGGCCTGTTCTAAAAAAATTCCCGAATTTCAACCCCCGATTTGGGGGTGTCGGCATTCACCGTGGGGTTGCAAAAAATCCAGGCACCTTCTTACGTCACAAGAAAGCGATCCCAATCGAGAAATTTTGGAACAGAGCCTCCTGGCCCGTTCTTAAAAAAGTTTCCGAATTTCAACCCCCGATTTGGGGTTGTCGGCATTCACCGGGGGGGTTGCAAAAAATCCAGGCCCCTTCTTTCGTCACAGGAAAGCGATCCCAATCGAGAAATTTTGGAACAGAGCCTCCTGGCCTGTTGTAAAATAATTCCCGAATTTGAACCCCCAATTTTAGGGTGTCATCATTCACCGGGGGGGCTGCAAAAAATTCAGGCATCCTCTCTCGTCTTAAGAAAGCGATCCCAATCGAAAAATTTTGGAACAGAGCCTCCTGGCCCGTTCTTAAAAAAATTTCCGAATTTCAACCCCCGATTTGGGGTTATCGGCATTCACCCGGGGGGTTGCAAAAAATCCAGGCCCCTTCTTTCGTCACAAGAAAGCGATCCCAATCGAGAAATTTTGGAACAGAGCCTCCTGGCCTGTTCTAAAAAAATTCCCGAATTTCAACCCCCGATTTGGGGGTGTCGGCATTCAAGGGGGGGTTGCAAAAAATTCAGGCACCTTCTTCCGTCACAAGAAAGCGATCCCAATCGAGAAATCTTGGAACAGAGCCTCCTGGCCTGTTCTAAAATAAATCCCTAATTTCAACCCCCGATTTGGGGGTGTCGTCATTCACCGGGGGGGTTGCAAAGAATTCAGGCACCTTCTTTCGTCACAAGAAAGCGATCCCAATCGAGAAATTTTGGAACAGAGCCACCTGGCCTGTTCTAAAAAAATTCCCGAATTTCAACCCCCGATTTGGGGGTGTCGGCATTCACCGGGGGGGGGGGGTTGCAAAAAATCCAGGCACCTTCTTCCGTCACAAGAAAGCGATCCCAATCGAGAAATCTTGGAACAGAGCCTCCTGGCCTGTTCTAAAAAAATTCCCGAATTCCAACCCCCGATTTGGGGGTGTCGGCATTCACCGGGGGAGGGAAAAAATTCAGGCACCTTCTTACGTCACAAGAAAGTGATCCCAATCGAGAAATTTTGGAACAGAGCCTCCTGGCCTGTTCTAAAAAAATCCCCGCATTTCAACCCCCGATTTGGGGGTGTCGGCATTTACCGGGGGGGTTGCAAAAAATTCAGGCACCTTCTTCCGTCACAAGAAAGCGATCCCATTCGAGGAATTTTGGAACAGAGCCTCCTGGCCCGTTCTTAAAATAATTTCCGAATTTCAACCCCCGATTTGGGGGTGTCGGCATTCACCGGGGGGGTTGCAAAAGATTCAGGCACCTTCTTCCATCACAAGAAAGCGATCCCAATCGAGAAATTTTGAGACAGAGCCTCCTGGCCTGTTCTAAAAAAATCCTCGAATTTCAACCCCCGATTAGGGGGTGTCGGCATTCACCGGGGGGGTTGCAAAAAATTCAGGCACCTTCTTCCGTCACAAGAGAGCGATCAGGATCGAGAAACTTTGGAACAGAGCCTCCTGGGCCCTTCTTGAAAAAATTTCCGAATTTCAACCCCCGATTTGGGGGTATCGGCATTCACCGGGGGGGTTGCAAAAAATTCAGGCACCTTCTTCCGTCACAAGAAGGCGATCCCGATCGAAAAACTTAGGAACAGAGCCTCCTGGCCTGTTCTGAAAGTATTCCCGAATTTGAACCCCCGATTTGGGGGTGTCGGCATTCACCGGGGGGGTTGCAAAAAATTCAGGCACTCTCTCTCGTCACAAGAAAGCGATTCATATCGAGGAATTTTGGAACAGAGCCTCCTGGCCCGTTCTTAAAATAAGTTCCGAATTTCAACCCCCGATTTGGGGGTGTCGGCATTCACCGGGGGGGTTGCAAAAAATTCAGGCACCTTCTTTCATCACAAGAAAGCGATCCCAATCGAGAAATTTGGGAACAGAGCCTCCTGGCCTGTTCTAAAAAAATCCTCGAATTTCAACCCCCGATTTGGGGGTGTCGGAATTCACCGGGGTGGTTGCAAAAGATTCTGGCACCTCCTTTCGTCACAAGAAAGCGATCTCGATCGAGAAATCTTGGAACAGAGCCTCCTGGCCTGTTCTAAAAAAATTTCCGAATTTCAACTCCCGATTTGGGGGTGTCGGCATTCACCGGGGATTTGCAAAAAATTCAGGCACTCTCTCTCGTCACAAGAAAGCGATTCCAATCGAGGAATTTTGGAACAGAGCCTCCTGGCCCGTTCTTAAAATAATTTCCGAATTTCAACCCCCGATTTGGGGGTGTCGGCATTCACCGGGGGGGTTGCAAAAAATTCAGGCACCTTCTTCCATCACAAGAAAGCGATCCCAATCGAGGAATTTTGGAACAGAGCCTCCTGGCCTGTTCTAAAAAAATTCCCGAATTTCAAGCCCCGTTTTGGGGGTGTCGGCATTCACCGGGGGGGTTGCAAGAAATTCAGGCAACTTCTCTCATCACAAAAAAGCGATCCTAATCGAGGAATTTTGGAACAGAGCCTCCTGGCCTGTTCTAAAAAAATTCCCGAATTTCAACCCCCGATTTGGGGGTGTCGGCATTCACCGGGGGGGTTGCAAAAAATTCAGGCACTCTCTCTCGTCACAAGAAAGCGATTCATATCGAGGAATTTTGGAACAGAGCCTCCTGGCCCGTTCTTGAAAAAATTTCCGAATTTCAACCCCCGATTTGGGGGTATCGGCATTCACCGGGGGGGGGGGGGGGGGTTGCAAAAAATTCAGGCACCTTCTTCCGTCACAGGAAAGTGATCCCAATCGAGAAATTTTGGAACAGAGCCTCCTGGCCTGTTCTAAAAAAATCCCCGAATTTTAACCCCCGATTTGGGGGTGTCGGCATTCACCGGGGGGGTTGCAAAAGATTCAGGCACCTTCTTCCGTCACAAGAAAGCGATCCCGATCGAGAAATCTTGGAACAGAGCCTCCTGGCCTGTTCTAAAAAAATTCCCGAATTTCAACCCCCGATTTGGGGGTGTCGGCATTCACCGTGGGGTTGCAAAAAATCCAGGCACCTTCTTACGTCACAAGAAAGCGATCCCAATCGAGAAATTTTGGAACAGAGCCTCCTGGCCCGTTCTTAAAAAAGTTTCCGAATTTCAACCCCCGATTTGGGGTTGTCGGCATTCACCGGGGGGGTTGCAAAAAATCCAGGCCCCTTCTTTCGTCACAAGAAAGCAATCCCAATCGAGAAATTTTGGAACAGAGCCTCCTGGCCTGTTGTAAAATAATTCCCGAATTTGAACCCCCAATTTTAGGGTGTCATCATTCACCGGGGGGGCTGCAAAAAATTCAGGCATCCTCTCTCGTCTTAAGAAAGCGATCCCAATCGAAAAATTTTGGAACAGAGCCTCCTGGCCCGTTCTTAGAAAAATTTCCGAATTTCAACCCCCGATTTGGGGTTGTCGGCATTCACCCGGGGGGTTGCAAAAAATCCAGGCCCCTTCTTTCGTCACAAGAAAGCGATCCCAATCGAGAAATTTTGGAACAGAGCCTCCTGGCCTGTTCTAAAAAAATTCCCGAATTTCAACCCCCGATTTGGGGGTGTCGGCATTCAAGGGGGGGGTTGCAAAAAATTCAGGCACCTTCTTCCGTCACAAGAAAGCGATCCCAATCGAGAAATCTTGGAACAGAGCCTCCTGGCCTGTTCTAAAATAAATCCCTGATTTCAACCCCCGATTTGGGGGTGTCGTCATTCACCGGGGGGGTTGCAAAAAATTCAGGCACCTTCTTTCGTCACAAGAAAGCGATCCCAATCGAGAAATTTTGGAACAGAGCCACCTGGCCTGTTCTAAAAAAATTCCCGAATTTCAACCCCCATTTGGGGGTGTCGGCATTCACCGGGGGGGGGGGGGTTGCAAGAAATCCAGGCCCCTTCTTTCGTCACAAGAAAGCGTTCCCAATCGAGAAATTTTGGAACAGAGCCTCCTGGCCTGTTCTAAGAAAATTCCCGAATTCCAACCCCCGATTTGGGGGTGTCGGCATTCAACGGGGGGGTTGCAAAAAATTCAGGCACCTTCTTCTGTCCTAAGGAAGCGATCTCGATCGAGAAATTTTGGAACAGAGCCTCCTGGCCTGTTCTAAAATAAATCCCTAATTTCAACCCCCGATTTGGGGGGGTGTCGTCATTCACCGGGGGGGCTGCAAAAAATTCAGGCCCCTTCTTTCGTCACAAGAAAGCGATCCCAATCGAGAAATTTTGGAAGAGAGCCTCCTGGCCTGTTCTAAAAAAATTCCCGAATTTCAACCCCCGATTTGGGGGTGTCGGCATTCAACGGGGGGGTTGCAAAAAATTCAGGCACCTTCTTTCGTCCTAAGGAAGCGATCTCAATCGAGAAATTCTGGAACAGAGCCTCCTGGCCTGTTCTGAAAAAATCCTCGAATTTCAACCCCCGATTTGGGGTCGTCGGCATTCACCGGGTTGGTTGCAAAAAATTCTGGCACCTCCTTTCGTCACAAGAAAGCGATCCCGATCGAAAAATCTTGGAACAGAGCCTCCTGGCCTGTTCTAAAATAAATCCCTAATTTCAACCCCCGATTTGGGGGTGTCGTCATTCACCGGGGGGGTTGCAAAAAATTCAGGCACCTTCTTCCGTCACAAGAAATAGATCCCAATCGAGGAATTTTGGAACAGAGCCTCCTGGCCTATTCTTAAAATAATTTCCGAATTTCAACCCCCGATTTGGGGGTGTCGGCATTCACCGGGGGGGTTGCAAAAAATTCAGGCACCTTCTTTCATCACGAGGGAGCGATCCGAATCGAAAAATTTTGGAACAGAGCCTCCTGGCCTGTTCTAAAAAAATCCTCGAATTTCAACCCCCGATTTGGGGTTGTCGGCATTCACCGGGGTGGTTGCAAAAAATTCTGGCACCTCCTTTCGTCACAAGAAAGCGATCCCGATCGAGAAATCTTGGAACAGAGCCTCCTGGCCTGTTCTAAAAAAATTCCCGAATTTCAACCCCCGATTTGGGGGTGTCGGCATTCACCGGGGGGTTGCAAAAAATTCAGGCACTCTCTCTCGTCACAAGAGAGCGATTCCAATCGAGGAATTTTGGAACAGAGCCTCCTGGCCCGTTCTTAAAATAATTTCCGAATTTCAACCCCCGATTTGGGGGTGTTGGCATTCACCGGGGGGGTTAAAAAAAATTCAGGCACCTTCTTTCATCACCACAAAGCGATCCCAATCGAAAAATTTTGGAACAGAGCCTCCTGGCCTGTTCTAAAAAAATTCCCGAATTCCAACCCCCGTTTTGGGGGTGTCGGCATTCACCGGGGGGGTTGCAAAAAATTCAGGCACCTTCTTTCGTCACAAGGAAGCGATCTCAATCGAGAAATTTTGGAACAGAGCCTCCTGGCCTGTTCTGAAATAAATCCCTAATTTCAACCCCCGATTTGGGGGTGTCGTCATTCACCGGGGGGGTTGCAAAAAATTCAGGCACCTTCTTTCGTCACAAGAAAGCGATCCCAATCGAGGAATTTTGGAACAGAGCCTCCTGGCCCGTTCTTAAAATAATTTCCGAATTTCAACCCCCGATTTGGGGGTGTCGGCATTCACCGGGGGGGGTTGCAAAAAATTCAGGCACCTTCTTTCATCACGAGGAAGCGATCCGAATCGAAAAATTTTGGAACAGAGCCTCCTGGCCTGTTCTAAAAAAATCCTCGAATTTCAACCCCCGATTTGGGGGAGTCGGCATTCACCGGGGTGGTTGCAAAAAATCCAGGCACCTTCTTTCGTCACAAGGAAGCGATCTCAATCGAGGAATTTTGGAACAGAGCCTCCTGGCCTGTTCTAGAAAAATTCCCGAATTTCAACCCCCATTTGGGGGTGTCGGCATTCACCGGGGGGGGGGGGGGTTGCAAGAAATCCAGGCCCCTTCTTTCAACACAAGAAAGCGTTCCCAATCGAGAAATTTTGGAACAGAGCCTCCTGGCCTGTTCTAAGAAAATTCCCGAATTCCAACCCCCGATTTGGGGGTGTCGGCATTCAACGGGGGGGTTGCAAAAAATTCAGGCACCTTCTTCCGTCCTAAGGAAGCGATCTCGATCGAGAAATTTTGGAACAGAGCCTCCTGGCCTGTTCTAAAATAAATCCCTAATTTCAACCCCCGATTTGGGGGGGTGTCGTCATTCACCGGGGGGGCTGCAAAAAATTCAGGCCCCTTCTTTCGTCACAAGAAAGCGATCCCAATCGAGAAATTTTGGAAGAGAGCCTCCTGGCCTGTTCTAAAAAAATTCCCGAATTTCAACCCCCGATTTGGGGGTGTCGGCATTCAACGGGGGGGTTGCAAAAAATTCAGGCACCTTCTTTCGTCCTAAGGAAGCGATCTCAATCGAGAAATTTTGGAACAGAGCCTCCTGGCCTGTTCTGAAAAAATCCTCGAATTTCAACCCCCGATTTGGGGTCGTCGGCATTCACCGGGGTGGTTGCAAAAAATTCTGGCACCTCCTTTCGTCACAAGAAAGCGATCCCGATCGAAAAATCTTGGAACAGAGCCTCCTGGCCTGTTCTAAAATAAATCCCTAATTTCAACCCCCGATTTGGGGGTGTCGTCATTCACCGGGGGGGTTGCAAAAAATTCATGCACCTTCTTCCGTCACAAGAAATAGATCCCAATCGAGGAATTTTGGAACAGAGCCTCCTGGCCTATTCTTAAAATAATTTCCGAATTTCAACCCCCGATTTGGGGGTGTCGGCATTCACCGGGGGGGTTGCAAAAAATTCAGGCACCTTCTTTCATCACGAGGGAGCGATCCGAATCGATAAATTTTGGAACAGAGCCTCCTGGCCTGTTCTAAAAAAATCCTCGAATTTCAACCCCCGATTTGGGGTTGTCGGCATTCACCGGGGTGGTTGCAAAAGATTCTGGCACCTCCTTTCGTCACAAGAAAGCGATCCCGATCGAGAAATCTTGGAACAGAGCCTCCTGGCCTGTTCTAAAAAAATTCCCGAATTACAACCCCCGATTTGGGGGTGTCGGCATTCACCGGGGGGTTGCAAAAAATTCAGGCACTCTCTCTCGTCACAAGAGAGCGATTCCAATCGAGGAATTTTGGAACAGAGCCTCCTGGCCCGTTCTTAAAATAATTTCCGAATTTCAACCCCCGATTTGGGGGTGTTGGCATTCACCGGGGGGGTTAAAAAAAATTCAGGCACCTTCTTTCATCACCACAAAGCGATCCCAATCGAAAAATTTTGGAACAGAGCCTCCTGGCCTGTTCTAAAAAAATTCCCGAATTCCAACCCCCGTTTTGGGGGTGTCGGCATTCACCGGGGGGGTTGCAAAAAATTCAGGCACCTTCTTTCGTCACAAGGAAGCGATCTCAATCGAGAAATTTTGGAACAGAGCCTCCTGGCCTGTTCTGAAATAAATCCCTAATTTCAACCCCCGATTTGGGGGTGTCGTCATTCACCGGGGGGGTTGCAAAAAATTCAGGCACCTTCTTTCGTCACAAGAAAGCGATCCCAATCGAGGAATTTTGGAACAGAGCCTCCTGGCCCGTTCTTAAAATAATTTCCGAATTTCAACCCCCGATTTGGGGGTGTCGGCATTCACCGGGGGGGTTGCAAAAAATTCAGGCACCTTCTTTCATCACGAGGAAGCGATCCGAATCGAAAAATTTTGGAACAGAGCCTCCTGGCCTGTTCTAAAAAAATCCTCGAATTTCAACCCCCGATTTGGGGGAGTCGGCATTCACCGGGGTGGTTGCAAAAAATCCAGGCACCTTCTTTCGTCACAAGGAAGCGATCTCAATCGAGAAATTTTGGAACAGAGCCTCCTGGCCTGTTCTGAAATAAATCCCTAATTTCAACCCCCGATTTGGGGGTGTCGGCATTCACCGGGGGGTTGCAAAAAATTCAGGCACCTTCTTTTGTCCTAAGGAAGCGATTCCAATCGAGGAATTTTGGAACAGAGCCTCCTGGCCCGTTCTTAAAATAATTTCCGAATTTCAACCCCCGATTTGGGGGTGTTGGCGTTCACTGGGGGGGTTAAAAAAAATTCAGGCACCTTCTTTCATCACCACAAAGCGATCCCAATCGAAAAATTTTGGTCCAGAGCCTCCTGGCCTGTTCTAAAAAAATTCCCGAATTTCAACCCCCGTTTTGGGGGTGTCGGCATTCACCGGGGGGGTTGCAAAAAATTCAGGCACCTTCTTTCGTCCTAAGGAAGCGATCTCAATCGAGAAATTTTGGAACAGAGCCTCCTGGCCTGTTCTAAAATAAATCCCTAATTTCAACCCCCGATTTGGGGGGGTGTCGTCATTCACCGGGGGGGTTGCAAAAAATTCAGGCCCCTTCTTTCGTCACAAGAAAGCGATCCCGATCGAGAAATTTTGGAACAGAGCCTCCTGGCCTGTTCTAAAAAAATTCCCGAATTTCAACCCCCGATTTGGGGGTGTCGGCATTCAACGGGGGGGTTGCAAAAAATTCAGGCACCTTCTTTTGTCCTAAGGAAGCGATCTCAATCGAGAAATTTTGGAACAGAGCCTCCTGGCCTGTTCTGAAAAGATCCTCGAATTTCAACCCCCGATTTGGGGTCGTCGGCATTCACCGGGGTGGTTGCAAAAAATTCTGGCACCTCCTTTCGTCACAAGAAAGCGATCCCGATCGAAAAATCTTGGAACAGAGCCTCCTGGCCTGTTGTAAAATAGTTCCCGAATTTGAACCCCCAATTTTAGGGTGTCATCATTCACCGGGGGGGCTGCAAAAAATTCAGGCATCCTCTCTCGTCTTAAGAAAGCGATCCCAATCGAAAAATTTTGGAACAGAGCCTCCTGGCCCGTTCTTAGAAAAATTTCCGAATTTCAACCCCCGATTTGGGGTTGTCGGCATTCACCCGGGGGGTTGCAAAAAATCCAGGCCCCTTCTTTCGTCACAAGAAAGCGATCCCAATCGAGAAATTTTGGAACAGAGCCTCCTGGCCTGTTCTAAAAAAATTCCCGAATTCCAACCCCCGATTTGGGGGTGTCGGCATTCAACGGGGGGGTTGCAAAAAATTCAGGCACCTTCTTCCGTCACAAGAAAGCGATCCCAATCGAGAAATCTTGGAACAGAGCCTCCTGGCCTGTTCTAAAATAAATCCCTGATTTCAACCCCCGATTTGGGGGTGTCGTCATTCACCGGGGTGGTTGCAAAAAATTCTGGCACCTCCTTTCGTCACAAGAAAGCGATCCCGATCGAAAAATCTTGGAACAGAGCCTCCTGGCCTGTTGTAAAATAATTCCCGAATTTGAACCCCCGATTTGGGGGTGTCGGCATTCAACGGGGGGGTTGCAAAAAATTCAGGCACCTTCTTTTGTCCTAAGGAAGCGATCTCAATCGAGAAATTTTGGAACAGAGCCTCCTGGCCTGTTCTGAAAAAATCCTCGAATTTCAACCCCCGATTTGGGGTCGTCGGCATTCACCGGGGTGGTTGCAAAAAATTCTGGCACCTCCTTTCGTCACAAGAAAGCGATGCCGATCGAAAAATCTTGGAACAGAGCCTCCTGGCCTGTTCTGAAAAAATCCTCGAATTTCAACCCCCGATTTGGGGTCGTCGGCATTCACCGGGGTGGTTGCAAAAGTTTCTGGCACCTCCTTTCGTCACAAGAAAGCGATCCCGATCGAAAAATCTTGGAACAGAGCCTCCTGGCCTGTTGTAAAATAATTCCCGAATTTGAACCCCCAATTTTAGGGTGTCATCATTCACCGGGGGGGCTGCAAAAAATTCAGGCATCCTCTCTCGTCTTAAGAAAGCGATCCCAATCGAGAAATTTTGGAACAGAGCCTCCTGGCCCGTTCTTAGAAAAATTTCCGAATTTCAACCCCCGATTTGGGGTTGTCGGCATTCACCCGGGGGGTTGCAAAAAATCCAGGCCCCTTCTTTCGTCACAAGAAAGCGATCCCAATCGAGAAATTTTGGAACAGAGCCTCCTGGCCTGTTCTAAAAAAATTCCCGAATTTCAACCCCCGATTTGGGGGTGTCGGCATTCAACGGGGGGGTTGCAAAAAATTCAGGCACCTTCTTCCGTCACAAGAAAGCGATCCCAATCGAGAAATCTTGGAACAGAGCCTCCTGGCCTGTTCTAAAATAAATCCCTGATTTCAACCCCCGATTTGGGGGTGTCGTCATTCACCGGGGGGGTTGCAAAAAATTCAGGCACCTTCTTTCGTCACAAGAAAGCGATCCCAATCGAGAAATTTTGGAACAGAGCCACCTGGCCTGTTCTAAAAAAATTCCCGAATTTCAACCCCCATTTGGGGGTGTCGGCATTCACCGGGGGGGGGGGGGGTTGCAAGAAATCCAGGCCCCTTCTTTCGTCACAAGAAAGCGTTCCCAATCGAGAAATTTCGGAACAGAGCCTCCTGGCCTGTTCTAAGAAAATTCCCGAATTCCAACCCCCGATTTGGGGGTGTCGGCATTCAACGGGGGGGTTGCAAAAAATTCAGGCACCTTCTTCCGTCCTAAGGAAGCGATCTCGATCGAGAAATTTTGGAACAGAGCCTCCTGGCCTGTTCTAAAATAAATCCCTAATTTCAACCCCCGATTTGGGGGGGTGTCGTCATTCACCGGGGGGGCTGCAAAAAATTCAGGCCCCTTCTTTCGTCACAAGAAAGCGATCCCAATCGAGAAATTTTGGAACAGAGCCTCCTGGCCTGTTCTAAAAAAATTCCCGAATTTCAACCCCCGATTTGGGGGTGTCGGCATTCAACGGGGGGGTTGCAAAAAATTCAGGCACCTTCTTTCGTCCTAAGGAAGCGATCTCAATCGAGAAATTTTGGAACAGAGCCTCCTGGCTTATTCTGAAAAAATCCTCGAATTTCAACCCCCGATTTGGGGTCGTCGGCATTCACCGGGGTGGTTGCAAAAAATTCTGGCACCTCCTTTCGTCACAAGAAAGCGATCCCGATCGAAAAATCTTGGAACAGAGCCTCCTGGCCTGTTCTAAAATAAATCCCTAATTTCAACCCCCGATTTGGGGGTGTCGTCATTCACCGGGGGGGTTGCAAAAAATTCAGGCACCTTCTTCCGTCACAAGAAATAGATCCCAATCGAGGAATTTTGGAACAGAGCCTCCTGGCCTATTCTTAAAATAATTTCCGAATTTCAACCCCCGATTTGGGGGTGTCGGCATTCACCGGGGGGGTTGCAAAAAATTCAGGCACCTTCTTTCATCACGAGGGAGCGATCCGAATCGAAAAATTTTGGAACAGAGCCTCCTGGCCTGTTCTAAAAAAATCCTCGAATTTCAACCCCCGATTTGGGGTTGTCGGCATTCACCGGGGTGGTTGCAAAAAATTCTGGCACCTCCTTTCGTCACAAGAAAGCGATCCCGATCGAGAAATCTTGGAACAGAGCCTCCTGGCCTGTTCTAAAAAAATTCCCGAATTTCAACCCCCGATTTGGGGGTGTCGGCATTCACCGGGGGGTTGCAAAAAATTCAGGCACTCTCTCTCGTCACAAGAAAGCGATTCCAATCGAGGAATTTTGGAACAGAGCCTCCTGGCCCGTTCTTAAAATAATTTCCGAATGTCAACCCCCGATTTGGGGGTGTTGGCATTCACCGGGGGGGTTGCAAAAAATTCAGGCACCTTCTTTCGTCACAAGGAAGCGATCTCAATCGAGAAATTTTGGAACAGAGCCTCCTGGCCTGTTCTGAAATAAATCCCTAATTTCAACCCCCGATTTGGGGGTGTCGTCATTCACCGGGGGGGTTGCAAAAAATTCAGGCACCTTCTTTCGTCACAAGAAAGCGATCCCAATCGAGGAATTTTGGAACAGAGCCTCCTGGCCCGTTCTTAAAATAATTTCCGAATTTCAACCCCCGATTTGGGGGTGTCGGCATTCACCGGGGGGGTTGCAAAAAATTCAGGCACCTTCTTTCATCACGAGGAAGCGATCCGAATCGAAAAATTTTGGAACAGAGCCTCCTGGCCTGTTCTAAAAAAATCCTCGAATTTCAACCCCCGATTTGGGGGAGTCGGCATTCACCGGGGTGGTTGCAAAAAATCCAGGCACCTTCTTTCGTCACAAGGAAGCGATCTCAATCGAGAAATTTTGGAACAGAGCCTCCTGGCCTGTTCTGAAATAAATCCCTAATTTCAACCCCCGATTTGGGGGTGTCGGCATTCACCGGGGGGTTGCAAAAAATTCAGGCACCTTCTTTTGTCCTAAGGAAGCGATTCCAATCGAGGAATTTTGGAACAGAGCCTCCTGGCCCGTTCTTAAAATAATTTCCGAATTTCAACCCCCGATTTGGGGGTGTTGGCGTTCACTGGGGGGGTTAAAAAAAATTCAGGCACCTTCTTTCATCACCACAAAGCGATCCCAATCGAAAAATTTTGGTCCAGAGCCTCCTGGCCTGTTCTAAAAAAATTCCCGAATTTCAACCCCCGTTTTGGGGGTGTCGGCATTCACCGGGGGGGTTGCAAAAAATTCAGGCACCTTCTTTCGTCCTAAGGAAGCGATCTCAATCGAGAAATTTTGGAACAGAGCCTCCTGGCCTGTTCTAAAATAAATCCCTAATTTCAACCCCCGATTTGGGGGGGTGTCGTCATTCACCGGGGGGGTTGCAAAAAATTCAGGCCCCTTCTTTCGTCACAAGAAAGCGATCCCGATCGAGAAATTTTGGAACAGAGCCTCCTGGCCTGTTCTAAAAAAATTCCCGAATTTCAACCCCCGATTTGGGGGTGTCGGCATTCAACGGGGGGGTTGCAAAAAATTCAGGCACCTTCTTTTGTCCTAAGGAAGCGATCTCAATCGAGAAATTTTGGAACAGAGCCTCCTGGCCTGTTCTGAAAAAATCCTCGAATTTCAACCCCCGATTTGGGGTCGTCGGCATTCACCGGGGTGGTTGCAAAAAATTCTGGCACCTCCTTTCGTCACAAGAAAGCGATCCCGATCGAAAAATCTTGGAACAGAGCCTCCTGGCCTGTTCTGAAAAAATCCTCGAATTTCAACCCCCGATTTGGGGTCGTCGGCATTCACCGGGGTGGTTGCAAAAGTTTCTGGCACCTCCTTTCGTCACAAGAAAGCGATCCCGATCGAAAAATCTTGGAACAGAGCCTCCTGGCCTGTTGTAAAATAATTCCCGAATTTGAACCCCCAATTTTAGGGTGTCATCATTCACCGGGGGGGCTGCAAAAAATTCAGGCATCCTCTCTCGTCTTAAGAAAGCGATCCCAATCGAGAAATTTTGGAACAGAGCCTCCTGGCCCGTTCTTAGAAAAATTTCCGAATTTCAACCCCCGATTTGGGGTTGTCGGCATTCACCCGGGGGGTTGCAAAAAATCCAGGCCCCTTCTTTCGTCACAAGAAAGCGATCCCAATCGAGAAATTTTGGAACAGAGCCTCCTGGCCTGTTCTAAAAAAATTCCCGAATTTCAACCCCCGATTTGGGGGTGTCGGCATTCAACGGGGGGGTTGCAAAAAATTCAGGCACCTTCTTCCGTCACAAGAAAGCGATCCCAATCGAGAAATCTTGGAACAGAGCCTCCTGGCCTGTTCTAAAATAAATCCCTGATTTCAACCCCCGATTTGGGGGTGTCGTCATTCACCGGGGGGGTTGCAAAAAATTCAGGCACCTTCTTTCGTCACAAGAAAGCGATCCCAATCGAGAAATTTTGGAACAGAGCCACCTGGCCTGTTCTAAAAAAATTCCCGAATTTCAACCCCCATTTGGGGGTGTCGGCATTCACCGGGGGGGGGGGGGGTTGCAAGAAATCCAGGCCCCTTCTTTCGTCACAAGAAAGCGTTCCCAATCGAGAAATTTTGGAACAGAGCCTCCTGGCCTGTTCTAAGAAAATTCCCGAATTCCAACCCCCGATTTGGGGGTGTCGGCATTCAACGGGGGGGTTGCAAAAAATTCAGGCACCTTCTTCCGTCCTAAGGAAGCGATCTCGATCGAGAAATTTTGGAACAGAGCCTCCTGGCCTGTTCTAAAATAAATCCCTAATTTCAACCCCCGATTTGGGGGGGTGTCGTCATTCACCGGGGGGGCTGCAAAAAATTCAGGCCCCTTCTTTCGTCACAAGAAAGCGATCCCAATCGAGAAATTTTGGAACAGAGCCTCCTGGCCTGTTCTAAAAAAATTCCCGAATTTCAACCCCCGATTTGGGGGTGTCGGCATTCAACGGGGGGGTTGCAAAAAATTCAGGCACCTTCTTTCGTCCTAAGGAAGCGATCTCAATCGAGAAATTTTGGAACAGAGCCTCCTGGCTTATTCTGAAAAAATCCTCGAATTTCAACCCCCGATTTGGGGTCGTCGGCATTCACCGGGGTGGTTGCAAAAAATTCTGGCACCTCCTTTCGTCACAAGAAAGCGATCCCGATCGAAAAATCTTGGAACAGAGCCTCCTGGCCTGTTCTAAAATAAATCCCTAATTTCAACCCCCGATTTGGGGGTGTCGTCATTCACCGGGGGGGTTGCAAAAAATTCAGGCACCTTCTTCCGTCACAAGAAATAGATCCCAATCGAGGAATTTTGGAACAGAGCCTCCTGGCCTATTCTTAAAATAATTTCCGAATTTCAACCCCCGATTTGGGGGTGTCGGCATTCACCGGGGGGGTTGCAAAAAATTCAGGCACCTTCTTTCATCACGAGGGAGCGATCCGAATCGATAAATTTTGGAACAGAGCCTCCTGGCCTGTTCTAAAAAAATCCTCGAATTTCAACCCCCGATTTGGGGTTGTCGGCATTCACCGGGGTGGTTGCAAAAGATTCTGGCACCTCCTTTCGTCACAAGAAAGCGATCCCGATCGAGAAATCTTGGAACAGAGCCTCCTGGCCTGTTCTAAAAAAATTCCCGAATTACAACCCCCGATTTGGGGGTGTCGGCATTCACCGGGGGGTTGCAAAAAATTCAGGCACTCTCTCTCGTCACAAGAGAGCGATTCCAATCGAGGAATTTTGGAACAGAGCCTCCTGGCCCGTTCTTAAAATAATTTCCGAATTTCAACCCCCGATTTGGGGGTGTTGGCATTCACCGGGGGGGTTAAAAAAAATTCAGGCACCTTCTTTCATCACCACAAAGCGATCCCAATCGAAAAATTTTGGAACAGAGCCTCCTGGCCTGTTCTAAAAAAATTCCCGAATTCCAACCCCCGTTTTGGGGGTGTCGGCATTCACCGGGGGGGTTGCAAAAAATTCAGGCACCTTCTTTCGTCACAAGGAAGCGATCTCAATCGAGAAATTTTGGAACAGAGCCTCCTGGCCTGTTCTGAAATAAATCCCTAATTTCAACCCCCGATTTGGGGGTGTCGTCATTCACCGGGGGGGTTGCAAAAAATTCAGGCACCTTCTTTCGTCACAAGAAAGCGATCCCAATCGAGGAATTTTGGAACAGAGCCTCCTGGCCCGTTCTTAAAATAATTTCCGAATTTCAACCCCCGATTTGGGGGTGTCGGCATTCACCGGGGGGGTTGCAAAAAATTCAGGCACCTTCTTTCATCACGAGGAAGCGATCCGAATCGAAAAATTTTGGAACAGAGCCTCCTGGCCTGTTCTAAAAAAATCCTCGAATTTCAACCCCCGATTTGGGGGAGTCGGCATTCACCGGGGTGGTTGCAAAAAATCCAGGCACCTTCTTTCGTCACAAGGAAGCGATCTCAATCGAGAAATTTTGGAACAGAGCCTCCTGGCCTGTTCTGAAATAAATCCCTAATTTCAACCCCCGATTTGGGGGTGTCGGCATTCACCGGGGGGTTGCAAAAAATTCAGGCACCTTCTTTTGTCCTAAGGAAGCGATTCCAATCGAGGAATTTTGGAACAGAGCCTCCTGGCCCGTTCTTAAAATAATTTCCGAATTTCAACCCCCGATTTGGGGGTGTTGGCGTTCACTGGGGGGGTTAAAAAAAATTCAGGCACCTTCTTTCATCACCACAAAGCGATCCCAATCGAAAAATTTTGGTCCAGAGCCTCCTGGCCTGTTCTAAAAAAATTCCCGAATTTCAACCCCCGTTTTGGGGGTGTCGGCATTCACCGGGGGGGTTGCAAAAAATTCAGGCACCTTCTTTCGTCCTAAGGAAGCGATCTCAATCGAGAAATTTTGGAACAGAGCCTCCTGGCCTGTTCTAAAATAAATCCCTAATTTCAACCCCCGATTTGGGGGGGTGTCGTCATTCACCGGGGGGGTTGCAAAAAATTCAGGCCCCTTCTTTCGTCACAAGAAAGCGATCCCGATCGAGAAATTTTGGAACAGAGCCTCCTGGCCTGTTCTAAAAAAATTCCCGAATTTCAACCCCCGATTTGGGGGTGTCGGCATTCAACGGGGGGGTTGCAAAAAATTCAGGCACCTTCTTTTGTCCTAAGGAAGCGATCTCAATCGAGAAATTTTGGAACAGAGCCTCCTGGCCTGTTCTGAAAAGATCCTCGAATTTCAACCCCCGATTTGGGGTCGTCGGCATTCACCGGGGTGGTTGCAAAAAATTCTGGCACCTCCTTTCGTCACAAGAAAGCGATCCCGATCGAAAAATCTTGGAACAGAGCCTCCTGGCCTGTTGTAAAATAGTTCCCGAATTTGAACCCCCAATTTTAGGGTGTCATCATTCACCGGGGGGGCTGCAAAAAATTCAGGCATCCTCTCTCGTCTTAAGAAAGCGATCCCAATCGAAAAATTTTGGAACAGAGCCTCCTGGCCCGTTCTTAGAAAAATTTCCGAATTTCAACCCCCGATTTGGGGTTGTCGGCATTCACCCGGGGGGTTGCAAAAAATCCAGGCCCCTTCTTTCGTCACAAGAAAGCGATCCCAATCGAGAAATTTTGGAACAGAGCCTCCTGGCCTGTTCTAAAAAAATTCCCGAATTCCAACCCCCGATTTGGGGGTGTCGGCATTCAACGGGGGGGTTGCAAAAAATTCAGGCACCTTCTTCCGTCACAAGAAAGCGATCCCAATCGAGAAATCTTGGAACAGAGCCTCCTGGCCTGTTCTAAAATAAATCCCTGATTTCAACCCCCGATTTGGGGGTGTCGTCATTCACCGGGGTGGTTGCAAAAAATTCTGGCACCTCCTTTCGTCACAAGAAAGCGATCCCGATCGAAAAATCTTGGAACAGAGCCTCCTGGCCTGTTGTAAAATAATTCCCGAATTTGAACCCCCGATTTGGGGGTGTCGGCATTCAACGGGGGGGTTGCAAAAAATTCAGGCACCTTCTTTTGTCCTAAGGAAGCGATCTCAATCGAGAAATTTTGGAACAGAGCCTCCTGGCCTGTTCTGAAAAAATCCTCGAATTTCAACCCCCGATTTGGGGTCGTCGGCATTCACCGGGGTGGTTGCAAAAAATTCTGGCACCTCCTTTCGTCACAAGAAAGCGATGCCGATCGAAAAATCTTGGAACAGAGCCTCCTGGCCTGTTCTGAAAAAATCCTCGAATTTCAACCCCCGATTTGGGGTCGTCGGCATTCACCGGGGTGGTTGCAAAAGTTTCTGGCACCTCCTTTCGTCACAAGAAAGCGATCCCGATCGAAAAATCTTGGAACAGAGCCTCCTGGCCTGTTGTAAAATAATTCCCGAATTTGAACCCCCAATTTTAGGGTGTCATCATTCACCGGGGGGGCTGCAAAAAATTCAGGCATCCTCTCTCGTCTTAAGAAAGCGATCCCAATCGAGAAATTTTGGAACAGAGCCTCCTGGCCCGTTCTTAGAAAAATTTCCGAATTTCAACCCCCGATTTGGGGTTGTCGGCATTCACCCGGGGGGTTGCAAAAAATCCAGGCCCCTTCTTTCGTCACAAGAAAGCGATCCCAATCGAGAAATTTTGGAACAGAGCCTCCTGGCCTGTTCTAAAAAAATTCCCGAATTTCAACCCCCGATTTGGGGGTGTCGGCATTCAACGGGGGGGTTGCAAAAAATTCAGGCACCTTCTTCCGTCACAAGAAAGCGATCCCAATCGAGAAATCTTGGAACAGAGCCTCCTGGCCTGTTCTAAAATAAATCCCTGATTTCAACCCCCGATTTGGGGGTGTCGTCATTCACCGGGGGGGTTGCAAAAAATTCAGGCACCTTCTTTCGTCACAAGAAAGCGATCCCAATCGAGAAATTTTGGAACAGAGCCACCTGGCCTGTTCTAAAAAAATTCCCGAATTTCAACCCCCATTTGGGGGTGTCGGCATTCACCGGGGGGGGGGGGTTGCAAGAAATCCAGGCCCCTTCTTTCGTCACAAGAAAGCGTTCCCAATCGAGAAATTTCGGAACAGAGCCTCCTGGCCTGTTCTAAGAAAATTCCCGAATTCCAACCCCCGATTTGGGGGTGTCGGCATTCAACGGGGGGGTTGCAAAAAATTCAGGCACCTTCTTCCGTCCTAAGGAAGCGATCTCGATCGAGAAATTTTGGAACAGAGCCTCCTGGCCTGTTCTAAAATAAATCCCTAATTTCAACCCCCGATTTGGGGGGGTGTCGTCATTCACCGGGGGGGCTGCAAAAAATTCAGGCCCCTTCTTTCGTCACAAGAAAGCGATCCCAATCGAGAAATTTTGGAACAGAGCCTCCTGGCCTGTTCTAAAAAAATTCCCGAATTTCAACCCCCGATTTGGGGGTGTCGGCATTCAACGGGGGGGTTGCAAAAAATTCAGGCACCTTCTTTCGTCCTAAGGAAGCGATCTCAATCGAGAAATTTTGGAACAGAGCCTCCTGGCTTATTCTGAAAAAATCCTCGAATTTCAACCCCCGATTTGGGGTCGTCGGCATTCACCGGGGTGGTTGCAAAAAATTCTGGCACCTCCTTTCGTCACAAGAAAGCGATCCCGATCGAAAAATCTTGGAACAGAGCCTCCTGGCCTGTTCTAAAATAAATCCCTAATTTCAACCCCCGATTTGGGGGTGTCGTCATTCACCGGGGGGGTTGCAAAAAATTCAGGCACCTTCTTCCGTCACAAGAAATAGATCCCAATCGAGGAATTTTGGAACAGAGCCTCCTGGCCTATTCTTAAAATAATTTCCGAATTTCAACCCCCGATTTGGGGGTGTCGGCATTCACCGGGGGGGTTGCAAAAAATTCAGGCACCTTCTTTCATCACGAGGGAGCGATCCGAATCGAAAAATTTTGGAACAGAGCCTCCTGGCCTGTTCTAAAAAAATCCTCGAATTTCAACCCCCGATTTGGGGTTGTCGGCATTCACCGGGGTGGTTGCAAAAAATTCTGGCACCTCCTTTCGTCACAAGAAAGCGATCCCGATCGAGAAATCTTGGAACAGAGCCTCCTGGCCTGTTCTAAAAAAATTCCCGAATTTCAACCCCCGATTTGGGGGTGTCGGCATTCACCGGGGGGTTGCAAAAAATTCAGGCACTCTCTCTCGTCACAAGAAAGCGATTCCAATCGAGGAATTTTGGAACAGAGCCTCCTGGCCCGTTCTTAAAATAATTTCCGAATGTCAACCCCCGATTTGGGGGTGTTGGCATTCACCGGGGGGGTTGCAAAAAATTCAGGCACCTTCTTTCGTCACAAGGAAGCGATCTCAATCGAGAAATTTTGGAACAGAGCCTCCTGGCCTGTTCTGAAATAAATCCCTAATTTCAACCCCCGATTTGGGGGTGTCGTCATTCACCGGGGGGGTTGCAAAAAATTCAGGCACCTTCTTTCGTCACAAGAAAGCGATCCCAATCGAGGAATTTTGGAACAGAGCCTCCTGGCCCGTTCTTAAAATAATTTCCGAATTTCAACCCCCGATTTGGGGGTGTCGGCATTCACCGGGGGGGTTGCAAAAAATTCAGGCACCTTCTTTCATCACGAGGAAGCGATCCGAATCGAAAAATTTTGGAACAGAGCCTCCTGGCCTGTTCTAAAAAAATCCTCGAATTTCAACCCCCGATTTGGGGGAGTCGGCATTCACCGGGGTGGTTGCAAAAAATCCAGGCACCTTCTTTCGTCACAAGGAAGCGATCTCAATCGAGAAATTTTGGAACAGAGCCTCCTGGCCTGTTCTGAAATAAATCCCTAATTTCAACCCCCGATTTGGGGGTGTCGGCATTCACCGGGGGGTTGCAAAAAATTCAGGCACCTTCTTTTGTCCTAAGGAAGCGATTCCAATCGAGGAATTTTGGAACAGAGCCTCCTGGCCCGTTCTTAAAATAATTTCCGAATTTCAACCCCCGATTTGGGGGTGTTGGCGTTCACTGGGGGGGTTAAAAAAAATTCAGGCACCTTCTTTCATCACCACAAAGCGATCCCAATCGAAAAATTTTGGTCCAGAGCCTCCTGGCCTGTTCTAAAAAAATTCCCGAATTTCAACCCCCGTTTTGGGGGTGTCGGCATTCACCGGGGGGGTTGCAAAAAATTCAGGCACCTTCTTTCGTCCTAAGGAAGCGATCTCAATCGAGAAATTTTGGAACAGAGCCTCCTGGCCTGTTCTAAAATAAATCCCTAATTTCAACCCCCGATTTGGGGGGGTGTCGTCATTCACCGGGGGGGTTGCAAAAAATTCAGGCCCCTTCTTTCGTCACAAGAAAGCGATCCCGATCGAGAAATTTTGGAACAGAGCCTCCTGGCCTGTTCTAAAAAAATTCCCGAATTTCAACCCCCGATTTGGGGGTGTCGGCATTCAACGGGGGGGTTGCAAAAAATTCAGGCACCTTCTTTTGTCCTAAGGAAGCGATCTCAATCGAGAAATTTTGGAACAGAGCCTCCTGGCCTGTTCTGAAAAAATCCTCGAATTTCAACCCCCGATTTGGGGTCGTCGGCATTCACCGGGGTGGTTGCAAAAAATTCTGGCACCTCCTTTCGTCACAAGAAAGCGATCCCGATCGAAAAATCTTGGAACAGAGCCTCCTGGCCTGTTCTGAAAAAATCCTCGAATTTCAACCCCCGATTTGGGGTCGTCGGCATTCACCGGGGTGGTTGCAAAAGTTTCTGGCACCTCCTTTCGTCACAAGAAAGCGATCCCGATCGAAAAATCTTGGAACAGAGCCTCCTGGCCTGTTGTAAAATAATTCCCGAATTTGAACCCCCAATTTTAGGGTGTCATCATTCACCGGGGGGGCTGCAAAAAATTCAGGCATCCTCTCTCGTCTTAAGAAAGCGATCCCAATCGAGAAATTTTGGAACAGAGCCTCCTGGCCCGTTCTTAGAAAAATTTCCGAATTTCAACCCCCGATTTGGGGTTGTCGGCATTCACCCGGGGGGTTGCAAAAAATCCAGGCCCCTTCTTTCGTCACAAGAAAGCGATCCCAATCGAGAAATTTTGGAACAGAGCCTCCTGGCCTGTTCTAAAAAAATTCCCGAATTTCAACCCCCGATTTGGGGGTGTCGGCATTCAACGGGGGGGTTGCAAAAAATTCAGGCACCTTCTTCCGTCACAAGAAAGCGATCCCAATCGAGAAATCTTGGAACAGAGCCTCCTGGCCTGTTCTAAAATAAATCCCTGATTTCAACCCCCGATTTGGGGGTGTCGTCATTCACCGGGGGGGTTGCAAAAAATTCAGGCACCTTCTTTCGTCACAAGAAAGCGATCCCAATCGAGAAATTTTGGAACAGAGCCACCTGGCCTGTTCTAAAAAAATTCCCGAATTTCAACCCCCATTTGGGGGTGTCGGCATTCACCGGGGGGGGGGGGGGTTGCAAGAAATCCAGGCCCCTTCTTTCGTCACAAGAAAGCGTTCCCAATCGAGAAATTTTGGAACAGAGCCTCCTGGCCTGTTCTAAGAAAATTCCCGAATTCCAACCCCCGATTTGGGGGTGTCGGCATTCAACGGGGGGGTTGCAAAAAATTCAGGCACCTTCTTCCGTCCTAAGGAAGCGATCTCGATCGAGAAATTTTGGAACAGAGCCTCCTGGCCTGTTCTAAAATAAATCCCTAATTTCAACCCCCGATTTGGGGGGGTGTCGTCATTCACCGGGGGGGCTGCAAAAAATTCAGGCCCCTTCTTTCGTCACAAGAAAGCGATCCCAATCGAGAAATTTTGGAACAGAGCCTCCTGGCCTGTTCTAAAAAAATTCCCGAATTTCAACCCCCGATTTGGGGGTGTCGGCATTCAACGGGGGGGTTGCAAAAAATTCAGGCACCTTCTTTCGTCCTAAGGAAGCGATCTCAATCGAGAAATTTTGGAACAGAGCCTCCTGGCTTATTCTGAAAAAATCCTCGAATTTCAACCCCCGATTTGGGGTCGTCGGCATTCACCGGGGTGGTTGCAAAAAATTCTGGCACCTCCTTTCGTCACAAGAAAGCGATCCCGATCGAAAAATCTTGGAACAGAGCCTCCTGGCCTGTTCTAAAATAAATCCCTAATTTCAACCCCCGATTTGGGGGTGTCGTCATTCACCGGGGGGGTTGCAAAAAATTCAGGCACCTTCTTCCGTCACAAGAAATAGATCCCAATCGAGGAATTTTGGAACAGAGCCTCCTGGCCTATTCTTAAAATAATTTCCGAATTTCAACCCCCGATTTGGGGGTGTCGGCATTCACCGGGGGGGTTGCAAAAAATTCAGGCACCTTCTTTCATCACGAGGGAGCGATCCGAATCGAAAAATTTTGGAACAGAGCCTCCTGGCCTGTTCTAAAAAAATCCTCGAATTTCAACCCCCGATTTGGGGTTGTCGGCATTCACCGGGGTGGTTGCAAAAAATTCTGGCACCTCCTTTCGTCACAAGGAAGCGATCCCGATCGAGAAATCTTGGAACAGAGCCTCCTGGCCTGTTCTAAAAAAATTCCCGAATTTCAACCCCCGATTTGGGGGTGTCGGCATTCACCGGGGGGTTGCAAAAAATTCAGGCACTCTCTCTCGTCACAAGAAAGCGATTCCAATCGAGGAATTTTGGAACAGAGCCTCCTGGCCCGTTCTTAAAATAATTTCCGAATGTCAACCCCCGATTTGGGGGTGTTGGCATTCACCGGGGGGGTTAAAAAAAATTCAGGCACCTTCTTTCATCACCACAAAGCGATCCCAATCGAAAAATTTTGGAACAGAGCCTCCTGGCCTGTTCTAAAAAAATTCCCGAATTCCAACCCCCGTTTTGGGGGTGTCGGCATTCACCGGGGGGGTTGCAAAAAATTCAGGCACCTTCTTTCGTCACAAGAAAGCGATCCCAATCGAGGAATTTTGGAACAGAGCCTCCTGGCCCGTTCTTAGAATAATTTCCGAATTTCAACCCCCGATTTGGGGGTGTCGGCATTCACCGGGGGGGTTGCAAAAAATTCAGGCACCTTCTTTCATCACGAGGAAGCGATCCGAATCGAAAAATTTTGGAACAGAGCCTCCTGGCCTGTTCTAAAAAAATCCTCGAATTTCAACCCCCGATTTGGGGGAGTCGGCATTCACCGGGGTGGTTGCAAAAAATCCAGGCACCTTCTTTCGTCACAAGGAAGCGATCTCAATCGAGAAATTTTGGAACAGAGCCTCCTGGCCTGTTCTGAAATAAATCCCTAATTTCAACCCCCGATTTGGGGGTGTCGGCATTCACCGGGGGGTTGCAAAAAATTCAGGCACTCTCTCTCGTCACAAGAAAGCGATTCCAATCGAGGAATTTTGGAACAGAGCCTCCTGGCCCGTTCTTAAAATAATTTCCGAATTTCAACCCCCGATTTGGGGGTGTTGGCGTTCACTGGGGGGGTTAAAAAAAATTCAGGCACCTTCTTTTATCACCACAAAGCGATCCCAATCGAAAAATTTTGGTCCAGAGCCTCCTGGCCTGTTCTAAAAAAATTCCCGAATTTCAACCCCCGTTTTGGGGGTGTCGGCATTCACCGGGGGGGTTGCAAAAAATTCAGGCACCTTCTTTCGTCCTAAGGAAGCGATCTCAATCGAGAAATTTTGGAACAGAGCCTCCTGGCCTGTTCTAAAATGAATCCCTAATTTCAACCCCCGATTTGGGGGGGTGTCGTCATTCACCGGGGGGGTTGCAAAAAATTCAGGCCCCTTCTTTCGTCACAAGAAAGCGAACCCGATCGAGAAATTTTGGAACAGAGCCTCCTGGCCTGTTCTAAAAAAATTCCCGAATTTCAACCCCCGATTTGGGGGTGTCGGCATTCAACGGGGGGGTTGCAAAAAATTCAGGCACCTTCTTTTGTCCTAAGGAAGCGATCTCAATCGAGAAATTTTGGAACAGAGCCTCCTGGCCTGTTCTGAAAAAATCCTCGAATTTCAACCCCCGATTTGGGGTCGTCGGCATTCACCGGGGTGGTTGCAAAAAATTCTGGCACCTCCTTTCGTCACAAGAAAGCGATCCCGATCGAAAAATCTTCGAACAGAGCCTCCTGGCCTGTTCTAAAAAAATTCCCGAATTTCAACCCCCGATTTGGGGGTGTCGGCATTCACCGGGGGGTTGCAAAAAATTCAGGCACTCTCTCTCGTCACAAGGAAGCGATTCCAATCAAGGAATTGTGGAACAGACCCTCCTGGCCCGTTCTCAAAATAATTTCCGAATTTCAACCCCCGATTTGGGGGTGTTGGCATTCACCGGGGGGGTTGCAAAAAATTCAGGCACCTTCTTTCATCACCACAAAGCGATCCCAATCGAAAAATTTTGGAACAGAGCCTCCTGGCCTGTTCTAAAAAAATTCCCGAATTTCAACCCCCGTTTTGGGGGTGTCGGCATTCACCGGGGGGGTGGCAAAAAATTCAGGCACCTTCTTCCGTCACAAGGAAGCGATCTCAATCGAGAAATTTTGGAACATAGCCTCCTGGCCTGTTCTAAAATAAATCCCTAATTTCAACCCCCGATTTGGGGGTGTCGTCATTCACCGGGGGGGTTGCAAAACATTCAGGCACCTTCTTCCGTCACAACAAAGCGATCCCAATCGAGGAATTTTCGAACAGAGCCTCCTGGCCTGTTCTTAAAATAATTTCCGAATTTCAACCCCCGATTTGGGGGTGTCGGCATTCACCGGGGGGGTTGCAAAAAATTCAGGCACCTTCTTTCATCACGAGGAAGCGATCCGAATCGAAACATTTTGGAACAGAGCCTCCTGGCCTGTTCTAAGAAAATCCTCGAATTTCAACCCCCGATTTGGGGGTGTCGGCATTCACCGGGATGGTTGCAAAAAATTCTGGCACCTCCTTTCGTCACAAGAAAGCGATCCCGATCGAGAAATCTTGGAACAGAGCCTCCTGGCCTGTTCTAAAAAAATTCCCGAATTTCAACCCCCGAATTGGGGGTGTCGGCATTCACCGCGGGGTTGCAAAAAATTCAGGCACTCTCTCTCGTCACAAGAAAGCGATTCCAATCGAGGAATTTTGGAACAGAGCCTCCTGGCCCGTTCTTAAAATAATTTCCGAATTTCAACCCCCGAATTGGTGGTGTTGGCATTCACCGGGGGGGTTCAAAAAATTCAGGCACCTTCTTTCATCACCACAAAGCGATCCCAATCGAGAAATTTTGGAACAGAGCCTCCTGGCCTGTTCTGAAATAAATCCCTAATTTCAACCCCCGATTTGGGGGTGTCGTCATTCACCGGGGGGGGTTGCAAAAAATTCAGGCACCTTCTTTCGTCACAAGAAAGCGATCCCAATCGAGGAATTTTGGAACAGAGCCTCCTGGCCCGTTCTTAAAATAATTTCCGAATTTCAACCCCCGATTTGGGGGTGTCGGCATTCACCGGGTGGGTTGCAAAAAATTCAGGCACCTTCTTTCATCACGAGGAAGCGATCCGAATCGAAAAATTTTGGAACAGAGCCTCCTGGCCTGTTCTAAAAAAATCCTCGAATTTCAACCCCCGATTTGGGGGTGTCGGCATTCACCGGGGTGGTTGCAAAAAATTCTGGCACCTCCTTCCGTCACAAGAAAGCGATCCCAATCGAGGAACTTAGGAACAGAGCCTCCTGGCCTGTTCTAACAAAATTCCCGAATTCCAACCCCCGATTTGGGGGTGTCGGCATTCACCGGGGGGGTTGCAAAGAATTCAGGCACTCTCTCTCGTCACAAGAAAGCGATTCCAATCGAGAAATTTTGGAACAGAGCCTCCTGGCCCGTTCTTAAAATATTTTCCGAATCCCAACCCCCGATTTGGGGGTGTTGGCATTCACCGGGGGGGTTCAAAAAGTTCAGGCACCTTCTTCCATCACCACAAAGCGATCCCAATCGAGAAATTTTGGAACAGAGCCTCCTGGCCTGTTCTGAAATATATCCCTAATTTCAACCCCCGATTTGGGGGTGTCGTCATTCACCGGGGGGGTCGCAAAAAATTCAGGCACCTTCTTTCGTCACAAGAAAGCGATCCCAATCGAGGAATTTTGGAACAGAGCCTCCTGGCCCGTTCTTAAAATAATTTCCGAATTTCAACCCCCGATTTGGGGGTGTCGGCATTCACCGGGGGGGTTGCAAAAAATTCAGGCACTCTCTCTCGTCACAAGAAAGCGATTCCAATCGAGAAATTTTGGAACAGAGCCTCCTGGCCCGTTCTTAAAATATTTTCCGAATTCCAACCCCCGATTTGGGGGTGTCGGCATTCGGCGGGGGGGTTGCAAAAAATTCAGGCACCTTCTTTCATCACAAGAAAGCGATCCCAATCGAGAAATTTAGAAACAGAGCCTCCTGGCCCCTTCTTGAAGGAATTTCCGAATTTCAACCCCCGATTTGGGGGTATCGGCATTCACCGGGGGGGTTGCAAAGAATTCAGGCACCTTCTTCCGTCACAAGAAGGCGATCCCGATCGAAAAACTTAGGAACAGAGCCTCCTGGCCTGTTCTGAAAAAATTCCCGAATTTCAACCCCCGATTTGGGGGTGTCGGCATTCACCGGGGGGGTTGCAAAAAATTCAGGCACTCTCCCTCGTCACAAGAAAGCGATTCATATCGAGGAATCTTGGAACAGAGCCTCCTGGCCCGTTCTTAAAATAATTTCCGAATTTCAACCCCCGATTTGGGGGTGTCGGCATTCACCGGGGGGGTTGCAAAAAATTCAGGCACCTTCTTCCATCACAAGAAAGCGATCCCAATCGAGAAATTTTGAGACAGAGCCTCCTGGCCTGTTCTAAAAAAATCCTCGAATTTCAACCCCCGATTTGGGGGTGTCGGCATTCACCGGGGGGGTTGCAAAAAATTCAGGCACCTTCTTCCGTCACAAGAAAGCGATCAGGATCGGCAAACTTTGGAACAGAGCCTCCTGGCCCCTTCTTGAAAAATTTTCCGAATTTCAACCCCCGATTTGGGGGTGTCGGCATGCACCGGGGGGTTGCAAAAAATTCAGGCACTCTCTCTCGTCACAAGAAAGCGATTCCAATGGAGGAATTTTGGAACAGAGCCTCCTGGCCCGTTCTTAAAATAATTCCCGAATTTCAACCCCCGATTTGGGGGTGTCGGCATTCACCGGGGGGGTTGCAAAAAATTCAGGCACCTTCTTCCATCACAAGAAAGCGATCCCAATCGAGGAATTTTGGAACAGCGCCTCCTGGCCTGTTCTAAAAAAATTCCCGAATTTCAACCCCCGTTTTGGGGGTGTCGGCATTCACCGGGGGGGTTGCAAAAAATTCAGGCAACTTCTCTCATCACAAAAAAGCGATCCTGATCGAGAAATTTTGGAACAGAGCCTCCTGGCCTGTTCTAAAAAAATTCCCGAATTTCAACCCCCGATTTGGGGGTGTCGGCATTCACCGGGGGGGTTGCAAAAAATTCAGGCACTCTCTCTCGTCACAAGAAAGCGATTCATATCGAGGAATTTTGGAACAGAGCCTCCTGGCCCGTTCTTGAAAAAATTTCCGAATTTCAACCCCCGATTTGGGGGTGTCGGCATTCACCGGGGGGTTGCAAAAAATCCAGGCACCTTCTTCCGTCACAGGAAAGTGATCCCAATCGAGAAATTTTGGAACAGAGCCTCCTGGCTTGTTCTAAAAAAATCCCCGAATTTTAACCCCCGATTTGGGGGTGTCGGCATTTACCGGGGGGGTTGCAAAAAATTCAGGCACCTTCTTCCGTCACAAGAAAGCGATCCCGATCGAGAAATCTTGGAACAGAGCCTCCTGGCCTGTTCTAAAAAAATTCCCGAATTTCAACCCCCGATTTGGGGGTGTCGGCATTCACCGGGGGGTTGCAAAAAATCCAGGCACCTTCTTACGTCACAAGAAAGCGATCCCAATCGAGAAATTTTGGAACAGAGCCTCCTTGCCCGTTCTTAAAAAAGTTTCCGAATTTCAACCCCCGATTTGGGGTTGTCGGCATTCACCGGGGGGGTTGCAAAAAATCCAGGCCCCTTCTTTCGTCACAAGAAAGCGATTCCAATCGAGAAATTTTGGAACAGAGCCTCCTGGCCTGTTCTAAAAGAATTCCCGAATTTGAACCCCCAATTTTAGGGTGTCATCATTCACCGGGGGGGCTGCAAAAAATTCAGGCACCCTCTCTCGTCACAAGAAAGCGATCCCAATCGAAAAATTTTGGAACAGAGCCTCCTGGCCCGTTCTTAAAAAAATTTCCGGATTTCAACCCCCGATTTGGGGTTGTCGGCATTCACCGGGGGGGTTGCAAAAAATCCAGGCCCCTTCTTTCGTCACAAGAAAGCGATCCCAATCGAGAAATTTTGGAACAGAGCCTCCTGGCCTGTTCTAAAAAAATCCCCGAATTTCAACCCCCGATTTGGGGGTGTCGGCATTCAACGGGGGGGTTGCAAAAAATTCAGGCACCTTCTTTCGTCCTAAGGAAGCGATCTCAATCGAGAAATTTTGGAACAGAGCCTCCTGGCCTGTTCTAAAATAAATCCCTAATTTCAACCCCCGATTTGGGGGTGTCGTCACTCACCGGGGGGTTGCAAAAAATTCAGGCACCTTCTTTCGTCACAAGAAAGCGATCCCAATCGAGAAATTTTGGAACAGAGCCACCTGGCCTGTTCTAAAAAAATTCCCGAATTTCAACCCCCGATTTGGGGGTGTCGGCATTCACCGGGGGGGGGGGGGTTGCAAAAAATCCAGGCCCCTTCTTTCGTCACAAGAAAGCGATCCCAATCGAGAAATTTTGGAACAGAGCCTCCTGGCCTGTTCTAAAAAAATTCCCGAATCCCAACCCCCGATTTGGGGGTGTCGGCATTCAACGGGGGGGTTGCAAAAAATTCAGGCACCTTCTTTTGTCCTAAGGAAGCGATCTCAATCGAGAAATTTTGGAACAGAGCCTCCTGGCCTGTTCTGAAAAGATCCTCGAATTTCAACCCCCGATTTGGGGTCGTCGGCATTCACCGGGGTGGTTGCAAAAAATTCTGGCACCTCCTTTCGTCACAAGAAAGCGATCCCGATCGAAAAATCTTGGAACAGAGCCTCCTGGCCTGTTGTAAAATAGTTCCCGAATTTGAACCCCCAATTTTAGGGTGTCATCATTCACCGGGGGGGCTGCAAAAAATTCAGGCATCCTCTCTCGTCTTAAGAAAGCGATCCCAATCGAAAAATTTTGGAACAGAGCCTCCTGGCCCGTTCTTAGAAAAATTTCCGAATTTCAACCCCCGATTTGGGGTTGTCGGCATTCACCCGGGGGGTTGCAAAAAATCCAGGCCCCTTCTTTCGTCACAAGAAAGCGATCCCAATCGAGAAATTTTGGAACAGAGCCTCCTGGCCTGTTCTAAAAAAATTCCCGAATTCCAACCCCCGATTTGGGGGTGTCGGCATTCAACGGGGGGGTTGCAAAAAATTCAGGCACCTTCTTCCGTCACAAGAAAGCGATCCCAATCGAGAAATCTTGGAACAGAGCCTCCTGGCCTGTTCTAAAATAAATCCCTGATTTCAACCCCCGATTTGGGGGTGTCGTCATTCACCGGGGTGGTTGCAAAAAATTCTGGCACCTCCTTTCGTCACAAGAAAGCGATCCCGATCGAAAAATCTTGGAACAGAGCCTCCTGGCCTGTTGTAAAATAATTCCCGAATTTGAACCCCCGATTTGGGGGTGTCGGCATTCAACGGGGGGGTTGCAAAAAATTCAGGCACCTTCTTTTGTCCTAAGGAAGCGATCTCAATCGAGAAATTTTGGAACAGAGCCTCCTGGCCTGTTCTGAAAAAATCCTCGAATTTCAACCCCCGATTTGGGGTCGTCGGCATTCACCGGGGTGGTTGCAAAAAATTCTGGCACCTCCTTTCGTCACAAGAAAGCGATCCCGATCGAAAAATCTTGGAACAGAGCCTCCTGGCCTGTTCTGAAAAAATCCTCGAATTTCAACCCCCGATTTGGGGTCGTCGGCATTCACCGGGGTGGTTGCAAAAGTTTCTGGCACCTCCTTTCGTCACAAGAAAGCGATCCCGATCGAAAAATCTTGGAACAGAGCCTCCTGGCCTGTTGTAAAATAATTCCCGAATTTGAACCCCCAATTTTAGGGTGTCATCATTCACCGGGGGGGCTGCAAAAAATTCAGGCATCCTCTCTCGTCTTAAGAAAGCGATCCCAATCGAGAAATTTTGGAACAGAGCCTCCTGGCCCGTTCTTAGAAAAATTTCCGAATTTCAACCCCCGATTTGGGGTTGTCGGCATTCACCCGGGGGGTTGCAAAAAATCCAGGCCCCTTCTTTCGTCACAAGAAAGCGATCCCAATCGAGAAATTTTGGAACAGAGCCTCCTGGCCTGTTCTAAAAAAATTCCCGAATTTCAACCCCCGATTTGGGGGTGTCGGCATTCAACGGGGGGGTTGCAAAAAATTCAGGCACCTTCTTCCGTCACAAGAAAGCGATCCCAATCGAGAAATCTTGGAACAGAGCCTCCTGGCCTGTTCTAAAATAAATCCCTGATTTCAACCCCCGATTTGGGGGTGTCGTCATTCACCGGGGGGGTTGCAAAAAATTCAGGCACCTTCTTTCGTCACAAGAAAGCGATCCCAATCGAGAAATTTTGGAACAGAGCCACCTGGCCTGTTCTAAAAAAATTCCCGAATTTCAACCCCCATTTGGGGGTGTCGGCATTCACCGGGGGGGGGGGGGGGGGGGGGGGGTTGCAAGAAATCCAGGCCCCTTCTTTCGTCACAAGAAAGCGTTCCCAATCGAGAAATTTTGGAACAGAGCCTCCTGGCCTGTTCTAAGAAAATTCCCGAATTCCAACCCCCGATTTGGGGGTGTCGGCATTCAACGGGGGGGTTGCAAAAAATTCAGGCACCTTCTTCCGTCCTAAGGAAGCGATCTCGATCGAGAAATTTTGGAACAGAGCCTCCTGGCCTGTTCTAAAATAAATCCCTAATTTCAACCCCCGATTTGGGGGGGTGTCGTCATTCACCGGGGGGGCTGCAAAAAATTCAGGCCCCTTCTTTCGTCACAAGAAAGCGATCCCAATCGAGAAATTTTGGAACAGAGCCTCCTGGCCTGTTCTAAAAAAATTCCCGAATTTCAACCCCCGAATTGGGGTCGTCGGCATTCAACGGGGGGGTTGCAAAAAATTCAGGCACCTTCTTTCGTCCTAAGGAAGCGATCTCAATCGAGAAATTTTGGAACAGAGCCTCCTGGCTTATTCTGAAAAAATCCTCGAATTTCAACCCCCGATTTGGGGTCGTCGGCATTCACCGGGGTGGTTGCAAAAAATTCTGGCACCTCCTTTCGTCACAAGAAAGCGATCCCGATCGAAAAATCTTGGAACAGAGCCTCCTGGCCTGTTCTAAAATAAATCCCTAATTTCAACCCCCGATTTGGGGGTGTCGTCATTCACCGGGGGGGTTGCAAAAAATTCAGGCACCTTCTTCCGTCACAAGAAATAGATCCCAATCGAGGAATTTTGGAACAGAGCCTCCTGGCCTATTCTTAAAATAATTTCCGAATTTCAACCCCCGATTTGGGGGTGTCGGCATTCACCGGGGGGGTTGCAAAAAATTCAGGCACCTTCTTTCATCACGAGGGAGCGATCCGAATCGAAAAATTTTGGAACAGAGCCTCCTGGCCTGTTCTAAAAAAATCCTCGAATTTCAACCCCCGATTTGGGGTTGTCGGCATTCACCGGGGTGGTTGCAAAAAATTCTGGCACCTCCTTTCGTCACAAGAAAGCGATCCCGATCGAGAAATCTTGGAACAGAGCCTCCTGGCCTGTTCTAAAAAAATTCCCGAATTTCAACCCCCGATTTGGGGGTGTCGGCATTCACCGGGGGGTTGCAAAAAATTCAGGCACTCTCTCTCGTCACAAGAAAGCGATTCCAATCGAGGAATTTTGGAACAGAGCCTCCTGGCCCGTTCTTAAAATAATTTCCGAATGTCAACCCCCGATTTGGGGGTGTTGGCATTCACCGGGGGGGTTAAAAAAAATTCAGGCACCTTCTTTCATCACCACAAAGCGATCCCAATCGAAAAATTTTGGAACAGAGCCTCCTGGCCTGTTCTAAAAAAATTCCCGAATTCCAACCCCCGTTTTGGGGGTGTCGGCATTCACCGGGGGGGTTGCAAAAAATTCAGGCACCTTCTTTCGTCACAAGAAAGCGATCCCAATCGAGGAATTTTGGAACAGAGCCTCCTGGCCCGTTCTTAGAATAATTTCCGAATTTCAACCCCCGATTTGGGGGTGTCGGCATTCACCGGGGGGGTTGCAAAAAATTCAGGCACCTTCTTTCATCACGAGGAAGCGATCCGAATCGAAAAATTTTGGAACAGAGCCTCCTGGCCTGTTCTAAAAAAATCCTCGAATTTCAACCCCCGATTTGGGGGAGTCGGCATTCACCGGGGTGGTTGCAAAAAATCCAGGCACCTTCTTTCGTCACAAGGAAGCGATCTCAATCGAGAAATTTTGGAACAGAGCCTCCTGGCCTGTTCTGAAATAAATCCCTAATTTCAACCCCCGATTTGGGGGTGTCGGCATTCACCGGGGGGTTGCAAAAAATTCAGGCACTCTCTCTCGTCACAAGAAAGCGATTCCAATCGAGGAATTTTGGAACAGAGCCTCCTGGCCCGTTCTTAAAATAATTTCCGAATTTCAACCCCCGATTTGGGGGTGTTGGCGTTCACTGGGGGGGTTAAAAAAAATTCAGGCACCTTCTTTTATCACCACAAAGCGATCCCAATCGAAAAATTTTGGTCCAGAGCCTCCTGGCCTGTTCTAAAAAAATTCCCGAATTTCAACCCCCGTTTTGGGGGTGTCGGCATTCACCGGGGGGGTTGCAAAAAATTCAGGCACCTTCTTTCGTCCTAAGGAAGCGATCTCAATCGAGAAATTTTGGAACAGAGCCTCCTGGCCTGTTCTAAAATGAATCCCTAATTTCAACCCCCGATTTGGGGGGGTGTCGTCATTCACCGGGGGGGTTGCAAAAAATTCAGGCCCCTTCTTTCGTCACAAGAAAGCGAACCCGATCGAGAAATTTTGGAACAGAGCCTCCTGGCCTGTTCTAAAAAAATTCCCGAATTTCAACCCCCGATTTGGGGGTGTCGGCATTCAACGGGGGGGTTGCAAAAAATTCAGGCACCTTCTTTTGTCCTAAGGAAGCGATCTCAATCGAGAAATTTTGGAACAGAGCCTCCTGGCCTGTTCTGAAAAAATCCTCGAATTTCAACCCCCGATTTGGGGTCGTCGGCATTCACCGGGGTGGTTGCAAAAAATTCTGGCACCTCCTTTCGTCACAAGAAAGCGATCCCGATCGAAAAATCTTCGAACAGAGCCTCCTGGCCTGTTCTAAAAAAATTCCCGAATTTCAACCCCCGATTTGGGGGTGTCGGCATTCACCGGGGGGTTGCAAAAAATTCAGGCACTCTCTCTCGTCACAAGGAAGCGATTCCAATCAAGGAATTGTGGAACAGACCCTCCTGGCCCGTTCTCAAAATAATTTCCGAATTTCAACCCCCGATTTGGGGGTGTTGGCATTCACCGGGGGGGTTGCAAAAAATTCAGGCACCTTCTTTCATCACCACAAAGCGATCCCAATCGAAAAATTTTGGAACAGAGCCTCCTGGCCTGTTCTAAAAAAATTCCCGAATTTCAACCCCCGTTTTGGGGGTGTCGGCATTCACCGGGGGGGTGGCAAAAAATTCAGGCACCTTCTTCCGTCACAAGGAAGCGATCTCAATCGAGAAATTTTGGAACATAGCCTCCTGGCCTGTTCTAAAATAAATCCCTAATTTCAACCCCCGATTTGGGGGTGTCGTCATTCACCGGGGGGGTTGCAAAACATTCAGGCACCTTCTTCCGTCACAACAAAGCGATCCCAATCGAGGAATTTTCGAACAGAGCCTCCTGGCCTGTTCTTAAAATAATTTCCGAATTTCAACCCCCGATTTGGGGGTGTCGGCATTCACCGGGGGGGTTGCAAAAAATTCAGGCACCTTCTTTCATCACGAGGAAGCGATCCGAATCGAAACATTTTGGAACAGAGCCTCCTGGCCTGTTCTAAGAAAATCCTCGAATTTCAACCCCCGATTTGGGGGTGTCGGCATTCACCGGGATGGTTGCAAAAAATTCTGGCACCTCCTTTCGTCACAAGAAAGCGATCCCGATCGAGAAATCTTGGAACAGAGCCTCCTGGCCTGTTCTAAAAAAATTCCCGAATTTCAACCCCCGAATTGGGGGTGTCGGCATTCACCGCGGGGTTGCAAAAAATTCAGGCACTCTCTCTCGTCACAAGAAAGCGATTCCAATCGAGGAATTTTGGAACAGAGCCTCCTGGCCCGTTCTTAAAATAATTTCCGAATTTCAACCCCCGAATTGGTGGTGTTGGCATTCACCGGGGGGGTTCAAAAAATTCAGGCACCTTCTTTCATCACCACAAAGCGATCCCAATCGAGAAATTTTGGAACAGAGCCTCCTGGCCTGTTCTGAAATAAATCCCTAATTTCAACCCCCGATTTGGGGGTGTCGTCATTCACCGGGGGGGGTTGCAAAAAATTCAGGCACCTTCTTTCGTCACAAGAAAGCGATCCCAATCGAGGAATTTTGGAACAGAGCCTCCTGGCCCGTTCTTAAAATAATTTCCGAATTTCAACCCCCGATTTGGGGGTGTCGGCATTCACCGGGTGGGTTGCAAAAAATTCAGGCACCTTCTTTCATCACGAGGAAGCGATCCGAATCGAAAAATTTTGGAACAGAGCCTCCTGGCCTGTTCTAAAAAAATCCTCGAATTTCAACCCCCGATTTGGGGGTGTCGGCATTCACCGGGGTGGTTGCAAAAAATTCTGGCACCTCCTTCCGTCACAAGAAAGCGATCCCAATCGAGGAACTTAGGAACAGAGCCTCCTGGCCTGTTCTAACAAAATTCCCGAATTCCAACCCCCGATTTGGGGGTGTCGGCATTCACCGGGGGGGTTGCAAAGAATTCAGGCACTCTCTCTCGTCACAAGAAAGCGATTCCAATCGAGAAATTTTGGAACAGAGCCTCCTGGCCCGTTCTTAAAATATTTTCCGAATCCCAACCCCCGATTTGGGGGTGTTGGCATTCACCGGGGGGGTTCAAAAAGTTCAGGCACCTTCTTCCATCACCACAAAGCGATCCCAATCGAGAAATTTTGGAACAGAGCCTCCTGGCCTGTTCTGAAATATATCCCTAATTTCAACCCCCGATTTGGGGGTGTCGTCATTCACCGGGGGGGTCGCAAAAAATTCAGGCACCTTCTTTCGTCACAAGAAAGCGATCCCAATCGAGGAATTTTGGAACAGAGCCTCCTGGCCCGTTCTTAAAATAATTTCCGAATTTCAACCCCCGATTTGGGGGTGTCGGCATTCACCGGGGGGGTTGCAAAAAATTCAGGCACTCTCTCTCGTCACAAGAAAGCGATTCCAATCGAGAAATTTTGGAACAGAGCCTCCTGGCCCGTTCTTAAAATATTTTCCGAATTCCAACCCCCGATTTGGGGGTGTCGGCATTCGGCGGGGGGGTTGCAAAAAATTCAGGCACCTTCTTTCATCACAAGAAAGCGATCCCAATCGAGAAATTTAGAAACAGAGCCTCCTGGCCCCTTCTTGAAGGAATTTCCGAATTTCAACCCCCGATTTGGGGGTATCGGCATTCACCGGGGGGGTTGCAAAGAATTCAGGCACCTTCTTCCGTCACAAGAAGGCGATCCCGATCGAAAAACTTAGGAACAGAGCCTCCTGGCCTGTTCTGAAAAAATTCCCGAATTTCAACCCCCGATTTGGGGGTGTCGGCATTCACCGGGGGGGTTGCAAAAAATTCAGGCACTCTCCCTCGTCACAAGAAAGCGATTCATATCGAGGAATCTTGGAACAGAGCCTCCTGGCCCGTTCTTAAAATAATTTCCGAATTTCAACCCCCGATTTGGGGGTGTCGGCATTCACCGGGGGGGTTGCAAAAAATTCAGGCACCTTCTTCCATCACAAGAAAGCGATCCCAATCGAGAAATTTTGAGACAGAGCCTCCTGGCCTGTTCTAAAAAAATCCTCGAATTTCAACCCCCGATTTGGGGGTGTCGGCATTCACCGGGGGGGTTGCAAAAAATTCAGGCACCTTCTTCCGTCACAAGAAAGCGATCAGGATCGGCAAACTTTGGAACAGAGCCTCCTGGCCCCTTCTTGAAAAATTTTCCGAATTTCAACCCCCGATTTGGGGGTGTCGGCATGCACCGGGGGGTTGCAAAAAATTCAGGCACTCTCTCTCGTCACAAGAAAGCGATTCCAATGGAGGAATTTTGGAACAGAGCCTCCTGGCCCGTTCTTAAAATAATTCCCGAATTTCAACCCCCGATTTGGGGGTGTCGGCATTCACCGGGGGGGTTGCAAAAAATTCAGGCACCTTCTTCCATCACAAGAAAGCGATCCCAATCGAGGAATTTTGGAACAGCGCCTCCTGGCCTGTTCTAAAAAAATTCCCGAATTTCAACCCCCGTTTTGGGGGTGTCGGCATTCACCGGGGGGGTTGCAAAAAATTCAGGCAACTTCTCTCATCACAAAAAAGCGATCCTGATCGAGAAATTTTGGAACAGAGCCTCCTGGCCTGTTCTAAAAAAATTCCCGAATTTCAACCCCCGATTTGGGGGTGTCGGCATTCACCGGGGGGGTTGCAAAAAATTCAGGCACTCTCTCTCGTCACAAGAAAGCGATTCATATCGAGGAATTTTGGAACAGAGCCTCCTGGCCCGTTCTTGAAAAAATTTCCGAATTTCAACCCCCGATTTGGGGGTGTCGGCATTCACCGGGGGGTTGCAAAAAATCCAGGCACCTTCTTCCGTCACAGGAAAGTGATCCCAATCGAGAAATTTTGGAACAGAGCCTCCTGGCTTGTTCTAAAAAAATCCCCGAATTTTAACCCCCGATTTGGGGGTGTCGGCATTTACCGGGGGGGTTGCAAAAAATTCAGGCACCTTCTTCCGTCACAAGAAAGCGATCCCGATCGAGAAATCTTGGAACAGAGCCTCCTGGCCTGTTCTAAAAAAATTCCCGAATTTCAACCCCCGATTTGGGGGTGTCGGCATTCACCGGGGGGTTGCAAAAAATCCAGGCACCTTCTTACGTCACAAGAAAGCGATCCCAATCGAGAAATTTTGGAACAGAGCCTCCTTGCCCGTTCTTAAAAAAGTTTCCGAATTTCAACCCCCGATTTGGGGTTGTCGGCATTCACCGGGGGGGTTGCAAAAAATCCAGGCCCCTTCTTTCGTCACAAGAAAGCGATTCCAATCGAGAAATTTTGGAACAGAGCCTCCTGGCCTGTTCTAAAAGAATTCCCGAATTTGAACCCCCAATTTTAGGGTGTCATCATTCACCGGGGGGGCTGCAAAAAATTCAGGCACCCTCTCTCGTCACAAGAAAGCGATCCCAATCGAAAAATTTTGGAACAGAGCCTCCTGGCCCGTTCTTAAAAAAATTTCCGGATTTCAACCCCCGATTTGGGGTTGTCGGCATTCACCGGGGGGGTTGCAAAAAATCCAGGCCCCTTCTTTCGTCACAAGAAAGCGATCCCAATCGAGAAATTTTGGAACAGAGCCTCCTGGCCTGTTCTAAAAAAATTCCCGAATTTCAACCCCCGATTTGGGGGTGTCGGCATTCAACGGGGGGGTTGCAAAAAATTCAGGCACCTTCTTTCGTCCTAAGGAAGCGATCTCAATCGAGAAATTTTGGAACAGAGCCTCCTGGCCTGTTCTAAAATAAATCCCTAATTTCAACCCCCGATTTGGGGGTGTCGTCACTCACCGGGGGGTTGCAAAAAATTCAGGCACCTTCTTTCGTCACAAGAAAGCGATCCCAATCGAGAAATTTTGGAACAGAGCCACCTGGCCTGTTCTAAAAAAATTCCCGAATTTCAACCCCCGATTTGGGGGTGTCGGCATTCACCGGGGGGGGGGGGTTGCAAAAAATCCAGGCCCCTTCTTTCGTCACAAGAAAGCGATCCCAATCGAGAAATTTTGGAACAGAGCCTCCTGGCCTGTTCTAAAAAAATTCCCGAATCCCAACCCCCGATTTGGGGGTGTCGGCATTCAACGGGGGGGTTGCAAAAAATTCAGGCACCTTCTTCCGTCCTAAGGAAGCGATCTCAATCGAGAAATTTTGGAACAGAGCCTCCTGGCCTGTTCTAAAATAAATCCCTAATTTCAACCCCCGATTTGGGGGGGTGTCGTCATTCACCGGGGGGGTTGCAAAAAATTCAGGCCCCTTCTTTCGTCACAAGAAAGCGATCCCAATCGAGAAATTTTGGAACAGAGCCTCCTGGCCTGTTCTAAAAAAATTCCCGAATTTCAACCTCCGATTTGGGGGTGTCGGCATTCAACGGGGGGGGGGTGGTTGCAAAAAATTCAGGCATCTTCTTCCGTCCTAAGGAAGCGATCTCAATCGAGAAATTTTGGAACAGAGCCTCCTGGCCTGTTCTAAAATAAATCCCTAATTTCAACCCCCGATTTGGGGGTGTCGCCATTCACCGGGGGGGTTGCAAAAAATTCAGGCACCTTCTTTCGTCACAAGAAAGCTATCCCAATCGAGAAATTTTGGAACAGAGCCTCTTGGCCTGTTCTAAAAAAATTCCCGAATTTCAACCCCCGATTTGGGGTGTCGGCATTCACCCGGGGGGTTGCAAAAAATTCAGACACCTCCTTTCGTCACAAAAAAGCGATCCCAATTGAGAAATTTTGGAACAGAGGTTCGAATTCAAGAAGTAATTTTTTCGACTTTCGATTAAGATAATCGATTGGAACTTCAGAGTCATCTTCAGATGGATGATGACCAGCTACTTCACTCGTCGACTGTGATCCCTTTACTATATTGTTCTTCTGTGCACATCCTTGGACACTAGATCTTATGTACTCAGCTTATATGGTATACTCATCTGATTACTGGTAAGGTCTTCTAGTATTTTTTAATATAATTTCCTCCAAGTTCATTCATAGCAAGGCATTATCAAATTCATAAATTGAACTAATTGGCATATTTGTATTTCAGGGAATCTGATGGCCGACTAGAACTGGACATTAATAAACCTTAAGAGAAACTATGAATCACAACTTCAAACCATACTTCTAGAGTCGCGCTAAATCTACTAGTTTAAAATCACCCCCAAAAGCTTAGCGCTGCAATGGTTCCCATCAAAAATCAACTGAAAATGGATTTGGAGACAATTCTCAATCATCATCGAGATGGCAAAAATTCACCAAGTGCTTTGAGTGGTACGTGTAAGGTGCACGTGAGTCGAGTTGAATCTGGCCTTTGCCTTCTCTTAAGAAGATGAATATTTTGAATTCACCCAGAGTCGTGGATATAATAGTTTCCGAATCAAAAGAGAATTTGAGGTGTGATTGTGAAATCTGTGATATTGCACGAAGAACTCCCAATTCACAGCAACAAACCACATCTGAATCGGCAGATGAATATTTGAAACTCTGTCAAATGGCATCGCTCCAAAATTCCATGGATTTTACGGATGGGTTCCTCATATCGCCTCCCCATTATCATGAACTTGCGGCTTCCGGAAATTTTGTTACGTACAGCCCAAGTCACGCACTATCAATCAGCCTTCCCATCACGATGATCTTGACGTCTCGCAACTCTACCCTTGCTACCCTACGCTAATGTATCTCTTGATTATCGGGTTATCTATCGTAGTGGAAATACGCACAGATTGCGCTCGCGCTTTTCCAATATTTGGACGACAAATTGTACTAGGCTAATTTGCTTTGCGCGGAATCGCGCATGAAACTCAATGATTTTCTCTCGATTCATAAATGTTGCAACAAACTGATATCAAAATATCATAACTCTTCAATGGGCTCAAATTTCCATTATTACAATAACCATCAAGTATTTTTCCATTCATCATTGAAATTAAACCATGGTATAATCAAATTTCCGTAGAACAACGTAAAATATCCATGTATCTCGTACCAAGAAAGCTCCTCTCTCCAGTCTCGCATTAGGGAATCCTGATCCATTACGTGACGTTTTCCGTTGAGCGTAGGGAGCTTTGTGAGGAGTATTTACTGGAGATTCTACGTGATTAACATCATTTCCGAAAAATTGCATGAATTCGGAATGTGACGTGGTTTTGTATGAGATCTTCAAGTTTCATTGAATTCGACAAAGCTCCTCAGTGGAATTCATTCATGTCGTGAACTATATGACAGGAAATCCAGCTCCAAGCACATTGGGAAACCCCTGCCGCAAATGTCTCACTCCGGTATCCAAAGGAGTATCTCATGTCTGCGATGTGCAGCCACAAATTGATGATCTTTCAACTTATTTGGAAAGTTGTCCCCAAAAAGTACAAGATCAAGTAGTGTCCAAGTCCATAAAAATAGGACTGCAGTAAAAGAATGTCCAGAATCACAGGAGACAATCGTCATCCGACAATTACGAGTCAAGCCACTCCATTTCATCAGAAAATCCTGCAAAGGGTCCATAAGTGAAAAGACCGCGTGTAAACGGTCAGTATCTGCAGAGGATCTTTCAAAACCTCAGATAAGCATGAATTTGAGCTCCCGCCAGACGCATGGGATCGCCTTATTTCTCCGGACAGCCACACAAGATAGAAAATTCATCGAATCAGGCTCGTCGATTAAGCTTATGGAGAAATCTCACCCACTCAACGATTTTTTCAGCCACGGAGATTTTGAGTTCTTGAAGATTAATGGAAAAGAGATCTCCGAAGTGCACAGAGTTGTGGTCCATTGCGTTGGTATTAGTGATTCTATAGCGCTCATAAAGGAGGAAAAGCGCACTGAAGTGTGTCTTATCAAGAAGGGCTTGGACGGTGGAGGAGAATTTTTAAAATTTGCCTCTCAATTCAGTCGGAAAAATCGACAGCAGGAATTACCCGCTCAGAACGTCGGAAATTTTCTGACGGTATTGCACTCAAACGGTTCAAGGATTCTGCAGTCAAGAAGATATTTCCGTTGACAGTAGCTCCTCAGATTCAAGAAAATTAGAACAATGTTTCTACATTAATGAATGCTCAGGATCTCGAAGAGCTTGAGGGAACTATAGCTACCGATCTGAAATTAGCTAGCATCATATCCGATATTATGCAGCAGAGCTGCACCCACCCATGCATCTGGTGTTCTGTGAATAAAGATGATCTCAACACCTGCAGGGAACTCAGAACGGTCCAAAAGAATCTGACTTACTACAAAAAGTGGGTTGCAGCTGAATCAGTGGAGAATGATGCGAAAAATTTCATGAACCGCGTGAACAGACCACTAATCAAGAGCGATCCGGACGAGACATTTCTGCAACTAATACCACCATCTCAACTGCACTTCATGTTAGGAGTGGTGAATGAAATATTCTTCCATATGTTCCGAGAGTTTGAGAGTGAATCTACAGCTTGGATGAGAAAATGCAACATTGAACGACAGATGACACATGGTAGCCCAGCTTTTAGAGGAAAAATTATGTGAAAAACTTTTGGAGAATATCAATTCACTATGTGTTCAACCAAATTCAAGACTGGAAAAATATCAAAAATCCTTTTCTGACTCCCGGGATGTTGTTAACTCGTGTTCTGGAGAGGTTCTGGATCCCGATTACGATCTTTTCATCGCTAAGTTTCGTCAAAGCGATATGGACTTAGGAATCAGTGTGACTCTAAAGGTACCCGCAGTATTTCTTTACGTCGAACAGTTCTGCGAATCGAAAAAAGAGGATTGGGCTTCTACAGTGAGCAAGCAGTTGAGTCTGTTCACTTCGACTTCAACTCCCTCTAGGAGAAGTATAAAGATAACGATTCGAACGAGAAATATCCCGAGAAACTCCTACGTGCAGTGTACTCATACCATGCCTCCCACATTTGAAGAATTCATAAGTCTCTGGACAAAGATGAAATCATTCTGTATTACAGGCTCACAGTGACCTCTTATCATGTCTCCTCATCTATCTTGTACAATGTGCATCGATATTGGCCCCAACTTGAGCAGTTTTGAATAAAATGTGGATGGGAATCCCAATTTAAGATCCGGACTCTGCTTCATGATTTTTCCCCCAAAAAGACTCCCCACAATCAGCAGTTTTGGAGATTCAATCTCTCGTAACTATTCTCATTGTCATAATCACTCGGATCATCCTCCTGAATCATCATTTTTCATTCAAATCATCATTATTTAAATCATCATTTGACCAAGGAATCTTAGAATTGAGGAACATTTATTATCATTGAGGGAATGAGAGTTCCAAAAAATGTTCCAAATGACATTCCTCCAAAACGGCTCGGCGGAAGATTTTAATTCTCTTAGGAATATATTCTTCAAGTTATCCGGAAACGGAAACCAAAATAATCCCGTTGGTAACGGAATATTTTATTTAAATTGCATTCAAGGGCACCATGTCAACACGCCAATTCACCATCACGCAAGCTTCTCCGATTCATTGACTACACTATATCATTCTCCTCCTTCATAACATCACCACATCCATCTAATTCATTAATTCTTCACACCGCATTACCGCATCACTTCTACTTCACACCATCATAATCATCATCATCCTAATCTCCATCATCATCTCAATCACCATCATCATCAACACACAATTTAAAAATCATCCACTCCATTCTTCCATTGTCATTCTCTTACCATACCTCCATCACCACCATTCATTAACCGCATCAAACCAGCATGCCAATGATTGCAAATTTAGAGATAAAAATTAATCTCTATTAAGGAGGGTGAGACGGACATCAAGCCTCATCATCATTATATCATCATCATCATTACATCTTCATCATATTCATCATCATCATCATCATCATCATCATCATCATCATCATCATCATCATCATCATCATCATCATCAACACTCAATTCAACCACCATCATAACACATCAAATATTCTTTCATCAAACATTCATCAAACCATTCATTAACTTCATTGACTGAACACGCCAATGATCGACAATTTAGAGATAACTTTCATCTCTATTGAGGAGGGTGAGGCAAACATCAAACCTCATCATCATCATGATCACCATCATCATTACATCTTCATCATTTCCATCATCAGCATCATCATTTTAATCATTATCATCAACACTCCATCCACTCATCATCATACATAGAATATCCTCCCATCAAACCATTCATTAACTCCATTGATTAAACTTTGATATAGGTAGGATCAGAAGATATAGAGTGAAGTACGATAAGGTAGAGGTTGTTTCAACTGAGGTTTATTATAGATACTCTGACAGAGAGTCTCTTATATACGAAGAGACACGGAGACAGATTCATACTAAGGGCTGTGAGCCACCAAAGGGAAGAACAACCATGTAATCGATCAAGGGGGTGGCTCATGCGCGGACACACAGTACGAGTGGGGGTACAGCATCGCCACACGTACATACATAGATCGAGTATATAGGTATAGGATTGGTTCATACATATTATATGTATTTCATCCCAACACTCCCTTCACAATTCGTATAATCAAAGTCCCAATCCTTTCATACAATCATTGTGCTTCCCGCTAAACAGTGGTTCCGTCAGAAAATCGGCTAACATTGCATCAGTTTCCAAATGTTTGACTTCAATAATTTTCTCATCAATACATTCACGAATGAAATGGTACTCCACATCAATATGTTTAGTCTTCGGTTCATAAGCTGTAGTCTTTGCCAGGTCGATAGCTGCAAGATTATCCACAAAAGTCAGTATTGGCTCACTGATCATCTTCGCGTCGATCTCTGAAATGAGGTTCCTCAACCATAAGGCCTCTTGACAAGCCACTGCGAGGGCATGATATTCTGCTTCACATGTTGACCGTGCAGTTCGTCTCTGTTCCTTACTTGACCATGATATCGGCGCTCCTTTGTAGGTAGAAACATATCCCGCTATGGATTTTCTATCGTATCCATCATTCGCATAATCTGAGTCACTGTATCCAATGAGTTTTGAGTTACCGCGTACAGAAAAATTTGAACTCACATCCTTCGTTACTTGTAAAAATCGTAGGTGTCTTCTAGCGGCTTCAATATGTGTGTTTTGCGGATTTCTTGTATAGATACTAAAAATAAGTGCACGAGCTGCGTAGCAAATGTCAGGTTTTGTGGTCTGGCTCAGATATAATACGCTGCCAACTACTGCTTCACAATCGAAATTTTTGAGTTTTTGAGTATTTCCATCTGAAGACTCTCTTTGTTCGTCAATCTGAACGGCACTCAATCTTTGATCTGCATCTAGAGGTGTAACAACTGCATTACAATCCTTCATTTGGAATTCTTCTGAAATCTGCATCACATAATTGGATTGATTCACTGTTATGGTTCCTATCTTCTGATCTTGCTGAAATTCCATGCTCAGGAAGTATTTGACAGGACCAAGATCTCTAAAACGAGTTTCTCACTTGGAAATTCTACAAGTTGATCCTTCGAATCTGCTAACGTAGTTATAATCAATTCATCATTCACGTATACAGCCAAAATCAACAAGTTATCTTTGATAAATTCCATTTAAAAACGACACATGAAAAATAGTGATGTCTCGGATCGGTTTCTCGTAGTTTTGATTCGATTCTGTAGTCCAAAATATGAAGTTTTCACCCACTGGGAGGTCCCAAAAGATTTTCGGAGTCGCCTGCGGAGCTATTTCTGTTCCGCTTTTCGATTCCACTAAAGCATCGAGATCATGATCTTCTTTTACGAAATTAAATATATCTCGAGTTAGGATCAAGATAATGCAACGCGGTTCGCACCATTCGAAAGATCCTAAAAAACCTATCAAAAGTGACCTTGAAAATTTTTGTTCAGCCTTTTCAGGTCCTGATCAGGCAAAATCCGGGAAAATCAGACTAACCTGATTATCTCAAAAAGCAATTTTCTTTAATTTCTCTAAAATATGACTTCTCATGCAAAATTGCACGATCTTTGCGATGGAACTGGTCCGAAGTTGTTTGTTTTTACGATTTTATGCGTATTCTGGTCAATATTCCGATTTTTCATCCTCCGACCAATCAGAAAACAGAATTTCCTGCGCGTGCGCGTAGTTTACTGAATTCCAAAGTAGTTTCAATTGAGAGCTGAGGAAATTTCCTTCAAAATGACCCCTTGCAAAAGTCAATTACATTTCCCCAGTCAGTATCTACGGCACCTTCATTGGAAGAGAAGGATGACCAGAGCGAGATGACCTCATGTATCGTGAACCAGAGCCTTGAGACCTTTTCTTGCATCCATGTTGTCAGTGGTGTTGATAATCTCGATGTCTAAAGAACCGTGTAGCTTTATTTTCAGTGGATCAAATGGAGTTCTGCAACAGATCATTTTGAAGGAAATTTTCTCAGCTTTCGAATGAATTCACTGTGAAATCCGGTAAACTACGCGCATGCGCAGAAATCTCTGTTTCCTGATTGGTCGGAGAATGAGAAATTGGAAAATTGACCCTAAAACGCATAAAACCGTAAAAACGCAACTTCGAACCAGGTCCATCACAAAGATCGTGCAATTTTGCATGAGAAATCATATTTTAGAAAAATTTAAAAAAATTGCTCTTTGATATAATCAGGTTAACCTGATCTTTCCGGATTTTGCCTGATCAGGGCCGGAAGAAGCTGAATAAAAATTCCCAAGGTCACTTTCGATAGGTTTTCCAGGATCCTCCGAATGGCGCGAACCGCATTGCATTATCTTGGGCCAAACTCGAGATATATTCAATTTAGTAAAAAAAGATCGATGATTTTGATGCTCTAGTGGAATCGAAAAGCGAAACAGGAATAGCTTCGCAGGTGATTCCGAAATTCTTCTGGGACCTCCCAGTGGGTGAGAATTCCATATTCTGGACTGCAAAATCGAATCAAAATCACGAAAAACCGACCCGAGACATCACTATTTTTCATGTGTCGTTTTCAAATGGAATCCATCCTTTATGTTGCAAAATAAAAACACATGGATCAGTCTTACATTGTTTGAATCCCAAATTCAGTAGAATCGAGGTCAATTTCTCATTCCATTTTCGAGATCCTTCCTTTAGTCCGTATAAAGCCTTCTTCAGTCGTGAGACTTTTCCGGGATATTCTCTCTTCACGAATGGCTTTGGTTGTGGAACATATATTTCTTCTTCTGAATCTCCATTCAGGGGAGCCGTTTCAACATCGATATGGGAAATCGTCAACTTATGCTCAACTGCGAATCCTATGAGGAATCGTATACTTGTGTAACGAACAACTGGACAGTAGGTTTCATGATAATCTTGATTTGGTGGCTGTCTGAAACCTCTTGCTACAAGTCTCGCTTTATACTTATCTATTGAGATCCATCAGTTCTTTTTTTCAATTTGGAAACCCATTTGAGGTCTATGAGTGACTTATCCGGTGGTAAATCTGTGAGTTCCCATGCATTATCATTATTCAATGATTTCAATTCTGCCTGTGGCTCAAATCCATTCTTCTTTCTTGTCGGATTCACAAGCTTCCTCCCAAGTTCTGGGCTCTAATATACCAGGAGAACTATTCAAGTACATAGCATATTCATCGAATTTATCATTCGGACTGATGCTGAAATCCATAACATAATCAGTGTATTTCTCTGGTAATCTTGTATTCCTTTTTGGTCTTCCTTCTTCTTTTGTTCCATGAGTATTCTCATCGCTTTCTGAATCCAACTCATCATCTTTGAGATTATCCTCACTATCGATATTTTCGGAAGGCTCATCTTCAGGCTTGTTCCGAGGGATTTCATTGGAATCATCTTCAATCCACGGTATGAGAGTCTCGTTCATATCTATCATAGATTCCTTCTTTCCATTCAACATCTTATTCTCGAGAAATATTACGTTCCTGCTGAATACAATTTTTCCTGTGTCAGGGTCTATCAGTCTGTATCCCTTCTTATCTAGAGCATAATCAACGAAGATCATCTTCTTCGATTTCTGATCCCATTTCAATCTTTTTCCTTTGGGAATATACATCATTGCTGTGCAACCAAAAACTTTGAGATTGCTTAGATTCGGTCTTTGTCCTGTCCATATTTCTTCGGGAGAAGTATTAGGTAACATAGCCGTGGGAGTTTTATTCACGATATAGTTCACTGTACTTACAGCTTGAGCCCAATATTTTTTGGAAGTTTAGCATCTGCCAGAATGGCTCTCCCTTTTTCGACTAGCATTCCATTTTTTCTTCCTGCTACGCCATTTTGCTCTGGTGTATACGGACAAGTCGTTTGACAGATAATGCCTGCTTCTTGTAAGTAATTTTTCAAATCATTATTTATATATTCTCTCCCATTATCACATCTTATCATTTTTATCTTAGTATTCAACAGATTCTCTACCAATTTCTTGTGAATAATCATATGATCTTTCACATCTGATTTATTTTTCAAAAAGTAGACCATGGTATATCTGCTATGATCGTCAATCAATGTCAAGAAATATTTGGCTCCACCTGAAGATACAGTTTCCATCGGTCCACATAGATCAGTATGTATCAATTGTAGCAATTTCTGAGGTCTGTGCTGTCCTTTTGGGGAAGGTAGTCGAAACTGTTTACCTTTCAAGCAAATTTCACATGGATCCTCATTGCATGTGGAAATCTGATAACCATCGGCCAAACTGTTCAGCATCATCATATACTTCCTATTTAAATGAGCGAGCCGTTTGTGCCACGAATCAGTTCCATCATTCTGAGCTTGATTGCAGATGGAATATGCGATTCTTTCGTTTTCAAAGCTATCATTGCTCATATTTATCCTATACATGCATCCTACTCCTTTGGCGTTGGCTACAAATTTCGACGCACATCTTATGATGCACATGTCTCTCGAAAAATTCACGGAGAATCCTAAACTAGTCAGTTCATGGACTGATACTAGATTAGTTTCTAATTTCGGTACGAAGAGAGTACCTCTCAGAGTTATCATTTTAGATTCATCATTCACTAGTACGTTTATTCTCACCTCAACTTTACTCTGAGCTTCTAGCTTATCTCCACTAGCTGTGGTGACTTTGCCGTCGACGGGTAAGAAGTTCAGGAATAATTCCTTGTAAGGCAACATATTCTGCTTTGCGCCAAAATCTAAGTACCGATCATTTTTGGTTGGGCTTATCTTCAAACTGTTGGTCATTAACACGTATAATTCATTCATTTCTTCAGATGCACCTGTATTACTGGAGCTTCTCTCTGTAGTGGAAGTATTAGCTATCCATGCTAGAGCTTTCTCGACTTCGTCGGAGGCGCATAAATTACTTCTTCCATTGTTAGATTTCCTCGGAGATTTGCAAAATCTTGAGATATGACCATGCTTCTTGCACTTGAAACATCTTCTTTGGTTTCTAAAATTCTGTCTCGAATCTTCATAATTTTTTCTTTTTGTAAGAACTCGTGAAAAATGCACTATCGTCTGATGTTGCGTGCGATTTTCCTCTCATTTGCACATCTTGCAACAATTTCGTTTGGATATTTTCACCTTCGATTGGGGTGCCAGAACTCTCTAATCCCATAATCATCGGCTTGTACCACTCTGGTAGTCTAGCGAGTAAAAGAGTTCCTACCCATTCATCTCCAACCGTGGAATTCAGAGAATTCAATTTCTGCGCTGTCGTGCAAATTTTATTCACGTACTCTTCGGTACTTGCGCAATTCCCTAATCTTATTGTAACAAGCATTCTCAATAATCCGACCCTTCTTGTTAAACCAGGATCTTCGAAAGCAGCTTTTAAGTTATCCCACACTTGCTTAGGTATGCTCGCATCTCTAATGTGCGAGTAATTAGATTTATCAACAGAGAGAATCAACTTTGCTTTGGCTTCTGCCATGTTACGCTCATTTGTTACTGCTATGGCGTCTCCCTCGACACATTCCCACAGATCCTCATGTTCGAGATGGGACTTCATTGCAAACGTCCAATCATTATAATCAGTCATACCTTTCAATTTTTCCACCAGAGGTAGACTACTGTTGCTGGTGTTTGCCATTGTTCCGCTTGATTATTGATCCACGGTCAGTTGCCACGTCGGAGTCTCTACCACTCAGCACGGGAAATGCCACGCCCAAACGGAGGTATATATGAAGACCTCGGCGTCGTCTGTCGTTCAATACTCCTTACTCATGTCTTCTTCTCTATGATGATTTTAAGCTTTGTGATCTGGGCTCATAACCTGATATGGGTAGGATCAGAAGATATAGAGTGAAGTACGATAAGGTGGAGACTGGTTTAACTGAGGTTTATTATAGATACTCTCACAGAGAGTCTCTTATATACGGAGAGACACGGAGACAGATTCATACTGAGGGCTGTGAGCCACCAAAGGGAAGAACAACCATGTAATCGATTGAGGGGGTGGCTCATGCGCGGACACACAGTATACATGGGGTACAGCATTGCCACACGTACATACATAGATCGAGTATATAGATACAGGATTGGTTCACATATATTATATGTATTTTATCCCAACAAACTTCATTCTAATCATCATCATTATCAACGCGCCATTTTATCATCTGCGGTTATTCACTCCATTCCATACTTTATCTCATTTACCACATTCCTTTCATCATTCTTCCACCCCATCATAACTTCATCATCACCACCATCCATTAACCTCTCTCACTCATCACGTCAATGATCGCCGATTCGGAAATGAATTCCTGTACGCAGGTAAGTCGCCTAACGGTGCAGATGTTGCGACAGAATTCATCTCCATTGAGGAGGATGAGGTGTTAATGAACTCACTCCTTTTATATAATATGAAATAACATGACATTCATATTCATCATCTTCCATTGATTTTCATCGTCCACCCTGTCAACTTTCTCCTTTCATTCACCACACTGCATCACTCCGCTCCTTCACAACCACACTTCATCTATTCACCTTATTCAATCTCCATAGCGTATCACCTCATCACTCTCCCTCTACATCATCATCATAGTCATCTTTACCATCATCAGCATCATCATCATCGCCATCATCAACATCATCATGATCATCATTATCATAGTCAACATCCTAACCATCATTATTATCAACACGCCATTTCATCATCTGCGATCATTTACTCCATCCCATACTTCATCTCATTCTCCACATTCTTCTCATCATTCATTCACTCCGTCATAACTCCATCATCACCACCATTCATTCACTTTATTCACTCATCACGTCAATGATCGCCGATTTGGGGATGAATTCCAGTACGCAGGTAAGTCACCTCACGGTGCAGATGTTGCGGAAGAATTCATCTTCATTGATTGAGGAGGGTGAGGCGTAAATCATTCCATTTTATTCATATGATATCATATGACATGAAGTATCATATTTATCATCTTTTATTGATTTTTATCATATATACTCATCATATATCCCAATGATAGCTCATCACATCAAACATTTCATTCCATCATTCACCGCATCAACTTTTCACATTGCATGAACGTATACAATGACCAATAGACTATTAGATAGAACAGACTCACGACCGGATCAGGTGATGAAACCACTTTCCTGCGAATGTTTGAAGACTTAGTGTCGTTCACGAACTAAATCTAAGTCTGATGCGCAGACGCTTAAGGGAATTTGGTGAATTCTAATGAAAAAAGGGGTTTGACAGACGCGCAGACACTCGACAGTAGACTTAAAACAGTGACAAATAATCGTGCCAATATTTCAAATATTAGTAACAGATGTATACATTTCTCAGTAAAAGTGAATAAAACAAAAGCATTAATTATGCAGAATTTTGAAAAAAGGGGAAGGTACTTCTTCCTCCGAAATGTTTCTAGGGTCTAAAAGTCAAATTAGGGGAAAATATAGAGGTGAATATACATATTTCGAGGTAGGTCAGGTAGATATACGAGAAAATCTAGTGATTTTTCAAAATGAAGGGTAATTGATATAGGGAAAAGCCTAGTCATTTCAAGGTAGAGTTAGTCAACATACGGGAGAATCTAGAGATTTTCCAGGAGAAGGGTAATCGATGAAGGGAAAAAACCAGTAATTGTAAGGTAGTGTTAGTCAACATACGGGAAAATCTAGTGATCTCCCAAAAAAGGGTAATAAATATATGGAAAAAACTAGTAATTTCAAGGTAGGGTTTGTCGATCTAGGGGAGAGTCTAGTGATTTTCCGGGTAAGGTTAGTCAATCTAGGCGAAAATCTAGTGATTCCGGGCGAAGAATGATCACGCAGATTAATATTGAGAAATCATTTGGAATTTCCGGGCGCAAGAAGGTAGCGATCGTTCATATCGATCGATCACCATATTAATTTTAATTTCCACCGGTTGTCGGATCACGAACGACCGAGATGAAACATACCAGTCATATGGGAATTGCGGGTTAAAAAGACCTTTCTCGCGAGCGGTTGCGCATGAGTGACTTTCTTATATGAGGGAGATCAAAATTCTCGATCACCAAGCCACTAAGGCTAGGTGTCATCGGGGCTAACCTGACAGATCCCTTCAGTCCCCCTAAAGAGCCGGATCTGTCGAGGAGAGGCGAAACGCACCAGCATCAAGCGTAGATTCAAAAATTCTCTTGAATGTTCTCATCTAATTTCTTCCATAATCTCCATCAAAATCCTCCAAAATGCAACTCTGAGATCTGGAAGAGTTTTGAAGGTACGTAGGTTGAATTTGATCACTCCAATATCAATCTGCGTCATTAGAAAACAGCAGACTTGCTCTTCAATTAGCGTTCCCGTGGCCAAGGATAATTAATATCATCATTTGAAATTCCCGGGCGCAAGAAGGTAGTGATCGTCCATGTCGATCGATTACGATATTGAATCTGATTTTCATTTTCAATCACCATGACCAAAAAAAATTGAGAACCGCCGCGGGCGCGCATAGGTATGTAGGTAGGTACAAGCGTACGCCGGACTCTTCACAATAGGATTTCGAGGGCAGATAGTGGCATACACACGCGCGCGTATGCTCCCCCGTGCTCGCACCTGAGCAGATCTCACATGGTTGAAGTCAATGCTTCGAAGGAATGACCTCTTTCAAATCGATCGACGTGTCAGTTTCCGTCCACCTCTAAGGAACTGGACCTCGGCAGAATCCAATTCAAGCGCAATGTGGAGACAATTGATCCATCTAGTGTCTGGACAATCAGTGTCCGTCTATTCCATCAGATAAGATTGACCTTTGATCTCACCATGGTTAATGAGAACCTTTGAGATCATCAGGAGTCATAATGACCGTAGCCCAAGGTGAACGATATTAGAGTTGAATTCATCTATACGATTCGGATGAGAGGATAGTTTTATTCTTCGTATTAGTGTACATCAATGTTCCAGGATTTGGAATCGAGATCAAAATCTACAAGAGTGGTCCTGTGAGACTTTGTTGCACTTGTTGACAGGAAATCCAAAGCACATCTAGCTCAAGGCGGAATCATCATAGGGCCTGTCGTGAGAATCCATATTCACGATACTGAGGGAGTCCTTCCAGAGCCTTGGGGAAGAAATCTTGAATAATGCAAGATTATCCTAACGACTCGGTTGGATTATGAGGAAATGTAGGAGATCAGATAGTGAAATAATCCCGATAACTTTATCATCACCATCCACGATGATTAACCGGTGAACCTGTGGAACAAGAGATATACTGTGGGTTATTCGATATATCAGTATTGCCGCGTCAATCATGACGCTGAGTGGATTCAGGTTTGATTTGAATCAGGATAGGACGTTCTCATGGAATTCTCGCAATTGAGAAGAATTCTGGAAGTCTTTTTCGTCACAGGATCACATGAGCATCTCACGACCCTTGAGGAGCTACTCCAATTCTACGTTATGATGTACGCATCAAGAGAATATTAGGCCCTGTGACGAAGTAAATCACGGGCTACTCACTCGCTCCTTGTCCCACTCTATGACCGCTTTACGAGCCACACGACACCTGTGCACTGCGGGCGCGGACGCCGCGGACCCGGAGGGAGGTAGTGGGGTGCTCGCCCGGGAGGGGGGGTTGATTTGAGACTAGAAAGGTGGTTCCAACCCCTTTTTTAGTCTCAAATCGCTCGAACGCATCGAACTTGATGGAAAATTCATGTGTTCTGAGACGTAAATCGGATTCATTGTAGTTATCTATCTAAAAGTTTAGCTCGGCGAGTATGATCATTTTTTTGCCCTATAAGTTCATCTGATATCTGAAATATGAATTTCACTCCTTGGGAGTCATAAGATCAGGGATTATATGTCGAGTGAATATTTACCAAAATCTGAACTTAAAACTACTGGAGAGAGATTGAAGAGAATCTATTCCAACTCTCGAGAGTCATGAAATCAGGGAAAATTATGTCGAGTAATTGTCCTGCAAAATCTGAACGTGGAACATATCAAAAAGGATTGATTACATTACAATTTGATTATCGCTGTTATTTTGAATCAACTTGAGTTACTCATCATCTCTCTTATTTACTATGAATATATTGAAAATGGCAATCCATCTAGAACAATGAAAAGAAATCGAAGGCAAGAAAATTCGATTCAGCATTGATCAATCCAATTCAAAAGTCAGTGGAAATGGTGAGTAACTCAAGGTAATTCAAAATTACAGCGATGATCAAATTGTGATGTAATCGATCATTTTTGATACGTTCCATGTTCAGATCTTGCAGAACAATTACTCGACATAGTTTTTCCTGATCTCATGACTCTTAAGAGTTGCAATGAATTCTCTTCAATCTCTCTCCAGTCGTTTTACTTTCAGATTTTGGTAAATATTCACTCGACATATAATCCCTGATCTCATGACTCTCAAGGGGTAAAATTCATATTTTTGATATCAGATGAACTTATAGGGCAAAAAGATGGTCATACTTGCCAAGCTAAACTTTTAGAAAAAGTGAAGTGTAGGGGGGGGGGGGGGAAGATTTCAATACTTGGGTTGATGCAAAGACTCCCAACTTCACTTGTAGTAGCAGAAAGTTTTCAGTTGATAAGAAACTTTTGGATAGCGGAAACTCCCCACACTAGTTGGTTCATCCGCTATTCAACAGAAAAGGGTGCTAACTATCAAAGTATTCAACTTATGTATGATTAATAAACGAAATATAGGATTATGGTCCCCAATATTATTTCAAGACCAAAAACTAGAACATATTTCAACTTGGACATTGATAACTTGTAAAACGTCAAGAAGTTGAAGTAACACATGCAAACCTAGTTTGAGGAGAATGAAGTTCCAATAGCATTATCTGAGACATACTTTGACTTCAGATAAACTGGTCCTCAAAGCACATTCAAATGGATGTATGAATCTAGTTCCTATCTTTAGTGCTTGACTCGTCAACCATCAATTTTTCCAAGTTGGACTTACTCCTCACTCTAAATAATACTTTCGATGAAACAGATGAACCCTGTAGTACTTCTTAGACCCGATTGAAAATTAACCTATGCCAGCTACCCGTTAAGGTATAAATCTGGTGGTTTCAAAAAGTTTTCCATCTTGGGAGCTATGACTTCCATACTTACCCAGCATCACGACCTATATAAAAAATGAACTTTGAGTGATTTTCAGCTCATTTAGTCTAGTTATGCCCGACTAATCCATATTTTGTCATTTTAAATCAAGCAAAATTATAGTTACAAGGAATTTTTCGTGCGCAATCACTTATCAAGTAGAGAGATGGCCTTTCTTCCTCATATAGTACACAGCATATCCAACAAGAGTTACTCATTCTGCTAGTGATACAATGTTTTCCCTATTATTGGCAAGCAATTACTTTCACGCTAGAATTTCGAGCCTAAAAAAACAGAGAAAAACACCAATTCTACTGAACACAAGTTCTGCACATATAGTCGGGTTTGTCAATCTTCTTAGCAGAATAAGTAACTTCTGTTCCAAATACTCCAAATAATGTTTAAAAAGAGTTGAGGCATGTTCATTAAGATCTGATGCGCACAAAAACTTTTTAAGGCTGGAAAATCAGTGTGTGAGAAAAGGAGCTTTCTCCAAGATAAGCGGGAGGAGCCATTTGATGATACTAATTGTTTCCTTCTTCAAATCTTGGGTGGTTTCTCTGGTTTTCTATGATTTCTGTACCGATGGAGAAGCCAGAAAGGAAGTGAATAAGTGTCCCAGACTGTAGATTTTGGATGTATTATGATCCCACGAAAGGCTTGATCCCCACTGACAAATTATTGAAATTATAACAATTAAGAGACAAGGAGCCCCCCCTCCCCCACGAAATCCCCATATCAGGCCTGCCAACATAGAATCGAAATCAGGGCTGCCAACCTCGCGTTACAAATGTCCCTAGGTGACTGCAAATGTCCCTAGATTTGTTTCTATTGTGCGTATATACATTTATTGAAGGGTTAGTGGGTCGATGTGTGTGTGTGTGTGTGTGTATATGTGATGGAGAGAGAGTTCGTGGTATCTTCTTTCGTGAGACAGTCCAATACACGTACACTCACTAGACGAATACAATGATTATATATACATTTTACGGCGTTCTGTCACTGGGTCGAGGATATGGATTTGTGTTTATGTCTGTGTGTTTCTACCCTTGTGTCTTGTGTTTGTGAGTGTGAGTAGAATCCTCTTTTGTGAGGCAGCCTGGTACACGAGATACATTATGTATCCTCCTTACCCCACCAACATATATCGTATATTTTGATGTCTTTAATGCGTGTGGGAACCGGCTCGAGCATATAGATTCGAGTTTGTATGTATATGTGTGTGTGTGTATTTGAGAATGAGATTCGTTATTTATTCATACTCAAAAGGCTCATGAATTTGCGATTTCTCGAATTTTCTATTCAACTTCTGAATTTTTTGCCAAGTTTCGGTGGTGGCCCAATTACCGAACTATGATTTAAATCATTTGAGAGAGAGAAGAATTTGAATTTTATTCATCAAACCATTTTTCGAGAACTTTCAATGCTATATCATCACTGTAACGTAGTGGAATAGGTTGAGCCTTTCATTCTAGATAACTTCGTATGATTTTGATTCGATTGTCATTCCCAATGAGTTTTTAGTGTTGATTGTGTTAGGTCAGGTTTCGTGTGAATTTCGAATACTGAGTGAAGCTCACCATCGAAGGAGACATGTTCAGATGAGTCTGATACGCTATTTGGTTGTCCAATATCGGGCCAAAAAATTGCTGCTCAGAACAGAGGAAATCCAACGACATGATCTGTGTGAGCTGTGTCAGTGTAGTGTTTTTATGTTTTTTGAGATACGCTCTGCCTACACCTACAGTAGCTCGGCAACATACATTCGCAATCTGTCGCACTCAGAGATGAAAATCTCGATCTCTATGTGAGCCAAGGCATCATGCTTTGATGTTGCAACTCGTAGTTGTATTCGACTGTACTCAGAGATATTATAATTTTGATGGGTTCATGTTTTGTTGTTATGGTGTTTGGAGAGAGATTAAATGATCTGATTTGAAATCATGAGTGTCAAATGGAAGATGATTGAATTTAAATTTGCTATGATCAGTATCATATGATCAATTTTGATTTTGATAACAATTTTGATTGATGGATTGACCGATAATATAGTTCGTGAAATATGGACGCTGATGAGTTCGATAATACCGTGAAGAAGCGCGAAACTCTATTGATGATGGTCAGCTTGAAAGTTCTCGATATTGGTATATGCTTTTACTATTCGAGGAGGGGCAGACGGGGCCTAGGGGGAAAGGGTATCACTTTAGTTTGGTAACGCCTGAATGATGCATTTTATGATCGAAATTCTAAATACCCAAACATTTCTCTACAACTTCCAAGGCTGTATCATTATTATAGTTTAGTCGAATTAATTTCATCTCATTCATTCATTCATCTCAATGAATTGAGCCTTTCATTTCAAATAAACTCTAAGATTTTGATTCGATTGTCATTTACAATGTGAGTTCTTAGTGTTGATTGTGTTAGGTCAGGTTTTGTGTAGATTTCGAGTACTGAGTGAAGCTCACCATCACAAGAATCGAGGGAGACATGTTTAGATGAGTCTGATACGCTATTTGGTTATCCAATATTGGGTCAGAAAATTGCTGCTCAAGACAGAGGAAATCCAACGACATGATCTGTGTGAGCTGTGTCAGTGTGGTGTTTTTATGTTTTTTGAGATACGCTCTGCCAACATCTACAGTAGCTCAGCAACATACATTCGCAATCTGTCGCACTCAGAGATGAAAGTCTCGATCTCTATGTGAGCCAAGGCATCATGCTTTGATGTTGCAACTCGTAGTTGTGATCGATTGCACTCAGAGCTATTATTTTTTTGATGGGTTCATGTTTTGTTGTTATGGTGTTTTGAAATAGATTAAATGATCTGATATGGAATTATGAGTGTCAAAAAAATGTTCGAGTCCGAATTTGCTATGATCCGTATCACTTGATCACTTCTGATCCTGTTAACAATGTCGAACGATGAATTGACCAATGATATTGTCAGTAGAACATGGACGATAATGAGTTTGATGATACTGTAAATAGTCGCGAAATTCTACTGATGATGATCAGCTTGGAAGTTCTCGATATTGAATCCTTCCCTAATCGTATGAGAAGCAGGTGGGAGAAGATAGCCTGGGAGGGAGATTCAAGACGCTGTGTGAAAAAATCCCTGACACGTATTTGGTGGTCATTGTTCCTTATTTACCTGATCATGTTCCGAGAATTCCCAATTTTTTTCATCACGTTAATGTAGTTGCAGGAATTCATTCCACTGTACCAGATTCATTCGTATGATTTTGCTTCAGTTGACATCTTTATCACGAGTTTATGAAGTTGAATTTGTAGGGATTTGTTGTGTAAGCGTTTCGAGTACTGAGTGAAGCTCACCATCACAAGAATCGAGGGAGACATGTTCAGATGAGTCTGATACGCTATTTGGTAGTCAAATATCGGGCTAAAAATTGCTGCTCAGAACAGAGGGAATCCAACGATATGATCCGAATGTGCTGTGTCAGTGTATGGTTTCCATGTTCCTATGAGAGTCGAACTCGTAATCGTATTCGGTTGAATTCAGGGGTGTCAAATGTATTGAATGAAATTGGGGTGAAGTAAAAAATGATTCTTTAGAATGTTTGATTGATTTTGAAGTGAATAACTCAAGCGAATATGATATTCTTGAATATGATTTGATGAGAACTGTAGAAGGATATGAAATTCCGTTAACTAATGCGGAATTGTAATTGATGGTCTTATTGAAAATTCTCGAAACTTTCTGAACCTAATCGGATATAGATGAGTTCACGGTGGTTGAGTATCAAACATAAATGTGCCATATATTTAGAATTTGAATCAAAATTACTCGATCCTGCTAAGCTTTTTTAACAAAAACGATCCAGTGATCGGAGAGTCAATCAGAATCTATTTCATGGGAACCTTATGGCTTCCATTCATATCCAATTCATTGGAATCAGTGTGATGATTTCGATTCGTTTTATATTGTTGAATAATATTCCACTAACCTTGATTCTTTTCATTGCGCACTCCGAATTTTCTTTGATAATTCAACACAATCCTTGTTGAATATCAGTGAATTCATATGAGTAAAACAACGCTAGAAAAGATGGTGGGATCGTCAGGAGGGGGTGGGGAAACTATTTAATTTTTATATTCGGGGAATTTACAGGAATAATTCGTACGAGATGTAATGAATCGGTCATTCAAGTCAGAGATGGATCAATCATCAATAAATTATCATCTAAGTACAACATCAAGAGGTGACGGATATAAATGCATACGGGTAACATGTAGAAGTCAATGTATATGAAAGTTTAGAAATTCAATTACATGTGATTTTCGATGTATGAATCATAATTATATTATATATTTTCAGTCCCGAATCGGATGGTGTTCCATTTGAAGATTATTAGTGAGATTCTTCTTCATCTAGAAAATGAAGATTAGTTTTCATTGTGGAAGGTAAACTACATGTTATTCGCAAGTTTATGAGATTAAGTGAACTGAATTGAAACCATTTTTCAATTCTTCAACATTGATGATAGTTATTCCATTGATGTACATGGAAGAAATTTTGAATCCGATCGAGAAATTCTAATGAAGCGCGAATTGTGATACTTGTATCTATCCATTTGAACTGAGAAAATTTTGGAGTTTCACTCACCTTAACTGATGTTTTTGTATCGAGTGGCGTTTGTCCTGCTTCTTCTGTGGTGTAGATCTGGTCCGCTTTCTTAATTTCTTATCTTCATCATATATATGCACAGATCTCGATTCTACTGAGGCGTGATCCTGCTTCATCTTTTTGGGAAAAACTGTCTCAACTTCTTGAGATACTGTGAATTAGAATCGAATTGCATTGAACGTGGGGTTTCATAGTTGCTGTAGCATCGTGATTTTGAATGTATCCATGTCTTCTTGAAATTCTACGAAAATCGTTCTCAATTGGAATGACAATCTTTGATGCCTCAGGATGGAGTATTTTTGTGTCTTCTTGGAGGGAATGTTCGAAGGAAAATCTATTTTTTGACCCGGAATCACGGGAGAATTTTTCTTCATTTTCACATCTTTTATCTTTTTGTTTTATCGAGTTTGCGAAGAAATTTCAATCCCCCATTCCTTCTTCATTCTGTTCTACCGATTTCGCGGGGAAAATTCAGAACTTCCATTTCTTCTGTAAACTCATAACTGGTATCGCGCGGAAACTATCGACATCCTCAATATCGATTGAGCAATCTTGTCAAAGTCAGTAAAATCAGAAATTTTTCGTACCGCGAGCGGTTACACTAATGGAGTTCTTCGATAATTTGAGAAATATAGAAGGTTTTGATATTATCTGAATCGTGCGTACACCGATTCAGAGATTCATATAACTACCACTATATCTATTAATTTATATTGAGCAATTATGAATAGGAGAGCTATGACTCACCCGTTTCTGCTGCGGATTCCTTGCTCTTGGTAGTGACTGCGTGCGTACAACTGAGCGCCTCGATACTTTGTCTCCACTACAATGTTGCTTGGGCTTCTGGCGCGCTCGTGCGCCCGCGAAGAGCGCTGATGAGAGACTGCGGATGATCATGTGAGCGCGTACTATATTGCGTCTCTATATCTTGTCGTTCTCCCAGAATCGCGGGAAAAAATCCAATCCCCCATTTTCTCCATTTTCTACTGAATTCGAAAGGGAAATTGCACGAACAAAATTTTCCGATGATTTGAGGGATTTCGAAAGTTCTTATATCATGCGGACTGTGCGTGTCATATAACTACCGGTATACTAACAGATTTATACGAGAAATAATAAGTAAAGGAGCTATGACTTACCCGCTTCCGCTGCAGATTCCTTGCTCTTGGTTGTGACTGCTCGCGTATAACCGGGCACCTCGACACTTCGTCACCACTATGAGGTTGTTTCGGCTTCCAGCACGCCCGTGCGCCCGCGAAGAGCGCTGATGAGAGACTGCAGATGATCCTGCGAGCGCGTACTATATTGCGTCTCCCCAACCTTCTCCTACTGGCACGCTGTTACGTATGTACTCTTCTCATCGCGTAGTTGTGCGTCTGAGAGGAGTTGAAGCCGACTGAGGGACGATTGATGAGCGTGGGGTGGGGATCTCGATTCTCACCTCGTCTGTACGTTTCTTTGTTTTGCTGACATTGGAGAGGGGGAACAAAAAATTAGTTGCTGTAGTATCGTGTGTTATGTCACTTCATGTAGTCTTAGAGCTACACAAAAATTTTTCCCAACTAAGATGAGACTTTTCGATGCCCCCTAATGGGATATTTTTGTGACTTTAGGAAGAATGTTCAAAGTAAGATTGATTTTTTTCATTTTGGTTTTTACAATTTCGCGGAAAAAAAAATTTTTTCCATTTTCTATTTTGTCGTTCTCTCGGGATCGTGAAAAATTCCAATCCCCCATTTTCTCCATTTTCTACCGAATTCGTGAGGAATGTCCAAACTTTGCAATGTTGTCCATATTCTTCTTCCTGAAATCGTGCAAAATTCTCCATATTTCTAATAAAGATGCACAAATTCTTCGATAAATTGAGGGATTCTCGAGATTTTTATATTGTCTGGATCGTGCGTGTCATATAACTCCTGGTATATCTATGGATACATAATTTGGGATTTCCAGTCTGGTAAGTGCATCTCAACACAATTGTGAATGCTCAGCTCTTGCTTTTGATCTGTCAGTAAGTTCATACTTTGTTTTAAGCAGAACGATGTGAGAATTTTTGACCAGATAACCTACAAACCAGGCTTCCTAAAAACCACACCAGAGATTATCTTTGCTATGATAAATTAATAGTTACATATGTACATGCAGACCGGAAGCTCTATTCGTGCTCGAGCTTGATTTTGATTTGAATTGACTTTACAAATATTCATATTGTTAAGATCTTCTCAATCAAATAATCAAGCTGTTGTGCAGTTGTAGTATTGATATCTGTTAGTTGATCAAGGAATCGTTCACTCTATAAAGTACAAATCCCATCGAGTGAATCTAAACGAACGTGGCGAAAATAAACAATAAAACGTACATCCTTTAACGTTCTTCTCGATTTTTTCATTATAAGTCTTGGAATAGGATTTTTTTTTTGGAAAACTTGTGGGAACAACATTCGTAGATCTTAAAAAAATCTACAAAAAGTTACTCCACACATTTTCTCGAAAAATCAGTATTCCCCGACTTGTACCCAAAAAACCACGAAAGGGCGAGAAATGCACGTATTTGCTATTTTTTGATATCGCACTGCAATTTTTCAACAATTATTGTCATCAATATTGATCATTGAATATGCCACCTATCATTTGAGCCCAGAATCATGCTGTTGTGCCGACTTTAGCCACTTAGTGCTCGAATTTTGAGAGTCGCGCACTGATCTATATCTGCGGCTCAAACTGAACGAGATGCGCGCTCCCGTGATAGATACTACTTGACCCTTGAGTTTGAATAATCACATTCAGACACCAACACTTCAAGCAAAGTAGTATACTTGTCCCCTCACTCTATAAGGAGCGTCTTCACGTTATTTGTGTAAACTCCGTGTCAGTACTGTAAACTCCTTGGCTCACCAATACACAGAAATTCACGTTTCTGTGCGTTCAGATTTGGTTGGCCAAAACATCATACGTTCATCTATAGCGGAAATGTAAGATAACATACCCACCAGGCCAGTTTTAAGTACCATTTTTTCAGAATATAGATGTCCAAAATGACGCGCTTATGGAGAATGACCCATATGTTTAACAGCACGCCTGACAAATCATGAGGGAGTTAAAACTGAACTGGAGAAGTCAAAATCGTGATCTGCGTGATGAGATTACTACAGTTAATGGTCTGTATGGTGCCTCAAGTATTTTCCAATTATCTCCCAAAGTTGTGGTTGACGTCGACTCCAGGTAATCAGATCGTATATGTGGGAAGTGTTACCAAATAACAGGGAAAAGTATGAGTTAACCGGTACTGCCAGTGGCAGTAGTGCTCGCGACAGATTGATCAGAATCATTGATGATCTGTCGGAAGTGAAGGCAGATTGAGTTATTACTTCTTCACTCAAAAATGAAACTAAAAAGGCTCGAAATGGTTCTATTGGTCTTAAAAGCAATCGACAAAGTCTTCTTAATGAGTTGAAAGAGAGTATTCGAGATCCTCAATGCACTGTAGTCGCGAATCCCAAGAGACAGAATAATATTCAAGTTTCACCCAAAGCTTTGTAGAGCTTTGAAGTGAATTTTGGTGCATCTCTTTTGTACGTGGAGAGACTGAACAATTTCCCCGAAGTATTGCAGGTCGGCGCTCAGTGTACACTACGATCGAAGGATATCAGTTTGGATATCCACAACAAATGACTGATTTGTATCATGAAGACTGATTTGATTTCATTACTGTTGGAAGAACCAAAATTTAGAGACCTGCAATTTGAGCAACTACTGCGAAAGTCTTAGAAAGCATAATTGATCATCGTTAATTCGATACTTTTTTTTTTCCTAAAGTGGAATATGAGGAAAAATCTGATGACAGGCTATCCCTAATGGATCTCCCACCGGCAGACCATAAGCGCTTCCATTTTGCTCACCCGGCAAACCGGATGAGCATGAATCCAACGCCCGTGTGCCCTGGGGGCTAAAACCTACTGCTCTCAGCCCTACGATGTTGGCAAGCCATCATTGCAGAACTGGGGGCAGCTAACCACTATCTAACCAACCCACCCCGGGACCGCGTTAGCATTACTTCAGGGTGGGAGGCGTATCGCGCGCCATGGGGCGTTCCTCTTTGGTGTGTTCGCTCTTATGTCTTCTCTCTTCGTCGTCAATAATCACTCTTCAAGTCGTCGTTGTTCGCTATGCAGCGCCCCTTGCTTCGCGCTACAATGCCCGTTCTCGCTCTTCTTTTCGGGTGATCGCCGTCTTGATATAGTCGGCGATCTCATCCCATGTCTCTTTGCTGCGGAGCATGAACGGCACTAGATTCTCAGGGGTGATCTGATTTCCAAGCCAGTTCGCGAGCTCCGCTCTCTCCACAGCTGTGTTCATGCAACGGAAGAGTGCATGCTCCACATCGTCCCAGTCTGCCGCACACATCTGACAGACCGGGGTCTCCCTCTTCTGGAACCGCTCCAGGTACTCTCCGAAGCAGCCGTGCCCACTAAACGCTTGCGTCAGCCAGTAGTCCAGCTCTCCGTGAGCTCGATCGATCCACCTGGCTATGTTGGGGATCAACCTTCGCGTCCACTTCCCTTTCGTTGAGCTCTCCCACTCTTTTCGCCACTCTTCGACGGTCTCCCCCCTCTCGACGTCTCGTATGAGGGCCTCACGAGTGGGGTTGAGCACGACTCCATCGCTCTTAAGGGTTTCTTGGCGTTTCCATACCCGCACTCTCTCGGCTGCAAGCAGTCAAATGGATGGTGTACCCGCAAGCACGCAGGCTGCGTGGCTGGACACCGTGCAATAAGCGCTGATCGTCCGTTGCGCAAAACGCCGCTGGACTGAACCTAGCTTTGCATCGATCACGGACCCTCTAGCTACCTGTCCCCAGATTGGTGCACCGTACAGCATGATGGAATAGCTCACGGTGCTGAGTAAGGCTCTCCTGTTTGGCTGGGGGCCACCAATATTTGGCATCAGCCGTTGGAGGGCGCCACCAACCCTGTCCGCCTTCAGCGCTGCTTCTCTGGCTTGTGCCTTGTAGCTCCATTGGTCATCAAACCCAACCCCGAGGTACTTGAGTTCCCTCTTGAGTGGAATCTTGTACCCGTTGATGGAGAACACGGGAGTTTCGAAACTTCTCCTCTTGGTGACTAGCATCGCTTCGCACTTGTGTTCGGCAAGCTCCAGCCCGTTCTCAGGGAACCACTGACCAATGCGGTAAAGAGCTTCATTGGCCACATACTCCACTCGCCACGCGGTTTCGGCGACCACGACTAATGCCGCATCGTCCGCGAAGCCAATGAGTTCTACCCCATTAGGGAGACTCATGTTCAGGAACTCGTCGTATTGCGTGTTCCATTCGAACGGTCCTGACACGGATCCTTGAGCTATCCCTGCAGATAATTCCAGCTCAACCCTTCCCTCATCGGTGTCACATACGATCACTCTGTCACGCAGTCCATCGCTGATGACTGCGAGCAGGTAAGGGGGACTCTTCCATCTTGCAAAAAATCCAGGCAACTTCTTACGTCACAAGAAAGCGATCCCAATCGAGAAATTTTGGAACAGAGCCTCCTGGCCCGTTCTTAAAAAAGTTTCCGAATTTCAACCCCCGATTTGGGGTTGTCGGCATTCACCGGGGGGGTTGCAAAAAATCCAGGCCCCTTCTTTCGTCACAAGAAAGCGATCCCAATCGAGAAATTTTGGAACAGAGCCTCCTGGCCTGTTGTAAAATAATTCCCGAATTTGAACCCCCAATTTTAGGGTGTCATCATTCACCGGGGGGGCTGCAAAAAATTCAGGCATCCTCTCTCGTCTTAAGAAAGCGATCCCAATCGAAAAATTTTGGAACAGAGCCTCCTGGCCCGTTCTTAAAAAAATTCCCGAATTTCAACCCCCGATTTGGGGGTGTCGGCATTCAACGGGGGGGTTGCAAAAAATTCAGGCACCTTCTTCCGTCACAAGAAAGCGATCCCAATCGAGAAATCTTGGAACAGAGCCTCCTGGCCTGTTCTAAAATAAATCCCTAATTTCAACCCCCGATTTGGGGGTGTCGTCATTCACCGGGGGGGTTGCAAAAAATTCAGGCACCTTCTTTCGTCACAAGAAAGCGATCCCAATCGAGAAATTTTGGAACAGAGCCACCTGGCCTGTTCTAAAAAAATTCCCGAATTTCAACCCCCGATTTGGGGGTGTCGGCATTCACCGGGGGGGGGGGGGGGTTGCAAAAAATCCAGGCCCCTTCTTTCGTCACAAGAAAGCGATCCCAATCGAGAAATTTTGGAACAGAGCCTCCTGGCCTGTTCTAAGAAAATTCCCGAATTCCAACCCCCGATTTGGGGGTGTCGGCATTCAACGGGGGGGTTGCAAAAAATTCAGGCACCTTCTTCCGTCCTAAGGAAGCGATCTCGATCGAGAAATTTTGGAACAGAGCCTCCTGGCCTGTTCTAAAATAAATCCCTAATTTCAACCCCCGATTTGGGGGGGTGTCGTCATTCACCGGGGGGGTTGCAAAAAATTCAGGCCCCTTCTTTCGTCACAAGAAAGCGATCCCAATCGAGAAATTTTGGAACAGAGCCTCCTGGCCTGTTCTAAAAAAATTCCCGAATTTCAACCCCCGATTTGGGGGTGTCGGCATTCAACGGGGGGGTTGCAAAAAATTCAGGCACCTTCTTTCGTCCTAAGGAAGCGATCTCAATCGAGAAATTTTGGAACAGAGCCTCCTGGCCTGTTCTGAAAAAATCCTCGAATTTCAACCCCCGATTTGGGGTCGTCGGCATTCACCGGGGTGGTTGCAAAAAATTCTGGCACCTCCTTTCGTAACAAGAAAGCGATCCCGATCGAAAAATCTTGGAACAGAGCCTCCTGGCCTGTTCTAAAAAAATTCCCGAATTACAACCCCCGATTTGGGGGTGTCGGCATTCACCGGGGGGTTGCAAAATATTCAGGCACTCTCTCTCGTCACAAGAAAGCGATTCCAATCGAGGAATTTTGGAACAGAGCCTCCTGGCCCGTTCTTAAAATAATTCCCGAATTTCAACCCCCGATTTGGGGGTGTTGGCATTCACCGGGGGGGTTGCAAAAAATTCAGGCACCTTCTTCCATCACCACAAAGCGATCCCAATCGAAAGATTTTGGAACAGAGCCTCCTGGCCTGTTCTAAAATAAATCCCTAATTTTAACCCCCGATTTGGGGGTGTCGGCATTCACCGGGGGGGGGTTGCAAAAGATTCAGGCACCTTCTTCCGTCACAAGAAAGCGATCCCGATCGAGAAATCTTGGAACAGAGCCTCCTGGCCTGTTCTAAAAAAATTCCCGAATTTCAACCCCCGATTTGGGGGTGTCGGCATTCACCGTGGGGTTGCAAAAAATCCAGGCACCTTCTTACGTCACAAGAAAGCGATCCCAATCGAGAAATTTTGGAACAGAGCCTCCTGGCCCGTTCTTAAAAAAGTTTCCGAATTTCAACCCCCGATTTGGGGTTGTCGGCATTCACCGGGGGGGTTGCAAAAAATCCAGGCCCCTTCTTTCGTCACAAGAAAGCGATCCCAATCGAGAAATTTTGGAACAGAGCCTCCTGGCCTGTTGTAAAATAATTCCCGAATTTGAACCCCCAATTTTAGGGTGTCATCATTCACCGGGGGGGCTGCAAAAAATTCAGGCATCCTCTCTCGTCTTAAGAAAGCGATCCCAATCGAAAAATTTTGGAACAGAGCCTCCTGGCCCGTTCTTAAAAAAATTTCCGAATTTCAACCCCCGATTTGGGGTTGTCGGCATTCACCCGGGGGGTTGCAAAAAATCCAGGCCCCTTCTTTCGTCACAAGAAAGCGATCCCAATCGAGAAATTTTGGAACAGAGCCTCCTGGCCTGTTCTAAAAAAATTCCCGAATTTCAACCCCCGATTTGGGGGTGTCGGCATTCAAGGGGGGGTTGCAAAAAATTCAGGCACCTTCTTCCGTCACAAGAAAGCGATCCCAATCGAGAAATCTTGGAACAGAGCCTCCTGGCCTGTTCTAAAATAAATCCCTAATTTCAACCCCCGATTTGGGGGTGTCGTCATTCACCGGGGGGGTTGCAAAGGATTCAGGCACCTTCTTTCGTCACAAGAAAGCGATCCCAATCGAGAAATTTTGGAACAGAGCCACCTGGCCTGCTCTAAAAAAATTCCCGAATTTCAACCCCCGATTTGGGGGTGTCGGCATTCACCGGGGGGGGGGGGGGGTTGCAAAAAATCCAGGCACCTTCTTCCGTCACAAGAAAGCGATCCCAATCGAGAAATCTTGGAACAGAGCCTCCTGGCCTGTTCTAAAAAAATTCCCGAATTCCAACCCCCGATTTGGGGGTGTCGGCATTCACCGGGGGAGGGAAAAAATTCAGGCACCTTCTTACGTCACAAGAAAGTGATCCCAATCGAGAAATTTTGGAACAGAGCCTCCTGGCCTGTTCTAAAAAATCCCCGCATTTTAACCCCCGATTTGGGGGTGTCGGCATTTACCGGGGGGGTTGCAAAAAATTCAGGCACCTTCTTCCGTCACAAGAAAGCGATCCCATTCGAGGAATTTTGGAACAGAGCCTCCTGGCCCGTTCTTAAAATAATTTCCGAATTTCAACCCCCGATTTGGGGGTGTCGGCATTCACCGGGGGGGTTGCAAAAGATTCAGGCACCTTCTTCCATCACAAGAAAGCGATCCCAATCGAGAAATTTTGAGACAGAGCCTCCTGGCCTGTTCTAAAAAAATCCTCGAATTTCAACCCCCGATTAGGGGGTGTCGGCATTCACCGGGGGGGGTTGCAAAAAATTCAGGCACCTTCTTCCGGCACAAGAGAGCGATCAGGATCGAGAAACTTTGGAACAGAGCCTCCTGGGCCCTTCTTGAAAAAATTTCCGAATTTCAACCCCCGATTTGGGGGTATCGGCATTCACCGGGGGGGTTGCAAAAAATTCAGGCACCTTCTTCCGTCACAAGAAGGCGATCCCGATCGAAAAACTTAGGAACAGAGCCTCCTGGCCTGTTCTGAAAGTATTCCCGAATTTGAACCCCCGATTTGGGGGTGTCGGCATTCACCGGGGGGATTGCAAAAAATTCAGGCACTCTCTCTCGTCACAAGAAAGCGATTCATATCGAGGAATTTTGGAACAGAGCCTCCTGGCCCGTTCTTAAAATAAGTTCCGAATTTCAACCCCCGATTTGGGGGTGTCGGCATTCACCGGGGGGGTTGCAAAAAATTCAGGCACCTTCTTTCATCACAAGAAAGCGATCCCAATCGAGAAATTTGGGAACAGAGCCTCCTGGCCTGTTCTAAAAAAATCCTCGAATTTCAACCCCCGATTTGGGGGTGTCGGAATTCAACGGGGTGGTTGCAAAAAATTCTGGCACCTCCTTTCGTCACAAGAAAGCGATCTCGATCGAGAAATCTTGGAACAGAGCCTCCTGGCCTGTTCTAAAAAAATTTCCGAATTTCAACTCCCGATTTGGGGGTGTCGGCATTCACCGGGGGGTTGCAAAAAATTCAGGCACTCTCTCTCGTCACAAGAAAGCGATTCCAATCGAGGAATTTTGGAACAGAGCCTCCTGGCCCGTTCTTAAAATAATTTCCGAATTTCAACCCCCGATTTGGGGGTGTCGGCATTCACCGGGGGGGTTGCAAAAAATTCAGGCACCTTCTTCCATCACAAGAAAGCGATCCCAATCGAGGAATTTTGGAACAGAGCCTCCTGGCCTGTTCTAAAAAAATTCCCGAATTTCAAGCCCCGTTTTGGGGGTGTCGGCATTCACCGGGGGGGTTGCAAGAAATTCAGGCAACTTCTCTCATCACAAAAAAGCGATCCTAATCGAGAAATTTTGGAACAGAGCCTCCTGGCCTGTTCTAAAAAAATTCCCGAATTTCAACCCCCGATTTGGGGGTGTCGGCATTCACCGGGGGGGTTGCAAAAAATTCAGGCACTCTCTCTCGTCACAAGGAAGCGATCTCAATCGAGAAATTTTGGAACAGAGCCTCCTGGCCTGTTCTGAAATAAATCCCTAATTTCAACCCCCGATTTGGGGGTGTCGTCATTCACCGGGGGGGTTGCAAAAAATTCAGGCACCTTCTTTCGTCACAAGAAAGCGATCCCAATCGAGGAATTTTGGAACAGAGCCTCCTGGCCCGTTCTTAAAATAATTTCCGAATTTCAACCCCCGATTTGGGGGTGTCGGCATTCACCGGGGGGGTTGCAAAAAATTCAGGCACCTTCTTTCATCACGAGGAAGCGATCCGAATCGAAAAATTTTGGAACAGAGCCTCCTGGCCTGTTCTAAAAAAATCCTCGAATTTCAACCCCCGATTTCTAGGAGTCGGCATTCACGGGGTGGTTGCAAAAAATCCAGGCACCTTCTTTCGTCACAAGGAAGCGATCTCAATCGAGAAATTTTGGAACAGAGCCTCCTGGCCTGTTCTGAAATAAATCCCTAATTTCAACCCCCGATTTGGGGGTGTCGGCATTCACCGGGGGGTTGCAAAAAATTCAGGCACTCTCTCTCGTCACAAGAAAGCGATTCCAATCGAGGAATTTTGGAACAGAGCCTCCTGGCCCGTTCTTAAAATAATTTCCGAATTTCAACCCCCGATTTGGGGGTGTTGGCGTTCACTGGGGGGGTTAAAAAAAATTCAGGCACCTTCTTTCATCACCACAAAGCGATCCCAATCGAAAAATTTTCGTCCAGATCCTCCTGGCCTGTTCTAAAAAAATTCCCGAATTTCAACCCCCGTTTTGGGGGTGTCGGCATTCACCGGGGGGGTTGCAAGAAATTCAGGCACCTTCTTTCGTCCTAAGGAAGCGATCTCAATCGAGAAATTTTGGAACAGAGCCTCCTGGCCTGTTCTAAAATAAATCCCTAATTTCAACCCCCGATTTGGGGGGGTGTCGTCATTCACCGGGGGGGTTGCAAAAAATTCAGGCCCCTTCTTTCGTCACAAGAAAGCGATCCCGATCGAGAAATTTTGGAACAGAGGCTCCTGGCCTGTTCTAAAAAAATTCCCGAATTTCAACCCCCGATTTGGGGGTGTCGGCATTCAACGGGGGGGTTGCAAAAAATTCAGGCACCTTCTTTTGTCCTAAGGAAGCGATCTCAATCGAGAAATTTTGGAACAGAGCCTCCTGGCCTGTTCTGAAAAAATCCTCGAATTTCAACCCCCGATTTGGGGTCGTCGGCATTCACCGGGGTGGTTGCAAAAAATTCTGGCACCTCCTTTCGTCACAAGAAAGCGATCCCGATCGAAAAATCTTGGAACAGAGCCTCCTGGCCTGTTCTAAAAAAATTCCCGAATTTCAACCCCCGATTTGGGGGTGTCGGCATTCACCGGGGGGTTGCACAAAATTCAGGCACTCTCTCTCGTCACAAGGAAGCGATTCCAATCAAGGAATTGTGGAACAGAGCCTCCTGGCCCGTTCTCAAAATAATTTCCGAATTTCAACCCCCGATTTGGGGGTGTTGGCATTCACCGGGGGGGTTGCAAAAAATTCAGGCACCTTCTTTCATCACCACAAAGCGATCCCAATCGAAAAATTTTGGAACAGAGCCTCCTGGCCTGTTCTAAAAAAATTCCCGAATTTCAACCCCCGTTTTGGGGGTGTCGGCATTCACCGGGGGGGTTGCAAAAAATTCAGGCACCTTCTTTCGTCACAAGGAAGCGATCTCAATCGAAAAATTTTGGAACAGAGCCTCCTGGCCTGTTCTAAAAAAATTCCCGAATTTCAACCCCCGATTTGGGGGTGTTGGCATTCACCGGGGGGGTTGCAAAAAATTCAGGCACCTTCTTTCATCACCACAAAGCGATCCCAATCGAAAAATTTTGGAACAGAGCCTCCTGGCCTGTTCTAAAAAAATTCCCGAATTTCAACCCCCGTTTTGGGGGTGTCGGCATTCACCGGGGGGGTTGCAAAAAATTCAGGCACCTTCTTTCGTCACAAGGAAGCGATTCCAATCAAGGAATTGTGGAACAGAGCCTCCTGGCCCGTTCTCAAAATAATTTCCGAATTTCAACCCCCGATTTGGGGGTGTTGGCATTCACCGGGGGGGTTGCAAAAAATTCAGGCCCCTTCTTCCGTCACAACAAAGCGATCCCAATCGAGGAATTTTCGAACAGAGCCTCCTGGCCTGTTCTTAAAATAATTTCCGAATTTCAACCCCCGATTTGGGGGTGTCGGCATTCGGCGGGGGGGTTGCAAAAAATTCAGGCACCTTCTTTCATCACGAGGAAGCGATCCGAATCGAAACATTTTGGAACAGAGCCTCCTGGCCTGTTCTAAGAAAATCCTCGAATTTCAACCCCCGATTTGGGGGTGTCGGCATTCACCGGGGGGGTTGCAGAAAATTCAGGCACCTTCTTTCGTCACAAGAAAGCGATCCCAATCGAGAAATTTTGGAACAGAGCCACCTGGCCTGTTCTAAAAAAATTCCCGAATTTCAACCCCCATTTGGGGGTGTCGGCATTCACCGGGGGGGGGGGGGGTTGCAAGAAATCCAGGCCCCTTCTTTCGTCACAAGAAAGCGTTCCCAATCGAGAAATTTTGGAACAGAGCCTCCTGGCCTGTTCTAAAAAAATTCCCGAATTTCAACCCCCGATTTGGGGGTGTCGGCATTCAACGGGGGGGTTGCAAAAAATTCAGGCACCTTCTTCCGTCCTAAGGAAGCGATCTCGATCGAGAAATTTTGGAACAGAGCCTCCTGGCCTGTTCTAAAATAAATCCCTAATTTCAACCCCCGATTTGGGGGGGTGTCGTCATTCACCGGGGGGGCTGCAAAAAATTCAGGCCCCTTCTTTCGTCACAAGAAAGCGATCCCAATCGAGAAATTTTGGAACAGAGCCTCCTGGCCTGTTCTAAAAAAATTCCCGAATTTCAACCCCCGATTTGGGGGTGTCGGCATTCAACGGGGGGGTTGCAAAAAATTCAGGCACCTTCTTTCGTCCTAAGGAAGCGATCTCAATCGAGAAATTTTGGAACAGAGCCTCCTGGCCTGTTCTGAAAAAATCCTCGAATTTCAACCCCCGATTTGGGGTCGTCGGCATTCACCGGGGTGGTTGCAAAAAATTCTGGCACCTCCTTTCGTCACAAGAAAGCGATCCCGATCGAAAAATCTTGGAACAGAGCCTCCTGGCCTGTTCTAAAATAAATCCCGAATTTCAACCCCCGATTTGGGGGTGTCGGCATTCACCGTGGGGTTGCAAAAAATCCAGGCGCCTTCTTACGTCACAAGAAAGCGATCCCAATCGAGAAATTTTGGAACAGAGCCTCCTGGCCTGTTCTAATATAAATCCCTAATTTTAACCCCCGATTTGGGGGTGTCGGCATTCACCGGGGGGGTTGCAAAAGATTCAGGCACCTTCTTCCGTCTCAAGAAAGCGATCCCGATCGAGAAATCTTGGAACAGAGCCTCCTGGCCTGTTCTAAAAAAATTCCCGAATTTCAACCCCCGATTTGGGGGTGTCGGCATTCACCGTGGGGTTGCAAAAAATCCAGGCACCTTCTTACGTCACAAGGAAGCGATCCCAATCGAGAAATTTTGGAACAGAGCCTCCTGGCCCGTTCTTAAAAAAGTTTCCGAATTTCAACCCCCGATTTGGGGTTGTCGGCATTCACCGGGGGGGTTGCAAAAAATCCAGGCCCCTTCTTTCGTCACAAGAAAGCGATCCCAATCGAGAAATTTTGGAACAGAGCCTCCTGGCCTGTTGTAAAATAATTCCCGAATTTGAACCCCCAATTTTAGGGTGTCATCATTCACCGGGGGGGCTGCAAAAAATTCAGGCATCCTCTCTCGTCTTAAGAAAGCGATCCCAATCGAAAAATTTTGGAACAGAGCCTCCTGGCCCGTTCTTAGAAAAATTTCCGAATTTCAACCCCCGATTTGGGGTTGTCGGCATTCACCCGGGGGGTTGCAAAAAATCCAGGCCCCTTCTTTCGTCACAAGAAAGCGATCCCAATCGAGAAATTTTGGAACAGAGCCTCCTGGCCTGTTCTAAAAAAATTCCCGAATTTCAACCCCCGATTTGGGGGTGTCGGCATTCAACGGGGGGGTTGCAAAAAATTCAGGCACCTTCTTCCGTCACAAGAAAGCGATCCCAATCGAGAAATCTTGGAACAGAGCCTCCTGGCCTGTTCTAAAATAAATCCCTAATTTCAACCCCCGATTTGGGGGTGTCGTCATTCACCGGGGGGGTTGCAGAAAATTCAGGCACCTTCTTTCGTCACAAGAAAGCGATCCCAATCGAGAAATTTTGGAACAGAGCCACCTGGCCTGTTCTAAAAAAATTCCCGAATTTCAACCCCCATTTGGGGGTGTCGGCATTCACCGGGGGGGGGGGGGGGTTGCAAGAAATCCAGGCCCCTTCTTTCGTCACAAGAAAGCGTTCCCAATCGAGAAATTTTGGAACAGAGCCTCCTGGCCTGTTCTAAGAAAATTCCCGAATTCCAACCCCCGATTTGGGGGTGTCGGCATTCAACGGGGGGTTGCAAAAAATTCAGGCACCTTCTTCCGTCCTAAGGAAGCGATCTCGATCGAGAAATTTTGGAACAGAGCCTCCTGGCCTGTTCTAAAATAAATCCCTAATTTCAACCCCCGATTTGGGGGGGTGTCGTCATTCACCGGGGGGGCTGCAAAAAATTCAGGCCCCTTCTTTCGTCACAAGAAAGCGATCCCAATCGAGAAATTTTGGAACAGAGCCTCCTGGCCTGTTCTAAAAAAATTCCCGAATTTCAACCCCCGATTTGGGGGTGTCGGCATTCAACGGGGGGGTTGCAAAAAATTCAGGCACCTTCTTTCGTCCTAAGGAAGCGATCTCAATCGAGAAATTTTGGAACAGAGCCTCCTGGCCTGTTCTGAAAAAATCCTCGAATTTCAACCCCCGATTTGGGGTCGTCGGCATTCACCGGGGTGGTTGCAAAAAATTCTGGCACCTCCTTTCGTCACAAGAAAGCGATCCCGATCGAAAAATCTTGGAACAGAGCCTCCTGGCCTGTTCTAAAATAAATCCCTAATTTCAACCCCCGATTTGGGGGTGTCGTCATTCACCGGGGGGGTTGCAAAAAATTCAGGCACCTTCTTCCGTCACAAGAAATAGATCCCAATCGAGGAATTTTGGAACAGAGCCTCCTGGCCTATTCTTGAAATAATTTCCGAATTTCAACCCCCGATTTGGGGGTGTCGGCATTCACCGGGGGGGTTGCAAAAAATTCAGGCACCTTCTTTCATCACGAGGGAGCGATCCGAATCGAAAAATTTTGGAACAGAGCCTCCTGGCCTGTTCTAAAAAAATCCTCGAATTTCAACCCCCGATTTGGGGTTGTCGGCATTCACCGGGGTGGTTGCAAAAAATTCTGGCACCTCCTTTCGTCACAAGAAAGCGATCCCGATCGAGAAATCTTGGAACAGAGCCTCCTGGCCTGTTCTAAAAAAATTCCCGAATTTCAACCCCCGATTTGGGGGTGTCGGCATTCACCGGGGGGTTGCAAAAAATTCAGGCACTCTCTCTCGTCACAAGAAAGCGATTCCAATCGAGGAATTTTGGAACAGAGCCTCCTGGCCCGTTCTCAAAATAATTTCCGAATTTCAACCCCCGATTTGGGGGTGTTGGCATTCACCGGGGGGGTTAAAAAAAATTCAGGCACCTTCTTTCATCACCACAAAGCGATCCCAATCGAAAAATTCTGGAACAGAGCCTCCTGGCCTGTTCTAAAAGAATTCCCGAATTCCAACCCCCGTTTTGGGGGTGTCGGCATTCACCGGGGGGGTTGCAAAAAATTCAGGCACCTTCTTTCGTCACAAGGAAGCGATCTCAATCGAGAAATTTTGGAACAGAGCCTCCTGGCCTGTTCTGAAATAAATCCCTAATTTCAACCCCCGATTTGGGGGTGTCGTCATTCACCGGGGGGGTTGCAAAAAATTCAGGCACCTTCTTTCGTCACAAGAAAGCGATCCCAATCGAGGAATTTTGGAACAGAGCCTCCTGGCCCGTTCTTAAAATAATTTCCGAATTTCAACCCCCGATTTGGGGGTGTCGGCATTCACCGGGGGGGTTGCAAAAAATTCAGGCACCTTCTTTCATCACGAGGAAGCGATCCGAATCGGAAAATTTTGGAACAGAGCCTCCTGGCCTGTTCTAAAAAAATCCTCGAATTTCAACCCCCGATTTCGGGGAGTCGGCATTCACCGGGGTGGTTGCAAAAAATCCAGGCACCTTCTTTCGTCACAAGGAAGCGATCTCAATCGAGAAATTTTGGAACAGAGCCTCCTGGCCTGTTCTGAAATAAATCCCTAATTTCAACCCCCGATTTGGGGGTGTCGGCATTCACCGGGGGGTTGCAAAAAATTCAGGCACTCTCTCTCGTCACAAGAAAGCGATTCCAATCGAGGAATTTTGGAACAGAGCCTCCTGGCCCGTTCTTAAAATAATTTCCGAATTTCAACCCCCGATTTGGGGGTGTTGGCGTTCACTGGGGGGGTTAAAAAAAATTCAGGCACCTTCTTTCATCACCACAAAGCGATCCCAATCGAAAAATTTTGGTCCAGATCCTCCTGGCCTGTTCTAAAAAAATTCCCGAATTTCAACCCCCGTTTTGGGGGTGTCGGCATTCACCGGGGGGGTTGCAAAAAATTCAGGCACCTTCTTTCGTCCTAAGGAAGCGATCTACATCGAGAAATTTTGGAACAGAGCCTCCTGGCCTGTTCTAAAATAAATCCCTAATTTCAACCCCCGATTTGGGGGGGTGTCGTCATTCACCGGGGGGGTTGCAAAAAATTCAGGCCCCTTCTTTCGTCACAAGAAAGCGATCCCGATCGAGAAATTTTGGAACAGAGCCTCCTGGCCTGTTCTAAAAAAATTCCCGAATTTCAACCCCCGATTTGGGGTCGTCGGCATTCACCGGGGTGGTTGCAAAAAATTCTGGCACCTCCTTTCGTCACAAGAAAGCGATCCCGATCGAAAAATCTTGGAACAGAGCCTCCTGGCCTGTTCTAAAATAAATCCCTAATTTCAACCCCCGATTTGGGGGTGTCGTCATTCACCGGGGGGGTTGCAAAAAATTCAGGCACCTTCTTCCGTCACAAGAAATAGATCCCAATCGAGGAATTTTGGAACAGAGCCTCCTGGCCTATTCTTGAAATAATTTCCGAATTTCAACCCCCGATTTGGGGGTGTCGTCATTCACCGGGGGGGTTGCAAAACATTCAGGCACCTTCTTCCGTCACAACAAAGCGATCCCAATCGAGGAATTTTCGAACAGAGCCTCCTGGCCTGTTCTTAAAATAATTTCCGAATTTCAACCCCCGATTTGGGGGTGTCGGCATTCGGCGGGGGGGTTGCAAAAAATTCAGGCACCTTCTTTCATCACGAGGAAGGGATCCGAATCGAAACATTTTGGAACAGAGCCTCCTGGCCTGTTCTAAGAAAATCCTCGAATTTCAACCCCCGATTTGGGGGTGTCGGCATTCACCGGGATGGTTGCAAAAAATTCTGGCACCTCCTTTCGTCACAAGAAAGCGATTCCGATCGAGAAATCTTGGAACAGAGCCTCCTGGCCTGTTCTAAAAAAATTCCCGAATTTCAACCCCCGAATTGGGGGTGTCGGCATTCACCGCGGGGTTGCAAAAAATTCAGGCACTCTCTCTCGTCACAAGAAAGCGATTCCAATCGAGGAATTTTGGAACAGAGCCTCCTGGCCCGTTCTTAAAATAATTTCCGAATTTCAACCCCCGATTTGGGGGTGTTGGCATTCACCGGGGGGGTTCAAAAAATTCAGGCACCTTCTTTCATCACCACAAAGCGATCCCAATCGAGAAATTTTGGAACAGAGCCTCCTGGCCTGTTCTGAAATAAATCCCTAATTTCAACCCCCGATTTGGGGGTGTCGTCATTCACCGGGGGGGTTGCAAAAAATTCAAGCACCTTCTTTCGTCACAAGAAAGCGATCCCAATCGAGGGATTTTGGAACAGAGCCTCCTGGCCCGTTCTTAAAATAATTTCCGAATTTCAACCCCCGATTTGGGGGTGTCGGCATTCACCGGGTGGGTTGCAAAAAATTCAGGCACCTTCTTTCATCACGAGGAAGCGATCCGAATCGAAAAATTTTGGAACAGAGCCTCCTGGCCTGTTCTAAAAAAATCCTCGAATTTCAACCCCCGATTTGGGGGTGTCGGCATTCACCGGGGTGGTTGCAAAAAATTCTGGCACCTCCTTCCGTCACAAGAAAGCGATCCCAATCGAGGAACTTAGGAACAGAGCCTCCTGGCCTGTTCTAACAAAATTCCCGAATTCCAACCCCCGATTTGGGGGTGTCGGCATTCACCGGGGGGGTTGCGAAAAATTCAGGCACTCTCTCTCGTCACAAGAAAGCGATTCCAATCGAGAAATTTTGGAACAGAGCCTCCTGGCCTGTTCTAAAAAAATTCCCGAATTTCAACCCCCGATTTGGGGGTGTCGGCATTCACCAGGGGGGTTGCAAAAAATTCAGGCACTCTCTCTCGTCACAAGAAAGCGATTCCAATCGAGAAATTTTGGAACAGAGCCTCCTGGCCTGTTCTAAAAAAATTCCCGAATTTCAACCCCCGATTTGGGGGTGTCGGCATTCACCGGGGGGGTTGCAAAAAATTCAGGCACTCTCTCTCGTCACAAGAAAGCGATTCCAATCGAGAAATTTTGGAACAGAGCCTCCTGGCCTGTTCTAAAAAAATTCCCGAATTTCAACCCCCGATTTGGGGGTGTCGGCATTCACCGGGGGGGTTGCAAAAACTCCAGGCCCCTTCTTTCGTCACAAGAAAGCGATCCCAATCGAGAAATTTTGGAACAGAGCCTCCTGGCCTGTTGTAAAATAATTCCCGAATTTGAACCCCCAATTTTAGGGTGTCATCATTCACCGGGGGGGCTGCAAAAAATTCAGGCATCCTCTCTCGTCTTAAGAAAGCGATCCCAATCGAAAAATTTTGGAACAGAGCCTCCTGGCCCGTTCTTAGAAAAATTTCCGAATTTCAACCCCCGATTTGGGGTTGTCGGCATTCACCCGGGGGGTTGCAAAAAATCCAGGCCCCTTCTTTCGTCACAAGAAAGCGATCCCAATCGAGAAATTTTGGAACAGAGCCTCCTGGCCTGTTCTAAAAAAATTCCCGAATTTCAACCCCCGATTTGGGGGTGTCGGCATTCAACGGGGAGGTTGCAGAAAATTCAGGCACCTTCTTCCGTCACAAGAAAGCGATCCCAATCGAGAAATCTTGGAACAGAGCCTCCTGGCCTGTTCTAAAATAAATCCCTAATTTCAACCCCCGATTTGGGGGTGTCGTCATTCACCGGGGGGATTGCAAAAAATTCAGGCACCTTCTTTCGTCACAAGAAAGCGATCCCAATCGAGAAATTTTGGAACAGAGCCACCTGGCCTGTTCTAAAAAAATTCCCGAATTTCAACCCCCATTTGGGGGTGTCGGCATTCACCGGGGGGGGGGGGTTGCAAGAAATCCAGGCCCCTTCTTTCGTCACAAGAAAGCGTTCCCAATCGAGAAATTTTGGAACAGAGCCTCCTGGCCTGTTCTAAGAAAATTCCCGAATTCCAACCCCCGATTTGGGGGTGTCGGCATTCAACGGGGGGGTTGCAAAAAATTCAGGCACCTTCTTCCGTCCTAAGGAAGCGATCTCGATCGAGAAATTTTGGAACAGAGCCTCCTGGCCTGTTCTAAAATAAATCCCTAATTTCAACCCCCGATTTGGGGGGGTGTCGTCATTCACCGGGAGGGCTGCAAAAAATTCAGGCCCCTTCTTTCGTCACAAGAAAGCGATCCCAATCGAGAAATTTTGGAACAGAGCCTCCTGGCCTGTTCTAAAAAAATTCCCGAATTTCAACCCCCGATTTGGGGGTGTCGGCATTCAACGGGGGGGTTGCAAAAAATTCAGGCACCTTCTTTCGTCCTAAGGAAGCGATCTCAATCGAGAAATTTTGGAACAGAGCTTCCTGGCCTGTTCTGAAAAAATCCTCGAATTTCAACCCCCGATTTGGGGTCGTCGGCATTCACCGGGGTGGTTGCAAAAAATTCTGGCACCTCCTTCCGTCACAAGAAAGCGATCCCGATCGAGAAATCTTGGAACAGAGCCTCCTGGCCTGTTCTAAAAAAATTCCCGAATTTCAACCCCCGATTTGGGGGTGTCGGCATTCACCGGGGGGTTGCAAAAAATTCAGGCACTCTCTCTCGTCACAAGAAAGCGATTCCAATCGAGGAATTTTGGAACAGAGCCTCCTGGCCCGTTCTCAAAATAATTTCCGAATTTCAACCCCCGATTTGGGGGTGTTGGCATTCACCGGGGGGGTTAAAAAAAATTCAGGCACCTTCTTTCATCACCACAAAGCGATCCCAATCGAAAGATTTTGGAACAGAGCCTCCTGGCCTGTTCTAAAAGAATTCCCGAATTCCAACCCCCGTTTTGGGGGTGTCGGCATTCACCGGGGGGGTTGCAAAAAATTCAGGCACCTTCTTTCGTCACAAGGAAGCGATCTCAATCGAGAAATTTTGGAACAGAGCCTCCTGGCCTGTTCTGAAATAAATCCCTAATTTCAACCCCCGATTTGGGGGTGTCGTCATTCACCGGGGGGGTTGCAAAAAAATTCAGGCACCTTCTTTCGTCACAAGAAAGCGATCCCAATCGAGGAATTTTGGAACAGAGCCTCCTGGCCCGTTCTTAAAATAATTTCCGAATTTCAACCCCCGATTTGGGGGTGTCGGCATTCACCGGGGGGGTTGCAAAAAATTCAGGCACCTTCTTTCATCACGAGGAAGCGATCCGAATCGAAAAATTTTGGAACAGAGCCTCCTGGCCTGTTCTAAAAAAATCCTCGAATTTCAACCCCCGATTTCGGGGAGTCGGCATTCACCGGGGTGGTTGCAAAAAATCCAGGCACCTTCTTTCGTCACAAGGAAGCGATCTCAATCGAGAAATTTTGGAACAGAGCCTCCTGGCCTGTTCTGAAATAAATCCCTAATTTCAACCCCCGATTTGGGGGTGTCGGCATTCACCGGGGGGTTGCAAAAAATTCAGGCACTCTCTCTCGTCACAAGAAAGCGATTCCAATCGAGGAATTTTGGAACAGAGCCTCCTGGCCCGTTCTTAAAATAATTTCCGAATTTCAACCCCCGATTTGGGGGTGTTGGCGTTCACTGGGGGGGTTAAAAAAAATTCAGGCACCTTCTTTCATCACCACAAAGCGATCCCAATCGAAAAGTTTTGGTCCAGATCCTCCTGGCCTGTTCTAAAAAAATTCCCGAATTTCAACCCCCGTTTTGGGGGTGTCGGCATTCACCGGGGGGGTTGCAAAAAATTCAGGCACCTTCTTTCGTCCTAAGGAAGCGATCTCAATCGAGAAATTTTGGAACAGAGCCTCCTGGCCTGTTCTAAAATAAATCCCTAATTTCAACCCCCGATTTGGGGGGGTGTCGTCATTCACCGGGGGGGTTGCAAAAAATTCAGGCCCCTTCTTTCGTCACAAGAAAGCGATCCCGATCGAGAAATTTTGGAACAGAGCCTCCTGGCCTGTTCTAAAAAAATTCCCGAATTTCAACCCCCGATTTGGGGGTGTCGGCATTCAACGGGGGGGTTGCAAAAAATTCAGGCACCTTCTTTTGTCCTAAGGAAGCGATCTCAATCGAGAAATTTTGGAACAGAGCCTCCTGGCCTGTTCTGAAAAAATCCTCGAATTTCAACCCCCGATTTGGGGTCGTCGGCATTCACCGGGGTGGTTGCAAAAAATTCTGGCACCTCCTTTCGTCACAAGAAAGCGATCCCGATCGAAAAATCTTGGAACAGAGCCTCCTGGCCTGTTCTAAAAAAATTCCCGAATTTCAACCCCCGATTTGGGGGTGTCGGCATTCACCGGGGGGTTGCACAAAATTCAGGCACTCTCTCTCGTCACAAGGAAGCGATTCCAATCAAGGAATTGTGGAACAGAGCCTCCTGGCCCGTTCTCAAAATAATTTCCGAATTTCAACCCCCGATTTGGGGGTGTTGGCATTCACCGGGGGGGTTGCAAAAAATTCAGGCACCTTCTTTCATCACCACAAAGCGATCCCAATCGAAAAATTTTGGAACAGAGCCTCCTGGCCTGTTCTAAAAAAATTCCCGAATTTCAACCCCCGTTTTGGGGTCTGTCGGCATTCACCGGGGGGGTTGCAAAAAATTCAGGCACCTTCTTTCGTCACAAGGAAGCGATCTCAATCGAGAAATTTTGGAACAGAGCCTCCTGGCCTGTTCTAAAATAAATCCCTAATTTCAACCCCCGATTTGGGGGTGTCGTCATTCACCGGGGGGGTTGCAAAACATTCAGGCACCTTTTTCCGTCACAACAAAGCGATCCCAATCGAGGAATTTTCGAACCGAGCCTCCTGGCCTGTTCTTAAAATAATTTCCGAATTTCAACCCCCGATTTGGGGGTGTCGGCATTCGGCGGGGGGGTTGCAAAAAATTCAGGCACCTTCTTTCATCACGAGGAAGCGATCCGAATCGAAACATTTTGGAACAGAGCCTCCTGGCCTGTTCTAAGAAAATCCTCGAATTTCAACCCCCGATTTGGGGGTGTCGGCATTCACCGGGGGGGTTGCAGAAAATTCAGGCACCTTCTTTCGTCACAAGAAAGCGATCCCAATCGAGAAATTTTGGAACAGAGCCACCTGGCCTGTTCTAAAAAAATTCCCGAATTTCAACCCCCATTTGGGGGTGTCGGCATTCACCGGGGGGGGGGGGGGGGTTGCAAGAAATCCAGGCCCCTTCTTTCGTCACAAGAAAGCGTTCCCAATCGAGAAATTTTGGAACAGAGCCTCCTGGCCTGTTCTAAGAAAATTCCCGAATTCCAACCCCCGATTTGGGGGTGTCGGCATTCAACGGGGGGGTTGCAAAAAATTCAGGCACCTTCTTCCGTCCTAAGGAAGCGATCTCGATCGAGAAATTTTGGAACAGAGCCTCCTGGCCTGTTCTAAAATAAATCCCTAATTTCAACCCCCGATTTGGGGGGGTGTCGTCATTCACCGGGGGGGCTGCAAAAAATTCAGGCCCCTTCTTTCGTCACAAGAAAGCGATCCCAATCGAGAAATTTTGGAACAGAGCCTCCTGGCCTGTTCTAAAAAAATTCCCGAATTTCAACCCCCGATTTGGGGGTGTCGGCATTCAACGGGGGGGTTGCAAAAAATTCAGGCACCTTCTTTCGTCCTAAGGAAGCGATCTCAATCGAGAAATTTTGGAACAGAGCCTCCTGGCCTGTTCTGAAAAAATCCTCGAATTTCAACCCCCGATTTGGGGTCGTCGGCATTCACCGGGGTGGTTGCAAAAAATTCTGGCACCTCCTTTCGTCACAAGAAAGCGATCCCGATCGAAAAATCTTGGAACAGAGCCTCCTGGCCTGTTCTAAAATAAATCCCGAATTTCAACCCCCGATTTGGGGGTGTCGGCATTCACCGTGGGGTTGCAAAAAATCCAGGCACCTTCTTACGTCACAAGAAAGCGATCCCAATCGAGAAATTTTGGAACAGAGCCTCCTGGCCTGTTCTAAAATAAATCCCTAATTTTAACCCCCGATTTGGGGGTGTCGGCATTCACCGGGGGGGTTGCAAAAGATTCAGGCACCTTCTTCCGTCACAAGAAGGCGATCCCGATCGAGAAATCTTGGAACAGAGCCTCCTGGCCTGTTCTAAAAAAATTCCCGAATTTCAACCCCCGATTTGGGGGTGTCGGCATTCACCGTGGGGTTGCAAAAAATCCAGGCACCTTCTTACGTCACAAGAAAGCGATCCCAATCGAGAAATTTTGGAACAGAGCCTCCTGGCCCGTTCTTAAAAAAGTTTCCGAATTTCAACCCCCGATTTGGGGTTGTCGGCATTCACCGGGGGGGTTGCAAAAAATCCAGGCCCCTTCTTTCGTCACAAGAAAGCGATCCCAATCGAGAAATTTTGGAACAGAGCCTCCTGGCCTGTTGTAAAATAATTCCCGAATTTGAACCCCCAATTTTAGGGTGTCATCATTCACCGGGGGGGCTGCAAAAAATTCAGGCATCCTCTCTCGTCTTAAGAAAGCGATCCCAATCGAAAAATTTTGGAACAGAGCCTCCTGGCCCGTTCTTAGAAAAATTTCCGAATTTCAACCCCCGATTTGGGGTTGTCGGCATTCACCCGGGGGGTTGCAAAAAATCCAGGCCCCTTCTTTCGTCACAAGAAAGCGATCCCAATCGAGAAATTTTGGAACAGAGCCTCCTGGCCTGTTCTAAAAAAATTCCCGAATTTCAACCACCGATTTGGGGGTGTCGGCATTCAACGGGGGGGTTGCAAAAAATTCAGGCACCTTCTTCCGTCACAAGAAAGCGATCCCAATCGAGAAATCTTGGAACAGAGCCTCCTGGCCTGTTCTAAAATAAATCCCTAATTTCAACCCCCGATTTGGGGGTGTCGTCATTCACCGGGGGGGTTGCAGAAAATTCAGGCACCTTCTTTCGTCACAAGAAAGCGATCCCAATCGAGAAATTTTGGAACAGAGCCACCTGGCCTGTTCTAAAAAAATTCCCGAATTTCAACCCCCATTTGGGGGTGTCGGCATTCACCGGGGGGGGGGGGGGGGTTGCAAGAAATCCAGGCCCCTTCTTTCGTCACAAGAAAGCGTTCCCAATCGAGAAATTTTGGAACAGAGCCTCCTGGCCTGTTCTAAGAAAATTCCCGAATTCCAACCCCCGATTTGGGGGTGTCGGCATTCAACGGGGGGTTGCAAAAAATTCAGGCACCTTCTTCCGTCCTAAGGAAGCGATCTCGATCGAGAAATTTTGGAACAGAGCCTCCTGGCCTGTTCTAAAATAAATCCCTAATTTCAACCCCCGATTTGGGGGGGTGTCGTCATTCACCGGGGGGGCTGCAAAAAATTCAGGCCCCTTCTTTCGTCACAAGAAAGCGATCCCAATCGAGAAATTTTGGAACAGAGCCTCCTGGCCTGTTCTAAAAAAATTCCCGAATTTCAACCCCCGATTTGGGGGTGTCGGCATTCAACGGGGGGGTTGCAAAAAATTCAGGCACCTTCTTTCGTCCTGAGGAAGCGATCTCAATCGAGAAATTTTGGAACAGAGCCTCCTGGCCTGTTCTGAAAAAATCCTCGAATTTCAACCCCCGATTTGGGGTCGTCGGCATTCACCGGGGTGGTTGCAAAAAATTCTGGCACCTCCTTTCGTCACAAGAAAGCGATCCCGATCGAAAAATCTTGGAACAGAGCCTCCTGGCCTGTTCTAAAATAAATCCCTAATTTCAACCCCCGATTTGGGGGTGTCGGCATTCAACGGGGGGGTTGCAAAAAATTCAGGCACCTTCTTTCGTCCTAAGGAAGCGATCTCAATCGAGAAATTTTGGAACAGAGCCTCCTGGCCTGTTCTGAAAAAATCCTCGGATTTCAACCCCCGATTTGGGGTCGTCGGCATTCACCGGGGTGGTTGCAAAAAATTCTGGCACCTCCTTTCGTCACAAGAAAGCGATCCCGATCGAGAAATCTTGGAACAGAGCCTCCTGGCCTGTTCTAAAAAAATTCCCGAATTTCAACCCCCGATTTGGGGGTGTCGGCATTCACCGGGGGGTTGCAAAAAATTCAGGCACTCTCTCTCGTCACAAGAAAGCGATTCCAATCGAGGAATTTTGGAACAGAGCCTCCTGGCCCGTTCTCAAAATAATTTCCGAATTTCAACCCCCGATTTGGGGGTGTTGGCATTCACCGGGGGGGTTAAAAAAATTCAGGCACCTTCTTTCATCACCACAAAGCGATCCCAATCGAAAAATTTTGGAACAGAGCCTCCTGGCCTGTTCTAAAAGAATTCCCGAATTCCAACCCCCGTTTTGGGGGTGTCGGCATTCACCGGGGGGGTTGCAAAAAATTCAGGCACCTTCTTTCGTCACAAGGAAGCGATCTCAATCGAGAAATTTTGGAACAGAGCCTCCTGGCCTGTTCTGAAATAAATCCCTAATTTCAACCCCCGATTTGGGGGTGTCGTCATTCACCGGGGGGGTTGCAAAAAATTCAGGCACCTTCTTTCGTCACAAGAAAGCGATCCCAATCGAGGAATTTTGGAACAGAGCCTCCTGGCCCGTTCTTAAAATAATTTCCGAATTTCAACCCCCGATTTGGGGGTGTCGGCATTCACCGGGGGGGTTGCAAAAAATTCAGGCACCTTCTTTCATCACGAGGAAGCGATCCGAATCGAAAAATTTTGGAACAGAGCCTCCTGGCCTGTTCTAAAAAAATCCTCGAATTTCAACCCCCGATTTCGGGGAGTCGGCATTCACCGGGGTGGTTGCAAAAAATCCAGGCACCTTCTTTCGTCACAAGGAAGCGATCTCAATCGAGAAATTTTGGAACAGAGCCTCCTGGCCTGTTCTGAAATAAATCCCTAATTTCAACCCCCGATTTGGGGGTGTCGGCATTCACCGGGGGGTTGCAAAAAATTCAGGCACTCTCTCTCGTCACAAGAAAGCGATTTCAATCGAGGAATTTTGGAACAGAGCCTCCTGGCCCGTTCTTAAAATAATTTCCGAATTTCAACCCCCGATTTGGGGGTGTTGGCGTTCACTGGGGGGGTTAAAAAAAATTCAGGCACCTTCTTTCATCACCACAAAGCGATCCCAATCGAAAAATTTTGGTCCAGATCCTCCTGGCCTGTTCTAAAAAAATTCCCGAATTTCAACCCCCGTTTTGGGGGTGTCGGCATTCACCGGGGGGGTTGCAAAAAATTCAGGCACCTTCTTTCGTCCTAAGGAAGCGATCTCAATCGAGAAATTTTGGAACAGAGCCTCCTGGCCTGTTCTAAAATAAATCCCTAATTTCAACCCCCGATTTGGGGGGATGTCGTCATTCACCGGGGGGGTTGCAAAAAATTCAGGCCCCTTCTTTCGTCACAAGAAAGCGATCCCGATCGAGAAATTTTGGAACAGAGCCTCCTGGCCTGTTCTAAAAAAATTCCCGAATTTCAACCCCCGATTTGGGGGTGTCGGCATTCAACGGGGGGGTTGCAAAAAATTCAGGCACCTTCTTTTGTCCTAAGGAAGCGATCTCAATCGAGAAATTTTGGAACAGAGCCTCCTGGCCTGTTCTGAAAAAATCCTCGAATTTCAACCCCCGATTTGGGGTCGTCGGCATTCACCGGGGTGGTTGCAAAAAATTCTGGCACCTCCTTTCGTCACAAGAAAGCGATCCCGATCGAAAAATCTTGGAACAGAGCCTCCTGGCCTGTTCTAAAAAAATTCCCGAATTTCAACCCCCGATTTGGGGGTGTCGGCATTCACCGGGGGGTTGCACAAAATTCAGGCACTCTCTCTCGTCACAAGGAAGCGATTCCAATCAAGGAATTGTGGAACAGAGCCTCCTGGCCCGTTCTCAAAATAATTTCCGAATTTCAACCCCCGATTTGGGGGTGTTGGCATTCACCGGGGGGGTTGCAAAAATTTCAGGCACCTTCTTTCATCACCACAAAGCGATCCCAATCGAAAAATTTTGGAACAGAGCCTCCTGGCCTGTTCTAAAAAAATTCCCGAATTTCAACCCCCGTTTTGGGGGTGTCGGCATTCACCGGGGGGGTTGCAAAAAATTCAGGCACCTTCTTTCGTCACAAGGAAGCGATCTCAATCGAGAAATTTTGGAACAGAGCCTCCTGGCCTGTTCTAAAATAAATCCCTAATTTCAACCCCCGATTTGGGGGTGTCGTCATTCACCGGGGGGGTTGCAAAACATTCAGGCACCTTCTTCCGTCAGAACGAAGCGATCCCAATCGAGGAATTTTCGAACAGAGCCTCCTGGCCTGTTCTTAAAATAATTTCCGAATTTCAACCCCCGATTTGGGGGTGTCGGCATTCGGCGGGGGGGTTGCAAAAAATTCAGGCACCTTCTTTCATCACGAGGAAGCGATCCGAATCGAAACATTTTGGAACAGAGCCTCCTGGCCTGTTCTAAGAAAATCCTCGAATTTCAACCCCCGATTTGGGGGTGTCGGCATTCACCGGGATGGTTGCAAAAAATTCTGGCACCTCCTTTCGTCACAAGAAAGCGATCCCGATCGAGAAATCTTGGAACAGAGCCTCCTGGCCTGTTCTAAAAAAATTCCCGAATTTCAACCCCCGAATTGGGGGTGTCGGCATTCACCGCGGGGTTGCAAAAAATTCAGGCACTCTCTCTCGTCACAAGAAAGCGATTCCAATCGAGGAATTTTGGAACAGAGCCTCCTGGCCCGTTTTTAAAATAATTTCCGAATTTCAACCCCCGATTTGGGGGTGTTGGCATTCACCGGGGGGGTTCAAAAAATTCAGGCACCTTCTTTCATCACCACAAAGCGATCCCAATCGAGAAATTTTGGAACAGAGCCTCCTGGCCTGTTCTGAAATAAATCCCTAATTTCAACCCCCGATTTGGGGGTGTCGTCATTCACCGGGGGGGTTGCAAAAAATTCAAGCACCTTCTTTCGTCACAAGAAAGCGATCCCAATCGAGGAATTTTGGAACAGAGCCTCCTGGCCCGTTCTTAAAATAATTTCCGAATTTCAACCCCCGATTTGGGGGTGTCGGCATTCACCGGGTGGGTTGCAAAAAATTCAGGCACCTTCTTTCATCACGAGGAAGCGATCCGAATCGAAAAATTTTGGAACAGAGCCTCCTGGCCTGTTCTAAAAAAATCCTCGAATTTCAACCCCCGATTTGGGGGTGTCGGCATTCACCGGGGTGGTTGCAAAAAATTCTGGCACCTCCTTCCGTCACAAGAAAGCGATCCCAATCGAGGAACTTAGGAACAGAGCCTCCTGGCCTGTTCTAACAAAATTCCCGAATTCCAACCCCCGATTTGGGGGTGTCGGCATTCACCGGGGGGGTTGCAAAAAATTCAGGCACTCTCTCTCGTCACAAGAAAGCGATTCCAATCGAGAAATTTTGGAACAGAGCCTCCTGGCCTGTTCTAAAAAAATTCCCGAATTTCAACCCCCGATTTGGGGGTGTCGGCATTCACCAGGGGGGTTGCAAAAAATTCAGGCACTCTCTCTCGTCACAAGAAAGCGATTCCAATCGAGAAATTTTGGAACAGAGCCTCCTGGCCTGTTCTAAAAAAATTCCCGAATTTCAACCCCCGATTTGGGGGTGTCGGCATTCACCGGGGGGGTTGCAAAAAATTCAGGCACTCTCTCTCGTCACAAGAAAGCGATTCCAATCGAGAAATTTTGGAACAGAGCCTCCTGGCCTGTTCTAAAAAAATTCCCGAATTTCAACCCCCGATTTGGGGGTGTCGGCATTCACCGGGGGGGTTGCAAAAAATCCAGGCCCCTTCTTTCGTCACAAGAAAGCGATCCCAATCGAGAAATTTTGGAACAGAGCCTCCTGGCCTGTTGTAAAATAATTCCCGAATTTGAACCCCCAATTTTAGGGTGTCATCATTCACCGGGGGGGCTGCAAAAAATTCAGGCATCCTCTCTCGTCTTAAGAAAGCGATCCCAATCGAAAAATTTTGGAACAGAGCCTCCTGGCCCGTTCTTAGAAAAATTTCCGAATTTCAACCCCCGATTTGGGGTTGTCGGCATTCACCCGGGGGGTTGCAGTAAATCCAGGCCCCTTCTTTCGTCACAAGAAAGCGATCCCAATCGAGAAATTTTGGAACAGAGCCTCCTGGCCTGTTCTAAAAAAATTCCCGAATTTCAACCCCCGATTTGGGGGTGTCGGCATTCAACGGGGAGGTTGCAGAAAATTCAGGCACCTTCTTCCGTCACAAGAAAGCGATCCCAATCGAGAAATCTTGGAACAGAGCCTCCTGGCCTGTTCTAAAATAAATCCCTAATTTCAACCCCCGATTTGGGGGTGTCGTCATTCACCGGGGGGGTTGCAAAAAATTCAGGCACCTTCTTTCGTCACAAGAAAGCGATCCCAATCGAGAAATTTTGGAACAGAGCCACCTGGCCTGTTCTAAAAAAATTCCCGAATTTCAACCCCCATTTGGGGGTGTCGGCATTCACCGGGGGGGTTGCAAAAAATTCAGGCACCTTCTTTTGTCCTAAGGAAGCGATCTCAATCGAGAAATTTTGGAACAGAGCCTCCTGGCCTATTCTTAAAATAATTTCCGAATTTCAACCCCCGATTTGGGGGTGTCGGCATTCACCGGGGGGGTTGCAAAAAATTCAGGCACCTTCTTCCGTCACAAGAAATAGATCCCAATCGAGGAATTTTGGAACAGAGCCTCCTGGCCTGTTCTAAGAAAATTCCCGAATTCCAACCCCCGATTTGGGGGTGTCGGCATTCAACGGGGGGGTTGCAAAAAATTCAGGCACCTTCTTCCGTCCTAAGGAAGCGATCTCGATCGAGAAATTTTGGAACAGAGCCTCCTGGCCTATTCTTAAAATAATTTCCGAATTTCAACCCCCGATTTGGGGGTGTCGGCATTCACCGGGGGGGTTGCAAAAAATTCAGGCACCTTCTTTCATCACGAGGGAGCGATCCGAATCGAAAAATTTTGGAACAGAGCCTCCTGGCCTGTTCTAAAAAAATCCTCGAATTTCAACCCCCGATTTGGGGTTGTCGGCATTCACCGGGGTGGTTGCGAAAAATTCTGGCGACTCCTTTCGTCACAAGAAAGCGATCCCGATCGAGAAATCTTGGAACAGAGCCTCCTGGCCTGTTCTAAAAAAATTCCCGAATTTCAACCCCCGATTTGGGGGTGTCGGCATTCACCGGGGGGTTGCAAAAAATTCAGGCACTCTCTCTCGTCACAAGAAAGCGATTCCAATCGAGGAATTTTGGAACAGAGCCTCCTGGCCCGTTCTTAAAATAATTTCCGAATTTCAACCCCCGATTTGGGGGTGTTGGCATTCACCGGGGGGGTTAAAAAAAATTCAGGCACCTTCTTTCATCACCACAAAGCGATCCCAATCGAAAAATTTTGGAACAGAGCCTCCTGGCCTATTCTAAAAAAATTCCCGAATTCCAACCCCCGTTTTGGGGGTGTCGGCATTCACCGGGGGGGTTGCAAAAAATTCAGGCACCTTCTTTCGTCACAAAGAAGCGATCTCAATCGAGAAATTTTGGAACAGAGCCTCCTGGCCTGTTCTGAAATAAATCCCTAATTTCAGTCCCCGATTTGGGGGTGTCGTCATTCACCGGGGGGGTTGCAAAAAATTCAGGCACCTTCTTTCGTCACAAGAAAGCGATCCCAATCGAGGAATTTTGGAACAGAGCCTCCTGGCCCGTTCTTAAAATAATTTCCGAATTTCAACCCCCGATTTGGGGGTGTCGGCATTCACCGGGGGGGTTGCAAAAAATTCAGGCACCTTCTTTCATCACGAGGAAGCGATCCGAATCGAAAAATTTTGGAACAGAGCCTCCTGGCCTGTTCTAAAAAAATCCTCGAATTTCAACCCCCGATTTGGGGGAGTCGGCATTCACCGGGGTGGTTGCAAAAAATCCAGGCACCTTCTTTCGTCACAAGGAAGCGATCTCAATCGAGAAATTTTGGAACAGAGCCTCCTGGCCTGTTCTGAAATAAATCCCTAATTTCAACCCCCGATTTGGGGGTGTCGGCATTCACCGGGGGGTCGCAAAAAATTCAGGCACTCTCTCTCGTCACAAGAAAGCGATTCCAATCGAGGAATTTTGGAACAGAGCCTCCTGGCCCGTTCTTAAAATAATTTCCGAATTTCAACCCCCGATTTGGGGGTGTTGGCGTTCACTGGGGGGGTTAAAAAAAATTCAGGCACCTTCTTTCATCACCACAAAGCGATCCCAATCGAAAAATTTTGGTCCAGAGCCTCCTGGCCTGTTCTAAAAAAATTCCCGAATTTCAACCCCCGTTTTGGGGGTGTCGGCATTCACCGGGGGGGTTGCAAAAAATTCAGGCACCTTCTTTCGTCCTAAGGAAGCGATCTCAATCGAGAAATTTTGGAACAGAGCCTCCTGGCCTGTTCTAAAATAAATCCCTAATTTCAACCCCCGATTTGTGGGGGTGTCGTCATTCACCGGGGGGGTTGCAAAAAATTCAGGCCCCTTCTTTCGTCACAAGAAAGCGATCCCGATCGAGAAATTTTGGAACAGAGCCTCCTGGCCTGTTCTAAAAAAATTCCCGAATTTCAACCCCCGATTTGGGGGTGTCGGCATTCAACGGGGGGGTTGCAAAAAATTCAGGCACCTTCTTTTGTCCTAAGGAAGCGATCTCAATCGAGAAATTTTGGAACAGAGCCTCCTGGCCTGTTCTGAAAAAATCCTCGAATTTCAACCCCCGATTTGGGGTCGTCGGCATTCACCGGGGTGGTTGCAAAAAATTCTGGCACCTCCTTTCGTCACAAGAAAGCGATCCCGATCGAAAAATCTTGGAACAGAGCCTCCTGGCCTGTTCTAAAAAAATTCCCGAATTTCAACCCCGATTTGGGGGTGTCGGCATTCACCGGGGGGTTGCAAAAAATTCAGGCACTCTCTCTCGTCACAAGGAAGCGATTCCAATCAAGGAATTGTGGAACAGAGCCTCCTGGCCCGTTCTCAAAATAATTTCCGAATTTCAACCCCCGATTTGGGGGTGTTGGCATTCACCGGGGGGGTTGCAAAAAATTCAGGCACCTTCTTTCATCACCACAAAGCGATCCCAATCGAAAAATTTTGGAACAGAGCCTCCTGGCCTGTTCTAAAAAAATTCCCGAATTTCAACCCCCGAGTTGGGGGTGTCGGCATTCACCGGGGGGGTTGCAAAAAATTCAGGCACCTTCTTTCGTCACAAGGAAGCGATCTCAATCGTGAAATTTTGGAACAGAGCCTCCTGGCCTGTTCTAAAATAAATCCCTAATTTCAACCCCCGATTTGGGGGTGTCGTCATTCACCGGGGGGGTTGCAAAACATTCAGGCACCTTCTTCCGTCACAACAAAGCGATCCCAATCGAGGAATTTTCGAACAGAGCCTCCTGGCCTGTTCTTAAAATAATTTCCGAATTTCAACCCCCGATTTGGGGGTGTCGGCATTCACCGGGTTGGTTGCAAAAAATTCAGGCACCTTCTTTCATCACGAGGAAGCGATCCGAATCGAAACATTTTGGAACAGAGCCTCCTGGCCTGTTCTAAGAAAATCCTCGAATTTCAACCCCCGATTTGGGGGTGTCGGCATTCACCGGGATGGTTGCAAAAAATTCTGGCACCTCCTTTCGTCACAAGAAAGCGATCCCGATCGAGAAATCTTGGAACAGAGCCTCCTGGCCTGTTCTAAAAAAATTCCCGAATTTCAACCCCCGAATTGGGGGTGTCGGCATTCACCGCGGGGTTGCAAAAAATTCAGGCACTCTCTCTCGTCACAAGAAAGCGATTCCAATCGAGGAATTTTGGAACAGAGCCTCCTGGCCCGTTCTTAAAATAATTTCCGAATTTCAACCCCCGATTTGGGGGTGTTGGCATTCACCGGGGGGGTTCAAAAAATTCAGGCACCTTCTTTCATCACCACAAAGCGATCCCAATCGAGAAATTTTGGAACAGAGCCTCCTGGCCTGTTCTGAAATAAATCCCTAATTTCAACCCCCGATTTGGGGGTGTCGTCATTCACCGGGGGGGTTGCAAAAAATTCAGGCACCTTCTTTCGTCACAAGGAAGCGATCCCAATCGAGGAATTTTGGAACAGAGCCTCCTGGCCCGTTCTTAAAATAATTTCCGAATTTCAACCCCCGATTTGGGGGTGTCGGCATTCACCGGGGGGTCGCAAAAAATTCAGGCACTCTCTCTCGTCACAAGAAAGCGATTCCAATCGAGGAATTTTGGAACAGAGCCTCCTGGCCCGTTCTTAAAATAATTTCCGAATTTCAACCCCCGATTTGGGGGTGTTGGCGTTCACTGGGGGGGTTAAAAAAAATTCAGGCACCTTCTTTCATCACCACAAAGCGATCCCAATCGAAAAATTTTGGAACAGAGCCTCCTGGCCTGTTCTAAAAAAATTCCCGAATTTCAACCCCCGAATTGGGGGTGTCGGCATTCACCGCGGGGTTGCGAAAAATTCAGGCACTCTCTCTCGTCACAAGAAAGCGATTCCAATCGAGGAATTTTGGAACAGAGCCTCCTGGCCCGTTCTTAAAATAATTTCCGAATTTCAACCCCCGATTTGGGGGTGTTGGCATTCACCGGGGGGGTTCAAAAAATTCAGGCACCTTCTTTCATCACCACAAAGCGATCCCAATCGAGAAATTTTGGAACAGAGCCTCCTGGCCTGTTCTGAAATAAATCCCTAATTTCAACCCCCGATTTGGGGGTGTCGTCATTCACCGGGGGGGTTGCAAAAAATTCAGGCACCTTCTTTCGTCACAAGAAAGCGATCCCAATCGAGGAATTTTGGAACAGAGCCTCCTGGCCCGTTCTTAAAATAATTTCCGAATTTCAACCCCCGATTTGGGGGTGTCGGCATTCACCGGGTGGGTTGCAAAAAATTCAGGCACCTTCTTTCATCACGAGGAAGCGATCCGAATCGAAAAATTTTGGAACAGAGCCTCCTGGCCTGTTCTAAGAAAATCCTCGAATTTCAACCCCCGATTTGGGGGTGTCGGCATTCACCGGGATGGTTGCAAAAAATTCTGGCACCTCCTTTCGTCACAAGAAAGCGATCCCGATCGAGAAATCTTGGAACAGAGCCTCCTGGCCTGTTCTAAAAAAATTCCCGAATTTCAACCCCCGAATTGGGGGTGTCGGCATTCACCGCGGGGTTGCGAAAAATTCAGGCACTCTCTCTCGTCACAAGAAATCGATTCCAATCGAGGAATTTTGGAACAGAGCCTCCTGGCCCGTTTTTAAAATAATTTCCGAATTTCAACCCCCGATTTGGGGGTGTTGGCATTCACCGGGGGGGTTCAAAAAATTCAGGCACCTTCTTTCATCACCACAAAGCGATCCCAATCGAGAAATTTTGGAACAGAGCCTCCTGGCCTGTTCTGAAATAAATCCCTAATTTCAACCCCCGATTTGGGGGTGTCGTCATTCACCGGGGGGGTTGCAAAAAATTCAGGCACCTCCTTTCGTCACAAGAAAGCGATCCCAATCGAGGAATTTTGGAACAGAGCCTCCTGGCCCGTTCTTAAAATAATTTCCGAATTTCAACCCCCGATTTGGGGGTGTCGGCATTCACCGGGTGGGTTGCAAAAAATTCAGGCACCTTCTTTCATCACGAGGAAGCGATCCGAATCGAAAAATTTTGGAACAGAGCCTCCTGGCCTGTTCTAAAAAAATCCTCGAATTTCAACCCCCGATTTGGGGGTGTCGGCATTCACCGGGGTGGTTGCAAAAAATTCTGGCACCTCCTTCCGTCACAAGAAAGCGATCCCAATCGAGGAACTCAGGAACAGAGCCTCCTGGCCTGTTCTAACAAAATTCCCGAATTCCAACCCCCGATTTGGGGGTGTCGGCATTCACCGGGGGGGTTGCAAAAAATTCAGGCACTCTCTCTCGTCACAAGAAAGCGATTCCAATCGAGAAATTTTGGAACAGAGCCTCCTGGCCCGTTCTTAAAATATTTTCCGAATTCCAACCCCCGATTTGGGGGTGTCGGCATTCGGCGGGGGGGTTGCAAAAAATTCAGGCACCTTCTTTCATCACAAGAAAGCGATCCCAATCGAGAAATTTAGAAACAGAGCCTCCTGGCCCCTTCTTGAAGGAATTTCCGAATTTCAACCCCCGATTTGGGGGTATCGGCATTCACCGGGGGAGTTGCAAAGAATTCAGGCACCTTCTTCCGTCACAAGAAGGCGATCCCGATCGAAAAACTTAGGAATAGAGCCTCCTGGCCTGTTCTGAAAAAATTCCCGAATTTCAACCCCCGATTTGGGGGTGTCGGCATTCACCGGGGGGGTTGCAAAAAATTCAGGCACTCTCCCTCGTCACAAGAAAGCGATTCATATCGAGGAATCTTGGAACAGAGCCTCCTGGCCCGTTCTTAAAATAATTTCCGAATTTCAACCCCCGATTTGGGGGTGTCGGCATTCACCGGGGGGGTTGCAAAAAATTCAGGCACCTTCTTCCATCACAAGAAAGCGATCCCAATCGAGGAATTTTGAGACAGAGCCTCCTGGCCTGTTCTAAAAAAATCCTCGGATTTCAACCCCCGATTTGGGGGTGTCGGCATTCACCGGGGGGGTTGCAAAAAATTCAGGCACCTTCTTCCGTCACAAGAAAGCGATCAGGATCGGCAAACTTTGGAACAGAGCCTCCTGGCCCCTTCTTGAAAAAATTTCCGAATTTCAACCCCCGATTTGGGGGTGTCGGCATGCACCGGGGGGTTGCAAAAAATTCAGGCACTCTCTCTCGTCACAAGGAAGCGATTCCAATGGAGGAATTTTGGAACAGAGCCTCCTGGCCCGTTCTTAAAATAATTTCCGAATTTCAACCCCCGATTTGGGGGTGTCGGCATTCACCGGGGGGGTTGCAAAAAATTCAGGCACCTTCTTCCATCACAAGAAAGCGATCCCAATCGAGGAATTTTGGAACAGCGCCTCCTGGCCTGTTCTAAAAAAATTCCCGAATTTCAACCCCCGTTTTGGGGGTGTCGGCATTCACCGGGGGGGTTGCAAAAAATTCAGGCAACTTCTCTCATCACAAAAAAGCGATCCTGATCGAGAAATTTTGGAACAGAGCCTCCTGGCCTGTTCTAAAAAAATTCCCGAATTTCAACCCCCGATTTGGGGGTGTCGGCATTCACCGGGGGGGTTGCAAAAAATTCAGGCACTCTCTCTCGTCACAAGAAAGCGATTCATATCGAGGAATTTTGGAACAGAGCCTCCTGGCCCGTTCTTGAAAAAATTTCCGAATTTCAACCCCCGATTTGGGGGTATCGGCATTCACCGGGGGGGGGGGGGGTGCAAAAAATTCAGGCACCTTCTTCCGTCACAGGAAAGTGATCCCAATCGAGAAATTTTGGAACAGAGCCTCCTGGCTTGTTCTAAAAAAATCCCCGAATTTTAACCCCCGATTTGGGGGTGTCGGCATTTACCGGGGGGGTTGCAAAAAATTCAGGCACCTTCTTCCGTCACAAGAAAGCGATCCCGATCGAGAAATCTTGGAACAGAGCCTCCTGGCCTGTTCTAAAAAAATTCCCGAATTTCAACCCCCGATTTGGGGGTGTCGGCATTCACCGGGGGGTTGCAAAAAATCCAGGCACCTTCTTACGTCACAAGAAAGCGATCCCAATCGAGAAATTTTGGAACAGAGCCTCCTTGCCCGTTCTTAAAAAAGTTTCCGAATTTCAACCCCCGATTTGGGGTTGTCGGCATTCACCGGGGGGGTTGCAAAAAATCCAGGCCCCTTCTTTCGTCACAAGAAAGCGATTCCAATCGAGAAATTTTGGAACAGAGCCTCCTGGCCTGTTCTAAAAGAATTCCCGAATTTGAACCCCCAATTTTAGGGTGTCATCATTCACCGGGGGGGCTGCAAAAAATTCAGGCACCCTCTCTCGTCACAAGAAAGCGATCCCAATCGAAAAATTTTGGAACAGAGCCTCCTGGCCCGTTCTTAAAAAAATTTCCGAATTTCAACCCCCGATTTGGGGTTGTCGGCATTCACCGGGGGGGTTGCAAAAAATCCAGGCCCCTTCTTTCGTCACAAGAAAGCGATCCCAATCGAGAAATTTTGGAACAGAGCCTCCTGGCCTGTTCTAAAAAAATTCCCGAATTTCAACCCCCGATTTGGGGGTGTCGGCATTCAACGGGGGGGTTGCAAAAAATTCAGGCACCTTCTTTCGTCCTAAGGAAGCGATCTCAATCGAGAAATTTTGGAACAGAGCCTCCTGGCCTGTTCTAAAATAAATCCCTAATTTCAACCCCCGATTTGGGGGTGTCGTCACTCACCGGGGGGTTGCAAAAAATTCAGGCACCTTCTTTCGTCACAAGAAAGCGATCCCAATCGAGAAATTTTGGAACAGAGCCACCTGGCCTATTCTAAAAAAATTCCCGAATTTCAACCCCCGATTTGGGGGTGTCGGCATTCACCGGGGGGGGGGGGGTTGCAAAAAATCCAGGTCCCTTCTTTCGTCACAAGAAAGCGATCCCAATCGAGAAATTTTGGAACAGAGCCTCCTGGCCTGTTCTAAAAAAATTCCCGAATTCCAACCCCCGATTTGGGGGTGTCGGCATTCAACGGGGGGGTTGCAAAAAATTCAGGCACCTTCTTCCGTCCTAAGGAAGCGATCTCAATCGAGAAATTTTGGAACAGAGCCTCCTGGCCTGTTCTAAAATTAATCCCTAATTTCAACCCCCGATTTGGGGGGGTGTCGTCATTCACCGGGGGGGTTGCAAAAAATTCAGGCCCCTTCTTTCGTCACAAGAAAGCGATCCCAATCGAGAAATTTTGGAACAGAGCCTCCTGGCCTGTTCTAAAAAAATTCCCGAATTTCAACCCCCGATTTGGGGGTGTCGGCATTCAACGGGGGGGGGTTGCAAAAAATTCAGGCATCTTCTTCCGTCCTAAGGAAGCGATCTCAATCGAGAAATTTTGGAACAGAGCCTCCTGGCCTGTTCTAAAATAAATCCCTAATTTCAACCCCCGATTTGGGGGTGTCGCCATTCACCGGGGGGGTTGCAAAAAATTCAGGCACCTTCTTTCGTCACAAGAAAGCTATCCCAATCGAGAAATTTTGGAACAGAGCCTCTTGGCCTGTTCTAAAAAAATTCCCGAATTTCAACCCCCGATTTGGGGTGTCGGCATTCACCCGGGGGGTTGCAAAAAATTCAGACACCTCCTTTCGTCACAAAAAAGCGATCCCAATTGAGAAATTTTGGAACAGAGGTTCGAATTCAAGAAGTAATTTTTTCGACTTTCGATTAAGATTTTCGATCGGAACTTCAGAGTCATCTTCAGATGGATGATGACCAGCTACTTCACTCGTCGACTGTGATCCCTTTACTATATTGTTCTTCTGTGCACATCCTTGGACACTAGATCTTATGTACTCAGCTTATATGGTATACTCATCTGATTACTGGTAAGGTCTTCTAGTATTTTTTAATATAATTTCCTCCAAGTTCATTCATAGCAAGGCATTATCAAATTCATAAATTGAACTAATTGGCATATTTGTATTTCAGGGAATCTGATGGCCGACTAGAACTGGACATTAATAAACCTTAAGAGAAACTATGAATCACAACTTCAAACCATACTTCTAGAGTCGCGCGAAATCTACTAGTTTAAAATCACCCCCAAAAGCTTAGCGCTGCAATGGTTCCCATCAAAAATCAACTGAAAATGGATTTGGAGACAATTCTCAATCATCATCGAGATGGCAAAAATTCACCAAGTGCTTTGAGTGGTACGTGTAAGGTGCACGTGAGTCGAGTTGAATCTGGCCTTTGCCTTCTCTTAAGAAGATGAATATTTTGAATTCACCCAGAGTCGTGGATATAATAGTTTCCGAATCAAAAGAGAATTTGAGGTGTGATTGTGAAATCTGTGATATTGCACGAAGAACTCCCAATTCACAGCAACAAACCACATCTGAATCGGCAGATGAATATTTGAAACTCTGTCAAATGGCATCGCTCCAAAATTCCATGGATTTTACGGATGGGTTCCTCATATCGCCTCCCCATTATCATGAACTTGCGGCTTCCGGAAATTTTGTTACGTACAGCCCAAGTCACGCACTATCAATCAGCCTTCCCATCACGATGATCTTGACGTCTCGCAACTCTACCCTTGCTACCCTACGCTAATGTATCTCTTGATTATCGGGTTATCTATCGTAGTGGAAATACGCACAGATTGCGCTCGCGCTTTTCCAATATTTGGACGACAAATTGTACTAGGCTAATTTGCTTTGCGCGGAATCGCGCATGAAACTCAATGATTTTCTCTCGATTCATAAATGTTGCAACAAACTGATATCAAAATATCATAACTCTTCAATGGGCTCAAATTTCCATTATTACAATAACCATCAAGTATTTTTCCATTCATCATTGAAATTAAACCATGGTATAATCAAATTTCCGTAGAACAACGTAAAATATCCATGTATCTCGTACCAAGAAAGCTCCTCTCTCCAGTCTCGCATTAGGGAATCCTGATCCATTACGTGACGTTTTCCGTTGAGCGTAGGGAGCTTTGTGAGGAGTATTTACTGGAGATTCTACGTGATTAACATCATTTCCGAAAAATTGCATGAATTCGGAATGTGACGTGGTTTTGTATGAGATCTTCAAGTTTCATTGAATTCGACAAAGCTCCTCAGTGGAATTCATTCATGTCGTGAACTATATGACAGGAAATCCAGCTCCAAGCACATTGGGAAACCCCTGCCGCAAATGTCTCACTCCGGTATCCAAAGGAGTATCTCATGTCTGCGATGTGCAGCCACAAATTGATGATCTTTCAACTTATTTGGAAAGTTGTCCCCAAAAAGTACAAGATCAAGTAGTGTCCAAGTCCATAAAAATAGGACTGCAGTAAAAGAATGTCCAGAATCACAGGAGACAATCGTCATCCGACAATTACGAGTCAAGCCACTCCATTTCATCAGAAAATCCTGCAAAGGGTCCATAAGTGAAAAGACCGCGTGTAAACGGTCAGTATCTGCAGAGGATCTTTCAAAACCTCAGATAAGCATGAATTTGAGCTCCCGCCAGACGCATGGGATCGCCTTATTTCTCCGGACAGCCACACAAGATAGAAAATTCATCGAATCAGGCTCGTCGATTAAGCTTATGGAGAAATCTCACCCACTCAACGATTTTTTCAGCCACGGAGATTTTGAGTTCTTGAAGATTAATGGAAAAGAGATCTCCGAAGTGCACAGAGTTGTGGTCCATTGCGTTGGTATTAGTGATTCTATAGCGCTCATAAAGGAGGAAAAGCGCACTGAAGTGTGTCTTATCAAGAAGGGCTTGGACGGTGGAGGAGAATTTTTAAAATTTGCCTCTCAATTCAGTCGGAAAAATCGACAGCAGGAATTACCCGCTCAGAACGTCGGAAATTTTCTGACGGTATTGCACTCAAACGGTTCAAGGATTCTGCAGTCAAGAAGATATTTCCGTTGACAGTAGCTCCTCAGATTCAAGAAAATTAGAACAATGTTTCTACATTAATGAATGCTCAGGATCTCGAAGAGCTTGAGGGAACTATAGCTACCGATCTGAAATTAGCTAGCATCATATCCGATATTATGCAGCAGAGCTGCACCCACCCATGCATCTGGTGTTCTGTGAATAAAGATGATCTCAACACCTGCAGGGAACTCAGAACGGTCCAAAAGAATCTGACTTACTACAAAAAGTGGGTTGCAGCTGGATCAGTGGAGAATGATGCGAAAAATTTCATGAACCGCGTGAACAGACCACTAATCAAGAGCGATCCGGACGAGACATTTCTGCAACTAATACCACCATCTCAACTGCACTTCATGTTAGGAGTGGTGAATGAAATATTCTTCCATATGTTCCGAGAGTTTGAGAGTGAATCTACAGCTTGGATGAGAAAATGCAACATTGAACGACAGATGACACATGGTAGCCCAGCTTTTAGAGGAAAAATTATGTGAAAAACTTTTGGAGAATATCAATTCACTATGTGTTCAACCAAATTCAAGACTGGAAAAATATCAAAAATCCTTTTCTGACTCCCGGGATGTTGTTAACTCGTGTTCTGGAGAGGTTCTGGATCCCGATTACGATCTTTTCATCGCTAAGTTTCGTCAAAGCGATATGGACTTAGGAATCAGTGTGACTCTAAAGGTACCCGCAGTATTTCTTTACGTCGAACAGTTCTGCGAATCGAAAAAAGAGGATTGGGCTTCTACAGTGAGCAAGCAGTTGAGTCTGTTCACTTCGACTTCAACTCCCTCTAGGAGAAGTATAAAGATAACGATTCGAACGAGAAATATCCCGAGAAACTCCTACGTGCAGTGTACTCATACCATGCCTCCCACATTTGAAGAATTCATAAGTCTCTGGACAAAGATGAAATCATTCTGTATTACAGGCTCACAGTGACCTCTTATCATGTCTCCTCATCTATCTTGTACAATGTGCATCGATATTGGCCCCAACTTGAGCAGTTTTGAATAAAATGTGGATGGGAATCCCAATTTAAGATCCGGACTCTGCTTCATGATTTTTCCCCCAAAAAGACTCCCCACAATCAGCAGTTTTGGAGATTCAATCTCTCGTAACTATTCTCATTGTCATAATCACTCGGATCATCCTCCTGAATCATCATTTTTCATTCAAATCATCATTATTTAAATCATCATTTGACCAAGGAATCTTAGAATTGAGGAACATTTATTATCATTGAGGGAATGAGAGTTCCAAAAAATGTTCCAAATGACATTCCTCCAAAACGGCTCGGCGGAAGATTTTAATTCTCTTAGGAATATATTCTTCAAGTTATCCGGAAACGGAAACCAAAATAATCCCGTTGGTAACGGAATATTTTATTTAAATTGCATTCAAGGGCACCATGTCAACACGCCAATTCACCATCACGCAAGCTTCTCCGATTCATTGACTACACTATATCATTCTCCTCCTTCATAACATCACCACATCCATCTAATTCATTAATTCTTCACACCGCATTACCGCATCACTTCTACTTCACACCATCATAATCATCATCATCCTAATCTCCATCATCATCTCAATCACCATCATCATCAACACACAATTTAAAAATCATCCACTCCATTCTTCCATTGTCATTCTCTTACCATACCTCCATCACCACCATTCATTAACCGCATCAAACCAGCATGCCAATGATTGCAAATTTAGAGATAAAAATTAATCTCTATTAAGGAGGGTGAGACGGACATCAAGCCTCATCATCATTATATCATCATCATCATTACATCTTCATCATATTCATCATCATCATCATCATCATCATCATCATCATCATCATCATCATCATCATCATCATCATCATCAACACTCAATTCAACCACCATCATAACACATCAAATATTCTTTCATCAAACATTCATCAAACCATTCATTAACTTCATTGACTGAACACGCCAATGATCGACAATTTAGAGATAACTTTCATCTCTATTGAGGAGGGTGAGGCAAACATCAAACCTCATCATCATCATGATCACCATCATCATTACATCTTCATCATTTCCATCATCAGCATCATCATTTTAATCATTATCATCAACACTCCATCCACTCATCATCATACATAGAATATCCTCCCATCAAACCATTCATTAACTCCATTGATTAAACTTTGATATAGGTAGGATCAGAAGATATAGAGTGAAGTACGATAAGGTAGAGGTTGTTTCAACTGAGGTTTATTATAGATACTCTGACAGAGAGTCTCTTATATACGAAGAGACACGGAGACAGATTCATACTAAGGGCTGTGAGCCACCAAAGGGAAGAACAACCATGTAATCGATCAAGGGGGTGGCTCATGCGCGGACACACAGTACGAGTGGGGGTACAGCATCGCCACACGTACATACATAGATCGAGTATATAGGTATAGGATTGGTTCATACATATTATATGTATTTCATCCCAACACTCCCTTCACAATTCGTATAATCAAAGTCCCAATCCTTTCATACAATCATTGTGCTTCCCGCTAAACAGTGGTTCCGTCAGAAAATCGGCTAACATTGCATCAGTTTCCAAATGTTTGACTTCAATAATTTTCTCATCAATACATTCACGAATGAAATGGTACTCCACATCAATATGTTTAGTCTTCGGTTCATAAGCTGTAGTCTTTGCCAGGTCGATAGCTGCAAGATTATCCACAAAAGTCAGTATTGGCTCACTGATCATCTTCGCGTCGATCTCTGAAATGAGGTTCCTCAACCATAAGGCCTCTTGACAAGCCACTGCGAGGGCATGATATTCTGCTTCACATGTTGACCGTGCAGTTCGTCTCTGTTCCTTACTTGACCATGATATCGGCGCTCCTTTGTAGGTAGAAACATATCCCGCTATGGATTTTCTATCGTATCCATCATTCGCATAATCTGAGTCACTGTATCCAATGAGTTTTGAGTTACCGCGTACAGAAAAATTTGAACTCACATCCTTCGTTACTTGTAAAAATCGTAGGTGTCTTCTAGCGGCTTCAATATGTGTGTTTTGCGGATTTCTTGTATAGATACTAAAAATAAGTGCACGAGCTGCGTAGCAAATGTCAGGTTTTGTGGTCTGGCTCAGATATAATACGCTGCCAACTACTGCTTCACAATCGAAATTTTTGAGTTTTTGAGTATTTCCATCTGAAGACTCTCTTTGTTCGTCAATCTGAACGGCACTCAATCTTTGATCTGCATCTAGAGGTGTAACAACTGCATTACAATCCTTCATTTGGAATTCTTCTGAAATCTGCATCACATAATTGGATTGATTCACTGTTATGGTTCCTATCTTCTGATCTTGCTGAAATTCCATGCTCAGGAAGTATTTGACAGGACCAAGATCTCTAAAACGAGTTTCTCACTTGGAAATTCCACAAGTTGATCCTTCGAATCTGCTAACGTAGTTATAATCAATTCATCATTCACGTATACAGCCAAAATCAACAAGTTATCTTTGATAAATTCCATTTAAAAACGACACATGAAAAATAGTGATGTCTCGGATCGGTTTCTCGTAGTTTTGATTCGATTCTGTAGTCCAAAATATGAAGTTTTCACCCACTGGGAGGTCCCAAAAGATTTTCGGAGTCGCCTGCGGAGCTATTTCTGTTCCGCTTTTCGATTCCACTAAAGCATCGAGATCATGATCTTCTTTTACGAAATTAAATATATCTCGAGTTAGGATCAAGATAATGCAACGCGGTTCGCACCATTCGAAAGATCCTAAAAAACCTATCAAAAGTGACCTTGAAAATTTTTGTTCAGCCTTTTCAGGTCCTGATCAGGCAAAATCCGGGAAAATCAGACTAACCTGATTATCTCAAAAAGCAATTTTCTTTAATTTCTCTAAAATATGACTTCTCATGCAAAATTGCACGATCTTTGCGATGGAACTGGTCCGAAGTTGTTTGTTTTTACGATTTTATGCGTATTCTGGTCAATATTCCGATTTTTCATCCTCCGACCAATCAGAAAACAGAGATTCCTGCGCGTGCGCGTAGTTTACTGAATTCCAAAGTAGTTTCAATTGAGAGCTGAGGAAATTTCCTTCAAAATGACCCCTTGCAAAAGTCAATTACATTTCCCCAGTCAGTATCTACGGCACCTTCATTGGAAGAGAAGGATGACCAGAGCGAGATGACCTCATGTATCGTGAACCAGAGCCTTGAGACCTTTTCTTGCATCCATGTTGTCAGTGGTGTTGATAATCTCGATGTCTAAAGAACCGTGTAGCTTTATTTTCAGTGGATCAAATGGAGTTCTGCAACAGATCATTTTGAAGGAAATTTTCTCAGCTTTCGAATGAATTCACTGTGAAATCCGGTAAACTACGCGCATGCGCAGAAATCTCTGTTTCCTGATTGGTCGGAGAATGAGAAATTGGAAAATTGACCCTAAAACGCATAAAACCGTAAAAACGCAACTTCGAACCAGGTCCATCACAAAGATCGTGCAATTTTGCATGAGAAATCATATTTTAGAAAAATTTAAAAAAATTGCTCTTTGATATAATCAGGTTAACCTGATCTTTCCGGATTTTGCCTGATCAGGGCCGGAAGAAGCTGAATAAAAATTCCCAAGGTCACTTTCGATAGGTTTTCCAGGATCCTCCGAATGGCGCGAACCGCATTGCATTATCTTGGGCCAAACTCGAGATATATTCAATTTAGTAAAAAAAGATCGATGATTTTGATGCTCTAGTGGAATCGAAAAGCGAAACAGGAATAGCTTCGCAGGTGATTCCGAAATTCTTCTGGGACCTCCCAGTGGGTGAGAATTCCATATTCTGGACTGCAAAATCGAATCAAAATCACGAAAAACCGACCCGAGACATCACTATTTTTCATGTGTCGTTTTCAAATGGAATCCATCCTTTATGTTGCAAAATAAAAACACATGGATCAGTCTTACATTGTTTGAATCCCAAATTCAGTAGAATCGAGGTCAATTTCTCATTCCATTTTCGAGATCCTTCCTTTAGTCCGTATAAAGCCTTCTTCAGTCGTGAGACTTTTCCGGGATATTCTCTCTTCACGAATGGCTTTGGTTGTGGAACATATATTTCTTCTTCTGAATCTCCATTCAGGGGAGCCGTTTCAACATCGATATGGGAAATCGTCAACTTATGCTCAACTGCGAATCCTATGAGGAATCGTATACTTGTGTAACGAACAACTGGACAGTAGGTTTCATGATAATCTTGATTTGGTGGCTGTCTGAAACCTCTTGCTACAAGTCTCGCTTTATACTTATCTATTGAGATCCATCAGTTCTTTTTTTCAATTTGGAAACCCATTTGAGGTCTATGAGTGACTTATCCGGTGGTAAATCTGTGAGTTCCCATGCATTATCATTATTCAATGATTTCAATTCTGCCTGTGGCTCAAATCCATTCTTCTTTCTTGTCGGATTCACAAGCTTCCTCCCAAGTCCTGGGCTCTAATATACCAGGAGAACTATTCAAGTACATAGCATATTCATCGAATTTATCATTCGGACTGATGCTGAAATCCATAACATAATCAGTGTATTTCTCTGGTAATCTTGTATTCCTTTTTGGTCTTCCTTCTTCTTTTGTTCCATGAGTATTCTCATCGCTTTCTGAATCCAACTCATCATCTTTGAGATTATCCTCACTATCGATATTTTCGGAAGGTTCATCTTCAGGCTTGTTCCGAGGGATTTCATTGGAATCATCTTCAATCCACGGTATGAGAGTCTCGTTCATATCTATCATAGATTCCTTCTTTCCATTCAACATCTTATTCTCGAGAAATATTACGTTCCTGCTGAATACAATTTTTCCTGTGTCAGGGTCTATCAGTCTGTATCCCTTCTTATCTAGAGCATAATCAACGAAGATCATCTTCTTCGATTTCTGATCCCATTTCAATCTTTTTCCTTTGGGAATATACATCATTGCTGTGCAACCAAAAACTTTGAGATTGCTTAGATTCGGTCTTTGTCCTGTCCATATTTCTTCGGGAGAAGTATTAGGTAACATAGCCGTGGGAGTTTTATTCACGATATAGTTCACTGTACTTACAGCTTGAGCCCAATATTTTTTGGAAGTTTAGCATCTGCCAGAATGGCTCTCCCTTTTTCGACTAGCATTCCATTTTTTCTTCCTGCTACGCCATTTTGCTCTGGTGTATACGGACAAGTCGTTTGACAGATAATGCCTGCTTCTTGTAAGTAATTTTTCAAATCATTATTTATATATTCTCTCCCATTATCACATCTTATCATTTTTATCTTAGTATTCAACAGATTCTCTACCAATTTCTTGTGAATAATCATATGATCTTTCACATCTGATTTATTTTTCAAAAAGTAGACCATGGTATATCTGCTATGATCGTCAATCAATGTCAAGAAATATTTGGCTCCACCTGAAGATACAGTTTCCATCGGTCCACATAGATCAGTATGTATCAATTGTAGCAATTTCTGAGGTCTGTGCTGTCCTTTTGGGGAAGGTAGTCGAAACTGTTTACCTTTCAAGCAAATTTCACATGGATCCTCATTGCATGTGGAAATCTGATAACCATCGGCCAAACTGTTCAGCATCATCATATACTTCCTATTTAAATGAGCGAGCCGTTTGTGCCACGAATCAGTTCCATCATTCTGAGCTTGATTGCAGATGGAATATGCGATTCTTTCGTTTTCAAAGCTATCATTGCTCATATTTATCCTATACATGCATCCTACTCCTTTGGCGTTGGCTACAAATTTCGACGCACATCTTATGATGCACATGTCTCTCGAAAAATTCACGGAGAATCCTAAACTAGTCAGTTCATGGACTGATACTAGATTAGTTTCTAATTTCGGTACGAAGAGAGTACCTCTCAGAGTTATCATTTTAGATTCATCATTCACTAGTACGTTTATTCTCACCTCAACTTTACTCTGAGCTTCTAGCTTATCTCCACTAGCTGTGGTGACTTTGCCGTCGACGGGTAAGAAGTTCAGGAATAATTCCTTGTAAGGCAACATATTCTGCTTTGCGCCAAAATCTAAGTACCAATCATTTTTGGTTGGGCTTATCTTCAAACTGTTGGTCATTAACACGTATAATTCATTCATTTCTTCAGATGCACCTGTATTACTGGAGCTTCTCTCTGTAGTGGAAGTATTAGCTATCCATGCTAGAGCTTTCTCGACTTCGTCGGAGGCGCATAAATTACTTCTTCCATTGTTAGATTTCCTCGGAGATTTGCAAAATCTTGAGATATGACCATGCTTCTTGCACTTGAAACATCTTCTTTGGTTTCTAAAATTCTGTCTCGAATCTTCATAATTTTTTCTTTTTGTAAGAACTCGTGAAAAATGCACTATCGTCTGATGTTGCGTGCGATTTTCCTCTCATTTGAACATCTTGCAACAATTTCGTTTGGATATTTTCACCTTCGATTGGGGTGCCAGAACTCTCTAATCCCATAATCATCGGCTTGTACCACTCTGGTAGTCTAGCGAGTAAAAGAGTTCCTACCCATTCATCTCCAACCGTGGAATTCAGAGAATTCAATTTCTGCGCTGTCGTGCAAATTTTATTCACGTACTCTTCGGTACTTGCGCAATTCCCTAATCTTATTGTAACAAGCATTCTCAATAATCCGACCCTTCTTGTTAAACCAGGATCTTCGAAAGCAGCTTTTAAGTTATCCCACACTTGCTTAGGTATGCTCGCATCTCTAATGTGCGAGTAATTAGATTTATCAACAGAGAGAATCAACTTTGCTTTGGCTTCTGCCATGTTACGCTCATTTGTTACTGCTATGGCGTCTCCCTCGACACATTCCCACAGATCCTCATGTTCGAGATGGGACTTCATTGCAAACGTCCAATCATTATAATCAGTCATACCTTTCAATTTTTCCACCAGAGGTAGACTACTGTTGCTGGTGTTTGCCATTGTTCCGCTTGATTATTGATCCACGGTCAGTTGCCACGTCGGAGTCTCTACCACTCAGCACGGGAAATGCCACGCCCAAACGGAGGTATATATGAAGACCTCGGCGTCGTCTGTCGTTCAATACTCCTTACTCATGTCTTCTTCTCTATGATGATTTTAAGCTTTGTGATCTGGGCTCATAACCTGATATGGGTAGGATCAGAAGATATAGAGTGAAGTACGATAAGGTGGAGACTGGTTTAACTGAGGTTTATTATAGATACTCTCACAGAGAGTCTCTTATATACGGAGAGACACGGAGACAGATTCATACTGAGGGCTGTGAGCCACCAAAGGGAAGAACAACCATGTAATCGATTGAGGGGGTGGCTCATGCGCGGACACACAGTATACATGGGGTACAGCATTGCCACACGTACATACATAGATCGAGTATATAGATACAGGATTGGTTCACATATATTATATGTATTTTATCCCAACAAACTTCATTCTAATCATCATCATTATCAACGCGCCATTTTATCATCTGCGGTTATTCACTCCATTCCATACTTTATCTCATTTACCACATTCCTTTCATCATTCTTCCACCCCATCATAACTTCATCATCACCACCATCCATTAACCTCTCTCACTCATCACGTCAATGATCGCCGATTCGGAAATGAATTCCTGTACGCAGGTAAGTCGCCTAACGGTGCAGATGTTGCGACAGAATTCATCTCCATTGAGGAGGATGAGGTGTTAATGAACTCACTCCTTTTATATAATATGAAATAACATGACATTCATATTCATCATCTTCCATTGATTTTCATCGTCCACCCTGTCAACTTTCTCCTTTCATTCACCACACTGCATCACTCCGCTCCTTCACAACCACACTTCATCTATTCACCTTATTCAATCTCCATAGCGTATCACCTCATCACTCTCCCTCTACATCATCATCATAGTCATCTTTACCATCATCAGCATCATCATCATCGCCATCATCAACATCATCATGATCATCATTATCATAGTCAACATCCTAACCATCATTATTATCAACACGCCATTTCATCATCTGCGATCATTTACTCCATCCCATACTTCATCTCATTCTCCACATTCTTCTCATCATTCATTCACTCCGTCATAACTCCATCATCACCACCATTCATTCACTTTATTCACTCATCACGTCAATGATCGCCGATTTGGGGATGAATTCCAGTACGCAGGTAAGTCACCTCACGGTGCAGATGTTGCGGAAGAATTCATCTTCATTGATTGAGGAGGGTGAGGCGTAAATCATTCCATTTTATTCATATGATATCATATGACATGAAGTATCATATTTATCATCTTTTATTGATTTTTATCATATATACTCATCATATATCCCAATGATAGCTCATCACATCAAACATTTCATTCCATCATTCACCGCATCAACTTTTCACATTGCATGAACGTATACAATGACCAATAGACTATTAGATAGAACAGACTCACGACCGGATCAGGTGATGAAACCACTTTCCTGCGAATGTTTGAAGACTTAGTGTAGTTCACGAACTAAATCTAAGTCTGATGCGCAGACGCTTAAGGGAATTTGGTGAATTCTAATGAAAAAAGGGGTTTGACAGACGCGCAGACACTCGACAGTAGACTTAAAACAGTGACAAATAATCGTGCCAATATTTCAAATATTAGTAACAGATATATACATTTCTCAGTAAAAGTGAATAAAACAAAAGCATTAATTATGCAGAATTTTGAAAAAAGGGGAAGGTACTTCTTCCTCCGAAATGTTTCTAGGGTCTAAAAGTCAAATTAGGGGAAAATATAGAGGTGAATATACATATTTCGAGGTAGGTCAGGTAGATATACGAGAAAATCTAGTGATTTTTCAAAATGAAGGGTAATTGATATAGGGAAAAGCCTAGTCATTTCAAGGTAGAGTTAGTCAACATACGGGAGAATCTAGAGATTTTCCAGGAGAAGGGTAATCGATGAAGGGAAAAAACCAGTAATTGTAAGGTAGTGTTAGTCAACATACGGGAAAATCTAGTGATCTCCCAAAAAAGGGTAATAAATATATGGAAAAAACTAGTAATTTCAAGGTAGGGTTTGTCGATCTAGGGGAGAGTCTAGTGATTTTCCGGGTAAGGTTAGTCAATCTAGGCGAAAATCTAGTGATTCCGGGCGAAGAATGATCACGCAGATTAATATTGAGAAATCATTTGGAATTTCCGGGCGCAAGAAGGTAGCGATCGTTCATATCGATCGATCACCATATTAATTTTAATTTCCACCGGTTGTCGGATCACGAACGACCGAGATGAAACATACCAGTCATATGGGAATTGCGGGTTAAAAAGACCTTTCTCGCGAGCGGTTGCGCATGAGTGACTTTCTTATATGAGGGAGATCAAAATTCTCGATCACCAAGCCACTAAGGCTAGGTGTCATCGGGGCTAACCTGACAGATCCCTTCAGTCCCCCTAAAGAGCCGGATCTGTCGAGGAGAGGCGAAACGCACCAGCATCAAGCGTAGATTCAAAAATTCTCTTGAATGTTCTCATCTAATTTCTTCCATAATCTCCATCAAAATCCTCCAAAATGCAACTCTGAGATCTGGAAGAGTTTTGAAGGTACGTAGGTTGAATTTGATCACTCCAATATCAATCTGCGTCATTAGAAAACAGCAGACTTGCTCTTCAATTAGCGTTCCCGTGGCCAAGGATAATTAATATCATCATTTGAAATTCCCGGGCGCAAGAAGGTAGTGATCGTCCATGTCGATCGATTACGATATTGAATCTGATTTTCATTTTCAATCACCATGACCAAAAAAAATTGAGAACCGCCGCGGGCGCGCATAGGTATGTAGGTAGGTACAAGCGTACGCCGGACTCTTCACAATAGGATTTCGAGGGCAGATAGTGGCATACACACGCGCGCGTATGCTCCCCCGTGCTCGCACCTGAGCAGATCTCACATGGTTGAAGTCAATGCTTCGAAGGAATGACCTCTTTCAAATCGATCGACGTGTCAGTTTCCGTCCACCTCTAAGGAACTGGACCTCGGCAGAATCCAATTCAAGCGCAATGTGGAGACAATTGATCCATCTAGTGTCTGGACAATCAGTGTCCGTCTATTCCATCAGATAAGATTGACCTTTGATCTCACCATGGTTAATGAGAACCTTTGAGATCATCAGGAGTCATAATGACCGTAGCCCAAGGTGAACGATATTAGAGTTGAATTCATCTATACGATTCGGATGAGAGGATAGTTTTATTCTTCGTATTAGTGTACATCAATGTTCCAGGATTTGGAATCGAGATCAAAATCTACAAGAGTGGTCCTGTGAGACTTTGTTGCACTTGTTGACAGGAAATCCAAAGCACATCTAGCTCAAGGCGGAATCATCATAGGGCCTGTCGTGAGAATCCATATTCACGATACTGAGGGAGTCCTTCCAGAGCCTTGGGGAAGAAATCTTGAATAATGCAAGATTATCCTAACGACTCGGTTGGATTATGAGGAAATGTAGGAGATCAGATAGTGAAATAATCCCGATAACTTTATCATCACCATCCACGATGATTAACCGGTGAACCTGTGGAACAAGAGATATACTGTGGGTTATTCGATATATCAGTATTGCCGCGTCAATCATGACGCTGAGTGGATTCAGGTTTGATTTGAATCAGGATAGGACGTTCTCATGGAATTCTCGCAATTGAGAAGAATTCTGGAAGTCTTTTTCGTCACAGGATCACATGAGCATCTCACGACCCTTGAGGAGCTACTCCAATTCTACGTTATGATGTACGCATCAAGAGAATATTAGGCCCTGTGACGAAGTAAATCACGGGCTACTCACTCGCTCCTTGTCCCACTCTATGACCGCTTTACGAGCCACACGACACCTGTGCACTGCGGGCGCGGACGCCGCGGACCCGGAGGGAGGTAGTGGGGTGCTCGCCCGGGAGGGGGGGTTGATTTGAGACTAGAAAGGTGGTTCCAACCCCTTTTTTAGTCTCAAATCGCTCGAACGCATCGAACTTGATGGAAAATTCATGTGTTCTGAGACGTAAATCGGATTCATTGTAGTTATCTATCTAAAAGTTTAGCTCGGCGAGTATGATCATTTTTTTGCCCTATAAGTTCATCTGATATCTGAAATATGAATTTCACTCCTTGGGAGTCATAAGATCAGGGATTATATGTCGAGTGAATATTTACCAAAATCTGAACTTAAAACTACTGGAGAGAGATTGAAGAGAATCTATTCCAACTCTCGAGAGTCATGAAATCAGGGAAAATTATGTCGAGTAATTGTCCTGCAAAATCTGAACGTGGAACATATCAAAAAGGATTGATTACATTACAATTTGATTATCGCTGTTATTTTGAATCAACTTGAGTTACTCATCATCTCTCTTATTTACTATGAATATATTGAAAATGGCAATCCATCTAGAACAATGAAAAGAAATCGAAGGCAAGAAAATTCGATTCAGCATTGATCAATCCAATTCAAAAGTCAGTGGAAATGGTGAGTAACTCAAGGTAATTCAAAATTACAGCGATGATCAAATTGTGATGTAATCGATCATTTTTGATACGTTCCATGTTCAGATCTTGCAGAACAATTACTCGACATAGTTTTTCCTGATCTCATGACTCTTAAGAGTTGCAATGAATTCTCTTCAATCTCTCTCCAGTCGTTTTACTTTCAGATTTTGGTAAATATTCACTCGACATATAATCCCTGATCTCATGACTCTCAAGGGGTAAAATTCATATTTTTGATATCAGATGAACTTATAGGGCAAAAAGATGGTCATACTTGCCAAGCTAAACTTTTAGAAAAAGTGAAGTGTAGGGGGGGGGGAAGATTTCAATACTTGGGTTGATGCAAAGACTCCCAACTTCACTTGTAGTAGCAGAAAGTTTTCAGTTGATAAGAAACTTTTGGATAGCGGAAACTCCCCACACTAGTTGGTTCATCCGCTATTCAACAGAAAAGGGTGCTAACTATCAAAGTATTCAACTTATGTATGATTAATAAACGAAATATAGGATTATGGTCCCCAATATTATTTCAAGACCAAAAACTAGAACATATTTCAACTTGGACATTGATAACTTGTAAAACGTCAAGAAGTTGAAGTAACACATGCAAACCTAGTTTGAGGAGAATGAAGTTCCAATAGCATTATCTGAGACATACTTTGACTTCAGATAAACTGGTCCTCAAAGCACATTCAAATGGATGTATGAATCTAGTTCCTATCTTTAGTGCTTGACTCGTCAACCATCAATTTTTCCAAGTTGGACTTACTCCTCACTCTAAATAATACTTTCGATGAAACAGATGAACCCTGTAGTACTTCTTAGACCCGATTGAAAATTAACCTATGCCAGCTACCCGTTAAGGTATAAATCTGGTGGTTTCAAAAAGTTTTCCATCTTGGGAGCTATGACTTCCATACTTACCCAGCATCACGACCTATATAAAAAATGAACTTTGAGTGATTTTCAGCTCATTTAGTCTAGTTATGCCCGACTAATCCATATTTTGTCATTTTAAATCAAGCAAAATTATAGTTACAAGGAATTTTTCGTGCGCAATCACTTATCAAGTAGAGAGATGGCCTTTCTTCCTCATATAGTACACAGCATATCCAACAAGAGTTACTCATTCTGCTAGTGATACAATGTTTTCCCTATTATTGGCAAGCAATTACTTTCACGCTAGAATTTCGAGCCTAAAAAAACAGAGAAAAACACCAATTCTACTGAACACAAGTTCTGCACATATAGTCGGGTTTGTCAATCTTCTTAGCAGAATAAGTAACTTCTGTTCCAAATACTCCAAATAATGTTTAAAAAGAGTTGAGGCATGTTCATTAAGATCTGATGCGCACAAAAACTTTTTAAGGCTGGAAAATCAGTGTGTGAGAAAAGGAGCTTTCTCCAAGATAAGCGGGAGGAGCCATTTGATGATACTAATTGTTTCCTTCTTCAAATCTTGGGTGGTTTCTCTGGTTTTCTATGATTTCTGTACCGATGGAGAAGCCAGAAAGGAAGTGAATAAGTGTCCCAGACTGTAGATTTTGGATGTATTATGATCCCACGAAAGGCTTGATCCCCACTGACAAATTATTGAAATTATAACAATTAAGAGACAAGGAGCCCCCCCTCCCCCACGAAATCCCCATATCAGGCCTGCCAACATAGAATCGAAATCAGGGCTGCCAACCTCGCGTTACAAATGTCCCTAGGTGACTGCAAATGTCCCTAGATTTGTTTCTATTGTGCGTATATACATTTATTGAAGGGTTAGTGGGTCGATGTGTGTGTGTGTGTGTGTGTGTGTATATGTGATGGAGAGAGAGTTCGTGGTATCTTCTTTCGTGAGACAGTCCAATACACGTACACTCACTAGACGAATACAATGATTATATATACATTTTACGGCGTTCTGTCACTGGGTCGAGGATATGGATTTGTGTTTATGTCTGTGTGTTTCTACCCTTGTGTCTTGTGTTTGTGAGTGTGAGTAGAATCCTCTTTTGTGAGGCAGCCTGGTACACGAGATACATTATGTATCCTCCTTACCCCACCAACATATATCGTATATTTTGATGTCTTTAATGCGTGTGGGAACCGGCTCGAGCATATAGATTCGAGTTTGTATGTATATGTGTGTGTGTGTATTTGAGCATGAGATTCGTTATTTATTCATACTCAAAAGGCTCATGAATTTGCGATTTCTCGAATTTTCTATTCAACTTCTGAATTTTTTGCCAAGTTTCGGTGGTGGCCCAATTACCGAACTATGATTTAAATCATTTGAGAGAGAGAAGAATTTGAATTTTATTCATCAAACCATTTTTCGAGAACTTTCAATGCTATATCATCACTGTAACGTAGTGGAATAGGTTGAGCCTTTCATTCTAGATAACTTCGTATGATTTTGATTCGATTGTCATTCCCAATGAGTTTTTAGTGTTGATTGTGTTAGGTCAGGTTTCGTGTGAATTTCGAATACTGAGTGAAGCTCACCATCGAAGGAGACATGTTCAGATGAGTCTGATACGCTATTTGGTTGTCCAATATCGGGCCAAAAAATTGCTGCTCAGAACAGAGGAAATCCAACGACATGATCTGTGTGAGCTGTGTCAGTGTAGTGTTTTTATGTTTTTTGAGATACGCTCTGCCTACACCTACAGTAGCTCGGCAACATACATTCGCAATCTGTCGCACTCAGAGATGAAAATCTCGATCTCTATGTGAGCCAAGGCATCATGCTTTGATGTTGCAACTCGTAGTTGTATTCGACTGTACTCAGAGATATTATAATTTTGATGGGTTCATGTTTTGTTGTTATGGTGTTTGGAGAGAGATTAAATGATCTGATTTGAAATCATGAGTGTCAAATGGAAGATGATTGAATTTAAATTTGCTATGATCAGTATCATATGATCAATTTTGATTTTGATAACAATTTTGATTGATGGATTGACCGATAATATAGTTCGTGAAATATGGACGCTGATGAGTTCGATAATACCGTGAAGAAGCGCGAAACTCTATTGATGATGGTCAGCTTGAAAGTTCTCGATATTGGTATATGCTTTTACTATTCGAGGAGGGGCAGACGGGGCCTAGGGGGAAAGGGTATCACTTTAGTTTGGTAACGCCTGAATGATGCATTTTATGATCGAAATTCTAAATACCCAAACATTTCTTTACAACTTCCAAGGCTGTATCATTATTATAGTTTAGTCGAATTAATTTCATCTCATTCATTCATTCATCTCAATGAATTGAGCCTTTCATTTCAAATAAACTCTAAGATTTTGATTCGATTGTCATTTACAATGTGAGTTCTTAGTGTTGATTGTGTTAGGTCAGGTTTTGTGTAGATTTCGAGTACTGAGTGAAGCTCACCATCACAAGAATCGAGGGAGACATGTTTAGATGAGTCTGATACGCTATTTGGTTATCCAATATTGGGTCAGAAAATTGCTGCTCAAGACAGAGGAAATCCAACGACATGATCTGTGTGAGCTGTGTCAGTGTGGTGTTTTTATGTTTTTTGAGATACGCTCTGCCAACATCTACAGTAGCTCAGCAACATACATTCGCAATCTGTCGCACTCAGAGATGAAAGTCTCGATCTCTATGTGAGCCAAGGCATCATGCTTTGATGTTGCAACTCGTAGTTGTGATCGATTGCACTCAGAGCTATTATTTTTTTGATGGGTTCATGTTTTGTTGTTATGGTGTTTTGAAATAGATTAAATGATCTGATATGGAATTATGAGTGTCAAAAAAATGTTCGAGTCCGAATTTGCTATGATCCGTATCACTTGATCACTTCTGATCCTGTTAACAATGTCGAACGATGAATTGACCAATGATATTGTCAGTAGAACATGGACGATAATGAGTTTGATGATACTGTAAATAGTCGCGAAATTCTACTGATGATGATCAGCTTGGAAGTTCTCGATATTGAATCCTTCCCTAATCGTATGAGAAGCAGGTGGGAGAAGATAGCCTGGGAGGGAGATTCAAGACGCTGTGTGAAAAAATCCCTGACACGTATTTGGTGGTCATTGTTCCTTATTTACCTGATCATGTTCCGAGAATTCCCAATTTTTTTCATCACGTTAATGTAGTTGCAGGAATTCATTCCACTGTACCAGATTCATTCGTATGATTTTGCTTCAGTTGACATCTTTATCACGAGTTTATGAAGTTGAATTTGTAGGGATTTGTTGTGTATGCGTTTCGAGTACTGAGTGAAGCTCACCATCACAAGAATCGAGGGAGACATGTTCAGATGAGTCTGATACGCTATTTGGTAGTCAAATATCGGGCTAAAAATTGCTGCTCAGAACAGAGGGAATCCAACGATATGATCCGAATGTGCTGTGTCAGTGTATGGTTTCCATGTTCCTATGAGAGTCGAACTCGTAATCGTATTCGGTTGAATTCAGGGGTGTCAAATGTATTGAATGAAATTGGGGTGAAGTAAAAAATGATTCTTTAGAATGTTTGATTGATTTTGAAGTGAATAACTCAAGCGAATATGATATTCTTGAATATGATTTGATGAGAACTGTAGAAGGATATGAAATTCCGTTAACTAATGCGGAATTGTAATTGATGGTCTTATTGAAAATTCTCGAAACTTTCTGAACCTAATCGGATATAGATGAGTTCACGGTGGTTGAGTATCAAACATAAATGTGCCATATATTTAGAATTTGAATCAAAATTACTCGATCCTGCTAAGCTTTTTTAACAAAAACGATCCAGTGATCGGAGAGTCAATCAGAATCTATTTCATGGGAACCTTATGGCTTCCATTCATATCCAATTCATTGGAATCAGTGTGATGATTTCGATTCGTTTTATATTGTTGAATAATATTCCACTAACCTTGATTCTTTTCATTGCGCACTCCGAATTTTCTTTGATAATTCAACACAATCCTTGTTGAATATCAGTGAATTCATATGAGTAGAACAACGCTAGAAAAGATGGTGGGATCGTCAGGAGGGGGTGGGGAAACTATTTAATTTTTATATTCGGGGAATTTACAGGAATAATTCGTACGAGATGTAATGAATCGGTCATTCAAGTCAGAGATGGATCAATCATCAATAAATTATCATCTAAGTACAACATCAAGAGGTGACGGATATAAATGCATACGGGTAACATGTAGAAGTCAATGTATATGAAAGTTTAGAAATTCAATTACATGTGATTTTCGATGTATGAATCATAATTATATTATATATTTTCAGTCCCGAATCGGATGGTGTTCCATTTGAAGATTATTAGTGAGATTCTTCTTCATCTAGAAAATGAAGATTAGTTTTTATTGTGGAAGGTAAACTACATGTTATTCGCAAGTTTATGAGATTAAGTGAACTGAATTGAAACCATTTTTCAATTCTTCAACATTGATGATAGTTATTCCATTGATGTACATGGAAGAAATTTTGAATCCGATCGAGAAATTCTAATGAAGCGCGAATTGTGATACTTGTATCTATCCATTTGAACTGAGAAAATTTTGGAGTTTCACTCACCTTAACTGATGTTTTTGTATCGAGTGGCGTTTGTCCTGCTTCTTCTGTGGTGTAGATCTGGTCCGCTTTCTTAATTTCTTATCTTCATCATATATATGCACAGATCTCGATTCTACTGAGGCGTGATCCTGCTTCATCTTTTTGGGAAAAACTGTCTCAACTTCTTGAGATACTGTGAATTAGAATCGAATTGCATTGAACGTGGGGTTTCATAGTTGCTGTAGCATCGTGATTTTGAATGTATCCATGTCTTCTTGAAATTCTACGAAAATCGTTCTCAATTGGAATGACAATCTTTGATGCCTCAGGATGGAGTATTTTTGTGTCTTCTTGGAGGGAATGTTCGAAGGAAAATCTATTTTTTGACCCGGAATCACGGGAGAATTTTTCTTCATTTTCACATCTTTTATCTTTTTGTTTTATCGAGTTTGCGAAGAAATTTCAATCCCCCATTCCTTCTTCATTCTGTTCTACCGATTTCGCGGGGAAAATTCAGAACTTCCATTTCTTCTGTAAACTCATAACTGGTATCGCGCGGAAACTATCGACATCCTCAATATCGATTGAGCAATCTTGTCAAAGTCAGTAAAATCAGAAATTTTTCGTACCGCGAGTGGTTACACTAATGGAGTTCTTCGATAATTTGAGAAATATAGAAGGTTTTGATATTATCTGAATCGTGCGTACACCGATTCAGAGATTCATATAACTACCACTATATCTATTAATTTATATTGAGCAATTATGAATAGGAGAGCTATGACTCACCCGTTTCTGCTGCGGATTCCTTGCTCTTGGTAGTGACTGCGTGCGTACAACTGAGCGCCTCGATACTTTGTCTCCACTACAATGTTGCTTGGGCTTCTGGCGCGCTCGTGCGCCCGCGAAGAGCGCTGATGAGAGACTGCGGATGATCATGTGAGCGCGTACTATATTGCGTCTCTATATCTTGTCGTTCTCCCAGAATCGCGGGAAAAAATCCAATCCCCCATTTTCTCCATTTTCTACTGAATTCGAAAGGGAAATTGCACGAACAAAATTTTCCGATGATTTGAGGGATTTCGAAAGTTCTTATATCATGCGGACTGTGCGTGTCATATAACTACCGGTATACTAACAGATTTATACGAGAAATAATAAGTAAAGGAGCTATGACTTACCCGCTTCCGCTGCAGATTCCTTGCTCTTGGTTGTGACTGCTCGCGTATAACCGGGCACCTCGACACTTCGTCACCACTATGAGGTTGTTTCGGCTTCCAGCACGCCCGTGCGCCCGCGAAGAGCGCTGATGAGAGACTGCAGATGATCCTGCGAGCGCGTACTATATTGCGTCTCCCCAACCTTCTCCTACTGGCACGCTGTTACGTATGTACTCTTCTCATCGCGTAGTTGTGCGTCTGAGAGGAGTTGAAGCCGACTGAGGGACGATTGATGAGCGTGGGGTGGGGATCTCGATTCTCACCTCGTCTGTACGTTTCTTTGTTTTGCTGACATTGGAGAGGGGGAACAAAAAATTAGTTGCTGTAGTATCGTGTGTTATGTCACTTCATGTAGTCTTAGAGCTACACAAAAATTTTTCCCAACTAAGATGAGACTTTTCGATGCCCCCCAATGGGATATTTTTGTGACTTTAGGAAGAATGTTCAAAGTAAGATTGATTTTTTTCATTTTGGTTTTTACAATTTCGCGGAAAAAAAAATTTTTTCCATTTTCTATTTTGTCGTTCTCTCGGGATCGCGAAAAATTCCAATCCCCCATTTTCTCCATTTTCTACCGAATTCGTGAGGAATGTCCAAACTTTGCAATGTTGTCCATATTCTTCTTCCTGAAATCGTGCAAAATTCTCCATATTTCTAATAAAGATGCACAAATTCTTCGATAAATTGAGGGATTCTCGAGATTTTTATATTGTCTGGATCGTGCGTGTCATATAACTCCTGGTATATCTATGGATACATAATTTGGGATTTCCAGTCTGGTAAGTGCATCTCAACACAATTGTGAATGCTCAGCTCTTGCTTTTGATCTGTCAGTAAGTTCATACTTTGTTTTAAGCAGAACGATGTGAGAATTTTTGACCAGATAACCTACAAACCAGGCTTCCTAAAAACCACACCAGAGATTATCTTTGCTATGATAAATTAATAGTTACATATGTACATGCAGACCGGAAGCTCTATTCGTGCTCGAGCTTGATTTTGATTTGAATTGACTTTACAAATATTCATATTGTTAAGATCTTCTCAATCAAATAATCAAGCTGTTGTGCAGTTGTAGTATTGATATCTGTTAGTTGATCAAGGAATCGTTCACTCTATAAAGTACAAATCCCATCGAGTGAATCTAAACGAACGTGGCGAAAATAAACAATAAAACGTACATCCTTTAACGTTCTTCTCGATTTTTTCATTATAAGTCTTGGAATAGGGTTTTTTTTTTTGGAAAACTTGTGGGAACAACATTCGTAGATCTTAAAAAAATCTACAAAAAGTTACTCCACACATTTTCTCGAAAAATCAGTATTCCCCGACTTGTACCCAAAAAACCACGAAAGGGCGAGAAATGCACGTATTTGCTATTTTTTGATATCGCACTGCAATTTTTCAACAATTATTGTCATCAATATTGATCATTGAATATGCCACCTATCATTTGAGCCCAGAATCATGCTGTTGTGCCGACTTTAGCCACTTAGTGCTCGAATTTCGAGAGTCGCGCACTGATCTATATCTGCGGCTCAAACTGAACGAGATGCGCGCTCCCGTGATAGATACTACTTGACCCTTGAGTTTGAATAATCACATTCAGACACCAACACTTCAAGCAAAGTAGTATACTTGTCCCCTCACTCTATAAGGAGCGTCTTCACGTTATTTGTGTAAACTCCGTGTCAGTACTGTAAACTCCTTGGCTCACCAATACACAGAAATTCACGTTTCTGTGCGTTCAGATTTGGTTGGCCAAAACATCATACGTTCATCTATAGCGGAAATGTAAGATAACATACCCACCAGGCCAGTTTTAAGTACCATTTTTTCAGAATATAGATGTCCAAAATGACGCGCTTATGGAGAATGACCCATATGTTTAACAGCACGCCTGACAAATCATGAGGGAGTTAAAACTGAACTGGAGAAGTCAAAATCGTGATCTGCGTGATGAGATTACTACAGTTAATGGTCTGTATGGTGCCTCAAGTATTTTCCAATTATCTCCCAAAGTTGTGGTTGACGTCGACTCCAGGTAATCAGATCGTATATGTGGGAAGTGTTACCAAATAACAGGGAAAAGTATGAGTTAACCGGTACTGCCAGTGGCAGTAGTGCTCGCGACAGATTGATCAGAATCATTGATGATCTGTCGGAAGTGGAGGCAGATTGAGTTATTACTTCTTCACTCAAAAATGAAACTAAAAAGGCTCGAAATGGTTCTATTGGTCTTAAAAGCAATCGACAAAGTCTTCTTAATGAGTTGAAAGAGAGTATTCGAGATCCTCAATGCACTGTAGTCGCGAATCCCAAGAGACAGAATAATATTCAAGTTTCACCCAAAGCTTTGTAGAGCTTTGAAGTGAATTTTGGTGCATCTCTTTTGTACGTGGAGAGACTGAACAATTTCCCCGAAGTATTGCAGGTCGGCGCTCAGTGTACACTACGATCGAAGGATATCAGTTTGGATATCCACAACAAATGACTGATTTGTATCATGAAGACTGATTTGATTTCATTACTGTTGGAAGAACCAAAATTTAGAGACCTGCAATTTGAGCAACTACTGCGAAAGTCTTAGAAAGCATAATTGATCATCGTTAATTCGATACTTTTTTTTTTCCTAAAGTGGAATATGAGGAAAAATCTGATGACAGGCTATCCCTAATGGATCTCCCACCGGCAGACCATAAGCGCTTCCATTTTGCTCACCCGGCAAACCGGATGAGCATGAATCCAACGCCCGTGTGCCCTGGGGGCTAAAACCTACTGCTCTCAGCCCTACGATGTTGGCAAGCCATCATTGCAGAACTGGGGGCAGCTAACCACTATCTAACCAACCCACCCCGGGACCGCGTTAGCATTACTTCAGGGTGGGAGGCGTATCGCGCGCCATGGGGCGTTCCTCTTTGGTGTGTTCGCTCTTATGTCTTCTCTCTTCGTCGTCAATAATCACTCTTCAAGTCGTCGTTGTTCGCTATGCAGCGCCCCTTGCTTCGCGCTACAATGCCCGTTCTCGCTCTTCTTTTCGGGTGATCGCCGTCTTGATATAGTCGGCGATCTCATCCCATGTCTCTTTGCTGCGGAGCATGAACGGCACTAGATTCTCAGGGGTGATCTGATTTCCAAGCCAGTTCGCGAGCTCCGCTCTCTCCACAGCTGTGTTCATGCAACGGAAGAGTGCATGCTCCACATCGTCCCAGTCTGCCGCACACATCTGACAGACCGGGGTCTCCCTCTTCTGGAACCGCTCCAGGTACTCTCCGAAGCAGCCGTGCCCACTAAACGCTTGCGTCAGCCAGTAGTCCAGCTCTCCGTGAGCTCGATCGATCCACCTGGCTATGTTGGGGATCAACCTTCGCGTCCACTTCCCTTTCGTTGAGCTCTCCCACTCTTTTCGCCACTCTTCGACGGTCTCCCCCCTCTCGACGTCTCGTATGAGGGCCTCACGAGTGGGGTTGAGCACGACTCCATCGCTCTTAAGGGTTTCTTGGCGTTTCCATACCCGCACTCTCTCGGCTGCAAGCAGTCAAATGGATGGTGTACCCGCAAGCACGCAGGCTGCGTGGCTGGACACCGTGCAATAAGCGCTGATCGTCCGTAGCGCAAAACGCCGCTGGACTGAACCTAGCTTTGCATCGATCACGGACCCTCTAGCTACCTGTCCCCAGATTGGTGCACCGTACAGCATGATGGAATAGCTCACGGTGCTGAGTAAGGCTCTCCTGTTTGGCTGGGGGCCACCAATATTTGGCATCAGCCGTTGGAGGGCGCCACCAACCCTGTCCGCCTTCAGCGCTGCTTCTCTGGCTTGTGCCTTGTAGCTCCATTGGTCATCAAACCCAACCCCGAGGTACTTGAGTTCCCTCTTGAGTGGAATCTTGTACCCGTTGATGGAGAACACGGGAGTTTCGAAACTTCTCCTCTTGGTGACTAGCATCGCTTCGCACTTGTGTTCGGCAAGCTCCAGCCCGTTCTCAGGGAACCACTGACCAATGCGGTAAAGAGCTTCATTGGCCACATACTCCACTCGCCACGCGGTTTCGGCGACCACGACTAATGCCGCATCGTCCGCGAAGCCAATGAGTTCTACCCCATTAGGGAGACTCATGTTCAGGAACTCGTCGTATTGCGTGTTCCATTCGAACGGTCCCGACACGGATCCTTGAGCTATCCCTGCAGATAATTCCAGCTCAACCCTTCCCTCATCGGTGTCACATACGATCACTCTGTCACGCAGTCCATCGCTGATGACTGCGAGCAGGTAAGGGGGACTCTTCCATCTAGGGACCTATAGATCCGTTCCCAGCTGGCTGTGTTGAAGGCATTTTTCACATCCAAGCATATTATGGCACGAAATCCTCCCCCTGGTTGGGGAGCCATTGTATGAGCTCTGGGAACTCTGTCTTGTACGCTTTCTATTGCGTGCATTGTACTGCGCCCCTTTCGGAAGCCAAACTGCATCGGAGACATCCCTCCGCTACGCTCATACTCTTCCTCCGCCCGGTTCAGTATCATGCGGTCATACATTTTCCCGATGTTGTCCAGCATATGGAGTGGCCGATTCGATGATGGCTCCGCTGGTTCTCCACCCTTTCCTTCGGGAATGAGAACTAGCTCCTGCCGTTTCCACACTTTCGGATACACTCCCGCAAGGAGACACTTATCAAACAGCTCTGATAGCAGGGTAGGCTGCTCTCGAGCCACTTTTTCAGGGCTTCGTTGGGGATACCGTCCAACCCCGGGGCCTTACCATTCGCCAAACTCGTAGCGGCTCGTCTTAGCTCTTCTTCGGTGGAGAGGGGGATTGGCTCGGAGATAAACCCAGGGAATGTGAGTCTGGGCTCCCCTCTCGGGTAGAGTGCCCTGGCAATCCGTAGAACTGACTCTTCGTCAGTTGGCGCTGTTGGTTCGTCTCTCAAGCGCAATCTGCTCATGACCACCCGGTACGGTGTGCCCCACAGATCTCGATCGACCATGCTGCATAGCTCCGACCAACACTTCCGTTTGCTGCGACCGATGGCATCTCGGAGAAGCTTCTTCGCCTCTTTGTTGGCCGCTTCGTCTGCTGCCACTGATGGACGCCCACGTTTGCGCGCTCGCTTCCTCTTAGCGTTTGCACTGCGGCGAAGGTCCCTAATTCCATCGTTCCACCAGTATACTTGCCTCTTCTGGAACCGGGGTTGCTTCCTCCTTGGCATGGAGGCGTCACGAGCTCGGGTGATGGACCGGATGACGCTCGTTACCGTCTCTCCCGGCGAGAGCTCTTCTCCGGGGGCCTCTGCTTCAAGGATCGCTTCCTTAAAACTTTCTTCGTCAAGTTCACGGACTTGCCATCCCTCGTTCTGCCGTGCTATTTCTACGTCTCGGCCACCATCTATGTTGAAAAAGATATGACGGTGGTCGCTGAGCGTTTCCGAATCGAGGACCTGCCACTTCATGACTCGTCTCATCAGCGAAGAGCTAACAAACGTCAAGTCGAGCACTGAGGATGATGCCCCTTTGTGCCATGTCGCCTTTCCTACCTCATTGAGGCAAACCAGGTCCAGTTGGGCCATGGTTGTTTCCAGCGCGTTACCTCTTCCATCCTCTGGCCCTCCACTCCAAGTTGGGGTCTTGCAGTTGAAATCCTCCGCTACTATTGCGAGGCTTCTCCACTGTCTCAAACTATCCTCGAGTTTTCGCAGTTCCCGAAGGAAGACATTCATCGGTGCGTTCGGTGAGTAATAGCAGCTATACACCGCAATATCGCCGATGACTCTTCGGGCGAAGCCCGTCCCTTCGGTCGGTCTTTTTGTCTCTGTAAGGCTCCCGTTTCAGATTTGGATGGCCGTTAATTCGATACTTATATAGATCTCAAGGTCATACTTGATGGTGGCCAAGGATCTCCCAAATCAAGTTTAGCAACTTCTCCATACCCCGAGGATGATACTGAAAGAAAAGGATTAAGTCATGAGCAGACTGAGAAGGTCTCATTACATGTGATTGAATGAAAATTTCTACCATGGAATATTGGGAATTTATCTAGTTCCCCACCGTCTTTCGAGATCAACAAGACCAAAGAATCAACTTGTACATAAAAAGTACTCTCAAAAAAATGTACAGGCCGATCCATCAAATGCTGTGCGACGAGATACGATTTTTCAGGTCAAAAATCTGAATTTCCTTACTGAAATGTCTCAGAACTCGAAAAATATCGATAATTGCAAACAATCACAACAATACTTTCTTGTTCGAATTAAAAAATTACATCAGATGAGTGAATGAAATATTTCAAGAATCACGAAAAAGTATCACTAGACATTTATTACGGTGCTCAGGAGAGGATGATAGGTTGAACAAAATTGTCACCAAAAACTGAACACGTGGTGATTTAGTACTATGCTCAAGGAACAAAATCCCATTCCAACCGAAATGGAGCAATCCCCTTTTTTGAAATGCGAGCTCAATCCGTATTTTCAAATGTTAATCAAATGAAGCTGTTTCAGCACTTTTACTTGTCAAGACCATAACAGCTCCTAAAGCTTATAACTCAGACGTATTCCAATTATTTTCAACGTACTTTAGCTCATTTTGGAGCTTATTTCAAATCTTCAGAATGATCTGAAGTGAGTTCAGTTTCAACAAACTAGAGTCGAGGAACCTCATTTTGAATCAATACCCGAGATTTCCTCTCCTAACGATTTGAGACTTTTTGAGCTCCTTAACTCCTGAGGTAGCTCAAGCCTACCGTGTTCAATTCAAGCTCACATTAGCTTATTTCGAAGGTTTTTGAATAAGCTTCAAAATGAGCTGAAGTACGTTGGAAAATATCGAGATTCATTGAATTTATAGGCTTTGGGAGCCATTATTGTCTCGACAGGTATTTTGCTCAAAATAGCTCCGTTTGATTAACACGTAAAAAGTCGAGTCAATCTCGCATTCCAAGAAAAGGGATTGCTCCATTTCGGTTGGAACGGGATTTTGATCCTTTAGCATAGTACTAAATCACCGCGTGATCAGTTACTGGTGACAATTTTGTTCAACCTATCGTCCTTTCCCGAGCACCGTGTTATATAACTATATTTAGTCCAACTATTCAAGTAAAAATCTTCGACTTTTGATTCTTTGGTTCACTAAGCCGATGTAATTTTTTAATCTGAACAAAAAAATATTCCTGTGATTTTTTTCAAGTATTGATGTTTTCTAATTTTGGAGCATTTTAGCGAAAAATTTAGATTTTTGACTCGAGAAAATATATCTAGTCACGCAGAATTTGATGGAACGGTCTGTAAATTTTTTGGGGGTCCTATTATGGTTTTCCACAAAATGACGGATAAGTTTGGCAATTGGGCGAAGGGGACGCAGAGTAGTAGACAAAAATGTTCGAAAATTCTTCTTTTCGGAAAAACTGATTACGCTATCGGGTTTAGATCGGAAAAATATATAAATCCAGATCTTCAGCCTTCCATGATTTTTTAGGCCAGATTTCAAAATTAGGGTGGAATCTCTACCGGAAAGATGGAGAAAACACAAAACGTGTTCGGAAGGTCCGATTACACATCATGATAGAATATTCAATTAGCACTCAACTTCAAAAGAAATTCATTTTTGACGAAATTAGAAAGACTACTTATTCTATTCAGAAGATCACAGTATGCGAATCGAAAAGATTATAACAGGGAACATGAACAACCACTAAATTCGAACGAAGATTGAATGTCCATTCAATTTACATATGCATTTTTAGAATCCAATACATTTATCTGGAGCTTTTATAAGCCGAGCAACGCGAGGCGATTCGCTAGTATCAGAAATTAAGCTGACGGCATCACTTAAATCACTTCATGACAACAATATTATAGTAAACACAGCCTGATAATTGTTTTTGATCTTCATAAACTTATGAAGTGGTACATTCAAAATTCAACTCATGCCCATCCATGACTTTGTTGATACACAAGAAGGAACCGATCAAACTATCTTCGAAGAAGAGCTTTTATCATGTTCTGAGGTTAAAGTGCACTTTGATATACTTCAAAACTGAAAGTCATCCTTGGCAAAACCTATAGCATCTTTTCTAATAACCTGAAGACCCCTATTTCCATTCACAGTCACAATACATCAAACTTATAATGCCATACATCAGGTTAATCAGGACCGATATAGCTGCACAAGTTCATACTACCCTGGTAAAATTTTTGAATGAGTTCCACATGTGTACCACATGGTATCCCATGCGTATATAAAACGATACCAATGAGATATCATGAAATACCATGAAATTGTATGAAAGATGGAGAATCGACTATTTTATGACTGAGAATTCCAAAAAAAACTGACAAACGACTCCCCTGATCACCGGTTGACTCGGAAGAGCTGAAAGGGGAAATTTTATAACCCATGAGATACTATACGATACTGTACGGTACTCCGTGAGGATTCATATACTCATGAGATACCATGAGACTCTTTGAGATACGGAAGACAAGGGAAAATGGTCAATTTCATGAGTGAGAAATCCAGAAGGAACTGAAAAATGACTCCCCTGATCATCGGTACACTCGGAAAAGCTGAGGAAGGGAATCGTAGAACCCATGAGATACTATACGATACTGTACGATAGTCCGTGAGAACTCATATACTCATTAGATACCACGAGATTCTTTGAGATACGAAAGAGGAGGAAACATGATCATTGTGACATGAATAGTATGGAAGGTCATCGATATTATGGAGGGGTGCATCAGGAACATCGATTCTCGGGTTTGGACTCGGCAGAAGATGGAATTTGTGAATGAGCATGATATCGTATGATATCTCACAAGTATTTGGACTATGAACCGAAGAGAACCTATGAGATACCATGGGATAATATTCAATAGTCACTCGCAGGAACTAAACTATTTGGAATGACGACACTATTACGATTTACGTGGTTCTACGCAATACTACTCAGATATCATGATGTATTCATCTGATTCCATGCTACAATGATGCAATACCATCCGATACTAGTCCGATCTGATGGCATACGAATTGAGTACCATAGGATACTCATCCGATTCCATGAGACACCACTGAGATATTGCACGATACTCATTCGATACTGTGGAATACACATCAGATACTGTACATTACTTGCCCGGGAATGTGAGGAAGTGATAAGATACCATACAATACTCATCTGATTCCACAACCTGCCAATGGGATGACTATTCTAATGGAATGATAGAGGAGACTAATGAAATACCATACGATACTCTCCAGATGACATGGGATACGCATTTTCCGATGTTAACATGATTCAATTTCACACGGTCACGATCCCAGCGGATGCCACTCTGGAAACCAAAAGAACCGGAATATGCATGGAATTTGTCCAATTTCACACCTCATCCTATTCCATGCTTCGCGCTCAATATACTTATTCGTTTTTGATCCGACATACGTATAAGATATTGTACGATACTTTTCAAATTTCATGGTATACCAATGAGATATCATGGAATACCTGTCTGATACTATCACGAAACAATGGGATATTACATTGATACTCCATCCGATCCCATGACCTAACAATAAGATAGCATACGGTACCCGTCCGATCCCATGCGTTACTCACGATATTCCGTCCGATACTCTCCCGATCTCATGACATACTAATGCCGTACAACAAGATACTCGTCCGATCCCTTACATACGTACAAGATATTGTACAATACTTTTGAGATTCTATGGAATACCAATGAGATATCATGGAATAACTGTCTGATACTATGACGAAACAATGGGATAGCAAATTAATACTCCACCAGATCCCGTGACCTAACAATAAGACACCATACGGTACTCGTCCGATTCCATGCCTCACTCATGATATTCCGTTTGATACTCTCCCGATCTCATGATATACTAATTCCTGACAACAAGATACTCGTCCGATCCCATGACATATGTATGAGATATTGTACGATACTTTTGAGTGTTTATGGAATACCAATGAGATATCATGGAATACCTATCTGATACTATGACGAAACAATAGGGTATCACATTGATACTCCATCCGATCCCATGACCCACCAATGAGATACCATACGGTATTCGCCCGATTCCATTTCATACTCAGGATGTTTCTTCCGATACTCATCCGGTGCTGTGATGCACCAATGAGGTACCACGCGATACTCATCTGATTGAACGACGTACCAATGAGATACTGTGTAATACTCATCGGATCCCATGACATACCATCGTGATACCATGCGATACTCACGTGATCCTATTAAAAATCAATTTGATACCCTTCGATACTCATCCGATCCCAGAGAGATGACCACTAATGAGATCATACGCTACTCGACCGATTCTACGTTACACCCGTAGTATTCCATCCGATACTAGCTCGGTTTCGTGTTGCGCCAGTGAGGTATTGCGTGATACTCATCCAATCCTATGACTCATATCAATCAGATACTGTACGATACTCATCTTCTGGTCTCATGATGAATTGACGAAGTACCTCGCGATACTCATCCGACCCCATGACCCATCGATGAGAATCCATACAGTACTCATGCGATCCTGTGACATTCTAATGAGATGCTATCTGATACTCATCCGATTCTAGGACATAGCAATGACATACTTTCCGATACTCATCAGACCCCACAACCTGCCAATACGATACTGTCCTATACTAACCCAATGATACAAGAGACTAGTGAGATACCATACGATACTATTCCGATAAGCTGCAGACATCTCCCTTGTGTGATAGCGTGATTATCGCCGCAGTCCACTACTGATCAGTTTCACCTAACGAAAAATTATATGGGTAGGAACAATCCATCTCTTTATCCAGATAGGAAAGAGCAGATAAAGCACTATTGATAATCCGTACAGAATCTATTCCTGCGATTACTCGGTCTCCGATTTTCTGGAGTACTGTTGCAGCCACTCCGAGACATCAAGTCTGTTGCATCGCTGTATGCTGTACTCCCAGGCCCATGCAACTCAAATGGGAGAGCGTGTCCAAGCCGTTTGTCGTAGAATTAGTTCATGTCGTACTCACTCGGCCGTGGTGGCGCTGCCTCCGTACGAAATTGGCTCAGCGCGCTTGCCAAAGAGGCATGGATATGAACGTCGGGGGCTCAGGGTTCCACCAATGACATATAGTTTCTTTTTTTGATGTCCCAAATGATGTTAAAATCATTTATCATCCATAGTGTTAACTAACGGAATGAATTTAGAAGACACTAAAAAAAAAAACAAACTCAGAATTTCACTTTGAAATCATGCATCCAGCTTTATCGATCCGACGTGTCAATTTTTCTTCACTCCACCACGTTGATTTCAAACATTTTTAAACATTTTCGATTAAAATCTCGCAACAACATTTCTGGTAACGTTAACTAATGGAATGAAACCAAAAGTCACTGAAAAAAAAAACAAACTTTGAACATCATTTCGAAATCATGCATCTAATTTTATCGATCCGACGCGTCAACTTTTTTTCACTCGACCACGTGTATTTTGGATATTTTCAAACATTATTGGTTGAAATCTTGCAAATCCATCCCTGATAGTGTTAACCAACGGGATAAATTTCAAAGACACTGAAAAAAAACAAACTCTGAACGTCACTTGGAAATCATGCATCCAATTTCATCGAGCCGACGCGTCGACTTTTTTTCACTCGACCACGTGTATTTTGAACATTTTTAAACATTTTTGGTTGAAATCTTGCAAATACATCCCTGATAGTGTCAACTAACGGGATGGAGCCACAAGTCACTAAAAAAAAAACAAATCCTAAACGTCACTTTGAAATCATGAATGCAAACTTATCGATCCGACGCGTCGACTTATTTTACTCCACCACGTGTAATTTGAATAATTTTTATAATTTCCGTTTGAGAATTTGCAACAACATTCCTGATAGTATTAACAAACGGGATAGAATCCAAAGTTACTAAAAGAAAACACACTCCGACCGACACTTTGAAATCATGCATGCAATTTCATCGAGCCGACGCGTCCACTTTTTTTTACTCCACCACCCGTATTAAAAACAATTCTTATAATTTACTGTTGAAATTTTGCAACCACATTCCGGATAGTAATAATTGAGGGGAATGAATTTGAAGTCCCAAAAAAAAACTCTGACCGTCACTTCGAAATCATGCATGCAATTTTATTGAAACATTTCCGGTGAGAATTTTATTACTCCCTAAGTTACAAATCAGAAAAATCTGAAACACTCAATCCCAAATTTTGTAACGGGATGATTGAGATGAGTTCGAAGTTCATATCGATGAAAAAGAAGTCATGATATAAATTACTCACCTCCAGGCACCACGTCCTCCGGTCTGAGACGCAACGTTAGATACACCCCTTTCTTCAAAATATTTTTGCCGTTCCTTGAGACCTTTATTTGAGTTTCGGTAAAATTTAGATAGCAAACACTGCACTCACTTCCTTGAATAGACTCACAATTAGACCCATCCAATGACTCGTTTCCAATCAACTCTAACTATTTTTTCCCAATGGTAGGATTTTTTGGAAACCCGAATCTCTTCACGGTCCGATTGGACGAACAACCGGGTGACACAGTTTTTTCGATCGCTCGACATTGTAAAAACTTAGCTCAGCAGAATATCATTCCAGAGACGATTACTCTTTGAATGGTATTCCGCAACTAAATTTAAAGCAGTTGTTCTGAGTCGCATCGGGTCTGAGCTCAGAACTTTTGGTACCTGCTTCATTTTGCAGAAAATTTGCTCAGGGATTCGTCATCCTTCGTGCAAGGTGCGAAGCATGATGTGAGCTATATATCTCACAGGCAGGAAGAGTTTTGAGAATGTTGAATCTGAGCTCAGAACATATAGCACCTGCCTCAGTTCTCAGAAAATTTGCGTCGGGCTTGGCTATGTCCTGTGCAAGGTCCAAAGCATGCCGAAAGCAACAAATTTTCCTACCTGTAAGATGCATATCTTACAGGGAGGGAAAATTGTTTGAAATTGATGGTATCATTATTGTGAACGGTACTCCAATGAACAAATTCTACAGAAAAGTTTCAATCGAGTTGCGGTTTCTTTATTATCTCTTCAATTTATCCAAATATCAAACCCCAAACGATTGATAATTTTTCACAATATTTTTCACGAATTTCAATTTTTTTTGTTATGAATATTAAAATCATTCATGAATAGTTGTTCAGACTTCTTTTCGATAACTTGCTTTGATAATCGATAACAAAATTATCAATTATTCAAATTTTATCATCAATCAGTAAATTAAATCATCGTTACTGAATTATCATCATCAAATAATGATATTATCATTATTCAATGAATATTAGTTGATACGTTAAATTGGTTATTCGATAAATTAGATATCAGGTACTTGAGCCATTTTTCCAAATCCTGTTGGGCTGAGCAAAAAATGAAGCCCTGCTTTTGAAATGATAATACAGCAGTTACGCCCTTTCAACATCTTATCGTAGCAGTTACGCCTTTTTAAGGCGATGCGGTCACCATGCAAGCTGAAAATCATTCCCAACTTTCTCCGATCCTATTGCGATTTGGGCTAAACGACGAGCGCACATTTATTTTTTATCATCTAACTCAGATTTCTCCGCCTCTCGTTAACCCCAAATTGCAATAAAATCGGAGACAGTTGGGAATGAAAATGTGGGTATATTATAGGTTAGGAGGTTCCCGCGCCCGAGTTATTCCCACTTTCCTCCGATTTTCTTGTGATTTGGGCTAAGCGATGGATTGAGGAATACGAGTTGGACAATAAGAAGTATTCGACGACTCATCTCACACTCTGAATCATCAAACTTCTTATAAAAGGTGTATTTCCAAGGTCCATGGTCAGGAAGCACGGTGACCGCATCGCCTTAACATTCTATCATTGCACTTACGCCCTTCCATCGAGTAGATGAAAAGGCGTAATGGCGGTTACGTCCTTTTATCTGCCAGACAGTTCTTGGGGTCTTACGAGAAACGGATTTCCGGAAGTGGTAGATCTTGGTATAGGGGCTCAAAAAGAGCGAAAAGGGGCATAATGGCGGTTACTCCCTTCCTCCACCCACCCCCTCAATTGTGATTCATCATGGAAATACACATGAAAATCATTATTAAGTGGGATTTCCTGGAGTGATTTGGTCCGTTGGTACGAGACAGAGGCGAGGGAAAGGGTATGAGAAAATCCTTTTCCTTCACGAAGTTGAGATTTTCCATATTTTAATCCACTTTGACGTCCATGATCGTGCTGGATTCGGATTGAGCATCAAATTTTACATGGGAACTGATATTGTGCGTAGTTTCCCGGAATGATTTGGTCCCTTAGTATGAGGGAAAGTAAGGAAAAAACTAAGTGGAAAGGATTCCCTCACTCAAAATTGCAATTTTGAGTGGCTCGACGTTCTTTGATGTTCTTCTGAATACCGGATCCGGATTTAGCATTGAATTTTACATGAAAAATGATGCTTCGAAGTATTTCCGAGATGATTTGATCCGTTAGTGCAGGGGGAAGTGAGGAAAAATAGTAAGTGAAAAGGATTTTCCTGCTCGAAAGTGCAATTTTGAGTATTTCAACATACTTTGACGTCCAAGATAATGCTGAATTTGGATTGAGCATCAAATGTTACATGAAAACTGATATTGTGCGTAGTTCTCCGAGATGATTTGATCGTTAGTATAATGGGAAGTAAGAAAAAACTAAGTAAAAGGATTCCCTACTCAAAATTGCAATTTTGAGTAGCTTGACGATCTTTGATGTTCTTCTGAATGCCGGAATCGGATTCAGCATTGAATTTCACATGGGAAATGATGCTTCGAAGTATTTTTCCGAGATTATCTAGTCCGTGATTGCAAGGGGAAGTAAGGAAAAATGGTAAGTAAAAAGGATTTTCCTGCTTAAAATTGCAATTTTGAGTATTTCAACATACTTTGACGTCCAAGATAACGCTGAATTCAGATTCAGCATCAAATTTTACATGGGAAATGATGCTTTGTAGAGTTTTTCTTTCCTCGGGTGTCATCCAGGGTTGTTTGACAACGCCAAGTGAGAAAACGCAGAAAGAAAATTTATGGATGGATTTGGAAAGAATGCCGGCCCTTCGTGGCACGGTTTAATTCTCGTTTTCCGAACCTGGCGGGGTTTCGAACCTATATTTTTGTCATTCAGAAACGATCTAGGGGGTGCCCGTAAGTCTAAAAAAAATAATTGGTAAATAAGTGCCACCCTAATGAATATACATGAAACCTCATTCCTCACATTGTAATAATTCTTCCGCTCATCCACTGTCAATCATCGCCCACTCTGAAGGTGAGTTTGTGCACGCACATAGACCGCTCCATGGCGCAAGAATGAGGTGAGCTTTCACCTCCGAGTACGAGGGTTAGGTACTCATTCTTCCCATTCCTATGCCATTATTCCGAACAATCTCTCATCACAACTACAAACATATCGTTACCTGTGCATATGCACCATATCCAACCATCAACCATTCTTCTCCAAACATCCGAAACTCATATTACCACCCACCCCGTATAATTCATCGGCATCCTCATTCCATCATCCACCGCATGTACATCATTCTTTATCATTTTTCCGCTCATCTATTGCCATAATCAATTGAAGAGAATTCTTAAAGAATGCTTCCATGCACTGTCCAAGGAACGTTGTGAAATTTGCGAGAGGATTCTACGTGGTGCCAATGCAAGATAGAATTTGATAGAGCGATGGATAGCATCCGGGAGAAAATTGCACGACATGAGAAAGGTTATTGCGAAAACACTTGTGCTGGTGGCAAATAACGCAGCTATGAGTAATTTGGTCTCCCGTATGCGAGTCTGAGCTCATTTTCGGATGCAGCAGACAGTATAGACGAAGACAAACATTGTCTTTTGATCGCTGATATCCATACTGATATGTGTTCATCCTTCATCGGTTCATCCTTGGCATATTACTCATAACCTGAGTACGCGTTCTGCCAAACACTGAATCATGCAGCATATAGATCCACTCATCACAAAGTACTTGGAATAATCAATCGGCACTGGACTACGATTTCCCCTGTGAGAATTGAGGCATTTACTCAACTGCACGAGAAACCCGCGTGACTGCAAAGAAACAGAAAAGCGAATATTGAATGTACTGAATGACAGTGGCAACACTCTCTCAACATAAATCAGCTAATACAAACGGATTTCGACCGAGAATCAGCTATTTTAGCTGATTTTCAGCTACGGTAGCTGATTTTCAGTACAAATTCGTTCACGTTAGTTGCGAATCAGCCAAAATAGCTGATTCATGTTGAGAGAGCAGAAGAATAATGGTTAGACGATAGAGAAGACGATCGTAGACATTTCGGTGACCCGCGGAGTGAGGTGCGGACAGATCGGAAAAGCAAGTCGCAGCCTGCAACAGTTCAATGAATCCGAGCGAGCTCGATGAGCGACGACACTCCCGGTCACGCAATAGGTTATAGAGTGGTATGCAGCGTATGCCTACTTTATCGATAAACAGGATGCAAAAAAGTAATCACTAGATGTTACAAGTGTGTTAGAACTATGGCCACGGTGAAGTGCAATGAAATCGTTTAACCCGCTTACTTCGGACCTAACTTCCGGGCATCGAAAACATTTTCTGGTACGAAATTCATCAATATCTAGTTGCGAAATGACGAAAAATGTCAAAACTACAAAATTGAAAAATTCCAGTTTTTCCCATTTTTTTCCAGAATAAAGGCCTACAGAGACCTCGTTGTTTTCGGAATATGATCCTGACATTGACCCAGATTTTTGAGGATTTTTTCAGATTTTTACCACGCGCCAATCGAAAGTTATCACGAATATCGGTTTTCGGTCTTGTCCACATATGTGGACACTTTTAGTGAGCGGGTTAAGAAGAGGTGAGGCCGTGTACGCACATAGGTCGCTCCACGGCACATGAATGGCGTCCAAATCATGATCACCGATGCACATTTGCTCGAGCATCTGCCAATTGATCAACGGATGTCCAACGGACAGGCACTGATACGGAATCACAGGTGCACGGGTACACACAAACAAGAGAGCTTGCAAGCACACGGCAGCTCACGGGTAGTCCAGGCCGAGTGGGCGCCATCGTTGGGAAAATTATTCGGACGAGGTTTTCTTCAGGATCCTCTTCAAAAGACTCTCTTTATGATGGAAATCCATGTTGCCAGGCCGAAATCTGGTCACAATTTGTTTAAACTGAGATTGTTTAAACAATTGACGAAAACTCTTTTCATTAGTTATATAGAGTAATCCTAAATCGAAAGTTACTCCTGTCATTTTTCGCTGAAATCGATTGTCTTCAAGTTATACGCCTTTTTAAATTGAAAAATTACGATTCATGCGATTTTCACTGGTGAAAATTAGCAAAAAAAAAGTGAAAAATGCCTCTTCTGGCGATGGGAATCTATTCCTCCAACCTTTATCAACAATATCCAATATCAGGAAGTGATGTTCCCGGCCCAAAACTTTGTTTTTTAACTAATTGTTTATGGCGCTTCCGCGCGTGTTGTAGTATACTTGATCGACTTTTCGATTCCCTTGACACGTGGGCACTACAGTATACTACAACACGCGCGGAAGCGTCATGAACAATTAGTTAAAAAATAAGGTTTTGGGCCGGAAACATCATTTCCTGATATTGGATATTGTTGATGAAGGTTAGAGGAACAGATTGCTATCGCCAGAAGAGGCAACTTTTTACTTTTTTGTTGCTAATTTTCACTAGTGAAAATCGCAAAAATCGTGATTTTTGAATTTAAAAAGGCGTATAAATTGAAAACAATCGATTTTAGCGAAAAAGAACGAGAATGACTTCCGATTTAGAATTACTCCAAATACCTAACAAAACAAGTTTCCGCCCCGAAAAATTAATTTTCGTCAATTGCTTAAACAATTTCAGTTTAAACAAATTGTGACCAGATTCCGGCCTGGCAACATGGGTTTCCATCATAAGGAGAGTCTCCTGAAGAGGATTCTGTAGAAGAACCTCGTCTGAATAAGTTTCCCAACGATGGCGCCCACTCGGCCTGGACTAGGGCGTAATGCATAACATTACTATCCCCATTCCACGGAGAGACACAGGGACTTACGGAAGAAGGGTTTTCTTACACGGGTGCGGCTCAATTTTTTACACGGATATACACGAGGCAAATGCGAATAACCACTTCCAAATATCATCCTCCTCATATCTATCGAGGATTGATTGCTTATCATGAGCTGTCTGCGCAAGGTTTCACAGAAATCTTCGTAACGCATCAATTTACGCTATCTCTCAGTCAGATGAATCCATTACTAGATACTGGTCAAAATCTGTCTCATCATATTCACCGCGATCACGTTTACGCAACCGATTCACTCTCGCTCGAAACGTCATTCCTCAAGGAAGCAAGAGTCCATCTTATGCGCCATCGGAAGTTCCTACAAAATCTGGCCATCTAAATGAGATTGAGTCTTCTTCGAAGCTCTCGCCCCCACGAAGTTACGTGAAGATAATTCATCCGGACGAGCCGAAATTCAATTAGTTCGATCAAGAATCAATCGGCATCATACTACGCGTGTAACATTTACGCCAATCATCCTCTATTGGGTCGAACCCAAAAAGTCCCATGCCTCTGGGAAATTGCCCGGATGTCAGCGTTAAGACTCGTTGAGGCAGAGGTTGGAATCACTTCATATACACATGTGTGCTCGAATTCTCAATTTGCGCATTGAGCTCCATTTGAGCATTGGAATACAAAGTTCACTCTCCACAAGGGAACAACCAACTGCCCTCGACTCGTGTTGACGCTTACGATGCTTGGTATACCCTTATCCCGCTATCCATCTGTTCACTTACCTGTAGAAAAACAAATCTAATGATGTTAGAGTTTCATAAGTAATTTGGTAGATTTTTCGTCCTTGATGGTTGATGTACAAGTTGATTCTTTTGGTCTCATCGATCTTGAAGGACGATTTCTGATAAGTTCTTTGGAAGTCAAAAAATTTGATTATGAACGTCCCTGATTTCATCATTGAGAAGTCTTCGAATGTAAATAGAGTTTTGACAACGAGAATTTTTTGAACATGACTCACTCGAAAAACGGATGCTTAAGGAGGTTCAGCTGGTAGAGAATTGACAGAGAGATTTTGATGGAATTCGTAGAACTCGTTCATAAACCTGATATGAGACTTATACTGAACTTTTGAGACATGGGGTTACCTGTGAGCCGAGGAATCAACGTTTGATTTTTCGCAGATTTAACACGGCGTCTTATAGGAAAAGCGTGCTCTCTGCGCATGCTTCATCATTTTCGGGTTGACTTAACAGAGAGTTTTTGATGAGAGATTAACAAATGATGGATAAAACACAAAAGAAACACTCAAGCAAACAAAAAGTTGAGTTGGTTACTTGTGAGTGTTGAAATATTGTAAAATTTACGACAAATTCTAGTGTCGACTGGCACATGTCAATAGCACGCTATAGCAATACACGGCGAACGGAGAACATAGAGACGGACCGCTAACGGATTGCGGCCATTGACAGCGCAGAGAGACTCGTCTGTTGTTGTCTCGGACGGACTATAGCAGCTGAACCTGTTCGTGCGTATGCGTGTCAAACCCGTAATATACCTATATTTCAGGAACTGCTCGGCAAGACGTCCTCGGTCGTTGCCTTTCTTCCCCTTGTTCTCACGCGAGGTGAGATTCTTACGTTATTGGGCGAAATTGACACAGGCGACAAGTGTAACGCCCAGGTCCTTCTTGCCGAGCTGCGTTCATTACTCGATTTGCGCTGAATAGCCGTTGGTCTGCGAGTACGCAACATGCGCGGCTCGAGCGTCGTCGCGTCCGATCTGTCTCGCGATCACGCCGGTGCCCGCCCGCGAAAATTCACTTTCCTCCACTTTCAATAGTTTTTATCTCTCTAATTTTTATTCCTGCGCCGCGCACGCAATCCTCCGCGATTCATCTTTCATACCCTCTGTTCCACACCTTTTTTACGACAATATAGTGAAACGTCATTCTTCATTATAACTTGTGAGTGGTAATTTTGAACCCTTTCCCTTCCCATACACGATCGGTCCACACTAGAATGGGCTCCGGGGTTCCATTAGAACACCCCGCCCCAACAGAACCTCCTTAATTGCAAATTACCGAATATTCATCCTACTTCCTGGAATGCATCTGAAAGAGTCTGTGGGGGGAAAAAAAGATGAAAATGGCCCAAAAATAGAAAAAAGTTATCACCGGCCTTTCCACTTTTGACACCTATGGCTGGTGGTGGGATTCAAACCCACGACCTTTCGGTTAGAAGTCTGACACCTTATCCTCGGGGCTAGCGAGTCAGGTTTCATGATGGCTCATAATAGCCGTACTTGAAAAGGCTATTCCAATCCGTCGAAGATTTCAAATGGGACGACTTTTCAATATTCCTTCCCGGTCTGGGTGAACAATAAGGAACCTCAAAAAGTATATTACCAGGGATCTGAGAGTCGCTCAATCCAATGAAAAATGTTTTTTGGCCTTGGTGAACAATGGGAGAAGCCGGAGAAATATATCTCGGGGGTTTTGAAGGTCGCTCAATTCGAATCCGATGAAATCATTTCTCTACAATTCGTTCAAACAAAGTTGTGTAGACAATTTAAGCGGAAAAAATGTTTCCGGCCTCGGTGAAAAATGAGAAAATCTAGATAAATATATTTGAAGGGTTTTGAGGGTCGTGGAATTGGATCCGATGGAATTACTGCTCTACAATGTGTTTTAACAAAGATGTTTGCATAATTCAAGCGGAAAAATTCTTTTCGACCTCGGTGAACAATGGTGAAATCCGGAACTATGAATACCAGTCTTTGAGGGGCATTGTATGTTCCGGTTTCTCACTTTTTGTATATAAGATAAAGATCTTGTTTCATGTTAATAAGAATGATGAGACACTCTTGCTCGAACATCTGGAAAGGCTGGCACAAAAAACCATAGAGAATTGCATTGATTTTGATTGATTCATGTGAAGATTGGATATTGGAAGAATCGAAATGCAATCCGTGTTTATCAATTTGGTCGTTTAGATTTTGAAACAATGAAAAAGATCTTTATCTGCAGTAATATAGGTCTAGGTGTCTCTGAGGTATTCAAGAACCGAGCGACGTACTCGATATTTTTCGACTCAATTTTTATGCTTCCAATGTCCGATCTTCACATAAACCAATCCAAATCAATGAATTTTTGGGTTCTTTTTAGGATAACTTCTGGGAATGTACGAAGAAGAGGCTCTCATCATTCTTATGAATATCGATGGAGATGTCTTTTAGTTGTCTGAAAACTGAACGGCGAACTCGATATTCTCGATTGAATTTTCATCCTTCCAATGTCTGATTTCCACGTAAACCAATCCAAATCAAGACAATTTCCCATGGTTCTTCGACGCTAACCTCTGTGAATATTTCGAGGAAAGTATCCTATCATTCTCATATGAATATTAGCGTGACAGTTATTTCCCAATTCTGGATTTTCCCAGGTGTACATGCTTAAATCTCCTTGTTTGGTTAGTATATGAAAAAAAACATCACCGAGGCGGTTTCGAGGTGTATTTACGGTGCCCATTTGACATCATTTTTAGTATTCGAAAGCCTATACCGGGCAATTCGCTCGCCTAATCCTCCAAGTCTCTGTGATCACTCTAATTTTCCATGACGCCCCTTGTTGCCTGGAGGATATCAAAACACACTATTTCGACGTAAAATTCCACGAGAAACATGATAAAATTCTCAAATTTGACTTCCAAAGTGACCATGTGGTTGTATCAGCAATTTTTCGAAGGAATTACTGATAGCACGCTGAGGTCACTTTGAGAGTCAAATCTGAGAGTTTCATCGTGTTTCTCGTCAAATTTTACGTCGAAATACTGTGTTTTGATATTTTCGAGGCGACAAGAGGCACCATGAAAAATTAAAGATCACAGAGACATGGAAGATTAGGCGAGCAAATTGCCCGGTATAGGCTTCCCAATCTTAAGAATGATGTTAAATGGACACTATGAGGGCACCTTCAAACCACCCTGGCGATGGTTTTTCTCCATATACTAACCAGATGAGGGAGATTCAAGCATGTGCACGTCGGAAAATGCAATATTTGGAAATAACTGTCAACCTAATGAATATAGATGAAAGTCCCATTGTTTCTATGGATATATATGAAGATCTTTTCTTGTTTCTCAGCAACTAAGCGACAAACTCGATATTTTTCGATTGAATTCCTATCCATTCATGAATTTTCCTCCAATGTCCGATCTTCACATGAAAAATCAAAATCATTGTAAACCTTCACGATTCTTTTGAGATCACCTCTTGGAATGCTCCGTGGTCAGTATCTCATTGTTCTCACAAATGTAAATCAAGATGTCTTTCTATTTTATGAAAACTACTGTGGAAAGAATCCCTTCCCGTTTTTCAGTACAATCGTATTGTGAATTTTTTCTCTGGACATGATGAATATACTGTTTGAAAACTTCGTAGTTACGCGCCATGACGACCGTAGTGCCATCTGTTTGTTGTCCGTCAAACTTTTTAGTAATCGTCGAGCCACGGAGCGAAGCACATGTTTGCATCAATAAACTTGTGTTATAGTTTTCTAATCGCTGCCTGAAAGTTATTATATCTCTCCGAATCTAAAAATTTGGTCCTTCGAGAGTCGGATAGTGAATCCAGTGACGCACGGAGAAGGAATATTGGCTTTTGTATACCGATTCTCTGCCTTTCGGCTCAACCCCGGTCGCCCCCATGGGCGCGGGGCAGGGATACGCCCTGCCAGCGCGTCGGGTTGGAGGATGACCAACACCGAGCCAGGCTCGGTGATGGCTCAGTCCTCCGCCCCAACTACTGACTTTCGGGCACGGCCCCCAGCACAAGGCCGATGCCCACCCCTCGGTGGGGGGTTTTGGGACTCTTTTAGGCTTCCTGAGAGCCCAAAGAGTCCCTCGGGATGATGGATGAGTCTTACGGGCTCGCATTGTTATCGCCCGAGGGCGATCCCAATTTGAGTCCCTAGACTCACCCACTCCCGTGGTGCCGGATGGAGATGTGCGGTCTCCTCGCTCCGGCGGGCGGTAAGTGGGGCCGGAGGGTCGTCACACCCCAGGGATGAGGCGCCATGCCCCAACCCCCCTTGCGGTTTCCGGGAGAAGTCAAAGCGCCGAGCACCAGTCTCGGAGCCAGTCTTCTCCCTACCGGCTTCGGGCCTAAGCCCGGGTACGGTGTCCCAGTAACTGGGGCCGGAGGGTCGTCACACCCCAGGACATGGTGTCCCCCTTGCGGTAAGTGACGCACGGAGACTGGGTAGCGGCCGGCGAGGGAATCATCGTCGTGGTGCACCCAACGACGCGGCGAGCCTGAACGTCAACAATAAGGGTTCGTTTGCTGATGGCGTCATCGTGAGCTCTGTGGTTATTTCGTCGACGTTTGCTGGTCCGCTGTGAACTGCTGTGGCAGTGGTGTTGTTGCTGCAGCAATGTTTACATCGCGCCGTAATAGCGCAACGAGTGCATCGCTTCGAGGTTAGCCATTGTGGGCTTCTTAGAGGTACGTGCACTCATAGCGGCCAGGCAGTTTTGAGTCGAGCGGTAGTTCTGAGTCGACGAGGCGGTTCTGAGGTTTGTGTTGGCGGCGGCGGTGAGCTACGGCAGGAGAGGAAGCAATTTTGGCTTCTCTTCACACCATCTACGCTCTGGTTCGTTGCGCCGAGGAGCCTGCTACCGAGTCGATCAGATTGCTGCTTGCAGTGTGGGAGTGCTGCGTGTCATCAAGCATCGGACGTCGGTTACGTGAACACCTTCTTCGTTTCGGCCTGAGCAGCTCGATGTGCACGCAAGAGCATACATCTCTACAAGTATATCGCAGTCGTGATAAAATGGGTATCTGTGTAGCCCAGCTGTGAGTGTAATCTGAACTTATTTTTGGTGCATTTATCTGCATATTCCATTGTTGTAAGCTGGTATTTTTCGACTCGCACGTGGGCGATTTGTGTCGGGAAATCTTTATCGTCCGACATAACCTCATCTTATTGAAATTTTCGAATCTCTTTGAACAGATTCCTTGGATTTCGATACTTATCGTTTTTTTCGTTAAGATGGAGGGATTTTTTGAAAGTCAGAAGCAACGTTTCTATGAACTCTGTACTGCTTGGGACATCTTCAAGGCTAAAAGTCCTGATAAAAAGCATAAAGGAGCCACCATGGTTCAGATTGATAACATTGATAGTATTTGGACAGAATTTAAACTAGACCATGACGACATGTGTTCCAGTGACGAAAAAGATGATAATCACCAGTATTTTACTTCTGATTGTTTCTTCCAATTCAAACAGAAATATCTCGAGATTAAAGGAGATTTTCTAGAGCATCTTGAATCATTGAACAGCAACGCAAGATTTAGTCCTGATTCTACAATACCGCAACAAATTGTGACACAAGCTTCTCATTCTATTGAGGCTGAGCTGCAAAAAGCGCCGTTGCCCAAGTTTTCGGGTGACTATAAAGAGTGGTCAGCTTTCAAAGGGAAATTCAACTCTCTTGTGGTATCAAAGAAGAAACTCTCGGATACCTCTAAGCTACATTATTCAATTTCATGTCTGCAGAAGGAACCTCTGGATCTAATCAAAGATTTCCCTCCTGAAGATGACGAAAGTTTTGAGAAGGCGTGGAGTGAACTGGCTGAACATTATGAGAATATTCGTCGTACAACTTCTCTATATTTGGCTGCTCTATTTTCTCTAGAAAATATGAAGTCGGAATCTTCTTCTGAAATTCGCAAAATTCTACTAGAAATTTGAGGACCACTGATGGCTTTGAAATCATTGAATTGACCTACTGATCACTGGGACGATATGATTGTGCATCTTGCGACAACGAAGTTGGATATGGAGACACTCAAATATTGGGAAATTTCGATTGGGAGTACACGTGAGCCTCCAACGCTCGCTACATTGACGACGTTCCTCAAGTCGAAATGCTCTGCCTCAGAAGTTGTAGAGGCTAGCAAGAAGAAAGTTGGTAATAATTCTTTGAAGCCGTCATCTAAAGGTTCTTCTCATTTCATTGCGACAGATGAAAGTAAGTCTCAATGTGTTTTCTGTGGAAAAGCTCACGCTCTTCATCAGTGTCCTAACTTCAAAAAGAAAACAGTCAAAGCTCGTCATGACTTTGTGAAATCCAAACGTCTTCGTTTCAATTGTTTGTCGGATCACAAGATTGCTGATTGTTCGTAAGAATTCCGGTGTGAAACATGTAAGAACAAACATCACACGCTCTTGCATTTCGAGAGTAAACCTAAGTCTGAAGACTCTCAATCTAGTTCTGGAACAGACAACAAGAGTAAGGTAAAAGATCCTCCTGTTTCTACCCATTTAGTAGAATCTTCAAAATTCTCGCCGGCAAGTGTCCTGCTTTCGACTGCATTAGTGACGGTGCACAGTCCTCATGGGCATAAAGTTGTGGCGCGAGCGCTCATCGATCAGTGTTCACAGCCATCATTCATCTCGGAAGCACTCTGTCAACAGTTGCGACTTCATAGAAGACCAGTTGCTTTTCCTGTCACTGGGTTGAATAGTCCGCGATTGATCGAATGTGAAAGTACGGTTGAATTCTCGATCTGACCGTATTTTGAATTTTTTTTCAGCTGCGAACTGGAGGCCAACGTGGAGCCAAAAATCAGCAACTACAGGCCTGTCACAGGTGGTAACGAGAAGTCATGGAGTCATCTTGCGGAGCTTCAATTAGCTGATCCTGAGTACTCTCAAGTTGGAAGAATTGACTTACTTCTGGGATCTGCAATTCATGCTGTCATTGTTAAGAACCAAGTGATCAAAGGTGCTTCGAACGAAAATTGGGCTGGTTGATTTCAGAGCCTACATCGGCGACTTCACATCATCTAGCAGTCAACATACCGCAGGTTCTGCATTGTGCAGCAGAGACCGAGGTATATGATCTTTTGAAAAAATTCTGGGTACGTGAAGAGCAACCTTCTGTTCCCGTCTGTACCTCAGAGGAACAGGCTTGTGAAGCTCATTTTTGTAAGACTGTCTCACGTGATCTTGATGGTAGATACACAATTCGTTTGCCATCCAAATCAACTCCTCCACCTTGTTTCAGAGACACATTCAATACTTCGTTGAGAATGCTGTATAGAATGGAAAAACAATTCCAAAGTAACAATAGTCTCAAACAATCATATCATTCTTCCATGCGCGAGTATCTTGATTTGAATCACATGTCACCTTTTCGTGAGTTGAAGGATGGTAGCCTTCCTCCGAATTTTGTCGGTTGTTTTCTACCGCATCATGGTGTATTCAAAGAAAGTAGTACAACCACAAAGCTTCGAGTCGTTTTCAATGGCTCTTTGAAAACTAAACAAGGCGTTAGTCTCAACGAGTCGTTACGCATCGGTCCCAATCTGTTACAAGACTTAGTTCAGTTATTGATCAACTGGCGGAAGTATAAATTTGCTTTCGTTGCTAATGTTGAGAGAATGTATCGTCAGATTCGGATTGCTCCAGAAGATCAACATTATCAACTCATCTTGTGGCGTTTTGACGAGTCACACCCAGTCATGATTTATAAATTAACAACTATAACATACAGTCTGAGCCCTAGTCGATTTCAAGCAAATCGTGTCAGAATTCAATTGGCCGAAGACGAAAAATCTCGATTCCCTCTAGGATCTGACGTCCTCGAAAATGGAACATATATGGATGACGTTAATTCAGGTGGTCACTCAGTTGGAGAAGCCAAACAGAAACAAATTGAAGTCTCCGAACTTTGCAAAGTGGGCGGTTTCAACTTACGCAAGTGGCTATCTAACGAACCTTCTATTTTGTCTGATTTGCCCGATCACGCTCTAGCTAGTGATGCATGTCGTTCTTTGGGTGAAGAAACTTCATTTGCAATTCTTGGATTGAAATGGCAACCGAAACAAGACAATTTCGTTTTCAAGATAAATCATAACTCTCTCGTAACTCAATGGACAAAGAGACTAGTTCTCTCTCAAATAGTTAGACTATACGATCCCCCTGGATTTGTCTCTCCCGTTGTTGTTTTTGCTAAAATCTCCTTGCAGAAACTGTGGCTTCATAACACTGTACTTGACAGTGGTGACAAACAGCAATTGAGTTGGGATGAACCTTTACCACCTGACCTAACCGAAGAATGGAAGACTTGGTTTGTCGAACTCCCGTCTCTAGCTTCAATTAAGATTCCAATTTGGTTAGGTTACAAACCAGATTCAGCATTATTGCAAATCCATGGATTTGCTGATACATCCAAGTTAGCTTATGGTTTTGTTATCTATCTACGGTCTATCGTCAATGGTCGAATTTCTGTTACGTTGATTTCGTCCAAGTCTACAGTCGCACCGCTGAAGTCGGATAGTCTACCCCGTTTAGAGCTTTCCGCAGCCCTTGAGTTGTCGCGTGGCACCCAAAAAGTGCTCAAATCTTTCACAAAAGACAAGATAGAGATATTTTGTTGGGTCGACGCAAAAAATGTTTTGTATTGGTTGGAAGAAATCCCGTCTAAATGGCCAACCTATGTAGCTAACAGATGTGCGGAAATTCATTATCTGATACCTAATGCTCGTTGGTTACATGTTCGTACGGCAGAAAATCCAGCTGATCATGTATCACGAGGAGTTTTGCCCTCACAATTACCTGATTTAAAAGAATGGTGGGAAGGCCCTGAGTGGTTGTCAGATAAGCAATGTAACTGGCCATCGTCTTTGATGGAAGTTACTCGTCCTGACTTTGTGATACCCGAGGCAACAACTCATGTCGCACAACCTGGCGCTTCAACCCTCCTGGCGCTCCTCACTTTGGTGGCATCTGAGAAGCAGTTGTCAAGTCGACTAAGTATCACCTCAGATACATACTTGGAGAATTCAAACCTACTTTTGAGGAATTTTCCACAATTTTATGTGAAATTGAAGCTTGTCTCAATTCTCGACCTCTTGTACCTCTTTCGGATGATCCAAATGATTCACAAAGTCTAACACCGGCCCATTTCCTCATCCAATCCAATTCTTACCTGGTTCCAGAACCAGATTGTGAACAAGAAAGCATCCCCATTATGAAACGCTGGCGGATCACTCGACAAATGGTTCAGGGCTTCTGGCGCCAATGGTCACGGGAGTATTTACAGACGTTGAATCAACGTCACATTTGGCAACACCGAATTCGTCCCATCGAAGTCGGTGATTTGGTACTCATACGAGCAGAGAACACTCCTCCTGCCCAGTGGCCTTTGGCTCGAGTTACAGCCATCCATTCTGGCAACGATAGTCTTCCACGCGTCGTTACTGTCTGCACCGCAACAACAACACTGGATCGTCCTATCACAAAGTTGATCCCCCTACTCCAGAACGATGAAGACAATGATGATTTGATACAATGACTTCATTGGGGTACCTGAAGCTAGCGAACACTAACTCACAAATCGGGCCCAAACCAATTCCACTTTTTATTACTATTTTATTACTAATTCATTACCAAAGAAAAAAATTTATTACCGGTCATGGGTCCGGAATACGAGAGTTTTCGCTAGCGGGAACTTACGCTAGCGAACACGTGGCCGGGAAAAGATCGTACGGGAATGTGCAATAGCTCATTTTTTATTACTTCTTCATTACTCTCAGAATATGTCCTCAGAATATGCGTGTGATATGATTCAGCTGAAATATGATGGTTTTCGCTAGCGTAAGCTTACGCTAGCGAACACCATATACAGGCGTAGCTTCGAGGACACTCAGAACTACACAGGATTTTATTACTTTTTTATTACTCTCGAAAGGTATAGTCGAGATAGTCCCGAGACCAAGAGGAAACCGATATTTGGGCCTGAGGCTGGACGAGAGCTGGAGCGGGGCGAGATGAGAAATATATGATAGACTGAGCTACCTCTGTACAATAAGGTGCGAATGAAAAGATTCCATCGCATACAGGAACCTGTCTGACGATGAGCAGGGTACACTGAGTCCTCAGAGATAATAGGGAATCGATAATGAATCAGCAAACTCGATCATAGGGCCCAAAACAGGGGAGACCGTGCTTAAAGTTATTATAGTCGCAGTCGAGACGTCACGGGGGGATGCAGAGAGTCCCAATGGACCCGAAACTCTACAGAACCCTAGATCAAGTAGTCACGTACTATCTCTGATGCCCAGAGAATTTATTACCAGTCAGCACCCTCGGCTATGAGGCCCAAAACAGGGAAAAATCGAGCTTTGAGCAGTTATCTGCGCAGTTATGACGCCACTGTGGGTTGTAGGATGTTCCAATGGACCCGAAACCCTACAGAACCTTAGATCAAATAGTGACGTACTATTGATAATGCCCAGAGAATTTATTACCAGTCAGCACCCTCGGCTATTGGGCCCAAAACAGGGCGAAATCGAGGTTTGAGCAGTTATCTGCCCAGTTATGACGCCACTGTGGGTTGTAGGATGTACCAATGGACCCGAAACTCTACAGAACCCTAGATCATGTAGTCACGTACTATCTCTGATGCCCAGAGAATTTATTACCAGTCAGCACCCTCGGCTATGGGGCGCAAAACAGGGCGAAATCGAGCTTTGAGCACTTATCTGCGCAGTTATGACGCCACTGTGGGTTGAAGGATGTTCCAATGGACCCGAAACTTCACAGAACCCTAGAATAAATAGTGACGTAATATCTCTGATGCCCAGAGAATTTATTACCAGTCAGCACCCTCGGCTATGGGGCCCAAAACAGGGCGAAATCGATCTTTGAGCAGTCATCTGCGCAGTTATGACGCCACTGTGGGTTGTAGGATGTTCCAATGGACCCGAAACTCAACAGAACCGTAGATCGAGTGGTTATGTACCATTCATGATGCCCAGAGAATTCATCACCAGTCAGCACCCTCGGCTATGGGGCGCAAAAGAGGGCGAAGTCGAGCTTTGGGCAGTTATCCGCGCAGTTATGACGCCACTGTGGGTTGTAAGATGATCCAATGGACCCGAAACTCCACAGAACCTTAGATCAAGTAGTTATGTACCATTAATGATGCCCAGAGAATTTATTACCAGTCAGCACCCTCGGCTCTGGGGCCCAAAACAGGGCTAAATCGATCTTCGAGCAGTTATCTGCGCAGTTATGACGCCACTGTGGGTTGTAGGATGTTCTAATGGACCCGAAACTCAACAGAACCTTAGATCAGTGGTAAAGGTAGAGAGGGAGGAAGTAAGCCTGGAAGTCGCCATTGCTGTAATTAGATTAGTGAATCTCACTCACGAGAACGAAGAATGAGTGAAATATTATTCGTATCGCTCATGAATGCTTGGGAAAGAGATTACCTCAGATAGTGTCTCGCTCAATGAAATCTATTGTTCAACAGATTCTTTATCATGGGAATGAAAATAAATAGCATTTGATGTCAAGGAACGCAACTTCTAAACGAATAGCAACAGGGACAGATTTCCATGCTACCGTAAACGAGGAAATTATTCTTCTACGCCGTCGTACGCGCCAGGTGAATTTAAGCTCGAATGGAGTTGTTTCTTTAGGATCTCCGAACTTCATCGTCCAGCGGTCCACTGTTCATGGATTCCTTGGGCCTCCCAGATGATCGACCTTGGGCCTCCCAGATGATTGACAGATGTCTTGACAACCTCATGGATATTTGAGCCCATTCCTTCCCATTACAACTCTCGGCGTCATCTAAGCGGGTGCCCGTCTGGGCTGCGCGACTCACAAATCTCTCGGAAATTCCACTGATTCTCGGGCCCGATGACCAAAGGTTCAGACCAGTGTTTAATTATATAGGCATTCCTGATAATGGACCAGTACCCGAACTAAGATTTCATGGAGTTATGAATCCGTGACAGTGGCATACAGCTCTAGGGGTCGTTCCGACTGCGTGATTCGGCACATGTGCATGAGTTTGCTCATTCTGGGGCCCCATCACCGTGGCTGCTGACTAGTAACAGTTCTGATAAACATAATTGACGGTTGACGAGTATCTAGAGTGAGGCCCCATGAAACTGTGAGCCAGTCTGAGACGACTCCAGCCGAGGTACGCTCGAGACTCTGTGAGCCATGAATGAATGCTAGTTCGAACTGATGACTCGGAACCATAGCCGAGGACCCGGGTGCTGACCAGTAAGAGATTCTTTGGGCATTGCAGATGATATGTGACTATTTCATCTGAGGTTCCGTAGAGTTTCGGGTCCATTGGGACATCCTACAACCCACAGTGGCGTCATAACTGGGCAGATAACTGCTCAGAGCTCGATTTCGCTCTGTTTTGGGCGACATAGCCGAGGATGCTGACTGGTTATAGATTCTCTGGGCAACATCAATGTTACATAACCACTTGATCGGAGGTTCTGTAGAGTTTCGGGTCCATTGGATCATCTTACAACCCACAGTGGCGTCATAACTGGGCAGATATTTGCTCAAAGCTCGAATTCGCCCTGTTTTGGGCCCCATAGCCGAGGGTGCTGACTGGTATGGAATTCTCTGGGCATCAATAATGGTACATAACCACTTGATCTAAGGTTCTGTCGAGTTTCGGGTACATTAGATCATCCTCCAACCCATACTGGCGTCCTAACTGGGCAGATAACTGCCCGAAGCTCGATTTTGCCCTCTTTTGAGCCCCATAGCCGAAGGTGCTGACTGGTAATGAATTCTCTGGGCATCAGAGATATTACTCGACTACTTAGTTGAGGATTCTGTAGAGTTTCGGGTCCATTGGATCATCTTACAACCGACAGTGGCGTCATAACTGGGCAGATAACTGCCCAAAGCTCGATTTTGTCCTCTTTTGGGCCCCATAGCCGAGGGTGCTGACTGGTAATAAATTCTCTGGGCATCATCAATGGTACATAACCACTTGATCTAAGGTTCTGTAGAGATTCGGGTCCATTGGATCATCCTCCAACCCATACTGGCGTCATAACTGGGCAGATAACTGCCCAAAGCTCGATTCTGCCCTGTTTCGGGCCTCATAGCCGAGGGTGCTGACTGGTAATGAATTCTCTGGGCCTCAGAGATAGTAAGTGACTACTTGGTTTAGGATTCTGTAGAGTTTCGGGCCCATTGGATCATCTTACAACCCACAGTGACGTCATAACTGGGCAGATAACTGCCCAAAGCTCGATTTCGCCCTCTTTTGGGCCTCATAGCCGAGGGTGCTGACTGGTGATAAATCCTCTGGGCATCATAGATAGTACGTGACTTTCTGGTTTAGGATTCTGTAGAGTTTCAGGTCCATTGGATCATCTTACAACCCACAGTGGCGTCATAACTGCGCGGATAACTGCCCAAAGCTCGATTTCGCCCTCTTTTGCGCCCTATAGCCGAGGCAGCTGACTGGTAATAAATTCTCTGGGCATCATCAATGGTACATAACCACTTGATCTAAGGTTCTGTAGAGATTCGGGTCCATTGGAACATGCTACAACCCACAGTGGCGTCATAACTTGGCGGATAACTGCTCAAAGCTCGTTTTCACCCTGTTTTGGGCCCCATAGCCGAGGGTGCTGACTGGTAATAAATTCTCTGGGCATCATCAATGGTACATTTTCACTTGATTTGAGGTTCTGTAGAGATTAGGGTCCACTGGATCATCCTCCAACCCATACTGGCGTCATAACTGGACAGATAACTGCCCAAAGCTTGATTCTGCCCTGTTTCGGGCCTCATAGCCGAGGGTGCTGACTGGGAATAAATTCTCTGGGCATCAGAGACAGTAAGTGACTACTTGAATTAGGATTCTGTAGAGTTTCGGGTCCATTGGATCATCTTACAACCCACAGTGGCGTCATAACTAGGCAGATAACTTCCCAAAGCTCGATTTTGTCCTCTTTCGGGCCCCATAGCCGAGGGTGCTGACTGGTAATAAAATCTCTGGGCATCATCAATGGTACATAACCACTTGATCTAAGGTGCTCTAGAGATTAGGGTCCATTGGATCATCCTTCAACCCATACTGGCGTCATAACTGGGCAGATAACTGCCCAAAGCTCGATTCTGCCCTGTTTCGGGCCTCATAGCCGAGGATGCTGACTGGTGATGAATTCTCTGGGCATCAGAGATAGTATTTGACTATTTGGTCCAGGATTCTGTAGAGTTTCGGGTCCATTGGATCATCTTACAACCCACAGTGACGTCATAACTGGGCGGATAACTGCTCAAAGCTCGATTTTTCCCTGTTTCGGGCCTCATAGCCGAGGGTGCTGACTGGTAATGAATTCTCTGGGCATCAGAGATAGGACGTGACTATTGGGTCTAGGATTCTGTAGAGTTTCAGGTCCATTGGATCATCTTACAACCCACAGTGACGTCATAACTGCGCGCATAACTCCCCAAGGCTCGATTTTGCCCTCATTTTGGGCCCCATAGCCGAGGCCGCTGTCTGGTGATGAATTCTCTGGGCATCATCAATGGTACATGACCACCCGATCTAAGGTTCTGTAGAGATTCGGGTTCATTGGAACAACCTACAACCCACAGTGGCGTCATAACTGGGCAGATAACTGCTCAAAGCTCGATTTTTCCCTGTTTCGGGCCTCATAGCCGAGGATGCTGACTGGTAATGAATTCTCTGGGCATCAGAGATAGTACTTGACTATTTTGTCTAGGATTGTGTAGAGATTCGGGTCCATTGGAACATGCTACAAACCACAGTGGCGTCATAAGTGAGCAGATAACTGCTCAAAGCTCGATCTTTCCCTGTTTCGAGCCTTATAGCCGAGGGTGCTGTCTGGTAATAAATTCTCTGGGCATCATCAATGGTACATAATCACCCGATCTAAGGTTCTGTAGAGATTCGGGTCCATTGGAACATGCTACAATCCACAGTGGCGTCATAACTGAGCAGATAACTGCTCAAAGCTCGTTTTCACCCTGTATTGGGCCCCATAGCCGAGGGTGCTGACTGGTGATAAATTCTCTGGGCATCTTCAACGGTACATAATCACTTAATCTAAGGTTCTGTCGAGTTTCAGGTCCATTGGAACATCCTACAAATCACAGTGGCGTCATAACTGAGCAGATAACTGCTCAAAGCTCGATTTTTCCCTGTTTCGGGCCTCATAGCCGAGGATTGTGACTGGTGATAAATTTTCTGGGCTTCAGAGATAGTATGTGACCACTTGTCCGAGGATTCTGTAGAGTTTCGGGTCCATTGGATTATGTTACAACCGACAGTAGCGTCATAACTGGGCAGATAACTGCTCAAAGCTCGATCTTCCCCTGTTTTGGGCCTCATAGCCGAGGGTGCTGACTGGTAATAAATTCTCTGGGCATCATCAATGCTACATAATCACCCAATCTAAGGTTCTGTAGAGATTTGGGTCCATTGGAACATGCTACAATCCACAGTGGCGTCATAACTGAGCAGATAACTGCTCAAAGCTCGATTTTTCCTTGTTTTGGGCCTCATAGCCGAGGGTGCTGACTGGTGATAAATTTTCTGGGCATCAGAGATAGTATGTGACCACTTGTTCTAGGATTCTGTAGATTTTCGGGTCCATTGGATTATGTTACAACCGACAATGGCACCATAACTGCGCGGATAACTGCCCAAAGCTCGATTTCGCCCTCTTTTGCGCCCGATAGCCGAGGGTGCTGACTGGGAATAAACTCTCTGGGCAACATCAATGGTACATGACAACTTGATCTGAGGTTCTGTAGAGATTCGGGTCCATTGAAACATGCTACAACCCACAGTGGCGTCATAACTGAGCAGATAACTGCTCAAAGCTCGATTTTTCCCTGTTTCGGGCCTCATAGCCGAGGGTGCTGACTGGTGATGAATCCTCTGGGCATCAGAGATAGTATTTGACCATTTGGTCCAGGATTCTGTAGAGTTTCGGGGCCATTGGATCATCTTACAACCCACAGTGGCTTCATAACTGGGCGGATAACTGCTCAAAGCTCGATTTTTCCCTGTTTCGTGCCTTAAGCCGAGAGTGCTGACTGGTAATGAAAGCTCTGGGCATCAGAGATAGGACGTTACTATTCGGTCTCGGATTCTGTAGAGTTTCGGGCCCATTGGATCATCTCACAACCCACAGTGGCGTCATAACTGGGCAGATAACTGCTTAAAGCTCGATCTTTCCCTGTTCTGGGCCTCGTAGCCGAGGGTGCTGACTGGTAATAAATTCTCTGGGCATCATCAATGGTACATAATTACTCAATCTAAGGTTCTGTAGAGATTCGGGTCCATTGGAACATGCTACAACCCACAGTGGCGTCATAACTGAGCAGATAACTGCTCAAAGCTCGATTTTTCCCTGTTTCGGGCCTCATAGCCGGGGGTGCTGACTGGTAATAAATTTTCTGGGCATCAGAGATAAAACGTGACCACTTGGTCTAGGATTCAGTACAGTTTCGGATCCATTGGATTATGTTACAACCCACAGTGGCGTCATAACTGCGCGGATAACTGCCCAAAGCTCGATTTCGCCCTCTTTTGGGCCCCATAGCCGAGGATGCTGACTGGAAATAAATTCTCTTGGCATCATCAATGGTACATAACCACTTGATCTAAGGTTCTGAAGAGATTCGGGTCCATTGGATCATCCTCCAACCCATACTGGCGTCATAACTGGGCAGATAACTGCCAAAAGCTCGATTCTGTCCTGTTTCGGGCCTCATAGCCGAGGGTGCTGACTGGTAATGGATTCTCTGGGCATCATCAATGAAACATAACCACTTGATCTAAGGCTCTGTAGAGATTCGGGTCCATTGGATCATCCTCCAACCCATACTGGCGTCATAACTAGGCAGATAACTGCCCAATGCTCGATTCTGCCCTGTTTCGGGCCTCATAGCCGAGGGTGCTGACTGGTAATAAATCCTCTGGGCCTCAGAGATAGTAAGTGACTACTCGGTTTAGGATTCTGTAGAGTTTCGGGTCCATTGGATCATCTTACATTCCACAGTGGCGTCATAACTGGGCAGATAACTGCCCAAAGCTCGATTTTGCCCTCTTTTGGGCCCCATAGCCGCGGGTGCTGACTGGTAATGAATTCTCTGGGCATCATCAATGGTACATAACCACTTGATCTAAGGCTCTGTAGAGATTCGGGTCCATTGGATCATCCTCCAACCCATACTGGCGTCATAACTGGACAGATAACTGCTCAAAGCTCGATCTTTCCCTGTTCTGGGCCTCATAGCCGAGGGTGCTGACTGGTAATAAATTCTCTGGGCATCATCAATGTTACATAATTACTCAATCTAAGGTTCTGTAGAGATTCGGGTCCATTGGAACATGCTACAACCCACAGTGGCGTCATAACTGAGCAGATAACTGCTCAAAGCTCGATTTTTCCCTGTTTCGGGCCTCATAGCCGGGGGTGCTGACTGGTAATAAATTTTCTGGGCATCAGAGATAAAACGTGACCACTTGGTCTAGGATTCTGTACAGTTTCGGGTCCATTGGATCATCTTACAACCCACAGTGGCGTCATAACTGGGCAGATAACTGCCCAAAGCTCGATTTTGTCCTCTTTTGGGCCCCATAGCCGCGGGTGCTGACTGGTAATGAGTTCTCTGGGCATCATCAATGGTACATAACCACTTGATCTAAGGCTCTGTAGAGATTCGGGTCCATTGGATCATCCTCCAACCCATACTGGCGTCATAACTAGGCAGATAACTGCCCAATGCTCGATCCTGCCCTGTTTCGGGCCTCATAGCCGAGGGTGCTGACTGGTAATAAATCCTCTGGGCCTCAGAGATAGTAAGTGACTACTCGGTTTAGGATTCTGTAGAGTTTCGGGTCCATTGGATCATCTTACATTCCACAGTGGCGTCATAACTGGGCAGATAACTGCCCGAAGCTCGATTTTGCCCTCTTTTGGGCCCCATAGCCGAGGGTGCTGACTGGTAATGAATTCTCTGGGCATCATCAATGGTACATAACCACTTGATCTAAGGTTCTATAGAGATTCGGATCCATTGGATCATCCTCCAACCCATACTGGCGTCATAAATGGGCAGATAACTGCCCAAAGCTCGAATTTGCCCTCTTTTGGGCCCCATAGCCGAGGGTGCTGACTGGTGATAAATTCTCTGGGCATCAGAGATAGAACGTGAGTATTGGGTCTAGGATTCTGTAGAGGTTCGGGTACATTGGATCAACTTACAACCCACAGTGGCGTCATAACTGCGCGCATAACTCCCCAAAGCTCGATTTTGCCCTCATTTTGGGCCCCATAGCCGAGGCCGCTGTCTGGTGATGAATTCTCATGGCATCATCAATTGTGAATGATCATCCGATCTAAGGTTCTGTAGAGATTCGGGTTCTTTGGAATATGCTACAACCCATAGTGGCGTCATAACTGAGCCGATAACTGCTCAAAGCTCGATTTTTCCCTGTTTCGGGCCTCATAGCCGAGGGTGCTGACTGGTGATGAATTTTCTGGGCATCAGAGATAGTATGTGACCACTTGTTCTAGGATTCTGTAGATCTTCGGGTCTATTGGATTATGTTACAACCGACAGTGGCACCATAACTGCGCGGATAACTGCCCAAAGCTCGATTTCGCCCTCTTCTGCGCCCCATAGCCGAGGGTGCTGACTGGTAATAAACTCTCTGGGCAACATCAATGGTACATGACAATTTGATCTGAGGTTCTGTAGAGATTGGGGTCCATTGAAACATGCTACAACCAACAGTGGCGTCATAACTGAGCAGATAACTGCTCAAAGCTCGATTTTTCCCTGTTTCGGGCCTCATAGCCGAGGGTGCTGACTGTCGATGAATTCTCTGGGCATCAGAGATAGTATTCGACTATTTGGTCCAGGATTCTGTAGAGTTTCGGGGCCATTGGATCATCTTACAACCCACAGTGGCGTCATAACTGGGCGGATAACTGCTCAAAGCTCGATTTTTCCCTGTTTCGGGCCTCATAGCCGAGGGTGCTGACTGGTGATGAGAGCTCTGGGCATCAGAGATAGGACGTGACTATTTTGTCTCGGATTCTGTAGAGTTTCGGGCCCATTGGATCATCTTACAACCCACAGTGGCGTCATAACTGCGCGGATAACTGCCCAAAGCTCGATTTCGCCCTCTTTTGGGCCCCATAGCCGAGGGTGCTGACTGGTAATGAATTCTCTGGGCATCATCAATGGTACATAATTACTCAATCTAAGGTTCTGTAGAGATTCGGGTCCATTGGAACATGCTACAACCCACAGTGGCGTCATAACTGAGAAGATAACTGCTCAAAGCTCGATTTTTCCCTGTTTCGGGCCTCATAGCCGGGGGTGCTGACTGGTGATAAATTTTCTGGGCATCAGAGATAGTACGTGACCACTTGGTCTAGGATTCTGTACAGTTTCGGGTCCATTGGATTATGTTACAACCCACAGTGGCGTCATAACTGCGCGGATAACTGCCCAAAGCTCGATTTCGCCCTCTTTTGGGCCCCATAGCCGAGGGTGCTGACTGGTAATAAATTCTCTTGGCATCATCAATGGTACATAACCACTTGATCTAAGGTTCTGAAGAGATTCGGGTCCATTGGATCATCCTCCGACCCATACTGGCGTCATAACTGGGCAGATAACTGCCCAAAGCTCGATTCTGCCCTGTTTCGGGCCTCATAGCCGAGGGTGCTAGCTGGTAATGAATTTTCTGGGCATCAGAGATAGTGAGCGACTACTTGGTTTAGGATTCTGTAAAGTTTCGGGTCCATTGGATCATCTTACAACCCACAGTGGCGTCATAACTGGGCAGATAACTGCCCAAAGCTCGATTTCGTCCTCTTTTGGGCCCCATAGCCGCGGGTGCTGACTGGTAATGAATTCTCTGGGCATCATCAATGGTACATAACCACTTGATCTAAGGCTCTGTAGAGATTCGAGTCCATTGGATCATCCTCCAACCCATACTGGCGTCATAACTGGGCAGATAACTGCCCAAAGCTCGATTCTGCCCTGTTTCGGGCCTCATAGCCGAGGGTGCTGGCTGGTAATAAATCCTCTGGGCCTCAGAGATAGTGAGTGACTACTTGGTTTAGGATTCTGTAGAGTTTCGGGTCCATTGGATCATCTCACAACCCACAGTGGCGTCATAACTGGGCAGATAACTGCCCAAAGCTCGATTTTGCCCTCTTTTGGGCCCCATAGCCGAGGGTGCTAGCTGGTAATAAATTCTCTGGGCATCATCAATGGTACATAACCACTTGATCTGAGGTTCTATAGAGATTCGGATCCATTGGATCATCCTCCAACCCATACTGGAATCATAAATGGGCAGATAACTGCCCAAAGCTCGATTTTGCCCTCTTTTGGGCCCCATAGCCGAGGGTGCTAACTGGTGATAAATTCTCTGGGCATCAGAGATAGTACATAATCATCCGATCTGAGGTTCTGTAGAGATTCGGGTTCTTTGGAATATGCTACAACCCACAGTGGCGTCATAACTGGGCAGATAACTGCTCAAAGCTCGATTTTTCCCTGTTTCGGGCCTCATAGCCGAGGATGCTGACTGGTAATGAATTCTCTGGGCATCAGAGATAGTACTTGACTATTTTGTCTAGGATTGTGTAGAGATTCGGGTCCATTGGAACATGCTACAAACCACAGTGGCGTCATAAGTGAGCAGATAACTGCCCAAAGCTCGATCTTTCCCTGTTTCGAGCCTCATAGCCGAGGGTGCTGACTGGTAATAAATTCTCTGGGCATCATCAGTGGTACATAATCACCCGATCTAAGGTTCTGTAGAGATTCGGGTCCATTGGAACATGCTACAATCCACAGTGGCGTCATAACTGAGCAGATAACTGCTCAAAGCTCGTTTTCACCCTGTATTGGGCCCCATAGCCGAGGGTGCTGACTGGTAATAAATCCTCTGGGCATCTTCAACGGTACATAACCACTTAATCTAAGGTTCTGTCGAGTTTCAGGTCCATTGGAACATCCTACAAACCACAGTGGCGTTATAACTGAGCAGATAACTGCTCAAAGCTCGATTTTTCCCTGTTTCGGGCCTCATAGCCGAGGATTGTGACTGGTGATAAATTTTCTGGGCATCAGAGATAGTATGTGACCACTTGTCCGAGGATTCTGTAGAGTTTCGGGTCCATTGGATTATGTTACAACCGACATTGACGTCATAACTGGGCAGATAACTGCTCAAAGCTCGATCTTCCCCTGTTTTGGGCCTCATAGCCGAGGGTGCTGGCTGGTAATAAATTCTCTGGGCATCATCAATGCTACATAATCACCCAAACGAAGGTTCTGTAGAGATTCGGGTCCATTGGAACATGCTACAACCCACAGTGGCGTCATAACTGCGCAGATAACTGCTCAAAGCTCGATTTTTCCTTGTTTTGGGCCTCATAGCCGAGGGTGCTGACTGGTGATAAATTTTCTGGGCATCAGAGATAGTATGTGACCACTTGTTCTAGGATTCTGTAGAGTTTCGGGTCCATTGGATTATGTTACAACCGACAATGGCACCATAACTGCGCGGATAACTGCCCAAAGCTCGATTTCGCCCTCTTTTGCGCCCCATAGCCGAGGGTGCTGACTGGTAATAAACTCTCTGGGCAACATCAATGGTACATGACAACTTGATCTGAGGTTCTGTAGAGATTCGGGTCCATTGAAACATGCTACAACCCACAGTGGCGTCTTAACTGAGCAGATAACTGCTCAAAGCTCGATTTTTCCCTGTTTCGGGGCTCATAGCCGAGGGTGCTGACTGGTGATGAATTCTCTGGGCATCAGAGATAGTATTTGACCATTTGGTCCAGGATTCCGTAGAGTTTCGGGGCCATTGGATCATCTTACAACCCACAGTGGCGTCATAACTGGGCGGATAACTGCTCAAAGCTCGATTTTTCCCTGTTTCGGGCCTCATAGCCGAGGGTGCTGACTGGTAATGAAAGCTCTGGGCATCAGAGATAGGACGTGACTATTTGGTCTCGGATTCTGTAGAGTTTCGGGCCCAATGGATCATCTTACAACCCACAGTGGCGTCATAACTGGGCAGATAACTGCTCAAAGCTCGATCTTTCCCTGTTTTGGGCCTCATAGCCGAGGGTGCTGACTGGTAATAAATCCTCTGGGCATCATCAATGGGACATAATTACTCAATCTAAGGTTCTGTAGAGATTCGGGTCCATTGGAACATGCTACAATCCACAGTGGCGTCATAACTGAGCAGATAACTGCTCAAAGCTCGATTTTTCCCTGTTTCGGGCCTCATAGCCGAGGATGCTGACTGGTAATGAATTCTCTGAGCATCAGAGATAGTACTTGACTATTTTGTCTAGGATTGTGTAGAGATTCGGGTCCATTGGAACATGCTACAAACAACAGTGGCGTCATAAGTGAGCAGATAACTGCTCAAAGCTCGATCTTTCCCTGTTTCGAGCCTTATAGCCGAGGGTGCTGACTGGTAATAAATTCTCTGGGCATCATCAATGGTACATTATCACCCGAAGTAGTATATGAGCTGGTATAGCGAGACACAACAAATGACGTCATAGGGGGTGGGGGCGTCTGGTGGGGGAGGGGCCGGGGTCATTGACCGTCTGGCGGTTAGCTGATGTGGGCCAGCGGTTTGTTTACATCGTGACGTCACAAGGTCAAGGTGATGCTGGGTGGTGTAAACATAACGTTCTTTATTATTATACATACGTGTGTGTGTGTGTGTGTGTGTGTGTGTGTATGCATGTGTGCATGTATGAACATAACATTGTTTATGTTTATCATTACATACGTGTATGTGTGTGTGTGTGTGCGCGCGCGTTTTTTATCATTACGTACGTGTGTGTATGCGTGTGTGTATGTTGTGTGTGTATGTGCGTGTGTGCATGTGTATATGTGCTCGCGTGCCGCGATGAGTCTTGGAACGGAGAGGAAACTTTCGGTCGGGAAGAGATCTACATTATCGATCGATGGTCAGATAGAAAAAAGGGTAATGTTTTGTAACGCCCTCTACGTTACCGACAGTAGATATCGTCAGAATCCTTGTTCCAAAAAAGACATTTTTTCATGACACCGTTTCCGCACTACCCAAATGGGGTAGGTGTCCCAGCGCGTTTTTATTTACGTGGTATCCCCTTTGAAGGCCTAATCCACGATATCTCTGATTAGAGAACCATTAGTTTGTCGAATTATAATCCGTTATGATTTTTCATATCGACCCTTCTGTTTCTCTTTTGGAATCAAAGGAGTTTTGTCTGTTACTTTATCTGAATATTTACCCCAGGAAGAGGGCTCTCGCTTCTCCCCTTGACCGTTTCTGTTTGGATAAGAATCCTGGAATCGGGTGTATCCGCCAGAAGTACTGCTGCTGTTTTGCCCCATTGTGAGGTAAGGAATACTCTCTGAAGAGAGAGAGAAATAGGTGTACTTCCTGGCAGTGCTAGGAGCCGAATGAATGACAAAGTGGTTTTACGAAGTTTTTTATACATGTGACTCTGATATTGATTTTGTGGTGATAGCGTCATTAAAGGCTGAAATTATCTTTCCGAATTCAGTAATGCTCATTATGGGATGGGAGGATAGTGATGGGTAGGTGACATAAACCAAAAAAAATATTTAATAATATTCTACTTTTATTCAAGACGAAATTCTCAGTATGTACAATGGACGAGTAATCATCATCATATTTTTCACAATAATCCGTTTGCATCCATAAAATCGAACAGATCTTTTGCAAGGTTCGACATGCCGAATGCTCGTAGCTCAGCGAACATTAATTTTAAGTTAGTATCACCAAAAGTGTAATCCAGTCTTGCCACCACATCAGACTTGATGGCCTCGAAATTTACTCCAAAGTAATGTCTAAAAGATATCACGTCCTTCAAGATATTGATTCGAGTCTCGACAGGCTCTTTACGGATCAAATCGTTTAAGAAATTGTTCACGTGCTCGATTGCGCGGTTCACAAACACACACAGTTCCTCGCATTTTGTTAGCTGCGTGGAAAGGCATTCACGTAACCGCTTCAAACCTTCAAAAGTGGCATATTGCATCACGAATCCAGGTGCAGCGTCGTGCTTCTTCTTCTTCTTCTTGCATGGCTCCCCGTCACGGTCCTCATCCTGCTCATCCTCAATACTCGATAATCTCAAGACCGGTAGTTGTGGACGCTCGTCGATAAAAATCGTTCTTGACCCGTATGACGTAGTGAAATTAATGTCGTGATTTGGTAAGTACACTTTAGAGCCGTTGAAATTTTGTGAAAAAGAGTATGCATTCTGGAGATATCCATCCATAGCTTCAATTTGATCAGTGAAGAGCTCCCAGCTGGTCAAGTCGAAAGTTACATGTTTGAGCGGTGAAGCGTGACTCCCTAACTTAACGACTGCCCTGTAGGTTCCCCCAAAGTACTCCAAACCCACAACAGCTCTCTTGGAGTCGGACTTATTCAAGGCGTAGGTAGTTGAGAACAGCAAATTCGGTAGATCACGTACCAGTTTTATACTTCTGGAACCAGTCCGAGATGACGGGGCAGCAGGGAAGTCAGCTACGGTGATGACGTTGTTAGAACTGGCGTCAGGAGTAGTATGAACTTCCACGCTATTGGAAACGTTGTCGAAGGCCGCAGCCGCGGCTGCGAGAAGACTCTCGTCGATACCATGGACAGTGTCTTCGACTCCGGCAGCAGCGGTAGAAAGAGATACGGTGTCGGCCATTCTGAACTCAAGCTGGAGTATCCTCAGAGGCTCAAAAATGTTGACTGTGGTACCCGCAGCACTCGCGCTCACCTTTTTATACCGTAGTAACCCCCACTCTTACTGCGGAGGAGTAGGAGGCTGAACTCGTACGAGTGGGGGGTATACTGAGTCGTTGGGGTCAGTCTGCATAGCAACAGAATGTTTGTAACCGTCAAAAACGACCGTTGGCTGACTTGAGGTGGGCGGGGCTGTTCTTTCGGTGTAAAATCCCACGGAGTAGCGGTATCGTTTGATGTTGTTCCTGGTAACTATTCAAGCATGAACTGACAAGGGTCGGCAATAAAGAAAAAGTATAACGTCACCGATTTATAGATTTATGACCTCATTCCTAGAGAAGAGTGGTTGTACCCCCGCCTCCCACGTTCCGGCTCAACGACTGTAACGGTCAAAATCGGTCCGTTACTTTTTTCTCACACATGGAATCCATTGCGTGACCTTCAATCCGATGGGTCTGGGAGGCGTGGGGTAATTCTACTCCATCGAAGCAGTAGCAGATTGCGGCATCGTTTAATGTTTTTTTTTTGCGACCTGTAAATTGATGATCTGACACTGAAGGCTTGAAAGAGATGTGTATGAGAATGTTGCCGTTAACTATAATTTCAGTATGAATGATGCAACCGTCAAAGGTCTTTGCAATGAGTCATCATAGAGTTACCGTTGCCGGGGGAGGAGATCATCTACCCCTCCCCCTCTTTTTCTTCCTATGCGCAGTATCTGCATGTGTTCTCGCCTGCGCATGCTCACGCCTTCTTCTACATACTCACAAAAGTCTCCATTCTGTCAGCTGCGGCTAGTGGGATTATGGTAACTGAGAATTGATGCGGGAAAAAATGTTTAGGAGTACATTACGATCGAAGCTATGATTTCTGCATCGGAAGTTCATGAGATAAATCAAAGAGGAGAGGTGAGGTTCCAGGTAGGGAAATGACAAATTCATACAATCTTTTCTTTTTATTTACACTCATCTTTATTATCGAATCTTCTCTCTTGATACAAGGGCTCTTAAGTACAGTACTAATCACTTACATCTCGAGGTACATGCTTGTATATGGGAACCAAAACCGGTAACATTTTCACGAGGGAATACAGCAACTTTGCTCTTCTTCACTTTCTTCCGTAATCTTTTCATGATATCTCGTCTAAAACGAGTGACGATTGAATCGTTTGATCGTGTGTTCGAGGTAAAGATGCTGTGAAACGTGCGTAAACTACTACCATGACACATAAAATACAAAAACATAATACAGTATTCACCACAAACTTCCGAATCAAAACTCTGCAGCGTCTTCTTGTTCCAGTCGTAGCGGGTACAGTTCCTCTTGAGGCGTTCGAGATGATAAGGCGAGGTGGGTGGCTGTCCGTAACTATCGAAATATTGTCCATGTCCATTCCTGTTGATATAGATTGCGATCCAGTGAGACCCGGGCTTATTGGAGGTATCTAGGTTCGATACAATGGCCGCAGGCAAACTCAAGATCGCTGGCACGCGATCAGCTGCGTATACACCAATTGAGTTTGCCTTCAAACCGCTAATGGCTCGCATTACCTGATGGGTATTCATAGTCGACTTCGGATGTGTTGACAATCATCGAAGCGTCGACTTCATCCTCTACGCCTTCTGTACCCAATGGTCCTGTTTCCGGGGCCTTATTCCTGTGTTTGGCAAAATCCACAAGGTCACGTCCAGCAAACTCAGCTGCTTTCCTCGCGAGTATTCCGTGGTAGACGAGAGCTAGTCGCACTTCATTCTCTTCAATATCGTGTCGCTCTCGGAGTTCAATGGGTAGGATCGAACGCAGCCATTTCCTGAGCTGTTCAACTCTGTGCAACGCGCATCTATTTTCTATTTCCCCAGATTCATCCTTGAATATCTTGAAACCGTGGTAGATGCAAGTATTTTCACCGGGTAATTCTTTGTTGAGCTGCTTGATTGCTGGGCCACTGTGCGATTCAATGTTCACGATCTTTCTGCACATTATCGACTCGAGATACCTAGCTTTAACATGTCCGTAGACGAAGATATTGATCGAATTCTCTGCTATCTTGACCAACCGCTGGCGTAGGTCCTCGATCGATACGTCCCCGTCGAACCACTCCAAACCGTGTATACGAGTAGTGCAGTAATTATTGCTTGTTTTCATATCCTCTGGTAGATAACTGAAGGGGTGCGGTGGTTTCACCAGCCAATGGGCACTGATACCTTCTGGTAAAGATACCACTGCAATCTCTTTTGGTATATATTTCTTGTCCTCATCTCGGAAACCCTGAATGTCTATAACAAAATCCATTTTCTTGGAGAGCGCACGGTTGAGCCACTGGATCGGAGAAAGACCAACTGACGCTCCGAGAGCTCGCATGTCTTTCCTTATACTCTTCACCCCCTCCAATCCTCCTCTAGTCCCCCTTACGCGCCGAAATCGGTCACGATCTGTCTGCTCGAGTCGATCTCTAGAACATTGTCATACTCGGCGTATACGATACAGTTTATGGTTTGCGTAAGCGCTTCATCAAACCGTACCTCTATGCGAACACTACCGTTGCGAACAAGATTCCAATGGGTTGCGCAGTGTGCTGATAGATCGGGTGTAAGATCGAAAGCCGTGATGAAGTTTCCTCTCCTATAGTTGAGGCGATCGATACCAATACCTTCGTTGGCGAAATGTATGCCTGTACCGGAGAACAAGGTTTGGAAAGTATCTACGTAGAGCTGATTATTCCCTGTGAATTTTGGCTGCAGCGGTTTGCTAGGGACTTGTACACCATCTATGTATAATGAGAGGTAATTGATCCCGAAATGTTGGAAGTTGAAAGGGTTCATCCGACGGTTCCCGTTGAAAGCCCTGTTATCAACAAAGCCAATGATAATCCTTTTCGGCAGCTGTCCAAGGATGACGTTGTCCAGCGTATCGCCAAGGATCCCCGTGTGCATCGTAAACGATTTCACTTCAACTCTTGTTATCGGATATTTTGCCGTGGCTTTGGACAGCGTGTTGGCGTGCGCTAGTAATACCCCGGGGCTGATTTTCACGCGTCGAACAATTAGAGAAACTTCCTTGATTTGAACGCTGAATCTACCATCTTCGGAAATATCCATGAGACAGAACGCATCTTTGCTCCGTACCAGGCGGACTCTCATTTCAACACCGTTGATTAACATACGATCTTGGTTGAAGACATCGCAATGCAGGTGCCCTATCATGTCAACAGTCTTACCACCCAGTGTAAAATACTGTCTGTATGCGAGTCCTGTGTTGGCCGCTTCCCCATCAGCGTTTGGGGCAGCGTCGAATTTGTTGCTCGTATCTTCCCGCCACAGACACGATGTCAAATGAGACTCTTTCGCTGCTGGGCTGTAGTTGAGCAAAGACTCTAGATAAGCTCGGTACGGATAGGCATTATTTGGTGGGGAAACAGCTTTTTGATTGAAAAAGACGTCTATTTGATGGAATAGCGAGTGTAAGAAATTATTGACGGGTCCAACCTTGCGGTTTTCGGCGTCCGCTGCTACGGGTGTGATTTTTGCTTGCACGTGTAGCATAGTATGAGCAAGATCCAAATAGTGCTCGCTAGCGCTTGGAACAACGAATTCGATCGGGGCATCACCTTCGTCGGTTAGGGAAGACACCGGCTTATAATGCAAGAAACTGCTGCTTTCGATTGAAGTTTGTGTCGCAGGAAGAGAGAAGATATCCAATTCGCTTGACATACACTCATTAGAGTGAGTGTGTAAGAAAGCCATCTTACTCCTTATCCAATATTATATTCCTTGTGGTCCAAAAATCTCTGTCAAATTTCTTAGCTTCGCTGGTTTCCGCCTGCTTGTCGTTTTACCGCTTGTCTTCTTCTTCTTCCTCTGACCTCGTGTCACTTTCCTCTTGGTTACTTTTTTCCGCGACGAGACGGTGCGTATAGACCCGCGCGCTTTACGAGACTGACGTCGTCGCTTTACTACGCGCGATTTATATCCCGATCCTTTCATCATATCAACCAATTTTTCAGCTGCCTTCCTCTTGAGATTCTTACCGGATTCTTTGACGCGAACTTGTAGAGAATCTGTCAAATTCATACCGTTGTTGGCCACGTCATCCAATACGTTGATACCAGTCTTGACTGCTTCCTTTCCCAAAGCTTTCACTCCCCTTGCGATGTAAGGTAAGATTCGCCTCGCCAGTCCTCCCAGCCAAGCACCAACTCCCCGTCCACGTTGATACGTTGACCCAACAAAGTATCTCTTGGATCCCCCTCCTATTTGATCCTCGTAGTATTCTATGTAGTGGCTCATGGTAGCATTTTTATTCAACGGTCGCGCTTGAAATGAAGCGTAACCGTCAGCGTACCGTACTCGAATGGTATGTGGCGACCATGACCATCTCTTATATCTATCTCTATGCTCTGAATACCATGTTGTAGCAGGGGGATGTATTTGATTGGGGCAAATTGCTTCGTGATGTTGCTTCCAAAATCGTATTTAGAACCATCCAATGAAACAATTCGTAGTAAACCGGCTTGTGTATCACCCACCGTATATGGCTCGCAGATATCTGTATAGACGAATAGCTGGTCGGGTATGGCTCGGGATAGAGAGGCGGGTCTGATACCTGCAATATTATTGTCGGTGTCAGGCGAAGTCTTGAAAATGCCTGTTGTACGCTGCTCCGCGTCTTCAAAACCAAAGATACGTCTAATTTTCTCATTAAAAATCGTATAATGAGCTCCGTCACATTTGCATTTCTGTCTGAAAACGTAGAATCCTTTCTTCAAATCAGCGGGCTCGAGTACATGATGCTTTTCCGATACTGTCTCGCTATTTATTTCACCGACCAACTCTTCGATCGTGCGATATACACCAGAAGGGTAGTAGTGTTTGATATCATCTCCTGGTGACCTCTCCCCATCTTCACCAGATTTATTGAAAATGAACGAATTTTCGGTATCTTGAATATGCATTATGGTACAGGGTATGTGAATCTCGGCTAGTCCAACCCTCCAATCACCAGCCAGACGGATCTCCCTGGATAAATGCGTCGAGAAACAAGTAGTCGCATTTTCTGGGAAGTACTGCATGCTGCTGTTACTCGGAAGAACCAGATAAAAGTCGTCCTGCTGATCCATTTTAACGACTCGTGTTGATTAAATAGATTGGAGATCGTCAGCCTTTAACCAGCTGTTGAACTTGGATGGATACCCCAACCACTTGACGAGAACTTCTTTTTTCTTACCACGCCCTCTCGATTTTATTATCCGCTCTATCTTGAAGTGTTGATCATTTGCCAAACGTTTCTTACCGACCGGAGCGAGCTCTTCCGTGTAGAAAAATCCGTCGATGATCTCCTCGTTCAGATCCTGAAGCACATACGTATATAAGTCTTGTCGGGTAGAGACCCTATTAATTTTAAATATTTCCTCGCTGTAATTCTTCTCATAACCTTTCTCAAAGGTATTTTTCGTACGACTGATGCGCACGTAGTCTCCGACATTGTATTTAGCTGGTGCTGAGATAACTCCCTTTCTTCGATTAACTGTCTGCTCCGAAGCGCGACGTTCCAAGTTCTCTCTAGCCATTCGGGCATTGTAAAGTGTTACATCGCATGGTCTCATTCGTGTCCCGGTATGTAGAGTATGGTTATAAGCATGGAGTATTTTATGTATTACATCAACGTACCGCTTGGTGTTTGTATGAGAAAAATAACGCCAGATGCGTTCTTTGAGTGTCCTCATGAGCCTTTCTACGCACGCGCATTTGATATCCGGATTTCTTGCGACTCTAAAACTGATATCGTGTTTCTTGAGATACGTTTGAAATGCGTTTCCGAGAAACTCTTTACCGCGGTCCGACTGTAAGCAAATAGGGCGCCTACCTTTGGCGTTTTCTAAGATATCGTTGAAAACGCCGGTCACAGCTGACGCAGTTTTATCGCGTAGTAGTCCGACCCACGCGTATTTACTTAGTACGTCGACGACAACGAGGAGATAGTTATACCCGTCGTTGTATTCCTGGAGAGAGGTGAGCTGCATCAGATCGCATTCCCAGATATCATCGACATTAGTTACATTATATCGTAACCTTGGAAACCTTCTACGGATTGGTCGATGTAGAGTATACGCGTCTTGATTTTTCAGCCATTCATACACGCGTTTCTTCTCATTTTCGTTCGCGAGGGTATCACCTTTCTTATTCACTCGTAAGAGATTCCGGGCTCCAGCATAACCAGCCTCATGTGAAGGGTCGTAATACTGCCCGCTGTAATCATAAGAATCAGGGCTCAAAGATCCATTCTCAGCCATTTCTTTTTGGTTCTCCTGCTCGACAACTCTTGTGACACGTCTTGCGCTAAGCTGTCGTTGAGACTTGCAGCTGCTTCTCCCCAGCCTTCACCGACTGCCGGAGTCAATCGACGTTTCGCTGTATTTATCGGATCCGTCAACCTCTGACCAATTTTGATGATATTTGCATTACCGATTAGCTCACTTGGAGTGTCCGTGACTTTTATGAATTTAGCAAACTCTAGTTGACCTACGGGTGCATTACTGTCCTCCTCCTCTTCACGCCTACCCCTCTTGACCGCTTTCTTCCTACGTCGAACAATAGTTCGATTATGCTGGAAGCCTCTATTTTACGCCCATCAATTTTCACCGTTCCTGTATCATCCCACTCGATCCGATCGGGGGCCGCGTTCTTCCAATGCTGTAACAGCAATTTGGCTCGATTTTTGTACATACGCGGTATATGATTTAGGATCGTCTGTTCATCTAGGGGAGGGGATTCGATACCGTTTGGATCGATAGCCTCATTCATATCACTCGATCTTTCCGCATCACGATGGATAAGATACCTACGCAAAACTTGCAAATATCGCTTGCACTTCTCGTCTACGGTTCTATGCGTCTTCGAATGGAGGATTTCGAACATTTCTGAGTCGAGTCTCGACAGCGGATCACCCGGAGTTTGCACTGACTCCAAGCTCGATGTCTCACCGCTACCTACTTGAGGAGTTTCAGTTGGTTGTGGTCGCTCAGGTTGACGATGCTCCTGCTGCTGAATTCGCTCTAACATTATCTCTGGCACAACAACCATCTTACGGATCATTTCCATTTTATTGGAGGATTTTGGTTACTAGAGCGGATAGAACTGGGGCTAGTAGTACAGGAATGAAAGATCCCCCGCTTTGTAGAATGGTACGTTTCTTCTTTTGCCAGTCTAGTGAAGACGCGTTCCTGCGAGCGAGTTGACGCAGCACGTTCTTATGTTTGCTCAATCTTCTCTTCTCATTCTCCTTCAGAGAGACTACACCGTGTAACACGTTTAGCGCGCACTCGCAAATGCAACGAACGAGGATTTTATCCGCTTCACGTAACAGTACGTCGCGTTGACGAGCATCGGCGTGACGCAGTGCGTTAAGAACAGCTACGCGTCTTTTAGTGAAATGTTTGCCGGGCAAATTCGCTGTCTCCGAACCTTTCGCGGCCATCGTTCAGGACTGACTGTTCAATCATAGCTCAACTTCGAGTTCTTGTTCTTCTTTGTCAGCAATGATTACTCTTCCCCCCTCAGTACGGTTTGATATTCACGTGTTTCGGTACATAAGCGTAGTGTGCTTTATCATCGGGGAAGATACCCGTGCGAAAACGAAATTCATCGAGTGCACTCTGTGAAAGATCGAGGAAAAGATAAGAATGTGGTTGCTTCGTTGCATCCAAATAAGCATCCCGTAAAAACCGAGGATCTTCAGGGCAAACTTGACGGGCTAAATGTTGAATTTGCGCTCTATCTCGGGGGTTTTTGAAGATCACCAAGTACTTTGTGTTCAAACTTATATCCCTCTGCGCTTTCCCCTGATGAAATATATTTTGTGTGATGTAGATCACGCTTATATTCTTATGATGACTCCCTTTTGTGAACAAGTCAAGAATCAGATCATTTGATGATTCTCGCATGAGATCGTCGAGAATCAACAATTTTTTCCGATCGTTATCGTTTGAATAGTCACTCAACTGTGGCAATCCCTCCTTGAACTCTATCTGGATGCCGGGCAGACCCGGTTTCAAATCGGAGATGTATGTCTCTTGCCACTCGGCATAATAGAAGAGGATCCGATCGAAGCGTGTGTCGCAGATTTCGGGTAAGTAAGCGAGGAATTTCCGAACAAATTGTGTCTTACCACACCCAGTAGGTCCACACAAACAGGAAGTGAAAGGATGCTTCCATCGAACATCCATACTGACAACTGACGGTGGAAGTTTACCGACCTCAATTTATATGGTGTGAAAAGCCCTCATACCCGCCCGCGGTATCAACTGACACTCGCAACGCGGCGGCGGCGGCGGCGGCGGCGAACAGGCGCGAGCATCAGCTTTGATCCGCGCGCACGCGCGCGGTAATCTGCTCCCTCGCGAGGATGAGCTGACTCACGCGAGCATCAGCTCTTTCACGCGAGGATGAGCTCACCCCCGGGGGACAGGGTCGATGAGGCAGTTCCGTGGGAGCACAGTCGGCTGGTGGATAAAAAAATTCACGCGTCGCAATTGTCCGTCAAATTTACCTTCATTCCATGTACCGGGCAATCATACCGTGATACTACAACGTAAGGATAGATAGAAAAATAGGAAGTCACACTCGTAAGTTAATATGAAAATATATGTTTTTTTTTATTCTTATCACTATCTTACATTCATTTATGTACATGAGTTCTTTGGTTTGTCTACTATATGAAATCATGTCTTAAAGACTACAATATCCAAAAGGGAGAGAGAGTGTGGGGGAAATGTATCGCCTCTTTTGCAGAACTATACTACAAGTTTTGAACTCATTACGCGTCACAACATCATGTAATCGAGTTCTCCTGATTGCTCTGAATTCTAGTCTTATAGACTTGTCTTCGCGATCGCGTTCGTCGTCTTCGAATACTTGGTCCACGAGGCGAGTGATACTACTGAAATTTATCTTCAAACTGTTTTCAGAATTTAATGAAATTCCTTTGACCTTACAGTTCTCGAATACCTCGTTGGTGCCGGGAACCACGACCTCGTATCCGTAAAATTTCGGGCCACCGGAGACAAAGGACCGTATGAAAGCGTTTTTACCATAGGTTTCCAGTTCGTCCGTCATATCACCGAGCAAAGTACCGACTCGGGGTTTGTATTCGTGTGGAGCGCTCTTGCGGGAAACGAATATACACGAGTCCGTATCAAAATAGAGGACTCTCCGCTCAAGCCTCTCGAGATCATGGTACAACCTCAATCTCGCCTGAGCTGTTGTGTAAGCCGCGATAACAACATTGGTGTTCGGTGCGGGATTGACGGCATCGTCTTTGAAACGCCAATTGACATACAGGGTTTCGTCATTTACAATCAGAATGTCACACACCTCTTTTTCTGGAGCAACTAGCAATTTCAACAAATCCTGCCGCGAGTTCACGACCTCTGTTTGTAGCAAGTTATCCCTCTGACCGAATTTCCCCCAGAAAGAGTTCAAGGCCAGTTTCGCAACTGAACGGAGACCAGCGTTGAACTCGATCTTCTCTGGGTCTAAGCGGATACCTTCTGCGCGCTCATAATCTTCTATATAACGAGCCTTAGTCTCTTCATCTACGCACCATGATGGCCACCCACTAGCTTCTTGCTTAATTTTCAGGAATGTGTTGATGTATTCAACAAACAAACCACCCTCACCCGTGAGGGGGTCATAACATGTCATTTCATACTGCCATATTATGTGAATATCAACTATACGATACCCAAGTTCGACCGCTTTTCGGAGCTCATCGGCTACCCAAGTTCCTTCAAAAATTCGTTCCTCCTCTTCGTTGTGATTACAATCACCTTGACGCATTTCCTCGCAGCATGACCGACAGAGAGGGAAAAGGAGCCGACCGTGCATCTTCACGGGGAGAAGCGGTAAGAAAAGATCGCGAGGTGGCAGAACACGACACTTAACCAAACCCTCGACACGCTCCAGATTGTTGTAATCGCCACCCGTGAGAGCGTCAGACTCCTTCCCAACGTATATTCGCGGATGACCTATCGGAAATTTACCCGTCTTGCAGATGAAAGGATACAAGGAGCATATGTCAAAGTAATAAATTTCTTCGTCATCATCAACATCATAATGCGTTACAATATTCTCGGTACGGCCACCAAAGAACGGGTCTCTGAGGTTGAGAGTGATTTTACTCATCAAAGGATGATTTTTTATGTACTTTCGGATCTCGCTGTCGTTCTTCTTGATATCGTCAAATTCACATTCCCACATTACCCGCACTGTGTAACCCAAGTCTTCTATTCGTTTGATTTTGGCTTGGGTACTCTCGTAAGCCTCATCGAACGATCTGCCATGAGAGATTTTTTTGGTGCGATTGCCATTAAAACACTTGGGGCAACCGTGGTAAAAGCATCCCTGGTACTCAAACACTGTACCCTTTGGATTGTTAGGATCGTCGTTAGGAAGATATCCATCCACAAGAAAACCCTCGGGTAACCTGAATTCCCTTGCGCGGCCTGCATGGATTATATCTCGATCCATCTCTCGCTCGCAGGTCACCAACCATTCTAGTGACTTTTGTGAATGTTTGTCACCTCTTCGGTAGCCACCCGCCGGAATTATTCCAATGGTGTCGGGCTTCAAATAATTCTTCCGATAAACGTGTGAACAAGCTGACGCGATAGTGACGGCTGAAACAAACGGGTCCGTATCTCCAACTTTGAGGAAAATGTTGCGGAACTCTATGCAAGCCCGCCGCAAAATTTCGACATCCATTTCACAGTATTCCACAATTTCTTTCGCGAAGTCGAAATAATAAGTGTCTTTAACAGAGTGATACCACTCGAAGAATTTCTCTCTTTCACTCGTAGACATCGTGTTCGGAGAATAATATTTTGCTTTCGGGAGTTTCCCTGTATAGCCCTGGTTCCCGAGTGTATTAAATAGATGAGGGAAATATCCTTTTTTACTACTCTCCGGCAAACCGAAAGTTTTTGGCAACAAGCTCAACCTCATATGGAAGTAATTCAGACTATCGATGAATTTCGTGTTTCCAACTTCTATACTGATGATATTCTGACCGTTTAGAATGACGCTAGGTGATGGGTACTTTGGATTTGTGGTCAACTCCTTCAGAATAAATTGCCCGTCGTATCCACCAGCATTATGAGCAATGCAAATTATCTGCTTAAATGCTGTTCTTTTGCGAACGCACAGCTCAATCAGCTCGTTTATAGGATCTCTTTCAAATTTGAAATGTCTCGGCCCACATGTAGGACAATCAATATTCATATCATCACAGTTTATACAATCGGTACACACCTTATGCGCAATACACAGCGTGGGTACGTGTTCTTTGGTTTTTTTTTGACCTTTATATTTTTTGTCCTGACGCGTCTCAACATCGTAGAAAATATAACAATACTTCGGCGGTTCATCGCTCTCTGGTTTTTTTTTCAGCGGTTGCATGTAACATAAATCATTTGGCGAATGCCTCGTGTGGCAGCGATTGCAATAATTTATTCCGCACTCGTGTGCAGGGTCGTAGCAGTTAACAGTCTTCAGACATACCTGACACATTCTCAGTACCTCGCATAATTTTTTGTTCTTCTTCTTGTAACTACCGTCCTGCTTATGGTTTTCATAACATTTGCGACCATAAAATAACCTATGGCAATCGTCGCATTTGATCATATCTACATTGTCACTCTCGCATACGGGCGTGACGAAACAACGCGAACAAACTTTCTCACAATTATGCTGATTCACCCGGGAATAACGAAAATTACAATGTTCACAGAAGAACTTCGCATGAGTAATACCAGTCAAATTAAGAATGGTGTCGTAGTGATGACTCCGATGGTTATAAAGGAGGTTGATGGTACCGGAAGGAGCTTGGCGGAATTCCACGTAATCCGTACCGTCAAAGAATGCGGGCTCGCCACTCCCAATATTAAAAGCATCGAAAGCTCTGATGACTATCCCCTTCGTGACATAATATTCTTGGAATACTTGCAATTGAGAAACCCCACAGCCACCCGAAGGTACATCTACGCCCGCTTCACGACATAGACGCTGAGCTAACTCTTTTTGGAGTGGTCGTCGACCATCCCGAATGTCATTCCAAAATTTTACCGTTTCCGGTGTTTCTGTATTCGTTTTTGCTACGTGCGCCTCACCTACAACGAGAGCTCTCGGTAGACAAAGATCATCCTCATCATTGGAGATGGATACGCAAGATTTTGCCCTCACCACGTCTATCGTCACAGGCTTTTTCTTTTTCTTACCCGCCCCTACAGCCATGTCAACATAAACCACGTTCAACGAAAAGGAATCGTCGAATGCGTGAATTTCGTTACTCTGAGCCATCTGATGGATTAGATTCCAAAGATCAACGTACGTAAAATTATCACGGCTACGTAAGGACATCCCACCGGGTCCACGGGAGAATTGGTCGCTTCGTATGGAAACGCTGATGAGGTCAAATTCATTCGACATCAAAGAGATCAGATATGCGTGAATGTCTCGAATAGCCATTTCAAACCAAATCAAAGAATTGATGTTCACTCGAGGACGGTCTCTTACTCGGAATGAAAAGTGTCTTCCCTGAATTCGGAATCTAGCCACGTACCTAGGACCTAGATCTCTCATGGTAAATCTAACTCCGGGAGGCTGTATATCAAAATTATCGCCGATTTCGCCATGACCATTCTCTGCTCCATCTATTTCAGACCCATCACTCTCGTCATCCCCGCTACTGCGCGATTCATTGCCATCATTATCTGTATTAGGATCATTTTCAACGGAATACTCGCCATCATCGCTATCACGCTCGCTAATTCTATCATCATCATCATCATCGTCGTCGTCGTCGTCGTCGTCGTCGTCGTTGTCATCGTCGTTGTCGTCGTCGTCGTCATTCGAAACTATATTTTCATTAACATTATTATCACCGTTCACGCCAGAATTTTCGTTATATCGATCAGTCTCATCGGAAGACTCCATATCGATATCTTCGTTGTTCTGTGCGCCACTCCCTCCTCCGATTTGCAGAGGTGGTGCGTACATAATTACCGATGGACGTTGCTGCTGCTCCTCTTCTCGTCGCTCGGTCATCGTGGCAGGTGGTTGGAGTGCTGTAAAAAAATCGGAGAGGGATATTCTTCTGAGAAATGTTCTTTTTTTGATCGATAAAAATATCCGTAGCCGGATCATTTATTGTCATCTGGCCACATCCACAGACATTCTTTCTCTCTTCTTCGTATCAAAAGGGACGGTGTTAAATATATATACAACCTATTCAACGGGGATTGGATTCTTAAGAACATCATATGTACATTATTCACACTAACTCAAATAGAAAAAAGATGAAAGTTATTGTATGAGGGCTATAACAGAGAGTTTGATGTATCTTTTATGAGATTCAGAACCCACATTATGTTAGGCTCTGTATTGAGTTCCGAATCAGGCCGCTCAGCTTGGTCGTGGAACCATCGTATCTCCAGAGCTCTCGCTGATAGCATGATTCTATCCACATGGATGTGAAAGAACTCATGATCGATTGGCTGCGGGGGCGCCACCCCGTATGCGAGTCTCCGGCGAAGATCTTGATAGAAAAAAGAGGAAAAAGGATCCAGAGTTAGCCTTGATGGAATGGACAGATGCAATCTGAGGGCTACTTTGGTAAGATGGATTTTTTTACTCACATTCATTGATCCTCCGGTCAATTGGGTGGTACGGGTTAAAGTACCGCTGAGGGTGTGCCATCTCGTGTTGGTGGCCGTTGGCTTCATAGAACGAAGTCAACAAGCCGAACTCCGATGACAGACCATTCAGGATTCTTTGATGAGCGATCCTATTGACGGGATATGTGGGCTCCTCATAACCAGCATTGGTCAGCTCCTCGTCTATCCTGAACATCCCCATGTAAAAGTCCAGGGGAGCGAGCCGGCCTGTTGAATACCCATGCTGACGGTATTCTTGTACAGCGTACGTGGCATCAAAGTACGCTGTTAGATTCGGTTGCCAAGATCCAATCTCGGCTAGCTGCTGGATCGCAGCCTCCCATCCAATAGGTTCCCTCAAACTTCCGGGAGCGATGTTGTGGATCGCTGCGGCTGGAGGGCACGGGGGTATAACCCGGTTCTCATCTTCACTATCATTGCTTTCATCCGAATCGGGAATGACGCCACAGATCTGTGGTCGAGCTTCGTCCTCGTCAGTGTCACTGACGACGATTGTATCATCCCGAGATATGATATCTTCCATCCCTGTGAAACATAAAAAATAATATGGCCGTGAGAACTTTGCAAACTTTCAGAAAAGGCAGGTCGTCCAAGTGAGAGTTACTCACCATGATCGGTAGCATCATCATCATCATCATTGTTGCAAGGTGGTCTCCGAGCTGCCTCTTCTTCTTCTATAAGGGAGAAACAGAAGAGAGGAAGAGTGAATTAGCGAATGATGAACATAATCATATGTTAGGAATCCGCGAGGATATTTAAGAACAATCAAAAAGACCCTTACGCAAGCGCGCATATAACTCAGCCCACTCCCGCGGACCCTGAGCTTCGTGAAACGATTCTTCGTCGTCTTCTTCTCCTCGAGCCTCGCCCGCATTCTGGATGATATCAGCGACCTCACGATCTGCCGCTTCATCGTCTAGATCTTCCAGCGCGTTAACGAGCCTACCGGGTGGAGCGTTCCGTACCGCAGCAGGCTCCTCGAGATCGGTGTCAGAGTTTTGGTCGATACCTGAGTCGTCGCTGCTAGCGACATCGACATCGACGTCAACCCCATCATCATCATCATCATCATCATCATCTCCCTGATCCATCTCGTCACCCAACCTGTCTTGATGCTGAGCCACAACGTTCTGCTCATTATCATCATTATCATCGCCATCAACAGCTTCATGCTCGCTATCATTTCTGTGATCATCATCATCATCATCATCATCGGAATCCACATCGGGTGATGGAGCGAAAAATCTATCTCGTGCTGGAAAAAAATCATAAGAAACTCGAGTGACTTGTATTAAACGAGTGAATGAAGAGAGCCCGAAAACTGTTTTTTATAGAACCATATCGGAATCGTTCAAAGCAAATCGAGCTCAAACGCGCGCGATTGACTTCAACACGAGGTATTCTCTCAAATTTGATCTGAATATTTCCAACTGTTTGAATCAAAATTTTACGTGAACAAATTCAGATATGATTCGTGCAATTCGATTTCGAACGGGTGCAATTCATTAAGACACCAAAATTTTTCCAAATTTGAACTTGACATTTCTCATGAAAAAAGAGGAATTCCAGATGAGCAAATTCGGAATCGTGTTGAGCAATTCGAGCTCAAGTGTGTGCAAATGACTTCATTACGAGATATTCTTTCAAATTTGATCTCAATATTTCCACTGTTCAAGTCAACATTTCACGTGAGCAAATTCAGATATGAGTCAAGCAATACAAGATCAAACGGGTGCAATTGATTAAGACAAGGAAATTTTCCCAAATTTGATCTCAAAATTTTCCAGGAAAAAAAGGAGAATTCCACGTGAGCAAATTCGGAATCGTGTTGAGCAATCCGAGCTCGAGCGTTTGCGATGAATTTCGACACGAGATATTTTCTTGAATTTGATCTCGATATTTTCGCTGTTCAATTCAAAATTTTACGTGAGCAAATTCAGATATGTTCCAAGCAATCCAAGATCAAACGGGTGCAATTACTTGAGACACCAAAATTTTTCCAAATTTAATCTCAACATTTCTCAAGAAAAAATAGAAATTTCACATGAGCAAATTCAGAACCGTCCTGAGCAATTCGAGTTCAAGCGTTTGCAATGAATTTCGACACGAGATATTTTCTCAAATTTGATCGGAATTTTTTCCACTGTTCGAGTCAAAATTTCACGTGAGCAAATTCAGATATGAGTCGAGCAATCCAAGATTCAACGGGTGCAATTGATTACGACAACAAATTTTTCCCAAATTTGATCTCAAAATTTTCCATGAAAAAAGTAAAATTTCTCGTGCGCAAATTCGGAAACAAGTTGAGCAATTCAAGCTCAATCGCCTGCACTTATTTACGTCAAGATCAAAATGGCGCTCGGATTGGCGAAAATACATGGTGATCGAGCAAATTGAAACAATAACATTGAAAGAAGTTTCGATCGTGAGCGAATCAAATTCATCGAAGTACAAACGAAATTCTAATTGGACACTAAAATTCAATCGCGCAAATAGTTTCCACCACTAGCGAATAGATAAAGTCAGTCGGGTATGGAGGTCCTAATTTTCATCTCAGAAATCATGGCAAATCGAAGGAGCGCCTCAGAAACAACACGAGAACATCTCAATACACCTCCCTCTATAGAAATCGTTAATCTCTGAACAAAAAAATTTTGCAATAATTCGGCTGCAAAAATATGGAAAAAATTCACACCAATTACAGAGAGTCGCTATTCCATTTCGTGGACGGGCCCTAAGGAAGCAACGGTGAAATCGGGCTAGGTGTGGTACTCAGAATGACCGACCTTGTATAAGACCTCGAATAGCAATAAAAAAGGGTAAAAAGTTTGCTGAATGCGAAAAAAATGGAACGTTATGCAAAACTGTACCAGAAATTACACGTTTCAAGTATTATGATTATCAACTTGTTAAATTCACTGGATCACATACGTCATTCGTGAATGAGCCCTAAGGTACCAATGTCGGGCTCATGATCGGTGTGGTGCCACGACTTACAGTTTTTTGCACAGAGCCCTCTTACGAATGAGAGCTCTAAAAAATATGATGAAAATGAGAAAAAATTCGAGAATGCACTAACGCGCAACCCCATACATCACGTCTTGCGGTTCCAATGATGGATGTCTTTTTCAAAATCACAAATTGAGCAGATCACTTCCTCACGCATCATATCAGTCACCGTAGACAATATCGCGATCACGCAAAATATGTATAAAAATGCTATAGCGTACTTACCGAGTAGGTCCTCGTATTCTTCGATCACCTGTCTGACCGCGACCAGGCTCCGCATCCCGTGGTCCACGATAAATTCACCAACAGCCCTTGTGACATACTCAATTCCATACACTAGCCGAGGAGCAAGCCGGGCCATGCGGCGAAAACCGCATCTTGATAACAGAAACCGCAGCTCCCGCCTTAGAGCGCGTATGTCACACGCCCTCATTCGTGCACTCCACCCCCGCTGGCTGCACCGTCGGTGCACCGCTTCACTATCATAACGGAGTGCACTCGCGAAACCAAATACGGCGGCACGCACCTCGCGAACCTCGCGGTCACGCTCTTCGCGCTCCTCGTGGTCCTCCCGATCGCGCTCCATGATACGGAGTTGATGTCTCCACGGGAGCACTCGCATCACGACTGACCCCTCCGACAGCCCACGGGGATGCCCTGGACCAAAGACCTCGTGATTAGACAAGGGTGGGGTTATTCTAGAGCACGTGCGGCACTTGCCGATGGGTTGAAAATTCAAGATCATTCACATCGTTATATTTGTCAACGTAAAAATCTGATTTTATTACCCGCCCATGGAAATACCAAAGTCGGAGGCCTTAAAAGGGTAATGAGCGGTTCACGCGCCATTTAAATCGCGAGCGAAAAAGTATATACTGATCTCGGCCTGATTGAAGTATTGTACTATACCTAACGCAGAGGTAAGAGATATAGGCCGGCGCGGCTTTTGAACCGATTGCGAAGCATCGTAGGGATCAGAGAAATGGAAAACAGATGTGTGGGAAGAATGCGAAGGAAAGTCACACGTGCACCGCAAGACTCGTGTGAACTCTCTCTCTCTCTCTCTCTCTCTATCTTTACCGCGCGTGGCACGTGCTGCCAAAAACCGACAAAAATGCAAACGCGCGCGCGCGCACACACACACACACACACACACACACACACACACCACAACACATACATGCACACATGCATACACATACACACACACGTATGTAATAATAAAGAACGTTATGTTTACACCACCCAGCATCGCCTTGACCTTGTGACGTCACGATGTAAACAAACCGCTGGCCCACATCAGCTAACCGCCAGACGGTCAATGACCCCGGCCCCTCCCCCACCAGACGCCCCCACCCCCTATGACGTCATTTGTTGTGTCTCGCTATACCAGCTCATATACTACTACCCGATCTAAGGTTCTGTAGAGATTCGGGTCCATTGGAACATGCTACAATCCACAGTGGCGTCATAACTGAGCAGATAACTGCTCAAAGCTCGTTTTACCCTGTATTGGGCCCCATAGCCGACGGTGCTGACTGGTAATGAATTCTCTGGGCATCTTCAACGGTACATAATCACTCAATCTAAGGTTATGTCGAGTTTCAGGTCCATTGGAACATCCTACAAATCACAGTGGCGTCATAACTGAGCAGATAACTGCTCAAAGCTCGATTTTTCCCTGTTTCGGGCCTCATAGCCGAGGATTGTGACTGGTGATAAATTTTCTGGGCATCAGAGATAGTATGTGACTACTTGTCCGAGGATTCTGTAGAGGTTCGGGTCCATTGGATTTTAGTTACAACCGACAGTGGCGTCATAACTGGGCAGATAACTGCTCAAAGCTCGATCTTCCCCTGTTTTGGGCCTCATAGCCGAGGGTGCTGACTGGTAATCAATTCTCTGGGCATCATCAATGCTACATAATCACCCAATCTAAGGTTCTGTAGAGATTTGGGTCCATTGGAACATTCTACAACCCACAGTGGCGTCATAACTGAGCAGATAACTGCTCAAAGCTCGATTTTTCCTTGTTTTGGGCCTCATAGCCGAGGGTGCTGACTGGTGATAAATTTTCTGGGCATCAGAGATAGTATGTGACCACTTGTTCTAGGATTCTGTAGAGTTTCGGGTCCATTGGATTATGTTACACCCGACAATGGCACCATAACTGCGCGGATAACTGCCCAAAGCTCGATTTCGCCCTCTTTTGCGCCCCATAGCCGAGGGTGCTGACTGGTAATAAACTCTCTGGGCAACATCAATGGTACATGACAACTTGATCTGAGGTTCTGTAGAGATTCGGGTCCATTGAAACATGCTACAACCCACAGTGGCGTCATAACTGAGCAGATAACTGCTCAAAGCTCGATTTTTCCCTGTTTCGGAACTCATAGCCGAGGGTGCTGACTGGTGATGAATTCTCTGGGCATCAGAGATAGTATTTGACCATTTGGTACAGGATTCTGTAGAGTTTCGGGGCCATTGGATCATCTTACAACCCACAGTGGCTTCATAACTGGGCGGATAACTGCTCAAAGCTGAATTTTTCCCTGTTTCGTGCCTTAAGCCGAGAGTGCTGACTGATAATGAAAGCTCTGGGCATCAGAGATAGGACGTGACTATTCGGTCTCGGATTCTGTAGAGTTTCGGGCCCATTGGATCATCTCACAACCCACAGTGGCGTCATAACTGGGCAGATAACTGCTCAAAGCTCGATCTTTCGCTGTTTTGGGCCTCATAGCCGAGGGTGCTGACTGGTAATAAATTCTCTGGGCATCATCAATGGTACATAATTACTCAATCTAAGGTTCTGTAGAGATTCGGGTCCATTGGAACATGCTACAACCCACAGTGGCGTCATAACTGCGCGGATAACTGCCCAAAGCTCGATTTCGCCCTCTTTTGGGCCCCATAGCCGAGGATGCTGACTGGAAATAAATTCTCTTGGCATCATCGATGGTACATAACCACTTGATCTAAGGTTCTGAAGAGATTCGGGTCCATTGGATCATCCTCCAACCCATACTGGCGTCATAACTGGGCAGATAACTGCCAAAAGCTCGATTCTGCACTGTTTCGGGCCTCATAGCCGAGGGTGCTGACTGGTAATGGATTCTCTGGGCATCAGAGATAGTGAGCGACTACTTGGTTTAGGATTCTGTGAAGTTTCGGGTCCATTGGATCATCTTACAACCCACAGTGGCGTCATAACTGGGCAGATAACTGCCCAAAGCTCGATTTTGCCCTCTTTTGGGCCCCATAGCCGAGGGTGCTGACTGGTAATGAATTCTCTGGGCATCATCAATGGTACATAACCACTTGATCTAAGGTTCTATAGAGATTCGGATCCATTGGATCATCCTCCAACCCATACTGGCGTCATAAATGGGCAGATAACTGCCCGAAGCTCGATTTTGCCCTCTTTTGGGCCCCATAGCCGAGGGTGCTGACTGGTGATAAATTCTCTGGGCATCAGAGATAGTACGTGAGTATTGGGTCTAGGATTCTGTAGAGGTTCGGGTCCATTGGATCAACTTACAACCCACAGTGGCGTCATAACTGGGCAGATAACTGCTCAAAGCTCGATCTTCCCCTGTTTTGGGCCTCATAGCCGAGGGTGCTGACTGGTAATCAATTCTCTGGGCATCATCAATGCTACATATTCACCCAATCTAAGGTTCTGTAGAGATTTGGGTCCATTGGAACATTCTACAACCCACAGTGGCGTCATAACTGAGCCGATAACTGCTCAAAGCTCGATTTTTCCCTGTTTCGGGCCTCATAGCCGAGGGTGCTGACTGGTGATAAATTTTCTGGGCATCAGAGATAGTATGTGACCACTTGTTCTAGGATTCTGTAGAGTTTCGGGTCCATTGGATTATGTTACAACCGACAATGGCACCATAACTGCGCGGATAACTGCCCAAAGCTCGATTTCGCCCTCTTCTGCGCCCCATAGCCGAGGGTGCTGACTGGTAATAAACTCTCTGGGCAACATCAATGGTACATGACAACTTGATCTGAGGTTCTGTAGAGATTGGGGTCCATTGAAACATGCTACAACCAACAGTGGCGTCATAACTGAGCAGATAACTGCTCAAAGCTCGATTTTTCCCTGTTTCGGGCCTCATAGCCGAGGGTGCTGACTGTCGATGAATTCTCTGGGCTTCAGAGATAGTATTCGACTATTCGGTCCAGGATTCTGTAGAGTTTCGGGGCCATTGGATCATCTTACAACCCACAGTGGCGTCATAACTGGGCGGATAACTGCTCAAAGCTCGATTTTTCCCTGTTTCGGGCCTCATTGCCGAGGGTGCTGACTGGTGATGAAAGCTCTGGGCATCAGAGATAGGACGTGACTATTTTGTTCCGGATTCTGTAGAGTTTCGAGCCCATTGGATCATCTTACAACCCACAGTGGCGTCATAGATGGGCAGATAACTGCCCAAAGCTCGATTTTGCCCTCTTTTGGGCCCCATAGCCGAGGGTGCTGACTGGTAATGAATTCTCTGGGCATCATCAATGGTACATAACCACTTGATCTAAGGTTCTATAGAGATTCGGGTCCATTGGATCATCCTCCAACCCATACTGGCGTCATAACTGGGCAGATAACTGCCCAATGCTCGATTCTGCCCTGTTTCGGGCCTCATAGCCGAGGGTGCTGACTGGTAATAAATCCTCTGGGCCTCAAAGATAGTAAGTGACTACTTGGTTTAGGATTCTGTAGAGTTTCGGGTCCATTGGATCATCTTACATTCCACAGTGGCGTCATAACTGGGCAGATAACTGCCCAAAGCTCGATTTCGCCCTCTTTTGGGCCCCATAGCCGAGGGTGCTGACTGGTAATGAATTCTCTGGGCATCATCAATGGTACATAACCACTTGATCTAAGGTTCTATAGAGATTCGGATCCAATGGATCATCCTCCAACCCATACTGGCGTCATAAATGGGCAGATAACTGCCCAAAGCTCGATTTTGCCCTCTTTTGGGCCCCATAGCCGAGGGTGCTGACTGGTGATAAATTCTCTGGGCATCAGAGATAGTACGTGAGTATCGGGTCTAGGATTCTGTAGAGGTTCGGGTCCATTGGATCAACTTACAACCCACAGTGGCGTCATAACTGGGCAGATAACTGCTCAAAGCTCGATCTTCCCCTGTTTTGGGCCTCATAGCCGAGGGTGCTGACTGGTAATCAATTCTCTGTGCATCATCAATGCTACATGTTCACCCAATCTAAGGTTCTGTAGAGATTTGGGTCCATTGGAACATTCTACAACCCACAGTGGCGTCATAACTGAGCCGATAACTGCTCAAAGCTCGATTTTTCCCTGTTTCGGGCCTCATAGCCGAGGGTGCTGACTGGTGATAAATTTTCTGGGCATCAGAGATAGTATGTGACCACTTGTTCTAGGATTCTGTAGAGTTTTGGGTCCATTGGATTATGTTACAACCGACAATGGCACCATAACTGCGCGGATAACTGCCCAAAGCTCGATTTCGCCCTCTTCTGCGCCCCATAGCCGAGGGTGCTGACTGGTAATAAACTCTCTGGGCAACATCAATGGTACATGACAACTTGATCTGAGGTTCTGTAGAGATTGGGATCCATTGAAACATGCTACAACCAACAGTGGCGTCATAACTGAGCAGATAACTGCTCAAAGCTCGATTTTTCCCTGTTTCGGGCCTCATAGCCGAGGGTGCTGACTGTCGATGAATTCTCTGGGCTTCAGAGATAGTATTCGACTATTCGGTCCAGGATTCTGTAGAGTTTCGGGGCCATTGGATCATCTTACAACCCACAGTGGCGTCATAACTGGGCGGATAACTGCTCAAAGCTCGATTTTTCCCTGTTTCGGGCCTCATTGCCGAGGGTGCTGACTGGTGATGAAAGCTCTGGGCATCAGAGATAGGACGTGACTATTTTGTCTCGGATTCTGTAGAGTTTCGGGCCCATTGTATCATCTTACAACCCACAGTGGCGTCATAGATGGGCAGATAACTGCTCAAAGCTCGATTCTGCCCTGTTTCGGGCCTCATAGCCGAGGGTGCTGACTGGTAATAAATCCTCTGGGCCTCAGAGATAGTAAGTGACTACTTGGTTTAGGATTCTGTAGAAATTCGGGTCCATTGGATCATCTTACAACCCACAGTGGCGTCATAACTGCGCGGATAACTGCCCAAAGCTCGATTTCGCCTCATTTTGGGCCCCATAGCCGAGGGTGCTGACTGGTAATGAATTCTCTGGGCATCATCAATGGTACATAATTACTCAATCTAAGGTTCTGTAGAGATTCGGGTCCATTGGAACATGCTACAACCCACAGTGGCGTCATAACTGAGAAGATAACTGCTCAAAGCTCGATTTTTCCCTGTTTCGGGCCTCATAGCCGGGGGTGCTGACTGGTGATAAATTTTCTGGGCATCAGAGATAGTACGTGACCACTTGGTCTAGGATTCTGTACAGTTTCGGGTCCATTGGATTATGTTAAAACCCACAGTGGCGTCATAACTGCGCGGATAACTGCCCAAAGCTCGATTTCGCCCTCTTTTGGGCCCCATAGCCGAGGGTGCTGACTGGTAATAAATTCTCTTGGCATCATCAATGGTACATAACCACTTGATCTAAGGTTCTGAAGAGATTCGGGTCCATTGGATCATCCTCCGACCCATACTGGCGTCATAACTGGGCAGATAACTGCCCAAAGCTCGATTCTGCCCTGTTTCGGGCCTCATAGCCGAGGGTGCTAGCTGGTAATGAATTCTCTGGGCATCAGAGATAGTGAGCGACTACTTGGTTTAGGATTCTGTGGAGTTTCGGGTCCATTGGATCATCTTACAACCCACAGTGGCGTCATAACTGGGCAGATAACTGCCCAAAGCTCGATTTCGTCCTCTTTTGGGCCCCATAGCCGCGGGTGCTGACTGGTAATGAATTCTCTGGGCATCATCAATGGTACATAACCACTTGATCTAGGGCTCTGTAGAGATTCGAGTCCATTGGATCATCCTCCAACCCATACTGGCGTCATAACTGGGCAGATAACTGCCCAAAGCTCGATTCTGCCCTGTTTCGGGCCTCATAGCCGAGGGTGCTGGCTGGTAATAAATCCTCTGGGCCTCAGAGATAGTGAGTGACTACTTGGTTTAGGATTCTGTAGAGTTTCGGGTTCATTGGATCATCTTACAACCCACAGTGGCGTCATAACTGGGCAGATAACTGCCCAAAGCTCGATTTTGCCCTCTTTTGGGCCCCATAGCCGAGGGTGCTAGCTGGTAATAAATTCTCTGGGCATCATCAATGGTACATAACCACTTGATCTGAGGTTCTATAGAGATTCGGATCCATTGGATCATCCTCCAACCCATACTGGAATCATAAATGGGCAGATAACTGCCCAAAGCTCGATTTTGCCCTCTTTTGGGCCACATAGCCGAGGGTGCTAACTGGTGATAAATTCTCTGGGCATCAGAGATAGTACGTGAGTATTGGGTCTAGGATTCTGTAGAGGTTCGGGTCCATTGGATCAACTTACAACCCACAGTGGCGTCATAACTGCGCGCATAACTCCCCAAAGCTCGATTTTGCCCTCATTTTGGGCCCCATAGCCGAGGCCGCTGTCTGGTGATAAATTCTCTGGGCATCATCAATTGTACATAATCACCCGATCTGAGGTTCTGTAGAGATTCGGGTTCTTTGGAATATGCTACAACCCACAGTGGCGTCATAACTGGGCGGATAACTGCTCAAAGCTCGATTTTTCCCTGTTTCGGGCCTCATAGCCGAGGGTGCTGAGTGGTAATGAATTCTCTGGGCATCTTCAACGGTACATAACCACTTAATCTAAGGTTCTGTCGAGTTTCAGGTCCATTGGAACATCCTACAAACCACAGTGGCGTCATAACTGAGCAGATCACTGCTCAAAGCTCGATTTTTCCCTGTTTCGGGCCTCATAGCCGAGGATTGTGACTGGTGATGAATTTTCTGGGCATCAGAGATAGTATGTGACCACTTATCCGAGGATTCTGTAGAGTTTCGGGTCCATTGGATTATGTTACAACCGACAGTGGCGTCATAACTGCGCGCATAACTCCCCAAAGCTCGATTTTGCCCTCATTTTGGGCCCCATAGCCGAGGCCGCTGTCTGGTAATGAATTCTCTGGGCATCAGAGATAGTACTTGACTATTTTGTCTAGGATTGTGTAGAGATTCGGGTCCATTGGAACATGCTACAAACCACAGTGGCGTCATAAGTGAGCAGATAACTGCTCAAAGCTCGATCTTTCCCTGTTTCGAGCCTCATAGCCGAGGGTGCTGACTGGTAATAAATTCTCTGGGCATCATCAATGGTACATAATCACCCGATCTAAGGTTCTGTAGAGATTCGGGTCCATTGGAACATGCTACAATCCACAGTGGCGTCATAACTGAGCAGATAACTGCTCAAAGCTCGTTTTCACCCTGTATTGGGCCCCATAGCCGAGGGTGCTGACTGGTAATAAATTCTCTGGGCATCGTCAACGGTACATAACCACTTAATCTAAGGTTCTGTCGAGTTTCAGGTCCATTGGAACATCCTACAAACCACAGTGGCGTCATAACTGAGCAGATAACTGCTCAAAATTCGATTTTTCCCTGTTTCGGGCCTCATGGCCGAGGATTGTGACTGGTGATAAATTTTCTGGGCATCAGAGATAGTATGTGACCACTTGTCCGAGGATTCTGTAGAGTTTCGGGTCCATTGGATTATGTTACAACCGACAGTGGCGTCATAACTGGGCAGATAACTGCTCAAAGCTCGATCTTCCCCTGTTTTGGGCCTCATAGCCGAGGGTGCTGACTGGTAATAAATTCTCTGGGCATCATCAATGGTACAGGACAACTTGATCTGAGGTTCTGTAGAGATTCGGGTCCATTGAAACATGCTACAACCCACAGTGGCGTCATAACTGAGCAGATAACTGCTCAAAGCTCGATTTTCCCCTGTTTCGGGCCTCATAGCCGAGGGTGCTGACTGGTGATGAATTCTCTGGGCATCAGAGATAGTATTTTACCATTTGGTCCAGGATTCTGTAGAAATTCGGGTCCATTGGATCATCTTACAACCCACAGTGGCGTCATAACTGCGCGGATAACTGCCCAAAGCTCGATTTCGCCCTATTTTGGGCCCCATAGCCGAGGGTGCTGACTGGTAATGAATTCTCTGGGCATCATCAATGGTACATAATTACTCAATCTAAGGTTCTGTAGAGATTCGGGTCCATTGGAACATGCTACAACCCACAGTGGCGTTATAACTGAGAAGATAACTGCTCAAAGCTCGATTTTTCCCTGTTTCGGGCCTCATAGCCGGGGGTGCTGACTGGTGATAAATTTTCTGGGCATCAGAGATAGTACGTGACCACTTGGTCTAGGATTCTGTACAGTTTCGGGTCCATTGGATTATGTTAAAACCCACAGTGGCGTCATAACTGCGCGGATAACTGCCCAAAGCTCGATTTCGCCCTCTTTTGGGCCCCATAGCCGAGGGTGCTGACTGGTAATAAATTCTCTTGGCATCATCAATGGTACATAACCACTTGATCTAAGGTTCTGAAGAGATTCGGGTCCATTGGATCATCCTCCGACCCATACTGGCGTCATAACTGGGCAGATAACTGCCCAAAGCTCGATTCTGCCCTGTTTCGGGCCTCATAGCCGAGGGTGCTAGCTGGTAATGAATTCTCTGGGCATCAGAGATAGTGAGTGACTACTTGGTTTAGGATTCTGTGAAGTTTCGGGTCCATTGGATCATCTTACAACCCACAGTGGCGTCATAACTGGGCAGATAACTGCCCAAAGCTCGATTTCGTCCTCTTTTGGGCCCCATAGCCGCGGGTGCTGACTGGTAATGAATTCTCTGGGCATCATCAATGGTACATAACCACTTGATCTAGGGCTCTGTAGAGATTCGAGTCCATTGGATCATCCTCCAACCCATACTGGCGTCATAACTGGGCAGATAACTGCCCAAAGCTCGATTCTGCCCTGTTTGGGGCCTCATAGCCGAGGGTGCTGGCTGGTAATAAATCCTCTGGGCCTCAGAGATAGTGAGTGACTACTTGGTTTAGGATTCTGTAGAGTTTCGGGTTCATTGGTTCATCTTACAACCCACAGTGGCGTCATAACTGGGCAGATAACTGCCCAAAGCTCGATTTTGCCCTCTTTTGGGCCCCATAGCCGAGGGTGCTAGCTGGTAATAAATTCTCTGGGCATCATCAATGGTACATAACCACTTGATCTGAGGTTCTATAGAGATTCGGATCCATTGGATCATCCTGCAACCCATACTGGAATCATAAATGGGCAGATAACTGCCCAAAGCTCGATTTTGCCCTCTTTTGGGCCACATAGCCGAGGGTGCTAACTGGTGATAAATTCTCTGGGCATCAGAGATAGTACGTGAGTATTGGGTCTAGGATTCTGTAGAGGTTCGGGTCCATTGGATCAACTTACAACCCACAGTGGCGTCATAACTGCGCGCATAACTCCCCAAAGCTCGATTTTGCCCTCATTTTGGGCCCCATAGCCGAGGCCGCTGTCTGGTGATAAATTCTCTGGGCATCATCAATTGTACATAATCACCCGATCTGAGGTTCTGTAGAGATTCGGGTTCTTTGGAATATGCTACAACCCACAGTGGCGTCATAACTAGGCAGATAACTGCTCAAAGCTCGATTTTTCCCTGTTTCGGGCCTCATAGCCGAGGGTGCTGACTGGTAATGAATTCTCTGGGCATCTTCAACGGTACATAACCACTTAATCTAAGGTTCTGTCGAGTTTCAGGTCCATTGGAACATCCTACAAACCACAGTGGCGTCATAACTGAGCAGATCACTGCTCAAAGCTCGATTTTTCCCTGTTTCGGGCCTCATAGCCGAGGATTGTGACTGGTGATGAATTTTCTGGGCATCAGAGATAGTATGTGACCACTTATCCGAGGATTCTGTAGAGTTTCGGGTCCATTGGATTATGTTACAACCGACAGTGGCGTCATAACTGCGCGCATAACTCCCCAAAGCTCGATTTTGCCCTCATTTTGGGCCCCATAGCCGAGGCCGCTGTCTGGTAATGAATTCTCTGGGCATCAGAGATAGTACTTGACTATTTTGTCTAGGATTGTGTAGAGATTCGGGTCCATTGGAACATGCTACAAACCACAGTGGCGTCATAAGTGAGCAGATAACTGCTCAAAGCTCGATCTTTCCCTGTTTCGAGCCTCATAGCCGAGGGTGCTGACTGGTAATAAATTCTCTGGGCATCATCAATGGTACATAATCACCCGATCTAAGGTTCTGTAGAGATTCGGGTCCATTGGAACATGCTACAATCCACAGTGGCGTCATAACTGAGCAGATAACTGCTCAAAGCTCGTTTTCACCCTGTATTGGGCCCCATAGCCGAGGGTGCTGACTGGTAATAAATTCTCTGGGCATCGTCAACGGTACATAACCACTTAATCTAAGGTTCTGTCGAGTTTCAGGTCCATTGGAACATCCTACAAACCACAGTGGCGTCATAACTGAGCAGATAACTGCTCAAAATTCGATTTTTCCCTGTTTCGGGCCTCATGGCCGAGGATTGTGACTGGTGATAAATTTTCTGGGCATCAGAGATAGTATGTGACCACTTGTCCGAGGATTCTGTAGAGTTTCGGGTCCATTGGATTATGTTACAACCGACAGTGGCGTCATAACTGGGCAGATAACTGCTCAAAGCTCGATCTTCCCCTGTTTTGGGCCTCATAGCCGAGGGTGCTGACTGGTAATAAATTCTCTGGGCATCATCAATGGTACAGGACAACTTGATCTGAGGTTCTGTAGAGATTCGGGTCCATTGAAACATGCTACAACCCACAGTGGCGTCATAACTGAGCAGATAACTGCTCAAAGCTCGATTTTCCCCTGTTTCGGGCCTCATAGCCGAGGGTGCTGACTGGTGATGAATTCTCTGGGCATCAGAGATAGTATTTTACCATTTGGTCCAGGATTCTGTAGAAATTCGGGTCCATTGGATCATCTTACAACCCACAGTGGCGTCATAACTGCGCGGATAACTGCCCAAAGCTCGATTTCGCCCTATTTTGGGCCCCATAGCCGAGGGTGCTGACTGGTAATGAATTCTCTGGGCATCATCAATGGTACATAATTACTCAATCTAAGGTTCTGTAGAGTTTCGGGCCCATTGTATCATCTTACAACCCACAGTGGCGTCATAGATGGGCAGATAACTGCTCAAAGCTCGATTCTGCCCTGTTTCGGGCCTCATAGCCGAGGGTGCTGACTGGTAATAAATCCTCTGGGCCTCAGAGATAGTAAGTGACTACTTGGTTTAGGATTCTGTAGAAATTCGGGTCCATTGAATCATCTTACAACCCACAGTGGCGTCATAACTGCGCGGATAACTGCCCAAAGCTCGATTTCGCCTTATTTTGGGCCCCATAGCCGAGGGTGCTGACTGGTAATGAATTCTCTGGGCATCATCAATGGTACATAATTACTCAATCTAAGGTTCTGTAGAGATTCGGGTCCATTGGAACATGCTACAACCCACAGTGGCGTCATAACTGAGAAGATAACTGCTCAAAGCTCGATTTTTCCCTGTTTCGGGCCTCATAGCCGGGGGTGCTGACTGGTGATAAATTTTCTGGGCATCAGAGATAGTACGTGACCACTTGGTCTAGGATTCTGTACAGTTTCGGGTCCATTGGATTATGTTAAAACCCACAGTGGCGTCATAACTGCGCGGATAACTGCCCAAAGCTCGATTTCGCCCTCTTTTGGGCCCCATAGCCGAGGGTGCTGACTGGTAATAAATTCTCTTGGCATCATCAATGGTACATAACCACTTCATCTAAGGTTCTGAAGAGATTCGGGTCCATTGGATCATCCTCCGACCCATACTGGCGTCATAACTGGGCAGATAACTGCCCAAAGCTCGATTCTGCCCTGTTTCGGGCCTCATAGCCGAGGGTGCTAGCTGGTAATGAGGTCTCTGGGCATCAGAGATAGTGAGCGACTACTTGGTTTAGGATTCTGTGAAGTTTCGGGTCCATTGGATCATCTTACAACCCACAGTGGCGTCATAACTGGGCAGATAACTGCCCAAAGCTCGATTTCGTCCTCTTTTGGGCCCCATAGCCGCGGGTGCTGACTGGTAATGAATTCTCTGGGCATCATCAATGGTACATAACCACTTGATCTAGGGCTCTGTAGAGATTCGAGTCCATTGGATCATCCTCCAACCCATACTGGCGTCATAACTGGGCAGATAACTGCCCAAAGCTCGATTCTGCCCTGTTTCGGGCCTCATAGCCGAGGGTGCTGGCTGGTAATAAATCCTCTGGGCCTCAGAGATAGTGAGTGACTACTTGGTTTAGGATTCTGTAGAGTTTCGGGTTCATTGGATCATCTTACAACCCATACTGGAATCATAAATGGGCAGATAACTGCCCAAAGCTCGATTTTGCCCTCTTTTGGGCCACATAGCCGAGGGTGCTAACTGGTGATAAATTCTCTGGGCATCAGAGATAGTACGTGAGTATTGGGTCTAGGATTCTGTAGAGGTTCGGGTCCATTGGATCAACTTACAACCCACAGTGGCGTCATAACTGCGCGCATAACTCCCCAAAGCTCGATTTTGCCCTCATTTTGGGCCCCATAGCCGAGGCCGCTGTCTGGTGATAAATTCTCTGGGCATCATCAATTGTACATAATCACCCGATCTGAGGTTCTGTAGAGATTCGGGTTCTTTGGAATATGCTACAACCCACAGTGGCGTCATAACTGGGCAGATAACTGCTCAAAGCTCGATTTTTCCCTGTTTCGGGCCTCATAGCCGAGGGTGCTGAGTGGTAATGAATTCTCTGGGCATCTTCAACGGTACATAACCACTTAATCTAAGGTTCTGTCGAGTTTCAGGTCCATTGGAACATCCTACAAACCACAGTGGCGTCATAACTGAGCAGATCACTGCTCAAAGCTCGATTTTTCCCTGTTTCGGGCCTCATAGCCGAGGATTGTGACTGGTGATGAATTTTCTGGGCATCAGAGATAGTATGTGACCACTTATCCGAGGATTCTGTAGAGTTTCGGGTCCATTGGATTATGTTACAACCGACAGTGGCGTCATAACTGCGCGCATAACTCCCCAAAGCTCGATTTTGCCCTCATTTTGGGCCCCATAGCCGAGGCCGCTGTCTGGTAATGAATTCTCTGGGCATCAGAGATAGTACTTGACTATTTTGTCTAGGATTGTGTAGAGATTCGGGTCCATTGGAACATGCTACAAACCACAGTGGCGTCATAAGTGAGCAGATAACTGCTCAAAGCTCGATCTTTCCCTGTTTCGAGCCTCATAGCCGAGGGTGCTGACTGGTAATAAATTCTCTGGGCATCATCAATGGTACATAATCACCCGATCTAAGGTTCTGTAGAGATTCGGGTCCATTGGAACATGCTACAATCCACAGTGGCGTCATAACTGAGCAGATAACTGCTCAAAGCTCGTTTTCACCCTGTATTGGGCCCCATAGCCGAGGGTGCTGACTGGTAATAAATTCTCTGGGCATCGTCAACGGTACATAACCACTTAATCTAAGGTTCTGTCGAGTTTCAGGTCCATTGGAACATCCTACAAACCACAGTGGCGTCATAACTGAGCAGATAACTGCTCAAAATTCGATTTTTCCCTGTTTCGGGCCTCATGGCCGAGGATTGTGACTGGTGATAAATTTTCTGGGCATCAGAGATAGTATGTGACCACTTGTCCGAGGATTCTGTAGAGTTTCGGGTCCATTGGATTATGTTACAACCGACAGTGGCGTCATAACTGGGCAGATAACTGCTCAAAGCTCGATCTTCCCCTGTTTTGGGCCTCATAGCCGAGGGTGCTGACTGGTAATAAATTCTCTGGGCATCATCAATGGTACAGGACAACTTGATCTGAGGTTCTGTAGAGATTCGGGTCCATTGAAACATGCTACAACCCACAGTGGCGTCATAACTGAGCAGATAACTGCTCAAAGCTCGATTTTCCCCTGTTTCGGGCCTCATAGCCGAGGGTGCTGACTGGTGATGAATTCTCTGGGCATCAGAGATAGTATTTTACCATTTGGTCCAGGATTCTGTAGAAATTCGGGTCCATTGGATCATCTTACAACCCACAGTGGCGTCATAACTGCGCGGATAACTGCCCAAAGCTCGATTTCGCCCTATTTTGGGCCCCATAGCCGAGGGTGCTGACTGGTAATGAATTCTCTGGGCATCATCAATGGTACATAATTACTCAATCTAAGGTTCTGTAGAGTTTCGGGCCCATTGTATCATCTTACAACCCACAGTGGCGTCATAGATGGGCAGATAACTGCTCAAAGCTCGATTCTGCCCTGTTTCGGGCCTCATAGCCGAGGGTGCTGACTGGTAATAAATCCTCTGGGCCTCAGAGATAGTAAGTGACTACTTGGTTTAGGATTCTGTAGAAATTCGGGTCCATTGAATCATCTTACAACCCACAGTGGCGTCATAACTGCGCGGATAACTGCCCAAAGCTCGATTTCGCCTTATTTTGGGCCCCATAGCCGAGGGTGCTGACTGGTAATGAATTCTCTGGGCATCATCAATGGTACATAATTACTCAATCTAAGGTTCTGTAGAGATTCGGGTCCATTGGAACATGCTACAACCCACAGTGGCGTCATAACTGAGAAGATAACTGCTCAAAGCTCGATTTTTCCCTGTTTCGGGCCTCATAGCCGGGGGTGCTGACTGGTGATAAATTTTCTGGGCATCAGAGATAGTACGTGACCACTTGGTCTAGGATTCTGTACAGTTTCGGGTCCATTGGATTATGTTAAAACCCACAGTGGCGTCATAACTGCGCGGATAACTGCCCAAAGCTCGATTTCGCCCTCTTTTGGGCCCCATAGCCGAGGGTGCTGACTGGTAATAAATTCTCTTGGCATCATCAATGGTACATAACCACTTCATCTAAGGTTCTGAAGAGATTCGGGTCCATTGGATCATCCTCCGACCCATACTGGCGTCATAACTGGGCAGATAACTGCCCAAAGCTCGATTCTGCCCTGTTTCGGGCCTCATAGCCGAGGGTGCTAGCTGGTAATGAGGTCTCTGGGCATCAGAGATAGTGAGCGACTACTTGGTTTAGGATTCTGTGAAGTTTCGGGTCCATTGGATCATCTTACAACCCACAGTGGCGTCATAACTGGGCAGATAACTGCCCAAAGCTCGATTTCGTCCTCTTTTGGGCCCCATAGCCGCGGGTGCTGACTGGTAATGAATTCTCTGGGCATCATCAATGGTACATAACCACTTGATCTAGGGCTCTGTAGAGATTCGAGTCCATTGGATCATCCTCCAACCCATACTGGCGTCATAACTGGGCAGATAACTGCCCAAAGCTCGATTCTGCCCTGTTTCGGGCCTCATAGCCGAGGGTGCTGGCTGGTAATAAATCCTCTGGGCCTCAGAGATAGTGAGTGACTACTTGGTTTAGGATTCTGTAGAGTTTCGGGTTCATTGGATCATCTTACAACCCACAGTGGCGTCATAACTGGGCAGATAACTGCCCAAAGCTCGATTTTGCCCTCTTTTGGGCCCCATAGCCAAGGGTGCTAGCTGGTAATAAATTCTCTGGGCATCATCAATGGTACATAACCACTTGATCTGAGGTTCTATAGAGATTCGGATCCATTGGATCATCCTCCAACCCATACTGGAATCATAAATGGGCAGATAACTGCCCAAAGCTCGATTTTGCCCTCTTTTGGGCCACATAGCCGAGGGTGCTAACTGGTGATAAATTCTCTGGGCATCAGAGATAGGACGTGAGTATTGGGTCTAGGATTCTGTAGAGGTTCGGGTCCATTGGATCAACTTACAACCCACAGTGGCGTCATAACTGCGCGCATAACTCCCCAAAGCTCGATTTTGCCCTCATTTTGGGCCCCATAGCCGAGGCCGCTGTCTGGTGATAAATTCTCTGGGCATCATCAATTGTACATAATCACCCGATCTGAGGTTCTGTAGAGATTCGGGTTCTTTGGAATATGCTACAACCCACAGTGGCGTCATAACTGGGCAGATAACTGCTCAAAGCTCGATTTTTCCCTGTTTCGGGCCTCATAGCCGAGGGTGCTGAGTGGTAATGAATTCTCTGGGCATCTTCAACGGTACATAACCACTTAATCTAAGGTTCTGTCGAGTTTCAGGTCCATTGGAACATCCTACAAACCACAGTGGCGTCATAACTGAGCAGATCACTGCTCAAAGCTCGATTTTTCCCTGTTTCGGGCCTCATAGCCGAGGATTGTGACTGGTGATGAATTTTCTGGGCATCAGAGATAGTATGTGACCACTTATCCGAGGATTCTGTAGAGTTTCGGGTCCATTGGATTATGTTACAACCGACAGTGGCGTCATAACTGCGCGCATAACTCCCCAAAGCTCGATTTTGCCCTCATTTTGGGCCCCATAGCCGAGGCCGCTGTCTGGTAATGAATTCTCTGGGCATCAGAGATAGTACTTGACTATTTTGTCTAGGATTGTGTAGAGATTCGGGTCCATTGGAACATGCTACAAACCACAGTGGCGTCATAAGTGAGCAGATAACTGCTCAAAGCTCGATCTTTCCCTGTTTCGAGCCTCATAGCCGAGGGTGCTGACTGGTAATAAATTCTCTGGGCATCATCAATGGTACATAATCACCCGATCTAAGGTTCTGTAGAGATTCGGGTCCATTGGAACATGCTACAATCCACAGTGGCGTCATAACTGAGCAGATAACTGCTCAAAGCTCGTTTTCACCCTGTATTGGGCCCCATAGCCGAGGGTGCTGACTGGTAATAAATTCTCTGGGCATCGTCAACGGTACATAACCACTTAATCTAAGGTTCTGTCGAGTTTCAGGTCCATTGGAACATCCTACAAACCACAGTGGCGTCATAACTGAGCAGATAACTGCTCAAAATTCGATTTTTCCCTGTTTCGGGCCTCATGGCCGAGGATTGTGACTGGTGATAAATTTTCTGGGCATCAGAGATAGTATGTGACCACTTGTCCGAGGATTCTGTAGAGTTTCGGGTCCATTGGATTATGTTACAACCGACAGTGGCGTCATAACTGGGCAGATAACTGCTCAAAGCTCGATCTTCCCCTGTTTTGGGCCTCATAGCCGAGGGTGCTGACTGGTAATAAATTCTCTGGGCATCATCAATGGTACAGGACAACTTGATCTGAGGTTCTGTAGAGATTCGGGTCCATTGAAACATGCTACAACCCACAGTGGCGTCATAACTGAGCAGATAACTGCTCAAAGCTCGATTTTCCCCTGTTTCGGGCCTCATAGCCGAGGGTGCTGACTGGTGATGAATTCTCTGGGCATCAGAGATAGTATTTTACCATTTGGTCCAGGATTCTGTAGAAATTCGGGTCCATTGGATCATCTTACAACCCACAGTGGCGTCATAACTGCGCGGATAACTGCCCAAAGCTCGATTTCGCCCTATTTTGGGCCCCATAGCCGAGGGTGCTGACTGGTAATGAATTCTCTGGGCATCATCAATGGTACATAATTACTCAATCTAAGGATCTGTAGAGATTCGGGTCCATTGGAACATGCTACAACCCACAGTGGCGTCATAACTGAGAAGATAACTGCTCAAAGCTCGATTTTTCCCTGTTTCGGGCCTCATAGCCGGGGGTGCTGACTGGTGATAAATTTTCTGGGCATCAGAGATAGTACGTGACCACTTGGTCTAGGATTCTGTACAGTTTCGGGTCCATTGGATTATGTTAAAACCCACAGTGGCGTCATAACTGCGCGGATAACTGCCCAAAGCTCGATTTCGCCCTCTTTTGGGCCCCATAGCCGAGGGTGCTGACTGGTAATAAATTCTCTTGGCATCATCAATGGTACATAACCACTTGATCTAAGGTTCTGAAGAGATTCGGGTCCATTGGATCATCCTCCGACCCATACTGGCGTCATAACTGGGCAGATAACTGCCCAAAGCTCGATTCTGCCCTGTTTCGGGCCTCATAGCCGAGGGTGCTAGCTGGTAATGAATTCTCTGGGCATCAGAGATAGTGAGTGACTACTTGGTTTAGGATTCTGTGAAGTTTCGGGTCCATTGGATCATCTTACAACCCACAGTGGCGTCATAACTGGGCAGATAACTGCCCAAAGCTCGATTTCGTCCTCTTTTGGGCCCCATAGCCGCGGGTGCTGACTGGTAATGAATTCTCTGGGCATCATCAATGGTACATAACCACTTGATCTAGGGCTCTGTAGAGATTCGAGTCCATTGGATCATCCTCCAACCCATACTGGCGTCATAACTGGGCAGATAACTGCCCAAAGCTCGATTCTGCCCTGTTTCGGGCCTCATAGCCGAGGGTGCTGGCTGGTAATAAATCCTCTGGGCCTCAGAGATAGTGAGTGACTACTTGGTTTAGGATTCTGTAGAGTTTCGGGTTCATTGGATCATCTTACAACCCACAGTGGCGTCATAACTGGGCAGATAACTGCCCAAAGCTCGATTTTGCCCTCTTTTGGGCCCCATAGCCGAGGGTGCTAGCTGGTAATAAATTCTCTGGGCATCATCAATGGTACATAACCACTTGATCTGAGGTTCTATAGAGATTCGGATCCATTGGATCATCCTGCAACCCATACTGGAATCATAAATGGGCAGATAACTGCCCAAAGCTCGATTTTGCCCTCTTTTGGGCCACATAGCCGAGGGTGCTAACTGGTGATAAATTCTCTGGGCATCAGAGATAGTACGTGAGTATTGGGTCTAGGATTCTGTAGAGGTTCGGGTCCATTGGATCAACTTACAACCCACAGTGGCGTCATAACTGCGCGCATAACTCCCCAAAGCTCGATTTTGCCCTCATTTTGGGCCCCATAGCCGAGGCCGCTGTCTGGTGATAAATTCTCTGGGCATCATCAATTGTACATAATCACCCGATCTGAGGTCCTGTAGAGATTCGGGTTCTTTGGAATATGCTACAACCCACAGTGGCGTCATAACTAGGCAGATAACTGCTCAAAGCTCGATTTTTCCCTGTTTCGGGCCTCATAGCCGAGGGTGCTGACTGGTAATGAATTCTCTGGGCATCTTCAACGGTACATAACCACTTAATCTAAGGTTCTGTCGAGTTTCAGGTCCATTGGAACATCCTACAAACCACAGTGGCGTCATAACTGAGCAGATCACTGCTCAAAGCTCGATTTTTCCCTGTTTCGGGCCTCATAGCCGAGGATTGTGACTGGTGATGAATTTTCTGGGCATCAGAGATAGTATGTGACCACTTATCCGAGGATTCTGTAGAGTTTCGGGTCCATTGGATTATGTTACAACCGACAGTGGCGTCATAACTGCGCGCATAACTCCCCAAAGCTCGATTTTGCCCTCATTTTGGGCCCCATAGCCGAGGCCGCTGTCTGGTTATGAATTCTCTGGGCATCAGAGATAGTACTTGACTATTTTGTCTAGGATTGTGTAGAGATTCGGGTCCATTGGAACATGCTACAAACCACAGTGGCGTCATAAGTGAGCAGATAACTGCTCAAAGCTCGATCTTTCCCTGTTTCGAGCCTCATAGCCGAGGGTGCTGACTGGTAATAAATTCTCTGGGCATCATCAATGGTACATAATCACCCGATCTAAGGTTCTGTAGAGATTCGGGTCCATTGGAACATGCTACAATCCACAGTGGCGTCATAACTGAGCAGATAACTGCTCAAAGCTCGTTTTCACCCTGTATTGGGCCCCATAGCCGAGGGTGCTGACTGGTAATAAATTTTCTGGGCATCATCAATGGTACAGGACAACTTGATCTGAGGTTCTGTAGAGATTCGGGTCCATTGAAACATGCTACAACCCACAGTGGCGTCATAACTGAGCAGATAACTGCTCAAAGCTCGATTTTCCCCTGTTTCGGGCCTCATAGCCGAGGGTGCTGACTGGTGATGAATTCTCTGGGCATCAGAGATAGTATTTTACCATTTGGTCCAGGATCCTGTAGAGTTTCGGGGCCATTGGATCATCTTACAACCCACAGTGGCGTCATAACTGGGCGGATAACTGCTCAAAGCTCGATTTTTCCCTGTTTCGGGCCTCATAGCCGAGGGTGCTGACTTGTAATAAATTCTCTGGGCATCATCAATGGTACATATTTACTCAATCTAAGGTTCTGTAGAGATTCGGGTCCATTGGAACATGCTACAACCCACAGTGGCGTCATAACTGAGCAGATAACTGCTCAAAGCTCGATTTTTCCTGTTTCGGGCCTCATAGCCGGGGGTGCTGACTGGTAATAAATTTTCTGGGCATCAGAGATAGTACGTGACCACTTGGTCTAGGATTCTGTACAGTTTCGGGTCCATTGGTTTATGTTACAACCCACAGTGGCGTCATAACTGCGAGGATAACTGCCCAAAGCTCGATTTCGCCCTCTTTTGGGCCCCATAGCCGAGGATGCTGACTGGTAATAAATTCTCTTGGCATCATCAATGGTACATAACCACTTGATCTGAGGTTCTGAAGAGATTCGAGTCCATTGGATCATCCTCCAACCCATACTGGCGTCATAACTGGGCAGATAACTGCCAAAAGCTCGATCCTGCCCTCTTTTGGGCCCCATAGCCGAGGGTGCTGACTGGTAATAAATTCTCTGGGCATCATCAATGGTACATAACCACTTGATCCAAGGTTCTATAGAGATTCGGATCCATTGGATCATCCTCCAACCCATACTGGAATCATAAATGGGCAGATAACTGCCCAAAGCTCGATTTTGCCCTCTTTTGGGCCCCATAGCCGAGGGTGCTAACTGGTGATAAATTCTCTGGGCATCAGAGATAGTACGTGAGTATTGGGTCTAGGATTCTGTAGAGGTTCGGGTCCATTGGATCAACTTACAACTGTAACGCGGCGGGCATCAGCAGGGGGAAATTTCCTGAAAAGCTAAACCCACCCAACGCTACCTCATTTATTTGGGCCGGATCAGGTCAGGGCCAGGCACCCCGCGCCACGAGGGGCGGGACAGTGGGGCAAATTGGGAGCACCTGAAAAACGCGAATATATTCTGCGGACACTGGTAGAATTCGATCGACACAAATAATCACTCTCAACATTCAGAAAAATATAAACGGATTTATTGCTATTAGAAATCGCATTTCCCGACTCGCAGGTCGATGATGTGGGGCTTTATTATAAGTCACCACTAAAGTAAATGAGCGGAAGGCTCGGAATGCGTTTCGTCCACCGCCTGCAACTGGGTACATCGTAACCCGGACTCATCAGCAGGGCTGAGGTTGCAGGCGGTTGCCCTGGACGCGGAGTGCGGAGGTAGAGAAGTTCCTTATATATGGAATGTGTTCGTTTCTGTGCGCTTGCGAGAGAGGTGCGGAACGGGTAGCCACCTGGAGGCATACCCAGAATCCCCACAAGACTCCCCCCCAGCAACCTCGAGCAATCGCAGGAAATCTAGACATTTTTGAAAACCCGCTTCCCGTCTTCTCCGCACGTATCGTGACTCAACCCTGGGATGCTGGGATACATACACCGCCGTCAATGACTAGTGTAACTCTTGACGAGATACACGTCTAGGCGGGTGGTCACTCAACACCCAGATACGTGAGCACGTATCGTATTGAAAGAAGTGGAAAGGGTATAGGAAGATTGATGCATGTTCACATCACGTCGGGGTCACCAATGTGGGGCTTTATTATAAGTCACCACTAAAGTAAATGAGCGGAAGGCTCGGAATGCGTTTCGTCCACCGCCTGCAACTGGGTACATCGTAACCCGGACTCATCAGCAGGGCTGAGGTTGCAGGCGGTTGCCCTGGACGCGGAGTGCGGAGGTAGAGAAGTTCCTTATATATGGAATGTGTTCGTTTCTGTGCGCTTGCGAGAGAGGTGCGGAACGGGTAGCCACCTGGAGGCATACCCAGAATCCCCACAATAAACCTATTTACAACGCCATCTGTGGCGAAAACTGTCATCAAATCGTTCATTTGTGCAATAACTCACAGCAAATCACAATATCAAAAAGTCACTTTACAGCGGAAACACCCACGTACATTGACTCGAAATGATTCACTGCACTGTTTCGGCGGAATCACCCATATACATTGTGGGCGGAGCTAACGCGAGGGGTGGGAGCTATTTCCCCAGCCGGCGGGCCCGTCCCTCTCCAACTCTCCGCGCCTTCGTCTCCGGAAGTCAGAGTGATGACACAAAATGGCCGCTATAACGACCCGCGTGGCTCAGCATGGCCAGAACGTGCATGCGAAATTGGCACGAGGAGTTGGAGGAACACGGTTGCGACGCGATGGGTCGGCGGACAAGAGAGACACACCGCGTCGCGAGCTGGGAAATAGACCACCCGGTAGCCCTGGACACGACTCTCCGCCCGGGGGGGTCACGATGTGGGCGGATGCACCCGGGGGAAAACGATATACCACTCACCGCGTGGGTCGACGTCGTCTGGGCGCACACTGTGCTAGCTCTACTGCTGTGCTGATGCTGCTCTGCTGCTGGGGCTGATTGGATTCCCTGCTGCAGCTCTCTCTCTCTCTCTCTCTCTCTCTCTCTCTCTCTCTCGAGCCCAGTCCGGGTCACCCTCCAAAGCTGGGCACCCTGGGCGAGATGTGGTCGTGTGGGGTGGCCACGCGTCAGCACGCGCTAACAAGTCTGGGCACTACACTGGGTTCACCCACACACACACACACACACCAAAAGTCTGGTACACCCGCGGCGCGATCACTAGACCCGTCCTGGGTCACTTGTCCTGGAGCACGGCGAATTTATGGGCGCGGAGTACGGGGAGGTCTAACCAGGCTGGCAGCCATCCCAAGAATGCCGGCCGGCGACGCGCAGCGCGGCTTCCTCTTGCCCGCGCGAGCGCCACGCCGTCCGACTCGGTGGGCTGGAAGGTGCTGCCACCACGCTGGTGGCGGGAGCCATCAGCCCGTTTGAAACGTCGTTGTTGTCTTCTTCTCGTCACCTCGGGCACCTCAACAGAAAAGTATAACACACGAAAATCAGACCTTGATTTACTTTGCCCGAGGTGACGACGAGAGCTTCTGTGGGGCGAGCTGGAACGTGCTGCAACGTTCCACGTTGCATTACCCCGGGCATCTCCCCCTCACCCTCCTGGGTGAGAAGAATTCGGAGTGGTCTCGTCTCGCCCACATCCACCCTCATCGTTACCTCGGCGGAATCATCATACATTGCTACATCGGTCAAAAATCAAAATCAAATCTATCATTAAATTCAAAATCTCAATCAATCGAATTCACCAATAATCAACGTCCAAAATTAAAATCAACTCATCAAGAGAAACTAACATTTCCAAAGAAATCCTCTGAACCATCAAATACTGGGGAAGGATTCCCAACTACAACGCTATCTAAAATTCAAAGCACACAAGGAAGCGGACTCTGGGTTTCGGGGAAGGGGCGGAGGAGAACGGGTATACTTTCGTTTGGCGGACCATTTGGGGAGGTCTTCTTGACCCCCGGCGGACGTTTGAGTGAATACTCGAGCCCTGGCGGAAACTCCTCGACCTCATGTCCGATGCCATAGGCCTCTGAAAACAACAAGAGAATTTGCAATCGAAACACATCCTGTCATCGGTAACGTGATTTACTCTTCGTCACGACCGTCTCTGATTCGGAACTAGCACTCTTACTCTGAGTCGCTAAGATATACACAATCGGCCATCTGGCGTCAACTCGGACGCCTCAATCAACTCAGTCAAGACATCGTTCATCTCGTCATGGTTACTGCTCGTGATTCCAACAACTTTCCTGACCAAAATCAAGGTCAACATTTATACGAATTGTGCTTCAAACTCTTCGATCGACGCACATTTTCTCGCATTCTTCCATTCCTGCTCACGTTCGTCTTCGGTTTTGCACAGCCTCTCTGTGCAATTCTGTCGAATCATCTCTTCACGAGCGATACTATCTCGGCGGACTGGCGGAAATCTCATCTCGCTATGCGTTTCACACGCCACGCAGAAACGTCTACTGTTACCGGCATTCCCTGACTTCTCGACGACATTTCATTTTACCGTCGTTCAATCGGACACTGAGTCCTTTCGTCGTAGCTCTGGTGTTCAAACGGACGCCATACTTCTCCCGTGACAACGGCTTTTCATATCACCGTCACAGCTATTTTTTTTCCAATTTTTCCTTTTTTTATTCTCTATCGTCTACACTCGGATTATTCTTCCACCGGCAACACTTCTTGCGTATGGATACCTCCAACTCGACTTATCCTTCAGACTTTCCACTCGGGCGGATACTTATCTCGAAACGTGCGTTTTGTATCACAAAACATCTGTTTTCGACTTCTTTTTCACCATTCCAGCGTTACATCAACATACACCGGCTGTATACCACACCTCAGACTCTCCACATCTGTCTTCATCGGCGCTCGGCGGATAGGGGATGACTCATTCAACCCCATTGTTCGACTCCAAACATATAGGCGTACTCTCTCCTGGACCCAATCTTAGGTCATTTTCGAAGGCGGATCTTCTCCTCTGCAGGCGTACTAGCTCGCATTTGTGATTCACTTCGGACTCACGGGTTCAAATTTCAACAAGCTCATCCAATTACAACTCACACAATTCATTCATACGCCCAATCTAGAGTGAATCCATCTCCGGCATACCCGACGAAAATCTACCAAACCAGCGATCTCCTCTCCAGTTTTTCGGATATTCCGGCGTCAATTCCGAGGACTAGTCTCCCTGGTGGCGGATTTATTCTTGGCGGATCCTTCAGATTTTCGCACTCATTCGCTCCCGTTCCCATTTATTCACTCTTCATCTCAGCATTCATTTCACTAACTCATCAATACTCAACAGAAATCCACGACAAATCTCTGTGGTCTCCTTCAACAACTTCGCTCACGACTCTTTCTCCTTTTTTTTTTTTTTTTTTTTTTTTACAGCTGAGGTCAGATCTACTCGATCTTCAACCTCAAGTCTGCGATTTGAAATAAAATAGAAAGCAGATCGTTCGATCTATGCCTCCTCAATTCACTTTTTCTGACACGACGCGAGGCAGATCGGATGATCCTCGCCCCTGGTGCATCGTGTCAACGCTCCAGAAGGTAGATTTGACGATCTTAACCTTTCTTCGCGACTTGGGAAGCCATTCGGGTAGATCATCTGATCCTCACCCTCCTGACTCCTAATGTAATCCACAACAACGAGGTGAGGTCCGCACGACCACCAACCTCGATTTCAGTTTTCTTCAGTCGACGGAAGTCATCTCACGGGCCCACTCGGCATCATTTAAGGCGTCCCTCATCATGACGGCGGAGTTCAGGCGTAGAAACCTCCGTTCCCTTCGGAAATGGAAGACGTGCGGTGGAGGCAGTGGCATGGATGAGATTCCGGGAGACAACTTCTGGCCCGGTTCTCATCGGCAACTTTAGTGCTCTTAGGCCTGCGCAAGCCAAGGCAGCATTTCCTCTCGCGATCCTCCGGTTCGATTTCGCTATTTCTCTCACGACGCTCATACTCAGGCTTGGGCTGGCCTCTCTAGGTGCCTCAGCTCCTGAGTCTCTACGACAAAATCACTCGACAAAAATATTCGTTACTGGCACAAGGATTTGAGAGGATGTGTGCACGATCTTCGCTCTCTCATCTCTCAGTCTTGGTCACCGCCATGTGACTCAGCTCCTGATTTTTCTGCTCAGCGACGAAACATTCTGCTCACATGCTACTTGACACAAGCGCGGGCAGCCTTCGGCCCCCTTAGCTTCTGGTCCTTCGCTTCATCGGTTGAAACAAGAGCAGATGACATGATCCTCACTCTTTTCAAGTTTCATCATCGACTAGAGAGCAGATCTCTCATAACTCATGAAGTTCGTTACTGGAGCAAGGACTCGAGTGAGGATGTCCACGATCCTCTTTCTCTCGTCTTTCAGTCTTGGTCAAGCCTCCGGGCGACTCAGCTCCTGATTGCTTGCTCCGTTACGAACACGTTCTGCTCAATTGTGGCTTGACCCTGGCGTTGGCTAGCTCTCGGCTTCCAAGCCACCAGTCATGCATTTTTTCTTCGCGTCAAATTGATCGGGAGTAGATCACGTGATCCTCACTCCTTACCAGGTTCTATCGCGACTGAAAAGCAGATCGTTCCTCACGGATTCACGAATTTCCCTTCTCTTTTGCACAACAAAAGTCGAGGGCAGATCATCAGGATCCTCACCCCCACCTCATCAGAATACAACCATAACGAGCGGAAACCACTTGACTCCTGGTCCTTGGTGTTTCCGTTTTATTTTGGTAGCGAGATGTAAGAGTAGATCATTCGATCCTCACTCTTACCCGCTCCGACAACCGGAGAAGTCCATATGACCATTGATCAATGGCTATTCTTCCCCGAAGGAAGTTTTTTTTTTTTTTTTGAAGGGCAGATCTGCATGATCCTCGCCCTATGGTTTTGCTTGCAACAGCATGGCGCGAAGGCAGACCCCTGCACTCGCTGCCCACCTTTGGGCTTAGCCTCGATGCAGATCAGATCTGCCCTGTCAGCAACCCTGGGCAAACATTTTGTGGCGGATTGGAATGAGGGTAGGTCCCTACGACCCTCATTTGGCGGATAGACAAGACGAAACACCTTGATCAAATAATCTCAGACCACTTGGCGAATCATACAATCTTCAAATTCCAACGGCTACAAAACTGTCGGTTCCAAACACTCTTCGCTCGCATCGACAACTCTATGAATTTTCGCTATCTTTCCTCTTTTTTTCTTTCAACGGCTAATCACACATCATTTTCATCTCAAGACCTCTTAGCTAACCTCATCTGCAGCGTGGTCTAAGAGTAGATCCCGGGATCCTCACTCCTGACAGGTGCTCGATGAGTTAGCCGACGTCAATTGTATTTGCTCTACACACAACTCATAGATTACACATTTTTTCTCTTCGCTTCACTCAGCTGGCGGATTTCTGAGGGGAGGCATCTGTCCTCGACCCTCGTCGTTCTCTTTCGACTTCACATTAGGACTCTTATCAATCTCACGAGACTGGACATCTCTACCGGAGATACCACAGCTTGGGAGATACTGAAAGTCTCAACTGTCTCAGGACCTATTACCGCAGTTGCCACCGTTGGCGTAGTTTGCATTACCGCGGTGATGGAAACTCGGACGGTTGGCGAGATGATCTCCGTTCTCTATGGCTGGCTCTGTTTCATAGAGAACCAAGATGAGCACTTTTGCAAGGGTCCATCCATCTTCGAATTCCACGGGACTTCTTCATTCGGATTCATCCACAATATATCCGCTCGAATTAGTCTGCTTCTCAATGTACTGATACTTCCCATAGTGTTCAGTTCACGGTAGCACAAAAGGCGTTTCACTTCGTTGAAGGGTAAGCGGCATACTCGCTGCGCCAACTCCAAATACCTATAATTCCTCGATACCAACTCAGCCATGGGTTGACTCAGTTTGAGGTTGTCGACTGATTCTCCATGTTCCATCTGTCTCTTCTCTAATGCGGGCTGTGATAAGGCGTTCAGAGCAGGAAGGTGTGTATCTAACACCCTCGGCTTCGTCTCGTCACGGCTTGGCGATTCCGAGAGCCAATCACTCGCCTGATGCGACGAATGGTGCGACTGGCAGCGACTCTTGAGACGCGTGGGAACATCTACAGACCTCTCTTCGCCAACACAAGACAGCAGTAGTGCATGCTGTTTCTGCAGCAGGATCGTTTGTGGTTGTCCTCGGCCATCATGATGAGTCTTCTCGGCATTCCTTTGGCGGACTTCTATCTCAACAACTCCTCGTGTTGGGTTCAATGCACTAGCGTCTCCATTCTGGTTCTCATCTTCCCAGCTTCGGCTAACTGGCGTAGCTCGTACTCCCGATTCAGTCAATTCAACAGACTTCGGACTATCACAACAATTCAATAGTACTTGCTCATCGCTGTTCTTGTTTCCAATCTCGCAACTGATCAGTCGATCTTGCAACTGAGACCAAGTTTCTTCGAAACTCAAACCTCTTCCACCTATTCGCCTAGTAGCATCAGTCTGAGGCGGACCGATAACTGCATCGGCTGGGTTAGGCAACATGGTGTTGGCCCACCCGGCGAAAGTTGCATTGTGGCCTATCTGGCGGAAAGACTCAGCTGCGGTAGGCAAATTCGTATAGCCAGATAGCAGAACGGGACCTCGAGTTGCTATGGGTCCATGCAAGCTCGTGACGGTTATCATTGAGCACGTGTTGGCCACAGTGGTCACAATTCCTCTCTGTGTTACCCTGGTTGACGAAGTCACCACCGGCGGATCATCCACAACATACTCGTACTCGACTTCGGATCCATTTTCACTCCCGATCTCCACGCCCTCTATATCTGCCATTACCTGTAAAGCAGCTGGTGAGAGGGGTGGGTGTTCCTTCGGACGCTCGTCAATCTCTGGGTTCCATGGTACATCTTCCCTTGGGTTCATTGCCAAAAGATTGTGGCGGAGCAAACGTACGCGTAGAGCATTACGTGCCGCCTAGACTGAGACCAGCCTCATTCAATCGAACCATAACCTCTTCATAATCGTGACTCGCAACCAGCTTGGCTGCCTCTACATATCGCGGATCCTTGCCGAGTATTTCAGCAATATCCGGCGTAATCGTCATTCTCTCATGTCGATCTCCTGATGGGATCGACGTTGTTGGTTTTCTACCGAACATCTTGATGCCTACGCGGCGACGTTCAACTTGCCACGGGATAATTAGGGTAGTTACTCTCTCGATGAGATAGGCGGATCCCCAATCCCACTGGCGGACCCTGATGAGACGATTGTCTCGGCGGACTCCTTGTTGAGGTTTTGAATCCTCGACGGAAAATTTTGGGAAATTGGTTAAGGATAAGGATGTGCGAGTCCCCTTCCTCCTCTATTCACACTACTATTACTAAAATGGCATGCAATGTAATCAGATGGGGACGGAGAGTCGTGTATCCTTCGCAGATGTCCGCATTTGGTATGGGAACGCTTCAGCTCCTCGAGTTATCCCGCGCGAGTCGAACAGTGCCCTACGATTTCATGTATTGCTCGCACTTGCTTCGCGGTGTGAGAGCATGTTCCGCTGATCTATCCGATGAGAGTTGTGCAGATTCTACAGGAAATAGTCCGAAAACCCGAAAGCTCCGAAGCATTTTGCCCCCAAGACGAAATCGGAATTTCGGAGACGCCCTCTACCGGTTTAATCGATGGAACAAAGGAATCGCAACGCTAATCGCAACGAGCAAATTAGCAGAAATCGAATCGCGTAGTTTAGTCACGTGATCGGCGAAAAATCAGTGTAACTTCATTCGACGTCAAAACATAGAAGACTACCGATACAGGTGCTTCAAAAGCTTCAGTTTGAGTACCTACATGATGGGGTAAATATTAGTTGGGTCCTCCGGAGATCAATGGCGCCGAAGGGTCGAGCGGCAGTGCTGCCTCCTATGGCGGACCGTGAAATACTCCTCAAGAGCTATCCAACTAGTACCCACACGACGGGTGTAGGCTCGATAAGAAACTCGCGCGCGTGGTGGCACTGATGTCCGCCACGGTGGCGAAGCGCCCTCTATCATCCCGAATAGTACTCGCCAAGACGTGTTCAACGAGTACCCACACGGTGGGTTTCGCGTCAATAGGGAGCTCGCGCGCCAGGTGGCGCTGGTGTGCGCACCGATGGCAGAGCGCCCTCTATCGTCCCGGATAGTACTCGCCGAGACGTGTTCGACGAATACCCACACGGTGGGTTTCGCGTCAATAGGGAGCTCGCGCGCCAGGTGGCGTTGGTGTGCGCACCGATGGCAGAGCGCCCTCTATCGTCCCGGATAGTACTCGCTAAGACGGGTTCAACGAGTACCCACACGGTGGGTTCCGCGTTAATAGGGAGCTCGCGCGCCAGGTGGCGCTGGTGTGCGCGACGATGGCGGAGCGCCCTCTAGCGTCACGAAGAGTACTCGTCAGGAGCTTTCAATCGAATACCCACACGACGGGGTATTTCACAAGCATGTTACTGAGCGCGAGCGGGGGCGAATGCGTGGCACTATGGGGGCGGGGGGTGATGCCACTCGTTGACACAGAGTGCTCGGGAGTAAGCGCGCAGGATCGCACGCGAATAATATTAGAACATCGGCATACACCGAGGGCCCGATATTCACTCTAAATCCGCGCAGTACCGCGTCGTTGCTCTCACGCGCACGCGCAGTGTCCGCAGCTACGTTCCGGAGGCTCCGGGGCGTCAACCGTGATCCTGGCAGGATCGCCATGTAACGCGGCGGGCATCAGCAGGGGGAAATTTCCTGAAAAGCTAAACCCACCCAACGCTACCTCATTTATTTGGGCCGGATCAGGTCAGGGCCAGGCACCCCGTGCCACGAGGGGCGGGACAGTGGGGCAAATTGGGAGCACCTGAAAAACGCGAATGTATTCTGCGGACACTGGTAGAATTCGATCGACACAAATAATCACTCTCAACATTCAGAAAAATATAAACGGATTTATTGCTATTAGAAATCGCATTTCCCGACTCGCAGGTCGATAAACCTATTTACAACGCCATCTGTGGCGAAAACTGTCATCAAATCGTTCATTTGTGCAATAACTCACAGCAAATCACAATATCAAAAAGTCACTTTACAGCGGAAACACCCACGTACATTGACTCGAAATGATTCACTGCACTGTTTCGGCGGAATCACCCATATACATTGTGGGCGGAGCTAACGCGAGGGGTGGGAGCTATTTCCCCAGCCGGCGGGCCCGTCCCTCTCCAACTCTCCGCGCCTTCGTCTCCGGAAGTCAGAGTGATGACACAAAATGGCCGCTATAACGACCCGCGTGGCTCAGCATGGCCAGAACGTGCATGCGAAATTGGCACGAGGAGTTGGAGGAACACGGTTGCGACGCGATGGGTCGGCGGACAAGAGAGACACACCGCGTCGCGAGCTGGGAAATAGACCACCCGGTAGCCCTGGACACGACTCTCCGCCCGGGGGGGTCACGATGTGGGCGGATGCACCCGGGGGAAAACGATATACCACTCACCGCGTGGGTCGACGTCGTCTGGGCGCACACTGTGCTAGCTCTACTGCTGTGCTGATGCTGCTCTGCTGCTGGGGCTGATTGGATTCCCTGCTGCAGCTCTCTCTCTCTCTCTCTCTCTCTCGAGCCCAGTCCGGGTCACCCTCCAAAGCTGGGCACCCTGGGCGAGATGTGGTCGTGTGGGGTGGCCACGCGTCAGCACGCGCTAACAAGTCTGGGCACTACACTGGGTTCACCCACACACACACACACACACCAAAAGTCTGGTACACCCGCGGCGCGATCACTAGACCCGTCCTGGGTCACTTGTCCTGGAGCACGGCGAATTTATGGGCGCGGAGTACGGGGAGGTCTAACCAGGCTGGCAGCCATCCCAAGAATGCCGGCCGGCGACGCGCAGCGCGGCTTCCTCTTGCCCGCGCGAGCGCCACGCCGTCCGACTCGGTGGGCTGGAAGGTGCTGCCACCACGCTGGTGGCGGGAGCCATCAGCCCGTTTGAAACGTCGTTGTTGTCTTCTTCTCGTCACCTCGGGCACCTCAACAGAAAAGTATAACACACGAAAATCAGACCTTGATTTACTTTGCCCGAGGTGACGACGAGAGCTTCTGTGGGGCGAGCTGGAACGTGCTGCAACGTTCCACGTTGCATTACCCCGGGCATCTCCCCCTCACCCTCCTGGGTGAGAAGAATTCGGAGTGGTCTCGTCTCGCCCACATCCACCCTCATCGTTACCTCGGCGGAATCATCATACATTGCTACATCGGTCAAAAATCAAAATCAAATCTATCATTAAATTCAAAATCTCAATCAATCGAATTCACCAATAATCAACGTCCAAAATTAAAATCAACTCATCAAGAGAAACTAACATTTCCAAAGAAATCCTCTGAACCATCAAATACTGGGGAAGGATTCCCAACTACAACGCTATCTAAAATTCAAAGCACACAAGGAAGCGGACTCTGGGTTTCGGGGAAGGGGCGGAGGAGAACGGGTATACTTTCGTTTGGCGGACCATTTGGGGAGGTCTTCTTGACCCCCGGCGGACGTTTGAGTGAATACTCGAGCCCTGGCGGAAACTCCTCGACCTCATGTCCGATGCCATAGGCCTCTGAAAACAACAAGAGAATTTGCAATCGAAACACATCCTGTCATCGGTAACGTGATTTACTCTTCGTCACGACCGTCTCTGATTCGGAACTAGCACTCTTACTCTGAGTCGCTAAGATATACACAATCGGCCATCTGGCGTCAACTCGGACGCCTCAATCAACTCAGTCAAGACATCGTTCATCTCGTCATGGTTACTGCTCGTGATTCCAACAACTTTCCTGACCAAAATCAAGGTCAACATTTATACGAATTGTGCTTCAAACTCTTCGATCGACGCACATTTTCTCGCATTCTTCCATTCCTGCTCACGTTCGTCTTCGGTTTTGCACAGCCTCTCTGTGCAATTCTGTCGAATCATCTCTCTCTCTCTCTCGAGCCCAGTCCGGGTCACCCTCCAAAGCTGGGCACCCTGGGCGAGATGTGGTCGTGTGGGGTGGCCACGCGTCAGCACGCGCTAACAAGTCTGGGCACTACACTGGGTTCACCCACACACACACACACACACCAAAAGTCTGGTACACCCGCGGCGCGATCACTAGACCCGTCCTGGGTCACTTGTCCTGGAGCACGGCGAATTTATGGGCGCGGAGTACGGGGAGGTCTAACCAGGCTGGCAGCCATCCCAAGAATGCCGGCCGGCGACGCGCAGCGCGGCTTCCTCTTGCCCGCGCGAGCGCCACGCCGTCCGACTCGGTGGGCTGGAAGGTGCTGCCACCACGCTGGTGGCGGGAGCCATCAGCCCGTTTGAAACGTCGTTGTTGTCTTCTTCTCGTCACCTCGGGCACCTCAACAGAAAAGTATAACACACGAAAATCAGACCTTGATTTACTTTGCCCGAGGTGACGACGAGAGCTTCTGTGGGGCGAGCTGGAACGTGCTGCAACGTTCCACGTTGCACAACCCACAGTGGCGTCATAACTGCGCGCATAACTCCCCAAAGCTCGATTCTGCCCCTATTTTGGGCCCCATAGCCGAGGCCGCTGTCTGGTGATAAATTCTCTGGGCATCATCAATTGTACATAATCACCCGATCTAAGGTTCTGTAGAGATTCGGGTTCTTTGGAATATGCTACAACCCACAGTGGCGTCATAACTGGGCAGATAACTGCTCAAAGCTCGATTTTTCCCTGTTTCGGGCCTCATAGCCGAGGATGCTGACTGGTAATGAATTCTCTGGGCATCAGAGATAGTACTTGACTATTTTGTCTAGGATTGTGTAGAGATTCGGGTCCATTGGAACATGCTACAAACCACAGTGGCGTCATAAGTGAGCAGATAACTGCTCAGAGCTCGATCTTTCCCTGTTTCGAGCCTCATAGCCGAGGGTGCTGACTGGTAATAAATTCTCTGGGCATCAACAATGGTACATAATCACCCGATCTAAGGTTCTGTAGAGATTCGGGTCCATTGGAACATGCTACAATCCACAGTGGCGTCATAACTGAGCAGATAACTGCTCAAAGCTCGTTTTCACCCTGTATTGGGCCCCATAGCCGAGGGTGCTGACTGGTAATAAATTCTCTGGGCATCTTCAACGGTACATAACCACTCAATCTAAGGTTCTGTCGAGTTTCAGGTCCATTGGAACATCCTACAAACCACAGTGGCGTCATAACTGAGCAGATAACTGCTCAAAGCTCGATTTTTCCCTGTTTCGGGCCTCATAGCCGAGGATTGTGACTGGTGATAAATTTTCTGGGCATCAGAGATAGTATGTGACCACTTGTCCGAGGATTCTGTAGAGTTTCGGGTCCATTGGATTATGTTACAACCGACAGTGGTGTCATAACTGGGCAGATAACTGCTCAAAGCTCGATCTTCCCCTGTTTTGGGCCTCATAGCCGAGGGTGCTGACTGGTAATAAATTCTCTGGGCATCATCAATGCTACATTATCACCCAATCTAAGGTTTTGTAGAGATTCGGGTCCATTGGAACATGCTACATCCCACAGTGGCGTCATAACTGAGCAGATAACTGCTCAAAGCTCGATTTTTCCTTGTTTTGGGCCTCATAGCCGAGGGTGCTGACTGGTGATAAATTTTCTGGGCATTAGAGATAGTATGTGACCACTTGTTCTAGAATTCTGTAGAGTTTCGGGTCCATTGGATTATGTTACAACTGACAATGGCACCATAACTGCGCGGATAACTGCCCAAAGCTCGATTTCGCCCTCTTTTGCGCCCCATAGCCGAGGGTGCTGACTGGTAATAAACTCTCTGGGCAACATCAATGGTACATGACAACTTGATCTGAGGTTCTGTAGAGATTCGGGTCCATTGAAACATGCTACAACCCACAGTGGCGTCATAACTGAGCAGATAACTGCTCAAAGCTCGATTTTTCCCTGTTTCGGGCCTCATAGCCGAGGGTGCTGACTGGTGATGAATTCTCTGGGCATCAGAGATAGTATTTGACCATTTGGTCCAGGATTCTGTAGAGTTTCGGGGCCATTGGATCATCTTACAACCCACAGTGGCGTCATAACTGGGCGGATAACTGCTCAAAGCTCGATTTTTCCCTGTTTCGGGCCTCATAGCCGAGGGTGCTGACTGGTAATGAAAGCTCTGGGCATCAGAGATAGGACGTGACTATTTGGTCTCGGATTCTGTAGAGTTTCGGGCCCATTGGATCATCTTACAACCCACAGTGGCGTCATAACTGGGCAGATAACTGCTCAAAGCTCGATCTTTCCCTGTTTTGGGCCTCATAGCCGAGGGTGCTGACTGGTGATAAATCCTCTGGGCCTCAGAGATAGTAAGTGACTACTTGGTTTAGGATTCTGTAGAGTTTCGGGTCCATTGGATCATCTAACAACCCACAGTGGCGTCATAAATGCGCGGATAACTGCCCAAAGCTCGATTTCGCCCTCTTTTGGGCCCCATAGCCGAGGGTGCTGACTGGTAATAAATTCTCTGGGCATCATCAATGGTAGATAATTACTCAATCTGAGGTTCTGTAGAGATTCGGGTCCATTGGAACATGCTACAACCCACAGTGGCGTCATAACTGAGCAGATAACTGCTCAAAGCTCGATTTTTCCCTGTTTCGGGCCTCATAGCCGGGGGTGCTGACTGGTGATAAATTTTCTGGGCATTAGAGATAGTACGTGACCACTTGGTCTAGGATTCTGTACAGTTTCGGGTCCATTGGATTATGTTACAACCCACAGTGGCGTCATAACTGCGCGGATAACTGCCCAAAGCTCGATTTCGCCCTCTTTTGGGCCCCATAGCCGAGGGTGCTGACTGGTAATAAATTCTCTTGGCATCATCAATGGTACATAACCACTTGATCTAAGGTTCTGAAAAGATTGGGGTCCATTGGATCATCCTCCAACCCATACTGGCGTCATAACTGGGCAGATAACTGCCCAAAGCTCGATTCTGCCCTGTTTCGGGCCTCATAGCCGAGGGTGCTGACTGGTGATGAATTCTCTGGGCATCAGAGATAGTATTTGACCATTTGGTCCAGGATTCTGTAGAGTTTCGGGGCCATTGGATCATCTTACAACCCACAGTGGCGTCATAACTGGGCGGATAACTGCTCAAAGCTCGATTTTTCCCTGTTTCGGGCCTCATAGCCGAGGGTGCTGACTGGTAATGAAAGCTCTGGGCATCAGAGATAGGACGTGACTATTTGGTCTCGGATTCTGTAGAGTTTCGGGCCCATTGGATCATCTTACAACCCACAGTGGCGTCATAACTGGGCAGATAACTGCCCAAAGCTCGATTCTGCCCTGTTTCGGGCCTCATAGCCGAGGGTGCTGACTGGTGAAAAATCCTCTGGGCCTCAGAGATAGTAAGTGACTACTTGGTTTAGGATTCTGTAGAGTTTCGGGTCCATTGGATCATCTAACAACCCACAGTGGCGTCATAACTGCGCGGATAACTGCCCAAAGCTCGATTTCGCCCTCTTTTGGGCCCCATAGCCGAGGGTGCTGACTGGTAATAAATTCTCTTGGCATCATCAATGGTACATAACCACTTGATCTAAGGTTCTGTAGAGATTCGGGTCCATTGGATCATCCTCCAACCCATACTGGCGTCATAACTGCTCAGATAACTGCCCAAAGCTCGATTCTGCCCTGTTTCGGGCCTCATAGCCGAGGTTGCTAAATGGTAATGAATTCTCTGGGCATCAGAGATAGTGAGTGACTACTTGGTTTAGGATTCTGTGAAGTTTCGGGTCCATTGGATCATCTTACAACCCACAGTGGCGTCATAACTGGGCAGATAACTGCCCAAAGCTCGATTTCGTCCTCTTTTGGGCCCCATAGCCGCGGGTGCTGACTGGTAATGAATTCTCTGGGCATCATCAATGGTACATAACCACTTGATCTAAGGCTCTGTAGAGATTCGAGTCCATTGGATCATCCTCCAACCCATACTGGCGTCATAACTGGGCAGATAACTGCCCAAAGCTCGATTCTGCCCTGTTTCGGGCCTCATAGCCGAGGGTGCTGACTGGTAATGAATCCACTGGGCCTCAGAGATAGTAAGTGACTACTTGGTTTAGGATTCTGTAGAGTTTCGGGTCCATTGGATCATCTTACAACCCACAGTGGCGTCATAACTGGGCAGATAACTGCCCAGAGCTCGATTTTGCCCTCTTTTGGGCCCCATAGCCGAGGGTGCTGACTGGTAATAAATTCTCTGGGCATCATCAATGGTACATAACCACTTGATCTAAGGTTCTATAGAGATTCGGATCCATTGGATCGTCCTCCAACCCATACTGGAATCATAAATGGGCAGATAACTGCCCAAAGCTCGATTTTGCCCTCTTTTGGGCCCCATAGCCGAGGGTGCTAACTGGTGATAAATTCTCTGGGCATCAGAGATAGTACGTGAGTATTGGGTCTAGGATTCTGTAGAGGTTCGGGTCCATTGGATCAACTTACAACCCACAGTGGCGTCATAACTGCGCGCATAACTCCCCAAAGCTCGGATTTGCCCTCATTTTGGGCCCCATAGCCGAGGCCACTGTCTGGTGATAAATCCTCTGGGCATCATCAATTGTACATAATCACCCGATCTAATGATCTGTAGAGATTCGGGTTCTTTGGAATATGCTGAAACCCACAGTGGCGTCATAACTGAGCCGATAACTGCTCAAAGCTCGATTTTTCCCTGTTTCGGGCCTCATAGCCGAGGGTGCTGACTGGTGATAAATCCTCTGGGCATCATAGATAGTACGTGACCTTTTGCTTTAGGATTCTGTAGAGTTTCGGGTCCATTGGATTATCTTACAACCCACAGTGGCGTCATAACTGCGCGGATAACTGCCCAAAGCTCGATTTCGCCCTCTTTTGCGCCCCATAGCCGAGTCAGCTGACTGGTAATAAATTCTCTGGGCATCATCAATGGTACACAACCACTTGATCTAAGGTTCTGTAGAGATTCGGGTCCATTGGAACATGCTGCAACCCACAGTGGCGTCATAACTTGGCGGATAACTGCTCGAAGCTCGTTTAGAGTCTGTTTTGGGCCCCATAGCCGAGGGTGCTGACTGGTAATAAATTCTCTGGGCATCATCATCGGTACATTCTCACTTGATCTAAGGTTCTGTAGAGATTAGGGTCCACTGGATCATTCTCCAACCCATACTGGCGTCATAACTGAGCAGATAACTGCCCAAAGCTTGATTCTGCCCTGTTTCGGGCCTCATAGCCGGGGGTGCTGACTGGTGATAAATTCTCTGGGCATCAGAGATAGTAAGTCACTACTTGGTCTAGGATTCTGTAGAGTTTCGGGTCCATTGGATTATGTTACAACCCACAGTGGCGTCATCACTGCGCGGATAACTGCCCAAAGCTCGATTTCGCCCTCTTTTGGGTCCCATAGCCGAGGGTGCTGACTGGTAATAAATTCTCTTGGCATCATCAATGGTACATGACAACTTGATCTGAGGTTCTGTAGAGATTGGGGTCCATTGAAACATGCTACAACCAACAGTGGCGTCATAACTGAGCAGATAACTGCTCAAAGCTCGATTTTTCCCTGTTTCGGGCCTCACAGCCGAGGGTGCTGACTGGTGATGAATTCTCTGGGCATCAGAGATAGTATTTGACTATTTGGTCCAGGATTCTGTAGAGTTTCGGGTCCATTGGATCATCCTCCAACCCATACTGGCGTCATAACTGGGCAGATAACTGCCCAAAGCACGATTCTGCCCTGTTTCGGGCCTCATAGCCGAGGTTGCTAGCTGGTAATGAATTCTCTGGGCATCAGAGATAGTGAGTGACTACTTGGTTTAGGATTCTGTGAAGTTTCGGGTCCATTGGATCATCTTACAACCCACAGTGGCGTCATAACTGGGCAGATAACTGCCCAAAGCTCGATTTCGTCCTCTTTTGCGCCCCATAGCCGCGGGTGCTGACTGGTAATGGATTCTCTGGGCATCATCAATGGTACATAACCACTTGATCTAAGGTTCTGTAGAGATTCGGGTCCATTGGAACATGCTGCAACCCACAGTGGCGTCATAACTTGACGGATAACTGCTCAAAGCTCGTTTAGAGTCTGTTTTGGGCCCCATAGCCGAGGGTGCTGACTGGTAATAAATTCTCTGGGCATCATCAATGGTACATTTTCACTTGATCTAAGGTTCTGTAGAGATTAGGGTCCACTGGATCATTCTCCAACCCATACTGGCGTCATAACTGAGCAGATAACTGCCAAAAACTTGATTCTGCCCTGTTTCGGGCCTCATAGCCGACGGTGCTGACTGGTAATAAATTCTCTGGGCATCAGAGATAGTAAGTGACTACTTGAATTAGGATTCTGTAGAGTTTCGGGTCCATTGGATCATCTTACAACCCACAGTGGCGTCATAACTGGGCAGATAACTGCTCAAAGCTCGATTTTTCCCTGTTTCGGGCCTCATAGCCGAGGGTGCTGACTGGTGATAAATCCTCTGGGCATCATAGATAGTACGTGACCTTTTGCTTTAGGATTCTGTAGAGTTTCGGGTCCATTGGATTATCTTACAACCCACAGTGGCGTCATAACTGCGCGGATAACTGCCCAAAGCTCGATTTCGCCCTCTTTTGCGCCCCATAGCCGAGTCAGCTGACTGGTAATAAATTCTCTGGGCATCATCAATGGTACACAACCACTTGATCTAAGGTTCTGTAGAGATTCGGGTCCATTGGAACATGCTGCAACCCACAGTGGCGTCATAACTTGGCGGATAACTGCTCGAAGCTCGTTTAGAGTCTGTTTTGGGCCCCATAGCCGAGGGTGCTGACTGGTAATAAATTCTCTGGGCATCATCATCGGTACATTTTCACTTGATCTAAGGTTCTGTAGAGATTAGGGTCCACTGGATCATTCTCCAACCCATACTGGCGTCATAACTGAGCAGATAACTGCCCAAAGCTTGATTCTGCCCTGTTTCGGGCCTCATAGCCGGGGGTGCTGACTGGTGATAAATTCTCTGGGCATCAGAGATAGTAAGTCACTACTTGGTCTAGGATTCTGTAGAGTTTCGGGTCCATTGGATTATGTTACAACCCACAGTGGCGTCATCACTGCGCGGATAACTGCCCAAAGCTCGATTTCGCCCTCTTTTGGGCCCCATAGCCGAGGGTGCTGACTGGTAATAAATTCTCTTGGCATCATCAATGGTACATGACAACTTGATCTGAGGTTCTGTAGAGATTGGGGTCCATTGAAACATGCTACAACCAACAGTGGCGTCATAACTGAGCAGATAACTGCTCAAAGCTCGATTTTTCCCTGTTTCGGGCCTCACAGCCGAGGGTGCTGACTGGTGATGAATTCTCTGGGCATCAGAGATAGTATTTGACTATTTGGTCCAGGATTCTGTAGAGTTTCGGGGCCATTGGATCATCTTACAACCCACAGTGGCGTCATAACTGGGCGGATAACTGCTCAAAGCTCGATTTTTCCCTGTTTCGGGCCTCATAGCCGAGGGTGCTGACTGGTGATAAATTTTCTGGGAATCAGAGATAGTATGTGACCACTTGCTCTAAGATTCTGTAGAGTTTCGGGTCCATTGGATTATGTTACAACCGACAGTGGCACCATAACTGCGCGGATAACTGCCCAAAGCTCGATTTCGCCCTCTTTTGCGCCCCATAGCCGAGGGTGCTGACTGGTAATAAACTCTCTGGGCAACATCAATGGTACATGACAACTTGATCTGAGGTTCTGTAGAGATTGGGGTCCATTGAAACATGCTACAACCAACAGTGGCGTCATAACTGAGCAGATAACTGCTCAAAGCTCGATTTTTCCCTGTTTCGGGCCTCATAGCCGAGGGTGCTGACTGGTGATGAATTCTCTGGGCATCAGAGATAGTATTTGACTATTTGGTCCAGGATTCTGTAGAGTTTCGGGTCCATTGGATCATCCTCCAACCCATACTGGCGTCATAACTGGGCAGATAACTGCCCAAAGCACGATTCTGCCCTGTTTCGGGCCTCATAGCCGAGGTTGCTAGCTGGTAATGAATTCTCTGGGCATCAGAGATAGTGAGTGACTACTTGGTTTAGGATTCTGTAGAGTTTCGGGTCCATTGGATCATCTTACAACCCACAGTGGCGTCATAACTGCGCGGATAACTGCCCAAAGCTCGATTTCGCCCTCTTTTGGGCCCCATAGCCGCGGGTGCTGACTGGTAATGAATTCTCTGGGCATCATCAATGGTACATAACCACTTGATCTAAGGCTCTGTAGAGATTCGAGTCCATTGGATCATCCTCCAACCCATACTGGCGTCATGACTGGGCAGATAACTGCCCAAAGCTCGATTCTGCCCTGTTTCGGGCCTCATAGCCGAGGGTGCTGACTGGTAATAAATCCTCTGGGCCTCAGAGATAGTAAGTGACTACTGAGTTTAGGATCCTGTAGAGTTTCGGGTCCATTGGATCATCTTACAACCCACAGTGGCGTCATAACTGGGCAGATAACTGCCCAGAGCTCGATTTTGCCCTCTTTTGGGCCCCATAGCCGAGGGTGCTGACTGGTAATAAATTCTCTGGGCATCATCAATGGTACATAACCACTTGATCTAAGGTTCTATAGAGATTCGGATCCATTGGATCGTCCTCCAACCCATACTGGAATCATAAATGGGCAGATAACTGCCCAAAGCTCGATTTTGCCCTCTTTTGGGCCCCATAGCCGAGGGTTCTAACTGGTGATAAATTCTCTGGGCATCAGAGATAGTACGTGAGTATTGGGTCTAGGATTCTGTAGAGGTTCGGGTCCATTGGATCAACTTACAACCCACAGTGGCGTTATAACTGCGCGCATAACTCCCCAAAGCTCGATTTTGCCCTCATTTTGGGCCCCATAGCCGAGGCCGCTGTCTGGTGATAAATTCTCTGGGCATCATCAATTGTACATAATCACCCGATCTAATGATCTGTAGAGATTCGGGTTCTTTGGAATATGCTAAAACCCACAGTGGCGTCATAACTGAGCCGATAACTGCTCAAAGCTCGATTTTTCCCTGTTTCGGGCCTCATAGCCGAGGGTGCTGACTGGTGATAAATCCTCTGGGCATCATAGATAGTACGTGACCTTTTGCTTTAGGATTCTGTAGAGTTTCGGGTCCATTGGATTATCTTACAACCCACAGTGGCGTCATAACTGGGCAGATAACTGCCCAAAGCTCGATTTTGTCCCCTTTTGGGCCCCATAGCCGAGGGTGCTGACTGGTAATAAATTCTCTGGGCATCATCAATGGTACATAACCACTTGATCTAAGGTGCTGTAGAGATTAGGGTCCATTGGATCATCCTTCAACCCATACTGGCGTCATAACTGGGCAGATAACTGCCCAAAGCTCGATTCTGCCCTGTTTCGGGCCTCATAGCCGAGGGTGCTGACTGGTAATGAATCCTCTGGGCCTCAGAGATAGTCAGTGACTACTTGATCTAAGGTTCTGTGGAGATTCGGGTCCATTGGAACATGCTACAACCCACAGTGGCGTCATAACCGAGCAGATAACTGCTCAAAGCTCGATTTTTCCCTGTTTCGGGCCTCATAGCCGAGGATGCTGACTGGTGATGAATTCTCTGGGCATCAGAGGAAGTATTTGACTATTTGGTCCAGGATTCGTAGAGTTTCGGGTCCATTGGATCATCTTACAACCCACAGTGGCGTCGAAACTGGGCGGATAACTGCCCAAAGCTCGATTTCGCCCTCTTTTGGGCCCCATAGCCGAGGGTGCTGACTGGTAATAAATTCTCTGGGCATCATCAATGGTACATAACCACTTTATCTGAGGTTTTGTAGGGATTCGGGTCCATTGGATCATCCTCCAACCCATACTGGCGTCATAACTGGGCAGATAACTGCCCAAAGCTCGATTCTGCCCTGTTTCGGGCCTCATAGCCGAGGGTGCTGACTGGTAATGAATTGTCTGGGCATCAGAGATAGTGAGCGACTACTTGGTTCAGGATTCTGTGAATCTTCGGGTCCATTGGATCATCTTACAACCCACAGTGGCGTCATAACTGGGCAGATAACTGCCCAAAGCTCGATTTTGTCCTCTTTTGGGCCCGATAGCCGCGGGTGCTGACTGGTAATGAATTCTCTGGGCATCATCAATGGTAGATAACCACTTGATCTAAGGTTCTGTAGAGATTCGGGTCCATTGGATCATCCTCCAACCCATACTGGCGTCTTAACTGGGCAGATAACTGCCCAAAGCTCGATTCTGCCCTGGTTCGGGCCTCATAGCCGAGGGTGCTGACTGTTGATAAATCCTCTGGGCCTCAGAGATAGTAAGTGACTACTTGGTTTAGGATTCTGTAGAGTTTCGGGTCCATTGGATCATCTTACAACCCACAGTGGCGTCATAACTGGGCAGATATTTGCCCAAAGCTCGATTTTGTCCTCTTTTGGGCCCCAGAGCCAAGGGTGCTGACTGGTAAAAAAATCTCTGGGCATCATCAATGGTACATAACCACTTGATCTGAAGTGCTGTAGAGATTAGGGTCCATTGGAACATGCTGCAACCCACAGTGGCGTCATAACTTGGCGGATAACTGCTCAAAGCTCGTTTAGAGTCTGTTTTGGGCCCCATAGCCGAGGGTGCTGACTGGTAATAAATTCTCTGGGCATCATCAATGGTACATCTTCACTTGATCTAAGGTTCTGTAGAGATTAGGGTCCACTGGATCATCCTTCAACCCATACTGGCGTCATAACTGGGCAGATAACTGCCCAAAGCTCGATTCTGCCCTGTTTCGGGCCTCATAGCCGAGGGTGCTGACTGGTAATGAATCCTCTGGGGCTCAGAGATAGTCAGTGACTACTCGATCTAAGGTTCTGTGGAGATTCGGGTCCATTGGAACATGCTACAACCCACAGTGGCGTCATAACCGAGCAGATAACTGCTCAAAGCTCGATTTTTCCCTGTTTCGGGCCTCATAGCCGAGGATGCTGACTGGTGATGAATTCTCTGGGCATCAGAGGAAGTATTTGACTATTTGGTCCAGGATTCCGTAGAGTTTCGGGTCCATTGGATCATCTTACAACCCACAGTGGCGTCATAACTGGGCGGATAACTGCCCAAAGCTCGATTTCGCCCTCTTTTGGGCCCCATAGCCGAGGGTGCTGACTGGTAATAAATTCTCTGGGCATCATCAATGGTACATAACCACTTTATCTGAGGTTTTGTAGGGATTCGGGTCCATTGGATCATCCTCCAACCCATACTGGCGTCATAACTGGGCAGATAACTGCCCAAAGCTCGATTCTGCCCTGTTTCGGGCCTCATAGCCGAGGGTGCTGACTGGTAATGAATTGTCTGGGCATCAGAGATAGTAAGCGACTACTTGGTTCAGGATTCTGTGAATCTTCGGGTCCATTGGATCATCTTACAACCCACAGTGGCGTCATAACTGGGCAGATAACTGCCCAAAGCTCGATTTTGTCCTCTTTTGGGCCCGATAGCCGCGGGTGCTGACTGGTAATGAATTCTCTGGGCATCATCAATGGTAGATAACCACTTGATCTAAGGTTCTGTAGAGATTCGTGTCCATTGGATCATCCTCCAACCCATACTGGCGTCTTAACTGGGCAGATAACTGCCCAAAGCTCGATTCTGCCCTGGTTCGGGCCTCATAGCCGAGGGTGCTGACTGTTGATAAATCCTCTGGGCCTCAGAGATAGTAAGTGACTACTTGGTTTAGGATTCTGTAGAGTTTCGGGTCCATTGGATCATCTTACAACCCACAGTGGCGTCATAACTGGGCAGATATTTGCCCAAAGCTCGATTTTGTCCTCTTTTGGGCCCCAGAGCCAAGGGTGCTGACTGGTAAAAAAATCTCTGGGCATCATCAATGGTACATAACCACTTGATCTGGAGTGCTGTAGAGATTAGGGTCCATTGGATCATCCTTGAACCAATCCTGGCGTCATAACTGGGCAGATAACTGCCCAAATCTCGATTCTGCCCTGTTTCGGGCCTCATAGCCAAGGGTGCTGACTGTTGATGAATCCTCTGGGCCTCAGAGATAGTAAGTGACTACTTGATCTGAGGTTCTGTAGAGATTCGGGTCCATTGGAACATGCTCCAACCCACAGTGGCGTCATAACCGAGCAGATAACTGCTCAAATCTCGATTTTTCCCTGTTTCGGGCCTCATAGCCGAGGGTGCTGACTGGTAATGAATTCTCTGGGCATCAGAGATAGGACGTGACTATTGGGTCTAGGATTCTATAGAGTTTCAGGTCCATTGGATCATCTTACAACCCACAGTGGCGTTATAACTGCGCGCATAACTCCCCAAAGCTCGATTTTGCCCTCATTTTGGGCCCCATAGCCGAGGCCGCTGTCTGGTGATAAATTCTCTGGGCATCATCAATTGTACATAATCACCCGATCTAATGATCTGTAGAGATTCGGGTTCTTTGGAATATGCTAAAACCCACAGTGGCGTCATAACTGAGCCGATAACTGCTCAAAGCTCGATTTTTCCCTGTTTCGGGCCTCATAGCCGAGGGTGCTGACTGGTGATAAATCCTCTGGGCATCATAGATAGTACGTGACCTTTTGCTTTAGGATTCTGTAGAGTTTCGAGTCCATTGGATTATCTTACAACCCACAGTGGCGTCATAACTGGGCAGATAACTGCCCAAAGCTCGATTTTGTCCCCTTTTGGGCCCCATAGCCGAGGGTGCTGACTGGTAATAAATTCTCTGGGCATCATCAATGGTACATAACCACTTGATCTAAGGTGCTGTAGAGATTAGGGTCCATTGGATCATCCTTCAACCCATACTGGCGTCATAACTGGGCAGATAACTGCCCAAAGCTCGATTCTGCCCTGTTTCGGGCCTCATAGCCGAGGGTGCTGACTGGTAATGAATCCTCTGGGCCTCAGAGATAGTCAGTGACTACTTGATCTAAGGTTCTGTGGAGATTCGGGTCCATTGGAACATGCTACAACCCACAGTGGCGTCATAACCGAGCAGATAACTGCTCAAAGCTCGATTTTTCCCTGTTTCGGGCCTCACAGCCGAGGATGCTGACTGGTGATGAATTCTCTGGGCATCAGAGGAAGTATTTGACTATTTGGTCCAGGATTCCGTAGAGTTTCGGGTCCATTGGATCATCTTACAACCCACAGTGGCGTCGAAACTGGGCGGATAACTGCCCAAAGCTCGATTTCGCCCTCTTTTGGGCCCCATAGCCGAGGGTGCTGACTGGTAATAAATTCTCTGGGCATCATCAATGGTACATAACCACTTTATCTGAGGTTTTGTAGGGATTCGGGTCCATTGGATCATCCTCCAACCCATACTGGCGTCATAACTGGGCAGATAACTGCCCAAAGCTCGATTCTGCCCTGTTTCGGGCCTCATAGCCGAGGTTGCTGACTGGTAATGAATTGTCTGGGCATCAGAGATAGTAAGCGACTACTTGGTTCAGGATTCTGTGAATCTTCGGGTCCATTGGATCATCTTACAACCCACAGTGGCGTCATAACTGGGCAGATAACTGCCCAAAGCCCGATTTTGTCCTCTTTTGGGCCCGATAGCCGCGGGTGCTGACTGGTAATGAATTCTCTGGGCATCATCAATGGTAGATAACCACTTGATCTAAGGTTCTGTAGAGATTCGGGTCCATTGGATCATCCTCCAACCCATACTGGCGTCTTAACTGGGCAGATAACTGCCCAAAGCTCGATTCTGCCCTGGTTCGGGCCTCATAGCCGAGGGTGCTGACTGTTGATAAATCCTCTGGGCCTCAGAGATAGTAAGTGACTACTTGGTTTAGGATTCTGTAGAGTTTCGGGTCCATTGGATCATCTTACAACCCACAGTGGCGTCATAACTGGGCAGATATTTGCCCAAAGCTCGATTTTGTCCTCTTTTGGGCCCCAGAGCCAAGGGTGCTGACTGGTAAAAAAATCTCTGGGCATCATCAATGGTACATAACCACTTGATCTGAAGTGCTGTAGAGATTAGGGTCCATTGGAACATGCTGCAACCCACAGTGGCGTCATAACTTGGCGGATAACTGCTCAAAGCTCGTTTAGAGTCTGTTTTGGGCCCCATAGCCGAGGGTGCTGACTGGTAATAAATTCTCTGGGCATCATCAATGGTACATCTTCACTTGATCTGAGGTTCTGTAGAGATTAGGGTCCACTGGATCATCCTTCAACCCATACTGGCGTCATAACTGGGCAGATAACTGCCCAAAGCTCGATTCTGCCCTGTTTCGGGCCTCATAGCCGAGGGTGCTGACTGGTAATGAATCCTCTGGGCCTCAGAGATAGTCAGTGACTACTCGATCTAAGGTTCTGTGGAGATTCGGGTCCATTGGAACATGCTACAACCCACAGTGGCGTCATAACCGAGCAGATAACTGCTCAAAGCTCGATTTTTCCCTGTTTCGGGCCTCATAGCCGAGGATGCTGACTGGTGATGAATTCTCTGGGCATCAGAGGAAGTATTTGACTATTTGGTCCAGGATTCCGTAGAGTTTCGGGTCCATTGGATCATCTTACAACCCACAGTGGCGTCATAACTGGGCGGATAACTGCCCAAAGCTCGATTTCGCCCTCTTTTGGGCCCCATAGCCGAGGGTGCTGACTGGTAATAAATTCTCTGGGCATCATCAATGGTACATAACCACTTTATCTGAGGTTTTGTAGGGATTCGGGTCCATTGGATCATCCTCCAACCCATACTGGCGTCATAACTGGGCAGATAACTGCCCAAAGCTCGATTCTGCCCTGTTTCGGGACTCATAGCCGAGGGTGCTGACTGGTAATGAATTGTCTGGGCATCAGAGATAGTAAGCGACTACTTGGTTCAGGATTCTGTGAATCTTCGGGTCCATTGGATCATCTTACAACCCACAGTGGCGTCATAACTGGGCAGATAACTCCCCAAAGCTCGATTTTGTCCTCTTTTGGGCCCGATAGCCGCGGGTGCTGACTGGTAATGAATTCTCTGGGCATCATCAATGGTAGATAACCACTTGATCTAAGGTTCTGTAGAGATTCGGGTCCATTGGATCATCCTCCAACCCATACTGGCGTCTTAACTGGGCAGATAACTGCCCAAAGCTCGATTCTGCCCTGGTTCGGGCCTCATAGCCGAGGGTGCTGACTGTTGATAAATCCTCTGGGCCTCAGAGATAGTAAGTGACTACTTGGTTTAGGATTCTGTAGAGTTTCGGGTCCATTGGATCATCTTACAACCCACAGTGGCGTCATAACTGGGCAGATATTTGCCCAAAGCTCGATTTTGTCCTCTTTTGGGCCCCAGAGCCAAGGGTGCTGACTGGTAAAAAAATCTCTGGGCATCATCAATGGTACATAACCACTTGATCTGAAGTGCTGTAGAGATTAGGGTCCATTGGATCATCCTTGAACCAATCCTGGCGTCATAACTGGGCAGATAACTGCCCAAATCTCGATTCTGCCCTGTTTCGGGCCTCATAGCCGAGGGTGCTGACTGTTGATGAATCCTCTGGGCCTCAGAGATAGTAAGTGACTACTTGATCTAAGGTTCTGTAGAGATTCGGGTCCATTGGAACATGCTCCAACCAACAGTGGCGTCATAACCGAGCAGATAACTGCTCAAATCTCGATTTTTCCCTGTTTCGGGCCTCATAGCCGAGGGTGCTGACTGGTAATGAATCCTCTGGGCCTCAGAGATAGTCAGTGACTACTTGATCTAAGGTTCTGTGGAGATTCGGGTCCATTGGAACATGCTACAACCCATACTGGCGTCATAACTGGGCAGATAACTGCCCAAAGCTCGATTCTGCCCTGTTTCGGGCCTCATAGCCGAGGGTGCTGACTGGTAATGAATCCTCTGGGCCTCAGAGATAGTCAGTGACTACTTGATCTAAGGTTCTGTGGAGATTCGGGTCCATTGGAACATGCTACAACCCACAGTGGCGTCATAACCGAGCAGATAACTGCTCAAAGCTCGATTTTTCCCTGTTTCGGGCCTCACAGCCGAGGATGCTGACTGGTGATGAATTCTCTGGGCATCAGAGGAAGTATTTGACTATTTGGTCCAGGATTCCGTAGAGTTTCGGGTCCATTGGATCATCTTACAACCCACAGTGGCGTCGAAACTGGGCGGATAACTGCCCAAAGCTCGATTTCGCCCTCTTTTGGGCCCCATAGCCGAGGGTGCTGACTGGTAATAAATTCTCTGGGCATCATCAATGGTACATAACCACTTTATCTGAGGTTTTGTAGGGATTCGGGTCCATTGGATCATCCTCCAACCCATACTGGCGTCATAACTGGGCAGATAACTGCCCAAAGCTCGATTCTGCCCTGTTTCGGGCCTCATAGCCGAGGTTGCTGACTGGTAATGAATTGTCTGGGCATCAGAGATAGTAAGCGACTACTTGGTTCAGGATTCTGTGAATCTTCGGGTCCATTGGATCATCTTACAACCCACAGTGGCGTCATAACTGGGCAGATAACTGCCCAAAGCCCGATTTTGTCCTCTTTTGGGCCCGATAGCCGCGGGTGCTGACTGGTAATGAATTCTCTGGGCATCATCAATGGTAGATAACCACTTGATCTAAGGTTCTGTAGAGATTCGGGTCCATTGGATCATCCTCCAACCCATACTGGCGTCTTAACTGGGCAGATAACTGCCCAAAGCTCGATTCTGCCCTGGTTCGGGCCTCATAGCCGAGGGTGCTGACTGTTGATAAATCCTCTGGGCCTCAGAGATAGTAAGTGACTACTTGGTTTAGGATTCTGTAGAGTTTCGGGTCCATTGGATCATCTTACAACCCACAGTGGCGTCATAACTGGGCAGATATTTGCCCAAAGCTCGATTTTGTCCTCTTTTGGGCCCCAGAGCCAAGGGTGCTGACTGGTAAAAAAATCTCTGGGCATCATCAATGGTACATAACCACTTGATCTGAAGTGCTGTAGAGATTAGGGTCCATTGGAACATGCTGCAACCCACAGTGGCGTCATAACTTGGCGGATAACTGCTCAAAGCTCGTTTAGAGTCTGTTTTGGGCCCCATAGCCGAGGGTGCTGACTGGTAATAAATTCTCTGGGCATCATCAATGGTACATCTTCACTTGATCTGAGGTTCTGTAGAGATTAGGGTCCACTGGATCATCCTTCAACCCATACTGGCGTCATAACTGGGCAGATAACTGCCCAAAGCTCGATTCTGCCCTGTTTCGGGCCTCATAGCCGAGGGTGCTGACTGGTAATGAATCCTCTGGGCCTCAGAGATAGTCAGTGACTACTCGATCTAAGGTTCTGTGGAGATTCGGGTCCATTGGAACATGCTACAACCCACAGTGGCGTCATAACCGAGCAGATAACTGCTCAAAGCTCGATTTTTCCCTGTTTCGGGCCTCATAGCCGAGGATGCTGACTGGTGATGAATTCTCTGGGCATCAGAGGAAGTATTTGACTATTTGGTCCAGGATTCCGTAGAGTTTCGGGTCCATTGGATCATCTTACAACCCACAGTGGCGTCATAACTGGGCGGATAACTGCCCAAAGCTCGATTTCGCCCTCTTTTGGGCCCCATAGCCGAGGGTGCTGACTGGTAATAAATTCTCTGGGCATCATCAATGGTACATAACCACTTTATCTGAGGTTTTGTAGGGATTCGGGTCCATTGGATCATCCTCCAACCCATACTGGCGTCATAACTGGGCAGATAACTGCCCAAAGCTCGATTCTGCCCTGTTTCGGGACTCATAGCCGAGGGTGCTGACTGGTAATGAATTGTCTGGGCATCAGAGATAGTAAGCGACTACTTGGTTCAGGATTCTGTGAATCTTCGGGTCCATTGGATCATCTTACAACCCACAGTGGCGTCATAACTGGGCAGATAACTGCCCAAAGCTCGATTTTGTCCTCTTTTGGGCCCGATAGCCGCGGGTGCTGACTGGTAATGAATTCTCTGGGCATCATCAATGGTAGATAACCACTTGATCTAAGGTTCTGTAGAGATTCGGGTCCATTGGATCATCCTCCAACCCATACTGGCGTCTTAACTGGGCAGATAACTGCCCAAAGCTCGATTCTGCCCTGGTTCGGGCCTCATAGCCGAGGGTGCTGACTGTTGATAAATCCTCTGGGCCTCAGAGATAGTAAGTGACTACTTGGTTTAGGATTCTGTAGAGTTTCGGGTCCATTGGATCATCTTACAACCCACAGTGGCGTCATAACTGGGCAGATATTTGCCCAAAGCTCGATTTTGTCCTCTTTTGGGCCCCAGAGCCAAGGGTGCTGACTGGTAAAAAAATCTCTGGGCATCATCAATGGTACATAACCACTTGATCTGAAGTGCTGTAGAGATTAGGGTCCATTGGATCATCCTTGAACCAATCCTGGCGTCATAACTGGGCAGATAACTGCCCAAATCTCGATTCTGCCCTGTTTCGGGCCTCATAGCCGAGGGTGCTGACTGTTGATGAATCCTCTGGGCCTCAGAGATAGTAAGTGACTACTTGATCTAAGGTTCTGTAGAGATTCGGGTCCATTGGAACATGCTCCAACCCACAGTGGCGTCATAACCGAGCAGATAACTGCTCAAATCTCGATTTTTCCCTGTTTCGGGCCTCATAGCCGAGGGTGCTGACTGGTAATGAATTCTCTGGGCATCAGAGATAGGACGTGACTATTGGGTCTAGGATTCTGTAGAGTTTCAGGTCCATTGGATCATCTTACAACCCACAGTGACGTCATAACTGCGCGCATGACTCCCCAAGGCTTGATTTTGCCCTCATTTTGGGCCCCATAGCCGAGGCCGCTGTCTGGTGATGAATCCTCTGGGCATCATCATTGGTACATGACCACCCGATCTAAGGTTCTGTAGAGATTCGGGTTCATTGGAACATCCTACAACCCACAGTGGCGTCATGACTGGGCAGATAACTGCTCAAAGCTCGAATTTTCCCTGTTTCGGGCCTCATAGCCGAGGATGCTGACTGGTGATGAATTCTCTGGGCATCAGAGAAAGTATTTGACTATTTGGTCCAGGATTCCGTAGAGTTTCGGGTCCATTGGATCATCTTACAACCCACAGTGGCGTCCTAACTGGGCGGATAACTGCCCAAAGCTCGATTTCGCCCTCTTTTGGGCCCCATAGCCGAGGGTGCTGACTGGTAATAAATTCTCTGGGCATCATCAATGGTACATAACCACTTTATCTGAGGTTTTGTAGAGATTCGGGTCCATTGGATCATCCTCCAACCCATACTGGCGTCATAACTGGGCAGATAACTGCCCAAAGCTCGATTCTGCCTTGTTTCGGGCCTCATAGCCGAGGGTTCTGACTGGTAATGAATTCTCTGGGCATCAGAGATAGTGAGCGACTACTTGGTTCAGGATTCTGTGAATCTTCGGGTCCATTGGATCATCTTACAACCCACAGTGGCGTCATAACTGGGCAGATAACTGCCCAAAGCTCGATTTTGTCCTCTTTTGGGCCCGATAGCTGCGGGTGCTGACTGGTAATGAATTCTCTGGGCATCATCAATGGTAGATAACCACTTGATCTAAGGTTCTGTAGAGATTCGGGTCCATTGGATCATCCTCCAACCCATACTGGCGTCTTAACTGGGCAGATAACTGCCCAAAGCTCGATTCTGCCCTGTTTCGGGCCTCATAGCCGAGGGTGCTGACTGTTGATAAATCCTCTGGGCCTCAGAGATAGTAAGTGACTACTTGGTTCAGGATTCTGTAGAGTTTCGGGTCCATTGGATCATCCTACAACCCACAGTGGCGTCCTAACTGGGCGGATAACTGCCCAAAGCTCGATTTCGCCCTCTTTTGGGCCCCATAGCCGAGGGTGCTGACTGGTAATAAATTCTCTGGGCATCATCAATGGTACATAACCACTTTATCTGAGGTTTTGTAGAGATTCGGGTCCATTGGATCATCCTCCAACCCATACTGGCGTCATAACTGGGCAGATAACTGCCCAAAGCTCGATTCTGCCCTGTTTCGGGCCTCATAGCCGAGGGTTCTGACTGGTAATGAATTCTCTGGGCATCAGAGATAGTGAGCGACTACTTGGTTCAGGATTCTGTGAATCTTCGGGTCCATTGGATCATCTTACAACCCACAGTGGCGTCATAACTGGGCAGATAACTGCCCAAAGCTCGATTTTGTCCTCTTTTGGGCCCGATAGCTGCGGGTGCTGACTGGTAATAAATTCTCTGGGCATCATCAATGGTACATAACCACTTGATCTGAAGTGCTGTAGAGATTAGGGTCCATTGGATCATCCTTCAACCAATACTGGCGTCATAACTGGGCAGATAACTGCCCAAAGCTCGAATTCGTCCTCTTTTGCGCCCCATAGCCGCGGGTGCTGACTGGTAATGGATTCTCTGGGCATCATCAATGGTACATAACCACTTGATCTAAGGTTCTGTAGAGATTCGGGTCCATTGGAACATGCTGCAACCCACAGTGGCGTCATAACTTGGCGGATAACTGCTCAAAGCTCGTTTAGAGTCTGTTTTGGGCCCCATAGCCGAGGGTGCTGACTGGTAATAAATTCTCTGGGCATCATCAATGGTACATTTTCACTTGATCTAAGGTTCTGTAGAGATTAGGGTCCACTGGATCATTCTCCAACCCATACTGGCGTCATAACTGAGCAGATAACTGCCAAAAACTTGATTCTGCCCTGTTTCGGGCCTCATAGCCGACGGTGCTGACTGGTAATAAATTCTCTGGGCATCAGAGATAGTAAGTGACTACTTGAATTAGGATTCTGTAGAGTTTCGGGTCCATTGGATCATCTTACAACCCACAGTGGCGTCATAACTGGGCAGATAACTGCCCAAAGCTCGATTCTGCCCTGTTTCGGGCCTCATAGCCGAGGGTGCTGACTGGTGATAAATCCTCTGGGCCTCAGAGATAGTAAATGACTACTTGGTTTAGGATTCTGTAGAGTTTTGGGTCCATTGGATCATCTAACAACCCACAGTGGCGTCATAACTGCGCGGATAACTGCCCAAAGCTCGATTTCGCCCTCTTTTGGGCCCCATAGCCGAGGGTGCTGACTGGTAATAAATTCTCTTGGCATCATCAATGGTACATAACCACTTGATCTAAGGTTCTGAAGAGATTCGGGTCCATTGGATCATCCTCCAACCCATACTGGCGTCATAACTGGGCAGATAACTGCCCAAAGCTCGATTCTGCCCTGTTTCGGGCCTCATAGCCGAGGTTGCTAGCTGGTAATGAATTCTCTGGGCATCAGAGATAGTGAGTGACTACTTGGTTTAGGATTCTGTAAAGTTTCGGGTCCATTGGATCATCTTACAACCCACAGTGGCGTCATAACTGGGCAGATAACTGCCCAAAGCTCGATTTCGTCCTCTTTTGGGCCCCATAGCCGCGGGTGCTGACTGGTAATGAATTCTCTGGGCATCATCCATGGTACATAACCACTTGATCTAAGGCTCTGTAGAGATTCGAGTCCATTGGATCATCCTCCAACCCATACTGGCGTCATAACTGGGCAGATAACTGCCCAAAGCTCGATTCTGCCCTGTTTCGGGCCTCATAGCCGAGGGTGCTGACTGGTAATAAATCCTCTGGGCCTCAGAGATAGTAAGTGACTACTTAGTTTAGGATTCTGTAGAGTTTCGGGTCCATTGGATCATCTTACAACCCACAGTGGCGTCATAACTGGGCAGATAACTGCCCAGAGCTCGATTTTGCCCTCTTTTGGGCCCCATAGCCGAGGGTGCTGACTGGTAATAAATTCTCTGGGCATCATCAATGGTACATAACCACTTGATCTAAGGTTCTATAGAGATTCGGATCCATTGGATCGTCCTCCAACCCATACTGGAATCATAAATGGGCAGATAACTGCTCAAATCTCGATTTTTCCCTGTTTCGGGCCTCATAGCCGAGGGTGCTGACTGGTAATGAATTCTCTGGGCATCAGAGATAGGACGTGACTATTGGGTCTAGGATTCTGTAGAGTTTCAGGTCCATTGGATCATCTTACAACCCACAGTGACGTCATAACTGCGCGCATGACTCCCCAAGGCTTGATTTTGCCCTCATTTTGGACCGCATAGCCGAGGCCGCTGTCTGGTGATGAATCCTCTGGGCATCATCATTGGTACATAACCACCCAATCTAAGGTTCTGTAGAGATTCGGGTTCATTGGAACATCCTACAACCCACAGTGGCGTCATGACTGGGCAGATAACTGCTCAAAGCTCGAATTTTCCCTGTTTCGGGCCTCATAGCCGAGGATGCTGACTGGTGATGAATTCTCTGGGCATCAGAGAAAGTATTTGACTATTTGGTCCAGGATTCCGTAGAGTTTCGGGTCCATTGGATCATCTTACAACCCACAGTGGCGTCCTAACTGGGCGGATAACTGCCCAAAGCTCGATTTCGCCCTCTTTTGGGCCCCATAGCCGAGGGTGCTGACTGGTAATAAATTCTCTGGGCATCATCAATGGTACATAACCACTTTATCTGAGGTTTTGTAGAGATTCGGGTCCATTGGATCATCCTCCAACCCATACTGGCGTCATAACTGGGCAGATAACTGCCCAAAGCTCGATTCTGCCCTGTTTCGGGCCTCATAGCCGAGGGTTCTGACTGGTAATGAATTCTCTGGGCATCAGAGATAGTGAGCGACTACTTGGTTCAGGATTCTGTGAATCTTCGGGTCCATTGGATCATCTTACAACCCACAGTGGCGTCATAACTGGGCAGATAACTGCCCAAAGCTCGATTTTGTCCTCTTTTGGGCCCGATAGCCGCGGGTGCTGACTGGTAATGAATTCTCTGGGCATCATCAATGGTAGATAACCACTTGATCTAAGGTTCTGTAGAGATTCGGGTCCATTGGATCATCCTCCAACCCATACTGGCGTCTTAACTGGGCAGATAACTGCCCAAAGCTCGAATCTGCCCTGTTTCGGGCCTCATAGCCGAGGGTGCTGACTGTTGATAAATCCTCTGGGCCTCAGAGATAGTAAGTGACTACTTGGTTCAGGATTCTGTAGAGTTTCGGGTCCATTGGATCATCTTACAACCCACAGTGACGTCATAACTGCGCGCATAACTCCCCAAGGCTCGATTTTGCCCTCATTTTGGGCCCCATAGCCGAGGCCGCTGTCTGGTGATGAATCCTCTGGGCATCATCATTGGTACATGACCACCCGATCCAAGGTTCTGTAGAGATTCGGGTTCATTGGAACATCCTACAACCCACAGTGGCGTCATGACTGGGCAGATAACTGCTCAAAGCTCGAATTTTCCCTGTTTCGGGCCTCATAGCCGAGGATGCTGACTGGTAATGAATTCTCTGGGCATCAGAGATAGTACTTGACTATTTTGTCTAGGATTGTGTAGAGATTCGGGTCCATTGGAACATGCTACAAACCACAGTGGCGTCATAAGTGAGCAGATAACTGCTCAAAGCTCGGTCTTTCCCTGTTTCGAGCCTCATAGCCGAGGGTGCTGACTGGTAATAAATTCTCTGGGCATCATCAATGGTACATAATCACCCGATCTAAGGTCCTGTAGAGATTCGGGTCCATTGGAACATGCTACAATCCACAGTGGCGTCATAACTGAGCAGATAACTGCTCAAAGCTCGTTTCCACCCTGTATTGGGCCCCATAGCCGAGGATGCTGACTGGTAATAAATTCTCTGAGCATCTTCAACGGTACATAACCACTTAATCTGAGGTTCTGTCGAGTTTCAGGTCCAGGGGAACATCCTACAAACCACAGTGGCGTCATAACTGAGCAGATAACTGCTCAAAGCTCGATTTTTCCCTGTTTCGGGCCTCATAGCCGAGGGGGCTGACTGGTAATAAATTCTCTGGGCATCATCAATGCTACATAATCACCCAATCTAAGGTTCTGTAGGGATTCGGGTCCATTGGAACATGCTACAACCCACTGTGGCGTCATAACTGAGCAGATAACTGCTCAAAGCTCAATTTTTCCCTGTTTCGGGCCTCATAGCCGAGGGTGCTGACTGGTAATGAATTCTCTGGGCATCAGAGATAGGACGTGACTATTGGGTCTAGGATTCTGTAGAGTTCCAGGTCCATTGGATCATCTTACAACCCACAGTGACGTCATAACTGCGCGCATGACTCCCCAAGGCTTGATTTTGCCCTCATTTTGGGCCCCATAGCCGAGGCCGCTGTCTGGTGATGAATCCTCTGGGCATCATCATTGGTACATGACCACCCGATCTAAGGTTCTGTAGAGATTCGGGTTCATTGGAACATCCTACAACCCACAGTGGCGTCATGACTGGGCAGATAACTGCTCAAAGCTCGAATTTTCCCTGTTTCGGGCCTCATAGCCGAGGATGCTGACTGGTGATGAATTCTCTGGGCATCAGAGAAAGTATTTGACTATTTGGTCCAGGATTCCGTAGAGTTTCGGGTCCATTGGATCATCTTACAACCCACAGTGGCGTCCTAACTGGGCGGATAACTGCCCAAAGCTCGATTCTGCCCTGTTTCGGGCCTCATAGCCGAGGGTTCTGACTGGTAATGAATTCTCTGGGCATCAGAGATAGTGAGCGACTACTTGGTTCAGGATTCTGTGAATCTTCGGGTCCATTGGATCATCTTACAACCCACAGTGGCGTCATAACTGGGCAGATAACTGCCCAAAGCTCGATTTTGTCCTCTTTTGGGCCCGATAGCTGCGGCCGCTGACTGGTAATGAATTCTCTGGGCATCATCAATGGTAGATAACCACTTGATCTAAGGTTCTGTAGAGATTCGGGTCCATTGGATCATCCTCCAACCCATACTGGCGTCTTAACTGGGCAGATAACTGCCCAAAGCTCGATTCTGCCCTGTTTCGGGCCTCATAGCCGAGGGTGCTGACTGTTGATAAATCCTCTGGGCCTCAGAGATAGTAAGTGACTACTTGGTTCAGGATTCTGTAGAGTTTCGGGTCCATTGGATCATCCTACAACCCACAGTGGCGTCATAACTGGGCAGATAACTGCCCAAAGCTCGATTTTGTCCTCTTTTGGGCCCCAGAGCCGAGGGTGCTGACTGGTAATGAATTCTCTGGGCATCATCAATGGTACATAACCACTTGATCTGAAGTGCTGTAGAGATTAGGGTCCATTGGATCATCCTTCAACCAATACTGGCGTCATAACTGGGCAGATAACTGCCCAAAGCTCGATTTCGTCCTCTTTTGCGCCCCATAGCCGCGGGTGCTGACTGGTAATGGATTCTCTGGGCATCATCAATGGTACATAACCACTTGATCTAAGGTTCTGTAGAGATTCGGGTCCATTGGAACATGCTGCAACCCACAGTGGCGTCATAAATGGGCGGATAACTGCTCAAAGCTCGTTTAGAGTCTGTTTTGGGCCCCATAGCCGAGGGTGCTGACTGGTAATAAATTCTCTGGGCATCATCAATGGTACATTTTCACTTGATCTAAGGTTCTGTAGAGATTAGGGTCCACTGGATCATTCTCCAACCCATACTGGCGTCATAACTGAGCAGATAACTGCCAAAAACTTGATTCTGCCCTGTTTCGGGCCTCATAGCCGACGGTGCTGACTGGTAATAAATTCTCTGGGCATCAGAGATAGTAAGTGACTACTTGAATTAGGATTCTGTAGAGTTTCGGGTCCATTGGATCATCTTACAACCCACAGTGGCGTCATAACTGGGCAGATAACTGCCCAAAGCTCGATTCTGCCCTGTTTCGGGCCTCATAGCCGAGGGTGCTGACTGGTGATAAATCCTCTGGGCCTCAGAGATAGTAAATGACTACTTGGTTTAGGATTCTGTAGAGTTTCGGGTCCATTGGATCATCTAACAACCCACAGTGGCGTCATAACTGCGCGGATAACTGCCCAAAGCTCGATTTCGCCCTCTTTTGGGCCCCATAGCCGAGGGTGCTGACTGGTAATAAATTCTCTTGGCATCATCAATGGTACATAACCACTTGATCTAAGGTTCTGAAGAGATTCGGGTCCATTGGATCATCCTCCAACCCATACTGGCGTCATAACTGGGCAGATAACTGCCCAAAGCTCGATTCTGCCCTGTTTCGGGCCTCATAGCCGAGGTTGCTAGCTGGTAATGAATTCTCTGGGCATCAGAGATAGTGAGTGACTACTTGGTTTAGGATTCTGTAAAGTTTCGGGTCCATTGGATCATCTTACAACCCACAGTGGCGTCATAACTGGGCAGATAACTGCCCAAAGCTCGATTTCGTCCTCTTTTGGGCCCCATAGCCGCGGGTGCTGACTGGTAATGAATTCTCTGGGCATCATCAATGGTACATAACCACTTGATCTAAGGCTCTGTAGAGATTCGAGTCCATTGGATCATCCTCCAACCCATACTGGCGTCATAACTGGGCAGATAACTGCCCAAAGCTCGATTCTGCCCTGTTTCGGGCCTCATAGCCGAGGGTGCTGACTGGTAATAAATCCTCTGGGCCTCAGAGATAGTAAGTGACTACTTAGTTTAGGATTCTGTAGAGTTTCGGGTCCATTGGATCATCTTACAACCCACAGTGGCGTCATAACTGGGCAGATAACTGCCCAGAGCTCGATTTTGCCCTCTTTTGGGCCCCATAGCCGAGGGTGCTGACTGGTAATAAATTCTCTGGGCATCATCAATGGTACATAACCACTTGATCTAAGGTTCTATAGAGATTCGGATCCATTGGATCGTCCTCCAACCCATACTGGAATCATAAATGGGCAGATAACTGCTCAAATCTCGATTTTTCCCTGTTTCGGGCCTCATAGCCGAGGGTGCTGACTGGTAATGAATTCTCTGGGCATCAGAGATAGGACGTGACTATTGGGTCTAGGATTCTGTAGAGTTTCAGGTCCATTGGATCATCTTACAACCCACAGTGACGTCATAACTGCGCGCATGACTCCCCAAGGCTTGATTTTGCCCTCATTTTGGACCCCATAGCCGAGGCCGCTGTCTGGTGATGAATCCTCTGGGCATCATCATTGGTACATGACCACCCAATCTAAGGTTCTGTAGAGATTCGGGTTCATTGGAACATCCTACAACCCACAGTGGCGTCATGACTGGGCAGATAACTGCTCAAAGCTCGAATTTTCCCTGTTTCGGGCCTCATAGCCGAGGATGCTGACTGGTGATGAATTCTCTGGGCATCAGAGAAAGTATTTGACTATTTGGTCCAGGATTCCGTAGAGTTTCGGGTCCATTGAATCATCTTACAACCCACAGTGGCGTCCTAACTGGGCGGATAACTGCCCAAAGCTCGATTTCGCCCTCTTTTGGGCCCCATAGCCGAGGGTGCTGACTGGTAATAAATTCTCTGGGCATCATCAATGGTACATAACCACTTTATCTGAGGTTTTGTAGAGATTCGGGTCCATTGGATCATCCTCCAACCCATACTGGCGTCATAACTGGGCAGATAACTGCCCAAAGCTCGATTCTGCCCTGTTTCGGGCCTCATAGCCGAGGGTTCTGACTGGTAATGAATTCTCTGGGCATCAGAGATAGTGAGCGACTACTTGGTTCAGGATTCTGTGAATCTTCGGGTCCATTGGATCATCTTACAACCCACAGTGGCGTCATAACTGGGCAGATAACTGCCCAAAGCTCGATTTTGTCCTCTTTTGGGCCCGATAGCCGCGGGTGCTGACTGGTAATGAATTCTCTGGGCATCATCAATGGTAGATAACCACTTGATCTAAGGTTCTGTAGAGATTCGGGTCCATTGGATCATCCTCCAACCCATACTGGCGTCTTAACTGGGCAGATAACTGCCCAAAGCTCGATTCTGCCCTGTTTCGGGCCTCATAGCCGGGGGTGCTGACTGTTGATAAATCCTCTGGGCCTCAGAGATAGTAAGTGACTACTTGGTTCAGGATTCTGTAGAGTTTCGGGTCCATTGGATCATCTTACAACCCACAGTGGCGTCATAACTGGGCAGATAACTGCCCAAAGCTCGATTTTGTCCTCTTTTGGGCCCCAGAGCCGAGGGTGCTGACTGGTAATAAATTCTCTGGGCATCATCAATGGTACATAACCACTTGATCTGAAGTGCTGTAGAGATTAGGGTCCATTGGATCATCCTTCAACCAATACTGGCGTCATAACTGGGCAGATAACTGCCCAAATCTCGATTCTGCCCTGTTTCGGGCCTCATAGCCGAGGGTGCTGACTGTTGATGAGTCCTCTGGGCGTCAGAGATAGTAAGTGACTACTTGATCTAAGGTTCTGTAGAGATTCGGGTCCATTGGAACATGCTCCAACCCACAGTGGCGTCATAACCGAGCAGATAACTGCTCAAAGCTCGATTTTTCCCTGTTTCGGGCCTCATAGCCGAGGGTGCTGACTGGTAATGAATTCTCTGGGCATCAGAGATAGGACGTGACTATTGGGTCTAGGATTCTGTAGAGTTTCAGGTCCATTGGATCATCTTACAACCCACAGTGACGTCATAACTGCGCGCATAACTCCCCAAGGCTCGATTTTGCCCTCATTTTGGGCCCCATAGCCGAGGCCGCTGTCTGGTGATGAATCCTCTGTGCATCATCATTGGGACATGACCACCCGATCCAAGGTTCTGTAGAGATTCGGGTTCATTGGAACATCCTACAACCCACAGTGGCGTCATGACTGGGCAGATAACTGCTCAAAGCTCGAATTTTCCCTGTTTCGGGCCTCATAGTCGAGGATGCTGACTGGTAATAAATTCTCTGGGCATCAGAGATAGTACTTGACTATTTTGTCTAGGATTGTGTAGAGATTCGGGTCCATTGGAACATGCTACAAACCACAGTGGCGTCATAAGTGAGCAGATAACTGCTCAAAGCTCGGTCTTTCCCTGTTTCGAGCCTCATAGCCGAGGGTGCTGACTGGTAATAAATTCTCTGGGCATCATCAATGGTACATAATCACCCGATCTAAGGTTCTGTAGAGATTCGGGTCCGTTGGAACATGCTACAATCCACAGTGGCGTCATAACTGAGCAGATAACTGCTCAAAGCTCGTTTTCACCCTGTATTGGGCCCCATAGCCGAGGATGCTGACTGGTAATAAATTCTCTGGGCATCTTCAACGGTACATAACCACTTAATCTGAGGTTCTGTCGAGTTTCAGGTCCAGGGGAACATCCTACAAACCACAGTGGCGTCATAACTGAGCAGATAACTGCTCAAAGCTCGATTTTTCCCTGTTTCGGGCCTCATAGCCGAGGGGGCTGACTGGTAATAAATTCTCTGGGCATCATCAATGGTACAGAATCACCCGATCTAAGGTTTTGTAGGGATTCGGGTCCATTGGAACATGCTACAACCCACAGTGGCGTCATAACTGGGCAGATAACTGCTCAAAGCTCGATCTTTCCCTGTTTTGGGCCTCATAGCCGAGGGTGCTGACTGGTGATAAATTCTCTGGGCATCATCAATGCTACATAATCACTCAATCTAAGGTTCTGTAGAGATTCGGGTCCATTGGAACATGCTGCAACCCACAGTGGCGTCATAACTGGGCAGATAACTGCTCAAAGCTCGTTTTCACCCTGTTTTGGGCCCATAGCCGAGGTTGCTGACTGGTAATAGATTCTCTGGGCATTTTCAACGGTACATTACCACTTAATCTAAGATTCTGTCGAGTTTCAGGTCTATTGGAACATCCTACAACCCACAGTGGCGTCATAACTGGGCCGATAACTGCTCAAAGCTCGATTTTTCCCTGTTTCGGGCCTCATAGCCGAGGGTGCTGACTGGTAATAAATTCTCTGGGCATCATCAATGGTACATAATCACCCGATCTGAGGTTCTGTAGAGATTCGGGTCCATCGGAACATGCTACAACCCACAGTGGCGTCATAACTGAGCAGATAACTGCTCAAAGATCGATTTATCCCTGTTTCGGGCCTCATAGCCGAGGGTGCTGACTGGTAATCAATTCTTTGGGAATCAGAGATAGTACGTCACTCTTTGGTCTAAGATTCTGTAGAGCTTCGGGTCTATTGGATTATCTTACAACCCACAGTGGCGTCATAACTGCGCGGATAACTGCCCAAAGCTCGATTTCGCCCTCTTTTGCGCCCCATAGCCGAGGGTGCTGACTGGTAATAAATTCTCTGGGCATTATTAACGGTACATCACCACTCGATCTAAGGTTCTGTAGATATTCGGGTCCATTGGAACATGCTGCAACCCACAGTGGCGTCATAACTGGGCAGATAACTGCTCAAAGCTCGTTTTCACCCTGTTTTGGGCCCATAGCCGAGGTTGCTGACTGGTAATAAATTCTCTGGGCATTTCCAACGGTTTATCACCACTCAATCTAAGGTTCTGTCGATTTTCAGGTCTATTGGAACATCCTACAACCCACAGTGGCGTCATAACTGGGCAGATAACTGCTCAAAGCTCAATTTCTCCCTGTTTCGGGCCTCATAGCCGAGGATGCTGACTGGTAATGAGTTCTCTGGGCATCAGAGATAGTATTTCACTTTTCGGTCTAGGATTCTGTAGAGATTTGGGTCCATTGGAACATGCTACGAACCACAGTGGCGTCATAACTGAGCAGATAACTGCTCAAAGCTCGATTTCGCCCTCTTTTGCGCCCCATAGCCGAGGGTGCTGACTGGTAATGAATTCTCTGGGCATCATTAACGGTACATCACCACTGGATCTAAGGTTCTGTACATATTCGGGTCCATTGGAACATGCTGCAACCCACAGTGGCGTCATAACTGGGCAGATAACTGCTCAAAGCTCGTTTTCACCCTGTTTTGGGCCCATAGCCGAGGTTGCTGACTGGTAATAAATTCTCTGGGCATTTCCAACGGTTTATCACCACTCAATCTAAGGTTCTGTCGAGTTTCAGGTCTATTGGAACATCCTACAACCCACAGTGGCGTCATAACTGGGCAGATAACTGCTCAAAGCTCAATTTTTCCCTGTTTCGGGCCTCAAGGCCGAGGATGCTGAATGGGAATGAGTTCTCTGGGCATCAGAGATAGTATTTCACTTTTCGGTCTAGGATTCTGTAGAGATTTGGGTCCATTGGAACATGCTACGAACCACAGTGGCGTCATCACTGAGCAGATAACTGCTCAAAGCTCGATTTTTCCCTGTTTCGGGCCTCATAGCCGAGGTTGCTGACTGGTAATGAATTCTCTGGGCATCATCAATGGTCCATGACCACCCGATCTAATGTTCTGTAGAGATTCGGGTTCATTGGAACATCCTACAACCCACAGTGGCGTCATAACTGAGCAGATAACTGCTCAAGGCTCGTTTTCACCCTGTATTGTGCCCCATAGCCGAGGGTGCTGACTCGTAATAAATTCTCTGGGCATCATCAATGCTACATAATCACTCAATCTAAGGTTCTGTAGAGATTCGGCTCCATTGGAACATGCTACAACCCACAGTGGCGTCATAACTGCGCGGATAACTGCCCAAAGCTCGATTTCGCCCTCTTTTGCGCCCCATAGCCGAGGGTGCTGACTGGTAATAAATTCTCTGGGCATCATTAACGGTACATTACCACTCGATCTAAGGTTCTGTAGATATTCGGGTCCATTGGAACATGCTGCAACCCACAGTGGCGTCTTAACTGGGCAGATAACTGCTCAAAGCTCGTTTTCACCCTGTTTTGGGCCCATAGCCGAGGTTGCTGACTGGTAATAAATTCTCTGGGCATTTCCAACGGTACATCACCACTCAATCTAAGGTTTTGTCGAGTTTCAGGTCTATTGGAACATCCTACAACCCACAGTGGCGTCATAACTGGGCAGATAACTGCTCAAAGCTCAATTTTTCCCTGTTTCGGGCCTCATAGCCGAGGATGCTGACTGGTAATGAATTCTCTGGGCGTCAGAGATAGTACTTTACTATTTGGTCTAGGATTCTGTAGAGATTTGGGTCCATTGGAACATGCTACAAACCACAGTGGCGTCATAACTGAGCAGACAACTGCTCAAAGCTCGATTTTTCCCTGTTTCGGGCCTCATAGCCGAGGGTGCTGACTGGTAATGAATTCTTTGGGCATCAGAGATAGTACTCGACTATTTGGTCTAGGAGTCTGTAGCGTTTCGGGTCCATTGGATCATCTTTCAACCCGAAGTGGCGTCATAACTGCGCGGATAACTGCCCAAAGCTCGATTTCGCCCTCTTTTGGGCCCCATAGCCGAGGGTGCTGACTGGTAATGAGTTCTCTGGGCACCTTCAACGGTACATAACCACTTAATCTAAGATTCTGTCGAGTTTCAGGTCTATTGGAACATCCTACAACCCACAGTGGCGTTATAACTGGGCCGATAACTGCTCAAAGCTCGATTTTTCCCTGTTTCGGGCCTCATAGCCGAGGGTGCTGACTGGTAATAAATTCTCTGGGCATCATCAATGGTACATAATCACCCGATCTGAGGTTCTGTAGAGATTCGGGTCCATCGGAACATGCTACAACCCACAGTGGCGTCATAACTGAGCAGATAACTGCTCAAAGATCGATTTTTCCCTGTTTCGGGCCTCATAGCCGAGGTTGCTGACTGGTAATAAATTCTCTGGGCATTTTCAACGGTACATCACCACTCAATCTAAGGTTTTGTCGAGTTTCAGGTCTATTGGAACATCCTACAACCCACAGTGGCGTCATAACTGAGCAGATAACTGCTCAAAGATCGATTTTTCCCTGTTTCGGGCCTCATAGCCGAGGGTGCTGACTGGTAATCAATTCTCTGGGAATCAGAGATAGTACGTCACTCTTTGGTCTAAGATCCTGTAGAGCTTCGGGTCCATTGGATTATCTTACAACCCACAGTGGCGTCATAACTGCGCGGATAACTGCCGAAAGCTCGATTCCGCCCTCTTTTGCGCCCCATAGCCGAGGGGGCTGACTGGTGATGAATTCTCTGGGCATCATTAACGGTACATCACCACTCGATCTAAGGTTCTGTAGATATTCGGGTCCATTGGAACATCCTACAACCCACAGTGGCGTTATAACTGGGCCGATAACTGCTCAAAGCTCGATTTTTCCCTGTTTCGGGCCTCATAGCCGAGGGTGCTGACTGGTAATAAATTCTCTGGGCATCATCAATGGTACATAATCACCCGATCTGAGGTTCTGTAGAGATTCGGGTCCATCGGAACATGCTACAACCCACAGTGGCGTCATAACTGAGCAGATAACTGCTCAAAGATCGATTTTTCCCTGTTTCGGGCCTCATAGCCGAGGTTGCTGACTGGTAATAAATTCTCTGGGCATTTTCAACGGTACATCACCACTCAATCTAAGGTTTTGTCGAGTTTCAGGTCTATTGGAACATCCTACAACCCACAGTGGCGTCATAACTGAGCAGATAACTGCTCAAAGATCGATTTTTCCCTGTTTCGGGCCTCATAGCCGAGGGTGCTGACTGGTAATCAATTCTCTGGGAATCAGAGATAGTACGTCACTCTTTGGTCTAAGATCCTGTAGAGCTTCGGGTCCATTGGATTATCTTACAACCCACAGTGGCGTCATAACTGCGCGGATAACTGCCGAAAGCTCGATTCCGCCCTCTTTTGCGCCCCATAGCCGAGGGGGCTGACTGGTGATGAATTCTCTGGGCATCATTAACGGTACATCACCACTCGATCTAAGGTTCTGTAGATATTCGGGTCCATTGGATCATCCTTCAACCCATACTGGCGTCATAACTGGGCAGATAACTGCCCAAAGCTCGATTCTGCCCTGTTCCGGGCCTCATAGCCGAGGGTGCTGACTGGTAATGAATCCTCTGGGCCCCAGAGATAGTTAGTGACTACTTGATCTAAGGTTCTGTAGAGATTCGGGTCCATTGGAACATGCTACAACCCACAGTGGCGTCATAACCGAGCAGATAACTGCTCAAAGCTCGATTTTTCCCTGTTTCGGGCCTCATAGCCGAGGATGCTGACTGGTGATGAATTCTCTGGGCATCAGAGAAAGTATTCGACTATTTGGTCCAGGATTCTGTAGAGTTTCGGGTCCATTGGATCATCTTACAACCCACAGTGGCGTCATAACTGGGCGGATAACTGCCCAAAGCTCGATTCCGCCCTCTTCTGGGCCCCATAGCCGAGGGTGCTGACTGGTAATAAATTCTCTGTGCATCATCAATGGTACATAACCACTTGATCTGAGGTTCTGTAGAGATTCGGGTCCACTGGATCATCCTCCAAACCATACTGGCGTCATAACTGGGCAGATAACTGCCCAAAGCTCGATTCTGCCCTGTTTCGGGCCTCATAGCCGAGGGTGCTGACTTGTAATGAATTCTCTGGGCATCAGAGATAGTGAGCGACTACTTGGTTCAGGATTCTGTGAAGTTTCGGGTCCATTGGATCATCTTACAACCCACAGTGGCGTCATAACTGGGCAGATAACTGCCCAAAGCTCGATTTTGTCCTCTTTTGGGCCCCATAGCCGCGGGTGCTGACTGGTAATGAATTCTCTGGGCATCATCAATGGTAGATAACCACTTGATCGAAGGTTCTGTAGAGATTCGGGTCCATTGGATCATCCTCCAACCCATACTGGCGTCTTAACTGGGCAGATAACTGCCCAAAGCTCGATTCTGCCCTGTTTCGGGCCTCATAGCCGAGGGTGCTGACTGTTGATAAATCCTCTGGGCCTCGGAGATAGTAAGTGACTCATTGGTTTAGGATTCTGTAGAGCTTCGGGTCCATTGGATCATCTTACAACCCACAGTGGCGTCATAACTGGGCAGATAACTGCCCAAAGCTCGATTCTGCCCTCTTTTGTGCCCCATAGCCGAGGGTGCTGACTGGTAATGAATTCCTCGGGCATCATCAATGGTACATAACCACTTGATCTAAGGTTCTGTAGAGATTCGGATCCATTGGATCATCCTCCAACCCATACTGGCGTCATAAATGGACAGATAACTGCCCAAAGCTCGATTTTGCCCTCTTTTGGGCCCCATAGCCGAGGGTGCTGACTGGTGATAAATTCTCTGGGCATCAGAGATAGTACGTGAGTATTGGGTCTAGGATTCTGTAGAGGTTCGGGTCCATTGGATCAACTTACAACCCACAGTGGCGTCATAACTGCGCGCATAACTCCTCAAAGCTCGATTTCGCCCTCATTTTGGGCCCCATAGGCGAGGCCGCTGTCTGGTGAAAAAATTCTCTGGGCATCATCAATTGTACATAATCACCTGATCTAAGGTTCTGTAGAGATTCGGGTCCCTTGGAATATGCTACAACCCACAGTGGCGTCATAACTGAGCCGATAACTGCTCAAAGCTCGATTTTCTCCTGTTTCGGGCCTCATAGCCGAGGGTGCTGACTGGTAATAAATCCTCTGGGCATCATAGATAGTACGTGACTTTTTGGTTTAGGATTCTGTAGAGTTTCGGCTCCATCGGATTATCTTACAATCCACAGTGGCGTCATAACTGCGCGGATAACTGCCCAAAGCTCAATTTCACCCTCTTTTGCGCCCCATAGCCGAGGCAGCTGACTGGTAATAAATTCTCTGGGCATCATCAATGGTACATAACCACTTGATCTAAGGTTCTCTAGAGATTCGGGTCCATTGGAACATGCTGAAACCCACAGTGGCGTCATAACTTGGCGGATAACTGCTCAAAGCTCGTTTTCGCCCTGTTTTGGGCCCCATAGCCGAGGGTGCTGACTGGTAATAAATTCTCTGGGCATCATCAATGTTACATTTTCACTTGATCTAAGGTTCTGTAGAGATTAGGGTCCACTGGATCATTTTCCAATCCATACCGGCGTCATAACTGGGCAGATAACTGCCCAAAGCTCGATTTTGTCCTCTTTTGGGCCCCATAGCCGAGGAAGCTGACTGGTAATAAATTCTCTGGGCATCATCAATGGTACATAACCACTTGATCTAAGGTGCTGTAGAGATTAGGGTCCATTGGAACATGCTGCAACCCACAGTGGCGTCTTAACTGGGCAGATAACTGCTCAAAGCTCGTTTTCACCCTGTTTTGGGCCCATAGCCGAGGTTGCTGACTGGTAATAAATTCTCTGGGCATTTCCAACGGTACATCACCACTCAATCTAAGGTTTTGTCGAGTTTCAGGTCTATTGGAACATCCTACAACCCACAGTGGCGTCATAACTGGGCAGATAACTGCTCAAAGCTCAATTTTTCCCTGTTTCGGGCCTCATAGCCGAGGATGCTGACTGGTAATGAATTCTCTGGGCGTCAGAGATAGTACTTTACTATTTGGTCTAGGATTCTGTAGAGATTTGGGTCCATTGGAACATGCTACAAACCACAGTGGCGTCATAACTGAGCAGACAACTGCTCAAAGCTCGATTTTTCCCTGTTTCGGGCCTCATGGCCGAGGGTGCTGACTGGTAATGAATTCTTTGGGCATCAGAGATAGTACTCGACTATTTGGTCTAGGAGTCTGTAGAGTTTCGGGTCCATTGGATCATCTTTCAACCCGAAGTGGCGTCATAACTGCACGGATAACTGCCCAAAGCTCGATTTCGCCCTCTTTTGGGCCCCATAGCCAAGGGTGCTGACTGGTAATGAGTTCTCTGGGCACCTTCAACGGTACATAACCACTTAATCTGATATTCTGTCGAGTTTCAGGTCTATTAGAACATCCTACAACCCACCATGGCGTTATAACTGGGCCGATAACTGCTCAAAGCTCGATTTTTCCCTGTTTCGGGCCTCATAGCCGAGGGTGCTGACTGGTAATAAATTCTCTGGGCATCATCAATGGTACATAATCACCCGATCTGAGGTTCTGTAGAGATTCGGGTCCATCGGAACATGCTACAACCCACAGTGGCGTCATAACTGAGCAGATAACTGCTCAAAGATCGATTTTTCCCTGTTTCGGGCCTCATAACCGAGGGTGCTGACTGGTAATCAATTCTCTGGGAATCAGAGATAAAAGCTAACTACTTGGTCTAAGATTCTGTACAGCTTCGGGTCCATTGGATTATCTTACAACCCACAGTGGCGTCATAACTGCGCGGATAACTGCCCAAAGCTCGATTTCGCCCTCTTTTGCGCCCCATAGCCGAGGGTGCTGACTGGTAATAAATTCTCTGGGCATCATTAACGGTACATTACCACTCGATCTAAGGTTCTGGAGATATTCGGGTCCATTGGAACATGCTGCAACCCACAGTGGCGTCATAACTGGGCAGATAACTGCTCAAAGCTCGTTTTCACCCTGTTTTGGGCCCATAGCCGAGGTTGCTGACTGGTAATAAATTCTCTGGGCATTTTCAACGGTACATCACCACTCAATCTGAGGTTTTGTCGAGTTTCAGGTCTATTGGAACATCCTACAACCCACAGTGGCGTCATATTTGGGCAGATAACTGCTCAAAGCTCAATTTTTCCCTGTTTCGGGCCTCATAGCCGAGGATGCTGACTGGTAATGAATTCTCTGGGCGTCAGAGATAGTACTTCACTATTCGGTCTAGGATTCTGTAGAGATTTGGGTCCATTGGAACATGCTACAAACCACAGTGGCGACATAACTGAGCAGACAACTGCTCAAAGCTCGATTTTTCCCTGTTTCGGGCCTCATAGCCGAGGGTGCTGACTGGTAATGAATTCTTTGGGCATCAGAGATAGTACTCGACTATTTGGTCTAGGAGTCTGTAGAGTTTCGGGTCCATTGGATCATCTTTCAACCCGAAGTGGCGTCATAACTGCGCGGATAACTGCCCAAAGCTCGATTTCGCCCTCTTTTGGGCCCCATAGCCGAGGGTGCTGACTGGTAATGAGTTCTCTGGGCACCTTCAACGGTACATAACCACTTAATCTAAGATTCTGTCGAGTTTCAGGTCTATTGGAACATCCTACAACCCACAGTGGCGTTATAACTGGGCCGATAACTGCTCAAAGCTCGATTTTTCCCTGTTTCGGGCCTCATAGCCGAGGGTGCTGACTGGTAATAAATTCTCTGGGCATCATCAATGGTACATAATCACCCGATCTGAGGTTCTGTAGAGATTCGGGTCCATCGGAACATGCTACAACCCACAGTGGCGTCATAACTGAGCAGATAACTGCTCAAAGATCGATTTTTCCCTGTTTCGGGCCTCATAGCCGAGGGTGCTGACTGGTAATCAATTTTCTGGGAATCAGAGATAGTACGTAACTACTTGGTGAGATTCTGTACAGCTTCGGGTCCATTGGATTATCTTACAACCCACAGTGGCGTCATAACTGCGCGGATAACTGCCCAAAGCTCGATTTCGCCCTCTTTTGCGCCCCATAGCCGAGGGTGCTGACTGGTAATGAATTCTCTGGGCATCATTAACGGTACATCACCACTCGATCTAAGGTTCTGTAGATATTCGGGTCCATTGGAACATGCTGCAACCCACAGTGGCGTCATAACTGGGCAGATAAATGCCCAAAGCTCGATTTTGTCCTCTTTTGGGCCCCATAGCCGAGGGTGCTGACTGGTAATAAATTCTCTGGGCATCATCAATGGAACATAACCACTTGATCTAAGGTGCTGTAGAGATTAGGGTCCATTGGATCATCCTTCAACCCATACTGGCGTCATAACTGGGCAGATAACTGCCCAAAGCTCGATTCTGCCCTGTTTCGGGCCTCATAGCCGAGGGTGCTGACTGGTAATGAATCCTCTGGGCCCCAGAGATAGTTAGTGACTACTTGATCTAAGGTTCTGTAGAGATTCGGGTCCATTGGAACATGCTACAACCCACAGTGGCGTCATAACCGAGCAGATAACTGCTCAAAGCTCGATTTTTCCCTGTTTCGGGCCTCATAGCCGAGGATGCTGACTGGTGATGAATTCTCTGGGCATCAGAGAAAGTATTCGACTATTTGGTCCAGGATTCTGTAGAGTTTCGGGTCCATTGGATCATCTTACAACCCACAGTGGCGTCATAACTGGGCGGATAACTGCCCAAAGCTCGATTCCGCCCTCTTCTGGGCCCCATAGCCGAGGGTGCTGACTGGTAATAAATTCTCTGTGCATCATCAATGGTACATAACCACTTGATCTGAGGTTCTGTAGAGATTCGGGTCCATTGGATCATCCTCCAAACCATACTGGCGTCATAACTGGGCAGATAACTGCCCAAAGCTCGATTCTGCCCTGTTTCGGGCCTCATAGCCGAGGGTGCTGACTGGTAATGAATTCTCTGGGCATCAGAGATAGTGAGCGACTACTTGGTTCAGGATTCTGTGAAGTTTCGGGTCCATTGGATCATCTTACAACCCACAGTGGCGTCATAACTGGGCAGATAACTGCCCAAAGCTCGATTTTGTCCTCTTTTGGGCCCCATAGCCGCGGGTGCTGACTGGTAATGAATTCTCTGGGCATCATCAATGGTAGATAACCACTTGATCGAAGGTTCTGTAGAGATTCGGGTCCATTGGATCATCCTCCAACCCATACTGGCGTCTTAACTGGGCAGATAACTGCCCAAAGCTCGATTCTGCCCTGTTTCGGGCCTCATAGCCGAGGGTGCTGACTGTTGATAAATCCTCTGGGCCTCGGAGATAGTAAGTGACTACTTGGTTTAGGATTCTGTAGAGTTTCGGGTCCATTGGATCATCTTACAACCCACAGTGGCGTCATAACTGCGCGGATAACTGCCCAAAGCTCGATTTCGCCCTCTTTTGCGCCCCATAGACGAGGGTGCTGACTGGTAATAAATTCTCTGGGCATCATTAACGGTACATTACCACTCGATCTGAGGTTCTGTAGATATTCGGGTCCATTGGAACATGCTGCAACCCACAGTGGCGTCATAACTGGGCAGATAACTGCTCAAAGCTCGTTTTCACCCTGTTTTGGGCCCATAGCCGAGGTTGCTGACTGGTAATAAATTCTCTGGGCATTTTCAACGGTACATCACCACTCAATCTAAGGTTTTGTCGAGTTTCAGGTCTATCGGAACATCCTACAACCCACAGTGGCGTCATAACTGGGCAGATAACTGCTCAAAGCTCAATTTTTCCCTGTTTCGGGCCTCATAGCCGAGGGTGCTGACTGGTAATCAATTCTCTGGGAATCAGAGATAGTACGTCACTCTTTGGTCTAAGATCCTGTAGAGCTTCGGGTCCATTGGATTATCTTACAACCCACAGTGGCGTCATAAGTGCGCGGATAACTGCCCAAAGCTCGATTCCGCCCTCTTTTGCGCCCCATAGCCGAGGGTGCTGACTGGTAATGAATTCTCTGGGCATCATTAACGGTACATCACCACTCGATCTAAGGTTCTGTAGATATTCGGGTCCATTGGAACATGCTGCAACCCACAGTGGCGTCATAACTGGGCAGATAACTGCCCAAAGCTCGATTTTGTCCTCTTTTGGGCCCCATAGCCGAGGGTGCTGACTGGTAATAAATTCTCTGGGCATCATCAATGGTACTTAACCACTTGATCTAAGGTGCTGTAGAGATTAGGGTCCATTGAATCATCCTTCAACCCATACTGGCGTCATAACTGGGCAGATAACTGCCCAAAGCTCGATTCTGCCCTGTTTCGGGCCTCATAGCCGAGGGTGCTGACTGGTAATGAATCCTCTGGGCCCCAGAGATAGTTAGTGACTACTTGATCTGAGGTTCTGTAGAGATTCGGGCTCATTGGAACATGCTACAACCCACAGTGGCGTCATAACCGAGCAAATAACTGCTCAAAGCTCGATTTTTCCCTGTTTCGGGCCTCATAGCCGAGGATGCTGACTGGTGATGAATTCTCTGGGCATCAGAGAAAGTATTCGACTATTTGGTCCAGGATTCTGTGGAGTTTCGGGTCCATTGGATCATCTTACAACCCACAGTGGCGTCATAACTGGGCGGATAACTGCCCAAAGCTCGATTCCGCCCTCTTCTGGGCCCCATAGCCGAGGGTGCTGACTGGTAATAAATTCTCTGTGCATCATCAATGGTACATAACCACTTGATCTGAGGTTCTGTAGAGATTCGGGTCCATTGGATCATCCTCCAAACCATACTGGCGTCATAACTGGGCAGATAACTGCCCAAAGCTCGATTCTGCCCTGTTTCGGGCCTCATAGCCGAGGGTGCTGACTGGTAATGAATTCTCTGGGCATCAGAGATAGTGAGCGACTACTTGGTTCAGGATTCTGTGAAGTTTCGGGTCCATTGGATCATCTTACAACCCACAGTGGCGTCATAACTGGGTAGATAACTGCCCAAAGCTCGATTTTGTCCTCTTTTGGTTCCCATAGCCGCGGGTGCTGACTGGTAATGAATTCTCTGGGCATCATCAATGGTAGATAACCACTTGATCGAAGGTTCTGTAGAGATTCGGGTCCATTGGATCATCCTCCAACCCATACTGGCGTCTTAACTGGGCAGATAACTGCCCAAAGCTCGATTCTGCCCTGTTTCGGGCCTCATAGCCGAGGGTGCTGACTGTTGATAAATCCTCTGGGCCTCGGAGATAGTAAGTGACTACTTGGTTTAGGATTCTGTAGAGTTTCGGGTCCATTGGATCATCTTACAACCCACAGTGGCGTCATAACTGGGCAGATAACTGCCCAAAGCTCGATTCTGCCCTCTTTTGTGCCCCATAGCCCAGGGTGCTGACTGGTAATGAATTCCTCGGGCATCATCAATGGTACATAACCACTTGATCTAAGGTTCTGTAGAGATTCGGATCCATTGGATCATCCTCCAACCCATACTGGCGTCATAAATGGACAGATAACTGCCCAAAGCTCGATTTTGCCCTCTTTTGGGCCCCATAGCCGAGGGTGCTGACTGGTGATAAATTCTCTGGGCATCAGAGATAGTACGTGAGTATTGGGTCTAGGATTCTGTAGAGGTTCGGGTCCATTGGATCAACTTACAACCCACAGTGGCGTCATAACTGCGCGCATAACTCCTCAAAGCTCGATTTCGCCCTCATTTTGGGCCCCATAGGCGAGGCCGCTGTCTGGTGAAAAATTCTCTGGGCATCATCAATTGTACATAATCACCTGATCTAAGGTTCTGTAGGGATTCGGGTCCATTGGAACATGCTACAAACCACAGTGGCGTCATAAGTGAGCAGATAACTGCTCAAAGCTCGGTCTTTCCCTGTTTCGAGCCTCATAGCCGAGGGTGCTGACTGGTAATAAATTCTCTGGGCATCATCAATGGTACATAATCACCCGATCTAAGGTTCTGTAGAGATTCGGGTCCATTGGAACATGCTACAACCCACTGTGGCGTCATAACTGAGCAGATAACTGCTCAAAGCTCGATTTTTCCCTGTTTTGGGCCTCATAGCCGAGGATGCTGACTGGTGATAAATTTTCTGGGCATCAGAGATAGTATGTGACCACTTGTTCTAGGATTCTGTAGAGCTTCGGGTCCATTGGATTATGTTACAACCGACAGTGGCGTCATAACTGGGCAGATAACTGCTCAAAGCTCGATCTTCCCCTGTTTTGGGCCTCATAGCCGAGGGTGCTGACTGGTAATGAATTCTCTGGGCGTCAGAGATAGTACTTCACTATTCGGTCTAGGATTCTGTAGAGATTTGGGTCCATTGGAACATGCTACAAACCACAGTGGCGACATAACTGAGCAGAGAACTGCTCAAAGCTCGATTTTTCCCTGTTTCGGGCCTCATAGCCGAGGGTGCTGACTGGTAATGAATTCTCTGGGCATCATCAATGGTACATAATCACCCGATCTAAGGTTCTGTAGAGATTCGGGTCCATTGGAACATGCTACAACCCACTGTGGCGTCATAACTGAGCAGATAACTGCTCAAAGCTCGATTTTTCCCTGTTTTGGGCCTCATAGCCGAGGATGCTGACTGGTGATAAATTTTCTGGGCATCAGAGATAGTATGTGACCACTTGTTCTAGGATTCTGTAGAGCTTCGGGTCCATTGGAATATGCTACAACCCACAGTGGCGTCATAACTGAGCCGATAACTGCTCAAAGCTCGATTTTCTCCTGTTTCGGGCCTCATAGCCGAGGGTGCTGACTGGTAATAAATCCTCTGGGCATCATAGATAGTACGTGACTTTTTGGTTTAGGATTCTGTAGAGTTTCGGCTCCATTGGATCAACTTACAACCCACAGTGGCGTCATAACTGCGCGCATAACTCCTCAAAGCTCGATTTCGCCCTCATTTTGGGCCCCATAGGCGAGGCCGCTGTCTGGTGAAAAATTCTCTGGGCATCATCAATTGTACATAATCACCTGATCTAAGGTTCTGTAGGGATTCGGGTCCATTGGAACATGCTACAAACCACAGTGGCGTCATAAGTGAGCAGATAACTGCTCAAAGCTCGGTCTTTCCCTGTTTCGAGCCTCATAGCCGAGGGTGCTGACTGGTAATAAATTCTCTGGGCATCATCAATGGTACATAATCACCCGATCTAAGGTTCTGTAGAGATTCGGGTCCATTGGAACATGCTACAACCCACTGTGGCGTCATAACTGAGCAGATAACTGCTCAAAGCTCGATTTTTCCCTGTTTTGGGCCTCATAGCCGAGGATGCTGACTGGTGATAAATTTTCTGGGCATCAGAGATAGTATGTGACCACTTGTTCTAGGATTCTGTAGAGCTTCGGGTCCATTGGATTATGTTACAACCGACAGTGTCGTCATAACTGGGCAGATAACTGCTCAAAGCTCGATCTTCCCCTGTTTTGGGCCTCATAGCCGAGGGTGCTGACTGGTAATGAATTCTCTGGGCGTCAGAGATAGTACTTCACTATTCGGTCTAGGATTCTGTAGAGATTTGGGTCCATTGGAACATGCTACAAACCACAGTGGCGACATAACTGAGCAGAGAACTGCTCAAAGCTCGATTTTTCCCTGTTTCGGGCCTCATAGCCGAGGGTGCTGACTGGTAATGAATTCTTTGGGCATCAGAGATAGTACTCGACTATTTGGTCTAGGAGTCTGTAGAGTTTCGGGTCCATTGGATCATCTTTCAACCCGAAGTGGCGTCATAACTGCGCGGATAACTGCCCAAAGCTCGATTTCACCCTCTTTTGGGCCCCATAGCCGAGGGTGCTGACTGGTAATGAGTTCTCTGGGCACCTTCAACGGTACATAACCACTTAATCTAAGATTCTGTCGAGTTTCAGGTCTATTGGAACATCCTACAACCCACAGTGGCGTTATAACTGGGCCGATAACTGCTCAAAGCTCGATTTTTCCCTGTTTCGGGCCTCATAGCCGAGGGTGCTGACTGGTAATAAATTCTCTGGGCATCAACAATGGTACATAATCACCCGATCTGAGGTTCTGTAGAGATTCGGGTCCATCGGAACATGCTACAACCCACAGTGGCGTCATAACTGAGCAGATAACTGCTCAAAGATCGATTTTTCCCTGTTTCGGGCCTCATAGCCGAGGGTGCTGACTGGTAATCAATTCTCTGGGAATCAGAGATAGTACGTAACTACTTGGTGAGATTCTGTACAGCTTCGGGTCCATTGGATTATCTTACAACCCACAGTGGCGTCATAACTGCGCGGATAACTGCCCAAAGCTCGATTTCGCCCTCTTTTGCGCCCCATAGCCGAGGGTGCTGACTGGTAATGAATTCTCTGGGCATCATTAACGGTACATCACCACTCGATCTAAGGTTCTGTAGATATTCGGGTCCATTGGAACATGCTGCAACCCACAGTGGCGTCATAACTGGGCAGATAACTGCCCAAAGCTCGATTTTGTCCTCTTTTGGGCCCAATAGCCGAGGGTGCTGACTGGTAATAAATTCTCTGGGCATCATCAATGGTACATAACCACTTGATCTAAGGTGCTGTAGAGATTAGGGTCCATTGGATCATCCTTCAACCCATACTGGCGTCATAACTGGGCAGATAACTGCCCAAAGCTCGATTCTGCCCTGTTTCGGGCCTCATAGCCGAGGGTGCTGACTGGTAATGAATCCTCTGGGCCCCAGAGATAGTTAGTGACTACTTGATCTAAGGTTCTGTAGAGATTCGGGTCCATTGGAACATGCTACAACCCACAGTTGCGTCATAACCGAGCAGATAACTGCTCAAAGCTCGATTTTTCCCTGTTTCGGGCCTCATAGCCGAGGATGCTGACTGGTGATGAATTCTCTGGGCATCAGAGAAAGTATTCGACTATTTGGTCCAGGATTCTGTAGAGTTTCGGGTCCATTGGATCATCTTACAACCCACAGTGGCGTCATAACTGGGCGGATAACTGCCCAAAGCTCGATTCCGCCCTCTTCTGGGCCCCATAGCCGAGGGTGCTGACTGGTAATAAATTCTCTGTGCATCATCAATGGTACATAACCACTTGATCTGAGGTTCTGTAGAGATTCGGGTCCATTGGATCATCCTCCAAACCATACTGGCGTCATAACTGGGCAGATAACTGCCCAAAGCTCGATTCTGCCCTGTTTCGGGCCTCATAGCCGAGGGTGCTGACTGGTAATGAATTCTCTGGGCATCAGAGATAGTGAGCGACTACTTGGTTCAGGATTCTGTGAAGTTTCGGGTCCATTGGATCATCTTACAACCCACAGTGGCGTCATAACTGGGCAGATAACTGCCCAAAGCTCGATTTTGTCCTCTTTTGGGCCCCATAGCCGCGGGTGCTGACTGGTAATGAATTCTCTGGGCATCATCAATGGTAGATAACCACTTGATCGAAGGTTCTGTAGAGATTCGGGTCCATTGGATCATCCTCCAACCCATACTGGCGTCTTAACTGGGCAGATAACTGCCCAAAGCTCGATTCTGCCCTGTTTCGGGCCTCATAGCCGAGGGTGCTGACTGTTGATAAATCCTCTGGGCCTCGGAGATAGTAAGTGACTACTTGGTTTAGGATTCTGTAGAGTTTCGGGTCCATTGGATCATCTTACAACCCACAGTGGCGTCATAACTGCGCGGATAACTGCCCAAAGCTCGATTTCGCCCTCTTTTGCGCCCCATAGACGAGGGTGCTGACTGGTAATAAATTCTCTGGGCATCATTAACGGTACATTACCACTCGATCTGAGGTTCTGTAGATATTCGGGTCCATTGGAACATGCTGCAACCCACAGTGGCGTCATAACTGGGCAGATAACTGCTCAAAGCTCGTTTTCACCCTGTTTTGGGCCCATAGCCGAGGTTGCTGACTGGTAATAAATTCTCTGGGCATTTTCAACGGTACATCACCACTCAATCTAAGGTTTTGTCGAGTTTCAGGTCTATTGGAACATCCTACAACCCACAGTGGCGTCATAACTGGGCAGATAACTGCTCAAAGCTCAATTTTTCCCTGTTTCGGGCCTCATAGCCGAGGGTGCTGACTGGTAATCAATTCTCTGGGAATCAGAGATAGTACGTCACTCTTTGGTCTAAGATCCTGTAGAGCTTCGGGTCCATTGGATTATCTTACAACCCACAGTGGCGTCATAACTGCGCGGATAACTGCCCAAAGCTCGATTCCGCCCTCTTTTGCGCCCCATAGCCGAGGGTGCTGACTGGTAATGAATTCTCTGGGCATCATTAACGGTACATCACCACTCGATCTAAGGTTCTGTAGATATTCGGGTCCATTGGAACATGCTGCAACCCACAGTGGCGTCATAACTGGGCAGATAACTGCCCAAAGCTCGATTTTGTCCTCTTTTGGGCCCCATAGCCGAGGGTGCTGACTGGTAATAAATTCTCTGGGCATCATCAATGGTACATAACCACTTGATCTAAGGTGCTGTAGAGATTAGGGTCCATTGAATCATCCTTCAACCCATACTGGCGTCATAACTGGGCAGATAACTGCCCAAAGCTCGATTCTGCCCTGTTTCGGGCCTCATAGCCGAGGGTGGTGACTGGTAATGAATCCTCTGGGCCCCAGAGATAGTTAGTGACTACTTGATCTAAGGTTCTGTAGAGATTCGGGTCCATTGGAACATGCTACAACCCACAGTGGCGTCATAACCGAGCAGATCATTGCTCAAAGCTCGATTTTTCCCTGTTTCGGGCCTCATAGCCGAGGATGCTGACTGGTGATGAATTCTCTGGGCATCAGAGAAAGTATTCGACTATTTGGTCCAGGATTCTGTAGAGTTTCGGGTCCATTGGATCATCTTACAACCCACAGTGGCGTCATAACTGGGCGGATAACTGCCCAAAGCTCGATTCCGCCCTCTTCTGGGCCCCATAGCCGAGGGTGCTGACTGGTAATAAATTCTCTGTGCATCATCAATGGTACATAACCACTTGATCTGAGGTTCTGTAGAGATTCGGGTCCATTGGATCATCCTCCAAACCATACTGGCGTCATAACTGGGCAGATAACTGCCCAAAGCTCGATTCTGCCCTGTTTCGGGCCTCATAGCCGAGGGTGCTGACTGGTAATGAATTCTCTGGGCATCAGAGATAGTGAGCGACTACTTGATTCAGGATTCTGTGAAGTTTCGGGTCCATTGGATCATCTTACAACCCACAGTGGCGTCATAACTGGGCAGATAACTGCCCAAAGCTCGATTTTGTCCTCTTTTGGGCCCCATAGTCGCGGGTGCTGACTGGTAATGAATTCTCTGGGCATCATCAATGGTAGATAACCACTTGATCGAAGGTTCTGTAGAGATTCGGGTCCATTGGATCATCCTCCAACCCATACTGGCGTCTTAACAGGGCAGATAACTGCCCAAAGCTCGATTCTGCCCTGTTTCGGGCCTCATAGCCGAGGGTGCTGACTGTTGATAAATCCTCTGGGCCTCGGAGATAGTGAGTGACTACTTGGTTTAGGATTCTGTAGAGTTTCGGGTCCATTGGATCATCTTACAACCCACAGTGGCGTCATAACTGGGCAGATAACTGCCCAAAGCTCGATTCTGCCCTCTTTTGTGCCCCATAGCCGAGGGTGCTGACTGGTAATGAATTCCTCGGGCATCATCAATGGTACATAACCACTTGATCTAAGGTTCTGTAGAGATTCGGATCCATTGGATCATCCTCCAACCCATACTGGCGTCATAAATGGACAGATAACTGCCCAAAGCTCGATTTTGCCCTCTTTTGGGCCCCATAGCCGAGGGTGCTGACTGGTGATAAATTCTCTGGGCATCAGAGATAGTACGTGAGTATTGGGTCTAGGATTCTGTAGAGGTTCGGGTCCATTGGATCAACTTACAACCCACAGTGGCGTCATAACTGCGCGCATAACTCCTCAAAGCTCGATTTCGCCCTCATTTTGGGCCCCATAGGCGAGGCCGCTGTCTGGTGAAAAATTCTCTGGGCATCATCAATTGTACATAATCACCTGATCTAAGGTTCTGTAGAGATTCGGGTCCCTTGGAATATGCTACAACCCACAGTGGCGTCATAACTGAGCCGATAACTGCTCAAAGCTCGATTTTCTCCTGTTTCGGGCCTCATAGCCGAGGGTGCTGACTGGTAATAAATCCTCTGGGCATCATAGATAGTACGTGACTTTTTGGTTTAGGATTCTGTAGAGTTTCGGCTCCATCGGATTATCTTACAATCCACAGTGGCGTCATAACTGCGCGGATAACTGCCCAAAGCTCAATTTCACCCTCTTTTGCGCCCCATAGCCGAGGCAGCTGACTGGTAATAAATTCTCTGGGCATCATCAATGGTACATAACCACTTGATCTAAGGTTCTGTAGAGATTCGGGTCCATTGGAACATGCTGAAACCCACAGTGGCGTCATAACTTGGCGGATAACTGCTCAAAGCTCGTTTTCGCCCTGTTTTGGGCCCCATAGCCGAGGGTGCTGACTGGTAATAAATTCTCTGGGCATCATCAATGTTACATTTTCACTTGATCTAAGGTTCTGTAGAGATTAGGGTCCACTGGATCATTTTCCAATCCATACCGGCGTCATAACTGGGCAGATAACTGCCCAAAGCTTGATTCTGCCCTGTTTCGGGCCTCATAGCCGAGGGTGCTGACTGGTAATAAATCCTCTGGGCATCAGAGATAGTAAGTGACTATTTGAATTAGGATTCTGTAGAGTTTCGGGTCCATTGGATCATCTTACAACCCACAGTGGCGTCATAACTGGGCAGATAACTGCCCAAAGCTCGATTTTGTCCTCTTTTGGGCCCCATAGCCGAGGGTGCTGACTGGTAATAAATTCTCTGGGCATCATCAATGGTACATAACCACTTGATCTAAGGTGCTGTAGAGATTAGGGTCCATTGGATCATCCTTCAACCCATACTGGCGTCATAACTGGGCAGATAACTGCCCAAATCTCGATTCTGCCGTGTTTCGGGCCTCATAGCCGAGGGTGCTGACTGTTGATGAATCCTCTGGGCCTCAGAGATAGTACTTGACTATTTTGTCTAGGATTGTGTAGGGATTCGGGTCCATTGGAACATGCTACAAACCACAGTGGCGTCATAAGTGAGCAGATAACTGCTCAAAGCTCGGTCTTTCCCTGTTTCGAGCCTCATAGCCGAGGGTGCTGACTGGTAATGAATTCTCTGGGCATCAGAGATAGGACGTGACTATTGGGTCTAGGATTCTGTAGAGTTTCAGGTCCATTGGATCATCTTACAACCCACAGTGACGTCATAACTGCGCGCATAACTCCCCAAGGCTCGATTTTGCCCTCATTTTGGGCCCCATAGCCGAGGCCGCTGTCTGGTGATGAATTCTCTGAGCATCATCATTGGTACATGACCACCCGATCTAAGGTTCTGTAGAGATTCGGGTTCATTGGAACATCCTACAACCCACAGTGGCGTCATGACTGGGCAGATAACTGCTCAAAGCTCGATTTTTCCCTGTTCCGGGCCTCATAGCCGAGGATGCTGACTGGTAATGAATTCTCTGGGCATCAGAGATAGTACTTGACTATTTTGTCTAGGATTGTGTAGGGATTCGGGTCCATTGGAACATGCTACAAACCACAGTGGCGTCATAAGTGAGCAGATAACTGCTCAAAGCTCGGTCTTTCCCTGTTTCGAGCCTCATAGCCGAGGGTGCTGACTGGTAATAAATTCTCTGGGCATCATCAATGGTACATAATCACCCGATCTAAGGTTCTGTAGAGATTCGGGTCCATTGGAACATGCTACAACCCACTGTGGCGTCATAACTGAGCAGATAACTGCTCAAAGCTCGATTTTTCCCTGTTTTGGGCCTCATAGCCGAGGATGCTGACTGGTGATAAATTTTCTGGGCATCAGAGATAGTATGTGACCACTTGTTCTAGGATTCTGTAGAGCTTCGGGTCCATTGGATTATGTTACAACCGACAGTGGCGTCATAACTGGGCAGATAACTGCTCAAAGCTCGATCTTCCCCTGTTTTGGGCCTCATAGCCGAGGGTGCTGACTGGTAATAAATTCTCTGGGCATCATCAATGGTACAGAATCACCCGATCTAAGGTTCTGTGGAGATTCGGGTCCATTGGAACATGCTACAATCCACAGTGGCGTCATAACTGAGCAGATAACTGCTCAAAGCTCGTTCTCACCCTGTATTGGGCCCCATAGCCGAGGGTCCTGACTGCTAATAAATTCTCTGGGCATCTTCAACGGTACATTACCACTTAATCTAAGGTTCTGTCGAGTTTCAGGTCCATTGGGACATCCTACAAACCACAGTGGCGTCATAACTGAGCAGATAACTGCTCAAAGCTCGATCTTCCCCTGTTTTGGGCCTCATAGCCGAGGGTGCTGACTGGTAATCAATTCTCTGGGCCTCATCAATGCTCCATAATCACCCAATCTAAGGTTCTGTAGAGATTCGGGTCCATTGGAACATGCTACAACCCACAGTGGCGTCATAACTGGGCCGATAACTGCTCAAAGCTCGATTTTTCCCTGTTTCGGGCCTCATAGCCGAGGGTGCTGACTGGTAATGGAAGCTCAGGGCATCAGAGATAGGACGTGACTATTTGGTCTCGGATTCTGTAGAGTTTCGGTCCCATTGGATCATCTTACAACCCACAGTGGCGTCATAACTGGGCAGATAACTGCTCAAAGCTCGATCTTTCCCTGTTTTGGGCCTCATAGCCGAGGGTGCTGACTGGTAATAAATTCTCTGGGCATCATCAATGCTACATGATCACTCAATCTAAGGTTCTGTAGAGATTCGGCTCCATTGGAACATGCTACAACCCACAGTGGCGTCATAACCGCGCGGATAACTGCCCAAAGCTCGATTTCGCCCTCTTTTGCGCCCCATAGCCGAGGGTGCTGACTGGTAATGAATTCTCTGGGCATCATCAATGGTACATAATCACCCGATCTGAGGTTCTGTAGAGATTCGGGTCCATCGGAACATGCTACAAACCACAGTGGCGTCATAACTGAGCAGACAACTGCTCAAAGCTCGATTTTTCCCTGCTTCGGGCCTCATAGCCGAGGGTGCTGACTGGTAATGAATTCTTTGGGCATCAGAGATAGTACTCGACTATTTGGTCTAGGAGTCTGTAGAGTTTCGGGTCCATTGGATCATCTTTCAACCCGAAGTGGCGTCATAACTGCGCGGATAACTGCCCGAAGCTCGATTTCGCCCTCTTTTGGGCCCCATAGCCGAGGGTGCTGACTGGTAATGAGTTCTCTGGGCACCTTCAACGGTACATAACCACTTAATCTAAGATTCTGTCGAGTTTCAGGTCTATTGGAACATCCTACAACCCACAGTGGCGTCATAACTGAGCAGATAACTGCTCAAAGATCGATTTTTCCCTGTTTCGGGCCTCATAGCCGAGGGTGCTGACTGGTAATCAATTCTCTGGGAATCAGAGATAGTACGTAACTACTTGGTCTAAGATTCTGTACAGCTTCGGGTCCATTGGATTATCTTACAACCCACAGTGGCGTCATAACTGCGCGGATAACTGCCCAAAGCTCGATTTCGCCCTCTTTTGCGCCCCATAGCCGAGGGTGCTGACTGGTAATAAATTCTCTGGGCATCATTAACGGTACATTACCACTCGATCTAAGGTTCTGTAGATATTCGGGTCCATTGGAACATGCTGCTACCCACAGTGGCGTCATAACTGGGCAGATAACTGCTCAAAGCTCGTTTTCACCCTGTTTTGGGCCCATAGCCGAGGTTGCTGACTGGTAATAAATTCTCTGGGCATTCTCAACGGTACATCACCACTCAATCTAAGGTTTTGTCGAGTTTCAGGTCTATTGGAACATCCTACAACCCACAGTGGCGTCATAACTGGGCAGATAACTGCTCAAAGCTCGATTTTTCCCTGTTTCGGGCCTCATAGCCGAGGATGCTGACTGGTTATGAATTCTCTGGGCATCAGAGATAGTACTTCACTATTTGGTCTAGGATTCTGTAGAGATTTGGGTCCATTGGAACATGCTACAAACCACAGTGGCGTCATAACTGAACTGATAACTGCTCAAAGCTCGATTTTTCCCTGTCTCGGGCCTCATAGCCGAGGGTGCTGACTGGTAATGAATTCTTTGGGCATCAGAGATAGTACTCGACTATTTGGTCTAGGAGTCTGTAGAGTTTCGGGTCCATTGGATCATCTTTCAACCCACAGTGGCGTCATAACTGCGCGGATAACTGCCCAAAGCTCGATTTCGCCCTCTTTTGGGCCCCATAGCCGAGGGTGCTGACTGGTAATGAGTTCTCTGGGCACCTCCAACGGTACATAACCACTTAATCTAAGGTCCTGTCGAGTTTCAGGTCTATTGGAACATCCTACAACCCACAGTGGCGTCATAACTGGGCAGATAACTGCTCAAAGTTCGATTCTTCCCTGTTTCGGGCCTCATAGCCGAGGGTGCTGACTGGTAATAAATTCTCTGGGCATTAAAGATAGTACGTGGCTTTTTGATCTAGGGTTCTGTAGAGTTTCGGTTCCGTTGGGACTCTCTGCATCCCCCCGTGACTCCCCGACTGCGACTATAATAACTTCAAGCAGGGTCTCCCCTGTTTTGGGCCCTATGATCGAGTTTGCTGATTTGTTACCGATTCCCTATTATCTCTGAAGACTCAGTGTACCCTGCTCATCGTCAGACAGGTTCCCGTATGCGATGGAACTTTTTCATTCGCACCTTAATGTACAGAGGTAGCTCAGTCTATCATATATTTCTCATCTCGCCCCGCTCCAGCTTTCGTCCAGCCTCAGGCCCAAATATCGGTTTCCTCTTGGTCTCGGGACTATCTTGACTTTAACTTTCGAGAGTAATAAAAAAATTATAAAATCCTGTGTAGTTCTGAGTGTCCTCGAAGCTACGCCTGTATATGGTGTTCGCTAGCGTAAGCTTACGCTAGCGAAAACGACCATATTCCAGCTGAATCATATCACACGCATATTTTGAGAACATATTCTGAGAGTAATAAAAAAGTAATAAAAAATGAGCTATCGCCCATTCCCGTACGATCTTTCCCCGGCCACGTGTTCGCTAGCGTAAGCTTCCGCTAGCGAAAACTCTCGTATTCCGGGCCCATGACCGGTAATAAATTTTTTTCTTTGGTGATAAATTAGTAATAAAATAGTAATAAAAAGTGAAATTGGTTTGGGCCCGATTTGTGAGTTAGTGTTCGCTGGCTTCAGGTACCCACTTTATTGGTTTTTCGATTCATTTATCTTCAATATGTCAATGATACTTCCCTAATTGATTTTGAATTCACCAAATGTGATTTATTTGAAATTTGACATGTTGTGTCTCCGCTCCATAGGGACTTTGAATTGTGTTCGAGTTTTGATACTTTCTAAAGAAATTATAGTGTGCGGAATGTTTGAAAACTCCGTAGTCACGCGCCATGACGACCGTAGCGCCATCTGTTTGCTGTCCGTCAAACTTTTTAGTAATCGTCGAGCCACGGAGCGAAGCACATGTTTGCATCAATAAACTTGTGCTATTTTTTCCTAATCGCTGCCTGAAAGTTATTATATCTCTCCGAATCTAAACATATACAATGCCCAATTTTGGAACATCCTTCATTCACTCACTTTTCACTCAGCATAGCTCATCGGAAAGTAAAAATTTATATTAAATATTAAATGATTACGTCTCGAATACCGTGGAAGTTTGTGAAATGAACGTTTTTCATGTTAAAAAAGTAAAAATCTGGCTAAGCTTTTACGAATCTTACACTTCATCACGTGAAAGTGACGGCCTATCAATGTTTCTCTGAAAAACGTATCTCAATTTTGAAATATGTCGGTGGTGGGGTTTGAACCGGGGAAACTTTGGTTAGTAGGCTGGAGACATGACCACTACGTTACTGGGACAGATATCTGGGCCCCGGGCGGTCTCAAAACACTGGCATTCTACGCAGCATGGAAATTTTTCAGAGGAACATTTGAATGAAATGTTCCAATGAAATCTTCCACAAACCTCGCAGGAACATTTCAAGAAATATTTTTCCAATGTTTCATTGCGATATTTCGATGAAATCTCCCACAATCCTCGCAGAAAAATTTGTCTGAATAATTTTTGGAAGGTTTCTGAAATATTTCAGTGCAATGTTCCACGGATATGACTTCCTAATATTTGTGGAATACTGCTCAACCGTTTTTCATCAATCTTGTAATTGGAGGTCTCTGCGAAATTAATGAGAGCTTTCTGAAAGATTTTCAAAAGTTTCCTGACAGCTTCCTCGGGAATTTTGGCCCAATCCGAAATTTCGAGAATATTTCAAACTGACTCTACAATATCACACCACCAACCTACTGTCAGGAATCTTGATTCAGAGGAGTTCATTCCGTGAGGTAAATGAGAGGTTGCCAGAAAATTTCAGTACAGTATTCCAGAAGTATGACACTTAAATATCGCATCATTATCCCCTGGACAATTTTCAAGAACCTCGCGCTTGAAAATGCTTAAAGGTTTCTCCGGGCTTCTAGAGAAATCCCAGTGTCACATTCCGAATGAACCATTTCCAAACATCCTTGCAATGCTCTATGGGTATTATCGCGATAACTCCCCCGGATGAACGTGCAATGACCTTGCAATTCGACGAGCAAATTCCGAATAACCCCACTCAAATTTTTCTACACATGTAGTATTGAATTGTACTTGGTTGTGTAGTTTCAGTTTAATCTGTCAACTAATATGTTTCATTTTTGAAGAATAAGAGTCGAAATGTCAATTCCGTGCATTGTTATATTAGCAGTTTGGCGTATCTTACCTCCGTCACCAGCGTCGGAATTAGAGTTGCTGTGGGTATCCTCGAATTTTTCCTTCAAAGTACAATATTGACCCAACTATATTTCGTAGGTTTGATGTCCAGAATGTTCAGTTCAGTCTCCAAGCCATGGGCCCTAATTTTTTTTACGGGATTTTCACTCTTCAGTACAACACTTTCAAAAAATGTCTCATCTTCATGAGACATTTTTTAAAAGTGCTCACCGCGCAACCTGAATTCACTCTAGGTCGCTTTGTCGCGGACGAAATTTCAAGAAAAGATGGCAAAGAATTAGATCGGAGCTCGAAAAAGAGCCCAGAATCAAAGTTCTGAATACTGCATGTTATTCGTGACCGAAAATTAGCCATGTAACTAACTTTTTCGCGATTTTGTCAGTTCCGTGCATACAATGTTACCCCACTGAAAGTCGATTTATCTAGGCGGAAACAATTTTCAAGTGTGATGGGAATAGATCAAATCTGCGCGGGGAAATTTCTAGGTCAACTTCATTATTTCTGCGGGGAAAATTTGAGGGCAAAATGTCAGTTCCATGCATGTGAGTATCGTGCATTCTGAAGTTCCCTGGGATACTCAATATCACGGAAAGGAGGAAGATATGAAATTATCTGCTCCAGAGCATGTATATCCGACTCAAATCAACCATATGAACACGAATTTCCAGGCCATTTGGTCCCATTGCGTCAGGATTTTTTGCTAGACAATGAATTGTCAAAAACCGCAAATAATAGTTCCGTGTACTACTTTCCCGATGTCTTATACATGTGAAAACGACATATACCGTTCTAACTCGTTGCACAAAAAACTTCCGCATATATTTTATCACATATCATCACTCAGTAAACGTAGAGGAATGTGAGAAGTTGGGATAGACATGCGGGGCATCAATCCCAACTTCTGGATTTTTGGGTACAAAACAGTTACTGCGATAATACCCCGCTTATACGAATCTCCAGCAAGCTTACTCGAAAATTTTTGGAAGTTCCCTGAAAGCTTTTGGGAAAGTTCCTATGTAGAAAAACTCCTTGGGATATTACTGAAAGATTTTTCAAAGCTTTCTGGCACGTTTTCGGAATGTTCCTGATTTGTTTCTGAAGTTTTTAAAACATATTTCTGGAATATTTTTGGAATGCGCCAGAATTGTTCCTGAAATGTTTTTGAATCATTTTTGGCAGGTTTCTGGAAGATTTCTAGGAGTTTTATCGTATAGCATCTTCGTATCAATATCATTCTCAACTATTGCTGCAAAATTCCACTGACAATATGTCATCAATCTTGATCCAGAGAAAATATTGTAAGGTTTCTGAAAGGTTGATAGAAGATTTGAAAGCAATGTACCAAAAGGATACTTGGAGGCCATCCGGCTTTCAAGTATCCCATAAATATTTAACTGACAAGTTTCCAGCAACCTCCCGCTAGGGAATTCAGGAAGATTTCTGAAATTCTCCAGAAATATTAGTGCTACACATGAAAAAAACCATTTATCCGTCCATAAGTGAAAACAGCGTGTTTCTAGGCGTCCTCGCTACGCGGGGATAACTGGGAACAAGCTGTTAGTAGGGAAAGAAGGCGGGGGAAATGAACTAGGTCAAACCTTTTCCTCACATTTCCCCATGAGAAAAGCATTGCGCGCGGATCCTGACAAAATGCATTGCGAGGATAGGCAAACTGCACTCCCATGCGTCTTTCACTCATCCGCGCTCGGCAGTCCTCTCAATTTTTTTTTTGTTCCCGCCCACAAGAATAGCGTTGCGCGCGGGATCCTGGCGGATACATTGCGAGGATAGGCAACTCAACCGTGGTCAGCAGTCCTATCCCGGCATAACGGATTGGACCGCACACATATATATCCATCACCCGAATAATATTTGAGAAATATCGAGCTCATATTTTTGAGAGAAGCACAGCCTTTCACTCTTTCAGCTACACTCCTCTCTCCTTCACGCTGACTATATTTCAGTCCTCTCTCTCTCTCTCTCATACAACTCATAAGATTGAGCCCACATTGCTTGACCCTGAAGTGAAAGCCCATGTGCCAGACCGAAAGATTTACATCAATGAGATGTTACCCCGTGAAAAATATAAGGAATATGTTCATTTGAGGCCACTTGCACGGGGCTTAGGCTTCAAATATGTTTGGCACAGCGGTGGACGCTTCTGGGTCAGGCGTAAGAATGGCGAGAGAGCGTATGCGTTCGAGTCCCTCACTGAGCTACAGGTCATTCAAACGGCGTGTCGAATAGTCCCAAAACCAACTCCTGAGTCATTGGATAGTGCCAGAAATGGCTCTACCATTCCAAATCAGAGTGAAAATTCGACAGCAGCATCGGTGGGGACACCCTGACTAAACACGGCTGCCGGGGAGTCAGAAGGGAGAGGTAGTTCCCTAAAGGCGGGGTTTATCAATCTTAATTCCTTAACGGATAAGATTGAGCATCTGCGCCTGCTTGTTGCTAACGATCCCTCCTACCATCTTTTTGGGGTGGCTGAGTCGAAGCTAGATGAGTATGTGGATGACAGTCTCGTTCAGATACCGGGTTTTTCGCTATTGAGACAGGATCGCAACAGGGAGGGTGGTGGGGTTGCCTTGTATGTGCGCAATGATTTCAAGGTAGAGAAGCTAATTTCGTCTAAAACTTTTGGCCCAGGGAAACCTGGAGTTCCTGAATTTCTTTTCTGTAGCGTACAGCAGGGTAACTCCCCTCCAACCTTAGTCGTGGTAATTTACAGACCCCCGAAAATCGCCATGCAGAAGGATGACGGTCTGTTTGGCTCGTTACGCCGACTGTGTGGGGATTATAGTCATAAAATTATAATGGGAGATCTGAACGCGGGTTTGTTAGACACTGCTCACCCTGACACCAAGACACTGACTGCACTGACAGAAGAACTTGCCTTGCAGATAGTGCAGCATGGCCCGACTCACCAACACACCCCCAATACATCTCATACATGGATTGACCACATCTACGTAGATGACAATGACATCGTTACTGACTTCCAAAACAGACTCCTGCCCAGTTTCGGCAGGCACTCAGTCATTGACGTCACCATCAACGTCTTCAGTCCCTCTCCGCCAAAAAATTCCTTTACCTACAGGGATTTTCGTAACATCACTCCGGAGATATTGAATGACCGGCTGCTTCGCTGCGACTGGACAGCTCTTGAAAATGCCGAAACCAGTTTGGAAGGAGCAATTCACTGCTTGAATGAAAATTTAAAGACCGTTATAAATGAATTAGCTCCTGAGAAAACTATTAATCCGCGAAATAATGACGCTCCCTGGATTGGTCCTGAGCTGCGGGTACTCATAAAGGAGCGAGACGCGACGCGCAGGCGCTGGGAGCGGAATCAACGTAACCAGCGCAAGTGTCCTGAGCTTCAAAATGAGTACTTTCGGCTCAGTGAAGAGGTTGACTTGCGCATCGAACGAGAGCGTAACTCCTTCCTTCAAAGTCATCTTTCTGACGCTCTCGATCAACAGAAGAACATCTGGAAGGAAATGCGCAACCTCGGCCTCTTGCCTAAGAGCAAAGAGGAGGAACTTCATGGTTTCACACCGGATGAGTTAAACGCACACTTTGCGGGGGTTTCCGTTTCGCCCCACGAAAATATTGAAGAAGCAATGGACGATATTGACTCGGCGCCAGAGGAGGGGTTTAAATTTAAGCCCACAAATTTCACTGATGTAGTCCTTGCCATCAAACATTTCTCCTCGCAGGCCCGTGGAGCGGATGGAATACCTCAAAGTGTGATCGCGAAAGCTCTCCCGGCTATTGGTGATCTTATTGTACATATTTTTAACTCCTCTTTCGCTCATAGCATTTTTCCCGAGGCTTGGAAGCAAGCGCAGCTGATCGCATTAAAGAAGACTGCCACTCCATCAACGGTCTCGGATTTCCGTCCCATAGCGCTGCTGTGCTTCCTCTCCAAGGTTTTGGAAAAAATCGCACATGACCAAATCACGGAGTATTTAAAAATTGAGAATCTACTTGATCCCTTCCAAGCTGGTTTCAAGCAACATCACAGTACCCAGACGGCACTGCTCAAGTTGACAGACGACATCAGAGTAGGAATTGACAGAAAGAAGATCACTCTGCTCCTACTGTTCGACTTTAGCAAAGCATTCGATACAATCTCACCATGCAAGCTGCTGAGGAAGCTACGACACCTTGGCTTCTCGAGACCGGCACTCCTGTGGATAAAATCATATTTACAGGGTCGCACCCAACAAATCACTTCTAAAGTAGGTAAATCTGATTGGCTCGAAACCAATCTGGGTGTTCCGCAGGGGTCCGTTCTTGGGCCTCTCCTCTTCAGCTTGTATGTGAATGATTTGCCCGGGCTATTGAATGGAAAGTCAGTGAACCATATATTCTACGCAGATGATCTTCAGATCTATCTTCAAGTTGACAAGAAGAACATCAAGGAGGGGATTGCTCGACTGGGAGACATAGGGCGACTCGTTGCTGAATGGGCTAGGAACTCCGACCTGCGCCTCAACGCTGGCAAGACCAAGGCAATCTTTTTCAGTTCCGACCGGAACGTTAGAGACTTGCAACGAATGAACTTGCCAGGGGTTGAGATACAGGATGGAGTGTTTGTCCCATTCAGTGATACTGTCGTGAGTCTTGGTGTTACACTTGACAGCGAACTAACGTGGAAACCGCACATCGATCAAGTTACCAAAAAAGTCAACAGAGCCCTATATGGTTTGCGGTTTTTTAGGGCGTGTATCACCAGACCTCTCCGAATTCGCCTAGTCGAGTCACTTGTTCAACCGCATTTGGATTACTGTACGGTCGTGTACCTCGACGCCACGGACGAACAGCGGCAACGGATACAACGACTAAGCAATTCATGTGTGAGATATATTTTTGATCTTAGGAGAGACGAGCATATCACCCCGTTTAGGGAGCGTCTGGGCTGGTTACGTACTGATTCGCGGCGAATGTTCTTCGCAGCTCTCTTGATGCATAAGATCATGCACTTAGGAGAACCTGGCTACCTAGCTGCGATGTTTACCAGGTACCAATCTGAACGCCCCGCACGTGGTGATGCAGAAGAGCGGACACTCAAAGTTCCCAATATGAGACTTGAATATGGTAGAAGATCTTTCCAGGTTCAATGTGCTCACTTGTGGAACTTTCTCCCTTCGGGCTTTCGGCAAATTCAAAAAATTTCACTTTTTAAAGACGCTCTAAAAGAATTTTTCTTGTCGCAACCCTCCCGGGGGATTGACGTGGACCAGAAACAGTACTTCAATCTCTGATAGGCTTGGGCTCTTTTCAATTAGTCTTTTTCTAGTTTTAGTCGAGTTTTACGTGGCTTACCTGTCACATAACTCTTAAATCTGTGATAGTTTCCGGGCCCATGTCTGTCTTTTTATATGTACTGATGTACCTTGATTAATTAATTACCTAATTTATTTTGACTCGTGCGCATCTCTCGATGCCTTTTCAATGACTAGTCACATTCTGTGATAAATGAAATTTCCTTGACCAAAATGACAAATTGTATAATATTTATATGTTGATTATGACCGTTATATGTATCTCATTTAATTGTATTTTTACTTTTGCCACCAGGCGAATAAAGGGAATCAATCAATCAATCAATCAATCTCTCTCATACCTGGCCTTCGCTCGAATTATCCTTTCCTGCGAGCAGCGGTCAAGCCCGTTGTTTGAGCATCGAGACCAGCTGCTGCCCACCTTTACTCGTTCTCTCGTCAGCAGTATACAGCAGATTACCGTCGCTCACACACGACATTATTCTTTGAATCACTTTGAAGATTATTCACCCTTCTTTCGATATTATTCCTTCCGTATTTACTCATATCTCATCTTTGCAAAGTGTTTCTTGTGAGTGCTTTGAACAAGTGCAATACTACTCATCGTAGTTGAACATATTTGAATACATTGCTCATGCCGTGAGTGAAAGTTTTACCAGTGTGGTTTCGTGACAATAGCTGATCAGAATGGATCACCCGCACAAATCTGATGGCATATTATTCAAACTGGATGAAGAAACCTTTTCGACTCTATATTACATATGGATCGAGCCATGCAAAAAGGGACCTAAGTGCCATTTTTTGCGAGATTGAGATAAGGTGATATTTGCACTCTTTGAACATTCCTTCATCACCCGCATATGAAATCTTTCCGATATAACCAATTCCTGAGACCCGATCCATGCAGAAAGGGACCGAAGTACAGGATATGGGTCCCTTTTTGCATGGATTGATGAAAGAATCTACAAACACTAATACTCACGCACTGTATCATCACATCTATCACTCACACAGTTGATCGCTGTGATTCTTGGCGCCAGTTTGTCGACGAGCTGAATGTTCACATCTTGCCACGTCTCGAATGACGTATAGGCATATGTGTATACTCTCCGCTCTGAACTCAACTCGAATTTTGAAATGATCAAAAAGTGCTGTAGTATCTAGTGTATCATCCGATAGCTCTGCAGAAGTTGATCTTGTCTGTCTTATAGTGTATAAAATCTAGAATATGGATTGTGACAGTGATAACGATGGCGAAAAACGGAAAAGTCGTAGCGATCCTTCATCTTGGGCACGTGATGAGAGGAAAAGATCGAAAACGTGTGGCGAGCCTCCTTCAAATAGCCAAAATGAATACATTCATAGATCCATAGATCTTACGAATGTTAATGTTACGTGATTTAGATAGTCATAATGGTTTTGTTTGTTGTAATGAACTTCATAATTGTATCCGAAGTATTCTCAGTCAATCCCAGCAAAAAAGTACCGAAATCCCGCTATGAATCTGTGATAATCATCGAGATATTGTTTAAATTCAATATTTCCCAGTTCCGTAGTGTCTTTATATGAAATCATAGCTTTTTAAAGGAATCCATGCTGAAAGGGACTCAAGTCCACTCGAGTTTCCATTAAAAAACAACTCTGCAGACCTCCCTTGGTCAAAGAATGGAGGAGATTATAGTACATACTGATAAGAAGTATGTGTATGTACATTTGCGTTGGGGAATTGTGAATAGTAGAGGTGCAACACAGTTTTTTACGTTTTCCCGACAATTTGTCATTTGCACGAAGGTCCCTCTTTGCATGGCTCGATTCATATTCAAGATGAATGGTGAATTTTGGACGGCCAATTGACCAGTGAGAGTATTCCGTTTTTCGACTAGAACCCCAAATGGAGTAAGTACTTCATATTTTTTCCCTGAAATGATTTTGGGGAGGGTATCTGAAATTGAATCAAGGCAATATTTTCATCCCCACACTCATTCATTTTTTTATTGTCGATTATAATTTTTCAGATTTTTATCATCACATACAACAACAACAATAGCATATTTCCACTCTCACAATTTTAACAAGTAACGAAGCTTTACATTGCAGCTTTTCTTGCCTGGGTAGCTCTCAGCATACGTTTTTTTCTCGTAATATCCATCCAACTTATGAGCTTTAACATTCATTATTACTCTCTTGAGTATCTTAGGCATATTGATGACTAACATATCACACTCAGCATCATTTCTCATATCTAGATGATTATTTTTCACCAACCAATCTCGTATACACATCGGCCGATTCAATTTGATCAGTTTCTTCAGTCGAGCCTCTGCCAAGATCTCAAAGAACCAATCGATTCTCTTTCCATCCATTTTTCTACCTAAATATCTATCAAATTCTGAATCAACAAAATACTTATTGATTAACATTTTCTCGCAGCTACTTTGACTTAATGCTAAAACTTTACCCTCTAGATTGCTTATTATTATAATTATCTCAGAGTCTATTTTTCTACAGTTCAGTGTGATTCCGCGATACTCTGTTGTTTCTGTTGCACCTCGCAACCTTGCTATTTGCCGACGTACTCGTTGTTCATAAATCGCGCACATTTCATCCCACTCCATCTTGTTTAATGTTATCCTCTCCATCATATCACTGGGAATCATCTCAAATTTCCCTCGTATATTATCTGCTTCCATGTACAGGGAAAACTCTCGTCCTCTGAAACATGGTAGAGAGAATTTGAGTTAATGTCTTCCCATTTTTTTTGAATACGCTTGTATATTTAAAAAGGTGGGCTACTCACATTGGAACTATTCTGCTGCTATTCTTGATCCATTCTCTACTCGTTTCTTCTTCATTGAGCGGCAGATCATTGTCCCCCTCGCTTATCCATTCATAAGCTTCAAGCTGATTGATTGTCGATGAGGACGATGCTGACAATTGTCGTTCCTCATCCACACTTATGTTCGCTTGTGGTGGTGGAGGTGGATCTACCTCAGCTGTTGCCCCTGTCGATCCATGATATTGGAAATAACTAATCGTTCATCATTCGGATCCTGTTGCCCTGTGTGTTATATAGCTTTTAGCAGAGCTCCCATCTTCTAAAGTTCATCTAATTCACTATCACTCCATTCAATATCGTACGAATCATCAAGTACAACGTCTGGCATATCCCTAAGTACTTGCCAAATTAGGATAGACCCCGGGCACGGGGGGATGTCATCATCATCGCACGTTGTGGAAGTAATTAATGCAACTTGCACGTCTCATCGTCATGATTATATCATATTCATACTCATTTCCGTCATTATCGTTATCGTTCGTCGATGATGTAACTTCATTCTCGTCGACAGCGTCTAGGGGTCGAGGGCCCTGCTCCTCCATTCGGATCCGCTCTTCTTTTATGGGTCGCTACCTCATATGGTGGGGGTGGTGAAGGGGTTGTTGATCTCCGATTTCGGTCGGAACCTTCACCACGCGGTCTTTGCGGAACTGGTGTAGGGGGTCGTGGTTGTTGCGGCGGTGGTGGTGGTGGTGGTGGTGCTACCCCTGCCACCGGCTCGCCTGGCCTCTGCAGCGGCGGCGTGTAGTCTCTATTCTCTCTCTCTGCTTCTTCCCACGACTCGTACAATCGCACTCTTCGTCTACCACCTTGCTCTACAGATGCTAGACATCTGTATTCTGTTCTCGTTGAACTAATTTGGTCAAGATTATGTCTTAAATTTTTGTGAAAAGCACTTGTGAATGCTTTCGGAGCAAAAATGTTGGATTTATTCTCTGATTGAACGTCCTCTAGTTCGAACACAACTGCTGGCTCGTATCTCGTTGCTATACTCCTAACACCGAAAACTCTGGAACTTTCATTTAGCGGTAACGCACAAAATTTTTCAGTATTGAAAAGATTTACTCTATGGTTTTTCAGTTGATGGGATAGTGCCATCACACCCGTGGCACAACAACAATTGATCGACTGACTGCAAGGCTCATCCTTCCAGATGGTTTCATACCTTTTACAAAAAGAGGGGCTCGCATTATTTATAATTTTTTCCTCCCAAAATCTTAGGATATAACAGTCGCTCTCTCTGCGCACCTGCAGTGAGAAGAATTGTTGTACACTCATTCAATTATTTAATTTATCCGAGCGCGAGACCTGTACGTTCATCATCTCGTCACTGTCAGGTTTTTCTTCTCCATTTCTAAAGAAAACGTATTGAACTTCCTCTTTGCGTGAGGGACGAGATTATCCAAAGCAACCTCAAACCGTGCATATACGATTGAAGAGCCGCATCTAATGCAAATCGCTCTCACAATTTTCACTGAACCGAGTAAAAAGCGTTTTGCTTCTATTCGAGATGGTCTCCCTCTCTATCCCATGACCTCTTCCCAACAACCGTATGTTTGCAATGTTTCACAAACTTATTATTGTTGCCGTTGTATAAAAAACAGCTTTCAATAAGAATTACCAGCAGTCAGTGTACCCCTCTGAGCAAGTATACACGTCCTGGTGAGTCTTGTGTTATGGCGAATGTATTTCTTTCCTTGAGCATCGAGTATTCTATTCTATTGGAGAAACGTGAGACACATTCCTAGACTCATTCAAGAATTTTTCGAACTTGCTCAGCGCATTACCAACATACTTTTCACGTCAGAATTCACATCGCGGAGACATAGCCAACACGAGCTACGGAAATACGTTGAGTTACTCAACGAATGTCGATTGAACATCCATTTTTTGAATTGCATACCAATACAGCTCTGATTTTCTCTGCGTTGTGTAATAATGGCCAACGTTCTTGAATCATTAAGTATCGATTATTCAGAGCTTTTAGATAAATTCAATGGGCTTACCCGTGTTGGTTTGGAACATGTCAATCACAGACGTATCCCGCGACTGATTGAAAAATTTTCTCTAATCTCCGATAGAGTCTCGAGCATCCTATCTTCATCCGATTTTCATTGTAGGAAAAAATTGAAAACCGGTGTCAAAGCGCGATATGAAACCATACTCGATGGTTGTCGCTCCAAAAGAAAAATTCTAAATTATCTATTACAAGGCAACCAGGGTCGAATATAGAAGAATTGATATTATTCGAAGGTCAGAGTGCTTTTTTGAATCGCATCAGAACGGGTTTGATCGCTAACATTAGCTACAAAGATCTCGACTTATTCCTTGAGGATGTTAGAGCAAAAGTGTTAACGATCTTGAAGGTCACAAAAAAATCTATCGATTCATGTGTTTCAAATATTTTGCAAGTGCTTTTCAAGTGCCCGTAATCGACATTGAAAATCTGAAAAAATTCTTCTTCAGTGGATCATCTACAACTTTGACGGAAAAGGTCGGATCACAAAAATTCTTACGGGATCTTGTAGACCGTTCACAGATCTAGAAATTTAGTCCGTTGTTAAATTTTTGTACGACCCTCCCCGTCTGACTTACGAGCTCCGGAAGAAAACTTTGTATTAACATAGGGTGATTATGGAGATGCCGAAGCTGGTACCTTTTTCATTCCGTCTTGCTCTATCCTAATGCAAAAATCCATAGAAAAAATATCACGCTACATAATTTTGACGTGAAATGATCTCATCTTTCAGAATATTCCATCAGATTTCGTCTCAGATTTGAGGTGACAACAATGATCCAAGTTCTGTTATGAAAATTGATTTTCTCCATGTTTTGGCCGTTCATATCATATTTGAGACAAAATCTGATGAAATATTCTAAAAGATGAGATCATTTTACGTCAAAATTATGTGGCGTGATATTTTTTTGATGAGTTTTTGCACTTGAATAGAGCAAGATGAAACGAAATAGAAACCAGCTTCGGGATCTCCATAAGCACCCTATGTAAATACAAAGTTTTCTTTCGGAGCTCGTAAGTCAGACGGGAAGGGTCGGACAAAAATTTTACAGAAAACCAAATTTCTAAATTTTCAAACGATCTACAAGATCCCGTAGAAATTTTTGTGATCCGACCTTTCCCGTCAAAATTGTAGGTGATCCACTGACGAAGAATTTTTGTAGATTTTCAATGTCGATTACGGACACTTAAGAAGCACTTGAAAAATATTTGAAACACATGAATCGATAGATTTTTTCGTGATCTTCGAATTCCTTTCTTCAAAATTTCCATACAATGGAGGGATTCAAAGTTATCATGAATTTGGTGAGACCATGCATGATCCATTAATTTTGGAAGGTACTGTACTTAGTGGTCATCTTGAATTATCCGACGATTCGGACCAGATAAAGCACTCCCAAACACAGTACAAATTGATCCTCTATTCGAGCGAATTGAAAGATTGGTATCGCGACTCCATTCTCACACTCATCACACAAATCTCTGAGTTCGAAGGGGAGGGTAGTGGCTTAGCTCTTGACGAGATCTTGAATCTGAGAATCACCGTGATGGAATCCAATCATATTTAAGCTTCGTCGAGAGTTTCCCCATTGCCTAGATGGATTGAAAAGAAAAATGCGAGGGTCAGCGTTTTAAGCAATGACGACGCATGCTTTATGTGGTCCATTATGGCGGGGGTGTATCCTTTGCCAAAGCATTTACGTCACGTTGGAGAGGCATACCCGCACTATCAATATCATTTCAAGATTTCCAATATCAAATTTCCCATGCAGCTCAAATCGATATCAAAATTTGAAAAAATTGAATAGAGATGAAATATCGATCAATGTCTATGGAGTAAATTCATCCGATAATTCGTTTTACCCGCTTTATATAAGCAATAATGAGGGGGCAAAACCCATCGACTCATTATTTTACGAAGATCATCACTGTTACATGAAAGATCTATCCCGTTCGATAGCTCACAGTGTCTCTAGTGAGAAATCGAAATTTCATGTATGCAGAAAGTGCCTACATTTTTTTACTCCATTGAGAAACTCAATCGACATCGCGAACTCTGTCTGAAAAACTCTGATAAATGCATAACAGCTTTTCCCAAAGAAGACTCACTTCAATTTGTGAATCATTATAAAAAACAAAAGCTTCCATACATTTTATTTTCGGAAAATGAGTGTTACTTGGAACACGTCGATGCTGGATATTTTGAAAACTTTCAAGACGTTCATATGAACATTGAAATTTTCGAAGCTTGATTCAAACGCTTATCAGCGCCATGTACCGTTCATGGTAGGATTTTATTTCCACCACAAATACGATCCGGACAAGTGTAGATATGGCTCATTCCGAGGGGCTGACTGCGTGCATCAATTCGCACTAGAACTGAAGAAGATTGCTCGTCAAGTTGGAAGTGTGAGTCCGGGTATAGCTTTCTCTGTTTCACGTACATTCATTTCAATAATTAATGCTCTTCATCCCCCCAAACAGGAACTCCAGAATTCACTACCTCTATATATGAGCGCTGAAGATGAGGACGCATTCCAACGAGCCACCAATTGTCATATTTGTGGTGACATCTTCACCTAAAGTGACATTAAGACATGTGATCATGACCATTTTTCTGGGCTTTTCCGAGCTGCTGCACACAGTCATTGCAATTTGGGATACTGTAAGCAGTATGCCATTCCCGTCGTTCACCACAATCTTTCCAGGTAATTGCCATAGTAATAATCAAATTAAATGTTGAAATTTATGTGTGGAAATTTAATGATTCAACCTCCTATCTTACAGATATGACGGACATTTTCTGATAACACACATCGCAAACTCTTCCAAGGGTGGAGTGAGTGTGATTCCACAGAATATGGATACCTACATATCATTCACAAAAAATATAGCCCAATCCAGAATCAGTCTTAGATTCATAGATTCGATTGGGAGTCTGGACAAATCATCAGCTCTCTTGCCAGCGGACAAGAAAACCAACCTTCTTTCTCAATTTAGAGATCAAATTGAGAAGATATCCAGTAAGACGGGGCTGTCACAAACTGATATATTTAGCTTACTCACAACCAAAAGATTCTTCCCCTACGACTATGTGGATGGCCTAGAAAGATTGAAAGAGCAAGATATACCACGTGAGAACAAATTTTTCAACATTCTGACAGATAGTTCGATATCTGAGAAAAACTATTCACATGTCCAGCAAATCTGGTCCTTGTTTGAGATTAAGAATCTTTTCGAGTACGCAGAACTTTACAAGAAAACCGACATTTTGCTACTGGCAGATGTATTCCAAAATTTTCGACACAGCTGTATGAAAAGTTACAAACTCGACCCTGCCTCCTTCTACACGCTACCAGGCTATAGCTTCGAGGCTATGTTGTTACATACTGGGGTCAAATTGGAACTGATTCGCGATATTGATATGATCTACTTCATCGAGGCTGAGGTTAGGGGTGGCTTCTCTACCGTTGTTAGACACCTTTCTCAAGCAAACAACAAATACATGTTTGACTTTGACGAAACAAGAGAAACCAAGTACACAAGCTATCAGGACGTAAATTCGATGTATGGGAAAGCAATGAGCGAAAAATTACCATATTGCAATTTTCAATGGGTTGAAGACTTGGAACTTTTGGTGTCAATGACATTCCGGATGATTCAGACATTGGTTATACATTGATGGTCGGTCTGAGATACCCAGCACACATCCACGATGAGCATTCAGATTCCCCGTTCTGCCCAGAGAAAATGCTCCCACCTCGAGCCACTCACAAAAACAGAAAACTCTTGGCAACATTGCACGACAAGAAAGATTACATCATTCATTACAAATATTTGAAGCAGTGTCTAGCCCACGATTTGGAATTGATAAAAATTTCTCGAATTTTGAAATTTGATCAGAAGGCATGGTTGAAGCCTTACATTACCGTAAATATCACCCTGAGGCAAGCCGCAAATTCCGAATTTGAGCGCAACTTGTCTAAACTTTTGATCAACAGCATATCTTGCAAGACGATGGAGAACTGGAGAACATTAAAGGTCATAGGGACGTCAAGGTCGTCAATAAATGGGGTGGGCGTTTTGGGGCAGAACGATAACTGGCGTCACCACGCTGTAAACGGGTTGTGGTGTTCAATAACAACCTAATTGCGGTAGAATTGGAGAAAACTGAAGTCATTATGGACCATCCGATCTATGCTGGAATGACGACCTTGGATTTAGCTTGAACAATTACTTACAGTTTCCATTATGACTATATTTGCAAAAAGTTTCCTAATCAATTCAAGTTAATATATTCAGATACTGATAGCCTCATATACGAGGGTCAAATTCACCCATACATTTGCATGATTAAAAAGGATTGTGAGCGGTATTTCGACACATCAGGTTTCCCGGGGAATAACAGATACGGCATTGTGCCCATGAACAAGAAATTTCAAGGCTTCTTCAGCGATGAATGTCCAAATCACATTATTCGTGAAGGTGTTTTCCTGAGACCCAAGCTATACAGCTTACTTTTGGGCAATGACATAGATGAACGAGTAGAAGAAAAGCGCAAAATTGATAAAGGTGTTTCAAGAGTACAGCTCAAGAATAGCATAACCTACAACGACTATAGAAGATGCTTTTCCGGAAAAGAAATTTTAGTTGGCGAGCAGAGAAGTATTCGCAGTTTGAATCACAATGTATTTCCGGTGAATGAAAGAAAAGTTTTCATAACTTCTCTCGATGACGAGCGTGTCACAATGGAAGATGGTATAACAACACTACCTTATGGACATTATCCTCTTGAGACGAGTACTAGTAAATAAGAATATGTATGATTGATGTATGATGGTTCTTTGGGAATGAATGAAGCCGGGTTTAAATTTTGAAAAAATTTCTATTATTCATAAAATGGAAGGAAAAAATTTAGAATCACATGATTGACTCCATTACATCCTCTCAAATTCAAGCTTCATCTTGAAGAGCTCGAAATTGGGATGATTGAGGAAGAACATTGGGGGAAGAAAAAATCCACCACCTATGAAGAATAACGACGATCAACTAGGACCTTCCTGAGCTGTTCAGTAATTTGATGTAGTCCTCTACCATTGTACTCAACTCTAGCCAAAATTCTCTGATTGTTGTCGAGTTTACGAGCAACTTTACCATCGATTGCCTGAACATTCTTTCCAATCTGATCGATCTTCGATGAGAGATCCTCAATAACATCATTATGCTCATCATCTTCATCATTCAACTCTTCACAATTTTGAGTCACGCAGTCGTTTTTACGCTGAACTTGATCCATAATTTCATCAAGATATGCACGGGTATCCATTATCCCATGTTCACAGCTGTGTGCATTTTCAGTAACTAGCTTTCCCAAATCTGTCAATCTCTGCTTCAATTGATATTGCTCACGCAATACACGTTCCTCGATTTTTACCCTATATTCATATAGCTCACCCTCGTTGAATTGTCGCATACAATCAATATCTCCCCTCAAATTTCTATTTTCAGCAACCAGCGTCTCAATTTTCAAATTGCACTGATCAAATTTCTTCTTCAGCGATGAAATTCGATTTTCTGACGTCTTTGCGTGATCCGCGAGCAGCTTTGCTGGCTCATTACAGAGACTTTTGTTGGAAACCACATCAGGACGACACTTTCTCATATCTTCACGAATTTGAATACAATTCTGTTCATACTCTGCGAGAGTACGTTTCATTTCCAGCAGTCTTGCATCTAGAGTATTCTGCTGTGTGTTTTGACACATCTCATTTTCAACTTTTTCGAGAGCCATTTGATGTTCTTCATATTTCAAATTCAACTCTTCGGTGACCGACTTCTGCGAAACATTGAGTGAGTCAATGATGGTGGTTATCAATTGTTTCTTCTCATCTGCTGATACTTTGTTGCTGATTCTCGAAAACACGAGTTCAAAGCAAGATGAAATCTTCTCCTCAATGTCCATGCTCGAATCCGACTCAATTGACTCATAGTGGTCTGCAAAGGCACAGAGCAACGAATGACAATTTTTTCCAGGAACTGAGTCATTTCAGAGTAAATTGCAAAATCAATCCAAAAGCATGATTCACCTTTGAATAATATTGCTTATCTGTTCCTGCTGTGAGATATGTCAATGAATTAGTTCTCCACAAGAATGATGTAGAGATTGATTGATTGATTGATTGATCCCTTTTTATTCGTCCGTAGACGAAAAAATATCCAATTGCGTATGGTTACATATGACGCGCGTCGGAAATACATATATTATAAAATCGTATATATTTGGTCAAGGATTTATCATACATATATCACAATTCGTGACTAGTCAAATTGCACAGAATGCGTGAGAAATCCACAAAAATGTAAAGAAACTAGAATTTGAAGAGTTTTTGAAAGTCAGGAGCCCAATTAAACATCACAGAGTACTTCAGTCTAGTGACAGAAGGTCACATATACTTAACATTTCGATCTAGGAAGAAAACAAATGAAATAGCAAAGAAAAGGGCCCAGACGTATCAGAGATTGAAATATTGTTTCTTGTCCATGTCAATCCTCTGGAAGGGTTGCGATAGAATGAATTCTTCCAAGGCCTGCTTGAAGAATGAAATTTTCTGTATCTGCCGAATACCCGAAGTGAGGAATATCCAAAAATTAGCACACTGAACTTGGAAAGATCTTCTTTCATACTCCAGTCTCACTTTAGGCACTTTAAGTTCCTTTAAGAGAGTGAGAGAGAGAGAGATTTACATACCTTTCACAGCATAAGACACTTGTTTTTCTTCTCCAACTTGACTTCCCCCAGCTCCTCTCCCTCCCCCTCCAGCTGGTATTTTCTCTTGCGACATCCTTTCCTCACTATGAGATGAATCTCCAACTTTAGGATATCTAAGAGGATCAATAGATGGAGTACTTGTTTGAGTTCTTCCATCTACTCTCTCTTGGTCACCAACTAGTGAAGGTTTATTCTGAACTGGGTCCATTTTAAGTCTCAGATGTGAGTTCTGCAACTTCTGAACACAGAATGATGATCGCCCATGACTGCCACTCCTTTTTTCACTATGTACCCATCCTTTTGTAGCTCCTCGAGAATGCTATGGATTTCATTCTGATGACTGGTGTTCCCCTAATCAAATTCACGTGAAAGTGAATCCAAACGATTGACAAGCTCATTGGGGTCATTCCAGTAGACAATATCGAGGTCAGAATTGTTTCCATGGAAAGTCATAGCGTCTTTGTCCTTGACCCGTTTGATTACGTCATATAGCCCACCTCCTTTCATTCGCATCGCTTCATCATCCGAATTTCCCTCAGACGATGTGTTTGAGAGGAGTGGGGAAGGCTTACTCCCGCACAACACCTTAATGACGTGATTGTATTTCCACCCTTTGGAGCTGATCATTTTCCCCCCGGGCACATTACCAATTCTATGTGGTATGCTAATTAGCAAGAGCCTCTTGTACTCGCTCATGTCAGCATTCGTGAAATCGCGTGGTTTATTCATGAAAATTAGTTCAAAGAGTCCACGTGTACCTTGGAAAACATGCTGTCCATCGACAACGATCTTATCTGTCGCTTTATCGAATAAAATTTTCGATTTTCCGATACAAAGTTCATTTCTTGAATTGAAGTGTAAACCGTAAACGGAGTCTATTTCCTTTGATTTCGTGAAAAAATATGTCATGTACTGGGTGGTTAGCCCACCCAAATTTTGCCCTGTGAAATCAACGTAATTTTCCCATTGTTCCGGGTGTCTCATTGCACTTCTCACCGTCTCGTCCAAATTTATTCGAGGCGGTTCATCCACTGCCATTGCAGAGGTAGATGCATTCTGTCCTCGAGATGACGACGACGACGACGTTTGCAAGAGACTCTTGTTTTTTTTATTCTTTTTGGGCTTCTGGAGTATAAAGGGTGAATCTAAGAGCCTCTTTCTTCTATTCTTGATTAGCGGTACACCCAATTGCTCCGCTCCGTAGCTAGATTTCCGAGGAATTTCCTGAATTTTCAATGAATCTGGTGGTATTTCGTACTCGTCGATCTTTTCAGCATCCTCATATTTCTCATCCTCATCGTCGTCGTCGTCGTCGTCGTTGCCGTCGTCGTCGTCGTCGACGTCCTCGTCCTCGTCCTCGTCGTCGTCGTCATCGTCTTTGTAGTACTCATTATCACTCTGAATACCACTACTATTCAAAGATTTCTCTCTCTTAATCTTCTTCCCACCCCCCACCACTACATGCTTGTTCAAGGAAATCAATTTTTCCAAAGGCTCAACAATTGGCTGCAAATTCTCCAGATTCATGGACTGATCGCTGACCCTACCCTGTCTGTAAGCCTGGTGTTTCTCCCGTATAGCCTGTGATGTGCGTTGAATCTGTAATTTCAGCTCCTCTTGTCGATTTTTTCCCTTTCTTTTCTTTCGATCACCCCCCTCCCCTTTTTTTCTTCTCTTGTTTGCTGTGGGTCTTACCATGTTGACGATCCAAACACGACTGACACGTTCAAAACACAGCTGACGCGTTCAAAACACGACAAAGTCGTTGAACCCACGTCTATATCTGCCATTATTCATAGGATCATCTTTGCTAATGGTTAGAAAATTGAATTTCCCCCCACTCCAGCATGTTGAACATAGCTTCTTAAACTCGGGAAATGACATATCAGAGCCTACATGATTGCTATATATATGCTTCAAATTTCCATCGTCCTGATTGAATAGACAAATCAAGTTGGCATTATCTCTTATCATATGTTTCGGAATGGCTGCGTACGACTGTGAGAGATAGAACGTGTCGATGGCGAAATGGCGGCCCATACAATAATATTCCTCTATGGTTCTCTGTTTTTCCAGGCTAACATCATCGAAAATGAATATGCTATTCTTCAGAGCCTCGTGCGGCCTTACGATATCAGCATTTTCTCCATAAGTGAAGTATTTCATGCCAATGTCTGAGAGTGGTTTCATCACTCCAGCGAGAAACTTGTACTTTGGCTGATGCAGAGACTTTGAATAGACATACAAATGATCGAAAACGAGACCATTTGGGCTGATTATAAGTGAAATCAAACACGTAGTCTTACCACAGTTAGACGGACCAATAATTAAACATCTAATTGTATTGGGTAGGAGCTTCCCATGACGCTTTTCTCCTTTCTCCAAAGCCTCATGATCCACATTGACCATGGAGATGGACTCGGGCTGTCTTATAAATTTTCATGTTTGCACACTGCGTTTCACTCTCTACTGATTGAAATTAACCTCGAAACGAGTATAAATACCAAATCTCTCGAGCGATGACTTTCAGTCACTCTCTATGCTTGCCATGGAGAGCTCGTATGTTCAATGTGTACGTGAAGAGGTGGGGGGCTAGTAAACTCCACAATAAATAACCGACCATTCGAACTAGACTTGCCGGGATACAAATTCTGCGGTCCTGGCACAAATTTGCGCAAGAGGTTAGCCCGTGGTGACCGTGGGGTCAACGACCTCGACGAAGCTTGCAAACGACACGATATAAAATATTCACAATTCCGTGATCTTGAGCATCGTCACGCTGCTGATTTAGAACTTCAGACCGCGGCTGAAAAGCGGATAAAAAAAGGTGGGTTTTTTGAGCGATTAGCTGCTCGCGGAGTTGCCGTGGCCATGCGAGCAAAACGCAGATTTGGTATGGGTCTCAAGAGACAAAGAAGGAGAAGGAGGCAGAGGAGGGGTAGAAGGGTGAATCCACGTACTTTGGCGTTAGCAAAACGAGGAGGATTTCTTCCTGCAATTTTACCAACTCTGGCTGCGCTTGGCGCGATTGCCTCGTTCGCCGGTGGAGCGTCAAATGTTGCAAAATCAATTAGTGCGATTCGTACAAATCGTAAGCAATTGGCCGAGCTGAAGAGACACAATCTGGCGTTGGAAGCAAAAGGTAAGGGTCTCTATCTATCCCCATCTTCTTGCTCACGACGTGGTGGTGGTGGGCTGAAGAAAAAAAAAACTTGAAAAAAAGAAGAGGGGGTGCAAAAAGAAAATAAGAGGTACAACTGGTCGGCAACTCGCACTAGCAGCACGGGACATCCCAAATTTTCGTGGAGTGTTTGCACTTGAATATCTCCCCCCACCCCCTGCCTGGGACACTGAAGCTGCAATAGTGAATCTCAAAAACGCACATTGGGTCGCATACTGGAAGAAGGGACGTCAAATTGAGTATTATGATAGTTTTGGTAATCTGAAACCACCTCGAGAACTGGTAGAGTATTGGAAAAAAAGTCGGCCAGATTGTGAGATTACTTACAATTGATTGCAGCGCCAGACATTCCGCCAGAGCATTTGTGGTTCATTGTGTGTCAAATTTCTGAGAGATCGTATATAAATACGGGGTGCAGTGGTCAAACGTAGTCAGTCATGAGTGAGGTCTTTGTGGTGTCGAGTACCTCCACATACATCGATCAAAACATCAAACTCAAGGAGCACCTGTCTCCCAATAAGATCTATGAATTGGGTTTGGTTGATCTAACGACATACCACGCAATTCCAAACATCGATTGGAGGAACAACCACTTCTACTGGGGAGATCAAAAATTGGAGATACCCACTGGGACCTATGAGATTGCTGACATTGAAGAGTTTTTGCAGGAGCATATACCACCGAGGGTGCCACTAAAGACCTACGCAGAAGAAGAAGTGCTAGATGTTGATATCCCGCGAGGCTTGACTGAAAGATCAATTTTCATTCGTGTCAACAAGAACTCTCTACATTGTGAGATCTTTTCCCATAACGACATTGATTTCACCCCTGAAAATAGCCTGGCACGTCTTTTGGCGTTTGAAAAATGCATATTACCAGCTTACAAGTGGCACACATCTAATCACATTGTGAAAATCAGTCGAGTGAATGTTGTGAGAGTTGAGTGCAATCTGATTCGTGGGACATACTTCAATGGATCCCCGTGCTACACAATCTATGAATTTTCACCCCATCAGGTAAAGGCGGGTGAGCAGTATACAAAAGAACCTAAAAACATTTTGTATTCGCAAACGAGAACGAATGATATCAAAAATATCTGCATAAGACTTTTGGATCAGAACGGTGACCTTATTAACAATCGCGGGGAAGAAATTACTATGAGATTTCATTTGAGGGAGAGAAAAAGGAGGGATGTACTATATAATACAGCTGAAAAGTCACTCACGTCTCAGTTGTCTGAGGTGAGTCGAGTGAGACACACGTTCAAGGGGTCCAAAAGACCCCCACTCACTCGTAAAAGTATCATCTTTTTACAATCTCTGGGCTATAAAGTGCAGAAAAATGGCTACCCGTTCCGACATCCTGGACATAACTAAGCCACCTGTGAAGGATGAGCGTATAACAAAACGCCTGGTTCGTAAATATCAACCCTTTAATTTCCAAAATCTGTCGAGGATTGATGAAATTAGAATCACCGTATCGAGCAATGACGTCTATTTGTTACCAAGTGAAGCTTATTTATACATAGCTGGTAATATAGTGTTTGACACCGAGGCAGATATCATTCTTGTCAATAATTTCCCGTGTTTCATGTTTGAAAGTGCTCGCATTGAAATTAACAATGTTATCATTGATGAGACTAAAAATGTTGGGGTTGTCACGCTTATGAAAAATATCGCATCGTTTTCTGCTGATGAGGAAAAGAGCCTGTCGGGGGGAGCATACCATTCTGGAGACTACACAATCAGCACAGGTTATGGCTTCAACTTTGCACTGCCTTTGAACAAAATGTTTGGTTTTTGTGAGGATTACAAACGTGTGATTGCTCATGCAAAATTCGATATCGTCTTGCTGAGATCGAAAAACGATAATGATTGTGTGATAACGACCAAAGATGAGTGCAACCCAGTGATAAACTTGTCAGCGGTAACGCTCCACATACCCCATGTCTATCCAGCAGATTTAATAAAATTACGTCTTTTGAAAATCTTGGAACGTGGAACACCTATATATCTATCATTCAGATCATGGGATTCAGTTGAATATCCATCATTACCGGAAAATACTTCACAGTTGATATGGCCGATAAAAAGCACTAGTCAGATGGAGAAGCCACGCTACATCATAATCGCTTTCCAAACTGGCAGACGTAACAATCACAAAAAGAGTGCAGTGAAATTTGATCACTGCAAGCTGACAAACGTTCAACTTTTTCTCAATTCCGAGGCCTATCCCTATGAGCACATGCATTTGGATTTTGAAAATTCGAGGAATACTTCAATTCTCTACCAGATGCTCAAATCTTTTAGACAGAGCTATTACGACACGGAAAATGCAAGTCTGTCTCTGAGTATGGCGAATTTTATCGATAAATATCCAATAATAGCCTTGGACATTTCAGAACAAGATGAATCGGTGAAATCGTCGGTCGTTGACATTCGTTTGGAACTAGAATTTAAGGAAAATATCCCAAAAAATACGACAGCGTATTGCATCATCATTCACGATAAGATTGTTAAATATAATCCACTGACGAGTATGGTTCAAAAGATAATTTGAGAGCTTTTCTACAGCATTCGGCAACAACAACAACAACAACAGGAGACGACATGGGGTCTGAAGTGGGGGGAAAAAAGAAAAAAAAATCCCACCCCACGTCTTACGACGTTTGTGGGCGATTCGACATGAGTGATCTTGAAAAGTCTTACCCTATGCGTGCAAATTACATCTTTATCGATATGCAAGGCTATACGATTGGATATGCTAAACAGGTGTTCATTCCCAAGGAAATTGCTCTGATCAATCAAGAGCTGAAAGAATGTATCACGACCTATGAGCCGCTGCACTATACAATTGAACCACCCTATGACATAAAAAATCTAGAAACTCGCGAGCTCAAGAATATGATCCATCATTTCAACTATGGGCATTATATACCATGGGGTGCGGGTTCCACGCCTTGGGATCAAGAAGTTGCTGGAATAGCACGAGAGTTGGAAACAGCACGCTCGGTCTTTAGAATGAATATCGTCTATGTGAATCGTGATGAGAAAAAGTACTGGCTACGTCAACTTCTACCCGAATATTTCAAGCACAACACGTCATTTTGGGTGAAAAATATATACGAAGAGTGTGGTGGTGAGAGAGATGGTTACTTTGACAGGGACTATAACTACACCCCCTGCAAATTCCACGATGATTCATTATTTAGATGTGCACTACGTAACGCACAACATATGTATCACTTGAAGAATAAAAAACACACAGACGAATAATTTTCGTCTCTCTCTCTCTCTCTATGTATCTATGTGCACATAAATAAAAATAAAAAAAAAATCCATGGAAAAATGGTGTTGTTATTTCATCTTAACTCCCTCCCCACTCCTTTTTTCAAAATATCTCACGAGGTATAAATTGATGAATTTGGAAGCTCTGAAAGTCAGTTGAAATTATCACGTCCAACACACACAATGGATCAGTTTAGTGCTGAAAAAGTGCGATTGGTGAACGAGTTGCATAAGCCTGCAAGGCGATGTTCGTTCAATAGATGATTGTTGGCAGATTGATTTAATTAGTATGTTACAGCATTCTAAATCCAATAAGGGGGACAATTATATCTTGGCTGTAATAGATGTTTTCTCAAAATATGCTTGGTGCTTACCGGTTAAGAGGAAAAATGCCTCGGATGTGTGTGAGGCGTTCAAATCAATTCTAGATACAGAAGGCCGTCAGCCTAAAAACGTGCAGAGTGATCAGGGCACGGAATTCTATAACGCTAAATTCAGTCAACTCATGAAGGAACGGAATATCAATCATTACTCGACATACTCTGTCTGTAAATCGTCCGTAGTGGAACGCTTCATAAGAACAATCAAGAGTAAAATGTACCGTTATTTCTCACTGAGAGGAAACTACAAGTGGTTGGATATAATTGACCCTCTCTTGAAAGAATACAACTTTAGTGATAAACATAGGACAATAGGTATGCAACCGGCTCGAGTATGGAAAAGATCTGCTAAACAGCGAGAAATTGAAGCAAGTCTATTGAAAACAGTGTATAGTCGTAAACGCCGAGAGAAATGTGCTAAATTCAAAGTTGGTGATCATGTGCGAGTATCTAGATACAAGACAGTCTTTTCAAAAGGATATACAGCCAACTTGTCTGCTGAAATTTTCAAGGTTGCTCGTGTGAATAAGAGTGAATGGCCGGTAACATATCATTTGATGGATGGGCAAAATCAGCCAATTTTGGGACAATTTTATACTGAAGAATTGATTAAAGTGCACGATCCCGATGTGTATTTAGTGGAGCGTATATTGCAAACCAAGGCTAATAAGGTTTTGGTTAAATGGTGGGGCCTTCCTGCATCTATGAACAGCTGGATCAATAGAAAATCGATTTTATGATGGGTTGAAATAAAGAAAAACATATATTTTCAAATTTTTAATTTTTATGCCCGACAAACCAATCTAAATCTCTACATTTATTACTTGTACATCTGATATTCGATACCTACAATACCAGAGAAAACCGGTAATTCGCGTGATATCACCAATCATATAGTGTGAGTAAGTTCTAGATCTATCAAAACCTTGGATTTCAAAAAGCTCATCCTCCCATTCAGAGTAGTGGTAGAGTGAGAAAATTGAATGGTAATTGGATATGTTAAAAAATATCATAAAGTTGTAGCTCGTATCGAGGTATGGAAATGCTATACAATAGTGTAAGAATGCGTCCCCGTAAATATATTCCGTCTCATGGTTCACCAGACAGTTGATGATCTCAAGCTGACCTGCAACAGAAAAAAGGGGGGGGGGGATTTAGATGGGTGTATTATAGTGCGAGTGGGAAAAAATAGAAAGATCTAACCTCACCGTCTCTCCCTATAGAGAACATTTTGCGTCAGACGTGTTTACACCTGCGAGTGTGTGAGATATCTGGTTTAAAATTCACAATCGGTAGTGAACTTGGTGGTATCCCCAAGCACACCCCACTTTTGATATTCTCCCACTCTCTTCTCAAAGAAATTGGTCTTGCCTTCGAGAGAAATACCCTCAATGAATGTAAAAGGGTTGGATGAGTGAAAAGTCTTGGAGAAGCCGAGCTCCCCGAGCAGTCTGTCAGCAACAAATTCTATATACTGGCTCATGAGTTTGACGTTCATACCAATCAATGACACTGGCAGTGCATCAGTGAGAAAATTCAGTTCGATCTTCACTGCATCCAGAATAATCTCTTTTACTCGCTCTTCCGATGGTTTCCGCACAATATAGGAAAAGAGCAGGCATGCGAAATCACAATGCAATCCTTCATCACGTGAAATTAATTCATTTGAGAATGAGAGTCCAGGTAGTAGAGATCTGCTTTTCAGCCAATAGATGCTTGCAAAACTGCCGCTGAAAAAAATTCCCTCTACAGCGGCGAATGCGACAAGCCGCTCAGCAAAAGTCACGGATTTGTCATCAATCCACTTTGAAGCCCATTCTGCTTTGAGGGTGACACATGGGAGATCCTTGATAGCGTTGAATAGAAACAGCTTCCTCTCGGGATCTCGTATGTAAGTATCAATGTTCTCCATAGCAATTTGAAATCCATAAAATGATCGGGCCTCGGGTATTTGTACTTGCTGTGAAAAATTCAATATTAAGTTCTCATTGACGATCCCGTCAGATGCTGCAAAAAATGCAAGAACGTGAGATATAAAATGCTGTTCAGAATCGTTGAGCTTTTCCCAATCGCTCGAGTCTTTTGATAAATCCACTTCTTCGGCTGTCCAGAATGACGCCTCGGCCTTCTTATACATTTTCCAGATCTCTGGCCATTTAATTGGGAAAAGGACAAACCGGTCTGGGTTGTCCTTTAACAATGGCTCATCTTTGTCGTAAAAATTGATACTCATATTGAGAGTGCTATGTGATGATACGAGTTGAGAGAGCCCACAAAATAACTTGGAAAAACGGCTTTAGTGTGAAATAGAAACTATGCTTTGTACGAGTCTGCTGCAAGAGAGTTACTGGTGAGCCTTTAGAAATGCATGGGAAATATAAGGCTCTAAGGGGGGCACAAGTTTCTATGATGCAGGATTCGTGCTTCGATGCATATGAGTGTGGAAAAACAATGAGAAGAGCTGACAGGTAAAGTGCTCGCATGACTATGACTGATCTACTGAACATATGCTTTGAACAACTTGGGATAATATATGGAAGGAGGGAGTTGGAAAGAATATTCTATGTTGTGAAAATGATGAATATTTATTAAAAATTCAGATTTTAAACGTTACATATGTTTTTCTCTTGCGTACATAAAGAGAAATTATTCTAGGAAATATTAAATATACAGCTTTTTTACCAAACATTGGAATAAAGAAGAAGTTGTGTGGAGAACCCGTTAAGCAAAAGTAGGCGACTCTAGTCGCGTGAAATTTCGTGGACAAAGTCCAAATGAAGAATATTGAAATTCCTTATAATGTGGTATATTTCTTAGAAATTACCACGATAAATAAAGAACTCTGTTACGGAGAAATGATGATGTCCAGAGGATTCAATTTCGATTGGCGATTCACAATATCGACGAGCACCAAATAATTGGAGCTCATCGCGATCGTCAACGTTTTGGAGCTTGAAAATTATGATAAAAGTCATGAAGTTCCCCGTTGTCAGGACGCCAATAACGTCCTGTAGGCATTCGACGAAATATGCGACATTACGGGGGGAAGCTAGGCGTCTCATGCCGAGACGCGCCCACCATAAGTTCATCAGGAAAATTTGCTGAACTGTGAATGAGAGAGAGAGAGAGAGAGAGAGAGAGAGAGAGAGAGAGAGAGAGAGAGAGAGAGATGTAGATAGTTGATATAACGTGACAATAGAGGGTATAAAAGATTAATTTTAAATTTGTTACTCACAGAGTTGGTGCTCGTTTTGTTGATACATTTTTTCTGTGGAGAAATATATGTGGAGATCTGGAACTGCTGTGGAACATGTTTACTTCACTCACGACAAAGTTGTATACTAAAGTCAAACATGCAAAACATTCGTATTTTTGCTCAAAGATATAGAATATTTCTCCCATTATTAAATATAATTGACTCAAATTTGAAATGTCTGGGTCGGGGTGGGGAAAAAAGTTCTTTTTCGAAAAGGTGAACGAAGGCACAGGTGCAAAAAAAAAAACGTGGTGGTGCAGAAACAGCGGATCGAGAGAAGTTGCTCGACCGGTGTTTGTAGAAATTATTTCAAAAAAAGTTCTCTGCGAAGTGAAGATACATTTTGAGCGAAGAATCGATAAATAGCTGGCTCGGGTAGAGAGCAACGGGCTTGACCGCTGCTCGCAGGAAATAATATTTCGAGCGAAGGCCAGGTATGAGAAGGAGAGAGGACTGAAGTATAGGCAGCGCGAAGGAGAGAGAGTAACTGAAAGAGTGAAAGGAGTATGCTGCTCATCTCTCAAAAATATGAGCTCGATATTCCTCAAATATTATTGATGGATATGAGTGCGGGCCAATCCCGTTATGCCGAGCACGGAGAAGAGCAGTTGCCTATCCTCCCAATGTATTTCGTGAGGATCCGCGGGCAATGATATTCTTATGGACGGGAGTGAAGAACCGAGCTCGGAGTACAGTTTGCCATACAAAGATCCGCGCGCAATGGGGGAAAAATGAGAGGCGAGCGCGGATGAGTGGAAAAAGCATGATATGCAGTTTCCTATGCTTGCAATGCATTCGTCAGGATCCGCGCGCAATGCTTTTCTTATGGGGAAAAGTGAGAAAAAGGTGTGACCTACTTGCTTTCCCCCGCTCTCTTTCCCTACTATATCTCTCTGATGTTCTGTGATCCTTTTTCTGAGTTTTCTTTTGCTCGTGCCGATATGATTTTTCTCACAATCTCCACACACTTTTAGCTTGAAGAGGGCTACATGAGGTAGCCCTAACGTCGCGCTTATTGCGAAAATATATAACTTGCAGGAAATACCGATCGACTCATCCCTATTGATAGAGAGAATTCAGGCATCTATCCTCTCTATCCTGAAGTGAAAATCGGAGCGATAATCGTGCACTTGCGATCCGGAGCGCCGCCGTGAATTTTTCCGATTTGCAACCCTCGCGTAGGGGTTGTTTGCATTCACCAATGAGGCTGGAGAGAATTCAGGCATCTATTTTCGTCGTCCTGAAGTGAAAATCGGAGCGATAATCTTGCACCTGCGATCCGGAGCGCCACCGTGAATTTCATCGATTTTCAACCCCCTATAGGGATTTCTCGCATTCACCAATGGGGCTGGAAGAAATTTAGGCATCTATTTTTGTCTTGGAGAAGTGAAAATCGATGCGATAATCGAGCACCGGCGATCCGGAGCGCCACCGTGAATTTCTTCGATTTCCAACCCCCGCATAGGGGTTGTTCGCATTCACCAATGGGTCTGGAAAAAATCCAGGCATCTATCCTCATCGTCCCGAAGTGAAAATCGAAACGACAATCGTGCACCGGCGATCAGGAGTGCCACCGTGAATTTTTTCAATTCTCAACCCCCGCATAGGGTTCGTTCGCATTCACCAATGGGGTTGGAAGAAATTCACGCATCTGTATTCGTCGTCCTGAAGTGAAAATCGGAGCAATAATCGTGCACAGGGCTGCGGCAAGTTAAATTTTTTTTTTTTTTCGATTTTCGAGTATCTCAATCGATTGGAAGTTCAGAGTCATCCCTGCGTTGGGTGCGATGGTGTCCTGGTGTTCCGAACACCAAGGTGTGTGGTGCGTAGCCTGTACCCGCATTGTCCCCTGTCTTAATGGCATGCTGAGCAAGTGGCAAAACCTTGTCCTGGTCAGCTCGGTCTTTTGCAAAGGCTTCGAGGAATACCGTGAGTGTGGCGTGCATTCGTTCGATCATTCTATCACTCTTCGGAGAGTGAGGTGATGTATGGTTTTTCCGGATCCCAAAAACTTCTTCGAACTCATCAAACAATTCATCAATGGAGTGCCTACCCCGATCGCTTAAAATTTTGCCCAGCGTTCTCGAGTATGCTATCTCTCTGTTCAAGAGTCCTCGTGCTTCCTCTTGGGCAGTAGCTCTGCGCGTGGGTATGAGTATCACATACCATGTCAATTGACATTGTACTGATACAATGTGCTCGTATTCTCGCGTTGAGGGGGACGTTGGGGTGTAAAAATTGATTGCGATTCTATCGAATGATTTTGCTGGAATTCGAGTGTTCATTGTCATTCGCGTCTTAACTCGCACTACCTTTCCTTCGGGGCATTCGTTACATCTGTTCACAACGGCTCGCACATCATCTCGGATGTTCCGCCAATAATATACGTTGATAAGCGCATCAGCCGTCTTATTTATACCGAGATGCCCTCCACTCGTCGATATATGGAATTCTCTTATGAGCTCGAATCTATCGTTTACTGGAGGTACCTTCAAGCTGTGCTTGAGAAATACTGCTCCGATCAACATCCTTTCAAAAACTTTCTCGATCAATTCAATGACTTTCGGCAACATTATTGCCATCAAAATTTGATCATTTCGAACCAAACCCACGGTCTTCAATTCTCTCTCCAAAATTCGTTTCTCCAACTTCTTGAACACTTTTTCAACATCTGCTTAGAGCGGGTTTTCTGCCCATATAATTTCTGATGAATGCACAGGATACGCTAAAATTGCGTACGTGGAATTCGTGTATGTCACCAATCGAAAACTTCCTTCTTTCAGTACTTCAGAGTCAATTCAACTTTTTTCGATTAGTGACTCTATCGTTTCTGTTCTGAAATCGGCATCGCATGTGGCAAAGAATGTGAGATTTCCGCCATAACGAAAGGGATGTTGATCAACAGCGTGTAACTTCTGAAACAGATATGCCTGCTTATCATCTCCGAATGACCATGGTGGCTTCTCGCGCGGTGGTCGCGCTTGCGTCACCAGATACTTTCCAAGAGCAGCGGTATGTGCTTTTGGTTTGAAACTTTGACTCTCCGGTTGAAGTTGAGAGTTCTTTGGAATGTCATTTCCTGTCTCCTGAAAGCTTTTATTCTGGTCTTCATCAGTGTATTCGTTTTCGTCACGTTTGCAGTCTTTCTCGTCCGAGTTAGGTGAGATTTCGCTTGACGTAGCATGTGTCGGCAGCAGAGGCGGTATAATGCTTGGCTGCCATTTCAAAGTATAGATGAATGTAAGGTTCATTCTCATCGAGTAGAATGTGGTAATATTGTGTTACCTTTCTCTCAATAATTGAGTGAATGCAGATATTCATTTCGTACAGTGGTGGAAAGAGGAATATGCAGTCAACGTTCCCATACTCCTCGTCGGACAAAAGAATTTTACGAGCTTCCTTTGGTTCTATGCATGGATTCATGTCACCTTCCTTGGATAATAAATTTCAACATTCTATCAAAGACCAAAATAGACAATCTCGTTTTAGTTAGTTCGGGATTCCGACGAATCTCAACAGAACGACATGATTTTCGACACAGCAGCTGAGATATTTGAATCTTTGGAATTTTCCATCTGAATCATATTCGAGTTCATGGAGGTGACAGGGGAGATCTATCTGCTTTCTCTCATCATTCACATTCAGGCTCGCATTCATCTCTGCATCATACTCTCTCGCCCCTCGCTCTTGCGATAACGCGCTGATGCTCAGTGGGAAAAAATTGCAAGTTTGCACAATTATGCTTCCCCACTAAACAGGTGATATCGAGACTTTGCAAAAAGTCAAATTGTAGGTTTTTTGATGCAGAAGATGAATCCGCTCCCCTTGAGGGTCGCTCAGAACTCGTATGGTCGTGGCATTCATAGCTGAAAAACACAGTATTAGCGGTTTAACTTGGAGGGAAAGCAATTTAATGCATTTTTTATTCGAGGTGTCAAGCGTGGCCTAGCAGACAATGTATAAGAGATAGGAGTTGGCAGAGCGACAGTTCAATATTCCGCCACATATACGCGTTCACCCGTGGTGTTATGGCGCTGTAGTCAGGGTTGACACCTCGAATAAGGAACAAAGTTGTTGCATTTTTCAAACCCCGTTTTTGGTGCCCCCAATTTTTCAAAAAACCATATTTTTGAGGTTTTTTTGGTTTTTGGGGCCTTTCTTGGGAGAATTTTGGAATTTTGACCGCGGCAATCGAAAGAGCACAAAATTTCACGTCGGAGTGTGTGGATTGAAAATTTTGAGAAATTCATGCTATGAGCTTCACAACAGTCAAACAGAGAGGTACTCCGAAAACTGCACAAGAGCGTTGAAAAACTCCCTGAAACTCGGTGGGAAAGCAATTTGATGGATTTTTCATGAGGAAGAAAGTTGTTGCATTTTTCAAAACACATTTTTTGGTGCCCCCAGTTTTTCAAAAAACCTTATTTTTTGAGGCTTTTGTGATTTTTGGGGCCTTTCCTGGGAGAATTTTGGAATTCTGACCACGGCAATCGAAAGAACACAAAATTCCACCCCAAAATGTGTATTAATATCATGGTACAAGTTAACTCAGAGCAGTTAATTCATTCATACATACATTTTCTCTCCTAGTCAAAGTTCCTCGTTAACTACTATGTACAATTCATCACTCTCAATCCATGACTTACAGCCGAAATATCTGTTGGCCAATCATATCATCAGATCCTCGAAATCGTGTATCAAAATCAAGATCCAAAATATGCATATTGACAGTCTTTAAAAGATCGAATCTTAGAGCTATACAAGAGATCATCATCCACAATACAATAACTCCACGAGTCCACCAGATCATATCAAGGAAAATACAGCATGCAAACATTTGAGGAAGAAATCCCACAGGAATCATCAATGAAATATTTTACAAACTTCACAGGAACATTTGAGGAGAATATTCTTCCATATTCGAATGAAAAGTGCCGATGAAATCTCCAAAGAACCTCGCAGAAACATTCCAGGGAACGAGTTCGGATTAAATAATTGTCATATTGCATAGATATCTTCCTAGAAGCTCCCGGAAACATTTCATGGCATATTACTTGACATTTTTCAGAATTATTACTTACTCTCTGTTTGACTGTTGTGAAGCTCATAGCACAAATTCATTCAAAAATTTCAAGCCACATATTTCGACGTAAAATTTTGTGGTCTTTCGATTGCCGCGGTCAAAATTTCAAAATTTTTTCCGAAAAGGCCCCAAAACCACAAAAACCCAAAAAAATATGGTGTAAGTAAATATACCCAAAAGGAAATTTGGGTATTTTTTTCTATAGGATCCATATTTCTCAGACCCGTTCAGAGATATGCGGTTTGCGGCATTCGAAAGGTCTTGAAAGAACCCATCGATATCAATCTTATAGAATTGATTTTGAGCTCTTGAGCGGCTTCAGTAGGCAAGATAAAGAAAAACAGAGAAACATTAATTTCTCAAGAAACCATGATTATTATTCCTCGAAAATTTATTATTTGTTGTACAATATTGTGTCCTTTCGGGAAAAGGTAGTCCCGGACATTATTCCCGCGTTCCGAGGCCTGTTTTCGCTATTTCCTGCAAATCGATATTGTAGATGACTGGACATTATCTGTTTTCTGCGCATGCGCAAGAATTTGGATCCCTGGAATCAATTCCGTTGAAAAGCCAAAAAAATTTCCTCTGGAATGACCTCTTGGCAAAGTCAATTTCATCAACTCGAACCGGAGCTGCAACGTATGGAAGATGATCCCTCAGCTCGTAGGCGTACACCATCCTGCGCGGTTTCCCTTGATTACTCCCTCCGGTACCTCCGACTTAATTTCTGAGATCCAGTGGTCTTCTGGACGTTGTAGCTCTGGTCCCAATGCATGAAATTGACTTTGCTGAGTTGTCATCTTGGAGGGAATTTTCTTGGCTCTTCAATAGAATTGATTTCCAGAATCCAAATCCCTCCGCATGCGCAGAAAACAGACGATTTTCACTCTCTTACACAATAGATTTGCAGAAAGTAGCAAAAACAGGGCTTCGGACGCGAGAAAAATGTTCGGGACTCCTTTCTTCTGATGAAAAAGCCAACATTCTACACCAAGTATCAGAGGACCTTATGCATATAGCCCGAAATCTGCTCCAAAAGTTTTGGCCCCAAAAGTCCTGGAAAAGATAGGCTTTTTGGGCCTAAAAATGGGTCCGTACTCCATTTCCATCGAAACTGACCTCAAAAGCCGTAGTAGCGCATAACCTCCCCATTTGAAATACATTGGGAACGCCATTTTTGTTTCACAGCTCAAAACTATGTACATCGCCCTGGCTAATTCTAATGGGATGTTGTTGTCCATCAAAAGATACAACTTTTCTGTACACTTTGGTGAAGGGGAACGATGGGCTAGTGGGTGAAAAATCGTGTTATTTCTAGGATTTTCGTGACTCTTGAGCTAAGATAGCGATTTAACCAGAAACAGAGAAGTTTAGCGAAAAATTGCTGAGGATAAAAATTGTTCATTTTCAATTTCTCTTTACAGAATCATTGATTTTATAAGCCCAACATTACTGACAAAGCCTCAGTCAATCAGAAAGTGTGGAAAAATGGTATTTTCTGCATTTTCAGGCCTTGAAACGTCAATATGGGGAACAATTAGTGAAGAGTTTCGAAAGATCTTCAAAAAAATACACATCTTCCATTCTTGTAATTTTTCCGGAAACCCCTTTCCCTTCGATTAATAACGCAAGAAAGGGCCAAAAATACGATTTGAGCACTTTAAACTCGCAAAAGCTCGAAAAATTCAAATGCAACCCCCCTAATATTTCGTCGTCCTGAAGTGAAAATCGGAGCGATAATCGTGCACCGGGCTGCGGCAAGTTAAAATTTTTTTTTTTTTTTTCGATTTTCGAGTATCTCAATCGATTGGAAGTTCAGAGTCATCCCTGCGTTGGGTGCGATGGTGTCCTGGTGTTCCGAACACCAAGGTGTGTGGTGCGTAGCCTGTACCCGCATTGTCCCCTGTCTTAATGGCATGCTGAGCAAGTGGCAAAACCTTGTCCTGGTCAGCTCGGTCTTTTGCAAAGGCTTCGAGGAATACCGTGAGTGTGGCGTGCATTCGTTCGATCATTCTATCACTCTTCGGAGAGTGAGGTGATGTATGGTTTTTCCGGATCCCAAAAACTTCTTCGAACTCATCAAACAATTCATCAATGGAGTGCCTACCCCGATCGCTTAAAATTTTGCCCAGCGTTCTCGAGTATGCTATCTCTCTGTTCAAGAGTCCTCGTGCTTCCTCTTGGGCAGTAGCTCTGCGCGTGGGTATGAGTATCACATACCATGTCAATTGACATTGTACTGATACAATGTGCTCGTATTCTCGCGTTGAGGGGGACGTTGGGGTGTAAAAATTGATTGCGATTCTATCGAATGATTTTGCTGGAATTCGAGTGTTCATTGTCATTCGCGTCTTAACTCGCACTACCTTTCCTTCGGGGCATTCGTTACATCTGTTCACAACGGCTCGCACATCATCTCGGATGTTCCGCCAATAATATACGTTGATAAGCGCATCAGCCGTCTTATTTATACCGAGATGCCCTCCACTCGTCGATATATGGAATTCTCTTATGAGCTCGAATCTATCGTTTACTGGAGGTACCTTCAAGCTGTGCTTGAGAAATACTGCTCCGATCAACATCCTTTCAAAAACTTTCTCGATCAATTCAATGACTTTCGGCAACATTATTGCCATCAAAATTTGATCATTTCGAACCAAACCCACGGTCTTCAATTCTCTCTCCAAAATTCGTTTCTCCAACTTCTTGAACACTTTTTCAACATCTGCTTAGAGCGGGTTTTCTGCCCATATAATTTCTGATGAATGCACAGGATACGCTAAAATTGCGTACGTGGAATTCGTGTATGTCACCAATCGAAAACTTCCTTCTTTCAGTACTTCAGAGTCAATTCAACTTTTTTCGATTAGTGACTCTATCGTTTCTGTTCTGAAATCGGCATCGCATGTGGCAAAGAATGTGAGATTTCCGCCATAACGAAAGGGATGTTGATCAACAGCGTGTAACTTCTGAAACAGATATGCCTGCTTATCATCTCCGAATGACCATGGTGGCTTCTCGCGCGGTGGTCGCGCTTGCGTCACCAGATACTTTCCAAGAGCAGCGGTATGTGCTTTTGGTTTGAAACTTTGACTCTCCGGTTGAAGTTGAGAGTTCTTTGGAATGTCATTTCCTGTCTCCTGAAAGCTTTTATTCTGGTCTTCATCAGTGTATTCGTTTTCGTCACGTTTGCAGTCTTTCTCGTCCGAGTTAGGTGAGATTTCGCTTGACGTAGCATGTGTCGGCAGCAGAGGCGGTATAATGCTTGGCTGCCATTTCAAAGTATAGATGAATGTAAGGTTCATTCTCATCGAGTAGAATGTGGTAATATTGTGTTACCTTTCTCTCAATAATTGAGTGAATGCAGATATTCATTTCGTACAGTGGTGGAAAGAGGAATATGCAGTCAACGTTCCCATACTCCTCGTCGGACAAAAGAATTTTACGAGCTTCCTTTGGTTCTATGCATGGATTCATGTCACCTTCCTTGGATAATAAATTTCAACATTCTATCAAAGACCAAAATAGACAATCTCGTTTTAGTTAGTTCGGGATTCCGACGAATCTCAACAGAACGACATGATTTTCGACACAGCAGCTGAGATATTTGAATCTTTGGAATTTTCCATCTGAATCATATTCGAGTTCATGGAGGTGACAGGGGAGATCTATCTGCTTTCTCTCATCATTCACATTCAGGCTCGCATTCATCTCTGCATCATACTCTCTCGCCCCTCGCTCTTGCGATAAATCGCTGATGCTCAGTGGGAAAAAATTGCAAGTTTGCACAATTATGCTTCCCCACTAAACAGGTGATATCGAGACTTTGCAAAAAGTCAAATTGTAGGTTTTTTGATGCAGAAGATGAATCCGCTCCCCTTGAGGGTCACTCAGAACTCGTATGGTCGTGGCATTCATAGCTGAAAAACACAGTATTAGCGGTTTAACTTGGAGGGAAAGCAATTTAATGCATTTTTTATTCGAGGTGTCAAGCGTGGCCTAGCAGACAATGTATAAGAGATAGGAGTTGGCAGAGCGACAGTTCAATATTCCGCCACATATACGCGTTCACCCGTGGTGTTATGGCGCTGTAGTCAGGGTTGACACCTCGAATAAGGAACAAAGTTGTTGCATTTTTCAAACCCCGTTTTTGGTGCCCCCAATTTTTCAAAAAACCATATTTTTGAGGTTTTTGTGGTTTTTGGGGCCTTTCTTGGGAGAATTTTGGAATTTTGACCGCGGCAATCGAAAGAGCACAAAATTTCACGTCGGAGTGTGTGGATTGAAAATTTTGAGAAATTCATGCTATGAGCTTCACAACAGTCAAACAGAGAGGTACTCCGAAAACTGCACAAGAGCGTTGAAAAACTCCCTGAAACTCTGTGGGAAAGCAATTTGATGGATTTTTCATGAGGAAGAAAGTTGTTGCATTTTTCAAAACACATTTTTTGGTGCCCCCAGTTTTTCAAAAAACCTTATTTTTTGAGGTTTTTGTGATTTTTGGGGCCTTTCCTGGGAGAATTTTGGAATTCTGACCACGGCAATCGAAAGAACACAAAATTCCACCCCAAAATGTGTATTAATATCATGGTACAAGTTAACTCAGAGCAGTTAATTCATTCATACATACAATTTCTCTCCTAGTCAAAGTTCCTCGTTAACTACTATGTACAATTCATCACTCTCAATCCATGACTTACAGCCGAAATATCTGTTGGCCAATCATATCATCAGATCCTCGAAATCGTGTATCAAAATCAAGATCCAAAATATGCATATTGACAGTCTTTGAAAGATCGAATCTTAGAGCTATACAAGAGATCATCATCCACAATACAATAACTCCACGAGTCCACCAGATCATATCAAGGAAAATACAGCATGCAAATATTTGAGGAAGAAATCCCACAGGAATCATCAATGAAATATTTTACAAACTTCACAGGAACATTTGAGGAGAATATTCTTCCATATTCGAATGAAAAGTGCCGATGAAATCTCCAAAGAACCTCGCAGAAACATTCCAGGGAACGAGTTCGGATTAAATAATTGTCATATTGCATAGATATCTTCCTAGAAGCTCCCGGAAACATTTCATGGCATATTACTTGACATTTTTCAGAATTATTACTTACTCTCTGTTTGACTGTTGTGAAGCTCATAGCACAAATTCATTCAAAAATTTCAAGCCACATATTTCGACGTAAAATTTTGTGGTCTTTCGATTGCCGCGGTCAAAATTTCAAAATTTTTTCCGAAAAGGCCCCAAAACCACAAAAACCCAAAAAAATATGGTGTAAGTAAATATACCCAAAAGGAAATTTGGGTATTTTTTTCTATAGGATCCATATTTCTCAGACCCGTTCAGAGATATGCGGTTTGCGGCATTCGAAAGGTCTTGAAAGAACCCATCGATATCAATCTTATAGAATTGATTTTGAGCTCTTGAGCGGCTTCAGTAGGCAAGAGAAAGAAAAACAGAGAAACATTAATTTCTCAAGAAACCATGATTATTATTCCTCGAAAATTTATTATTTGTTGTACAATATTGTGTCCTTTCGGGAAAAGGTAGTCCCGGACATTATTCCCGCGTTCCAAGGCCTGTTTTCGCTATTTCCTGCAAATCGATATTGTAGATGACTGGACATTATCTGTTTTCTGCGCATGCGCAAGAATTTGGATCCCTGGAATCAATTCCGTTGAAAAGCAAAAAAAATTTCCTCTGGAATGACCTCTTGGCAAAGTCAATTTCATCAACTCGAACCGGAGCTGCAACGTATGGAAGATGATCCCTCAGCTCGTAGGCGTACACCATCCTGCGCGGTTTCCCTTGATTACTCCCTCCGGTACCTCCGACTTAATTTCTGAGATCCAGTGGTCTTCTGGACGTTGTAGCTCTGGTCCCAATGCATGAAATTGACTTTGCTGAGTTGTCATCTTGGAGGGAATTTTCTTGGCTTTTCAATAGAATTGATTTCCAGAATCCAAATCCCTCCGCATGCGCAGAAAACAGACGATTTTCACTCTCTTACACAATAGATTCGCAGAAAGTAGCAAAAACAGGGCTTCGGACGCGAGAAAAATGTTCGGGACTCCTTTCTTCTGATGAAAAAGCCAACATTCTACACCAAGTATCAGAGGACCTTATGCATATAGCCCGAAATCTGCTCCAAAAGTTTTGGCCCCAAAAGTCCTGGAAAAGATAGGCTTTTTGGGCCTAAAAATGGGTCCGTACTCCATTTCCATCAAAACTGACCTCAAAAGCCGTAGTAGCGCATAACCTCCCCATTTGAAATACATTGGGAACGCCATTTTTGTTTCACAGCTCAAAACTATGTACATCGCCCTGGCTAATTCTAATGGGATGTTGTTGTCCATCAAAAGATACAACTTTCCTGTACACTTTGGTGAAGGGGAACGATGGGCTAGTGGGTGAAAAATCGTGTTATTTCTAGGATTTTCGTGACTCTTGAGCTAAGATAGCGATTTAATCAGAAACAGAGAAGTTTAGCGAAAAATTGCTGAGGATAAAAGTTGTTCATTTTCAATTTCTCTTTACAGAATCATTGATTTTATAAGCCCAACATTACTGACAAAGCCTCAGTCAATCAGAAAGTGTGAAAAAATGGTATTTTCTGCATTTTCAGGCCTGACAAAGCCTCAGTCAATCAGAAAGTGTGAAAAAATGGTATTTTCTGCATTTTCAGGCCTTGAAACGTCAATATAGGGAACAATTAGTGAAGAGTTTCGAAAGACCTTCAAAAAAATACACATCTTCCATTCTTGTAATTTTTCCGGAAACCCCTTTCCCTTCGATTAATAACGCAAGAAAGGGCCAAAAATACGATTTGAGCACTTTAAACTCGCAAAAGCTCGAAAAATTCAAATGCAACCCCCCTAATATTTCGTCGTCCTGAAGTGAAAATCGGAGCGATAATCGTGCACCGGGCTGCGGCAAGTTAAAATTTTTTTTTTTTTCGATTTTCGAGTATCTCAATCGATTGGAAGTTCAGAGTCATCCCTGCGTTGGGTGCGATGGTGTCCTGGTGTTCCGAACACCAAGGTGTGTGGTGCGTAGCCTGTACCCGCATTGTCCCCTGTGTTAATGGCATGCTGAGCAAGTGGCAAAACCTTGTCCTGGTCAGCTCGGTCTTTTGCAAAGGCTTCGAGGAATACCGTGAGTGTGGCGTGCATTCGTTCGATCATTCTATCACTCTTCGGAGAGTGAGGTGATGTATGGTTTTTCCGGATCCCAAAAACTTCTTCGAACTCATCAAACAATTCATCAATGGAGTGCCTACCCCGATCGCTTAAAATTTTGCCCAGCGTTCTCGAGTATGCTATCTCTCTGTTCAAGAGTCCTCGTGCTTCCTCTTGGGCAGTAGCTCTACGCGTGGGTATGAGTATCACATACCATGTCAATTGACATTGTACTGATACAATGTGCTCGTATTCTCGCGTTGAGGGGGACGTTGGGGTGTAAAAATTGATTGCGATTCTATCGAATGATTTTGCTGGCATTCGAGTGTTCATTGTCATTCGCGTCTCATCTCGGATGTTCCGCCAATAATATACGTTGATAAGCGCATCAGCCGTCTTATTTATACCGAGATGCCCTCCACTCGTCGATATATGGAATTCTCTTATGAGCTCGAATCTATCGTTTACTGGAGGTACCTTCAAGCTGTGCTTGAGAAATACTGCTCCGATCAACATCCTTTCAAAAACTTTCTCGATCAATTCAATGACTTTCGGCAACATTATTGCCATCAAAATTTGATCATTTCGAACCAAACCCACGGTCTTCAATTCTCTCTCCAAAATTCGTTTCTCCAACTTCTTGAACACTTTTTCAACATCTGCTTAGAGCGGGTTTTCTGCCCATATAATTTCTGATGAATGCACAGGATACGCTAAAATTGCGTACGTGGAATTCGTGTATGTCACCAATCGAAAACTTCCTTCTTTCAGTACTTCAGAGTCAATTCAACTTTTTTCGATTAGTGACTCTATCGTTTCTGTTCTGAAATCGGCATCGCATGTGGCAAAGAATGTGAGATTTCCGCCATAACGAAAGGGATGTTGATCAACAGCGTGTAACTTCTGAAACAGATATGCCTGCTTATCATCTCCGAATGACCATGGTGGCTTCTCGCGCGGTGGTCGCGCTTGCGTCACCAGATACTTTCCAAGAGCAGCGGTATGTGCTTTTGGTTTGAAACTTTGACTCTCCGGTTGAAGTTGAGAGTTCTTTGGAATGTCATTTCCTGTCTCCTGAAAGCTTTTATGATGTGTTGCACGTAATTACACCTGATTATATTGAACAGTTTACGATTTATGCGTCTTGACCAATGAAAATTCCGAAAATCCAATTATTACATTCACAGTTACAAATTTCATATCAAACTTTCTGCCACTTGAACACCGATTTTCCATCCACCCTCTGTCACTTGGTTAATGTGTATTCTCCATTCTCTTTTATTCCCATCATTTGAATCATAAATTTTGCACCATGTAAGACAAAACCACCTCATATTCCCTCTCCATATATTTTTACCAGATTCTGTATTAACCAAGCGATCTCATGTCAATTTCAACACTTCATTAGATTACTCTAAATTCTTTCAGAAAGTCATTTCAAAAGATGATTTTCAAAAATTGAATTCAATTTTTACACTTTTATTCTCAATGACGCATAAGTCGAAAACTGTTCAATAGAATCAAGTGTAAATCCTTTCAGCTCCTCTTTGGGTGGTCGTCTATCACTCATAAGAATTTCAGAAAGATCGATCGAAGGGTTGAGGAGACACCGTGAACGAAATCAAACAACATGCACGTCAGAACATGGAATTACTCTGCAAATGATCACCTCTCTTCACAACCTATTACCTTCCGAAAAAAGTATCACCTACAATCAAAAGATCTTGTCGAGAGGAACAAAATGGTGGAGACCAAATCCCTCTCTCTGAAGATTTTACAATGGAAAATTCATTTTTTGACGAAAACCACAGTTTATCCTCTCATATGCTCATTCGCGAATCATAATTTTTCGTTAACACTATTACTTTCGCGAAAAAAGTATCACCCACAATCGGAAGATCTCGTCGAGAGCAACAAAATGGTTGAAACCAAATTCCTCTCTCTAGAGATTTTTACAATAAGGAATTTATTTTACAACAAAAATCACAGATTATCGTCAAACACGTTCATTTCTCAATCATTATTTCTTGTGAACGCCAATTATCTTCGCGAAAAAAGTATCACCTACAATCGAAAAATCTCGTCGAGAGTAACTAAATCATGCAAACTGAATTGCTCTCTCTCTCTGAAGGTATTCAGAATGGAGAATTGAGGGAAGTAAAGGAAGAGGATAGTGAAAATCGACGTTAGAGTCTTAATCACTCATATTGATTTTGGTTTCCAAAATTTAGGTACCCTTGCAGCAGTTACGAATAATCGCTGCAGGATACCAGAATGTTTATGTGAGGTAGAGTGAATGATAAGATATGCATGATGTGTAAAATCTCTTGAAGGGATCAAAATTCGGTAGCCACCTACACTCGGATATACCGTAGCATATATTGGACACTTGATTTTTTGATAGAAAATTATATACCTCGAATAATGGCATATGCAAATTTGTTATGTTAAATGTTTGGATATTTCGTCGCTTCACAGGATATCTTTCTATTGCAGGTGACAATCTTATCACAAGTCTCATGAAAATTGATATTCGTTGATCATTGCATGTCTGTTTCTTTCAGTTGAACATATCGTCACATTTTGCCACGAGAAAGCATTCTGCTAATATCTTTCAGCAGCGTTTTTTGACTGTTCTCAGAAAGTCATAGCTCCGACTGGAGTTGATCTTTTTGGACGTACTTGGGCGCGTTTTTTTGTTCTTTCGAGAGAAAAATTGTCCGCTACCGATTATTGAGTCTAGCAATTTGTAGGAGCTATTTGCGATTTCTGGGTCTTCTTTCAAGTGATCTTGCTCCTACTAGAAATGTGATGATCAAATTTTACAAGTAGTCATCTTGAAGGTCTTGAAAAAACCTGCAATTTAACCACCGGTGAAAGTCGATTATCGCACTTTTCATAAAAGCTATTGCCGATACAAGCTAAGCAGTTTTGTAAAAACGCCAAACTTTGAGCTCAATCTGGGAAAACCGTTTTCTTATTTTTGACCTTAAAACTATGCAAATATGTTCTTCAACATAAGAACTACCAATATCAAAGATAATCTCGGCGGAGAAATTATCTCCTAATTTTTGTCGTACGTGCGAAAATACAGTTTCTTGACTTTTTGCTTAAAATGCCAATTCAGGCATGGCTCGCATATGCTCCCATCTGAGTCATTGGGGACCAATCTGGGTGGGTTCACACTCCAAAATACCTCCAAATATGTGTAAGAACTTCCAGAGGCAAGCCTAAAGCCAGAAGCGAGCTTGAGGTTCAAACCATCAGGTCCAAATTAGGCATTATTTCGTCTATTTTGGGGTGGGCAAGCGAGGGCTCGATTCCCCGTGTTCCTGCCTACAAACGAGACGAGTGGCTAGAATGGGGAAACAAACATGTTTTTCCGACTCAAAATGACTATTCAAATACGAGTCTGGGGTCGATGAAGCCCTGAATTATCGTCATTTCGCAGTAGAGGAGCAAACCCTGTTATTACGGAGTTTGACGCCGTTTAGTGATTGGTTGATATCCTAGGCACAAATTGACCCTGGATTTGTGTTTAGATGGTCATTCTGAGTCAGAAAAACCTGTTTGTATGTCTTTTTTAGCCACTCGTCTCGTTTGTGAGCAGGAACACGGGGAATCGAGCTGTCGCTCGCCTACCCGAAAATAGACAAAATAATGCCCAATTTGGACCTGATGGTTTGAACCTCCAGCTCGCTTCTGGCTTGAGGCTCGCTTCCGGGAAATCTTACACATATTTGGGGGTATTTTGGGGAGTGAATCTACCCAGATTGGTGCACAATGACTCCGATGGAAACATATGCGAGCCATGCCTGAGTTGGCATTTTAGGCAAAAAGTTGGAAAACTGTATTTTTGAACGTATGCCAAAAATCAGGAGACGATTCCTCCACCGAGATTCTTGTTGATATTGGTAGTTCTCGTGTTGTAGAACATATTTGCATAATTTTAAGGTCGAAAATGAAAAAACGATTTTTGCAAATTGAGCTCAAATCATGGCATTTTTACAGAACTGCTCAACTTGTATTGGCTATATAGCTTTTATAAATGATGAACTCCACGCCAAAGCGACATACGGAAAGGGGTCATCTCTCAGATTCTTTTTTAACCTTTTTCATTCGATTCTATGGCCCAAAATAGGAACTTCGGACCACCTATGGGGCCCAAAAAAAATTTCTCCTCTCCATTGCACGCATATCCGTCAACAGACCCAAAATTTATCGTGTAATAATCGATGCGCTTTTATTCACGAAAATGGGAATATTTCGAGTTTTCGAATAGCTATCGATTTGCGAGTTGCGGCATCTGAAAGGGCATCAAAAAACCTATCGGAAACATTATCGAAAATTCCTTTTCTGTGATTTGGGAGCCTCCTGGAGGCAAAAGAGTGTTTTTCACTAAAATGTTGATTTCTCAAGAAGCCATTTTTTTTAATTTTTTCAAAATCATATACTTGACGTAAAATTTCGCGTTCTTTCGAAAAAAATGGGTTTCAGAGAAGTTTGGGGCGATCCAAGTGACTTATGAGCCATTTTTTGAAAATTCGATTTTTCCGGTTTCAGAAAAAGGCGATTTTCTACGCATGCGCACAAACGTAGACTTTCGGCGCCACTTTCAACGGAAAGCTGACAAAATTTCCTATGAAATGACTACCCGCAAAGTTGAAATTCATGCACTGAAACGCGATCTGCAAGGATTAGTTATGTCGAATCCAAATCACATGAAAATTCAGCCCATTAACGCCTTCGTGGCGCCTGCTGAGATGACACATTTACGAGATCTTCTCGGGACTCAATTTCGAGTACGAAATTGACCTGAAAAAAATTCGGACCACATGGTTTCAACGTAAAATTGTATGAACTTTCAAAATATGCGATAAAAAACCCCGTTTGAGGCGAACCCGAGTTGCTACATTCGATTTTTCACAGTTTTGAATGTGAAATATCGTATTTTCTGGCAAAAAATTGAATGTAGCACCTCGGGTTCGCCTCAAACGGGATTTTTCATCGCATATTTTGAAAGTTCATACAATTTCACGTTGAAACCATGTGGTCCGAATTTTTTTCAGGTCAATTTCGTACTCAAAATTCAGTCCCGAGAAGATCTCGTGGATGTGTCATCTCAGCAGGCGCCACGAAGGCGTTAATGGGCTGAATTTTCATGTGATTTTGATTCGACATAATTAATCCTTGCAGATCGCGTTTCAGTGCACGAATTTCAACTTTGCAGGTAGTCATTTTATAGGGAATTTTGTCAGCTTTCCATTGAAAGTGGCGCCAAAAGTCTACGTTTGTGCGCATGCGCAGAAAATCGCCTTTTTCTGAAACCGGAAAAATCGCATTTTCAAAAAATGGCTCATAAGTCACTTGGATCACCCCAAACTTCTCTGAAACCCATTTTTCTCGAGAAAACGCAAAATTTTACGTCAAATATATGATTTTAAAGAAATAAAAAAGATGGCTTTTTGAGAAATCAACATTTTAGTGAAAAACACTCTTTTGCCTCCAGGAGGCTCCCAAATCACAGAGAAGGAATTTTCGACAACGTTTCCGATAGGTTTTTTGATGCCCTTTCAGATGCCGCAACCCGCAAATCGATAGCTATTCAAAAACTCGAAATATTCCCATTTTCGTGAATAAAAGAGCATTGATCTTTACACGATAAATTTTGGGTCTGTTGACGGATATGCGTGCAATGGAGAGGAGAATTTTTTTTTGGGCCCCATAGGTGGTCCGAAGTTCCTATTTTCGGCCATAGAATCGAATGAAAAAGGTTAAAAAAGAATCTGAGAGATGGCCCCTTTTCGTAGGTCGCTTTGGCGTGGAATTCATCAAAAAGGACGATAATCGAATTTTACCGGTGATTAAATTGTAGGTTTTTCCAAGACCATTGGAACGACTTCTGGTGACAGTCGATCATCACATGTCTAGTAGGAGCTAGATCACTTGGAAGAAGTCACAAAAAGCGCTAAAGTCTGCTCACAGCAAATACCTCCCACAAATCGCTACTCTCTCAGCATCAATCAGCTAATATATAGCTGGAATATCAGCTATTACTGCTATGGGTCGTCAAACTGCTGATCAAATCAGCAAACACAAAAATCACGCTTGAATCGATAATTCTCATGAAATAACTCCACAAATCCGGGTTCTAATATCGACATGAACACATTAACGACTTTTTCAGTCCAAGTCACGACGAACTAAGGCGTATTCGTTCGATATCTACTCATTCTGTGCCACGGGAGGCCCTATATAGCTGATTATAATCAGCTATAAATCAGTGATTGTAGCTGAAATTCACCTACAGTAGCTATTCGTGTCAGTAAAAAACCGTTCACTGAAAAATCAGCTTATAATAGCTGATTCATTCGGCTAACATCGCTGGAATCTCAGCTAATATAGCTGATTTTTCAGCTAAACGATATTCGAATTCGTGTTGTGCCGTATACACTATACACTGTCGTAATCAACATTGGATCGAAGGAGGATATATTGAGAGGAAGCCTAATATGACGACAACATAAGTATATCGAGATCGAGAGATCTTCATTTCACACTCGGAAGGTGAGGTTGTGGCGTGTAACGTGCTATGGGAAGTATGAGTTTCAGTGCCTCCGAGCGGTGGAAAGTAGTATGGCACGCCGCACGGGAGGGAGCAGTCGAACGGGTTTATAGTGCGGGTTTCGATCTTCTTATGCTTGATGCAATTACTCAAACTTTTCCAGGGCTAGTTTTGCCTTATATTTTCGTTACGTGATAAAAATCAACTTGAAACATTAAAAATTCGCAAATAAACCTCATTTCATTCATACTTCTTTCTAAATCGTTAATGAAGCTTCTTCATTGCTCAGCATGGAATAAATTAGAGTTTAAAAGAACTTTTGGAGAACACTTTTGTACGCTGGCCGCGAAAATTTGCAGAATTTGCGATAAAATTCAGCACGGCGTGAGAGCTATATATGCGCAATCCACACATTACCCATCATCCATCCATCCACCCATATGACCACCTATCACGTTATGTTCCTTTTACATAGGTAACCCGATATACGGGAACAGCACAGACAGATTATGGCTGGGCATTCAACAGTTATTTTCATAATCCACAGATAGAACCAGTTAGACTGGTTGAAGTTTTCATTCAACCAGCTGGCTGAAGTTTTTCGGAGAAATTTTTCACGGCGCGCAGATGGCCCACTTTTGATCAAGGTGGCCCACTTTCGATCTAGGTGGCCCACTTTCGATACAGGTGGCTCACTTTCGATCCAGGAGGCCCACTTTCGATCTAGGTGGCCCACTTTCGATCTAGGTGGCCCACCTTCGATACAGGTGGCCCACTTTCGATACAGGTGGCTCACTTACGATACAGGTGGCCCACTTTCGATCCAGGTAGCCCACTTTCGATCTAGGTGGCCCACTTTCGATCTAGGTGGCCCACTAGTAGTGGAGGAATGGCGCTCCGGGGCCACCGAATGCATGGCGCTCCGAGGCCAATGGCGCTCCGGGGCCACTGGCGGTCCGGGGCCACCCGAGGCATGGCGCTCCGAGGCCAATGGCGCTCCGGGGTCAATGGCGCTCCGAGGCCTAATGGAGGCATGGCGCTACTGACACTGCTGATGAATTCCCCCCCCCCCGGTCCTTTATGGCCCACTGGTCCTTTATTACCCAATTTTAATGCTGGCCTCATTCCTATGCTTGTTCTGCCTCATCGAGGAGCCCCCCCCCAGCCCCCCATGGCACTCCTGGCCCACTGGTCCTTTGTTGTGCTCAATGTTTCAAGCATACCCGGTTTTAAATATCATGATGTACAATTACGCGAGTGTATTGCTCAATATCACCACCAGATGGCGTCTCGTGGCTCAAACATCGAAGAGAAGTGAGTGGGGCCTCTCATTTCTTTTTTTTTTTTTTTGTTTTTTTTCAGGGAATCATTTGACAACATTCTTTATTCCAACCAATCTTCTTCTTCTACAATGCTTATACCTAATGATTCAATTCGTGAATGCTCCTCCATTCCAATTCCATTATCTTTGATAGTTTTCACATAGTTTCTCAATTTAACCAACAGATGTCTCTTCTTCGGGTTTTCTTCATCAATGTAGAAGAATCGGTCAAAATTTCCTATGATACATTCCGAGCCATATTCACGAAATTGATCGGTGTTGAAATTATAATACAACTCATCTTCAATCCATAAACTATTATCGAGTATATTGTACGAAAGTTCTGCACACTCCATGCACTTCTTACACACACTATTTCCATGATAGAGGTTCACACTGACACTTGTCTCGCCTGGCAGAATTTTGAAATCGGCATCATCATCGATTCCTCTGGAAGATGTCATCCTGTTCACCCTCTTCGTTCTTCCGCTCTCATCGAGGAAGTGGATACAGACGTGAAATCCCATGTCTGGAGTGCGACTGCTGCCGATGAGCCTGCGGCCTCTGTTTTATAGAGCCAAGGCCCGAGCCGCCGACGCCGCAGCTCGAACCTGATTGGCCGTTGCAAGTTCTGATAACTCAGCTCCGATTGGCTACTCCAGGTTTCAACATGAAAGCTCTGATTGGCTGATGCAAGTTTCAACAAGTGAGATTGGTGGGGGCCCCATCGGATCTGATTGGCAATTACAAGTTCTGACAACTCAGCTCCGATTGGCTACTTCAGGTTTCAACATGAATGCTCTGATTGGCCAATGCAAGTTCCAACGAGTGAGATTGGTGGGGGCCACGCCCCACACCTGTGGAGTGCATCCAATTAATCACTCCTCCATAAGTGAATGCTCACAATAATCTTCGTGATGTTGGTATAGCTCGTGGTCGAGTTGGAATCCTGACCCATGGCTGCCTCTCAACATCCTCCCTGTATCTGATGATGGGTTTTGGAAGTCCTCTCGGGAAGATTGGCTCAGGCGTAAACTCCACAATAGGCATTGATGGCATGCGATGATCCATGATCCTCAACGGTCGTCTAGTTTCTAATCCATCAGTGGAATACTTTCCAATCGTCTGAAAATGTTATCCAATCATATTCCTCCACGACTCTGATGTTCATTGACTCCATACGTGGATGGTCATTCTTGCTTATTCCACACTCATTCATCTTCTCTACACAAGCTTTCAGTTTGCATAGCAGTGGCGTCTCAGGTCGATTCACTTTCATGAGATAAAGATCTACGTCTGTGATCACAAGTTTTGAATGCTCTTTATAGTAATAATTGGTGTCAAAATTGTAGAAGAAACGATTCTCCACCCACAGATTTTCATCCACTATGTTGAAATCTATCCTGGCAGATTCGATGCATTCCTTGCACAACTCTCCGTTATGATGGAAATTTATGCTGATTCCCATTTCACCCGGCAAGAATTTCCAATATTCAGTGATGGTATCATCCCTGCTGCACGGCAGTTTCAGCTTCCTCTTCGACTGCCCATTCTCATCGAGGAAATGTATGCAAGTGTTGTAGTAGAGGCCCATGGTGGTGCAATGGCAAATGACACAGTGGCTGAGCTTTTTATATGCTTCCGCGCACCGATTCATTGCCACGCATGCTCAAAAGTGCCAGAATGGTGTATGACTGTGAATCATTCAGTTCTGGCATCTCGACATCCAGACCCTGGCAACGTTACTGAGACGCCATCATCAGTCCACGTCTATCCCGCGCGGTATTCGTGCGGTATACGTCTATCCCGCGCGGTATTCGTACGGTATACGTCTATCCCGCGCGGTATTCGTACGGTATACGTCTATCCCGCGCGGTATTCGTGCGGTCTCATGTCCGGTCTTCGTGCTGTATAAAAACTCTTTTTCAGACTCTCTGCGTGGTCCGCGCTCTGGCTATAAAATGGGCACTTCTCACAGGGCATCCCAGTCCGGAACTTTGCATCAAACTGTAGACATGGAGGACTTTCTCAATCAAAGAGATACATTAGTCAAGCTCATGAGAGCTAGAAAGGCTCTGAAACGCAAGTATGCGTTGGTAAAACGACAACAAGCTGAGTTTGAAAAGAACATGAGAGACACATTCAAACCTATCACAGATCCGCTAGAGAAAATTCTAGCCTACCAAGAGACAACCCAAAAGAGGGAATCAGGCGAAACCGTTAGAGAATCACCTAAAATCGATGAGACCATGATGAATGACACCATTTCAGACGAGAGTCAATCGGCTACCTCATTCGAAACAGCTGACGATGAAGTCAGCGAGCCTGAGGACTACTTGGCAAGCCTTAGAAGAGACGATATGAATCTGGATAAATTGTACGGAGTCAGAAAAAATGGTAACTTCCTGGGAATCGGTAAATCACGAGTACAACTTATGAACGACCACATCTTAGTTGATAATCAGCGATTCCCAAACACCACTGGTCTACTAGAGTTGATCTTCAAAAGAGTTCCAAATGAGAAAGTGATAACTGAAGAAGACATTGTGAATTACCAGAAAATTTTGAACGTATCACATGTTCATCGAAAGAGATTTCTTCATGATGGTGAACTCCGCAGAAGCAAGAGTCGAAAATTCAAGAACATCATCGAACCGCTATTTGGTCCGAGAAAAATTGGTGGATCACTCGCAAGTAGGACTACGGAGATATACTGGGATAACCCTAACCAATTAGTTAGAAAACTTCAGATTCTAATGAATGATAGAGGTGCTGGGAATCAAGATCATGATGATGAGATAAGAGCTATCTTGGAATCCTTACACATGGCTGGTTATATCTATTGACCCTTGAGTTCGTGAAGGAGACTGACTATAAATACAGACGATAATGATGACAGAGACACTATTCCTTGAACATCAAACCAGTCAACATGGGTGAAAATTTTGAGGAAGCCTTGGAGCGAGCTGCTATGGCAGTAAAGAAGAAACTGGAGCTCCTGCGTGAGCAGTCTTCACACGGAGGGAACCTAGAGACAGATCAAGAGTTGCAGAGAAATCAGGACGGTTCTCGAAGAGAAAACTTGGAGGTGTACGGATCAAATACATCAGAAGAAACTGCTCCTCCTAGTTCATTGAATGGGTCGATGAAATTTATCAGAAACCGTCTTGGTAAGGAACAACTCGTTGTAGATGGCAAACATTTTATCCGAGAGAAAACCAATCGTAACGGTACAGTGCGGTGGAAGTGCGTCGATTACTATAAAACCAATCGGTGCCCGAGTACAGCACTTACTCATGGAATGAATTTAGTCAGTATTAGTAATCCTCACAATCATCCCGTGGCTCCTTCGATGCAGCCTTGTATCAGAAGTCATCCATCCTTGGATGAAAACCATGGTGATCTGGGAGATAATGACAGAGAGCGGACAAATCATAGTGATTCAGTGAAACAGAGAGCAATTCAGGGTAACATTATTATTCCTCCAACCAGTAAGCAGAATTCTATTCCAAACAAGGAAACTAGTGGGGAACCAACATTCAGCAGTCCCCGGTTTCATGCACGGAGTGACAGTTCGAGAGCTCCAGAAGCTGATTTTGAGTCTGGATCATGTCACAGAGAGAGATCTGTTGATTCGGGATCATCTGATTCATATCACAGCAATGCATCATTTGGTTCAAATTCATACCACAGCAGTCGATCATTCGATCCGGATATTGACTCAGGATCATGTGATAGCAATGCATCATTTGAGTCAAACTCACATCTGTCATCCTACTCAGATATCGATTCAGAATCAAATAACAGTAATCCGTACAATACTGTTCACAATGCTTCTACTCAGGAACTGGTAGAACAGTCTTACGATAATGGAGGACTGGACTTTGACAGATGCTCGACGAATGATTATGAAAGGGGGAGATCTGCAAGACTTGGATTGCCTCCTCCTACATTATTGGGATTCCCATTGCCTCAGGCAGATGCGTGGGAAACTTCGCACTACAATGATCGCTCGGATGAGAGAGATGAGAGGCCTAGGGAATCATGGGATGAAGTTGCCCGTCGAACATTCGGACGATTGGGACTGCCATCGTACGAGACCTTACCCAGAACGATCAAGTATGTGCGAGGAATCAAGAAGAGGGCTTACGCCGGAAAATACTATTGGTCCAAATATGATTCTGGGAGATGATTCAGAGCCTGGATATGAGCTAAGAAGAGCCCGGTGCCGCAAGACCACATGAGACCGCACGAATACCGCGCGGGATAGACGTATACCGCACGAATACCGCGCGGGATAGACGTATACCGCACGAATACCGCGCGGGATAGACGTATACCGCACGAATACCGCGCGGGATAGACGTATACCGCACGAATACCGCGCGGGATAGACGTATACCGCACGACGTATACCGCACGAATACCGCGCGGGATAGACGTATACCGTACGAATACCGCGCGGGATAGACGTATACCGTACGAATACCGCGCGGGATAGACGTATACCGCACGAATACCGCGCGGGATAGACGTATACCGCACGACGTATACCGTACGAATACCGCGCGGGATAGACGTATACCGTACGAATACCGCGCGGGATAGACGTATACCGCACGAATACCGCGCGGGATAGACGTATACCGCGCGGGATAGACGTATACCGCACGAATACCGCGCGGGATAGACGTATACCGCACGAATACCGCGCGGGATAGACGTATACCGCACGAATACCGCGCGGGATAGACGTATACCGCACGACGTATACCGCACGAATACCGCGCGGGATAGACGTATACCGTACGAATACCGCGCGGGATAGACGTATACCGTACGAATACCGCGCGGGATAGACGTATACCGCACGAATACCGCGCGGGATAGACGTATACCGCACGACGTATACCGTACGAATACCGCGCGGGATAGACGTATACCGTACGAATACCGCGCGGGATAGACGTATACCGCACGAATACCGCGCGGGATAGACGTATACCGCGCGGGATAGACGTATACCGCACGAATACCGCGCGGGATAGACGTATACCGCACGAATACCGCGCGGGATAGACGTATACCGCACGAATACCGCGCGGGATAGACGTGGACTGATGATGGCGTCTCAGTAACGTTGCCAGGGTCTGGATGTCGAGATGCCAGAACTGAATGATTCACAGTCATACACCATTCTGGCACTTTTGAGCATGCGTGGCAATGAATCGGTGCGCGGAAGCATATAAAAAGCTCAGCCACTGTGTCATTTGCCATTGCACCACCATGGGCCTCTACTACAACACTTGCATACATTTCCTCGATGAGAATGGGCAGTCGAAGAGGAAGCTGAAACTGCCGTGCAGCAGGGATGATACCATCACTGAATATTGGAAATTCTTGCCGGGTGAAATGGGAATCAGCATAAATTTCCATCATAACGGAGAGTTGTGCAAGGAATGCATCGAATCTGCCAGGATAGATTTCAACATAGTGGATGAAAATCTGTGGGTGGAGAATCGTTTCTTCTACAATTTTGACACCAATTATTACTATAAAGAGCATTCAAAACTTGTGATCACAGACGTAGATCTTTATCTCATGAAAGTGAATCGACCTGAGACGCCACTGCTATGCAAACTGAAAGCTTGTGTAGAGAAGATGAATGAGTGTGGAATAAGCAAGAATGACCATCCACGTATGGAGTCAATGAACATCAGAGTCGTGGAGGAATATGATTGGATAACATTTTCAGACGATTGGAAAGTATTCCACTGATGGATTAGAAACTAGACGACCGTTGAGGATCATGGATCATCGCATGCCATCAATGCCTATTGTGGAGTTTACGCCTGAGCCAATCTTCCCGAGAGGACTTCCAAAACCCATCATCAGATACAGGGAGGATGTTGAGAGGCAGCCATGGGTCAGGATTCCAACTCGACCACGAGCTATACCAACATCACGAAGATTATTGTGAGCATTCACTTATGGAGGAGTGATTAATTGGATGCACTCCACAGGTGTGGGGCGTGGCCCCCACCAATCTCACTCGTTGGAACTTGCATTGGCCAATCAGAGCATTCATGTTGAAACCTGAAGTAGCCAATCGGAGCTGAGTTGTCAGAACTTGTAATTGCCAATCAGATCCGATGGGGCCCCCACCAATCTCACTTGTTGAAACTTGCATCAGCCAATCAGAGCTTTCATGTTGAAACCTGGAGTAGCCAATCGGAGCTGAGTTATCAGAACTTGCAACGGCCAATCAGGTTCGAGCTGCGGCGTCGGCGGCTCGGGCCTTGGCTCTATAAAACAGAGGCCGCAGGCTCATCGGCAGCAGTCGCACTCCAGACATGGGATTTCACGTCTGTATCCACTTCCTCGATGAGAGCGGAAGAACGAAGAGGGTGAACAGGATGACATCTTCCAGAGGAATCGATGATGATGCCGATTTCAAAATTCTGCCAGGCGAGACAAGTGTCAGTGTGAACCTCTATCATGGAAATAGTGTGTGTAAGAAGTGCATGGAGTGTGCAGAACTTTCGTACAATATACTCGATAATAGTTTATGGATTGAAGATGAGTTGTATTATAATTTCAACACCGATCAATTTCGTGAATATGGCTCGGAATGTATCATAGGAAATTTTGACCGATTCTTCTACATTGATGAAGAAAACCCGAAGAAGAGACATCTGTTGGTTAAATTGAGAAACTATGTGAAAACTATCAAAGATAATGGAATTGGAATGGAGGAGCATTCACGAATTGAATCATTAGGTATAAGCATTGTAGAAGAAGAAGATTGGTTGGAATAAAGAATGTTGTCAAATGATTCCCTGAAAAAAAACAAAAAAAAAAAAAAGAAATGAGAGGCCCCACTCACTTCTCTTCGATGTTTGAGCCACGAGACGCCATCTGGTGGTGATATTGAGCAATACACTCGCGTAATTGTACATCATGATATTTAAAACCGGGTATGCTTGAAACATTGAGCACAACAAAGGACCAGTGGGCCAGGAGTGCCATGGGGGGCTGGGGGGGGGCTCCTCGATGAGGCAGAACAAGCATAGGAATGAGGCCAGCATTAAAATTGGGTAATAAAGGACCAGTGGGCCATAAAGGACCGGGGGGGGGGGGGAATTCATCAGCAGTGTCAGTAGCGCCATGCCTCCATTAGGCCTCGGAGCGCCATTGGCCCCGGAGCGCCATTGGCCTCGGAGCGCCATGCCTCGGGTGGCCCCGGACCGCCAGTGGCCCCGGAGCGCCATTGGCCTCGGAGCGCCATGCATTCGGTGGCCCCGGAGCGCCATTCCTCCACTACTCCCACTTTCGATACAGGTGGCTCACTTACGATACAGGTGGCCCACTTTCGATCCAGGTAGCCCACTTTCGATCTAGGTGGCCCACTTTCGATCTAGGTGTCCCACTTTCGATACAGGTGGCTCACTTACGATACAGGTGGCCCACTTTCGATCCAGGTGGCCCACTTTCGATCCAGGTGGCTCACTTACGATACAGGTGGCCCACTTTCGATCCAGGTGGCCCACTATTGACGCACTACTTGGGACTTAGAAATCGGGTAATCAAATGGATCCCAGTGCACTGCACGAACGATTCTAGAATACCAGAGCCAAACATTCATCACGTGACACCCAGTGCGCAGGGAAAAACATTCCCGAACGGTGTATATCATCGTTCATAACCCTGTGTATCAGCTGATTCAATCAGTGAAAATCCGTTCACGTTAGCTGACGAAATCAGCTATCAATAGCTGATTTTCAGCTACCCTAGCTGATTCGCGCTGAGAGAGTAGACTCAATAATCGGTGGCGGACAATTTTTTTCTCAAAAAAACTAGCCCTCACAAAAGAAATGCGCCCAAGCACGTCCAAAAAGATTGAGTCTAGTCGGAGCTATGATTTTCTGAGAATAGGCTAGAAAGAGGCCTAAAATGGACCTTTCATGGGCCTTAGGACCCATTGGGGGGTCAAAATAAGTCTGAAAAAATTTCTCTTGTAGTATTCAAACATAGCACTAATGGGAAGAGATTTTTTAGGATTTTTTACAGACCTGCTTGGTGACGGTTTTGGACGAAATGCTCCGAAATTACTCATATCCTAATCATGTAGGCTGATAGAAGAGTATGTCCATGTCGAATTCAAACGGTTTCTGCAACTATTTTTTTTAATGAGTGATTTTGGTAGATTTTTTCGTCCTTGATGGTTAATATACAAGTTGAACATTTGGTCTCGTCGATCTTGAAGGACGGTGGGGAACTAAATAAATTCCCAAAATTTCATGATGGAAATTTTATTGCGACGTTTCGTCCACTAGGTTTTGTGGACCTCATCAGGCTTCAGGTTTGTTATTCTTTAGATCGTCATGATATTTTGGACGATCTTGTAATAGAGCACAGACATAACGTCTAGCTCCTGTCAATTCAAGTAAATAGAGTGAGTACAAGTAAATAGAGAGAGTTTGGACTCACTCTATTTACTTGAATTGACAGGAGCTAGACGTTATGTCTGTGCTCTATTACAAGATCGTCCAAAATATCATGACGATCTAAAGAATAACAAACCTGAAGCCTGATGAGGTCCACAAAACCTAGTGGACGAAACGTTGCAATAAAATTTCCATCATGAAATTTTGGGAATTTATTTAGTTCCCCACCGTCCTTCAAGATCGACGAGACCAAATGTTCAACTTGTATATTTTTTTTAAGTTCTCATACCATTTTTTTCCGACGTGGGGTACCAAAATAATATATTTCCTATAGTTTGTAGGTCCAAAAAATTTTTTTTGTCCCAGATAGGCCTACAAGAGTGATTTTACCGAAAAATCAAAAATTGAAACTATCCTACCGTATTATGCTCATAACTTTTGATTGCCCTGACCAATTTGGATTTTCCAGAGAGCATTTGGAAGGTGACTTCAAAAGCTATCGATTGACCACTGGTAAAACCTCTTCCAGTTGTTTTTGGAACATTCGAAGGCTGAGCTTCTCAAAAATCACGGTTCGGCTCATAACTTTTTTGACGTATATTTTGATTTTTTTTCTTTTCATTTTTCTTATTTGTATAGTAATAAACCACCTGCAAAAAAATCAGCGATTATTTTTACTTTTGGGGCCTCCTAGAGCTGTTTAAGTGCGCAAAATCATCTCAAAAACTCGAAAAATGCGTTCTTACCTCGTTCAACTTCCTTGCGGGACCTCGCAACTAATTTCATTGTGTTTGCAAGACTGTTTCACCTCAGGAATGACTGTTTCGAGTATTTTTTCCAGTGTAACAGATGCTCAGATTCATAGAAATTTATTTCAAAAGCGAATTTTCATTCAATAATTAGCATCTCCTGCGCATGCGTTGTTCTCTACGTCTCTGAAAGTATTCTCAATCGATAGCTGGTTCAATTTCCCTCAAAAAAACCTCTTGTTGAAGTCAATTTCATGCAGTAGGACCGGAGCTACAGCTGTCAAACTAAAAAGAAATGTCTTAGGTATCAAATTCGTGAGCCTGGAGAAAGATTGTCGGTCTCGCCTGCCGGTTGAAGCGTGTATTTCCGCTTCTACTCCATCAAATCAACTTCAGCAAGGGGCCATCTTGAAGGAAATTGAGTCAGCTACCGATCTGAATAGTTTTCGAAGCACCAAAGTCATTTGCATGCACGAGAAATTCTAATCTAACGAATCATTGCCAGCAATTCTTTCCGACTCTGATCAGACGATTGTGAAGTTTCTGCGCAGGCAAATGACTTTGGTGCTTCAAAAACGATTCAGATCGGTAGCTGACTCAATTTCCTTCAACAAGACCCTTTGCTGGAGTTAATTTGATGGAGTAGAAGCGGAAATACACGCTTCAACCGGCAGGCGAGACCGACAATCTTTCTTCAGGCTCACGGATTTGATACCTAAGACATTTCTTTTTAGTTTGACACCTGTAGCTCCGGTTCTACTGCATGAAATTGACTTCAGCACGAGGTTTTTTTGAAAGAAATTGAACCAGGTATCGATTGAAAATACTTTCTGAGACGTAAAGGACAACGCATGCGCAGGAGATGCTAATTATTGAATAAAAATTTGCTTTTGAGATAAATTCCTACGAATCTAGGTATCTGTTACACTAAGAAAAATACTCAAAACAGTCATTACTAGAGTGAAACAGTCTTGCAAACACAATGGAATTAGTTGCGACGTCCCCCGAGAAAGTTGAACGAGGTAAAAACGCATTTTTCGAGTTTTTGAGATAGTTTTGCGTACTTAAACAGCTCTAGGAGGCCCCAAAAGTAAAAATAACGGCTGAAAATTTCTTTGCAGGTAGTTTATTACCATACAAATCGAAAAAGAATGGAATAAAAAAAATCAAAATATACGTCAAAAAAGTTATGAGCCAAACCGTGATTTTTGAGTAGCTCAGCTTCCGGATGTTCAAAAACCAACTGGGAGAGGTTTTACTGGTAGTCAATCGATAGCTTTTGAAGTCACCTTTCAAACGCTCTTTGGAAAATCCAAATTGGTCAAAGCAATCAAAAGTTACGAGCAAAATACGGTAGGATAGTCTCAATTTTTGATTTTTCGGTAAAGTCACTCTTGTAGGCCTATCTGGGACAAAAAAAATTTTTTGGACCTACAAACCATAGGAAATATCTCATTCTGGTACCTCACGTCGAAAAAAATGGTATGGGAATTTCAAAAAAATAGTTGCAGAAACCGTTTGAATTCGACATGGACGTACTCAAAAAACAAATCAGAGAGCAATTTTGTAATGCGCTAGAGCTATGTCATGATGTTTCTTCCAAATGTAATTGTAATGATGTAATTGTTTTGGGTGCAGAGCAATATCAAGAAAAATTTTCTTCCGCTATCTGTTCTAGTCATGAGTTGATTTCCCCTTCACCCAGAGAAAGTCATTATTATTGACCAATTCCATGTAAGATCGATCAGGCAGTCGAAAATTCCTCAAGTCTCAAATCCCGTCCAGGATGAAATGTATGTTTCTAAGGGCAAATTAACGAGACACATATTTTTGTGTTTTGCCCTGTCATGCTCTGAATCGAAGTTATCGATTTTTTTCCATTTAATGGGCATTTCGTAAAATTAGCATCTTTTGATCAATATAGATGCAATTTTCCGTGTGTAATGGCCTTCGTGGGGATAAGACTTTTTCAGGGGGGTCAAGTAAGTTATATTGCACCAGGAAATCTGGGTACAGAAACACAATCAGTGAGCAGGATCCACAAAAATTGATTTTGGTCGGAATCGAGAAAAGTTGAGTAGCTCAAAACAACCATCTCCAATTTTGATGGGAAATTTTCTGTGAACTCGTTGGAACATGAGAAACAAAATGTACTTGATCCGGTTTGCGCGACGTGGCGCAGAGTAACGCTAAAGATTATTTTCTGGATTTAATCGTTGAATCGTCCTTTTCATGATGGTTTGGACAGATTGAGTTCGTAATGAGTTTGTGGAGTGCTCCGTCGATCCTTGAACGCTTCTGTCCACGCTAATCGCTGTTGGAAACTAATTCTCTTATTTCTCATTGCATTAATTTCATCTGAAAGCCAGGATATACTCCACGCCAAACTTGTGTCGAATAATAATAGAATTCTGATATGATAGATGAGTCAAAGTTGAATTTGATAGCATCAAAGCATCATAGTATTACATGCACAATCCTAAAGAATAAGTTTTAACGATTAAATCAAGAAAATGATCTTTAGCGTTACTCTGCGCCAAGTCGCGCAAACCGGACCAAGTACATTTTGTTCCTCATCTTTCAACGAGTTCACAGAGAATCCCCCAACAAAATTGAGGATGATTATTTTGAGCTACTCAACTCTCCTCGGTTCCGGATAAATTCAATTTTTGTGGATCCTGCGCACTAATTGTGTTCCTGTACCAAGATTATCTGGTGCAATATATCTTACTCGACCCCCCTGAACAAGTCTCATCTCCACGAAAGCCATTACACACGGAAAATTGCATCTATATCGATCGAAAGATGCTAATTTTACGAATTGCCCATTAAATAAAAAAAAATCGATAACTTCGAGCCGAGCATGATAGGCTAAAATACAAAAAAAACGTGTCTCGTTAATTTGTCCTTAGAAACACATATTTCATCCTGGAAGAGATTCGAGACTTGAGCAATTTTCGACTGCTTGATCTTACATGGAATTGGTCTATTATCAAATCTACATGGCAATGGAATGTCACTGTACGTACATGACACTTCAAGTTCGCATCTTATATCATCATCTCACGTTGATGCAAAGAATTTTCATGTACACTCAGCGGACATAGTATCTGCACGAATTTGAAATAGTACATTACGCAACAAGTGCTAGAAGGGCGATTTCCGCACAAGTTACCGATCGAGTGTGAGAAGTAAAATTCACGCGCAGTTTTTGAATTTTACGCACACTCAGAAGAGCACATTCACGAGCACATTTACGAGCATATTTTGTGTACTTCTGGGTGTGCGTGAAGTTCAAAACTGTGCGTGGATTTCACTTCTCGCACGAGTCGGCAACGAGTGCGGAAACTTCTCGCACGTGTTGCGTATATTATTTTTTGCAATTAGTGCGCAAAGTTACATCACTGCGGCTACGAAAGCTGTGACTGGGGCAGGGGGGACGGGGTCCGGGGCGGAGCCCCCCGACTGAAAAAAAATTCTGAAAATGGTCTAAAAAAGTCTTCCTCTCATAAGTATTCCGTAGACACTGCACAATTCCAACCATAGTTGATTTTTGAATAATCAAAAATTGAAGGGTATACAGATGAATAATTGGATCATTCCAAAAGAATCATTCCCAATAATTGATATTCTTCGGTGAGTTATTAAATAACAAGTCTTTGAATTAGATTAGTCAGAATTTTTATGATTTCAATGACCTACCTACAAAATTCAAATAACTGAAGACAAGATTAGAGTTCTGAGTATTAAACTAAATATCTGTTTTCGTTGGTTGAATATACACCATCATTAGAGCATACATTCAGAGTTTTCTCTAAGTTGATCAAAACTGAACATCTCTTCGAACATCATAATAGAATATAAACTCATCAGTCATCTCTATCATGGACATTCTTATCAGAAGAATGTGATTAGATGGTGGCGAGAACTGATTAAAACTTGGACTAACTAACTTGGAACGGTTTGGACCGTTCAGTTTCATGGATCGGAAAAGACTCTCGAGATCGTCAAACATCTCACAGATATGCCAAGTGACTTGTGCGAGAATTTACATTTACGCATTGCAATCTGTGCGAGAAATGAATTTCACGCACATCATAAGTGATTTTGGTAGATTTTTTCGTCCTTGATGGTTAATATACAAGTTGAACATTTGGTCTCGTCGATCTTGAAGGACGGTGGGGAACTAAATAAATTCCCAAAATTTCATGATGGAAATTTCATTGCAACGTTTCGTCCACTAGGTTTTGTGGACCTCATCAGGCTTCAGGTTTGTTATTCTTTAGATCGTCATGATATTTTGGACGATCTTGTAATAGAGCACAGACATAACGTCTAGCTCCTGTCAATTCAAGTAAATAGAGTGAGTCCAAACTCTCTCTATTTACTTGTACTCACTCTATTTACTTGAATTGACAGGAGCTAGACGTTATGTCTGTGCTCTATTACAAGATCGTCCAAAATATCATGACGATCTAAAGAATAACAAACCTGAAGCCTGATGAGGTCCACAAAACCTAGTGGACGAAATGTTGCAATAAAATTTCCATCATGAAATTTTGGGAATTTATTTAGTTCCCCACCGTCCTTCAAGATCGACGAGACCAAATGTTCAACTTGTAAATTTCGCGCACAGTTCATCGGTGCGTAAATGTGAAACTGTGCGAGAAGTCTTTTCCGCATTACTCCACGCACTGCTGATAATGGAGAGAAGTTGGATTTACGCACAACTTTGCGCACGAAATTGCAAAAAAGGATTTCCGTCCCACAACTGCTATTTGAAATTTTGATACTGGATTCTAATTCTAAACTGTTGAGCTTGAAGTTGTGATTCGGAGCACCAAAAATGGTTTGATAGAGATTGAAACAACCGCTCAGGGACGAAACACTTTTTGAGATTTGTGCAGATATTTTGTCCGGTGAGTGTACACTCGTCAGGAAGATGAACTGCAGTGCATCGAGATCTACTGTTTTACTCGCACCAATAGGTTATGGTACCCTAACTTATGTGTGCGAGTGAGACAGCAGTTCTCGATGCACTGCAGTTCACCTTCCTGTCCAGTATACATGACGATTCTCTGATATGAGCAGTTCTGCGTAAACTTGCTCTCAATGTGTCTCGGCTTATTGCGGCGTCTACGCGTTCTCAGTCGATTGTGCAAAACACGTTTCTTGTGTATTTTTTGTGCTCTTTCTTAGCAAAAAGTCATATCAGACCTATCTTGAGGTGTAAGGGTCGAAAATTGCGAATTAGGGGTCAAAATGTCATTTCCGTGCCATGTCCGCACCCCAAAACTCGGCGTTCAAGGGCACGCTATGAAGACATACGATTTCTAAATGATTCCGCCACAAAACGACATCAAATCTGGGTATATTCTGAACATGTTTTGATAGTTTAGAAGTCGCAACTAGCTATTTTACCCGCTCAACGCTGTGGGTAGATTATGTCCTCGAATTTGCGCCAAAATTATGGTTTTGACAATATGTGTTGCGTGAGAGCGTCTATCGACTTATGAGCATTCGCTCATGGGCACATTTTGATCCTCTCACTTCAAACTATCAAACAGCTGCGGTATAAACATCCATCGCTTCACTTCCAAGAAGTGGCGGCGTGCTCTTCTTCGAAAAAATGCCGTGGTAAATAAGAGTGTTATTTCCGTACGCATCTCGCAACAAGGTTAAAATATTGATAATCCAAGTTCTCGTCCGACTTTCTGCAAGTATTTGGTGTGCAAAAGACCGTGCTAAGCGGAATAAGCGATTCGTTAATTCTCCGATCCGTATTCACTGATCAAACACGAAATGTCATTTCCGTGCCTATCATTTCCGTTGCGAAATAACGATATCGAGCTGAGCTCTTATGGGATTCAACACGTAAATATTTTTTCTGACTTCCAATATTTTTGACTTCTGATCCTCCATCTAGATGATATTAGTGGTAAAAAAATCGACCTTACGAGGACAGAAGTTCAGTTTTGCCTTTCGTCTATTTTTGAGTCTGTTTCGAGCAAGTTCACGCAGAACTGCTCATGTATTTCCAATAGATGTGTATTCATGAAAATAATTTTCCCATCAAATTCAAACTTCAGGCGAACATGGAGCAGTAATAATAATTTGAGGTTCATGTTGTTCTTATGTATGCTGAGAAATTCAAGTGCACTAAAGAATCCCCAGAAAGTTCACGCAAGAAGATCAAACTAAGTAGATCCAGTCCCCGTCTCTTGACTTGATTCAACCTTGATCCAGGTTTCAAGTTTCTTATCAAGATTGGATCAAGACTTCAAACTCATTTCTAATAGGGGTTCGATTGAGAAATGCCAACGAAATCTCTAAGAAACCTCGCAAGAATATGCCAAGAAATAAATTTGTGATATTTCATTGTCATATTGCACAGATATCTTCCTAAAAAATCCCGGAAACATTTCATGGAATATTACCGAATATTTTCCAGAAACATTCCTTATAAGATATCCGAGAGGTGTCTGGAATATTCCAGTGCAATATACCATGCATGTGGCTTTGGAATATCTCTGAATTAATCACCAACTATATCGCAGTAATCTGGAGTAGGAGGTTTCTGGGATATCGCTGGAAGCTTTTTTAAATATTTTTGAAAGGTTCCTGATAGCATCCGGAAATATCATTTCCAACCGTTTCTGCAGTATTTCGCCGCAAATTCGACAGCAATCTTGATTTGGAGACATTTTTGTAGTTCTTTCGGGAGAATGCTAGGAAATTTCAGACTCTCTTAACTTCTCCGAGTGAGATTTTCCACTCGGATTCCGAGTGAAAGTCCATTTCACTCGGTAAAGAGTCAGATATCAAAAAAATCAAAAATTTCACTCCGAAGTTCGAGTGAAATTTCACTCGGATGCAAGAGTGAGACGCTCAAATCAAATTTTAGGTTATGTTCAACCGCACGTTTGTTACTGATGGATCTCAATGCGTTGCTTACAAAGAGGAAAATAGTAGATTTCCTACAATATTCCTTGAAAAACTGAGCTAAGTAATGTCAATATCCTCTTCCATAAGTTTTATAAATGCATGCACAGACCAATATTATATCATATTACGTGTCAATTGATCAACCCTATTAATATAGAAGCAATGTCCTGTTACCGGGGAAATGTAGGTTTCACTTGTGTTATTTCTTCACCCGAAGCCATTGCTAGTTTTTATATTTTCATTTCCACTTACGACACGTATAAAGTTACACGGTGCATCATTCACGTAACAGATTGCTATGGACCTCAGCTTTCAACAGCAGCAGTAGCCCAGTGGAGAAGCAGTCCGACTTACAATCATGACAACCGAGTTCGATTCCCCGCACTTCCCAAATTACGAAAATATTGAAGTGACCATGCCGCCACAGGCGGAATTGATTTTTTTCTTTCTTTCCAACCTTCAGATGATTAATAATAATTTATTAATTTTATAGCCCGCAACGTATTGATTAAACGAAAATATTCAGTTTCAGCTAAATAACATTTGGATTCACTCGGATTCCCCGAGTGAAAAATCTCACTCTTTTTTCTGAGTGAAACTCACTCGGTACCGAGTTGCCACGATTTCACTCCGAACTCCGAGTCAGAACTCACTCTTTCCGAGTGAGATTTCACTCGGAAAAGTTAAGAGAGGAGTCTGTTACAAACGTGTGACCCTAAAATATCCCATCAGTATGTCACCGACGATTCTTCTGCTAACTCTTGCTCAAAAGTCCTGAAAAATTTCCAAGAGCTTCTCGAAAAATGCCCAAATGAATAACCCAGGCTACCAGAAAAATGTGTCTTGAGGAATGCAAGAACTTTATTCCTCGTGTAAAATGCCTCAAATTGCTTTCCCTCTAAGTTTCAGGGGGGTTTTCAACGCTCCTAGGCAATTTTCTGGCTACCTCTCTGTTTGACTGTTGTAGAGCTGATAACATCAATTCATTTAAAACTTCCAAACCACATTTCGACGTGAAATTCTGGGCTCTTTTGATTGCCGTGATCGAAATCTCAAAATTCTCCCATAAAAAGACCCCAAAACCTCAAAAAATGTGGTTTTTCTGAAGAACCCAGGCCACCAAGAAATGTGTCTGAAGAGACGCAACATTTTTGTTCCTCATGAAAAATGTCCCAAATCGCTCCCGCTCCCAGTTAAACCGCTAATACTGTGTTTTCAGCTGATTTTAGCGTTTCGATGAATGCCACCACCATACGAGCTCTGGGAAGGGAACGGATTCATCTTCTGGATGAAAAAACCAACAATTCGACCACTTGCAAAATCTCGACATCGTCTGTTTAGTGGGGAAGCATAATTGTGCCGACTTGCAATCTCCCCCCCCCCCCCCCCCCGTACGTCGCCATGAATCAGCACTTTGCTCATCTCTTTCAGCAGCGTATTTTCCATGTACGATCCCACGTAACTTTCCATGTAAAAATTGGTGTGAAAACTCACGTAAATATTTACGTCAAAGTTGATGTAGAATTCCACGTCATAGTCCTCGGCCAAAGATTGGGGAAGAAAATTTGTCATGCCCATCATTTCAGAAGGAAATGGTCTGCAGGAGGCTCATTTGACCAGTAAAACTTGTCCGCTCCTGCAAGGTGTTCGTTATTGCTCTGTCTGCATTGCCAAGGATCCGGACCCATGACAATCAAGAGAAATCAAGTTAGGCTCCAAAAATGTGCGCTATTGCGAGATGTCCACTATTCAAGAATCTGCTGTATAATCTCCAGCCGTCACCCACACCAAAACGACTGTCCTGATGAGTTATTGTAACAAGATAAGATTGTCTTCAGCTGCATCAAGTGCTGACCCGATTACGTGATTATCTTCTGACATGAACAATGGACCAAGTTAGCGACCCCTTCTCCATCCAATAAGTCCCTATTCTAATCCATCTGAAATTCCTTGAATTCATTAGTCTTTCTTCCACAGGATGTCATCATGATAATGAGATCCGACCGAGAGACCCCATCCGCTGCCGTGAATGTGGATATCGGATAATGTACAAGAAACGCACCAAACGCCGTATCCTTCAATCATAAATGACTGCATGGATGATCTCATGATATGGATAATTATCATTGCAGGTCAATATAACTTCTGGGGGTCCTTAACGAATGGATTCCATTTCGCATTCGAATGATATACTTTTTCCATTATATTGATTCAATCAGATCTTCCTGACAATATCAATGCGATTCTGGTAATGTGAAATAGCTAGCTATTTATCCTAGGGTGATTGGTTTATGATATATTCGTTCAAATGTCTCGACCACGGTCGTATATGAGAGTCTGTCCACGGAACTTTTAGCATTCGTGTTATTACACGACATCCTAGAACATACAAACAATCATCGAGTTTCCGGATTGATTCCGATAGGTTTCAATGCTTCTACGTGTGGACCCTGATCCTCGGACCGCCAAAGGGATCTGGCCATCCGTAGAAGAGGGCCCAACCCTCATTTTCGAGAAATCTCTCATATTACTCGAGTCATTCTTTGATTTCCCAAGCCTGCTGCGAAAACAAGATTGCTCGAAAAATTTCGCCAAAATTCAGTGACCATCTAGACATTCTATATCTTGAGGAAGCATTGGCTCAAGTCACGTGCGCATCACGTACAACTCATGAATGAACCCCGAGTTTGTGTTACCGAGTTTCCACCAAAAATTCTAACTTCTCGTACTTGGCTCACGAAAAAATAACGTTCTCGTTCATCACATTATCGTAACGGATTTTGATATCTCAACAATACCAATGGTATCCCGTTTGGTTCAGGCGCGTGCAACCAACTGCGTTGAAATTATATTCTCGGCGAGATGGATTAGTTCATGCGACTACTCGACTGGAAAAGGTCAAATTCTCATAAGCCGCGAAGGGAAAGGGTGGCACGCTTCTGAAATCTTTTGCCCAATTTCATCCACTTTTTCATGGACAATATCCCACATTCTATGTCCAGGTATGAAATATTATTTGAGTGAGAAGCATTACCAAGATTATATCGGTGACACTCATATGTAATTGAGTTCATGGGAGCTCTTCTATGCCGATGCAATAGTACAGATGAATCTTGAAAACAGCTAAATTACACCAGAGAATATTTTTTTCCTATCGATGCCACTATGGACTCAGATACAAGAGTTTCATAGTGTCTTCTCGAAAATTACAGATAAAGACGCCATACCACCAATAGGAGAAACTTGAACTCTCGCACTTGTCGCGCATGGTCATGAATTCAAGAAAAATAAGATACGATACGTAACTGTGTTTAAGGCGATCTGTGCGTGTTGTGAGTACATAGATGTGGATCAAGTAGGGTGCACTCACAATCATGGTCTCTTGGATGGCTAAATGTGGTCTTCATCAATACAAGGAGTATAATTTTCTCCTCAAGGAGTGGGCACGTAATTTTCCACCTATTTCAGAGGTCTTGATAACCAGCAAACATGGTTTCAGATGCGCGCCACATGAAGAGACATTCCGCTTTCCGGCAACTCGAATATTAAAAGTTATGTGGACAGACTCATACGAGCGAATCTCACAGACCGAATGATTTGGTCAAGCTGGCCTAATTTCACATCAGGATAAGAACACTCGTATTCTCCCACTGTACACATTTGGTTATTTTAAAGATTTACGCATACTTGATAGTTCTGTGTCATTCGAGAGTACACTAAGACGTGTCTCCGGTTTGTACGTATCCCATCCCACGGCGACCGACACGCCGCACTATCGTGGTCACATTCCAACTATGGCCAAAAATCGCTTCAAAATTGGTTTCAAGCTATCGAAATGAATCAAACGGCATTCTCTCCGTAATTGACAGGGCTAGGAGATGTGCTAATCTGATTTTGTCTCATACAGAGGGGGTAGAGGTGGGGGCGTGTTGAACGCGAAATGGGGTTGGAGATCGATATTTCGCCGGAATGAAATTCACGCGTGGCGTTTCAGTAGTTCTACTGCCGATCTGCAATCACTTGGAGTACCTTCTAGAGGTAGATGACAGTATTGTGAGCTCAACCCCAAGTCTGAGAGTCACCGCGATCAGCTCTGAGATCGATTTTGAGCAGAGAAGAGGTGATGAATGCTGCGAACTAGTCGATTGTACTGGATTCTGAGTCGAGAATGATTCTACTGCCAACTCTGTACCCTTTTCAGAACATTCCTCCATCCATTCTCAGAATTTTGAGATCGGTTCAGACTTATTCTGTGGCGGGAAGGTCTCTTCAGATCTGAAGGGGCATTCGAGATGATCGATTTTAGCTCAGAATGCGAAATTCTGCCAGATGAAAAACACTTTGGACGTATTTCTAGAGCATTGAACAGAATTTTTGCCTGGTCTCGAGTCTGGAAATTGCCGCAGAGGAATTTGAGATCAATGCTCGTCCAGAGAAGGCTGTCTGACCGCGCAGAATATTAGATGAATCGGAATTTCTAGGCGAAAGAGAAGGTACCGCCGATCTGTAATAACTTGGAGTACTTTTTGAGGGTGAAGAGCAGTATTTTGAGTTCATCCCCATGTATGAGGATCAACACAATTAGCTCTGAGATCGATTCTGAGCCGTGGAACGGTGACGAGCCTTGATAATTAGTCGGGAAAAATGGATTATGAGTCGGATACAATCCTACTGCCAATTCAAAACCCGTTCCAGCACATTCTCCCATAAATTTCCAGGATTTCAAGCCCAAACACAGGTCTGAAGATTCCTGGGGGAGAATTTGAGATCGATTCTGATCTATTTTGTAGCAAAAATGTCTGGTCAGATATGACAGACATCAGAGAATGACCGATTTGACCTCAGAATTCGATATGCTGCCAGGTCAGGAGCACTTTGAGTGCGGTTCTGGGAAATTCAATGGAATTTTGAGACTAATTGTAAGGTCGAGAAATTGCCGTAGGAGAATTCTCAGATCAATATTCGCCAAGAAAAAGCTGCGCAAACAGAGCAGATTATTCAAGAAATGGTGAGTTCTAGGTCGCAAACAAGTATACTGCCGATCTACAGTGACTTGTGGTATATTCTAGGGATGTAAATCGATATTTTGAGCCTGACCCCAGGTCGGAGAGTCACCGCAATTGGCTCTGAGACCGATCCCAGATCGAAGAAAGGTGACGAGCGCTGCGTATTCGTCAGAGATAGTGGTTTCTAGGTCGGAAACTTCTCTGCTGCTACCAAGAAAAGCTCCCTCGTGCGTTCTACCATCACTCAGCAGAATTTTGAGCCCAAGCATGGCTTTGAGAATTTCCGTGGTCAAGTTTGAGATAGAATTCGATCTCTCCCGAGTCAGGGAAGTCTTGCTAGTACAGGATTCGATTGAGAATGACCGATTTTAGCTCGCATTTGGATATGCTGCCGAGTCGAGGAAACTTTGAATGAATTCCTCGATTGCTGATCAGAATTTTGAGCCTGATCCGATGTCGAGAAATTGCTGCCGAGAGATTTGAGAACCATATTTGTCCAGGAAAAGCTGTTCAGTAATGCAGATTATTCGAGGAATGATGATTTTTAGGTTGGAGGATATTATACTGCTGATTTTTAGAAACTCGCAGTACATGCAGAAGATGTTAGGCAATATGTGAAGCCCAACCTCATGTCTGATACTCACTGCAATCTGCGCTGAGTCGAGTCTGAGCAAAGAAAAAGCGATGAGTGGCGCGTATTAGTCAAGGATGATGGTTTTCAAGTCAGAGACGGTCCTACTATCACCCCAAAAACCTGTATGATGCGTTTTACAACAAATTCTCCGGATTTTGAACCCGAACCCGACTCTGAGAACAGCCGTCGTTGAGTTTGACATCGATTCTGATCCGATTCCCCTGTTAGGCGCGTCACTTGAGCACTCACATGCATCAAGTATAATCTATTCTAGCTCGGAAATTGACATGCTGCCGCTCCCAAAACACTTGGAGTGAATCTGTCTAGTATTGAGCAGATTTTGAACCTTAATCCGTAGACCAGGAATTGCCGCAGAAAATTTTGGGAACAATATTCGTCCAAGAAAAGCTGTTCAGTAATGCAGATTATTTGAGGAATGATGATTTTCAAGTGAAAAAAAATCATATCGCCGATTTACAAAAACTTGCAGTATATGTGGGAGATGTTAGGCAATATTCGAAATCCAACCCCATGTCTGAGAATCACTGCAATCAGCTCTGGATCGAGTCTGAGCAAAGAAAGAGCGACGACTGGCGCGTATCAGCCATGAAACTGGTTTATAAGTCGAAGACGGTCGTACTGCCACCCCAAGAACCTTTTTGATGCGTTGTCCTACAAATTCTCCGGCCTTAGGTCTAAACACGGCTTTGAGAACAACCGTAAATGAGTTCGACATCGACTCTGATCCGATTTCCCTGTCAGGTGCGTCTCTCAAACACTGACATGAATCAGGGATAATCGATTTTAGCTCGGAAATCGATATGCTGCCGCTACCAAAACACTTGGAGTGAATTTGTCGAGTATTTAGCAGATTCCCGACCTCAATCCGTAGGCCCCGAATTGCCGCAACAAATTTGGGAACAATATTCGTCCAGGAAAAGTCGTCGAGGAGTGCAGATCATTCAAAGAATGTACCTGAGTCATTGTGGATCGGCAGTATGATTATTTGTCACCTAGAACTCACCGTTCCCTAAATAATCTGCACTGTTTTGCTGCTTTTTTTGACAAATATTGATCTGGGATCCTCCTCCGGCAATTTCTAGACTTAAGATCAGGCTCAGAATTCTATTCAATGTTCTTAAATCACACTTAAAGTGTTCCTGACCTGGCACTCTATCGAATTCTGAGGTAAAATCGATCATTCTCGGATGACTGTCATATCTGAACAGACATTCTTGCCACAAAATATATCAGAATCGATCCCAAATTCTTCCTCAGCGATTTTCAGAGCTGTGTCTGGGCTCGGAATTCTGGATCATCATGGGAGATTGTGAGAATCCTTTATTCCCGACTAATTACACTGCGCAACAGAATTTGGGTCTGAAATAATGCATGGATCGGAAAATGATTTTCTTGTGTATTTTTCGACGCCAAAACCGATACCGACCTAATATTCGCGCCCACACGTCAGGATTCTCTCTTAATAAAAAAACTGATTCTCTATCAAACAGCGTTTCTTACGATCTTTGCCAATTATGTAAACTGAAAGTCTCTTAGCGAGGCGGTGCAGATAGGTGAAAATGCATATCAAAATATGTTTACCTATGTATTCTGACCCGCTGAACACAGTCTTCGTGTTTTCAGAGCGCTATATATCAACTTCGAAGCCGTATGAGCTCATTAGTCCACCTGGTATTAGGGAAAAAGTCTCATTTTGCAACAAGTCTTCGAAAAATCATAGAACAGTCTAGAATGGACCAAAAGAGACGTTCGCCCTCGCATTTTTCTCGATTTGTAACATACTTTGGAGGAAAAAGTTGCTCAACAGCCGTAGAGGCACTAGTTTGACGTCAGGAATTTCTCTCTCAAACACCTACTTTCGTCATAACTCTTGCAGCACTGAAATCATGAGGAGAAAACTTTTCCTCTCGCAGGGGGTAACCAAACATGGTTTTCCGACGCCAAACGACCGTGTTACAACATGCCGTGGTTCATTCAGCGTCAGAATTTCCTCCTAGCTGTAAGAAATCTGTCTCTCGAGGAGTTTCCTTGATCTAGACCAAATTCTGACATGGTACCCCAAAACACACCGCGAGATCGTGTTCAGACGGCCATTTTGCGTCGCACTGCAAAAAAAAATTTCGAAAAACTTCAACCACTTGGTTGAATGAAAAATTCAACCATTTGGTTGAAAATTCAACCAATTTGGTTGAAAATTCAACCAGTTTCTTCAACCATTCGGTTGAATTTTCCATTCAACCATGTGGTTGGATTTTTCTTTCAGCCAATTGGTTGAAGTTTTTCGGAATATTTTTTTACAGCGCGGAGAACTATATTCAGATACCCTGTGCAAGAAGAAATTTTTCTCCTCCTTATTTTAGCACAGCAAAAGTTACGACTAAAAAAGGTGTTTGGGAAACCAATTCCTAACGTAAAACCAGTGCCTCTACGGCTGTTGGACAAATTTTTTCCCTCAAAGTATGTTACAAAACGAAGAAAATGCGAGGTTGAACGTCTATGTCGGTCCATTCTAGACTGTTCTATGATTTTTCGAAGATTTATTGCAAAATTAGACTTTTTCAAATACCAGGTGGACTAATAAGCTCATACGGCTCCGAGGTTGCAATACAGTGCTCTAAAAATACTAGGATTGTCTTCAACGGTCCAAAATATGTAGGGAAACACATTTTGATATGCACTTTGACCCTTCTGTACTCCATGGCTAAGAGGCTTCCAGTTTACAAAATCAGCGAAAAACGTGATAAACGCTATTCTTCAGAGGACCAGTCCGTTTCAATTAGAAAAAAATTCTGACGTGTAAGTGCAAATCTGAACTCGGATTCGGTTTCAGCGTCAAAAATACATAAGAAAATCATTGTCCGGTCCATGCATTATTTCCGACCCAAAATATTGTTGCGCAGTGTTACCAATGCTCATCACCTTTACACGGCTCAGAACCGACCTCAGAGCTGATCGCGTTGATTCTCTCACATGAGGATGAACTCAAAATACTGCTTTTCACTCTCAAGAAGTACTCTCAAGTTATTACAGATCGGCAGTGTACTCTCTTTGTACCTGAAAGTTACGATTTCTCTGATGATCTGCGAGGTCAGACAGTCGTTCCTGGACGAAATTTGATCTCAAATCCCTCAGAATATGACATTTTCTGGATATGATTGATATAATCACACAATAAATACAAATTGAGGTATAGCTCCGTGATCATCTCAGTCTTTGTCTTGATTTATTACGCCTGACTACACATAATGAAATCGAGAGGATCATTGGAATATATCTGATCATTATACTAATACGTCTCTTTATGAGTTGACTCTATTCGAAATATAGATCTATTGCAAATCTCCAACTCTGCCGCTGTATCTTGGCAATGTTGGGGTCGAACTATGACCCGTGATTGTTATCCAACCAGGATACGGATGAATAGGTGTAATCTTCAAGCTTTCAATAGGTGTTGGTAAATATATAAAACACAGAACTTAATTCAATGATACACAATAAATCGTCCAGGATATCCAGGAATCAGATGGTTCTAGGAATTATATCATGACTTGATGATTCAATTTCCCACAAGGACAAGTTGAGTATTGAGGCCACGACGTATCTCCTGGATCTCAATGCAACAGTGACTAGACTCCAAATTGTACTCGAAATTTTGTTGAGTACTCCCAGACCGAATTTCGAATTGTTTCAGGGTGTCAGGAGAACCACTTTTCCCTGTAACTATTGTTTTCGCGATGGACTTGCACCACTCAAAATCTCTTGAAAGTCCAATGTCGATCTCGCAACTCTGAGAGTCACCGTTGAGAGATATTGAATCTAAGCTCAATATTTTGGAAATTTATAGCAGAGCCCATTGGAATGATTGTTGGGGTGGCAGTAGGGCTGTCTCCGATTTATAAACCATTATTCGCGACTGCTACGCACCGTTCATCGTTTTCTCTTTGCTCAGACTCAATCCAGAGCTGATTGCAGTGATTCTCAGACACGGGGTTGGGCTTGGAGTATTGCCTAACATTAACCACATGTACTGCAAGTTTTTGTGGATCGGCAGTATATTTCTTCCACCCAGTAATCATCATTCTTTGAATGATCTGCATTACTCGACGACTTTGCCTGGACGAATATTGTTCCCAAATTTTTTGCGGCGATTCCTGGCCTATGGATTGAGGTCGGAAATCTGCTGAATACTCGACAAATTCACTCCAAGTGTTTTAGTAGCGGCGGCATATCGAATTCCGAGCTAAAATCGATTACCTCTGATACGTGTAAATGCTTGAGAGACGTGCCTGACAGGGGAATCGGATCAAAGTCGATGTCACACTCAACCACGGCTGTTTTCAGAGTCGTATTTAGGCCCAAAATCCGGAGAATTTGTGGTACAACGCATCAAACAGGTTCTTGGGGTGGCATTAGGACCATCTCCGACTCATAAACCATCATTCACGACTTATACGCGCCTTTCATCGCTTTTTCTCTGCTCAGACTCGATCCAGTGCTGATTGCAGTGAGTATTAGACACGAGGCTGGGCTACACATATTGCCTAACATCTTCTGCATGTACTGCGAGTTTTTAAAAATCGGCAGTTTAATTTTCTCCAACCTAAAAATCATCATTCCTTGAATAATCTGCATCACTGAACAGCTTTTCTTGGACGGATATCAGTCCCAAATCTCTCGGCAGCAATTCTCGACATCGGATTAGGCTCAGAATTCTGATCAGCACTTCAGGAATCCACTCAAAGTTTGCTCGACTCAGCAGCATATACAAATCCGAGCTATAATTGGTCCTTCTTCATCGAATCCTGTACTAATAAGACTTTCCCGACTCGGAATAGATCGAATTCTGTTTAAAACTTGACCATGGAAATTCTCAGAGCCGTGCTTGGGCTCAAAATTCTGCTGAGTGATGGTAGAACGATCGAGGGAGCTTTTCTTGGTAGCAGCAGAGAAGGATCCGATCTAGAAACCTCTATCTCCGACGAATACACATCGCTCATCACCTTTCCTCGGTCTGGGATTGGTCTCAGAGCTGATTGCGGTGACTCTCTGACCTTAGGTCGGGCTCAAAATATTGATTCCCAGCCCTAGAATATACCCTAAGTCATCGTAGATCGGCAGTTTAATTATTTGCCACCGAGAACTCACCGTTTCTTGAATAATCTGTACTGTTCTGCATCTTCTTCTTGACGAATATTGATCTGGAATTCTTCTACGGCAATTCCTACACTTGAGATTAGGCTCAAAATCCCATTTAATGTTCCAGACTCGCACTCAAAGTGCTCCTGACCTGGCAGCATATCGAATTCTGAGGTCAAATCAATCATTCTCTGATGTCTGTCATATCTGACCAGACATTTTTGCCACAAAATAGATCAGAATCGATCTCAAGTTCTCCCCCAGGAATTTTTAGACCTGTGTTTGGGCTTGAAATCCTGGAGATTGTGACGTGGTATTTTGTTTTACCGATCACAACTCATTCATTATTGAGGACTCTTAGCCTTGGACGCGAGTCTCAAGCAATGGACGGCGAACGCGATTCTAGCGATCTCAGCTTCTCGGCATCTTCTCGTTCACCTACCTTATATTCAACCTAGGAATTGAAAAGGGGGAGGGAAAACTCGCACACGCACTCTAAATGATAATTCAGATTTTTCAATGAAGATAATTCGGCCTATATTCTGAAACGTCCTCTTACGCGGACGATACACGAAATTTCACATATACAATATACCCGACAACTAACGGACAAAATATTCAGTGATCAAATATAATCATCAGTACATGTCTCCTTGATTTCCTGTGGAACACGAAAATTCACTTCACAATCCTGATAATACAATGCATGAAACACTTCACTAACGGCCTGGACAATCAACTATCGGCCTAGTCTCTTATTCAACGGCCTAGTCAACTTCGCTGCCGATTGGCTCCAAGTTCGAAGAGCATGCTGCTCCGAAATTCACAGGAAAATGGCCGCGCAACGCCAATGCTAATTGCCTCGCTGAGACAATGGCTAACTGTCCTGATTCTTGGAGCACGAGCTCCGCGCACGCCGAATTTCCCCAGTCAAGGATTTCGCGAATTCTCGGGGTGGCGATCCACTTGGAGGACGGCCTTACTCGTCGTCGTCCGAACGACAGCAACACTGAATTTCTACGCGATTGCTCGAAAAACACCAATCTGATGCGCGCACTAGGTATTCACGAGGTCGCTTCCTCGACCTGTGGCCTCTGGTCACACAATTTCGCGGCCCCTGGGCGTGGTATTTTATCTCGGGCTGCTCGGCCTTAGCACGTGTTCCCCCAGGAGTCCGGATCGGCTGGGAGTCGGCAGGGATACGCGCGCACGAGGCTCAAGTTTCGGCCGGGACGAGGGAATTCACATTAGAAAAATGGGCAATTAGAAGACTCACCGTTATTTTCCATAACTGGTAATAACTTATCTGCGGTTTCAATTTAAGACCCTTGACGTCTTTCTCAATTGTAAGGACTCTTGAAGCTCGTGTGCAGTCCTCCTGGACTCCTGGGGGTACACGGCTAGAACTATGGCGGCTAAAAAACGAAGGGCAAAAGGCGCGTGCTCTCTTGGCCAAAGCTACTCAACAAGTGGCCTAATGGTCGACTTCTTCTTCAAGTTGAAGTTCCGTCTTCTTCAATGAAGAAGACGCGCCCTGATTGGCTCATAAATTCTGTCCGAAAAACTGGCAGCACCCTCTATCGGGGCTGCGCGGCAAAATTTGAAGTACATAAGGGAACTTTGCGGCCAGTATGTGCACGTAATTCAAGGAATTACACGGCCAAACAGCACGGAAATATATGTACGGCACTGCTTTTGGCCCCCACTCGTACCGTTTTTCATCTCACTTGCACCTATAGTAAGCATCGGCCGGCGTGGAGGCGCTGCGCAGCTCGCATTGCCTCCGCTTTCGGCCTTTCACCGCATTCGATATTCGCTATATGGCCTAGAATACCTATATCTACTCGCGGCCTGTGGTACTATAGCTATACAACATGTTTCAGAATTCGCGTACACCCCGAAAAATTAGGTAGCGGTGATTTTGTTATTTCGAATGGTGAGATCGAGCGATTTTGTTACGGTTTCCTGAGTTTGTAACTGTCGTGTGAAAAAAACGTATTTTTTAGCGTTATGTCAGTAACGCTTGGTGTGTAATGCTTAACGGCTAGCATTACACGAAAGCGTTACATTGTTTATTCTGCTTGGTTATGGCTCGGAGGGGTGTGTTTGTCGGCTGCTCTTGTGTTGATTGTGAAGCGTGATTTTTTTGCGCGAGCTGTTGGCGTCGGGAAATTAAAAATTAATTCGGTGAGCTGTGCGTGTTGGGGCGTTCGCGTTTTTGTGAGAGCTGTGTCTTCGGCGGGTGTGGTGGCAGTGGCATTGCATAATTTCATGAACGCTTCTGCAGAGGCAACGACGCAGTGCTTTTCGCGTTCGAGTTTGAATTTGTGTGTTGTGGGAGTCGCGGAGAGTGTTAAATAATAAGGTGTGTGGAATAATGTTGTGTGGCATGCGTGTCGAGAGCCGACAAACAGGCAACCGTGGCCTTGGCCGCTGCAGCAGAAGGTCGGCATGCCGTATTGTAGCAGACATCTCGTCGCAGATAACGCAGTACAGATGATGCGATGTGTCTGCTGCGGGCCATGTTTTCGGTGCACCAATCGCATGGCCCGCGACCGGCTTATGCGAGATGATGCCACGTGTTTGTGTTGTGTTTAATTTTTTTCGTCGGTCGAGGAGCATTCCTGTCAAATGGCCTTTTCGGGAATGTTTATTCCCTGCTGTGATGCGTGGCTTGAGCTGTCGTCTGCGGAGGCTCAGTGCAGACAAGATAGCGGACTCAATGCGGATCGAGCTATTTTAAGTTCTCCGAGTGACCCTTTTGCTCGCAAAAGGTCATGCCTCATTTCTTTACTTAGGCTGGGGAATTAGCCAATTTGATCGACCTGATTTGGAGTTTCGGCAGTGATCCTCTACTTGAGTGCCAGAGATTGGTGCTGTTGAGGTGAGTCAATGGAGTTGGGTTTCGCGTACGCGATAAATCGTACGATACGTCACATCATTTTTTGCGCGCGCTCAGTTACTGAAATATCGCGTTTACAAGAAATGGTCCTGATCCTGTTTTTTCTTTTTCCCTTTTCAACATGAGAGTCGCGTACGCTATGGTCTAACTTGCTCATGCACGACAGCAATCTCAGTGTCAACCATAACATTTTAGTTCATACTCGCGTATGCTAATTTCGACAATTTATCTGATGTTCGTTTTCCCTTCGGCAGTCCACATCATCTTTCGCGTAATTCGCATGAACGGAGATAATGGTTCACGCTATGATTTTACCTATGTGAACAACGTGAACTGACTCTTTCACTTTATCTCCTGATAAACTTCGGGGCTCTTTCTCCAACATAAAGTCTCGTATTGTGAACTTGAGAGATTCGTCGCCCTGTGAAATATCGAGGATTGTTACTCCACGCGTAACGATGTCCACTGGAGCGCCCGCGAGAAGCTTCTTTCGCGCACGCAGAATTTCCTAGATGGGAAGAAAGAGAGCTTTTTTCCTTAATCGTATGATTGAGAAGCTGACAAAGTATCTGGAGAAGGTGGGAAATTTCCGTGTGCGCGTGCGACTTCCCTCTTCGCGCATGCGAGAGTTTCCATTCTCTAATGTCTTATCTGTCGAGGTAATTCCGAATTTTGCGCGCGCTATGTGAGTAATTTTCGCGTACGCGAAAGATATCAATCCAAGCTCGACTGCCACGAGTTTCGAACTTTTGCGTGCTAAAGTGGGAGATCTTTGCGCACACGAAATTTTCCCAACCTGAACTCGATTGGGCCGAATTTTTGATCACCGCGCACGCGGAAAATTTTCCGGCCTCAAGTGACCTGCTCCGAGTTTTGGATCTTCGCGTGCAAATAGCGTTCGCACACAAAAATTCAACACTTTCCCGGAGTGATGAACTTTCGCGTGCACGAATTGGGGAATTCTCGGTCATGCGAAAGTTTTTCACCCTCGACTCGTTCGCCGCATGTCTCGTACTTTTGCGTGAGCGAAGTGGGGAGTCTTCCGCTCTCGTAAGATTTTTCACCTAATCAGATTATTGGAAACGAAATGTTCTTCTTCACTGGATCTCGAAGGCAGTGCCCAGAGCTCTTCGGGGGCTCGAATAATGGGTAGAAGAGATGGAATTCACCACTGAGCATCGTTGTTTTACAGTGATCTCAAAAACTAGGATCCAACAACGATTTTTATACAACTCGTAATCGGCATAGGTGCATAGTCTTGTGAATGGGAAAGTAACGTGGAATCTTTGGCCTTGGTGGCAATGCACAGATCTCCCTGTGGGCCTGAATAATGAGTGATTGGTATCATAACGAATTGCTTGGAATCGTATTATTGCAAATCTCGCGGAACCTCGATTCAAACTCTGAATTTTGGATCAGTTGTGACCGTATAAAGTGCAGAATCTCGCAATTGCGAACATGGTATTTTTCCCCTCGATCCCGACGACAATGCACGAAGCTCTCTAACAGTTTTACAAATGGGAGAAAGCAGCTATTTAACTCTTTACTGAGCATCGTTGTTTTGCAGCGATATCAAAAACAAGACTACTATAAGAATTCAAGAATACTCGTAGTCATCATAGGTGCATAGTCTTGTGAATAAAAATGTAATATGGACCCCCGGGCCCTGGTTGCAATGCACAGACTTCTCCGTGGACTCGAATGATGAAAGATTCACATGATAATGAATTGCTATGATTCTCATGATTGCAGAACTCGCGAAACCTCGATTTGAACTCTGAATTTTGCATCGGTTGTGATCGTGTAGGATGCAGGATGGCGTGATTCAGGAACCCATTATTTATCCCTCCATTATTGGAACAATGTACAGAGCTCCTTGACATTTCGAATGATGTGAGAGAGACTCATCACTGAGTATCAAAATTCTCCAACGACGTCAGAAACTAGACTACAGTACGATTCCAAGAATACTCGTAATCGTCATGAAATGTATTATGGACTCCTGGGTCTTGGCGGCAATGCACAGATTTCTCCAAGGGCTCAAATGATGAGTAATTCACATGATAATTGATTGCTATGATCTGTATCGTTGCAGAACCTGCGGGACCTCGATTCAAACTCTGGATTTCGGACCGGTTGTGACCGTATCGAATGCAGAATCTCTGAATTGGATGCATGATATTGTCTCCCTCGATCTCGATGCAAATGCATGAAGCTCTCCAACAGTTTGATACGTGGAAAAAAGCAACTATTTAACTCATCACTCAGCATCGTTGTTTCGCCGCGATTCCAGAAACAAGACTAGAATACGAATCCAATGATACTCGTAGTCGTCATAGGTGCATAGTCTTGTAAATAAAAATGTAATATGGATCCCCGGGCCCTGGCGGCAATGCACAGACCTCTCTGTGGGCTTAGATGATGAGTCATTTTTATGATAATGAATTGCTTTGATCTGAATTATTGTAGAACTCGCGCGACCTCGATTCAAACTCTGAATTTAGGGACGGTTGTGACCGCATTGAATGTACTATCTCGCAATTGAAAACATGATATTCTTCCCCTTGATCTTGATGTCGATGCATAAAGATCCTTGACAGTTCGGATGTTTGAAAAGAGCAACAATTCCACTCATCACTGAGCATCGTTGTTTTGCAGCAATCTCAGAAAATAGACTTCGATCACTTGCTCATCACTGACTTTTCCATGTGCTCCTCACTGTACCCTTCAGCTGTTCGCACACGCAAACGGTGCTCCTACACTTCGTATCGAAGCGAGAGCGCATCCAACCCCATCGTCGCATCCGCAGGATCAGAAAGTCTTCGCGTACGCGTAATCGTGCTCCCCTTTCTCACGCGAAATTTTCAGCACGGCGCCTTGCAATGTTTGAGCAAACGCGAAACTCTTCCCGCATGCGTAATAGTGTATCTTGTAACTAACGTTCGAGTATTTTGCTGCTCGTGTTAGCGTAAGCGAATGCCGTCCACGCAGACCCGCTAGCTGTTTGTGCACGCGAAGGATACCCTCGTACTTCGGATTGAGGATAGAGCGAATTCCACGTCATTGTCGCTTACGCGGAAACAGAAAGTCTTCGCGTACGCGTAAATGTGCTCGCCTCGCTCACGCGGAATTTTCGGCACGGTGCCTTGCAATGTTTTCGCGTACGCGAAATTTTTCGCGCACTCGTAATAGTGTTTCGTGTGCCCAACTATCGAGTATCTTGCTTTTCGTGTTAGCGTAAGCGAATACGGTCTACGCAGATCCGCTAGCTGTTCGCGTACGCGAAGGGTACCTTCGTACTTGAAAATGTATTATGTATCCCTCGGCCTTGGCGGCAATGCACAGATCTTTCCGTGGGCTCAAAAGATAAGTAATTGATATGGTTATTGATTGCTATGATTCGTATCATCGCAGAACTCGCGGAACCCCGATTCAAACTCTGAATTTCGGTCAGTTGTGACCGTGTCGGATGAAGAATCTCGCGATTGAAAACATGATATTTTTTTCCTTGTTCCTGATGTCAATGCACCAATCTTTCTCACAGTTCGAATGATGGGGAAGAGCAATCATGCAACTCATCACTGAGCATCTTTGTTTTGCAGCGATCTCAGGAACAAGACTACCATACTAGTCCAAGAATATTCGTCATCGTTCTAGGTGCATAATCTTGCAAATGAAAATGTAATATGGATCCCTGGGACGTGGCAGCAATGCACAGATCGCTCCGTGGGCTCAAATGATAAGTGATCCACATGACTACAAATTGCTATGATCCGCATTATTGCAGAACTCGTGGAACCTCGGTTCAAACACTGAAATTTGGATCGGTTGTTACCATATCGGATGCAAAATCGCGCGATTGAAAACATGATATCTTTTCCTCGAACTAGATGCAAATGCACAGAGCTCTTTGACAGTCCGAAGGATGAAGAAGAGCGATCATTTCACTCATCACTGAGCATCAATATTTTCCAGCGATGTCAGGAACTAGACTACAGTACGATTCCAAGATTACTCGTAATCGTCATAGGTGCATAGTATCGTGAATGAAAATGGTATATGGGTCCCTGGGCCCTGGCGGAGATGCACAGATCTCTTCGTGGGCCCAAGTGATAAGAAATCCACATGACGACAAATTTTTATGATTCGTATTATTGCAGAATTCGCATAACCTCGATTCAAATTCAAATTTCGGATTGGTCGTGACCGTATCGAATGCAGAATTTCTCGATCTAAAACATGATATTTTTTCCTTGATCCCGACGCCAATGCACAGAGCTCTCCGACTGTTTGAATGATGAAAGAGACTAATCATTCCACCCATCACTGAGCATAAACATTTTCCGGCAATGTCAGAAACTAGACTCCAATCACGATTGTAGAAATACTCGCAATTGTCATAGCCGCATAGTCTAATGAATAAAAATGTATTATGGACCCCTGGGTCTTGGTGGCAATGCACAGATCTCTCCGTAGGCTCAAATGATAAGTAATTGACATGGTAATGGATGGCTATGATTCGAAGCATTGCAGAACTCGCGGAACCCCAATTCAAACTCTGAATTTCGGTCAGTCGTGACTGTGTCGGATGCAGAATCTCGCAATTGAAAACATGATATTTGTTCCTTGTTCCTGAAGCGAAAGCACGGATCTCTCTGACAGTTCAAATGATGGGGAAGATCAACTATCCAAATTATCACTGAGAATCGTTATTTTGCAGTGGTTCCAGAAACAATACTAGTAGAAAGTATACTCGTCATCGTTATAGGTCCATAGTCTTGCAAATAGGAATGTAATATGGATCCCTGGGCCTTGGCGGCAATGCACAGATCGCTCCGCCGGCTCAGATGATGTGTTATTTGCATCACAATCAATTGCTATAGGTCGTGTTATTGAAGAACCCGCGAAACCTCGATTAGAACTCTGAATTTTGGATCGGTTGTTACCATATCGAATGCAAAATCGCGCGATTGAAATCATGATATATTTTCCTCGAACTAGATGCAAATGCACAGAGCTCTTTGACAGTCCGAATGATGGAGAAGAGCAATCATTTCGCTTATCACTGAGCATCAATATTTTCCAGCGATGTCAGGAACTAGACTACAGTACGATTCCAAGAATACTCGTAATCGTTATGAAATGTATTATGGACTCCTGGGCTTTGTCGGCAATGCACAGATTTCTCCAAGGGCTCAAATGATGAGTAATTTACATGATAATTGATTGCTATGATCCGTATCATTGCAGGACTCGCGGAACCTCGATTCAAACTCTGAATTTCGGACCGGTTGGAAACGTATCGAATGCAGAATCTCTGAATTGAATACATGATATTTTTTTCCTTCATCTCGATGCGAATGCATGGAGTTCTCGAACCGTTCTACAGGCGGATGATAGCGACTATTGAACTCATCACTGAGCATTGTTGTTTCGCAGCGATATCAGAAACAAGACTACAATACGAATTCAAGAATACTCGTAGCCGTCATAGGTGCATAGTCTTGTAAATAAAAATGTAATATGGAACCCCGGGCCCTGGCGGCAATGCGCAAACCTCTCCGTAAGCTCAAATGATGAGTAATCCACATTATAATGAATTGCTATGCTCCTCATGATTGCAGAACTCGTGAAACCTCGATTTAAACGCTGAATTTTGCATCGGTTGTGGTCGTGTTGAATGCAGGATAGCGAGTTTCGGGGACCCGTAATTTATCTCTCCAATATTGAAACAATGCACAGAGCTCCTTGCCAGTTCGAATGATGTGACAGAGCAACAGACTCATCACTGAGTGTCAGTATTTCCCAACGACGTCAGAAACTAGACTACAGTACGTTTCCAAGAATACTCGTGATGGTCATAGTTGCATAGTCTGAATGAAAATGTATCATGGACCCCTAAGCCTTGGCGGCAACGCACAAATCTCCTCGTGGGCTCAAACGATGAGTTATTCACATGATGATGGACTGCTTTGATCCGTCTTATTGCAGAACTTGCGCAACCTCGATTCAAATTCTGAATTTTGGGACGGCAGTGACCGTATTGAATGCAGAATCTCGCAATCAAAAACATGATATCCTTTCCCTTGATCTTGATGTCGATACACAAAGCTCCTTGACAGTTCGGATGATCGGAAAGAGCAACAATTCGGATGATTGCTCTTCCCCATCATTAGAACTGTCAGAGAGATCGTGCATTGGAATCAGGAACAAGGAAAAAAATTTCATCTTTTCAATTGCGAGATCCTGCATCCGACACGGTCACAACTGACCGAAATTCAGAGTTTCAATCGGGGTTCCGCGAAGTCTGCAATGATACGAATCATAGCAATCCATAACCATATCAATTACTTTGTATTATTTGAGCCCACGGAGAGATCTGTGCATTGCCGCCAAGGCCCAGGGATTTATAATACATTTTCAAGTACGAGGGTACCTTTCGCGTGCGCGAACAGCTAGCGGGTCTGCGTAGACCGCATTTGCTCACGCTAAGTCGGAAAGCAAAATACTCAAACGAAGGGTACACGAATTATACACTATTTCTTATACATTATACACTATGCATTAAGACACTATTACGCGTGCGCGGAAAATTTCGCCTAAGCGGAAACATTGCAAGGCTCTGTGCCGAAAATTCCGCGTGAGCGAAGAGAGCACACTTTCGCGTACACGGAGACTATCCGTTTCCTCGTACGCGACAATAATGTGGAATTCATTCTATCTTCAATCCGAAGAACGAGGGTACCCTTCGCGTGCGAGGTCAGCTAGCGGGTCTGCGTAGACCGTATTCGCTTACGCTAACACGAAAAGCAAAATACTCAATTGTTGGGTACACGACACACTATTACGCGTGTGCGAGGAGTTTCGCGTGAGCGAAATTATTGCAAGGCACCGTGCCGAAAATTTTGCGTAGGAAAGAGAAGCGCAATTTCGCGCACGCGAAGACTTTCTGATTCTGCGAACGCGACGATGGGGTTGGATGCGCTCTCGCTTCAATACGAAGTAGATGAGCACCGTTTGCGTGTACGAACAGCTGGAGGGGCAGTGAGGAGCACATGGAAAAGTCAGTGATGAGCAAGTGATTGAAGTCTATTTTCTGCCATTGCTGAAAAACAACGATGCTCAGCGATGAGTGGAATTGTTGCTCTTTTCGACCATCCGAACTGTCAAGGAGCTCCCTGTATCAACATCGAGATCAAGGGGAAGGATATCATGTTTTTAATTGCGAGATTCTGCATTCAATACGGTCACCACCGTCTCAAACTCCAGGATTTGAATCGAGGTTGCGTGAGTCCTGCAATAATATGGATCAAAGCAGTTCATTATCATGCACGGGTCTCTAGAACTAGGTCTCAATCCATGGTGCAGACTACCCAAGGGATTGTTGTGCGATATCATTTCTGGCCCCTGTTGGATCATTTTCCAGCTAGTATAGAAATCGCCTCTTGAGCCGTTTTTATATAAAGTCCAAAAAACGTGTTTTCTCGCGACCTTTCGACCTCTTACGCTCTATAGCTCGAACGGGACTCCTTTTTTTGAAAAATGTGTAGAGACCTTCCTTGTAGATCTGAAGAAATTAACAAAAAATATGTCCTTATCCAATCCCCCGAGACTCGCCTGTTGGAGAAATTAGAGCTTTTTTCGCGAAAAATTATATTCCTCCCGCTCACTCGGTCCACAGCTCGAACGGGACGCATTTCTTCGAAAAATGTGTAGAGACCTTTTTTGTAGATCTTGGGGAATTGAGGAAGGGTATGTCCTTGTGTCATCCCGTAAGACTCATTTGTTGGACATATGAGAGGTTTTTTCCACCAGAGATCGTATTCCCCTCGTAATTTTCCTCTGTTTTATAGACATAATCTTAAAATAATGTGTTCCATCGATATTTCCATAAGATAACTTTCTATGAGCTATGAATTTCCGATGAAACACATTATTTTATAGTTATGTCTATGAAACAGAGGAAAATTACGAGGGGAATATGATCTCTGGTGGAAAAACCTCTCATATGTGCAACAAATGAGTCTCACGGAATGAGACAAGGACATACTCTTCCTCAATCTTTCAAGATCTACAAGAAAGGTCTCTATACATTTTTCGAAAAAATGCATCCCGTTCGAGCTGTGGTCTGAGAGAGCGGGAGGGATATAATTCTTCGAAAAAACAGCTCTAATTTCTCCAACAAGTGAGTCTCACGAGATTGGATGAGGACACATTCTTTGATAATCTTTTCAGATCTACAAAAAGGTCTCTACACATTTTTCAAAAAAACGCGTCCCGTTCGAGCTATAGAGCGTAAGAGGTCGAAAGGTCGCGAAAAAACACGTTCTTTGGACTTTATTAGAAAACGGCCCAAGTGGCGATTTCTATACTAGCTAGAAAATGATCCTACAGGGGCCAGAAATGATATCGCACAACAATCCCTTGGGTGGTCTGCACCATGGATTCAGACCTCATTCTAAAGACCCGTGCATGTGAATAACTCATCCTTCAAGCCCACAAGGAGATCTGTGCATTGCCGCCAAGGCCCAGGGGTCCATGATACATTTTCATTCAGACTATGCAACTATGACGATTACGAGTATTCTTGAAAACGTACTGTAGTCTTGTTTCTGACATCGTTGGGAAATATTGATACTCAGTGATGAGTCTGTTGCTCCGTCACATCATTCGAACTGTTAAGGAGCTCTGTGCGTTGTTTCGATATTAAAGAGATAAATTATGGGTCCCCGAAACACGCTATCCTGCATTCAACACGATCACAACCGATGCAGAATTCAGAGTTTGAATCGAGGTTTCACGAGTTCTGCAATCATGAGGATCATAGCAATTCATTATAATGTGGATTACTCATGACTTGAGCTCACGGAGAGGTTTGTGCGTTGCCGCCAAGGCCCGGGGTTCCATATTACATTTTTATTTACAAGACTATGCACCTATGACGGCTACGAGTATTCTTGAATTCGTATTGTAGTCTTGTTTCTGATATCGCTGCAAAACAACAATGCTCAGTGATGAGTTTAATAGTTGCTATTATCCACCTGTCGAACGGTTAGAGAGCTCCATGCATTGGCATCGAGATCAAGGAAGAAAATATCATGTATTCAATTCAGAGATTCTGCATTCGATACGGTACAACCGGTCCGAAAGTCAGAGTTTGAATCGAAGTTCCGCGAGTTCTGCAATGATACGGATCATAGAAATCAATTATCATGTAAATTACTCATCATTTGAGCCCTTGGAGAAATCTGTGCATTGCCGACAAAGCCCAGGACTCCATGATACATTTCACAACGATTACGAGTATTCTTGGAATCGTACTGTAGTCTAGTTCCTGACATCGCTGGAAAATATTGATGCTCAGTGATAAGCGAAATGATTGCTCTTCTCCATCATTCGGACTGTCAAAGAGCTCTGTGCATTTGCATCTAGTTCGAGGAAAAGATATCATGATTTCAATCGCGCGATTTTGCATCCGATATGGTAACAACCGATCCAAAATTTAGTGTTTGAATCAAGGTTCCGCGAGTTCTGCAATAATGCGGATCATGGCCATTTGTCGTTATGTGGATTACTTATCATTTAAGCCCACTTAGCGATCTGTGCATCGCCGCCAAGGCCCAGGAATCCATATTACATTCTTATTTGCAAGACTATGCAACTCGAATGATGCCGAGTATTCTTGGACTTCTGAGATCACTGCAAAACAGAGACGCTCAGTGATGAGTTGCATGATTGTTCTTTCCCATCATTTGAACTGTTAGAAAGATTGTTGCATTGGCCTTCAGGAACAAGGGAAAGAATATCGGGTCCATTGGAACATGCTACAATCCACAGTGGCGTCATAACTGCGCAGATAACTGCTGGAAGCTCGATACCGTCCCGTTTTGGGCTTCATAGCCGAGGTTTCTGACTGGTAATAAGATCTCTGGGCAGCATCAATGGTATAAAACCACTTGATCTAAGGTTCCGTAGAGTTTCGGGTCCATTGGAACATCCTACATCCGACAGTGGCGTCATAACTGCGCAGATAACTGCTGAAAGCTCGATATTGCCCGGTTTTGGGCCCCATAGCCGAGGGTGCTGACTGGGGATAAATTCTGTGGGCATCACCAATGGTCCATAACTGCTTGATCTAAGGTTCTGTGGAGTTTCAGGTCCATTGGAACATCCTACAACCCACAGTGGCGTCATAACTGCGCAGAGTTTGCTCAAAGCTCGATTTCGCCCTGTTTTGGGCCTCATAGCCGAGGGTGCTCACTGGTAATAAAGTCTCTGGGCTCCAGAGATAGTACGTGACTACTTAATCTAGGGTTCTGTAGAGTTTCGGGTCCATTGGAACATCCTCCGAGCGACAATGGCGTCATAACTGCGCAGATAACTGCTCAAAGCTCGATATTGCCCGGTTTTGGGCCCCATAGCCGAGGGTGCTGACTGGTAATGAATTCTCTGGGCATCATCAATGGTTCATCACTACTTGATCTATAGTTTTGGAGAGTTCCGGGCGCATTGGAACATCCTACAACCCAAAGTGGCGTCATAACGGCGCAGATAACTGCTCAAAGCTCGATTTGCCCTGTTTTGGGCCTCATAGCCGAGGGTGTTCACTGGTAATAAATCCTCTGGGCCTCACAGATAGTACGTGACTACTTGATCCAGGGTTCTGTAGAGTTTCGGGTCCATTGGAATATCCTACGACCGACAGTGGCGTCATAACTGCGCAGATAACCGCTGAAAGCTCGATATTGCCCCATTTTGGGCCCCATACCCGAGGGTGCTGACTGTGATGAATTCTCTCGGCATCATGAACGGTACATGACCGTTTGGTCTGAGGTTCCGTGGAGTTTCGGGTCCATTGGAACATCCTACAACCCACAGTGGCGTCACAACGGCGCAGATAACTGGTCAAAGCTCGAGTTCGCCCTGTTTTGGGCCCCATAGCCGAGGGTGCTGACTCGTAAAAAATTCTTTGAGCATCAGGGATAGTACGCTACATTTTGATTCAGGGTTCTGTAGGGTTGCGGGTCGATTAAAACATGCTACATCCCACAGTGGCGTCGTAACTGGGCCGTGAACTGCTCAATGCTCGATTTCGCCCTGTTTTGGGCCCCATAGCCGAGGGTCCTGACTGGTTATAAGATCTTTGGGCATCATCAATGGTATATAACCACTTGATCTAAGGTTCTGTAATGTTTCGGTTCCATTGGAACATCCCACAGTGGCGTCATAACTGCGCAGATAACTGCTCAAAGCTCGATATAGCCCGGTTTTGGGCCCCATAGCCGAGGTTGCTGACTGGTAATCAATTCTCTGGGCATCATGAATGATACATAACTGCTCGATCTAAGGTTCTGTGGAGTGCCGGGTCCATTGGAACATCCTCCAACCCACAGTGGCGTCATAACTGCGCCAGGGTGTCTACCGGTCCTTCCAGTCCTTCTAGTCCTTAGAATGTCCTTATTTGATTTGAAAAGTCCTTATGTCCTTAGAAAGTCCTCATTTGCATGGCTAGGTTCTTACTAATTTGGAATTCGGAGGCAAGCAATATAATGTCTTGCAGAATAAAGGAGTTGAAAAATAAGAAAAAAGGATGTCATCAGTGCCAGCACGCTCGTGGATTTTCCATATACTACTAGAGATTTTTCTGAATGAGTGTAGAAATTTGAAAATTGGTCCCGAACATCTTGGTGGAGATTTCGAGAAAGATCTTGCGGGGGGAGGGGGGGGTTCAGGAGGAATTGAAAGAATTCAATACGCAGAATGAGCGTTTTCATACATCTTACTCGACTTGCTTGTGAGTTCGATTATATATATAAAAAAATAGATCGCACGCATTAGCTCAGCAATTATATGAGCAAAATCTCCTCTCATAGCAATGCAGTGGCCCAAAAGAACTTTTCAAGTTTAGAATACAACGAGTTTTTTGGTAAATACCTCGAAGAAGAGTCGCTAGTTGCATAGCGATCTGTACCTGATCCCATCGTGAGCATTGACAGAGGTTTAAAAAAAACTTGGTATAACTTGGACAGTAATTGCTGTATTAAAAAAATTCATAGTCACAGCGAAAAAATACTCTGAGGATGAAATCTCAGGATCTTTCAACTTTCAACTATTGTGAGGACACTTACAAATTCAGTTATTAAATAAATTATAGTTAATAGTTGATCCAAGAATGGTATTTGGGTACTCGATGAGCATGTAGCTCCCAAAACCAAGTCCTTACATTGTCCGGTTTTGGTCCTTCAAAAGTCCTTAGAAAGTCCTTCTTTGCCTTGCAAAGTTTCTGATAGACACCCTGTGCGCAGATAACTGCTCAAAGCTCGATTTCGCTCTGTTTTGGGCCTCATAGCCGAGGGTGCTCACTGGTAATAAATTCTCTGGGCATCATCAATGATACATAACTGCTTGATATAAGGTTCTGTGGAGTTTCGGATCAATTGGAACATCCTACGACACACAGTGGCGTCATAACTGCGCAGATAACTGCTCAAAGCTCGATATTGCCCCGTTCTGGGCCCCATAGCCGAGGGTGCTGACTGTGATGAATTCACTCGGCGTCATCAATGGTTCATAACCACTTGATCTCAGGTTCTGTAGAGTTTCGGGTCCATTGGAACATCCTACAACCGACAGTGGCGTCATAACTGCGCAGATAACTGCTCAAAGCTCGATTCCGTCCCGTTTTGGGCCCCATAGCTGAGGGTGCTGACTGGTGATGAGTTCTCTGGGCCTCAGAGATAGTACGTGACTACTTGATCTAGGGTTCTGTAGAGTTTCGGGTCCATTGGAACATCCTACGACCGACAGTGCCGTCATAACTGCGCAGATAACTGCTCAAAGCTCGATATTGCCCCGTTCTGGGCCCCATAGCCGAGGGTGCTGACTGTGATGAATTCACTCGGCGTCATCAATGGTTCATAACCACTTGATCTCAGGTTCTGTAGAGTTTCGGGTCCATTGGAACATCCTACAACCGACAGTGGCGTCATAACTGCGCAGATAACTGCTCAAAGCTCGATTCCGTCCCGTTTTGGGCCCCACAGCCGAGGGTGCTGACTGGTCATGAATCCTCTGGGCATCATCAATGGTTCATAATTACTTGATCTATAGTTCTGTAGAGTTTCGGGCGCATTGGAACATCCTACAACCCACAGTGGCGTCATAACTGCGCAGATAAGTGCTCAAATCTCGATTCCGTCCCGTTTTGGGCTCCATAGCCGAGGGTGCTGACTGGTAATAAATTTTCTGGGCATCATCAATGGTATATAACCACTTGATCTAAGTTTCTGTAGAGTTTCGGGTCCATTGGAACATCCTACATCCCACAGTGGCGTCACAACTGAGCAGATAACTGCTCAAAACTCGATTTCGCCCTGTTCTGGGCCCCATAGCCGAGGGTGCTGACTGGTAATAAATTCTCTGGGCATCATCAGTGGTATATAACCACTTGATCTGAGGTTCTGTAGAGTTTCGGGTCCATTGGAACATCCTACAACCCACAGTGGCGTCATAGCTGCGTAGATAACTGCTCAAAGCTCGATTTTGCCCTGTTCCGGGCCCCATAGCCGAGGGTGCTGACCGGTAATAAAATTTTTCATTTGGTAATTAATTAGTAATAAAATAGTAATAAAAAGTGAAATTGGTTTGGGCCCGATTCTTGAGTTAGTGTTCGCTAGATTCAGGTACCCTCAAGCACTCTTACTCCATTTGATCCAAGTAGCTCTATCATTAGGGTTCTTATCATTACTCGTCAATACATAAATTTATCTTTTCTTGTTCAAGATCGCGTGGCGGGTTGTCGGATCACACTGCAATCTGCTCGCTCTGCACGCGGTCGGATCGCACTACGATCTGCTCGCTCTGCACGCGGTCGGATCGCACTACGATCTAATCGCTCTCCACGCGATCGGATCGCACTACGATCTGATCGCTCTCCACGCGGTTAGATCGCACTGCGCTCTGACCGCGCGATCTAGAATTAAATCTAACAAATTCATGGATTGCCTAGTCATAATTGGAGCATTAATAATAGGGTGGCGTGCTTGGATGATGAGTCACGAGGCAAGTGAGCCCAAGTCTGCCCATCTAGTCTCAAGAATGAGTATAATCGTGTTCGTGGGAATTTAGAATCGATCAGGTGTGTCATGCTGAAAACTGGAGGATTGGATGATTCCAACTGAACCAAGAATCATATCCCCTTCTTTAACAGATGGAATATCCGTGAGAGATATTGGGCGGCTCCGGATCAGAACGGTATAAGTCCAGTTTTTCCATTTCTGGAAAATGCGCCTCAAAGTTTTTGTGATATGGAAAATTGGAGTTATCATCTGAAGTAAATATTCTTATTCTACCGTGTAGTGAGTGTGTTCTCATGTCATTTTTCACGTGGGGCGTATTGATTTTCAATTGTTTACACTTTTTACATCTCATTTTGCAATAAAAAATGGACTTATACCGTTCTGATCCGGAAAATTTCTCGACTTTTTTTCCGGATCAGAACGGTATAAGTCCACCATTTCTGAAAAAATTCACATTCAATATTTTAGATAGGGAGAAGTACTTAACATGATGAATTTTTACCGTTTGAAGTAGGAAAATGCCGAGAAACTTTGAGTTTCCACCTTTGAGATCAAAAAACGTTAGAAAAAACCACGGAATTATGCCGATTTGAGCTAGGAAAAAGGTGGAAAAATTTTCCAGATCACAACGGTGTAAATTGAGAATTCTTCGGATTTTTAATGACTGTCCTCGACTTTTTCTCGCAGTAAACAAAATTCCTCTCCAATTTAGGATGACTTTCATAAAATCTCATTGACAGTCGAGACTGTTCTTCGCAAAGAGATCTCATTCAGGATATCGTGACTAAGGATATATTTCCAACATTGAGATCAACAAGCGTCTATTTGGAAATCCAGTCAAGAAGAGTTTACTCAAGCGGCCCGGTGCGAAGTATAGTTTTTGGGGATCACATAGCACGCATCTTTACGTCATGCATTCAGAGGCAATTTAAGGGTGTATAGAAAAAATCGCAATGCAGAGACTTTAATCGACCAGAGAATCCAAACGATGAATTGGGACGGATCCCCACTCAACAAACAGAATTGTTGATCACCCGTTGAATGAGGTTAAGATTAGTTGCAGATATCTCAATTGTGGAAGGCTCTCTTCATCTACGAGATTTGCCTAAAAGGCGTTCACTTATACCGAGTGGCGGGGAGATCGAAGCGAAGGCCGGATGACTGTTAATGAAAAGAACCCCAGTTGATAGATCACAACCATTCATAGTGAAATTGTAACCGAAATTCTGTGATGAAGCTATAGGCTTTCTCTACCATTGGCATTGTTCCTAAGGAGGAAGTGCATAGCTCAGTTGAGTTCGGCGTATCAGGGACGTAGTTGATTTTTCTCTAGAGAAGATGCCTGAAAACATGGAGCAAAATCAAATTTCCTCGCAAGCTCAGTGCCGATCGCTCTTATAACTACGCTTTTGGAACCATCACTAAGAAATTCGGCTCTTTCAATGACGATAAGAGATAAGAAAATGAGACTTCAGGGCTTCTAGAGAAAGATCCCAGGTCCATGGGAGTACTGACCCGAGGTTGTTCATTTTCGTAAGGGCTTGCCTGTGTCCAAATGCGTCAAAAGGAAGTGATCGGACGTCGGCCCACCTCCTTCGAAACCATTCGATGCAATCATTTGGACAACTCAGCGAACCTAACTTGTAGTTTCTGAGAGTAGCTACCGACTCTAACTACTTGTAAAAGCACGACAGCTAAACGTGGGTGACCCAAAAGCAATATTATTGAGCGAGAACATGGACTTATACCGTTCTGATCCGGAAAAAAGTCGAAACTTTTTTCGGGACAAAAACGGTTGTGTCACTTGTGATGCCTCAAAATGCATTTCCACTTCCGGAGTTGTGCATACATGTTTTCACATGTATTTTCTATCGTTTCCCGTCAAAAACTCAATTTCCAACAAAATGGACTTATACCGTTCTGATCCGGAGCCGCCCATATGTTGTCATCCGTTATCGGTTCCAGAACATATTGATCATGATCATAGTGTTTCAATTTTCCAATAGGGCCCGAAGAACTTTCGGATGAAAATTTCACATCAATTTGTTGAATTGCTGTGAAATTGGCATTCGATTCATTCTTGCAAATGCATTTTCTTCGTGTAAAACTAACAACTTTGTATGTCCTTGCGTTTATGTAAATGTATCCGGAATTATCGGTTTGAGCGTCATGTCAAATAGAACTCCATGTCGAAGTTGGGCCGATTTGACAAGAAAATGAGGAAAATGTGTGACCCAGTCTTTCATAGATTCAGAATTGGAAACAAGTCGAGTGTTACTATCATCTTTATTATCACTGGCCCAGGACGAGGAAGTAGAATTCTAACATGCAATATAGTTGCAACTATAGTTGTACGAGCACGGTGCGCTTCTGAGGAGGATGAGTTTTTCAAAATTGTCAAGAGAAACTGAAAAGTGGATGCTTTTCCATGAAACTTCACGAGCAGAAGCTGATTTTGAGCGAAATCGAATCAGCTCCTTTTTTTAGTAGATATCAGATTGATCATTTCCCATGTACTGCTCATGGAGAAATTTGGCGACTTAATGTTTTCTTCGCATCTTTGAGGTTTTCTCGTAATTACTCAAAAAAGGTGGGTCATAGCAAAAAATGTCAGGAATATTTTTTCATAGATTTTCTGGAGAACAACAAGTAGACGTAATGAGATCAATCGAGAAACTTAGGCTGCCTCCATGGTGTTGAAAGGAATAGTAGATAATTAGCAGAAGGCGCGAGGTTTTCCGTAAGAAACTTGAGCTTCTACTAATGATATGTCAATCCCCTCGAGTTTTATGATTCATCTACCCACGTCTTTTTGTAGGTCTTCAAAAAATCTATAAAAAACTATTCCTGACATATTTTGCAATGACCCACCTTTTCTGAGTAATTGCGGGAAAACTTTAAAGATGCGAAGAAAACGTTGAGTCGCCAAATTTCTCCATGAGCAATACATGGGGAATGATCGATTTGACAACTACTCAAAAAAAGGAGCTGATCCGATTTCGCTGAAAATCAGATTCTGCTCATGAAGTTTCGTAGAGAAACATCCACTTTTCAGTTTCTTTTGACAATTTTGAAAAACTCATCCTCCTCAGAAGCGCACCGTGCGAGACGATCCAACAATTTTCAGTCTATTTCAACCCTTTGCGGAATGGTGCCACATATATGTGACACCTGAGTATGCGCTCGGAGTATTCATAAATGGCGATTACACGGATATGGAACGATGGAATGAAACAATTCTCTCCTGGAACCCCTCGGTACTCGCTCAAATATGATCTCCTGATTGAATCCGTTCTCCTATACTTTGTTTTACGAAGTGCAAGTTGAACAATGCGAGAGAAAAATTTTTCTTACATCTCGTCCTACATAGTTGTAAAAACTAACTCATTCACGTGAACATTCTTAGTAGGAATTGGAATAGGCCTCTCATACACGTGGGAGAATATAGATAGCTCTGCGTTGGTGGGTCAGGACTGAACTCACGAACATAATATGGACAGTCGGGTGAAATCAGGCATACTCACCTCATATGATCCGAAAATGCAGCAATCTCGGGGATAATTTCCCCGTGTAAATCCATGAATGAGTTGTTTTGGGTTGAAGATCGCGTGGTGCGCGGTCAGAGCGCTATGCGATCTGACCGCTCGCCGCGCGTTCCAGTTGTATCGCTGTGAGTGCGAGCGGTGAGCCACCTCGGCTTCCGTATATTCCTCAGAAGAAATGTGTATCCTGAGGCTGCTAGAAGTCACTCAAAGAGATGACAACGAACCCTGTTTGAGTACAGATTACCACGCTCTCCCGAAATCCGAGGTGAGACAAGGGGGTTCCTATTCCAAAAATCAGAATGAGCTCCAGTGGAGCATATGAGGGGATGACAATGGTGGGGGGGGGGGGCGCTATCAGAATCCTTACTTGCAATTGAACAAGTTTTGTATTCAACACCCTTTGATTGAACATCACACTTCGTGATTGAACGACATTCTCTTGAGATCATGAGGGGGTCAGTTACTTCTTGGATGTTCTGTATGCGGGAGCGTCCGCGGAATGTCGGCCACTCACTCGCCGTGCGGCAATTTTGACCAGAAGAGCGGTGTTTCCATCTCGTCATTGTGACGGTTGATTGAGATGGAAAATTTTTGGGAAGAATGATTTGGGGAGATTCCAAGCCGTGCTTTCTGATTTTGTGGTCGAATTGGCAAGAATAAATTCGCATCCGGAAGACAACTAGAGTCGAAAGTTGGACACAACTTATCAAAAAAGCACATCTTTGATTCTTTTTGAATGATTTTCAATAATTAGATCATGTATATAAGAGCTAGCAAAAAAATTTCAGATCGGGTACGTGTATTTTGAGAGAGATATGAATTTTATGAGGACAGGAGAGTATGCACGGTGCGCCAGTGGCCAGGCTGTGGAGCTTGCTAAACTCGCAAAAGATGGGTCTCCCCTCGAGCCTCTGAAGCATGGATATCACAGTTGCTCTTGTAAATGGACTATCCTGTGAATCGTTGTGCAAAGGCTCGTTTGTAAAGTGATCTATATTCAACTTCAAGGACCTGCAGTAAACTCTCCTGCATAAGATAGTCATAGAACACAAATCGAGAACTGCACCTGTCTGTGGAGGGTATATCAATGAGTTCGAATTTGGAGAGGGATTAACCCAGCCCATCGCGTACTCACGAGAAACGAGAATTGGGATGTTTACTCAAATAAGCTGTTCAGCTATCACAATAGGATGATAATCTTTGAATATTTCAGGCTCCTAGAGTTCGCCCAATACTTCTCCGAATATTTGACCTGTACCCTCTACAGGCACTTGCTGCTCTTGATTTGAACTGAATAACTATCTTTTGCCGAAAATTCCACTGCAGATACTTGAAATTCAATATAAATCAATTCACAGACGAGCCTTCACAGAATGATTCATATAATCGCGAGATTCGCGGTTCAGAGGCTCGAAGGACCGTGTTCTGATGCGAGCCTAGCCAGCTCCATAGCTCGGCCACCGTCGCTCCGTTCATACTTTCTTATTCTCATAAAATTCATATCACCCTCAAGGAACACGTACCCACTCTGAAATTTCTTTTACAAGCTCTTGAATATATGTTATAATTATCCGAAATTAGTTTAAAAAAAAGTGAAAGGCATGCTTTTTTTGATAAATTGTGTTCAACTTTCACTCTAGCTTTCATCCAGATGAAAATTCATTTTCGCCAATTCGACCACAGAATCAGAAAGGACGGTTTGGAATCTTCCCAAATCATTCATTCCGATGATCCTCCACCCCAATCACCTGTCACAAGAACCAGATGGAAACACCGCTCTTCTGGTCAAAATTTCCGCGCGGCGAGTGAGTGGCTGACATTCCGCGGACTCTTCCATGTATGGAGCTGTGTATCCCAGCCATTTGGAGGGGCAATTCATCTCATCTCATCTCATCCTATCTCATTCTTTACGGAGGAAAATGATTCCAGCAAGATTCTCAGGATATTTTGGTCACATCTCATGGACATTCACCACCCTGCGCCAGAAGCTCTCCATCATCTGAAATGCGACCCTTCTCTGGTGGGACCGTAGAGCGGAGGATCTCGTCATATTCTTACATATCATGGGATTATCTCTCGACTTTCAGATTCTTTGGCGGGGTGTCATTCTGTTTGGCTTGGAACCTTTCATGTACGAAACATCCGTTGAGAGTTCACGAAGAGCCACTCCTCCTTCTGAGAAGGGAAATGCTTCATTTTCATAAGGACCGATGCGTTGAGAGGAAATCCGACCACATACCATTGAGGCGTTCATTCATATTCATCCATAACTGGGAATGATAGGAAGAGAGTTGACATCCAATATCTTCGAAAATATTGGCTGATCTGTACGCTAATCATTTCTCATATTGCTTGCCTCGATCCCAAATCAACGATGAATCTGAGTCGACAAAATTCTAGCATGGGATCCCTTACCTCTGCAGAGACAATCCTCTCTATGACTGCTATGAGAGTTTCATCCAACTTGCACTTCTGCACACCTTCAAACCACTCATTCCTATGCTCATTGGCTTCTTTGAGGGTTATATCCAAGTTATCGTAAGTCCTCTCTGCAGCGAGATTCTACCGATTTGGACATGTAGGAGTTCATCATGATAATCGTTAGATAATTCTGTAGTGACATCAATATACTCACAATCACATCGAATTTGGAGTAGATATTGACGAGTCTTCCGCTCACATCAATGACAGGTAGAGCTGATACTCGTCTCTCGACAAATTTCCGTAGTGCGACGATCACGGGTGTCTCCTCGGTAGCTGTCTCTATATTTTCGTAGGTCCCAATACCCAATTCATCCAGTGTTTTTGTCAGGAATGATGGCTTCGGCAAATCATGGATCTGAGAGGGAATTCGAGATTAAAATTCGGTTCCGGAAGATACCATACGTGATACATGATGAAAGGAGTGGGCGCAAGAAGGGGGTAGGGGCGATCAAGCCATCGGCCCCTTTCTGCGTTCTTCTCAACCTCTGGACCAAGATCCACCACACCCTGGGAATCATTCCCCGAACAATCCGTAAAACCGTCGAGAAGCAGAGGAAGGATAACACCCATCATGCTCTCCTGTCTACTCTATAGCCCGTAAGCGGCTATTGGATCTTGCAGGACTCATTAACGATATGTTGGATTTCATATTTCCACGTCAATATTTCATACCACTCAAGGTTTCATCATCTTGTATCCGACCATACCTAACTATTTTGTATTGTGACGGTGAAACCATCACAGCTTTTCAGGAGAGAGCAACATCATTATGCCCGCAATAACGGGAACCCCACTAGAAGATACCTCTCATTATGGACCGCCGGTAATCCCCACCACTCCCCACCCTTTTGGTCTGCTGACGACCGGTAGCGCGTACATTTCGACGGCCTCTCTCTCTCTTTTTTTCCAGGTGGTTGTAGGGCGAATACGCTGCGACGTACAAAGAAAAGGCACCGGCCAGCCAAACAAGGCTGGCCAACACCTCCCCAACAGTCCCGGGCTAGAATCCGCATCGATACGGCCATCTGAACCGGGTGAACCCTCTCTTCTTCCTCCGTTGGGGCCGGCCATTAGACAAGGGAGAGATCCACCAACTCACCAATCCGGCCCCGGAACCGTGTGAGCATTACTTCAGGACCGGCGGCGTCTCGCGCTCAAGCTCGAGCGTCTCTCTTCTCGCGACTCGCAGGTGTTGTTTCTCTTTCTTTGATCTTCTTCTTACTTTTCAGTCTTCTTTCTTCTCTCTTCTTTCTTCTTTTTCCCCTCTTCAGTCCATCATATTCCTCCTGGAACCATTTCAACCTCTTCTGTTTGGATCGGCAGACTCACTGTAATTCGCCTGCTCCGAGGCGCCTCACTTCCCTTTCTTTCTCCTCCTTACGGGTCATCACCAGCTTGATGTATCCGGTGACTCTATACCATGTCTCCTGGATGCGGAGCAAGTACGGGACAGGATTCTGAGGTATTAGTAGAGCATCTAGCCATTCATCCAACTCGGCGCGAACAGGGCATGTTCAGCGTCATCCTAGTTGTCCCCGCATGACTGACATGCTGGGGATGTCCTCTTCTTGAACCGAGTCAGATAGGCACCGGAGTAACCGTGGTCACTCAGTGCCTGCGTCGTCCAGAAATCTATTTCTCCGTGGGTGCGTTCCAGCCACTTGGCTACGTCACGGATCAGCCGATGCATCCATCTGCCTACTGCAAATGCCGAATTCCACTCAGTTTGCCACTGCTCAAGGGTGGTTTCCTTCTCGTTGTCGTGAGTGATCTCCTCCATCGTTGGGGTGAGCACTTGTTCGGCTCCGATCATTCTTTGCCTGTCGCAGATTCTCACTCGCTCCGCGACGAGCAAGTGGATGGGTGTCATCCCCATCAACACGCAAGCTGCGTCTCCTGACACGGTGCGTTAGGCAAGAATGCTCCTCAGAGCCGCTCTCCGGTGGACAGGCCTCATCCTCTTCTCGATGACGGCCTTTTTTACACTCTTCCCCCACACGGGTGCACCGTAGAGCATGATGGAAGCGCTTACGATGTTGAGCAGTTTGCGCCTCTTCTGTTTCGGTCCTCCGATGTTCGGCATCAGCCACTGGAGAGCCGCCCCGACCCTGCTTGCCTCCTGCGCGGCTTCTTGGATGTGTTTCTTGAACAACCACTTGTCGTCGAGCTATACACCCAAAAATTTAAGCTCTGTCTTGTGTGGTATCTCTTGCCCGTTGATAAAAAGTGGGGCAAGTCGGACTTTCTCCACCTCGTGACCACTATGGCTTCACACTTTGGAACAGCCAGCTCTAGAGGCCTGCTCTCCACCCGTAGACTCGGGCCAGCGCCTTGTTCGCGCATCTACCGAAGAGCTCCTCGTTCTCGGCCCACACTATGAGTCCCGCGTCGTCCGCAAAAGCCACCATTATCACGCCTTCTGGCAGTTTGATAGTCTGTCGTACTGGGGGTTCTAGTTGAACGACCCGGAAACTGATCCTTGTCCGGTTCCGGCGGACAGCTCTTGAACCTTTTGTCCCTCGTCGGTGTCGTATACGAGGGTCCTATTCCTTAGGTAGTCGCTCGTGACTGGTTACAAGTAGGGTGGCACTTCATCTGCCTCGAATGCGTACACTCGCTTCTAGCTCGCACAGGTGAATGCGATTTCTACGTCTAACGCAATGGTGGCACAGAATCCTCCTCTTCCTAGGTATGGGTTCCCTACCGACGCTTGAACCCGTTCTCGGACCTCCTCGATCGCGTGCACAGTGCTTCGACCCTTCCGGAACCCAAACTAGGTTGGTGATAGCCCATTTGCTCTCTTCGTAGGCTTTCTCGACCCTGTTGAGAACCATGCTCTCGTACATTTTCCCGATGTTGTCAAGCATACTGAGAGAGCGTTAACCTTCTTGACCTTTAGGTATCAGGGCGAGCTCCTGGCGTTTCCACTTGTCCGGGAAGGTCCCGTGCTCAGACAGGTGTAGAAGAGATCGAGGAGTGAATCTGGCTTGTATTCAGAGACCAGTTTCAGAGCCTCGTTTAGAATGCCGTCCAGGCCAAGGACCTTGCCATTCGGCATCCTCTTCGCCGCTATAGATAGCTCTTGCATAGTGAAGAGCGGGATGGGGTCTTCGCTCCCCGGGGGAATGTCATTCTGGATTCTCTTGCTGGGGAGAAGTCTTCCACGATGCTGCGCAAAGTTGCTGCATCGGTTGGTGCTGGGTTGTCCCTCCGGGTTCGGACCTTTGACATAACCACGCGGTATGGCGTGCCTCAGGGGTCTCCGTTAACTATGTCCCACAATTCACCCCAGCATTTCTCTTTGCTCCTCCGGATGGCTAGAACGAGAACCTTCTTCGTTTCTTATACGCTCTGTCATCTTCCGCCAGCGATGGTCGTTGCAGCTTCCTTGATCGCCACGCGGTCTTCCTCTCCTAGTTGCTCGTTCTTCGTAGAGCCTTGATCTCTCCGTAATCCAGTACTCTGTTCTCCTCCAGAAGCATGGTGTTGTCTTGCGAGGCATCCATGCATCAGAAGCTCTTGTGATGGTGGTCGTTGTCATATTCATAGCCTCGTCCGCGGTGGAGTTCATCGGGAGATCTTCGGCAGTTTCTATCGATTCCCGGAATTTGTCCTCGTCCAGCTTGCGTACCTGCCACCCCTTCGGTCGTGATGTACCTGTCGTCTGTCTCTGTCTGTCAGTCCTAAGCCGGAACCAAATATGTCAATGGTCACTCAGTGTTTCCGTGTCCAGAACCTCCCACGATGTCATATGTCCCATAAGCGACGAGCTTATTAACGTCAGGTCGAGGACCGATGACGAACCCCCCTCCCTGGTCCGATTGTCGTGCCGGTAGTAGGTGATAACCCCCGTCTCGTTCGCGATCACTAATCCTAATGCCTCCATGGCATCAGCGAGTATCACCCCCCGTCTATCGCACGGCCTCCCGCTCCAAGTCGGTTCCTTGGAGTTGAAATACCCTGCGATTATAACCAGGCCCCCCATTCCCTCACACCCTCTTCTAGGTCGTGGAGTTCGTCTTCAAATTCGTGCGTCTTGAGCAACCGCGAGTAATAGCAGCTGTAGACTGCTGTGCCTCCGATAGTCTTTCGGGCGAAGCCGTGGCCACTAGCAGCTAGACCAGTCTCACGAATGGTAGGATTCGTGATCTGAACGACAGCGGTCCCCCAGAGATCGGTTGTGGATCGGGAGAATTCGCGCTCCCGAGGCGGTTCGGAGATAATCAGAACATCGACCCCCTCTTCTCTGGCAACCGCGTGTAGGAGGTCAATTGCATCCCCGCTTCTCCTAAGGTTGGCTTGGATGGAATTAGCCATTCCGACCTCTCCTACGTTTGTATGTGCTCTTCACCTCCTGGTAGGCAGTGTAGTTGCTCGCCCCAGATCTGTAATCAGATTTGGAGCCGATCGCTGGAAAGCTCAAGCACTTCGGCTTCCCTTTGCAGGTTGCGGCGAGGTGTCCTGTTTCACCGCACTGGAAGCAGAGTTTTGGTTTCCGCTCCTCAGTCTCTTCCTTCTTGCAGCCCGAGGCCTTGTGACCGTATCGAAGACAGTTATAGCACCGTGGAATACCACCTTTTTCGCGGATTCTGACTCTGCCCCATCCAACCTTGGGCTCCTCCCAGTCCAGGAGGTGGTGGGCCAGTCTCATTGGGATCGAGATGGCCACCGTTTGGGTGCCCCGATAACCGATTCGGAGAGACTTTACTGCGATATTTCCTCTTCCGTTCTCTGGTAGGGCCTTAGCGAGGTCCTTGAGTACTTCGTCCTTGTCAACGTCGTAATTGACTCCGAGCAACTCAAGAGCAGAGGTGATCAGGAGGCAGTGGACAGCTCCTTCTTCACCAACCACTGGTGCCAGTGCTGTCTTCACAGCTGTGGTGTCGGTACCCTTCCTCGATTTAATGAGGACATGGCCCTCCTGTGTCTTGCGGAAGCCCGTGACTTTTGTGCCTCCTTCCTCGTTGGCGGCATTTGTCTTCATTCTTCGCAGCATGTCAGCGTAGGTGAGCCCTTCTTGATTGGCCCTGACGAGGATGGCTTCAGGCCTGGCTCTTCTCGGCTGCATTTTGGCTCTCTCCCCGCCGGCATCAATTGATCCACCGCTATTCTCTGCCCTTTCGCTTGTTTCTTTGACACAACTCCCTTCCAAGGCCCATCCTGCTAGGGCCGATTGGGCGTTGATGTCGAGCGCGGTGTTCCGTGACCTCCCGGTGGAGGTCCGTATCGCGTCCCCTTCGAACCGTGTTGTTGCCCCGGTCGCGATTCCGGTTTCCCTGCCCCCCTTTCCTGGAGTCCACTACCCGACGCGGCCGGTTTTTTTGTGACCGGAGGCTGCAAATTCCATCTCGCTTCCAGGGTCTTTTCCGTTTTGAGGAGCGTTGTCTCGAAAGCAGCCCGCTTCAGCTTGTCTGTCGCGAGTAGGCCTTCGAGCGAGTGGCCTATCTTCTTGAGCTCTTCGATGTCACCTTTGGCCCCTTCTGGATTGTTGAAAACGGACTCGGCTATTCCTATAACCAAGTTGAAGTGCTCGAGGAGGAGATATGTCTTCTCCTCCGTCTCTTCTCGGCACGTTTTCAGGTCTTCCCATTTCCCCATGAGATCGCCTGCCTCGTTTCCACTCCTCTGTCGTGCCGCATCTCTGGTTGAGGGGATGTGGTCAATCTCCATCCTATCAGGCACCTCATCGTGCACTCCCCTCTCGAGCAAACCGTTTCCAGGAGTCAGGATTGTTCCGTTCCCCTGGCACCCTATAGTGGAGTCAGACTCGCTCGAGTCTGAGCTTAAGTTGACGGCGTCATCAACCTCGTTGCTGGGTTGCGTGATCTGGATCCTGATAACGGGGTTAATCTTCAGCAGCTTCTCTGCCGCCTCTCGTGCTTCTGCTGCAACTTTCGCGTTCATCTCTCGTTGGCTCGGAAATGTGAGCTTTGATTGTTTGAGCACTCGCTTCTCGGCTCCGTCACTCGGGCCCTTTCTCTTCCTGCTAGGGGTGAGCTCAGCTTCTCCATGGTGTAGGTTTTTCTCTCCCGCAGCTCCCACCTGCAGCGTATTTCCATCGCTTGTAGCTGTACGCGTAATTCCGTCAGCCAAGTGTGCCACTGGTAGAGCGTTTTGCATCGTTGGGCCCTCTCCCCAAGATCCGAATGGGGCCCCGCTTTACTTGGGGAAATCTAGCCGTCGATGCTGGATATCATCTTCTTTCTTCTTCCAGGGCCTAGAATCGCTTGCTGGCCGACCCCGGACCAAACCAGCACGGGTGTGGTGTTCTGTGTGATGCGTGTCCTGTATGATGTTGGTATGTTTGTGTAGTGCTTGAGCAGGCGTGAGTATGGTGTAGTGTGTGTGTTAGTGTGAGTGTAGGACTCGGGTCCGGAGGGACGTCGCTCCCTCAAGCTCCAAGTGCAACCCTATGGTCACACCCAAAGCCCCCTACGGGGCTCTCTCTCTCTCTCTTTTTTTTCTATTTTAAGGTGGTTAGAGGGTAAAATCCGCCTCAGGATCCCTCGGATCCGTCCCCAGACACCGGACTGGTTCAGCTTACGCGGACTACGCATAGCCCACGCAGGCCATACCAGGCGGGACACGGGTTTGGGTGGGGCCCGGCCGTGTAATATCCCTCTCCCCTCGATGTCCGATACTTAGGGCATCGGGCAATCAAGAAGGAGATCCACCTGCATCTACCATCTCATCCCGGAACCGCGTGAGCATTACTTCAGGATGAGCGCCATGTCTCGCGCTCGATTGCGAGCGTTCCTCTTCTCCATCTTCTCTCTTCGGCCACTTGTTCGGCATCTTCTATCTCCATTCTTCATCGTTCCCACTCTTTCTTCTTTCTTCTTCCATCTTCAGTGCATCAGATTCCTCCTGGAATCATTTGGGCCTCTTCTGTTTCAATCGGCAGAGTCACTGTAATTCGCCTGCTTCGAGGCGCCTTACTTCCCTCTCTTTCTCCTCTTTGCGGGTCATCACCAGCTTGATGTATCCGATGAGTCTATCCCATGTCTCCTGGTTGCGGAGCAAGTACGGGACGAGATTCCCAGGTGTTAGTTGAGCACCCAGCCATTCATCCAGCTCGGCGCGCTCTCTCAGGGTGTCGTTGCACTTGAACAGGGCATGTTCGGCGTAATCCCATTCGGCCCCGCATGACTGACATGCTGGGGTCGTCCTCTTCTTGAACCTGGTTAGATAGGAACCGAAGCAACCATGATCGCTCAGTGCCTGCGTCGTCCAGTAGTCCATCTCTCCGTGGGTGCGTTCTGCCCACTTGGCTACGTCACGGATCAGCCGGTGCGTCCATCTGCCGTTCGCAAATGGCGAATCCCACTCAGTTTGCCAATGCTCAAGGGTGGTTTCCTTCTCATTGTCGCGGATAATCTCCTTCATCGTCGGAGTGAGTACTCGTTCGGCTCCGATCACTTTCTGGCGGTCCCAGATCCTCACTCGCTCCGCGACGAGCAAGTGGGTGGGCGGAGTACTCGCCAATACGTAAGCCGCATCTCCTGACACAGTGCGGTAGGCACGGATAATCCTCAGGGCCGCTCTTCGATGGACAGGCCCCATTCTCTTCTCGATGATGGTCTTCTCTACTCTCTTCCCCAACACGGGTGCACCGTACAGCATGATGGAGGTAGTGACGGTGTTGAGAAGTGCGCGCCTCTTTTCTTTGGGTCCTCCGATATTCGGCATGAGCCGCTGGAGCGCCGCACCGACCCTGCTCGCCTTCTGGGCGGCTTCCTGGATGTGCTTCTTGAACGACCACTTGTCGTCGAGCCATACACCGAGGTATTTTAGCTCTGTCTTCCGTGGAATCTCTTGCCCGTTGATATAAGACCGGGGTAAGTGAAACTTCCTACGCCTTGTGACCACGACTGCTTCGCACTTCTTCACAGCGAGCTCCAGAAGCCTGCTAATCATCCACTCGTAGACTCCGCCCAGCGCTTCGTTCGCGCGTCTACCCAAAAGTTCCTCGTTGTCAGCCCATACTATGAGTCCCGCGTCGTCCGCGAAAGCCACTATTATCACTCCTTCTGGCAGTTCGATAGACAGTAAGCTGTCATACTGGGTGTTCCAGTTGAACGGCCCGGAGACCGATCCCTGTCCGATTCCGGCGGACAGTACCCGAATCTCTTGTCCCTCGTCGGTGTCGTACACGAGGGTCCTGTTCCGCAGGTAGTCACTCGTGACGGCTAGTAGATAGGGGGACACTTTACCTGCTTGGGATTGATAGACTCGCTCCCAGCTCGCGCAGTTGAATGCGTTCTTTATGTCCAACGCAATGATGGCACAGAGCCTCCTCTTCCTTGGTATGGGTTCCCTACCGACGCTTGAACCCGTTCTTGGACCGCCTCGATCGCGTGCACAGTGCTCCGTCCCTTCCGGAACCCGAACTGCATTGGTGATAGCCCACCGCCTTCTTCGTAGGCTTTTTCCACCCTGTTGAGCACCATCCTCTCGTACATTTTCCCGATATTGTCGAGCATGCTGAGAGGGCGTTGACCTCCTTGACCTTTAGGTATCAGGACCAGCCTCTGGCGTTTCCACTTATCCGGGAAATTTCCCGCGCTCAGACAGATGTTGAAGAGGTCGAGGAGTGAATCTGGGTTGTATTTGAAGACCAGTTTCAGAGCCTCGTTTGGAATGCCGTCCAGGCCAGGGGCCTTGCCGTTGGGCAGTCTCTTCGCCGCTATGAGTAGTTCTTGCATAGTGAAGAGCGGGACGGGGTCGTCGCTCTCTGGAGGGAATGTGACTCTCGGTTCTCCTGCTGGGAAGAGGTCTTCCACGATGCTGCGCAAGGTAGCTGCATCAGTCGGTGCTGGGTCGCCCCTCCGGGGTCTGACCTTGGACATGACCACGCGGTATGGCGTACCCCACGGGTCTCCATTAACCATGTCGCACAATTCACCCCAGCACTTCTCTTTGCTTCTCCGGATGGCTAGAACGAAAGCCTTCTTTGCTTCTCTGTACGCCCTATCATCTTCCCCCAGTGATGGTCGTTTTAGTTTCCTTGATCGCCATGCGGTCCTCCTTTTCTTATTGCTCGTTCTTCGTAGGGCTTTTATCTCGTCGGTGATCCAGTACTCTGTTTTCCTCCAAAAGCATGATGTTGTCTTGCGAGGCATCGATGCGTCACAAGCTCTTGTGATGGTGGTCGTCACCATATCCACAGCCTCGTCCGCGGTGATGTTCATCGGGAGATCTTCGGCTGTTCCTATCGATTCCCGGAATTTCCCCTCATTCAGCTTGCGTACCTGCCACCCCGTCGGTCGCGGTCTGTGTGTCGTCTGTCTCTGTCTGTCAGTCCTAAGCCGAAACCGAATATGTCGATGGTCACTCAATGTTTCCGTGTCCAGAACCTCCCACGATGTCATACGTCCCATGAGCGACGGGCTCATGAACGTCAGGTCGAGGACCGAAGACGAACCTCCCTCCCTGGACCGAGTGTCGTGTCGGTGGTAGGTGATAACCCCCGTCTCGTTCGCGAGCACTAATCCCAATGCCTCCATGGCATCAGCGAGTATTACCCCCCGTCTATCACGCGGCCCCCCGCTCCAAGTCGGTTCCTTGGAGTTGAAATCCCCCGCGATTATAACTGGGCCCCCCCATTGCCTCACATCCTCTTCTAGGTCATGGAGCTCGTCTTCGAATTCGTGCATCTTGAGCAACCGCGAGTAATAGCAGCTGTAGACTGCTGTGCCTCCGATAGTCTTTCGGGCGAAGCCGTGGCCACTAGCAGCTAGACCAGTCTCACGAATGGTAGGATTCGTGATCTGAACGACAGCGGTCCCCCAGAGATCGGTTGTGGATCGGGAGAATTCGCGCTCCCGAGGCGGTTCGGAGATAATCAGAACATCGATCCCTCCTTCTTTGGCTACAGCGTGTAGGAGATCGTCTGCGTCCCCGCTCTTCCTGAGGTTGGCTTGGATGAAGCTAGCCATTTCTTCCCTTCCTGCGTCTATATGTGGTTTTTGCCCTCTGGTACGCAGTGCAGTTGCTGGCCCCAGATCTGTGGTCAGATTTGGACCCGATCGCCACACAGCTTAGGCATTTTGGTTTTTCCTTGCAAATCGCAGCAAGGTGCCCTGGTTCGCCGCATTGGAAGCAGAGTTTTGGTTTCCGTTCCTCTGCCTTCTCTTTTTTGCACCCCGAGGCCTTGTGCCCGTACTCTAAGCAGTTATAGCACCGTGGGATTCCACCCTTCTCGCGGATCCTGACTCTGCCCCATCCAACCTTTGGCTCCTTCCAGTCGAGGAGATGGTGGGCCAGTCTCGTTGCGATCGAGACAACAGCGGTTTGGGTGCCGCGGTAGCCACTCCGGATGGACTTGACTACAACGGCACCCTTCTCGTTTTCTGGTAGGGCCTTCGCGAGGTCATCCCGCACCTTGATTATGTCGACATCGTAGTCGACTCCGAGAACCTCGAGGGTCGTGCTGTTTGCTAGACAGTGGACAGCTCCTTCTTGCCCGACGACTGGTGCCAAGGCTGCCATGACGGCGGCGACATCGGTGCCGTTCTTGAGTTCAAGAAGGACTTGGCCTTCTTGGGTCTTGCGGATGCCCGTGACCTTAGAGCCCACTTCTTCATCGAGGTCATCCGTTTTTATCCTGCGCAGCATGTCTGCGTAGGTTAGCCCACCTTGTTTGGCCGTAACGAGGACGGCTTCGGGCTTCACCCTTCTCGGCTTCATTTTCGCTTTCTTCCCGGCGGCATCGTCCGATCTACCGCTCTTCTTTGCCCTTCTCTCTTGTTTCTTTGACAGCACTTCCTTCCGAGGCCCATTCTGCTCGGGCCGATTGGGCGTTGATGTCGAGCGCGGTGTTCCGAGACCTCCCGGTGGAGGACCGTATCGCGTCGCCTTCGAACCGCGTTGTTGTCCCGGTCGCGATTCCGGTTCCCCTGCCCCCATTCCCTGGAAGCCACTACCCGACGCGGCCGGTTCTCTTGTGACCGGAGGCTGCATATTCCCCCTCGCTTTCAGGGTCTTTTCCGTTTCGAGGAGCGTTGTCTCGAAAGCAGCCCGCTTCGCCTTGTCTGTCGCGAGTAGGCCTTCGAGCGCGTGGCCTATCTTCATGAGCTCTTCGATGTCACCCTTGGTCCCTTCTGGATCGCTGGAAACAGACTCGGCTATTCCTATAACCAAGTTGAAGTACTCGAGGAGGAGATATGTCTTCTCCTCCGTCTCTTCCCGGCACGTTTTAAGGTCTACCCATTTCCCCATGAGATCGCCTGCCTCGTTTCCACTCGTCTGTCGTGCCGCATCTCTGGTTGCAGGGATGTGGTCAATCTCCATCCTATCAGGCACCTCATCGTGCACTCCCCTCTCGAGCAAACCGTTTCCAGGAGTCAGGATTGTTCCGTTCCCCTGGGACCCTATAGTGGAGTCAGACTCGCTCGAGTCTGAGCTCAAGTTGACGGCGTCATCAACCTCGTTGCTGGGTTGCGTGATCTGGATCCTGATAGCGGGGTTGATCTTCAGCAGCTTCTCTGCCGCCTCTCGTGCTTCTGCTGCAACTTTCGCGTTCATCCCTCGTTGGCTTGGAAATGTGAGCTTTGATTGTTTGGGCACTCGCTTCTCTGCTCCGTCACTCGGGCCCTTTCTCTTCCTGCTAGGGGTAGAGTTCAGCTTCTCCATGGCGTAGGTTTTTTTCTCCCGCACCCTCCACCTGCAGCGTATTTCCATCGCTTGTAGCTGTACGCGTTATTCCACCAGCCAAGTGTGCCACTGGTGGCGCGTTTTGCATCGTTGGGCCCCCCCCCCCCCAAGATCCGATTGGGGCCCCGCTTTACTTGGGGAATTCTTGCCGTCAATGCTGGACATTATCTTCTTTCTTCTTCCAGGGCCTGGAATCGCATGCTGACCGACCCCGGACCAGACCAGCACGGGTGTGGTGTTCTGTGTAATGCGTGTCCTGTATGATGTTGGTATGTTTGTGTAGTGCTTGGGCAGGCGTGAGTATGGTGCATGTATGGTGTAGTGTGTGTGTTAGTGTAAGTGTAGGACTCGGGTCTGGAGGGGCGTCGCTCCCTCAAGCTCCAAGTGCAACCCTAAGGTCACACCCAAAGCCCCCTACGGGGTCTCTCTCTCTCTCTCTCTCTCTCTCTCTCTCTCTCTCTCTCTCTCTCTCTCTCTCTCTCTCCCTCTAGCATACAACAGGGTAACTCCCCTCCAATTTCAGTCGTGGTAATTTACAGACACCTGAAAATCGCCATGCAGAAGGATGACGGTCTGTTTGGCTCGTTACGCCGACTGTGTGGGGATTATAGTCACAAAATTATAATGGGAGATCTGGACGCGGATTTGTTAGACACTGCTCACCCTGACACCAAGACACTGACTGCACTGACAGAAGAACTTGCCTTGCAGATAGTGCAGCATGGCCCGACTCACCAACACACCCCCAATACATCTCATACATGGATTGACCACATCTACGTAGATGACAATGACATCGTTACTGACTTCCAAAACAGACTCCTGCCCAGTTTCGGCAGGCACTCGGTCATTGACGTCACCATCAATGTCTTCAGTCTCACTCCACCAAAAAATTCCTCCACCTACAGGGATTTTCGTAACATCATTCCGGAGATATTGAATGACCGGTTGCTTCGCTGTGACTGGACAGCTCTTGAAAATGCCGGACCAGTTTGGAAGAAGCAATTCACTGCTTGAATGAGAATTTAAAGTCCGTTATAGATGAATTAGCTCCTGAGAAAACTATTAATCTGCGAAAAAATGACGCTCCCTGGTTTGGTCCTGAGATGCGGGTACTCATAAAGGAGCGAGACGCGACGCGCAGGCGCTGGGAGTGGAATTAACGTCACCAGCGCAAGTGTCCTGAGCTTCAAAATGAGTACTTTCGGCTGAGTGAAGAGGTTACGTAAATCCCTCATCCAGACTCTCATCTCTCCCTACTTCGATTATGCCTGCCTCGTTTACCTCGACCTTACTGACAAGCAAAACACCAGACTCCAGCGTGCTCAAAACGCGTACACACGTTTTGTATTTGGCAACATTCCTTGGCACGAGCATGTAACTCCCTATCTCCTACGGTTAGGATGGCTCCCGGTAAGGGCGCGCAGAGCATACTTTTTAGCCCGTTCTATGTTTCAAATTTTGAAGACGAATGAGCCTTCATATCTAGCGAAGAACATTTCCGAGATTTGTTCGGGAGCTGACGTGCTTCCCTTGGGGTTGAAACGCAGGGATGAGGAATCTGTAGCAGGGTTGGTGATCCAAGCCAGTGATATGTAGATCTTGTGTAACTTTACAAAAATCCCATTTATCCACTAATCTACGATCTAAATACACAGTTTGTTACTCGCGTTTAGTGCACTAAATCAGTCGTGCGAGGATGCACTTTTCTCGCAATCCGCGGGCACACACAAAAGGTACTTTGATCGATATGATCGGCCGATAGTCAATATATATATATATATATATATATATATATATATATGTATATATAATGAGCAATCTTCGCGTAGACGGGGTAAACAAAGACCCGCTGTGGGCCTTGGCCAATGCTGAACTTTATGCCGCACGGGGCACCAGAGTATAGGTCCGCCGTGGGCCAATATTGAGGCAAAACTGATTCCGAGCTGCGTGAGCTCTATTGAGAAGAGAGGAAAGACACACAGACGGATGTCATTGTCTAAGTGAGATCGATCATACGACAATACATATTAGAGTATATTCGAGCGAGCGCTACTCGCTCCGTATACATAATTTCAATCCTGAACATATGCCCGGGTGCGAGAAAGAAGATCTTGCAGAACTTTCGATTCGAATTGATTTTAAATTTCAAGAGGGAATGAAATCATGGTTTTGAATTAGAAACGGTCATTTGACCCAAAATCGGTTCAATTTTGATGAAGCGTGGAGGTTTCGACAGAATAGAATGTTGTCAATTAAGAGGAAATTGCTCAGTCAGACTGGAGGTCTGTCGTGGACAAATTAGTCGGGGGAGGAACAATTCTTCACTAGAAGTGATGAGAAGAAAAAGTTCGATAGAAAATGATGAAGAATAAACAGAGAACGGACCATGTTACGGTCGTAAAGGTTCCGAGATAACTGGCATGTCATACTCAAAGGCAAAGTCGTGCCCGGGTGTAATAAATGCTGTCTTACTTGAGCTATGATCAGCTCGGGCATGATCTCTATGGAGGTTGAGTGACAAATCTTACTCGACCGCAAATGTCTAAAGCCAATGATCTCGGAATCACAACGGTTTTTATGAAACTTGAGGTTCTGGGAAAGTTTTTCGGATGCGTTGAACAGCTCCGAACACGAGGGTGAGAACATACGTAAATTTACACTACCGGTCAAAAGTTTAAGCTCACCCAAAAATTTTTTTTTCAATTTTGTGAGTTGAACTACTCGGCTCTATTTGACCGTAGAGGACTCTTCCGGAGCTCATTTTAAAGGTTTTTTCACGTACTTTAAGATGGCACTATTCATTTTTATCCTTACGGATCGGGATCTTTCCAATTTGAGCTTGGAAAAGTGTCAATTTCAACGATTTTTGGGAGAATCTTTTGGCTCCTGCCAATTTGAGCCACATGAATGTTTCAATATGGGAGTTGTGGGATACAAAAGTACCAGTCTAGAGCTTCAGAATCCGTTTTTGAACGTTTCTTTACGCCACTTCCAGTCCGAGCTATGACACTTTCTCTGAGGGAAGATTTTTCGCAAAAAGTAGCACCTGGATTCAAAAATGACGAGAAGATTCACTTTTTGGGGCATATTTCAAAGGTTCCTCGTTTCCTTAATCAAGATGTTGATAAAAGATGACAGAAATGATGATTATACTTCATAAAAATGCGTCTCTGTATCTCTCTCGAATTGGAGTGCTAGTTTTTGCGAAAAATCTTCCCTCAGAGAAAGTGTCATAGCTCGGACTGGAAGTGGCGTAGAGGAACGTTCAAAAACGGATTCTGAAGCTCTAGACTGGTACTTTTGTATCCCACAACTCCCATATTGAAACATTCATGTGGCTCAAATTGGCAGGAGCCAAAAGATTCTCCCAAAAATCGTTGAAATTGACACTTTTCCAAGCTCAAATTGGAAAGATCCCGATCCGTACGGATAAAAATGAATTATGCCATCTTAAAATACGTGCAAAAACCTTCAAAATGAGCTCCAGAAGAGTCCTCTACGGTCAAATAGAGCCGAGTAGTTCAACGCACAAAATCGAAAAGAAATTTTTTGGGTGAGCTTAAACTTTTGACCGGTAGTGTATATCATCATGACAACTGATAATCTTGCAGGCAGTTGCCATGGGTGTGACGCATGCAGGCGCCGGAGGTAATAAGCTACAGCTATGAGTGTTAGTATGATCACTGTGCACTGTAGTCACTGAAACACTTTGATCACTCACGTTGTGGTTAGTCACTTTTTTAGAACTAAGTGGAGGTGAATCAGACGCATCGGAATTCAAAAATAGAAGCTCGTTGATGGCCCTAGTAGTCTTCCCGTCGATGGCCGGCAACTTTGGAAGCTGGAATCCCATACCTGGCTGCACTTGAGCTGGCGCTGGGGCTCGACGGTGAGTTTCGGCAGCAATCGCAGCACGGTGGGCTTGAACACGTACTAAATCCGTCGGAAGATAACCATTGGGATTTTTTTGGGGAATGAAAGTAGATGCTCCCAGGTTCATGTTCCATTTTCGGGGAAAATCGGAAATTGAGCCGTTCCTAAGATATTGAAGATTTAGTCGGTTTTTTGATTCTTTTACAGGCTGCATACTAGAAAAGCAAAATACGATCGTATACTCTTCGAAAATGGTCAAATCCAGCGAAGTATGTTTGTCCTAATCCCTTGCTGACTTGTGATCCTGAAAAATCATCTATTTCAAGTGATTTCAGAGACTATTCCTGAACATCGAATATTCCCATAATGCTTCTATTTGGGTGCCAATACAATTGGATCCCGCCATCTGATTTGAAATGAAATAGAGCTGATGAACGAGATAAGACATATATTTATTATGAAATTCAACTAACAAACATCATCAACACCAAATACATACATGAAATGCAGAAGAGATGGAAGAATTTCTTTCGTGTGATTACAAGAACGAAATTGTCCTCCAAATACTTATGACGAGTTAAATGTGGCGGCTATTATACTCAACCACGGCTCGTAGCAACTTCTCACCGTAGTTTGGGAAGGTTTCATTAACTTTGTGTGCTGCCCACACTGACTTAAAATCTGCATGTACAGACTCACCAGCTTGTTCGCTATAGAAGCCCAATCCTCTTTGATGTTTCTTGCAGAATTCAGCTACGTGGTAGAAGATAGCATGTACTTTTGGTGTTACTTTTATTCCCAAATCAAGGTAACTCTTCTCGAAATCTTCGATATCTTGAATGTAACTCGGAGCTAAATAATCAGAAAAGCATGAACTTATAACTTTCTGAAGATCTGCAAAACAACACACGAAAGGCAAACACTCTATTTAGCTGTTCCTTCGGAGCAAGTCTACATTATTGAGAAGTTTTCTACATGCGTTTCCAGCGAAAGCTGGCTCACCACCGTGAGTCACTTGCCTCATGACGTGGCAGTCTTTAGCCCACTGTATGCTCTCATCTGGGAACATCAATAGCATGTTCTTGTACAAGGTGTCAAAAGCTCCGAGCATGATGTGTAGCTCCGGTGGGGGTATTCTTGCAATAACTTCTGTCTCATCTTCCCCAGTGAAAAGTGGTTGATGAACGCAACTCATGAATGATTTAGCTAGATTTTTTTTCCCTCCACTATTCAACCACTGTTCATGATTTGCGATGCAACTCCCAATCGTTCTATAATATCCTACATCGAACAGACTATCTTTGGCTGCAGTACACCAAGTACAGGGAAACATGCTGGAATGACTCATGATACCTGCCAATAGATTAGCTAATTTGAGATCAGTAGCAATCGTGTACTCCATAGTATTGATGTTCAACAGTGATCACAAGAGTCTGACATTTTCATAATTCTCCTGAGCCCCTGCCACTAAGCCTAGGATGAATAATCTTTTCACTCCAGATTCTTTGAATCTCTTGGCTGCGATTCCCTCCGAGTATTTTTGTCTTGATCCTGACGCAATCTCTGAATTTTCAGAGTGGACAACTGTCACGTCACTTTGCATCGTTGAATAGATTTTCAAAGAGCCCCCACCACCATCTATAGGAATTTTCAAGTGAGCTGTTTCACAACCACGCAAAGCTTTGATATGGTCAGAAAATTTTCGTAAATCTTTGCACAATACGAATGTCTTTTCCATGAATGTAACTTTGTCCCCGACCTTATGAACGAAGTTCGCCTTCCTAATTTCATAATGATCCGCAAGGCTTCGATTGATCGAGCTAAGTTTTTGTCCCAGATGAGGCTCGAATAATTTTCGGTTACCAGTTGCGACTCGCAATGCAGAAGTGATACTTTTCATAGTATTTGTAGACAGATTCAAATCTGTTTGAATCTTCGAAACTTGATCTGCACGTATAGTTTTTTGTTCGGTGCGCGCACCTTTACGACGAGCCGGTATTATAATGCCGAATTTTTTGCCGCGCTCTTGAGATAATGAAACGATCGTTGGATGCTCTGCCGTATAATTGACATCTTCTGAAGTCTATTCTTTCAAAAAGTTACTTACAAAATGACCCTTTGATTTTGGTGAGAGCAAATTTGCATTTTCGGTCAAATTTTTGCGCTCCATAGACTTTTTGCAATCGTGACTCTTACCTCTGGCGATCTCTGAGCCACATTTCAAGCATATTTTTTTCACCGAATCCTCATTCTTCGGGGGGGATTTATCTTTGCCAGACTTTCGTGCCATAGTACATAAAGTACTATCATATAATCGATCAGCATTCAAGCGCGTACTCTTCAGAGGGTGGCTGAAACTCGAGTAGTCCGGAAATGCTATTTTTTACCACCAGCTTTCACATTACGGTAGGCACCAATCTTGCAAGGAGCGCAAATTGAGTTGGGTATTCGATCATCGTCGGGGTTGTACACTGCAATTTTTTGGATATGTTTCTGAAGGGTCTCGTTGACCACCCTCATGCCACTCTTTTTCTTCAGACATAGTGAACACAGTTTAGACCGATTTTCTGAATGACTGTGCGCGTGATCTTTAGGACGACTAGACATTTTATGAAAAATAAAACGGATGATGGGAAAAAACTGGGGGTTATGTTTTCCTGCTGTCGTAGCAGACTCAACTAACATGAATATCAACAAAGGACGAGTGATATGGATGGTAGAGTCAATCGACAAAAGGAATCAGAAAAATCGCTCATCTGGTGGTAGTGGGCGGTGCGCGATTTTTTTCTCGTGAGAGGTGAACAATCTTACCTGACGGGAAGTAGTCTAGAATGTATTGTCAATGTATGTACTGACGTCGAGAAGCATTGATTAGGATAATTGCGATCATCGGAAAGTATTTTTTGTAATAACCTCAAAAAGCCGATTCCTCGGAAACGGCTCGATTTCCGATTTTCCCCGAAAACGGAACATGAACCTGGTAACATCTACTTTCATCCCAAAAAAAATCCCAGTGGTTATCTTCAGATCGATTTAGAACGTGTTCAAGCCCACTGTGGCAGACGTCTCGGCTCCCTGCAGCCTCTCGAAAATAAAGTCTCTGGCTTGATCATACGCCACTCCAACTACCGTGATATTTTCATTCACGAAGTAGTCATGCTGCAGGTCTTCGGGACTGGCTTCAGCATACAGCTCCGCGTGCAAGTTCTTGCACTTATCCCATTCTTCGACCAGTTTAGCCAGGTGGTTTTTCAGTAGGTACTGAGAGGATTGGTCGTACTTCTTGACCTTCTCGGGGGCATTGATCATCGAATTAACGATAATCTCTTGAAGTGCAAAGAGCTTTACATACTCCTTGCTCGGCATGGTGAGGCTGTGTGCTAGAATTTGCACTACCGAGATGAGTCACTTGTGCCTAGTGTGACCGGTGAGGGGTGGAAACTTGTGCCCAAATTGCACTATGAGAACATGGTTGCACGAGGATGTGCAAGTCCAAGCTCGGGGTGAGGGTAGAGCGAACGAGTCGGTATCACTCACATAGCAAGCGTAGCATTACTAGCTCTGAGGATATCGAGCTCTGAAAAGAAGAGACTCGGCCGAGGAAGAGTCATTTCTAGCGACCACAAGCGATACCTTGTGGCGTGAGACAATTGAGGCTGATTCTGCCGAAGAAAGACAAAAATCAGTACTATTTGCGCTTTTCCACGTGATATTCAGTGGGACTCGAGGCCCGCAAGTATTTTGAACGGGTGAATTCACAGCGTGAGCAAAATCACAGCTGAGCGCGGGGGTGAGGAGGGGTCGAACGTAGTATATAGTAATACGTTCACAAGTGCAGAAGCACAGCACACATTGCCAGCTTTGCGAAAATTCGAGCGCAATCGGGAGAGCGACTCGAGAGAGTGAGTGAGACAGCGCACACAGTGTACAGTGCACTACTCGAACATATGGCCTGAGCGGACGATGTCCAATCGGCCGAGGTAGGGGTACTGAGCGAGAGAGAGACTCGCGAGAGAGATACTGAGGTGAGGTGCGCGGCGCGGCAAGATGGGCTTGTACGCGTCAACGGCTGTCCGAACAGCACATCAGGTGATTGACTGCTCTACACAATGAAAGCTCACACGGACTAGAGTGACGTCACGTGTGGCGCAATGAAAATTTGACCAACTCGGCCGTTACAGCGGTGCAAGAGAGATAGAAGATCTCTCCCGTAGATGATCCCCACGGGTAGCTGCAAGCTCACAAAGGGTTCATGGGGGGAGAGGGGGGTCGCGCAACGATGCGGTTTCGACTTGCACGCGAGGGTGGTGTAGTCACTTTTCGTACAATGCTCGTACGTCAGTAGTATACGGGGCACTATAGCCGGACACCGATGACGTCACGCCGGCTATAGTGCCATCGGCGGATTTTTCTCGCCGCGCCGATACGAACGGGTTTCGGCAGTGCTGATGCCCCTCCGCAGTGGCCGGCCCCCCTCCCCCACCCCCCGCGCCCACCTTTCACTACGCACAGAAGAAATCCTGCTTTGCCGGGTTTTCCGAGTGTGGGAAACGTCGGCGCTCGACAGCTCGCGGTCGAATCGCCTTGCCATGAAAATTACGTGCGCACGCAAGCGCGTATGAGAGAGAGAGAGAGAGAGAGAGAGAGCATTTATGAGAAAAGTAGCGTGTTCCCCCAAACTTATACAATGTGAAGATGCCGGGAGTCTGGGGGATCACACTCCTCTTGCCATCGCTGCGAGAGAGAAAGAGAATTCACACGAATAGAGGTATACGACGATTTGATCGCACCAGAGGCGAGGATTCAAATATAGGTATACGGCAGTTTGATCGCCAGACTCGAATATAGTGACTTGAATTGTTTGACCAGGCTTTACGTCGGTGTCTAGAGTAGCGCTGCTGCTTTGGTCTAGAGAAATGCATGCGGACGGGGAACATTTTTGCTCGGGACGATTCATTTTCGACTCGCTTGGATTTAAAGACCCGAATGCTGTCTTGCTCTCAACATAGGATGTGCATCGTGAATGGTCGGAGTGATCCGATCATCATCGTATAGAAGATTCCTACTGAAAGTTGTGGACACAAATGGTCTTTGATGTGATGAATCTTTTCACCCTCGAGCAGGCGCGCCTGCTCGAGGGTGAAAAGAGTGAGTTGGCCACTGTATCTCATCGAGTGAGGTGTAGACCACTTGAAAGCTTTGCATCTTTTCCACGTCACCCAAGAGGTAGATGCAACAGACGCGTTTTTTTTCTCGCTATTTCACTCGGTCGAAATGTTATGACACTGCGAAAGAGTGGAATACGATGGCGGTTCCCCTGTAGGCCTAATCCGCCTCATGTGAATTTTATATACGATCATTGTAATTGAGCAGCCTTGTAATTTTCAGCGGCTTGCTTGAGCACGTCTCCACCGATGATCCTCTGGAATGCTGAATCCCAGAATGGTTTGGAAAAGTCGAAATCGGGGTCACCTGTATATTTTGTCACAGCGTTCCAACGGTACGCTGCACTGAGTAAATTATCCGATACAGCTTTGAGGCTTTGACGCTTTGCCATACGCCCTGAACTGGAAGTTGAAATCCACAGTGTATTTCATTTTATATTCTATCACATATAGAAAATAATGAAATAAGTACTCACTGCAAAACCATTTTGAGGTTCAATTCGAGCATATCTCTCTGCTTTTCACCGATGTCACGTCTTCGTATCGATTCTTCCCGACTCCGAGCCGCTCCTATCTTTTGTCTTTTGATAAAATTTATCCCATTGCAGAATTTTTCGTCCGTCATAGCGCTCAGAGGTGTCCGGAGAATGGCTTTGTTCTTCTCCAGAATTTCTCGAGAATTCAGATGGTACAAACGACGTTCCATCCTCTTGATGTTTGTTCGTACATCTATCAGCTCGTCTCCCTTGGCTCTGAAGTCACACAAAAGGAGACCAATTGTTGATATTTTGTTCAAATTATACCAATACTCAGTTATCTTGTCCTGCATCGTGTACTCCTCCATGGTGGGCTCTGCAGGGCATCGTACGCCAATGTTGTCTGGGTCTGTAGAATGAGCCGCGGCTATTCTCACTTTTTCAGCCTCCGATGAGTGGTATTCGCTGATGATAGGTGTCAAAATGCTCGGACCCGAATGAATTTCTGTAACACCAATGTCTTTTTTTTCCTCGTAGTCCCAACGGTTTTTGAGGATTTCTTTTTGTTTATCGCGCCAAGTTTGGTCCATCATTGTTGAGAAACGTGGATAGTCGGCATTCGGATCCAGCGCGATGGTAGAAGGACGTTAATTTGATGAATGCATTGGAGTCGGGTCATTCGTAGAGACAGTTGGTTGCTCGAGTACCACAAGGTCGGGCTCGTTTACTCTTCCGGAATCGTGACCAGCCGTTGTCGCCAGCGGCTGCTGAGTGATGATCTCATTGGGCTAGATAACAGAAAAGTCGGCATTATTCATTGAACTATGTCCTTTATATATGAGAATGATTACGGTGATTGATTCCTTACGATTGATTGAGCCTCGTGAGTCGATGGTTCCAGCCGCTCGTACAAATTATCCAGAAGGGCTTCTTCGTCCAGATTGTGCACGATGCGGGGCCGTTTTCCTCCAGGTTCTTGGTCAATATCACAACCATCACCCACCAGAGACAACAAAACTTCAGCGATGTCTAAGTCACATAAGAATATCGATTGAGCCATTATGGGTGTTGACCAAATAGAGCCAAATTTGAGCCACGATGTTCCAGATCGACGACTGATGGCAAACTGAAGCGACGCGTTCTACGAGGCCGTCGCAGAGGGTGCCCGGGAATGTGCGATTCGCTGGTGAGAGTCATGGTTATAGAGTATTTGATAGCTTGTGCACGTGTCAGGTAGGTGGATTCCTCCATACACACGTTCCTCAAATAAAACGATGATAGTCGCACCTAGTGCTCACCCGAAACAACCTGTTCATACCTGTCGAGCAAGGATATAACGATCCAATACCATCTCTATAGGGAATATTAGGAGCTAAATTACTTCATTTTCACCCGTGGGATACTAGTGCTTCGCGTCGACTGTATTTCTTGCAGTATAGTGTGGAAATTATTATATAAGAAAGAGGAAATGTATTGTGTCCCGGCCAACAGCCTACGTAACACGTATATTATATTGTAGCATCATCATCATGGTCATGACTACACCCGCCCAGTCTCCCGTCATAAAACCAGGATTCACTGGGAGTGCCAATGAACTTGCATAAATTATCTTTGGTCTGCTCAATTTATTCACCCCCGCCACGAAAACTCGATCGACCAATTCAAAACACAGGGGAATTTTGCGTTTGCCCCAGAGCTCATCGCTTGGATATAAGAAGCTGAATTTGCTCGACTCGCGTTCACTTTGTCCTCAGACAACCGTACGACTCGCTCCTCCCAAAATCTCGGGAAATCTGATTCGTTTTCTCTTTGTTATCCGCTAACAATAACTCACCATGGTTCTTCCTGTTCCAACCACCACCAACACCCGACTTTTCCGTCGCGTTGTCATGAAGTGCGCGCGGTACTTTAGTGTGATTGGAACGTCACGGGCAATTCGGCAGAGATGTGAAAGAGTCCTTGAGGGATTGGAAGCTAGACCGAACGACTATCGTCTGATAGTACGATCCTTCAACAGGATACTGGCTGATTCCACCATCGGGCAGATCAAGAGGATGTACAGTCATATTTTCATGAAAAGCGAAAGAGCCGTGTACCACGCCGGGGAATACCTCATGAGGTATCGGTCCCAGTCGCTCTTCCGTTTCAGAGCACTAATGCAGCAGCGAGACGAGGTGATAGGTATGTATTCGATCAGGATTATAATGAATGGATACAGTTTGAACAAATTTATGATAATGAATCAGCGCGTGTAAATCAGGATCCTCCCATTATCATCTTCACGATGACTCATACGAAATTATTCCCTACAGAAATGTACGAGTGGATAGTACAGGTTGGCTTAGCCAATAGCTCGTCCGACGACGACGAGGGTGAAAATCATGCCCCGGCAAACCAGCTAGAGGACGAGCGAAGACGGGATCGTATCGAGAATCACGGTGAACACCTTGATGATCATGATGATGACGAGAACGATGTGGTTTTCCCGGACGACGAGCTGCGGGATTTCGACCAACAAGATAGACCTAACAATGACATCGAAAATGCCGAGACTGACGACCATAAAATGTTATTCCCGGAAAATCAGATGGGTACTTCGAAATGGCAGAACTGGCTGAATAGCAACGACGGCGTCGATCCTGCAGATGGTGCTGGCTCTTCGGATCTGGCAGTTCCAACTAACCGGGCTCAAAGTGTTATCTGCACGCAACAAAGATGCGGTGTTGCACTCAGACAACCATCTCCCTCTCCCGCTGATGCCGCTACTTGTGATGGAATCGGCGAGTCGAGTGAGAAATATCATCAGGTCGACGACGACGACGACGTCGTTCTCTGCTCTCAGTAACCACGTGGGTCAAAGCTCAGAGGTCCATCGTCTAGTAGGTAGATCCAATTTGCATCCCGAGACCCTCCAGTGTATCAGGATGATGCTAATAATGAAGATGACGACAATACAGGTAAATACCAAGTGGAATGTTTTTAAATACAAAGTATTGGGTTGTGCAATCAGGGGAATCTCTAATTTGTGTGTTTGTCTCAGTGCAGAGTCGTCAAAATAACTCCAGCACTATCCCTATTTTGGAGAGTCGACGAGGACCTGCTGCATGGCTGAATCAGGCTGTCTCGTCGGAAAGCTGAACCGGTGGTGGTGAGCAAGCCGTGGCAGTGGAGGCGCAGGCTAGCGTTCACAACATTCACGCCGATGCCTACTCTACAAGCGGAGATTTCGTTCCAACATCTGATGCTCCTGCCGCTGCTGCAACTGCTACCGCTTGCGCCGTCATCGGTGTAACCAGGAAAAAACATTGTGTGAGTGAAAGTGACTCTAAGAGCACAGATTCGTTGTCTAGTTTAAATGATAATGATGTTGACCCCCTTGCGTACCCCATCATCACGTGCGATGCCGGAGATGAGAGTAGTAGTTGTAGTGATGGGGGTGATGATGTTATGAATTGGTCTATCCAAGCACGCTTGAATGACCACGGCTATATTGATATATCGTATGATGATGATGATGATGACGACGCGAGTACTACATCAGGGGGAGCGAGTGCCACTCATGGGCAAGAACAAATAGGGAGAGGTAATTGCATACACGTCGACGAGGAGGATGAATGGTACGACATTCGTGGCAATGGGGAGCGTTTCGATGTGCATGAGGATGAGGTGCGTCACGTGCCACAATTTGGGATCACAGCGCGGAGTTTAAAGCTGAGAATCAACGCGCCATCCGTGGAGGAGGCTGATATTAATCCTCTTTTACACTTAGAAGCATCGATTAGGGATATCCACGCGTTCGTTCGCGCGCTAGGGGATCGGGACGACTTCATAGGAGTCTCGATCGAGTCTGAATCGTTGAGCCACGGACCAGCAGGCCTGTCATTTAGACCACTGAAAACCTTCACGTTTGAAGAGTTGTGGGACCTCATGAGTCAACTGACTCGATCAAACGACGGTTTCAATATCGCGGAAACCTTCCGCCTGGAAGTTCTGTTTGTAGAAAATCCCCGCGGCTCGGGGCGCGTAAAATCGGTAGATCCTGTGAGGAAACGTTCCATGGTCGCAATCCTTAACACTGATGATCTCTGTCTCGCTCGTGCTCTCGTTGTTGGAGAGTGTCACCTCAGGAAGAACGTAACGGATCCCGCAGATTTCAAAAATGAATGGAAAGCAATCAGAGCTCGCGACCGACCGCTACAGCGAGCACGCGCCCGAGAACTCATCCGGAACGCCGGCGTCACGACACCTGCAGATGGAAAGTTCGGCTATCCCGAACTCGAAAGATTTCAAGCATTCTTCAGTCCCAAAGGTATAGCCATATGCGTTTACTTCCACGGTACTCTGGGTGGGGGTGAAAAACCCTTTTTCGATGGGCGTCGTACGATTGAAGGTTCGATTCGCGGTTACATAAACTTAGCTTACAATCACATGGATAGACACTACGACACAATTTTGAATCTCGCTGCGGCGGCAGGAAGTCAATTTTTTTGTAGTAACTGCAATCGTGTGTTATAATTATGTCTCAAATCACACGTGTTCGGCAAAATGCGAGCGATGCTTTGTCTCCCCACCTTGCCCACGAGAGGACGTCGAAGAGCGAAAATGTAATGATTGCCTCCGTACATTCTTTGGCGATCAATTTTTTGATAACCACATGCGAGACGGTTCTTACAAGGCAGGGAACAAACGGGTATGTGAGATAGTGAAAATCTGCTCCACGTGTTGCAGTCACTACCACACTCACCGTGGTAGACACGAGTGTGGCATCCATTACTGCAATAATTGTAAATCCAAGCATACGTCGAACGAATTTTGCTTCATGCAACCAATCTCCATTTCAAGCGTCGACGAACGAAAGAAACTGTTCGTGTTTTATGACTTTGAAACGACACAAGATGATCTGTACAACGGCCACCCAACAACTACTATACATAAACCGAATTTATGCGTAGCACAGCTCGCGTGCGACGATTGCTTAGAGATGGAGGACGTGACGCAGAGATGCGACACCTGTGGCATGCGCGATTTTAAATTCACGAAGGACCCTGTTAGAGAGCTACTCGATCTCTGTGTCCGAGAGAGAACGGCGTTCGCGAAAACGATAATAATTGGTCACTATGCTGGTGGCTTCGATGCGCAGTTCATTCTCAGAGAGTTGGTGAGGATGCGGAAAGGCGCGCTCCCTCGTCTCGTACTTAACGGGCGCAAAATCATACGACTGTTGGTAAACGCGTTACGTTCATTGATAGTCTGAACTACTTTCACATGAAACTCAGCGCGCTCCCAGCGGCGTTTGGTATACCTCAAGAGAAGGGGTATTTCCCTCGTTCCTTGAATACAGCAGCAAACGCTGATCACGATGATCTGGGACTGCCACACGTAAAATTTTACGCGCCGGAGTCTATGTCAATGAAAGAACGAGAATCATTTTTCGAGTGGTACCACAGCGTCCCAGCAAATTATCCCTTAACTCACAGGAAGAATTATACAAGTACTGTAGGATGGACGTTGAAATTTTGCGGCGGGCTTGTTTAAGATTTGAACGGATATTCGAGGACGTGGGCAGCGTCTGTCCGTTCTCAGAGGCGTATACAATAGCGGGTGCATGTTCGGTCGTATACCGAAAACTCTATCTGAGCCCTAATACGATAGGGATTATACCCTTGAATGGCTACCGTCGCAGCCAGAATCATTCGCAAAAAGCCATCGAGTGGCTTCTCCATTGCGAACGCGTATTCGAGCGTGACATAATCCACGCTGGGCGCGGTCGCGAATACAGGTTACCCGAAGGTTTTCTCGTGGACGGATTTTTACCCCCTATCAACATGCTCGATAGCCTTGGTATAGTTTTTGAGTACGAGGGCTGTTATACACACGGTTGCCCCCGCTGCTTTCCAGACGATAGAGACAGACGCATGGCATATGGGATAACGATGGGTGAAGCGTATGAGCGTACAATAGCAAAGCTTCAAAGACTCCGTGACCTCCACTACGAGGTAATCGTCGTGTGGGAGTGCGAATTTGACCAAACTTGGAAGAACAACTCGGAGATTCGGGAGTATATCCGTGCGATTCCCATAACGAGTAAGATCACGTTAGATCCGAGAGACGCGTTTTACGGTGGGCGCACAGAAAATTATGTCCCCTTCCATGAAATCCGCAAGAACGAAAAGATCAAGTATACGGGTATCAACTCTCTTTATCCGTACGTATGCAAACGCGGTAAATTTCCTATTGGACATCCTGTTATATATGTGGGCACCAAAAGCGAGCGATTAATCGGCGTGGGAAACCCGAACAACTTGTCACGCGTCAAGGGACTGGTAAAATGCACGGTTCTCACTCCTCGTAATTTGCATATCCCGCTGTTACCCACTAGGATGCACGGCCGTTGGTTGTTCGCGCTATGCAGGTCGTGTTGTGAGATTATGAACGAAAACGAATGCGATCACGAGGCGATATCCGATCGCGTGATGACCGGGACGTGGGTGTCCGCGGAATTGAAAAAAGCCGTAGATTTGGGTTATAGGGTAACGGAGATTCACGTTATCTGGCAGTACGACACCACAATTTATGATCCCATAACACGCAGGGGTGGTTTATTCAGTGAGTACGTGAACGCGTTCCTCAAGATGAAACAAGAGGCTAGTGGCTGGCCGTCTTGGTGTACGGATGAGGCTTCACGGCGTAAATTTTTGTTGGAGTACGAGCGAGATGAGGGTATCGCCCTGGATGCTCGTAAACTCGATTCCCCGAATCCGGGACTGCGCTCTGTGGCTAAGCTCTGCTTAAATTCGCACTGGGGGAAGTTTGGACAGCGCTCGAACCTAAAACAGACGAGCGTGATTCGCACAAGACAGGCTCTCCTCAAGTTACTGACTCATCCGGAAAAAGAGGTCTCGGACATCCTTCCGATCAATGATGACATTCTATTCGTTAGCTGGCGTTGCAGAAAAGAGGCCGTGATTCCGGCACCCCATACGAATGTCGTGATCGCCGCGTACACGACAGCCCAAGCGAGGCTAGTTTTGTACAATTATCTGGAACGTCTCGGCGATCGTATTCTCTACGCCGATACTGACAGCTGCCTCTTCCTCTGTCGTGGAGATGATGGTGAATACGAGCCACCATTAGGTAGCCTATTAGGTGACATGACGGATGAACTACAGGGTTACGGTCAAGGGGCATACATCAGTAAGTTCTTATCTATAGCTCCGGAATCATATGCATACACGGTTGTGGTTCCGAGTCGTGACATAGCTAGAGAACCAAACGTTTTCGAGTGTTGTAAGGTAAGAGGCATAACTTTGAATTCTGAGAATTCTTTAAAAATTAATCTCAGTAGTATCGAAAAGTTGCTCGAATATGCATTTCATCCCGGGGAAATAAACGACGGCCGTGGTACTGGGGGGAATCGTAGTGATCATAACACTGATCAAAATGATGATGATGGGTACGCATGCAACGGGGGTTAGAATGCCGATTGCATCAATTTAAATTTTGGAGCAATCCGACGTACTGTTCTACATGAAGTTGTCACGCGTAACGAATCAAAAACTTGTAGCGTTGTTTCAAAAAAACGTCGTTATCTCTCTAAATCGAAATCTGTGCCTTTTGGATATAGCATAAGATACGAATAAATGATTTTAGACGTAAGAATATGTAAAATATTGTATTGAAAATACTCCCTTGCTATGATAATAATTAAAACATTTTCCTATACACGACATTTAGTTTAAATTCAGATTCATTCATCCCAAGATACAGGTTTTGATCTCATAGTGCTTGACATCTCCTCCCCCCCCCCCCCCACCATGCGGTGAGGGACAGAATCAGCTTATCCTCGCGGTGGTAAGCTTTCAGCGGCACGCTACAAACTCACAAGTAGCGTGCCGCTGACCGCGCCGCCGCCGCCGCCGCCGTGTCACCCCCGCTGCCGGGACAAGTCTCGTGTTTGGACGAGTAGCTTGCCTCGTGATCGTGCGAGTTTCTGGCGTCGTTTACCGCTTGTGAGATAATCTCGGTGCCGCTCGTCATCGTCGTCATCGACATGGATGTGAGATGGGTCCATCCTTTCACTTGTATGATTGGGGGCCCGACAAAGAGTGGTAAAACGGTATGGGTTCAACGTTTTCTCGCTCAGCTACCGCTCATGGTGGATACAGACATCCAACGCGTATTATTCTACTACACCGAATGGCAAGAGTCCTATAGATCCAAGTTCAAACTCGGAAACGGGAGGAGTATAAAGTTCCGCGAAGGTTTACCACAAGTGGAAGACTATTCGAGTGACAATGACACGCCAAAACTCGTAATTCTCGACGACTTGATGCGCGAATCAACTGGAAATATCGTTCTCGATTTGTTCACTAAAATATCGCATCACCGGAGTTTGAGCGTCATATACATCACGCAAAATATCTTCTACAAAGGCTCGAATCAGCGCGATCTATCACTCAACACGGGCTATCTGGTGCTGTTTAAGAACCCCCGAGATCGATCGCAAGTACGCTACCTCGCGCGTCAAATCTACCCCGACAATCCCAAATTTATCGTGGAAGCGTACACGGATGCATGCAGTCGACCACACGGCTATCTACTATTTGATCTGCATCAAAGAACCCCGGAGGATTTTCGTTTCCGCGCTTGCATCTTCCCCGATGATGTCACGCAATACGTATACTTACCTAAAAAACGCTCGAGATAGTCAGATAGCCGCGTATCTGCTGTTGTGATCGACTCGCAGTCACGACGCGACCATGGCCCCGGAAGCATCGAGCAGCAGCAGCAGCAGCAGCAGCTCATCAGTGGGACCTTTCTCCAAGAAGCAGATTGCCTTGCTGAGCGCTCTGTGCCATGCCAATCAGCAGCAAAGACTTGCTCTCATACGTACAGCCGATAAAAATTTGATAAAGAGTATATGTGAGTGTGCTCTCAACGTTTTACAAGGTGTTGTAGATCTGAAGGGTAGTCAAGGCAAGCAGTTGCGGCGGCACAGATTAGTATTACGGAAGCTCGCGCATATATCTCCAACAAGCACGGTTCGCGGCAGCTCGTGGATGAGTAAGAAGCGTGCTATTATACAAAGCGGTGGATCCTTCTTGCCCATTCTCCTAGCGCCAGTGCTAGAGGCTGTATTATCGCGAATACTAACAAGTGAGAAATCGTCATGAATCACGCGCGGAGAATGGTAATCGTGCCCGAAGAGACGCTTTCGAGACTGCGGATAAGTGTCCCAACGGCTACTGCTGTATCAGCAAGCACCGCTGATAGCATTCCGGCAAATGTCACGCACGACTCCATGCAGACAGTGGGTGGCGAGGCATCGTCTCGACTCGATTCCGAGATGTTTGAACTCATGAACTCGAAAGATATCACAGATGAACGAGAGAAGTGCGTGAAATATCTACAAATTTTACGACGTTATCTATATTTCAAAGACAAAGAAAGGCACAGCGAATTTATGTCGAGGCTCGATGGCGATGACGAAAGCGATGCCTCTGCAATAGCAAGATTGACCGAAGATAAGATAATTGAAAATCTGCCTGGAGCTCACGCGGAGCATGCGCGCTCGTTACTTCGGCACTGGCTGAGCTTCGAGCCGGATCGGTTCAAATGGAACGACGAAGGTAACGTCATAATTGATGGCACGGTTGTGCCGCAGTCTAATATCGTCGAATTGCTCGTACACGTTGTGAAAAAGAGTGGAAGGACAAACAAACCACCTGTCGGACAGTTAGAATTTGCTAAATTCATCGGGACGTCTGCGACACCGGTGAATCTCATCGGAAACTTGGACATATTGGAGACGGCCAAAAGATTATCAGAACCCATGAGAAAGCCGTCAAAACGTAGGCGACATCAGCAGCAGCAGCAGCAGCAGCAGCCCGGGACTAGCTCGACTCCCCAGCCCAGTACCAAATTCAGATTGGTCGAGAACGTGCAGTCATCTACACATGGTCAGCGATTGATAAGGAACGGTACGAAAAAGAGGTGGTTAAACTACAAGATCTAAATATGACGCGTTCAAAGGGGCGCGAGAAAGGTATCGATTACGATTCACAGTACTACGATCCAAATCTCGAGGTCGGTTACGCTGGTGCTCGAAATCTCATACGTGTCAATACCCAAGGGAAGCCCGTGAAGGAGAAGTCGCGAGAGAAAGACCGAATATACTCATGGCTAAGCAATCAAGATGCGTACACTCTTCACAGACCGACCAGAAACCGATTTCCCCGCCTTCATTACAACGTTACAAATATAGATGATCTCTGGGAGGCAGACCTCAGTCAATTGACTTCTCTGAAGAGTGAAAATGATGGTTACACGTATCTTTTGGTCGTCATTGATGTACTGAGCAAATATGTGTGGGTTGAAGTGCTCAAAGATGAATCGACTGGAACCATTGCTAAAGCATCCGAGGCGATCCTCGAGAGAGCTCAGGGGCGCAAGCCCATACTGCTGCAGACCGATAAAGGGACAGAATTCACAGGTAGTCCTATGCAAAGGTTGCACGAGAAACACTCTATACGGTTCAGAACGAGTCGCTCGCCGGATGTGAAGTGTAGTATAGTAGAGCGCGTGCAAAAACAATCAAGGAACGCGTATGGCGCTACTTCACTCATGCCAACACCCAAAGATATATAGATGTCATACAGAAAATCATTCAAAGATACAATCATACTAGACACTCAACGATCGCTATGAAACCCGTGGATGTTACCCTGTTCAATGCGCGCCAAGCACTCCTCAACACGCGCCAAGATCGACTCTGGAAAAGCAAGAGGAGACATGTGTAGCACCTAAATACCACGTGGGTGATTTGGTGCGTATCAGTCGCTCCAAAGGAACCTTCGAGAAAGGATACATGAAGAATTTTTCGGAGGAGTGCTTCAAAATTGCACGCGTGTCGTTCCGGCAGGGTCTTTACACTTACAAAATCACCGACTTGGACGGTGCGCTGATCGACGGATTCTCCTACAACGGAGAATTGGCTTTAGTTGGCGAAGAGCGCTTCGAAGCAGACAAGGAATTCCGGGTGGAGCGCATTATACGTAGCAAAGGTCGTGGTGTCAATAGACAAGTTTTGGTGAAGTGGATCGGTTGGCCCGACAAATTCAACAGCTGGATAAAAGCATCGGAATTGAAATCGATTTAAATTGAAGAGCGAGGATGTCCGACGCTATGATGGATGACTTTTACCTCGTTTTGCCGAACAACAGTAGCATGGTGTATTACCTCGAGAACACCACCACCTGTTTCACGACGCATCTGAATAGGGAGATTCGATTGAATGGTAATTGGTCGGTCGGTTTGGCTGAAATTCATATACCATGTACCATGACGCACCTACAAAAGGATGAAGCCGATTTTTATTTCAACGCATTCGCAGGTACCGATGAGCACGAGGATCAAATCTTGTCTATTCCCTACGGTGTGTATGAAAATATTGAGCAACTCGCTAGCGAAATCAACAGCGCGCATGAATTGAACGGACATCTCAGTGTAGAACCAACAGTCAATCCAAAGGGTTTTTACATGATCAAACGTGTATGCGTGTGCGCGGATAGTCATTATTTAATTTTGTGTGAAAAGTTGCGACGAGTCTTTGGTTTTGACGAACGCTTAGAGGCGATGCAGACGACCTCCAAGTGAACAGAAATCGTCGGCGAGAGACCAGCGTGTATCTCTCGCTGTTTGTGTGATCAGCTATACGTCTACACGGACATATGTGAGCCTTACACAGTCGGTGATACACAGGCTTCTCTATTACGAATAGTATCGCTAGAGAATTCAAAATACAGGTTTGGATCGAACGTGGTCAGACAGTTCGAACCCATCCATTATGTACCGCTCATGCATCACACCTTCCAGAGCATCGTGATAGATATAAGGAATCAGCTCGGGCAGAGCGTGCCATTCGAGTACGGAACGCTGACGGTTACGCTTCACTTCCGCCGCGAACGTTGAGAGACATGAGCTTCCATCATGAGCTATTACATTCACTATTACAGTGAGCAGATGGGCGGCAGTAACAGAGGTGTGAGAAATGTTTTCGCTGGCTCGGCATATCAACGTGGCTCCGGTGTTGGTAGTTTCTTGGGATCTCTCTTCAGACACGTGGTGCCCTACTTGACGAGTGGAGCTAAAGCTGTTGGGAAGGAAGCAATACGTGCAGGGCTGAACGTGTTTGACGACGTGGCTGCGAACGATATAAATATCAGGGAATCTTTGAAGGCTAGATCGCGTGAATCTGCAAAGAAATTGGGTAAGAAGGCATTCAATAAGGCACGCACGATGATGAAGGGTTCCGGTTATAAGTCTGCCACGCTGAGGAGAAGGCGACAGTTCAAGCGTGGCCGCGCTGGCTCTAGTATCTCGTCGCGCGGTCGGAAGAGAGCATCGACAACCAAAAAACGTGTCAAGCGTCGCACGAGCTCGGGTGTTACGAAGAAACAGAAACGACGCACAACGACGAAGAGGAGAGTGAGACCGATAACTGACATTTTTGGTCCACAATAAGTGGTCAAGATGGCATCCCTACACTCGTGCAGTGGCGAGTGTATTAAGAGCGAGCTCGACCTTTTCACGCTACCACCTACGCAAGCATCTATTGAGTCTAGTGCATTCTTGTATTACAACCCCGTCTCGTCTCTCAGCGATGACGGTGAAACACCTCTCGAATTCGTCATACCCGGCTCAACCGATCACTACATCGACCTGGCACATACAATGCTACGTGTTTCCGTTCAAATTGCACCTGTGGGAGTCGAAGTTGAGAATGCAAAAGTCGCCCCAGTGAATAATTTCATTCACACACTATTTAATCAGATCGATGTGTTCCTGAATCAAAAGCTAGTATCACCGCCGTCTAATACTTGCCCATACCGAGCGTATCTCGAAACCGTGTTGAATTATTCAGTACCAAGTTTGCAATCGCATATGACAACAGCTCTGTGGTACACCGATAGACCTGGCCACATGGATGCGAACCCCAATCTAGCAAAAGATGACGAGAACTGTAATCGTGGAGCATTGACACGGAGAAACCTCACCGCAAACGGAGCAACGGTGGACATGATTGGTTATCTACATTGTGACATATTCAATCAACCACGGTTTCTATTTAACAATATTGAAGTACAAGTGAGATTGATGCGCAGCAAGGACGCGTTCTGTCTCATGGATTTCTCGCAAGCTGCAAATTGTACCGTCCGTATCAAGGACGCAGCCCTGATTGTGCGGCGAGCCAAAATCAGTCCCAGTGTCTTGCTCGCTCACGCTAATGCTCTTGCGAGAACTACTGCCAAGTATCCCCTCACACGTGTGGAAGTGAAATCGTTTACTATGCATCGAGGAATCCTCGGTGATACGCTCGACAACGTGATTTTGGGTCAGTTACCGAAGAGGGTTGTAATTGGATTTGTGTTCAATAGAGCTTTCAATGGAAATCGTCAGCTCAATCCTTTCAATTTCCAACATTTCTCCATCAACTTCCTATCACTATACGTGGATGGTGTCCAGATACCCAGTAGACCTATACAGCCTCGTTTTGCGGATAACGAACGACTGTATGTCGACGCATATCACAGTATCTACACGGGTACGGGCATACATTACATGAACGAGAGTCTAGGTGTAGATCGGATATCTTACCCGAAGGGGTATTGCTTGTTCGCTTTTGACTTGACACCCGATCTCTCAGCTCATTATTCGAGTCATTGGAATGTTGTGGAAACGGGTTGATTAAGAATTGAAGTGCGTTTCGCGAGTGCTTTGACTGAAACTATTAACTGCATAGTGTACGCCGAATTCGACAACGTTCTCGAGATAGATTCAAACAGAGTTGTGAATACCGATTCCAACGCTTGAAGATGTCGTGAAACTCAAACATGTATGTAAAAGAACAGTAAGGATAATTTCGGAAGAGGGGATACTCGTGAGATGGTAAGAACGCGTTCACCGATCAAAATCCAGTACAACTCGTGACTCCTCAAAAGAAGCAGCCCGCACGGCTTCAAGCATGGACCTGATAATTGAGATGCAAGGATTTTTGGACAAGTATCATCGATTTCTGCCAAAAGAAGTCACTGTACTGTCAATGAACGGTAACGTGACTGCACACTGGATAATATCGCGACCTCATGAATGGGACGAGTTGCCGGAACAAGTGAAAAGTTACAACAGTCACGCGTCTCGTCTGACGCACGGATTTCAATGGTTCGACGCAGGAATTTCGGTGTCTCAACTGAATAAAAATCTGTACAAATTAGCCCGGATCACGGACAATATATTCGTCAGAGGTTCGAACAAGATGAAATATATCGAATCACTCATGGCCCGGACTGTGATCGACATTGACGAGTACACCACTTTTAGCGTTCTAGATACGCAACAAAAGTTCAGATGCAGGAATGTGTGTTGGTTCCATGCAGTTTATCAAGATACATATAAGAGTGAGTATTGCGCTGCGCGTCTAGCGCAGTTGACGAGAAAGTGGCTTCTATCGCTTCTACCGGAGAATTCGCGCAGAGATCACGGAAAAATCAGCCACGGGTCATTGTTGCTGCGTACGCTGAGACAGCTGTACTTTGAAGCACACCAGCGTAGACGCGCTTCGGTGCGTTTTGAGCTCCCTGGAGATGATATTGCAGCTGGGAATGATGTCATCGACAAAAGTAAAGAATATGACATCGGAGATCGCTCAAAAGATGCAACAAATAGCGACGAGGGCAGTCACGTATACGCTGTAGTGGAGGAACCTTTGATTCATATAGAATGAACACGACGGAGATATTAGAAGCTCTCGCGTTTGCGAGGGCCAATACGATAGGAGTTTATGCTGCTGATCGTATTCCAAGGATTTTATGTCACCCGGCGGCTTTGTGTTGTAATACCGATGATCATACACGCAGAGGGAATCATTGGATTGGAATCCACATCGATGGAGACAGAAGGGGAACGTACTTCGACAGCTACGGCTTGCCGCCGATCTCGACGCATCATCTCAGTCGTCTGCAGAGTAACTGCAGGAATTACACGTGGAGTACGAAGGTGTTACAAAGTTGTGATTCAGTGTGTTGTGGTCAAGACGTGATTATGTTCTTATATTACATGTGTAACGGTTCAACTCTGCGTGATTCTCGAAGCATTCTCACGACTTACAGAAGAAGGAATGATAGGATAGTGATAAACTTTTGCCAAATAATCACGCAAAATTTGAGACGTAAGAAACGAAAAGAGCTTGGTAGATTTTTGCTGGAGCAGTCTATTGGCTCTGGGTGCACCCATCAAACTTGTAGTCCTAGAGTGCATGATGTGCGTGATTGTTGTCTGTGCCGCCACAGTGTCATGTAAATAGAAATAAAAAACATTGATATTGTATACAGGTGTTACTGTTTTCAAAACATTTCCAAGCCCCGCAATCCCATGAGAGTAGACGCACAGATAGATCGTGTCAGAACTTGTCATGGCTTTCAGAGGTCAATAAAACGCACATGGTGCACGCGTGGCCGGTAGGAGACATAAAACTTGACATAACATGCTTGAGCATCGCACATCACGATCGCACTTTGTGCGATCCCCCAAGTTTGGTTAGCAACAGCACTGGTCTCCCCCACCTTTTGAACACTACGGAGCTTCGTTGACTGTCCTTTGCCTAGAAGACAGTCCCGTCTTAGCCATCATCCAGTTCAGTCGAATATCTTACCAGGTGTAATTTTGTTCGACAGAAAAATGGCTCGTTGTCAGACTCGCAGTGAAAAACGCTCAGGAATGAGCGAATTACCTAATTTACTACTATCTACCTCTTACGCGCTCAACAAATCGAACACGAAAAGGCTGTGCATCGGACTGGAGAGTGATAATGGTCTATATCGTCGAGTCATCAAATTTCACAGCTCGGGCAAACCCTTGACTCTTAACGCCGCGGATTGGCAATTCCTCAAGGACCACTTTGATGGTATCAACAACTATTTCTGTAATCATCAGGCTTTCAATGACGAATTTGGGAAATGTAACAAGATCTATCTGCAAAACCACGATCTGGCGTTTGCCACGACGTACGGTACGCGAACAATTCTCATCGACGAGCGCCCTACGTACCAAGAACGCAAGTTCGATGGTGAAATCGAACCAGTGAATAAGAAATTACACATCGCGCCTCCATCTGTTGCCATGCAGCCTGCTACTTTCGACGGCTTACGTCTGCAGAGCCATCTGATTGATCTGCATCTAGCGCAATTGGAAGGGTGGTCACCGAAAGTGGAGAGTGTTGTAAAAGCAATAGTTGAATATTTAAAATACAAGATCCGTAAGGAAGAAGAAGATGCAGCCGTACTGTTGAACGACTTTTCGAAATTCAAGCAGTATTACGCATCCCATAGTGCCGGAATCGAGAGCTTCGTGAGTGAAAAGATGAACAGTGAAAAAGATGATAGTTGTTTCGATAGTGTTTGCAAAAACCTTGTATTGAGTGAAATTTTGGCCTTTGGGCTGCCATGTATTGTCAAAAAGTTGAGAGATGTAATGATTTCATCGTGATCGGGATATTATTTGTCTGCAATGAATAAATTTAATTGTGCTACACTAGAATCCGTTTGTATTCTTCGAAACCCCCCTCCATCAGAAAATTGATGTGCACGTCGAAGCACGTAGAACGTACTTGTGAGCACGTAGAATCGTACACACCCCTCAGTTACGTTTGAACAGTAGTGCTGCTCACATCGCAGAATTGAAAATGGGTCCTCCCAACTCGAAAAATTATCAAAAAGTTGAAAACGATAAAGAGAAATTGATTGAGGAAGACAACAAAAAATGTGTCTGGGTCCAGAAGGAAAGTTACACAAAAAACCCACCCGACTCAAAAAATAGTTCCAATAATATGGGCTACATAAAATTCTGAGTGAGACAAAAAACATCGTGGCATCTCTGTCAGTCAGATCAGCATCGCTATGGTAAGTCTATCATTTAAGAACTCAAGTGGCATACGGTTCCGTAGTGCAAAGGCTACGTCTGTGGCTTTCAAACCAAAGGGACGCCGGTTCAAATCCCGGTGATCGCACTTTTTCAAAAAAGAAAGAGTGTAGTCGAGAGCGTTTGGTCTGCGAACCATGGATCTAGATTGCACGTCGGATCCGTATGCTTTTGCACTCATTACCGACAGTCAGAACGTTAGATTCCTCATGTTCCGATGCATTTTACATAGGTATCAACAGCTGTTCATCAGATCGATGGAGCAGGTGACAATCGACGAAGAGTATGCGTGTCTACAAACTTGAGCAGGAATCTTCTATGCAAAAATGAACTCACTTTCTTACAATGTTTTATCATCACTCGCATTGGAGATCAGATGTAGCTTATAAATAGATATCTAATCATATCCCAATACAACTCGTCTTCAATATTACCACCTCAATCAGACGTTGCAACCTGGAAAAACCCGAAATATAATCACATGGGTCTCTAGTGAGACGCTCGTTTCCAATGCTGAGAACGAGACAGCATTTGGATCTTTAAATCCAAGCGAGTCGAAAACGAATCATCCCGAGCAAGAATGTCCCCGCCCGCATGCGTTTGTCTAGATCAAAGCGGCAGCCTGGCTCTAGACACCGACGTAAGGCCTGGTCGAACAATTCAAGTCACTATATTCAAGTCTGGCGATCGAACTGCCGTTTACCTATATTTGAATCTTCGCCTCTGGTGCGATCAAATTGTCGTATACCTCTATTCGTGTGAATTCTCTTTCTCTCTCGCAGCGATGGCAAGAGTAGTGTGATCTCCCAGACTCCCGGCATCTTCACATTGTATAAGTTTGGGGGAACACGCTACTTTCCTCATAGTTGCTCTCTCTCTCTCTCTCTCTCTCTCTCATACGCGCTTGCGTGCGCACGTAATTTTCATGGCAAGGCGATTCGACCACGAGCTGTCGAGCGCCGGCGTTTCCCACACTCGGAAAACCCGGCAAAGCAGGATTTCTTCTGTGCGTAGTGAAAGGTGGGCGCGGGGGGTGGAGGGAGGGGGGGTCGGCCGCTGCGAAGGGGCATCAGCACTGCCGAAACCCGTTCGTATCGGCGCGGCAAAAAAAATCCGCCGATGGCACTATAGCCGGCGTGACGTCATCGGTGTCCGGCTATAGTGCCCCGTATACTACTTACGTCGCTCAGCTCGTTGATGATGAGCGAAGAGCGAGGGGGAAGGCACCGAAATTTGGCGCGATTGCCGCGCGGGAAATCGTGAGAATCGATCTCCAACTTACTGCGAGTGACTAAATTTCGCCATGAGATCGGTGAAAATCTGCTCCTGCCGTCTCCTCATCCGGCTAGAAGGACCAATGTTCGGGAGCTGGGGTGCTTCCCTTGGGGTTGAAACACAGGGATGAGGAGTCTGGAGCGGGGTTGGTGATCTAAGCCAGTGATTTGTAGATCTTGTGTAACTTCACAAAAATCACATTTATTCACTAATCTACGATCTGAATACACAGTTTGTCACTCGCGTTCAGTGCACTAGATCAGTCGTGCGAGGATGCACTTTTCTTACAATCCGCGGGCACATACAAGAGGTACTATGGTCGATATGATCGGCCGATAGTCGATATATATATATGTGCACATAATCAGCGATCGTCGCGTGTACGTGGTAAACAAAGATCCGCCGTGGGCCTTGGTCAAGGCTGAACTTTATGCCGCACGGGGCACCAGAGTGTAGGTCCGCCGTGGACCAATATTGAGGAAAAACTGATTTCGAGCTGCGTGAGCTCTATTGAGAAGAGAGGAAAGACACACAGACGGATGTCATTGTCTAAGTGAGATCGATCATACGACAATACATATAAGAAAATATTCGAGCGAGCGCTATTCGCTCCGTATACATGATTTCAATCCTGAACGAGATTTGTAACACGAGTGTACATAGATCGGCAAGGCTCCAGACTGGCGATTTTTTGATCCCAAGTTGTCACACCTCTTCACTACGAAACTCAATTCATGTTTCTGCTTCCTTTTTCTGGAACAAATTGCCCCGCACCATCACTACCCTATCAAGAACCACCACCTCGCTGATCGTCTTCAAAAGAGCCATTTTGCAACCCACCAGCTTGGAGTTGAGTTTGATCGATGTCAACAGTTGAAGTTATTCTGTGAAGTCAGCGGATGGCACAAACATACTATTTGTACATTTTTTCATCGATGCGTGGAGATATATATACATATATTTATTTGTACATACATGGTTCAATCATTCTGAGAGTTTTATAGTTTACTCTTATCAATTATTATTAATTTCCTAGTTCTAAGATTTCGTCCCTCACTACTTCTATAATCATGAAATCTATATAATTTTCCCGCCCCACGGGACCCCTTGTCCCCGGGTGAATAAACACATCAATTAATCAATCAATCAAACAATCTTTCTCTCTCTCTCTCTCTCTCTCTCTCTCTCACAATATCACCATCAAAGCTGTTGAGCAAACTTCGAAATCTAGGCTTTTCGAGATCGGCACTCCTGTGGATAAAATCATACTTACAAGGCCGCACCCAAAAAGTTACTTCAAAATCTGGTAGTTCTGATTGGCTCAAAACCAATCTGGGTGTTCCACAGGGTTCCGTTCTTGGGCCTTTACTCTTCAGTTTATATGTCAATGATTTACCTGGTTTGCTTGACGGGAAGTCAGTACATCATCTTTTTTATGCGGATGACCTACAAATTTATCTCCAAGTCGAGAAATCTAAGATCAGAGAGGGCATTGCTCAGCTGGGAGAAATAGGACGACTTGTTGCTGAGTGGGCCAGAAGTTCCGGCCTGTGTCTCAACGCTGGCAAGAGCAAGGCAATCTACTTCAGTTCTGAGAGGAATATCAAAGATCTGAAGAGAATGGACTTGTCAGGGGTTGAGATACAGGAAGGAAAGTTCATCCCGTTCAGTGATACGGTCGTGAGCCTTGGTGTTACACTTGACAGTGAACTGACGTGGAAACCGCACATCGACCAAGTAACTAAGAAAGTCAACAGAGCCCTCTATGGATTGCGGTTTTTTAGGGCATGTATCACCAGACCTCTCCGAGTTCGCCTAGTTGAGTCCCTGGTTCAACCGCATATAGACTATTGCACGGTCGTGTACCTCGACGCCACGGACGAACAGCGGCAACGGATACAACGACTAAGCAATTCATGTGTGAGGTACATTTTTGATCTTAGGAGAGACGAGCACATCACCCCGTTTAGGGAGCGTTTGGGTTGGTTACGTACTGATTCGCGGAGAATGTACTTCGCAGCTCTGTTAATGCACAAGATCATGCATTTAGGAGAGCCTGGCTACCTAGCTGCGATGTTCACCAGGTACCAATCCGAACGCCCTGCACGCGGTGATACAGAAGAGCGGGTACTCAAGGTTCCCAATATGAGACTTGAATATGGAAGAAGATCTTTCCAGGTTCAATGTGCTCATTTGTGGAACTTTCTCCCTCCGGGCTTTCGGCAGCTGGGGAAAATGTCATTATTTAAAGAGGCTATGAAGGATTTATTGCTCACACAGTCTCCCCAGAGGATTGATGTGGAGAAGAAGCATTACTTCAATCTCTAAACTTTGAAAGGCTTGGGCTGATTGATTCGTTCATCTACTTGTTGCTTGATTCGTTCATCTAGAATAAAATTATAAGTATACGTGTGACCCTTCGTCAATTGACTGAACTTTTCTGTAATATGACTGTGAGCCCTGCCATTTCTTTTTATATTTTTATATTCTTATATTATTCTATGAAGTTTGTGAATCTCCTGAGTGCTACCTGACTAGTCACAAATTGTGATATACTTAAGATTTGTCCTTGACCAAATGACTTCATTATTTTTATTAATGTACACTATTGATCTGTGATATATATCACCATATGTAACTGATTATTTTTCTTTTTTGTCTTCGGACGAATAAACGGGCATCAATCTCAATCTCAATCTCTCTGTGGTCTGGTGTATTTTGTCGTATGATGAATAAAGGATATCTATCTATCTATCTATCTCTCTCATTAAAAAAGACCACCGCTCCATCAACGGTCTCGGACTTCCGTCCTATAGCGCTGCTTTGCTTCCTTGCCAAAGTTTTGGAAAAAATCGTACACGACCAAATCACGGAGTTTTTGAAGTCTGAGAAATTATTAGATCGCTTCCAGACTGGTTTCAGACAACATCATAGCACCCAGACAGCTTTACTAAAGTTGACCGATGACATCCGAGTAGGTATTGACAAGAAAAAGATCACCTTGCTCCTACTTTTTGACTTCAGTAAAGCCTTTGACACAATATCAAAACTGTTGAGCAAACTTCGGAATCTAGGCTCCTCGAGATCGGCACTCCTGTGGATAAAATCATACTTACAAGGCCGCACCCAAAAAGTTACTTCAAAATCTGGTAGTTCTGATTGGCTCAAAACCAATCTGGGTGTTCCACAGGGTTCCGTTCTTGGGCCTTTACTCTTCAGTTCATATGTCAATGATTTACCTGGTTTGCTTGACGGGAAGTCGGTACATCATCTTTTTTATGCGGATGACCTACAAATTCATCTCCGAGTCGAGAAATCTAAGATCAGAGAGGGCATTGCTCAGCTGGGAGAAATAGGACGACTTGTTGCTGAGTGGGCCAGAAGTTCCGGCCTGTGTCTCAACGCTGGCAAGACCAAGGCAATCTACTTCAGTTCTGAGAGGAATATCAAAGATCTGAAGAGAATGGACTTGTCAGGGGTTGAGATACAGGAAGGAAAGTTCATCCCGTTCAGTGATACGGTCGTGAGCCTTGGTGTTACACTTGACAGTGAACTGACGTGGAAACCGCACATCGACCAAGTAACTAAGACAGTCAATAGAGCCCTATATGGATTGCGGTTTTTTAGGGCATGTATCACCGGACCTCTCCGAGTTCGCCTAGTTGAGTCCCTGGTTCAACCGCATATAGACTATTGCACGGTCGTGTACCTCGATGCCACGGACGAACAGCGGCAACGGATACAATGACTAAGCAATTCATGTGTGAGGTATATTCTTGATCTTAGGAGAGACGAGCACATCACCCCGTTTAGGGAGCGTTTGGGTTGGTTACGTACTGATTCGCGGAGAATGTACTTCGCAGCTCTGTTAATGCACAAGATCATGCATTTGGGAGAGCCTGGCTACCTAGCTGCGATGTTCACCAGGTACCAATCTGAACGCCCCGCACGCGGTGATGCAGAAGAGCGGGTACTCAAAGTTCCCAATATGAGACTTGAATATGGAAGAAGATCTTTCCAGGTTCAATGTGCTCATTTGTGGAACTTTCTCCCTCCGGGCTTTCGGCAGCTGGGGGAGATGTCATTATTTAAAGAGGATATGAAGGATTTTTTGCTCACACAGTCTCCCCAGAGGATTGATGTGGAGAAGAAGCATTACTTCAATCTCTATACTTTGAGAGGCTTGGGCTGACTCTTTGCTTGATTCGTTCATCTAGAATATAATTATAAGTATACGTGTGACCTTTCGTCAATCGACTGAACTTTTCTGTAATAAGACTGTGAGCCCTGCCATTTTATTTGTATTCTTATATTATTCTATGGAGTTTGTGAATCTTCTGAGTGCTACCCGACTAGTCACAAATTGTGATATACTTAAGATTTGTCCTTGACCAAATGACTTCATTATTTTCATTAATGCGCACTATTGATCTGTGATATATGTTACCATATGTAACTGATTATTTTTCTTTTTTGTCTTCGGACGAATAAACGGGCATCAATCAATCAATCAATCTCTCTCTCTCTCTCTCTCTCTCTCTCTCTCTCTCTCTCTCTCTCTCTCTGCGCCGCGGTAAGTGTCATCACACGCATTTCTCTGCCGCTCTCTGTCTTTGCCACTATTCGCTGCCCCAAAGTGCCTCCGAGCCTCTCATTTACAGATCTTTGCACGCCAAATTTTGCAAGCTCTCACCGAGTCTATAATTAGTTATGGACTCGTGCGTCTTGCAAAAACTATACCTGCTTCTATTTTCACCACATTGGATTTTGAGGTTAGGTGTACCTAACCTCGTGCATATATCATGGCTCAAAACTCGTATACGAGTTGGCAGCAGATAGAAGTACACCAGCAGCAGCTAGATGGCAGTCACGCTGGCCAGTTTTCTGCAGTATCGATGTTGAAGCCTTATTCACATGTGAACATAGTGAGCGTTCAGATATCCAAGTCTCTTAAGAAGATTAGTGAGAAAACTACATGACCGACGTTGGCAAGTGTCTAGCAGCTGATTCGTGTTGTGATTATACTTCGTCTCACAGGCAAACAAATTTGTCATTTTCACTCTCTCGGCTTCATACTCTGATGTTAATTACAATGGCACCAAATCAACCGACCAAGAATGTGTATCGCAATTGACTATTTCAACGTTCAAATCGGGTGCAATCATCAATTTTCAACGGCAAACTCTAAAGCCTCTATTTTTGTAGCCGTGCGTGTATCGGTGCGGTGTGGGTTGAGCAGCCCAAGTGCCTCATGAAACGATCACATAAATTATTTTCCCCACGCCTGATATCTTTACGGATTATTCGACAAAATCTGACATAATTTCTTCTGGAATCTTCGCGGCTCATCTTCTAAAATTCATCAGAATACCTCAAAGACACTTCTCTCTCATCTCACCTCATAAGACACCTCAATGTAACCAGCGCTCATTAATCTGAAGATGAGCCAACAAAGTTTTACAGGGAGAACATGATGATTTTATTGAAATACTTCATCAGTTCAGAGTCTGTGCGCATGTTTGTATGTTCGAATCCCGCTATATCCTTGCTTGTGTAAAGGTGAAACTTATTCTTGGTAAAAACTCAGAACAACATCAAATTTTCTTTCACAAGACATCATGTGTTTGAAGTCGAGGCCTGTGGATTTCACTAAGAGTTCAGTGAACTATATTACTACTCAAAGACCAGTATCAAAATTGTTGTAAACTGAAACATATTTTTTAAGTTTATGTATCTTTGAAACCTCGTGAGTGTTGAATAATTCATTTCTATCTATGTAATACATTGTAATTCATAGTGGGCGGATGGGGTCCTACCCCCGCCCTCAATAAAATTTAAATCAATCAATCAATCAATCAATCTCTCTCTCTCTCTCTCTCAGCTCTTCGTCACCATCAATCTCTGTATTGAGATGAAATGGAGGGGGATTGAAAGGCTGTTACATACTAGTTGATGTGAGAGTTCCTTTCTCCCGCCATGTGAGCGCGCTCATATGTAAAACGCTAGTCAAGTTTGAGAAATCTCACGAATTAGAAACGAATTACGTAATGAACCCCTCTACCTCGCTCTGAATATTATGTTACAATAATCGGACGACTGAATATCCTATAGATGTATGATTGATCATGCAGCACGAATTTTTTACAATACGACGACGTTCAGAATTCCCATTGAAACCAAAGTTCTACATATTTTTGATGTATCAAATGAATTCATCCTTGATACTTGGATAATCAGTATCGTATTTCCAATTTATGATTTCAAGTCCCACAATTTCATGCGTTCCTGTAATAGAAATCAATTTGGAGAACGTGACATTCAAAAAGAATATCCATGAACAGTCATTGGTTCGAGTGTAAATCGTGATGATAGGGATCCTTTGTTCGTACGTATCTTGACATGGTTCTTCGCATGGGAGGAATTTCTCTCCATAATTCCACGGATACTCACGGTATCCGCGATTCGCGCACAATATCCAGTTGACAAGTGCATCAATGCCAATACTATGCACTTTCAGAGGCAACATCATCCTCTCTTGTAATCTATTCAGAATGTTCAGTAGCTGAATATGTTCGGTACTGCTATTCGTCGCTTTAGCCAGAATCAAGCGGTGAATTGAATCGTGGAGAGTCATTACTTGCAGGGATTTTCCATAGAGTGGAAACCCCTCACGCTTCGAAAAATTGCACGGATTCCTGAATTCACCATTCTGGAGATGCTTGAGAACTAGAAAGTGAAAAAAAACCTATTTAAACTTTTCTTTTCTCTGTTAAGAACTTAGTATCAATCGATGCCAAACAAGATTACTCTATACTCGAAAACAATATGCAAGAACTCACCTAGAGGATTCAAGCTTGGTGCTTACTTGAGCAACAGAGCAGCCTCTGCTCCTGCACGTTTACGTTTGTTAGATCTTTTGTCTTTTAGAACTGACATTGGAAGCCTTCCGTCAATAGATATCAAGATGAAGCAGTCATGGCATACAAGGTGTCCGAAAAGTAAGTACCCCCCCCCCATTTTTTTCAGAAATGGTTGGGGATCAGGAAAAACCCCGTAACGCGTGTCCCCTTATTTTGAGGGGGACATCCGATGGTGGCCTTGTTTTTTACCTCGAAGGTCATTTTTTAGGTCATTTGGAGGTCAACTTGATTTTTTTGAATAGAAACACCTACTTTCGACCTTGAATTCTGTAAGAACATGAAAAACGATAGAACGTTTTATTGGAACTTTCCTTGACCCGACTTGACCTTGGCGAGATAAATGGAGGTCAACACGGGTTGACAGTAAGCGCTGTCGCTCCAAGAGTGAGCATTTTATCGAAAAATGTTTGGGATAAGAGTTGTTAATGATCACAGTAGAGAAGAGCTAATGACCTTGTTTCCGACCTTGGAGGTCATTTCCAAGGTCATTTGAAGATCAAATCGATTTTTTCGAATAGAAACACCTAATTTCAACCTCAAATTCTGAGAAAAAATGGAAAGTGATGAAAATTTTTCCGTGCTGACCTTCATTTATCTCGCCAAGGTCGAGTCGTGTCAAAAGAAATTTCGAACAAAAGTTGCATTATTTTTCATGTGCTTTCAGAATTCGGGGTCAAAAGTGGGTGTTTCCGTTGGAAAAATCGAGTTGACCTCCGAATCACCTTGAAAATTACCTCCAAGGTCGGAAACAAGGTCATTAGGTCTTTTCTACTGTAATCATGAACAACTTTTATACCGAAAATTTTTCGATAAAATGCTCACTCTTGGAGTTACAGCGGTTACCATCAACCCGTGGTGACCTCCACTCATCTCGCCAAGGTCAAGTCGGGTCAAAAAAAGTTTCAAACAGAAGTTTCGTCATTTTTTATGTTCTTTCAGAATTCGAGGTCAGAAGTGAGTGTTTCCATTTTAAAAATCCAGTTGACCTCTAAATGACCTCGAAAATGACCCCAGGAGTAGGAAACAAGGCCACCATTGGATGTACCCCTCAATATAAGGGGACACGTGTTCCGGGGTTTTTCCCGATTCCCAACCATTTTTGAAAAAAATGGGGGGACTCACTTTTCGGACACCCTGTATTTTATTTCACACTTTTCATTCATTTTGAAAGCTTCTTCTGATTGGTGGCAACTTAGGGAGTCGGTAAATGCCATGAGATTCCAATTTCGCTACGACAATTCTCATCATGCGGATATCATTGAAAATTCCGAGCTCGTTAGCTTCCACCAGCAGCATGATTGGCATATCCGATGAATATTTCCTTAATTTTATTTCCTAACCGACAACGAGTTCGTACTTGATATCTGATTCACTCAATAATTAGTTGCCATGCTCCACTACGTTCATTGATAATATTTCGGAAATTTTCAAGATACACTTCATTAATCGAGCTCTCATTTTGGTCCGAATACACGTCTCAGATTATCTGAATTTTCCTATTGCAATTGTTCACATAAGAACTGGACGCTCCGGCGTCTAGTGACGTACTGATGTCATATTTCATGTAGAATACCAAGTATACGGTAACTTTGATGCAATATTTTAATTCTGCTATATCGTGTCACTCAGAGTATACGGTAGCTCATAGTATATTCTTACAAGAATCCGGCTATATGTTCTGCTGGTTCCGCGTGAATATGTCTACGTAAAGAGTGTAGAGTTATCGCCAGTACGTCTTCAGAAGCTCATTAGTGCACATCGTACAAAAAATTTTTTCACTATCAGAATGGAGAAATCCCTAATCTGATGTATTTTGGCTATTACCAAAATTCTTCCCGCGTGTATAATTAGATTGAGAGTTCCGACAGGCCGGAGTGAGAATGAGTTAAAACTGTTACCTGTAAATGTGTTAAAGAGGAGATTACAGAGTCTTACAGAAGACATGCGAATTTGGAAATTGGAGAAAGCACTGAGAGACAAAGTGTTTGACAGTATTGAGTTGTTGTGCATTGTACACTCTGTGATTTTGTCGTGTGGAATGAAAAATTCCCTGATAGCTGATAAAATCACCGCTCCAATTAGACGTGAGTACAATGATTAATTGATTCAATACAAAATTCGGCGATTCGCATGATTAGTGATTAAATCATCACAATTATTCAGAGATGGGGAATGATAGAGAGGACGAATCAATGCTCATTGAAGCCTGTGCCATGGCTGGAAAAAATGCGAATGCAACCATGTTAGATGATCTCAACACTGCAGTGAACAACCAAGGTAATTTTGAAATGTGTGTGAGATTGTGCGAAGACTACAGGTGATCGATGAAAATATTCGTGTATTATTCTTCAGGAACATCAGCTGGTAACGCTCAGATGTTGGAGAGAAGGGAAGATATCATCCTTCCAGATTCGATAAATACGTCATCCATTGGAGATATGAATCCGGTGAATGACTATGAAGAAAATTCCAACAGTGGTTAGTACTGTGTTGATAGTATTATCAGTGTTCCACGAGGATTCCTGTAACAGCGTGTGGAACTTCAATTTCAACATTTCAGATTCAGTTCAAAGCGTTGCACCAAGCGAATATATGGGATGTTCTGACAATGCTCAACTGTTGAGCCAGAGCGATACGGAGGTTCTTCCTCTAGGAGTTACTTCATCCGTGAACGAGGATATCGTTTCAGACGATACTAAGGATGATGGTGTCCATGGTGAGTAATCTATTGGTCCTAATATTGACATTGATGATGTAAATTTTTCCATGAGTGAAATGACGGTCTTGAAATTTACGCATAATTTAAGCATTTCTCATGAAGTTATGCATACGGATGTGCATGTACGACAGTGAGAGAGAGAGAGAGTCAAATAAAAGTATACATGTATCGTGTTTCAGAAGCAACACGTGACAATGCTCAGCTGTTGGAGAAGTGCTATGATATGGATCCTCTTGCACGACCAAAGACTTCATCTGAGATCGAAATAGAGGCTGTGAATGACACTAAAATGAGTGCTATTTATGGTGAGTACAGCGTTGATATTAATATAAATGATCCGAAAAAAGTCCGAAATCGTGAGTATAACGATGATTTTCGATACTCCAGAATCAACAGAAAACGATCGGTTAGTTGATTCAAAAATGAACGCTGCAAATGACACGGAAATGAGTGCTATTCATTGTGAGTACTGTGTTGATATTGATATAATTGACACGAGAAAGAAGTCTGGAAGCGTGAGTATAACTATGGTTTCAATATTCCAGATTCAACAGAAAACGGTAAGTCGTCATATATGTGTACCTCGGATTTTTGCCATTGCGGAGTATGGGTTGTTGATGAATTTGAAAGTCTATGATCAAAATGTGATTAAGTTGATGATTTTGATTCCTTCATATCCTTCAGTACTGAAATTTCAGAATAGCTCAAAATTACAATCACGTTCAATTTACCTTCTTTGGTTCCCAATCTAAAGTTTCCTCATATACAAATATTGATGAATAGCCCTTGACGCCAAAATATTTTCAAATGATTATCTCATTCGTGACCGAGCCTAATGGCATAATTGGTATCTATTCGTTAAACAGCAAAAGTGTCGGGATCCCGGACAAAATTTTCAAAAATTCACATCATCTTGAGTAATGGAGAATCTGTCCTCAATTTGCAAGATGGTGATGCCCATGAGATTGAAAAGGTATGAACAATCAACATAAATTCAACAGTAAGAATAATCAAAATTATCGAGGTGTAATGCCAGCCTTGGAATTCTACTCCCCAGGAACCATGTCGGAAAGTGCTCGCACTGAATTTTTGAAATGGTGCGATAATACCGTTTTGAGCGAGTAAATTGTACATTTCCGATTTCCAGAAGGAGATTATTGGATATTGCAGGACTATATTCTTTAAAAATCGTGTTTAGAATTCAGAAAATTGTTCATCAGCTGTGGTAATATCATTCCATTTGAAAGCAGCATTACCATGGCAGGCGCATGTATAAATTCATACAGGAAAAATTTCCTAGAGGAAAAGACCATTGGAATAATTCCAGCCGGAGGATACAGACTGAGTAATAATCAATCTCGAGTAGCGATAGAATGGTTATTGTAGGAGTGTCATAAGAAAGGAGTTCATATAACGCACTGTCAAAACAGCCGCGAATTTAGGATCATGGGAAGATACGTGGTCGACGGATACTACGAAAACTCTGCAACGAATGAAAAGAGCGTGTATTAGTTCCATGGATATCATTCACATGGTTGTCCGCGCTGTTTTCGAATGAACAGAGATAAGAAACTGAGCTCCAATGAGTCAATGAAGGAGAGACTTCTACGAACTAATTTTACATCGGATAGAATAAGATCGTTCGGCTACAATTTGATCGAGAAATGGGAATGTGACTCTGATCGCGAAAAACGTTGTGACGACCAAATTTCTGAATTTTCAAGAACATGTGAAAAAGATTTAAGACGCACGCGATTGGTAGCGCGCGAAACATTTTTCGGGGGCTGCAAGAGTAATACAGCTAGATTGATGAAGGTCGGGAAGTCGAAAAGAAAAATTCATTTTGTCGATGTTTGCTCACTGTACCCATCCGTTCGCAAGGATGGCGAATTCCCTGTTGGACATTTCAAAATCTATGTTGGTGGAGAATGTAAGAAATTTCTCGGAAAAGATTCGGATATCAAAGAAGTCAAAGGCCTCATGAAGGGCACTGTTTTGCCTCCTTCTGACTTGTACTTTCCAGTTCTCCCTGTAAGAATGCATGATAAATCACTCTCTCCACTTTGCTCAACTTGTTGTCAAGAGATGAGGAACGGAAATTGTGCGCATACCCAAGATAGCGAGAGAGAAATTCAGGGGTCATGGGTATCTCTTGAATTGCAAGCAGCTGTCGAAGCTGGCTACAAAGCTACAGAGGTTCACGAAAAATGGCAATACAAAACGACGAAGTATTCACGTATCACAAAATCAGGGGGGCTATTCGCGACATACATCAATAGTTGGTTAAAGATAAAACAAGAATCCAGTGGTTGGCCACCGGAATGTACCGATTATGAGTCAAAAATGCGATACATCACCGAGTATGAAAGAGTTGAGGGCATCAAACTCGATTTTGCAGAGATAGAAAAAAATCCCGGGAAGGGAGCGCTTGCAAAAGCTACCCTGTGTAGTCTATGGAGAAAATTCGCTCAGCGAGGAAATCTCACCAAAACCGAAGTGGTTGAGACCCAAGAACGCTTAATGGAATTATTCACCAGCTCTGACATGGAAATCACAGGTATGCTCCCGGTAAACGACGATACGATGTACAATTCTTATGTACTCACAATTGAAGCGCTGGAACTGTCGTGCAATATAAACGTTGTGATAGCGTCATTTGTCGCTGCTCAAGCTCGTCTTGTGCTCTATAATTATCTCAAACAGGTCGGTTGTAGATGTTCATATTTTGTACGGACATTCTATTGTTCTATACGGATGATGAAACTCGAGAGTATATGCCCGAAACGGGTCGTTTTTTAGGTAATTTGACCAACGAGTTGAAAACATACTGTCCAAATAGTTCCATCAAAAGTTTCGCATCGAGTAGACCCAAATTTTACGCGTACGTTATTGAAAAATGAGACGGGGGAGAGGTGGAAGTATGCAAAGGTAAAGGAATCACTTTAAATTATCAAACCGAAAAAATGATCAATTATAATTGGCTACGACGCACAGTGGGGCCAAGGAGTACTTGAATAATTCGCCATTACGTGAATTTGCAATCAATCGACATATGCTCAGACAGAAGACTTTTGGATGAACGAGAACAACCTCCTGCGTCTGCGCATATGTTGATTGGTTGCAAATTCACGTAAAGGTGAATTATTCAAGAACTTCTTGGCTCCACTGTGCGACGTTACATCCGAGGAAAGGTTGAGTCTTCACTGGTTATAGAATGTGATGGAATACGACGAATCGAATTCCACGATGTTGTCACGCGACGAGAAACTAAAACATGTAAGCCTGTATATACCAAGAGATGAGTAAAAAATAAATAATTTCTCTATCGAATATATCATTGTTTTCACATGAATCAACCCATATCTGAATTCATATTAATTGGCGACTACGGGCGATCGTCGTCAATAAGCTTTCGACGACGATCGATACCGTGCACCGATCGTCGAATGACCCTATAAGACGATCGGTAACCGCGGCGATCGCCGATATCAATTTATATACACGGCGATCGAATCATTCGCTCATGACAATGCCGCGCGCGCGCCACCCGCCCGCCCGTCACCGTGGTTTGACGAGTTTTGTAGGCTATAAATGCACTGCTCCACTGGAATAATCATCATTCATCGATATGGAGACAAAGTGGTCGCATCCATTCACGCTTTTATGCTAGGGATCAAGTACTTGTGGGAAAAGTACCTGGGTCAAGGCTTTTATCCAATTTCGAGATTATATTTGTGACACAAAATTCGAGAAAATCATCTCTTACTACTCCGAATGGCAGTTGGCTTACACTACTTTTGACTCTTTGGTAGAGTTTCGCGAAGTGATCCCACGAATTTCTGACTTTGGCAACGATGAGAGACCAAAATTGATCATTATTGACGACTTTATGCGAGGAGCAACGAATCCTATTAAGACTGATATATTCTCAAAACATTCGCAGCATCAGTGCTTGAGCGTCATTTTCATATCACGAAATTTTTTTTGATGAATCGCAGAGAGGTATTCCGTTGAGTGTTTCTGACCTTGTGGTTTCTAGAGATCCAAGAGATCGAGCGCAAATACAGCATCTGGCAAGGCAAGTTTATCCCGGGAATCCGCGCTTGATCAGAGAAATTTTCAGAGATGCCACCGTAGAACCACATTCATATCTTTTACTCGATATGACCCAATCGGATGAACTTCGATTTCGGACCAATATTTCTCCAAACAAAGGCTACGAATGTGAGTATGTGGCCAAATGAGAGGTATGAAAGAGTGACATCTGGTAGCTTCTCATCATTCGGTAGGATGTGATGGCTCCGTCCACATCGTCGCCTTTTGGTGCAAAGTATGGCTCAATTGTACGAGCTCTTTGTCTCTTGAGCAAAGATCAGAGAATCGATATCTTGCAAAAATCTGCGAGTGGTCTCATCAAATGCATATGCAAGTGTGCTTTGAATATTTCAGATGGTAATATTCCACTGAATGACTACGAGAAGAAGGAATTGAGGAAATACGCTGGAATTCTCCGAAAACTCATTATACTGAGAGGTACTTGGAACAACAAGAGAGTCGTCATCATTCGAAGAATAGCTGAATCTTTCCCGACATTGTTATTACCCGTATTCAAATACTTCTCCGAGAGGGAGTGCATTTTTTCAATCGTGGAACACGCTCGAAAAATGGTCCTGGTGCCTGAAGCCATGGTTAAAAATATCCAACCGACGAAAAATTCTCAAATACAGCAAGAGAGTGCTAGCAGACGCCTCGGGATGTGTCATCCAGGTTAGACAAGCACAATTACGACATCTTGCACGCCGATGTCGGAGACGAGCGCCAAAAATGGAAGCTCTTTTCTCAGGGTCTCCAGAGGTTCCTCTCCTTCGACGATGACAATCACGAGAGTGGTGATGGTCAAACTGAGTGCGCAGAAAGTAACAATGACGATGCTCTTGGAGGGGATGGCATGACCTTGGTCAAATATTCGGATGAAAATATTATCAACAGCGTTCCGAATACATATAGATGGAATTGCGAGCAGCTACTCAAATGCTCACATGGCTGCGATCAAGAGCACATCTCTAGGGACGACTCAGGCACCGTGCTTATAAACGACACCACTATTCCTGATTCAAATATTGTGGATCTCGTGAATTTGGCTGTCTGATGGAGGAAATCATATTCAGCGGTTGGGAAGCAAGAATTTGCTAATTTCTTGCAGAAATCTACTATCCCGAGAGAATTTATTGGCAATACCTCATTGTTGAATGATGGATCTGATGCACCTCTGATGAATTTGAAGAGGAATTACGGCAGAATTTCTCGGCATCTTAGCGACTCGGCTGTAACACCTGGTAATTTGGCTGACCCGACGCAGGGTGGAGACGAAGAGGAGTCCGACGACGTAGAGGGTTGCAGGGAAGTTTGTAACGAGACAGCTGATTCTAAACTTAGATATAGTACACCTGGCACTGAGGAAGAGAAGTCTTCGTGAGCTACTTCGACACTCAATGGATTATGGAAGAGCCACTCGGAAAGTATCATTATAATCCAGAAAACCCTGCATCACTCTCTCGAATGGAAAGATTCCTTGCTGAGCTCAGATCGAGGAATATTCACGTTACGAGGAGACAGGTCACAAATTGGTTAGAATCTCAAGATGCTTACACGCTTCATAAGCCGAGACGATTGAGATTCCAAAGACGGCACTATAACGTTTCCAATGTTGATGATCTTTACAAGGCTGATCTTATGGATTTTCGTTCCATCAAGGCATACAGTCCCTACCATAAATAATGGAACACGTAGGGTCTCACTCAAACAGTGATATTTCCAATTTGATTGGTTGTACCAGAATTCTGAAAAGGGGGTTTTAAAGAGCACAAAAAATCTATCAATTCATGGGTTTTGATAATTTTTTACGTGCTTTTTAAGTGCCTGTATACGTGGTTGGAAATCAGAAAAAAATCTCCTTCAATCAATCACCTACAATTTTGACGGTAGTGATCCGATCACAAAAATACTCACGGGATCTTGTAGATCGTTGGAAAATCTAGAAATTCGGTCTTCTGTAAAATTTTCGTGCGACCCTTCCCGTCTGACTTACGAGCTCCGAAAGAAAACTTTGTATCAACATAGGGTGCTTATGGAGATACCGAGCCTGGCACATCTTTCATTTTCTCTCGCTCTATTCTGGGGCAAAATTGGATTTAAAACATATTATGGCACATAATTTCGACGTAAAATGATCTCAACTTTAAGAATATTCCATCAGATCTTGTCCAAGATTTGAGGTAGCAACGATTACTCAAAATTTGATGTGAAAATTGATAAATTTCGTGTTTTGCACCTATGGGTCACATTTGAGAAAAAATCTGATGAAATATCCTGGAAGATGAGATCATTTTACGTCGAAATCATGTGCCATGATATCTTTCAAATCCAATTTTGCCCCAGAATAGAGCGAGAGAAAATGAAAGATGTGCCAGGCTTGGTATCTCTATAAGCACCCTATGTTAATACAAAGTTTTCTTTCGGAACTCGTAAGTCAGACGGGAAGGGTCGCACGGAAATTTCACAGAGGACCAAATTTTTAGATTTTTGAACGATCTGCAAGATCCCGTGAGTATTTTTCAGATCGGATCACTGACGTCAAAATTGTAGGTGACTGATTGGAGGAGAATTTTTTCTGATTTTCAAACACGTGTACGGGCACCTAAAAAGCACGTAAAAAATTATCAAAACCTATGAATTGATAGATTTTTTCGTGCTCTTCGGAACCCTCCTCTCAAAATTTCCGTATGACCAATCGAATCGGAAACATCACTGTTTGAGTGAAACCCTACGTGTTCCACTATTTATGGTAGGGACTGTATAACGAAGGCTTCACTCTTGTACTCGTAGTAATTGATGTTTTATCGAAACACGCATGGGTCGAGCTGTTGAAAGATAAGACTTGCATCAATGTTACGGCCACTTTTGATCATAATTGATCACGTAGTGATAACCGTGTCCCAATGCTCTTACAGACCGATCAGGGGGAAGAATTCAAGGAAGACCAATTTCAAAAACTGCTCAAGGATACCATATCAAATTTCGAGAAGCTCTAAATGCAGAATTCCATTGTGGTGTTGTTGAAAGAGTCAATAGAACGCTTAAGGGTCGTTTGTGGCGCTATTTTACGAGATTTGATACGAAAAAAATATATTGATATTTCACAACGGTGAGTGGAGTCTTACAATGGAACGAAAAATTCAAGCATCAGATAGCTATGAGTGGGTATTTTTCAGGAGATCCTACACAGTAAGGATCCGTCTCGACCGAAATTGTATCGGTTCATGCCTAAAAATGGCGAGTGAAATTATTTTTTCGTGTATAAGTACATGAGGACTCATTTCGATAAATTGGTAATTTTGCCCAGTTTTCTCATTATCCTTTTGATAACTCAAAAACGGCCCGTTTTATCGTGAAATGTGTAGAGAATTCTCCTGTTGAACTTTCAAGAATCTAGAAGATGATGCTTTGAAAGTTTCTCAAACGATGCGTCTTCTTCGAATTGTGAGGCGTCTTTGTCATAAGTTTGATGGGTTTTTAAATAGTTCATCTCTCAAATTTCATATTTCTGACCACTTTCGCAATGCTGGAGGATGTTCCAGGGAACTTTTCTTCATTAGTTATAGAGATTCGGCTCAATACAACTCAAGAGAATCTTCCAGCATTCCATAACATGTTGTGAATATAGAGATCGAGACATGATGTACCGTGGGAATCTTGAAAACCCATGAAACTTCGAATAAAGACGCCTCACAACTCGAAGTAGACGCACCGTTTGAGAAGGATTAATGAGGAAAAATGGCAAAATCGAAAATTCTTCGAAATGGGCCTCGATATACTTATACATGGGAATAATGATTTCACTCGCGATTTTGAAGCGTGAACCGATACGATTCAGGTCAAAACGGATCCTTACTGTGTAAGATCTCGAATTACACTTCATAGGTGGATTTTGGTGTCAGTACAGTGGTACTCATCGCAGCTTGGAGCGAGGTGTGCCGTTTCAATTTTGTTGGCTCTGTGAAGTATAAGTTCGTATCACTGGTGGGTTTTTACTATTGTAGTAAGACATCAGTCTGCATTTTCTCAAATTAAGAGTCATACAATTCCAATAATTCCAATTATCAAAAGAGTTGAGATCTAACTGCAGTGAAGTTGCATCTGGATTAGAGCTTACTTTCATCAAAATTTTTAGGTCAGCAGCAAACAATAGAATTGTACCATGTCTTATCCATCAGTGCACATCGTTAATGAATACATTGAAAAATAAAGTACCAGTATGAAACCCTTGTAATACCCCTGATTTCAACCCAGAAGGGACCAAGGGTGACATCGAAGAACTCAAGAAGATAAGCCACGCGCTCGAAGGCCAACTCGCGACAGACAAGGTGAAGCGGGCTGCTTTCGCGACAAGGCTCCTCGAAACGGAAAGGACCCTGAAAGCGAGGGGGAATGTGCAGCTTCCGACTACAAAGAAACCGGCCGTGTCAGATAATGGCCTCCAGGGGAGGGGGGCAGGGAAATCGGAATCGCGACCGGGGCAACAACGCGATTCGAAGGGGACGCGATACGAACCTCCACCGGGAGGTCTCGGAACACCGCACTCGACATCAACGCCTAATTGACCCGAGGAGAATGGGGCTTGGAAGGAAGTGGTGTCGAAGAAACAAGCGGAAAGGGCAAAGAAGAGCGGTAGATCGGACAATGCCACCGGAAAGGAAGTGAAAATGAAGCCGAGAAGGGTGAAGCCCGAAGCCGTCCTCATTACGGCCAACCAAGGTGGGCTAACCTACGCAGACATGCTGCGCAGGATAAAAACGGATGACCTCGTTGAAGAAGTGGGCTCTTAGGTCACGGGCATCCGCAAGACCCAAGAAAGCCAAGTCCTTCTTGAACCCAAGAAGGGCACCGATGTCGCCACCGTCAAGGCAGTCTTGGCACGAGTCGTCGGGCAAGAAGGAGCTGTCCACTGTGTAGCGAACAGCATGACCATCGAGGTGGTCGGAGTCGACTACGATGTCAACATAATCAAGGTGCGGAATGACCTCGCGGAGGCCCTACCAGGGAACGAGAAGGGAGCCGTTGTAGTCAAGTCCATCCGGACTGGCTACCGCGACACCCAAACCGCTATTGTCTCGATCGCAATGAGACTGGTCCACCATCCCCTCGACTGGAAGGAGCCAAAGGTTAGATGGGGCAAAGTCAGGATCCGCGAGAAGGGTGGCATCCCACGGTGCTATAACTGCTTAGAGTACGGCCACAAGGCCTTGGGGTGCAAGGGAGAGAGGGCAGAGGAACAGAAACCGAAACTCTGCTTCCAATGCGGAGAACCAGGGAACCTTGCCGTAATTTGCAAGGAAAAACCAGAATGCCCAAGCTGTGCGGCGATCGGGTCCGAATCTGACCACAGATCTGGGGCCAGCAACTGCACTGCGTACCAGAGGGTAAGAGCCACATATGGACGCAGAAAGGGAAGAAATGGCTAGCTTCATCCGAGGCAACCTCAGGAAGAGCGGGGACGCAGACGATCTCCTACACGCTGCTGCCAGAAAAGGAGGGATCGATGTTCTGATTATCTCCGAACTGCCTCGGAAGCGCGAATTCTCTCGATCCACATTCGATCACTGGAGGACCGCCGTAATCCAGATCGTGAATCCTGCGATCTGTGAGACTGGACCAGCTGTTCGTGGCCGCGGTTTCGCTCGAAAGACCATATAGGGGGCAAAGCAGTCTACAGTTGCTACTATTCGCCGTCGCTCAAGACGCACGAATTCGAAGACGAACTCCATGACCTAGAAGAGGTCGTGAGGCGATGGAGGGGCCCAGTAATAATCGCGGGGGATTTCGCCTCCAAGGAACCGACTTGGAGCGGGAGGCCACGCGATAAACGGGGGTCGATACTCGCTGATACCATGGAGGCATTAGGATCAGTACAAGCGAACGAGACGGGGGTTATCACTTATGACCGGCACGACACTCGGTCCCGGGAGGGAGGTTCGTCATCGGTCCTCGACCTGACGCTCATGAGCCCAGCACTCATGGGACGTATGACATCATGGGAGGTCCTGGACACGGAAACATTGAGTGACCATCAACATATTTGGTTTCGGCTTAGGACTGACAGACAGAGACAGTCATCACGCAGACCGCGACCGACGGGGTGACAGGTACGCAAGCTAGATGGGGCGAAATTCCGGGAATCGATAGAAACAGCCGAAGATCTCTCGATGAACATCACCGCGGACGAGGCTGTGGATATGGTGACGACCACCATCACAAGAGCTTGTGACGCATCGATGCCTCGCAAGACAACATCATGCTCTTGGAGGAAACCAGAGTATCGGATCACCGCCGAGATAAGAGCTCTACGAAGAACGAGCAATAAGAATAGGAAAACCGCGTGGCGATCAAGGAAACTGAAACGACCATCACTGGTGGAAGACGACAGGGCGTACAGAGAAGCAAAAAAGGCTCTCAATCTAGCCATATGGAGAAGCAAAGAGGAGTGCTGAGGTGCATTGTGCGACATGGATAATGAAGACCTGTGAGGTACGCCATACCGCGTGGTTGTGTCCAAGGCCCGACCCCGGAGGGGCAACCCAGCACCAACCGATGCAGCTACCTTGCGCAGCATCGTGGAAGACCTCCCCCAGCAGGAGAACCTAGAGTGACATTCCCACCAGAGAGCGACGACCCTATCTCGCTCTCCACTGTGCAAGAGCTACTGATAGCGACAAAGAGGCTGCCTAACGGCAAAGCCCCTGGCCTGGACGGCATTCTAAACGAGACTCTGAAACTGGTCAAATATAAGCCAGATTCACTCCTCGAACTCTCCAAGATCTGTCTGAGCGCGGGAACTTTCCCGGACATGTGGAAATGCCAGAAGCTGGTCCTAATACCAGGAGGTCAAGGAGGTCAACGCCCTCCCAGCATGCTCGGCAATATCGGGGAAATATACGAGAGGATGGTTCTCAACAGGCTGGAGAAAGCCTACGAAGAGAGCGGCAGGCTATCACTAACGCACTTCGGGTTCCGGAAGGGACGAAGCACTGTGCAGGCGATCGGAGAGCTCCTAGAACGGGTTCAAGCGTCGGTAGGGAACCCATACCAAGGAAGAGGAGGATTCTGTGCCACCATTGCGTTGGACATGAAGAACGCATTCAACTGCGCGAGCTGGGAGCGAGTCTATCAATCCCAAGCAGGTAAAGTCCTGCCCTATCTACTAGCCGTCACGAGTGACTATCTGCGGGACAGGACCCGTGTGTGCGACACCGACGAGTGAACAGAGATTCGGGAACTGTCCGCCGGAATCGCACAGGGATCGGTTTCCGGGCCGTTCAACTGGAACACCCAGTACGACAGTTCACTGTCTATCGAACTGCCAGAAGGAGTGATAATAGTGGCTTCCGCGGACGACGCGGGACTCATAGTCTGGGCCGACAACGAGGAACTCTTGAGTAGACGTGCAAACGAGGCGCTGGCCCGAGTCTACAAGTGGATGATTAGCAGGCTCCCGGAGCTTGCTGTCAAGGAGTGTGAAGTGATCGTGATCACAAGACGCAGGAAGTTTGACTTACACCGTTTTTACATCAACGGGCAAGAGATTGCACGCGAGACAGAGCTGGAATGCCTCGGTTTATGGCTTGACGACAAGTGGTCGTTCAAGGAGCACATCAAGGAGGCCGCTCAGAAGGCGAGCAGGGTCGGTGCGGCGCTTCAGCGGCTGATGTCGAATATCGGGGGACCCAGGGAGAAGAGGTCCGCATTTCTCTACACCGTCAGCACCTCTATCATGCTCTACGGTACACCCGTGTGGGGAAAGAGAGTAGAGAAGACCATCATCGAGAAGAGGATGGGGCCTGTCCACCGGAGAGTGGCCCTAAGGAGAATCCGTGCCTACCACACCGTGTCAGGAGATGCGGCTCACGTATTGGCGAGTACAAGGCCCATCCCTTTGCTCGTCGCGAAGCGAGTGAGGATCTTGGACCACCAGAAAGTGATCGGAGCCAAACAAGTACTCACTCCGACGATGAAGATTGTTATGAACCAGGGTTCTTGAGGTTCATGTGCTATGGGTTCTATTCTGTTCTTACCAGGCCATCGGACCAGTAAGTTGGGGTGCAAGGTATTCTCTGAATGACAAGTCTGGGATGATGGATTCAGTATAGGTTTATTCAAAGGTGAGTTATAAAACCGAGAGAGAGACCGTTACATATACTCGTGATTTGACTGACTCGATGGTGGTACGAGAGAACCAAGGACTGGATTCACTCGACCTGAAATGCTGCTAATCGCGACGTCTTGCTACGAGGAACGTGGTTGACTGTGATTCTAGAAGCACGGCTTGGCGCTTTTACACCGTATTTATACTCGTTCTCACGCTTGAGGTTTGGCACCTCGGCGTTTACATTTTTCCACATTCTTGCGCATATACGCTCGTGTTTGAACATTCCTGGCGGTTCTCAAGCTTTACGTCTACGTCGTGTTTACCAGCCTTTAGCAAATATAACTCAGTGATATTTCGTTGCGCCATATTGAGGATTTCGATATAGCTTATATTCATCGGCATAGGGCTAGCCCTGCTCTATGACACGTTCATTGGCGCGCAACTGATCCCCGGATCAGCAACTTATGGCTAACATATATAAGAAAAATTCCATCAAAATTCTGAACAATCTGGAAAACTGTTGACGTAGTACTAATTGAGTATATTTTTGGAAGTTGATAGTGAGTTGAACTTAATTTCAAGTGAGATTTGAAATGTGATAACTTGCCGACGAGTATAGACCGGGAAAACTTTATACATATACGTCTGGTATTATGAGTATTGATTGATTACATTGCTGCTTAACTGCTAATATATGAGATCATAAATATTACACATTCGCTTGGTGATCTAGAGATGTATTCTGAAAAAGGAAGATTGATTAGTTTTTAATCGTATAATGGTGTTTCCTTACGGGAATTATCTTGAAAGTGGAAAATAAAATAGCCATTTAGGCCTACCGTATATAGTAGAAGTATACTGTTACATATAGTAGCGTGCCTGAATCTGTATTATGACAACAATCGAGTATCGTTATATCGTGAGTTATGAAATGGTAGCGTGAATATTCAACAAAAATTGATTCGCTTATTACTATCACCGAGCGGTCGTTAGAATACTTATCTTGACAGGGAAGGATGTTACTTGAAATTTGAGGCGATTTCTCTCTCTCTGGAAAAATTTTGTTGTACTTAGTACCATTTTTCCGTCCGGCGTTCTTTGAGCTTAATATTCCATATATAAATGTAGTTATTGATACGATTAAACCTGGAAGAAAACTCATAGTCTATCTCAGTCTCTCTCTTATTTCGTAAAATATGTTTCGGTATTTTATCGTCAACTCATGAATGTTGGAGGGAAAATATTGTACATTCAAGTTTGCTTCTAAATGTTGTTTTCTGACGTTTTTGCTGCTATATGCTACAGATGAGTTTCATTGGGTGAAAGGTTCTGTTTTCTCTGCGTAATAATTTTGTCGTTATTTGGTGTTTTTTGAGAAATTTTCCATCAAAAATCATCTTTTTCATCTCCTGGTGTCAAAATTTCGTCATCATTTGATGAGCTGGTCTTGTTTGTCATAAATACTATTTCCTGTGATTCCAACTTTGCGTCCTCATTCAGTATGTCAATTTTTTTGTTATGGGCGATTCCTTCACATTTTTGGCCCTATTTCCTGGGCTTTGGTCATTGTCCTCGAGTTTTGCCAAAATTCCGGAACGAGAGATTGAGTTGTCTTTCTTGATCACCATATCTCTTGTCATCGACATTTTTCTCTCGAGAGTCCGGTTTGCATTCTGAGCCCCTGGTTGACTCTTTTGTGGTATGTTTATAAGAATGGATTCCAGTGGATGATTCCTCGTTGGTTGATTTTCACGTCGACATAGTAGGCACCCTGGAACAAGTCTTCTTACGATTAGACAAGGGACCCCCCCCCAGGCAAAAGACTTTTGCAACGCACACAACAATGATCGGAATTAATAGGTAATAGAGTCCTGAATAAATGAGGTGGGGAAATAAGTTGTCGTATTTTGCTGATATTATTTTTAGTTGACTCATTGTCCGAGCCTTGTCTATGATTTCTTTCAGGTTTTTTCCTTTCTCTAGAGATTTGAAGGGTGTGTCTCCGCGCATCTGTATACCTGGTGCAACTTCTGATCCCATAATGGGTTCGTACGAGATTTTTTTTGAATTCCCTGTTTAATATCGGGGTCGAATCTAAATTCTTTTGCCGGAATATCATAACTTCTGAGTGTACCGTGATTTTCCGTGAAGCGGATAGCCTAACATTTCTGGTGTATGCTGAGCATCCTTGAGGTAAGTGTCATATTCCCATTCCATTTCTTTCGTGTCTCACGTTCCTATGTTTTAGACAATCTTCAAATATGAATCCCCCTCTTTTGGTAGAGTACTCCCATGTGTTTTCCTTTTCTAATGCCGCTCAAAATGTGTTATGGAGTCTAGCAAATTCTACCTCGCAATCTGATAAATTCTTTATAAATCTCTGCGTAGCAAGTTTCACTTCACATGGTGAAAAATTGTCGATGTTGCGAATGGGGTTGACATTTCCGCATACGAATGCCGATTTGAGTTTCTTGCATGAATTCAATTCGTCTGATGTGAACGGTATATAGGTTTTTTCCTCTGAATCGATTGCTTGGGAAACAGAATCCGGCCATACATAGCCGTCTAAAGAAAATTTTCGCTGGTGAACCGGAACTGGTAATGCTTTGTATAGGTAATAATCTTGAAAGTCGAGAAGTGGCAATTTGATGTAATATACTAGTTTTGGGTACATGAATAATATTGACACGACAATAATGCTGAAAACATTTTGTCGATCTCTGGGAATTATGCTTCCGCTACCGTTTGCATGATCGTCTTTTTTGTATTTGACAGAAGAGAGGGTGAGACAAAACGCGGGTGTGTTACACCCTGGGCTGCAAAAAGTATGGCATGTGTCAAAGTCTCGGTATCGAGCTCGTACTGTAAAACGTTCTCTATGAATATTTACATAGCTGTGGTAAAGTCTACTAATTTGTTCAATTTTTCTTGTTCAAGTTCCATTGCGGCTATGACCGTGTCGATCTCATTGAGTCTATCATGCTGATTTCCGAATTGGTCTCCAATAATTTCCGTTTGATTCGCCAAAAGTGCTGCGAGTATGCTACTATCGTTCGCATTCCCTTGAATAAGCTCTTTTAGTTCGTAGTCTGGATCTTCGTCTAATGTTCCAAATAATATTCTGTGCAATTTTCCAATTCCTGAGAACCATGCTCTTGTTACTCGGGCTACAGATGCATTTAAATTCGTTTTAGATCCCTGTAACAATTGTATAGCCTTATATGCGTTCTTTTGGGTGTCATTAATTCGCTCGCCCAACTCTTCCATTTGCTTGGCTACGATGCAACCTGACTTCTGTCTGTTGCAACTGGTTTTCATTGCATTCCACGCTTGTTTGAGTTTGGATTCTCGCTGAAAATACGGTTCCAAGTTTATGCTGTGAACTATTTTCCACGAGACCCGAGATGTATATGGGTCATACTGGACCAAGGTGAACATTTTGAAAATCGACGAAATTTAAAAATGCCCCAAACATTTTTCCTCTGTTAGTACTACTAGAATATAGTTGGAAAAGAATTTTTCCGGATTTTTTTGGGATTCATGGCGGGCCCTACGGATTTTCCAAGTCTCATTTTTAAGCAGTTTTTCGCCTATTTTTCGCTATCTTGGGAAATTCGTAGCTCGGACCCAAATGCATCTTTTTCATCCTTGCTGGGCGCATTTTTTCGGTATGACGTACACTCCCAAGGAAGAAATTGACCGGTCCAAAAAATTGATATCTGGTAGGTCCCACGGTTTCATCAAAAAAGGCCCAAAAATACGACTTTGCACCTTCTTTGGAGGCGTCTAGGTCAAAATGGAAGCCTCGTAGCAAAGTTTTGCAGGAGAAAAAACTTGTAAGCCTTGAGAAAACCTTCAATTTCCTCTTTAGAACGTGTCATTATCTTATCTCACGTACGATCTACAGCCGATTTAAGTTGGGCATTTTTGTAAAAACGTAAAACTTCCATGCCAATTTGAAAAAATCGTTTATTTTTTATCGACCCCAAACCTGTGACAAAATGTTCTTTCAGGTGTCTATTTGGAGGCCTAACAATAATTTGGTTGTTCCTTCAAAATCCCGATTTTATACGAGCTGTTAAAAACAGTCGAAAATACCGAAAATCGTGTCGAATTCGGGCCTTATCATGAAGCTTCGTGGACTGGGTCTTCCCTTGCTCTCGATTCGTGGACTCTAGTTATACAGTACTCGGCATAAAATATTGTGGAAGATGAGACCGAGAGCTGAAAAATGGCCTCTCGTGCGATGTTTTACGATGGAACCGTCCAAAACTAGAGTAAATCGAGTAAATACAAGATAAATTGAGGAAATCGATTGTGATGCATCTCTCACTCAACAAGCCCGTGCTCACTAGCCCAACCGGCCGCTTTGGCACTCCGCGTATGCTCCGCACTGCATGCCATCCTCCGTTCATGCGGAAGTGATGAGTGATATTAACAGCTGATGCAGTATTTTCAGGTATTATCCAGTATAGACAGAGATAAGAAGGTTCTCTAATCTCCGTTATAGAGTGTAGACTGTACGAGGTTTCGGTTGTTAGTGACCACCACGGAAAAATTGTATGTGTCAGTCAGCGTCCCGATCAGAAATTTTGGTACCTTCCCCGCGGGGTTTGCCCCGAAGATGGGCCAAATGTATTGTGAAGCATATGAAGTGTAACGCCTTCCTCGCGGGGCACCCGCGAGGTATCATCGGGGCGATATTTGCGCGAAATTAGTTTAGTTTCTGTTGAGACCTTTAAAATAACTTCGGATATGTTTGTAATGTTATCACTATTATGTGATTGTTTAAGTAAAGTATGTCTAAGTAAAGTTCAAAATTCATTGAAAACCTGGGAAAGCCTCATAAGAGCTACTAATATCCAGCCTGTGTTTACTTCTACTGAATGCAAATAGTCACTTGACTTTGCAGCGTGTGACGAAGAAATTAATTTTGCTAGACTGAGATTTGTGTGAAAAGTGAGTAGTGCTCATCAATGATATTGAAATACAGTATGTTCACGTTCAATGCCTCTGTTGAAATGTCCATCATACATCCACAGAAGTGAGGTTAACTCTGAGACACTATGCAGGAATGTTGTGAAAGTGATCAGATACTTTGCGGGGGCCCTGCGGGGAAGGCGTTACACTTCATATGCTTCACAATACATTTGCCCTAATACCCGCGATGTTCGGGGATGGTTCGGGGCAATTCCGCCATGGTTCGGGGCAAATCCCGCGGGGAAATTAATGACGGTCAGCGGCCATTCGAGATCTCCCATCTCACTCGCACCTAATAGGTTATCCCATGAGTGCGAGGGAGACGACAGATCTCGAACGGTCACTGACCGTCATCTCATTGCAGTTCACCTCATGGCGTGAAGATAACAAGAGTTATCTTCACGCCATGGTTCACCTTGTTCTCGAGTGTACCAAAATTTCTGATCGAGACGCTGACTGACACATACAATTTTTTCGTGGTGGTCACTAACAACCAACACCTCGTACAGTCTACAGTCTATAACGGAGATTAGAGAACCTTCTTATCTCTGTCTATACTGGATAATATCTGACAATACTGCATCAGCTGTTAATATCACTTATCACTTCCGCATTAACGGAGGATGGCATGCAGTGCGGATCATACGCGGAGTGCCAAAGCGGCCGGTACTCGATTTATCTCGTATTTACTCAATTTACTCTAGTTTTGGACGGTTCCATCGTAGAACATCGCAGGAGAGGCCATTTCTTAGCTCTAGGTTTCATCTTCCACAATATTTTATGCCGAGTGCTGTATAATTAGGGCCTCGACAGAAAGTGCGCATTCGCTCTTTTCCCCCCTTTTCCCCCTGTGGAAGTAGCGCCATTGCGCGCCTATGGCGGCGACTGCAACTACAGGGCCTATGCTTATACACGGGGGAAAAAGTGGAGAAAAGAGCATTGCGCACTCTCTGTCGGGGCCCTTAGAGTCCATGAATCGAGAGCAAGGGAAGACCCAGTCCACGAAGCTTCATGATAAAGCCCGTATTCGACACAATTTTTGGTATTTTCGACCGTTTCCAACAGCTGGTATAAAATCGGGATTTTGAGGAACAACCAAATTATTGTTGGGCCTCCAAATAGTTAGCTGGAAGAACATTTTTTCATAGATTTGGGGTCGATAAAAGATAAACGATTTTTTTAAATTGGCCTTGAAGTTTCACGTTTTTACAAAAATGTCCAGTTTGAATCGGCTGTAGATCGTACGTGAGATAAGATAATGACAGGTTCCAAACAGGAAATTGGAGGTATTTCCAAGGCCTACAAGTTTTTTCTCCTGCAAAATTTTGCTACGAGGCTTCCATTTTGACCTATACGCCTCCAAAGGTAGTGCAAAGTCGTATTTTTGGGCCTTTTTTGATGCAACCGTGGGACCTACCAGATATCAATTTTTTGGACCGGTCAATTTCTTCCTTGAAAGTGTACGTCATACCGAAAAAATGCGCCCAGCTAGGATGAAAAAGATGCTATTGGGTCCGAGCTACGTATTTTCCAAGATAGCGGAAAACAGGCGAAAAACTGCTTAAAAATGGGACTTGGAAAATCCGTAGGGCCCGCCATGGGTCCCAAAAAAATCTGAAAAATTTTTTTTTCAACTATATTCTAGTAGTACTAACGGAAAAAAATGTTTGGGGCATTTTTAAATTTCGTCGATTTTCAAAATGTTAACCTTGGTCCAGAATGACCCATATAGTTTGTCCAATTCTTCCATGACCAATCCCGGATTACGATGGATTGGTCTTATTTCCATTCTCTCGATTTTGTGGTCCGCAGTGCTGTAAAAACATGAACTTAAGGTTTTGATACTGAAAGAATTTCAACTCGTGAGGAGAGCCTTTCGGCGTGATTTTATTTTGATGCTTGGTACGTCCGTCGTCTTGGGCGTTATTATGTCCTCACTGCGTTATCAGTTACTTTGTTTCTGCGGTGTTTCTTTCGCGGGCTCTTCACGTTCGAGCTTGTTGTGCTTGCGAGCTATCCCTTTTGCTTAATGGTAATCGAAGCCCGGCTCATCTTATCATTTTCGTGGGATGAACTGGGCACAACGTTGGTTGCATAGTCAACCTGCAGTTCGATATGCAGATAAGCTCTTAGTTTGTCGTGCGCCTCCGTTGACACTTCATCGATTATCCGAATCATCATGAGTTCTTCCGGTAATCGCTGTGACGTGCCTTTCCCAATTTTACATTCTATGCTTGCTCAAGAAAGCTTCACCATTCATGTGGGTACTAATGCGTTGTCTGAAGATGCGTGCATTTTAACCGACGTCAGTGGACTTGAGCCTACAACTCCGGCCTCGAATTTCAACACGGATACTATGTGCGCTGGACCTGTTCAAAATTGTGATCCTTTAAGTGAGATCCCGGTTATAGACCTTGTTGCCAAGTCGCCGCCTGAGCCGAGTGATTCTGTAGTGACGCCTGTGTTATCTTTAAAACAAAGCCCGTTGGCTACGACTAAAGAATTATCTGCCGTTTTTGAATCTGTCGACCATGGTGAGATGGCCCATGCTTCATACATGACTGCTCCACCATGACAGCCCTTTGATGGGTCCCTGGCTTTTGAGGCTGTATCTCTCGACGAGCTAGAGAATATACCATCAGCGGACTTGCTCTCGTCGCCTCGCCTAACTCTTGAAGGTGAAGTGCCCGTCAGTGGTGAGGTCTTGCCTGCGACCGTTGCCCCCCATAAAAAGAATTCCCGATCTCGTTTTGCTAGAAAACGAACTCAAGAATTAGCCACCAGATCAAGGCTCAGTGCTCGCTCTCCTAGATCTGCAGATGAGCCGAAGCAACCTCGTGTTTCACCTTCCCCGAGGCGTATATTACCGAAGATCTTCTCGTACTACCCTTTGGCTCGGCGTTCCGAAAGGCTTCGCCAGTCAAGAAACCCCATTCCTTCGACCGTGGTGAGTGGAGATCTATTGCGGCTTGAGACGAGTAACCTATCCGGAGTAGATGTACCTCGTGAGCTTCCTAATGTGAGCAATTTTGAACGCGCTTCTGTAATTGTATCGACGAGCCATGTCGAAATCTCGTCCGCATTCATAGCTCCTAGACTGAAGCCGAGGATCACCGATGTCGTTCTACTCCCGAAAACCGCATCCATGATCACCGATTTATCTGCCCCAAAAGTCACCGATTTGCCTGCGCCGGAGACCGTTAATTTGCTTGCATCGAAAATCACCGAAACGCCTGCTTTGAAAGTCACGGAATTGCCTGCTTTGGAAATCACTGAAATGCCTGCTTTGGAAATCACTGAAATGCCTGCTTTGGAAATCACCAATTCGCCTGCTTTGGACATCACCGATTTGTCCTCATTAACCGTATGCTCCTCTGAGCCTGAAGTCGCAACTGGTGAATCAGAAACCTGTGCAGAAGGAAATCTTGCCATCAAGCCTGACATTTCTCAGCCCTCCTCGCAAAATGCTCTTCCTCATCAAGCGAATCAACCGAACTTTTGCTGCGATCCTGTTGTGATCCGCTTAAAGAAGATTCTTAAGAAGTTAAAATCCAAAAATCGGGGTTCCGCGACGAGGACACCCGCAACCTTCGATCGAATAGCCCAATTGTGCTCGCAAATAATGCAGCGGCAACATCAGTTGGAGATGCTCAATAAAACCCTTGCTAAACGCGCTGCAGAAAGCTGCATGCTTTGCCGACTTACTGTGTTAGCAAAACGAGAGCTCGCTTCTGTTGCTCTTTGTGATAAATGCTCGTGAGTATTATTTTTCTCATTGCTTTTGTGAAAAATACGGATTTTCAAGTGTTACATATTGTTTTAGATCTTCGTGAAACTCAAGAGAGAAAACCAAGAGATACCCGTCACCTGTATAGTTTGAGCTAATTAATTTCATATCGACGGCTTATTTCCCTCTTTTTATTATTTAATTGTATATCCAGTTCCATCGTCTGGGTATTTGTGAATGAATCATTACTTAGTAGAATATATTCTCATTTCTTCTGATGTGTGACATTGATACATTGTTGTTTAACTTTGTCCGTGGCTGATGCACGAGTCATACTCCCTCAATTGTACTTTTTACGGTGTGCGGTACATTGTTTGGTGTATCATGATCTTTTGAGAACCTTATCACCCTCAGCTCTTGCTGTAAGTGTAAGTGTGAGCCATATGGAAATCATTAGTTTGTCTTTCACCTCACCAGGATGCACATCATTGTGTCCACTACCCGGTTATGGCGAGAGGACTGTAGTCCACAGGCCAAATGCGCGAAGAAGAAGAGATCATTGTGTCCGTCCACAGTTTTCTTTTATTCTATTTTCCTGAGAAATTATGTCTTTGCGAAACGGGGTCGAGATTTACTCTTCCATTGATAAATTTATGAAGAGAAAACTGAGAAAAAATTTCTCAGCCTTATTACATCGGGATCATCGCTTTGCTGCGACAAGCGCACAATATTCTGAAGTTTGTGGACATATACCTGTTGTCAGTCTAGAGAGGAAGAAGGGCGACCTGCTAATTTATTACTTGAAATGCCGAATCGAGAGTTTGAAAGAGAATCAATGTGCTATTTCCGAAATTTCACGTGACTTGGAAGCTCTATATCATGTGATCCTGAGAATTCGTGAACAAATTCGACGGCTCGAGATGATGATCAGCGATCGAGAGAGACGTCTGGACATCGGAGTTCGTGATATTAATTGCCGTTGCTTGCATTGCAACTCTACTGCTACTGACAAAAAGACTACGAACGTTGGTTCGAGAAAAGACCGTCGATTTTCTGAAATTTCACGTCTTAATGTTTGACGCAAATGCTTGTGAGTATTTTCCCCATCGGCTCATTTCTAAGGCTTGGCACCATTTTAACCATATGCCTCATTTTTTTTTCCAGTGCTTCATTATTTTGGTGTGACTATTGGCTCGACAAACACTAAAGTTTTTCAAATCGGATTGATGTAATTCTCGCGTTCATTTCTGTGATCATTTCACGGTCTTGCCTGCACGCCAATACCGCGTTTTCAAGTAGTTTTATTTCAAATTGTCCAGGTAGCTTATAAGCTCATATTCTATCGTCTGAATTTTCCACCCCTAGAATCTTTGCATCATTGAGAGAAAAAAAAATTTCTTTAGCTGTTAATTATTGAATGAGATAGCTAGACAAAAATATTTTTGGGTATGCCGCGAAAAATTCCGAAAAATCTCACAGAGTTTCGCAGTTTGATTTTTCTCGAGTGCTGGTGATTCAGACGTTCGCATATATATCGCATCCTATCCTGATGAAGAGGAGCCCTTGTGGCTCTGATGTCCAGCGATCAGTGCCGCTTTTGCTCTTGATCGAGACTGTTGTTTCGTTATATCAAAACTGTTTAACAATGAATGGGGTTTGCCTAATCGACGACTTCCCATTCGTAGACGAAGTATTTTGCAAAAAATGTGCTTCGCCCATTATTGTTTCTATTTATGAGCGACCGACTGGAGAAGTTTCATCATGGGGTCCACTTTCCACTGGCGGAGGAAATTTTATTCTTGATCTACATGAGCCAAGAATTTTTCCGATTCACTGTGAACAATGTGGCTTAATTGGATTCCGGCGTTATGGATACAATTTCGTTGCAGAAGTATTGAGTGACAGTGACATAGCTTATGACTCGTGTGATTTGATCGGTATTATTTTTACTGGGGACACCGAAAACATATACTCGGTTTGTCCTGGAGGGAAACTTTTTGTGCTAGTGTTGAGCGATGACGTGAACCAAGTGCCGTCTGAGGAGGATATAGCTCGTGATCGTAGTTTATCAACATATTATGATAACATCCCCGTGCTCGGTTACCAGTTTATATTTTTCAAAAACTACCCCACGCGCGTAAGCGTGACTGCCAGCATCCAGTGCCCATGTCACGGCTCATTTCGCTTTTACAGTATTCAAGTTCATAAGTGCCCTATGTTAGCTACTGAAGAAATTACGAAAACTTATGACTTTCGTTATTCTCGTCGTGACATGTGTAACTAGACTAAGCGTCAGTTGGCCTCGTGCTCGATCTTGTAACGCGTCTGACTATTTGCAAAACATGTTATAGTTGATGATGTTTTGAGATTTGGTGTGAGAAACCTATGGTGTGCCATTCTTGACTTGTATGACTTTGAATATATATTTTCTTGAATCACTTCGTGGTTGAGCGTTAAGTAATTTTTGTTTCGTTCAAATTATACTTTTCCGAGATTGTATTTTCTATGGATCAATTCCCTATTGAATTTCAAGAGTCATGATAAAAATTATTTTATGAATTGTATATCACGCAGGTAAGTGTACCCGACGAGTAGAAAAAAAAAGAAAATAAGAGAACAGCCTTGCCGAAGTTCCAAGTTTCTGACCCACTTTTTATTCTAATAGTCTGTGAGACTAGTTGTGGAACGTTCCTGTTTTTTGACTTTTCAGATTACATTTTCAACCTTGAACATCTCACCTTTGGTTGAATAAAGATATGACAATTTTTGTTCCCCGAACGACCCTTTTACTCTAATTTTTCGGTTACTGCCTGTTTCAAAAGAAAATTTTTGACCAACAAAGCTTTTACTTTGGGAAAGAAGAAAGTGTAGAGAGAAAACTATTTGTCGATTGATGCTGTTACATGGAGTCCTGAACACGCCTTATCAGCGTACAAGGCGCAAGGAGAGGCCGTTGGTGCTCATCGTACACATGGACTCTGCGAGTGAGTGAGACAATTCTTCATGTACGTTGGTTAAGCTTCGCGAGGTAAGGCCGAAAACTGAGCAATGACTTTCCCATATGTCCTTCTGAAAGTTAGGTTTTGTATGTGCTTAAGTACACTATTGATCTGATTTGAGTGAGTATGATTCTTGCTTCTGTTCAGTAAAATCCTGGATGTTTAAAAATTTGCGGAGTTCCATACTATTACAATCAAAAGTTAGTTTGAATTCGCATGAGAAAGATGATCTTTATTATTTGAAAACGTTTTTTTCTTTTCCCACTTAATCCAAGTTTGATTAAATATGCATCTAACGGTTCGGTTTCAGTTTGAGTATCTTTGGTAGATGCATCATCTCCGTGCTATTTATTTTTCCCCGTGTGAGTTTGACACCCTGAGAGGTACTCGAGTATCCCCTTTTTCAAAAATCTTTCAGTAGCAAATCGCTTGATTTCACCAAAATTTTCAGGAATTATAAGTGAATTCTCGGTTCATCTTGATAGGTCAGACCGCTCTGTGGCCTAATAGCTCTGGATTTCAATGGAAATTCCAAATATCGTGTTTCTATGGCTTCGCTTCATTCATTGATGTCATAAAATTTGATTACTCTGCTCTTGAGGGCCGATTTTTATAGCCCGAAAACATTTTCTTCACCTAAGTCAGGTTAGGTTAGTTTTCATGAAAATTGACAAGAGAGCAAGAAGACGCACCTTCCAAAGCTCTAATTGCGGACTTATCTTCAATTTTCCGATTAGAGGCACGTAACTCGAGTTATCGTCAAGTCTTTCAGAAAAAAAACCGACACTTTTGCCGAAAATAGGTCCTATAATGAAACTTTTCCAATTTGAGATCAGATCACTGGGAAATCTTTTATGGCTCCGTATTCTACCCTGTATTATTAGTTTTTCTCTATAATTTTTGGCCGTTTGAATATTGTTTATAATGTATGACAATGGAAGGGTCCCAGCACTCTGCTTGCAGCTTCTAGAATCTCAGGACTTTATCTTGGTGCCTCTCAAAAGACGTGGTCATGGTGAGTAAGTTAGATATAGAAAGCCCGTCATCCTTCAGCTCAGCTGATTGTACGTTATCTGTTGTATTCGCGAGATACACACAGTCCCGTTACTCACGCATGTACGTTACTATATTATAACCCACCTGTTGTCACCACGCGTCTGACGCGTTGAAAGTTGGTATGATTTGCTCACTGTCGTTTCTCGCGGTGATTTCCTCACGAATTATCCGTTTTTTCGACGTTTGCTCTTCAATCATCGGTTTCTGCTTGTTATGTGATCATGTGTGAAAGCGACCAAACGCACCTTTGCGTACTAGGCGTTACTATAGACCCATCAGGCTGAATATGTCAAATGCTGCAGACAAATGTCAGTGCTTACGTGTTTATTCAGCTTGAAAAAAAAAAATACTTTTTCAACTGGTTTCCTGTCTAATATCTGTCAGATATGTATTCTTATGTTGGTTTTGCTTCTGAATGCCTTGTTTTTCACCTTAGGCCTCAGATACTTTGTGTTTTGTTATAGGTATCCATCTACACCAAAGTGATGTTTTTGTGGTGAATTTTCCAAACTGATTGGGAAGTATTTTGCTGCTGGTTGAACTATGAGTGTCAGGGATTCACATTTTGATTATCTTGGTGAACTAAAACTCACTGAGTTACATCAAAATTCAACAGTGAGCGACAAAATACCCAAGCATGTGTTTAGGTAATAGTCGACTTTGGAGTTCATCTTTGTGGACTACTTTTTCTGACTTAGTGGTGTACTGCTTCATAATGGTGTTTCAGTTTATAAATCAAAAAGAGTCAGACCTATTTAAATGGTGTTCTGACTTATTTGGCCAATGGCGGATGTTTCTGCCTTTATCCAAGTTCCATGAAATCAAAGATTGAGAAGTTACAAAGGTATGCTGACCTTATTGCTTGCTATTTTGAATGAGATGAGATAAAATACATCGATGTTTGATTTTACTTTTTCAGGTTTTTGACGTCTCACCAAACGGCCATAGAGGCACGGAAGGTCCGATTATTCCGCGTTCCGGCTGCGTTGCTGCGTTGTATATGTATATAGGGCGCGTGCAGCGACGTGTTTACATTTGTCCGAGACATGGGTATCAGGAATCCGTCTGTTATGGTCTGGATGTTTACTGATGGCAACCAAGTTTCTTAGTTCAGAATCGAGACAAGTACGCCAATCTCAAAGTTGAATAGAATTTCCATTCTTATGTTTTCAAAATTGATGTATATGATTTGAAAGTAAAAATGCCGATAAGACCAGGGTTGAGGGGGCTGCGAGATTTTCAAAATTGATTGGAGAATCCATGTTTTCAAAATGAGTCAATAATTTGAATGAGTAGAAATGCCGATAAAACCAGGTCTCAGGGGGCTACGAGATCTTCAAAACTGATTGGAATATCCATGTTTTCAAAATTGAGTAAATAATTTGAATGAGTAGAGATGCAGATAAAACCAGGGGTAAGGGGGTTGCGAGATTTTCCAAATTGATAGGAAAATCCATGGTTTTAAAATCGAGTGAATAATGAAATAGTAAAAAACGCCGATAAAACCGAAGGTGAGGGAGTTGCGAGAATTTCATGACTGATTGGAAAATCCATGTTCTTAAAATTGAGTAAATAATGTAAGCTAGTAAAGAACGCCGACAAAACCAGGGTTGAGGGGGTTGCGAGATTTTCTAAATTGATTGGAAAATACATGGTTTTAAAATTGAGTAAATAATGTAAGTCAGTAAAAACGCCGATAAAACCAGGGTCGAGGCGCTCGAACAATCTAAAATTGATTGGAAAAATCTATTTTCTTTAGATTGAGTAAACAATGTTAGTTAGTAAAAACGCTGATAAAACCAGGAGCGAGATTTTAGAGAATAAAAAAAAATTCTTCCCAACGGGATTCGAAACCGGACCCGCCGGCCTGCAGGCCTACTTGCTAACCACTCGGCTGACCGGACAGTTGACATCGTAAGAACAAAACGTGTATATGAACAACAAACATCTACATGGACTTGCAAATTCGGATTATATATTGGAATTTATACTCGTGACATGTTTGCAATTATGGAATTGAGCGTTCAGGTTTGAAAAGTAAACATGAATTATTTTATTAGGTTGAGAGGAGCCGCCCGGGATGGCGCACTATAGTCGTCACGTTCCAACTCTGGCCAAAAATCGCTTCAAAATTGGTTTCAAGCTATCGGGATGAGCCAAACGGCATTCTCTTCGTAATCGACAGGGCTAGGAGATGTGCTAATCTGATTTTGTCTCAGACAGAGGGGGTAGGGGTGGGGAGGTGTTGAACGCGAAATGGGGTTGGAGATCGATATTCCGCCGGGATGAAACTCACGCGTGGCGAGTCAGTAGTTCTACTGCCGATACGCAACCACTTGGAGTACCTTCTAAAGGTAGATGGCAGTATTTTGAACTCAACCCCAAGTCTGAGAATCACCGCAATCAGCTCTGAGATCGATTCTGAGCTGAGAAGAGGTGATAAATGCTGTGAATTAGTCGATTATACTGGATTCTGAGTCGAAAATGATTCTACTGCCAACTCTCAACTCTTCTCAAAACATCCCCTCATTGATTCTCGGAATTTTGAGTCTGGGCACAGCTCTGAGAACTGCTGCGGGGAGTTTTCAGATCGGTTCAGATTCAATTTGTGGCGGGATTGTCTCTTCAGATCTGAAGGGACTTTCGAGATGATCGATTTTAGCTCAGAATGCGATATACTGTCAAATGAAAAAGACTTTGGGTGTATTTCTAGAGCATTGAACATCATTTATAGCCTGATCTCAAGTCTGGGAATTGCCGCAGAGGAATTTGAGATCAATATTCGTCAAGAAAAGGCTGTCTGGCCACGCAGAATATTAGACGAATGGTAATTTCTAGGTGGAGAAAGAGTGTACTGCCGATTTGTAATAACTTGGAGTACTTTTTGAGAGTGGAAAGCAGTATTTTCAGTTCATCCTCGTGTATGGGAATCAACGCAATCAGCTCTGAGGTCGATTCTGAGCCGAGAAAAGGTGACGAGCCTTGATAATTGGTCGGGGATAGTGAATTCTGGGTCGAGTCTAATCCTACTGCCAATTCAGGACCCGTTTCAACACATTTTCCCATAAATTTTCAGGATTTCGAGCCGAAACACAGCTCTGAAAATTGCTGGGGTAGGATTTGTCTCTATTCTGATCTATTTTGTGGCAAAAATGTCTGTTGAGATATAATAGTCATCCGAGAATGATCGATTTTACAACAGAATTCGATATGCTGCCAGGTCAGGAACATTTTCAGTGGGATCGTAGAACATTGAATAGAATTTTGAGCCTAATCTCAAGCCTAGAAATTGCCGTGGAAGAATTCCAGATCAATATTCGTCAATAAAAAGCTGCAGAACAGTGCAGATTATTTAAGGAACGGTGAGTTCTAGGTGACAAATGAATATACTGCCGATCTACAATGACTCGGGGTACATTCTAGGGATGCGAAACAACATTCTGAGCGAAAGCTCGGGACGGAGAGTCACCGCAATCGGCTCTGAGACCGATTCCAGACCGGAGAAAAGTCATGAACGCTGCGTATTCGTCGAAAATGGTGGTTCCTGAATCGGAATTTTCAATGCTGCTACCACATGAAGCTTCCTCGTGCATTTTACCATCACTCACCAGGATTTTGAGCCCGAGAACGGCTCTGAAAATTTCCGTGGACGAGTTTGAAATCGAATTCGATCTCTTCCGAGTCGGGAAAGTCTTATTAGCACAGGTTTCGATCAAGAATGACCGATTTAAGCTCGGACTTTGATATACTGCCGAGTCGAACAAACTTTGAGTGAACTCCTCAAGTGATGATCAGAATTTAGAGCCTCATCCGATGTCGAGAAATTACTGCCGGGAGATTTGAGAACGATATTCGCCCAGGAAAAGTTGTTCAGTAATGCAGATTATTTAAGGAATGATGATTTTTCGGTGAAAAAAAATTATTCTGCCGATCAAAAAAAAACTTGCAGTACATGCGGAAGATGTTAGGCAATATTTCAAGCCCAACCCCGTGTCTGAGAATCACTGCAATCAGCTCTGGATTAAGTCTGAGCAAAGAAAAAGAGATAAAAGGCGCGTATTAGTCGCGAATCATGTTTTATAAGTCGGAGACAGTCCTGCTGCCACCTCAAGAACCTGTTTCATAGATTATACTACAAATCCTCCGGGTTTTGAGCCCAAACACGACTCTGAGAACAGCCGTGGTTGAGTTTGACATCAATTCTGATCCGATTTCCCTGTCAGGAGCGTCTCTCCATCACCAGCATGGATCAGCGATAACCGATCCTAGCTCAGAAATCGATATGCTGCCGCTTCGAAAACACTTGAGGTAAATTTGTCGATTATTTAGCTGAATTTCGACCTTAATCCATAGGCCAGGAATTGCCGCAAGAAAATTTGGGAACAATACTCGTCCAGGAAAGACTGTCGAGTGATGCAGATCAGATAATTTAAGCATAACGCTTGTCCTCTCTGTGACGATTTTTTGTACCCTGGATATCGACGTTGTGCTAACGGCCATCGTGTATGCGGCTCCTGCGTAACTCAGTATTCTAGCTGTCCCATGTGCCATGATTCTACCCCGTTTTGGAGAGATTATGTTTTGGAGCGCGAGGCGAATAATTTATATTATCCTCGCCGTAATTTCATGAAAGGCTGTCGAGCTTATCCTCGTGCACGCGATTGGCATGAACACTGTGATAGCTGCTCGTTCCGCCGGAACGACTGATCTTTGTACTGTTCGATTCCGTAGATATAGTATTAGGTTTGCTCATTCGATGAAATTACTGATTACCAGAGCCCGGATTATATGCAAAATAAAACTTCAAAATATGCATGCAAATATGCACGGAAATTTGTCCAAAATATGCAGTAAAATATGCAATAAAATCCGACGATATATGCAGAAAAATACAAAATTTGGTCAAAATATGCAAAAAATTTCATTCTTCTTTTATTGATTCTCCAAGCTGCTCATATTATGGTAGCAGTAAACAACAATGTATTTTTCCAGATTATCCATTCTCAAGCCATGTTTTCTATCATTCAAAATGAATTTATATGCTGAAAAAGAGCGTTCAACATCAACTGAAGTGGTTGGGCAGTATTTGAAGTTGGGCACATCACTTGGAGATATTGTTCCAGGCAATTCAGTTGTGCCCTCGTTATTAACAAAATCATTTATCCGACACAATGAAGAATATCCAGGATTTCTTTCCAAAACACTATCCAATTTTCCTTTGAGTTTGGTTGGAATGTTACGGGGAAGCCTGGAAGTCAGAGCTACTGCATCTTTTATCGTTGAAATCGAATCGTGCAGTGGTAAATTCTGTGTCTCCAGTTTAACAATAAATTTTGGAATGAATGAAAAGTGGGTATATATCGTAGCAAGTTCTCTGCTGACAGTCGGGTTGGTAAAAGCTGCTTTACATTTAGGAATTTCAGCGGCATCAGAATCATCAAATTGATCGACGACGTCTTTGACTGCTTTGAAATTTTCGTGATAGAACTGCGCAGCTTCTATCCATGTGCCCCAGCGAGTAATTACCGGCCGTGGGGGTAAAGGAAGGTTCGGAAGCATTTCACTATACTTGTCTGATCGTGAAGGTGCTTTCAGGAAAACTTTCTTTGTAACAGAAATCAATTCATTTGCACTGTCGTACGCTTTGCGGACTTCTTCTGCTACGCGGTGAAGACCATGAGCGAAGCATGTTACGTGGATGAGATTGGGGTAAAATGTTTTTAGAGCAGTAGCAGCCTTCAGCATATATCGCGCAGCATCTGTTACAAGAAGTAATATCTTCTCATCGTTCTCAGAGGTAGGAAATAGACTTCTCAAAGAATCGTTCACAAATCTGGCCACTGTTGAATGATTCGTTCTTTCAAGCTGTCGGCAAGCAACTAGATAAGAAGATGAAGGTTCCGTACGTAACGTCCCAACCACCAGATTTGCTATGTACCGACCACAACTGTCGGTAGTTTCGTCAACAGAAATCCAAAGCAGTTTATTCTCGAGTTTACTTCGTATCTGACGTAAAGTCTCTTGATAAACTTTTGGAACGTAGTTCTTGCGCAAAGTAGATTTGTCCGGTATATTCTGATGCACACAATACTTTTGAAGAAAGCGCCGCAGATGAAGAGTACTCAACTTGTAAATGGGTATATTGCAAGCAAGGAGCGTCTCGCACAAGTCCTCATAAAATTCATTCCTCACCGACGTCTCCTCGAGCTTGTGAGTGAGTTGCTTTTGACGTGGCCCTTTCTTCTTCATCTTAGCCTTGTGAGTCGCTGTACCAACATGCTGTTATATTTTTTAATACTATTAATAGAATTTGCAAACTCGAAATTTCTGGAACATCTTGAATAGCTTACTTGGTCAACAAGAAATTTTCTTTCGCACTTGACCAGTTTTTCACACACATGGCAATACAAAGTTTTCCCATCGTAAGTAAATACACCAGGATACGGTTGAATCCAAGACAACACGTGTTTTCTGTCTGCCGGCATCGTGGAATGCTTCAATTTCTATTATTTTACTAATTCAACTGGAATTTTGCACAACAGTTTGTAAATAAACAAGCATGTTGCAAACTATAATTTACAGCTAGGTTATCAAAACATTGTGCATACGACGGTTCGTAAATGAACAAACATGAACATGGTTACGTTCCGATTTTCAAAAAGTACTCGCGCAAGTCGATGGATATATGCAAAATATGCAAAATATGCACAAATGAGTTCACATAACAAAATATGCATTTACATATGCAAATATGCATTTTGCATATAATCCGGGCTCTGCTGATTACGTATCTAATCCTCATATGTAATTTTGTCAATGCATAAATCCGACTTATTTATTCAATAAATCATTACCCTGGACTTATTACTTCGAAATTCAACCATACCTAGTCCTCCTCTTCCTAAAATTTGTGTCTTTTTATAAATATTTGGCAAATTAATTCCATTACAGAGCTCTAATTTGCCTTTATTCCATTCTCCGTTCTTGCAAAAAAGTTTAATGCTCGTCATTCTTGAAGTGGAAATTTGATAAGGCTTCGCTTGCAAAGCTTCTCTGCCGGATGATACATGAGCTTATTGTGCTGAACTTCAACTTCATAACATTGTTTGTCACAGCGTTGATGTTCGTTTTTGCATGGTAGCCCGCGTTCATTGGCGGCGCAAAAAGAAAATTCGAACTTGTTCAGTTTTCTGCTTGCCTTTACTGTGGTAATTTGGATTTCGAGAATTCGTTCACGACTCCTTGCAGTGTTGATTTTCACAATACACGTTACGTAAACCGTGTTTGGTGAGGCGAGAGAGAAAAAGAATGAAAAATTCTGATGAAATATCATTCTTGTCGTCTTGCGGTTTTAACATGCGGTGATGGTTGTTTAGACTTCGTTGCTGCAGTATCACATTTCCCCGCGCTCACACGTGTGATTCGCACCAGTCTTATTGAATTCTCAGTGAGCTTTTTCCGAGCCCGTATTCCGTTATCGCCTGCATTACAGTATTTCTTAGAAACCTTTAGCGTATATTTCATAACAAGCTTCGATGAAAATGGATTCGACGAATTTTCCAATTTCTTCTGGTGGTATTGTATTTCTTCTCTCACTTTTGACATCTTATGAGGGGAAATTACTGCCCTATATCAACGAGCATCGTGGCCCGCCTCGTCATTCCGGCTTCGCATTTTCTTGTGACAGCAACGAATTTCATCACGTGAGTATACTGAATCTCTGTAAGATTTATTGCTTAGGTGTATTTGTTCCCATGAAGCATGTATAATCGTGTCGGCCAGGTAAAGATGTACCAACGTCGTCCGCCTCGTCGAGGACGGGGAGCTCCTGCACCCCCTCGCAATTCGGTACCACGACCTCTTCCGATTGTCACCGGCGATGGGCTTGTTGTCCCTCATCCTGCACCGCGTTCTAGAGGTAGGGCTGCTTCTCGACCTCCTCGTACTAATCGTACGTCTGAAGGAAGAATTGCTGAGGCACTTGAGGGCTATCAGATTCGAGATGCTCTGAACTGCCCTTGCTGGACCTTCCATCAACCAATGCGTTCTGCTAGCGCGGAAATGCGTTCGAATCAGGTGAGAATATCATTTTTGCAAAAACTCCCCATTGGTTGTCTCAATTGTGAATTTTCTAGCGGTGGCGCCGCTCCCGAGAGATTCGTACCGTAATCGGCCTACACCCGATACCACTTCTTCTGAGTCTCCTGGTGCGCCTTCTTTTTGCGGTGACTCGTATCGGCTCCGAGACGACGCGTCCGACCATACGGCGAGTGATACCACTATAATGACGCGTACTGCTGTTTCTTTGCCTCTATACCACTTGAACTCGTATCGTGCGTCTGGTGCCCTGGCTCCAAATCCTGGGATCCCCTCGACGTGGAGTCCTAGTGTTGAAATGGCGCCAATTCCGATGGGACCCCCCGACTATTTTTCAATCTCCGAGTCGCCGTCGTTGTCTATTCATTTGTCAGCTGTGGACTATATATCTAATTCGGCTCCAATTTTTGACGATTAGTGGTGCGTTGCTGTAGATCTTGACTTTTGAATATTTTACTTGACTAAAAATGTGTTTTTCTCATTCTCTCAGGTGTCCTGCATCCATGACGACGAGCTCGCTGATGCTACTGACCTTGATGTGCCTTCTCATTTGCCTGCTACTCCCGAATTTCATGACCCTTCTCTGCGGTCCGAAACTGATATGCGCCGTACCATCCTTGCGCTCTATGCTCCTCATCGTTTACGTGACGTTGTGGCAACTATACTTGTTTTGACAAGAAATCAAGTTTTGGGTGGAATCTCCGATCGTCATCACGTTGTACATGCTAGTCCAGTTGCTGATGACCCTGATCTGACCATCTTGTGTCCTGCCTCTTCTGGCTTGACTGCATTCTTGGGCTGCATCGAGAGCTTGATAATGATTCCTGGCATATCTGTTGAAGATTTACTTGAGTATATTGAAGGTGAACTTCCAGGATTGCGTGATCGCCGGCGCGCGAATTCTGCGCAATTCCATGCGGATCGCGCTTATCTCGCGGAGCAAGCTGCTGCTGCTACCCGGCGAGATGATACTGTTAATGTATCTTCCGATTCTCGAGTGACTACCGAAGACACCCATGCAACCGTCCAGGGTTGTAATGACGATAAGATCATCTCCTCACCTGTTTATCTTGATGACATCGTAATAACGCCGTCGGCCCCTAGCGATGGTACTATTCCTGTGCCTGCTGCGGAAGAAGTCAGTTCGGCTTCCTCCTCGCCACCTTCTATCGTTGCTTCGGAGACGCCTCAATTGCCTGTTCAAACTTTTGGAGAACGTGATGAGAGGCCTACCCGTGATCATCGGGGCATTATGCCTGTTGTGCAGCGCATGATTGCGCATCAAGAGCTTGCTGCTGGAAGTCACGTCAATTCTTCACGTGAGATAACCGCCCGTGATGCCATTAACGAAGTTTTCTTGTGTCCAATCTGCTACGATTTGATTTATCCCACTTGTTATGTGTGTACAAACGGTCATCAACTCTGTCGACAGTGCCATCATAGGTAGCGAGGTCGAGTTAAGATCTCTCTCATCATCCCGACAAGTACATCTATGCTGGTACTTGGTAAATATTGCAGTCAAATATTCGGGCTCTTTCATTCTAATTGCTTTGTGGATGAGAATGGCTGCAAAATGAATTCTACGAGAGTCCAATCGTAGCCAGCACAGATGCTCCCTGTACGGGGTGATGTGCTCGTCCCTTCAAATTCCAAATATGTATCTAGATCTGCTTCCCAAGATCTATCTTCGATAGGTCTTGGGAAGCAGAATGAGATAGATAAGCCCTCATTTAGGTAGGGCTCGAACTAGGAGGTCGGAAATGAGAAATCGAAAGAAGTTCAAGCAAAAATTCCCGCACATATACAATACTTTCTCTTCGAGGAAGCAAAATCCCTAAGTCCAATCGGCACCGGTTATTGTACGGATTATAGGCGAGGGATCCTCATGAGTGTCCCGCAGGGATTTCACTGGGTCTTCTCCTCGCAAAGGAACCGACAGGGGTATTCCTGCAGGGATGGTACCGGGTGATACAAACAGTGATTATTTCTGTAAGGGTTTCGCTGAATTTCGAACCAAATGGTTCTATTCCCATTCAACAAGTTGGTTTGAATTCTTCGAAATGAAATTTCTCGATACGAGGGTGGGAAATTTGGTTTCGCTTATCGAGTGATTTTTTCGCTCCAAGCCTTGTCGAGGGTTGGAAATATCACGAGTGGAATAGAAAACTCTACGCTTGAGCAGAGAACGAGATCTGGTGGTCACGTACCGTCGTGCGATATCATCCACTACCGTGTGACTTTTATACAGTCCTCAGGGTAGATTCCACTGCGCAACAAAATTTTGGGTCTGGAATAATGCATGAACCGGACATTGATGATCTTGTGTATTCTTCGACGCTGAAATCGAATCCGAGCTCAGATTTGCGCCTACACTCCTGGATTTCCTTTAAATTGAAACAAGCTGATTCTCTTAAAAAACAGCGTTTTTCACGTTTTTCACTAATTTTGTAAATTGAAGGTCTCTTAGCCAGGGAGTACAGATAAACAAAATGCATATCAAAATGTGTTTTTTTACGTATTTTGACCCGCTGAACAAGATCCCGGTGTTTTCAGAGCGCTATATCGTAACCTTGAAGCCGTATGAGCTTATTCGCTCACTTGGTATTTGGGAAAAATAATCTCATTTTGCAATAAATCTTCGAGGAATCATGAAACAGTCTAGAATGGACTGAATTGGACGTTCAACCTCACATTTGCTTTATTTTGTAACATACTTTGAGGGAAACATTTTTCCAACAGCCGTGGAGGCACTAGTTTGCCGCCAGGAATTTCCTTCCCAAACGCCTATTTTTGTCATAACATTTGCTGTGCTGAGATCACGAGGAGAAAAGTTTCCTTTTGCACGGAGTATTCAAACATGGTTTCCCGACGCAAAATGACCGTCTCAACACAATCTCGTGGTTCATTCAGAGTTAACACGTCAGAATTTTCTTCTAGCCACAAGGAACCTATTTTTTTTAGGGGTTTTCTTGACCTAGTCCAAATTTTTGACATGGCATCCCAAAACAAACCTCGAGATCGTGTTTAGACGGTCATTTTGCGTCGGAAAACCTTGTTTGGGTACCCCGTGCTAGAAGAAACTCTTCCCCTCGTGATTTCAGCACAGCAAAAGTTATGACAAAAATAGGTATTCAAAAGAAAAATTCCTGGCATCAAACCAGGGCCTCTACGGCTGTTGGAGAATTTTTCTCCTCGAAGTATGTTACAAAATAGAGGAAATGCAAGATTGAACGTCTAATTCAGTCCATTCTAGACTGTTTCATGATTCCTCGAAGATTTATTGCAAAATTAGATTTTTTTCCAAATACCAGGTGGGCGAATAACTCATACGGCTTCAAGGTTTCGATATAGCGCTCTGAAAACATCGGGATCGTGTTCAGCATGTCAAAATGCGTAGGAAAACACATTTTGATATGCATTTTGTTCCATCTGTACTCCCTGGCTGAGGGACCTTCAGTTTACAAAAATAGTAAAAAACGTGAAAAACGCTGTTCTTTAGAGAACCAGCGTGTTTCAATTTAAAGAAAGTCCAGACGTGTAGGTGCAAATCTGAGCTCGGATTCGGTTTCAGCATCGAAAAATACACAAGAAAATCTTTGTCCGGTTCATGCATTATTTCAGACCCAAACCTTTGTTGTGCAGTGTCTCTGAACATCTTCGAAATACATAATTTGTCGTAAGATGTTTCGCTCTTCCGATTGTCGCAGTCAAAGTTTCCCGAAGATCCGAAAACGGCTCTCTCGAAAAACATGACTGAACAATCGAATTTGTATGTTGAAGGGCATCAACATCGTTCTACTTCATTCTCTTTTAATTTTAGAAAATGGACAGGCATAAATGCCCTTTCACACAAGGATATCATAAAGAACAGCTAATGATCAATGGATATGTTAGATCACAATTCATCAGCAGTAGGAATTGACAGTTGAGATAGAAACATACGAGAAAAATTTGAGCAGCCCAATTAGTTACTCTAGATCGAAGACTATGACTTTCATTCCACTATTGACCTCTTCGTTTAATAGTGAAATGAAGAATGGGGTCCTTGATCTAGAGTGCCAAATTGGGTTTCAGATTTTCATTTTCTACAAGATTCTATAGTGGGGATCGTGAAAATCACTTTTAGCCCAAATACGATATGATGAAGTCATACCATATAAAAGCTATAGCAGCATGAACTTTTGAAGGTCAAACACGAATAAGGCACTGACATCGATAATTTCAAGATGAACTCTTTGGATAATCATCAATCAAGATCAAGAAACATGATGCGACGAGTACGCTCATCCTATCATCAAAATTCAGTGAGTTATAACAGTCAGAAGATGAATCGTTCAAGGAGCATGATCAAGTGAGATGGTTGATCATAATCAACAGCTATGATTGATCACTAATAATGAGACTATGTCCAAATCATGGAATTCCCTCCACTTTGCCAAGGGAGATGATGCATTAGGTGTTGCAACGGTTCATAAACCTCCCGTCTCATAACTTATTTTGAAATTAATTTTGTAACTTAGTAAACGCGTATTCAGTTAAGTCAAATCTTTAAAATTTTAGTTTAAGGTTTCAAATTATATTTTCATTAAAGATATCCAATCCCTGAAAGAAAAAGAGTTGACTAATTTATGGTATTCATGAGTGATAAAAAAATTTAGCTTCATGCATAATTTTACAAGAAGTGTCAATCGGCAACACACCTTGGCTGTGAGGAAGAATACCTCACAAAGAATTCAGCAAGCGCTGAGTTAAACTTCAAAATCCTTTATCTCTGACTGCGTAGAGTTACCGGTGGATGTCCTGATGATCCTTGTGGTCCCTGGGTCCTCCCCCGCGAGCGCCAGCATTTACCTATGAACCACAAAAACATATTACAATTATATCCTGGATCAGACTAGCATCTAGTCGTAATCAACAAAGATGCGTATATTCACTCGCATTCATCCATCAGTACATGCACCAAAAAAAGTAGGAAATCCATTTCCGGATTTTGGGGTACTCACCTCATATCCATAAATTCAACATGAAAACAGGTTCAAAATGGTCTCACATAATTGATGATGAGGCTGAAACCCTGTTAGAGCCATCCAGATACATCCAGAAGGCCCCATACCAAGTTCGTAGTCGAACCAGACCTCCGTTCTTAAAAACTGCAAAAGAGGTCATCTGTAAAATTTAAGATAGAATTATCCTGGATGTATGGAAGTTGGTGCATCTAAGAGCCAGTATTTTTTATGGCATTTTAAGCATATTCACCCATGCATTTAGGACCAAGAAGCCCAAACTTGAGAAATCTTGGTGACTGCCAAAGACAGACCCATGCTAATACATAGGGAAACCGGCTCCCATCCTAACCTCGCGCATGCAAAAAGTACACCCTATTTAGGGAATGTGAGGTGATAAAGGGTTGCCGGGGGACCTTATCTACGTACTTCATGCAAGAAACTGCGGTGAAAAACACTCATAGGTGAGTACTTACCCGATTACCGACGAGTGTTTTGACAGCTGACATGGCTCTGATTGCGACATGCACGCTGACTCAGCATCAGCATGACACGTTGCCGCTGCTTTTTTGGTAGCTCCCCAGGTCAATTAGCTGCACAAAACACTTGACACAACACTCACAGAGTTTTCACAATTCACTATAACACCAGGACAACTGCACCACATCAAGCCATCGCCGAGGCGCCGGGTACCACAACGAAGCAAACGACACCACTTGTTGCTGTCTCTCTCTCTCATTCTGTGCGCAAGTGCCGAGTAGCTGCGCATTTGCAAGCACAGAGTGATTGAAAAGCTCATAACAGACTCTCTACAAACTGTTTGTAAGAATCTTGTTTCAATTACCTGAAAGAGGGGTGAAACAGGTGGTCATGTGAAAATATGAATAGAGACATAAAAGTTTTCCCCTTCCTCCTCCCCTCTTACGGTTAAAATGGGGTGAGCACGGAAACCAGAAGGGCCCTGCCCTTTCCCTATGATCGAACCCAAGCCGCGCAAAACGGCTGTCGCGTGTAAATGTGATTTCGTCTCTGCACACGGCCGGAGGGGGTTCAAGTTCGGCGGCGAGAAAGCTGGCGAGGTCGGAGACGAGCTCCGGAAGCATCACTTACGTTTCAACCATCAACCAAGAAAATACTCCTCCTGAAGAAGAGCACTTGGTTATTGGAAGTTGGTCAAGGGCAGACATTGCTCAACACAGCAGTCGTGGGACTACAGCGAGGCACCTGGGAATGACCACACGTCATTCCAGCACCACATTTACCAGGCGTTTTGCAGCCAAAGCTTCCGGCAACTCCGAGCTACTTGCAGATCCTGTGGATTTTTCGTCGCTGAGACTCAACAGTGCGGATGCCTCCTTACTCTCGCCAGTCCTCTCGCGACTGTCAGTTTTTATTACTCTAAGTTAAAATACTAATACTTCCTCACACCCTTTTCTGGTTGATGGATCCCTGATTGAACTTGATGAGAGGGAACCGCAGCTCTATTTTTCTCATCGATGGTAAGGCTAGATGGGGATTCTTGCAGCATAAAATCAACCAGACTCAATCTCCCTATCCTATCTCATAGCTTATCCCCGATTTTCTCAATCAGAGGAGACTCGTTGCAGCAAAATCTATCGATGCCTGCGGCTAGGTAGCAAAGTAGCTAGAGCGATAGCGAAGAGATAAAATCCTTCACATCCTGTCTCTCTCCTGTGAAAAAACGCTGCATCCCTAGTATGCCTAGAGGAGACAGAAGTGCCATTTTGAAGCCTTCTATATCGGAGCTTGCGAAAGGCGATCCAGCTGATTTTCACACTCCATTTTCATGATCTAACGGCGGAAATATCTCCAAATTTCTCATTTGGTAGAGACGCTCATAGCACGTGTGCACATATAAGCTCACAATGGCGCTGAGCAGAGCTGCCGTAGTTCACGAAAATATTTGTGCACCTTCTCGCACGCTGTTTTCAGGAATAACACGACGCGCAAGTGAACGACCCGCGCATTTTCCTTACTAGTCCCGTGTATTCTCCCGACCGGGAATTTTGCGGAAAAATCGTAGATTTCCCAACATATGGGGAAGCTAGTGGGCTTGTAAAAAAAAATAACGTAGTCAGTACTTACTTTTATGTACTCTTCGAATATACGCGCGTTGCAGCTTGTAGTGTCTCGTGCACACAAAATCCAACCTCTTGGTTTGAAAATCAGTAGTGTCGAGTTTTCCAGGATTTCCCGGCCCATCTGGCAACGATATTTTTTACAACTTGATCCAGTGATTTATAATTACAGTTTGATATTGATCGAGTCAAATTTCCCTTATTTTCATCGCAAATTCATCATTTTTCACCTTCATTCTATAAATATTAGAGCAGTGATAAAAAAGTGTGTTATTTTTGAATTCATTATTCATCGAATTTAATTGTGCGTAATATAAATAAAACCAGTCAATGCAAAACGCATTTACCAAGCCTCGTTATTTATAGACCCTGATATGACCATAACCGAGTGAGTGACCCAATTATTTGAATAATTATTCTTTCTGATTATACCTTTTATTTCATGAAAGAAAATGACGGTGCTCGCGATAAATCTCTATTATTTTATTGAGCATTATTTGAGCAAGTCGTATTCTTTTCTTTAATTCATAAAATAATTTATTGGCCATTCTGGACCGACTTTTTCTTTTGATCTTTTTCAATCGATGATTTTGTGCTCATTATCAATCAATTATTTATTTGATCGAACGAATGCACCCTTTTATTTTTTGATCTGAACGAGAGATTTACCAAGGCAGAGAAAATACCGTCAACCAGCATCAGGTAAGATAGGTCTCACCGCCAGGCAGCTGCAGAGTGGAAATTCATACTCTCTCTTCAGGATTTATTGAAAATACGACGTTGCAGTGTTCCTCATTCAAAGTTAAAAAGAATTACAGGACCCATTCCAGAGATGTGTCCACATATGTGGACGAATGTGGCAAGAGGTTAACCAACTATCATTGCACAATCTGAACCAACTCCTCATATAGCGCAGTCGTGTTCAATTTCGAAATTGATGCACACTTCGAGTTGACTAGCGACTCTTGATTTTGTCACTCCCTCCCTAATCTACAGGAGCTCCTTAACGTTTCCTGTTTCATCTACCTTGAATACAGCTCTATGGTGAAAAATTTTGAAATTTTTCAAAATCCATTATTCGACGTGGAATACTCCGCTCTCTCGACCGCCGCACTCGAAATCGGGAACCCCGCTGATGCTCCCCCCTCTCAAAATGAACAGAAATGTCCGAAAATATCCTCATCGGGGAAAACCGCTCGATCATTAGCTTTGTATGTTGAAATACAATAACTCCGTTCCCCATCAAAATTTACGTACATTGCTTCTTCATATAATAAAGCCGCTACAACTTCGATTCTGGGATAATTTCTGCATCCTTACGAGAGCCATCATTGCACGAGTCCTAGAACCCTTTTGCGGGGGAGGAATCAAGATTCTGCATGTCTCAACCTACAATTTTCATCCTGAAACTCTCTGGTTTGCAAGTTTCTAGAGTGATAACAATCGTGATCTCATTTGTGTTACTTGAGACTGTATGCGTCGTGGCCTGCAACGTCGATGTTTCACGAGAACAACCGAGGTCGCGAGAATCCTGATTGAACCCATAGACATAGAAGTATAGACTGCTGATCGCCCATACCGCGCGTTGACATCGAGGCATAGGACTCTACGGGAGAATGAATGAATGATAACCTTCATTCGCCCAAGGGCAAAAATACAAAAATACAGTAGCATATGAAACATATGTTACTCATACATGAGAAATACATTGAATTTGTAGAAATTCGTCGTTTTGGGTAGGCTATTCGAATCATCACAGAAATTGACTAGTCATCTCGAGGCATCGTAAGATGCTAAGAGCCATGAAAAGAAAAAGTCACGTTTTCATATACATATATCAGACTTGACAAAGAAGGCTGAGGAAAAGAAAACATTTTCACGTTTGGAAAGACATATGAAGAAGACATGGGCCCACAGTCATATCACAGGAATCTCAGTTCGATAGCGAAAAAGCCACGCATAAGTCATCTGAAGTAGAAGACATCAATTGGAACGGGCTCATGCCTATCACAATTTACAAATCAAAATAGTGTTTTTTCTCCACATCGATCCTCTGGGAAGATAGTGTTAACAGGAAGTCTTTTAGGGACTCTTGAAATAATGATATCTTCCCAAGCTGCCGAAAGGCCGGAGGGAGAAAGTTCCACAAATGAGCACATTGGACCTGGAAAGATCTTCTTCCATATTCAAGTCTTATGTTGGGAACTTTGAGTACCCGCTCTTCTAGATCACCCCGGGGCGTTCGGATTGGTACCTGGTGAACATCGCAGCTAGGTAGCCAGGTTCTCCTAAGTGCATGATCTTATGCATCAAGAGAGCTGCGAAGTACATTCTCCGCGAATCAGTACGTAACCAACCCAAGCGCTCCCTGAACGGGGTGATGTGCTCGTCTCTCTTAAGATCAAAGATATATCTCACACATAAATTGCTTAGACTCTGTACCCGTTGCCGCTGTTCGCCCGTGGCGTCGAGGTACACGACCGCGCAATAATCTAGGTGCGATTGAACCAATGACTCGACTAGGCGAATTCGGAGAGGTCTGGTGATACATGCCTTAAAAAACCGCAGACCGTATAGGGCTCTGTTGACTTTCTTAGTTACTTGGTCAATGTGCGGTTTCCATGTCAATTCACTGTCAAGTGTAGCATCAAGACTCACGACCGTATCACTAAACGGGATGAACTTTCCTTCCTGTATCTCAACCCCTGGCAAGTCCATTCCCTTCACATCTTTGATATTTCTCTCCGAACTGAAGTAGATTGCTTTGGTCTTGCCAGCGTTGAGACACAGGCCGGAACTTCTGGCTCACTCGGCAACTAGTCGTCCTACTTCGCCCAGCCGAGCAATACCTTCCCTGATCTTATTTTTCTCGATTTGGAGATAAATTTGGAGATCATCCGCATGAAATAGATGATGTACCGACTTTCCATCTAGCAAGCCAACCAGGTCATTCACATACAAGCTGCAGAGGAGAGGCCAATCAGATTTGCCTACTTTAGAAGTGATTTGTTGGGTGCGACCCTGTAAATATGATTTTATCCACAGGAGCGCCAATCTTGAGAAGCCGAAATGTCGTAGCTTCCTCATCAGCTTGGATGGTGAGATTGTGTCAAAAGCTTTGCTAAAATCGAATAGTAGGAGCAGAGCGATCTTCTTCCTGCGTATACCTACTCTGATGTCATTGGTCAATTTCAACAAAGCTGTCTGGGTGCTATGGTGTTGCCTAAATCCAGTCTGGAAGCGATCGAGTATCTTCTCGATTATCAAATACTCCGTGATTTGGTCATGTGCGATTTTTTCCAGAACCTTGGAGAGAAAGCACAGCAGTGCTATGGGACGGAAGTCCGAGACCGTTGATAGATAGATAGATAGATAGATGTCCTTTATTCGTCCGAAGACAAGAAATACAATTGCATACACCTACATATGCCCGTTAAAATGTAATAACACGTATAAGAATGAATATAATATATGTACAACGAGATAATAATGATAATTTCAGTCAATTACTGGTTTGGTCAAGGACAATAATTATCACAATTCGTGACTAGTCAGGGTGCATACTTAGAAGTATAAGAAGAGGGGTAAGGGCTCGCACTAATATCACAGCTATAGATCACCAATTGGGTGACTGAGGTCACATGTATAAATACTAAATTAAAGAAGAGCCCTTCCCATTACAGATTAAAGTAACGCCTCTTCTCCACATCAATCCCCTGGGAGGAGAGTGTTAACAGGAAGTCTTTTAAGGACTCTTTAAATAATGATATCTTCCCAAGCTGCCGAAAGCCCGGAGGGAGAAAGTTCCACAAATGAGCACACTGAACCTGGAAAGATCTTCTTCCATATTCAAGTCTCATGTTGGGAACTTTGAGTACCCGCTCTTCTAGATCACCCCGTGCGGGGCGTTCGGATTGGTACCTGGTGAACATCGCAGCTAGGTAGCCAGGTTCTCCTAAGTGCATGATCTTAAGTATCAAGAGAGCTGCGAAGTACATTCTCCGCGAATCAGTACGTAACCAACCCAAGCGCTCCCTGAACGGGGTGATGTGCTCGTCTCTCTTAAGATCAAAGATATATCTCACACATAAATTGCTTAGACTCTGTACCCGTTGCCGCTGTTCGCCCGTGGCGTCGAGGTACACGACCGCGCAATAATCTAGGTGCGATTGAACCAATGACTCGACTAGGTGAATTCGGAGAGGTCTGGTGATACATGCCTTAAAAAACCGCAGACCGTATAGGGCTCTGTTGACTTTCTTAGTTACTTGGTCAATGTGCGGTTTCCATGTCAATTCACTGTCAAGTGTAGCATCAAGACTCACGACCGTATCACTAAACGGGATGAACTTTCCTTCCTGTATCTCAACCCCTGGCAAGTCCATTCCCTTCACATCTTTGATATTTCTCTCCGAACTGAAGTAGATTGCTTTGGTCTTGCCAGCGTTGAGACACAGGCCGGAACTTCTGGCTCACTCGGCAACTAGTCGTCCTACTTCGCCCAGCCGAGCAATACCTTCCCTGATCTTATTTTTCTCGATTTGGAGATAAATTTGGAGATCATCCGCATTAAATAGATGATGTGCCGACTTTCCATCTAGCAAGCCAGCCAGGTCATTCACATACAAGCTGAAGAGGAGAGGCCCAAGGACGGACCCCTGTGGAACACCCAGATTGGTTTCGAGCCAATCAGATTTGCCTACTTCAGAAGTGATTCGTTGGGTGCGACCCTGTAAATATGATTTTATCCACAGGAGCGCCGGTCTTGAGAAGCCAAGATGTCGTAGCTTCCTCAACAGCTTGGATGGTGAGATGGTGTCAAAAGCCTTGCTAAAATCGAATAGTAGGAGCAGAGTGATCTTCTTTCTGTCTATACCTACTCTGATGTCATCAGTCAATTTCAACAAAGCTGTCTGGGTGCTATGGTGTTGCCTAAAACCAGTCTGGAAGCGATCAAGTATCTTCTCGATTTTCAAATACTTCGTGATTTGGTCATGTGCGATTTTTCCAGAACCTTGGAGAGAAAGCACAGCAGTGCTATAAGACGGAAGTCCGAGACCGTTGATGGGGCAGCAGTCTCCTTTAGTGCAATCAGCTGCGCTTGCTTCCAAGCCTCAGGAAAAATGCCATGAGCGAAAGAGGAGTTGAAAATATGTACAATAAGATCACCAATGGCCGGAAGAGCTTTTGCGATCACGCTTTGGGGTATTCCATCCGCTCCACGGGCCTGCGAGGAGAAATGTTCAATAGCAAGGACTACATCACTGGAATTTGTGGGCTTAAATTTAAACCCCTCCTCCGGTGCCGAGTCAATATCGTCCATTGCTTCATTAATATTTTCGTGGGGCGAAACGGAAACTTCCGCGAAGTGTGCGTTCAATTCATCCGGTGTGAAGCCATGCAGTTCCTCCTCTTTGCTCTTAGGCAAGAGGCCGAGATTGCGTATCTCCTTCCAAATGTTCTTCTTCTGATCAAGAGCATCTGACAAATGGGTTTGAAAGAAGGAGTTATGCTCTTGTTCAATGCGCAAGTCGACCTCTTCGCTAAGCTTATTCATTCAAGAAAGTATTCATTTTGAAGCTCAGGACACTTGCGCTGGTTACGTTGAATCCGTTCCCAGCGCCTGCGCGTCGCGTCTCGCTTATTCATGAGTACCCTCAGCTCAGGACCAATCCAAGGAGCGTCATTTGCGGATTAATGGTTGTTTCGGGTGCTAATTCATCAATAACGGACTGTAAATTTCCATTCAAGCAGTGAATTGCATCTTCCAAACTCGTTTCAGCAGTTTCGAGAGCTGTCCAGTCACAGCGAAGCAATCGGTCATTTAATATCTCCCGAGTGATGTTTCGAGAATCCCTGTAGGTAAAGGAATTTCTTGGCGGAGTAGGAGTAAAGACGTTGATGGTGACGTCAATGACCGAGTGCCTGCCGAAACTGGGCAGGAGTCTGTTTTGAAAGTCAGTAATGATGTCATTGTCATCTACATAAATGTGATCAATCCATGTATGAGATGTATTGGGGGTGTGTTGGTGAGTCGGGCCATGCTGCACTATCTGCAAGGCAAGTTCTTCTGTCAGTGCAGTCAGTGTCTTGGTGTCGGGATGAGCAGTGTCTAACAAATCCGCGTTCAGATCACCCATTATAATTTTATGACTGTAGTCGCCACACAGCCGGCGTAATGAGCCGAACAGCCCGTCATCCTTCTGCATGGCGATTTTAGGGGGTCTGTAGATTACTACGACTCATATTGGCGGGGAGTTACCCTGTTGTATGCTACAAAAGAGAAATTCAGGCGCGCCAGGTTTCCCTGGCCCAGAAGTATTTGACGAAATCAACTTCTTAACTTTGAAGTCATTGCGCACATACAAGGCAACCCCACCACCCTCTCTGTTGCGATCCTGCCGCAACAATGAAAAACCCGGAATCTGAACGAGATTGTCATCCACAAACTCATCTAGCTTCGACTCAGCCACCCCAAATAGATGGTAGGAGGGATCGTTAGCAACGAGCAAGCGTAGATGCTCAATCTTGTCTGTCAGAGAGTTAAGGTTGATAAATCCCGCTTTCAAGGAACCACCTATCCCTCGTCGCTCTTCAGCAGCCGTATCTAGTCAAGGAGTCTTCGCTGATTCTGCTGCCGAAACTCTACTCTGCTCCGGAACGGTAGTACAGCTCTGGATGTTATTAGAGGACGCACGAGCACGTTCTGGAGCACTTCGACAGGCCGTTTGAATGACCTGCAGATCAGCGAGAGATTCGAACGTATGCGCTTGCTCACCATTTTTCCGTCTAACCCAGAAACGTCCGCCACTGTGCCAGACGTATTTTAAACCCAAACCGCGTGCAATTGACCTTAAGCGTAAGTATTTTTTGTATTTCTCACGGGGGAGCATCTCATTCATAAAGATTTTACGGTCTGGCACATGAGCTTTCGTATCTGGGTCGAGTAAGTCAGGCTGGATATTGTTAGCCGTGAAATAATTAATGGTGATTGAACGTTTAGCCCGAATCACTTTCCCGACTAGTCGACTACTGGAGAGTTGGACCCTGCACGATGGTAGAGTGCGCGGGGTGGCAGCTGGGGCCCCCTGAGATGGAACCGAGTCGCAAATACCTGTTGGAGGCTTCTCCCCAGACGCACGCCCAGTTTGCAGGACCCGGACATCAGCAATGTCTACCCTCTCCAGTGAGGGGAGTACGGACTTGAGCACTGCGTAGGTAATATCAGATACCTGTACCGGCAAGGCCTTAGAATTTTCTTTTAAAATACCATTAATAATTAATTTACAGCACTCAAGACCGTCACTGCCGTGTTCCCGTCCTTGCTCCCCAGCGTGTGAATGAGGGAACTTGTCCATCCTAGGTGTAATAATAGGAATCGAAGACTGATGTGTCGATTCGACATTACTATTCTCAATTCTACTACATTCGCTATCTCGCTGACTACTCTCACGACCTATTAACAGCTCAGTCAGAGTGGAAAACTGGCTTTTCATGGTAGAGTTCTGCTCCAGAAGAAGCTGGCGATCCAAGCGGAGCTCCTCCAGCTGCGAGCTTTGCTTCTCTATGAGTCTCTCGAGAGAGGATACACGTGCCAATAGGTGATCATTCACCTCATTCACAGCTGGCGTGAGAGGTGGAGAGGGAACGGCAACGTTTTGTCTCCTCACGAGAGATTTTATTTCGTCAAGCTCGTTCTGGAGTAGCGCATATTGATCATAAAAGAGGTCGAGAGTAGTCTGCGCTATGAGTACCCATTTGGTGTCAGGCGAATCCGTCGCCGTCGAAGGTGGTGATGTTGCAGGTCGTTCCGAGACGTTGAGGCTGTTGCTCTCCGTCGACCCTACAACGTGGCCAAGAGGTGGTGTAGTTTTCGAGATGGGGCTGTTGCTCTCCATCCGCCCGACAGCGTGGCCAAGAGGAGGTATAGTGAGCAGCGACTGGGTGGTAGTGGTGGGCCGCGCATCTGTTTGCTGCTTTTGAATATTCGCGGGCTCTAAACCGATGGACTGGCGGGAGGTGGCACCACATGACGGAGACGAAGCAGCAGGCGATAGAGTACCCCCCGCTAGCGCAAGCTGTAGACTCCCGGAGTTGGATAGAGAGGCATTGGTGGTAGGGGGCTTTGCGCTGCGGCCTGCGGCGGTGGTATGCGGAGCGGGGGAAGAAAGTGCTGATGCAGCATGCGAGCTGAGCCGTGTGTGTGAGATGGGCTGATTACTCACACGTCTATGCGAGGTAGTATTCTCCTTCTTTCTCTCTCTATCTGTTTGCGTGCTGAGGCAAGAAGTCGAAGTCGTCTGCTTCGATGCACTTGATGATAATTGCGCGGCTGGAATTTTGCTCACCTGCAGACATTTTTCGCATGTCACTGCTCCTTGAAATGATTTCGAGCCCTTGACATGTGCTGATCTTTTGCAAGTGCCGCATTCTCTGCTGCCCGCGCGTAAGGTGTTGTTGCAGACGCAGCAGGTGTTGTCGCTCATCGTGCAGCAGACAGCAAGACAGCGAAGCAGGCCAGCGTAGCAGACGACCTCCGAGCATGCGCACAAAGCTCACTTTCGGCGCCAGGCACTGCCAACTCGATGTTGTTGTTGGAATTGCAGAATTGGAATTATTCCTCCCAGGCTCGAGCAGGAGCCATGCAGTGATGCTCCAGTGGTATGAGCCTGCAGGAGGAAGTCTAATCTGCAAAAAAGTGCCACTCGGGACGACGTTTCTATGGTTAAAGAGATGTTCAAGCACGGAGCGATGTTAGATGCGTGTGGAAACACTTACCGCCAGAGAGAGAGAGAGGGGGGAGAATGAGAGAGAAAGCATGCTCCAAGAGGAAGGCAATGCAACACGCGAATCCTATGTGTATCTCTCTCGCTCTCATTGCCAGACCTCTATGCCAACGTGCTGTATAGGAGACTAGCAGTCTATACTCATATGTCTATGATTGAACCGCGAGTGTGTTTCGTGCAGGAATTCATCAAGCTCCCCATCGGATTTGACTGTCAAGAGGCGTACATATCTGGGTGCCATGGACATAGAAGTATAGCCTGCGGGTTCCCTATACCGGCCGTTGTCCGCTATCCTCTAAGATGAGAGTGAGAGACACAACATAGGCGACGCGAGTTAAAACTCCCAACCTCTGGAAAATGTTGCCTCCTCCACTCTCACGCAAAAGTCTATCTCCAGCGGTCAATGGCGGAGATACGGCACCCGCAGTCAATACTTTCACGTCTATGCTGGGTACTGAAGAGGAGCCCGATATACGTCAAAATTTGAGGGTAAGAGGGTCGTCACCGTTGTTGTCTGTCGTTGTGAATTTCACGAACAGGCAAGTCGAGACATCGCGAAGGGATTTTTAATCGAGAGGCCGTCATTATTGACCCTCACTAATCCACGCCAATCTCTGGTAAATTGTTGCTTTGGAGGTGGATACTCACATAACCATCGTTTAAGCTAACGATTCTGCAAGAGCTTTTTCTCACGGAGTGCGGCAGTTGACCCTCTGACAATAGTGTAATCCGTCGAGTAATGAGTGCACTAGCGATACTGCCTTGCTCGCTAACGCTCGCGCGGCTTCACTTTATTTGGTAAAATCAATAGTTTTGCGACATAAAATTGATTTCTATTATGTTCTGCAACTATTAAAACTATCAGTTGATAAAAAATTTTTGACTATGATAATGATGAAAGTTCCGAGTTTTCTTTAAGAATTTTTCGATATTATGAAGATACTCTTTTTAGTAGGTTTTTAACTAAAATTTCTAGTTGTTCTTCAGTTAAGGTGGCTGCAGTACTTTTTAATAAAACGTTTGTTTTAAGCGCAAATGGGCATGAACTATACTTAATTTTAACATCAGACATATTAAACCATTTGCGAATATATGGAGTCAACCACTAAGATCGTAAGCAAATTGACTTCAAAAATTGTTTTTGACTTACACGTAACCTTATGGGTCAGATGCGTTAAGATGAGCTCACGCAGTAACTATTCGTATGATTTTTGTTTTGACTAAGGAAACAGATCCTTAGCCATTTCCTAAAAATTGATACCAGGAAAATCATGGGTGAATCATTATAATTTCTAAAAAATGAAAGTGAAAGTAAAAAAGTAGCGTTGCAGCCAATGCTTGCGATGTGAGTAAGTATAGAGGAGAGTGGGGCAAAATTGGACGGATTTTGCAGTGGGGCTATCTGACGATACTTGGGACTATGCGCGCTATGGGACTTTGAAGTTCAACTATTGAATAGATTGTAAAAAGATTTCCAGACCCCTAGGTCTCAGCGTTCATACTTTTCCTTGAAGTTGAAAAAAAAAATCTGTCCAAATTTATCCCGAACTGGGGGCTCTCTTGACGAGTTTTGGGGGCAAATTTGGACAGCCTTCCAAAATTGAGGTATACGGCATTATTCCCTACCTATTAAAATCGCATTTGCCCATCAAAACACGTGGTAATAACTCAAAATCAATAGAAAAACCCCCTAAGACTTTTATATCCTCCCATAGCCCGAGCAAGCGAGCCGTTTTTGTGTTATTCTTCAGCATTAATGAGATAGGCGCTTCACTGGTGTAATATCGTCTTCAGCAATCAGTAATCGACTCGTAGCTTCTAAGAGTCGACTTTTCTTTTTTTTTCATACTGGAGGTATTCATACTCGCCCCTACGTCAACGATCCCCTTGATAGTGTGGAACATTCAAGGCAATGTCACCGAATGCGAGAGTGAAAATGCGAAAATCGAGGGCTATGCTGGAATACGTTGAAAGCGACTTCTGACTCCTGAGACGGCCATGGGACATCGTAACTTCATTCCCTCACCCATTTTCAATAAACTCACTCATCTCCAACCTCCCACGCTTGGAAAGATTCGCACAGATGCACACGCCCCTCGATACGCGCAATTATCCTCGATAAACATGGACAGGCAATCGGTCGACCGATTTTAGATGGGATTTAGCATTGTCCAATTTCGCCCCCACCAATTCGTCGAAAAATGCCCTTAGGTATTTTTTTCGCAGAATTGTGATCATTGCGGCTCAAGTGTACCGATTTTGGCCCACGACGGCTCAAAATCTTCGTTATGTAACATAGTTTTTGACCCCTAAACGGCGATTAAGCTCGTCCACTGAAGTTCTTAATCAATGTCAATTCAATCAATTCAATTTAATTTCAATCAATTATCTCAACAAAATATTATGAAAAGAAATTTTTGTGGGAAAAAGAGGAAAAAAATGATGAGATAACTCAAAGATAACCAAAAGATAAAAAGATGACCCAAAGATAACGTTTAGATAAGAAGATAATCTAAGGATACTTTCAAGATAGTCTTAGATGATGAAATAGTTGGAGATATACAGTAAGTATTCAGATACACGCGTCAACATTCATCATAAAAGTCACTAGAGGGAGCTAGAGGTATATATACAAAGTTAAAGCGTGGAGAAAGGTCAGTCTGTTCCGACCCATCGAAGGGTGAAGTCGATGTCGCTCCTGGTGATCAAGAAGAACTCCGAGAGGCAACCTCCAGGAGCTATGAGGTCAATTGAGTTATCACGAAGGAGTTAAACGTAAGTAATTACTTATAAAACATTTAAATATATAAATATTTAGACATATAATTTTAATATATAGAGGGAGTTAAAAATATATATACAATGTTAAAGCATGGAGAAAGGTCAGTCTGTTTCAACCCATTGAAGGGTGAAGTCGATGCCGCTCCTGGTGATCAAGAAGTACTCCAAGAGCCAACCCCCAGGAGCTATGAGGTCAATCGAGATATCACGAAGGAATCAAACGTAAGTAATTATTTATAAAACATTTCAAAAACAGATATTCAAACAAATAATTTAAATAGTATATACCATTCATCCATCCCTATCTATCTATATTGATTTATTTATTATATTTCTGAATAACAATGTAACTTCCATTTGGATTGATTTCAGCATATACCATAATGTACATCCTGCATTCTGCCAACTGTAATGAGAGGATGGAAAAGAAGAATGCAACCTCTAAAACTATCAAGAAACATATTGGGAAGCAGTTCTGGTAAGTTATCTTTAGAATTTTTTAAATATTCAATGAACATTAGTATACTTGATTTTGTTAGAACATTAACAAAATCGCATTAATTGTTCTAATAAATGCTTTACCACTCACCCCCCCCCCTTTCATAATTTCATCAGATAAATTTACACATAAATACACACACGCATTCACACACGCAATCCCTCACATGTATATATATATATACACGTTTTCACACAAGTTCCAATTATTTCATGGTAGAGGAATAATCTGCAATATTACATTTTCCATTCCACAGCGCCATTAAGGACGAATGGAAATGTATCCCGTTAGTCCATGGGATAACTAACTCGGCGAGAAATCAAGAAGCAAAATTGGGATGCCATCATTGTGGATTGAAGGACGGATTCCAGGTGATTTGAAATAATTTAAAAACATTCAATTTAGGTAATTACATATTTATTTTCATACTGTTTCTATAAAATTATGGAATCTACTATAAATTGTAAAATAAGAATATGTATACTGGATGACTTAATAAAATTCAACAGAGACAGGACATTTGCCCGTCTCTCCCCTCTCGTCTCCTTTCATTTCATAGGTTTAATTAGAATAAGTTTTACAAAGTTTACAATGACTTAACAACAACGATATGATTATTTTCAAATTGTGGTTCGACATAATTCAAATTAATTACATTTCAATTCCGACGATTTTAATTAATTGCAAAATCATAAATATTTTCAAATCACGACCACGACGATAGGACAGAAATTTCAAGAATGAGTGAATTTAACTTTAGAATTTTTGCCAATAAAAGAACGACGTGACTCCAACATACGAAGAATCCAATACTTGACTATCGCCTGCGGTAGGGTGCCTCACAAAAGTGCTGAGGTAATGTCAAGGATTCGGTGTTCTTATTAGCTGACTGACGGATCCCATCAAAGAATTTCCGCCCAATTGAATCCCTACATATCTGAGTCATTCTACACAGAACCCTTGAAGGTCCCCTGTTAGTAAATGACTCATCCATAGATTTGTACATTCTCTTGGAATCGTGAAATTCTGGGCTACGAACGCACATACTCTGACTGCATTATCCATCGAGCAATAATTGAACAAAATAGAAAAATAATTCTCCTGATAATAACTTTTAGAAGATTTTGCAATCAATTAAAATCGTCATTAGAGATCGAAGTTTTCCTGTTCTTTTCAATACACTCACCAAAATGGAATAAGAGTAATGATAAACTTTTTAGTAACTATTGTTGCAAAATGGATTTCACACTAAAGAACACTAACAGTATCCAAGCAACACCATTGATGATTCAAAACAAACAAAAAATCACATCAATCATAATTGAAACACTTCAATTCACACTGATGAGAACGTTGCGGTGACTCGCCTAGGCCATGGCTCAAGAGTGATTAACTCCGCTGAGCGCGACCGAAGCGAAAAATCCAATACAAACTCTTCAACACCACACTCATCACATAAATGGGCTTTGATGCAATCAACTCATCACACATAGCACTATTGAAACACTCATTCTACATTGATGAGAACGTTGCGGTGACTCGCCTAGGCCATGGCTCAAGAGTGATTAACTCCGCTGAGAGCGACCGAAGCGAAAAATCCAATACAAAGTCTTCAACACCACACTCATCACATAAATGGGCTTTGATGCAATCAACTAAGCACACATAGCACTATTGAAACACTCACTCCACACTGATGATAACGTTGCGGTATCTCGCCTAGGCCATGGCTCAAGAGTTATTAACTCCACTGAGAGCGACCGAAGCGAAAAATCCAATACTGATTCATCAACACTTTACACACAACATGATAAGACACTCAAATCAATATTACAAACAATCTAACAATTTCCATATTGCAACAATAGAAGTTTTATTCAAATGCAATAATAAAATCGTTTCAAATGATTATCAAATCTTTCAATAAGTATTCAATACATAGTTGAAAAGATATTCAATATTCAACTAATTCCATAGTAAAATCACTCGATTATTTCAGAAAAAATCATATATATCGAACCATCTAATGAATTCCAAACGAGACGAACATTTGTCCATCTCATCCCTTCCATATCCTTTCATTTCATAGGTTTAATTAAGATAAGTTCTACAGAATTTCAATATGATTTAAAAACGTTGATAAGATACTTTTCATTGCGGTTCAATCAAATTCAAATCATTTCTGTTTCGACTCCGACGATTTCAATTGATTGCAAAATCATAAATAATTTCAAATCACGACCACGACGATAGGACAGAAATTTCAAGAATGAGTAAATTTAACTTTAGAATTTTTGCCAATAATAAATCGACGTGACTCCAACATACGAAGAATCCAATACTTGACTATCGCCTGCGGTAGGGTGCCTCACAAAAGTGCTGAGGTAATGTCAAGGATTCGGTGTTCTTATTAGCTGACTGACGGATCCCATCAAAGAATTTCCGCCCAATTGAATCCCTACATATCTGAGTCATTCTACACAGAACCCTTGAAGGTCCCCTGTTAATAAATGACTCATCCATAGATTTGTACATTCTCTTGGAATCGTGAAATTCTGGGCTACGAACGCACATACTCTGACTGCATCTTCCATCGAGCAATAATTGAACAAAATAGGAAAAAGATTCTCCTGATAACAACTTTTAGAAGATTTTGCAATCAATTACAATCGTCATTAGAGATCGAAGTTTTCCTTTTTTTCAATACACTCATTAAAATGGAATAACGAATGATAATAAACTTTTTAGTAACGATTGTTGCCAAATGGAATTTACACTGAAGAACACTAACAGTCCCTCATACAACACCATTGGTGATTTAGAACACACAAGAAAACACATCATCACAATTAAGACACTTCAATCTACATTGATGAGAACGTTGCGGTGACTCGCCTAGGCCATGGCTGAAGAGTGTTCAACTCCGCTGAGAGGGACCGAAGCGAAGAATCCAATACAAACTCATCGACACTACACTCATCACATATATAGGCCTTCATACAATCAACTGATCACACAAAGCACTATTGAAACACTAACTTTACACTGATGATAACGTTGCGGTAACTCGCCTAGGCCATGGCTCAAGAGTTATATTAACTCCGCTAAGAGCGACCGAAGCGAAAAATCCAAAACTAATTCATCAACACTCCACACACAACATGATAAGACACTCAAATCAATATAACAAACAATCTAACAATTCCCATATTGCAACAATAGAAATTTATCCATTCAAATTCATTAATAAAATCTTTCTAAATAATTATCAAATCTTCTAAGGAGTACCCAATGCATAGTTGAAAAAATATTCAATAATCAACTTTTTTCAAGGTAAATCACTCAAGTGTTTCAGAAAATTCATGTAAATTGAATAACGATTGAGTAATACCATCTCTAAAAAATTACACAGTACATAAAAAATCAATTACTCCAATTTAATACACCAAAAAACTGAAAATGTATAAAAAAATCACTCGGAAAAGTAAAAACAACCGAAAAAAAAATAGAAATAATCAAAAAACGACTCAATAACTTAAGAATAATCATAAGATAATCAAAAGATAAAAAGATGGTCAAAAGATAACAATAAGATGAGAAGATAACTTTAAGATGATCATAGATGATCTTAGATAATCTTAGATGATCTCAGATGATCTTAGATGATCTTAGATAATCTTAGATGATCTCAGATGATCTTAGATGATCTTAGATAATAAGTACTTAGACACTCGCGACACATAAGGTCTATTGTCGCTCTCACAATACCAACTCATATTTTTTCCCGTCAAGTTGGCAACCCTGCTTACGATTTTACGTTGGCAGCCCTGCTCGGGGGGATCCGGACGGACGGGATTTTGCCCGCGGCTTAATTATTGTAATAAAATAATGTAATCTGCTTTCAATTTCCGCCACTCGAGGTTTAATCCCCAGGCAAAGCTTCTTGTTCATTTTCATCTTTCTAATATCCTCATTACCTCTTTTCCCTGATATCATACAAGTAAAACCGATTAACTACCGAATAAAATTCGATCCGGATTCTTCCAGATGTCAACGTTGCATGAAGAAATTCGGGATAATCACACACATTCTTGTTATATCTTGCCAAATTCTTGGTCAAGAACAGAAACGGACGATAACTAGCCGTATCACGCTGTGAAAATTGGACTGAGTTATACAGCTCTTTGGAACGAATGGGTCCGGTTCTTTCGCAAAGCCGATGATAACTACGGCTACCATGATACGATTAATGCCAATATTCGAAAGTTATCGTTATCAGCCTGTCAAGAATTAGGGTCATTTCGATTTCGTTCACGTCATCATGAGTTATCGTGGGAAATATTACCGTAATCGTATCCGCGTTAATGTAGATTATCGCTGATATTATTGATATTGCAATACATATGAGGGTGCAGGAAGTTGGTCTCGAAAGTTTATCGAATCTATCACCGACTATTCGATATTCGCGCGAAAATGAACGCGATGCTTGCTCATGTCGATTGAACTGTCAGCCAATCTCATAGACACGGTCGCGACAACGCTGTATGAGCAATGGAAGAGTATGAGTTTGTTAACAAGTGATGCTTAGGCACGGTGTGCCTGAATTGATTTTAAATGAAATTTTCAGCTTCGGTCCTGGAAGTTTTGGGTTTCGTTTCTGCGTAATTTAGACATCAAATTCCTTGAAAAAGGAAAATCTTTCGCCGGGCCGATTCTGAGGAATGTCAATTGGAACATTTTTGGAACTTTTTTGGAACTTTTGCTTTTTAAATCTCTGAAAAATCAGTCTTGGCTGTGGATTCAGTGATCCAAACATGAATCGTCATACCTAGAGCATATTTTCTCATGAAAGCAAGTCTCTAGCCCCACTTGGACCCTCAAAAGAGTAGCCAAAAATGCTATTGCAGTCCTCGACGAGGCCCTCGATCATAAATCTCACGTGAAATCATTTAAATTCTCTCAAAATTTGCAATCAAAATACTGATGATATGTGTCTAATTCTGTATTTGTGCTACCTCGTCAAATACCATTTCTTGGCGTGAGGATGAGTGAGATTAGTATACAGTTGTGCGGGTGAATATTATGATCGAGAATATCAGTTTCTAGAGGAGGGATTTCGTCATGATTAGTGTTCAATGTAATGTATAGTCGCTTTGCACAGATGATGTCGGTAAGTCGACACACTGTTGTGCGATCATTCACTATACTATATACATTTGGTATTATTGGCAAACCGTTCGCATACTCGAATACTTGCAAGTACCGGCCGTACAAATTCAAAACAAACATCACTTCAAGTCAAGCCTATCTTGCCTCTGTCAAACTAGTATAGTGCTTCGAAAGTTTGCAAGCAGTTGATGTCCGCATTTGAGCTCTATTTGTTCATAATCGCGAATCATATTTGTTATAATCATCCAGCTCATTCGATGTCACGGTTCACCGACTCTATCATCGTTTTTTGAAGAATAATGTCGCCAAAGGATCACGCATATAGTCATGATGAAAATAGGCTCAAAGTTTGTCTCTTGTGCTTTCGAAAGAAGAAAAACATGTATGCCATTCAGAAGCAACTAAAATTGCATCTTGAGTCTGTGTTTGATCGTTACGTGGATATCAAAACTCTACCAGGTGCTTTATGTGGTGGATGTAAAGTGAAAGTGTACCTTTGGAAATCTGGCAAAGGGAATCGAATCCAATTTCCTGACACTGCTGAGTTTCTAGATAGTTCTTCGCCTACGGAACGAGAAGAAAATGTTCAATGCTACTGCAAAATCTGTGATATAGCGAGGACAACTCCATTCAATTCATCATCGCATGCTAAGGCCAGATTATCAGGTAATTTCTGGACTCCTGTACTAATTCTAAAAATTGTACGAGGGCTATGCCATGGATATTTTTGTTTGTATGCTTGCGATTGATAAACCACGACCTCGTCGTAGTCTGCATCATCGTATCTTTGTTTCTGAATAAAGCAACAATAATGTCAGCCTTTCCTGGCAATTATGCTTACAAGTTTTATATCGCGGCATTCACTGTTAGTGATGGCATAGTAACAACGAGTAGAGTGGGGATCAGAAAGCTGTATTAGTGAGGAATGTGTGTATAGCGGTTTCCCACAGTGCTTTGCTCTGATAACGTGCCAGCTGCTCGACATTCTACAAGCTCTTCTTTCTGAATATTTCTACGCGAATGCGGGCCTATCCCGTAGAAATGTGAAGCGTTTCCCACACGAGTTCAGTGATCGTGAGATATGGTGGAGCGTTAAGTTCGGGGTTTTCGGATGGAATTCTAAAGTTAAGGTCTACACGTTCGGCACAAATTTTTTGAATCCCTACCAATATTTGATATGTTTTCTTTACAGATGATTCAAGTTCACAGACACTTGGAAATCGCTGCTTTGATTGTTTCTCTCCACTTTCTCGAGGAATATCCCATATCTGTACTATAGAGTCTCTCATCAAGAATGTATCATCTTACTTGGAGAGTATTTCACAAAGAGCAAAGGAACAAGTTGCATCCAATCTTATAAAACATAAAATGCAGTCTAAATCTCAACTGATCCTACCACAATGCCGTGGGAAACCGTTGAATTTCATCAAGGAATCGAAGGGAAAATCACACCCTGGTAAAATGAGCAATCGCTCGTTATCTGTGGATGATCTGGCAAATATGCAAACACGTTTGAATCTGACTACTCGCCAGACTCATGGAATGGCATCTTTCCTGAGGACCGCTACTCAGAATAGAAAATTGATCGAACCCGGTTTGAAGACTAAGCTCATAGAAAAATCGCACAAACTAGACGACTTCTTTGGCCATGGTCAGTTCGAATTCATTGATATCAATGGGAAAGCTATCTCGACTGTGTCCAGAGTGGTAGTTCACTGCACCGATACGAAAGAATTCGTAAACTTTGTAGAAGCTCATAGAGGTTCCAAAAATTGTCACATAAAAAAGGGATTAGATGGCGGAGGTGGATCCTTCAAGATTTGCCTCTCAATTCAGTCAAATTCATGCTCAACAGATGTGACCGAATCGAAACGGCTGAAATTTAGTGATGGTGTGGTAGCAAAGTCTTTCAAGGACTCCGCTGTCAAAAAGATACTGTTGTTGGCAATAGCACCCAATGTTCAAGAAAACTATCACAATGTTTCATTACTGTTAGATGCATTAGACCTTGACGAACTCGGAGGGACGGTTGCCACCGATTTGAAATTGGCCAGTATCATCAGTGGGATAATGCCACAAAGCTGTACTTATCCATGTATTTGGTGTTATGCGAAGAAAGGCGAGCTCCACAAATGTTGTGAACTAAGGACTGTCCAGGGGAATTTGAGTCACTACATGAAATGGGTTGCAGCTGGATCTGTCAAGAGTGATGCAAAAAATTATATGAATTGCGTCAACAAACCGCTGTTTCCAAGTCAGCCTAACAGAACATTCCTGGAACTCATACCACCACCTCAATTGCATATCATGCTGGGCGTTGTGAATACTATATTCACTCATATGCACCGTGAGTTTGAATACGAATCTACAGTGTGGATCAAAAAGTGCAATGTTGAGCGAGAGGTGACACATGGCAGCCCAGCATTCAAGGGAAATTCCTGTAAGATTCTTTTGGATAATGTTGACTTGTTGCGATCTCAATCAAACCTTGGATTGGTGAAATACGTTCGAGCATTCTCGGATTTCAAGAATGTTGTGAGTTCATGTTTTGGACAGAATCTCAATCCGATCTACAAAGAATACATTGCGAAGTTTCGCCAAAGTTACATGGATTTGAAGCTTAGCGTCACCCCAAAAATTCATGCAGTTTTCTTCCACATTGAGCAATTCTGTGACATGAAGGAGAGGGGACTAGGATTCTACAGTGAGCAAGCAGTTGAATCAGTACACCATGATTTCAATATTTTCTGGGAGAATCATAAAGTTGCGAAGTCAAACGAAAACTACGAAAAGAAACTTCTTCGAGCGGTGTGCGCTTACAATAGCCTTCATGTATGAGATTCGATGACCCGCATACTTAAGACTTACCGATATAATTTCTCTGAAAGATTTGACGATCACGTTGAGAACGAATGTATGATTTGAATAAACAAGCCATTCTTGAATTCTTAAGAGTTATTTATCGATTTCAATGGGTCCCCCGGGCCACCATGTATATCCTCAAAATAACGATGTTTATCAATTTACCATATTCCTAATATAATCTTTGATGAAACCCATCTCACGATACAAATCATGGTGGTTCTTTACGTGGAATTCACTGGGATGAGGATTTTAGTCACTGCTTGGAGATTTCCAGGAAAACTAAAAAGCTTATTCTGATGAGAAAATATGATCCAGGAATGACTATTGATGTTTGGATCACTAAATCCACAGCCAAGACTGATTTTTCAGAGATTTAAAAAGCAAAAGTTCCAAAAAAGTTCCAAAAATATTCCAATTGACATTCCTCAGAATCGGCCCGGCGAAAGATTTTCCTTTTTCAAGGAATGTAATGTCTAAATTACGTAGAAACGAAACCCAAAACTTCCAGGACCGAAGCTGAAAATTTCATTTAAAATCAGTTCAGGCACACCGTGTAGGATGATAAGTTTTCCACACGTTGGCTCTTATATACTGTATTTAGTATTTATCTGATAGAATGTGCGATGCCGAAATTTAACAGAACACGAAGAGATATTCTGATCTTGGAGATCCAAATTCTAACAATCCATCACGGAGAAGAGCAGAAAGTGATCCTAGTATTATACAGCAAGATGAGACAGAATTGTTCAGTGGAGGACTGAGACGGAACGTGAAGGCAGGCAAATATGTTGACGAAGAATATTTTTAATTCCAGAACAAGGATTGAGAGGAAGGTGCTGTGAGTTTATTGTGTCCATCTTCAAAACCAAAACTGATTGATCGAAAAAATGGGAATACGTCAGGCATGGAATCTCATAGGGAGACTGTTCATATTGATGTAGACAAGCAATCATTTTTGGAGCCCGGCAATCGAAAACAGCAGAAACTGGGAGATCGTGTACTGGTCAGTAGGATTTCTTGTATCGTCCAGGATCAAAATTAGTCAATAAACCACTACAGCTATCGAGCGAAATCGATACTCGTAGGAGATCCTGCATCAAAGTGACAAATACTTCGCTTTCCAGCAAGAACAAGACTTCCATCGATTTCTGGTATGTTATATGTAGTGAAAGCACCTTTCGTTTGATTAATTTGATGGATGACTAGTTGCAAGAATTCTACGAATATATCGATCCTCTGTTTCATCCCCCCCGAAGACAATCAAGGCACGATAAATGTTTAGAAGAATCTCTAGCCATGCGGAATAATTCCAAGTCCAGGGGTGTCAAGCGTGGTAGAGTCCTTCCCCTCAAGCCCCTCCAGTCATGTGTAGAGCGCGCCGCGGCGTCGCAAGGAAGGGGCTCCTCCGCCGTGAGCCGCGACGCTCTCCGCACTTGACTGGAGGGGCTTGAGGGGAGGGACTCTACTCCGCTTGACAACCCTGTCCAAGTCTGTTCTGGGGGGAGGGGAGACAGATCTTCCCCCTCATTTGCTGTAGATAGTTGGTCATCAAGGAGTATGTGATCGTTCCTTGCATCGACGGTACATTGAATAGATGACGAGTTCAACATGCACCATGCAGCGCTTGATCAAGTTGCAACAGATGATTATTACTCAGGTAAAGATCTTGCAAGAATATTTTTGGCACCATGAAGCTATATGATCTAGAAGGGGAAATTAGTGGCATCACACTCAATGATGCGTCAAATAACACCACATTCATTGAAGAGCTTGCCATATTACTTCGATCAGAAATTATTTCTTTTGATACCGAAGATCAACATTTTTGCTGCTTTGCACGCGTTCTTGATCTGGTAGTTCAAGACGTGTTGGAATTATTGAATTTAACTACTGAAGATGATTCTTCCATCTATGGTGAATACGCTGAAGATGATCGCGAAGTCCCATTGGGAGAAGATTGAGATGATCTCAATTGTGAAGAATCGATACATGATGTCATTAGCAAAATGCGGGTAAGCACGCTTGAATTACTCTGTGGTGCTGTCAAGATTGGATTTTCCAAGCCAATCGATGATATTGCTACCAGATGAAATAGCACGTGTGGAATGCTGGAAGGAGCGAATTCTGAAAGACCAGTTATTGATATGCTTTGTAGCAGCGATGATAGATTGAAGGAGTATCAGTTTTCCGATAACGAATGGTCACTCGTGTAACGGATTCCGACTTTTCACGTGTTGTTCAATGAGGTATTTGTCATAGTTTCTGGTAAAGAAGATGAAAATTTAATATTCGCAGCAGTTGTTTTCAGTGTGTTAATCAATAAGATCGAAGAGGCCGCCCAAGACCCCGCTAACAAAATCAATCAAACCAATCTGGACGAGAAGTTCCTCTTGGCTCTTCAGTAAAGTCAAGACAAGCTACTTAAGCACTATCGAAAATGCAATTAGGTATACCTGGTGTCTCTCATTTCAGATCCTCGATGTAAAGTGGCTGGATTACATATCAAACAATGGGGGTCTCTGCTGAAAGTTGAGGAGGTGAAGAAACTTGAGCGAATTTATATCGAGAGGAATACTACAGGCTTTACTCGAACACAGAACTAAATGGACCGCAAACACTTTCTAGCAAGAATGTTCCACTTAGCTCATGTGCAAATTATGTGTCAACCAGTCCGTCAGAAAATTAGAAGGGAAAAATGAATAAGTACTTGAAAATACCACGAGCCCCCGTGAATACAGATTCTTTAGAGAGGTGGGGGATATGTTCTGTATCATTCCGTACACTCTCTCGAATGGCTTGAGATATATTGGCTATCATGGCAAGCTCTGTATCATCGGAGCAACTTTTCTCTCAGGCTGAATTAGTTGTCACTGATACAGGAACATCTATAGGTAATGAGTCAGTGCATGCAATGGTTTGTACACACTCGTAGGCAGGCAGCTCTTTGAGACGTGAAAAATGTGATGTATGGGTAATATGGATGTAGAATTTGATCGAAGTTGAGGTAATGGTACACATCACTGTAATTTGTTTCGATCTTTGTTGTGTCAGCATATGTACGGATGATATTTGATTCTCTTGTCATAAATCTCTCATTCCCGATCAAGGCTGAATTCCCTTATCACTTGCATCATTTTCACCACTCCATATGTATTCCAAGGATAGCTCTTCATTTGTCACGATATCGAGAATATCGCGATATATCGAGATGAATTCTCGGACGATAATATTCAAAATCTGGATCATATCGCTATCGACCGATTACCATCCTCATTCATATCGATCTCGTTATCGTCATCGTAGAAATTGTTATCACGATCCGATATGGATGATTCATCGTTCATCGTGGCAGCCCTAACAATAACGAATGCAAAAATTGGGAGAGGCGGGAAATCCGTGTAAGGAATTACGCAACATCCAACATTCGGAATGCAAGCATTTCAAGGGACGAAATGTTGGGGCGGAAGAATTTAGGGGGAGTAGGATTCGGAATACAATCATTTGGAGGGATGGGAATGTACAATCATTCAGCATGGATGATACTGCACGCCACGCATAGCTTAGACGCTTTTTCACGAATGCTAACACAATTCTGGAATCCACGTTACCAAATCTCTGACCTTGAGCTCCCTGTTTCCTTGATTTTCAGTTTTGCGTGAAAATCAGGCCTATTCGTTTCAAAAAACTGTCTGACTAGCTGAAGAGAACACCTGTACAATATTTACAGCTCGATATACCGTCAACTGGGGTAACTTTGGGACAGGGGGGGGGGTAACTTTGGGACGACCCACGAAAGAGTCATTATCACGCGCAATCAGCAAGGTAGATAATCCTGAGGCTCTGGTACCTATTCCCCCTACTTGCGGCACGCATGAGCAATGTTTTGCACCGGCGCAAGGTCCTCTATTAGTTGTGGGGTCATTTATAGACAGACTCCATCAAGAGTATGTTTCCAACTCAAAAGACAATCTCTCGGACAAATGGGTGAGGTACCAACCTTTGCAAAGTGATTCCAAGGTAACTGAGCTGGATTTCACTTGTCTGCACAGATATCTGAACGAATCCATCATTACACTGGCGTACTTTCACCCAGTATTCATTTTGTAGCGGAAAAACTAAAAAGTATGTGTTTTCTTCTGTAAACCGGGGTAACTTTGGGACACGATTTGAGCACCCATCATTCTGGCCGAGGATGTCCGAATATACTTTCATAACTCTCAATCAAGAACTGGGACTGTAAGCTTTCGATTGACCACAGACACAATGCAATTCTGATGCAACTGATGTGAGATATACAGGTTACAAGAGTTTTAAGGAGAACAATGCGATTTTCGTCCCGAAGTTACCCCAGTTGATGATCGCCGTGGAATTCCCTATATAATGTATGCTGTCCCAAAGTTACCCCAAACCGGTTTAACTTAGGGACACGACTTTGAGCACTCATATCTCCAACTAGAGATGCACGGTTGGCCTGAACTGACTTTAACCCAAAGATGCTTGCCCCTCAGGATTGATTTTTCTCACTTCAAGTACATGATAAATGGAAGTTTTTCCCGCAGAAAAGGGACTCTTTCGTCGAGCCGTTTTTTAAAAAAGTGAAATTTATGGTTTCTTATAGGAATTTCCACACTCATCTATCCATGCGCGATTAAAATGCAGTTGTCGGCCAACTTCCCCGAAATTTATTCTCAATCACATCGAAATACGTTAAAATCCATCAAAAGGATAGTTTTTAGAAACGATTTTATAGTACAGGCGAATATCCATAATCCGACGATGTCGAGAGACAAGCGATGATGTCGCACGGTCAGCCTAAACTGACTTCAGCCTAAAGGTCCTTGCTACTCAGATTTCTCCTTTTGTCTTCAAGTACGTGATAAATGGTAGTTGTTTCCCGCAAGAATGAGAACATCCGACGGAGCTACAATCGAAACAAGTCAAATTGAAATATTTTGAATCTTGATTCAAACATTATTTCCAGAATAATTACGGATGAGCTTCGAAATCGACCTTTGATACATATTTGCGTGTATCATTATTATCCAGAAAGTATAGATCAACAATAATCAATGCTCGGAAGTTCATGAGAAAAAACACACTTCAAAGTGGAACAATTCTATGAATAATAAATTACAATTTGATTGTGCATACTGTTGTACACACACGAAGCTGTAACAAGTTTCTCCTTATATTGAGGATTTTTGCTTCATGCAATTTCTTCATGTCAAGTTGAAGTCAAAATTTGTTCATTCCAAGAACTGCTCACTATAGAATCCGAGGCCCATCCTCTTCATCTCACAGAACTATTCAAGGTGAAAGAATACCGCGTGAACTCTCGGGGAAACTGGAATCTCCAACTCTAAATAACTTCTTCAAAATGTTCCTACACACGATCTATAACTTGTTTCCAGTTCATTCCCGAAACACGAACTCACTACTTCCCTGAAATCCTTGAATGATTGAGCAAATTTCTTGATGCGGTGATGATTCGGAGTCTGAAGTAGATCAACATTTTCCAGCAATTTTTTGCAAGAATTTCCTTTGAAAGCGGGATAACCTCGAGTTACCTCACGTTGAACGTGACAAGCGTTTGCCCAATCCAGAGATTCTGCTTCAAAATATTTCATCATATGCATGAGAATAAAATTGACTACGCCAATCATTAGATGTTACTTTGGCGAAGGAACAAATTCTTCATTTTAATCGTGCATGGATAGATTACTATGGAAATTCCAATAAAAAACCATAAATTTCACATTTTTCAAAAACGGCTCGACGAAAGATTTTCATTCTTGCGGGAAAAACTTCCATTTATCATGTACTTGAAGTGAGAAGAATCGATTCTGAGGGGCAAGCATCTTTGGGTTGAAGTCAGTTCAGGCCAACCGTGGATGTCCAAATGCACTTTATAAATACCGCAATTGAAAGCTGAAGCTGTAAGCTTTCGATTGACTACACATACAATGCGTTTCTGGTATAAGACGTACAAGTTCCACGAGTTTGAAGGGAAAAATGCGATTTTTGTCCCAAAGTTACCCCAGTTGACGGTAGCTAGTTATCGTCTGTTTCCATTTCCGACCATTAACTCCGTAATATATATCACATGTGATCATTTTCTATTACTTTGTGAAATGCTGACACATCATCGAGTTTTATCTGGTGATTCGTCAATTAGGGTTGCAGAACATTCACAGGAGAGGAAGATGTGAATATCGGAGAAAACCCCACGCCTGGAGCCCGAAACCCAGAAGTCAAAACTTGGAAATAAACGCGCTGACAACTCGACTTACTGTACATACTCCCATCACCAAAGGATGAGGAGTCGTGTATGAAGTGCAAGCCCTTTGGGGGGACTTGGGATTTTGGAATTTCGGTAAGTCATAGGACCGAGTGTTTTGAGAACCAACGAATAGAACAGGCGATGTGATTAACCTATGACACGTTTCCACCACTCCAGCTCGATGAAACCTTGCGTCGTTCATAGGATCTGTACTCCTATACAGGTCTATATTCGTTGACAACTTCATCACTGGCGGCAGATTTGCGTCAATAAAGTATGACTGCCTTTGACTGTAGAGGTCGTACTGTAAAAGTGTACGGCGCACACACGCACGTGCCGCAACTTGTCTTACGAATTTTGCCATCACATAATGATCATGACTAGTCTATGCAATATAAACATCGGGTGACTACAAAACATACGGAAGGCCATCCATGAACAAGTTTTCCGCGCCAAAGTACACTCGAAGCGACCCGAACTGTTCACATGGCATCCACCTCGGAAGTCTCTCAAGTTGGTCGAAGTGTGGACAATTTAGGTTACTCCCGATTGTACATTACTGATCGTGCATGGATTAGTCAGAAGAAATCCTGAACCGAATCAGTAAGTCAACAGTGCGTGCGCCATCGACTATGTACTCTTCCATAGGATCCCACACAACCACACGCGTGCACGCATGCCACACACACTCCGTTTATATATACTCATCGTTCATACCCGTCGAACTCAAAGTATATCATAACAAAAGTATTGTCCATTACCCACCACTAATTCGCCAGTTACGTGAAGCTGGCCCGCCACTTTGAGATGAATACACCAAAAAATCAAGTAAACAATCCTCTATCCAATGGTACAACTCTTTTAATTTGAACAATCTGACCATTTGAGCAATGAATTTCCAAAGTGCTAAAGTATCGACCCCCACCAAAACACAATAAACGCTCATTACCCCGCGAATGTATGTAGTAGGGAAACCCACGCGGGCTTAATTGGAAGCTCTTGATTTGACCATATCGATTAAAGCATCAGAACTTATCATCATTGTCGCAAAATTGTTTGAACAGACTGAGAGAAGTCCCCTTGTATGAGGTACAGGCCAGCAGGAGAGGGGGAGCGAAGGGGGAGCACGCATGGTGCGCGTAGCACCCACCAGTAGGCACCTGCCTATACCTTATACACGGGGACTTCTCCCAGTGTGTTTGAACAATTTTGCGTCAATAGTGATAAGTTCTGATGATTCAGTCGATATGGTCAAATTGAGAGCTTCAAATTGATCCCGCGTAAGTTTTCCTACTGCATATATTCGCGGAGTTATAAGCATTTCTTGTATTCTGGTGGGGGGTGATGTTTCAGCACTTTGAAAATTAATTCCTCAAAAGGTCGAATTGTTCAAATTGAAAGAGTTGCACCATTGAATTCAGGATTATTTGCTTGAGTTTTTGGTATATTCATCTCAAAGTGGCGGGCCAACTTCATGGAACTTAATTCGCCGGAGTGTTGGAGAAAGCTGGGGGGGGGGGGGGGGCATATTTGCGTTCACTCATGCAATTGTTCCTGTATATCAATACTCTCGCTCTACGTTCCGGCTGATGTTTACTCATTTTGATCACGTTCCGTTTCGTATATCATAATAGGAATAAAATTCGTTCAATAATCCGAATTGATTCCGTTCATTCTCGTCAATCATAAACACAATTCCGACTGGTCTCATTCAGTTTTGTTCCGCATAGTCCCAATCGGGATCAATCTCGTTTAGTTACGTCCTCTCAAACGAGATAGTTACGTTCGAATATGTTGACCATTCTAATCAAACGTTCCAATCATGTTCCGTTTCGGTCGTCGTGAACGTAATCATGCATGGTAAACGTTTCGCTTCGTTTGTTTCGACAACATCTCTGTTGGAATCCGTTTAGTTTTTAGCTGAATCATCCTTCGTTTTCAGTCAGTTTTGTTCCTCATGAATGGTATATGAGACAGTATCTATATTGAATATTCATGTTTAGTTTTGTTTGAAGGAAAAAGCTAAACGGGATTCTGGAATTTCGATCATGGTTATTGAAAATCAAAACAAAACTCAACATCATTAGAATGGAACCGAAATGGACCAAACAGAACGAGTCATACGTTTTGTTACGAACTGTGATAGAAAGAGTAGCCAAAGCCCTGGTTCAAAGTTCTCCCATCTACTTGTGAAGCTGGATCGATTCACAAGGGATTGAGAAATATTTCATATGATACGGATCCGCATAACCGGACTACTTACATAGAGTGATAAGAAACGAAGGATTCTCTTATGAGTTAATATATATAATACATTCCCTGTAGCTGAGTCAATGACTGGTAATCGGTGGATTCTGTTGTCAACCAGCGACCTAACGCCATCAAAAAGAGTAGCTTCAGGACCAATGCTTATCAAGGGCTGAATTTGTCCTCCCAGGACGCCTGGAGATTGAGATTTGAAAATTAGTCAAATTTGTTGGATGTTCATGTAATAATTGATCTTCACTCAGGGGAGAATTATTGTGGGGTTGACGGAGCAGAGCAGGATTCCAGTAACTCACGAAATGTCAGGAATCATGATAGTGACAGAGGGAATTATTCTGAGAGTTAAGCCCTCGATCTACCATCAAAAATCTTGAAGACAGACGAGACAACCAACGAGATTTGACGGTAATTATGTGCACATCATATCATTCATTCAGATTCAGTTGATGCACATCGTCCCTCTAGTTCAAGAGAGCTCGGAGTGGATTCCCAAAAATTGAATGGACGCTATGGAGAGAGGGAAAGAATGCTCGGTTCAGTCTCTACTTCTCAAGCAGAGTGACTCACATATCTACAACAAACAACATACAACTGTCCGATTAATATTGGTAGAAATTACGTAACCGTATCATTCATAATAATGATGAATACAAAGAAAGCTAGATGAGAACCCTGGAGTACCAGTAGTCTATAAACCGATATAGCGAGACGATCCTCCGCGATGCCATCCCCCTCCACCCCCGGGGGGTCAAGTGCGTTATAGCGAGGTGACCCTCAGCAGCCCCCTCCCCCGGGGGGTAAAGTACGATATAGCGAGATGACCCCCGCCGTGCCCACCCCCACGACCCCCAAGATCAAAACATGAACCCAGTGCGCCCCATGACCCAGCCCGGGTGATGGTGTCTCGTAACCCATACCCCCTCTCTTCCCCAGGGTGTGGCAGGTGCAAGGGTGGTGACTCCACCTCGCAATTTCGCCCGGGGCAGGTGTTCCCGGCTTGCCGCTGCACGCGCTATTTTAGCGCGAAGGCCAACGGCAAGGTGCACCAGAATACCGCGCGCGCGCCTATATTTTTGGTGAATGGCCCGGTCCACATAGAAACCCGCGCTCTTGCGTATAATGCATCAAGAGCGTGTTATTCCTCGTGCATTAGCGCTGTATAGACAAGAGCGCGTGTCGTATGTGAACTCGGGTCAATTTAATTTTGATCGTGCCTCTTTCTCACCACCTTGCGGTGGACACGTGGGCGCGTTTTTGTTTCTTACTAGTTTCTCTTCGAAAGTGAGATGGAAAATCTTACGCTCCGAGTGAAAAGAGCAAGGGCGGTTCCCCGGGAGGCTTAGTCCGCCACGTGCCTAGCTGTTTTTGGATTCAACAGGGCTATGAAGAGGACTACATGTTCTTGTAACCATCGCGCTCCATTTTATCCGGCTCGACTGAAGAGTAGTCTTTTCTATATATTTCCCATTTAGTTTGAGATTTACTCTTGGCGTCGATGAGCGGCTCTTTCTCGCCCTGGCGGCGCTGATGCTCCGCACCTTTCGAGGTGGATGACCCCATGTTGGAATAATTTGTAACGTAACTGATCGTTCAACGGCTCCCGTTGTAATGAAGTAAGAGAGAAAAATGTTTCTACTTATAGGGCCCAATCATCTCTGCGATTACATATATATGTGTAGATATATATCTAATGAGGTATGAGTGAAGAATGTTCAAAAAATAACAAAATAATCAATCTTACACTTCTTTATCCCTTGGACACCTGATTCATGATAATGATTGATGATATTCATTCATCCAGCATAATGTCTTGCAGATATTTTACAATTACGGGTAGACCAAATGCCAGTATTTCAGCCAACAAAATATCTCGATATTCAGATTCCAAACCTTTGTTATCGGATAGCATCTTCTCGTTGACGTATCCCTCGATTTCGGTATTGTGCATGGCATAGTATTGCCTAAATTTTGGGAAATCTCTCAGCAACTCGGATGGATCCTCATTCTTGTCCTCTATATTTTTTCTCAAATGTTCCACGATGAGATGGCCCATCTTATGCACTTTTCCAGCTTGAACTTTCAAAGCAGCGAGTCTAATATCCATCAGTCGGCTTTGGAAGCGTAGGCCATCGAACGTTGAGGGTTGCATAGCAATTGTAGGAAAAATGACGTGCGGTTTCTTGCTTACCGATGCCCCATCGTCTTTGTCATCCTTACGTGTCGGAATTGGTAGTCTCTCATCCACCAGTAGGGATTTGGTTCCGTACGTCACGGTAAATGTCAAATCATGAGTTGGAAAGTAAACCTTGTTGCTTTCCCCGACGTCATCGGCGAATTGTTGTGGATTACGAAAGTAGTTGTTGATCGTCTCAAATTGCTCTTTGAATTGCTCCCATCCATCTGCATCGAATGACACTGGTTCACGAGCACTCGATGATTTTACAACGACTTGAAATCTGCTGCCATCGTGTTCTAGACCAACTCCTATTCTCTTTGAATTCGATTTATTCAACGCGTAAGTTGTTGATAGCAGTAGATTCGGTAGTTCAGACATTCCTTCGCGTTTGTCGTGAGACTGACACCAAGACATTTGATTCAAACAGTCGTCGAGACTATTCTACTCACGAGGCAAACAAATTGCCGTTCTGTGCTAGACTGCTCCTTTTGATGTTCACACAAGTACGCTCGAAGGTTCGCAAGCTGAAAAAGATACGCCTCCACTTAGAGTTGGTGGGGGTAATGAACCGTAAGTCTCCAAAATTTCGCCAATCGTGATGGAACTTGCTCACCGAGGAGGGGTATCTGAATGAAGAATGTATGTACCACGGAGCATCGATGGGAGTGGTGAGGCTGAAACACCTAGCTCATCGACCAATCGTCACAGAGCGTGCACTGGAGGGGAGACATCGTATGATTGTTGCTGCCACCTGTGTTTTATACTACCAACGGTTTTTAAGGTTCATCTCGCAAAATTCCTGTCATGTTCAACTGACTATATGTAACGGCTTTTTCACAAACGTGATAGATTGCCTGCTCACATCTGCTGCAACGTATTCTTTCATTGAGATTCCCAAATGTTGGTTAGCGAATAGCTAGTTAGCCGTTGACTTTAACGTTGTGCATTTTTGCAAGTTCGCAATATTTTCTCAATTTATTCCCACAACTCTGACGAAATTTTGTCATCCATGGTCAATACTCTCTCATTTGTAGTCTAGTGAAAAGATCATTTCATTGCTAAATTATGATGATGAGGAAGGGGGGTGGGGAATGAATACATCAGACTCTTTCAAAATCGATTTTATCCGAAATTACTAAGAACTATGGATACAGTTGTTGGACCTACTGATATCTACGAGTACTTGTCTGATTACAATGTCCGGATCCCGAAGATCGCTCCGCTAAAAAAGAATCCACGCGTGAAGAGCGCTTCTCACTCTTGATACATGCCAAAATTCTTCTATAAAGTCTCACAATTTTTCCATCATTCTTCTTTTTTTCCCTGGAAAACAATTTGTAAAATTGGCGGAGACTCTTGCCACCACTTAAAGATGCAAGCAAACAGTCGTGTATTGACCGCAACATGTAGATTCATCGCGTTGTAGTTCCTTCGTGCTCCAGCAAAATTTCTTACAATTCTGGCGTAGTCGGTCGAGATGATGCTTGGATATTGGTGGTAGACCATAACTATCGAAGTAAGTCCCATTCCTGTTCTTATCTATATGGATTGCCGATCAATGCGTTCCTGGTTTGGTATGTTCGTCGCTGTTTCAAACAATTGCCACGGAGACCGTGAGGATCTTCGTGATGCGATCGGCGCAAACTCCCACACTTTTGGCTTTTACGCACCTCAGTGCTTCCAAAATTCCTATCGTGTTCATTCTTCGACGGTTAAAGTTTTCTCGCACCCTTCCACTGTATCGTACATGTGCTCCGTCGACTAGTCCGAATCATCCGATGCACAGGGTGGGGAATCTACCTCATCGATTCCGTTACTCTCTTCAACATACCGCACAGTGCGCCCTTTCCTTCCATCCATGAAATATCTATGTGAGTACGAAATCTGCTGAGAATTTTTATCGTTGAGCTCTTGCTGGGCAGTGGTGGGTAGAAGCGATACCAACCACAATCTCACTAGATGTGCACGTCTCGTGGTACAGTAGTCAGTTTTATACGCATTTCCCGGCACAGCGTGGAACCAACACAAATAATGGCACACAAACTTGTTCTGGAGTTCGACAAGATTGATCTTCACGTGATCTTCGATGTCAATTACTTTACGGGCCATTACCATTTCCAGAGACTTCGCCTCTTCTTTTCCTCTAACTTAAATGTTATCTGTACACCTTGCAAGCTTGCACAAGTAATAATGGAGCCAGCTGACAGAGATGCACCCGTCGAACCATTGAAGCATGTGGCATTCTTTTGAACTGTAGTTATTGCAGCGTTTTGTTTCTTCCGACAAATCCTTGAATCGAGGGGGTGGAAGTATCATTCAGTGCGTTGTAACATCTCCTTCGATGAAAATCACGGTGACCCCATTCGGTGAAAATTTGAGCAAACGATCTTGAAAACCAATACACTCAACGACGATATCCATCTCGAGTGCAAAGTTACCGTTGTCAGCGCGTGACCAAGACTGAAAGCAGCTTTGATACTGTTGCGTAAAGTATACCGCACCCTCTACCCCACCACGACGTAGCTCTCTTCTCCACAAAAAAAATCAGGAACACACTGTGGTGGTGGTGGGGGGAGTGTTACCAACGGGAATTTAAGCGTTGAAATCCGTGGTAACTCATCTGTTGGAGTCAATTTCGGGAACGTTGTCGAATCCCACTTACACAATGCAATTGATGGTTTCAGTTAGAGCAGCTGCGAAGCGTTTTTCAATCCTGAGCGAGCCCGTTCGAACGAGATTCCAGTGAGTAGAGAAATAAGCCGAAAGATCTGGCGTCAAATCGAATGCAAACAGACAAAAACCTTCCGGGTAGTTTACACGATCGATACCCAGGCTTTCGTTCATATAATGTATGCCTGTACCCGTGTAGAGTGTGTGGAAAGAATCCACGTAAAGTTTTTCGTCACCTGTGAAACGAGGTTGCAACGGTTTGCTGGGTATTGGCACGCCATCTACGTACAAAGATGGGAAGTTGATGGAAAAATGCTGGAAATTGGAAGGGTTGAGTCGCCTGGCACCATTTTTAGCGCGGTTTGATGGGAATCCAAGGATCACGCGCTTCGATAGCTAACCGTAGTGGCAATTGTCAATGGTATCACCCAGAATACCTCTGTGCATGGTAAAAGACTTCACCTCAACTCGTGTGACTGGGAACTCTGCCGTAGTCTTAGCCAGGGCTTGTGCATGGGCTAGCGAAATACCGGGGCTTATTTTTGCGCGACGTACGACGAGCGCTGCATCCTTGATACGGACCGAGTAGTTACCCAGACAGCACTGAAAGGTTTTCATGAAACCTTTCACGGAAAACTTTCAATGAAAGCTTTCCAACAGGTTTCTGAAAGCTTCCATATGGCTTTCTCCTATGCTTTCATGGGAAGGATACCATGAAACCTTTCTGAAACCTTTCAGAAGCCTCTCAATGCAAGGACCATCAGAATTTTTCATATCTTTGCAGGGAAACTTTCGATGAAAGCTTTCAGAAAGGTTTCCTGAAACCTTGCGATAGGGTAACGAGCCTTTGAGTAATTACCCATATCTGCTTCATCTCAACCTGAGGGGATGAGGAATCTTAGGGAGATGGGTTCAATCTATTTATATATAAGTATAACTAATAAATAACTTTTACTCGGACGCTAGATTCTATATTGGGCTGTGGGTCACCTTTCGCGTGACCTTCGATTATTTATTATAAACAAAAGGAATAGAAATCATACATAACGATACAAATATCTCGCTTCATATGCTAGGATATAATACAAGCTACTTACTCTTACTTTATTCGCGTGAGAGAGATTTCGAACGCACGAGAGAGAGATTCACCATACACACGCTCTCCGCATAACCCGGGCCGGCGCCTCACATCCGGGCCGACATATCCCAGACGGCTATCGCAAACACCGCATCCTGGGCTCGGACCGGACGGCTACACGGCTACTCCTCGGCGATGTTGCACTCCTTCACTCACGCGCGTGGCCGACGGCCGGGGCCAGGGTCGAGGCACACACACACTTGCACATCGCGCGTGCGGATATTTTCCCGTCGGATCGTCGCGACCGCACGCAGTGATGGTTCGCGCCAAACTGACCATCAACGACGACGACAACGGTGACGACGCCGATGATGACAGCTGATGATCTCTTTTCTCTCTCTCTCGCGCCTCTCTCGCTCTATACTTTCCTAACTTTTGTCTGCTCATCAGCTCTATCGCGTGTGGCGGTTTACCTCGTCACAGAGCCCCCCGCTAAATTTTGAGCCCCGTGAAAAAATTGAAATTACTCGCGATTGGAGCTTCTTAATTAATCAACTGAAAATGAACATAACCTCGAAAATAAAATGACTGTTTCACCTGATTCTTTTGCATACAAAAAACCTAAATATTCTTATCACGCATTTATAAATACTAACTCCTCGTCATACCGTTATCTTGAAAATATATTCAAAATTCATAGGAACAATTCTGTAAATATGTAAATACTAATAATTCAGTGCAGCTATTTTGTACATAGAGTGAATCTCCATAACTCCGTAACTATTCACTGGATAACCTGTAAATATCGTAAAATAATAACTTCTGTACATAGCCTGTAAATATCAATGGTTAGGAACATATTCATTTAGATCTCGCAAATCCTTATAGCTAAATATGAGTCTCTCTCATTATATATCTATGTCTCTCTCTCTCGCTCGTGACGCAAAGGACTATATCACGCGTTGTAAATAACGCTTCTTTATGCTAAAAAAAGGAAATGACTGGATTTTCTTTGTAAAAAAAATTATACCTGATTCAAAATGAATTGAAAATTGCCAAAGGGAAAATAAACACTACTCTTGATCTTGACGCGCTGACTCGATGGTGATGCTGCTCACTCCAAATCCCGCTCTCCTGGCAGAAAATGTTTATCCGCCCACGCCTTGTTCAATTTTCTCTGCTCAATACTTCTGATTCTGAACGCCTCATTGAGCTCTTCTGCTCGTCGAACTCGCTCAGCCTGCGTAACATATACGCGTGCCTCACGCTCAGCTGCTGTCCTGTAACCCCTTATCAGTCTCCATTCATCATTCTCTGCATGCTGTGGGGGTGGCGGCGGCTCGACAGGTGGCTGTACTACTTCAACTATTTGTTGTTGTCCGGCTTCTTGAGCAAGCTGCTCTTCTTCTACCTCTTCGATTATTTCTTGGTGCTGTGGCTGCTCTGGTGGGTAAAAATTAAAATCGATCCGCATTGTTGCAGATATTCGACGACGATTATTTGCAGGCGTTGGAGGGGGTGGTGCACGCTGATTTTGAAATCTTGCGCGTGCCTTTTCTTCGCGCAATCATCGTTCCAAATTGCGGCACTCTGCTGCCCAACGATCAGCTGATCGCTGCAAATATTGTTCTCGCGCGTGGACTGCTGCCTCACGCTGCATGAGACTTTCTTCTCGCGCCTCCAATATACTTGCTCTATATTCAAGCGATTGGTGCATCTGCTCTGCATTCTGGATGGCCCGAGGCAGATCAACCGCGAATCCATTGGAGACCTGCTGTCTCTCTCGTTCCACCCGGGCTTGGTACTCACGTTCTCGAAGTTGCAAGAAGTGATTGCGTTGATTTATTTGAAGGGCGCGACTACATTGCACCTCCAATCCCAATCGTGCATTGTTGACGGCGCCGTTGAGCTCGGCTGCCGCTGCAGCTGCATGAGCGTCGGCGCGCGCTCCCTCACTTGTTGCTGTTCTTCCTGGAATTCGGGCGTTGGTGTTGTTGTTGTTTTCGATGCCGCGCGCGTTCCCATTTCGTGCCGGCGGCGATCTTCCTCTCTCCAAGGCTCTGCCATGGCTTTCAGGCTTCGCATCAGAGCTGATTTTTCACGAACGCGTTTACGCGCGTGAAATTCGTCGATGTCCTCGGAGGTGATGTTCGCCTCTTGCTGGCGCGCGGGTGGCATTGTCGCGGGTACGATGGGGTTGCTAGGTGCCGGCACTCTTGCGTCGTTATTGACGGCTTCCTGAGTGTCCACAGGCACAATCACTCTTGCACTCTCACTGTCTCTGTCCTGCTCACTCGCGCGCGTATCAGATTCGCTATTGTCACTTTGTTCTTTATTTAACCACTTAATCACTGCCGCTTTTATAGGTCCCATTCTCATTCACTGTTCTAGTCTTTAACTTTTCCTAGTCACTAGTATCAAGTCTTAGAATTAGGCACTTAGATTTTATATACACTTCTAGTCACTTATAGCTTTCATATACACTCTAGTCACTTTGTTTTTATATGCACTCTAGTCACTTTGTTTTTATATACACTCTAGTCACTTGTAGCTTTGGTTTTAGATCTCGTTATTGGGCCTCTCGAGCGCGTAGGCTGTCGATCGGTCTCGCGCGTGGTCTGCTCACCTGCAGCTCCTCGCGGCTTCTGCCGGCTATTCTTCCGGGCGCGTGCCACTGCTGCGGGGCGGGGAGACTCGCTGCTGTCCGACGGCACCAATTCTTCTGTCTGCTGTTGATTCATCGCTTGCTTGGGCAGATTACTTTTTGACTTCTGATTTGATGCAACGCTTGCATATTTCAAATCTTTGGCGTGGACAGATGCTTGTAAGTCAGCTCCATCCTTTGATAACACGTAGACATTTTCTCCTAATTGCCTGCTAATTTAGAATGGTCCTGAAAATTTTTCTGCCAGCTTCGCTGTGAAGTTCTTCTCTGCCGATGATAATGGTCGATTCTTCTTCAATACTTAATCACCTATCTTAAATCTAACATCACGCTTTGATACATTATAATTCAATTTTTGCTTTTCGCTCGCTTTTTTAATCTTATTTATAGTAGAGTCGTGTACCTCGGGTATTTTATTCATACGATCTGACCATTTTTTTACTGATTCTTGAGAAACAATAAAATCTGAATTGAGCTTTTCGTTTCGAATAGTAAATTTCTCGGGCTCATCGACTCGCGAGCGCTCATTCGCTTGGCTTGAATTCTGATTTTCTGATTCGCTTTCTACTTTATTCTCTGAATTTGATTCTGAACTGATTTCTGCTCCGTCTAAATCTTTTAATGACTCTATTAACTCTGTTTGATTACCGTTTTTCATGAAATTTTTCAAGCTTTTCCCGAATATTTCTACGCGTCTTCTCCATAATTTTGGCGCTTTAATCTCGCGTCCATAAATCATGAACGCTGGTGATTTTCCGGTCGAACTCGAAAAATTTCAATTGTGACAAAATTGAAATTGTTGAATATGCTTATTCCACTCTTTGTGGTTATCAGCAAATATTGCTATCATGGTCTTAATATCTCGGTTGACTCGTTCAACCGGATTTGCTTGAGGATGGAAACCAGGGGTGAATTCATGCTCTATACCGTTTTCCTCGCAGAATTCATTCATCAATTCGTTTTTGAACTCTAACCCATTATCGCTAATCGAAATTTCCGGTGTACCATAATGTGTACATAATACATTTTGAAGTGCATTCTGAACCGCTTGACCAGTCTTTTTACGTAGTGGCACGCAGACTATATAGCGACTAAAAACACACTCGAAAATGAGTAAATATTCAAATTATTCTCTCGATTTTGGGAATGGTCCCATTAAATCCATTGCAATAATTTTCAATTTTCTAAATACCGGGCCAATAGTACGACTGCGCGACCTTTCTATACGTTTTTTCTTTGCCCATATGACCAGCTGATGGCTCGTCATGGCTTTCTTTAATCATTTTTGCGCGGTTTTCTTCTGGAACCACTAATTTCCACGCATCTAAATCATCAATTATCCCATTTGATTCGTGATCTGGCCTATATTTATAAATTCTACCATCCATAATTTTCCAATCTCTGTATCTTTTTGGATGTTTCTGAATTTGAAAGAATCTTTTGTTGTACCACTTATCTGATGTTTTCTCAAGAACTCCAACTGAACCGATATTCATCGTGTCGTCTTCAAACATTCTTGAGAGCGCATCAGGGACAACATTAAGCGTTCCCTTGCGTCGGATCACGCGGAACGAATAACTCGCGAGGTCATGGGCCCATCTGCCTACGCGTCCTACTGGATTTTTCTTGTTGAACAGCCACTGTAGCGCGCTGTGGACTGTTACAACAGTAAATTTTCCCCCTTCAATATACGGCCTGAATTTTTCAATACTCCATTTCATAGCCAGACATTCGCGTTCTGTTACTGACCAGACTCTTTCTTGTTTTGAAAGTGATCGACTCGCGTAACAAACTACGCGTTCTTTGCCATCAACCTTCTGTGTAAGCATAGATCCCATCCCAGTGTCTGATGCATCAGTATGCAAGAACCATTCAGCGTCTGGAACTGGCATACTGAGCACGGGTGCAGATACTAATGGTTCTTTTAGCGTACAAAATGCTTTTTCCTGTTCTTCTTTCCACTCAAAATTCGCGTCTTTTTTTAATAAAAGATTTATTGGCTCTACAATCGTTGCATAACTTCTGATGAATTTACTGTGCCACGATGTCATACCTGTGAATCTCTTCACTTGTTTGACATTTTTAGGCCTCGGATAATTTTTGGTTGCTCCTGTTTTCGCGGGATTGACTCTTAAACCGTGCTCGTCCACTATATATCCTAAAAATTTAACCTCTTGACAACAAAATTTACTCTTTTCTCTGTTAATCGTTAGACTTGCCCCCACGATTCTGTTTAATAATTTCTCTAGTAGCTCTAAATGTTGTTCAAACGTCTCTGTCACCAGGACAATATCGTCTAAATACCCGTACGCGTAAGGCTCTAGGTCTCCTATAATTGAGTCAATTAATCTTTGAAAGCAGGCTCCAGCGTTAGCTAAGCCCATAGGTAGCCTTTTGAATTGCCAGTGCCCTCTACCGGGAATTGTGAATGTGCAAATGTTTCTCGAAATCTTTTTAAGCTTTATTTGATGGTAGGCCATGGATGAGTCCAGCGTAGTTATATATTTCGCGTTCTTTAACAGAGCCCGGATTATATGCAAAATAAAACTTCAAAATATGCATGCAAATATGCACGGAAATTTGTCCAAAATATGCAGTAAAATATGCAATAAAATCCGACGATATATGCAGAAAAATACAAAATTTGGTCAAAATATGCAAAAAATTTCATTCTTCTTTTATTGATTCTCCAAGTTGCTCATATTATGGTAGCAGTAAACAACAATGTATTTTTCCAGATTATCCATTCTCAAGCCATGTTTTCTATCATTCAAAATGAATTTATATGCTGAAAAAGAGCGTTCAACATCAACTGAAGTGGTTGGGCAGTATTTGAAGTTGGGCACATCACTTGGAGATATTGTTCCAGGCAATTCAGTTGTGCCCTCGTTATTAACAAAATCATTTATCCGACACAATGAAGAATATCCAGGATTTCTTTCCAAAACACTATCCAATTTTCCTTTGAGTTTGGTTGGAATGTTACGGGGAAGCCTGGAAGTCAGAGCTACTGCATATTTTATCGTTGAAATCGAATCGTGCAATGGTAAATTCTGTGTCTCCAGTTTAACAATAAATTTTGGAATAAATGAAAAGTGGGTATATATCGTAGCAAGTTCTCTGCTGACAGTCGGGTTGGTAAAAGCTGCTTTACATTTAGGAATTTCAGCGGCATCAGAATCATCAAATTGATCGACGACGTCTTTGACTGCTTTGAAATTTTCGTGATAGAACTGCGCAGCTTCTATCCATGTTCCCCAGCGAGTAATTACCGGCCGTGGGAGTAAAGGAAGGTTCGGAAGCATTTCACTATACTTGTCTGATCGTGAAGGTGCTTTCAGGAAAACTTTCTTTGTAACAGAAATCAATTCATTTGCACTGTCGTACGCTTTGCGGACTTCTTCTGCTACGCGGTGAAGACCATGAGCGAAGCATGTTACGTGGATGAGATTGGGGTAAAATGTTTTTAGAGCAGTAGCAGCCTTCAGCATATATCGCGCAGCATCTGTTACAAGAAGTAATATCTTCTCATCGTTCTCAGAGGTAGGAAATAGACTTCTCAAAGAATCGTTCACAAATCTGGCCACTGTTGAATGATTCGTTCTTTCAAGCTGTCGGCAAGCAACTAGATAAGAAGATGAAGGTTCCGTACGTAACGTCCCAACCACCAGATTTGCTATGTACCGACCACAACTGTCGGTAGTTTCGTCAACAGAAATCCAAAGCAGTTTATTCTCGAGTTTACTTCGTATCTGACGTAAAGTCTCTTGATAAACTTTTGGAACGTAGTTCTTGCGCAAAGTAGATTCGTCCGGTATATTCTGATGCACACAATACTTTTGAAGAAAGCGCCGCAGATGAAGAGTACTCAACTTGTAAATGGGTATATTGCAAGCAAGGAGCGTCTCGCACAAGTCCTCATAAAATTCATTCCTCACCGACGTCTCCTCGAGCTTGTGAGTGAGTTGCTTTTGACGTGGCCCTTTCTTCTTCATCTTAGCCTTGTGAGTCGCTGTACCAACATGCTGTTATAGTTTTTAATACTATTAATAGAATTTGCAAACTCGAAATTTCTGGAACATCTTGAATAGGTTACTTGGTCAACAAGAAATTTTCTTTCGCACTTGACCAGTTTTTCACACACATGGCAATACAAAGTTTTCCCATCGTAAGTAAATACACCAGGATACGGTTGAATCCAAGACAACACGTGTTTTCTGTCTGCCGGCATCGTGGAATGCTTCAATTTCTATTATTTTACTAATTCAACTGGAATTTTGCACAACAGTTTGTAAATAAACAAGCATATTGCAAACTATAATTTACAGCTAGGTTATCAAAACATTGTGCATACGACGGTTCGTAAATGAACAAACATGAACATGGTTACGTTCCGATTTTCAAAAAGTACTCGCGCAAGTCGATCGATATATGCAAAATATGCAAAATATGCACAAATGAGTTCACATAACAAAATATGCATTTACATATGCAAATATGCATTTTGCATATAATCCGGGCTCTGTTCTTTAATTTCCTTAATATAGTGTCCATATAGGGTGTCGGATACGCATCTTTTTCAGCTAACGAATTGACTACTCGTAAATCTACCACCAATCTATGCCCTCCGTTCGCTTCTTTTACTAAAAATGCTGGGTTATTCCAAGGACTGTTTGATTTTTCAACTACATCTGCGTCGTATAATTTTTGAAATTCTGCATGCATTGTTTTCTCCATTTTATCTGACAACGGAAAATATCTTTGCTTTACTGGACGTGCACTTTTCAAGAGTCGAATCTCGTATTCGATTAAATCAGTTGCTTTTAAAAATTCCTCATTTTTATTCTGGTGAGGTAAACATTTATCTAAAACTCTTTTCAGTCTGTAAGCTTCATAATCACTCAACTTTTTCAAACCTTCACCTCTCGATTGTGGCTCTTGCGCGTTTCTTGACGCTTCAGATTTCGACTCAATTTTCCCTTCCGATGATGTTGGATTTCAGACTCTAAATTCACTTGACTTGGTGTTTCGATTGAAAATAATTCAAATGCAAATTTTTGCTTGTCCTTAAGGTCTGCGAATGTATATTCGTCACTATCACCTAATATGTGCATCCCAAAGAAACGGATGAATTCAAGTCCCAAAATGAGATCTACAGGTAATGATGGCACGCTAAGAATCGGCATATTTTTGCTTATCCCAGCTATATCCAGGGGAGTGATCAATTCCCCAGCTACCTCTTCTAATTCTCCGTTCGCCATTTGAGCGTACAAAAAATTAGAGGGTTGAAGCGTAATACCAATTTGCCCTGCGATGTCTCGATACTTTCTGCCTATCACGGACCGTGCGGCTCCCGAATCTAATAATCCCTTCAATTCTATTGGACCAATTTTTACGTTGATCAAATATCGAGGATAGTCTGTCGGTTTTGCCGTATCAGGAACTTTGGAAATCCTGGTCGCGTCAACTTGAAAAGTATTCGCCGTTTCTTGAGATTGTGATTGACTGGCTTCGCAAACTTTTGAGACCTGTTCGGACGTAGCTAACGCAATGGTCTCATTTACGCCGCTGGTTTCGCGTTTCCCGCATCGGCTGATGGTTTCGCCGCGGGCGCGTTTTCTTGTAAATTCACTGCATTAACCGGCGCATTTTGTTGTTGTATTGGTGGTGGTTGGCCTTGATTCTGGTAATTATTATAATAGCCATTATTATAATATCCACCATAACCTCTACCACGGTAACCCCCGCGATAACCACCTCCCCGATTTCCTCTATAACCTCCTCTTGGATAATTGTTTTGGTAATTATCATTGTAATTGCCATTGTAACCTCTATTCTGATTCTGATATGGATTTTGACTTTGATTTTGATTGTTATTCGCGTAAAATTCACGCGTCTGGAAATTTTGTTGCTGAGGATAGGTATTTTGGAAATTTTGAGGTGGTGGCCCCGCTAGAGCACCCTGCTGCTGGCCATTGCCACCCTTGCCATTGTTGTTATTATTGCCTCCCCGATCGCCTCGATCTCTACGTCGACTTCTATTCCGACCTTGCCCGTTATTTTGATTTGAATTTTGCGCGTTATTGCTCTGACTCGCGTTTTGACCGTTCGGCTCCGGTAAGAGTTCTTCTCGTAATTTCTGAATTTGAATATTCATCAACTTTGCAACATCTGCCATGGTTGTTACCTCGACGGTTGCTACATCTATCGTCTCTTTTTCAGATTCCGATTTTTTCTCCTTATCTTGACTGGAAATTTGAGTCTCTTTTGAATTTTGATTCGAATTTTTGGGCTTCTGCGAACTCGATCTTTCGTCCTCTTTCTTATTACCCTGAACGAGTGCCTGATTTTTGCCCGCATCAAAAGCTTTTCCAAGCTCGGTAGCTTGTCTGGAAAATTTCTCAATACCCGCGTGCAAATATCGACGCATCAAAGGGTGAAAATCTTTTCTCATATTATAGTAAATACGTTCAACCTGTTTCCATTCGGGTGGAGGTTCCGGCATTCTGTTAAAAATCAGGCGCATCGCTGTGATGTATTCGTGAACTGGCTCATCGTCTTTCTGTAATCGTGCTCGTGCTTCGTCTGCCAACCGTTCAGAATATTTTTCGTCCTGGTAATGCGCGCGAAAACAAGTGACCGCATCTTTCCAAGAATTCCAGCTACTACCGCGTAACTGATACAATTTCAACGCTGGGCCGCTCAAGAGCACCGCTACTGCGCGTAAAAAAAAATTCTCGGGCATGCCTGCCACCATTCTGTGTTCATCGACTTAAATCAAAAATTCTTCTAAACTCTGGTTTGCTGAACCTGAAAATCTAAGATTCCATGATTTTACTGTACGCGTGAGATCTCTCGTCCCAGCTGTATTTCTATCGTTCCTATTTTGTGTATGTGCGTGACAATCTGAACGCGCTGCTTGTGTTTGTTGCGTGTTATTTGGCTGCGGTGCCTGATTTACGTCCGCTGCCCAACTCACGCGCGAATGGCCGCTGAGTCTTGGCAAAGAGGGTCTCAGATTTTCCCCTTGGTTCTGAGAATTTTCATTCTCACTATCGCTAGAAGAAATTCCCTCGTCGTCCTGGATTTGCCTCGTTTCATTACCCTTATACGACTTATTTCTAACACCGCACAATTCATATTCCTCTTCTAATAATGCTTGCTGTCATTGCTCGCGTAAAATTTGACTACGCCGTTTGGGTCTGTTCGAATCTGTCGTTGTGTGCATGTTACTGTGTGGCTCAGTGCTTGGCTCTTTCGCTTGTCGTTGGGTATTCGATTGTAATGGCGCGCTCGATCTCGCACTATTTTGAAAACGCACCGTCTGATCTAAAATATTCTCACGGATGATTTGATTTTCAGCATTTTCGCGGTCTGGCGAATTTTTCCAACTATCCGCGATCTGCATAGGAATTTTATATAACCTGCCATTTTCATCTCGCAACGTAATAAATTTAACTGGCGGTTCGTTAGTTTTTTGAATTTCCGGGCGCGCGTCCTTTTGGACTAATGCTGATCACCGTTGTGCATTCGCTTGCACATCCGCTAATTCATCGCGTAATGAGCTTCTTCGCACTCGGTGATTGCGCCTAGTCACATTTTCATCATTTATATTATTCGCAAAAATATCGTCCTCCTCATATCTATTGAGGATTGAACGCCTATCATGAGCTGTCTGTGTGGTCTTGCGTAAAAATCTCGGCAAAGCCTCCATCCGCGCGACTTCTAATTCAGCTAGATCCATCAATAAATGGGCGGCTCCGGATCAGAACGGTATAAGTCCATTTTGGTGAAAATTGAGTTTTTGACGGGAAACGATAGAAAATACATGTGAAAACATAAATGTACAACTCCGGAAGTAGAAATGCATTTCGAGGCATCACAAGCGACACGACCGTTTTTGTCCCGAAAAAAGTTTCGACTTTTTTTCCGGATCAGAACGGTATAAGTCCATGTTCTCGCTCAATAATATCGCTTTTGGGTCTTCCACGTTCATTTTTCGTGCTTTTATGCATGGTTAGAGGTCATAGCTACTCTCAGAAACTACAAGTAGGGTTTGTGATGTTGTCCAAATGATTGCATCCCGTGGTTTCGAAAAAGGTGGGCCGAAAACCGCTCACTTCTCTTTCACGCGTTTGGACACAGGGGAGTCCTATGAAGATGAACAACCACCGCTCAGTAATCCCATGGGCCTGGGATCTTTCTCTAGAAGGCCTGGTGTCTCATTTTCTTATCTCTTATCGTCATTGAAAGAGCCGAATTTCTTAGTGATGGTTCCAGAAGCGTAGTAATGAGAGCGATCGGTACTGAGCTTCCAAAGAAATTTGATTTTGCATCATGTTTTCAGGCATCTTCTCTGAAGAAAAATCAACTGCGTCCGTGCGACAAACTCAACTAAGCTATGCACTTCCTCCTTAGGAACAATGCCAATGGTAGAGAAAGACTATAGCTTCATTACAGAATTTCGGTTACAATTTCACTATGAAGGGTTGTGATCTATCAACTGGGGTTCTTTTCATTAACAGTCATCCGGCCTTCATTTCGATCTCCCCGCCACTCGGTACAAGTGAACCTCATTTGGGCAAATCTCGTAGATTAAGATAGCCTTCTTGAATTGAGATATCTGCAACTAATCTTAACCTCATTCTATCGGTTGATCAACAGTTCTGTTTGTTGAGTGGGGATCAGTCCCAATTCATCGTTTGGATCCCCTGGTCGATTAAAGTCTGCATTGCGATTTTTCCTATACAACCTTAAATTGCCTCTGAATACATGACGTAAAGCTGCGTGCTATGTGATCCCCAAAAATTATACTCCGCACCGGGCCGCTTGAGTAAACTCTCCTTGACTGGATTTCCAAATAGACGCTTGTTGACCTCAATGTTGGAAATATATCCTTAGTCACGATATCCTGAATGAGATCTTTCTGCGAAGAACATTCTCGGCTGTCAATGAGATTTTATAAAAGTCATCCTAAATTGGAGAGGAATTTTGTTTACTGCGAGAAAAAGTCGAGGACAGTCATTAAAAATCCAAAGAATTCTCAATTTATACCGTTCTGATCTGGAAAATTTTTTCCACCTTTTTTCTCGCTCAAATCGGCATAAGTCCGTGGTTTTTTTAACGTTTCTTGATCTCAAGGGTGGAAACTCATAGTTTTTCGACATTTTCCTACTTCAAACGGTGAAAATTCATCATATTAACTACTTCTCCCGATCTAAAATATTAAATGTGAATTTTTTTTTCAGAAATGGTGGACTTATACCGTTCTGATCCGGAAAAAAAGTTGAGAAATTTTCCGGATCAGAACGGTATAAGTCCATTCTTTATTGCAAAATGAGATGTAAAAAGTGTAAAAAATTGAAAATCAATACGCCCCACGCGAAAGATGAGATGAAAACACACTCACTACACGGTAGAACAAGAATATTGACTTCAGATGATAACTCGAATTTTCCATATCACAGAAACTTTGAGGCGCATTTTCCAGAAATGGAAAAAATGGACTTATACCGTTCTGATCCGGAGCCGCCCAAATATTGATCGAAATCTGTCTCGTTATATTGGCCGCGAACGCGTCTACGCAACCGTTCTATTCGCGCCCTAAATGTTCCTTCACGCGAGAGCAAGAGTTCACCCAAAGCCTCATCTAGCGATTCTTCATCAATATTATTGATGAAATCGTCCACTATGTGGCTATCCATGTGAGCTCCCGCCATTTTGTCACAAAAAAAAATTCCTCACTTCTTAAAAATTCAGACGGGCCAGAAATCAGAAATTTCTACTCTCTTAAAAAATTCATCACTTCAATATCACGCGTGTGAGAATCACGCAATTATTCATTATTCTATAATGCAAAATATTCTCATATCATATTCTCATATCATTAAAAATTGATCAGACGCAAGCGTAAAAACTGGTCGAGGCAAAATTTAAATGCTAAATCTATATCTGTATTTATTTCTATATGTCTGGTACAGGGTTTGTAACTAAACTAAATTAAACGAAATTATTGAATATGTTTCGTTTCGTTTATTGGAAAACGAAACTGAACGGAATCAATCATAATTTCGTTTATGAAAAACGAAACTAAACGTAAACATTATATCCACAGAATAAGGTAAACGAAACAAAACATAATTATTCTGATTTTCGTTTCGTTGAACAGAGATGGAAACATATTCAAAAGCAATTGAGTTTCGTTTCGTTCATTCAAAAACGAAACGAAACGAAATTGATCCTGATTTTGTTGATGAGAAACGAAACCAAACAGAAACGAATTACGATTCATTAGTTATGGAAATTGATTCCAACCGAAATTTTGTTGAGATCAACGAAAATAAACGAAATCAAAATTAATTATGTTTATGATAAACGAAACTAAACGAAATCAAAATTAATCATGTTTATGATAAACGAAACTAAACGAAATCAAAATTAATCATGTTTATGATAAACAAAACTAAACGTAATCGAAACAAATCAACATAATTCAAAACGTTGAGCCAAGCCAACCCCCCCCCTCCATCAAATCTGTGCAACACTTCGGCGCAATAACGGTAAAGAACAGTATATACGTGTCGTGTGATACAGTTTGATTTCGGCCAGATCGAATGAACAATGGGGATGGCCGAATGTGTGTCTGTGTGAGAGTGTGTAGGGAGGGGGGGTGGATAGGGAGCACTGGGAGGCTACAGTGTGATAGCTGTGGAGTCCTTCCTCGATAAAGGCCTGGAGTCCTCGTGCTGATTTCGTTAGCACACAACTATTATTCGGGGGGCTTAGGTATGCCAAGAGGGGTCACCCAGGACCGAGCCGAGAGTTAGACAGCAATCCATTGACTAAGAAACGAAAAATATCGAAATTCCACGAAACAAATTTGACCGCACAGTTCCTTTCATAAACAGTGTATCATTCCAAAGGCCATTGAACCGGAGATTTTTTCAGGAGGTTTGGAATTAGAGAGAAATCTTGAGTGAAGCGTCCCACACATTGCAAAATATCCCATCGATTTGTGTATCCAAAGGATTTTCTTTGATCCATTTTAGGGTAGTCATAGGGTTCGACGATAAAGAGGAATCCCTTGGGGTGGGCCACTTCTAGATGCAACAAAAATCTTCCCATCCAATGGAATCATAGAAGATATTGTTGTTTGTTCCAAAATCTGCAGAGTTAGGTTCATGCGAATCATTTCAGGTACATTCTACTCCAAGTTGAGATCTCTCGGAAGACGAGGGTTGAAGGTTCATTCGAAGATCCATTTTAGGGTAGTCATAGGGTTCGACGATAAAGAGGAATCCCTTGGGGTGGGCCACTTCTAGATGTGACAAAAATCTTCCCATCCAATGGAATTATAGAAGATATTGTTGTTTGTTCCAAAATCTGCAGAGTCAGGTTCATGCGAATGATTTCAGGTACATTCTACTCCAAGTTGAGATCTCTCGGAAGAAGAGGGTTGAAGGTTCATTCGAAGAGCCATAACCACGCACTCTTGCGTTATGTAGGGGTCAACCTAGATAATGTCGTGGGAATTATGATTGATTTTGTATAACTTCACCGATTCCTCGTATTTATTTATATTCAATTGCTCTCAAACTTCTACAAGTACGATACATTTACAGACAAATCAACATTTTCTGGAAGACAGAACATTGGGATACAGTACGAAAATAAGTTCTTCAACGAAAATACAAATATTGTTGTTACTGACCTCATAATGAAATTTTTAGAGCTGCATAACTGGTATCAGCTTGATAAATCCACCAATCAATAAACTTGTAGATCTGTATGTCAGTGAGGTTCGATATTGCTCGGATACAATTATTGTGCAGGAATACCTATGTGGGATGTAAGAAACGCTCTATTGTAGTTATATCTACCTTGCTCGAGATTTGTGAGAATGTTTACAGTACGCATAGCTGGAGCTGCGACATTGTCAGTCTCGTTCTGCTGTTGACATCGAAGAATAAGTAATGTACACTATAGCACGTGAGAGCAAATGAGACAGTAAACTCTAAAATTCAAAACAATATGGAGGCCTTGATCTCAACATTGAAGCAGATAGAGACCCGCAGAACACAATTCCATTTCTCGATGGAGTTTTGGTAGTGACTGTACTTACCTATCCAAAGCAAATCAGCAAATATCGTTCCTGAGAAATATCGTATAATCCTATTATACTGATAGTTTTCTAAGCTATCGTCGCATTGCAGCGAACTCTGACAACTGATGCCTTGCTCCGATGCCTCGAATCGATTTTACACTCAGGAGTTCACGGATTCTTCGATCATCCGATACTTTTGTATCCCTCAAAACTTTCAATTGAGGTAATGAGAGTCACGTAATCTGTCTGCAATTGACGAAGGCATAACGATGTGAGTGGATGCGAGTAGCACAGTAGCACATTGCGGCGGCCACCTGTGACACTGTCGGACCTGTGTCTTTGTGGCGTGCTGCGTATATGGCTTGTGAGAAACTGTAACACCAAAGTTACTAAAAGATCGATGGAACGATACAGACTAACTGATCACGTTGAGCGCAATCGGAAACCAAGTTTTTCATAATTTGTACACACCTGAGTTCTTTCAAAAAGAGATTGGGGAGTTCTTAGGTGCTAAGAAAACTCGGGCGATTTTTTTTGCAGCAATCGTGGTGTTACTATCCGTACGAGACTTCTGCTACCGTGAAGTAAGTTCTCTTATGTCCCCAAAATGATCATTATTGTATGAGGTGCTCGATAGAAAAGCTCGTTAGTTGCCGCGGAGCACGAAATCATACAAGGTCCAGTCAGGTGGTTTCACTGAGACCACAATCATATGAAGAAGGTCTGCTGCCTCCGGCGCTCAGACTCAGCTCACTTCCTCGCGCAGCCACCGGAATCCAAAATGGCTAACCCGGAGGGCGCTCGCAGATTGGCCGGTCGCTTTCACCGTCTCTGCTCTCCTTCTTCTTTGCGTTATTGGCCTGTGGACTTCAATCCTCTCGCCTTGGGAGGGTAGAGAGACCCTCCCCATCACCAAGTGTTGTGCCGTTACTAATGCAACGATCGAACGGCGATGGTGCAGTGGAATGCAAATTCGCGTAACTGCATTAATGCTGAAATAATAGAAATGTGTCCAATACTGATCTCATATCCTATCCTCACTGTTGGTTCCCAAAGCACTCAGGTCTGTGTGAACCCCAAATTCCCAAATCCAAAGACTCCTTTGGGAGCTGGCAGCTCATACGCGCTGTTGAAGAAAATTTCTGAGATTTCACCAATCATCACATTTACTTGACAGCCCTTGTTTGAATGGAATACTATTAGATAGTATACTAATCAGATAGTACATTTCCCATAATTTTTTTGCAAACTCGGGTGCCCACGTCACGAAGCCTTGTGGGTCATAGGGTTAGGATCGTCGCCACCATCGTCGTCTGTTGTTGTAAATTTTTCGGATGCTCAGACATGCACGTCGAGACATTTCGAAAGAAATTCCGATCGACTAGCATGGGTGTTGTCCATTACCTACCACACGGAAGAAACAAAACGAGGTATTATCGTAGCGTCTCTCTTTAGTCATGCGAGCTAGGAGAAATGAGAGGCGCTAAGGAATACATATGTGCATAAGAGAAGAGAGGGGCGCCACGAGTTTTACTCTGGTGCGAAATGAATCACGAAGTCAACGCGATCAAGTCTTGACTGCTCGGATTTTTTCCGGGCGGCAAGAAATCATCGTGCGGGTGAACGAAATGAATGCGAGGGGAGTCGATATCGTGTACGCTCGGCAAATCTCGTGTCCTCGCATACTTCTGGCGAGCGTCCGGCGTTATCGCGTATACACGTTCTCCCCCTTTGTAGCACGTATAAACAAATGTGTTGAGCCACCGTAGATCCCGCATGGATGATTCTATTCGTTTATTGATGCTTTTTCCAAAAAGAATCATTTAGCACCGATACACGAGTGGTCCAATGAGTGTACCTGGCAAGAAGTGTTCGGAAACGAACTACGGGTGGATAACGCTACATTTTGACCAAATTTAGCACCATATTGAATAAACTATTATTACATTAGAGTATTTACAGCGTTTGGGATTTTAATGAATGGAAAACAGGGGAAATAACAATGGAAAAACGTACCAAAGTTACTCCATTCTGGGTAAGAAGCATGAGGATAGGGTAACTTCAGTACACCTCTGTATGATAGATCTTCCCAACTCATCTTGGTCGATCGATGGTCTATGAGGTTCTAAAATGTTTAAAACAGCTTAAATTGAGACTTCTGAACGATTAAAATTGATTGAATTGCATGGTGGTGGGTAGAATTCAAATATTTTGTAATGGTACCGTCAACCGAGGTAACTTTGGAACAACCCATGAAAGAGTGGTTATCACGCACAGTTGGCTAGGCAGATGATCCTGAGACTTTGATACCAATTTCTCCTACTTCGGGCACGCATAAACAATGTTTCGCATTAACGCGAGGGCCTCCAACAGCTATTCATCCGTTTATAAGCTCACTTCTCCAAAAGTATGTTTTCGACCCGACAAACAGTCTCTCGGAAAAAGTGGTGTGGTTCCGACTTTAGGAGGTCGAATTCAAGGTAGCTGAGCTAGATTTCACTTGCCTGTACACATATCTGGACTAATCCATTGTTACATTGGAGTATCCGTAGCTAGTTTCAATTTTGTAGGGTAAAAACTGCCAAGTACGTATTTTTTCCAGAAACTGGGGTAACTTTGGAACACTTGTCCATGTACTCTCAATTATTCCCCAAGATCTACTATATCATCATCAAATCCTACTTACTTGAGTAGCCGTTGATGAGGGCTTCAGAATGAGCCAAAGAACGTCTCATTTCGACCCACGAAAGCCGAGTTATGGCAGTTTTTGTCAGAAACCGACTGTGAAGGTATTTTCCTCTTCGAGACTTAGCCTCGACGCGGGCAGTGAGGTATACTGAAGGCGTCTATGCTCGATTATAGAAGTTAAATTCAACCAAATGGACTTTTACAATAGGTCAAAGGAAAGCTAAGACATTTAGCTTTCGATTACTCATGGTGAAAATCGATTGCGTGACCTAGTTCATGAATTAATTGACGAATGAATAATGATAACAATTTCCGTTCCAAAGTTACCCCAGTCCGTGTCTAACTTTGGAACACGACTTTCAGCGCTCATTGCTCCATCCAGAGATGTCCAAATGGACCTTATAAACACCGTAATCGAAAGCGATTGACCACCTCTCTTAACTTCTCCGAGTGAGATTTTACACTCGGATTCCGAGTGAAAGTCAATTTCACTCGGTAAAGAGTCAGATATCAAAAAAATAAAAAATTTCACTCCGAAGTTCGAGTCAAATTTCACTCGGATGCAAGAGTGAGACGCTCAAATCAAATTTTAGGTTATGTTTTACCGCACGTTTGTTATTGATGGATCAATGCGTAGCTCACAAAGAGAAAAATAGTAGATTTCCTACAATATTCCTTGAAAAACTGAGCTAAGTAATGTCAATATCCCTCTTCAATAAGTTTTATGAATGCATGTACAGATCAATATTATATCATATGACGTATAAATTGATTAACCCTATTAATATAGAAGCAATGCCCTGTTACCGGGGAAATGTAGGTTTCACTTTTGTTATGTCTTCACCCGAAACCATTGCTAGTTTTTATATTTTCATTCCCACTTACGACACGTATAAAGTCACGCGGTGCATCATTCCCATGAGAAGGTGCTATGGAACACCTATGTCAACAGCAGCAGTAGCCCAGTCGAGAAGCAGTCCAACTTACAATCAAGCAAACCGTGTTCGATTCCCCGCACTTCCCAAATTACAAAAATATTGAAGTGACCATGCCACTACAGGCGGAATCGATTTTTTTCTTTTTTTCTAACCTTCGGATGATTAATAATAATTTATTAATTTTATAGCCCGCAACGTATTGATTAGACGAAAATATTCAGTTTCAGCTAAATAACACTTGGATTCACTCGGATTCCCCGAGTGAAAAATCTCACTCTTTTTTCTGAGTGAAACTCACTCGGTACCGAGTTGACACGATTTCACTCCGAACTCCGAGTCAGAACTCACTCTTTCCGAGTGAGAGTTAAGAGAGACAGATACAATGCACTTCTGATGTAAGACGTACACAATTTTAGCGAGGTTTAAGGAAAAAGAATGCGATTTTTTTGTTCCAAAGTTACCCCGGTTGACGGTACCAAAATTGCCCGCCCGGGGTTTATTTTTGGTACACTTACGAACCTGCTTACAGCTCCTGCTTAGACACATCAAATAGAACTTTGTAGCCCGTCAATCCAAAGCTGAGACTGCAAGCTTTAGATTGATCACTAATAGAAGTTGGTTTTCTCAATGTATGTTGAAATGCCGAGCCAAACAAAATAAAAAGTAACAAAATTGTACCAAAATTACCCAATTTCATGGGTATCGCAGTCCCGTGGATGAACAATGATTCATTTTTGCCGAATTCAATTGTAGTGAGTGAATGATATGATGTGAGCAGAATCATTATACGATGGCAAGGCGGGTTGAGATATACTCTCATCCGTGTTTCACGGGTCGAATTATAGAGAAAAATCACCATTTTATTATTAACTATACGTGAATATTTCAATGAATACAAGAGTACTCTAGTATTCGTTGAAACCTTCACGACACATATTGTATGTATCTTAACGAATTGGTGCATTATAAGAGTATACGACAGGCGCGGTGCGAGATACGCGTCACTCGAATGATTGCACGAACAGTTCGCCGGCCAGCGAGGCTACGTTCTCGCCGCTCGGAAAAAATCCGGGCAGCTAAAACATAATCGCGTTCGTCAAGCTGGATACGTATTGCCCCTCTCTTCTCTTGTGCACATATATATTCCCCAGCGCCTCTCATTTTTCCTGGCGCGCATGACTGAAGAGAGACGCTACGATAATACCTCGTTTTGTTTCTTCCGTGCACTGTTCTGCCGAAGTCTTGCCGAAAGCGGATGAAAGGCGCGGGGGGGGGGGGGGGGGGGGTGGAGGAGAAAATTTGCGTTCGCTCATGCAACCGTTCCTGTATCAATACGCTCGGCTTCCGTTCCAAATGATGTTTACTCATATTGATTACGTCTGATGTCTTATATCATAATTGAAATATATTCCGTTTAGTTTCGTTTATCATGAACATAATCCATATCAATTTCGTTTAGTTCCGTTTATCATAATCATAATCGAAATTACTTTCGTTTAGTTTCCTCCCCTCAAACGAAATAGTTTCGTTTGATTTCGTTTGGTTTTCTGACGAAACATATCGATTATGTTTCGTTTCGTTTATTGTAACCGTAATTATGCATGATTAACGTTTTGTTTCGTTTCTCTCTCCGACATTTTTGTTGGGATTCGTTAAGTTTCTAGCTCAACCATAATTCGTTTTTGTTTAGTTTCGTTTCTCATAAACGGAATGAAAAACGTAATTCAAATCAAATTATTAAGTTTAGTTTCGTTTATGGAAAAAACTAAACTAAATTCTGGAATTTTGATTATGGTTATTGAAAAACGAAACGAAACTAAACATTATTGAAATTTCTCCGAAATAAACGAAACGAAAGGAAACATAAGTTTCGTTACAAACCCTGGTCTGGTAGACTTGCTACGCCTTTATTCGGCTGTTAAAATCCAAAAGTAATTCTCCTCCCAATACAGAGAGTAAAAGAAAGAAAAACCTGCCATCGACTTGTGTTGGCGCTTACGGAGCTTGGTATATCTATATACGCATCGCGCGATCTTATATTCACGCGTGAGGTACTTGACTCTAATTTTTGCCGGCTAAGCTTGGCCTTGGCGCGCTTTCTATCGATTTCATGTCTCTCAAATTTTTACATAGATTCAAAAAATTCTAACGATTTCAACTGAAAATTGACTACTTTACTCATTTTAAAATATTTTGGCTCGATTTTGGGGTGGATTTTTAATTACTGCACTCTTTTTCATTTCTTGTAACGCTTTTTCCGGATGAAATTGAGCTATTGCTCCAAATTTTGCGCGCGAAACGCGTTCCTTAAAATTTCAGAGTACAATAATTAATTAAACGTTGGGCGCCAATGCGATAGGGTAACGAGCCTTTGAGTAATTACCCATATCTGCTTCATCTCAACCTAAGGGGATGAGGAATCTTAGGAAGATGGGTTCAATCTATTTATATATAAGTATAACTAATAAATAACTTTTACTCGGACGCTAGATTTTATATTGGGCTGTGGGTCACCTTTCGCGTGACCTTCGATTATTTATTATAAACAGAAGGAATAGAAATCATACATAACGATACAAATATCTCGCTTCATATGCTAGGATATAATACTAGCTACTTACTCTTACTTTAGTCGCGTGGGAGAGATTTCGAACGCACGAGAGAGAGACTCACCATACATACGCTCTCCGCATAACCCGGGCCGGCGCCTCGCATCCGGGCCGACATATCCCAGACGGCTATCGCAAACACCGCATCCTGGGCTCAGACCGGATGGCTACACGGCTACTCCTCGGCGATGTTGCACTCCTTCACTCACGCGCGTGGCCGACGGCCGGGGCCAGGGTCGAGGCACACACACACTCGCACATCGCGCGCGCGGATATTTTCCCGTCGGATCGTCGCGACCGCACGCAGTGATGGCTCGCGCCAACGACGACGACAACGGTGACGACGCCGATGATGACAGCTGATGATCTCTTTTCTCTCTCTCTCTCTCTCGCGCCTCTCTCGCTCTATACTTCCCTAACTTTTGTCTGCTCATTAGCTCTATCGCGTGTGGCGGTTTACCTCGTCACAACCTTTCCGAAACTTTTCCGTGCCAAGTGTCCGAAAACTTTTGAAAAACTCTCTGAAGCCTTTCAAAAGCCTTTCGGTGAAAGTTTCGATGGAATTTTTAGATCCTTTGAGGGAAAATTTTGATGGAAGCTTCCAGAAAGCTTTCAGGAGCCTCTCAGCGCAAGGACCATCAGAATTTTTTATATCTTTGCAGAGAAACTTTCGATGAAAGCTTCTAGAAAGGTTTCCTGAAACCTTTCCGAAACTTTTCCGTGCCAAGTGTCCGAAAACTTTCGAAAAACTCTCTGAAGCCTTTCAAAAGCCTTTCGGTGGAAGTTTCGATGGAACTTTTAGATCCTTTGAGGGAAAATTTTGATGGAAGCTTCCAGAAAGCTTTTAGGAGCCTTCCAGTGCAGGGACCATCAGAAATTTTTATATCTTTGCAGGGAAACTTTCGATGAAAGCTTTCAGAAAGGTTTCCTGAAACCTTTCCGAAACTTTCCCGTGCCCAGTGTCCGAAAACTTTTGAAAAACTCTCTGAAGCCTTTCAAAAGTCTTTCGGTGAAAGTTTTGATGGAACTTTTAGATCCTTTGAGGGATAATTTTGATAAAAGCTTCCAGAAAGCTTTCAGGAGCCTTTCAGCGCGAAGACCATCAGAATTTTCAGATCTTTGCAGAGAAACTTCCGATGAAAGCTTTCAGAAAGGTTTACTGAAACCTTTCCGGAACTTTCCCGTATCAAGTGTCCAAAAACTGTTTGAAAAACTCTCTGAAACCTTCCAGAAGCCTGTCGGTGAGAGTTGGAATGTAACTTCCTCATCTCTACAGGGAAAATTTCGATGAAAGCTGTCAGAAAGTTCCGAAAACATTTCACAAAACTTTGCCCTGCCTAATAGTGTCCGAGAACTTTTCGAAAAACTTTCTGAAACCTTTCAGAAGCCTTCCGGTAGAAGTTCCAATGGAACTTCCAAATGCTCACAGAACAAATTCCGGTCAAAGCGTCCAGAAACTTTCATCAGGCAGTCTGTATAGGGTCAAGTCTGGTCATGTTTGGGGAAGTCGGCCATCTTGATGGTTTGTTGACTATCCCCAGTTCCCTCGTGCAAGAGTGAATTTTGCATTAATCATTTGGTTCGAAGTCAATTCTGCAAATTATCGAGTGCTGAGAATGTCGGTTCTCTTGATTGATGCCTGCTTGCCGATTCGTAGTGGAAATCTATTTGTGCAAATCGAGAACATTCTTGTGTATTCCACATGTCTTCTGATTTTTCCTGTTACTCACTTCCTGGTATAGTGTCCTCATCGCGATGAGGAAAAAATAATCTCTGAACTCTGTTTTCCCCATAGACTTATAGAAGTGGTTTCCTCGATAGATTTGTAGAGCTGTGGGATTTGCGGATCAGATGAGTATATCTCTGTCTACTAACCTTTTTTATGCTCGAGTTTTGAGCAAAGAGCAAGACCCTTTGTGTTGAAGAGAACATATATTCTTATGAAAATTGGTGCCAGCATATGTATTGTAGATGGACTCTACCACTTGATGATAGTGCAATTATACACCTTGTCATACACAATATTTACAAAGCTTCCTGGAGTCTTCAGTGATGGTTCCAGGATTCTGTGGAGGTAAGCCTCATAGTACACTTTTCCTATTCAACACAACTGATAAGCGTGGTTTTTTATTCCATTCTTGGATGCTCTGTTATCATCATCGAATGAATGACAGTGCTTTTCACAAATTGTCATTGCAGAATATTCTCAAGTCTTTCATCACAGCACAAACTCACAGTAGTCAAGATCAATTTATCTTGACTACTGTGATCTTGTGCAATACCTATTAACTCAGGCTGTATTCAAAGTCCTTTCTTGATGACTTTATTGGCTAACCGATCCTATATGAAAACAGTGGAAATATCAAAGACCGTTAGGAAGCTTGGAGGAGTTCCGCTACCAGACTGGAGTCACAATAAGAAGTATTCTTACCATATGTTAGGTCAGTTATTTTGAAGATACAATTCTTTGGGAAGAAATGAAGTCAAGTTTGGGGATTATGCTTCTGTGTTTTGGGCTTTCTCACGCCATGAACAGTCAACATATCCGAAAAGATACTCTCAAGGATAATTAAATATGTAAAAATTCCTCATTAGCCAAATCTATATGACACTTCGCCGTAAAATCTGAACTAGTTCCTTACCCCAATTCTGAAGTCTAATCCAGTTAGGATATACTACCCATTCAACGTCAATTCTCGATTTTGCTCCCTCAGAGCTAATCTTATCAAATCCGTTATAAGGAAAGTTGATATTATAACTGAATGGGAACAACAACTACTCAAGCTACTATAAGGGGAGTGAACAGATTCTAACTACGCTAGTAATGATTTTATTACCATATCCCATTTTCTTTCGAGAAGGGGAATACTAAAAACTATCCAGTTTTTTTTACTCAGTCCCCACAATTAGAAGAATGAATTGGGTCTGAACTTCAGACGAACACAACGGATGTACAATACATTGTCAGTTTGACCAACATGGCTGTTTTTTTGCTGTGAACAAAATCAATTGATATCCGCCAGCTCTTTTCTCAGATTCGCCATGAGCGGATACTTCTAACTTTGAGATATCTTTAGTTCTGGTTCTAGAGGGAACTGCATTGGATCTCTATCATTGAACTGTTCGTAAGAGAATTCAGGAGATTATAACTCGACAGTGAAAGATCCCACAAAATTTCTGAGGAATCTAGATGCAACATACTCAGGATTTTTTCTGAAATATTTCAGAAATATTACCATGAATTTTTCATGGAAGACTCCAGGAACATTTCCAGCTGCGGACATAACTATATGATAGGAAGGTTTCAGTAGAATCTTCCAGAGATCTTTCACTGAATGGTTTCTGGGAGATCTCCGTAAGATTTTTAGGGATCTGTCCATGAAAGCTTCAAGAAAAATTCCTGGCCGAGGACACAACTATATTCCAGAAATATTTCAGTGTGATATTTTTTTTTCTTCATTTAAATTTCTGAAATCTCTATTGAGATTCATCAGCTACACATAATCATATAATATCTACAAAAAAAAACAAACAAATCCATATTCCTTATATTATCCAATCATGAACGTAATTCGTAGTCATTGAAAAATTCAACAATAAACTTAAATGCAGCTATGTTGGGTTCTGCAAGTAAACTGGAAGTTTTCATCGGAAGCTGTAACTTAATTTCACGTAGTGATTTGATGAGTTTCACTCTCTGCTCCTCTAATAGTGGACATTGCCAAATAACATGATCTAAATTTTCATCGTATTCATCACATGCACATTTTGGGCTCCTGACTACCCTTACTCTGGCTAGAGAGGCTGCCAGACCATAATGGTTTGACCTACATCTATTGATCGTTACAATAAGCTCGCGGGAAAGTTTCTTTTTATGAAACCATAGCTCCGTAGAATCTTCAAAGTAATTCTCAAAATAATCCTCACCGGTTTCCAGACTCATTGCTATCAGGTCAGAGATAGAGTCAGTTTTCATTTTGATTTTGAAATATTGACGGTAGTCCGTGAAAGGAATGTATAGTGAGGGGTTGGTTTCTCTCATACTCGCCTCTTTGGCTGCTATATCCGCCATTCCATTACCCATTATGCCTTGATGAGACGGTGTCCAAAAGAATTTCAAGCTCGAACTGTCACTTTTGATTGATATATATTCCAGATACTTCCTTTTAATCTCTAAAATATACGGATTGAGGCAAACATCGATTGCGATTCTACTCAGACATTCTAGAACGCTCAAGGAATCTGAGAACATTCTAATGTTTTGATTAGATTTTTCAAGTACCAAATCCATAGCTTCGTTGATAGCCACACATTTCGCTGTGAAAATCGAACAGTGTTCGTTCCAACTTTCCATAGATGTGATTTCTAACGAGGGACAAACGTACGCTGAACCAACCGAGTTCGATTCACCCCTTTTACTTCCATCGGTCCAAATATCAAGGGTGATATTTGGAAAGATGGTCGCATCATTCGGACTTGGTACTCCTACTTCCGTTATTACCCTATCGTAAAGAATAGGGGTGAGTAGGACTTTGGAATCGTATTTGAAAATATTGTATGAGTCATTTCTGATGAAAGGTGACGGATTTGCTATCTGCTCATCAATACACTTTTCAAATAATCTCAAGCGCTTGAACGCCCGCCTCTCAAGAATATTTTCATAGTACTCTCACATTTTTATCGTGACTGGTAGACTTTCTATACTCAGTATCTTTGAGAGGTATGAGTTGCAAAGAAATTTTACTCTAGATTCGATTGAGGGGAGTTTAGATTCACCAAGAAGAATGTCGATTGGCGTCGAAATGCGTTAGCCGAGGGCTAGTCTTATAGCAGTATTTTGTATCCGCTCTAATTTCTTGACACTGCCTTTCCTTGTAGGAAAAAATACAAATGAACCGTACTCGATCTTTGACCCGATGAGACTTTTGTACAAAATCAGTAGAGTGCTTGAGTCAGCACCCCACCAAATACCTCGCAAATATTTGACAACACTCAAGGCTCTAGCGCATTTGCTTTGTACACCGGCTATTCGAGAAGCGAAGGATAAATTAGAATCGAAGATGACGCCAAGAAACTTAACTTCTTCACAGGATTCTATTTTCAAATTTGTTTTTAACTCAATTTCCGTCTGGCCGGGTAGAATACCACAAATATTGAAGTTGACAAAAATAGTTTTGTGTGAGGCAAGTTCAAGGCCGAGACCATTTAGGTTTTCTTCAACGATTCTATAGGCTCTCTCAAGGTCGTCTTAATCAGACACTGATGCCACGTCGTCTGCGAATTGAATATCTGTGACTGTTTTTGGGATTCGAGTATGGATCAGGTAGACGTAGATAGTGTATAATAGGGGGCTGAGTACTCCTCCCTGAGGAACACCTTTAAAACTCAGTGAGTATGTCTCGCTTAAGTCAGTGAAAATTTTTTCATTGGTAGGTGAGAAATTTGACAAGTATCACAATTTTGATCGAGCACCCGATTTGAGCTAGCTTTTGCAACAGAATGTCAATCTTCACATGACCAAAGGCTCCCATAACATCTAAAAATATAGCCGATTCTTCAACTTCTCTTGTGGGTTCAAGAGTAGATTGAACAGATTATTCGTGCACGAACGGCCTTTACGAAAGCCATTCTGAGTCTTTGGTAGTATATTTTGGGTCTCAAGCCAGTACATGAACTTATTTTTTACAATAGTCTCAAAAAGTTTACAGAGAGATGAGGTCAGGGTAATGGACCTCTGACCTTTTCCATCTGGTTTTGGGACAAAGTGGACGTAAGAGTTTAACCATTCTTCTGGAAAATCTGATCCACTGTACATCTCATTGAATATGTCTAGTAGTAATGAGTAGTATTTAATCGGGAGTGATTTCAGTAACTCATAGTCAACGCCATCCATACCAGGGACTGATTTTGTGTTACGAGAGGATAAAGTGAGATTGAATTCTGCGTATGTGAACTCAGCATCTAGAAATTCATTGTCCTGACAATCCGGAATGAAATCCGGGTTAGTCGGTACCCATGGAGGACATATTTTGCTGAGGGCGGCAAGTTTGCTTTCATTCTGCAAGTTTTCAGTAACATTGTGGTTCGCCATAAGATATTTGTTTTTTAGAATTCTTGCCGTATTCCAAACATACTTTATGCTAGTGTTCATATTTACAGATTCAGCCAATTGCCCAAAATTGGCTCTACGTTTTTCTCTGGAGATTTAACGACGCAGAGCTCCAAGTCTGTTATATTCAATTAGCTCATGAAGGTAACCTGAATCATCCCATATTTTAAAAGCTGATTCTCTCTGGTCAATAATTGATTGGCATTCAGCATCACACCAAGAGACGGGATTTCTATGCTTTTGGTTACTGACTCTCTTTTTCTCAGGAGTATTCATTGAGATTGCATTGGATACGACATTCATAAAAAGCTCATATTTGTGACTAGGTCTGAGTGAATTGTAATCTGATGTAAAAAATTGCAAAAAATTTTTTTCTAGATTGATTATAGCCCTTTCCCAATTAGTTCGAAGTGACGAGATTTTGAGAGTTTTTCTTCTATAAAGAGATCTACTTAAATTAATATTGATATAGATAGGACAGTGGTCCGAGCCCCAGCTCTCTTTCTGAACTTGACACTCTACATTTTCAGAGGAATTTTGACTCGAAAGAACCAGATCTATGTTAGATCTTGTTCTACCTATATAAGTTCTACCTATGCGTGTGATCGTATCTGGATTATGGATGAAGAAATTTTGACTTTCTATACATTCAAGAAAAATGGATCCATTCAAATCGGTCTTTCCACAATTCCAATCTATGTGATGCGCATTAAAGTCGTCTACGAGAATTTTGTGGTAATTTTTATCGAAATTAGACAAAATGGTTCCCCATTGAGTCTCTCTCAAAGTGACACTTGGAGCTCGGTAACATGCAAAAATGCTGGAGGAGGGATTGATGCTCTTAATGTGGATGCCTAATAATTTCACAGTTGAGTGTGGTGTAACTATGTTTTCAATTTTTTTGAAGGCTAAACTTTTACGTATTAAAAACATAATCCCTCCTCCAGATGTGTGTGTTCTGTCCTTACGTACGCAGAAAAAACCAGGTATGCCGATGTCTTCAGTTTCTGGAGTAAGCCAAGTTCCAACGCAAACAAAGATGTCGACGTCTCGGAGGACTCGCGCAAGCTCGTTCTTTCTATTCAAAAAACTCCTCGCATATCAGTACAGCATCCTAATATTTCTGCGTAGTGCTGCCATTCCTGCTTGCAGTTGGATTGAAGTCTTCGTCATTAAGTTGATCATCAGTTGTCATTCCTTCAGCTAGTGACCCGACATCAGAGTGTTTATCTTCTGTTCTGCTGTTAGATGGGCAGAGGCATTTCTTAACCCTCGTAAGCCGAGACCGGAGCGTACGGCTACTTCCATGTTTGTAAATATCGGAAAGCATATCGTCTAGTGAGCCGAGATCATCACAGCTGATACGAGCCAGCTGAGTGATTTCGCTTCTAGATTTTCCTTGGGTCGATTGGAGAAATTCTAATACCTTTTTATATGACATCGGCAATTTAGATTCGTTAATGTTTACAAACTCTTTTGCTGGCTCAAGCTGCTGTCCCATAGTTTTCGGCGTGCTGCCGGTGCTGATTTTCGACTTTTTGTTTGTTTTTTTCTTCACCACTTGGAACGGGAGCTCATCTTCATCCTTTGTTAGTACATCGATGCTCGATACATCAAATGAACGAGAACTGGGTGATGGTCTTTTCACTCCGGTCTGCATGATCGCCGGGGCACCATTTTCTTGAGTCGAACTTGATGAATTGTTTTAGGGATCACTATGCTCAATTTTCTCAGCTTCTTGTTGAGGAGTGTTCAAAACAAGATTGCTGACTGGGTCCTTATCCTTTTCTTTGCAGAATCTCGAGAGATGGCCCTCTTTCTTACAATGATAGCAAATTAATTTTTCTCCTGAGAAGTATATCCAGTGAGAGGTGGTGTCAATCGTTATTTGTATACTGTTTGGTATTTTAGGTACATCCTATTAGGTAGATTTCTTCATAAGGGGCAGAAGTCTTCTAGCCGAAGTCCAAAAAGAATTAACTTTGAGGCCCTTGCAGGGAGAGTTCTCGTAAGAACGTTCAGAAATCTTTGGTCAACTTTTTATGAAATCTTGCATAGCCAAGTGTCTATGAACTTTCTGGACACTTCCTGTAAGCTTTCGAAAACTACTCAGCGAGAAGTTGAATAATACTCCTCGGCCATTGCAGGGAAAGTTTTGGTGGAAGCTATTGGAAAGCTTTCATGACATTACATGAGAACTTGCATTTTTGAGTGTCCGATAACTTCCTGAATCATTCCAAAACCTATACTCTAGATGAAACCATCCAATGAAATAGGATCAAATTCCCTCCCCAATGAGGCAAATATGTTTTTTGAGTTGGAATGAGGCGACATGTGTGTTTCTGTTTAGCCCAGATCAACTTTGTTTCGGAACTATGCAAATTTCCAGTTTGGAGTCGAAAATTCAAATTTTCACTCTGAAATCAGGGAAAACTTCGAAATAACTCCACTCACATAATGGCTGTTTCGAGATGAATCATGATACATTGTATCAAACCCAACGTATCTTATCAGAAAAAACCCCTATGGTGCTAAAAAATTCTCATAGAACGCCAAAAAGTGACGATGTGATGGAAAATGAAAAATGCGATTGCTCAAAAATATAAATCCGTATCCTCTTAAATTTTCTTTAGAGTACTTTAAACGATGTTGAACATGATGCAATTGGTCCGGTAGGCGCTCAAGAATAGTAGGAGGGGCTAAGAAATTTTTTCTGAAGGAAATTCAAATGCCAGATAGTTGATGGAATTCAAGTAACAAATGTCATGGAAAGATTCGTTTCTTCGTGTTATAACCCCATGGAACTATCCCAAGATGATTATCTTCAGAACCTAAATCAAACTGTCATCACTCAAGAGAGGATTCTCGGTGAATCCCTCCCAGCGAGAGCTGGTTTCATCGACACCTCTTGGAAACTTTTCAGCGAAAGTTTCGGGGAGCCGATTCCAGGGACACCTTTCGGGAATCTTTCAAAAACCTTTCAGCGAAAGTTTTGGCGAGCCAATTTCAGGGACACCTTTCGGGAACCTTTTAGAAACCTTTCACCAGAAGTTTTGACGAGCCCATTCCAGGGACACCTTTCGGGAACCTTTCAGAAACCTTTCAGCGGAAGCTTTGGCGAGCCGATTCCAGGGACACTTTTCGGGAACCTTTCAGAAACCTTTCAGCGAAAGTTTTGGCGAGCCGATTCCGGGGACACCTTTCGGGAACCTTTTAGAAACCTTTCACCAAAAGTTTTGACGAGCCGATTCCAGGGACACCTTTCGGGAACCTTTCAGGAACCTTTTACCGAAAGTTTTGGCGGGCCGATTCCAGGGACACCTTTCGGGAACCTTTCAGAAACCTTTCAGCGAAAATTTTGGCGGGCCGCTTCCAGGGACACCTTTCGGGAACCTTTCAGAAACCTTCATGCGAAAGTTTTGGCGGGCCGATTCCAGGGAAACCTTTCGGAAACCTTTCAGAAAACTTTCAGCGGAAGTTTTGGCGGGCCGATTCCAGGGACACCTTTTGGAAACCTTTCAGAAACCTTTCAGCGAAAGTTTCGGCGGGCCAATTCCAGGGACACCTTTCGGGAACCTTTCAGAAACCTTTCAGCGGAAATTTTGGTGAGTCGATTCCAGGGACACCTTTCGAAGACCTTTCGGGAACCTTTCAGAAACCTCTCAACGAAAAGTTTGGTGAGCCGATTCCAGCGACACCTTTCGGAAACCTTCCAGAAACCTTTGAGTGAAAGTTTTGGCGGGCCGATTCCAGGGACACCTTTTGGAAACCTTTCAGAGAACTTTCAGCGGAAGTTTTGAGTAGCAGTTCGTTCGCTTTCCCCCAGAAACTTTTCGAGGACAACTGCTCAATCTCTCTTAGGAAAACTCCCACAATGGTTTCCTGGAGTGTTTGAAGCAATCATTCCAGAAATCCTTCCTGAAATCTTTCCTGAAATATGTCCAGCAACTTTCGCCAAAACCTTTCGGAAAGTTCAGCCAACAGTGGCATAGTTAACTTCCTGAAAACTTTCCGCGAAAGATTTCAGAAAGGTTTCGAACCTTTCACGGAAATCTTTCTGAAAGCTTTTGAAAAGGTTTCGGTGCCATCTGGGTACCGGCCTCTGAAAAATCCATGAAACAGAAGGCGTCCTTACTGCGTGTAAGTCTGACTCTCACCCCGATACCGTTGATCAAGAAACGTGGCTGAGAAAACAAATCGGAGTGTATGTAGCCGATCATATCTCCGGTCTTACAATTGAGCATGAGATTTTTCCTCTTATTGGGATCCTCGTTGAAACCGGCTGCATGATCCTTCGCATTCGGATTGGCATTCATATATCCAGGTTGGTCATGATACCACGATGCGGCAGTGAGATGCGATTGCATCGTTGGTACGGAGTAATTGAGCACCGTTTCCAAGTATGCTCTGTACGGGTAGGCGTTGTTTTGCGGTGAGACGATCTTCTGATAGAAAAATATGCCAACTTGATCGAAAAGCGAATGGATGAGATTGTTCACAGGTGCAACTTCGTCATTTTCCGCGTCAACGCCATTTGGTGATATGCATGCCGATATACGGAGCATCGTGTGCGCTAGGTCGATGTAATGGTCCGTCGAAGAAGGGATGACAAATTCCAACGGTGTTTCAGCGTCATCGCTCAGCGAAGAGACGGGCGAGTAGTATAAAAAAGCGCTGCTTCCGATAGAAGTCTGTGTCAGAGGTAGGGTGAAAAGATCGAGCTCACTCTTCATCCCTTCTCCGCTGCACGAGTGTAAAAATGTCATCCTGTGACTATTGATTGGTGAATATGTCCGCCACACTTCTCACTGTTCTCTTCTTCTTCCTATTCCCGACTCTCTTCCTTCGTTTGCCAATCGAGCCAGCTGTTCTGCGCGTGCGTTTTTTTACTGATACCCTCTTTTCTCTCCTACGCGTGGACGTACTAGCAGCTGTACGGTTTCACCTGGACTGGCGCTTCCTACCACCTGAACGTGTTTTATAACCACTGCATTGCATCATGTCTCTAATTTTTTTTACAGCCTTCACCCCAAGTTTTTTTCCCGACTCTCGTACACGTGTCTTGACCGAATTCTTCAGACTCACACCATTGTTCACAACGTCATCAAACACGTTCAGACCTGCTTGCACTGCCTCCTTTTCAACGGTTCTCAATCCACCTGCCAGATAGGGAACAACTTGGCGTGGTAGGGAACCCAAGAAACTGCCAAGATCGCACCCTCTCTGGTACGCCGCTCCGGCAAAAAACATTCCTCACCCCTCCACTCCCACCTATTTGCTAGTTGTAATACTGGTCGTAGTGAGACATAGTGCATGACTCATCTTCCTCTTTTGAAACGAAGCGTGACCGTGAGAGTCCCATACTCGAATGGGATACGTTTACCCTGTGGGCTCCTTATATCTATAATCACGCTCTTGAACGTGTGGTGCATCAACGGTATGTAATGAATTGGTGAAGAATGCCTGACTACATACGAGCCAAATTTATACCTGGAATTTTCCAACGATACTATGCGGAGAAGAGCAGCTTGCGTGTCACCAACCGTGTACGGTTCGCATATGTCCGTGTAAACGAATAGCTGATCCACAGACATCTCGACAGACAACCAGGACAATCGCCGATTATTTTCATTTTTTTATCCGACAGAACCAATGATTTGATGCACTCGTCAAATCTCAGAGCTTGTCCAATTTCTTTGTTAAGATACGTATAGTGGTTTCTCTCGCATTCGCATACTTTTGAGAGCATGGAGTAACCTTCAGGATTGATCGCTGCATTCGCATACTTTTGAGAGCATGTAGTAACCTTCAAGATTGATCGCTGGAGCAAGAATCTGATGCTTTGCAACATCTTTCTCGGTGTTTATTTCTTGCACCAGTTGATCAATGCTATCTTACACACCGGGAACAATGGATACAGTCGTGTCCTTGCCGTTGAGATCCTCGCTGTTGTTGAAAAAATGAAATGCATCGTCTTCCTGGATATGCATCATGGTACAGGGTACATGAATTTCTGCGAGACCAACTACCCAGTTACCCGTTAATCTAATCTCACGGTTCAGATGCGTTGTGGAACACGTCGTGGTGTTGTCGGGATAGTACAACATACTGCTATTACTAGGTAAGACCAGGTAAAATTCGTCCGCGTCATTCATCTTGAAGTGGATTGTAGTTCCGTAGCCTTGATCCAGGGATTGAATTTCTCCGGATATCCCACCCACTTGACGAGTACCTTCTTGTTGACCCCACGGCCCTTACTACGTATCACCTTCTCCACTTGGAAAAGTTGCCCATCAGCCAGACGATGTTCGCTCACGGGTACCAGCTCTTCGGTGTAGAAAAACCCGTCTATCAGCGTGCTATCCAGATCCCCGACTTCATAGATGTAGATACTTTGCTTTCGCAGCACCCGTAAGAATCTGAATGTCTCGATCGTGAAATTTCTCTCGTATCCTTTTTCGAACACGCCTTTCGCGAGACTGAGTCTCACGAGGTCTCCAACCTTGTGATTAGGGGTAGCGACAATTCCCCATCCTTTGCGCCTCTGCGTTCAACTTTTCTGCAAATTTTGCCGCGCTTGATACACGTTGTACAGGTTTGTATCACTTGGTTTCATGTTTGTCCCGGTACCGATAGTATCATTGTAGGGATGCATGATCTTCTGGATATCATCTCTGTATCTGCGAGTGTTTTCGTGGGTCAAGAAGCGCCAAAACTGTTTCTTAATCGACCTTTGGAGACGTTCGACTATGGATGCTTCCACATCCGGAGATCTTGTGGTCCAAAATTGGATGTCATTATCTCGAAGAATCTTCTGAATAGCACCACCAACGAATTCTTTACCCTTATCGGTTTATAGATGAACCGGCACGCGACCTTTTGCTCTATCGAGGATTTTTTGGAACGCCAAACCTACAGCGCGGGCTGATTTGTCTTTGAGTGACTCCACCCAGGCATATTTACTCAGCACATCGATGATGAGGAGAAGATAGCTATAGCCATCGTTTTCATCTTTCAATGCCGTGAGTAGGGATAGATCCGCTTCCCAGACGTCGTCAATATTAGTCACGTCGTAGTGTAACCTCGGGAACTTTCTGCGAATCGGCCTGTGAAGCGTGTACGCGTCCTGCCCGTTCAACCATTTTTGTACGCGACCTTTTTCCTCCTTCTTCTGCTTGCGAGACTTGTTTTTTTGGTTGAACTGAATCGAATTCCGAGCCTCTGCGTAGCCCGCCTCGTGCTCCGTATCGTAAAACTGATACGCGTAGTCGACAGCTTTTTGAACATGACAAAATTTTATATCTCAGCCACTTTCCCACGAGACCGTTCTACGTCATAGGAGGAGAGGGAACTGTGGGCTCGAACACCCTCAGCTTTGGGTTCAAGGGTGTCATAGGTTCTTTGCTTGGCGGGGCTCGTTTCGGTGCTTTCCTGAGCGGATCCGTCAGTCTCTTAGCATTCTCCAATATTCCCAAATTACCTACCAAGTTCACCGGTGTAGCCGACGATCCTATGAATTTAGTCATCTCAAGCTGTCCTGTAGGTATCTCTCCCCTCTTGTTCCCCTTACTCACTACGTTGGCGAGTAATTCACTTATATCCGACTGTGGGATGAGACGTCCGTCTATGATTACATCACCCTTAGCATTCCACTTGAATCTGTCGGGCTCAAAATTCTGCCAATACATCAGCAGATTGCGAGCACTGTTTGCGTGGGCCAGAGGTAAGTCCTCGACGATCGACTCTTCTGTGATGGGTCGTACTCCGGTATTCTCAAGCACAGTTGGATCGACGTTACCACTCTGCTCGACATCTCTTTCGTTTCCTTTGAAAAACGAATATCGACGCAGTATCTGTAGATATTTTATACACTTATCACGCTATTCGATTTCACTTTCCGAAGTCAGGATAGCGTACATTTCGGCATCGAGTCGAGGAAGATTATCACCCACAGTCTGCACAGTCCTCTCGGAGCTCTGTTCCGCGATGCTATCAGGTGGCGGTGGAGTAATCGGACATTTGTCGGATTTCATGCGCGCAAACTTCTCCTCGGGAACGATGACCATCTTGCGTGCGTGATTCATGACACTTACGAGTTTGCATCGGCCTCCGACAATCGCGAACGTTGTCCCAAAATCTTTTCACTCCCTCGCGAGGATCAGTCGTTTTTTGCAGATAAGCTTCCCCAATAACGAGAGCCCGTAGTAAACACATGTTATCATCGTTTGAGATAGAGACAATCGATCTCTGATTGATAGCTTCAATATTCAGTGATTTTTTTGGACGAGCTAAGCCAGCAGGAATCTCAACGTACATAACCTCTAGTATGGAAGTATCGTTGATATTGAAATTTTCATTGCTCTGAGTCGATTGGGAAATGAGATCCCACAAATCATGATGATAGAAATTATTGATGGGACGGTAAGAGATCCCTGCAGGGTCGTGAGCGAAATTATCGGAATCGATGGAGATACCGACGAAGTCAGTTTCGCGAGCATGATCCATTATATAATCCCAAATGTCATTCACCTCGTTTTTAAGCCATGAGATGGGATTCAGGGTACCTTGCGGAGATGGTAATATACGTAAAGCTAATAGTCTACGATTTATGCGAAATCTGCGAACGTATCGGGGGCCAGCGTCCACAACCGTGAATCGCACGCCTGCTCGCCTGACTTGCAGATCGATGTCTTCACTCGCTGCGTCGTTCGCAGAAGCAGAAGCGCCGAGACTACCCCCGGACTGCGTTGAGGGTAAAGCTCCCGGCGAGGAATCATTGGGAGCGATATCGAATGGTTGTGACTCTTGGGGTTGACGCTGATTTTCAGTATGAGAGCTTTCCCGAGGTTGTGTGCATGGTATGCTCGAAGTCTCTGCTGGTAGACTGTTTTGCAGCTCGTGGATTTCAAAGCCGCTCGACTCTGTTGTGATTGGATTTCTCTCGCCAGGACTCCGAGGTTGCACTGATGAGAAAAAGACCGGATGAGTAAGCTCACGAATATCATACTTTTCATCGTTGCTAATGCATGAATATTTTCACAAACGAGAGACAAAACTCGACATTAAACATGTTAGCTTTCAGGAGAACCATTGAAACTCTCTCGGACGTGGTCCAATAGATCAATCAGATCGCGATCCGTATAGAGAGGTGATTCACGGTCCAAGGCAAGAGTATTGAACCAACGTCTCTGCTGGGCAGTCCTGACATTGTGCACTCAATTTGCGTATAATTCCAAAGTGGTCGAGTTAAATTTTGAGATAGCATGGTCACCGTTCTCGTGTCACCGCATCACTACAGGAATGAGGAATATGCTAGTTCTCTCGAGGAAAAATCGAGACGAATGTTATTCAAAGATAGAATCTCACCTTCGTTGTCATGCCTGTCCATGATCGATGCATCGTCAAAGTCTCGATAAGATAAGCGATGATGATCCACGATTACGTGGTATGACCTCTGGGATGCAGGAGGGTCCTCGGTGTAGAAATCCAGCAATGATTGAACTCTGTCGGCTCTCTCAGCTTGCAAAGGTACGTTCTCTGCAGCTCGCTCTCCCGGAACGCTGCTGCTATTAACAGCCTCGGCGTTGCTATGACTGTTGGATCCATCAATGATCGCTCCATTTCCTCCCTCCGCACCTTCGTTTTGATCAGACAGCGGTTCGGGCCATGAAGCTTCACGCTGTCGTATGGCGTTCCATGCAGCAGCTACAGGTTCGCAGAAATCGCGTATCAGCACGGTTGCGAGACGGCCACATGGCCTTAATCTTAAAATTCCCACATCATTTCCGTCGGGATCGAGTGCTGATATCGGTGAAGATAAGAGATAAACATCGTCTGTACCGCCGATCCAGAGGGTGGCAGTGGGGGTGGTGGTGGTGGTGTCTCTCTCTCGGATGGCGATGCAAAAAGACGCACTGGTTGAATACGGACATCGTGATCTAGCTGAATGGGTCCTCCCTCGCTAATATCAATGGTAAAGTTGAGTGGGCGTAAATCTTCTCGATCACTGCTTTCCGGTGTGCATAGCAGAGAGATTGCATCCGCAAGGTCACAATCTGTCGCATCACTGTCGTTTCCCATGATGTCGCTTGTGGATATGTCACTGAATTCCAGTAGAGAAGTCAACGCTGAGAATGAAATGTAAGGATAAAACATAGCATGCAAAGCCCGTCCAAATCAGCTCTCATGGCCCATTGAATGCCCGCAAGATGAAAAATCGGCTACAATTAGCTTTGGCTCTCCTGAAAAACTTGGGGCAGAGTAGCCACGCGTTCCAATGCATGGCTGCATAAGGGAGCTGGAATAGTCATTATTCAGTGAATGAAGCCCAGAGTGTACGAGTATACGCTACGCTACACACTGCCCGGGCGCCCTTTCACTTTCAAGAGAAGCAAGATCACTCTCTCCGACGAACGGAGTCAGTAAGCGACGGATGAGTAATAATTCGTTGCGAGGGAATGCGCCCGCATGGGAGATGCGTTAGAAGCTACATCAGGATCGAAAAGTGCATTCCCGCAGATAGATATGAAAAGGACTAGACCTTTCTATTTTATTTTCCTTGAATGACTAGGTTTTATCATATCCACAGATTATCAGAGTTGATCTCGAATCTTCAAGGCTGAGAGTGATCTCGAGAGATTATTATCAGCGCCCAATACTGGTTGAGTTCGGATTTCAATTTCGGAAAGAGCCCAAATTTGTCATAGTGAGCAGAATCTTGAGTTCATACATCACAGTGTTCTCCAAATGCCGACGGAGGATAAGATTCATCACGATCATCCCGAATGTCCAAATTACAGACTACGAGTTGTACGTGAGTTCAATGGATTACATTTGGAATCGATTATCTATTGAATGAACAGGAAGAGTGATATAATTTTGTTCCAATAAGATTGTAATCCCAGCCCTATCCGCTCTTCTAACCTTTCCGAGTGAGCCCCCCTGTTGTGGCAAATTGGAAAGAGTGAGATTTACTTGAGCATGGGTGGAATTTTCACCCCAAAAGAGTTTCGGAGTTGCCACGAAGAAGGGGGGAGGGAGTAATTAGGGAGGGTCGAGAGAGCGCTCACAACAGAAGAAGACGACGTATGAAAAGTTCTAATATCCCAATTAGCGATCGGAGGATGTCATTGATGTTCTTACATGACTGTGGGATACGATTTATACCTTAGTGAATTCAAAAATGATGTATGATTCGTTCAAAAAGTATAGATTTGTTGTGGATTCACCTCTTGGGATCTCTTTCCGATCAAACGAATGTTCGCCTATATCTGTAATATGCATTGCTCTACGGGGATTCTGACATCACACACGCGTTTAAATGTACAAGACTATTTTACATGTAGTGTTGCAATCTTGGAATGGCTCTGAATCCTGACTAAATGTTCGTATTGAACGGTTTTTCATCAAGACAACGTAGGTATTCTACTCCACTATATCTCAATGTATATCATCACAGCTTCATCTCTGGTGGGTTTAGGCCAGACCAACGGATGATATGGATGAATATACGTGGGAATGTTGTTGTCTGTTCAGCTCTGAAAGTTATTCTGAGTTGAAAGATCTTAGCTCGAGTAATTGGGAAAGGATCGTTGAAGTATCAAAACGTGTGAATTTGAATAACTTAAAAATGACGATCATTTTGAAAATCCCCGACCGATGATTTCAATTCTTCCGGGAAAATGATCTAAAGACTAGCCCGAAACATATCCAATTGGTATTTTTCATGATCACGCACCTAACACTTTTACACCGTTCCGACCCGTCGTGACCTCGAAAACTCTCGAGCACGTGCTCGTTCATTCCGAATACCGGTAGAGAAGCACGTCAAACTGTTCTCATCGCTCAGCTCAGGAAGACTACGAGTGGACAAGGCGCCTGCCCCGATTTTTATGAGCGAATTTGCTACCCTCGTTCACCCCCGAATTACACGTTCTGCATCCTATGAATTCTTCCATTCCGATATTCAGCATCTGAAGCAGATGTCTTGACTCGATTCGCAAACATCGCCTCTCTACGACAGGCGAGCGCGTGTGAAGAAACACCTCGGATACTGGGATGAGAAAACCGTTCGAAAGATGTTGCGCGAAAAGAGCGCGCGCGCGGGCTGGCTCTTTCTGAGCGTTGCACAGGTGCTAATGAATACCAAAAAAAACGCCGATGGCCCTCCGAGTTCGATGATCCACATCGCAGAACCTCGCGCATATACTAGAATTACCAAATGCGTAGCCAGGGAAAACGCGTCGCAATCCGTGATGACCATCGAGCCACTCAGTGGTATCTCAAAAAGAAACTTGTGATGAGAGATACGACTGATTATGCTCGATTCCTTCTCAACACGATGAAAGAATATTTACCGAGCGAATTACCAAGTTTTCTTACACAAGTAAGCTGTACCAGAAACTTTTCTGTATCAATCGGGATACGAGCAAATGGATTGGATAGAAATCGTGACGTTTCTTCATGCTCGTTTATGAACACGCCTTCCAATTTTCAACTCAGAAATGAAAGCTAAGTTTCTTTCGAGGTCATTATATGTCCCATCTGAATGGTATTCGATTGGAACCTATAAAAATCCGAACCACAAAACGAGAATCGCTTAGTCTCGGCGCAAACGCTCATCACAAAAGATGGAAGGACTACCACAGCTCTGTGATTGGGAGTTGGAGATAGGTCTGAGTATGGATGACGACGACGAAACATCCCTCGATCGTTTCGTGGCAGCGATCGCTGACCAAAACCATGGTGAGTACTGCATGTTTTTACTCTGACAAAAACCCCCTTGGCAAATTTTTTTCATAATAAACAATGATTTGCGGGTTCGCAGGCCATGGGTATGAACACCGTGGAGGGTACAGGCCCATCTCACGACATGGGCCAGCTGGATTTCTCACTAGAAGGATTTTCCTCGCAGAACCCTGTCGAAACGGGGAACCAAGAAGCTGTGACATCCTCCAGCTCTGGGGATCCATCCAAACCCACCAGAACTGACTTCTGCATACCCTTGGACATTGGTGGCTGGCAAATTCGGGGTGGAGAAGCAACGATGCCTGCTGAATCTACGACTGGGGGGTCAGTTGTTATTGAATTGGATTCACCCGAATCCACCCCGGGAACAAGTCAGGGAGCTTGTCAGGGTACCTGAAGCTAGCGAACACTAACTCACGAATCGGGCCCAAACCAATTTCACTTTTCTTACTATTTTATTACTAATTTATTACCAAAGAAAGAAATTTATTACCGGTCATGGGCCCGAAATACGAGAGTTTTTGCTAGCGGAAGCTTACGCTAGCGAACACGTGGCCGGGGAGAGATCGTACGGGAATGTGCAATAGCTCGTTTTTTATTACCTTTTTATTACTCTCAGAATACGTCCTCAAAATATGCGTGTGATATGATTCAGCTGAAATATGATGGTTTTCGCTAGCGTAAGCTTACGCTAGCGAACACCATATACAGGCGTAGCTTTGGGGACACTCAGAACTACACAGGATTTTATTACTTTTTTATTACTCTCGAAAGGTATAGTCGAGATAATCCCGAGACCAAGCGGAAACCGATATTTGGGCCTGAGGCTGGACGAGAGCTGGAGCGGGGCGAGATGAGAAATATATGATAGACTGAGCTACCTCTGTACAATAACGTGCGAATGAAAAAATTCCATCGCATACGGAAACCTGTCTGACGTTGAGCAGGGTACACATGAGTCTTCAGGGATAACAGAGAATCGATAACGAATCAGCAAACTCGATCATAGGGCCCAAAACAGGGGAGACCCTGCTTAACGTTATTATAGTCGCAGTCGAGACGTCACGGGCGGATGCCAGAGAGTCCCAATGGACCCGAAACTCTACAGAACCTTAGATCAAGTGGTTATGTAACATTGATGATGCCCAGAGAATTTATTACCAGTCAGCACCCTCGGCTATGGGGCCCAAAAGAGGGCAAAATCGAGCTTTGGGCAGTTATCCGCGCAGTTATGACGCCACTGTGGGTTGTAGGATGTTCCAATGGACCCGAAACTCTACAGAACCTCAGATCAAGTGGTTATGTACCATTGATGATGCCCAGAGATTTATTACCAGTCAGCACCCTCGGCTATGGGGCCCAAAACAGGGCGAAATCAAGCTTTGGGCAGTTATCCGCGCAGTTATGACGCCACTGTGGGTTGTAGGATGTTCCAATGGACCCGAAACTCTACAGAACCTCAGATCAAGTGGTTATTCACCATTGATGATGCCCAGAGAGTTTATTACCAGTCAGCACCCTCGGCTATGGGGCCCAAAAGAGGGCAAAATCGAGCTTTGGGCAGTTATCTGCCCAGTTATGACGCCACTGTGGGTTGTAGGATGTTCCAATGGACCCGAAACTCTACAAAACCCTAGATCAAGTAGTCATGTACTATCTTTGATGCCCAGAGAATTTATTACCAGTCAGCACCCTCGGCTATGGGGCCCAAAACAGGGCGAAATCAAGATTTGGGCAGTTATCCGCGCAGTTATGACGCCACTGTTGGTTGTAGGATGTTCCAATGGACCCGAAACTCTACAGAACCTCAGATCAAGTGGTTATTCACCATTGATGATGCCCAGGGAATTTATTACCAGTCAGCACCCTCGGCTATGGGGCCCAAAAGAGGGCAAAATCGAGCTTTGGGCAGTTATCTGCCCAGTTATGACGCCACTGTGGGTTGTAGGATGTTCCAATGGACCCGAAACTCCACAAAACCCTAGATCAAGTAGTCACGTACTATCTCTGATGCCCAGAGAATTCATTACCAGTCAGCACCCTCGGCTATGGGGCCCAAAACAGGGCGAAATCAAGATTTGGGCAGTTATCCGCGCAGTTATGACGCCACTGTGGGTTGTAGCATGTTCCAATGGACCCGAAACTCTACAGAACCTCAGATCAAGTGGTTATACACCATCGATGATGCCCAGAGAATTTATTACCAGTCAGCACCCTCGGCTATGGGGCCCAAAAGAGGGCAAGATCGAGCTTTGGGCACTTATCTGCCCAGTTATGACGCCACTGTGGGTTGTAGGATGTTCCAATGGACCCGAAACTCTCCAGAACCTCAGATCAAGTGGTTATACACCATTGATGATGCCCAGAGAATTTATTACCAGTCAGCTTCCCCGGCTATGGGGCCCAAAAGAGGGCAAAATCGAGCTTTGGGCAGTTATCCGCGCAGTTATGACGCCACTGTGGGTTGTAGGATGTTCCAATGGACCCGAAAATCTACAAAACCTCAGATCAAGTGGTTATGTACCATTGATGATGCCCAGAGAATTTATTACCAGTCAGCACCCTCGGCTATGGGGCCCAAATCAGGACGAAATCAAGCTTTGGGCAGTTATCCGCGCAGTTATGACGCCATTGTGGGTTGTAGGATGTTCCAATGGACCCGAAACTCTACAGAACCTCAGATCAAGTGGTTGTGTACCATCAATCATGCCCGGAGGATTCATTACCGGTCAGCACCCTCGGCTATGGGGCCCAAAACAGGGCGAAATCAAGATTTGGGCAGTTATCCGCGCAGTTATGACGCCACTGTGGGTTGTAGCATGTTCCAATGGACCCGAAACTCTACAGAACCTCAGATCAAGTGGTTATACACCATCGATGATGCCCAGAGAATTTATTACCAGTCAGCACCCTCGGCTATGGGGCCCAAAAGAGGGCAAGATCGAGCTTTGGGCACTTATCTGCCCATGTATGACGCCACTGTGGGTTGTAGGATGTTCCAATGGACCCGAAACTCTCCAGAACCTCAGATCAAGTGGTTATACACCATTGATGATGCCCAGAGAATTTATTACCAGTCAGCTTCCCCGGCTATGGGGCCCAAAAGAGGGCAAAATCGAGCTTTGGGCAGTTATCCGCGCAGTTATGACGCCACTGTGGGTTGTAGGATGTTCCAATGGACCCGAAAATCTACAAAACCTCAGATCAAGTGGTTATGTACCATTGATGATGCCCAGAGAATTTATTACCAGTCAGCACCCTCGGCTATGGGGCCCAAATCAGGACGAAATCAAGCTTTGGGCAGTTATCCGCGCAGTTATGACGCCATTGTGGGTTGTAGGATGTTCCAATGGACCCGAAACTCTACAGAACCTCAGATCAAGTGGTTGTGTACCATCAATGATGCCCGGAGGATTCATTACCGGTCAGCACCCTCGGCTATGGGGCCCAAAAGAGGGCAAGATCGAGCTTTGGGCAGTTATCCGCGCAGTTATGACGCCACTGTGGGTTTTAGGATGTTCCAATGGACCCGAAACTCTACAGAACCTCAGATCGAGTGGTTATGTACCATTGATGATGCCCAGAGAATTTATTACCAGTCAGCACCCTCGGCTATGAGGCCACAAACAGGGCGAAATCGAGCTTCGAGCAATTATTTGCCCAGTTATGACGCCGCTGTGGGTTGTAGGATGTTCCAATGGACCCGAAACTCTACAGAACCTCAGATCAAGTGGTCATATTCCATTACTGATGCCCAGAGGATTTAATACCAGTCAGCACCCTCGGTTATGGGGCCCAAAAGAGGGCGAAACTCTAATCAATCCCAATCAAAATTCTAATCAATCACTTTCCAAAGGAATTCAGGAGAAGAATTTTGGCACAGCATGGCTCGAATCAGTCGGATCATGTTGTTACGTGGAGAGATCATCAGGATCTTGGGAGTGATAGCGATTGGAGGGAATACCAAGAATGTGTTCCTGGAAGAGCGACTGATGGAGGAAGCGGGTAATGGAAGTGTACCACCACCGTAGCGCTGGTTATGGATTATCTGCTGAACTAGAATCATGCCCATTGCATAAGTGTACCCTTATCGATGTTCACGATATAGCTACTAGGCATGATTTTAGTTCACGCGTTGACCGCCTCATGAAATCCTATACGGAGAAATTCGCACTTGAGTCGTGGGGCATATCGAATTCCTCCCTCTACTGGCATGATAGTTTCTATGCTCCCGGAAAGATTACAAGTTGCTGATGATTTGCAACGAGTACCGCTTACATCATTTCCGAACTGGAATGTTCAAAGGTCAGTGATAGACGATATCTACGGATGTGATCATCTAACGGGTCAGGAGGTATTGATGGGCTTTGAACTGCGGGGTCCATGATTGAATGGCGGGACACCCTTGTTCTTGGGCTCCAGTGTTGACCGGGAATTGATTCTCGGGGATCTGTAATGGTGGATGGGTATCTCGATTATCTGTTATGGAGAGTTGTTCACAAGTATGCGTATAGCTATAGGGCGACATGTATGTAGATGAGCGTATGGACTGGTGGCGCCATCGGAAGGACGAGGGCACGAGGGAGCCTCGAGAGAAGTTGGCGGGGCGCGATCACCCAAAGCACGGACGACGGGAGACAGCCGTGTCCTCGTGGACCTGTATCAAGGGCTCCTAGAGTCAGGTTGTTTGTCAAGGCCCTTTTGTGTGATGAGTTTGGTGGCGAATGTGCGTAATAGTATTTAGTGGCAACGTACCGTTACCAAATTCATTGTATCCGGTCGAATGGCAGTGGTACCGGTAACAGGTGAACGATCATGTAACTAATTGCATCAATACGTTAATTTGAGGGGATCTCCTGTGATTATCTTAGAGACAAAAGTGTCTCTAACATATCTTCCAATGGAATTATGAGCCTGTCCAGAGAACCTCCAGGCCGAATTAGGGCGTAAACAACGCGGATAACGAGTTTGAACAAAATTTGTGAATTATTCTGGTGTTCTGTCGAGTTCTACAATTTATTGCAACATCAGCCAGCCCGATGGGACTAAGTAGGATTTTCCCATGTTTGGGGCCCCAAGGCCGTGGGTCAGACAGGTGGAAGGATCTTGGGGCACTCTGAGAGGTAACTCTCCAAAAGGTCCAGAGTTTTGTGGAGTTGTGGATCCATTGGAATTTTCTACAACCTCCTTTAAAGTCATAACTGTGCGGAAAGCTGGATCCCGCCCTGTTAGGGCCCCGTAGCCGAGGGTGCTGACTGGTAATAAATTCTCTGGGCATCATCAATGGTACATAACCACTCGATCTGAGGTTCTGTAGAGTTTCGGGTCCATTGGAACATCCTAAAACCCACAGTGGCGTCATAACTGCGCGGATAACTGCCCAAAGCTCGGTTTCGCCCTCTTTTGGGCCCCATAGCCGAGGGTGCTGACCGGTAATAAATTCTCTGGGCATCATCAATGGTGGATAACCACTTGATCTGAGCTTCTGTAGAGTTTCGGGTCCATTGGAACATCCTACAACACACAGTGGCGTCATAACTGGGCGGATAACTGCCCAAAGCTCGATTTTGCCCTCTTCTGGGCCCCATAGCCGAGGGTGCTGACTGGTAATAAATTCTCTGGGCATCATCGATGGTGTATAACCACTTGATCTGAGGTTCTGTAGAGTTTCGGGTCCATTGGAACATCCTACAACCCACAGTGGCGTCATAACTGGGCGGATAACTGCCCAAAGCTCGATTTTGCCCTCTTTTGGGCCCCATAGCCGAGGGTGCTGACTGGTAATAAATTCTCTGGGCATCATTGATGGTGTATAACCACTTGATCTGAGATTCTGTAGAGTTTCGGGTCCATCGGAACATCCTACAATCCACAGTGGCGTCATAACTGGGCAGATAATTGCTCAGAGCTCGATTTTGCCCTCTTTTGGGCCCCATAGCCGAGGGTGCTGGCCGGTAATAGATTCTCTGGGCATCATCAATGCTACATAACCACTTGATCTAAGGTTCTGTAGAGTTTCGGGTCCATTGGAACATCCTACAACCCACAGTGGCGTCATAACTGGGCAGATAATTGCTCAAAGCTCGATTTTGCCCTGTCGTGGGCCCCATAGCCGAGGGTGCTGACCGGTAATAAATTCTCTGGGCATCATAAATGCTACGTAACCACTTGATATAAAGTTCTGTAGAGTTTCGGGTCCATTGGAACATCCCACAATTCACAGTGGCGTCATAACTGGGCAGATAATTGCTCAGAGCTCGATTTTGCCCTCTTTTGGGCCCCATAGCCGAGGGTGCTGACTGGTAATAAATTCTCTGGGCATCATTAATGGTACATAACCACTTCGTCTGACGTTTTGTAGAGTTTCGGGTCCATTGGAACATCCTACAACCCACAGTTGCGTCATAACTGCGCGGATAACTGCCCAAAGCTCGATTTCTCCCTGTTTTGGGCCCCATAGCCGAGGGTGCTGACTGGTAATAGATTCTCTGGGCATCAGAGATAGTACGTGACTACCCGATCTAGGGTTTTGTGTAGTTCCGGGTCCATTGGAACATCCTGAAAGCCACAGTGGCGTCATAACTGGGCAGATAACTGCCCAAAGCTCGATTTTGCCCTCTTTTGGGCCCCATAGCCGAGGGTGCTGAATGGTAATAAATTCTCTGGGCATCATCAATGGTACATAACCACTTGGTCTGAGGTTCTGTAGAGTTTCGGGTCCATTGGAACATCCTACAACCCACAGTGGCGTCATAACTGGGCAGATAACTGCCCAAAGCTCGATTTTGCCCTGTTTTGGGCCCCATAGCCGAGGGTGCTGACTGGTAATAAATTCTCTGGGCATCATCGATGGTGTATAACCACTTGATCTGAGGTTCTGTAGAGTTTCGGGTCCATTGGAACATCCTACAACCCACAGTGGCGTCGTAACTGGGCAGATAACTGCCCAAAGCTCGATTTTGCCCTCTTTTGGGCCCCATAGCCGAGGGTGCTGACTGGTAATAAATTCTCTGGGCATCACCAATGGTACATAACCACTTGATCTGAGGTTCTGTAGAGTTCTGGGTCCATTGGAACATCCTACAACCCACAGTGGCGTCATAACTGCGCGGATAACTGCCCAAAGCTCGATTTTGCTCTCTGTTGGGCCCCGTAGCCGAGGGTGCTGAATGGTAATAAATTCTCTGGGCATCGTCGATGGTGTATAACCACTTGATCTGAGGTTCTGTAGATTTTCGGGTCCATTGGAACATCCTACAACCCACAGTGGCGTCATAACTGCGCGGATAACTGCCCAGAGCTTGATTTCGCCCTGTTTTGGGCCCCATAGCCGGGAGGGCTGACTGGTAATAAATTCTCTGGGCATCAGAGATAGTACGTGACTACTCGATCTAGGGTTTTGTGGAGTTTCGGGTCCATTGGAACATCCTACAACTCACAGTGGCGTCATAACTGCGCGGATAACTGCCCAAAGCTTGATTTCGCCCTGTTTTGGGCCCCATAGCCGAGGGTGCTGACTGGTAATGAATTCTCTGGGCATGATTGATGGTACACAACCACTTGATCTGAGGTTCTGTAGAGTTTCGGGTCCATTGGAACATCCTACAACCCACAGTGGCGTCATAACTGCGCGGATAACTGCCCAAAGCTTGATTTCGCCCTGTTTTGGGCCCCATAGCCGAGGGTGCTGACTGGTAATAAATCCTCTGGGCATCATCGATGGTGTATAACCACTTGATCTGAGGTTCTGTAGAGTTTCGGGTCCATTGGAACATCCTACAACCCACAGTGGCGTCATAACTGGGCAGATAACTGCCGAAAGCTCGATTTTGCCCTGTTTTGGGCCCCATAGCCGAGGGTGCTGACTGGTAATAAATTCTCTGGGCATCATCAATGGTACATAACCACTTGATCTGAGGTTCTGTAGATTTTCGGGTCCATTGGAACATCCTACAACCCACAGTGGCGTCATAACTGCGCGGATAACTGCCCAAAGCTTGATTTCGCCCTGTTTTGGGCCCCATAGCCGAGGGTGCTGACTGGTAATAAATCCTCTGGGCATCATCGATGGTGTATGACTACTTGATCTGAGGTTCTGTAGAGTTTCGGGTCCATTGGAACATCCTACAACCCACAGTGGCGTCATAACTGCGCGGATAACTGCCCAAAGCTTGATTTCGCCCTGTTTTGGGCCCCATAGCCGAGAGTGCTGACTGGTAATAAATTCTCTGGGCATCATCAATGGTACAAAACCACTTGATCTGAGGTTCTGTAGATTTTCGGGTCCATTGGAACATCCTCCAACCCACAGTGGCGTCATAACTGCGCGGATAACTGCCCAAAGCTTGATTTCGCCCTGTTTTGGGCCCCATAGCCGAGGGTGCTGACTGGTAATAAATCCTCTGGGCATCATCGATGGTGTATAACCACTTGATCTGAGGTTCTGTAGAGTTTCGGGTCCATTGGAACATCCTACAACCCACAGAGGCGTCATAACTGCGCGGATAACTGCCCAAAGCTTGATTTCGCCCTGTTTTGGGCCCCATAGCCGAGGGTGCTGACTGGTAATAAATTCTCTGGGCATCAGAGATAGTCCGTGACTATTTGGTCTAGGGTTTTGTGTAGTTTCGGGTCCATTGGAATATCCTACAACCCACAGTGGCGTCATAACTGCGCGGATAACTGCCCAAAGCTTGATTTCGCCCTGTTTTGGGCCCCATAGCCGAGGGTGCTGACTGGTAATGAATTCTCTGGGCATCATCAATGATACATAACCACTTGATCTGAGGTTCTGTAGAGTTTCGGGTCCATTGGAACATCCTACAACCCACAGTGGCGTCATAACTGGGCAGATAACTGCCCAAAGCTCGATTTTGCCCTCTTTTGGGCCCCATAGCCGAGGGTGCTGACTGGTAATAAATTCTCTGGGCATCATCAATGGTACATAACCACTTGATCTGAGGTTTTGTAGATTTTCGGGTCCATTGGAACATCCTACAACCCACAGTGGCGTCATAACTGGGCAGATAACTGCCCAAAGCTCGATTTTGCCCTCTTTTGGGCCCCATAGCCGAGGGTGCTGACTGGTAATGAATTCTCTGGGCATCATCAATGGTACATAACCACTTGATCTGAGGTTCTGTAGAGTTTCGGGTCCACTGGAACATCCTACAACCCACAGTGGCGTCATAACTGGGCAGATAACTGCCCAAAGCTCGATTTTGCCCTCTTTTGGGCCCCATAGCCGTGGGTGCTGACTGGTAATAAATTCTCTGGGCATCACCAATGGTACATAACCACTTGATCTAAGGTTCTGTAGAGTTTCGGGTCCATTGGGACTCTCTGGCATCCGCCCGTGACGTCTCGACTGCGACTATAATAACGTTAAGCAGGGTCTCCCCTGTTTTGGGCCCTATGATCGAGTTTGCTGATTCGTTATCGATTCTCTGTTATCCCTGGAGACTCATGTGTACCCTGCTCAACGTCAGACAGGTTTCCGTATGCGATGGAATTTTTTCATTCGCACGTTATTGTACAGAGGTAGCTCAGTCTATCATATATTTCTCATCTCGCCCCGCTCCAGCTCTCGTCCAGCCTCAGGCCCAAATATCGGTTTCCTTTGGTCTCGGGACTATCTCGACTATACCTTTCGAGAGTAATAAAAAAGTAATAAAATCCTGTGTAGTTCTGAGTGTCCCCAAAGCTACGCCTGTATATGGTGTTCGCTAGCGTAAGCTTACGCTAGCGAAAACCATCATATTTCAGCTGAATCATATCACACGCATATTTTGAGGACGTATTCTGAGAGTAATAAGAGGGTAATAAAAAATGAGCTATTGCACATTCCCGTACGATCTCTCCCCGGCCACGTGTTCGCTAGCGTGAGCTTCCGCTAGCGAAAACTCTCGTATTTCGGGCCCATGACCGGTAATAAATTTCTTTCTTTGGTAATAAATTAGTAATAAAATAGTAATAAAAAGTGAAATTGGTTTGGGCCCGATTCGTGAGTTAGTGTTCGCTAGCTTCAGGTACCCAAAAGGCCAAGGGGAAGAATAGGCATGGTGGAGAAACTCAATGCATGTTTAAAAAAAGGCAAGTCCGTTGACCCTCCTCCATTGACGGAAGACTAAATACGCCACCTTCGCGATAAACTTTAATGCATTCCCGCATGCCAAGACATGCTAAGAATTATCGACACTGACAGGATGGAATATTTTGTAGAATCGGTGGAACTTCAAGATTCGCAACACGCGGGCCCCGGGGACCCTAACTTGATTCACCGGCAAAATCATGGACAAAACATCGAAGAAGAGAGGCAAAGGGTCATCGAAGTGCATGACCCACAGAGAATCGGGCTCCAAAAACCGTTACAGCAGCATTTTTCGATTTTATCACATGCAGATTCGTTCACATCACTGTTTTATAATATAAATATGCTATCAACATTGGGACTACAATGCAGCAAAATACTCGCGCGAGGAGATACAATCATTAATGCACGAAATAGCTTGATGACAACTGAGAGAGCTGGATATAGCGCACGAGCTGAGGCGATTCTCCTAGCCAACACTCAAGTTTTCCAGGATGAGCTCCTTTCCAAAGACCGGTTCATTTGCGTCAGTTTCTTCGAGCTAGCGCCAAAGTTGAGCTGGGCAGGAAACATGAAGCTGCACACAGTGGATGATGAAGAAATGAAGAGTATACAGATGAGCATACATTATCTGCAGGCACTAAGGGCCGGCGCGTGAGTATCGAAAAAATTCAAATTTCACCTATTCCATCTTCAAATTCGAAGAGGCTTTTCCCTTCCAGCATGAAATCGTGTCTCATCGGGGGTGCCAAGATGCCTTCGTGGGTAATGTTGTATCTTCCGTGTTGCGCGGGTCGAATCCCGAGTACCCATACGGGGATTCGCGATTCTCAAGAATAATTTCAGGGAATCAATTTGAGAATATATTAGAATTGAGGATGCCGAGAAAGATTAATATGTCGAGCAAATGAATATTTAAATAAAAATCCTTTGAATATTACACTATTGTACATCCAACCTTTTATTTTTTCAGGAAATTCCATCCACAGGCAGAATAGGCCTCTCGGGGAAACCGCCTTTGCTCTTTTTACTTGGAGCGTGAGATTTTCCATCTCACACTCGGAGTGAAACGAGCAAGAAACAAAAACGCCCCTACGTGCCCACCGCAAGGTGGTGAGGAAGAGGCACGATCAAGAGTCAATTGCCCCAAGTTTACATAGGACGCGCGCTCTTGCCTATATAGCGCTTATGCACGAGAAATCACCGCTCTTGATGCGTTATACGCAAGAGCGCGGGCTCCTACGGAGACCGGGCCATTCACAAGAAATATAGGCGCGCGCGCGCGCGGTATTCTGTTGCATCTGCCCATCCGTCTTTGCGACAAAATAGCGCGTGCAGCGGCGAACCGGGAACACCTGCCACGGGCGAAATTGTGAGGTCGAGCCACCACCCTCGCACCTGCCACACCCTGGGGAAAAGAGGGGGTATGGGTTACAGGACACCATCACCCGGGCTGGGTCATGGGGCGCCCGGGGGTCATGTTCCGACCCTGGGGGTCGTGGGGGTGGGCGCGGTGGGGGCTCATCTCGCTATATCGTACTTTACCCCCGGGGGTGGAGGGGGGCTACAGGGGGTCACCTCACTCTAACGTACTTGACCCCCTGGGGGTGGAGGGGGAGGGCGTCACGGGGGGTCGTCTCGCTATACCGGTCTATAGACTACTAGTACCTCAGGGATACCGTAAATTTATTTATTGATGGCAAAACTGCTGATAGAGAAGAATGAGTCATGAATCCACTCATTTCGGAATTCAAATCTGGTATGATTACGGAAGAAATGGCATGACTCTTGATTCAATACGCGCGCCGATAACTCAGTTATCTACTCCTATGTTCGACGAGAAGCAAGGAACTGGTTATCTCAAATATATTTCATAACTAGATACTTTGAATCACAACAATGATCATCGAACACATTAAGTTTTGTTCATTTCCCTGAATCATGCAATCGAGAGGAGAAACGCAAGGTCATAATTCCTGTTTTCTGAAGTTTCGTCGATCCAAATTTGAAAAACGAAGCTCTCCATCGGAAAGATGAAAGCAAAATACTTCGAAGATGCTTTGATTGAACATTTCACCATGTCAAGTCGAACGGCTCAGGACACCCGTGAGACGTAAACAGCACGTATATGAACATTAGTACTCTCATCATTGCTTTGCTCCTCGTAAAAATCGAAGAACCCCGAATTTTTTCAGAGTTTTTCAACGAGAAATTCTTTCATCTTCCAAAAAGGGATGTCGAAAAATCTAGGAAATAGAATAATTTTGAGATATTGCCATGTCAAAATTCGATTGCGAATTTTGAAGTAATGCTGGTGAGAATTCGAAAAACAAGTTCCGACAACGGGAAGCTGAGGCAAAAATACGTCGGAAGTGATATTTCTCGACGTGAAGTTCACGCTCTTTCACACGAGCCGGAGATGAGAAACAATATGGTTGCTCGATGCAAGGATTTTCATGTAAAGAGTATGGAAGTTATTCTGTGCAATCTTGTGGGTGTTCAAACAGGAAATTACGAATCACTGTCTTTAGAATTAGTTCCCAGAGGTGGTTAATATACGCCCCATCCATAGACATAGAAGTATAGACTGCCGGTCCCATACCTTCGCCGTTGACATCGAGGCTCCCCAATGAGAGTGAGAGAGAAGCAACATAGGAATCGCGTGTTAAAAGCGTGCGCCTTGGAGCATGCCGTCTCTCTCACTCTCACGCAAAGGTCTATGCTTCGATGACAACGGCAAGTATACGGGACCAGCAGTCTATACTTCTATGTCTATGGCCCCACCAAGTTGAAAAAGAAGTACGTAAATGAGTCGAGACCACAATTGTACCCTTTTCTTATAAGCCTCTCAATCATTTTTAGTCTGGATATCAGAAATTCGATCATTAGAATGAAAATTCCGTTGATCAAATTCATCGTTCAAAAATCACTCGCAGAATTGATTTTCATTCAAAATTTATTCGAATTTTCACAGTCATGATACAAATGCCAGTATTAGATGAGTCATATAGGAACTGATACAGACATTATGAATTCATGAGAGCATTAATGAATTCATTCGTAACATTCGTATATTTCATGTAGAACATTGTATTCCATCAGATGCAAGATACAACTTAGTAAATACAATTATCTAAATTGATACTGATACTGCATATGATGCACTCAACGTTGAAGACGAATGGAAAGATGTAAGAGTTAATACTATCCGGTTACACAAACTAGCAACATATTTTTCATATTGAGAAATATGTTCCTCGTAGATCTTTCTGATCTACGTGTTTCAGAATTTATTCACATGTTTCATCCTTGGAAAACTTCTTCATGAACAACATTTCAAGTATGATGAGGATGTGTTCGTTGGAGATTGTGTTGGTTGTATTACGATTTTCTGTATTCGCAATGGAGCGTTCGTTTTGATGATCATTTTCGAATTTTCCTTTGGAGTACGATGTCGAAGACAGGTCTGGCCACTCCATGGGGTGCACGCGTTGCTCAGGTGATGCCGCCGCAGTCGATTTCCGCCAATATGGCCACCTCGAGGGGAGCGATCTGATTGGCTTATTCAAAACAACGAACTGAGGCAGACATTCGCTCCAGGTTGGTGGTTGTCCGGCTGTTGAAGATTCATAACACATCGCTGTACTGTCGTGAATATTGAAGTCTAAAAATCACCAGCTGCTGTTTATTGCACACTGTAAATGATGTGCAACGTTTCTTTCAACTACGGAAGTGAAGAATGTTTCAACTACCCCCACTGAAAATGGGTGGCCGTTCGAGCGGGCGCCGAAGCGGGCGCCGGGGCGGGCGCCCGGACGGTAGCACGAAATCGACGATAAAGCCGCCCGCCCAGGCGGCCGCCGCGGAGAATTTTTTCCCCCAAAAATTCAATTTTTATATTTCTGTTTTCCCGAAAACCCGAAATAATTTCTTGGAAAAATTTTAGATACATCCTACTTACTTCCTCCTTCTTACAATTGATGGGAAATTTCTGGAGAAAACTAAGGAATATCAACGATCAATGTGACTGGTGTGAACGAAAATACTTAGAAGAAGATTCTAATGTCGAATCTCCACTTCGTGCGAGTCTGAAACACCGATTCTTCAAATCGAAGTTCCATAAATCAGTTTTTCATAAATATGTTCTCCATATTTGAAGCGAAAAAATGATCTGTCGTACTATCCCTAGTATCTTTATCACCATTTTTCATACGGAGAGTACAGGACATGGTTATTGAGGTAGTTCTAGCGGTACTCGAATTAACTATCAGAAAATTACAAAATTCGGCACAATGGTGGATTAGTGTATTAAATAGACACAGTCAAAATTTTGCAACCTTCAGGAGTCGCAGAGAAAAGTTCTGGGTAATTTCGTAAAAGCCAATTCATACGGCGTCTTACGGGAAACGGTCGATACCCTCATCTCTGACTATCAGATTTTCACGGGAGTGATCACACAGGTGTAAGAAAGCATGAAAAATGCATAGCAACGAACAAATCGACGATTAGGAGCCTGCCAAAAAAGATCTGAGCCAATATGTCACTACTTTCCTTAAAATTTTTTGGAGTAAGATTATCGTCTGCTGTGTACATCACTATCCCTATATAGACGGGCGGAAACAAGTCAATACCGGGTCTAATCTACACTCGGACTCATCAGTACCGCTAGTACTCCCTTCGACCTACATTTGTTCATTCAAATTGGATATATTTCTTGATCCTAAGATAACTAGAATATAATGATGAGACACTCATGAACAGTGACTTATGTGATGAGATGATTGCTGCGACTGCTCGATTCATCAACGCGGGAAAATTTGGCGTTGGAATGAAATAAAAACACGAGATCAATAGATAATCGTCTGTCATATATTTGTCTATCAATATAGCCAGAGGGCGTAATTCTTCATAGATTGGAGGGAACAAAATTGAATGAAACAATTCCGGGTTTTCGGGAAAACAAAAATATAAAAATTGAATTTTTGGGGAAAAAAAATTTTTCGCGGCGGCCTTTATCGTTGATTTCGTGCTACCGTCCGGGCGCCCGCCTCGGCGCCCGCTCGGGCGGCCACCCATTTCCAGTGGGGACGTAGTTGAACCGGTTTTTCAACTACGTAGTTGGAATATGTTTCAACTCAGTGGTTGAAAAATATTTCATCAACGTAGTTGAAAATTCAACTACGTAGTCGAAAATTTAACTACGTATTTGAAATTCAACTACATGAGTTGAAAAATGTATGCGGAGAAGTTCGGAAATAGTTGCGTCCAATATGTTGGTCATGGAGGTAACATCAATGTGTATAATTTGTTACTCTCCTCGCTTGGGTTTGACTACTGTTTGTAGAGTACTAATTGAGGGGGTGGGTGGAAGAAGGGCCTAAGTCAAAAATGGTCATTTCGAGAAAAACGATAAAAACTAACTGTATCTGACCTGTAGCATAATTCGATGCGCATACCTGGCTTATTTCAAAGGTTTTGGCATCCTCGAAATAACCGCACAGGTATTGAGAGGTAAATGTTGATTTTGAGAGGAATACAGCCATTTGAAAGAGTGCAGTCAGGCCCTTTTTCCCAATACTGAGTCAATTTTTGGGTTAGTCGCTCCACTAAAAGTTGGATTACGATGAGAAATCGAGTCCAATGACCTCCAAATTTTTTCAACATGTCTATGTGTATGTCACACAAGATTTCCGATTGCGATATAATGTCTCATTGCATGTTAGTCGACTCTGCGCGTGAAAGATGGCTGAATTGAAAGTGTGAGACTGAGGTCACTCAATATTCACCTAGCAAGCATGAAGATACTTTTTTTGAAGGCCAAAGAACATGATTTGATAGCCAGATTTGATAGAAAAGCGATATTGAGGTCATGAGTATTTTTTCAAAAATTTTTCGATAAAAATTAGGCCCTTTTTATCAATACCCCACCACTTAGGCCCTTTTTCTCGATATCGATAGTGGAGTTGGGCCCTTTTGAGTGAGTATCTCCTGCGACTTAGGCCCTTTTCACCAATACTGTTGCACTTAGGCCCTTTTTACCAATACTGATGCACTTAGGCCCTTTTTACCAATACTCTTACACTTAGGCCCTTGTCAATTAGGCCTTTTTTACAAATATTCTTGCACTCATACCCTTCGTCTCAATACTGGCAGAAAGGCTGTTTCGGAAAATCATTGCGGCCTTGATGGCTTCTTACATAACTTTCTCTGTGATAGGAGGACACCTTTATATACTCACTTTTGTCCTGAGATTCTGTTGCCGAATTAGTTTCTCTTAAAGATTCTCATTGTTCCGATGATTCAATCGGTGTTGGGAGTATTTCTCATGGTTTGCTCAAGATATTCTCCTTCGTTTTCTCGGATGAGAATTTTGTGAACGTTATGATGCGTAGGTCTCACGCATTAACATTCATCATCTAGAATGATGCATTAATGAAACACTTTTGGGGCTCATTTTTGAGTACGAAGTAGTCCGCGGAAAAAATCGGAGGCATGTGTTAGACGTAAAATCGGCTCAAGTTATAATCCTCATCAACGGCTGAGAACCAGACAAGTGACAAGGGATCACAGAGGGCACCACCGAACCCTCTATCGCCAACTCATCCCCCCACGTCAAATATATATCTATTTCCACAACTTTGACTGCTGAGTGAGTCAAAGATGACCTCGAAAATTTCCAATAGGGAACACGCATGTGTCAGATTAAAATGTTCTAGCTTATGCAGTCGATAGTCGATATGAAAAGAATAACTTCTGGGAAAACAGAATATTTTTAAACGCTATGAATTTTTTTCGAGAGTCGATTGAAATTGGGAATGATTCGGACGCCCGTTCAAATCGATGTCACGTGATTGCTGTCTGCCGCCGAGCCGACTGTCAGCAATCCAGACGGGTTTGTTCATCATCTAGTTAGGGTCCCTAGAGAGTTTAGTACAATATATAGCGACTGTAAGTCTGCAGTGTTGTGTCCGTGTGCCGTTCAGAACTCCAAACTCCACAATATGTCGCAAATAAAATGAAATTATGAGAAAATATGAGGCTCAAACACTTCCGTGGGAAAGGTAGTTGCTAGACCGATAACCAAAGGCAAAACCGAGTTCTCCATGTGTTTTTCCTTTCATCAGATGAGTATTTACCAAGTTCAAATAAGGATGATCTAAATGAAATAAAAGAACTCTGTTCTTGGTGAAGAGATCCCTTGTTCCGCCGTTCCTATATTATATAGTATATACTGTAGCAACTACTAGACGTCCAGCAAGAGATTTACAATGAAGGAAAGAGTTTTCTGCCTAAAACGCTCATATGCTAATTATGGTCCTCATTAATTTGAATTTTCACTTTTTTTTGGCGCCTGCGACATATGTACACTTCTTGATCGTTCGATTGCAACCAGTCTGATAGCTCAGTGGTTAGCGTGTGCGCTTTCAGTTTTGCCGGCCAGGGATCGATTCCCGGTTAAGCAACTTTTTTTTTTATTATTATCAAATCTCTTTTTCCAATTTACGAGGACGACGGATAATTGTGCGATTCTTGGGACTTCTCACTTGTGGCTTTATTGGTGCATTAGAAAAAAACTTAAATCTTAACTACTCAATTATAAGATAGATTGAACTTATTTACTTTATTATTTCAAAAATACTATCATGGATTTTCTAATCAATTTTGAAATCTTGCAGCCCCCTCGCCCCTGGTTTTATTGGCGTTTTTACTAACTTACAGTATTCACTCAATTTCAGAAGCATAAATTTTCTACGAGATTTTCTAAGCAATTTCGGAATTCTCTCAGACCCCTCTCCCCTGGTTTCATTGGTGTATTTACTAACTTACATTATTTTCTCATTTCCAAAAATAACATTATGGATTTTTTTATCAAATTTGAGATTTTTACAGCCCCCTCACCCCTGGTTTTATTGGCGTATTCACTAATTTACATTATTCACTGAATTATAAAACGTTATGATGGATTTTCTATGCTATATCAAGATCGCTGTTATACTAACAAACATGATTTCAGTCCATAATAATAGACGAACTCCTATATATAGGTTTAGCAAACATGATTTCAGTCCATAATATCCACGAACTTCTATATAGGTATATGCGCGTGTGTCACGAACAAGAGTAAACACGTCAAGGCTGCGTCCATCAGGTCCGTCAGATGGCTAATTTCTGAGAATCTGACGTGCCTTTAACACCCTTCTGGTATATGAGAATACAGTGGATATGATGAAGTCGTACAGGGCTTGATACCACTGACCTTCATCAATACTCAAAAACATGTAATTGGCAGACCATAATATGATGTTGTCACCACCTCATGTGGTGTTTCATGTGCATATGTTTCCATTCAGTCCCAAAACCCAGTGGAGCATTCGAATCCCCAAGTACAGCAAGGAGGAACGGTGCAAGTTCATGTGGACGAATTGGATATACTCAGACAGGTATTTCTCACCTCATTGTTCTCTGTGTTTCAACATCATGGTCCATATTTCACACATGTAACTGTAAAATGTTCAATTAAGAAAAAATCCTTATCTACTTCTATGAGATTATCCTACGTTGACACAAGATGGAACATTCTCTATAAAGTCAACCATAAAATTTCAGGAATTTCAGGTGTAGTCAGATTCATGACTGGAATAAAAAGATTCTATATATTTTGTCACTAAACCAATCTGTACTGACTTTGCGAATTGGTGTAAGTCGCTTGGTATGGTTGTTGCCATTCGCCTTTTGTACATTGTGTCCAGCACTATTAATCAACCAATCTGAAGCTTAGCAGAAAAATGAATTGTTTGGGTACACTGACGTCTGGTGAATAACATGAAGGATGAAATGAGACATGTTCTTGTTGCAGATTGTACCAGCACAGAAAAATCTTCTCTCGATAGAGATGATTCTTTATTCCTTATACAGATCATGAGAAGTGATGGTTCTCTCAAAATACACAATGGTATTATATCTCAGTATAGATCACACCAATCTTGTGACAGAATGAACCAAGTCCACTCCGATATCACTGATACTGTCACTGACTCCAATACTGCAGATGGTAAAATATGACCAAAGAGTTTGCATATCATTTAATAGGAAGAGAAGTGTTCATTTAACTAAATCCATTACTCAAAGGCTTGCTCAGTGCTGATGTAATTTGCAATAAAAAAAATTTTCCTCTCAATTATTTATGTTCCTTTGCAGTCTCTACTCACATTGTCAGAAACTCACCCTTGAGTCTCCCAAAACAACCATATTCCTCTGCTATGCTTCAGATTGTTTGGTCTGTGATGATGAACACTGTTTACAAAGTGATAATGGCAACAAACGTACCAAGGGATCGACACCAATATCCAAAGTCAGCACAGACTAGTGCAGTGGCAAAATTTATAGAATGTTTATATTCAAGTAATAAACCTGACTACAGCTGGAATACCTGAAATTTTACGGTTGAGTTTATAAAGAACGTTCCATCTTGAGTCAACATAAGATAATCTCATAGAAGCGGATAAGGATTTCTTCTCAACTAAACAACTTATAATTTTTGTACAACATGCACCATGACGTTCAAATATTAAAGCCTAAGAAATGAGAAGTACCTGTCTAAATATTCAATTTGTCCACATAAACTCCTCATTCACCCTTGCTGTACTTGGGGATTCGAATGATTCACTGGGTTCTGGGACTGAATGGAAAGATATGGATATTGAGTGGTGAAATCATCCAACTATAGTCTGCCAGTTACATGTTTTTCAGTATTGATTGAGGTCAGTGGTATCAAGACCTCTATGGCTTCATCATTTCCCTTGTATTACCATACACCAGAAACCTGAAAATGAAGTGGTATCTCTTCACCAAGAACAGAGTTCTTCTATTTCATTCAGATCATCCTTATTTGAACTTGGTAAATACTCATCTGATGAAAGGAAAAACGCATGGAGAAGTCGGTGTTGCCTTTGGGTATCGGTCTAGCAACTGAGGGACGTGCCTGAGACTCACTTTCACAATTCTCATAAATTGTTATGATTTCATTTGTGCCACATGTTGTTATTAAGTATCAGATAACATAAGGGAAGACAACAACACCGCAGCCGACTGACTACTAGTCTAGTGCATGGCTGTGCACAGCTGTGCACGCTCGCATGGAAATAAAGTTTAGTGATCCTGCGGCACCGAATTTGTCAGCTGCGGAAATTCCAAAATGAGAAATCGTTAAAAAACAATGTTATGCAGATGCAGCTCATATGGCCATGGGCATACTTGTGGGCACTCACGGGAGTAGGTAATGATGCGGTCAATCCCAATCTACGACGTCAACTTTACCACGCCGAACAAACCCGGCTGATTGCGGACAGTCTGGTTCGCGGGAGACAGCGATCACGTGACATCGATTTGAGCGGGCGTCCAACTTTCAATGATTATTCAAAAATACCTATCGTTTACCAAATGAAAAACTGTATTGTAACTTTGTTTCTCACTTCTTCAACTTCATTTCAACAAAGTAATTTCATTGCATGCGTGTTCTCTATTGAGCAGTAGAGAGATTTTGCTTTCCAAATCGTTCAGATGAACAAGTGCAATTCCATCCCAAACATAATCTTCCGTATTAAATTCCAAGGGGGATGTCACTCTTATCGCGTACCCGTCACGTACCGATTATAGTGTCACATACTCTGCACATACTGTCACATACTGGCTCTCCCACCATTGCTCGAGAGGGACCGGTCGGATAGTACTGACTGCTATTATCCGGTACGTGACGAGTACGTGATGGATTTTGGCGGAGACTCGAAGGACCCACCCGGCAGTACTTGCTGCTACTTATTTTGTACGTGACGGGTAGGTGATGGACGTCGTGGTAATATTTGAGAGACAAACGTGGCAATATATCTCATTACGGAACAAGTACGTGACGGGTGGGTCTTTCGAGTTTCCACCAAAATCCATCACGTACTCGTCACGTACAGAATAATAGCAGTCAGTACTATCCGATCGGTCCCTCTCGGGCAAAGGTGGGAGAGCCAGTATGTGACAGTATGTGCAGGGTATGTGACACTATATTCGGTACGTGACGGGAACGTGATAGGAGTGAGGTCCACCTTGTGAAATTGAACTTTTGGTAACCGAAAATCTTGCAAATAAAACCATGATCTTCTAGGTCACTTTCGATGACTCTCAATGCATCTCGTCCAGCTCCACTTTCATTCCTTGTAGGTTTTAGAGAATGCTCCTCATATTTGTTAAACAAAGGTACATTGTCACAAGGTTGATGTGAAACAACTATATGAGCGAAAGGCCCACAGAAACTTCTGGGGAATTGAAATGTTGCTGCTTCGCTAAGACATTTGTCCTATTCATCGTCTGTTTTGACAAGTTTCAATTCAGTTGCAGCTTCTCTATAGCTTGGATAGACGATACCATTCATCGTTCTTAAACGTTTGAATCTTGTTGCTCCTCTAAATTTAACAATAATGATCTCAGGAAATATCTTTCTCGTTCTTTGAGAGATACGAAATAGACTCGTCCAGAGACTGGTTTATGGAATTTTTCCCGTGAAGGCCATTCTTCTATCTCATGATCTTGAACGTAGTGCTCACGAGTCTCAGCATAAGTATAATTCCTCGCTTCAACATCTCCCTGATTCAATTTAAACCACGCAGTCAACCTCGTTTCAGAATTCTTTTCTAAAGCTTCTCTTAACTTCCTATCTCGAAAATATACCGATTGACTATTTCCCAAATGTACAGGAAGGCGATATATGACGTGTGAAAGACTGTGGAGAGGATATTCTAGAATGCGAAACGTTGATTCTGGGGGAAAATGAAAATAAGCCGCTAGAAACATATCGATCTCATCATATTCTAGAACTTTTTCTGGTTCTGATTTTTTGATGAACCGTAAGGGGAATATTTTGTACATTGTCCATTTTCGAAGTCCATACAAGGTGACCTGATCTTCATATCACCAAAGTACCGTGAATCATATGTTGTTTTACTCATTCATGAAGTACAGGATAAAGTATTCCATCAGGTATCTCTGCAGAAATAATTCGATCTATGTCGATCGCATCTTGGATTTTGTCGAACTCATCTGAATATGATGAGGAATGGACATGAAGTAATCCTCTCTTTTGAAACTCTATTACGAACACTGAGCCGGTAGAATTTCCAAAACATTGTTTTGTTGATTCCATTCCGAACTGAGCAAGTTCTAGGGCATGAGACGTGGGATCTGTATTTCCGGAGAGAACACGAGATATATTGGATTGTTAACTTTAATGATATCGAGGTGAGAGAGAGTGTCCTAATCGTTAGGTTGGTCACAGCGGTCTGCCGTGGCGAGGCCCGTCATCCGCGACGATGGGTCCGCGACGCGACATCGCGCTTTGGGGAGGGGTACCGACGAGATTCAGTCAAAGACGCTGACGGTGCACCGGCTGCGGCTGGTGCATCGTCATCCTGATGTGGCGGGAAGGGGCGAGGGGGGAACCCGTGAGCCTCACCACGTCACATCGGTGCCTGAGCCGAGATTCCGTATCGTCCCCGATGCGGTGACCTATATGTATATGAGTCATTCTGGAGCAAGCTGGACAAAACCGTCACCAGGGGGGTCTGGGAAAAATCCGCAATAAATTCTTTCCATTAGTACTATATTAAAATAGTACCAAAAATTTTTTTTCAGATTTTTTTGGCCCCTCCCTGTGGGCCCCAGGGCCCATAAAAGGGCCATTTTAGGCCCTTCCTTAGCCTATCCTAAGAAAATCATAGTTCCAACGCAATTCAACATTTTCCAACGTACTTGGGTGCTTTTTTTTCGTCAAGACTAGTACTTTTGAAAAAAAATTGTCCAAGGCCACTTAGTCAGCCTGATGACTTCTGCAAGCTAATTATCGAGAGCAAATTTTAGCGATTTTTGGGCCTGCTTCAAAGCGATCTAGCTCCTACTAGACATGTGATAATCGACTTCTGCAGGTGATCATTTTAAAGACCTCGAAAAAACCTACAATTTGACCACCTGCAAAAGTCGATTATCGTACTGTTCATGGAAGCTATAGCCGATACAAGTTGAGCTATTTACGAAAAAGTCGAAAATTCAGGACTCGATTCCAAAAATATATCTTAATTTTTTTTCACTGAACATGTGCGGAAATGTTCTTCCAGACATCTACTTTCAGTAAAAGAAATTTGGCGGAGGTTATTCTTTTTTTTTTTGCCGAGCGTTACAAAATTCCGCATTTCGTGATTTTAGCAAAAACGGCATCTTTGACCACGGTAACATACGCTCCCATCTGGACTGATGTGCACCAATCTGTGTGAAAATACTCCCCAAAGTCCCCCCAAGTACGTGTGAGAAGTTGCGGGGACGTGCCTCCAGCCAGGAGCGAGCTGTAGGTTCTCTTCACCGTGTCAAAAATAGGGATTATTTTGACTATTCGAGCGTAAGCGACCGAGAGCATGATTTTACTTGTTCTGGCTTACAAATGAGATAATGGGCAAGAATGAGGATCCAAACATACTTTTTCGACTCAAAATGACCATCTGAACACAATTCCGAGGTCAGTTTTGCTCTCAATAGTCGTCCCTCTGCCCCTTAAGAACTTATATTCTGTCAACGGGTTCTGACACCGTTGAGGCACTAGACGACATTCAAGAGCTAAACTGACCTCGGAATTGTGTTCAGATGGTCATTTTGAGTCGGAAAAATATGTTTGGATCCTCATTCTAGCCCATTATCTCATTTGTCAGCCAGAACAAGTAAAATCATGCTCTCGGTCGCTTACGCTTGAATAGCCAAAATAATGCCTATTTTCGACACGGTGAAGAGAACCTACAGCTCGCTCATGGCTGGAGGCACGTCCCCGCAACTTCTCACACGTACTTGGGGGGTACTTTGGGGAGTACTTTCACACAGATTGGTGCACATCAGTCCAGATATGAGCGTATGTTACCGTGGTCAAAGATGCCGTTTTCGATAAAACCACGAAATGCGGCATTTTGTAACGCTCGGCAAAAAAAAATAACCTCCGCAAAATTTCTTTCACTGAAAGTAGATGTCTGAAAGAACATATTCGCACAAGTTTGGTGAAAAAGAATTGAGATATATTTTTGGAATCGAGTCTTGAATTTTCGACTTTTTCGTAAATAGCTCGACTTGTACCGGCTATAGCTTCTATGAATAGTACGATAATCGACTTCTGCAGGTGTCAAATTGTAGGTTTTCTCAGGACCTTTAAAATTACCACCTGCAGAAGTCGATTATCACATGTCAAGTAGGAGCTAGATCGCTTTGAAGCAGGTCCAAAAATCGCTAAAATTTGCTCTCGATAATTAGCTTGCAGAAGTCGTCAAGCTCACTAAGTGGCCTTGGACAATTTTTTTTTTTCCCCCAAATACTAGTCTTGACGAAAAAAAAGCGCCCAAGTACGTTGAAAAATATTGAATTGTGTTGGAACTATGATTTTCTTAGAATAAGCTGAAAAAGGGCCTGAAATGGCCCATTCATGGGCCCTGGAGCCCACAGGGGGGGGGGCCGAAGAAATCTGAAAAAAAAATTTTCGTACTATTTCAACATAGTACTAATGGAAAAGAATTTTTGCGGATTTTTCCCAGACCCCCTGGTGACGGTTTTGTTCAGCTTTCTCCAGAATGACTCATATATAGAAGAGCTGTGGCCTCTTGCATGGCCTTCAAAACATATTTGAAGTGCTTGCGCGAGCAAGCACGTACTACTGTATGCGTGTGTGTAATAATCTTGGGAGAGCGAGAGTGTTGCTGTCCGTGTATGTCGCGTTCACACTTTTATGTCCCGATCTCTCTCTCGTTATCATCATCCTCATTTCTGCTTCACGTATTTTCATTCCCTGAACTTTTGTTTGACAAAATGTGATTTCATGTTTGCATCAGATTATGCTTGAAATTTGAAAACATGTTTCGTGGAATTGCTCAAAATCATAAATATTTTTAACGATATTTTTGGAAATTACCAAAAATGAATTATTAAAAAATAATCTCAATTCTATGAAAATTCATATGAGGTTCTATACCTCTATTTGATACGAATGTTCGATACGAAATTATAAAAGCATTGAGAAGTTTGGAAAAAAAAATTATTAACAATAAATTATTCATAAACAATGTTCTCTAAATCTATTGGTATTCATATGAGATTCTATATCTCAACTTTGTTGAAAAAAAATTCCCAACAAGGTTCACTTCTGAATGAACAATTCCCTGAATGTTATTAACTAATAATGTTAATGATCAAAAATATAATAATAATTGTCCATTGTCGGATATTTTTGTCTAGGAGTGACATTCGTCAAATTCGTCATTTGGCTGAGTTGTTTTGAGAAAGGAGCTCGACTATTCCTATCGGTATCTCACTGTTTCTCCTTCGTCCTCCGGTATACAATAGGTATACTATGTATAGCTATATACTGCCACAGTTCGGTATATCACTGAGAAATTTTTTTCGTTTGCAGCTGTGTGATCATTTTCCAACAGCCACAAGAAATACTTCTTCTTTCTTGAGATGATTTTAAGTCTCTCTTCGATTCTAATATCATAATATTTTCGGACCGATTATTACATGGAGTTTTTGTTCAGAAAGCATGGCAAATGGTTTTCTCAAAAAATGAAATTGTGAACTTCGCACTATGAAAATTTTCAATAATTGATTTTCCTGGAAATTTTCGATGAAATAGTCAGATAGTCCTTGGGAAGACCTCCAATTCAAGCTATTGAACGTTTGAATTGGCTGAAAATTGGCTGAGTTACAGCGACTTTCTATGTGCTCTCTTTAACGCAAGGGAAACTGCACTTCACATCGATTTCCCCTCTACTACGGATATTTGGCCGTCCCTGAGGTGTCGGTCGTATTTGATTCCAAAAGATCATATCATGAGGAGTATCTCTACCAATTCTCATATCGATATCAGTCAAATTGATCATTTGGTGACCAACTACGCACTCATAACTAGCTCTCGATGGCCAAGTTTTGGGTAAATTTGGGTCTTCTGATATTTCCATTACAAAATTTTCCTAATGAATTTGGGCTTCTTACTGTTGTTTCTCTTTCAACTGATTGTGATATGCTAACAATTTCTCGAAGTTTCATGAGTGAGCTTGAAGAGTGAGCTGAAAAGTTTGACTTTTCGCATAAGGCTATTTTTTGTGTCGAAAACTAGTATTCTTTACGAAATAATGCTTCAATTCCATTTCTGGGACCTTGAATGGTATAGATCACTCTCCCTACATCTAACCATATAGTTTTTCTACGCTATTGATGATTCATACTCGTGGTTTGATGGAAATTTGCGTGGCACGGACGAAATCAAAGGCTAACATATCCATTCTTCATGCGTCTTCGGACGAAAAAACGCTACCATTTGAATATGAAATCACTGCTGAACGGAGCCACCTCTGATTCTGAAAACAGTACTGGCACATAGTTTTGGGCGTGATCTAGAGGATCAAATACTTATAAGGATGAATTTTTCTATTTCTGGTACTTTTTTGAAATTCCCTGGGGTGACGTTTTTGTGTGACTTTCCCCAAAATTCTAGCCTTTTTCTTGACATTGCACTCGATGTGAGGTATTAAGAGTGTGTTTATGTATTTCAATAGGTACCTGTATGTGTGTTGGAAGGTGTGTATGAGGCGTATCGGTACTTTTTGTCGATTCATATAGTGCAGGGCGCGCTGATGTGTGTCAAGTGGTCCGCGCGGGTGTGGTTTTGGTGATTCGCGGTGCATTTGATATCTCTGGATCAAAACGTCCGAATGAGCTGGAATTTTGAGTGTGGGGTTTTCTAGTGATATGATGACCATTCCAAAGAGTAATTTTGAAAAATTCGGAAAAAATTTTCCTGTTTCTTCAAGAGTCGATTGTAACCGGATCTTGGTCACTTGATGTTTACTCTCTGGGCGAATGTGGTTCAGTATGTCTCGCTTTGGTATATGGTGTGGGTGATGACTGTGCACAGCATCTCGGAGAGTATTATATACTCTCTATGGATTAATCAGTCAGAAGAATGTAGCGGTGTTGCCGTTTTTTGGTTCTGCTCATGCTCGATGAGGAGGCAAGTATTTATCCCTTTGAAATTATGTATGTTGGAGATACAGGGTGGCCGTTTCTTGATCTTTGACCGATCTGTGCTCTGGATGTCGAATATCGTCGTCAACTGTACTCGCCAGTGCCAGTCTGGCTGCCACTTTGAGCAGGTGCTCGTCACCTTGCTCTGTGATACCTGTTCTCGCGAGATTTTGTGGTTTCATTCTTTTTGTGATTGTGTTCGAGTGTGTGAGTTGATAAGATTTACCGCGCGCGATTTTGGTGTGAGTGTTGTGTTTAAGCCTATGAGGAAGTGATCGAGAGTGTTGGTGAGAAAATGAAGCACCCAGTATTGCCGACATTCGGGCTGGAAAATGGTGAGGTCTATATCCGTGCTGGCGTTTGGGTCTGCGATTCGGGCCCGCGGTCCAGACCGCGTCTGTTAAACTGCAGCTGGATCGTGGTCGCTAGACACAACCTCGCCTTTTTAACGAATTCTATACAGCATCGAGGGATTATTCTCTCCCGAAGGGTACCGTCTCTGACCTGCTGATCGTTTTGTTTGTCTAGCTTCTTGGGGCTGCTGGATGTAAGTACTCTCAACACGTTTTCATACTAGTTCGTGATGTTAGGTTCAATATTCGTGATGACATGTGTGCCAGTGGGTCTTTTGAAGATCCAGGCAATGAGTGGTTGTGTTGTGGGGAATGCAGTGTCACTTTGGTGGAAGAATAAGTGGTCTCTAAAAGTGACTTCGTGGCCTTTCGCCATTCTTCTGACGTGCAGTGTTTTCATATTCAAATATTCTAACTAATAATTTTACTTGACAAACGGTCATAGAGAAGAGATTTTTGAGCTGTTGCTCTTGGTAGATGTATATGCCGTCGTGCTTGTCCGACGGCGAGCGACGGGTGGTGTAGAGAGGCGAGGTGGATGACTGAAAATGGTACTGTAATCTCTGAGAACATTTTGCCTCAAATCGGTACATATTGCCGTTTCTACTTATCTAAATCTGCCGTATAACTATTGCTAATGACGATGATGTCTTCCAAATATCTTCAGTGATGACGCTTGGGTTGTTCAAGTGGATAACAGTGGTGGCTGGTGGGTTGAGGTCCCGCACAAGAGTTTGAGCCCTGATGGAGGTGCTCCGGCTGTTTTTTTTGGCCTTAGTGGCGTTGATGATGAGTGTGCGTTCGTGGCCCAAAGTGGTCCGGCGGCGGGCATTGTTCTTGGTAGATGTATATGCCATCGTGCTCGTGCGACGGCAAGGAACGGGTGGCGTGGACCCGTGCGTCTGGAATATTACGACGTCGTGGGCGGTGCGCTGTCTCTTCGCGCTCATCTGCAAGTGTATTTGGGTGGTCCAAGAGGTGGGACACCTGCCGTAGCGTGCGCATCGGTATTCCTTGGACCGCTTCCTCTCCCGAGCCGTTTTGGGTGTTCTCGCCTGAAGAGAACATGGTGCGGGCGGTATTCAATATTGTTAAATATGGTTTCAGAATTCTTGCGAAGATTTCGATGGTTATGAATGCCGATACTATTGTCAGTGTTAGAACCAGCAAATATTTTGGTAAATTGTTCTCAAGCGTGTGAAACTGGTTCGATACAACCTTGTATTTACTTATTTCTTTGGCCTTTGCGATAATGTCTCTCAGACTCGGTGCCGTTTCCAGGGCGTCGATGTGGGTTGACGCCAGCGCAACCTGCTCTTGTCGCAGCATGACGTCCAGTGCTTCGTGTAGGGTTTCCCCGTCGAATTTCCCTTCTCTCCCGCTCAAGAGCTGTGTCGGATTTAGGTCCATTTTCTGGAAGATAGGTGCATTAGTAGACATAAGAATTTGTTTGGATGTGGTTAGGCGTGCGTTCGCTGTTATAGCCATGCAGCCCGGTAACAATCGCAAGATTCCGGATCCATTCATCGGAGTCGACGAATGCTCGCGGCCGCGGCATTGGATGAAAAGTCTTTCCTCGCCTAGTGTCAAAAAGACCCAAGAGTTTGACTCATGGAGTTTCATCCAATAGATCTCGTGCATCTGCATGACCCTGACATCACAATTGGTAATATCAGATACAGACCGGTCCAAAGCCATCTCGATTTCACGAGAGGCTCTTGCAATGAGCTCCCCGACCGGTGGTGGGTTCTTACAGACCCTTCTATCACGGAGCTCGTTGGAATCTGCTAGATTACTATAATGCAATGTCAAATATGTATTCGATCGTATGTCCATGGCAAAAAAGTGGCGTTCCGACCAGATGTAAGCAAAGGTACCAGAGAATCTGGGATGAATTTCTGGCAAAAACGGAAGAGCCGACGCCCTATATAGGACGTATCCTGCCCTATCCAGGAGTGGAATTGCCACTGAGTAGATCATAGTCTGGTCTATTAGTACGATTGAAACCTTTTAAATTCCCGCTAATGATTCATTATCTGAAGTTCTCGGAAATTCCACATCTGGCAGAGCGTTCTGAATGATCTGTCTGGAATTTTCGATAGTCTCTGGATGCATGAAGTGCGGGTGGATGGTGCCTTGTGACGCAAATGACACGGCTCCGATCGACGTGTGTACGTCGGAAACGCATTGATTTGTGAGTGTTTGAATTACTTGGACTGAATCGGAACAAATCGAATTAAAAATGGCTGCATTTATATTCTTAGTCACTTTTGCAATGGCTGTTTGTAGTTTGATCAATTTCTCGGAATTTTTCCCGATTTCAGTTTCTATTAACTCGGTTTGGTTCGCCAATAGTTCATCTAATCGACGCGTGTCATTTGCTCTCGTCTCTATTATATATTTAAGTTCGCTTCCTGAGCGCTCATCATGCGTTCCAGAGATCACTTCCATCCCTTTCCCCACAAAGGGGAACCACGAACGGCGCCCCCGGGTATTTTTGTAACTCAGCATGTCGATGGTACGTTCTTCGTCCTTGCTGGTCTCGCTGATCTGTCTATTGATGGAGTTCATCTGAGTCTGATGTAGTTTATCCTTGCAGGAGGTGCTGAGTTGAGACCATGCCTCTCTCACTGTCCCTGACGTGGATGACAGCTGATCCAACTCGATATGTTGGACGATTTTCCACGTGGTCGTGGTCGTGGACAGTGGCCCCATGTGTTCGACGAGGAGCCCTGGCGTGTGTTCGAGTCGTGTCACGTACTTGGTCTGCTGCGGCCCTCCGATTGCACTGTAAATTTTGATTTTCAGTACTTTTTGTTCTGATCTATTTTTGCGACGGCTCAGAAAGAGGTAGGATAGCGAATGTCCAAAGCTTTTTCACTTATTGGGGCGAGCCTTGTGACTGAGCCGGGGTAATTTTACCACGGCTTAATCCAAGGTCGTTCCTTTGACTTGCGTCTATTACAGAAGAATGCACGTGAATCTATTTGCCTCAACGCCCTCAGTTTTTATCGTGAGCGAAGTGCTTTCAGCGATTTGTGCCTGAGCCGGGTCAATTTTTGACTCCAGGCAAATTACTCCAGGCGTCTCATCTTCCTTCTGCGAGATTAAAAGAAGTACGTCAGTTTTTCGCATTTCAAAGTTGGCTTCAGCCTTTTCCATTCTAATATCAATGCATCTTTTAATTTGGTCAATTCGGACTATTTTCGTGATGGCGTTGTTGACAAGCGTCACATTTTTCGTTCTAGAATCAATGCATTTCATCTCGTAAGGCTCCGTATATTGGGGTGCTAATTTGTTTTTAACAGGCAAGTTCAGCTCGTAAACTAGTTCGCCATCACGGAAATGAGCCGTATTATATGCTTTCATGTCGTAGTTGTGTTTGTAGCGATACTTCGCATAGTTTGCGTGCAGGGCCGCTAGGGTTTGGATTTGTTGTAACTCCATCATCCTCTCCTCGACGAAGTCACCGAAGGTGGGTGCGTTGTCCGATGAGTTGTGCAGTCCAGGTGTCCTCACGTTGTGGCCGAGAAGTAGTGTGAATGGCGGGTAACCCGTTGATGCGATCTCCATGGCGTTGATCGAGTACTGGGCCATAAGTAGTGCTTTGCCCCAGTCCGAGCGATTCTTGGCAAACGCTTCCAAGAATTCCGTCAGGGTTGCATGCATCCTATCAATCATGCCGTTTCTCATTGGGGAGTAGGGTGACGTGACGTACCTCTTAATTCCAAAAGCCTCTGCAAAATCTTCCATAATTTGATTAATAAAGTGTCTGCCCTGGTCGCTTAGGATCGACCCCAGTGGACCAAAATACGCAACGACCCTATCAAGGAGGGCCCTCGCAACCTCGTGCGCTGTCGCGTGTCGTGTCGGGATCAGAATGACTTATCTCGTCAGCTGATCCTGGAGCGATAGGATATAATTATATCCGCCCTTTCAGGGGCATGGCGGCGAATAGAAGTTGATTACAAATTTTGTCGGGAGGGCGTGCCGGTGGGTCGACTGGCCTCAGAGGTAGTCGTACTCTTTGGCGCACTAGTTTGTCCATTGCGCAACCGTTGCATCACTCCACTGTGCTCTTGACATCCTCGCGCATCGTTTTCCAGTAATAGCTTCGCGCGAGTTGATTGGATGTTTTATTGATACCACGGTGGTCACCATTCACCGATTCGTGAAACTCTTGGATTACCTCATATCTGTCGCTAGAGGGGGGGGGGACTTTAAGGTTATGCCTAAAGAGGACAGCTTTTATTGGTACACCTGCAGACATTTGTTCGAATGATGAGACTACTTTGGACCACATTGCTGGTGAAAATATCTGATTATCTCGAATCTTTCCTATGCTCTTCAGGCCAGTTTTTTTTACCAAATTTGTCAAGTTCCGCAAGGCATTCTTGATATCTTTTTGCAGTGGTTTTCTACCAATGAAATTCTTTACGAAAGCTGCAAAAATTTCCAACTTGCCCACTTGGAAATTATGTACATCACCGATTGAAAAATTATTAGCGCTCATTGTTCTTGCCCCAATGTAGTCCCTCTCAAACAATGACGATGTGGTTTCCGTTGCTGTGTGCCCGTCGCACGATGCAAAAAATGCCAGATTTTCTCGGTATCGAAAGACGTGTTCGTCTACAGCGATTAACCTTTAGACTGCCGGCATTTCCCCTAATAAAATGTCCACTTCCGAAGGTGAAAATTTATATATATGAGTAACTAATACGTCGCAAACAGTTCTCAAGGTCATAGGTGGCTCATATATGAGCCAGGCCGGCAGGAAACGGTCGAGCCCTGTACTTCACATCCAGGAATCTGAGTCATTCAGTTACATTTAAATGAATCCCTGGCTTCCTCGGATGTGAAAGGCTATCCAAATCGCTTCTTCATGCATTCTCATCATCAAAAAACACTAAATGTCAAAACTACCCCTTATCAGGGGTTGAGAATTTGAAAATCCATAATTAGACGATTACTAACTTCTGAGAGGATTCATGTGATGAGATACTTCGTGGAGGATCCAAATTGTTACCTGCAGTTGTTTCGGGAACACTAATGTACATAAATTATTAGCCCGGAGAAGTTTCGGGAAATCTGATATGAGTCTGAAATTTTATCCTTGAATTTTGAGGGGTTTCACACCCTCGTTAGGGGTAATTTAGATACATGAGTTGGTTCGAGAGAATCTCAGGGTAGCTCACGATGCTTCTAAATCCATTCCATAATAGGAACTTTATCGAAAACTCACTTACAATAATCAAACTGATCATAGAATGAGTGGCTCATACATGCGCCAGGCCGGCAGTCCAAAGGTTAATTTTTGCAACGGTTGAGCTTGTTCGTTGTCGCCAAGCGCCGATGGGGGCTTCTCGCGTGGTGGGCGAGCTTGCGCAAATTGATATTTTTCCAGCGCTGCTGAGTGAGTTTTTGCTCGCGTCGAGTGGTTCTCGGATTGCGGTTCGCTCTGGATCCCTGCTTGAATTTCGCCAACCGCGGTCGGAGTTTCTTCGGGTTCGGGTTCCGCGTCCAGTCCATTTTCGTCGGGTCCGCGATTTTCGTCATCCGTTTCGCGTGAATTCTCGTCCGCGCGGTTTTGAGTTGGCAGCAGGGGTGTGAAGTGTTTGCCCGGCATATCCAAGTGCACAAAATCTCCGGTATCATTCACGATCGTCTTATGATATGACATTTCGCTGAATTCATTCACGGAGTGGATGCAGACATTCTTATTGTACTCGCGCGAATATAGAAATATACAGTCATCGTCGCCATAGTCCTCGGTGCTCGTGAGAATTTTCATTGTTCTTTCAGCGTCTATGCACTCTTGTAAAAATGAGTTACCTCGTGACTGACAAAAGATCTGTTCTGAATTCACTCGCGGGCATACTCAAATTTTCAATCCGAATGAGCGTCCAAAATAGACAACTGCCTTTTGGCAGATTTGGGATATCGATTATCCTGTCAAAAGTGATATAGCATTCGGCGCAGGCATTGCATGGTTCAAAATGTTGGAATTTGTTGTCTAAAACTGATTCGATTTCTATACGTGATGATGATGTTTTATTAGGTAGATGTGATTCCGTTTCGACTTTCCCAGCTGATTTTTGTGCGTCGTTCATTTCGCGTTGACCGATCTCTTCGCTGCCTTTCTCGCATGGATGCTCGGCATATGCTAGCTCATCAGACGGTAAGCTTTGCGAGAGCTCGATTCTCTCTATGGAATGCGCCTTATCGCTTGGCGAATTGCACAGCTGTATGGGTTTGCCATTCGGCTTTGCTCCGTGACGCTTAATTTCATCCGTCGAATCGCAATTTTGGGTTCGCGCTGCAGATAGGCTTATGACTGAGGGGCCTCCGTCACCCTGCGCAATTAGATTATCACTCGTGTCTCGCACGCGAAAGTTCACGTAATATTGGCCTATAGGTTCAGTTGAAATTGTTGCGTCCCCCCCCCCCTGTGGCTTTTTCTGACATTTCTACATTATCTTGGAACTCTAGACCGGTATTTTAGATAATTTCGATATTTGTGATTTTTGGGGCTAATTTTACTCCCTCATCCCCATGTGTATTTTTCATATATAATCATGGTCTTGATTTTGCTCATAATAAGTCATTGTTGATACCAAATTGGGGATTTCTGATACTGTTATCGTTTCATGTGGGGGGTCAGACACAATTCCTACTTTCCCATCAGTCTTTCCTATTGATTGAGCTTGGTCAAGAGTGATTTCTTCGTTCACCGTTTGATCCATCTCACCATGTATAGGAATATTTGCACCCTTGCTTGTATGCGCTGTCGACTTTGGTGGATGTGTCACGTCAGCTGGTGCACGCGTTTGCATTGGATTATGGACCTCAAGCGGTGGGTAGCGATTCCTCAAGCACTGCGAGGATCGCGTCTTTCGAAAAACTTCTCTCGGTCTTTTTCGCTTTTCCGGTTTTTGACTAGATTCGATCTCGGATTCCCATTCACGTGGGCTCTCCGCAAGTTTTTTTCGCGCCGGTTCGTTCTCGATGTCGGATAATTCTGTTTCAGAGATTTTTGATTCTTCCACGCCTGCTGCACGTTGTGCGCGCGTCTTGAATATGCGGCCCGGGGGGCAGTCAGCGTGACACGATGGGCTCTCTTTCTCTTGCTGTGCGGCTAATTCATAGAATTCGCTTTGCGGTAGTTCTGGGTTCGTTTCGCCCTCTCTAATGACCGGGTTTCGAGATAACGCGTCGGCCGCGTCATTTAATTTCCCGGACTTGGATTTTAAGTCGAGAGTGAACCCTCTGACCTTTGCTTTCTGACGATTGTATCGCGTGTCGTTCCGTGTTCTATGGAAATGCCGGAGCGGTTCGTGGTCCATGACTACCGTGAGTTTTTGCCCGTACAAATATGGCCTGTACGATTCGCACGCATGCTGGATACTTCCGAATTCTTCATCAGAAATCGAACAAGCCAACTCTGCACCTTTCAGCACTCTTGAGGCGTATGCGACCGGTCTATTTTTATCTATATCACCAATTGCCAGCGGGGATCCCACGGCGTAGTCACATGCGTCACAAAAAACGTTATATTGATTTGATCCGGTGACCTTTGGACTTACGAGTACATTTTCTGAGCATGAAGCCTCGCGTAGCTTTTCAAAGGCGTTTTGCTGCTCCGGACACCATTTGAATGGCTGCTCCCTTTTCAGCAGATCGGTCAATGGCTTTGCGATTTTCGCGTAATTCTCGATGAGACGTCTATAGTATCCCGTTAATCCGAGAAACTGACGGACATTCCGGATTTTCGAAGATGCGGGATATTGGCTTACCGCTGCTCCTTTCTGCGGGTCGGGTTTGATATGGCCGTTACCGACGATGTGGCCCAAAACTTTCGCTCCGCGTTTCAAAGATTGGCATTTTCTGGGAGAAATTGTGAAGTTCACTTCGATGATACACGCCATGAATTTTCTAAATTTCGTCTCGTGTTCCTCCAGCGAATCAGCTCAAAGGTACATGTCGTCGCAATAGGTGGCCAAATCATCCGGCGAGAGTCCGGCAAACGCGAGGAGAACAGCCTCATTGAATGTATCAGGACTTCCGGCCATGCCTTGAGCCATACGTCCGTACTCCATATGGCCCAACGGCGTATCTATCGCACTATATTTTGCTGACTCATCATCCATGCTTATCTGATGAAAGCCATTCAATAGGTTAATTACTGTTATGTAGCGCGCATTAGATAATTGATCGACTATATCTGCTGTGGAAGAAAGAGGTTGGCACGTGCCTACTGTATCTTCATTGAGGGGGCGGGAATCGGCCACGAAGCGGAACCTTTTTGTACCGTCTTTGTCTGGTGATTTCGGTACCAGAAAGCAGTTTGACCCCCATGGCGACTTGGAGGGGCGAAGGATACCAAGATCGCGCAATTTCTTGACTTCTTCTATCATAGGCTTTTTCAACGCGGGAGGTAGTCGATATCCCTTGGCTTTGATTGGTTTTCCCGATCCAAGCGTGGTTTTGTGCTTGATTGAATGCGTGGCCCCGAGTGGTTCGCCTTCTAATCCAAATCGCCACGGGTCGATACTAACCATTCTTCGCACGTGCTCAATCTTTTCTTCGCTGCAACTATCGATGTCGACGAGTTGCATCCTTTTCTCAATTCACTCGGCTGTTGCGATATCACACGCACTCTTATCGCTACTCGGCGCATTCCCGAGGAGTTGCCCGTCGTGCTCTCCAGTATATAATCGGCGAATAAAATGCACTGCGTCATCCCCGTTGACGCTTTTACCTCCTCCAGTGTCCCAAGGAATTATCTCAGTAAATTTACTTAATTTCACGGCCGGGGTATCGATGTATATAGTGCGATATGAAGTATGTATAACTTCAGCAATTCCATACCCGTTGTGATTCTTTGCCACAAATTTTCCAAATGAGACGTTGTTTGTGATGTGTACTTGGGGGACCCATCCCTCTTTAGCATAGTTCAACACTCTAAATTCGATGATTCTTCTTACTTTTGGTGGCAATTCTATCTTTCCTGAACGTACCAACGGGGTAGAGAAATTTTCAAATTCTAGGCAGCGGGCTCTGGAGTTTGAATTACCTCCGAATCCCATCAAGAAATCCCACCCAACTAATCCATCACAATCTAATAATATGGAGTCGGGCCTACATGGAACTGCCACTGCATGCCGTTCAATTTCATTATAATCATTCCCATTGACATAAATTCTCCCTTTGCCACGCCGTTAATGTTTAGTATCTCAGATTCATCAACGTTTTCAATGCTCTTGACTTCACTTGCTTTTATTATGCACACGACCGCGCCGGAATCTATGTACACCAAACATCTTTCGTCTTTCGTTTCTCGGCTTTCAAAATTTACTACTGGTGGCGTTCTCCCAGTTTTCAGAAATTTGACCGTCGTTTTTCTGACGTTCACTTGGGGCAGTGATGATGGATTTTTTGATCGTTTTCTCCGCCTGGCGATTCTGATATCGACCCATCACCACACGATGTCGATTCATTTGATAATGAGTTGTGTTCTAATTCTTGATCGCTCTTTTTGCACTCTATCGACGACGTATTTGTTACGTTATCAACGCGCCTGTCACTCGGGGATCGCGGCGGACGTTGAGTTAGTTTAAATGATCAGCCGCGTTTTGGGTCCCGGGTCCCTGAGTATGGTGTTGTGGCGCTTGTGCCTGTGCCGAGGGTACTTGGGCAGCATGCGATTGGATCTGCGTATAATTCTGCCCTGGATTTGCGAAATTTGGGTAGATGTTTGGACCATTCTGGCTTGTATTCTCGAAATTTTGAAAATTATACCCCGGTGCATTTCCGTCATGACCCTGCCGTGGCTGAAAACTATTGCGCTGCTTCCTATTGTCACTCCCCCTGCCTCTAGAGTCATTTCGATCGCCGCGGCGCGTGCTCGGTATATCAATATATATCTCGCGCTTCTTGAAATCTTCCTCCAATTTCCAACAAATCTTAGCGTCATGCTTAGGTACTCCACACCATTGGCAAACCTTCTGATCCTTTGCTTCCTGATAGCACGTATTTTCAGAATGCCCTACTAGCCGGCAGTAAGTGCATACTACTTGAGAATCTAAAACTCGGACGTCTGCTTGGCTCGGCCCCGGTGTATTCGTTCGCGTTTGGGTTTGTTGTAGACCTGTGAGGAGAAGACAATTCCTACGCTGTCACACCGCCTGTTGGGCGAATCTTATCACGTCGCGTATGTTGTAGGGGCGATTGTTTCGCACGAGATTCCAGAGTTCGGGACCTATACCGATAATGAAACGTGTCATCGCTGCTTCATCAGCATCTCTCTTGCGTGACTCTATCTCGACCGGAGTGTATTGAGATTTCGCGTCCGCTATATTCTTGAACCTAGTTAAGATTCCCTGGATCCTCAGCCCGTAAGCCTCTATTGTTTCATCATTTAATTTTGCACAACCTTCCAATTCTGACATTATATCGTCCAAAGAATCTACAATTGTAAATTGTTCTTCTAATTCCTGTAGGAATGCTTCCACTGATGGGGCTTTTAATACCGATGATGCGAACAGAGATTTTGCTGTGCCTCGCAATTTGTTGTGGATGTGCATTAGGATCCTACGTTCTGACCCAGGACCTCCCACTTCTACCGCGTACCTCACAGTCATACAGAATGATTCGAGGGTTTCGGGATCCCCGTTAAATTCTCCGATTTCCTTGAGAATTTTGTACACTTCCGGATCTCTTGCCGGTATGTTCCCATTCTGTTGGGTATATTGTGCCCCATTTCCCGGGCGTTGTTCGTGTTCATTCACCGTGGCAGTTTGATGAATATGCGTGTATGAGCGTTGTGGGAAATTGTTCACGTTCTGGCCATTCTGTGGAGAATAGGTTGGTCTAGAAAATCCCTTATTCTGCACGTAATCTAGTTGATTATTCACATCGTGTACTTGTCCATTCGTGATAACCGGTTCGCGAGAGCTCCGTTCCTCCCACAGTCCGACGAGTTTTTGGAAGCTACTCACTCGCTGCATATTTCCACGATGGGGTTCCGGTTGTCTCGGTGTTCCGTTCGATACAGGTTGAGCAATTCCATGAGCGTGAATTTTATTCGGAATGTATGAATTTGTCAAGTTTTGTGGTACGTTCTGTCTTATAATTTTTTGAACAGGGTTTTGTCAATTTTATGCAGCCACCGGCGGGCAGTCCCATGGTGTTTGTTGATAAACTGGCCGCGGTGCCACTTGAGAACCATTAGTTTGGCTATTGTTTCGTGGTATCTGGCTTGGAGAATCATTTTGGCTCCTCTGAACCTGAGCGCTATTCTCAATAATACTTCTCAATATAACTGATAATTCACCTCATTCCTGAAAGCCTAAGGAACTGCTGCTCACAATTGAAAATCTATTCCCCTCGCCATGAGTGCATTAGTAATTATTATAATACATCTACATCTGGGGAGCTGCGAGGATGGCAAATAGAATTCTCTAGGGGTTCTGGATGACTCAGTGGTGATCAGCAAGTAACAAGAGACCAATACGAGGTCAGAGACAATATTCGAGATTGATGCTACTTGTGGATCCTGAACCACGATATTCAGAAACTCGACCAAAATACTTTCTAGACAACTAATCTACTCCATTCCACTCGCACAAAATGCGTTATATTTATCCCATCATTCTGAATGGAAGAACTCCTTAAAATCGTTTCAAAATGAATATTTGAGGGAAAATCTAAAAACTGGCAAAATCAACTACATGCTATTAGGTAGGAAAAACATGCTGCCATATACCATCACTCACGCTACGAATTCACCACATGCAGGTTTTCTCTTGGTCTCGCTCGATTCCAGAAAGCCCTGTGCTGCTCCGACACGACATTTTTCATGGTCTTGGGCCATATTTTTGTTATTCCGAAGAATAACAAAGTCGTGCCATATAGATGGCCACGGATCCAAGCTGGTATGCGAGTATTCGCAATGCTCGCTATTGTACACCATCATACACTCAGCACAGCACAAACCTCACGTAACTAGCACACCTCCATACGACCCGGACACTATTTCCCACCGGGAAGCCACGATTCTCTTGCGAAACGCCGGTTGCAAGGACTTGTATGTGGCGTGCCGACAAGCAGCGATGTAGAAACGTGCTCGCGATGTTAGCAGTGGACATCGCCAAACAGAGACCATGGTAATGCTGCCAACTTGACAAATGCACCTTTTGACTTTGCGATACGAAATTCTGACTTGCGCTACCCCAAAAGAGCATATACCATCTCGAGTCCCCAAAACCGATTCAATCGATCCGAAATTTTGGCCAGAAATGAGAAAGAGCCTCATATTCGGCGGAAAGTCCCTCTCGAGTCGGTTTAGCATCCACAATTTCCGTATTGTGAGTATAATCATAGCCTAACCGCAAAGCCTTTCCACTTTCGAGACAATTCTTGAATCTCACAAGTCTTCGTCAAGTGAGCCACTGACTTTCCGCCAATTCTACGATATTTATCTATATCTGTGTGGAATTTGAAGTTGATCAGGTGGATATTCACGACGAGAGATGGTTTTTACGGATTCGGGGTAATTCAGTAGACGAATTTCGTCCGGTATAAGCCATCCTCTTGAAGATGACTAGAACTTTTGTTTAAATCAACGGAATTGAACTCGGCAAGTAGTCAATTTCAAGGAAATTTCTTCAGCTTCCCAAAATAAATTTGTTTCGGATTCCCCAAATCTCGCGCAGATGCAAAAAATTGAGGTTTTCTAACACTGAAATTCAGAAAACGCCCAAAATACGCTGCTGAAAGTGATTAGCAGAATGCTCTCTTACAGCGTTATATGATAGTAACTATGACGAATCCCACATGCATTAGCATTCTAATTGCAGATAATCTCTTCTTTTTCGCAAGAAATTTCTATGATTAGCATTCTAATCTCAAATAATTTCCTATATCTTGATAAATTCTTTCAAGGGAACTTTTGCGAGGGATTCAGAGAATCTAAACTCAAGTTCTGTTGGCAATATCTATGGTTTGGTTGGGATGGAATTTGGTACCGTCAGCTTGAATATGATTGAAATGGAGTTTTTGTAGAAATTTTCGATTTTTTTGAAAGATAACTGAATTTGAATGATGTTTCACGGATTTCAAAAAAACTTGATATCAACCAATCGATTCAGGATGCCGAAAAAATATGCCCTTAGATCATCGGAAGTGAGATGAATGAGTTGTAGAGAAATATACGGGGAAAAACGAGTATCAATGAAAATTTTCTCATAAACTTTGAGTTATTCTTTTGAGAGAGCATCTTAGACCGATTTGAGGCATCTAAAGTGAGGTTTCTTCAACAGTATCTATCGTTTGATTGAGACGCAATTTTGCGAAAATCGGTTTTTATATGATCAAATAAGAGTTTTTGGTAGTGATTTTGATCCTTTTGAGAAAAACTCTATTTGAATGACATTTTACGAGATTCAGAAGAACTTGATATCAACCAATCGACTCAGAATGCCGAAAAAGTATGTCCTTAGATCATTGAAAGCGAGATAAACGAGTTGTAGAGGAAGATATAAGGAAAAAATGAACATTAATCAGAAAATTTCCATATATTTTAAGTTATTCCTCCAAGCATCTTGAAGAGATTCGGGGTATCTACACTCAGAATTTCTCAACGATTTCCATCATTTGCTTGAGACGGAATTCCGATGAAATCGGTTTAGATGTGATTAATCTGGAGTTTTTGGTGGAAATGTTGGTTTTTCAGAATTTCGAGTTCTGTAGAGATCAAATAGATATTCGGTATCAAGCAATCGATAGATTATGCCGAGAAGAGTATACTTTAGGTTACCGAAATTCCCGTTAGATTCTGTTAGAAGGAGATATTTATGTATTGAAAGACGAAATTTCACCAATCTTGCTCTCGAAAGCCCATGAATCAAATTTGACTGGGAGGTGAGAGCTGCCAAATCACCGGTCTCATCTTTGAGTGATCCTCTGAAACTCGTAGAAGAGCAAAAGTTGGTATGATGAAGGGGAGAAGAGAAAGCGTTGATGAAAAAAAACAACATACATACACACATACACACACACATGGAAAGAGTGAGAGAGGAGTCTCTCATTGGTTTAGGAAGCTATGAGGGGAGAATATGTTACCTACAGTCGATAGATTATGGCGAGAGGAGTGAAAAGATATAGGTCTTATCCAGATGGAAGGAGATTCTAAGAAGAAAATATTGATTTGAATGGAGAATTGAGCAAAGAATTTCCTGTGCCAAAAACAACTCTTCCTCTTTAGAGGAAGCAAAACACCTCAGAACCCCGAAATGTAGGATGAAAGTATTTTTTTCGAAGAGAACACAACTTTTTACATCGAAGGACGTACTTTTGAATCCTCCAAAAGGATAGCTTTCCAAGAAAGAGACTCGAAGATGATTGTCAAGGAATCACGCATATATAATCGAGGTGACATGGAAACCAAAATTTTGGAGGGGTTTTTGATAGATGCATTACTCACTTTTCAGATGCTTCGAACTCTGCGCTCTACTCAGAGTCGTTTCTAAGTTATAACGATTCTATTGAAGAAGAATACGAAAATTCTTCGGAAAAAAATTTAGAACCGAACTTCGATTTATGCGCTAGAGTCCGAAAGAAATTTCCCAATTTTTTATGGCGGCAGGTGTACATATTTTGACCTATAGAATCGAAAGAGTTGACTCAAAAAGGAATCTGAGACCCACCCCATTGTTACGGGAATGCGTAACGTGGGTTCTTCAATACTGCGCCTGGGGAGTCCTGACTCGACAGGTGGGTAGGTGGAAATTCGGAAGTGCAATAAATACAAAGGAAATCCTTGGAGCTGCGTTTATTAGTCCGAAGATACAATCACGAGAGAGAGACTTTACAAAGTACTGGGGTTGATTCTACTTGAGTGGAGTCCGTCAAGGGCTGAGGTACTCGACTCGGAATGGTGTTAATGAACGATAGGGTCAGGTCGGTAGGTGAGTTCGTACTGAGAACTAGAAGCGCGGCGCGTGATTCTACGGACAAACGTACGTGACGGAGGCTCGCAATATTTGCTGTTCTAAGCTCCCTGCCAGGGCTTTTGAGCTCTATTTAAGCTCTTTTAGACCCCGCGTTTCTCCTTCGTTCGTGGCTAGGAGAAACGCAGGTGAGGTGCGGCAGCGCTTTGTCCTTGCACCCCTTGTCTAGACTTGCGGGCGCTACTCGCGGTTTCTCGAAGCTTCTCCTAGCTTCTCGAAGTCTCCGCTTCTCTGTATGCCTATACAATGAGATACATAGTATATCTATAGCTTACAATACAAGATACGTCTATATGTTAGAATACCAGCTATGCTTATATGGTATACGCATATACTCCCATATGCGGAGTACATATAGAGCTAGTTGGGAACCGACTAGGTTCCTGACACGTCCGTTCGCTGCGTTCATTGCTCCCCCGATCAATGTGACAAGGATTCGTTCGTAAAAAAAATTTACATTTTTTTCGTATACTTTCCTCATATTGAGTTGTATTCAAAATACCTTCGCGAATTCGACTTCCTTCTTAGGATTCTGAACTATTGTTCGACAATACAGTGAAATCAAGAGTAGCATATCAGAGATTTCAGTTCCAATAATTTCTTACTTACGACTCGGCTCGATTTCGGAGATTCCACTCAATTCTAAAAAGCGGTATTCAGAATATACAACCTTGGCTACAAGTCAGAGTTCGAGAAATGGAGTCTGATGAGAATCTCATTGATCCAATATTTCAATTCAGCCGATGAGAGGCATCATTCGATCATTGTTATGGAAGTTGAAGGAATCTTTGTGAATCCGATTACTAACATCCCACGGTCAGATTTTTGTTCAATACAAGATTAGAACAATTCACTAATTTGATAGCTAAGATGCTACTCTCCAAATCATGTTTGGTATGTCAGGATGGCTGATTCATCGAGCGGTCTGAGGCTTCCAAAAAGTTTTTCGGTGGACAGGAAGATTATTAACCTTTTCGCGCATTTGTCCACATACGTGGACGCGTCTTTGGATGATGCCAGTAAATTCCACTCTCAAGATATCGTAAAAATTCTTGTGGGGCTCTCTCCTCTAGCCAAAAATCAATGATTATCAAGAATTCAGTTTTGCGGAAAGGCTAAAACTTGACCCTAATACTCGAATATAAGGTCTAAAAATCGTGTAAGAGGATTTAAACATATTCTTTGAGTACACCAAACTATTTCCACAAGAAAGGATGCATTATGTTGAAGTTTACGAAATTACGAGCCCCGTGAAGTCTGGCCTCATACGTGTACACCGTGCATTCGAGGAATTCGGGCGTGCTAGTTTGTCCAGAGTATACGGAGAGTTTCCATACAAGAACGTGTAGAGTTTTTTTCGTCGAACTCTTTGCCATGATCACTTCATGGAAATCGATTATGATTAGGACTTCTCAGGAAATCATTCATGTCCAAGTTTTTATATAGTTATGATGTATCAACAATGAGGATGAGATAGTGCGGAGAAGTCTCACAATAGAAATGTCATGTTATTAGACTATGTTATACGCTGTTTAGTTCTTACTCATTGAACTGGCGCAGTCAAATTCTTCCTATGATTTCTTCCCATGAGTTCACGGTGTCCACATACGTGGACATGGTCAAAAATACAATATGACGATGGATTTTTCCATCTGCTTGGATCTCAGAGAACTTCTTAACGTCAGAAATGATGAAATTGATCGAGAAAGAATTTTTCCAACCAAGAGGAATAGGTGCGTGCACGAAGAGGTTGAAGATATCTAATGATACTTCGCACGATGCTTGTGTTGGTGGGTCTTATACAATCCAAAAGATAGGATGATTTCGAGGGATAATTATAACATGAGGTGATCCAAGTGACATCGCGGTCTTATAGACTCACGATTTGCTGAAAAAATTCCAATGGAATGAATGTAAAGCTCAACCAATTGAAATATAATATTCATAATGAATTTTTGGAAAGTTGAAGTATACTTCGACTCGAAACTCTTGAATAATTACATTACTGCTTCCAACTCTCATTAAATAAATCTGAAATTACAGATTGCCTAAGTCTCTCCCTCGCAAGATAGTTATAATAGATGCAAGATAACATTCATATTGTTGCAGTTCTGAGTACATCTCCATTCTGTCAGTATTTCTCCGTTGTAGCGAGTTCTCGATCATCTTGTGAATCCTCTCCCTCTTTCGCTTATTGATGACTAAAGTTGGAAAATTGTAATCATGTCCTGTAGAGTGTCACTGTTCGAATACCATTTTCATCATGATCGCAGTTCAATGAGTCAGAGATTTCGATCTCATCCTAGTTATCCCATGCTTCTTCGATCCTTGCTTCCCAGAGTTTGGTCCATGATCCTATTGGTTACATTGAATTGGTAATAATTGACAGAATTCTTTTTTCTTCTTGAAAATCGATTACAATTGAAATTCCATGGCTCCATCCATTCAGATTCATCAAAATCAGATCAAATTAGTATCAGCCTTCAGTGAAAGATTGAGAAAATTGGGCAATTTTGTGTGTGGTTGCAATTCATAAGTCCCAAGTTCCATCATTGTTGCTTGGTTCCTGAAACAAATCTTCTGATGATTAGTTAAGGGATACCTCCCGGCAACAAACTCTTGCTCCTAGTATGAAAAGTACGAAGAAGACCTTCTTGATATTGGAAGAAATTTGTTGGAATGATGTTGATTTTCATCATCCCGTGATAAGTTGGATTGTTCATCATTAATAATTCTAACTTGAGCCTCGCTAACTACCGCTAACAGTGCAAATAATTGGAATCGTGAGACACGATGTTTGATTCATTCGTCATATAGTGCCCACAAGAATCGATCTACAGTCACCCAACAACATTTGGGCTTGATAAAAATTTATTTCCAATAGTCTGAAATAGTTTTCACCATTTAAGTCGAGTTAGGTTAGGTTTTGCAAAAAATTACAGGAGAGACAAAAGATGCATCTTGACGAATTACACTACTTTACCTATCTTCATTGTTCCAATAGGAGCAACCTAAACTCAGATATCTTTGATTTCCTCCCAGAATTGCCGTATTTTTGGCTCGAGAATAGGTAATATTAATATTATTTCATTCCTCGGGTACTGGACCGCCAGAAAATTCCTTTTGAAATCTCTACGACTATTTGTCAATAACTTTCAATCATTCACAACGGTTTGTAATACCCCCTGTGATGTCTTCTGTCAAGCTGAATTAAAAAATCAATGATGATCTAGGTTAAACTGGCTCAAATGCCTTGGTCCCCTATGTTCCTATTCCGGGCCATCCTTATTTTGACGAGTAATACAATAGTTCAGAGCCTGAATTGGACGCAATCAACCGAATTTGATTGTCGCTCGTTCTATTCGTAAGTATGTAATACCTGGCCATCGCGCATGCGCGTTATTTCATACATCAGATCCCACTCCTTTGTGAGTTGGAACGCCTCAGTGTAGGCCTACCGCGATAGTGAATATTCGCATTTCCACGTGCCAGCCTCAGCACAATCATTCATTCATTAATATCCCTACACCCAAATTATTACTCTGAGTCTCGTGCGTGGACGTAGTACCTGTACTCCACTGTACGCAGTACCTGTACCAGTGCGTTATTGCAGACTCATCTAGCAGAAATTTTAGTCAATGTTTTGTGGTACAGATTAGCAGACAGTCATCCCAGTGTTTCAATCATGAATGACAAGTTTTAGCTGTCATTTTGGTGGCTTGTTTATTCATCAGATATGAATTCTTCCAACTCTGTACATTACTATTATATCCCTATTCAGAAGAACTCAATACTTTGTGTTTATTATTTCCAGGTATTTCAGACGGTAGTGGTGATGGAGGAAAAAGTCATTCTCATTGCCAAACTTATGCCAGGAAATATAGTTGGATAGATTATTTTGAATGAAACTTTATTACTATGGACTCAAGCTGTTTCTGCTCTTGATGCATATCATGGTTCTCATTTGGGAGGCTATATATCAGCCACAGAGTGATCCTAATTCTATGATCAGGTATGTATGGATCACAATATGGTCATTTTGATGAAAAATATGAGATGAGCTGATGCGACATTTGGTTCCTTCCAGGTCTTATGTATCATTCCAACCAATTATCACAAAGTCATGATTGGTGTATCAAGTCTGTACCATCATACGCATATACGCCATGTATTGGCTTATGTCATTTGGCGTCTATTCATTTTTCTTGATGGTAAGTGAAAAGTAGATGGGCCCACCTGAAAATACACGCGTATTGGGACATGTATCGGGATACGTATTGGATCACCCGTTGAGGTACGGAATGCCGCGCGCATCCTGATGCGTATAATATACAGCGGAAAAGGCATGCGTTCCAATACGTAGTAGAGTTGTGGAGTATGAGCGAATGTTGCGAGCGGCGAGCAGTGTAGGTATTCCGCGCATGCGTCCCTTGCGCGTGGCCCAATACGTATCCCAATGCGTGCCTCAACGTTATATATATATATATATATATATTACATAATATGTGCTATTCTTGTCATCACGTTATTGGAACCTTTTTGAGTTTGATTTTCGGATCATCTCTCATCTCGAGACAATATCCGATTCCGAGAACTTTCAATTTTCCCGAAGATGACTAGGACCAGTGATCCCAATTCGAAGAAGGATTCTGAAAATGCTATGTATGGAATCGTAAGAAAGTCTCATTCAGATACAAAGAACGGGGAGCCACCTAGCGGTCGATGACGAGAATAGCACATATTGAGTTGCGATAAGGTGACGAGCCTAGAATTAATCACCCTTATCGTCCACATCTCATCCAGAAGGGATGAGGGATATTATAGAGTAATTTAGGTGGGATAATTGTCTACGCATATAAGGCTTCAAGCTAGAATAAATAACTGGAACTCGAACACAGTATTTTATGTTGACTGTGGACCACCTTTCGCGTGGTCTTCGAAAGTTTATTATTATGAACAAATATATATAGATTCAGGTACACAGGATGTACAATATCACGCGATCAATACTAGCAACGGAAGAATCCAAATATTAGGCGTAAGAATACCCGAGAGAGAGAGAGGCGACGCATATTAGAGAGAGACTTACCATATCCCATACATTCACATACTCGCGCGCCGGTGCCTCGCTTCCGGGTCGACATATCCCGAGGCGGCTTGCTCACGCAGGCTAGACCATCCTGGGCTCGGCCCGGTCGGCTACACGGCTACTTCCTAGACGGCGTCGACGCTGCTGCATACACGCGGGTGGCCGGCGGCCGAGGCCAGGGTCGACACACACACTTACACACATAGCACTAAACGCGCGATACTTCTCGCGCCCGTCGGATCGCGTTCGCTCGCTCTCACGGCTCGCGCCAAGCTGCTCATCAACGACGACGACGACGACGACGACGACGACGGCACCGGTGATGACAGCTGATCTTTTTCTCTCTCTCTCTCTCTTCGCGCTCTTTCTACTATTTCGGCTGCTTGTATCTCAACATATGATTCCAGCGGGTGTGGCGATTTCCCTCATCACAGAGCCCCCCGCTAAGTTTTGAGCCCCGTGAAAAAACTGAAACTACTCGCGCTTGAATCTTTTTTAACCAAACTAACAGGATATAACCTCAAAACGAAAAAAATGAATACTGTGCTTCGCGTAAAATAGGCAATATCTGCGCGAAATATACGTTCGAAAACTAACTTTTCTCCAATAATCACGCAACTTAATGAGTGAATCTTTACAATGGTACTACTTCATACTTCACTGCTGCCAAATAATAACGTCCAATCTTCTCACTTGCCTCTAACCTGTAAATGATACTTAATCTTTTCTCATGTATAAAGCCTGTAAATAATATGACTTAATCTTGTGAATAGGAACTTTTAGTTGTATATATACAAAACTTACGCTATCAATACGGGTCTCTCTCATGATTTATATATATGCCTCTCTCTCGCTTGTGACGCAAAATAATATATTACGCGTTGTGAATAACGCTTCTTCATGAGAAAAAGAGAGAAATAACTGGATTTTCTTTCTTAAAATGGACATTCTACTTGAATCGAAAATTGATGGATGGGAAATTAACCATACTCTTGATCTTGCTGTTGCTGATTCGATGATGATGAACTTGCTGCTGTTGCTGCTGCTCACTCTATATTACGTTTTCCTGGCAGAAAATGTGCCTCTGCCCACGCTTTATTCATTCTTCTCTGCTCCTTCTTTCTGTTATTGGAATAGTCATTCACCTCCTGTGCTCGCCTTACTCGCTCTGCTTGAGTAATATAGACGCCTGCTTGACGCTCAGCTGTTGTGCGATAGCCTCTAATTGGACTCCAAGCTCTATCTACTACTTGTTGCGGCGGTGGCAGCGTCTTAATATTTGGACGTGGGTTTTCCTGGACCTGATGTTGTGGCTCGATTTCTATCTGTTACGCCTCTTGTCTGCGTATCTGAGGCTCATTACTCGGCAGTGGCGGCTCCTCCTCTATCTCTTCCACGATGACCTGATCACGTAATTGATGTTCTGGCGCGGAAAAATTAAAGTCGATTCGTAAATCTACAGATATACGACGCCGATAATTTTGTCTGCAAGGGGGTGGACCACGCTGCTGATTTCTTGCGCGTGATCTATCTTCTTGCAATCTTCTCACTAGAGCACGGCTTTCTGCTGCCCAACGATAAGCTGATCGTTGTATATGGTATTCTTGCGCGTGGATGTCCGCCTCGCGCTGCATCACAGCTTCTCCTCGGACTTGCAGCATCTCTTCACGATACTGCAACGATGAATGCAGCTGCTCCGCATTTTGTATAGCGCGTGGCAGATCCACCGCGAATCTATCTAGCACTTCTTGCCTTTCATAACTCATGCGCCTTTCAAATTCTCGTTCCCGCAACTGCAAGAAATGTGCACGTTGACGTTTTCGGAGCGCAACACTGCACCTCTAAACCCAAACGTGTGTTTTTCACGGCCTCATCTAGCCCAGCCGCATAAGTTGCTGCATGAGCATCGGCGCGCGCTTTTCTCGCGAGCTGCTGCTCTTCGAGGAATTCAGGCGTCGGTGTTGTTGTTGTTGTTGCTACCGCGCGCGACTCTGCTTCTCGACGGCGCTTATCTTCTTCTTTCCATGGCTGTGCTATAGCTTTCAAGCTTTGCATAAGAGCTGATTTTTCTCTTACTCGTCGACGCGCATGAAATTCGGCGATGTCGTCTGCATTAATTTCTTCTTGTTTTTGACGCACAAGTGGCACAATCACGGGTACAACGGGGTTGTTTTGTGCTGGCACTATCACCTCATTGGTCATGGGGTTTTGAGCGTCCAAAAGCACATTTACCTCCACACTCTTTATATTATTTACACTGTCATTGTCCTGTACCCCACCATTATCCACGCGCGTATCAGAGTCATTATTTACACTTTCTTTTTTATTCTTACTGTCCTTCTCTAGCCACTTCAACACTGCCTCTTTTATAGGTCCCATTTTAACACTTCTAGTCGCTTAGTTTTTAGCACTTCTAGTCACTTAGTTTTTTATCTCGATTTAATCACCTCAGTTTTAGATCGGGTACCTGGACCTTGTGATCGCGTGTGTTGTTGCTCGAGCTCGCGTGTGATGCGCTCACCTGTAGCTTCTTGCGCGCACTGGCGACTAATCTTCCGGTCGCGTGGCGCTGTTGCGGGGAGGGGAGACTCGCCGGCACTTGACGACGCCGACTCTTCTTTCTGCTGCTGATGCGATGATTGCTCGGGCCTATTATTTTCGGTCGTCTGATTTGATGCAACGCTTGCATATTTCAGATCTTTAGCGTGGACGGATGACTGTAACTCAACTCCATCTTTCCATAATACGTAGACGTTTTCTCCTAGTTTCTTGCTGACTTCATATCGACCGGTGAATTTTTCTGCTAATTTTGCTGTGAAATTCTTCTCCGCTGATGACAATGGTCGATTCTTTTTCAATACCTTATCACCTATCTTAAATCTAACATCACGCTTTGATATATTATGATTCAATTTTCGCCTTTCGCTCGCTTCTTCAATCTTACTTATGGTAGAGTCGTGTACCTCGGGTAACTTATTCATACGATCTGACCAATTTTTTACTGATTCCTGAGAAACAATAAAATCTGACTTGAACTTTTCGTGTTGAATAGTGAATTTCTTCGGCTCATCGACTCGCGAGCGCTCATTTAATTGACTTGAATTCTGATTTTCTGAATTGCTTTCTATCTTATTTTCTAAATTCATTTCTGAACTAATTTCTGCTCCGTCTAAATCTTTTAATGACTCTATTAATTCGGCTTGGTTACCGTTCTTCCTGAAATTTTTCAAGCTTTTCCCGAATATTTCCACGCACCTTCTCCATAATTTTGGCGCTTTAATCTCGCGTCCATAAATCATGAACGCTGGTGATTTTCCGGTCGAACTTGAAAAATTCGAATTCTGACAAAATTGAAATTGTTGAATATGCTTATTTCACTCTTTGTGGTTATCCGCAAATATTGCTATCATGGTCTTAATATCTCGATTGACTCGTTCAACCGGATTTGCTTGGGGATGGAAACTAGGGGTGAATTCATGCTCTATACCGTTTCCTTCGTAAGAATTTACTCATTAATTCATTTTTGAACTCTAACCCATTATCACTAATCAAAATTTCTGGTGTACCATAATGTGTACATAATACATTTTCAAGTGCATTCTGAACCGCTTGACCGGTCTTTTTACGTAATGGTACGCAGACTATATTATGGCTAGAAATACACTCGAAAATGAGTAAATATTCAAACTGTTCTCTCTCTTTTTCTCTCAAAACTCTCGATTTTGGGAATGGTCACATTAATTCCATTGCAATAATTTTCATCGGTCTGTCGACTGTGCGCGTACCCATCATACCTATTTGACCACGTTGATCTACCTTATATAACGCGTAACTATCGCAATTTTTCACGTAGTTCGCGACGTCTAGATAAATTCCGGGCCAGTAGTACGACTGCTCGACCTTTCTATACGTTTTTTCTTTGCCCATATGACCGGCTGATGGCTCGTCGTGGCTTTCTTTAATCATTTTTGCGCGGTTTTCTCCTGGAACCACTAATTTCCACGCATCTAAATCATCAGTTATCTCATTTAATTCGTGATCTGGCCTATATTTATAAATTCTACCATCCATAATTTTCCAATCTCTGCATCTTTTTGGATGTTTCAAATTTTCAAAGAATCTTTTGTTGTACCACTTATCTGATGTTTTCTCAAGAACTCCAACTGAACCGATATTCATCGTGTCGTCTTCAAACATTCTTGAGAGCGCATCAGGGACAACATTAAGCGTTCCCTTGCGGTGGATCACGCGGAACGCATAACTCGCGAGGTCATGGAGCCATCTGCCTACGCGTCCTACTGGATTTTTGTTGTTGAACAGCCACTGTAGCGCGCTGTGGTCTGTTACAACTGTAAATTTTTCTCCCTCAATATACGGCCTAAATTTTTCAATACTCCATTTAATAGCCAGACATTCTCGTTCTGTTACTAACCAAACTCTTTCTTGTTTTGAAAGTGATCGACTCGCGTAACAAACTACGCGTTCTTTGCCATCAACTTTCTGTGTAAGCATAGATCCTATCCCAGTGTCTGATGCATCAGTATGCAAGAACCATTCAGCGTCTGGAACCGGCATACTGAGCACGGGTGCAGATACTCATGCCTCTTTTAGCGCACAAAATGCTTTTTCCTGTTTCTCTTTCCACTCAAATTTCGCGTCTTTTTCCAATAAACGATTTATTGGCTCTACAATCGTCGCATAATTTCTGATAAATTTACTGTGCCATGATGTCATACCTGTGAATCTCTTCACTTGCTTGACATTTTTAGGCCTCGGATAATTTTTTACTAGCGATTCTGCCTTGCTCGCTAACGCTCGCTCGGCTTCACTTTATTTGGTAAAATCAATAGTTTTGCGACATAAAATTGATTTCTATCATGTTCTGCAACTATTAAAACTATCAGTTGATAGAAAATTTTTGACTATGATAATAATGAAAGTTCCGAGTTTTCTTTAAGAATTTTTCGATATTATGAAGATACTCTTTTGAGTAGTTTTTTGACTAAAATGTCTAGTTGTTCTTCAGTTAAGGTGGCTGCAGTACTTTTTAATAAAACGTTTGTTTTAAGCGCAAATGGGCATGAACTATACTTAATTTTAACATCAGACATATTAAACCATTTGCGAATATATGGAGTCAACCACTCAAATCGTGAGCAAATTGACTTCAAGAAATTGTTTTTGACTCACACGTAACCTTATGGGTCAGATGCGTTAAGATGAGCTCACGCGGTAACTATTCGTATGATTTTTGTTTTGACTAAGGAAACGGATCCTTGGCCATTTCCTAAAAATTGATACCAGGAAAATCATGGGTGAATCATTATAATTTCTAAAAAATGAAAGTGAAAGTAAACAAGTAGCGTTGCAGCCAATGCTTGCGATGTGAGTAAGTATAGAGTTACATTTTTCAAATAACAATTCGCTTTTATCAATGAAGTTCTTGATCAATGTCAATTCAATCAATTCGATTCAATTTCAATCATTTATCTCAACAAAATATTATGAAAAGAAATTTTTGTGGGAAAAAAAGGAAAAAAATGATGAGATAACTCAAAGATAACCAAAAGAAAAAAAGATGACCCAAAGATAACGTTTAGATAAGAAGATAATCTAAAGATACTTTCAAGATAGTCTTGGATGATAAAATAGTTGGAGATATACAGTAAGTATTCAGATACACGCGTCAACATTGATCATAAAAGTCACTAGAGGGAGCTAAAGGTATATATACAAAGTTAAAGCGTGGAGAAAGGTCAGTCTGTTCCGACCCATCGAAGGGTGGAGTCGATGCCGCTCCTGGTGATCAAGAAGTACTCCGAAAGCCAACCTCCAGGAGCTATGAGGTCAATTGAGTTATCACGAAGGAGTTGAACGTAAGTAATTACTTATAAAACATTTAAATATATAAATATTTAGACATATAATTTTAATATATAGAGGGAGTTAAAAATATATATACAATGTTAAAGCATGGAGAAAGGTCAGTCTGTTCCAACCCATCGAAGGGTGGAGTCGATGCCGCTCCTGGTGATCAAGAAGTACTCCAAGAGCCAACCCCCAGGAGCTATGAGGTCAATCGAGATATCACGAAGGAATTAAACGTAAGTAGTTATTTATAAAACATTTCGAAAACAGATATTCAAACAAATAATTTAAATAGTATATACCATTTATCCATCCCTATCTATCTATATTGATTTATTTATTATATTCCTGAATAACAATGTAACTTTCATTTGGATTGATTTCAGCATATACCATAATGTACATCCTGCATCCTGCCGACTGTAATGAGAGGATGGAAAAGGAGAATGCAACCTCTAAAACTATCAAGAAACATATTGGGAAGCAGTTCTGGTAAGTTATCTTTAGAATTTTTTAAATATTTAATGAACAGTAGTATACTTGATTTCGTTAGAACATTAACAAAATCGCATTAATTGTTCTAATGAATGCTTTACCACTCACCCCCCCTCTTTCATAATTTCATCAGATAAATTTACACATAAATACACACACGCATTCACACACGCAATCCCTCACATGTATATATATATATATACACGTTTTCACACAAATTCCAATGATTTTATGGTGGAGGAATAATCTGCAATATTACATTTTCCATTCCACAGTGCCATTAAGGACGAATGGAAATGTATCCCGTTAGTCCATGGGATAACTAACTCGGCGAGAAATCAAGAAGCAAAATTGGGATGCCATCATTGTGGATTAAAGGACGGATTCCAGGTGATTTGAAATAATTCAAAAACATTCAATTCAGGTAATAACATATTTATTTTTATACTGTTTCTATAAAATTATGAAATTTACTATAAATTGTGAAATAAGAATATGTATACTGGATGACTTAATAAAATTCAACAGAGACGGGACATTTGCCCGTCTCTCCCCTCTCGTCTCCTCTCATTTCATAGGTTTAACTAGAATAAGTTTTACAAAATTTACAATGAATTAACAACAACGATATAATTATTTTCAAATTAAGGTTCGACATGATTCAAATTAATTCCATTTCAATTCCGACGATTCTAATTAATTGCAAAATCATAAATAATTTCAAATCACGACCACGACGATAGGACAGAAATTTCAAGAATGAGTAAATTTAACTTCAGAATTTTTGCCAATAAAAAAACGATGTGACTCCAACATACGAAGAATCCAATACTTGACTATCGCCTGCGGTAGGGTGCCTCACAAAAGTGCTGAGGTAATGTCAAGGATTCGGTGTTCTCATTAGCTGGCTGACGGATCCCATCAAAGGATTTCCGCTCAATTGAATCCCTACATATCTGAGTCATTCTACACGGAACCCTTGAAGGTCCCCTGTTAGTAAATGACTCATCCATAGATTTGTACATTCTCTTGGAATCGTGAAATTCTGGGCTACGAACGCACATACTCTGACAGCATTATCCATCGAGCAATAATTGAACGAAATAGAAAAAAAATTCTCCTGATAATAACTTTGAGAAGATTTTGCAATCAATTAAAATCGTCATAAGAGATCAAAGTTTTCCTGTTTTTTCCAATACACTCACCAAAATGGAATAAGAGTAATGATAAAGTTTTTAGTAACTATTGTTGCAAAATGGATTTTACACTAAAGAACACTAACAGTATTCATACAACACCATTGATGATTCAAAACAAACAAAAAATCACATCAATCATAATTAAAACACTTCAATTCACACTGATGAGAACGTTGCGGTGACTCGCCTAGGCCATGGCTCAAGAGTGATTAACTCCGCTGAGAGCGACCGAAGCGAAAAATTCAATACAAATTCATCAACACCACACTCATCACATATATAGGCTTTAATGCAATCAACTGATCACACATAGCACTATTGAAACACTCACTTTACATTGATGAGAACGTTGCGGTGACTCGCCTAGGCCATGGCTCAAGAGTGATTAATTCCGCTGAGAGTGACCGAAGCGAAAAATCCAATACAAACTCTTCAACACCACACTCATCACATAAATGGGCTTTGATGCAATCAACTAATCACACATAGCACTATTGAAACACTCACTTCACACTGATGATAACGCTGCGGTATCTCGCCTAGGCCATGGCTCAAGACTTATTAACTCCGCTGAGAGCGACCGAAGCGAAAAATCCAATACTGATTCATCAACACTTTACACACAACAAGATAAGACACTCAAATCAATATAACAAACAATCTAACAATTTCCATATTGCAACAATAGAAGTTTTATTCAAATGCAATAATAAAATCGTTTCAAATGATTATCAAATCTTTCAATAAGTATTCAATACATAGTTGAAAAGATATTCAATATTCAACTAATTCCATAGTGAAATCACTCGATTATTTCAGAAAAAGTTATATATATCGAACCATCTAATGAATTCCAAACGAGACGAACATTTGTCCATCTCATCCCTTCCATATCCTTTCATTTCATAGGTTTAATTAAGATAAGTTCTACAGAATTTCAATATGATTTAAAAACGTTGATAAGATACTTTTCATTGCGGTTCAATCAAATTAAATCATTTCTGTTTCAACTCCGACGATTTCAATTAATTGCGAAATCATAAATAATTTCAAATCACGACCACGACGATAGGACAGAAATTTCAAGAATGAGTAAATTTAACTTTAGAATTTTTGCCAATAATAAATCGACGTGACTCCAACATACGAAGAATCCAATGCTTGACTATCGCCTGCGGTAGGGTGCCTCACAAGAGTGCTGAGGTAATGTCAAGGATTCGGTATTCTTCTTAGCGGACTGACGGATCCCATCAAAGAATTTCCGCCCAATTGGATCCCTACATATCTGACTCATTCTACACAGAACCCTTGAAGGTCCCCTGTTAGTAAATGACTCATCCATAGATTTGTACATTCTCTTGGAATCGTGAAATCCTGGGCTACGAACGCACATACTCTGACTGCATTATCCATCGAGCAATAATTGAACAAAATAGAAAAAAAATTCTCCTGATAATAACTTTTAGCAGATTTTGCAATCAATTAAAATCGTCATTAGAGATCAAAGTTTTCCTTTTTTTCAATACACTCATTAGAATGGAATAACAAATGATAATAAACTTTTTAGTAACCATTGTTGCCAAATGGAATTTACACTGAAGAACACTAACAGTCCCTCATACAACACCATTGGTGATTTAGAACACACAAGAAAACAAATCATCACAATTAAGACACTTCAATCTACATTGATGAGAACGTTGCGGTGACTCGCCTAGGCCATGGCTGAAGAGTGTTCAACTCCGCTGAGGGGGACCGAAGCGAAGAATCCAATACAAACTCATCAACACTACACTCATCACATATATAGGCCTTCATACAATCAACTGATCACACAAAGCACTATTGAAAACTAACTTCACACTGATGATAACGTTGCGGTAACTCGCCTAGGCCATGGCTAAAGAGTTATATTAACTCCGCTGAGAGCGACCAAAGCGAAAAATCCAAAACTGATTCATCAACACTCCACACACAACATGATAAGACACTCAAATCAATATAACAAACAATCTAAGAATTTCCATATTGCAACAATAGAAATTTATTCATTCAAATTCATTAATAAAATCTTTCTAAATAATTATCAAATCTTCTAAGGAGTACCCAATGCATAGTTGAAAAAATATTCAATAATCAACTTTTTTCAAGGTAAATCACTCAAGTGTTTCAGAAAATTCATGTAAATTGAATAACGATTGAGTGATACCATCTCTAAAAAATTACACAGTACATTAAAAATCAATTACTCCAATTTATACACCAAAAAAATTAAAATGTATAAAAAAATCACTCGGAAAAGTGAAAACAACCGAAAAAAAGTAGAAATAATCAAAAAACGACTCAATAACTTGAGAATAATCATGAGATAATCGAAAGATAAAAAGATGATCAAAAGATAACAATAAGATAAAAAGATAACTTTAAGATGATCATAGATTATCTTAGATGATCTCAGATGATCTTAGATGATCTTAGATAATCTTAGATGATCTCAGATGATCTTAGATGATCTTAGATAATAAGTACTTAGACACTCGCGACACATAGGGTCTATTGTCGCTCTCACAATACCAACTCATATTTTTTCCCGTCAAGTTGGCAACCCTGCTTACGATTTTACGTTGGCAGCCCTGCTCGGGGGGATCCGGACGGACGGGATTTTGCCCGCGGCTTAATTATTGTAATAAAAATAAAAATTGCTTCTGTTTCCGCGGGATCGACTCTTGAACCGTGCTCGTCCACTATATATCCTAAAAATTTAACTTCTTGCAAACAAAATTTACTCTTTTCTCTGTTGATCGTTAGACCTGCCCCCACGATTCTGTTTAATAATTTCTCCAGTAGCTCTAAATGTTGTTCAAACGTCTCTGTCACCAGGACAATATCGTCTAAATACCCGTATGCGTAAAGCTCTAGGTCACCTACAATTGAGTCAATTAATCTTCGAAAGCAGGGTCCAGCGTTAACTAAGCCCATAGGTAGCCTTTTGAATTGCCAGTGCCCTCTACCGGGAATTGTGAATGCGCAAATATTTCTCGAAATTTTTTTAAGCTTTATCTGATGGTAGGCCATGGATAAGTCCAGCGTAGTTATATATTTCGCGTTCTTCAATTTCCTTAATATAGTGTCCATATAGGGTGTCGGATACGCATCTTTTTCAGCTAATGAATTGACTACTCGTAAATCTACTACCAATCTATGCCCTCCGTTCGCTTTTTTTACTAAAAATGCTGGGTTATTCCACGGACTATTTGATTTTTCAACTACATCTGCATCATATAATTTCTGAAATTCTGCATGCATTGTTTTTTCCATTTCATCCGATAACGGAAAATATCTCTGCTTTACTGGACGTGCACTTTTCAAGAGTCGAATCTCGTATTCAATTAAATCATTTGCTTTCAAAAATTTCTCATTTTTATTCTGGTGAGGTAAACATTTATCTAAAACTCTTCTCAGTCTGTAAGCTTCGTAATCACTCAATTTTTTCAAACCTTCACCCCTCGATTGTGGCTCTTGCGCGTTTTTTGACGCTTCAGATTTCAACTCAATTTTTTCTTCCGATGATGTTGGAATTTCAGACTCTAAATTCATTTGATTTGGTGCTTCGATTGAAAATAATTCAAATGCAAATTTTTGCTTGTCCTTAAGGTCTGCGAATGTATATTCGTCACTATCACCTAAGATGTGCATCCCAAAGAGACGGATAGATTCAAGTCCCAAAATGAGATCTACAGGTAATGATGGCACGCTGAGAATCGGCATATTTTTGCTTATCCCAGCTATCTCCAGGGGAGTGATCAATTCCCCAGCTATCTCTTCTAATTCTCCGTTCGCCATTTGAGCGTACAAAACAGTAGAGGGTTGGAGCGTAATACCAATTTGCCCTGCGATGTCTCGATACTTTCTGCCTATCACGGACCTAGCGGCTCCCGAATCTAATAATCCCTTCGATTCTATTGGACCAATTTTTACGTTGATCCAATATCGAAGATAATCTGTCGGTTTTGTCGTTTCAGGAACTTTGAAAATCGTAGTCGCGTCAACTTGAAAAGTATTTGCAGTTTCTTGAGATTGTGATTGACTGGCTTCGCGAACTTTTGAGACTTGTTCGGAGGTAGCTAACGCAGTGGTCTCATTTACGCCGCTGGTTTTGCGTTTCCCGCCTCGGCTGATGGTTTCGCCACGGGCGCGTTTTTATGTAAATTCACTGCATTAACCGGCGCATTTTGTTGTTGTATTGGTGGTGGTTGGCCTTGATTCTGGTAATTATTATAATAGCCATTATTATAATATCCACCATAACCTCTACCGCGGTAACCCCCGCGATAATCACCTCCTCGACTTCCTCTATACCCTCCTCTTGGATAATTGTTTTGGTAAATATCATTGTAATTGCCGTTGTAACCTCTATTCTGATTTTGATATTGATTTTGATTTTGATTTTGATTGTTATTCGCGTGAAATTCACGCGTTTGAAAATTTTGTTGCTGAGGATAGGTATTTTGGAAATTTTGAGGTGGTGGCCCCGCTTGAGCACCCTGCTGCTGGCCATTGCCACCGTTGCCATTGTTGTTATTATTGCCTCCCCGATCGCCTCGATCTCTACGTCGACTTCTATTCCGACCTTGCCCGTTATTTTGATTTGAATTTTGCGCGTTATTGCTCTGACTCGCGTTTTGACCGCTCGGCTTCGGTAAAAGTTCTTCTCTTAATTTCTGAATTTGAATATTCATCAATTTTGCAACATCTGCCATAGTTGTTACTTCGACGGTTGCTAAATCTATTGTCTCTTTTTCAGATTCCAATTTTTTCTCCTTATCTTGACTTGAATTTTGAGTCTCTTTTGAATTTTGATTTGAATTTTTAGGCTTTTGCAAACTTGATTTTTCATCATCTTTCTTAGTACCCTGAACGAGTGCTTGATTTTTGCCCGCATCAAAAGCTTTCCCGAGCTCAGTTGCCTGTCTGGAAAATTTCTCAATACTCGCGTGCAAATATCGACGCATCAAACTGTGAAAATCTCTTCTCTATTATAATAAATTCGTTCAACCTGTTTCGATTCGGGTGGAAGTTCCGGCATTCTGTTAAAAATTAGACGCATCGCTGTAATGTATTCGTGAACTGGCTCATCATCTTTCTGTAATCGTGCACGTGCTTCGTCTGCTAACCGTTCCCAATACTTTTCGTCCTGGTAATGCGCGCGTAAATAAGTAATCGCATCTTTCCAAGAATTCCAGCTACTACCGGGTAACCGATACAAATTTAACGCTGGGTCGCTCAACAGCACCGCTACTGCGCGTAAAATATCATTCTCGGACATGCCTGCCACCATTCTGTGTTCGTCGACTTTAATAAAAAATTCTTCTAAACTCTGGTTTGCTGAACCTGAAAGTCTAAGGTTCCATGATTTTACTGTGCGCGTGAGATCTCTCGTCTCAGTTGTATTTCTATTGTTTCTATTTCGTGTATTCGTGTGAAAATCTGAACGGATTGCTTGTGTTTGTTGCGTTTTATTCGGCTGCGGTGCCTGATTTACGTCCGCTGCCCAACTCACGCGCGAATGGCCGCTGAGTCTTGGCAAAGAGGGCCTCGGATTCTCCCCTTGATTCTGAGAAAATTCATTCTTACTATCGCTAGAAGAAATTACCTCATCATCCTCGATTTGCCCCGTTTCATCACCTTTATATGATTTATTTTCAACGCCGCACAATTCGTATTCCTCTTCTAATAACGCTTGCTGTAATTCCTCGCGTAAAATTTGACTACGCCGTTTGGGTTTATTTGAATCTGTCTTTGTGTGCGTGTTGTTGTGTGGCTCGGCACTTAGCTCTTTCGCTTGCCGTTGAGTATTCGATTGTAATGGCGCGCTCGATCTCGCACTATTCTGGAAACGCACCGTCTGATCTAAAATATTCTCGCGGATGATTTGATTTTCAGCATTTCCGCGGTCCGACGAATTTTTCCAACTATCCGCGATCTGCATTGGAATTTCATATACCCTGCCATTCTCATCTCGCAATGTAATAAATTTAATTGGCGGTTCGTTAGCTTTTTGGATTTCCGGGCGCGCGTCATTCTGAACTAACGCCGATCGCCATTGTGCATTCTCTTGCGCATCCGCTAATTCATCGCGTAATGAGCTTCTTCGCACTCGGTGATTGCGCCTTGTCGCGTTCTCATCGTTTATATTGTTCGCAAAAATGTCGTCCTCCTCATATCTAGGATTGAACGCCTATCATGGGCTGTCTGTGTGGTCTTGCGTAAAAATCTCGGCAATGCCTCCATTCGCGCGACTCCCAATTCAGCCAGATCCATCAATAAATATTGATCAAAATCTGTTTCCTTATATTCGCCGCGAACGCGTCTACGCAACCGTTCTATTCGCGCCCTAAATGTCGCTTCACGCGAGAGCAAGAGTTCACCCAATGCCTCATCCAACGATTCTTCATCAATATTATTGATGAAATCGTCCACTATGTGGCTATCCATGTGAGCTCCAGCCATTTTGTCCAAAAAAAAATCTTTCCCACTTTTCGTACCACACTTAAAAATTCAGACGGGCCAGAAGTCAGAAATATCTCCTCTAAAAATTCATCACTTCAATATTACGCGTGTGGGAATCCCGCCACGCTTATTCACTATTCTATCATGTAAAATATTCTCATATTATAATCTCATATCATCAAAAATTAGTCAGACGTAAGCGTGAAAACTGGTCGAGGCAAAATTTGAATGCTAAATCTATATCTATATTTATTTCTATATGCCTGTTAAACTTGACACGCCTCTATCCCGCTGTTGAAAATTCAAACAAATTTCATCCTCACTAATAGGAAAAAACTGCCATCGACTCGTGTTGACGCTTACGGAGCTTGCTATATATATATCCGCATCACGCGATCTTATATTTACGCGTAAGGCACTTGACTCTAACTTTTGTCGGCTAAGCTCGGCCTTGGCGCGCTTTCTATCAATTTCATGTCTCACAAATTTTCATATATATTCCAAGATTCTAACGATTTTAACTGAAAATTGACTACTTTACTCATTTTAAAATTTTTAGGCTCGATTTTGGGGTGGATTTTTAATCACCGCACTCTTTTTCATTTCTCGTAACGCATTCTTTCCGAATGAAATTGAGCTATTGCTCCAAAATTTGCGCGCGAAACGCGTTACATAAAATTTCAAAGTGCAATAATTAATTAAACGTTGGGCGCCGAAGCGATAAGGTGACGAGCCCAGAATTAATCACCCTTATCGTCCACATCTCATCCAGAAGGGATGAGGAATATTATAGAGTAATTTAGGTGGGATAATTGTCTACGCATATGAGGCTTCAAGCTAGAATAAATAACTGGAACTCGAACACAGTATTTTATGTTGACTGTGGACCACCTTTCGCGTGGTCTTCGAAAGTTTATTATTATAAACAAATATATATAGATTCAGGTACATAGGATGTACAATATCACGCGATTAATACTAGCAACGGAAGAATCTAAATATGACGCGTAAGAATACCCGAGAGAGAGAGAGAGGCGACGCATATTAGAGAGAGACTTACCATATCCCATACATTCACATACTCGCGAGCCGGTGCCTCGCTTCCGGGTCGACATATCTCGAGGTGGCTTGTTCACGCAGGCTAGACCATCCTGGGCTCGGCCCGGTCGGCTACACGGTTTCTTCCTAGACGGCGTCGACGCTGCTGCATACACGCGGGTGGCCGGCGGCCGAGGCCAGGGTCGACACACACACACACTTACACACATAGCACTAAACGCGCGATACTTCTCGTGCCCGTCGGATCGCGTTCGCTCGCTCTCACGGCTCGCGCCAAGCTGCTCATCAACGACGACGACGACGACGACGACGACGACGGCACCGGTGATGACAGCTGATCTTTTTCTCTCTCTCTCTCTCTCTTCGCGCTCTTTCTACTATTTCGGCTGCTTGTATCTCAACATATGATTCCAGCGGGTGTGGCGATTTCCCTCGTCACAGAGTTATATATATAATGTTGAGGCACGTATTGGGATATGTATATCAGGCCGCGTCCCGATCAGGAAAGATCTTAGAACTGCCATCGAGGCTTGATCAAGTACTTGAAAACCGTGTTCAAGCGTTGATCACGGTATGTAATGGTGCCTTTCCCAAGCCTTGATCAAGCTCCTCTCACTTTGCCTCGATTTCGGAGACCGGCGCATGCGCGTATCAAGTTTTGGTACATTAGAGGCAAAGGATTTGCATGTAGGTATAGATATAATACATGCACATGCATTGTATTTATTCCCGTGGCTATTAGGAATAATGGTCCCGTAAACAAACAAAACCACAAAAATTGGTGCTGATGTGGTTTCTATGGATTTATATGATAAGACTCCATTAACCATAGAAATTTTGTACACAGGATACAAATGATAATTTTCGAGATGCTAACCAACTCTCTCCAATTATATCACTAAACAGGTTGAAGACTCGATTGTTTCCAATTCCAAATGAACGGAAGCTTTAAACGCGCAGCTTTCAACTTTACATTTTAGGATTTATATTTAAAACGCAGCCGACGAAATTATAACCTAATCCTCCCTCTTCATTCGCCTGCCAGTTATCATATACATCCAGGCATTAGTCAACTCATCTGCTGCAGCATCAAAGCCCCACATCACTTTCACAAATTCATGTTTCCAAACTTTCCTATCGGAACATTTCTGCATTTTCTGAAACTAAGAATGGTTCAAACTTGCGTGCCTCAAACCTCAGCAGGAACTATACGAGATGATCAGCTGAGACGCGAGGAGGAACGACGCGTGCGCCGAGCAATTTTTTACAATCACACAGAGGAGCTTGATCAACGCTCGACAGAGGCGCCATTACAACCTTGATCAAGGCTTTATCAAAGGGCTTGATCAAGGCTTGAACTTTTCTTCGAGCCCATTGAATAATTTTCTGATCGGGGCGTCGAGACGTGCATTGGGATACGTATTGGGCCACGCGCGAGGGACTTATGCGCCGAATACCTACACTCCTCGCCGCTCACAACATTCGCTTATACTTCACAACTCTACTACGTATTGGAACGCGTGCATTTCTCGCTAGATATCAGGGTGTGTCAACAAATGAAGCGCATGAGCCGTGAGCTGGCGTACGCCGAGCGTGCGCTGGCGCACGGCTCATGCGCTGCTCACCACATTTGAGCCGGCTTGGGCGTCTTTCACGTTACCAGCAGATCCAAAACAGAACTCGAGTTCATCTAATCAAAAACGATTGACGATTTCGTAGTAAACAGATGCAGAAACACACAAGCGGGCTCAAAGTGGATGAGCGGCGCATGAGACGTGCGCCGGATCACGGCTCATGCGCTTCATTTGTGGACACACCCTTATACGCATCAGGATGCACGCGCCATTCCGTACCTCAACGGGTGATCCAATACGTATCCCGATACATGTCCCAATACGCGTGTATTTTCAAGTGGGGGCAGTAACCAAGTATTCTTCTCAGGTATGATCAAACTATAACTAAGAAGGTGATCTCATGAAAGTTGAGTGGGACTGATGCGACATTTGGGTATTTCAGAGTTTGAAGTGCTACTTAAGTGAGAATTGGAGTATAGCCATCAGATATTGATCATTGCTTCTTGATCATGAGTTACAATGTCCATGAAATGTTGTGAGCCTACATAGGATAAGTGGACACTGTCATGCAACATTGGCATGTGAATGTCATGCAACATTTATTATTATCATAAAGCAGCATATACAACAAGAGTTATTATATACAGACAAGGATCTAATCACTTCTGGGAGGAATTTGGTTTCCCCAGACCTAAACTGTACTTTACGTAGAGATCGTTGCTATTTGCAATGCTATATCTTGATACCTCAGCCTTACTGTTTAATTTAGAGAGTTAAAATTTTGTACGACACTGTAGATATATGTATATGTTCAGTCACCGGGTGAAGTAAGTTTTCACCTATAGATGCATGTCTTCTGAAAATAATTGTATGATGTACCTTGTAGTGTTGGTGAAATACGTTCACGAATGCAACGAGTCCGAGAATGTCTCAAAACCCCCATTATTTTACACATTTGTACAGGAGCTGAGCATCTCCTTCCTGACGAAATCCTCCTTACGTTCCACCAGGCAGTTTCTGGCCAGGAACCAGACATTTTTCCTCGGCCATATACAATGTGACCACGATACTTCGAGCAAAACATACCGTCGGCCCCTACGGAAACCAGGACATTCCAACCTCCCTACAAAGAGTAGCAATTTTTTGAAATTCCCACGAAGACTAGCAATTTTTTGACAATGTTGAAACATAGGAGGAATGTGTTAGTCTTCGTGGGGAAGTCAAAATGTGCTACTCTTCGTAGGGAGGTTAAAATGTGCTAGTCTTCGTAGGGGCCGACGATACGTTCGCAGGTGCAGTTCACATAGACGTAGAAGTATAGACTGCCGATTGTGTATCTTCGACGTTGACATCGAGGCTCCTCAATGAGACTGAGAGAGACGCAACATAGCAGTCGCGTGTTAAAAGCGTGTGCCTTGGAGCATGCCATCTCTCTCCCCCTCACGCAAAGGTCTATGTCTCGATGATGACGGTGAGTATACGGGACCAGCAGTCTATACTTCTATGTCTATGGTAGTGCATGGACATAACCTCCAAACTCCGTCCAAAATATCGTCGTCACATGGTCTGTTCAACATTCACCAAGGATGATAGCTTTTCACCTTGGTCAGAAATTGGCCAGCGATGCGAGGCTAGATTATACCCAGCTCGTACATGAATGTGGCCGCTCTCTGGTTGAGAAGCCTTTGGTTTTCCTACTAGGGCAGGATCAATTCAAAACTGTAGATGCTGATGTTCAAAATAGGGACTGGAACAAAATATTGGATGCTGAGAGGCCCTTAGGGAACGACCGATCATAGATGAGTTGGAAAGATCATACACCACATCTTTGCACAGAGATGAATGGTTCAAGTTCACTATGAATGACCAGTGAACAGCAGTCTTATTCATTTCCATCTTGGGTAAGGTATACTAGTATCACATTATACGAGTTCCATGCGTAGCAGTGTTGTAGGAGTCGGGAAAGAGTGTTGGATCAGCTGGAATGTCATTTTGCGATCGCTATCCCTAAAAATACTCACTTCTCCATTCTCTGAGCTCATGTTCCTCCAGTTCCTCCATCAACGAAGATGAGCTTTTGTAATATTTCTGTAGAATTCTGATAAAATCTGTGATCGTGAGCATCCCAACAAATTTCTGTTGAATACTATCCCAAAGAGGTGCTGCGCGTACACCTAGAATCCGAGGGTTAGAATAGGTCTCTGACTATTCATCAGAGGTCACTGAAGGATTCCATTGGGAGAGGAAGTACTTGATTAATCGGCATAGAACCAGAGATCAGAAGTTATCACGCAGATATCCAATTCTAGTCGAGTCAGCCAAGGTCGACTGAGGGCCGTCAACTATCTCTGAGTTCAATTAACCACAAACAGTCTCGGTGCTTGCCATCACTGGGAAAGAATGTTTCAGGATGTGGCATCTCTGGAGAAGGTTTGAGACTCGAGAGGTCTCTTGAGTCTCAAATCTTCTCCACACATTCAAATCTCCCCCACTATTGGTGCATCTTCACTGTGATGATGATCGAGATAGATGTTCAGGCTGCCAATCCATGGGGCAAACATTTTGCTAGAATCAGCCCGCTAGATTCGAAAACCCCTAACCTAACAATAAGTGCGAGAGAGATGGAACGACTTTGGCGTCTCTCTCTTACATATCGAGAGGGTACCCGCGCCATCTGCCATGGAAAGGCAACCTCAGGGACAGTTTGTGGCTCTTTAAGATTACTCTCAAAGTCTGTGAGGGAATGATCCAGTGAATAAGCTCATACATGAGTCCTGATCAGAGCCATGGGCCTATGGACTTCAGCATTTGTGGGTGTACCGAGGAGGCAGGTAACGGAAGATCATCCGTTATCTTAAAGTACCTGAAATTCACATGATCAAGCCTCGGGCAATGTCCCGTCCACCTGGATCTCCCCGAGCCGGGCTGACAACCTGAAATCGTAAGCAGGGCTGGCAACTTGACGGAGAAAAATATGAGTTTGGATTATGAGAGCGACAATAGACCTTATGTGTTGCGAGTATCTAAGAACTTATTATCTAAGTTTATCTTATCATCTCCGATCATCTGAGATCATCGAGGAACATCTTGAAGTTATCTTTGGATCCTCTTTTTAACTGAATGTTATCTTTTGGTTATCTTCTTATCTTTTAGTTATCTTATTATTATTTTCGAGTCATTTCGTCGTTTTTTGATCATCTTTACTTGACTTTCTCGGTTGTTTTTACTTTCTCGAATAATTTACTATATATTCTCCATCTATTAGATATTTTTCCAATGTGATGAATTTTTTTATGTATTATTTCATTTTCTAGAGATGGTATCATTCAATCGTGAGCAACTGATCTTCTTGGAATCTTTAAGTTGGTCCGTCGTTTTTTGATGATATTTCTCTCATTACTCATTATTTTTTTAATTGCTTTATATAGTTGTCTTCGTTTCTTTGTTAAATTTTCCTTGTTCCCGATATTTCGGCTATTATTTCAACAAAATCTCTTTCTTCATGTATCATGTGATTCCTGAAAGTTATTCTTATTCGACTATGAGGAATTGATGATTCTCGATCAAAAATTTTAGTGATCTACTATGAATGAAGCTGATTGTAGCATATCTTTTCAACTATGTATTGAATACAAGAGAGAGACTTCATCGCTCTCGGGTCCAAATAGTTAACCCACTTCTTGTCCGCCTCTTTAGTATGATGACGTGAAAAGTGACAAGGAGCGTTATGATCTCGAGATCGCGGTCAAAAGTTATTAAGCGTCAAAAATTATTAAAGGGGCACTGATGAGGTGGCTCTGGATTGCTGCTTCGGAACGCTTAATAATTTTTAACTGCGATCTCTAGATCATAACGCTCCTTGTCACTTTTGACTACCTCATACTAAAGAGACGGATAAGGAGTAGGTAAGCTATTTGGACCTGAGAGCGATAGAGTCTCTTTTTTGAATTCATTTGGATCACGGGTCGATAGAAGTAATGCTTTTGAATATGTATTGAATACTGATGAAAAAATTCGATAATTATCTGGAACAATTTTATAAATGAATATGAACAAAACTTCGATTGTGGCAATATGGAAATTGTTAGATTGTCTATTATACTGAATTATCATCTATTTATGTTGTGTGTGAAGTGTTGCTGGATCTGTTTTGGATTTTCCGCTTCGGTCGTTCTCAGCGGAGTCAATCACTTCCGAGCCATGGCCTAGGCGAGTCGCCGCAAAGTCATCATCAGTGTCAAGTTAGTGTGTCTTAGTAGTAATAGTTGTAATCCAATGTCTGCATCATGGTCTATATGTAAAAAGTGGAGTGTTAATGAGCTTGTTTTGAATTTTTTGCTTTGGTCGCTCCCAGCGAAGTTAGTCACTCTTGAGCCATGGCCTAAGCGAGTCACCGCAACGTTCTCATCAGTGTGGAGTCGAAGTGTCTTTGTTGTGATTGATGTGATCTGTCGTTTGTTTTATGTTATCGATGTTGTTGTATAGGGGTCTCTCATTCTTGTTTAGTGTAAAGTCCATTTTGCAACAATAAATGTTGAAAAGTTCATTAATATTTGTTATTCCATTATAGTGAGTTTAATGAGAAATAGGAAAAATTTGGCCTCTAACGGCGACCTTAATTGATTGTAAAATCATCTAGAAATTATCACTGGAGGAATTTTGCTTCTATCTCGTTCAATTCATCGAATTATTGGATGATGATGCAGTCAGAGTATGTTTGTTCGTAGCCCAGAATTTCAAAACAATTTACAGAAGAATTTACAAATCTATGTATGAGTCATTTACTAACCGCGGGGGACCTTTGAGGTTTTTTCTGTGTAGAATGACTTAGAGATCTAGGGATTTGGTTGGGTGGAAATTTTTCGATGGGATCCGTCAGTCAGCTAATAAGAACACCAGATCCTTGACATCACCTCAGCAGTTTTGTGAGGGACCCTACTGCAAGCGATAGCCAAGTATTGGACTCTTCGTTTGTGGATGTGACGTCGATTAATTATTGGGGAAAATTTCAATATGATCATGAGTTCACTCATTTTCGGAAAATCTGTCCTATTGTCATGGTCTTGATTCTAAAACGATTATAATTTCGAAATTAATCAAAATCGTCGAAATTGAAAAGTCAATGAATTGAATTTGGATGAACCTTAGAAGAAATCGTTATATAATCTTCTTCGAGTCAATTTAATATTGTTACGTGGGGAGGAGGGGTGATTCGAATGAACCACGGCTGAGTGATGTGAATATATAGGTTTAATGGCAGCTGAGATATACTCGAGAGAGATATGATTCTGAAGGTTGATACGAGCGGTCTGGCTGCCGCACGGCTCATCGTAGACGACGATGGTCCGTACTGTAGCGTAGACCGATGCAGTGAGGATGTACTTCGCTCCATCGGAGTGCTGACAGTGCATCCGCGATGGCCGTCGAACCGCGAACATACGTTTTGCGGTCGCGTAGCCTTCGTGGGTGCAACGTCATCGTAGAACGAAGGGGAGAGGTGGGATTAGGCACTAATCTCCCCCTCTTTTCACGTGAAAATATTATTTGGGAGTTTTTTCTAACGAAACCTATGGATTGAGAGGAGACGAGAGGGGAGAGACAGGCAAAGATCCCGTCTCTGTTGAATTTCATTGGGTTATTCAATATACATATCTCTCTCTTCAAATCTCTGGTAATTCTGATTGGCTTGAAACCAATCTGGGTGTTCCACAGGGTTCCGTTCTCGGGCCTTTACTCTTCAGCTTATATGTCAATGATTTACCTGGTTTGCTAGACGGAAAGTCGGTACATCATCTATTTTATGCGGACGACCTCCAAATTTATCTCCAAGTCGAGAAAACTGAAATCAGGGAGGGCATCGCTCGGCTGGGTGAAATAGGACGACTAGTTGCCGAATGGGCCAAGAGTTCCGGCCTGTGTCTCAACGCTGGCAAGACCAAGGCAATCTACTTCAGCTCTGAGAGGAATATCAAAGATCTGAAGAGAATGGACTTGCCAGGGGTTGAGATACAGGATGGGAATTTCATCCTGTTCAGTGATACGGTTGTAAGTCTCGGTGTTACACTTGATAGTGAACTGACGTGGAAACCGCACATTGACCAAGTTACTAAGAAAGTTAACAGAGCCCTATACGGTTTGCGGTTTTTTAGGGCGTGTATCACCAGACCTCTCCGGATTCGCCTAGTCGAGTCATTAGTTCAACCGCATCTAGATTACTGCACAGTCGTGTACCTCGACGCCACGGACGAACAGCGGCAACGGATACAGAGACTGAGCAATTCATGTGTGAGATTCATCTTTGATCTTAGGAGAGACGAGCACATCACCCCGTTTAGGGAGCGATTGGGTTGGTTACGTACTGATTCGCGGAGAATGTACTTCGCAGCACTTTTAATGCATAAGATCATGCATTTGGGAGAACCTGGCTACCTTGCTGCGATGTTTACCAGGTACCAATCCGAACGCCCCGCACGCGGTGATACAGAAGAGCGGGTACTCGAAGTTCCCAATATGAGACTTGAGTATGGAAGAAGATCTTTCCAGGTTCAATGTGCTCATTTGTGGAACTTTCTCCCTCCGGGCTTTCGGCAGCTGGGGAAGATATCGTTGTTTAAAGAGGCCTCAAAAGATCTCTTGATGACACAGACTTCTCAGAAGATTGATGTGGAGAAGAAGCATTATTTTAAGCTATGATAGGCTTGGGTTCTTATTTTTAGCTTACGATTAGTTTTACGTGACCTTCTGTCACCTGACTGAAGCAAACTGTGATATTTTCTCTTTTGTGAACCCATGCTCTCAGATTTTAGACATACGCGAATTCGCAATTGTGATGACTAGTCACAATTTGTGATATGTACCTGTCCTTGACCAAATCGCTTGTGTTATATATATTTTACACCTTTTCTTTTTATTTTCTAATTTTTGAATACTCAATTATTTCTAGAATTATGCAACATATGTAAAAATATGTGGGTTATATTTTGTCTTATGACGAATAAAGGACATCAATCAATCAATCAATCAATCAATCTTTACAATTTCTCGAAAAAGTTCTTATAGTTTTCTTAGGAGTAGTATGGGGATATTCATAACATCACTCATATGGAATATTCTACAATGACTAGAAATCGTCAGAATTACGTATCTTATTCGACAACGTGCGACGGGCTCCTTCGCTATGATACCAGTATAGCTCCGGTACCCAAGCAATTCATTGGGCAGCCAACGCAATTCGAGCTTCCGCCGCCAGATGGCTGTCTCTCATACACCGTTCGCAAGCAAAACACCTGCCAGCATTGATATCCACCCAACGACCGCTCCGAACAACTCAGTCTGCAACGAGCAGCGGACTCACGCACCTCTCTGGGACCAGGAGCTCTGGACAAAGAGATGGCTCTAGAGTCTAGCAGCTGGCAACTCCTCTCTGTCTTAGGAGCTCTAAGACAGATGAGACCATCTAGTAGACGACAGGAGCACTGAGAGTCGTAGTTGACCGCGACACCGTCACACCCATTTGTGGCCCGGGGGGAGCTCCTCCGTGGCAGTAGAATCAGACACGTCGGCATCCTGGGAGCTCCAGGAGTCGAACCCGACACACCGGTCAGACCCCCGCGTTTTGGGCAGGAGGAAGCTCCTCCGCGGCACCAGAGTAATGCATAGCAGTATTGTAACCAGTATCAACCGTTCATGGGGCTAGACCGCATTTGTAATACACACATCAGTTATGAATATCAGATTCCTTAGACATATTCATCTGTCATGACCATTCGTACATAATATCTCATCTTCAATATATATATTTCTATTAATGAAACGCTGTCTTTAGAGTCTTAAACCGGACCCAAACCCTACCTTTCCTGTTCCTAGTGAATCCCTCAGTTACAAACGGTGGCATTGCAATTGCTCCCTGATTCCGTGTTGGGTTGGATTGTCCAACGGGTTGGCGGGATACAATTCTTCTCGACCTTGGTGTCGCTGTAGAATGAAAGAATCATCATAGCGTCGTATTTTTCTTCTAGATAATTGGATTCGTTTGATTGTATATGTATGTATGAACGTGTGTGTGTGTGTGTCTAATCAAATTATGAGGAAGGTTGTGTGTATAGGGATTGAATATTGAAATTTTTTGAGAATCGCTCACTATACCTTCCTCATGTGTCATGTCCGACAATGAGATATGAGTTCATTGCTCACTTTGTAGAATAGATTTCAGTATTTGACGATTCGATGCGGCGTGGAACTGATATCGGAGGCACGATGGCTTCCTTCTCTGGTATGAACGCCCCTGCTTTGGCGTAGAACACCTGAATATCGATGATGATTATGAGGTCTCCGCATTCCATTCATGTGTTGTGCATCTCTCGGCAATGAAGTGGCGGAGCCAACCGAGTGCGCGCAATGGCTCCCCATGGATGACTAACCGTTGAAAATAAGGGCTAGTAACGGTCGAATGGTTCTCCGAGGTTAACCGAGGCAAAGTGGGGAGGCGCTTGGAGCGCGGGTGGAAAGGGGTGCGCGGAGTTGGTGCGCATGATCCAAGACGCATTCGACGCATTGAATCCATCCCTTTCACATCATCGAATTCGCCCAGTACGCCGCAATTGATGATTCGCCGATTGAGCTTCATCGAATCTCAGCTCGATACGCACATCATTGCGTGCCGTACCAATGACCAGTGGGTTCATCGACGCGTTATCTCTATCTAGAGTTAGTTCAAGATCGAATGGAAGCTATCTATTCGGATAATCTCCTTCATTTTCATGCCATTATTCAAGAAGTGTGTACGTAACAGAGGTTAGCGACGTAGGACTGCTCAATGCGATCGATTTTCATATTTCGCCGTCTACTAGACTTTTTTTCTCCTTAGTCGTTGGCAATATTCTTTCCTTGCATTGATCCTCACTTTTGGTGTGAATCTCAACAGATTCACGAATTTTTCTCAAACTTCAGAGATATTTCATTACTTCTCGATCTGATGTTTTGACTGATGAAATACAAGTGAGTGTGAAAGCTGTAAGGGTGGGAGAATATCGCATAGATGTATGAATAGAGCTGCGGAAACTTCATCCAACAAGATTCGAATTCGGCAGAAGAGGGAAAGGGAACTCTCACGTACATAAGGTGAATTCGCAGCACTCATCTCACCTCGATTGAGAATCAGAACTCAAAGATGTGGGGAGTCGGAAAACTTCCACATGTTGAATTCCATGAAATCGGCCACGGAATTGTCTTTCCGTTTTTGATCAGCGAATATGGATCGGAGACTGGACGAGTCCTTTGTTCCGCTTATCGAGATCTTCGGTGCGCCAAATACTGACAAAGAATCAAACAAGATTTCGAATATTCGATTTCCATTTTCATGCCAATATCGGTTGAATAATTGAACATATCCTGCTGTACAGAAAGCAAGAAGTGCGTGATGTTCAGTTGGCAAGTCTTACAAGCAGTTTCATATTTGGAATGGAGGTCCGCTACTAATAGGAAATGAACGCACGCAAGCTCAGGAGTATTTGATAATTGTTAGGCTAGTTTGAGTGCGTGCCGGGGAAAAATTGTTAGATGTGTTAAGAATCAATGACTGAAGCTAATTTCAATGCAAACTTCGAGAGAACGAGTGTGACGGCTCTCTAGACATAATCATGACACCTTGAGGATGTATGAGAGTGTGTACTTTGCGATACCATCTTCGCCATTCTGAACCCATCTCCCGCTATTAGAAGCGGAAGATATATGTGGAAATATAATCATTGGTTCTTTCAATTGACCCGGTTTGTGTCTCTCACCACTGTGAATAGAAGCGTGACTTTGGGTACATCTTTTAACTCCTTCGGGGACTCTATTCCACTCTTCGTAATGAGAGCAATTAATACGTAGGAGATGTGGAAGCGATTCGAGATCTCCCTCGTCGAACGGAAAATCGAAAGGACAAAAACGATTGTAGAGAAATGGTCCACACAAGAATCATATGCTATGTATTTGACCGAGTCACGTCGGGTGCAAATAATGAATACTTCCCTATTTCTGTCGTGTATTGACACTCGTCCATTTCCATGCATGTAAACGAAGATTATCCGTTAATGAAGATAAAATCTGGTCAGAAAACACGGAGATGAACAGAGATATGAAACGTCAAGCATAAAGTAAACTCCGCACTGTCTTCAGAGTTAGGTATATCCGAATACATTTTGGATGGAAAGTGAGAGCGCAGCCCGTTACAATGAGCGTGATCGAGACTGGAAAGTGCTCCAAAGGAACGTTTGAAAGCATTGGTTGTTACTTTTTATCTTCTAGTGATCCTGCGTAGCCTCCTGTTCGAGCCGGAAATATAGACAAAAAATGTAAGATATCTGAAAGATCACCATCTCATAAATTCAAGAGGAAGAACTGTTTGGTTCCATATGCAGAAAACGTATGGCTCATTTAGTATTGCCGTGATGACTTTTGTCTCGTGGATTCTTTTTGAGATCTCTTATGGACTTCTCCGGTGGTAGTCCACATGGGAACCATCGAGATGCAGAAGATTGAACAGAGCTAGAAAATTCAAAAAGTGGCCATGAATATTGTTACAGTGTTTTGTTCATCTTTCCATCTCTCATCTATCTCAATATGAGTCAGATACTCCTCAAATTACCAACAGTCGTGTACCATGAAGTCATGATAGTGGCCGATTTTGTCACGATTCTCTTATTCTTTTCCATTTACACACGGCACTATCCGATGAAGAGTCTAATTTTTCAATGGGTCGAGATCCGGGAATTGAGAAATCGTCATCCTTATTTGATACGAATATAAATGGAGACATCAGGAGGTTTCAAATTTGAGTAACCATCTTCCTACGTTGGTCTCCACGCTTCCTTCTCACCCAAAAAATCCTGCGTTGACACAAGACCTCGTGGCATAGGATTCCGTGAACCGCGAAACTATGATGTCCATAGTATATCTGTTAACATGAACCTTTAGAAACAACTCATCTCTGGTACTTCTCGTATTCTGTCAATTCTGTGATGAGGATGGTAATCCACATCGCATTGAAATATATCGATCATGAGGTACACTACCCTGCAAAAAAATGGAACACGGATACCTCCACTAAAACAGCCATTACTCCGACGCATTTGGGTCTACGCCGGCCTGTTTCCGGAAAATTATAGCTCTGACTAGACTCAATATTTTTGAACATACTTGGGCGCATTATCGTTGTTGAAACTAGTTATTCTGAAGAAAAATCACCCGAGATTGATCATCCAGCCCAACAACTTCTAAGAGCTCTCTACTGAGAGCATATTTCAGCGATTGCTGGGCCTTTCTCCTAGTTACCTAGATCCAACTGAAAAAGTGATGATTGACTTTTACTGGTGGTCATCTTGAAGGTCTTGGGAAAACCTACGATTTGACCACTGGTAATAGTCGATTATCGAACTCTTTGTAGAAGTTACAGTCGATACAAGTTGAGCAGTTCCGTAACAATGCCGAACTTTGAGCTCAATTAAGAAAAAGTCGTTTTCCTCTTTCCGTTGTCTAACCAATGAGATGTTCTCAAAGACGAGTACAATCGATAAGAACAATAATCCGGGTGGCTCTTTTTGTTCCTGATTCTTAGTAGACTTTTGAAGTACCCTTTTCTGACTTCTTGCTCAAAATTACCTCATGAATATGGCTTGCATATGCTACCATCTGGACTAACGGGAATCAATATGCGTGGAATCAATCCCCTGTTCTATCATCGGTTCTCACTCATGATCCGAGTTTCCCACAGAATTCCAAAGTTTACTCGCTACTCACTGTTACAATTCCTCCGGCCCGTAATACATGTTTTCCCTAATGTTTCCGAAAAATATTGCACAATTCTTACCAATGAATCATATTTATGAAATTTACAATCAGCACGTTGGAAACTAAAGCGTGCGTACATCTTTCTATCGATAGCTCCGACTAAACTCTTATCAATTCCTGAGACTGCAAATGTGCCTCACTTCAGAAGTACTAAGTTCGCACAGCAAACCACGGAACATGATGCACGAGAAGGCCTCCTTGAAATACACACAAACAACGCACCACAATCAGAAGTTCGTTCGCTTTAGGAACATCAAATGCATGTCTCACTCATCCGCATGCTTTTGCGGGATTTCTGCGATAAATTCGTACAATCCATTGCGTTTCTCAATTGCACCGTGTGCATTATTTTGATCCTGCAACGTTGAAGTGAGCGGGCGATTATGGAAATCTCCAAAATCGAAATTGGAAATCTTAACCGGCAGAAAAAGAATGCCGAATTGTGATAGAAAAAATTGACGGATTCGAATCACTAAGTGTGGCTCGGTAGAAGTTGCCGAGAATCTCGGCGAATTCTGCTAAGTATCCTCTTCCAGTGTTCCAGTCATGTATCATATTCCCTTTTCCAACTTCGCCCTCAATGCCTGTGCACTAGTATTGTGGAATATAATGATCAGCATGTTTTCAGAAATAATTCGGCTCGTTTGTCCCCGGTTCTCTCCAGAGATATCTTGAGCGAGACGAAATCGCATCTCCGGACGAGGCTGCACTGGCAAGCGATTGATTGCATTTCGGAATACATTCTTGCTCCTTCGGCAATCGTATTACATGAACACGTTACATATCGAAGATGCACATCATGTTCATCAAAAACTCACACATTCGTTCATATTTGGACTCTTTCAGAGCTTATGATATTCTCGGGATGTGCATAGACAATGGTCAACGTTGAGTGATGGTATTTTCTTTCTGAAATTCCCTTGCAGCCTGCTCGGCCTCGCGCGGGGGGGCTCTTAACCACCTTGATGTGAAGGGTTATGCCCGAATTGTCCCTCTACACATGGATTCGAGCTTCCCCGAGGTGACCTGCGCCATGGTTTGCAGCCATGGGATGCCTTTCTCCAATGCTGGTAAGGCCGACATTCCCTGTCTCACAGAGTGAGCCATCGGATCCGCTGTACCCTTAGCGCCTCAACAAGGAGTTTCTGCGCCTGTCCGCAGTCCGCGTGGCCGCGGAAAGAATACATGGGAAGCAATGGGAGTGGAGCGCGCATGCGCGAATATTGGAGCAAGCCGCGGGCAGACCTACCCCCACTCTTCCCTTTACTTCCCATGTATTTTTCTCGCGGCCGCGCGGACTACGGACAGGCGCGGAAACTCTTTGTCGAGGCCCTTAGCGTTCTCGAAGACAACCTTTTTGTGGTTTGCAAGGCCATGATTTGGTGAGACTCAAACTCCAATGCCGGTAAGGCTGACATTCCCCGCACCTCCCCGTGCGCTCAGGAAGGCACGTCGGGTCGGCTTATTAACTCCCTACGTTACCCAAGGTTCCCCTGCTTCGCATTCGCCCAAGGCCCGCTAGTCGAATCTCGTGGATTGGAAAATCCAGGATTACTCTGGAGGATAATCCCGGGGAAAATGCCATTCCGAAGCAAGCGGAGTGTGATGGGTCCTTTTCCCGTTGGAAAAACCTCAGAAAAAATGTCCGAGTGATTTCGCCGGGAATCGAAGCCACGACCCCTCGAGCAGTGTTGATTGCGAAGCTAACACGCTACCGACTGAGCCAACACTGCTTTCAAGTGATGGTATGAAATGACTGATAAAGCTGCCCAATCGAACGATGCAGGATGATTGATTGCGATTTTGGGAGAGGATTTCTCAATCATCACTTTATTCAGCTAATTTGCCGGGATAGTCATCGGTAGGATCACGAGGCCCCTGGAATGGGATTCGAATGGATTATTTGACTATATCTTGTCGAGCATCACACATTGTAGAAAGACGTTTATTTCAAAGTCTACAGAATAAAATTTCGAGGAGAAAGCACCTGTGGGGTATTAAATAACAGTACATATGAACAGTAAATTATACACCAACAGAATACTCTGCCAATACAGTACCCTGCGAGAAAAATGGAACACGGATACCTTCACAAAACAACCATTACTCCGACGCGTTTGGGTTTACGCCAATTTTCCAAGAAGCACTTGAAAGATGTGAAAAGAATCCATCAAATTATGTGTTTCGGAATTTTTTTTGGTCAAAATTTTATGCCTTTAATTAACACTCGAAATTGAAAAATTCTCATTTAATCAATCATGGATCATTTATCGGGAAATCACGATAACGTGGAAATTCTCACGGGATGTTGTAGCTCTTTTCAGAACCTTTGAAATCGTTCTTCTATTCATTACTATACGGTGTTTTATATCCGAGTTACGAGCAATCTAGTACAAAGAATTTGGTACTTGTTGAGTGTAACAAACATACAAAAAAGGTCATAATCTACGATTTCGACGTGAAATCTTCAGAATTCTGTGAAATAATTGCCAGGTTCATTCCACAAATTGGTCAAAAGGACTTCCGCCCACCTCAACTGAGAAAAACTCATGTCTCCATACTTTCAATACCCTCAACTCGTACGAAATTTTTTGTACGAGATCACTCGTAACTCGGTTGTGTAAAATCGTAGAGTATTGTATAAAAAAAGATTTTGGAGGTCTTGAAAAGAGCTACAACATCCCGTAAGAGTTTCCCCGTCATCGTAATTTTCCGATAAATGATCGATGATTGATTGAAATGAGAATTCTTCCAATTTTGAGTGTCAATCAAAGGCATGAAATTTCGATTAAGAAAAAATTTTGAAACACACAAATTGATAGATTTTTTCCTCATCTTTCAAGTACTTCCTAGGAAATCGGCGTAGACCCAAATGCGTCGGAGTAATGGCTGTTTTAGTGGAGGTATCCGTGTTCCATTTTTTTACAGGGTACTGTACCTCATGATCGATATATTTCAATGCGATGTGATTTACCATCGTTATCACAGAATTAACAGAATACAAGAAGTACCAGAGATGAGTTGTTTCTAAAGATTCATGTTAACAGATATACTATGGACAACATAGTTTCGCGGTTCACGGAATTTTATGCCACCAGGTGTTGTGTCAACGCAGGATTTTTTGGGTGAGAAGGAAGCGTGGAGACCAACGTAGGAAGATGGTTACTCAAATTTGAAACCTCCTGATGTCTCCATTTATATTCGTATCAAATAAAGATGACGATTTCTCAATTCCCGGATCTCGACCCATTGAAAAATTAGACTCTTCATCGAATAGTGCCGTGTGTAAATGAAAGAGAATAAGAAAATCGTGACAAAATCGGCCACTATCATGACTTCATGGTACAAGACTGTTGGTAATTTGAGGAGTATCTGACTCATATTGAGATAGATGAGAGATGGAAAGATGAACAAAACACTGTAACAATATTCATGGCCACTTTTTGAATTTTCTAGCTCTGTTCAATCTTCTGCATCTCGATGGTTCCCATGTGGACTACCACCGGAGAAGTCCATACGAGATCCCAAAAAGAATCCACGAGACAAAAGTCATCACGGCAATACTAAATGAGCCATACGTTTTCTGCATATGAAACCAAACAGTTCTTCCTCTTGAATTTATGAGATGGTGATCTTCCAGATATCTTACATTTTTTGTCTATATTTGCGGCTCAAACAGGAGGCTACGCAGGATCACTAGAAGATGAAAAGTAACAACCAATGCTTTCAAACGTTCCTTTGGAGCACTTTCCAGTCTCGATCACGCTCATTGTAACGGGCTGCGCTCTCACTTTCCATCCAAAATGTATTCGGATATACCTAACTCTGAAGACAGTGCGGAGTTTACTTCATGCTTGACATTTCATATCTCTGTTCATCTCCGTGTTTTCTGACCAGATTTTATCTTCATTAACGGATCATCTTCGTTCACATGCATGGAAGTGGACGAGTGTCAATACACGACAGAAATAGGGAAGTATTCATTATTTGCACCCGACGTGACTCGGTCAAATACATAGCATATGATTCTTGTGTGGACCATTTCTCTACAATCGTTTTTGTCCTTTCGATTTTCCGTTCGACGAGGGAGATCTCGAATCGCTTCCACATCTCCTACGTATTGATTGCTCTCATCACGAAGAGTGGAATAGAGTCCCCGAAGGAGTTAAAAGATGTACCCAAAGTCACGCTTCTATTCACAGTGGCGAGAGACACAAACCGGGTCAATTGAAAGAACCAATGATTATATTTCCACATATATCTTCCGCTTCTAATAGCGGAAGATGGGCTCAGAATGGCGAAGATGGTATCGCAAAGTACACACTCTCATACATCCTCAAGGTGTCATGATTATGTCTAGAGAGCCGTCACACTCGTTCTCTCGAAGTTTGCATTGAAATTAGCTTCAGTCATTGATTCTTAACACATCTAACAATTTTTCCCTGGCCCGCACTCAAACTAGCCTAACAATTATCAAATACTCCTGAGCTTGCGTGCGTTCATTCCCTATTAGTAGCGGACCTCAATTCCAAATATGAAACTGCTTGTAAGACTTGCCAAATGAACATCACGCACTTCTTGCTTTCTGTACAGCAGGATATGTTCAATTATCCAACCGATATTGGCATGAAAATGGAAATCGAATATTCGAAATCTTGTTCGATTCTTTGTCAGTATTTGGCGCACCGAAGATCTCGATAAGCGGAACAAAGGACTCGTCCAGTCTCCGATCCATATTCGCTGATCAAAAACGGAAAGACAATTCCGTGGCCGATTTCATGGAATTCAACATGTGGAAGTTTTCCGACTCCCCACATCTTTGAGTTCTGATTCTCAATCGAGGTGAGATGAGTGCTGCGAATTCACCTTATGTACGTGAGAGTTTCCTTTCCCTCTTCTGCCGCATTCGAATCTTGTTGGATGAAGTTTCCGCAGCTCTATTCATACATCTATGCGATATTCTCCCACCCTTACAGCTTTCACACTCACTTGTATTTCATCAGTCAAAACATCAGATCGAGAAGTAATGAAATATCTCTGAAGTTTGAGAAAGATACGTGAATCTGTTGAGATTCACACCAAAAGTGAGGATCAATGCAAGGAAAGAATATTGCCAACGACTAAGGAGAAAAAAAGGCTAGTAGACGGCGGAATATAAAAATCGATCGCATTGAGCAGTCCTACGTCGCTAACCTCTGTTACGTACACACTTCTTGAATAGTGGCATGGAAATGAAGGAGATTATCCGAATAGATAGCTTCCATTCGATCTTGAACTAACTCTAGATAGAGATAACGCGTCGATGAACCCACTGGTCATTGGTACGGCACGCAATGATGTGCGTATCAAGCTGAGATTCGATGAAGCTCCATCGGCGAATCGTCAATTGCGGCGTACTCGGCGAATTCGATGATGTGAGAGGGATGGATTCAATGCGTCAAATGCGTCTTGGATCATGCGCACCAACTCCGCGCATCCCTTTCCACCCGCGCTCCAAGCAGGGGTGTCAATCGTGGTAGAGTCCTTCCCCTCAAGCCCCTCCAGTCAAGTGCAGAGAGCCTCGCGGCGAAGGAGCCCCTCCCCTGCGACGCCGCGGCGCGCTCTACACATGACTGGAGGGGCTTGAGGGGAAGGACTCCACCACGCTTGACTGCCCTGGAGCGCGCCGCGGCGTCGTAGGGAAGGGGCTCCTTCGGCGCGAGCCGTGATGCTCTTTGCACTTAACTATAGGGGCTTGAGGGGAGGGACTCTACTACGCTTGATACTCCTGGCTCCAAGCGCCTCCCCACTTTGCCTCGGTTAACCTCGGAGAACCATTCGACCGTTACTAGCCCTTATTTTTAACGGTTAGTCATCCATGGGGAGCCATTGCGCGCACTCGGTTGGCTCCGCCACTTCATTGCCGAGAGATGCACAACACATGAATGGAATGCGGAAACCTCATTATCATCATCGATATTCAGGTGTTCTACGCCAAAGCAGGGGCGTTCATACCAGAGAAGGAAGCCATCGTGCCTCCGATATCAGTTTCACGCCGCATCGAATCGTCAAACACTGAAATCTATTTTACAAAGTAAGCAATGAACTCATATCTCATCGTCGGACATGACACATGAGGAAGGTATAGTGAGCGATTCTACCCTCGAAGATGTTCACAGGATGATCCATACCATTGGCTGTGGCCCTTACAATATTTTTAAGCGCTGGGTATTGAAAAGCCATGATGTCAAAAAGTGGGGTAGACAGACAACGTTTGCCTGTCTCTTAAGCATTCTGACAATCAGTATTGTAGCTATCGCGACGTTGGACAAGGGTCAGCTAGTCTTGTGCTCCAAACGTGAACAGATATGGGAGCTGCCATTCACGGATCCAAGTGAATACCCGATACAACTGCCCTACAGGGGAAATTCTTCGACGCGGAGAGGAGATTACACCCGTTGACTCTGAGCCTCATGATCAACATTCGACAGATTTTGAAGGCGCTCCAGTGCGTTTGAGCGGGTTTTTGCAGGTTCACACTGACGAGCATTGCAGCTAGATGAATTTGACATGGTGTATTCCTCAGCGACTACAGAGAATCGAATTCCGTCGGATATCACATTACTTGACTCAAGAGATACTGCACGCAGTCTACACAGGATCACCGACGTTTACAGCCAATTCGAGGTGACGAGCGTGCCCTTCCAGACATTTATTCCAGAAGGGAACGGAATTTCCGGCAGTTCAATATTTCCTCACCTCACGAATTCATTTGTGATATTTTGGCGCTCAAATTAGGGTTCACACCTTGAATCAGTTCGAATGTACATAAGGACATTATGTATGTGGATGTTAACATAGATTATGAGAGAAGTGTAATATGAGTACTTCCCACCATCGGTGCAGTTACCGTGTACAATCTTGTGGAACTAAGTACCCATTGTCCAGACAGAGGGTGAGAGGAATCCAGTGATTATTTTGGCTGTCAGGTATAATAACCCGTGACCCATCATTGGCGGATGTTTTTAGGGAATTTGGTCGATCAATAGGTGTCATTAATCATTCTGACATTTACTGATATCCAAAAATTCTATGAGTAGTTGAAAACGGATGGGTATCATTGATGGGTATCCCAATCGCGCATGATCAAGAATAGGTTCAGGGATTAAAAACAGATAGTATATGGGCGAATCTCAGAATTCGGGCCACTTTCATTGAAAAATTCGGAAATTTTGAATATGGCAGGACATACCCGGCAAACTTCTTTTGGGTGAAGTAGTACTCAAACAATGATAAAATAGTCGCGTAACTCATTTTGTAGCTTCGCTGCGCACTTGCGGTGAAATAACAAATAATCCTATGCATTCAAATGGGGGCCTTGTGTTACAATAATTCCCGTGAGAATACTTCCTCGCAGACATGAGATGACCTTGGTATCAGAGAAGTGAGAAAAAGTCATGATCAACATTATACGATGCTTCCCAATGGCCTCTGTAACGAAATGAAGATACTCTACACTCACCAAAATGCACGATTCCGTCAATTCTCAATCTTTATGAGCCTCGTATTCCTCTCGGGGTAGGTCTACGATTGGGGCAGTTTGTATATACGTTTCTGTTATCCTAGAGATCAAATTACACGTGGTTCAAGGTGCAACGGGGTCCACGTTTTCATGTCCCATAAGAAAAAGACATTTTTAAGGCTAAATTACGCAGAAGCAATTTTTCCTTCCATCGTGACAACAGCCACAAGGATTTGATGACATCGATGAGACTTGGCTGAATTCATAGATTTCTTCGTGTTGGATCAGATCCCTTCCCCAGGATTTCATTATTTTTATCGCCCCGATGACACACGGTGCGTCGGAAAGCCGGGAAAGTCGAGGGTGAAGGCACTTGGGAAGTTCCTCCGGGACTGTTGTCTAGGTACCTTTACGGTCATTTCCCCGGAAGAATCAAAAGAATCCGTCGATGGAATTTGGAATAAAGTCGATTTTTCCATTTTGAATCAGAAATTCAATTTTCACCTAATTTCGGTAAACTTGTTCTTTTTGATCCTCATTGAAAGCTTCGTAAAATTGTTTACAAGCATTGAAAAGAATATTTTTCTTGTTTAAAATCGTCTGATCTTTCAGAATTTGTAGTCAAAATTTACTTACGACTGAGTCCGGAAGACTTGAATACTCTGCATTCAATCCAGAAGAATAAGTTTGCCAATAATTCCCAATTCAAAATTCTTTGGAAATCAATTCTACGCTCAGGACTAACGGACTCGAGTACAATAAGCTATCATCTGTAGTTCTGTCATTCCATTTGATGAGGTTGTGAATAATGAAATCATCAACTCAATTTCCCCACCATTTACATAGTCATTAGATAACTCTAGAGGAACGAACTCAATCTACCCTTCTCTGATGCAATTATGTGCGTGCAAGAGCTTCCCTGCTTATAGAAGTCTCTCAATTTTCGTTCCTCATCTTTCAAAAGCACTGTGCGAGGTATTGAAATACAGAAGGATGAATGCTAAGACAATTTCTGACTGTTCACGGTTGGAATGAAGTGAGCGATCCAGTTTTCGGAGTGGAAGGAAATATTTCGATGTCCTTACCTCATCAGTCGTCTGCCCTAATACTTTCGCGGGAAAGAGACGCACTCCAAACTACAGTTGTCACCTCAGCCGCCAGGGGGCTCACTGTTGCCGTTGTCTGCAAAAGCTTTGCGCTACTTCCATCCCCCACTCTTAGTGCCTCCTCGAGCTGTGTAGTTCGAGATTCTGGAAAATCGTGCGAGAATGTGTTGTGTTTTTCTTACAAAGGTGTCTGGCATCAAAAAGTTCCGGAAGATCATACCCGGCGGGAAACTTGAGCAGCTTATCAACAAATACTTCGAGTACGATGCTTCTGATACCAAACTTCCGTGTGGGCTTTGCTGCTCTTGCTATCAAAAGATATATAAAGCGCAAGGAAAATCTGAGAAGGGAGTGACAGCACCTGACTATTTGAGCTTCAAATCCGTGAAGTTGCACATGCGTTCTACAAACGGAATCTGTCCGTGCCTATGTTGTGCAATAGGGCAGACTCAAGAATACACAAATTTAACTCCAACGCACTATCAAGCTCGCATAAAGAATGGAGGGAACTACTAATATATAATACATGTGCTCGCGTGTAGATTTGAATTTCCTAGCAACTTTCTCCCTCCCATACTACATAGGAGCATTCGTCCCACCAGCCCCAACTCTTTTGTAGTACGACGCATCGCCCACGTTTTATTTTTTGAATTTTTTTTGCAGACTCGCGGAGTGAGCCGATGAAAAATAGTCATCATAACAAGCCAAGAAGATGTAATGATTGTTTATCCATCATCGCTAGAGATGTAAGCCATCGATGCGATGAAAAAACTCGGATTGAAAATCTGAAAAAACTACTAGCTGCGACACCTTCCGAGTCGGCTGAAATTGTTATTGCTTCGTCGCTTAATTCTCTTGCCAATCAAACCGCAAGGTCGAGATTACCAACATCGATGAAACTCAGAACCTCTGGTAGGCCTATGAGAGTTGTTGTTCATGCAAATTCAAACTCAAATCCTTCGGTCCAGATTCCTGTAAGTGCTATGTTAACGATGCAGAATGATCTCAATTTTTCTCAGAACGATACGTTGGAAATAGCAAAAACTCTTCGTCAAGTAATAAATGAGAGAAATATAGTCGGAAGTGATTCGAAACCTATACTAAGTGAAGCCGTTTATTCAGTAGACGACTTTTTCAGTACAAAAAAATGGAGTTTACCGTCAAGAAAGGCAATTACGTCGAAGAAGTCGAATTGGCAGTTGTTTATTGTAATGATTTACCACGGTTCCTAGAATTTGGCAAAGGAACCCGCGGAGTAACTGATGTAATGTTAAAATATGGCCTCGATTACGGAAGAGGATCATTGAAAATTTGTTTATCCGTGCAAAATGAATCCAATGTTACCCACCAACCTGAGTCAAAAAACGTCAGACGGGGTCTCTCGAAACAATTTCTAGACTCTGGAGTGAGAAAGTTATTCATTCTGGGGTTAGTAGAGAATTGTGAAGAGAATGACGAGAACATCGCCAAGTTATGGGATTTGATCGGGTTGAATAAAGCCCCTGGAAAATATTCTGTTGATTTAAAAGTGGCTAATTTAATCGCTGGTATAATGTCACATGGATCAGCATTACCATGTACATGGTGTTATGCTCCTAGGGATGAATTATCACAGCAGTGTCTTGAATTGAGATCTATTAGAAATATCAGAGAAAATTATCGTTTGTGGCAAGAAAATGGATCGAAAAAAGCATGATGTAAAGACTATAAAAACTGCAACCATGAACCGATTTTTTGAGGAGATTCTCAGACCGCCATCATTGAAATTATCCTACAACCACAACTCCACTTTTATATCGGAGTTTTCAACACGATATACGATAACATACTCAAGGAAATTCAACTTATCGTGATCAACTGGGCAAACAGCTGTCATGTGAATCGCCAAATGATAAACGGTGGCGCTGGTTTCAATGGCAATGATTGTCAAAAGCTATTGAATTCAATTGATTATTTGTCTCAAAATCCGTCAGATGCTGTGCCAAAGTACGTTGAAGTATTGCGTAAGTTCAAATTAGTCGTAGAAAGTTGCTTCGGCGAGGCTTTTGATCCGATGTATACATCTTATATTGACGAGTTCAGAAGTTCTTACTTGAAGCTTGGCGTGTCTGTTACTCCCAAAGTCCACGCGGTCATGTATCACGTGGAAGAGTTTTGTAAAAAGAATGGGGCTGGATTAGGAAAGTACAGCGAGCAAGCTTTTGAGTCAGTGCACCATGATTTTGAAGAACGATGGGAAGGATACAAGACATCTAAAATTTGTCCTAATTATTCGAGCCAATTACTCAGTGCAGTATGTAACTTCAATGCTTTGGATCTTTAATCATTTTCTTTATATATCCCTATAATACGATGAAATTGAGTTAGACTCAGGAAAGGCTATATTTTTCTCAATTTTGATGCAAATATGAGCATATTAAAGGAGCTATATCAAGAATAATATTCCTCATGCGAGGATCAGATACGATAGCGTTACTATTTAAAAATGAATTCATCTAGCTACTCTTGTGTTCTTGTAATATCCCCATTATTGGTAGTTGAAATTTATCGATATGTCATTGAATAACACATGAATACTCTCATTACTAGTTTCATTTATCACGATTTACCGGAGATACAATTTAGTTCATAAGAGATGATTTGTTCACTATTTTCAATAAATGCTCCATACCATCAGATCGCGATGTAATGTGCCTGTTTTATATTGATGCTCAACAATTTGCATTTGACAAATCTATTTTATGATTTGATACAGTCGAAAGAGAAACCATCAACAAAAAATCACACTCATGCCCGTTATTTCTGAGCGTAGAACTGATTCCCGAAGAATTTTGAATTGGGAATTATTTGCAAACTTAGTCTTCTGGATTGAATGCAGAGTAATCAAGTCATCCGGACTTAGTCGGAGGTAAATTTTGACTACAAATTCTGGAAGATCAGACGATTTTAAACGAGAAAAATATTTCTTTCAATGCTTGTGAACAATTTTACGAAGCTTTCAATGAGGATCAAAAAGAACAAGTTTACCGAAATTAGTTGAAAATTGAATTTCTGATTCAAAATGGAAAAATCGACTTTATTCCAAATTCCATCGACGGATTTTTTTGATTCTTTCGGGAAAATGACCGTGAAGGTACCTAGAAGATAGTCCCGGAGGGATTTCCCAAGTCCCTTTACCCTCGACTCTCCCGGCTTTTCGATGCACCGTGGACAGGATCGTAAGCAAGAGCGATTCTTCAAAATGACAAAAATTTTGTGACACACCAACAACCTCCATCAGATCTCGCATCTCGGCGAGGACGACCGTGAGGCAAAGATAATTCAATTCTCCAAAGTGTGATCAATCACCCACCCGATTTCCAGGATGGTTGATCAATCACCCTGGGACCTACAAGCTAAGGCGTGCACCTGAAAATCGTTGTGACAGCCAAAAAATCGAGTTTCTCGCACAGAGTATCTTATATCGTTGGTCCAAAGCAAAATATGGACCTTAGAAGCATTCAAGGGTGTTGAGGACGAGTGAATTTTTGAAAACTTCCAGTGGAAGACCTCACTCGTCGAAAACCATGTCTCCTAAGACGTAAAATAGTTCGTAATCACAAAGTCGCCCGAATCCTGAGATTCGCCCATACGAAGCATATATCATCCGCATATCCAGTTGCATCAATAGCAAATCACCAGTCCCTAGATATGGGTACCTGCGCTATCATCGATGGATTATAATCTCTGGATTCTTGGGAAGGCCGTAATTCACAAACTTTGATACTCTCGTTTTGTCTGGTTCTTTCTACAGTTTCTTGAAACACAGATTTTTATTCCTTCTCTTTGCACTTGTAAAGGAGGTCCTTCCTCCCTATCCCGACTATTATCCAATAGACGGACACGGTATCGATCATCAGCTAGTCCGTTACTCATCTTGACTCAATTCCACTCTCGTTTCGGTCATACATATTATTGTGATACTCGCTGCCTGAGTTCTGATTCTCGATGGAGTCATGCCTGAATCTCCTCAATGTAGTGCATATATAACAGAAGTACTCCTCTGAGAAGGCATCGACTCTGTTTTGACCACTCAGCAACACTTATCCCCGTGAAAACATGCGGATTGGGGTGGTCCTCATTTTCCAAATTCTGTTTTCGACTCCTTCCACGGTTTTCTTGCATCTTGATGACTAGAAAATAGTGTTCTAAGCGCGAGGGAGCCGATAAGAATCTCTAACTGACCTGCCAGAGCGATTCTTGGATCGAATTTCTCACCCAGTGATTGGCCTTTCCTGCGTATGCGCGTAGTTCTATGCTTGTGAAAGTATCTTCAAACGATAGCTGGCAGAATTTTCTTCAGAATGGCCGCTGATGGAGTCGATTTCATGCATTTCAACCATAGTTATGACTGTTTTGGGGGGTGAACGAGTCCTAGCCGTCACAGATGACCGCTGTTTGATTCACATATTTGACACATCGGACTCTCCCACTTTCCAACAACAGTCACAACTCTGGTAGAGATACATCAAATCAGCACCATCAAGGGGTCATTTTGGAGGAAATTTTGCCGGCTATTGTTACTTTCGCGAGCATACAATTTCGTGCATGCGTAGGAAAAGCCAATAAGTGGGCGAGGTATTCGATCTAGGAATCGCTCTGGCGGGTCGGTGAGAGATTTCTCTGGCTTCTTCGTGGTGAGGAGACTATTTTTCAGTCATAAAAATGCAAGGAAACCGTGAAAGGAGTTAGAAAAGAGAGTTTGCGAGATAAGGACAACCCTCATGCGCATGCCCTGCAGGAGAATGCGCGAGCATGCGCTGCGAGTAGATACGCGAGCATGTGTACGAATCAAAGAAGCATAGGAACAGTGCGAGAGAGAACGTGAGAGAGAGAGAGAGATCGTGTTCGGTAGACGTTCATCTATACAACAGATACATGCAGTATATACATTCCGACTTCGTCCCCCAACCAATTCCTAGACTATTTCCGATGCCCATTGACGATATCCAATGATCAACCCCTCGTTTCGAACTACTCGAGATAATCCACGAGTACAGGTAAGATAGGTTGAGCGAGGAGAGAGAGAAATAGATAATTAGATGTCCTTTTTTCGTCCGATGACGGGAATATCATTACATACACTTACATATGTCCGTTACAATATAATAACACGTACAAGAAATGAATAAGATATATGTACACGAAATAATAATAAATTCAGTCGATTACTGGCTTGGTCAAGGACAATAAGTATCACAATTTGTGACTAGTCAGGGTGTTTACTCAAAAACTATTCAAGCACTCATGAGTCTGGATATAAATTGATGAAGAATAGGGGGCGAGGGTTCGCACTAATATCACAGATATAGATCACTAACTGGATGACTAAGGTCACATGTAAAAGTACCAGCTCAAAAAAAGAACCCTCCCCATTACAGATTGGAATAATGCCTCTTCTCCACATCAATCTTCTGCGGAGACTGGGTTAGTAAAAAATCTTTCAGAGATTCTTTGAATAGTGATGTTTTCCCCAGCTGCCGAAAGCCCGGAGGGAGGAAGTGCCACAAATGAGCACATTGAACCTGGGAAGATCTTCTTCCATATTCAAGTCTCATATTGGGAACTTTGAGTCCCCGCTCTTCTGCATCACCGCGTGCGGGGCGTTCAGATTGGTACCTGGTGAACATCGCAGCTAGGTAGCCAGGCTCTCCTAAATGCATGATCTTGTGCATCAACAGAGCTGCGAAGTACATTCTCCGCGAATCAGTACGTAACCAACCCAAACGCTCCCTAAACGGGGTGATGTGCTCGTCTCTCCTAAGATCAAAAATATACCTTACACATGAATTGCTTAGTCGTTGTATCCGTTGCCGCTGTTCGTCCGTGACGTCGAGGTACACGACTGTGCAATAATCTAATCGTGGTTGAACTAATGACTCGACCAGGCGAATTCGGAGAGGTCTGGTGATACACGCCCTAAAGAACCGCAATCCGTTGAGGGCTCTGTTCACTTTCTTGGTTACTCGGTCAATGTGCGGCTTCCACGTCAGTTCACTATCAAGTGTAACACCAAAACTCATGACCGTATCGCTGAACGGGATGAATTTTCCTTCCTGTATCTCAACCCCTGGCAAGTCCATTCTTTTCAGATCTTTGATGTTCCTCTCAGAGCTGAGAAGGATTGCCTTGGTATTGCCAGCGTTGAGACGCAGGCCGGAACTTCTGGCCCATTCAGCAATTAGTCGTCCTACTTCTCCCAGCCGAGTGATGCCTTCCTTGATCTTATTTTTCTCTACCTGGAGATAAATTTGGAGGTCATCAGCGTAAGAGAGATGATCTACCGACTTTCCGTCTAGCAAACCAGGTAAGTCATTAACATATAAGCTGAAGATAGGAGGCCCGAGAACGGATCCCTGTGGAATACCCAGATTGGTTTCGAGCCAATCAGAACTACCGAATTTTAAAGTGACTATTTGGGTGCGGCCTTGTGAGTATGATTTTATCCACAGAAGTGCCGATCTTGAGGATCCAAGGTTTCGGAGCTTCCTCAACAGCTTTGACGGTGTTATTGTGTCTAAGGCTTTGCTAAAGTCGAATAGTAGGAGTAAGGTGATCTTCTTCCTATCAATGCCTACTCTGATGTCATCCGTCAACTTCAGTAAAGCTGTCTGGGTGCTATGGTATTGCCTGAAACCAGTCTGGAAGCGATCAAGAAGTTTCTCTACTTCTGAATACTGAGTGATTTGGTCATGTGTGATTTTTTCCAGAACCTTGGAAAGGAAGCACAGCAACGCTATGGGACGGAAGTCCGAGACCGTTGATGGAGTTGCAGTCTTCTTCAATGCAATCGGCTGCGCTTGCTCCCAAGCCTCGGGAAAAACGTTATGAGCAAAAGAGGAATTGAAAATATCTACAATAAGATCACCAATTGCCAGAAGAGCCTTCGCGATCACGCTCTGGGGGATCCCATCCATCCCGCGGGCCTGCGAGGAGAAATGTTCAATAGCAAGGACTACATCATTGAAATTTGTGGGCTTAAATTTAAACCCCCCCTCCGGTGCTGAGTTAATATCGTCCATTGCTTCATTGATATTCTCGTGAGGCAGAACGGAAACCCCCGCAAAGTGAGCGTTCAACTCATCCGGTGTGAGACCGTGGATTTCTCCCTCTTTGCTCTTGGGTAAGAGGCCGAGATTCCGCATCTCCTTCCAGATATTCTTGTTCTGATCAAAATCGACTGAAAGGTGGTTTTGAAGGAAGGAATTACGCTCTTGCTCAATGCGCAGATCGACCTCTTCGCTAAGCCGGAAGTACTCATTTTGAAGCTCAGGACACTTGCACTGGTTGCGTTGCATGCGCTCCCAGCGCCTGCACGTCGCGTCTCGCTTAGGGTGTGTCCAAAAATGAAGCGCCCGCGCCGCATCCCGGCGCGCGGCGCCGCTCCCGGCACCCGCGCTGGCACCGCGCTCTGAGCAGGTTCAAAAATTATCCACGTAATTGACTATATGCGAAGTATAAAACCGAAGTTTAGGCACCTCGATCACTAAGTACATCTCCGGAAAGAGGAGTCAACGTGTGTGTCTATAAATTAACACAAACAATTTCTAGCGCGCGCCAGCGCCGGTGCCGGGAGCGGTGCCACGCGCCGGGGCGCGGCACGGGCGCTTCATTTCTGGACACACCCTTATTCGTGAGCACCCTCAACTCAGGACCAATCCAAGGAGCATCATTTTTACGCGGGCTTATAGTTTTCTCCGGTGCTAGTTCATCTAAAACGATCTTTGAATTTCCATTCAAGCAGTGAATTGCGTCTCCCAAACTGGTTTCGGCATTTCCAAGAGCTGTCCAGTCGCAGCGAAGCAGGTGGTCATTCAATATCTCCGGAGTGATGTTACGAAAATCCCTATACTTGCAGGAATTTTTTGGCGGAGTAGGGGTGAAGACGGTGATGGCGACGTCAATGACCGAGTGCCCACCGAAACTGGGCAGGTGTCTGTTGTGGAAGTCAGTAATGGTGTCGTTGTCATCTACGTAGATGTGATCAATCCATGTATGAGATACATTGGGGTTGTGTTGATGAGTCGGGCCATGCTGCACTATCTGCAAGGCTAGTTCTTCTGTCAGTGCAGTCAGTGTCTTGGTGTCGGGATGAGCAGTATCTAACAAGTCAGCGTTTAGGTCACCCATAATGATTTTGTGACGGTAATCACCACACAGCCGGGAAACGAACCAAACAGCCCATCATCCTTCTGCATGGCGATTTTTGGGGGTCTATAGATTACCGCGACTAATATTGGGGTCGAGCTGCCTTGCTGCACGCTACAAGAAAGAAATTCGGGCACGCCAGGTTTCCCCGGCCCAAAAGTATTCGACGAAACCAACTTCTCAACTTTGAAGTCATTGCGCACATACAAGGCGACTCCTCCACCCTCTCTGTTACGATCTTGTCGCAACAACGAAAAACATGGAACCTGAACGAGACTGTCATCCACATACTCATCTAGCTTCGACTCGGCCACCCCAAATAGATGATAGGAGGGATCGTTAGCGACGAGCAAGCGTAGATGCTCAATCTCATCTGTCAGGGAGTTAAGGTTGATAAATCCCGCTTTTAAAGAATTACCCCTCCCTCGTCGCTCTTCAGCAGCCGTATCCAGTCAGGGAGTCCTCACTGATTCTGCTGCCGGAACTTCATTTTGCTCCGGAACGATAGTGCAGCTCTGAGATAGATAGATAGATAGATGTCCTTTATTCGTCCGAAGACAAAAAATACAATTACATACACCTACATATGCCCGTTAAAATGTAATAACACGTATAAGAATGAATATAATATATGTACAACAAAATAATAATGATAATTTCAGTCTATTACTGGTTTGGTCAAGGACAATAATTATTACAATTCGTGACTAGTCAGGGTGCATACTTAGAAGTATAAAAAGAGGGGTAAGGGCTCGCACTAATATCACAGCTATAGATCACCAATTGGGTGACTGAGGTCACATGTAAAAATACTAAATTGAAGAAGAGCCCTTCCCATTACAGATTAAAATAATGCCTCTTCTCCACATCAATCCTCTGGGAGGATAGTGTTAACAGGAAGTCTTTCAAGGACTCTTTAAATAATGATATCTTCCCAAGCTGCCAAAAGCCCGGAGGGAGAAAGTTCCACAAATGAGCACACTGAACCTGGAAAGATCTTCTTCCATATTCAAGTCTCATGTTGGGAACTTTGAGTACCCGCTCTTCTAGATCACCCCGTGCGGGGCGTTCGGATTGGTACCTGGTAAACATCGCAGCTAGGTAGCCAGGTTCTCCTAAGTGCATGATCTTATGCATCAAGAGAGCTGCGAAGTACATTCTCCGCGAATCAGTACGTAACCAACCCAAGCGCTCCCTAAACGGGGCGATGTGCTCGTCTCTCCTAAGATCAAAAATATATCTCACACATGAATTGCTTAGTCTCTGTACCCGTTGCCGCTGTTCGTCCGTGGCGTCGAAGTACACGACCGCGCAATAAGGTGCGGTTGAACCAATGACTCGACTAGGCGAATTCGGAGAGGTCTGGTGATACATGCCCTAAAAAACCGCAGACCGTATAGGGCTCTGTTGACTTTCTTAGTTACTTGGTCGATGTGCGGTTTCCATGTCAATTCACTGTCAAGTGTAACACCGAGACTCACGACCGTATCACTGAACGGGATGAACTTTCCTTCCTGTATCTCAACCTCTGGCAAGTCCATTCTCTTCAGATCTTTGATATTTCTTTCCAAGCTGAAGTAGATTGCCTTGGTCTTGCCAGCTTTGAGACACAGGCCGGAACTTCTGGCCCACTCGGCAACTAGAGAGAGAGAGAGAGTGAGAGAGAGAGGGGGGAGAGAGAGAGAGATTGATTGATTGATCAACGGTTTGTTATGCCATGGTCACAGCAGACTGTAGGGCAAAGGTACATAATTTGACAATACTATAAACTCATTCCTAATTCTCAAAAGGACGATTTTGAATGAATAATATGTTTCGATACTTAGTGGTTACAGATTAGATATTCTGAAACCCTCGCATCCTCACACATGAAAATTTAGGCTACACTCTAAACAAGTGAGAAACGAGTGAAAAACAGGTAAGCACAGTGATTCCACAACAAAAATTTTACTCACGCATTCGTTGCGACACAGTATACAATGACTCAGACTTCCTTCTCATGCATATATGAGGAAATCCTAGGAACTTTTGACTCTTGCTGTCACTCCACCATCATTTGGGCTGTGTGGCGTGTAATTAGGCCTACCCAGTCAAATTTTCTTTGTTCGGATGTCCTGAAAGTAGACACCAAATTTGAAGTGGATTGGTGGATGTGGATAGATACTAGAACCGCTCAAGTGCGAAGAAATACCCGAAAATCGACAAAATGATGTGTCACTCTTCCCAACTCTCAAAATTCGTCAAGCTTTCATGGTTCTAGCGTACCACAGCAGGTTCTGTAATTCCGCAGGTATGTTTCTTATGAACCGAAGTGATGATTTTTTTCTTCCAGGAAGATGTACATTGATGTACTCAGCCGTGACACGCATTGGATGGTCTGTCACTCCATTTCGATGGAACAGCATTACTCGTGTTCTTAAGCTAATACACTCCTCATTTTAGAGGGACTCCCCGATGAACTCATATCGACCTATTGCAGGTCCATGTACTGAACGGGGGAATCAAGGAACTGCGTTCAACCGGAACGAAATTAGTGTTACTCATGGTATATTTACGCCGTTCTCGTAAATATACCATATACGAGTACCATCTGTTTGAATGGGGACAATTGCAAATTTCATACAGACACTTCGTTTTTTTCAGGAAACGTTACCTTCGTCATGACGACTTCCGTCATGAAACGTTCCCTCGAAATCTCAAAAAGTTCAAAGACTTTCTGGATTTGTACAAAACTGACTAATATCGGATTTGATATCCGCATCTTGTACGTAACTGGATGATAAGATCTGGTAGGACCAAGACTCTCCAATATTTGGTTTGTGTTTGCCACCTTTCGATAGGGCACAAGCCACCATCGTTACGATTGTGCGATCGAAATCATGAACTCTAAAAGTTGAGGATCTCTGACATCCATTCAAGTATATTCTATAAGAGATCCCCGCCCGGCCAACCCCTGACGCTCACCCAATCAATGAACATTTCGGACCGAATTCTTAAAAAATTCCAAAAATGTCGCCCAAGACTTTGTTCTGTAAGTCGTTGAGCGAATTATTCCATATGACCCACATGAGAGGTTCTGTTTTTGGAACCCTCCAAGGAGTTGTATGGAAAATTTCAGAGATGTACACAGCGTTTCCCAGTATTTTCACTATTTGGGGCCAAAAGTCAAAAGTTTCTGAGAATTCCTCATATATAGACACAGCTTTCTTAAATTCCTCAAAAGGAACCTTGAAGCGGATGCTCACAGGGATAGTTTCCCACAGTTTGGTTCCTACGTGTGAAAACGCGTTCTCATATGCGGTCGTTCGAATCAGGGGGCCAATATGATAGGAGATTGATTTCTTTGGGATCGGCAAACTTGCTTATCAAGAGGTTTGGATAGATGAATTAAGCAATGTGGTGTCGCAGTGGAGAAGACTTTATAGGTCTGAACGCTTAAGAAGTACTCACGCCGATCCTGTAGAGGTAACTACTGTAGACGATCATAATATGGCTGCAAAGCTGCATCGTGATGACAACGAAAGATGAACCGGACACAACACGGGGTGCCACTGGCGGAAAAAAGTTTGCCTGAAATGTCGCCTCAAACCGGAAGTAGGGTTTGATTCGTGATGTCATAAGATGTCAAAATTCCATCGACAGAAAATCGAAAGTGCTCCTTTTTGCGATTTACGCGAGTAGTTGTCCATATTCGCAATAACTCTCAGATTGTATTGCGAAGACCCGTCCTAGAGCTATGAATACTTGGCGATACGGTATGAATGAGGGAGAATATAGAAATATGTGCGTCCGTTGATATTGATTGACGTAGTCTACGTTCGTGGCTTGAAGGGATCGCAGACGAGCGAAGATTGGATATGTGAGAGTGAGTTTCCGTGATACACGCCACGATGCCGCATAGATTCTATTTTCGTTTATATTCTTGTATTCTGATAGCGAGGGAATCTATCAGACCTGTTAAGTTGTGATAAAATATTGACTATTCTCACTATACCAGTTGTTTGCTTCTAGCAAGCACGCAAACATCGTTTTCATGTGGGTATTCGCGGATGTGCCGACTGCCATACCATTCTTGTGAAGCTGTAATACATTATAAAGATGAGGAATCATTGCCCTCGAGGGGTAACTCGTGGATGTCAACTATGGACTCTTTCCGTCTCAAGGGAGAACATGAATCGACAGTTTCATCTATGGTCTTGAAGATGGTGACGTACGGTTTTAGATGGGGGAACTTGTATTTGCCTCTGGCTTCTGTATCAACGGGTCGGTCAACATGTCGGTCTTCTCCCGTCAAACCTCTGGAGCAGATTCGACCTTATTCGGAACTATCCCTCATCTTTATAATGTATCTCAGCTCCACAGAAACGGTACGGCAGTCGGCACATCCGCGAATAGCCACATGAAAACGATGTTTGCGTGTTCGCTAGAACTGGGCAACTGATGAAGCAAGAATAGTCAATCGTTTATCACAACTTACAGGTTCGATAGATTCCCTCACTAATAGAATGATAAGAATATAAACTAGAATAGGAGCTAAGCGGCACCGTGGCATGTATCACGGGAACTCACTCTTACACATCGAATCTTCGCTTGTCTGCGATTCTTTCAAGCCACGAACGTAAACTACATCAATACATATGAACGGACACACATATTTGTAATTGTCCCTTATTCATAGCAGAGTAATTCCACGTCAATTCAGCAAGGTTTCCTCCGACCATTCTTTTATCCCTCCATAAGCCTTTCCCCCGTTTCAAGAGTTGAAGAAAGATAGTTTCAACAGTTTATAGGACCAAAAAAGTTTTTTTGCATCACCTAGGTCCATATAAGTTGCCATGAATCCAAGATTTGAAACATTCCCTCGGCAATTCGCATATAACTTTTGACCATCCTCACCGATCGCAATCCGGCTTACGGTATTCGGAAGAGGAGTCAAAAAACCTATCGATTCACCACCCGCAGAGCCTCCTTGAAGCCGTTCTGGCCCTTGCCAGACTCAAAATAGTCTTGATTCACGGTGTAGCCCATATCTCTTTTGACCCCCGAGGAAAGAAAAATTTAAAATTCTTTTTTCGATCGATATTGTTTCAAACTACACGTAAAAGAAATTTGGAGTATTTCTTCTGATATATGGCTTCTCTGGAATTTTTTTCGTGCGTGAAAATGTCAAAAAAAATAGAAAATGATTTTTCATGAAGCCGAAACTTCTTGTAGCGCTCTGAATTTATTCTCATCGTATTTGCCGAGTCATTTCACACCGAGAATGTATTTTTTAAGAATCATCTGAGTCCTTAGAAGTCGTCAAAACACTTAGAAATCATTTTCAAAGCACATTTTTGAACAGAACATGGCCTCACCAGCACGCCCATTGGGTTTTGGGCTCGTAAAACTCTCCTTGATCGATATTACCATTATGGAAGCGGAACAGAACTGTTAACTGAATATCGTGTATCAAACGTCAATCTCCTGCCCACGGGACCGACTGCATGGTCTCAATACCATTTCCAATCGAAAGCTGGGTCAATTTCCTTACAAAGAACCTCTTGCCGAAGTCAATTCCGTCGAATGATGTGATACACAGCTGCCAAAGAGTCTTTGAAGTTATAAGAAGGCTACGTAGGGCTCACAGATTTCATTCTTGACATTCTTGTTTTGATTCGAACGGCTACAAATCCACTCCTAGTGCATCAAATATACTCTAACAATAAGTCATTTTGAAGGAAATTTCAAAGGCTATCGTTTAAGAAAAGTTTCACGCGCCCAAAACGAAATGGGCATGCTGGTGAAGCCGTTTTCTGTTCAGAAATGTGCTTTGAAAATGATTTTTCACTGTCATGACGACTTTGAAGGACTCAAATGATTCTTAGAGAATCCATTTTCTATGTAAAATGACTCGGCAAGTACGATGAGAATAAATTCAGAGCTCTACAAGGAGTTCCGGCTTCATGAGAAATCATTTTCTACTCTTTCAACATCTTTACGCACCAAAAAAATTCTAATGGAGCCATATCTCAGGAGAAATACTTCAAATTTTTTAAAGTGTAGTTCGAAACAATATCAATCGAAAGAGAAATTAAAAAAAATTTTTTTTTGGGGGGGTCAAAAAAGATATGGGCTACACCGTGAATTAGGGTTATTTTGAGTCTGGCAAGGGCCAGAACGGCTTTTAGAAGGCTTTGCGGTTGGAAAATCGATAGGTTCTTGATCCCTCTTCCGAATGCCGTAAGCCGAATTGCGATCGGTGAGGATGGTCGAAAGTTATATGCAAATTGCCGAGGCAATGTTTTAAATCTTGGATTTATGTCAAAACCACTGATATGGACCCAGGTAATGCAAAAAAATTTGTTGGTCCTATAAACTCTCGGGACTATCTTTTATCAACATCATGGAACGGGAAAAAGACTCATGGAGGGATAAAAAATGGTCGGTAATAACCTTGCTGAATTGACGTGGAATCACTCAGCATACGTTCAAGTACTCCTCAAAGAGTGGTCTTCGCAACACAATCTGAGTTATTGTGGAAATCGACAATTACTCGCGTAAATCGCAAGAAGGAGCACCTTCGATTTCCTGTCGATAGAATTTTGACATCTCTTGCCATCAGGAATCGAACCCTACTTCCGGTTTCAGGCGACATTTCAGGCAAAATTTGTTCTGCCAGTGGCACGCCGTGACAAGTATTGAGGAGGCGTTGCAACTTTGTAACCAAAACGGCGGATAGGATATAGTACATTAGGCGAGCGGAATCGATGTGAGGCATGATCAAGGCACTCACAAGCAACTTTTTCACATCTGTTGTCAAGAAATTCCCACGACGACGCAACCTATGTAATATTCCATGCACTTTGGAGCAAATACTTGACACATGAGCATTCCATGAAAGATCTTGGGAGAAGATTACTCCTAGGTTCTTTACCGATTTCAGTAATGGTATTGTATGGCCATCAACACTGATAGGCGATAGGATATTTATATCAATCCTCATATGATACTGAACTGAGGCAGTCAAGATTCCTTTTGTCTTTGGAATATTCAAAGTGAGTTCGAAGTCTTGGGCCCATTTTACTATACCAGGAGAATCATCATTAAGCTTCACAATCATCTCAGGCAATTCGGAAGGTCTTCCTCGAATATATATTTGAAGATCATCCTCATATGATACTGAACTGAGGCAGTCAAGATTCCTTTTGTCTTTGGAATATTCAAAGTGAGTTCGAAGTCTTGGGCCCATTTTACTATACCAGGAGAATCATCATTGAGCTTCACAATCATCTCAGGCAATTCGGAAGGTCTCCCTCGAATATATATTTGAAGATCATCAGCAAAAAGCATACCTTTGCAATGACGCAAAATTCAGATGATCGGATCAATGAAGATGCCTTGCAGGAAGCCTGAAGAACTAGGTTCAAACTCTGAAGTATTATCATCTCCGTCAATAACTGATTGGAGTCTTCCCTTTGAGTAAGAATGAAACCACGTGATTGTTTCATTTGAAAAATTCAACGCTTCCATCCTGCGCAACGATAGTTCATGATCGACACTATTGAAAGCGGTTTTGAAGTCAAACAGAATTTGAAGTGTAAGTGGACCATTCTCAATTCCTAGACGAATGTCTTCTGAAATTTTCAGTGAAGCAGTTTGCGTACTGAAATTAGCACGAAATCCCGATTGAAAATCGGACAGAATTTGATGTTGCTCGAGATGCTCGACTAGCTGCCCAGTTATCAAAGTATCGGAGACTTTGGCAGCGTGAGGTAAGTTTGAAATGGGCCCCATATCAGATGGTGACTTGGGGCGAGGAATTTCACTCAAAGGGATGATCAGTGACTTCCTTCAAGCTTCAGGGTACTGACAGGTTTCAATTGATTAATTGAACGAATTGACAAAATAAGGGACAAATGAAGATAGTACAGACTCAAAATCCCGAAGGGACAACCCATCTCCTGCCCAACTCTGCCCTCTAGATTTTGGTAGACAGCTCAACATCGCCTCGTATACTTGTAGACCATCAATATGCTTCAAAGAGAATTTGGGGAACTCGCACTCCTTACTACTTTCGACTAAGAAAAAAAAAGCAAGGACTCAAGGGGGCAAATTGGGTGCCGGCTGGATATTTCAGAGTAGAATTGATTCATAAGTGATTTTGGTAGATTTTTTCATCCTTGATGGTTAATATACAAGTTGAACATTTGGTATCGTCGATCTTGAAGGACGGTGGGGAACTAAATAAATTCCCAAAATTTCATTATGGAAATTTTATTGCAACGTTTCGTCCACTAAGTTTTGTGGACCTCATCAGGCTTCAGGTTTCTGTTTCGACATATGTATAAAGATAGAAAATATGAAAATTTTTTACAAATGATGGATGTATGAATATTCAAGATGCGCAACTTACGTTATTCTTTAGATCGTCATGATATTTTGGACGATATTGTAATAGAGCACAGACATAACGTCTAGCTCCTGTCAATACAAGTAAACAGAGTGAGTCATCAGTCTCATTTTTCACTCATATTTATATTAGCGCGATCGCAGTGTACAGAAGGTGACATATATATGAAAAGTAGTGCATGTGGGAGAACGAAAGAGAGCGGGGGGTCAACGAGCTTTGTCAGCCGTTGCCCACAACGGGTTATATATTTGACTGAGATTTTGAATATCGTCTTTTCTATTGATGCAATTCTCATCGAACTTCATATGGATCATTTCAGAAATCAACCGTTTTTTCCAATTTTTCTCTGTGGCTAAAATTTTGGTTTGATCCCAATGGAAATCGTGTTTATCATTTAGTCCGTGAACAGAAACTACGGACTTTTATCTTTGTTTGTAATATGATCTTCAATGCGTGTACCTAGTTGTCTTTTTGTCTCTCCCACATACGTTGCTGGGCAATCTTTACACTGAAATTTATAAGCAACACCAGTTTTGCTAAATTTATCTAGTTGGTCCTCACCTAATTTTACTATTGAGCTCAATGACTTGGAAACTTTTGGAAGAGTGTGAATATCGTTATGTTTGAACAGAGCATTACATTTTCCGAATAAGCGTTCGTGGTATGGAATACAAATTTTGTTCTGGCCAGCATATAGAATTTGGTTGCAACGTATTCTTTCTGCTCTGTTCATGAGATCTCTTGAACGATGTTATCTGGTTTTTATACATTTGTCAGTGAAATCTTCAGGGTAATCATTGTCAGAAAGGAGTTGTTTTACAATTGACAAGTTAGAGGAATGAAATTTTTTATGTGAAAGTGACGTGGCTCTGTCGACTAAATTGAACACTATGTTCCTCTTTTGATTCATGGTATGATTGGATTTGAAATTCAAGATCCTGCCTGATGAAGTTGGCTTTTGATACCAATTGGTGATGATTTTTTCATCCTCTCGGATCAGAGATATGTCGAGGAAATTGATGGTATTATTGTTTTCAATCTCATGTGTGAACTGTAAATGCTCATTGTAGCTGTTGAAAACATTGAGGACAACATCTACCTGTTCTTTCTTCACACACATTCGAGTGTCATCGACATATCTATAATAGAATAGAGGAGTGCAATCGTGATCATTTTCAATTTACGTAAACATGAAGTTTCCAAGTCATCCATAACAATGTCTGCGGAAAGTGGAGAAATGGGTGATCCCATCGGACTACCAAAAATTTGTTGATAAATTTTATTATTGAATTGAAAAAATGTGTTGTCAAAAAAGAACTCAGTGCATCAACGAATTTCATGAAATGGTATGTTGGACTTATTATGTATATCTGAAAATCTGCGGTCAAGCGCCTCTAGCACTAACCAGCATAGGATGTTTGTAAACAGAGAGCTAACGTCGAGAGAAAGGAGTATATGATCTTTTGGGATCGTTAAAGTCTCCAACCGTTTTTTGAATTCAAAGCTATTGTCAATGCGTGATGCAGGCGGTTTAATACATTTCTTCAGCTCTTTATATAAAACGGAAGCAAGAAAATGAGTAGACAACATCGTATTGCTGAGGCATCGTCGCGCCGAGTCTTCCTCTTGAGATGCAGAAGCAACGATGTATCACCACCACACATCCAAAACATCAACAAGAGCCTTCAACGTATCAGTTTCTCGAGTGAGTCATGTTCAAAAAACTCTCGTTTACAAAACTCTGTTTACTTTCGAAGACTTCTAAATAATGAAATTAGGGACGTCCATAATCAAATTTTTCGACTTCAAAAGAACTTAGCAGTAACCTCACAATCATTATCAAACGAGAATATTGATCCAAATATTTTGAGCCAATTCCAAAATTTCACAAATGAAGAATCTATCAAATTACGTAAAAAATGTGATTTTACACATATGAAAAAATTCGAAAAAATCAAGCCGTCCATAACACCTTGCACGATAGATAGAAATAATTGGGTAAAAAATTTCAGCAATACTCGTCTCCCTTCAGATGTTATTGACATATCCTCATTGGGCCCCAATTTCAGTCAGAAAGACAACCTCAGTTTGAAGAATGTCATAGATACTGTCAAAAATGTTGAAAAGTGCATAGAGAACCTCGATTTGAATAACAGGGAGAAAGATAACATCCGTCACAAGATTACGAATATCCTATACACTGAAAATAATGAGCAAAGGCACATTTCTCCTGGAGACAGGGTATTCGCAAGAAAATTGAGCTTCACTAAGCACTTCTTGAAACCAAATTCAGATATTTTTTTCACACGTGCAGATAAGGGCAATGTCACCGTCTGTTTGAATAAGTCTGATTACACTAATAAAATGAACGGTCTGTTGAGTGACAAAAAAGTATACGTTCTGATCAGAAATAATCCACTCAAAAGTTTACAGGCAAAAGTACATAAAATACTCGGGAGTTGGAATGATTTAAATTATTTGTCTAGAAAATATCATGATAATGCTCTCACACAGACGAACACCAACTTATCTCGTTGTTATGGTTTACCAAAAATTCATGAAGAAAATGTTCCACTCAGACCAATAATTTCTACAATCAATAGCCCTACTCATTCTCTTGCTTCCGTTTTATATAAAGAGCTGAAGAAATGTATTGAACCGCCTGCATCACGCATTGACAATAGCTTTGAATTAAAAAAACGGTTGGAGACTTTAACGATCCCAAAAGATCATATACTCCTTTCTCTCGACGTGAGCTCTCTGTTTACAAACATCCTATGCTGGTTAGTGCTAGAGGCGCTTGACCGCAGATTTTCAGATATACATAATAAGTCTAACATACCATTTGATGAAATTCGTTGATGCACTGAGTTCCTTTTTGACAACACATTTTTTCAATTCAATAATAAAATTTATCAACAAATTTTTGGTAGTCCGATGGGATCACCCATTTCTCCTCTTTTCGCAGACATTGTTATGGATGACTTGGAAACTTCAGGTTTACGTAAATTGAAAAATGATCACGATTGCACTCCTCTATTCTATTATAGATATGTCGATGACACTCTAATGTGTGTGAAGAAAGAACAGGTAGATGTAGTCCTCAATGTTTTCAACAGCTACAATGAGCATTTACAGTTCACACATGAGATTGAAAACAATAATACCATCAATTTCCTTGACATATCTCTGATCCGAGAGGATGAAAAAATCATCACCAATTGGTATCAAAAGCCAACTTCATCAGGCAGGATCTTGAATTTCAAATCCAATCATACCATGAATCAAAAGAGGAACATAGTGTTCAATTTAGTCGACAGAGCCACGTCACTTTCACATAAAAAATTCCATTCCTCTAACTTGTCAATTGTAAAACAACTCCCTTCTGACAATGATTACCCTGAAGATTTCACTGACAAATGTATAAAAACCAGATAACATCGTTCAAAAGAACTCATGAACAGAGCAAAAAGAATACGTTGCAACCAAATTCTATATGCTGGCCAGAACTAAAATTTGTATTCCATACCACGAACGCTTATTCGAAAAATGTAATGCTCTGTCCAAACATAACGATATTCACACTCTTTTAAAAGTTTCGAAGTCATTAAGCTCAATAGTAAAATTAGGTAAGGACCAACTAGATAAATTTAGCAAAACTGGTGTTGTTTATAAATTTCAGTGTAAAGATTGACCAGCAACGTATGTGGGAGAGACAAAAAGACAACTAGGTACACGCATTAAAGATCATATTACAAACAAAGATAAAAGTCCGTAGTTTCTGTTCACAGACTAAGTGATAAACACGATTTCCATTGGGATCAAACCAAAATTTTAGACACAGAGAAAAATTGGAAAAAACGGTTGATTTCTGAAATGATCCATATAGAATTCGATGAGAATTGCATCAATAGAAAAGACGATATCCAAAATCTCAGCCAAATATATAACCCGTTGTGGGCAACGGCTGACAAAGCTCGTTGACCCCCCGCTCTCTTTCTCTCTCCCACATGCACTACTTTTCATATATATGTCACCTACTGTACACTGCGATCGCGCTAATATGAATATGAGTGAAAAATGAGACTGATGACTCACTCTGTTTACTTGTATTGACAGGAGCTAGACGTTATGTCTGTGCTCTATTACAAGATCGTCCAAAATATCATGATGATCTAAAGAATAACGTAAGTTGCGCATCTTGAATATTTATACATCCATCATTTGTAAAAAATTTTCATATTTTCTATCTTTATACATATGTCGAAACAGAAACCTGAAGCCTGATGAGGTCCACAAAACCTAGTGGACGAAACGTTGCAATAAAATTTCCATAATGAAATTTTGGGAATTTATTTAGTTCCCCACCGTCCTTCAAGATCGACGATACCAAATGTTCAACTTGTATAGAATTGATTCAATTCTCGCGCGGAGGAATACTCAAGGGGTGACTTGTTTGTGTCTCGAGATGAGCCAAGTTTTCGTAAAACATTCCTGTAACCAAATTTTCCAATAGTTTCTGATGAGGACTTGAGGCAGTAATCATTTTTAGCTTCCCTCATATTATACTTGTGCTGTTTTCGGGGATCCTTATACTGAGCCCATATTATAGGTTCATCTGATCTCTTTGTTTGTAGATAAATTTTGTCACGCTCCTGACCTTCCGGTCGAAGTTCGGGTATCACCCACGGATTCGGACGCTCACGAACAGATCGCGTTGTTACAGGGGCCATTTGATCAAGCAGACCTATTGCAATGTCTCTGAACTTTTCTAGTGACTCATTCACATCCCCACAATCGCAGACCAACTACTCGCACATAGCTAACTCAAACTACACACTGAACAACGCAGGATCAAATTTCCGATAATCACATGAAGTAATAGTTTCACATTCCTTGGCAACCGAGGGAAAATTATATTCAACCACGAGGAAATCGTGACCATTGATGAATGGGGCACCTGATTTGGAGTGCTTTACAATTTTTCCAGCACAGTCAATTGATATGACGTCAATGCATGTGTCCCTGTGCTCCAGATGGTGTGTTGGGCCAAAAGGGATACAATATAATGACTCCGAGTTTAAATCTCCCGCCAAGATTACATTATTATATGACACTGCAAGTTTTCCAAATTCAGCAAAAAAGTTGCTCAAATCATGCCCTTGCGGTCGTCTGTAAATATATGCAACTAGTAATTTACGGTTTCCTGGGGTTTGAACATCAACGAACAGGAATTCTGTCTCATCAATACTTGCCACTATATGGGGCATCCCGGGCGAACAACTTCTACGCCTTGTGATGATAGGCACCGAATTAATTAGGAACACGGTTCCAAGTCGTGATTTGCGTATCGCACCCGACCTGCTGGAGCAGCCGGGAAGAACTGGTGTGTATGCGCTGCCCTTGTAGACCCTCGACCACTTGAGAAAGCTCTGATGCAATTGAGGGGAGATGGCATCGTGACACTGAGGAAACCACATGTTCAACCAAGCATTGACGAGCCAACTCGCGAACTCCCCGCTAACGCGGCCCCGCCACCTCGAAACGAGATAGCAGGAGATATTCCAGCCATAGAGACGTCCATTGGAATGGAACCGGACCAAGGAAGCCATTATTTCATCAAGGAACAGCTATCTCGGAGCTAGATCCGAATTCCATAACTCTTTTACTCTTTCGGATGACTTCCTGTCCAAATATGGAGAAGAAGGACGTCGTTTGTCTGGGAACCTGCCAATTAGAGTGGCGGACAAAAGGTTGGCACATGAGGTGGCAGAGGCGCACAAACGCCAACGGAAAGCGATGCGGGGAATCGCCAGTAGAGTTGAGAGAGAGGCTCGACAACAGTTAGAAGGATTCCGAAGAAGGACAGCTGAGGGAGCTGTGCATCTCCAAAGACAGCTATGCGAAGCCCAACGCCAGAGGGAACAGCTGGGTGCGACGGGACCTGCTTGTGCCCAACGCGCTATTCCGAACAGAAGCCGTTGATGCCTTGTCTGCGGCTCAACAGGGGTAGCGCATGGGCGCAAATACCCCAAGCGCATGAAAAATTCAGGATTCCGATGAACCATTGCGCATCGCTGTCAGATAGCTCACGAGGGTGGCAACTTTTTTCACTTACTTTCTCCCTTGATTCTATACACTAGGGTGACACTTATTTCCCGACTTTTCTGGATCGGACGCTCCACCAACTTTTTTTCAAATTTATGATGAAAAAAGATGGAAAGAATTTTTTCCAGATTTTTAGAGACAGTCCCTATAGTGCCCATTTTCACCTACTTTTTTGAATTTGAAGGTGATTTTTCGCTTTTCTCGATGAATTGACTGCTCGACTCATCTACCTAGAAGGAATCCCAATCTCACTTGGCTAGATCAGCAAACGCATTTCTCGAGTAAAATTTAACGAGGAATACGATGAAAATATTCATTCAATGTACCGAGCCAACCCGGGTGCGATAAAGCTATATCTTCCTCCATAGAAACAAATTTTTCTCGAAAAATGGGGTATATCAGCCATCCAGTCATCTGACTCGTTCCTAATCTAACTAGATAGTTCAGGCAACATGTTCTCCATGTTGCCTGAACAATATCACACACAACATAACATGTGCAAAGGAGAATTTGCCAGGAAAGACGGACAACACTCGATGCAAGGTTACGATTTAAGTTGAATCAATTGATGACACCGCGATAGACAGGTAATCTGTCTGAAAATTCCGTAGAAAATAGTTATTGTGAGCTTTACCATCATTCGAAAATTCCACCTCCGAACCTACTGAATGCATTCGGTCGTGGGCATTACCATTATCCAAAAATTCTACCTCCGAACCTACTGAATGCATTGGGTCCTTTATGATTCCAAGTGTAAATTGTGCTCAATAGGAGATTCAATGAAGGAGGCTTGTCACATCATGTATGATCCCAAGAGGGCCTATTCCAGAGTCATTCTCAGCAAGAGATATCATTCTCCTCTTAGCTGTCAGGAGCCAGTTGAGGAAGGTTTCCTCGGATTTTTGAAAATCGACCGCGAAGAGTTCTAAGCTCGTGTCACTGCTTGAGTAGAACTGATCAGGCTTGAGTGAATGAAATCACTGATATAATATCTCATGTTACTATGACAAATCATGCTAGATCATCAGTATAACGATACATATGATAATTCATTCTCGGAATCAACTTATCCATCTAAATGACATCTTTGGAATTGTCAAGTACAGGTATCCTACATCACAATCAACGACGATGATCAAGTTTCTCCGTTCCGTCTATGTTGCTCTGCTACGAATATTCTCTTATCCGTACCGCAGAATTGTTTACAATAGTCCTCCACCACCTGTATCAAAAATTGTTCCTGCTCTTCGTCATAAGTGACAGTATCCATGTACTTCTCTGCCAATTTCACCGCTCTCTCAGCAATATCATTGACCACTTTGATGCCTTAAACTATGCGCAAACCTTGCAAGAAATGTTCATTACTCTCTCACGAAGCACAATCTTGTGTCAGAAAATCTCTTCTGATATTGAAGCGGTAAAAAAATGCCAAAGGTTGGGACCTCACGAACGACTCAATCTCTCCGCCCATGACGTTCTCCAACCCTTGTGCATTTCTATCAAACACTCTCGTGGGCATTTGTTCGATTTGGAATGGCTTTGGGTATCAGAGCGATTTTCTCATTGTTTTTACCGTCAAATTTCATATGGAGAACATGTAATCATAACCATCCCGTACTATCCAAAATGAGCCAGTGGACTGGAAAATTGATATATCCGCGTTTCTAGAGAGAAACTGGTTTCCTTCGAAGACTTATGAATTTATTCGGCTGGGAACTACTGTGAGCATCAAATTGATCTTCTCATCTTCGTCATCGTCGAATTTCACGTGGAAAACATGTTGCCTGGAGTATCTCGTTCGATAAAAAACGAGTCAGAGAATTGGGATGATAACATGACGCTGTGTTTTGAAGAAAACCCGGTATCTTCCCAAAGGTCATGGATTTATTCGACTTGGGATGGCTCTGAGCATCGAATAGCTCATTATTTCATCGTTCGTATGATCCAATTTTACATGGAGAACATGTTGCCTGAACTAACTAGTTAGATTAGGAACGAGTCAGATGACTGGATGGCTGATATACCCCATTTTTCGAGAAAAATTTGTTTCTATGGAGAAAGATATAGCTTTATCGCACCCGGGGTGGCTCGGTACATCGAATGAATATTTTTATCGTATTCCTCGTTGAATTTTACTTGAGAAATGTGTTTGCTGATCTAGCCAAGTGAGATTGGGATTCCTTCTAGGTAGATGAGTCGAGCAGTCAATTTATCGAGAAAAGCGAAAAATCGCCTTCAAATTCAAAAAAGTAGGTGAAAATGGGCACTATAGGGACTGTCTCTGAAAATCTGGAAAAAATTCTTTTCATCTTTGTTCATCATAAATTTGAAAAAAAGTTGGTGGAGCGTCCGATCCAGAAAAGTCGGGAAATAAGTGTCACCCTAATACACATATTTACATACTCACAATTATCATCTACAATGCCATACTTGATATGGAAAAGTTCCTTTGTTGAGATCGAAATGTACACAACAACTAAGTCATTAATCAAGTGCATTTTTCCCTCCTCCTCTTTCTTTGAAAATTGATGATGTGTACATATTGTCATTCAGATGCTAGATGCGAATTCGCTCAGTGAAGCAATCAGCCAGAGTTTATCATTTACGAGATCAATCGACAGGTTCGACAATTATATCCTCGTATTTTTGATATAATAAATACATTCCCTGATAACTTTTACTTTTGATTATGGTTGCCTCAGAGAGAGATCTTCTCGAGCCGGTACGCTTAGGCTAACGGCGTCTGTGGGGAAGGTATGTGACGGGTGAAGCCCCACCGCTCTCTCTCCGGCAATTAGTATTAGGTTATTATTGAATCACACTCATTTGTTTCTATGAAGATTGTTACAGGTGTCTCGTGATGCAGCAGCGATGAGAGACTCATGCGCTCAGGTTTGAATTAGAGATTGATTGATTGATTCCTTTTCGTTCGTCCGTAGACAAACAATATCCAATTGCATATGGTTACATATGACGCGCGTCGGGAATACATATATTATAAAATCGTATATATTTGGTCAAGGATATATCACAATTCGTGACTAGTCAGATTGCACGGAGTGCGCGAGAAATTCACAAAGGTGTAAATAAACTAGAATTTAAACAGTTTTTCAAAAGTCAGGAGCCCAATAACATATAACAGAGTACTTCAGTCTAGTGACAGGAGGTCAAATATACTTAACAATTCAATCTAGAGAGAATAAAAATTAAATACCAAAGAAAAGAGATCAGGCGTATCGAAAATTGAAATATTGTCTCTTGTCCACGTCAATCCTCTGGGAGGGCTGCGATTGAATGAATTCTTTCAAAGCCTGCTTAAAGAATGGAATTTTCTGTATCTGCCGAATACCCGAAGGGAGAAAGTTCAAAAAATGAGCACACTGAACTTGGAAAGATCTTCTTCCATACTCCAGTCTCACTTTTGGCGCTTTGAGTTCCTGCTCGTTGGCATCTCCCCGCACTGGGCGCTCGGATTGGTGCCTGATAAACATTGCAGACAGGTAACCAGGTTCCCTCATGTGCATGATCTTATACATAATGATGCCTGCAAAGTACATTCGCCGCGAATCAGTACGCAGCCAGTCCAAGCTCTCCCTGAACGGAGTGATGTGCTCGTCCTTCCTAAGATCATATACAAATCTAACAAATGAATTGCTCAGTCTTTGTATCCGTTGCCACTGTTTGTCTGTGGCGTCAAGATATCCTAATGACCATACAGTAGTCCAGGTGGGGTTGGACTAACGCCTCGACCAGTCGAACTCGCAGAGTCCTGGTGATGCAAGATCTGAAAAACCGCAAACCGTATAGGGCTCTGTTGACTTTCTTCGTCACTTGATTTATTTGCGGTTTCCACGATAATTCACTATCCAATACAACACCAAAACTCACGACTGTATCACTGAGAGGGACGAAAACTCCCTCCTGTATCTCAACACCTGGCAAATCCATCCTTTTTAGATCCTTGATATTCCTCTCAGAGGAGAAAAAGATTGCCTTAGTTTTCCCAGCGTTGAGACGCAGGCCGGAGCCCGCAGTCCAGTCGGCAACCAGTCGCCCTACTTCTCCTAGTCGAGCGATTCCCTCCCTGATCTTATTTTTCTCCACTTGGAGATAAATTTGGAGGCCATCAGCGTAGAAGAGATGATCTACCGACTTTCGGTCCAGTAACCTGGGCAAGTCATTGACATACAAACTGAAGAGTAGTGGTCCGAGAACGGAACCCTGTGGAACACCCAGATTGATTGTGAGTCAATCAGATTTACTGTTCTTGGAAGTGACTAGCTGGGTGCGACCTTGTAAATATAATTTGATCCACAGGAGTGCCGATCGCGAGAAACCAAGTTGTTGCAATTTATTCAGCCGTTTCGTTGGTGATATTGTGTCAAAGGCTTTGCTGAAGTCGAAGAGTAGTAGTAGGGTGATCTTTCTCCTATCTATACCTAATCTGATGTCATCAGTCAATTTCAGCAAAGCTGTTTGGGTACTGTGGTGTTGCCTGAAACCAGCCTGGAAGCGATCTAGTAATTTTTCTTTCTTCAAGTAGTCCGTGATTTGGTCATGTGCAATTTTCTCGAGGACTTTGGAAAGGAAGCACAGGAGCGCAATGGGGCGGAAGTCCGAGACTGATGATGGAGCTACAGTCTTTCTCAGCGCAATCAAATGTGCTCGCTTCCAAGCCTTGGGAAAGATGCTGTGAGCGAAAGAGGAGTTGAGAATGTGTACAATAAGATCACCTATGGCCGGAAGAGCTTTCGCGATCACAATTCGAGGAATTCCATCCACCCCACGGGCCTGTGAGGAAAAATGTTTAATAGCAAGGACTACTTCATTGAAGTTCGTGAGCTTGAATTTGAAGCCCTCCTCTGATGCCGAATCGATATCGTTCGTTGCCTCATTGATATTCTCGTGGGGTGAAACTGAAACTCCCGTAAAGTGAGCGTTCAACTCATCCGGTGTGAGACCATGGAGTTCCTCCTCTTTGCTCTTAGGTAAGAGGCCAAGGTTGCGCATCTCCTTCCAGATCTTCTTGTTCTGATCAAGAGCGTCCGAGAGATGGTTCTGAAGGAAGGAGTTACGCTCTCGTTCAACGCGAAAATCAACCTCTTCACTGAGCCGAAAGTACTCATTTTGAAGCTCGGAGCACTTGCGGTGGTTACGTTGATTCCGCTCCCAGCGCCTGCGCGACGCATCTCGCTTATTCATGAGCGCTCTCAACCCAGGAACAATCCAAGGAGCATCCTTTTCCCGTGGATTGATAGTTTTTTCTGGTGCTAGTTCATCTAAAACAATATTTAAATTCTCATTCAAGCAGTGAATCGCGTCTTCCAAGCTGGTTTCGGCATTTCCAAGAGCTGTCCAGTCCCATCGAAGCAGACGGTCATTTAAAATCTCCGGAGTGATGTTACGGAAATCCCTGTATGTGAAGGAATTTTTAGGCCGAGCAGAAGTGAAGACGTTGATCGTCACGTCGATGACCGCGTGGAAACCTTCAATAGAGCAGTTTGCTTCCTGTAATGAGCACGAAATCTAGATTGGAATGGAGATGATGTCTGATACCTTTCAAGATGTTCTACCAGCTGATTGGTTATCACTGTGTCGAAAACTTTGGTGAAGTGTGGCAAATTCGGAATAGGCCTCGTATCTGGTGATTGCGGACGCGGGACCTCACTTAATGGAATCACAAGTGATTTTTTCCAAATCTTAGTGTATTGGCATGTAGCAATTGATGTGTTGGACGAATTCAAAAAGAGAGTACTCAAGAAGGGAGAACTGACCGGAAGTATTGGAGAGACATGCCATCATTTCTCTGGCCTTTAGAATTCGGCAAACAACTAAGCATTGCTCCATACACTTGATTTCCGTCAACTGACTTCAACGAAAATTCTGGATAATCACAATTAGAAGCAGAGTTCATGATCCGAAGAAGAGTAGATTCGGAGCAATTTGGATGTTAACTAGACATTCCTGAATAAAATTCATTGAGCTGGTATATCGAGAAAATGTCTAAGGGCGATTTATGTGCATGCTTAGAGAACTCCAGTTTACGCGAAACATTCCAGTAACCTGCTTTGCCGGATGCCTCCGACAAAGCCTTCAAGCAGTAATTATTCTTCGCCTTCCTCTTCTTGTACTCCAGCTCTCTCCAAAGAAGTTTATATTCAATCCAATGGGTTGGGTTTGCAGATCGCTTAGCTTGCTTATATTTACGATCTCAGACTTTACCCTAGTAACCCAAGGAGCTACTCGCTCGCGCACGGTACGCGTAGACATAGGGGCCATTCAATCGAGGAGGTCCACTGCCAATTTCTGGAATTTATCTAATGAATCGTCAACATTAACACAATTACATAGTGACATTCTGTCCACAGTCTCTTCCAGAGTTTTGCGAAAAACGTCTGCATCAAATTTGCGGAAGTCTCTCGAAGTGATGGTCATTGATTTTTTAACTAACGATGAGAATTTGTATTCTATGATGAGATAATCATAACAATTCATGGAAGGTGCGTTTCACTCCTTATGTCCAATAACTTTCTCACCAGAGTCAGTCAGAATAATATCGATCAATGTATCACTATTTTCAAGGTGGTGGGTGGCTCCGAACGGGACGCAGTATGAAGAATTCTCGAAAATTAAGTGATGCAGATGCGAAGAATAATATTCGTTCGACAGCATATCAGAGTTTAGGTTACCTGCTGAGATAATATTCGCATACGAGTGAGACAGCTTCTGAACAGTGGCAAAGAATTGGGTCAGAACATTTCCTTCGGGACGGCGATTAATAGATGAAAACAGTAAACTTCGATTATCGTCTGTATTGACATCTAGAATGATAAACTCTGTCTCATCAATATGACTTATCTTCGAACACTCTGAAACATTATAATTGAGACCATCACGTATGTACACAGCAACACCTCCCCCTTGCACGAACTCTCGTTTCCCAGTGGACGATCGAAGGCCTCGATGATTGCGAACAGAGGAATAATTTGATATAGCAAAAAGCTCAGTGTGATTCGATGTTAGCCATGTTTCAGAGAGTGCCCAAATATCTCTTTCATGATCATACAAAAATGCAGAGACTTTGTCGACATGCTTTTTAAAGGAGCTGACATTGAGTTGCGCAATTTGAAGGGACATAGACTGCACACTAGAGACTCTACAACTAACTTGGTGAGAAGGAAGTCATGCCATGTTGTGTAGATCAGACTCACAAGGGAGGGACCTGACCTTTGGATCACCAATCCTTTCCAAATTTTTTTTACAGTCTTGAACTACATAGAATATGAAGAATCTAAAGTAACTCCGTCAAATGGGCCCTATGTCCGAAGTTACAACCTATGACATTAGCATTGCCCATATAGACCCATGTTAAAAAGTGATGTATATAGATAGATATACTGGCAACGCTAACATTTTTGCTTGTAGCTCTGGACAGAAGGCCCATTTGACGGAGTTACTCTGGATTCTTCATATTCTAGGTAATACAAAACTGTAGAAAAATTTTGGACAATATTGGTGATCCAAAGGTCTGGTCCTCCCTTTGTCAGTGACAATGGGCAACACATCACTTCCATCCTATTTGCGTACAAAGACACTACCATTACGAGCCCAAACATCCTCGAAATTACATTGCCCAGCTCGCTCTTTCGCTTTGATACGTAAATCATGAACCATTCATGGAAGCATTTCGAAGAGATTCACCTTACTCTGCGGCTGATGCTCATTCTCGAAGGATATGAAATCGCCGAACAATAACCCACCAAAGTCTCTTCTCACTTTCAATACATGATCTCGAATTGCATCAGATTTGAATTTAACAATATAAGCGAAGGTCTTATCTCGCTGATGAGAAAGCTGAGGTTGGACCGCGTTCACTCTATTATTCTTAGCTTTTAATTCACGAATTTCAAGATAATCGCTGAACAAAGACTCGATGTTGAGCTTCTTGGAAATTGCAAGCCAGAGTGTATCCAGGGGAAGAGTGCATGAATGCGCGATACCAACAATTTTCATCTCAGTATTAGGCGCGCCTCTCGTTTGCAATGCTTTCAATTGGTCTATCTCATTCCGTAGATACACATTTTCATCTTCAAGCATACTCAATCTCTCATGGTGCTGACCCATCGTGGTACTAAGATCATCTACTTTAGCAGAAAGATCATTTATCCGGAAGGGCATCCTTATCTCGGAGGGGCATCACTCCCTCGGCCCGGTGAAGGGCCTCCTCACGGTACTCAGGGTACCAGAGGGTCGTCACTTCCTCGGCCGACCTCTAGCCGCAGCTAGAGCAGTCTCCCTGTGGCTTGTCGTTTTTAGCCCGAGGACACCGCAACGATGAACGGTCCGGGAGTCGGATCGACCCCTTCCAGTGTTACATAAGGAATGTCTGACTGATCGCCGTCGACAGAGTTGCACTGTCTACCACACTCGAAATTTGAGGTCTTTCAGGCTTATGTGGTCCCTAGCGATCGAAGGCATGTGCGCACGACTCTAAGCCGCCTCACACTGACGCCCGACGCTAGCAAGCTGAACACTTCCGAGAAGGCTCCGTTCATCACTCGACCCCCAGAGGCTATATTAGCGGGAGTTCCAGGTTTCAGGTAGGCTGAGCACCCAGGTCAGTTTCTTCTACTTCCCTTACTTGTCCCCACGCGTGGAAGGTCCTTGTGTTCACATTCAAAAGCATTGCTTCTATCGACTCGTGATTCAGATGAATTCAAAAGAGAGACTCTATCGCTCTCAGGTCCAAATAGTTAACCCACTTCAATTCATTCGAATCACGGGTTCCGAATTCATTTTAATCACGGGTCAATAGAAGCAATGCTTTTGAATTTTGCCGCGCATGGCTTCCAACTGCGCATAATCCCAGTATGCAGCACTTCATGATCTTCTTGCTATTGCAAGTAGATTTTGAATCGCAAGCATACAATAAAGTCCTCGATGCGACCAGAGGCAAGCGTCTGCCCAAAGCATCCAGAGGGGCACTGATGAGGCGACTCTGGATTGCTGCACCGAAACGCTCAATAATTTTCAACTGCAATCTCTAGATCGTAACCCTCCCTGTCACTTTTGACAACCTCATACTAAAGAGGCGGACAAGGAGTGGGTTAACTATTTGGACCTGAGAGCGATGGAGTCTCTTTCTTGAATTCCTTGTGTTCACAGTTGACCGATTGTACCCCATACGTCTACCTCAGGAGACAATTTTCATCTCACCAAGCACTCATTGGTCACTAACGGGCTGCTGGTGTCCGAAGACACGTACTTACTCGACACGGTGATCGTCATGAACACGGCCAGCTGTTCGGGCAGTACAGCTTGTACGTAGATGTAACAGACCCAATCCGTTTATCTTCGATTCTCTATTCGAGGTAGACGTAGCATTTCCAGACATAAATTCTGCATCTTCAGTAGAGGAGATCCATGTGTTCTTCCTCTCTAGTTCTGTGTGGGATGTTTCTTGCAGTTTGGCTATTTCAATCCACACGTAGCTAGAGTTTCCCGTCTCCAATTGTTTCGTGTGTGGAATGAAAAAATTCTGTCGATAAGTATATCTTCGGACTATCTTGTCTCGGAACAATTCGTATTCATTCGTCTTTGCCAATTGTTGAAACCGCGATCCAGAGAAAAGAACGAGGATCAATATGCATTGTCCTGCTATATAAATACGTTCAGTATGCCGACCTAAAACGATCTCCCCTGACAGCATATTCCCGTATTCTGCATTGAAAATGGCTTGATTTGAATCCCATTGGTACCGCATTCGTTGTAACAAGAAGTTGTATTTAGGCCAGCTGATTCTGTCTATTATTTGCCTGATGAGTATGGAATAGTACATTAAGCAACATGGTTGAAAAGGAAGATTCCCGCACGAGTGTCCGGAAAGAGTGCGAGAAAATCGAAAGAGTGCGAGAAAGTTACTTTCTCGCGCGGTTCCGGACACGAGTGCGGGAACTTTTCGCCCGCGTTGCTTATACTATTTTATGCAATCTGTGCGGAAAACTGTGCCTCCACAACTTTTGAAATAATTGGCGGTCAGGACTTAAATGAAATGATAACAATTATTATCCTATACTGAGTTCATTCAATTGAAATAAGTATCCTTTAGACCAATAAGTATTCTAAAAATCAAATCACAAAAGGGTACTCATTCCCGAGTACCTTGATCTAATACAAATCGATGGCACTTTTTTAGGGCTGTCAACTGACCTCCAAAATCAATCCAATTATTTTGGTGTAGTGAGAGATGAACTTTTGTTATAACTTTTTTTGACACACTGTGCGAGAAAGTAACTTTTCCGCACTGATTTTCCACTTTCTCTCACAGTTTGTCGAAAAAAAGTATTCGATACACGAGTGTAAAACTTATTTTTCGCACCCTTGTAAAGATTCCGACCCTCGCCTACGGCTCGGGCCGGAAACCCATCACTCGGACGCGAAAAAAAAGTTTTCCACCCTGGTATCGAAATGTACTATTTTCAACTGGAACAATGTTCTCACCATTTCTAATAATGCGTCAGAGTCGCTTATTCGACAAACTTTTCGGGGAAGTCGCCGGTATGGAATGGGCGACCGGGGCGCGGAGCGGGGTCCAGGGGCGAAGCCCCCGCCGGAGAGTTCGGGGGGCGGAGCCCCCCGACTGAAATAAAATTCTGAAAAATGTATAAAAAAAAACCTCTTGCTCATATCGCGTATTACCTCGTTGCTCAAAAATATCGCCGAATTTCAAAAGACTCAATTTTGATAATTCATACAACTATGTATGATGATGATCAATCATCTAAATACATTTGAAAAGGTGGCTTCTGAATGGATAAATATATATCTCTATCCAGTGAGAGTATTTTTCAAGTAAAGATGAAAATATAAAATGATGAGTTATCGAAGGGTTGGAATCCGCCTACTAGAAACAGATTGACATGCAAGGTTGACTCATTGAATTTTTTTCGAAGTTTCCAATTCGCTATGAAAATTTCGATGAATCCATTATTGCACAGATTTCACTCTCTCGCACACTTAGCCGTGCGAGAATGACTTTCTGCATTTCTTTGGGCACGGGTACCTTGCATAGAAAGTTGACTTTTCGCACAGTTTTACGCACAGCGTTGCATAAAAGTTTATATGATGATGATTATCGATCACAATGTTGATGATGATTAATGCAATCAACAACTGATATAAATAATACAACTGTCTATAGTCGGGCTTATCCATATTAGCGTTTGTCAAGATTGCTTATGGCTTCTTGGAGATTAGGTAAAACAGTCACCGACTATTTCTATCGGCTTATCTGGCGTGAGATTCCACAATTGTCCCATCTTACTGAATTTTTCCACTGAAACAAGCAGATGGCCCTTGGAGTGGGCTTCGATTTGAGTTATTGTACGTCCAGGTCGGATGAGAATTCACCAAGTAATGATAATTTCCTATGTCTCCTTTTTTGCATATGAAAAACTGTATTCTGCATGGACTTTCACCTTTCTGTGGTGATTTGGTAATTTTTGAGTGATAACTCGGTTCTGATTCCAGTAGTATACATGCTAAAGGGTGTCCATACGAGTTTCCAATGTGATACCATCAGAATTGTTTGATTCATAAGCGAATACGCAATCGTTCATCGTTCCGACGGCAACTTTCTGGGTGGAATTTTGATTGCATAACAACTCGGTCTCAAAATTTTTCTATTTTTTTCCTTTATCTTTCTGTTGGATTTCCTTTGAGATATGATTTTGATCACCCGTGAAAAAATGTTTGGTGCATGATCATGCATGACGGCATACCGCTACTAGTGCACGATCATGCATGACCGCGTACAGAAAATGGTGGTATGTAGTCATGCATGTATCATGCATGAATTATGCATGGCCATGCACCATACAATGTTGCACTTCATTTGGGATTAGGTACTAATTTTGGTGTATGGAAAAAGCTCACGATTTGGAAATTTGGAGTGTGACAGAGAAAAATCTACCATTTTGCGTTTTCATCGCTATTTGGTTCCAATACTACGAATCACTCAAAAACTCTGATGATTAAAATGGCTCCGCCATTTGAAGGCTCAAACGATGTCAAAAAATTGATCGGTATTCAAGAAAGATAATTCATCTTCCTCGCGGTGGTCTTGAACCACGTTCATATTTGGTCGACACACTAAGACCAAAAATCCCTGGGTAATGTGTTTCTGTGCACTGAGATGATGATTTCTTGAATGGGCCGTTACGAAAAAATTAAAAGAAGGGTGGTTTTTGGTGTATTCCTGTCGTAATTCCTCTATAACTCGAAAGAGACACATGTCATCGAAAAATATTTGGGGTATAAATTTGTAGATTTTCAAAATATTTACAAAAATTGTTCCCATAAATTTTCTCATACAACGTATCCTGTTGGAGATATTTGAGGAGTTATGGGATCGAAACCGTGAAAAATATGGATCTCGGACGGAAAATTCTTGGTTGCGGAAACAGGAAGCCTCATATGAGAAAATGTGTTGGGACCTTTTTGTTCATCTTTCAAAGATCTATGACTGGTTGCTCCACACATTTTCGGATAAATTGTATTCTCCATGAGTTGTGGTGTCGAAATCGTGAAAATCATGGGTTTTGGACGGGAATCCCCCAATTACAAAAACAGGTGGCCGTAACCGAGAAAATGTATAGAGACCTTTTCTGTTCATCTTTCAAAAATCCATCCAAAGTCGCTCTACGCATTTTTTGATGAAACGCAGACGGAAATGTCTTGGTTGTGGGAACATAAATGAGTAAATGTGTAGCGACCTTTATTCTTCACCTTTTCAAGATCTAGAAAAGTTCTTCCACACATGCCAACAAATGTGTATCTTGACAACCGCATACCCATATTATTTCTGGATGTATAATAGCTCCTTAACTTTTATAGAACATGTTCTATCGAGAATGTGCGCTGTAAAAAATTTGTGGGAAAAACTTCAACCAGTGGTTGCAGGTTTTCCCTCAGCCACTGGTTCGGGCCAAAAATCAACCAGCTGGGTGATTTTTGGCTCAAAGGGAAAAACCCTTTGGAGGGAAAAACCCTTCTATTCTCATATCTCTTCGTACAATTAATCTATCCACCTTTTAATTAACTACAGAGATACTCACCCATCACTCTACATCAATTGGTTGAAACCGAATTTCATCCACTCGAATTCAAAGTCGCTTCAAAAAGATACATGGAAGAGTGAATGAGAAATTGTCGCTTGAAAAATTACATTCTTGCTAAGTTATCGCACATCTCGCTAAGAGAAAGCTCTCTGCCAATCTCTTTTAGCAGCGTATTTGGCGTTAACCACTGGTTGACTTTTTTCCGATAACGAATATATAAGGATGAATGCGGCGGAGACGATGGTCGATGGTGGTCTCCGGGTGACATTTTTGAGTCGGAAAAACAAGTTTCATGTTTTTCCTCAAACAAAGAGAAATAAACATCAGAACCGGCTGAATACACGTCGTGAGGCTGGAGGGATGAATAGATGGACGGATGGGGTGGGAGGGTACATGGGATGGATGAATGGAATGGAACGGAATGGGATTCAATGAAATGGAATAGAATAGGATGGAACGGACTGGAATGGAAAGGACCAGAATGGATGGGAATGGAACGTCGTGGAACGGATCGGATCGAAATGGAAGGGAATGGAACGATGTGGAATGGAATGGCACGGAGTGGAATAGAACGGAATGGAATAGGATGGAGTGAAATGGATGGGAATGGAACGGACCGGAATGGAAGGGAACGGAATGGCATGGAATTGAATTGTATGTTCCATTCCGTTCAGTTCCATTGCACTCCGTTCCATTCCATTCCACGCCGTTCCATTTCGGTCCGTTCCATTGAACTCCGTTCCATTCCGGCTTGTTCCATCCTATTAGATTCCATTCCTTTCAATCCCATTCCATTCTATTCCATTCCGTTCCATCCCATCCATCCATCCATCCATCCCATCTATCCTCCGACCCATCCGTCCATCTATCCATCCCTCCAGTCTTACGACGTGTATTCGACTCCTGCAGGACAGGCAACCCGCTTTGTCGTCTATACGCGACTGGTGCTAATGTTTATCCCTCTTTGTTTGTGAAAAAACATGACGAAACTTGTTTTTCTGACTCAAAAGTGTCACCCGGAGACCACCATCGACCAATATAGTGGGCGCCGCATTCATCCTTATATATTCGCTGTGGGGTAAAAGTCAAACAGTGGTGGAATTCTCAACCAGTGGTTGAATTCCAACCAGCTGGTTGATTTTGACAACCATCCACTGGTTGCCGAGTTTGGTGGAAAGTCAATCGATTTTTTACAGTGTGTGAAGCAATTTTTGTAGGTCTTTGAAAAGAACAAAAGAAGTTCAGTGTCTTTTTCTCGTAAAACGTATCCTGTTTGTAATATTTGTAGATTTTTCGTCTAGACTCATACTCCTTTCACTAATACTAGAGTTGCAAGTATGGATGTCGACAAAGAATCCTCAAATAACGCAAAAAGGATGCGTTTTACGAGAAAAAGTCACTGAATCTTTTTAGTTAGTTTTTGGGAAGCCTACAAAAAATTACCGTGCATATTTTTTGTGAAACGTGTGTGATTGGAGTTATGAAGCTGAAATAATTTTAGAGAAAAATTTTCGAGGATGATCCTCAAATATCTCCAGCAGGATACGTTGTACGAGAAAAACTATGGGAACAATTTTTGTAGATATTTTGAAAATCTACACATTTATACCCCAAATATTTTTCGATGACATGTGTCTCTTTCGAGTTATAGAGGAATTACGACAGGAAAACACCAAAAACCACCCTTCTTTTAATTTTTTCGTAACGGCCCATTCAAGAAATCATCATCTCAGTGCACAGAAACACATTACACCGGGATTTTAGGTCTTAGTATGTCGACCAAATATGAACGTGGTTCAAGACCACCGCGAGGAAGATGAATTATCTTTCTTGAATACCGATCAATTTTTTGACATCGTTTGAGCCTTCAAATGGCGGAGCCATTTTAATCATCAGAGTTTTTGAGTGATTCGTAGTATTGGAACCAAATAGCGACGAAAACGCAAAATGGTAGATTTTTCTCTGTCAAATTCCAAATTTCCAAATCGTGAGCTTTCTCCATACACCAAAATTAGTACCTAATCCCAAATGATTTGCAACATTGTATGGTGCATGGTCATGCATAATTCATGCATGATACATGCATGACTACATACCACCATTTTCTGTACGCGGTCATGCATGATCGTGCACTAGTAGCGGTATGCCGTCATGCATGATCATGCACCAAACATTTTTTCACGGGCAATCTATCATTCAGTAAAAAATATGTACATTTTAATTTTGAGAAGAGAAATTTGGAATTACGCATATGACTGTTTTCCGTGCCGAAAACTCGCGATTCCCTCCTTGTACTGGTTCTATACCGATTTTGGGGCTGAAATTCACGTGACTTACTATTGATTTACGTCACTACGTAGATTTGTGATGATGATGAACGATTATAGTGGCGATTTACTCAAAATTCATGTCCTATAAACAATTTCAAAGGCTAGAGTACGCATTTCTCATGTACCTTTCCATGAAATTTCATAATATCAAAAATTCGAGTTTCTCGCCTTACTAACTTCTTCTTGGTAATAAAATAGATGGGAACAACTAGTTTCAGAGGTTATATGAGTGATATCGCGACAAATTACCCGGAACAGGTTATGGCTTTTCATTTCGACGAGCAAGCTTCGAATCACTCAGCTCAAATTTTCCTCAATGTATTCTGTTGGAATACATTTGGGAATAAATTTTCAGATCAATCCGTTCACTCTCCTTTGTAATTTGTGAAGATTGAGGGTCGGAATGTTAGTTCCGTGCATTGTTACATCTCTAGAACGGCAAATACCTTCAGCACTAGCGTCGGAGTAAGAGTAGCTGAGGGTATGCTAGAACTTTTTCCTCGAAGTGAAATGTTGAACGAACAATTTTTCATAGGTTTCATGTTCAGAACTCGTAGTTTAGTCCCCAAGCCGTGTGCCTCAATCTTGTTATGAGATTTTCACTAAAAATGAGAAATTTCTTCCAAATGCTCACAGCGTATGCTAAAATGAGTCCGAATCACTTTGTAATGGACGAAATTCTCAAGGAAATGGTTTGAATAATCAAATCCCAGTGCGAAAAAAGATCGGTTTTCAATGTCTTGAGTGCTGCATTTTCATTTGCAGCTAAAAATTGGTCATGTAAATAACTTTGTCAGTTCCGTGCATACCATTTTACCCCACAGAAAGTCAATGCATGTGGGGGGGGGGGGGGGGGGGGAACATTTCCCTCCACTGTATTATGGGAATAGATCTAATCACAAGGAGGAGTTTCTATGTTGATTCTGTTATTCTTGCAAGTGATTTTAGGACGAAATGTCAGTTCCATGCATGTCAGTCCCGTGCATCCAAAATCTGTTCCCTGAAATGCTCAATAGTACGAAACAGACGGAGGAACGTAGTTCTGTGCTCCGGAGCATGTACCTCCGACTCAAATTAATCATCTAAACACGATTCTCAAGGTCATATCGTCCCATCGCGTCAGGACTCCACACTAGACAAGAAAATTTCAGAAACCGCAGATGTCAGTTCCGTGCACCACTTTTCCTATGCCTCATACATGGAAAAACTACATTTACCGTCCTAAAATGTTCCAAAAAACTTTCTGTATACGTATCATCACATATTATTGCTCAATATGCGGAAAAAACGGAAAGAGTCGACTCAGACATGCGCAGATTCAAAATTCAATTTCTGATACTTTGACTTCAAAATTTTGGAATTAACTTCCTGGGATAGTGATACTTGAATTTTGTCCGTTTTCTCGACCTTAGGCTAGGTGTGGGATGTAAAATGCCTTTGTACGTGTTTTTATGGGTACGTGTATATGTAGTGGAGGTGGACCGACGTGTTTTACGATAAGTTTCGGCGATTTGTGTCCCGGATAACGTGTCAAGTGATAAAAAATGGTCCTGCTGAGTGTATTTTGTGTGCATTGCAATGCAAGTTGTGGATCTGGAACAAAACGTCCAATCGATTTGGAATCACGAAGGTGGGGTCCTCACACGATGATGCTCAAGACCCACTGAAATTTTCCGTGGAATATTTGATAATCCAGGTACACGGGCAAATGTATAGCTTGCACCATTGCCGTACCTTTGATGCGGCTACAATGCCGCCGAGACTGTGCCTTTGTATAGCATAGCTAGCTGTGCTATGAATAGCTCAGATACTATAACTTGCGTTGTCATCAGTTTTCGTCGCGAGTCAGCTCTCTTCCTCCCTCCCTCTCTCCCTCTCTCTCTCTTTTTTTTTTTTTTTAAGGTGGTTAGAGGGCAGAATCTGCCTCAGGATCCCTCGGATCCGTCCCCAGACACCGGACTGGTTCAGCTTACGCGGACTACGCATAGCCCACGCAGGCCATACCAGGCGGGACACGGGTTTGGGTAGGGCCCACCGAGAGGTGGGCCCGGCCGTGTAATATCCCTCTCCCCTCGATGTCCGATACCTAGGGCATCGGGCAATCAAGAAGGAGATCCACCTGCATCTACCATCTCATCCCGGTACCACGTGAGCATTACTTCAGGATGAGCGGCATGTCTCGCGCTCGATTGCGAGCGTTCCTCTTCTCCATCTTCTTTCTTCGGCCACTTGTCGGCATCTTCTATCTTCATTCTTCATTGTTCCCTCTCTTCTTTCTTTCTTCTCTCTTCTTTCTCCTTTCTTCCCTCTCCAGTGCATCAGATTCCTCCTGGAATCATTTGGGCCTCTTCTGTTCCAATCGGCAGAGTCACTGTAATTCGCCTGCTTCGAGGCGCCTTACTTCCCTCTCTCTCTCCTCTTTGCGGGTCATCACCAGCTTGATGTATCCGGTGAGTCTATCCCATGTCTCCTGCTTGCGGAGCAAGTACGGGACGAGATTCTCAGGTGTTAGTTGAGCACCCAGCCATTCATCCAGCTCGGCGCGCTCTCTCCGGGTGTCGCTGCACTTGAACAGGGCATGTTCGGCGTCATCCCATTCGTCCCCGCATGACTGACATGCTGGGGTCGTCCTCTTCTTGAACCTGGTTAGATAGGAACCGAAGCAACCATGATCGCTCAGTGCCTGCGTCGTCCAGTAGTCCATCTCTCCGTGGGTGCGTTCCGCCCACTTGGCTACGTCACGGATCAGCCAGTGCGTCCATCTGCCGTTCGCAAATGGCGAATCCCACTCAGTTTGCCAATGCTCAAGGGTGGTTTCCTTCTCGTTGTCGCGGATGATCTCCTTCATCGTCGGAGTGAGTACTCGTTCGGCTCCGATCACTTTCTGGCGGTCCCAGATCCTCACTCGCTCCGCGACGAGCAAGTGGATGGGCGGAGTACTCGCCAATACGTAAGCCGCATCTCCTGACACAGTGCGGTAGGCACGGATACTCCTCAGGGCCGCTCTTCGGTGGACAGGCCCCATTCTCTTCTCGATGATGGTCTTCTCTACTCTCTTCCCCCACACGGGTGCACCGTACAGCATGATGAAGGTAGTGACGGTGTTGAGAAGTGCACGCCTCTTTTCCTTGGGTCCTCCAATATTCGGCATAAGCCGCTGGAGCGCCGCACCGATCCTGCTCGCCTTCTGGGCGGCTTCCTGGATGTGCTTCTTGAACGACCACTTGTCGTCGAGCCATACAGCGAGGTATTTCAGCTCTGTTTTCCGTGGAATCTCCTGCCCGTTGATATAAAACCGGGGTAAGTCAAACTTCCTACGCCTTGTGACCACGATTGCTTCGCACTTCTTGACAGCGAGCTCCAGAAGCCTGCTAATCATCCACTCGTAGACTCGGGCCAGCGCTTCGTTCGCGCGTCTACCCAAGAGTTCCTCGTTGTCAGCCCATACTATGAGTCCCGCGTCGTCCGCGAAAGCCCCTATTATCACTCCTTCTGGCAGTTCGATAGACAGTAAGCTGTCATACTGGGTGTTCCAGTTGAACGGCCCGGAGACCGATCCCTGTCCGATTCCGGCGGACAATACCCGAATCTCTTGTCCCTTGTCGGTGTCGTACACGAGGGTCCTGTTCCGCAGGTAGTCACTCGTGACGGCTAGTAGATAGGGGGAAACTTTACCTCCTTGGGATTGATAGACTCGCTCCCAGCTCGCGCAGTTGAATGCGTTCTTCATGTCCAACGCAATGATGGCACAGAATCCTCCTCTTCCTTGGTATGGGTTCCCTACCGACCCTTGAACCCGTTCTTGGACCGCCTCGATCGCGTGCACAGTGCTCCGTCCTTTCCGGAACCCGAACTGCATGCGTGATAGCCCACCGCCTTCTTCGTAGGCTTTTTCCACCCTGTTGAGCACCATCCTCTCGTACATTTTCCCGATATTGTCGAGCATGCTGAGAGGGCGTTGACCTCCTTGACCCTTAGGTATCAGGACCAGCTTCTGGCGTTTCCACTTGTCCGGGAAAGTTCCCGCGCTCAGACAGATGTTGAAGAGGTCGAGGAGTAGATCTGGCTTGTATTTGAAGACCAGTTTCAGAGCCTCGTTTGGGATGCCATCCAGGCCAGGGGCCTTGCCGTTCGGCATTCTCTTCGCCGCTATGAGTAGCTCTTGCATAGTGAAGAGCGGGATGGGGTCTTCGCTCTCCGTAGGGAATGTAACTCTGGGTTCTCCTGCTGGGAAGAGGTCTTCCACGATGGTGCGCAATGTTGCTGCATCGGTCGGTGCTGGGTTCCCCCTCCGGGGTCGGACCTTTGACATGACCACGCGATATGGCGTGCCCCAGGGGTCTTCGTTAACCATGTCGCACAGTTCACCCCAGCACTTCTCTTTGCTCCTCCGGATGGCTAGAACGAAAGCCTTCTTTGCTTCTTTGTACGCTCTGTCATCTTCCGCCAGCGATGGTCGTTGCAGCTTCCTTGATCGCCATGCGGTCCTCCTTTTCTTGTTGCTCGTTCTTCGTAGAGCCTTGATCTCATCGGTGATCCAGTACTCTGGTTTCCTCCAGAAACATGGTGTTGTCCTGCGAGGCATCGACGCGTCGCAAGCTCTCGTGATGGCGGATGTTACCATCGCCACAGCCTCGTCCGAGGCGGAGTTCATCGGGAGATCTTTGACTGTTTCTATCGATTCCCGGAATTTTCCCTCGTCCAGCTTCCGTACCTGCCACCCCGTTGGTCGCGGTCTGCGTGTCGTCTGTCTCTGTCCGTCAGTCCTAAGTCGAAACCGAATATGTCGATGGTCACTCAGTGTTTCCGTGTCCAGAACTTCCCACGATGCCATACGTCCCATGAGCGACGGGCTCATGAACGTCAGGTCGAGGACCGATGATGAACCTCCCTCCCGGGACCGAGTGTCGTGCCGGTAATAGGTGATAAACCCCGTCTCGTTCCCGAGCACTAATCCTAATGCCTCCATGGCATCAGCGAGTATTACCCCCCGTCTATCGCGCGGCCCCCCGCTCCAAGTCGGTTCCTTGGAGCAGGGGTGTCAAGCGTAGTGGAGTCCCTCCCCTCAAGCCCCTCCAGTCAAGTGCAGAGAGCGTCGCGGCTCACGGCGAAAGAGCCCCTTCCTTGCGATGCCGCGGCGCGCTCTACACATGACTGGAGGGGCTTGAGGGGAAGGACTCTACCACGCTTGACTGCCCTGCTTTGGAGTTGAAATCTCCCGCGATTATAACTGGGCCCCCCCATTGCCTCACATCCTCTTCTAGGTCGTGGAGCTCGTCTTCAAATTCGTGCGTCTTGAGCGACGGCGAGTAGTAGCAGCTGTATACAGCTGTTCCACCTATGGTCTTTCAAGCATAACCGCGGCCACTAACAGCTGGTTCAGTCTCGCGGATCGCGGGATTCGTGATCTGAATTACAGCGGTTCCCCAGTGATCGAATGTGGAACGGGAAAGTTCGCGCTTTCGAGGCGGTTCGGAGATGATCAGAACATCGATACCCCCTTCTTTGGCGGCAGTGTGAAGGAGGTCACAAGCGTCCCCGCTTCTCCTGAGGTTGGCTTGGATAAAGTTAGCCATTTCTTCCCCCCCTCCCTGCGTCTATATGTCGCCCTCGCGTTTTGGTAGGCTGAGCAGTTGCTGGAGCCCGACCTGTGGTCAGATCTGGTTCCGATAGCCACGCAGCTGAGGCATTTTGGTTTCTCTTTACAGGTAGCGGCGAGGTGTCTTGGTTCACCGCACTGGAAGCAGAGTTTCGGTTGACGTTCCTCTGCCTTCTCTTTTTTGCAGCCTGAGGCCTTGTGGCCATACTCTAGGCAGTTATAGCAGCGTGGGATGCCTCCCTTCTCGCGGATTCTCACTCTGCTCCATCCCACCTTGGGTTCTTTCCAGTCCAGGAGGCGGTGAGCGAGCCTCGCTGGGATGGATACAACCGCTGTTTGGGTGCCTCGGGAGCCGTTTCGCAGGCTCTTGACTATTATGGCTCCATCCTCGTTTTCTGGTAGGGCCTTCGCGAGGTCCTTCTGCACTTTAGTTTTGTCGACATCGTAGTCGACTCCGAGAACCTCGAGGGTCATGCTATTTGCGAGGCAGTGGACGGCCCCTTCTTGCCCGACGACTGGTGTCAGAGCCGCTTTGATGGCTGCAGCGTCGGTGCCCTTCCTCAGTTCAATGAGGATTTGTCCTTCCTGTGTCTTGCGGATGCCCGTGACTTTAGAGCCCACTTCATCATTAAGGTCATCCGTCTTTATCTTGCGCAGCATATCTGCGTAGCTTAACCCTTCTTGGTTTGCCGTGACGAGAACGGCGTCGGATTTCGCTCTTCTTGGCTTCATCTTTGCCTTCTTTTCAGCGGTGTCACTTGATCGACCGCTTTCCTTTGCCCTCTTTGTATTCTCTCCTCTCTCTCTCTCTCTCTCTCTCTCTCTCTCTCTCTCTCTCTCTCTCTCTCTCTCTCTCTCTCTATCAACCTTAACTCTCTGACAGATAAGATTGAGCATCTACGCTTTCTCGTTGCTAACGATCCCTCCTACCATCTATTTGGGGTGGCTGAGTCGGAGCTAGATGAGTTTGTGGATGACAATCTCGTTCAGATTCCAGGTTTTTCATTGTTGCGGAAGGATCGCAACAGAGAGGGTGGTGGGGTTGCCTTGTATGTGCGCAATGACTTCAAAGTTAAGAAGTTGATTTCGTCAAATACTTTTCGGCCAGGGAAACCTGGCGTGCCTGAATTTCTCTTTTGTAGCATACAACAGGGTAACTCCCCGCCAATATTGGTCGTAGTGATTTACAGACCCCCTAAAATCGCCATGCAGAAGGATGACGGGCTGTTTGGCTCGTTACGCCGGCTGTGTGGCGACTACAGTCATAAAATTATAATGGGTGATCTGAACGCGGATTTGTTAGACACTGCTCATCCTGACACCAAGACACTGACTGCACTGACAGAAGAACTTGCTTTGCAGATAGTGCAGCATGGCCCGACTCACCAACACACCCCCAATAGATCTCATACATGGATTGATCACATTTATGTAGATGACAATGACATCATTACTGACTTTCAAAACAGACTCCTGCCCAGTTTCGGCAGGCACTCGGTCATTGACGTCACCATCGACGTCTTTACTCCTACTCCGCCAAGGAGTTCCGTCACCTACAGGAATTTTCGAAACATCACTCCGGAGATATTGAATGACCGATTGCTTCGCTGTGACTGGATAGCTTTCGAAAATGCTGAAACGAGTTTGGAAGATGCAATTCACTGCTTGAATGGAAATTCACAGACCGTTATAGATGAATTAGCACCCGAGAAAACTATTAATCCGCGTAAAAATGACGCTCCTTGGATTGGTCCCGAGCTGAGGGTACTCATGAATAAGCGAGACGCGACGCGCAGGCGCTGGGAACGGATTCAACGTAACCAGCGCAAGTGTCCTGAGCTTCAAAATGGACACTTTTGGCTTAGCGAAGAGGTCGACTTGCGCATTGAACGAGAGCATAACGCCTTCATTCAAACTCATTTGTCAGATGCTCTTGATCAGAAGAAGAACATTTGGGAGGAGATGCGCAATCTCGGCCTCTTGCCTAAGAGCAAGAGGAGGAACTTCATGGCTTCACACCGGATGAGTTGAACGCACACTTTGCGGGAGTTTCCGTTCCACTCCACGAGAATATTAATGAAGCAGTGGACGATATTGACTCGGCACCGGAGGAGGGGTTTAAATTTAAGCCCACAAATTTTAGTGATGTAGTCCTTGCTACCAAACATTTCTCCTCTTTCGCTCATGGCATTTTTCCTGAGGCTTGGAAGCAAGCGCAGAAGATTGCACTGAAGAAGACTGCTGCTCCATCAACGGTCTCGGACTTCCGTCCTATAGGACTGCTGTGCTCTCTCTCTCCAAGGTCCTGGAAAAAATCGCACATGACCAAATCACGGAGTATTTGAAAATCGAGAAGATACTTGATCGCTTCCAGACTGGTTTTAGGCAACACCATAGCACCCAGACAGCTTTGTTGGAATGGACCGATGACATCAGAGTAGGTATAGACAGAAAGAAGATCACTCTGCTCCTACTATTCGATTTTAGCAAAGCTTTTGACACCATCTCACCATCCAAGCTGTTGAGGAAGCTGCGACATCTTGGCTTCTCAGGATCGGCGCTCCTGTGGATAAAATCATATTTACAGGGTCGCACCCAACAAATCACTTCTAGAGTAGGCAAATCTGATTGTCTCGAAACCAATCTGGGTGTTCCACAGGGGTCCGTTCTTGGGCCTCTCCTCTTCAGCTTGTATGTGAATGACCTGGCTGGCTTGCTAGACGGAAAGTCGGTACATCATCTATTTTATGCGGATGATCTCCAAATTTATCTCCAAATCGAGGAAAATAAGATCAGGGGAGGTATTGCTCGGCTGGGCGAGATAGGACGACTAGTTGCCGAGTGGGCCAGAAGTTCCGGCCTGTGTCTCAACGCTGGCAAGACCAAGGCAATCTACTTCAATTCGGAGAGGAATATCAAAGATCTGAAGAGAATGGACTTGCCAGGGGTTGAGATGCAGGAAGGAAAGTTCATCCCGTTCAGTGATACGGTCGTGAGTCTCGGTGTTACACTTGACAGTGAATTGACATGGAAACCGCACATTGACCAAGTAACTAAGAAAGTCAACAGAGCCCTATACGGTCTGTGGTTTTTTAGGGCATGTATCACCAGACCTCTCCGAATTCGCCCAGTCGAGTCAGTGGTTCAACCGCACCTAGATTATTGCGCGGTCGTGTACCTCGACGCCACGGACGAACAGCGGCAACGGGTACAGAGACTAAGCAATTCATGTGTGAGATATATTTTTGATCTTAGGAGAGACGAGCACATCGACCCGTTTAGGGAGCGCTTGGGTTGGTTACGTACTGATTCGCGGAGAATGTACTTCTCAGCTCTCTTGATGCATAAGATCATGCACTTAGGAGAACCTGGCTACCTAGCTGCGATGTTTACCAGGTACCAATCCGAACGCCCCGCACGGGCTGATCTAGAAGAGCGGGTACTCAAAGTTCTCAACATGAGACTTGAATATGGAAGAAGATCTTTCCAGGTCCAATGTGCTCATTTGTGGAACTTTCTCCCTCCGGGCTTTCGGCAGCTTGGGGAGATATCATTATTCAAAGAGTCCTTAAAAGACTCCCTGTTAACACTATCCTCCCAGAGGATTGATGTGGAGAAAAAACACTATTTGAATTTGTAAACCGTGATAGGCATGAGCCCGTTTTAATTGATGTCTTCTACTTCAGCTGAGTTATGCGTGGCTTTTTCGCTTCCGAACTGAGATTCCTGTGATATGACTGTGGGCCCATGTCTTCTTTATATGTTCTCCCAAACGGAAAAATGTTTTCTTTTCCTCAACCTTTTTTGTCAAGACTGATATATGTATATATATATGAAAACGTGACTTTTCCTTTTTTTCTTTTCATGACTCTTAGCATCTTACGATGCCTCGAGATGACTATTCACTTTCTGTGATAATCCGAATAGCCTTAACCAAAACGACAAATTTTTACAAATTTAATGTATTTATTATGTATAAGTGACATATGTTTCATATGCTACTGTATTTTTGTATTTTTGCCCTTGGGCAAATAGAGGTTATCATTCATTCATTCATTCTCTCTATAAGAAGCAATGGATGAAATTATGGTGGCTCCAGAGGAGGGTTCCAAATTCAAGCCAACCAATTTTGATGGAGTAGTCTTTGCTATAGAACATTTCTCCTCACAGGCTCGCGGGGCAGAGGGAATTCCCCAAAGTGTGATCGCGAAGGCTCTCCCGGCGTTAGGTGACCTTATTGTACATATTTTCAACTCCTCTTTCGCTCACAGCATTTTTCCTGAGGCTTGGAAGAAGGCACAGCTGAAAGAAAGAAAAATTATTAGATCGCTTCCAGGCTGGATTCAGGCAGCACCACAGTACCCAGACAGCTTTGCTGAAATTGACAAATGACATTAGACTAGGCATCAATAGGAAAAAGATCACCCTATTACTGATTTTTGACTTCAGCAAAGCCTTTGACACAATATCACCAACGGAACTTCTGAGTAAACTCCGACAACTGGGTTTCTCACGATCGGCAGTCCTGTGGATCGAATCATGTTTACAAGGTTGCACCCAACTAGTCACCTCTAAAAATGGGGAATCTGATTGGCTTGCAACCAATCTGGGTGTTCCGCAAGGCTCCGTTCTTGGACCCTTACTCTTTAGTTTGTACGTCAATGACTTGCCCGGGTTACTGAACGGAAAGTCGGTAGATCATCTCTTTTACGCTGATGACCTCCAAATTTATCTCCAGGTAGAGAAAAATAAGATCAGAAAGGGGATCGCTCGATTAGGAGACGTAGGGCGACTGGTTGCTGATTGGGCTGCGGGCTGCGGCCTGCGTCTCAACGCTGGTGAGACCAAAGCAATATTTTTCTCTTCTGAGAGGAATATCAAAGATCTGAAAAGTATGGACTCGCCAGGGGTTGAGATACAGGAGGGAGTTTTCGTCCCTTTCAGTGATACAGTCGTGAGTCTTGGTGTTGTTTTAGATAGCAAATTTTCGTGGAAACCGCAAATTAATCAAGTGACAAAGATAGTCAACAGGGCCCTATACAGTTTGTGGTTTTTTGGGGCATGCATCACCAGGACTCTTCGTACACACTTCGACTAGTCGAGGCGTGAGTCCAGCCTCATCTGGACTACTGCACGGTCACATATCTTGACGCAGCGGACGAACAGCGGCAACGGATACAGCGACTGAGCAATTAATTTGTGAGATACATTTTTGATCTTAGGACAGACGAGCACATCACTCCGTTTAGGGACAGCTTGGATTGGTTGCGTACTGATTTGCGGCGAATATACTTCGCAGGCATTATCATGTATAAGGTCATGCACATGAGGGAACCTGGTTATCTGTCTGCAATTTTCACCAGGCACCAATCCGAGCTCCCTGGGCGTGGAAATGCACAAGAGCAGGAACTCAAAGTACCCAGAATGAGACTCGAGTACGGATGACGATCTTTCCAAGCCCAAGGTGCTCATCTCTGGAACATTCTCCCTTTGGGTTTTCGGCAGATCGCAAAAATTTCGATTTTTAAGGATGCTTTGAAAGAATTCCTGCGTTCACAGCCTCCCCAGAGAATTTATGTGGACAAGAAGCATCACTTCAATCTTTGAAGGTCATTGGGCTCTTCTCTTCTTATATGGACTGTGATCATACTCACAACCTGTTACATGACTGATTAGAAGATAACTGCGATATTTGATTGAGCCTTTGTCCTATTCATTAAATGTTTCTTAGGCAGACTTTGTTGCTGCAATCTTGACTAGTTACAACTTGTGATAACCTACTGTCCTTGACCAAACGATTTATTTATATTGATTGATAATTTTTATTCATACGACATATGTATCCCACATGTGATATTTTATTCTTGCCTCCGCGCGAATAAAGGACGTCTATATGTCTATCTTTCTCTCTTCTCCTCCAGGTCGTTGTAGGGGGAATACGCTGGGACGTAGCTATATAGAGGTTCCGGACAGACTTTCACGGCTGGCCAATACCTCTCAAAGCTTCCGAGCTGAAATCCGCATAGATGCGACCATCCGTACCGGTTAAACTCTCTCTCCCCCCTCGGTTGGCGCTGGCCATTGGACAAGAGAGAGATCTACCAGCTCCCCAATCCGGCACCAGAACTACATTTTCATCACTCCAGGACCGGCAGCGTCTCGCGATCAGGCTCGAGCGTCTCTCTTCTCACGACTCGCAGGTGTTGTTTCTCTTTCTCCGATCTTCTTCCTACTCTACAGTCTTTTTTCTTCTCTCTTCTGTCTCCTTCCTTCCCTCCTCAGTCCATGATATTCCTCCTGGACCCATTTGGACCTCTCCTGTTTGAATCGGCAGACTCACTGTAATTCGCTTGCTTCGAGGCGCCTCTGTCCCCTCTCTTCCTCCTCCTTACGGGTCGTCACCAGTTTGATGTATCTGGTGACTCTCTCCCATATCTCCTAGTTGCGGAGCAAGTATAGAGAAGATTCTCAGGAGTTAATTGAGCACCCAGCCATCCATCCACTCCAGCGCGCTCTCTTCGGGTGTCGTTGCACGTGAACAGGCCCATACAGCGTCATCCCAGTTGTCCCCGCATGATTGACATGCTGGAAATGTCCTCTTCTTGAACCGGATCAGGTAGGCACCGAAGCAACCGTGGTCACTCAGTGCTTGCGTTGTCCAGTAATTTCTCTCCCCGTGATGATTTGAACGACAGCGGTCCCCCAGAGATCGGCTGTGGATTGGGACAATTCGTGCTTCCGAGGTGGTTCGGAGATAATCAGAACACCGACCCCCTCCTCTTGGCAACAGCGTGTAGGAGATCATTTTTGTCACCGCTCTTCCAAAGGTTGGCTTGTATAAAATAAGCCGTTTCGACCTCTCCTCCATTTATATGTGCTCTTCGTTTTCTGGTAGGCGATGCAGTTGCTCGACCCAGATCTGTGATTAGATTTGGATCCAAACTCTGCGTAGCTCAGGCACTTCGCCTCCCCTTTGCAGGTTGCGGCGAGGTTTCCTGGTTCGCCGCACTGAAAGCAGGGTCTTGGTCTTCACTCCTCCGTATTCTCGCTCGTCTTCTCGTGGCCGTACTTAAGACAGTTGTAGCATCTCGGGATGCCACTCTCTTCGCGGATTCTCATCCTGCCCCAACCCTACCTTGGGCTCCTTCCAATCTAGCAGGTGGTGTGCCAGTCTCATTGAGATTGAGACAACCGCGGTTTGGGTGCCCTAGTAGCCATTCCGGAGAGACTTGACTATGATAGTCCTTCTTTCGCTCTCTTGTAGGGCCTTAGCCAGGTCCTCAGGTGTTTGGTCCATACCTACGCCGTAGTCGACTCCGAGCACCTCAAGAGTGAAAGTGTGCAACGTCTGCAATTTTCAGATAATTTTAAAAGTTTAAGAATAAGAATTTTCAGTCAGCCACTTGTGCGGATGACCATCAGACCAGTCGTGTAAGTAGAATCGAATACGTTGGTGTCGGTAATACTAATACTAACCCATATATGCTTGCAATTTTGTGTATTAACTTCTCACGCATCTATATGCACATTAGATAAATTCCATCGCATCGCTCGTCATAACATATATATAAGGCCGATATAGATCCATACCCTTTCCAATCGATTCCTCATCGATTCCCTTATACTATAATTCGACCAATCGATCCCGATATTCGGAAAGATATTTGCATGTACTTGTAATTACGCGTGTCTATGTCGACGCAGGGTCCAAGCCGCCGAAAAGTGTCTCGAAGTGGGGCCCTGGCCGCCCGAGGGTATATGAATCGCTGCGCGAGCAAAGCTCGCTCTCTTGTTCCTGAAGAGCCAAAGTGGCAATACTTCCGAAAATCTATATACCCACGAACGAGCAGGTCTCCCCGAGATACAAGTAAGTCATCGCCCGGATGCGATATTATATTAGAATATAAAGAATCCCACCATGAGGTATCCTCGAGATGTATTTGGAATGGGATTAGGCAACAATCGCGGCCCCGGTATGAATAAACCTGCATAGACAGAGACGAAATACTTGGGCATTGTATTAGCTCGCGGTGGCTCATAAAACATAAAATCCAGGCACACTGCCAAGCGTGAGTCGGCCGTCTTTTTACCCAGGATGGGGAATTGACTCACGACCGACCCGCATCACCCAGTGCTTATGGATCGTAGAGGTTTTCACAAGTAGGAAATTTTATCGTGTCCGCGCTAGAAAATCAACCTTTCACAATTCAACTTTGTGCGATGAGCCAAAAATCACGCGTATTCGAGTCTTTGCGGTGGTCCGAACACCGTCATATAATAATTTACTAGCGATATTGCCTTGCTCGCTAACGCTCGCTCGGCATCACTTTATTTGGGAAACTCGATAGTTTTGCGATTTCTAAAGGTATTTTAAAATTTTTAGAAAGTTGTTGAGGTAGGTTTTTTTAATAGGATTCTTCACTACTAAGACTATTGATTAATAAAAAACTTCTGAAGCTTTTAAAAATTAACTTTCCCATACAGGTTCACGCACGCAAGCACAAAAAAACTCTCCAATGTTCGATATGACTGTTGTTACTACATTTTCCAGAAGACTACTTTTGGAAAATGTAGAAACATACTTTTGAATTGATACTTACTTTTGAACTCATCGAAGAAGTTTCTATATATTATAAGAAACCTTTCAACTATACGTGACTGATGAGGATCTGTAATAAAAAAACTCGAAAGAAAAAATTTTTTCGCTCTAGACTCAATTTCTAGACGCACACAGCTGATAAGGACTTCCATCTCAATACAAATACTTGTCTACATATGTGACATTCTCAATGGCCCGCTCTGAATTGTCGTAAAATTATCTCAAAAAAAGACCATAAAATGAAATTCTAACGGAATGAGGATAAAAGATAATAAAGAAAATGATGAGATGACTCAAAGATAACGGCAAGATAACTAAAAGATGAAAAGATAACCGAAAGATGACGTTGAGATAAAAAGATAATCAAAAGATAACTACCAGATAATCTTAGATGATAATATAGACGAAGATACAATAGATATTCAGATACACGCGACATCGATCTTGAAAGTCGTTAGAGGGAGCTGATAAAAGTATATATAAAACTGAAGCGGCGAGTAGGGCCAGTCTGTCTTAACCCATCGTGGAGTGAAGTCAATGCCGCTCCTGATGATCAAGGAGTCACTTCGGAAGCCAACCTCCAGGAGATACGGGATCAATCGAAGTCTATCACAGGGGACTTCACAGGTGAGTAATTTCATCTAAACAATTGAATACACAAACATTTAAACATATAACTTCAATAATTATATAATGTTTCATTCAAGTTGTAGCATCCAACAGTATGGAGCAATCTCAACTCCAGTCTCAACTTATCATCATTCGGAAATTCCCGGAGCATCATAGGAGGCTGCAATGGTGAGTCTTTATTGATCACTCAATCAATAATTAATTGATCAATTAATATTAATCAATATGCATAAAATGTTCGATACGCTCACTCATATGAATCCACAGTTACACACACACACACACAAACACGAACTCACTCACATACATTCACGCTCATCCACTCACATATAAATATACCTACCACACAATTCACTAACACATAAACAAATTCAGTTGGTCTATGAACAATAATATAACTTTCATTTTATTTATTTTCAGCCAATAGATCCGTCCAACATCCGATTGCAGCTGATCATTCAGATGTTGAAGAAAAATGACGTTGCCACTGGAACAGTCAAGGGTCATATTCAAAGGCTGCACTGGTAAGTAATAGAATGATCTTTTGAATGATCAATGATTATTAATATAATCTATAATTTTATCAACTGATAGGTCTATGATAAATCTTTCAACACACACACACACACTCACTCACCCACCCACCCATACACGCACATACACAATTAATTTCAACATTCAATACCTATACACAACACCTCCCTCATAATTCTATTGACACACACACACACACACACACACCCATATATACACATATACACACAAATGTCTTCAATTGTTTTATAGTAGAAAAATAATATGCTTTAATTTTATTGAATAATCCAATAAAATTCGACAGAGACGGGACTTTTGCCCGTCTCTCCTCTCTTGTCTCCATTCATTTCATAGGTTTAGTTAGAATCAACTTTCGAATAATTTTAAGTCACTTGAAAAGGACTATAAAATGATTTTTGCTAAGGTTTGACAAAATTCAATTCATTTATATTCAAATTTCGACCATTTTAATTGATTGCAAAATTACACTTAATTTAGAATCAAGACCATGACAATAGGACAGAATTTTCAATAATGATAATCTTGCGTCACAGTAGAACTTTTCCTAATAATCAATCGACTTGACATCCACATACGAAGAATCCAGTACTTGACTATCGCCTGCGGTAGGGTGCCTCACAAAAGTGCTGAGGTAATGTCAAGGACTCGGTGTTTTTATTAGCTGACTGACGGATCCCATCAAAGAATTTCCCCCCAATTGAATCCCTACATATCTGAGTCATTCTACACAGAACCCTTGAAGTGTTGTTAGTAAATGACTCATCCATAGATTTGTACATTCTCTTGGAATCGTGAAATTCTGGGCTACGAACGCACATACTCTGACTGCATTATCCATCATGCAATAATTGAACAAAATAGAGAAAAGATTCTCCTGATAATAACTTTTAGAAGATTTCGCAATCAATTGAAATCGTCATCAGAGATCAAAGTTTTCCTTTTTTTTCAATACTCTCACCAAAATAGAATAAGAGATAATGATAAACTTTTTAATAACTATTGTTGCAAAATGGATTTTACACTGAAGAACACTAACAGTCTCTCATACAACACCATTGATGATTCAAAACGAACCAAAAAGCACATCAATCATAATTAAAATACTTCAATTCACACTGATGAGAACGTTGCGGTGACCCGCCTAGGCCATGGCTCAAGAGTGATTAACTCCGCTGAGAGCGACCGAAGCGAAAAATCCAATACAAACTCATCAACACCACACTCATCACATATATAGGCTTTAATGCAATCAACTAATCACACATAGCACTATTGAAACACCCACTTTACACTGATGATAACGTTGCGGTATCTCGCCTAGGCCATGGCTCAAGAGTTATTAACTCCGCTGAGAGCGACCGAAGCGAAAAATCCAAAACTAATCCATCAACACTTCACACACAACATGATAAGACTCTCAAATCAATATAACAAAAAATCTAACAATTTCCATAATGCAACAGAAGAAATTTATTCATTCAAATTCATTAATAAAATCTTTCCAAGTAATTATCAAATCTTCTAAGGAGTACCCAATGCATAGTTGAAAAGATATTCAATAACCAACTTTTTTCATGGTAAATCACTCAAGTGTTCCAGAAAATCATGTAAATTAAACAACGATTGAGTAATACCATCTCTAAAAAATTACATAGTACATAAAAAATCAATCACTTCAATATTGAATTGGAGTGATTAATTTTTGTATTAAACAATTGTATTGAACACCAAAGAAATGAAAATGTATCAAAAAATCACTCGAAAAAGGAAAAACAACCGGAAAAGCAAAGTAGAGATAAATAAAAAACGACTAAATAACTTGAAAATAATCATGAGATAACCGAAAGATGAAAAGATAATCAAAAGATAACAATAAGATAAAAAGATAATCAAAAGATAACTTTAAGATGATCATAGATGATCTTATATGATCTTAGATGATCTCAGATGATCTTAGATGATCTCAGATGATCTTAGATGATCTTAGATAGTAAGCACTTAGACACTCGCGACACATAAGGGCTATTGTCGCTCTCAAAATACCAACTCATATTTTTTTCCGTCAAGTTGGCAACCCTGCTTACGATTTTACGTTGGCAGCCCTGCTCGGGGGGATCCGGACGGACGGGATTTTGCCCGCGGCTTAATTATTGTGAAAAATTACACACAAAATCAATAGGAAATTGGGTAGGAAACAGATCACACTCATTATATGTTACAGATAGACGAGGCAGTTAGTATGCCAATATCACATATAAAATCGTATGAAATCATGAAAATACCAATATATGGACAAATTTCAATATTTCTATGTACACGGTTGAGACTGTGGTTTGAAATATAGTTACAATCAATAAATGAGTAATTTAATCGAACGACAATCTTTTCATGAGAGATCACCCTGATAATTTTCTTCCCCAATATTATTTTAAATATTTTCAGGTCCTCCCGTTCAGGATCAAAAATTTTGCCTAAAGTGCCACTTAGATATATATGATATCGATCAGGAAGTAGTATTAGATCAATAGATTTCAATTATATATTCAAGATATCACGAGATCCTGCATGCTTGTTTTAAAGATAGAATTTTCGTAAAATTAACGTTCGATTAGGTACACGCATGGGTAAGCCGATTTTTCTGGGCTATATTATCGTTTGGGCATATAATATAATCCAATATCTTTAATTTGAACCCACATACATATAGCCATAGCAAAAATTGCCTGTGTACCAGCGTGCGCATCGATTGAAATGTAGAAATACGAAATTTCGATATAATTCACTTATGAGTTTATCTTGCATATATAAAACGATATATTCGTGCTTAAAATAATATTCTTCGAGCAACATGAGGCCATAGCATGCCCTTTTTGTTAGTAAAATTCGAATGCAGATTTTCCCGACAGCAGTATCCCCGATTCATCGATCGAAAATACGAGGTGTTCGATCGATCCGAGTAACACGTAAGTAGCGGTTCCAGCGCAAGCAGGGTAGCAGAGCAGTATCATATATATATAGTTGCAAATGGTCAGCTATGCAACTCGTTTGCTCGGCAAATCATTCGTAATATGAGTTTACTAATATCCCAACCTCGCAAGTGTTCAGGAGAAGATGGACAACTCCTTCTCCGCCGACTACTGGTGCCAGTGCAGCCTCCACAGCTGTAGCGTCGGTACCCTCCCTCAATTCGATGAGGACTTGGCCCTCTTGGGTTCTCCAGAAGCCCGTGACTTTTGTGCCTACTTCCTCGTTGGTGGCATCCGTCTTGATCCTACGCAGCATGTCTGCGTAGGTAAGCCCGCCCCGACTGGCCGTGACGAGGATTGCTCCCGGCTGGGCTCTTCTTGGCTTCATTTTCGCCTTTTCTCCGGCGGTATTGTTCGAACTGCCGCTTTTCTTGCCCTCTTCGCTCGTCTCTTCGACACTACTCCCTTCCAAGGCTCATTCGCTCTGGCTGATTGGGCGTTGATATCGAGCGCGGTGTGCCAAGATTCCCTTATGGAGGTCCGTATCGCGTCCCCTTCGATCTGCGCTGTTGTCGCGGCCGCGATTCCGATTTCCCTGCCCCCCCCCTCCCCTGGGAGCCACTACCTGACGCGGCCGGTTTTTTTTGGCCGGAGGCTGCACATCTCTCCTCGCTACCAGGGTCTTTCCCGTTCCGCGGAGCGTTGTCTCGAACGCAGCTCGCTTCGCTTTGTCTGCCGCAAGTAGGCCTTCGAGCGCGTGGCCGATTCTCTTGAGCTCTTTGATGTTGCCCTTGGTCTCTCTCTCTCTCTTAATTTTGCCCTCGGGCGAATGAAAGTTATCAATCAATCGATCAATCTCTCTCTAGAGAGAGCAGAACTAGCCCTACAGATAGTGCAACATGACCCGACTCACCAACACAACCCCAATGTTTCTCATACAGGGATCGATCATATTCATGTAGATGACAATGACACCATTACTGACTTTCACAACAGACTCGTGCCCGGTTTCGGCAGGCACTCGGTCATTGACGTCACCATCAATGTCTTCGCTCCAAGTCAGCCAAGAAATTCTTTCACTTATAGGGATTCTCGCAACATCACTCCGGAGATATTGAATGATCGTCTGCTTTGCTGCGATTGGACAGCTCTTAAAAATGCCGAAACCAGTTTGGAAGATGGAATTCATTGCCTGAATGAAAACTTGAAAACCGTTTTGGACGAGCTAGCTCCTAGAACAACTATAATTCCGAAGAAAAATGATGCTCCTCGGATTGGCCCTGAGTTGATTGTGCTCATGAAAGAGCGAGAAGCGACGCGCAGGCGCTGGGAGCGGATACAACGCAACCAGTGCAAGTGTCCTGAGCTTCAGAATGAGTACTCTCAGCTCAGTGATGAGGTCAACTAGCGCATTGAACAAGAGCGAAACTCCATCCTTCAAAACCATCTTTCAGACGCTCTTGATCAGAATATATGGAAGGAGCAGAGAGAATCTCCCAGTCAAGAGAATTCCCCAATTGAAGGGGTGCATGGAAGAAGGGCCTAATTACAAAGTGGCCATCTCGAGAAAAACGATGAAAACTAACTGTATCTCGCCCGTGGCACAATTCGATGCGCGAACGTGGCTTATTTTGAAAATTATGACATCCTCGAAATAACTGAACAGGAATTGGAAGGTTGCTGCCAATTTTGAGAGGTATACAGTCATTGGAAAGAATGTAATCAGGCCCTTTCTCCCAATACTGTGTCGATTTTTGGGACAATCACTCCACTTAAAGTTTAAAAACGATGCAAAATCGAGTTCAATGACCTCCAAATTCCATCAATATATCTATGGGTATGTCACATAAGATATCCTATTGCATTTCAACGTCTCAATGCATTTTCATCGATTTTGCACCTGAAAGATGGTTCTACTGAGTGTGTGAAACTGAGGCCACTCAATGTTCACTTAGCAAGTATGAAGATGCATTTTTTGAAGGCCAAAGAACATGATTTGATAGCCAGAATTGGTAGAAAAGAGATATAGAGGTCATGAGAATTTTTTTAGAGATTTTTCGTGAAGAATTAGGCCCTTTCTACCAATACTCCACCACTTAGGCCCTTTTTCCCGATATCGATAGTAGAGTTAGGCCCTTTTGAACGAGTTTCTCCGGTGACTTAGGCTCTTTTTACCAATATTATTGCACTCAGGCCCTTTTTACAAATATTGTTGTACTTAGGCCCTTTTTACCAATATTGTTGTACTTAGGCCTTTTTACCAATAAGCTCTGAATTGGTAGATCAACTTTGAGCATGAATGTTTCCATGGCCTCCGAGTCTTCATAATGTAATCTTGATAATGTGATCCATAGCAGCCTCTCACGTTCTTTGAAAATCTAATCCCAATATATCCTCGTATGGATTTTGAATGATGAAAATGATCATTTTTTCATACTCGGGACATTTCAACATTTTGAAATGTCATACTTGCTTTCATTCGAGGTCCCTTGTTGAATAACGCTAACTGAATTCTGTTTATCTATTTGGACATGACTTTGCAGTTGGATGTGGTGTCAAAAATTTACAAGGATGTTCTATTTCGCAAACTTGGATTGGGTTATATTACCATCATACACGACACGGTGCTCGAGGAAAGATGAGAGGTTCAACAAAAATAACGAAGAATCTGAACTTGTGATTTATTGCTCTTTCAAGGATGAACATCCCATTGGATTCGGAATGACGCTATCCCCTTTTTGGAAATGTGAACTTGATCCCTGTTTTACGTATTGATCGAATAAAGTTTTGCCAGCACTTTCGTTTTTTGAGACACCAACGGCTCTCAAAGCTAATAAGAGTCCAAAGTTTGGTCGAGCTTGAAGGACGGTGGGGGATCGAATTCGATGCCCCACCATCCTTCAAGATCGACGAGACTTTGAATCTTCATCATATTGAAGCTTGAGGACGACAAAATTCACCAATACTCTGTCGGCTCTCAAAGCTCGTATCTAAAAGCATCTCAATATTTTCCAACCCATCTCGGCTCATTTTGAGGCTCATTTCACGAACTTTCGAATGAAGTGTAAAGAATAACTAGAGCTGAGCAATCTCATTTTGAATCAATACCCGAAGTTTCCTCTCTTAACGATTCGAGACTTCAAAATCTTCTAATTCCGGAGATAGCTCGGCTCTACCTCGCCAAGATCAAACTCACAAGAGTTCATTTTCAAGATCCTGAAATGAGCTTAAAAAGAGATGGGTCGAAAAATATTGAGATGCGTACATGTTAGAAGTTTCGAAAGCCATTACTATCTCTGTTAACAAAAGTGCTAAGGAGCCTTATTTGGTTGACATGAAGAGATACGAATCAAGCTCGCATTTCTTAAAAGGGGATTGCGCCATTTCAATTCCAACGGGATGTTCGTCCTTGGGGATAGTACGGAATTACCATGTGTACGGATTTTGTTGACATCTTTGTTTAACCTACCTTGCTTCTCTCAGCACTGTGCATAATTGATACGTGGCTGTTAGTATCTGCAAGTATATGATGCGCCCTCCTTCATCACGACCCAGTAATCGGGGGTATCGAGATAGTATCGCAGGAGTACCATCAAACAGTATACCGTAAACAGGGGTGAAGGTCAACACCGGAGTGACTTTGTAACACTCTCATTGTTGCGTTTACTCTTGATCAGGTCCATTTAGAGTATCGTGCAAGAATTGAATTGAAGGCTCTCGGAGAACCCAACAAGATGAGTGCCCACAGTGAGCTGCTCCAGAGTGAGCCAATCAAGAGCAAACGCAAGAACAAAAATGTTACAGAGTCACCCCCGTGTTCATCTTCACCCTGGTTTACGGTACTCATTTCGAACTCAGTTATACTCTGAAAGAGATTATTGAACTCAAGGAATTCCTCATGGAAACGGGCACTATTGATGGATCAACCGTGGTCGAGTGCTCACCACTTTGGGGAATCGCTCAATAGTTTTATCATTGATTTAGTTCACACCTCATATCAGACATATACCAATAGATTTCATTTCATGTCACGACAGAACTGTGATTCATTTAATATAGGTATATCTAATCCTGATATTGGTAAAGAATGTCACCCGATTATTTTTATTATACTTCCTGACTCACACGCAAAAATCGACGTAAGTTAGGGATGGGACCTAATGATCAATAATGAACGAACATGATTTGAATCAGCATCCGAATTCTATCTGCATATCTACTGGATAGAGAATGAAACAAATTTTGGATAACGCATTTTTGGAATTAAATAAGAAAGACGAATAGATCAAAGAGGTGTACTACTTGTTCGAAATGAAGAAACAGTAAAGTATCCATGCAAAGAGTTGAATTCCCATCATATGATATAGGGAGAGGCCTACTCCCCATCGTATAATCGACAAAAGGGCCTTACTCCCATCACATAATCGACAAAAGGGCCTCACTCCCATCCGATAGTCGACAAAAGGGCCTAATGGATGTTAGGCCTTTCTATCGAATACGTAAAAGGGCCTAAGGGCCATTAGGCCCTTTTATCGGATACGTAAGAGGGCTTGATGGCTCTTAGGCCCTTTTTCCGATCTATGAGGTTTTCAAAGTGTATGAAAAGGCGAGTTCCATACGGTGATAGATCATTGGTCAGTGGTTAAAAGAAGCGAGTGTCCGAAAAAAGGGCCTAAGCGTCATTAGGCCCTTCTTCCACGCACCCCCTCAATTGTTTAGATGCAAATCCTTGCGTGTGAACAAATGCTCCGTTCCTTTGAAGAGAATTGAAATGAAAACAGTTTTTGAGGCATTTTCAATCAATCTATCCCAGCTTGGATTCAGCTTATTTCACCACAACTTATAGAAAGGATATCCATCTAATTCCACCAAAGTTTTATGATATACTCCAGATTATTCTAGCTATGGTAAAAAGATGATTTGAAGTTTGTTAAAAAAATGATGTTTAGTTAGATACAATCATCATCAGATGAATATATATTTTTCGGTGCGCACGGAACATAATGAAATTCTGTTATTATATGTGTGTCATTGTGTTTCTGAAATGAGTTCCACATATTCACCGAATTTTTCTCGGATTCTTTTCGCAGCCCCTTGGAACTGCTAATGATTGGATTGTCGACGCCGCTCTCATCTTTGGGGATAATTGGCATGCTAGATTGATTATGAATCCATCATAGCCCCTGGAATACTTTTCAAGGCCGTGTCATCAGGTATTTAGAGCTAATCAATCTTGACACTATAAACAGTAACCAAAACTCACAGTTACAGAGCAAAACAAGTTTACTCTTGCGTCTCCTGGCGATATTTTTGGACTCTACTAGGAGTCTGCTTGGAGTCTACTATGGAAATGAAATTTCGAGCCGAAACTCTAGTTCCATAGTGGACTAAGTCCATTTTTTTGCGGTGATTAGCCTTTCATTACCAGGCAGTAATTGCAAATTGTCCCGCAATGACAAAAAAAGTTGATGTAATCACTCATCTCCATGATAGAACATTTACTTTGACGATAAATATTCACTAGAATTAAATATCCCAAAATTACTTTGAAGTCGATTTACTCGATTCGTCGGAAATGGACCTAGTCCACTATGGAACTGAACAACTCATATAATGCAGAAACTCTCGAACTAATCTACGTGAATAAGGATTTTTCCGCAATTTACGGATGTTTTGGTGTCTAGAGCATTGTAGGATATAATATTCGCGCCTCGATCATGAGGTACACCGCTTCACAAGAATCCTTTTGACCTCAGCCTACGGCGTAGGCCGAAAGCCAATGGCTCAGAGGTGAGCTACAGACTCATAAACTCGGTGCAAAATGTACTGAAATACTAATAAGATTTATGATGTCTACCTATTACGCGTTATATCAAACTGGTGTTTGTACACTCCGGAACAAGGTAAACTGCAATGAGGCAACCAATCGATTCTGCCTCGGCAAGTTCAGAGTGGTGGTACAAAAATCCGAGTAGGTCACCCTTCATAGGAACTAATTGTCTATGGTTGTTGTCTGCTTAATGAAGGTGACCTGGGCCACTCATCGCGCAAATTATTTTCGTATCTTCGTAATTTATTCGAGAATCAGTGAAAATTCTTCAATTACGGTCCGATTCAAGTAATTCAGTAATAATTTTTTCAAATACGGCCCGATTCAAGTAATTTTCTCGTCGTGCTGTCAGTGGCAGATTCGCTCTACTAGTATTGCCTTGTTAAGGTTTGATGGTGGAGTTTTCCTCCTAGGAGTCCATTCCCAAAGCAAGGGCAAGTTTTATCTGTGCCTTGAGGTGATTCGCTCGGTGGCAGAAGGAGTATATCCTAAAAGATCCGGTGCTGAAAAGTGGAAGAAGAAAAAGAAGCTCTGCCATGGCTACTTGGGCAACCATCAAGAGGTTAGTTTCATCCAAAATTATTGCAGGCTTTAGTATTTCCTCAAACGTCTGCGATTCAGTCCTCCTTACTACTTGTCGTCAAATTTCGACAGTGGATCTGTAATAAATTGGCCATTCCTGAAATTCATAACCTTGCAGTGGATTTCAGCAGCTGTTGGCATAGGACTTGCAGGTTGTAGGACTTGGGAGAGAGTCCAAGGCACTGAGTCCGCAAAGAGTTTTGTGACTTCTGTGGACGAAAACTTCATGTCGCAGCTTAACTAAAGTCGTACAGAGTATTCAAGAATCCCAAGGTTAGACCTATCGGAAAAGCTATCCATAATCCAAGATCTGAGCTGGTTAGTTCAGGGAGCTCCAAAATACTTCCGATATTTATTTGCAATATGGTGCAGATTCCAGAAATTGAAACACACAAAATACTCCAAGAATTTTCTGTCAACTGATTAGGTAAGAGCATCACTATCTTTGCGTAACGAACAAAATTCATGTCTAGGATTTCTTCTTCAGCTAATGAATCCATCAGTCCACTCTAATTATTTAGAGGTTTACTAATGGTCACCTTTTCAAACTCGAATTCTCATTCATCCATCATTTTCTTTGGTTTTTCCATATCAATGTTGATTAATTTCCAGCAAAAGGTGGATTAACTGAAGAGGTGGATGAAAAGATACCCGATGCAGCTTTTATACCATTCGGTGAAATAGTGGCTGTACAAATACCTTTACATTATGAGTCTAAAAAGGCAGAAGATGCTGCAGCTGCTATTGATAACATGGTAAGCTTGGGAACCGTAGAATGTGAAGAGGAGTAAATGTTTGCAAATGTGATGATATTTAAATCATATTCCTCCTGGAAAATATAATTATTCTGAATTATTTGTGCGCACAATCAGGGTCGATATTGCAAAACTCCAAAATATTGAAGAGGGTCTCTCTAAGCTTGTCTGGACTGATGATGTATGGTTAAAAGAGGATGCTGGTGAAACATTAGATCCAGATAATGGGAAAAACAAGCAAGATTCCACCGATGCCACAAGCAAAAAGGCCAAGCAGAACCCAAGTGTTCTTTGATATCGGTGTAGTCAAACAAGAGCTTTCCGTTGCTTGTGCACACATGATGAAGGCTTTGGCTACCAAGGAATGACATTTCATGGGATTGTCCTAGAATTCGTATCCTTTTAAGAAGTCCTCATAATAGTTTTAATCACACATTATTCTCTGGACAAATCTTCCGAGTCCACTTAATTTTGGTTGCACTCGAGTCTTCCTGTTGCATGAGTTATTTTGAAAGCACCATGTCCATTGCAATCCATTTGCAACTATTTTTCAGGTTTGAAATCGAATAGTATCATCAAGAAATAACTTTTAATTTGAATCAAAATGGACTAATTATAGAATTTTTTCACTCCCTGACTTTTGAGGAATTGTTGTCATGGAATCATCAGATTTGGAAATATCCAAATACCACTGTTTGAAAACTTTTGTGATTATGTATAGTGCAACAGCCGATCTTGTCCATTGTAGCTATCACTTATGATGATTATATTTAAAACCATCCAAGATTTCTTTATAGCTTCTGACCGAGCTCTCAAAATTTGATGAATAGACTCGATAATGTTATTTGTTGATCAAAATATTCCTTGATTAATTGTTAGATGTGTCTAGGAGGTGACTTTACAAACCATAATGATACGAGGGGCAAATATATATATGGAAACAAATTTGACTATGAAAACTTTGAGCTGACAGGGCCTGGAACTCTGTCGATGGCTAACTCAGGAGCAAACACAAATGGATCACAATTCTTCCTGTGCACAGCAGTAATAGATTGGCTTGATGGAAAACACGTGTCTTGAGTGAATTAGACGTTTTGAAGAAAATGGGAAAGAAGTATGGGACAAAATGTGTAACTCCAACGTAGAAAGTTGCAATAAGTTTGTGAGGTGAACTATCGTAATTTGTTATTGTATATCAATATTTTGTCATAAATTCCGTATGAGATCCAACTTCTCCAACAACCATTCATACAAAAAAAATACTTATACAAAATATATTGAAATTATAAACGTTTTGATGAAAAAACACAACAGTTTGTTATGCGAATGATTTGATTAGTCAGTTTGACCTCAAAGTGTTCATAAAAAACTTACAAAAATCTGTACATCCCAGCTTGCATCACAGGATATTTTGGCAAACTCCGATAATTTCATCCCAAACCGAGTCGTCACACTCGAATTAAAAATTCTCAAATGTTTGAGTGGTTGAGTGCAGCCTGCCTATGACATATCAGGATATGTACGTACTGATATTGAATCATGGTAAATGTAGAGTCTCTGGATTGCCACATAGAATAACTTTTAAAAAAATGAGCACGAGTTGATGTGCGATTCAGAATTTCATAGGATTGTTGGATTTCTGTTCATACTCTGTTTACCGATGGAACAATATTCCTGCATCAGATTATTGGACGGATCCAAATACATGTATCAAGCCAACTGGGTATTCCACAGATTGCTTTTTGCAGATTATATTTCCTCATTCGTAATGATCGAATATTTGAATATGTGCTCTTGAATCAATACTTCGAAAGTTCCAAGTTTTTCGAAATCCTTGACGATTAACAAAGTAGAACAGAGGAACTTTTTCCACCAAATTTTCAATCAGCTGCTATTTGTATCCGTGTAATCCTATTTTTCAAGGAAATTTCATATATTAATCTACTCAAGCATAATTGTTGCTACTCCTCGGAAGTATGCGGGCTATCCAAACGAATCACGCAAAGCCTCACATCATTTAACGAGAGCATCTACAATCTATAGTTTTGATGATTTCATTATTCATATATACCCTTGGATATTGATTGCTGAACGAAATTTCGAATTTTTTTTTATGTGAACTTCTGAAGGCTTGATCGATTATCAACTTTGTTCTGCAGTCAGTCAAAAACGAGCAATTCCTCAAGTTTAACCGAGTCGTTTAAAGACAATTCCTTCGACTGGATTTTTCCTGTCGAAGCCTTCGAGTGGACGAAATCTCAGTCGACTTCGACTCATTTTTGGTTAAATCCAGTCGAATTCGACTGCGATTTGTCTGTCGAAGCCTTCGAGTGGCAGGTTGCAAAGCAAGGGTGCAACAGTGCTGCAACGGTTGAAACAACAGGAGGCACATCCCGCGCGGCAACGACGGTCATGATCTGCGGGCACCTTCTGCACAGCCTCAATGCAGCTGCCGCCGATGGAGACGACGACGACGACGCATGGCGCAAGTTGCTGTACTGCGAAGTTCAGTGCGGCCACAGGATAAATTGCAATCTGGGCTCGCCGTCGACGAGCGCCTTTGACAGGGAGTCCAGACTGGTCCAGGCTCGAGAAGCATCGTCTGGAACGCCATGTAGGCTGCTTCGAGTTTGCCTTGTGTCCTCACGCCGCACAAACAACCACGCAGCTGACGACCAGCCGACGACACACTTGCTGTGCACGGCTAAGCCTACCTGCAGCCGACTGGGGAGCGGAGCGCGGCAGCAGCTTATATGAGGCAGTGATGAATTGTGACGATAGGGGATCTTATGTACGCGCCGGTCATTGAACTCTGACCAGCTGATCAGGGCGCAGGCATGCCTCGTGCTGCACGTTACCGCTCACAATAGCTGTTGACTGCGCTCAGCTGATTTTCCCAAACAGACTTTTACTGTAACAGAGTTGATAGAGAGTTTATATCCAATCGTTATCTCATAATGAGCGAAATGACACACATTTTTAGTGGATACTCACAGTTCTCAATAATTCACACTCTACCCATCAGCATCAATCACTGATTGGAGCCTTCGAGGCATCGATAAGGCAAGAGCTTGGCAGTATGGCTGGTTTTGCCGCAGTACCTCCCAAGCTTCATTCGCTCGGTGTCCCAATACAACTTGATTATCTGATCCAATTATTGGCACCCAATTGCGCACCATCATTGACCACGCTTCCTCGATCACATTAAATTCTGGAGAACGTGGTGGGAGCGGCAGTCTCACGAGGCGCGGATGGTTAGCATACCAATCTTGTTCGATTCCGGCACGGTGAATCGCGCTGTTGTCCTCCATGATGTAAATCGGTCCCTGTGGGTATCTTGCCGTGACACCAGGGTATAGATGGTTTTCTAGGATGTTTGAATAGCCTGCTGCATTCAGTCGCACAAGTATGTGCACAAGGTCCCCTGCACCGAGACCACAAATCCACCCAAAGCAAAACCTGTTATTTTGTCCACTATGGTTCTGTTGGATCAGGTGTTGAGGGCGAAATCTGTTACCAGAAGAGGGAGCATGAATGAATGAATGAATGACCTTTATACACTGAAAAATTATCCTGTATCATCTCCGGCCATTACGAGTCGAAGAAGTTTTATCGATTGAAAAAAGCATCATTCAAATTATCTGAATATAAGATTTTTCATATTTCGTTAGAAAAACGTTCCTCGACAAAGAGGTCATATCATCCGAAATCATAATGTTATATGATCCAATTCCCTCGATCACTCACCTCTCATTGTAGGGCCTCCAAACGCGTACTCGACTATCCGCCTCGGTTGTGAATTTTTTCTCGTCAATGAAGACCGTCCTCATCCAAAACAAAGGGCACCTATTTATATACCGTCGAGCGAATGCGAGTCTCAGCTCATGATGGCGTTCAGTGAGGAAAGGTTTCCTTCGTCCTTTGGAGCTGTGAATCCCCTGTCGATGGAGGTAAGACCTAATAGTGTGTACGTGCAAATTGAGATCAAGTGCCTGCGCATACTGCGTAGCGGGCGTGAATGGCTCAGTGCGAGAAAAATCTGCGATACGCATCTGCCCCGGAAGGTCCACTGCATATCTTGGCTCGTGATGCATCCGAAGATCTTCAACTACCTCGCCCTACTCAGCCTCTAGAAATCGGTTCCGCCAACGATTCGCGATTGACCGATCGCAGCTCCTTTCTGCTGCAATATCGTCGTCATCGAAGCCACCCTCCATCAACGCCCTCATCCACAGCAGGTTATCTCGCGTTGGAACAAATCGAGGACGCCCTGCTCCGTCCATATTTTGAGTTTGACCAACAATTTGATTTCCGAAAGAAATTCGTTGTTGCGCGCTGGATTAATCCCAACCTGCACAGATGAGGTTCATTTTTTAACTACTGAACTTATCTACTCACATGAAATTGCATATCCATCTCTGTCGACCGATATATCACATTATTCGACGCTGTCTACCGCTGCTTTTCCGTATGTTCAGTCGCGAATAAGCACACTATACAGGCTATTAGTGGAACACGACTATTCTTCGAGCTAATTTATAAAATCAAAAAATTCCTGACATTACATGTTTTTTCTAAAAACATTCACAATGTTCGATTTTCAATCAAAATTTACCGTAGATCCTCTTTGTTGAGTGATACTAATCGATCGGAAGGAATGAGTATTTATCTTACCGGTGTGCATAATGCTAGGAAATAAATTAGCTCACCTGGTGCTGCCTGTTTCGACGAACCCATAGAACACGGCAGCTTCAAAATCATGATTTAGAGAACTGCACGTAGAGGAGCGGTCATTACAGAATTCGTGTCGCATACACTGCTATCACTCAAATCACTACACAACACGACAGCAATGCCCAACAGGTATGAATTGCCACACGTGAACCACGAGACGCTCAAGGGAATAGCTAGTATGGACTGCTCCGGTGTGGCGTCCGTCTGCCGTCATTATTTTCCGAAAATCGATGCTGACCCCCTCTCCGCGCAAGAAAATGTTCAATCAGCACCTTATTACAACAACAATGTCCCCCACTCTGCAACCCTCCGGACCGGCGGCGGTGGCGGCGGAGGCAAACAGCCCTCTCCCGGCCCCGGTTCCCAGCATTCCGCAATTATCCGTGAACGGGCATTTCACAGCTCTGCATTTCCCGCGATTAGCAGCAGCGGCACCAAGGTCATCCACTTGGCAGAGCCACCCCGGAATCGCCACCTTGGTCACCAGGATCTCCTACGAGGATTCAACCATCCCTGCACGGCTGTTGGCTTCAATTTGGCGACGTCTCCAGAAAACAAGGAACACGTAAGTACTTTTATGTTTCACCATCGAATTCGGCTCGTTTATTTTCTTCACGTATGATGACGGATTCGCGCGAAATGATTATTTGAGCACATGCGCGCCAAATTAAGATTAGCTGCAATACACACGGGCATCCTAATAATAAACGCGCGGTCGCCGCTGATTGATTGCGTTTTTTGATGTGGATGAGGGATTTATTATTTCAGCCGACACGTGCTCAAAAAAAGGCGCGATCGTTTGGCAGCGGTTCGAGGGTTACTGGCACCATGTAAGGTGCCAGCCGTATTCAATCGTTTTCGATAAATTGGGGGTGCAATGTTTTTCCCTCGTCAGTGTTGTCACGAAGAATATCCAATTGTTTTATATTCATTTCCATGTAATGAGTGCTCCGATTCGTCGCGATTTCATCCGCAGCGACCCGGTCGTGGAAACTGGGCGAGATGCGCCGCCTATAATCTCATGGTATCTGATTACTTTATGAGATTCATGTTTGTATTTTTTATGCTCGTCGTCGCGTCATCGTGGAAGAGAGATTGATTTTTTTATATCTCACACGTGCTCTAGACCAGCGTGACGTGTTTACCGGCGACTAGACTCTGGAAAAAAGTGCATGCATTTTTGCTTCCCGTTCACATCGCATTTTTGGTTTGAGAAAATAAGTAGTTCAATCCAAGACGTGCCAGAAAAAGGCGCAATGTTTTTCAATTTATATGAAGTTCGATTTAAAATAGTCGTTGGTGCATTCTTTCATCGAATACAGTGGTCGTGAGAAAATGCAGTGTCGTGCACTCCTATGCTATGATGCTTGCCGCCGAAAGGCGTTCCGAGAATTCGGTATCGCGCGCGCATGTAGTGATATATCTATACGTTGTTTACCTTTGTGCAGGTCTATTGTGCGTCGGCGAGTCACGCGGTCAAGGCCGAGTGCGGTTCATTTCCTTCGATATACGCTAACGACTATAGAACCGAACAGTTAAGGGCGCGAGCCCTCCGCTTGTGCGAATAATCGGTATCTTATTGCGCGATACGGACCATATCGTCACCCCCGACGAAGAAAAACACCTCTCATTGTGGGCCAATATAACTTTACATTGGCCCACAATGGGAGGTGTTTTTCTTCGTCGGGGGCGACGATATGTGCTCCCCATGCATACCTATTAGACCCTCATCTGAAGCGCGTTTCCACTCCCCGTTTCCATCTTTTCCAGCATGAATGTCGTTGGGCCACAACAACGAAGATTTAATCATATGCAAGCGCTTATCCGAGTGTACCCTCTCGTGAGAGAAGAGTTTCGCGTAAGATTACATGACGAATTGCAAAGGGCGAGACGAGTGGGAAGGAGGATAACAAAAGCTCAGCGGGCTGTACTGCAAGGTGTAGGGCCCTTCCCGCCACAACTCCGGAGAAGAATGATCTCCCTGTTGCATTTATATGCAACAGGTGGTAATTGGACTCTCAGCAATCTTCGTCGTGAGTAGACTACAACTTGCATGCGATTTTCTGTCGTAAAAAGTAATTGTCAAGTTCATCAAAGTCGATTCATTCACCTGTAGCATATGCAACTCAAGAGGCGTGGCGCTATATGTTGAAAGTATTCTTTTTCATTCTCGACCACGTCATGAACGATGACGAGCCTCACGATGCAGCCACCCCAGCGAAATGGTTTATATACCAATCCTTGAATGATTTTCCCAACTCCGCCCGCGAATGGAGGAAATAAATACCACAGTAAGTATCATGTGCTATTACGTTTTCTTGTTGCGGTAAAATTATTCATACTTTGCGAATTCTCTGTTCCAGCTACTTGTCCAGTCAGCCCACCGAGATGAATGTGCAGCCGGCTCGTCACGTGTCTAGCTCTCGCCTGATCAGCTGGTCAGAGTTCAATGACCGGCGCGCACATAAGATCCCCCATCGTCACAATTCATCACTGCCTCATACACGGAGAGAAGAAAACCATACATTAAGTGTGGCCGCCACTTTTATATTGTGGCGGCCTCTCTTTTTCTTGCGCGGACACTCTTTTTCCACGGCCGCCCAGGAAATATCTGGGCGGCCAAGATTTGTGTTGGGCGGCCGTCACTTTCCCTTGGCCGCGCGCAGCAAACTTGGGCCGCCCGGAAAATATATGGGCGGCCAAGATTTGCACACGGCGCAGCGCCCGCTTCTGATGATGCGCGCGTGGAAAAAAAGTTACGGATTGGCACTGACCTCGGCACTGACAAAGGGATGACCGGTGTACCGATCACCAATCCTGTCCCTGAATTTTTTTTTACGGTTTTGTACTAGCTAGAATATGAAGAATCCAGAGTAACTCTGTCAAATAAGGTCAGTGTACCCAACTTGCGTCCATTAAGCTATTTCCTTAATAACTTTGGCCCATCTCCATGTTTTCCAACGTACTTTAGCTCATTTCAAAGCTTGTCTCAAGATCTTCGAAATAAGTTAAGGTACAATCAATTTGAACCAACTGGAGCCAAACTGTTTTAATTCTCCCTATAGGTGATTTTTGAGAGTTTACAATAGTGTGTACCCAACTTGCCCCCATTAGGCCTTTTTCTTAATAACTTTGGTTCACTTTAACGATTTCCAACGTGCTTCAAGTCATTCTGAAGCTTGTTGAAAAACCTTAAAAATGCACTAAACTACGTCCAAATTGGATCAATTGGAGCCAAACTGTCTCAATTCTTCCGAAATGAATGATGGAAATCGGCGATAAAGTGTTTTTATCGCCGTGCACGCACATTTAGAGCTTTTCGGTGGTTCGAAACACTATTTCTGACCTAATTTAACGTGATAAACGCCTTCTGAGTGGTAAAAAAAGTCGTACTGCACGCCCTTTCGAGATAAACATATGGGGGGCATGTTAGGTACACTCCGATGTTGGCTTTCTTGATTCTCAAATCATCTCCGTGTTTTGTACATAAAATCGCTCAAAATCAGAGTTTTGCAACTTTGAAGAGCGGATTTTGAAGGTCTTGAGACAAGGAATCGAATGCGCTAAGGTACGTCAAAATTGGTCGAACTCAAAGAATTTGACATCGATATTACGGAAGGCGATTCCCTCGGTGCTTTCTTAGCTAAGCAATCACGAAAAATAGAAAAATCACTTTAGATTTTCTGGAGAACGCGAGAATGATCCGGGGTCGATGAAAACTACATACTTTCTCATATTTCAACATAACAAAAGTGGGGAAAAATTGCCGGGGGGCCAAGGAGTGCCCATCCCTGAGATCGGCATATGGGGGCAAGTTGGGTACAGAGGCAAGTTGGGGACACTTACCTTAGATCTCCTGTACAAAGATACAAGCGCTGAGATTAATCTTTGCTCATATAGGCCCATGTTAAAATGTTAAATATATATAGATACACTGACAATTTTAATGTTTTTGGCTATATATACGAATATATACGAATACTAGTGTATTTCGATATTTTTCTTGGTCCAAGAGGGGCCGTGAGGAATCACGGTGATCCCAGAGGCACGGAGGGTGGGGAGGGCGAAATTTTCAGTATGGGGTTTTCAATGTTAGAATGATGTTCGAGCGGCAAAGCAGGATACGTCGCACAGGGCGCGGCAAAAGTTTTTTCTCATTTTTTTATATCAAAGATCGAAAATTCACGATGGTATCGTAGAAAATCGAAAGTTGGGAAATAACGCATACAAATACAATTACAACACCCTAATACAAATATAATTTGGGTACATTTACCTTATATAGCTGGCTGATGGACTATATTTTCCGCGCGGCCCAAGTTTTGCCGCGCGCGGTCAAGGGAAAGTGACGGCCGCCCAACACAAATCTTGGCCGCCCAGATATTTCCTGGGCGGCCGGGGAAAAAGAGTGGCCGCGCAAGAAAAAGAGAGGCCGCCACCATATAAAAGTGGCGGCCACACTTAAAGTATGGATTTCTTCTCTCCGTGTATAAGCTGCTGCCGCGCTCCGCTCCCCATTCGGCTGCAGGTAAGCCTAGCTGTGCACAGCAAGTGTGTCGTCAGCTGGTCGTCAGCTGCGTGGTTGTTTGTGCGGCGTGAGGACACAAGGCAATCCCGAAGCAGCCCACATGGCGTTCCAGACGACGCTTCTCGAGCCTGGATCAGTCTGGACTCCCTGCCAAAGGCGCTCGTCGACGGCGAGCCCAGATTGCAATTTATTCTGTGGCCGTACTGAACTTCGCAGTACAGCAACTTGCGCCATGCGCCGTCGTCGTCGTCTTCATCGGCGGCAGCTGCATTGAGGCTGTGCAGAAGGTGCCCGCAGATCGTGACCGTCGTTGCCGCGCGGGATGTGCCTCCTGTTGTTTCAACTGTTGCAGCACTGTTGCACCCTTGCTTTGGGGCATCATGCCCGTCGAAGCCGTCTATTAGGAGCTGCCAGTGCCTCTGTGAGCAGTAAACCCGTGGACGTTGACCATCTGCAGTGAACTTTGTTCTTGGCCTTTCTGAGTACCTTGGAATTCCTCAAATTTCCCTTCACTCAATCCTTTTATGTCATTATTTAGCTAATGCTTCAATCATTGAAGTGCTTTTTTATAAATGCATGTGACGTTTTGGTTAGAGAACTATGGAGGGAGAATTTGCATGGCCTATTTTTTCAATGTCAATTTGATTGGTGTCTCCCAAGCGTAACCTCATAACACTAGAGTAGAGGGAACAAAAACACATGGAATCGATGAATGTAAACTTGAAAGCATGATGAGTCCAGATAGAGTTATCGTTCAAAAATTTTGTGAGCTCACACTGCCATGTGCTTTCTCAATTCTTGTAGTAGTTGAACATTCAGCTATTTTGACTTATTTTGGTATCTTTCAAAGTTTCAAGTATTGTCCTGTGGAATTTCACTCTCAGGATTCTGATCCTGTTTTTCTGGACTATAGTTTCTATTCAGGCTGGACACAATTTAGTATTGAGGATTTGTAAATGTTACTTACAATAAATAGTTTTTCATTGGAAATGCCAAATGTGTTGGAAAAACCATAAGCGCAAGCAATAGGTTAACACATTTTTTCTCGGAAATCAAAAGATTTTACTCCAAGACACTTGCAAAACAGTGTCTCTCTTCAACAATCCAACTTAATTAACAAGATCTTCGCAATGTAGAGGTAGATTTTCAAGATCAATCATGAGCGTAACATGATTGATCTTGGAAAGATTGCAGTGATAATGTATTCGAACACTTACCCAGATTTTGGACTTGTCGACACAAAGATTGGAGATCTGAAACACAACTCCATCTAAAATCTGCAATCATTACATCTGTAGACTCAAGTTTACCTCTGCAATGTTAAGATTGTTTCATGTTACTGTAAACATTGTGAATTTTCCATGGATTAGTAGCGAAGAGTTCGCTTATTCAGAGGACAGATTACAGCATGAGAGTTTATTGTTTTAAGCTGACTTGTCGACTTTTAATAATTTTGACAGTAAACACTGCTGAAAGTTGAACAAAAATATTTGACACGTTAGTCGTTTCTGAGTTGACAACTCAACACTACTGTGCTGCAGTTAGACATTTTGAAATCGAGTACACGAAAAGATTCTTTGGTTAGAGCAATGACCTTGCATTGGCTACATAATTCAGTTCAGTAATAATGATGAGTCTGAAGTTAGCAGACAGATGAGATAGTGACGCGTAGGATCATATAATCGAAAAAATAGACAATGTCCATTCCTTGAAATCGAAAAAGAAAAAATGGACATCTTGTAGAATTTCAATCTCAGCAGACAGATGGCAGACAGATGAGCTAACTTGAGGATGACGTTTTCAAATGAAAAACGGAAAAATGTCCATTGTCAGGAATCATTCGAAAACACCCACACGACAAGGGAAACCCGCCTTCCAGTTCATCTGTGCGGAGAAATCGGACTTCACGGCTGAAAAAACGATATATTGAGCTGAATCCTCATCAAGACTGAGTTTTGGGGCCTGTCCATTCTCTGGATCGGCCATATATGTTAGAAAAGACCATTTTGAAAATGTATGCGGAGTTACAGAAAATAGACATCTCTAGATTCGACCTGAGGTGCCGATTTCGACGGCCCCTCAAGTTTCTGCTGGCCTTCATCGGGTCGCAGCGCCATTTTGAGAGATGTCCATTCTCTGGATCCGGCATATATGTTAAAGAAGACCATTTTGAACATGTATGCTGAGTTACAGAAAATGGACATCTCTAGATTCGGCCTGAGGTGCCGATTTCGACGGCCTCTCAAGTGTCTGCTGGCCTTCATCGGGTCGCAGCGCCATTTTGAGAGATGTCCATTCTCTGGATCCGGCATATATGTTAAAGAAGACCATTTTGAACATGTATGCTGAGTTACAGAAAATGGACATCTCTAGATTCGGCCTGAGGTGCCGATTTCGACGGCCTCTCAAGTGTCTGCTGGCCTTCATCGGGTCGCAGCGCCATTTTGAGAGATGTCCATTCTCTGGATCCGACATATATGTTAAAGAAGACCATTTTGAACATGTATGCAGAGTTACAGAGAATGGACATCTCTAGATTCGGCCTGAGATGCCGATTTCGATGGCCCCCCAAGTGTCTGCTGGCCTTCATCGGGTTGCAGTGCCATTTTGAGAGATGTCCATTCTCTGGATCCGACATATATGTTAGAGAGGACCATTTTGAACATGTATGCAGAGTTACAGAAAATGGACATCTCTAGATTCGGCCTGAGGTGCCGATTTCGACGGCCCCACAAGTGTCTGCTGGCCTTCAACGGGTCGCAGCGCCATTTTGGGGGATGTCCATTCTCTGGATCGGACATATATGTTAGAGAAGACCATTTTGGAAGTGTGTGCAGAGTTACAGAAAATGGACATCTCTAGATTCGGCCTGAGATGCCGATTTCGACGGCCCCTCAAGTGTCTGCTGGCCTTCATCGGGTCGCAGCGCCATTCTGAGAGATGTCCATTCTCTGGATCCGACATATATGTTAGAGAAGACCATTTGAGAAGTGGGTGCAGAGTTACAGAGAATGGACATCTCTAGATTCGGCCTGAGGTGCCGATTTCGACGGCCCCTCAAATGTCTGCTGGCCTTCATCGGGTCCCAGCGCCATTTTGGGAGATGTCCATTCTCTGGATCCGACATATATGTTAGAGAGGGCCATTTTGAACATGTGTGCAGAGTTACAGAGAATGGACATCTCTAGATTCGGCCTGAGGTGCCGATTTCGACGGCCGTCCAAGTGTCTGCTGGCCTTCATCGGGTCGCAGCGCCATTTTGAGAGATGTCCATTCTCTGGATCCGACATATATGTTAGAGAGGACCATTTTGAACATGTATGCAGAGTTACAGAAAATGGACATTTCTAGATTCAGCCTGAGGTGTCGACTTCGATGCCTCTCAAGTGTCGGCTGGCCTTCATCAGGTCGCAGCGCCGTTTTGAGAGATGTCCATTCTCTGGATCCGACATATATCGTCGCCCCCGACGAAGAAAAACACCTCCCATTGTGGGCCAATGTGAAGTTACATCGGCGCACGATGGGAGGTGTTTTTCTTCGTCGGGGATGACGATGTGTTAGAGAAGACCATTCTGAACATGTATGCAGAGTTACAGAAAATAGACATCTCTAGATTCGACCTGAGGTGCCGATTTCGACGGCCCCTCAAGTTTCTGCTGGCCTTCATCGGGTCGCAGCGCCATTTTGAGAGATGTCCATTCTCTGGATCCGACATATATGTTAAAGAAGACCATTTTGAACATGTATGCTGAGTTACAGAAAATGGACATCTCTAGATTCGGCCTGAGGTGCCGATTTCGACGGCCCCCCTAAGTGTCTGCTGACCTTAATCGGGTCGCAGCGCCATTTTGGAGCATGTCCATTCTCTGGATCCGACATATATGTTAGAGAAGACGAGAAGAGACGAGAGGTCCGCCGCAAAGTATGTATGCCACGGGCCTGTTCTTTCAAGTTCTTTCTAGTGCAAAGAAATACAAAAGAATTAAAAGAGAAAGGTAAAGTTCATTTTTCAAAAACCAGGCATGCATTCGTGATCATGTGTGTATCTATATACATATATCTACCTATACATACGTGTATACATATAAACACATAAATACATAGATACCAACATATTGTACACACATACAATATTACCTGGATAACACCTAAATATGGGTGGTTTTTCGATAAATGATTTTTTCTTTGATTATTATCGATAAATGAAAAGTTAAATACGTCAAACCACTTCGAAGGCTACGAACTATCTGATTAGAGGGAATAGTCAATTCAATTGACAAATATCTTGTTTGATGAATATTCAACATATCTTTTGGGTGTATTGGTTACTCAGAAGGGTTTTTCTCGTCATACAAAAGGATGGACATGCTTTATTTCATCGATTGGTGGCCTCAAATACACGCAGGCCATCTGTCTGCTATCTGTCTGCCATCTGTCTGCTAACTTCAGACTCATGTAATAATGTCCAATCTCACAGAATTACAGGGTACAGCTTGGTGCGGTTTGTCAGAAATAGAGCCAAATCACACAGTCCACGTAGCACTCAAAATGGAAATCTAGTGACTCAAATGCGGTGCAGGTTGCGGTGGCAACGACCAAACTGCATCAAAAATTGCATCAAAAAGTCCGTCGTTCTTCAATAGATGGAGGGGGGAGTGCAAGTGACCACTACAGCCACACTTACATATATGTGACACACACATATGCAATGCTGACTTCTTGATCGTTGAGTGATTCCTGACTCGGTTAAGAGTCAGCAGATTATATGTTTTGAACTTGCCCGTTGAATGAGAGAGGGACTAGGGAGGAAACGAGGGGAGCTTGCGAATTTTGAATGGATCCGCGTTTGAAGCGTGAATAGCTTGCGTCAGAGCTTGCAAGCTGTGCATAGATGCGCATCAACTAAAACCGACGTGCACGATTTTTGTATCTTTTATCAAAACACACCTGCACATTAGATTACAATGGTGTTAGTTTATGAGAATGTGAATTGCCGATGAGACGGTTGCAATTATATCGATGCAATTTTGAACGGGTTATCCAGAAAACAGGATTAATATTGTCACTTGGTGACATGTGTGCATGCGCGCATGGAATTTTTAATATTCAGTCGGGCATATGATTGAAAGTTTCAGAAATCGGTGCATGGGTAATTGATGTAAGATGACGATGATTGACCAATACGCGCAAGAATACCACGCAAAACTTGATTCTTTTGACACCTGTTTTGTTATGAATGAGTGTATTTTTATCTAGAACACAAAAATAGTAGAGGACGTTTATTCGATATGAAGGTTTTCCCGCATCCATTGTCATCTGGAACTTTCCATCGTCTCGACATTCCACTCATTCAATTTGGAAGGATAATCTCAAAAGAACTCGAATCAACTTGTATTCTTGTATACCTGATATAAAAATGTGTGCTTATCTTTTCACATATCATACATTGAGATTTTACTCCCATATGGCAAATCGTCGTCTCTTATTGTTAAACAATATTGTTAGATGGTAATCGACAACTAAACATTTGATCTCGATCCAAGGAAGGTTGATGAAAAATCCTGAAGAATTTATTCAAAAATTGCAGGCTCGCTATCATATTCTCAGAGAGGTTGCTCAAACATGAGTGGATGTATTTTGCTTTTATTATTTCATTTTGAAGTAAATTTGAGAATCTTGAGTAATTTACAGAAATTTGAATCTGATTTTCTTGACACATCAACCACGACGAATGAAAAACATGAACTTGAGCGGAGCTTTGCTGCAACAATGAGATCAAGCTTGCAAACAAGCGACTTTTCATCTAATTGTGAGTGCTACAAATAATAGCATGAGCCAGCGATTAACCCTTTTCAAAAGAGTTGGAACCTTCATCAGAGCGACAGAGAGGAAGTATTTCTCTTAATTGCCATCGCGCTTAAGATTGGCTGATCACGCGAATGGAGCGTGTTACACATGTGAGCTCAATTAAAAAATTCTCCAATATCTATCTAAATTCCTGCGGCTGAGATTTCGTCCACTCGGAGGCTTCGACAGACAAATCGCAGTTGAATTCGACTGGATTTAACCGAAAATGAGTCGAAGTCGACTGAGATTTCGTCCACTCGAAGGCTTCGACAGGAAAAATCCAGTCGAAGGAATTGTCTTTGAACGACTCGGTTAAACTTGAGGAATTGCTCGTTTTTGACTGACTGCAGAACCAAGTCAAAAATCGATCAAGCCCTCAGAAGTTTACATCGAAAAAGATTCGAAATTTTGTTCAGCAATAAATACCCAAGGATATATATGAATAATGAAATCATTGAAACTATAGATTGTAGATGCTCTCGTTAAATGATGTGAGGCTTTGCGTGATTCGTTTGGATAGCCCGCATACTTCCGAGGAGTAGCAACAATTATGCTTGAGTAGAACAATATATAAAATTTTCTTGGAAAATATGATTACACAGATACAAATAGCAGCTGATTGAAAATTTGGTGGAAAAAGTTCCTCTGTTCTACTTTGTTAATCGTCGAGGATTTCGAAAAACTTGGAATTTTCGAAGTATTGATCGAAGAGCATATGTTCAAATAATCGATCATTACGGATGAGGAAATATAATCTGCAAAAAGCAATCTGTGGAATGCTCAGTTGGCTTGATACATGTATTTGGATCCGTCAAATAATCTGATGCAGGAATATTGTTCCATCGGTTAAGAGTATGAACAGAAATTCAACAATCCTATGAAATTCTGAATCGCACATCAACTTGTGCTCATTTTTTCGGAAGTTATTCTGAATTGCAATCCAGAGACTCTACATTCATCATGACTTAATATCAGTACGTACATTTTCTGATATGTCATAGGCAGGCTGCACTCAACCATTCAAACATTTGAGAATTTTTAATTCGAGTGTGACGACTCGGTTTGGGATAAAATTATCGGAGTTTGCCAAAATATTCTGTGATGCGAACTGGGATGTACAGATTTTTGTAAGTTTTTCATGAACACTTTGAGGTCAAATTGACTAATCAAATCATTCGCATAACAAACTGTTGTGTTTTTCCATCGGAATGTTTATAATTCCAATATATTTTGTATAATCATATTTTCCAGGAGGAATATGATTTAAATATTATCACATTTGCAAACATTTACTTCACTCCACATTCTACGGTTGCAAAGCTTACCATGTTATCAATAGCAGCTGCAGCATCTGCTGCCTTCTTAGACTCATAATGTAAAGGTATTTGTACAGCCACTATTTCACCAAATGGTATAAAAGCTGCATCGGGTATCTTCTCATCCACCTCTTCAGCTAATCCACCTTTTGCCAAAAATTAATCAACATTGATATGGAAGAACCAAAGAAAATGATGGATGAATGAGAATTCGAGTTTGAAAAGGTGACCATTAGTAAACCTCTAAATAATCAGAGTGGACTGATGGATTCATTAGCTGGAGAAGAAATCCTAGACATGAATTTTGTTCGTTACGTAAAGATAGTGATGCTCTCACCTAATCAGTTGACAGAAAATTCTTGGAGTAATCTGTATGTTTCAATTTCTGGAATCTGCACCATATTGCAAATAAATATTGGAAGTATTTTGGAGTTTTCTGAACTAACCAGCTCAGATCTTGGATTATGGATAGCTTTTTCGATAGGTCTAACCTTGGGATTCTTGAATACTCTGTACGACTCTAGTTAAGCTGTGACATGAAGTTTTTGTCCACAGAGGTCACAAAACCCTTTGCGGACTCAGTGCCTTGGACTCTTTCCCAAGTCCTACAACCTACAAGTCCTATGCCAACAGCTGCTGAAATCCACTGCAAGGTTATGAATTTCAGAAATGGCCAGTTTATAACAGATCCACTGTCGAAATTTGACGACAAGTAATAAGGAGGACTGAATCGCAGAGGTTCAAGGAAATACTAAAGCCTGCAATAATTTCAGATGAAACTAACCTCTTGATGGTTGCCCAAGTAGCCATGGCAGAGCTTCTTTTTCTTCTTCCACTTTTTGGCACCGGATCTTTTAGGATATACTCCTTCTGCCACCGAGCGAATCACCTCAAGGCACAGATAAAACTTGCCCTTGCTTTGGGGATGGACTCCTAGGAGGGAAACTCCACCATCAAACCTTGACAAGGCAATACTAGTAGAGCGAATCTGCCACCGACAGCACGACGAAAAAATTACTTGAATCGGACCGTATTTGAAAAAATTATTACTGAATTACTTGAATCGGACCGTATTTGAAGAATTTTCACTGATTTTCGAATAAATTACGAAGATACGAAAATAATTTGCGCAATGAGTGGCCCAGGTCACCTTCATTGAGCAGACAACAACCATAGACAATTAGTTTCTATGAAGGGTGACCTACTCGGATTTTTGTACCACCACTCTGAACTTGCCGAGGCAGAATCGATTATTCGCCTCATTGCAGTTCACCTTGCTCCGGAGTGTACTCGATCGATACGATCAAGCACTGTATTTATCACTGGCGGGAATTACAATCGATTGAATTTCAATTGATCGGCTTTTGCCAGTAGCATTGTGTCAACAAATTCCGCTGACTCATGTCATAGATCGAGTTGAACTACTCCAACTCGAACTATGTACCTCCAAGCCTCGTATGGTTGCGAGGTCAACTTGGAGGATTTTGATGGGAAGATGAAGGGTGTGAAGAGACATTTGGGAAAAATTTTGACTCTACACTGTAATCTAGCGTAGAGTCGAAAATTCTCCATATGTCTTTCCTCACCCTTGAACTTTCCATCAAAATCCTCCAAATTAACTTCGCAACCATACGAGGCTTGGAGGTACATAGTTCGAGTTGAAGTAATTCAACTCGATCTATGACATGAGTCAGCGAAATTTGTTGACACAATGCTACTAGCAAAAGCCGATCAATTAGAATTCAATCATTTATTACGCGTTAATCAGTTGAAGAAATTCTCAAATTATAACTTATACACAACTCTTGTATTAAGAACTGTTGAATGGATGTCACAGGACCCTATGAGTAATCTGGGTATCATTCATCCTTTCAATCATCAATTATCAATCTTTAATCCCATTATTCACTTATCACTTTAATTTTGGTTCATGAGAATCATCACAAGAATTGACACGAAACGACTAAGGGCCTCCCATTTCGACTTGTGAACTGCAAATCACTCCATTCGGATTTTTCTACACTTATTCTATCAAAAAATGGTTGATAATCAAGTTTCACGTTGATCCGTAAACACATGTCCTCTCGATTTCAAAGAGTGAGAGTCAAAATGTCAGTTTCAAGAAACATAATAATTGAGGTTTCTCATATGCTCATTAGACTACCGTCCAAGTTATCGGTATAGTGGGTTAGCCCAAATTTTCCTCCCAAAATACAATAATGAGCTAACCACTTTCGATAGCTTTTATGACTAGAATGCTCAGACTAGACTTCGAGCCATGCATCTCTTTCTTGTTATGGGATTTTCACCAAAAATGAGGAAATCCGTTAGAATAACAACAACGTGACCCAAATTTAGTCTTAGGGGCTTTGTCACAAGCAAAGTTTGAGGAAAATATGTCATGTAATGAGATCCCGGCGCTAGGAAATGCTCGAAATCGAAGTTCCCAGTGCTGCGTGTACATGTATAGCGGAAAATTAGCGGTATAATTGATTTTTGCGGTCTTCTGGTGTTTGAGTGCCTGCAAAATTGAAATGGTACATTTTGCACCGAATTCATGAATTTGCAGCTCGTTCCTGAGCGATTGGTTTTCGGCCTGTGCTGCAGGCATAGGTCGGAATAGTCGCTCGCAAGTGGGGAACCTCATGAACAAGTCGCAAATACTACTTTTTACAATTTTCTAGACACCCAAACATTGAAAATTTGCAAAAAAAAATATTTGCACCTCAGTCATGAGGTTCCCCGCTCCCGAGCGATTATTTCGATGACTCAGAAGTGAGCTACAACTTAACAAACACAGTGCGAAATCCACTATTTGCATTCGTATACGATGGGAATGGATTGAATTCGCGCGGAGAAGTTCTGAAGTCACCTTCATTATTTTTGCGAGCGATCTTAAGAGGGGAATGTCAGTTCCAGGGCCTCAAAAACTGTTCCCTGAATCACTCTGGAGCACAAAGAAGGGAAGACATAGAATCATCTCCTCCAAAGCATATATTTTCGACTCGAATCAACCATCTAAACACGAATTCCAAGGTCAACTAGTCTCATTAAGTCAGGATTTGTCGCTGGTTTTACGAGATTGCTTTCGATTGGATTCCATCCTTCCAGCTCCGGGAAACTACGCGAAGACCACCCCACGGCTGGATCCATCCGATGAGCTTAGATTGGCTTTCGTCTGATCATTCAATTCATTTTCCATCAGACGAGACAGCTTTCCTCACTTAGCACAAAAAATAGTATACGCAACACGGGTGGAAGTGTTCCGCACTCTCCACCCTTGTTACGTAATCTACTTATTTGGCCCAGATAGGCCTACAAGAGTGATTTCACCGAAAAATCATAAATTGAGACTCTCCTACCGTATTTTGCTCGTAACTTTCGATTGCTTCGACCGATTTGGATTTTTTGAAGAGCATTTGGGAGGTGACTCCAGAACCCCTCGTTCGATTAGTAGCAAAATCTCCCCGAATTGTTTTTTGGACAGCCGGTAGGTAAAATACTCGAAAATCACGAATTGGCTTATAACTCTTTTGACGTATATTCTAATTTCTTCCATTCCATTTTTTCCGACCCCTCCAATGAGGAACTACGTGTATGAGAACTTCAGTCATTATTTCTACCTCTGAAGCCTCCTACAGCTCTTTTAGTGCGAGAGGAAATCTCAAAAACTCGGAAAATGCGTTTTTACCTCGTTCAACTCCCTCGGGGAACCTCGCAACTCAATCCATTGTGTTTGCGAGACTGTTTCATCTCAAGAATGATAGTTGTGAGTATTTTTTTGAGTGTAACAAATGCCCAGATCCGATGAAATTCATTTCGAAAGAGAATTTTCATTCAATAATTAGCATCTCCCGCGCATGCGTTGTTCTCTACGTTTTTGAAAGTATCTTCAATCGATAACAGGTTCAATTTCCTCCGAAAAAACTACTTGCTGAAGTGAATTTCATGCAGTGAAACTGGGGCTACAGCTGTTGAAATAGAGAAAAATGTCTGAGGTATGAACTCCGTGAGCCTGTAGAAAGATCAGTCTCGCGTGCCGATTGAAGCGTGTATTTCCGCTCCTACTCTATCAAATCGACTTGACCGAGAGGACATTTCGAAGGAATTCGAGTCAGCTACCGATTCAAATTAGTTTTGGAGCTCCAAAGTCATTCGCATGCGCAGAGGATTCACAATCATCTGATCAAAGTCGGAAAGAATTGCTGGCAATGATTCGTTGGATTCAAATTTTTCGTGGACGCAAATGACTTTGGTGCTTCCGAACCGATTCGAATCGGTAGCCGACTCGATTTCCGTTAACCTGATTACGAATCCGAGGTCGATCCAGCTCCAGAACGTCGTCTAATAACTCAACGGTGTCCAAACGCGTCAACAGAATCTAAAATCTTAAGGGGCGGAAAGACGACTATTCAGAGCAAAACTGATATCAGAGTTATGTTTAGATGGTCATTTTGAGTCGTTAAAGTATGCTTGGATCCTCATTCTAGCCCATTATCTCATTTGTAAGCCAGAAAGAGTGAAATCATGCTCTCGGACGGTGGGCCAGTTTGCATTTTTTGCTTTTTGAGGAAAGAACCCCTCTGAGATTATTCTGGGACTTGTTTAAACATCATTTGGAAATCAATAAACAACAAGAATTGAGACCGCCGGCCGAGCCCCTCTTTAAGAATCTCATTTGGAACACTTTTTACGAGTGCGCTGGGAAGGCTCGAGTAATCTGACATATCCCTCGTCGCGGATGACCTTAGAATCGTGTTCATTCATTCCCTCAACCTGATTCTCGTGATTTGAAGTGTGTTTTGAGTTGAATCAAGGCCTTGGCCATGAAACCACCCGAAAAAATAGAAAAAACCCGGTCTTTTGGGATCTTGTTCAGTAGTATCCAAATGAATCACACTAGAAACTTTCTCCGTGCTTTCAAAGCATTAGTTTCCCAAGGAGTCCTATTTCCATATCAAGGCATTGCTACTCATGCCCTGGAAATAAATCTGAAATCCTTGAAACGGGCATTCCTTCCCAAAATGAAATAGGAATGTCTTTTTACTTCTTTAGTGATCCTGGGTGAAGAAGATTCGTGAAAGTGTTAGAGAATGATTAACATGGCAAAGGAACGCTTGCAGGGCACTTCCCAAGTGAGTGAACTTAATCAGTGGACTACAACAGACTGATATTTGCTCCATTTACGCTAGCAAACTAGGCACTTGAAGTAGATAATGAAATTATGACTGTGTGAGTTTCATCATTATATTTTTGGAGCAACCAAATGTCCCATTTTCTGCATTGAAGTGAGATGTAGATATGGAATTGAGTAGCAAGATCAATTCTCCCACAGCCTATCATTGGAGCAAATATCATTCTTTCGTAGATCACAGTATGAATACGACGATAGAATCGCTAAAATGCATCAAATGGTAGTCATTCAATCCTCATCTTTTTTTCGATGGTCTTCGATTATGTGAGTAGTAATTTCAACAGAAATCGCGTGAGCAACTAATTCAGATGTATAATCACAAGTGCGCGCGCAAGAAAACTATTCAATCGTCTGGAAAGTGCCCCGGAAGCTGTTCTACACCTTTTGGATCACGTTCCAACACTTTTCAATCTGGAAGTGACTATTTCTCACTTGGAATCACTGAAAAAATACGCGAAGATAAGTTTTAAAGACATTGCTGTTCTATTTTGGTAAGGAATGCATCGTTTTTACATAAGTATATAGCAATTTAGCAACATGGTTTTATGCCAAAGCGATCAACTACTATGAATCTAATCAACTTATCTGAATACATAAATGACGCTCTGAATGATCATGATCAAGTCGATGTTATTTACACTGATTTTGTTAACGCTTTTGACACGGTAAATTTAGAACTGTCACTCGCCAAACTGAACAATTACGGAATCACAGGGGTTCTATTATCATGGCTTGCATCGTTTCTAATAGGACGAACCCAATGTGTAAGAATAAGTGGACAGACCTTCACCATACATATGAGGTATTTTCTGGGGTTCAACAGGGCTCTCATTCGGGTACATTACTATTCAATCTGTTTATAAATAATGTTGTACATTGTTCATTACATCCACAAATTTTACTTTTTGCTGATGATATCAAGATATTCAGAGCAGTAAGATCGATTCACGATGCAACTTTACTTCAGAAAGATTTAGATGCACTTAATGAATGGTGTTAGAAGAATGATATCTATTTCAATTTATTGGGGGGGGATCTATTCAATTTATCTTGAATTATTCATGATTATGCTATTAAGAGACATACTTTGCAAAGTGTCGACGAGATCAAAGATTTGGGTGTGATCTTTAACCCCAAATTGAAGTTCAAGAGCCATTGTAGTTTTGTGAAGCAAAAAGCAATGAAAATGATCGGATTCATAAAAAGAAAATCGGTGAGTCCCAAAGACCCTAATACTTTAGTTGAACTGTACCGTTCCTTAGTTAGGTCGCACTTGTTATATGCCTCACAGATGTGGGCACCTACTATCAAGGAAGGTATCAAAGAGATCGAGACAACACAGCATTAATTTCTGAGATTTTTGACATACTTAACTGGTAATCCAATGATGATTACAGATCATGATTATCGTGAGATTGCAAAAGAGTTTGATTTATGCAGTATTTTCTCCCCTTGAGAGTATCAGAATTTTCTCTTTTATGTTAAAATAATAGAAAATCATGTAGACTCTCCCCAGCTACTGGAGAGAATATACTTTAGACTTACCGACTCGGAGTTGCGTAAGAGAGATGAGCTCTTCAAAGAACATGTTTTCAGAGTCATTAACAGATCACCAATGAATAGAATATCGATATTGGCAAACAATGATATCAACATATGTGATTTCTTTTTAGAATCAATTTCTACGATCAAAAATGCTGCGAGAGGAAAATTTCTTGTTTATCAGTGATTTTACATTTATGTTGTGAAGTTGACTACTACCAGCCTTGAAAATGAATTTCGTAAAAGGCTTTCAGCCCTTAGTCCAATAAAACAAAATAAAATGAAAGAAACAATTTGATGAAAATACTCAGTAAATAATTTCAATGAAAACTTTAGATACAATTGATGATTTGATTCAATCACTCGATACAATCGAGGATGCTGGTTCTTTGAATTGCTCAACTACCAGTACACGGTATATAAACTTGAATGATCATGATAGACATCCGTCCTCAAGTAATCATGATATTTCAAGTTCAAAGGTAGACTTTGATCCGAGTGTTCAACGTCCAGTGTCTACACCCATTCGAAGTCAGGAAGATCTTAGAACTTCGACTCCACAAAATTATACAAGTTCCAATCAAAAAGCATCATCACCTGGCCAGCCTTCACAGCGTCGATATGAGTAATTCCACGTCAATTCAGCAAGGTTTTCTCCGACTATTTTTTTATCCCTCCAAAGGTCTTCTTCCCGTCTCATAGTGTTGGAAAAAGATGGTTCCAACAATTTATAGGGCCAAAAAATTTTTTTGCATCACCTAGGTCCATATAAGTGATTTTTCCATAAATCCAACATTTGAAACATTACTTCGGCAATTTGCATATAACTTTTGACCATCCTCACTAATCGCCATTCGGCTTACAGCACTCGAAAGGGGGGTTGAAAACCTATCAATCCACCATCCGCGGAGCTTTCTAAAAGCCGTTCTGGCCCTTACCGGACTCAAAATAACCTTGATTCACGGTGTAGCCCATATCATTTTTGACCCCCGGAAAAAAAAATTTTTTAAAATTATTTCTCGATTGATATTGTTGCAAACTACACGTAAAAAAATTTGAACTATATCTTCTGAGATATGGCTTCCCTGGTATTTTTGTTGTGCGTAAAAATGTCAAAAAAAGTAGAAGATGATTTCTCATGAAGCCGGAACTCCTTGTAGAGCTTTGAATTTATTTTCATCGTATTTGCCGAGTCATTTTACATCAAAAATGTATTTTCCAAGGATCATTTGAGTCCTTAAAAGTCGTCAAAACACTGAAAAATCATTTTCAAAGCACATTTTTGAACAGAAAATGGCCTCACCAGCATGCCCATTAGGTTTTGGTCTCGTGAAACTATTCTTGAACGATAGCCCTTGGATTTTCCTTTGAAATAATCTCTCGTAAAACTCTATTTGATGCACTAGGAGTGGATTTGTAGCCACTCGAATCAAAACAAGAATGTCAAGAATGAAATCTGTGAGCCCTAGGTAGCCTTCTCATAACTTCAAAGACTCTTTGGCAGCTGTGTACCACATCATTCGACGGAATCGACATCGGGAAGAGGTTTTTTGAAAGGAAATTGACCCAGCTCTCGATTGGGAATGGTATTGAGACCATAGAGTTGGTCCCGTTGGCAGGAGATTCACGTTTAACGAACGATATTCAGTTAACAGTTCTGTTTCTCTTCCATAATGTTGGATCTCCTGCCTATGGATCCAGCTCTATGCTCTCAATACCATTTCTAATCGAAAGCTCGGACAATTTCCTCCCAAAAAACCTCCTGCCGAAGTCGATTCCGTCGAATGATGTGGTACACAGCTGCCAAAGAGTTTTTTAAGTTATGAGAAGGCTACGTGGGGCTCACAGATTTCATTCTTGACATTCTTGTTTTGATTCGAGTGGCTACAAATCCACTCCTAGTGCATCAAATAGACTTTTACAAGAGATCATTTCAAAGGAAATTTCAAGGGCTATCGTTTAAGAATAGTTTCACGAGCCCAAAACCTAATGGGCATGCTGGTGAGGCCATTTTCTGTTCAAAAATATGCTTTGAAAATGATTTTTCAATGTTTTGACGACTTTTAAGGACTCAAGTGATTCTTAGAAAATACATTTTTGATGTAAAATGACTCGGCAAACACGATGAAGATAAATTCAGAGCTCTACAAGGAGTCCCGGCTTCATGAGACACCATTTTCTACTTTTTCGGTATTTTTACGCACAAAAAAAATTCCAGAAAAGCCATATCTCAGAAGAAATACTTCAAATTTCTTCTACGTGTAGTTTGGAACAATATCGATCGAAAAGGAAATTAAAAAAAATCTTTTTTTCGGGGGTCAAAAAAGATATGGGCTACACCGTGAATCAAGGTTATTTCGAGTCTGGTAAGGGCCAGAACGGCGGTTTTCAACCCCCCTTTCGAATGCCGTAAGCCAAATGGCGATTAGTGAGGATGGTCAAAAGTTATATGCAACTTGCCGAGGTAATGTTTCAAGTCTTGGATTTATGGAAAAATCACTTATATGGACCCAGGTGATGCAAAAAAATTTTTTTGGCCCTATAAACTGTTGGAACCATCTTTTTCCAACACTATCAAACGGGAGAAAGACCTATGGAGGGATAAAAAAATGGTCGGAGAAAACCTTGCTGAATTGACGTGGAATTACTCATATAACAATCGAGACGATGGATCTCCTAGGAAAATTCTTCAAAAATCTAAAATCGATTCGAGAAATTCTCGCGAAGTCAATAATATTCCTGATGTTTATGTCATCGATAAAGTTGGAGAGAATGAGTCCGAGGATCAGTGTAACGAGTCAGAGAACGAAGAATCGTTGCATTGATTCCGGAACGCCAAGATGATAATTCATATATATTTCCAATTTCAATTCAAAACGATTCAATGCAACGAGAGCAGAATAAAGGCGTTCAAACAAAAACAAGTTCAAAAGAGAACGAAAAAAATCCAAAAATGATCAGATTACCGAAGGACGACAGACAGTTCCGGGAGATCAAATTCCTTTGATTGCCGATGAACAACATACCGCTCCAGCATCAAAAAATAGAGTTATTATTCAGGAGATATCTGAGTTTGACGCCGAGGAGCCGATTAAGGTTAAAACCGAAAATGTTCCTGTAGGCATCCTAACGAAACCAGACGAAAGGGTTCAGCTAGTTACTATTAGAAAATTACCCATATGAACTGATTGTCAAGGCGATGGACGACAAATTGTCCCACCGATAATGATTCAGTTATCAAAACGGGGACTCTCCGAATGTGCTTGTTGTTCGCCGATTGATGTGTTTCCGAGAAATGTCGACGAAATTATGATGAAGGAGTATCCCGAAAGGAAATCGGTAGTCGGACAGATCTCTCTTGACAATGCTCAAATTAATGTTATTTTTTCGAATCCACGCGAAGAATCGTTAGATGGTGAATCATTTAGCCCTCTGATGGAAAAGAGGGTACCTAGTCATTGTCCTGAAATGGAACTTACAATCGATGGAATAGAATGAACAGCTTTGATTGATACTGGAAGTAAGCTCACATGTATATCAGCTAAATTCTATGGAAGTAACTTTTCCAACTTCACCTTTGACTAGCATTAACCCCTTGCGCAGAGTTTATATAGGGATCCCGTGTTAATAGGACGAGTATACTCGGTTTTTTTTTGATTGATTGATTGATAACTTTATTAGCCCGGGGATATCGCGTCCCATAGGGCAACATGAGAAGTATATGGTACATGAATGTATATATAATTTAAATAGTTGAATAGATAAGATATGAAGACAAAGAGTATAGATATTGGTTATAATTTCTTGAATACACAAAAATATCAAAAATATCACAAATATTTTGTTGATTGGGGATTTCGCACTGCAGACTATTCGTTTGTTCCATCAGAGAACTCTGGGAAGTAGGAAAGTATCAAGACCTTTAGCTATATATGGAGTGTTTCTAGTCCTCAGCAGCACCATTTTGACTTAAAAAGTGACCGAGGAGATGACATTTGAACGTGCTGACTGTGGTTGTATGGCGTGATAGGTTAGTGATTGCTCGTGGTAGTTTATTCCAGAAATCAGAGGCGCATACGTGATACGCGTTCTGGTAGGTAGTGGTACGTGCATATGGGACATACAGTTCCCCGGTTCGAAGCCGCTGGGATCGAATCAGGCTAGTATTACAGATTTCTGTAAAGTTAGCAGCTAGGTATGAGGGTTTGCCAGTTTTCAGAATCTGGAACGTCAAGCTAGCTAGGAAATATTCTCGACGCGCTTTGACTGTGAGCCATCCCAGCTTTTTTCGGTACGGAGTTACATGATCTCTCCATGCAATGTTGCCATAAACGAAGCGAGTACATGCATTTTGGGCTGTTTGGAGCTTTGTATTCGACTCTTCAGGGAGGCCATGATACACGGGACAGGCGTAGTCAAACAGGGGGAGGATGAGGGATTGGATCAATGTTTTGCGCAGTGAGAATGATAGTGCATGGCGATGGGCTCGGAGTTGACGAAGAGTCCCAAATACCCGCTGAGCGATGTGTGAGACATGCTTGTTCCAGGACAAGTCAGCACATATCCACACTCCCAAGTTTTTAGCCTGTGTCACAAAATCCACAGGAGTACCACCCACGACTATGCGTGGTAGCTCATTCATTTTGAGAAGCCGCAAATTCTCTTTGATCCCAAGGATCATGACCTTCGTCTTTTCAAGATTCAGGTTAAGACCATTGGAGGTGGCCCAATTATATATGGCATTGGAATCTGACTCTACTTTCTTGAGAGCATCGTGAATTTCGTAGTGACGGCAACTCCTGTAGATTTGGGTCTCGTCAGCATAAATCATGTAGCGCGAAAACTGTAAGACCTTTGGTAGATCGTTGATGAAAATAGAAAATAATAGAGGCCCCAGGACAGATCCTTGAGGTACCCCACGCGAGGTTTCGAGCCAGTCAGACACGGTGCCTCCCTCATCTATAACAGCCTGACATCTCTCAGCCAGGTAAGAGAGAAACCAGCGGATGGTAAGGTCATCAACGTGGAATGAACGAAGTTTGTGGATGAGGATGTGATGAGGGATTCTGTCGAATGCTTCAGAAAAATCGAATAACACAAGTAAGGTATATTCACCTTTATCGATCGCTTTCCTCATATCATCCAAAACACCCAAGAGAGCTGTCTGGGTGCTATGGCTCTCGCGGAAACCAGCTTGACGAGAGTCAAGCAAGTGATTCTTCTCAATGAATTTCGTGAATTGATCGGCTACTATACGCTCCAGGAGCTTAGAGCACTCAGACAGTCTCGCGATGGGTCGTAGATCAGATATATCCGAAACCTCGGGCATTTTGGGTATCGGGGTGATCAACATTTTTTTCCAGAGCGCTGGATAGGATGCTTGTGTGATTGAAGTGTTGAAGATGTCTGCAAGTGGTGCTAGGACAACAGGGCATGATTTGATCAGATTGTCTATCGTAAAGCCATCTATTCCAGATGTTTTGGATTTAACCTCGAGAATGGCACGATATATTTCGTCCGGAGTGGTCTCTTGTAATGTGAATGGTGAGATAGTTGATGAGACAATGGTGTGACTGGATGATAGTGAAGGTGGTGGGAGGTCATGAGTCGATGAGGTTGATATTGATGCAAAGTGTGAATTGATGGAGTTGTGCGAGAAATTGACAAATGGTGATGGATTCCTTGATTTGACTATGCTTAATCTGTCGAGAGAGTTCCAAAGCTTTTTAATATCTTTTGAAGCATGGATTTGGCTTGAGTAATATTTGTTTTTGGCTGTCCGAAGTAACTTCTTCGTCTCAGCGCGGAGCCCTCGATATTCATCCATGAGGTGGGCCGAACCGGTCACCTTTGCTGCTTCATAAGCTTTATCGCGTATTTTCATGCTGTCTCTGATTTCTTTGTTCACCCACGGTTTTTGAGAACTTTGAATAGAGATCGTCCTCACAGGGGCTGAAAAGTCTAATGCCTTAGTGACTGAAGAAGTCAGTGAAGATACTTTGTCGTCAAGATCACCGTGTTGAGGATAGGTACTCAATTTTACTTCTAACTTATGGAGAAACTCAGGTTTGTTGAAATTTCTGAAGTCACGTTTCCTCAGGTTGCGTCTTTGGTCAGCTGGCTTCTCAAATTTAAGTTTGAGATCTATCCTATCATGAGCTACTGTGAAAGGCGCTGTTGACTTGGAATAAGACTCAGCGATCGACAATGAGTTGACTATGAAAATATCAAGCCAATTGTGAGCTAATTGGCGATTGGCGTTGAGAACGTGGTGGGTTGGCTCTGAGGGAACCAACTCCAAAAGAGTTTTGTGCGCAGGAGGGTTGGAGCGACCGGGTTTACCGGTGAAAAATCAGTTAAATTAAAAAAGCAATTCAGAGCCCCGGTACGGGTGTAGGGGACTCTAACTTCAATTGATTTTTTGTCGTTCCCAAACTGGCTCGTGATTCAATGTTGGGAATTGAGACTTTGAAAGAGTTGAACACTGAGATCAGCGTGAAAAATGGTACACTTTCTTTTGAAATAAATGTCAAATTCATTGAAATGAAATATGAACATTCTCCGATTAGTAATGATGAACTTGATCAACTTAGAAGTTTGTGCATCAATTCAATCCAAGATGTTTATGATAGGGAATTCGAAACCTCAATCAAAAATCGGATACGAAATCAATTCACGAATAGTAGTTGTTTTGATGAGTTCGTCATTCCGATGAATCACCGAGACGAAGTCAAAAATGTTTGCAAATTCAAGGTCACCGTTGGTTTTTCCAGAGTAAGGAATTGCTCGACTGAAAATTCAGTAACAACCAGTGGTAAAGCAACGAATTTTCTGGCTAGAATTCTCAGAGACCCTCATTCGTACCAAAGTTTCAACGGTATCTTAATTATAAATTTTTCATTTGAGAACCCAGCAATTGCGAGAACAGAATTTGAGTCTCCAACCGGGTACAAGGGCACTGTCATCTCATAGGAGCCATTGCCAGTCCGTTCAACTTGTGATATTCAGTTACCATCAAATAATATCGGAATTTTTCCTCATCAAATAATATCGGTCTTTTTCAAATTCACCGGCTAATACAGTGGCACACTTCAAGAGATTGAGACTAAGCAAGAAAGTAGTTTGTTTGCGATCGAATCTCCCAATCATCAACGCAAAACCGCAATTGATCACGGATGTAACCAGATCAATAAAAGTAGCACAATATTACAGTTTCCGGGTTGACCAATCTCATGATTCTATCAGAAACTTCAAGTATAGAAGGAAATCAACGATTCAAGAATTCTCGGCTTTATATCGACTTTAGTCCAAGTATTATTCATATACTATTTGAAAAAATTTGTGATAGTTTTTCTGCGAATTTTACAAGTACACCAAATTTACATTGCAAAAGGTTCTAAGATGTTACGATTCTCACAGAGAAGTTGTGTGTGGAATTAGGAGTCGCCCCTTATGTGCACTCAGTCTAATTTTTATGCTTCGCGAAAAATATACTAACTTCAAGGGGACTATGCAACGCTCACGTTTGGTCAATTTTGAATATGATTAGGTAATTTTATAAAAGTTGGTTACGCGAATGAGGGAGTAGTATTCAAAAGTTGAATTATGGTTGAATCTTGATTTTAGTATTTATTGTTCTACACCTGAAACAAAATATGATAATTATGAACAAATTTTAACTGGAGTAGATTGACATTGATCAACATCAGAAGCATGACTGATACAGTTTTACCTATCCTTGTAGTATTGCATGAAATATGATTTTTGATCCATCAATGGACTCCTTGGGGAACCAATGCCTTGAAAGCATGGAAAAAGTTTCTAGTGTAATTCATTCAAATTCCTCTGAACGAGAGCCCAAAATACCGATTTCTTTAATTTTTAGGGTGGTTTCATGTCCAAGGCCTTGATCCAACTTAATAGATACTTCAAATCACGATCATCAGGTTGAGAGTTGAAATTCCTGAAAAGGGGCTCGGCCGGCGATTTCAATTCTTGTTGGAAATCGATGTCCAAATGATGTATGAACAAGTCCCAAAATAATCTCAGAGGGGTTCTTTCCTTGGAAAGAAATGCAAACTGGCGCACCGTGCTCGGTCGCGTACGCTCAAATAGCCAAAACAATGCCTCTTTTGACACGGTGAATTGGTGAATAGAACCTACAGCTCACTCCTGGCTCGAGGCTCTTCTCCGCAAGTTCTTACGCGTATTTGGAGGTACCTTGGAGAGTACTTCCATTTAGATTGGTGCACATCAGTCCAGATGGGAGCATATGTGACCGTGGTCAAAGATGCCGTTTTTGCCAAAACGACGGGATGCGGCATTTTGACATTTTCTCTTAGAGAACTCATTTCCGATTAATATTCCGCTTCACGGAATAAAGCATTACCTTTCATTTCCGACTTCTTCGGAAATAGCTCAAGTTGTCCCGACTGTAGCTCCAATAAAAAATATGATAATTGATTTTTGCAAGTGGGCAAATTGTAGGTCTTCCCAAGACCTTCAGAATGACCAGTGGTAAAAGTCAATTTTCTTCTCTCTGGTTGGATCTACGTCACCCACGAGTTGACACAGGAATTGCTAACTTTTGCTCTAAATCAAAAGCTTACAGAAGTCGTCAGGCTGATTCATTCGTCTGGGACGATTTTTTCTTGAAGAGTATCAGTCTTAACGGGGAAAATGCGCCTTAGTAAGTAGGAAAATGTTGGATTCTGTTGGAATTATGATTTTCCTAAAATAGACTGAAAAAGGACTGAAATGGCCCTTTTCCATGGGCCCTAGGGCGTACAGGGGGGGCGAAGAAATCTGGAAAAAAGGGACTAAGCGATTAAGGATGGTGAATCGGCCCTTGTCGATATGGCCCCCGGACTAATTTTCCCCAGTTTCTAACACCAAAGTGGGGGTGAAAAAATAATCATTAGGTCCCGATTTCGCCTATATTTTTTATAACACCCTGAAACAACTCTTAAAAGGGTAAAAATCGATGTTCCATCAACTGAATGCATTTTACCGCACCTCAATGAATCTTTCCGGAAATTTTTCGACATACTCTTGAAACATTGGCAATTTGGAACATAGGATTCGCGTATCGCCAACTTTCCATTCAGGCCCCAGAAAAAATTCTTGAAAATTAAAAATGAATTTTTCTCATAGGAATTGACCAGGTAAACGGGAAATTCTTATTCCAACGTGTTTGCCAGAAAAAAAACATCGGATGTGGGTGTTTTCAGGAATTCTCAAGAGGTGAAAAGTGGTCAAAATCGACGAAAATCATTTTCAAAGCAAATTCTGATTCAGCATTCAGCATCTTCTGCGCATGCGCGTCAATCTACGCTTCTGAAACCATTTTCAATCAGTAGCCAGTGTAAATCTCTCCAGGATGACTGCTTGACATAGTCAATTTGGTGCATTAGAACCCGAGATATACCTATTTCTAGAGAGGAAAAAATTCAGGGTACCAAATCCATGAGGCGCCGGTAGGCATGGCGAGCCCAATAAATGATTGGATGCTCATATTTTCGCTTCTGCTGCATGAAATTGACTTTGGCAAGGAGTCATTTTGAAAGGAATCGCGCGGACTATCTTCTGAGCATAGTCTCAGAATCCAGACATCACGCGCATGCGTAAGAAATAGTAGTTTATTGTCTATGCGGCAAGATTTTTACGCTTATTTTGGTGTAAGATGACCAAGATTCATGTCCGCGTTGTTCTCGATTCCATAATTTCCCGATTTCTGTGATCTCCTCATCAATAAGTAGGTAAGCTACAAGGAAGCGTGCCCGCCTCCTTGTAGTATCCTACGCGTGTTGGGAGGCGAACCCGCTTCCTTGTAGTATCCTACAATGTATACGCGTGTGCTCGGATCCTTATAATATCTTGGGTGTGTATAAGAAAGTACCTCGCAAATGTGCCCGTTTCCCTAAGGAGTTAACGGGAATCGAGCACATCAAGTTATAATTTCCATAGCTTCATATGTAGTAACCATATGTTTCTTAGGGAGTTTTTTCACGAGCTCAACATTGTGACCCGCGCAAACTGGTTTGCGTGACTTGGTATGATGTGGACATACTGTTACATGTTTCTGATTGTACAGTGCATCCACACCTAGGTAGCCAGATTCTGTGATATCTCGCACATTGAAACCAAAACGGCTCAACCATTGTTGATTGATTGAACCCTTAACAATCATTTCGTCAGCGTCCTGTAGAGCCCCTCGAAGGACATTTCCAATCTCAGTAAATGGAATATTGCCTGAATACCATGGGATCCCATAATACTGATGCTCAAGCCATAGATTTTGTTTGACATATTTTTGAGATAGTTTTTTTAGTGGAAACGGTTCCTTGAAAAGGAAGACTAATGGTTTCGAATTGTCACTAAGAGCAGATATGGCCAACTCTTTCAACAGGTAGTCATTGACAGGCTGTTCAAAACCTTGCAGGTCCACAACATACGTCATGTTGGACGCAAATGAAATCGCATTGATCCAACTATGGTTCATATGTGGAGTGAACTGTACTGGTGAATGAAGACTCTACACGACTATGCGGACATCCCCACTGATGGGGTTATACCCCACAATTCGATCATGTATAATTGAGCAGTATGCTGTCGTATTCTCGGGGAAATTATCCTTCGCTTCGAATTGCAATCTCACATCTACTGGAGCATTTTTCAAAGGTTCGTTCTGTTCTGAGCAATCTATGACAATAAGTGGCAATTTTCCTATGAACTCTCTCCTATTCAACAATGGCTCAGAATCATCATATTCGTCGTCATATACGTTCTGGAAAATTTGTAACATATCGTATAGTGGAGCGTATTGGTTTGAGCTGATGTCTAGATTAAGATTTCCGTAGGGATAATACTGGGAGTACTCCTCAATCGGAAAACTGGAGTACTCGCTGACGGCCAGGAGATGATACACGGACCACGAACAAACTTGTGAACTCCAGGTTGTGAGACTGACTCCAAAAGGCTCGTACATCAACATATAAAGGCGCTATCCCATGGCTGAATCCACGCCCTCGCTCAAAAACTCTTCTACCCCCAAATTTGGGGAGGGCCAATCAGAAGCGACTTTGGACAATGGTCATCCAGACTCATCTTCGAGGGGAATATTGGGAATTCCAACGACGGGGTGGGGGATTCGCAAAAACGGCCAAATTCGAATCCTCCGCCAGATACTTGATTTTTCTGGAGAGTCTATATGTTTCAAACGTGAGAAAGAAGTTCCCCTCCTTGAGAGGGTCCCACGTATCTGAATTGGTCCGCACGGTGGTATTAGCTACCCGATTCATCAATGAAGCTCCTTGAAAGAGGACCCTTGCGACCTCCGTCTGAATTGCAAGAGCGCTCACTGTGCCTAAGGAAATATATGTGTCACTCTTTATCTTAAGCTCGGAATAGGACTCTTTGATCCCTGGAGCTAGATTCTCTCACAGCTGCCAGAATAATATTCACGGCACATATAATACAGGAGGGTCTGTGCCTTTTCCCCGGAATAGTGAAGCTCCTCCTCAAGGTCGAGACCTGATGTTTATATGACATTCGCAAATTTTTCGGCCTAAGAAGGGATTTTCCCATTGACTCATCAAAAATTATTGAGCCGCATCCGCAGGCAACATATGCGATACAATCACAATAGTCTGGGGCGATGGACTGCATGGTCCTAAAATAATACCACTATGACTGCTTTGGAAGACCTTTGGATGCATCGGAAGGAATATTCAGAGGGTTATTCCCAAGTGGCAATCCCTATTTCAAGAAGGTACATCTTTTACAATACTGCCTCCAAAAGATGTGAGTGCATCTGATGCTGCATCATTCTCCCTCCTCCAGATGTTTGAATAGCCGCTGAGATTATGCGAACCCTAAACGCTGTAGGAGGGTGCACGTGTCTCGCCACTGCGGCATCAGGATGAAACAGACCGATGACCCACGTCATAGGAAGGTGCGCCGTGAGAAGCGAGTTGAAGGGACAAGAAACCAATCCATGTTGTACTTCAACTTTCTCCCGAGCGATGAGCTTGACTATTTCTGGGGAGGAATTTTGGGTATTCATTTGAGATTCAAAAAGGGATGCCGGTCACTGGTGGTCGATTCCGATTTTGCCTTTCGGAATGCGAGGCACTTTCTTATACACACCCAAGATACTATAAGGATCCGAGCACATGCTTATACATTGTAGGATACTACAAGGAGGCGAGCTCGCCTCCCAACACGCGTAGGATACTACAAGGAGGCGGGCTCGCCTCCTTGTAGCTTACTTCGTCGGGCTCACACTGATGATAATGGAATCAATTCAACAATTTATCATACTGGGACACCCCCAGTTGGGAACTGGGAAAAATGGAAGATTAACTTGACTCGACTTGAATGGTACATACCTTATGTGACTCCATCCAACGAGTGTAAAATTAGACTCCTAAATCAGATGCAGAAAGGTTAATCCATCACAATGCCTTTCCGCTCATGGGAACTTTTCGAATACCCTTCACTCCCACGAACCTCGAACCAAGTTTGGACGGTTAAAACATCCAATCAGTTAGAGAAACCACGTTTTGTTATTCTAGTATTTCAAACTGGTCGTAAAAGTGTTGAAAACAAGGATGCGAGTCAGTTTGATCACTGTAATATCAAGAATATCAAACTATTCCTCAACTCCCAGTATTATCCCTACGGAAATCTTAATCTAGACATAAGCTCAAACCAGTACGCTCCACTATACGATATGTATCAGAATTTCCAGAACGTATATTACGACAAATATGTAATTCTGAGCCATTGTTGGATAGGAGAGAGTTCATAGAAAAATTGCCACTTATTGTCATAGATTGCTCAAAACAGAATGAGTCTATGAAAAATGCTCCAGTAGATCGCGCGGCTCACAATTTTGTATGTCCAAAGCATACATGCTCAAGGATAAAACAGCTCAGTCCATCTTTAACGAAGGTGGTGCACAGAAAGTTTTCCTAACACCGCTATGGCCTGGACCTACCTATAAATCACTTTGTGCAGCAAATACTAAGGCCAAAGGATTGGACTACATGCGCCCAACCGTGCGTAATCTCACAGTTTGTATGCGTCCTGACCGTACCTCGTCACTCGTGTCCATCCACTCCGTAGCTGATCTACTCAAACTCGCTCCCCGTGAGGATCTGTGTCAAGGTCAGCGCACCAGTCAGACTCGCCGCGAACTCTACCTACCCTTGCAGCAGAACCAACAGCCTCCGCTCTCTCCTTATAACTCCCCCTCACTACAGTTCCCTTATCAGACGCGATCAATTCCAAATACTCAACCACAAATTTCATTGCATCAGCCACAGTTAAATCTCAATTCCCAACCTAGTACTTCTCAAAATCAGTCAACTCAACTTCAACTAGATCAACTCCAACAACACCACGGAAGCTGAGATGTACACGCTCAGGAACATCATCCCAATCCCAAATCTAAGCGGTACTTTACTATTTGTCACAGTAACATAAACCGTCTCTCAACTCACTTCAACATCTTGAATTTTTTATCACCTCTGACAGTTGTAATTATGATGGTATAGCACTTAGCGAAACATTTCTCACTCCAGACGAACCAGACTCCACGTATGCCCTTTCTGGATATAACTTAATCCGTCACGTTCGTATTAGGAAGGAGGGTGGAGGCGTGGCTCTTTACCTACGGGATTGCTATCATTCTAAAATCATTGCTCGTTCAGACCCACAGCACAGTAACACCCCCGAATATATGCTCGTTGAGGTCAAATATTCAACTATTAAACTACTAATTGCCATCGTCTATCGAAGGCCCGGAGCTGCGCACCCTACAGAACTTTCCGATGATCTCAATCAACTTCTGCCCAAATACTCTGACTTTGTCATCACAGGGGATTTCAACTTCCACATGCATAAAAAGAGTCCAGAATCTGACTACTCCCGTGAACTTTTGCGTGCTCAAGGCCTTGAGCTGGTTCCATCAGAACCTACACATCACGTTATCTACGCGAACGGGACTCGAAGTGACACCTGGATCGATCTATTTATCGTGCCTTCGTTGAAATACGTTCGTTCATACACCAAAACGGATGTCCCCTTTGCAGCCGGTCACGACCTCATTAGCTTACAATTCAACTTACCGTCTCTATCAGTCGAATCCAGGCCATTAGTGACTCGTAATCTCAAAAACTTGAACGCCGATGACTTACTGAATGTATTGAATCAAAATTTAACGAAGGTCGCTGTGGGTCTTGGCAACACATCTGCTGCAACCCAAGATCGAGTGTCTTACATGGCGCAACTTCTGGCTAATACCACTGTTAGTTCTTTTGATTGTCTTGCGCCATGTAAGAACCTTACAATGAAGCCTTGTAATAAGCCATGGGTTTCCGCTGACATCAGAGCACTCATGCGCACTCGTGACGCTGCGTATGGGAGAGCTAGGGAGTGGGAGCGCCCTTTAGATATCTCTAACTGGAAAAGATTAAGGTCTGATGGGAGCAATAGAATCGGCGTTGCTAAGAATGAACATTCGTCATCACTTTCAGAGAATTCTAAGAATTCCAAGGAGTTGTGGAGGCAGCTCGATACGATGGGGGTCTCAAAACCGAAATCCTCTTCACCGCTTAAGTATTTCTCGATGTCTGAACTGAACTTGCACTATGCTACCATCTTGATGACGTATTGAATACTCCACTGACTGACGTCTCCCAGAGTCTCTTTGAATTTTCCCCGATTACAGTTGAAGATGTTGACGAAGCTCTTGCCAAAGCTACAAAGAACTGCACCGGGAACGACTCGATATCCACGTCCATGTTGAAGATAGCCTACTCTGTGCTTTGCCCACATCTTGTTGAACTCTTCAATACATCGATAAGGAATGGAGTTTTCCCCGATTGCTGGAAAATTGCGTCAATTATTCCTCTTTCTGAAACCCACCCTCCCTCATCACCATTGGACACTCGACCAATCGCCATACTCTCTGAAATTTCTAAACTATTTGGGCGGATCATTCATAAACAGCTATCATCGTACCTCACCACCCACAAGTTGCTGGACGAAAGACAATCTGGTTCCAGACCTTTTCACTCAACTCGGACTGCCCTGCTCGGCTTTACTGAAGAGGTGCGAGTATCTATTGATCGATACATGGTAACCCCCCTCATCCTCTTCGATTTCTCAAAGGCTTCTGATACAGTGTCGCATGAGCTCATTTTAAAGAAATTGAGATCCATGAATTGCTCAGACAACGTTATAAAATGGTTTGCCAGCTACCTCTCTGGACGGCAGCAAGCAGTACGTGGCGACGATGGATCCCACTCAGATCCGATTGAGACCTTTGCTGGTGTGCCACAAGGAAGCGTTCTTGGCCCTCTCTTATTCACCATCTTAATAAATGACCTCCCTCGTGTTCTGCATCATACAAAGCACGATATCTACGCCGATGACACTCGTATATACGCACACTGTTGTGTGTCAGACTTGCATGAGTGTATAGTTCAAGTTGATGAGGATGCAAATCGGGTCTACCATTAGGCAAAACAAAACCTTATCAAGCTCAATCCAGATAAAACCAAAGTGATCATCATCGGCAGTTCCAATTACATCAATCGAATCGATTTTGCTTCGTTACCAGCAATTGTGATAAACGGAGTCACCATACCATACTGTGACCATGTGTCTGATCTCGGCGTTCAAATGGAGCGCACCCTCAACTGGGACAGACATGTGAACTCAATATCTAGTCGAGTCCACGGCACCTTGTACAAACTACGTTTTCATAAGCGTGCTCTGTCCAGAAAACTCAAACAACGGCTTGTCTAGTCATTGATTCTTCCATATTTTGACTATGCTTGTGTTGTATACAATGATGTCTCGAAAAGTCAAAATCTGAAGCTTCATCGGCTTCTGAATGCATGTGTGCGCTTTGTCTTTGGGAGTATTCCGTGGCTTACGTCTGTGATACCATACCGCTTCACGCTGGGCTGGCTCACAGTTGAAGATCGTCGCACATACTCACTAGCATCACTAGCGTTTAGTGTGATTTCGTCAAAGCAGCGCTCCTGCCTAGCAAAATTCTTCCGATTACACATTGATGCCCCAACTCAGCGCTTCTCTATCAGGACCACTCACCCACCGTTGCTCTATGCAACACCTTGAACTAACACCCTACAAGCCTCCTTTCACATAACTGCATCTGCCTTCATAAACACTAATGCACCAGACACCATCTTCCAACTCAAACATCTACGTGGCTTCAAGAATGTAATTCGTGAAAAACTATTACAGGATGAGGTCTCGAGTTGGCATGAGAGGGCTGTCAGAGATGGTCACTTGATCAATCCCCTCCCCACCCAAGCGCAATAAAGGTTTATTATCGAGTGAGACGGTTTACATTACTTCTCTTCCTTTGCTTCATTTTTTCTATTACATTTGTACTATTTTCTTGCACTGCGATCTTCCTATCCTGAGCAGATTTTCAAAACTTTCAAGATGTATATATGTAAGATTCAAGATATTACTCTATCTTTGTTAATGACGACATTGCGATTATCATGATGATAATTATAGTGACTAGTTGGATCCTCTTATCATACATGTCAACTCATTTAAGATACTGCTACAGCTTCATAGCATGATTTTTTTGTGGTTTAGAATGTCTTATAGATTAAGTACTCATCAATTTTTGTGAAATTTGTAGAATTTCTTTCGGGGCTAAATAGGGTTCTACCCCATAGCCTCAATAAAGTTCATATCATATCATATCAAATCAATGTTGAGCTTATGAAAAAACTCCTGAAGAAACATATGGTTACTACATATGAAGCTATGGAAGTTGAAACTTGATGTGCTCGATTCCCGTTAACTCCTTAGGGAAACGGGCACATATGCGAGGTACTTTCTTATACATACCCAAGATACTATAAGGATCCGAGCACACGCTTATACATTGTAGGATACTACAAGGAAGCGGGCTCGCCTCCCAACACGCGTAGGATACTACAAGGAGGCGGGCTCACCTCCTTGTAGCTTTCCTACTTCAATACGATAAAATACTAGATTCTCCTGAAAATTGTAGGGACTTCAGAATCTCAGGTGGTGATCAAATAAGCAGATCAGCTGACCCAGGGTCACTACCTGGTACCGGCCCCTACATCATATATTTAATGGCGAAATGCGATATCTCTCGAGTATCGAACAATGGGAGAAATTATATCTCTCGATAATGGAATGATGGGGCAACTTGTCTTCGAAGCATCGTCTGATAGTCATCTGGACGAGATGAGATTAACAAGCCGGCGACGCTGACATCTATGCGGTATCTTTGCTCGGCTCGGGCGATTCTCAATGCAAGGTCTCGGATTCGATTATAATCGACGGAAGTTCTCAACATGTGGCCCCGCGCTTCCGACATGAGGCTGCCTTTACATGGGACGAATATTTTGCTAGAATCAGACCGCGGAATTTGGAAACCCCTAACCTAACAATGAGTGCGAGAGAGATGGCACGACTTTGGTGTCTCCCTCTTGAATATTCAGAGGGTACCCGCGCCATTTGCCATGGTGAAGCAACCTGCGCCAAACTTCATTTTCCAACCGCGAGTGGTACTGTCGCGAAATTTGAACGTGATCGATAGGATGTGAAATTAGCATTGTTCCTGCTGATTCTATTGGATTCCAAGGGATGTCCGAAATTTCGAGTATTGATCCCTCAGACACTCCACGCTTGGCCCTACGAATTAAATCTTGGCCATCTTTTTGTGTACTGAAAACGAAGTGAACTTGAACTGATTCAGCTCAAAGAAATAAAAAGATTGAATAATCCATCACGGCCAGGAAATCAAATATCAATCCACCAGACATTCGTGTGTGCCAAGAAGAGAGGATATGTTTCAGAGCGATAGAACCATTCAACCTGCCAAATGCAGTTTTGAAAGTCATTTTTCAGGGGGGTACCAAAGTTGTACCCACTGTACCAAAGTTACCCAATTTGACGGTACACTTTTTTGACTTTTCGCTATGAATGATCTCATAAGGATGGCTTCAATATGCTTCCATCTGAACGCATGTGCACCAACCTGTGGGGAATTACTCCTCAAAGTACCCCCAAATATGTAGAAGAACTCCCGGAGAGGAGCCTCAAGCCAGACGCGATTCCCCGTGTTCCTGACCACTAACGAGACGAGTGGCTAGAATGAAAATACAAACATATTTTTTGATATACTGTGCGTAAAGTTGTGCGTAAAAGTCCATTTTGGTGTGGGTTTGCGGTGCGCAAGGTTGATCATGATTCCATTAACGTTCAGATTTCAGTGCGTAGAAGTGAAACTGTACGTAAAAGTAACTTTGCGCACAGTTTTACAGTGCAAAGTAAAATCTGTGCGTAATGAAGAATTAATCAACCGTTTTCCAATTTCGATTTTTACGGCCAAAAAGGCTGATCACACAGCAGCAAACGATGATTCCGGCATTTTTCTAATTCCTCCGGCCCCTTTGTGAATTGGTACCCATGGAGTTGAAGTCAAAGATGTTGCAGTTTGAGATCAAATTACGGGCATGCAGTTGCCTTGCAACCCGGCTGTTGAGAATGATTAAGTGGCTGATTACCTCCTAATCTATACTATGAGTACATTTTTGTCCCCAACTTGAGCGAATCCTCTTTGGATTTGTGATAACTGAATTATTGTCGCATACAAGTTAGCAATTTAACAAGATTGCGAGAATTTGCCGTTGACTCCAAATGTAAAGAGAATTCGAGTGAGCATGAGGACAGATACTGTCCTCATCGGGGCTTGATCTACAAGATCACGAGTATACACGAAGATTCGTAGGTCAGACGGCAATTTCATGAGAAATTGCAAGTCATAGGTAGTAAATAATCATGAACATGAGAGATGTTGGTCATCGGCAGAATATTTTGTATAAACGTAATTTCTATATCGACAGCAATTCCACTAAGTTTCCCATATAAGTTTCATCAAAGACATTTTTTAAGGCGATGCGGTCACCGTGCACGCTGATTTTGTTCACAGAAATCTGAAAATCTTTTCCAATTCGGGCTAAACGGCGAATTATCCAGGCTTTGTAATCATCCAATTTGGCCTGGATAACTCTTTGTTTAGCCAGAATTGGAAAAGATTTCGAGATTTCTGTGAACAAAAATGTGCCAATTCGTAGGTTAGGAAGTACCCGCGGGCAAATTATTCTCGTTCATTAGTGATAGTCTTGTGATCTGTGACAAATAATGAGTTGTCCACCACAATTCAGATGATAATACGTAATGGACAACTGGTCTCAAACTTCATATCATCAAAATTTTGAGGTACATCTAAATGAAATATAATTTCCGGGTTGCACGGCGACCGCATCGCCTTAATGCAATCCTGTTCTTCATGTACCAATGCATTCAAGTAAACTTCTACGTTCTGATAGGAATCAGGATATTTGGGATGACATGAATCACGTGACGTCTCTGATTTTTTTCCCTGAATACATCAAATTGGAACGGAAGTTGGGATGATACAGGAAAGTACTTTTCTTGCAACGAGATTGCAATATTCGAGGTGAATCCTAGCACCTTATTTTGGTTATGAGCTGGTTCAGGATATATCTTTTTTGATCCATTCTTCAGGATTTTTTTTCAAGTGGGGGGCTCCGCCCCCCACACCCCCCGGCGGGGGCTTCGCCGCCTGCACCCCCACCTCCTCCCCCTTTCGCGACCTCCACCAACTTCGGTGGTATGGACCGGACACCAACTTTCCGCACAGATATATCAAAAGAAATCGTAAGCAACTCGGGCGCAATTTTACGCCCCCGTTCCCGAAATTTTCGTGGGTAAAAGTGAACGTTTTACGCACAGTTGTAACTTTGCGCACGGTAAACCGTGCGCGAGAGTACTTTGCGCATTGCGCAAAAGTTACAACTGTGCGCAAAGTTCACTTTCACGCAATCATTTCGGGAACTCGTGCGTAAAATTTCTTTGCGCCCTTGTTGCTTAATGTACTATTCATTACTCTAACCTGAAAATGCTACGGTTAAATAGATTTTAGGGTTCTCGTGATGGAAAAAAATATCCGCACTTCGCTTGCAAGCCAATTTGAGCACTGGAGCTCATGTTTCTTGTAACTTACTGCAACTCTCATCATACAGTATTCCGACGCAACTTCCTAGGTTCCAACCTGCGAATGAGTATTGATAGCGTGTCAGTGATGGATCGCTCCAAAATCAAGCAGTCGATCCATGATTACGCAGCGTCATACGATGTGGCCCCTAGAACGAGCTCGCTGCTCGTCCATCACCGTAGCGTAGTACAGTACACGGAGGTCTCAGATGCGGGTGAACCCTCATCATTCGGTATCCTACTGCGTTAGACGAGGCCCAACGATGTGACACAGACTCTTCCGCAAATCGTGGGTAGATACACTCGAGATCACGCATTCAGTTGACCCTCAGCAGCGGTAGACACTAGAGCTTTGGAAATAAGTTTGCGTCGAGTCTTTCTCCGTCACTCGACACAGTATTCGGAGTTCTCAAATATCGTTCGGCTCTTCGCCATACAGTATTCGACGGTCTCTCCGGCTGAACCTACGGGCCGTAACTGACTTCCGAATATCGGCTAAATCCAGGGAGTGCACTCAAGGTCTCCATGGTTCTCTTCCGAAAGAGACCATCTCGTCGGGATCTCCCCGGGGGGAGCAATAGATATACCCCAAGCCGCTCGGAATAGAAGAGTCTCGGGTGTGAGTTTGCATCACGTTGTTTTCCGTAGCTCGATACACTATCTAAACCTCTCAGATAGGACTAAGCCTCTTATCATACAGTATTCCGACGGCACATACTGCAACTCTCATTATACGGTATCCCGACGTAACTTCCTAGGTCCCAATCAGCGAATGAGCCCTCTTAGCGAGTAAGTAATAAATTGCTTTGAGATCACGCAGTCGATACACTATTACGGAGCGTCATATGATGTGGCCTCTAGAGCGAGCTCACCGCTCGTCCATCACAGTCGCATAGTACAATCCATGGAGGTCTCAGATACTGGTGAACCCTCATCATACAGTATCCGACTGGGCTGAACGAGGCCCAACGATGCGACTCAGGCTCGATCGCAAATCGTGGGTAGATACACTCGAAATCATGCCGCCAATTGAACATCAGCAGCGATAGACACTATTGCCTTGGGATTGAATTTAATTCGAATCTTCCTCCGTCACTCGATACAGTATTCGGACTTCTCAGGTATCGTTCGACTTTTGGTCATACAGTATTCGATGGTCTCCCCGGCCCGCTCCACCGAGCAAAACTGACTCACAGATCTCGGCTGAATCCAGGAAGTGAATTCGAGGTCTCGATGGGTCTCTTCCGTACAAAACCATCTCGTCGGGATCCTCCCCGGGGGGAGCAATGGATATACCCCAAGCCGCTCGGAATAGAAGAGTCTCGGGTGTGAGTTTGCATCACTTCGTTTCCCGTAGCTCAATACACTACCTGAACCTCTCACTTAGGACGAAGCCACTCATCATACACTATTCCGACGGCACTTAGTGGAACTCTCATCATACAGTATTCCGACGTAACTTCCTGCAACTCTCGCTATACGGTATCCCAACGCAACATCCTAGGTCTCAACCACCGAATGTGTCCTAATAGCGAGTTATTGATGGATTGCTTCGAGATCACGCAGTCAATTTACCATTACGAAGCGTCATACGATGTGACCTCTAGAGCGAGCTCACTTCTCGTCAATCACAGTAGCATAGTACAGTCCATGGAGGTCTCAGATACGGGTGAACCCTCATCATACAGTATCCTACTGCGTTAACCGAGGCCCAACGATGCGAATCAGACTCTTCCGCGAATCGTGGAAAGATACACTCGAAATCACGCAGCCGATTGACCATCAGCTGCGGTAGACACTATAGCTTTGGGATTGAGTTTGCTTCGAGTCTTTCTCCGTCACTCGATACAGTATTCGGAGTTCTCGATATAGTTCGACTTTTGGTCATACAGTATTCGACGGTCTCTCCGGCTCACTCCAAGGGGCAAAACTGACTCACAGAACTCGGCTGAATCCAGGAAATGGATTCGAGGTCTCCACGAGTCTCTTCCGCGCACCAGTATCTTGTCGAAATCTTACCCGAGGGGAACAATAGATATACATCAAGCCGCTTGGAATAGAAGAGTCTCCGGTGTGAGTTTACATCACGTCAATTCCCATAGTTCAATACACTATCTGGGGTTTCCAGATAAGACCAAGCCACGCATCATACGGTATTCCGACGGCACTTACTGGAACGCTCATCATACGGTATTCCAATGTAACTTACCGCAACTCTCATTATACAATATGCCGACGGAACTTCCTAGGTTCCAACCAGCGAATGAGTTTTAATAGCGTGACAGCGATGCATACCTCCAAAATCACGCAGCCGATTCTTAATTACGCAGCGTAATACGATGCGGCCCATAGAACGAGCTCGCCACTCGTCCATCACCTTAGCATAGTACAGGACATGGAGGTCTCAGATTCGGGTGAACCCTCATCATACAGTATCCGACTGCGTTAGACGAAGCCCAACGATGCGACTCAGGCTCGATGCGGCTGAATCCAGGAAATGGATTCGAGGTCTCCATGGGTCTCTTCCGCACAAAACCATCTTGTCGAGATCCTCCCTGGGGGGAGCAATAGATCCCCCTCAAGCCGCTCGGGATGAAAGAGTCTCGGGTGTGAGTTTGCATCACGTCGATTCCCGTGAATCAATCATGGTGTCTAGCGATCTGGAAATCAGGGAATTCTCAGGGAAACGACTTGGCCATGGAAATCAGGGAAATGTCGGGGAAATCGCACTCGAATCATGGAAATTTGCAAGAACGATTGTATTTTGAACATTCTCACTACCACTCAACCGAAATAATTCCGATTCCCGTGTATATAATGTACACCGCTCGTGCCAAACCAATATAATACCTTATATTTAATTCGTTTCTGGATTCGCTGGTAGCAGATTTCAGCAATTTTTGGGTCTTTCTCCAAGTGATCTACCTCCTACTAGACATGTGATAATCGACTTCAACCAGTAGTCATTTTAAAGGTCTTGAAAGAACGTACAGTTAGAGCACCGGTGAAAGTCGATTATCGTATTTTTTTAGAGGAGTTACAGTCGTCACAAGTTGAGCATCTTCGTGAAATTGCCAAACTCTGGGCTCAATTCTAAAAAATCAATCTTTTATTTCGACCCCAAACCTGTGCGAATGTTTTCCAATACAAATACTATCAATAAGAACAACAATCTGGTTGGCTCCTTCGGTTCCTGATTTTTGGTAGACTATTCAAAGCACCTCCAAATTGGGTAATTTTGGTACATTTTCGGTGCTTTTCATTTTTTTTGGCCCGGAATTCCAATATACATTGACAGAACCCACTTCTATTGGTAGTCAATCTAAAGTTTCGATGTGTGTGCCAAGAAGAGAGGATATGTTTCAGAGCGATAGAACCATTCACCTTGCCAAATGCAGTTTTGTAAGTCATTTTTCAGGGGGCTACCAGAAATGTGCCCACTGTACCAAAGTTACCCAATTTGTCGGTACCCTTTTTTGACTTTTCGCTATAAATGATCTCATAGGGATGGCTTTAATATGCTTCCATCTGAACGCACGTGCGCCAACCTGTGGGAAATTACTCCCCAAAGTACCCCAAATATGTAGAAAAACTCCCGAAGAGGAGCCTCAAGCCAGACGCGATTCCCCGTGTTCCTGCCCACTAAGAAGACGAGTGGCTAGAATGAAAATACAAACATATTTTCATCACTCTAACCTAAAAATGCTACGTTTAAATAGATTCTAGGGTTCTCGTAATGGAAAAATATATCCGCACTTCGCTTGCAAGCCAATTTGGGCACTGGAGGACATGTCTGTCTCGCTTCGCTCGACAGACAAGCTGTCCTAGTGCCCAAAATGGGCTACCACGCTCAGTACGGAAATATACTATTTTCCGACTCAAAATGACCATCTGAACACGATTCTGGAGTCAACTTGTGCCTACGATATCGTCCAATTCTCAACGGCGTTAAACTCCATGATAACAGGTTTTGCTCTTCTAATGCAAAATGACGATAATTCAGGGCTTCTTTGATACTTCCGTTCACGTGGATTTCATACTCCATGCGGAACTTCATTAGTTCGTCGAGTCTAACATGGAAATTCTTCCATAATTCAATATTTTCTTTTTTGTCATGATTTTTCTAGTTTTCTATACCTTACAACTGAGTGAAGAATTTATCCAGCTTGTTTACATTGTAAATAGGAAAACTCGGATGGAACTCTCCTGATTAGACTTGGAATTATCGAGAAACTCTAGTGATTTGATCCCAATAAGATAAACCTGGGAATGTCTATTCATTATCCTGGAAAAGCTGGAATTCTCAGGGAATTGATCGGCTCGATCGCGAATCTAGGCAGATACACTCGGTATCGCGCAGCCGATTGACCATCAGCAGCAGTAGACACTGTAGCTTTGGGATTGAGTTTCCTTCGAGTCTTCCTCCGTCACTCGATACAGTATTCGGAGTTCTCAAATATCGTTCGACTTTTCGTCATACAGTATTCGACGGTTTCTCCGGCTCAACCTTCGGGGTGGAACTGACTCCTGAATATCGGCTGAATCCATGGAATGCTTTCAAGGTCTTCATGGCTCTCTTCCGTAAGAGACCATCTCGTCGGGATCCTTCCCGGGGGAAGCGATAGATATACCTCAAGCCACTTGGAATAGAAGAGTCTCCGGTGTGAGTTTACCTCACGTCAATTCCCATAGTTCAATCAGAGCGTACCCGGACTATGATTTCTCACGTATTTTGACCTGCTAAACACGATGAAAGTTGTTTTAGAGGGCTAGCATGCGTTCGAAACAGAGGACAAGCTGATTTTTCGAGTTGCTATCAAGAGAGTTTGGACGATTTCGTGATAAATCTCAAAGTGATCACGGAATTGATCAGAAACACCCTCTGCAATACCACGAGAGCGCATTCTTTTCCTATTTGCACACACATCAAGGGAATGATGTTTGCAATCGCCTAAAAGTAGATTAGTTGAATATACATGTATAATCCCGAAAAGAAACTTTTGATCTATTCCTGAGGTAAGCTCAAGCTTTTTCGTAATGAGTCAAATTTGCAGTTCCCTAGTCTCATGTACTTCTGAGTGCATATAGATAGTCGTTAGCAACTAGCCCAAGATGGCACATCTGACGCTGGATGTTCTTATTCATTCGCCTCCGGAATCGAATCATTGGAGTGCCCACATTAGCTTAGGGTGAAAAACGATGTAATTAGGTTGATTACATATTCATGGTATGTCAAGGTACGTTCCGTAACCTAAACCGAGTTTAGGTCTCCGGGACTTCTGATACCGTATCCTAGCAACTAAATGACATTGTTCTAGTAGTTTGAGTGGCTTCTAGATACAAAAACTCGAGCATTGATCCAATACGAGGAGGCTTGAACTCACCCGAGGAATAGATCTCGGAATAGATCAAAAGTTTATTTTCGGGATTATACATGTATATTCGACTAATCTACTTTTAGGCGACTGCAAACATCATTCCCTTAGTGTGTGTGCAAATAGAAAAAGAATGCGCTCTCGTGGTATTGCAGGGGGGTGTTTCTGATCAATTCCGTGATCACTTTGAGATTTATCACGAAATCGTCCAAACTCTCCTGATAGCAACTCGAAAAATCAGCTTGTCCTCTGTTTCGAACGCATGCTAGCCCTCTAAAACGACTTCCATCGTGTTTAGCAGGTCAAAATATGTGAGAAATCATTGTCCGGGTACGCTCAAAGCCCGCTGCAAGGTTGCATCATCAAAATCATGTATCTACAAAATCATCAAAAAACGCTAAAAATGCAGTTTTTAGAAGCTCAGTATTTCGCGGTTTAAAAAAATTCCTGAAGTCTAGGTGCAAAACTGGTTTCGGATTCAGTTTCTACGTCGAAAAATACACGAAAGAGTCATTGTTTGTTCAATGCGCTACTTCTGACCCAATATTTTGTTGTCCAGTGTAATGAGTGTCCCTCCCGAAACGGACAATTTAGCGCTATTTTTACGGTCCTGCTACTAAAGTTATTATTATGGTGGCCAAACCCATCCTCAGCCCAATTTTTGAGAAACGGTTTTCGACGTAAAATTTGACGAGGAATCCGATAAGGATGTCAAATTTGGGATAAAATAGGTCCTGAGGCTTGAAAATTGGGTTATTCTGAAAAAAACCACTTTTTTGAGGTTATATTCACCTTTGACGGATCTGAGAGTATTTTTTCCGTAAAATTCAGCTTATTTCACGTCGAAATATGTGTCTTGGATAATTTTTTATTGGGTTCCATACTGGTGAGAAATCAATCAAAAAATTGAAAAATCGAATTTTTCACGAATTTCAAAAACGAAAATAGGGCGCCAAACTCGCGCGGATGACTTTCGGGACCTAAGAACTGTGCTTTCCATCTTCTTTCATCATATACAACATGTACCTAAAGTTACAAAAGAATCCCTGACCCCCCGACATAAAACCTGGCGATATTAAAAAGAATGACTCATGTACCTCAAGCCGCTTGGAATAAAAGAGTAAGGCCAGCTCAACTTGCACCCATACCATCTGACATCCCATCTTGTTGCATAGCGTATTATCATTGGACTGTAGATCTCCGTACACTCGCGAGTCGATGATTGTGTAGTAATGGGCACTCAAATTCGGACTAACTTTCGATGATTCGAGTACGCAACACGATGGACTTGAATAGCGAGGTACTCTAGAGTATCAGATTTTAGTATTCTATGAAAACCTGTTTCTCACGTAGACAACGGAGTGAAAATGGGGAAATTCATAGGAGTTCTCAGATATAACTAATTTGTTCCACGTAACTGTTAATGGGACGATTGAATAGCGTCATGGACTGCCAGGTGAGCGAAAACCCGTGAGCACCGTCCCTGAACTGGAAAATTCGAGGCGTTAATCGATCTAGAAAGCCGTTGGTCCTTCAAATTTCTCTTAAGGTCTTTATTCTGTCCAACCCAAGTGAGGGTCAGATTGAGTTGGCTATCAGACAGAAACTTGAGTTGACGACTGTTAATCAGTTCAGGGAAGCTTAGCGCAGATTCTTATGAAATCCGTCGATCTATTTTGTCTTGAGCTTTCAACTGAAATATACACTGAAAGGAATCCTTGCTAATAGAGCAAGGTTCCTCCCTTTCACTATTCTAGCAATTGTTACGTTGCTCCTAAAGCAACTAGACTTTACAGATTTGCAATCACGGTCGTATACACAGGTCTGGAAACTCCCATAGGAAATTCGGCGCCCTTCGCGAACACCGAAAGTTCCTCTCAACTACTGCTAGCACCCATGGCGCTGCGACCGAGTTCCTCAATGTTCATTTCTGTGATCTTTCTGCCAGAAATTTCGAAATAATGCAGACCAATATAAACTGGGCAAGACAGCAACCGAGACCGCAATAATCAGCGATGTCGTGTGATTGTGTGAAAGAGAGGTCTAGCCATCAGAGGCTCGAGCCTGTTGATTTGAGAGTTACTCACAAAATAATCATTTACCTGTCTTCACACTCCAAAGAATGAGATATGCGCTCAATCATGCAAGAAACAGCTTCAATGATATCCCAGATTCTTTAACATGCAAAAGAGAAGTTTGCGATCAATCAATGGCTAGTTCGAACTTCGAAGTCCATGAATACTTAATTCCAAGCGAATTATATTTTGAAATGCATTCTCTTAGGAACCCGTGGCATTTTAAGTACGAAAACTTGACAAGAGAGTCCAACAAGACAGGCATTCATTCAATCTGGATAAGTTGCTATATTATTCTTATTTCGACTTCAAATAGTCTTCCTGCAGGGATGATAAAGTCACTGATCATGTCAGTGACGCTGTAAATGTACACTACATTTCACTTTTTCAACATCGGTATTATCCTTAGACTCTCACAAACTACATCATGATAATGATCTGATGTCTATCGTGATTCCAAATAGCGATTAAAAAGCCGTTAGGTATATTTTTTAGTCATTTCTCGATTGAGGCTTGGAAGTTTCGACCATTTATAGCACGGAGGTTGCTCACAATGTAACTTCCAATATTTCCTTCTTTGGAGATCTTACTGAGTTATGGTGATGTTTTGATTAATCATTCATCGCTAACACGACCCAAGCGCCCCTCTTGCGGTGGTCAAAATTGGAAGCACACGCTGTCTCACTAAGGGCGCGCGCTAAACCAATGGAGTTTCCAGACCTGCATATACGACCGTCTTTGCAATCAAAGCAACGCGCGTTGTTACGGCAGTGACGAAATGAAAAAATGGCGAGAGTGCCTCCAATGCTCTAGGTAAGATTTTTCTCCCGTGTATGAAGTCAGTTTTGAATCAGTTGTTGCAGCACTCGCTCCGCGTTTTTGCTTCCTACATTAGTATTGTATTGTATTGTATTTGTTTCCAACCTATACTCTTTTCGAGCTTTTACGTGTTACCCCCACCGCCTTGGCGTGGAGGCCATTGTCATGTTTCCAGTTTGTAGTCATTTCTCCAGTTTTTAGTCGTTTTTCCAATGTTTTCCTATCAGGTGAGTGCGAACTTTCGAGCGGACTCTACCAGAGAGTTGCTACGAGAATTCAAGCCCCACCGCGGCGTTTTTCGAGTATGATCTGCATTCTATGCAGGCCCATACTCACCGCCTTAATCAGACTCGACAAGTGTCAGTGGTTCCATCAATTCTATGCCAGCCATTCGGTCTCTCCGCTGATACTTCTGGACTCCCAATGACAGTCATAGCGAAGCTCAACGCTCGACACAGCTGCTGGAGGATACCACCAACCCTCATCGAAGCCCAATCGTTCTTTCGAATTTTTGGCCGAGCGCTCAGCACTCAAGGCATTTTATTAATTTTATTAATTTTTTGTCGGAACGCAAGGATTCGCGTTCTCGATTGAGTTACTCGGAAAAAAAATCCCAAGTGACCCGACCGGGATTCGAACCCACGCCCCCTCGAGCGCATTGTTTCAGCCCGCTCAAAGGCACAAGGCCTCTACCGACTGAGCCAATGGAAGCTCTGCTTCCTACATTAGTATTTATCTCGAGAAGGGATGGAAACCTCCGATTTTCTAAGTTCATTGCATTTTCCTGATCGAATGCATGTACGGAGAATAATTCATTTGTGTTCAGAAGTCATTTTCAATCTCTCTGGAAGATTATTGAGAGAAGCTCAGAACTCTGGGACGAGAACGCGACCAACCGCATTCACCGTGCTAGAATCCTGCTCACTTGGATTCTGAAGGAATTTACTCCATTCCTGCAACTCATCCCTCTTTTTCCACTATAATAGGTATATTCCCACATTTCGGAATGATTCAGGTCACACGCTGCTCATCTGCTACCATAAGATCGAGCTGAGTCTTACGAATGGAATATTAAACAAACTACCCTGTAAGTAGAATTCTGTATAAATTATATAAGTGTAATTTGTTCCAAGATACTACATGTTGTAGTGCCGCAACTTCTTCCTAGAGGCAGAGAAAACTTGGCCAAGCCTAATTATGAGCAGGATGAGGCAAAGAGGTGAGAGAAAATAATTCCTCGCTACAGATGACAGTCTTATGATCTGGACTTCATCAGAATGTGGGGAAATACTCCTTGTATTGAACAAAGATTGACTCACTCCGATAAAAGAGCTGAACCAGTAGGATTTAGGGTGTATAGAATTGATAATGTACACCCGGTTGGTAGCATCTAACCAATTGCGAGATTGAAAAAGCTGAAATTTTTTCGAAAATTCTCCAGTAGAACGAGAGTTGTATCCATACTCAACAGAGTTCTTCCCGTACGTATTCGATTGCACGTTTGTGGTTGATTGAAAAATTTAGATATTCCCGTGGCTCTCCCAGTCAGGTACAATTAAGCTCTTTAAATCTGCTAGGGTATGCAATCTCACTCGACTCACCAGGCTTGAGAGCCTCACGGATGAATCATCAAGAGTTTTCACCTTTACTATGCAGGTTTATAGTATCTCTGATTGACGAATTTAGTGATCTCAAAGCATACGGAGTAAGTAGATAAGTAAAAGTGGCCTATATCAATGTTTCCTTCCAACTCTACTTGTCACGGAGTTTTTCAGACTAAATTTGGGTCATGCTGTTGATATTTTAACGAAATTCCCCATTCTTAGAGAAAACCTTCTGATAAGAGAGATATGTATGGCTTGAAGTCTACTCTCAGCATCCGGGGTTACAAGCTATCGAAAATAGATCGGTCATTATTGTATTTTGAGGAATTAATTCGGACTAACTCACTATATCGATCACTTCGATGGTAGCTCCATGAGAATCCGTGGAACCTAAATTATTGTAGTCCGAGGAAGCTATATTTTGACTCTTACTATTCAAAATTTTGAAAATAATTCGTTTAGGGATTGACGTGAGACTCAATTACCGACTGTCATTGAATAGAATAAGTGGCCAAAAGTTCGAATGGAGTGGTTTGCAGCTCACTAGTCAGAATAGGGCCCTTACTCGTTCCGTGTCAGTTTTTGCGATAGTTCTCATATACCAAAATTAAAGTAAAAGTCAGTAATGAGATTAAAGATTGATAATTCATGTTCGGAAGAATGAACGATATTCAGATTACTTATAGGACCCTGTTACATTTATTCAAAAGTTCTCAATAGAATTTTTTCTACAGTGTTGTAGACACCAAAACATCGGAAAATCGCAAAAAAATTCATTCACGTGAATTGATGAGAGAGTTTTTGCATTATATGTGTACCAGGTGTCAGGTACTTGCTCATAATACCGATAGATTCATGATCTAATTCCGTAGAATATTTGTAAAAGCCACGAGAAAATGAGTAAGGTAGTGCTTGCGGAGGGTGCGCGGAGGCGGGGCATGGTCCAGGGGGTGAAGCCCCCGGCGGGGGTGTGGGGGGCGGAGCCCCCCACATGGTAAAAACTCCTGATATAAGTGCATTTTATTTGAATAAAACTTCAACTCAATTTTGAAAAATTTGATTTTAGTACATATTTTAAAATGAAATGATCCATCTACATCCTTTTCAGTCTCACTCGATCTCAAATTTGAGCTACTAATAATCATAAAAACGTCCAAAGGAGTGGAAAAATCTGTCAATCATGACCCATCATATGGCAGATTCCAAATCCATGTTATCCCAGGAGACACTCAAATTTCAAAGCAACTCGAGATGGGATTTTCAATCGTAATTTCGACCGTAGAGATGTTTTTCGATGGGAATACAGTAGGATCCGGCTATAATGATCCGGATATAATAAGAATTCGGTCATAACGAGCGAAAATTCTGGCAAAATTTGGTTTCGGCACCGGCTATACCGAGCAAATCGATGTGGAAGCCGTTCAACTATGAGTTTGGGAGCCTAAGACTCGAGGTGAATACGAGTATCAATGCGAATACGCATGCAGTATGATTCTATAAGTGAGCGAAATGGATAGATCGAATACAAGGAATTTATTGATTGATGCCCGTTCATTCGTCCGAAAACAAAAAAGAAAAATAATCAGTTACATATGGTAATATATATCACAGATCAATAGTGCCCATTAATAAAGATAATGGAGTCATTTGGTCAAGGACAAATCTTAAGTATATCACAATTTGTGACTAGTCGGGTAGCACTCAGAAGATTCACAAACTCCATAGAATAATATAAGAATACAAATAAAATGGCAGGGCTCACAGTCATATCACAGAAAAGTTCAGTCGATTGACGAAAGGTCACACGTATACTTATAATTATATTCTAGATGAACGAATCGAGCAAAAAGTCAGCCCAATCTTTTCAAAGTTTAGAGATTGAAGTAATGCTTCTTCTCCACATCAATCCTCTGGGGAGACTGTGTGAGCAAAAAATCCTCCATAGCCTCTTGAAATAATGACATTTCCCCCAGCTGCCGAAAGCCCGGAGGGAGGAAGTTCCACAAATGAGCACATTGAGCCTGGAAAGATCTTCTTCCATATTCAAGTCTCATATTGGGAACTTTGAGTACCCGCTCTTCTGCATCACCGCGTGCGGGGCGTTCAGATTGGTACCTGGTGAACATCGCAGCTAGGTAGCCAGGGTCTCCTAAATGCATGATCTTGTGCATTAACAGAGCTGCGAAGTACATTCTCCGCGGATCAGTACGTAACCAACCCAAACGCTCCCTAAACGGGGTGATGTGCTCGTCTCTCCTAAGATCAAGGGAGAGACTTATGAAGATATAATTTTTCGGTCTTTGCGAGTTAAAGTCAGCAGATATTGCTAACGTTTTTGGCATCAATCGAGGATGGATTCTACTCCACTTTCGATCAATGCACCTTCAGAGCCTCGTATGGTTCCGAGGATGCATTTAAAAGATTTCGATGGAATGGAATGAAGACTGGAGATGAGAAATGAGGAACTTTATGAAAAATTTGGATTCTACGCTTTTTTTTCGATTCATCTTCACTCTTCATTCCTCCTCATCAAAATCCTTTAGATGCATCCTCGGAACCATACGAGGCTCTAAAGGTGCATTGATCGAGAGTGGAGTAAAATCCATTCTCGATTGATTCCAAAAACGACAGCAATATCTGCTGACTTTAACTCGCAAAGACCGAAAAATTATATCTTCATAATTTGAAATTCCCGCGAGTGATGAATACGATATCCGATCATATCGATCGAGTGTCAAAATTAATTACATACAAGGAAGAGACATTCCATGACGAGTACAACCTGGTAAACTTTGACGCGAAATTAAAATTTCTCAGCTAAAATTTTTCAGTTTTCCATCATTTGTACTAGTCCATATTTCATCTCGCGGTTCATTCAATTTATGACAAATGCGAATTCCTAAATATTGTATGTCCATACCGCTATGTGAATTGATGCACATCTACGTCATTGTTGTCCTGTCATCGTATTCTGAATGTTATAGTTATTTGAAATCTTGATAAGAGAGACTTTACAAACTCAAGATTAGTTTTTTCCACCCATCAAGGATAGTTGTAACGGAATCATATATAACGAGCTTCTTTCTTCGGTCCCAAGAAGCTCGTTATAACCGAAATGTTTTTAATCGAGAAAAAATGAGAGGCTCAGTATCGAGAGAAGCTATATCGAGAAAAATATTCACCCCTGGATCTAGGATCGAACTGGGAACCGTCTTCTTGCCGAGAAGATGCTCTAACATCCTAGCTATCTGGGTCTCGACATCACGTCTCTATCTCAATCTAATGGTAATGCAAACTGTGATCAGCAAAACAACTTGAAGAGTATTCAAATATCGCCAACAAGTCAAGAAATTCACAAAAACTAGCAAAATTTGGTGGTCATCATAATTTTCTGATGATAGATATCCGTTCTGCGTTCTTTCCTAAGGAGTCATTTTTCCGCACGGCTCGTACTTTTTTGCACTCAATTCCGCACGCAAAACTGTGCGGAAAGGTAACTCTTCCGTACAGGTTTATGCACGCAAGCACAAAATAGTACATTTCGATACAAGGGTGGAAAACTTTTTTTTCGCGTCCGAGTGATGGGTTTCCAGCCCGAGCCGTAGGCGAGGGTCGGAATCATCACGAGGGTGCGAAAAATGAGTTTTACATCCGTGTATCGAATACTATTTTTTGACAAACTGTGAGAGAAAGTGGAAAATCAGTGCAGAAAAGTTACTTTCTCGCACAGTGTGTCAAAAGAAGTTTTTTCACCCTTGTATCGAAATGTACTTTCTTCCACCCTTGTATCGAAATGTATTATCTTTGCATGAGACATGAAAATGAGGACCTCATTGTAACTGGAACCACGTGTGATCTGATTTCTACTTCAACAGAAACGTATGTGAAAATCGCCTCTGTCATACATTCATCTCAGGAGTAATGCGAGGCTGACAAAAATTGAAAATTCACAAAAACGTACATTTTCGTAGGCGAGGAGTTCCTTCATCTTGTAACAGGGACCATTGAGAACCCCTATAAACTGTCAGAATCCCCCCTGTTTACTTGTCTGACGCCGAGGACAGCTCATTCCTAGGATGAAGTGTACTCATCAGAATAGTTGTAATACGAGGTTCTTATTTGACTACATGAGAATATCCGTTGCCCACGCGAGTGTCATACCATTGTTTGAGTACTAATCAATCGATGAAAGAGTTACCCGGAAATGTCGTATCAGATTGGAATATCTCAAATTTGCCAACCAGTATCTCTCAAATGCCGAGATTCGCCCATAAGAGCCTCACCCAAAGAACTAGAGCTCCTGCAAATAATGATACGTATCGAATGAAGTGTGCTGTTGAGGCGATCGAGCACTCATAGTTTCCACCTTCGAACAATGATAGATGAGTGCAAATGAAGTGAACTAGAAAAATGATAACAGAGAGAAAAAACATTTTGTTTTGTTTCGTTCAGTTTTGTTTAAGGGAGAAACGAAACAAAATAATGCAATTTCGTTTACGTTGATGATGAACAAAACTAAACGAAACGATATGAATGAGAGAACTGCATAAACAAACCTAAACGAAATTATGCGAGTTTTGTTTCGTGTGATATTACGTTGAGCCCTTCTGATTACGTTTAGTTTAGTTTCCCTCCAACATAATCAAAAATAAATGTGTTTACGTTTCAATTCCCAAAAACGAAATTCAACGTATTCAAAATGCTAGAATTTCGTTAAGTTTTGTTTATTAATATCAAATATGAATAATGTTCCGTTATTTTCGTTTATCATCAACGTAAACGGAATCATTTCGTTTCGTTTCGTTTATTTGATAAACAAAACGGAACAAATCGAATATTCCGTTAAAAACCCTGCTTGGAAGCAGTAGACTGTTAGATGAGGATACTGTAATCCGTATCTCATCATTCCGCTGTAAATTCTGGAAATTGTATGGTTGATACTTCCGTACCATTCGTCGTGAAATGCTATCGTCCATCACAGGCCTCTCGGCAATATCAAGAATATGATTACGCCCAGCCATTTTTCCTCACTCTAAAGCCTCGTGATTGAAGAAAAAGTATACTTTTCCTTGAGAGCGGAATTCTTCTTCTCACAATAGTTTTCGTAGTGCGTCCCGTTTGAGTCACCCCGCTCAACTGAGCGGGGCTCGTGTTTATTGGTAGATTATATAGATACATGACCCACTCTCTCACGCAAATGGAAACGCATAGTGATTACTTCACCTCTATTATTAATCAAGTTACCGTCCTGATCCAAGAGTCTGATACATATATTACGTATATCGTTTGTGCGCGTTTGTAAATAAACAATATTTTTTGGTTCTACAGTGTATTGTTCACCAATCGGAACTCTACCAGCACAATATTCAAATATGGTGTAACAAGGCTCCCCGTTATAGAAGGTACCTTTAATCAGGTTACACTCCAACCGCACAATATTAACTCAACTAATTTTCACAATGTGGTCAGACTTATGCCATCTGTAGGCTGGTAGAGACAACCACCTACCAAAACTCAAAAGTTGACCTATATTGTCTGAATTGAAGAAATTGATGTCGTGATGTGAGTAAATCTCACAGTATGAGATGTTTTTATTTACGCGCAAAAAATTGGTTTCTCCATCAATTCTAGTGGAATAGATTTATCCTCCTCTTCCTCAGTGTGTACACCAGATGGGACTCTCAGAGGTATGTGTTCCTGCGAATAGCGTTCCAAATCTTCTATTTCATGAGATCCCGTTGGTATTTGTAGTTCCTTATCACCCTAGTAGGAGGTGTTATTATTTCTATCATCATTGGGGATGGCGTGGAAAGTTGTTAGATCAACCAGACCAAGCTCATAGACCTTATTGGGACACAACTGCTCTCTAAGCCTAATGTTCTGATCAATGTGCGATGAGGTGCTCGAGACTGTAAACTGTTCAGACATCTTCCACAACTGATTTGCAATAAGCAACTGGCTCAAAGTCAATCACGCAACACCTTTTATAGGAGATGTTCCCGCAAAAATTTCACACTCAGCAGACCGCAACTACTCTGACGAAAGGTTCGACGCTGACTTCTGTTATAGACAATTTGACAATCCGGGGAGCTCTTCTTCCAATAATTCACCAACTCACGTGGTGGTCTCAAATTCCCAAAATTATTGAAATAATGAACAAAGCGGTCTCTCTTCATGTATGCAACCCAGTGTGCATCACCCAGATTCACTATTGCCGCTTCGGTTTCCCACTCAGGTGGAGGGGGGAGTTCAGTTAGTAAAAATACACCTCTAAAGTGAGGTACGATGTGAGCTAACCTCAATAGTTGACTCCCCGACGTACCTTTCACTTTTTTCTTCCCCCTCCCTTTCATTTTTTTGAGACTTTTTTCCTCAAACCACCACCATACTGTTTGCTGCAAGACGATGGACTCAATCGCAATCCTCGATCTTTGGCCTCTAATGCAAGACTATGCCTCCTCAATTCAGCCAATTGCTTCTTATTCATACGCATGGTACTCATGGATTTTGCGACGTTTGTAGCACCCCCTGCTAATGAACCCGATGCTCCAAGTGCTGCTAGGGTGGGTAGAATTGCTGGTAAGAAACCTCCTCGTTTTGCCAGGGCAAGAGTGCGCATATTCACACCAGCAAGAGCCCTCCCTCCTCTCCTTTTTCCCCTCCTTAGCACATTCTTACGCTTCTTCAGACCCATTCCAAATCATCGCTTAGCACGCATGGTTGCTGCAACTGCTTTTGCAGCTAACCTCTCCAAGAAACCTCCTTCTTTCGCACGTTTTCCAGCCCCAAGCTGGAGGGCAAGATCAGCAACGTGTCGATCCTTAATATCTTCGCTTTTTGCATAAGCTATATCGTGCTTCATGCAGTAATTATCGAGCTCGTTCCAACTCCTATCACCTCGTGCGAGCCTCTTATGTGATTTAGTTCCTGGACCACAGAATTGATAGCCTGAAAGATGGAATTCGAAAGGGAGGCTGTTGATGGTGGAATTAACAAGACCTGCTCCTCGTAATGGATGAATTGATAGCACATGTTCTCCATGGCAAACATGGAATCCAACTGAAGCATCACGGTATTGGTGTGGGTATTTATACCCAATTTGAGTGATGATTGAGTCAGTAGTAGTGTGGAAAGACTCATGCAAACATGGAATACATCAAACAGCCCAACAACATTCACATAACCGATGTGGATGTTAACGCTCCTACACAGATCGTCAAACGTCATGGAAAGCTCTTACCCAATACCATTAGAGCTATCATATGTGGGCCATCCAACACCGGGAAAACCCAGCTCCTGATATCCCTTCTAGTCAGTCCCAATGGTCCTAATTTCAACAACATTCACGTATACTCAAAGTCTCTTGAACAACCCAAATACAAATTCCTTGAGAGTGTTATGAAACCACTTGCTGCTGTGGGTATGAAGTATTTCACATATAGAGAAAATAGTGATATAGTAAAGCCCAGTGAAGTTTTGAAGAATAGTATTTTCATATTCGATGATGTTATCTCAAATAAGCAGAAAACAATTGAGGAATATTATAGTATGGGTAGACATAACCGATTGGATTTATTTTATTCATGCCAATCGTATACTCACATTCCGAAACATCTAATCAGAGACCAGGCCAATTTAATCATTCTATTCAATCAGGATGAGGAGAACTTCAGGCACGTTCACAATAATCACGTTTGCGCAGATATGACGTTTGATCAGTTCAAAAAACTATGTTCAGCCTGTTGGAAAGATAACGGATACGGTTTTTTAACCATCTCAAAAGATGATCCAATGTATCTGGGTCGTTACAGACGTAACCTAAATGAATTCATCATACTGAGATCAGGTCAGTCGTAGCTGAAACTTCATCCTGGCAAGAGCAATGACAAGCAAGAGAGTGAAGAAAGAGGTGAAACAGAAGGGGGGAGGGGGATCAGGAAGAGACGGAAAAAATGCACGAGAAAAACTAAAGATTCAAATTCACAAGGCTAGTCAGGCAATTAGAGCGAAGCACTTGGCTCTGAGAGAGGGTAGAATCGAGGAGCGAATGGTTAATAGAGAGCATTTGAAACTTATTGTTGAACCCCTGGAAAAACTTTTGACTTTTCAAAAAAAGAGCGATGATGTTGGAACTAATGTCAAGAAAGAGAAATCATTTAACGATTCAGTGTTGCCATTTGAAGCAGGTGAAGATTCTGGTGATGATGGTGATGACTATAATCAACGTGATGATGATGATGATGATGATAATGGTGATGATGATGATGATGATGATGATGATGATGATGATCATGATGATGATGATCATGATGATGATGATGATGATGATGATGATGATGATCATGATGATGATGATGATGATGATCATGATCATGATGATGATCATCATGATGATGATGATGATGATGATGATGATGATGATGATGATGATGATGATGATGATGATGATGATGATGATGATGATGATGATGATGATGATGATGATGATGATGATGATGATGATGATGATGATGATGATGATGATGATGATCATGATCATGATCATGATGATGATGATGATGATGATCATGATGATGATGATGATGATGAAAAATATGAGGATGCTGGAATTGAGGATGCCGAGGATCAAGATCGTTCATTAAATATACAAGAGGTACTCCGGAAGTCGAGTCATAATTTAGAAGAGTTGTACATACGAGTGATTGAAAGGAATAAGAAGAGAATTTTGGAGTCACCCTACATCTTGCAAGAACCGAAAGAGAGTAAAAAAACACCAGCAAGAGTTTGATGGGCTCCTTCCGCGAGCAAGCTCACACTTCTGCTATGGAGGTGGATGAACCTGTTAGTCTTGATCAATCAATAAGAGAAACCATTAGACATCCAGAACAGTGGGAAACATATCTTGACCCAACAGAGGGTAACCTCCCCGGTCTAGCCACTCAGTATATCTCAGAATTTTTCAAAAATCACAAAGAAAATGATCACGTACACGGTCCGCGGTTTCCTATTGGAGCAGATGGTAAGAGTGATCTTAGAGTGGAAAGAAGTTCCCTAACCTTCGATAAACACATCGATAAGTTGTATTTAGACAGAATACACGCTTTTCCCGCTAGGAGAGGGCTTTTTGAATTAACTTTTGAGAATAAACCACACCACTTCACCAACACAGATCTCACACACTACAAGAGATTTTTAGAAATCAGTCTTCCACATAGAATAGGTAATGATCCTAAAGGCAGACTCATCGGTTCAATATCATGAAAATACAAACATATTGTGAAAATCTTGTGTGGTAAGAAACCACCACCACTAAATGAATCATCGTCGTCGGGGAATTCCAATGATGAAATGTATGGAAAATGATTGGTGAAAGGCGAATTGAAGCAGGTCATGGACGGCGACGTTATGACATCCCGTAGTAACTCTAACCTAGATGACGTGTACTGAGATGACCCAAACGAACTGGTAGAAAGGCTCGATTTGTTGATGAGGTCATCATACATAGGAAATTCAGGTCCCGAGAACGAAATAAATAGTATACTTGAAGAGTTCCGTGAGGGGGAGGGGGGGGGGGTTGTACATTGTATAAAAGGTGTTGCACTCCAAGACCACCATCATTCTGTGTTCAGAAGTCACAGAGCATAAAACCATTGAGTAGAAAACGATGGAGTCGCTTCAGAAAGAACTCAAATCTGTGGGTGTGAACAATGGGGGAACACCTTCAGCAAGCAGTCCATCTTCTCATCCTGTTGAAGATTCTGAAGCTGGAAATCTATCTGATAGTGGAAAGAGAGTATTGCATGAGAAAACAGTCAGCAGTTCATTAAATTCCTTTTGAAAACAATAGTTATTTCTTTACTTAACATCATTATCATACATACAAATTCATGTTCATTACATATTCTCCCCCACGAGTCTATAATCATCATATGCAAGAGACTTGATACCGTCTTCTAGACAAACTCTCTTATCATCAAAAGGACTTATGAAAACTTTTTTCCCCTAAACCGAGAAGACAATGTGTTTGACACTTCTAATACTTCTTTCTGTTCACCCGATAAAATTTCTTGATTAAGTAAACAATTCTTATAGTCTTGGAAAGTAATTCGATTTTTTATTTGCACTCGACTCACACCTTTTGCACATTTTTTCTCTAGAGTGCCTGCCTCTGTTTGGAGCAAGAGACTATATGATTTTGGTCTTAAAAAACCGGCCTCTCTAATGATGGATGTGGGACATTCATCTGACATAATTCCTGGAACATTTTCATTCAAATCAATTGGAATGTTATATTTATCGTTTGGTGGATATACTGAGGTGTCAAAGTGTGAATGACAGTCTCTTTTAATCATATTCTTATAGAAATCAAAAGAAAAACTGTATAGTAGTCCATCGGTCTCTACGTATAACAACTTACTCTGATCACCCGGAAAGTTCTTCATTACATGGTCATAGTGAAAATCATATGGTGTGATTTTTGATGGGTTTAAGATAGAAAAACCAACGTATACCGGTTTACCGATTTCTATTCGAGTTTTCGCCATTTCCACAGCAAAGAGATTGTCACTAAAGATAACCATACGCTTAAAGTGGTCTGAGGCTGCAAGTGCTGAAGCACTATGACGTCCGTCCCACTTACTGATTAGTTTAACGTCAACACGTTTCCACATATTTTCAATACATGTTCCGAAGATGCTGTTATTCATCATCTTGTATAGGTTCTTATCATAGTCACTGGTAGACACCTGTCTAAAACGAGTGTTCAGATTGATGTAAGGCGCTAGCCAGGCACTCTGTTCAAATTTCAGAATTCTTGAAATTTTGGTTAATATTAAACCATTCGCTAAACATTGCTTTAGATATCTATAATGAATGATATAATCTTTTTTGTCATATAACGTTGTCATTAACTCATAATTTTTATGTGTGGCACCAGGGGGAATCATCTTCTCAGGTGCAAATGGTAAATCAGAATGATATTCATGAATACTCGCTGGATATTCTAAATCGACCATGAGTATGTAGCCAACGTTTGAATCATCAGGAATTCTTTTTACGTCAAAATTTAGGTCTTGAACCCATTCAAGATTCTTTACTGGTAGCGGCTGTTGCATTGCAAAGTCATATAAATTGTTGACGTTAAAATGACCAATGAATTTTTGCTCCTTGGAGCTATCAAAATCAGGCATGTATTGATTATTTGATTCTGCGTAGTGCCTAACAGCACAACATATACCACCGCTCACACCTTGTTCTAAGAATAACAACATTGTTGGACATTTTATGATTTCTAATACAATTTGAGTGTGTAATAACATACACTCCCAGGTGAAGCTTGGGAGTGTGAAGAAATGAGCAGGGTCTAGTCTATAACTCTTCATAGAACTTGAACGAAAATTCTGAAAAATATCAGCAACCAGTAGAATATCGCATATCATGCAGAGCAGAGCATACTCGCCCAAGTTTTTGATCTCAAACATGTTCCAAACTTGTTTAACATGGTTGTAATCAAATTCAGAGATCGAAGTCTCTGTTAATATATTATAAAATTTATCTCTAGATGGTATCCGTGTTTCACCAAGTTTCTCCATACTATCAACATAGTCATATGGAAAACTGCCTTCACGAGTCAACAAATTGAAAATCTCTGCTTGATCCAGCCCCGTTCGCTGTGCGATCGATTGAATTCGCTCTCTGAATTGCAAGTAGAGAATAGTCTTCTGGTTATTCGGTAAGAGGCTAGCAAGGTGATCCAGACCTGTGTTCAGAAATTTTAGGGAATCAATGAAACGGAGCTGGATCCGTGAGTTTTTAATGTATTTCGTGAAGGAGATACGATTTCCAGTATTTTGAGGGATCATAGATATCTCACCCTCGATTGCATTCGCTATGTCAGTAATGTTGAAATGTGCATTATACCTGTTGAAAGAGAAAAAAAAGAGATGATTCATGGTGTGTTGAAGGAATTCAAATAGTTGAAACTCACCGAGGAAGGTTGTGGTATATAATTGGAATGATGAATGATTTGCGATATGCTAGATCACATGATCGATGTGCTGAAGACCTTGGTCTGCCTGTGTGGTGGTCGTGGTCAATTACAGGAACGTCTTCTGGACCAAACTCCTTCTCACATATATGACATGCTGTAACTCGTTGAAAGCGCACTTGTTTCTCATCAGTCAAATTGAGTGGGATGGGGTTTGACAACTCCTGGAAAATACACATGGAAATGTAAATTCAAATAGAACCATGAGAAATATTCTAGTTTTTTATTTTTATTACTCACTTGTTCCACTTCTTGTGCAATTTTTTCAAGTTCCAGGGCAAACCATCTCGAAACATCAGTTCCAACGTGATGAGCGTGCACAGACTTCTCAGATTTATATTTATTTAAATAAAAATATCCTACGAAGGATGGAATATGCCTTTGATAGGCATTTTGAGACAATTTAACGTTGGCTAATTTGTTTACTTTAACATCATTTGAATTTTCGAAATACTCTGAATCCGTTTCGGTTAAATAAGATTCAAAATCTGAATAAATCACACGAGGAATCTCTAACATCTTATGATAATTAGTAAATTTCACAACATCTTCCTTTGGGGAAGTGACAACAGACTGATCTTTATTTTTTAAACATAATTCTTTATGTGCATTAAGTTTCTCATCCGTGTAGAAATAATGAAGACATTTTCGACATATGAAAACACGATTTCTGATGGTTGGTACCAACAATTTGGATAAGTCCTTGACATATTGATAGTGATTATCAAGTAGGACCAAATCAATATGATTCGTTTGCTCAGCTTTCGTTATATACAGAGGATAAAAATTCCTTTCAGAGTGGTCGACTCTATACACATTTACACTGTAACCCTTGTTCTGCTTCTCAAATTTTGGAATAGATTTGATTTGAACTGGGAAGCTCATCTTTGAGAGATTGAAATGTAAATCAGGACCTGGATATGCGTTTTTCAAATGTTCAATTTTTGAAACTCTTATCAATGAGGCAATAAGGGCATACTTGAAACAGTCTTCAGAATCAGTTTGGAAGTTGATAATAGCACCCCGCTGGAGAATCCATTTGGGTACATGTGCTGTTGACGATCCATGTATAGGATTATGTTTGATTATATTAATTTTTAAATTTAGAATTTCAGAGAGGGTCCAACCACTACCCTCACCTTCATGTTCAGATATTTGATTGACAATATCTTGGAAAGAAGTGGTATACCACTTTCTCACATTATCAGATGAAGCCAAACTCTTATAATGAGTTTGGAAATATTTGATATCTGATGAGGAATTAAGCAGCTCAAATTGAGCTGCTAATATTAAATTGACTTTGATTTTCTTCAGTTGTTTCCTTGTTAATCTAATGAATTTCAAGACTTTTAATTCTGCAGCTCTCAAGAATTCATTGATATTCTTATAACTAATATTTGCTACCATTCCAGTTCAAATACGTTTCTGGAATGCACTTTGGCTTTCGAAAAATATTGATTTATCAAAATCATTCTTTTCACGTTTTGAATATCTTAGAGATAATGTCTCCCTGCAAGACTGACATCTATCTAAATAGTTCTCTAATCTCGCTTTGATTCCAGTGGACTTTACATTCAATTCAGGAGAATATAAATAATTGAGAATCATGGTTTCTAACTTTTCAAAATTCCTTACAAGTCTTGGATATCGTGATGGGTTTGCAAAATCTTTTCTTTCAATATAATTGAATCGTGCTATGAGAGCTTCATAATTCAATTTTATTATATCTACTAAATTCATCGTTTCGCGAATCTTATACATTTCTGAATCAAACATCTTAGGATCATACATCTTAGGATTGTATATATGAGACATTGCGCTTACCCAAGCAGTCTGTGTACGTCGGTGATCACGGTGGAATTTCGACTGGAATCAGTTTCCATCCACATATCCATATGTTTCACATGGTATTGACTTGAAACTATGTGAGAATGTTGGGGGTTAAAAAAAGATCGTGACTGATACAAGACTGGGAGTCAGACCTTAATGGTGAATATTTCTATGTAAGATACACAGAATGTATCCCATAATAAACTACGGATTTCACATTGAGCGAAAGTGAATGTTGTAAGTTTGAAGTTGTAAGCGATTGAAACAGTTTAGGGGATCCAAAGCGTTCCTTGACACTTGGTTTGGAATGAAAAAAAGAAAAATACGTAGACAAGTTGATGATGTGAGTTAAGACTTGATAGCAATATGCAATCAATTTTGGAAACAGAGAGTGTATGTGATGAATTTGAAGTTGTACACGATTGGAATCTTAAGGAAATCAAAAGCCTTACTTGACACCTGATTTATGGTGCGAGCTAGAGTGTAAAATCGAATACATGGAAGAAGAGTTGCACTGTGTGAATTAGAAAAAACCCGATCTGAAGTATACATGATTTACAATGAGACGAAGTATAAGTATAAAACTTATTTCGAAAAAATCTCCCTAGGAAGCACAAGAGATTGTAAAAATGGATAGAGTAGTTCTACACTGAACTTTCTGGATATGTAAGAGCTTCAAACTCTACACTCAGTCAGTCAGTCTAACGACCATGGCGTGTTTCGAACGCTTTAACAAATATGAGGATATTGAGGAGACATTCAACACTAAAAGAATGACGGACCTCAGGATTGGTAATCAGTTCAAAATTATATCTGCAAAAAGTATTAACACCCAATACGGAGACGCAATAGTATTCAGTCTCAAAAATCCGGAAAATTCCGAGAATTTTGATTTGTTTGCCCCCAAAGGGGGCAAACATTTTGATTCGTGAGGACCTCGAAGAAAATCTAAAGGAACTGAACACAGGGAATATATGCGTATCTACCGTGTTAGACGACGATGATAAAAGGAGACTCAAATCCAAGAACGGTGAAACAACTACTAAAAACGCATTATAGAGAGCGATACCGACGACGAGGACGAAGAGTTGAAACAGGATCCAGATGAGGAAGAGAACGAGGAGGAGGAAGAGGAAACTCCACCTAAAAACGAAACAAAACGACAAAAGAAGGGGAAAAATGCAGTTGCAACCACCACCCGACCCGAGCGTCGGGGATAATACAATCAGCTCAACAGTATGGGAGTGGTATGGGTATGGAGACCCATACGATTTAGGAGAGGAGGTGCATGAGTGGAGTCCAATCCAGGATAACACCATCGATTGCAGTTATAGGCCGATGACTCCTGAGTGTATTGAAATCGATAATGTACTACAGAGCAATAATCCTGTTCCTCAAGAAGAATCACTCCCCAGCTATTATGAACATGTTGAGGTTGACACTAAATCTGAAATTGCTGAGATGTGAGATGGTGAGAAGGAAAAAGAAGGAAAAAAATGTGTGAAAAGAAAAAACCTCTTGAAAGATACCCATGTTGATTTTCTTATTCCAGGTATCTTGATTTATAACAACAACAACAACAACAAATACCAACAGGGAGAGGATTACAACAGTCTGGAGGGCTTACAAGAGTTACACCTGTAATAGTGAATATATTCCCATCTCGATGAAAGAGAGATGTATCAATGTATTGAAAGAAATATGAATAAAAAAGGTTATGGTTCAGAAGTTTGTTGTTATCATCATTGTTCAAAGAGAACCTCTTCTATCTCACCAAAGAAAAATGAAGAAAATCTCTTTCAAAATGAAATCATGAGAAGGTTTACATGAACTAGTTGAACCAATTCAATAATAGATTCTAAAAAAAAAAAAAATTATATCTCAGAGATGTTATCGACTCATGGATCAGAATTTCATACTCCAGGAATTGAATCCGTTGAGCCCCCCCCCCCTCCCCCAATCACATATAACAGAGTAAAGCATTGCAATGAAAACTTACGGAGAAACTGCAAAAGAATCTGATAGTAATGATTTGTTGGGCTGTGAAACCACTAAATCCAGTCAACCAGCAGAATGCCATGTAAGTAGTCAATCCGGCCGCCCAGATGAATGCCGTGAAAGCAATTTGATTGATTACCAAATCCAACCATTTGGTATAAAACTGCAATACTGTAAACTGGATATCTTACACAATACTAAGAGAACAATATTCCCACAAAAATGATTCACTTGACCGCGAATAATCCTATAATGAGTACTGTAGTGAAAGATATCGAGCACAGGTGAACGCTAAGGAAGAGCAAACTCGAGAAACTGAGACATTGTCAACAGCAGAATCTCTCGCGAGATGAGAGGGAGAGAGAGATTGATTGATTGATTGATTTCAATTTATCAGCCCGGGGACAATGAGTCCCATGGGGCAAAACGAAACTTGATGGATACATAATTTTACAAACTTGAGATGAACAAATATAGCGCTCAAATTGTTCGTGTGAACAGAACTTAACTCATTTAATGCTAGTGGTAGGTACTTTATCCCAAAAACAGTGGTATGAAAATATCTATACGTATTAGGGTGGTCCTCATTTCCCAAGTTTCACAGATCCTTTTTCCCCCCTCTGGATACCTTCTTTGAGCCGAAAAAACATGGAGAAAATTTCCTCCGAGCCCCTAGAGAGTGATTCGATAGTGCCTCAAAGAGCATCTTGCTTTGAAATTCAAGTAAAGAATAACGCTTTTTGTGATTTTTCTGTCCCTATGTTCGAGCTCTTGAAACATAGTGTTTCTTCGCGAATATAAAAGTAGAGATACATGTTTTCACGTAAAATATGATGCTGAATCGAATTATATCGTGACATTTGAACTAGGATGCTACCCAATACTCGTAAATTGCGTTTTCAGACGCGGAAAACATTTTTAGCGCGTCTTTTTCATCTCATTCCAGTGTCTCAGGCGTCACTTACTCCATCAAGATTAATCTAAACCACCTATTTCCATGTAGAAGAAGACGCTGAATTGGAATCCATCGTTATTTCCTGAGTATAATGTCGCCTAACGTGAGAAAAATGCGTTTTTCCACCGAGGAAGTACCTTAAGCGAGTCTTTCACGCCCGAATCGAGTGTCTCAGGCGTCACTCACTCTTTCGGGATCAATACGAACGACCTAATTCCATGTAAAAAAACACGCTGGATTGGAATCCATCCTCAACTACCAGGTATGATGTCGCCTAACGTGAGAAAAATGTGTTTTTCCACCAAGGAAGCACCCTAAGCTCATCTTTCACGCGGGAATCGAGTGTCTCAGGCGTCACTTACTCTCTCGAGATTGATCTAAACGACTTGATTTCATGTGAAAAATCACGCTGAATCGAAATTACAATAATTAAGCCGCGGGCAAAATCCCGTCCGTCCGGATCCCCTCGAGCAGGGCTGCCAACGTAAAATCGTAAGCAGGGTTGCCAACTTGACGGAAAAAAATATGAGTTGGTATTTTGAGAGCGACAATAGCCCTTATGTGTCGCGAGTGTCTAAGTACTTACTATCTAAGATCATCTAAGATCATCTATGATCATCTTAAAGTTATCTTTTGATTATCTTTTTATCTTATTGTTATCTTTTGATTATCTTTTTATCTTTTGGTTATCTTATGATTATTTTTAAGTTATTTAGTCGTTTTTTGATTATTTCTACTTTGCTTTTTCGGTTGTTTTTCCTTTTTCGAGTGATTTTTTGATACACTTTCATTTCTTTGGTGTTTAATACAATTGTTTAATAGAAAAATCAATCACTCCAATTTAATATTGGAGTGATTCATTTTTTATGTACTATGTAATTTTTTAGAGATGGTATTACTCAATCGTTGTTTAATTTACATGATTTTTTCTGAAACACTTGAGTGATTTACCATGAAAAAGTTGGTTATTGAATATCTTTTCAATTATGCATTGGGTACTCCTTAGAAGATTTGATAATTATTTAGAGAGATTTTATTAATGAATTTGAATGAATAAATTTCTCCTGTTGCATCATGGAAATTGTTAGATTTTTTGTTATATTGATTTGAGTGTCTTATCATGTTGTGTGTGAAGTGTTGATGGATTAGTTTTGGATTTTTCGCTTCGGTCGCTCTCAGCGGAGTTAATAACTCTTGAGCCATGGCCTAGGCGAGATACCGCAACGTTATCATCAGTGTAAAGTGGGTGTTTCAATAGTGCTATGTGTGATTAGTTGATTGCATTAAAGCCTATATATGTGATGAGTGTGGTGTTGATGAGTTTGTATTGGATTTTTCGCTTCGGTCGCTCTCAGCGGAGTTAATCACTCTTGAGCCATGGCCTAGGCGAGTCACCGCAACGTTCTCATCAGTGTGAATTGGAGTGTTTTAATTATGATTGATGTGATTTTTGGTTTGTTTTGAATCATCAATGGTGTTGTATGAGAGACTGTTAGTGTTCTTCAGTGTAGAATCCATTTTGCAACAATAGTTATTAAAAAGTTTATCATTATCTCTTATTCTATTTTGGTGAGAGTATTGAAAAAAAGGAAAACTTTGATCTCTGATGACGATTTTAATTGATTGCAAAATCTTCTAAAAGTTATTATCAGGAGAATCTCTTCTCTATTTTGTTCAATTATTGCATGATGGATAATGCAGTCAGAGTATGTGCGTTCGTAGCCCAGAATTTCACGATTCCAAGAGAATGTACAAATCCATGGATGAGTCATTTACTAACAGGGGACCTTCAAGGGTTCTGTGTAGAATGACTCAGATATGTAGGGATTCAATTGGGGGGAAATTCTTTGAGGGGATCCGTCAGTCAGCTAATAAGAACACCGAGTCCTTGACATTACCTCTGCACTTTCGTGAGGCACCCTACCGCAGGCGATAGTCAAGTACTAGATTCTTCGTATGTGGATGTCAAGTCGATTGATTATTAGGAAAAGTTCTACTATGACGCAAGATTATCATTATTGAAAATTCTGTCCTATTGTCATGGTCTTGATTCTAAATTGAGTGTAATTTTGCAATCAATTAAAATGGTCGTAATTTGAATATGAATGAATTAAATTTTGTCAAACCTTAGCAAAAATCATTTTATAGTCCTTTTCAAGTGACTTAAAATTATTCGAAAGTTTATTCTAACTAAACCTATGAAATGAATGGAGACGAGAGAGGAGAGACGGGCAAAAGTCCCGTCTCTGTCGAATTTTATTGGATTATTCAATATACATACATTTCTTTACAATTTTCATGAAGTTTTTATAATTTTTCACAAATAGTATAAGAATCTTACATTATCATTCAGAACACTAAATAATCTTCAATGATTTGGAATCACCTGGACTACGTATTTCCTGTTGAGAATCTCCTGATGACTGAGATTGTCCAATGGGTTAGCGGTAAATACACTTTCTCTCGGCCTCGGTGGTGCTGTAGAATGAACAATCATTAAAGCGTATTATTTTTCTACTATAAAACAATTGAAGACGTTTGTGTGTATATGTGTATATATGGGTGTGTGTGTGTGTGTGTGTGTGTGTGCGAGTAGATGTGTGTGTGTGTGTGTGTGTGTGTGTGTGTGTGTGTGTGTGTCAATAGAATTATGAGGGAGGTGTTGTGTATAGGTATTGAATGTTGAAATTAACTGTGTATGTGCGTGTATGAGTGGGTGGGTGAGTGAGTGTGTGTGTGTTGAAAGATTTATTATAGGCCTATTAATTGATAAAATTATAGATTATATTAATAATCATTGATCATTCAAAAGATCATTCTATTATTTACCAGTGCAGCCTTTGAATATGACCCTTGACTGTTCCAGTGGCAAAGTCATTTTTCTTTAACATCTGAATGATCAGCTGCAATCGGATGTTGGACTGATCTATTGGCTGAAAATAGTTAAATGGAAGTTATATTATTGTTCATAGACCAACTGAATTTGTTTATGTGTTAGTGAATTGTGTGGTAGGTATATTTATCTGTGAGTGAATGAGCGTGAATGTATGTGAGTGAGTTCGTGTTTGTGTGTGTGTGTGTGTGTGTGTGTGTGTGTGTGTGTGTGTAACTGTGGATTCATATGAGTGAGTGTATCGAACATTTTATGCATATTGATTAATATTAATTGATCAATTAATTATTGATTGAGTGATCAATAAAGACTCACCATTGCAGCCTCCTATGATGCTCCGGGAATTTCCGAATGATGATGAGTTGAGACTGGAGTTGAGATTGCTCCATACTGTTGGATGCTACAACTTGAATGAAAAATTATATAATTATTGAAGTTATATGTTTAAATGTTTGTGAATTCAATTGTTTAGATGGAATTACTCACCTGTGATAGACTTCGATTGATCCCGTATCTCCTGGAGGTTGGCTTCCGAAGTGACTCCTCGATCATCAGGAGCGGCATTGACTTCACCCCACGATGGGTTAAGACAGACTGGCCCTACTCGCCGCTTCAGTTTTATATATACTTTTATCAGCTCCCTCTAACGACTTTCAAGATCGATGTCACGTGTATCTAAATATACATTGTATCTTCGTCTATATTATCACCTAAGATTATCTGGTAGTTATCTTTTGATTATCTTTTTATCTCAACGTCATCTTTCGGTTATCTTTTCATCTTTTAGTTATCTTGCCGTTATCTTTGAGTTATCTCATCATTTTCTTTATAATCTTTTATCCTCATTCCGTTAGAATTTCATTTTATGGTCTTTTTTTGAGATAATTTTACGACAATTCAGAGCGGACCATTGAGAATGTCACATATGTAGACAAGTATTTGTATTGAGATGGAAGTCCTTATCAGCTGTGTGCGTCTAGAAATTGAGTCTAGAGCGGAAAAAATTTTTCTTTCAAGTTTTTTTATTACAGATCCTCATCAGTCACGTATAGTTGAAAGGTTTCTTATAATATATAGAAACTTCTTCGATGAATTCAAAAGTAAGTATGAATTCAAAAGTATGTTTCTACATTTTCCAAAAGTAGTCTTCTGGAAAATGTAGAAACAACAGTCATATCGAACATTGGAGAGTTTTTTTGTGCTCGCGTGCGTGAACCTGTATGGGGAAGTTAATTTTTAAAAGCTTCGAAAGTTTTTTATTAATCGATAGTCTTAGTAGTGAAGAATCCTATTAAAAAACCTACCTTAACAACTTTCTAAAAATTTTAAAATACCTTTAGAAATCGCAAAACTATCGAGTTTCCCAAATAAAGTGATGCCGAGCGAGCGTTAGCGAGCAAGGCAATATCGCTAGTTTATCATTATTTCTCAGGTACAACGACGCTTGACGTGAAAAAATCCGTTATTCCTCCAGAATGCACCGGAATCCATGAAAAATGACGAATTCCTGGGTAAAATTCATAAAAAATCTGGAATCAACCAAGTCAATTTGACAGACAGCTCAAAGTCCCTACAAACCATTGCGATTCTTGAAGAACTCAGTCATCATTCTCCACCAGAACATTTCGACGTTCGACATAAATAGGGATATTATGAGTCAAAGGGATTTACAGCTCAGGCATCTATTGGGAAAAAAAATTTACGATATCTTATTCGGATGGGATAGTCGATACTCTTTACCACGCTTCGACTAGAGAGATACATTTATAAACAAGAGTGGAGATATCAAGTGACTCAAGTTAACAACATAACACGAGTCCTCGACTCATGAAATCATGAAGATCTTTCCTCTTTGATCCTCATCTTTTTCAGAACGGTCATTTTATTCGCATCTGGATACTGTCTTTTATCCCTTGTTAAACTTAGCTGTATAGAATGTAACTGAGTTTCTGGTATATTTTGGCTCTGGAAATCATGATCACAGCAGAAGACTCTTTTGTATAGTCAGATTCGACATGGATTTAGACTGGGAAGTATACCAGAGAGTAATTTAGGGAAGCATTGCGATTCCAGAATCTCGATCGGTTCCCCAGGGACCTACTTATTCGCAACTCACTGAAATTTCACGACAGCTTGACGTTAATCGTCGTAAACTGCCAAAACGACCGACGTGAATCGACGGTGACAAAAGGCTGGGAGCAGGGCCTGGACTACTGGGGGTCGATTTGAAACTCTGGCCGTGGCCGCTAGACCACTCACACTGGTCGCGTGACCAGCGCAGATACGCATACATGCGTGGGTCTGCGCGGAGAGAAACGTCCGCGGTCCGCGATTCCGCGTTCCTGTTCATGCTGTACTGTGGTTAGGTTAGTCTAGATAATCGCACATTTCGTTTTCTGCAAGACTGTCATACTCTCGGCTAACCCAACCACAGTACAGCATGAACAGAAACGCGGAATCGCGGACCGCGAACGTTTCTTTCCGCGCAGACCCACGCATATAAGTGTGTCCGCGCTGGTCACGCGACCAGTGTGAGTGGTCTGGCGGCCACGGCCAAAGTTTAAAATCGACCCCTTGGAGCGGCCATAGGCTCCCATATTCACATAAGATGCTAGGATTGCAAAGCGTGACAGGTTTGGTTCGATGACTGGCCGCAACGCACGAGCAAGGGGCGCTACAATCTTCACGGGAGATAAGGACCTTACCCGTGAGGGTTGGGTTGGAGTTAGCCCGATTGATCTCTTTCTGGATTAGGCGGCCGGAGGGCATAGACGTTCTCGTACGAGATTCTTTTATCTCGCGCTGATTTGAAGTGATTCCAACAGGACCCCATTGACGAATTCGATTCAGCCTAGATCTTCATACGATAGTGAGCGCCTTCAGGAATGGTTGTGAAGAGAGTTTGTTACGGATCCCGAAATTCCCATATGAGGCCAAGTGAGACAGTTCTTCGATTTTGGCAGGAACTCTTCCTTGAGTCTCTTTACAGAGACCAATTTTACAGCAGAAATGATGGTGAACTCTGATTTGGCATGGATTTCGAGCGTTCTGACCATTCCTACGTGAATCAGTGACTGCCGAGACCCTCGAATCAAACGAGAGAGACACATCGGTCAATTCACATTGGTCTCGAAAGAGTGAGTGACGCCTGAGACACTCAATTCGGGGGTGGAAGATGCCCTTAGGATGCTTTCTGGGTGGAAAATAGTATATTACGCAACTAGGGAGTTGAGTCGGCCTCTTATTCCCGGGTAAGTATTATCGCTCTCGGCTCCGCCTCGAGCGATAAACACACGGGAGTTTAAGGCCCACATCTACTCCCGAGTAGCGTATGCTATTTTTAGCCTAGTGGGACTAAAGTACGCCCCCGCTCTCATCCACCCATTTGCTCCTGGCATTGAGACAGGGAACTCGAGATGTTTACTGATGTAGGGCAGAAGGACGGGGTCCGGGGCGGAGCCCCCACCGGGGGTTCGGGGGGGCGGACTGAGGAAAAATTCTGAAAATAGTCTAAAACAAGTTTCCTTTTTCCAAGTTCATACTGATTTTCCTTAGTTTTGAACTAAAATTGATTCTATATTACGTTTCTATTTGAACTCATACAATCAAATTTTCGGATGATATTCACAAAGGTTCTTCATCGATCGAAGGAATACTCGCGATAGCAGACAACAACATTCCACCGCATGCATCTGCTGATGCGAGAGCCGATGTGCGCATGCTCATATCGCGGGCCGCGCATTGTCTCTCCATTCTCATCCCCACTCTCCATTCCTCTCTCTCCGTTACGCATAAGGTACCATGAGTTAGTTATGTAGACGTATACGTCCGTTCCAACCATCTCCCTCCGTAGCGCAGTCGATAGGCTACTCGAGTGTATCGCGGAAGGCTGGGGTTCGAATCCCACCGATGCCAAATTTTCAGTTGGAATTTTTCTCCGCAACAACTTCGTTGCCGGGACTAAAGTGAAAGAAGCCGGGAGGAAAAGCCTCGGTTTAGTCCTCATGAGGTAGTGATTAAAGTACGTACTTTAGTCCTACTAGGCTGAAAACGCATTCGTTTCACGTAAGGCATCGTTGTTACTGAGAAATGATGATGAATCTCGTGGTTTTTCACATGGAATCGGGTCATTAAGATCAATCTCGAGAAAGTGAGTGAAGCCTGAGACACTCGATTCCCGCGTGAAAGACGCGATTAGGGTGCTTTCTCGGTGGAAAAACGAATTTTTCACACATTAAGCGTCGTTGTACCTAAGAAATAACGATGAATCTCGATTCGGCATGGTTCTTCACATGAAATCAGGTCGTTTAGATCAATCTCGAGAAAGCGAGTGACGCTTGAGATACTCGACTCCCGCGGGAAAGATGAACTAGGTAGCTTCCTTGGTGGAAAAACACATTTTTCTCACGTTAGGCGACATTATACCTGGTGAATAACGATGTAGTCCGATTCAGCGGGTTTTTTACATGAAATCAGGTGGTTAAGATCAATCTTGAGAGAATGAGTGACGCCTGAGACACTCGATTCGGGCGTGAAAGACTCGCTTAAGGTACTTTCTCGGTGGAAAAACGCATCTTTCTCACGTTGGGTGACATTATACCTGGAAAATAACGATGGATTCCAATCCAGCGTGTTTTTCTCCATTAGTATATGTGGTTTAAATTGATCTTGAGGTAGTGAGTGACGCCTGAGGCACTCGAATTGATGAAAAATGTTTTCCGCGTCCAAAAACGCAATTTACGAGTATTGGGTGGCATCCTAGTTCAAATGTCACGATGAAATTCGATTCAGCATCATATTTTACGTGAAAATATGTATCTCCACTTTCATATTCGCGAAGAAACACTAAGTTTCAAGAGCTCGAACATAGGGACAGAAAAGTCACAAAAAGCGTTATTTTTTACTTGAATTTCAAAGCAAGATGCTCTTTGAGGCACTATTCAATCACTCTCTAGGGGCTCGGGGAAAATTTTCTCTATGTTTTTTCGGCTCAAAGAAGGTATTCAGAGGGGGGGAGAGGATCTGTGAAACTTGGGAAATAAGGACCACCCTAATACGTATATATGTACATTAATCGCAGATGCTAGTGAGGCAACATCAAAAACAAAAACATAAAGACCAAAATATAAGAATATAAAAATATGGAAACAAAAATATAAGAATATAAGAATATGAAGGTATGAAAATATGAAAATATCGATATCGATGTCACGACCAGATTTTGAAATGCGAATTATCAGTTATGCGTTATCAAATATGAGTCATGGTTCAGGTTCATCTTCTTTGCTATGCAAATAGTTTAAGAGATGATTCTTGAATGTTTCGATCGATGTTGTGTCTCGAGGAAGCGATGTGAGTTCGTGAGGTACCTCATTCCAAAATTTTGCAGCTGAGATTCGAAATAAGTTTTCATATGCCTTCGTCCTGGCCGGTTGAATAAGCAAATTCCCTGACTGCAGTCTTTTGGACCGGTGAAGGGTAGTGCTGCAAATCTCAGTGAAGTTAATTGCCAAGTAACTAGGGGAACCGCATTTCAAGATTTGGAAAGTTTGACTAGCCAAAAAGTATTCTCGACGAGACTCGACGGAGAGCCATCCCAGCTGTTTCCGAAAGGGAGTGACATGGTCACGCCACGGAAAATTGCCAAAATTAAAGCGTGTGCATGTATTATGGGCTCTTCGAAGTTTAAGGTTCAGTCCCTTATCGAGATTGTGGAATACAAGGCTTGCGTAATCAAAGAAAGGCATGATGAGGGATTGAACAAGAGTTTTCGTGATTGAGAAGGAAAGTGCATGACGGTGAGATCTGAGTTGGCGCAGGGTTCTGAAAACTTGTTGGCAAATATGAGACACTTGTTTCTTCCAGTTCAAGTCACTAGCTATCCATATGCTCTGATTCTTCACCTCAGACACATAGTCTACAGGAGTGCCATCGATTTGGAGTCGAGGCAAGTTACCGATGTTAGGAAGACGGAGATTTTCACTGCTGCCCATGATCATGACTTTTGGCTTTTTCAAGTTTAGTCCGAGTCCGTTAGCAAAAGCCCATTGATTTATAGCATTGCCATCCGCTTCGACTTTTTTGAGCGCGTCAAAAATTTCATAATGCTGGCAACTCCTGTAGATCTGTGTGTCATCAGCGTAGATCATGTAGCGACTGTACTTGAGAACTTGGGTTGGATCATTAATGAAGATTGGAAATAGAAGGGGTCCTAGTACCGATCCTTGGGGAACACCTGCAGTGGTTTTGAGCCAGCCAGACACTGTACCGCCGCCGTCTATGACGGCTTGACACCTGTCAGCCAAATATGAGAGGAACCATTTGATGGTGTAATTATCGACATGATAAGAGCGCAATTTTTGGATGAGTATGTGGTGAGGTATTTTATCGAACGCTTCGGAGAAGTCAAATAGCATAAGAATGGTGTATTGTGATTTGTCTATCGCATGTCTCACGTCATTCAAAACACCCAGTAACGCTGTCTGAGTGCTCTGACCCGCACGAAAGCCTGCTTGACGAGGATCGAGAAGGTGATTCTCTTCAAGATGACGTGTAAACTGTTTCGCAACGATCTTCTCAAGGATTTTTGAACATTCTGATATGCGAGCACTGGGTCTGAGATCTGATAAGTCAGATAACAGTGCTGATTTGGGAATGGGCGTGACAAGCGTGCGTTTCCAAAGGGCTGGATGTGCCGCAGATGAGATGGATGAATTGTAGATGATTGTGAGTGGTGACAGGGTTTCAGGGCATGAGGCGATGAGGTTTTTGATGGTAAAGCCGTCGATACCAGATGATTTTGATTTTATTTCTTATATCTCGTAGTATATCTCATCCGGTGAAGTTTCTTGGAGAGTAAACGGTGAGTTAGGTAGATGAGTAAAATTGTGTGGTGGTGTGAAGTTTGATAGTGTCTTATGAGTTGAGATTGTTGTCGGGTTAGTGGAGATGGATGCAAAATGAGAATTCATGGCGTTATGTGAAAATATAGTGAAAGGCGAGGGAGCACGTGATTTGATCATGCCGAGTCTGTCGAGAGCACTCCAGAGCTTATTCATGTCCTTCGCTGCATTAATCTGACTTGCATAATAACTGTTTCTGGCTTAGAGAGAGAGAGAGAGAGAGAGAGAGAGAGAGAGAGAGAGAGAGAGAGAGAGAGAGAGAGAGAGAGAGAGAGAGAGAGAGGGATTCAAGAAGAGGACGACCCCAGCATGTCAGTCATGCGGGGACGAATGGGATGACGCCGAACATGCCCTGTTCAAGTGCAGCGACACCCGGAGAGAGCGCGCCGAGCTGGATGAATGGCTGGGTGCTCAACTAACACCTGAGAATCTCGTCCCGTACTTGCTCCGCAACCAGGAGACATGGGATAGACTCACCGGATACATCAAGCTGGTGATGACCCGCAAAGAAGAGAAAGAGAGGGAAGTAAGGCGCCTCGAAGCAGGCGAATTACAGTGACTCTGCCGATTGAAACAGAAGAGGTCCAAATGGTTCCAGGAGGAATCTGATGCACTGAAGAGGGAAGAGAGAAGAAAGAAGAGAGAAGAAAGAAGATGAAGAATGAAGAGATGGAAGAAGATCGAAGAAAGGGAAACAACACCTGCGAGTCGTGAGAAGAGAGACGCTCGATCCTGAGCGCGAGACGCCGCCGGCCCTGAAGTAATGCTCACGCGGTGCCGGGGCCGGATTGGTAAGTTGGTGGATCTCTCCCTTGTCCAATGGCCGGCGCCAACGGAGAAGGAAGAGAGGGTTTACCCGGTTTGGATGGCCGTATCGATGCGGATTCCAGCCCGGGACTGTTGGGGAGGTGCTGGCCAGCCGTGTTTGGCTGACTGGTGCCTCTCCTTCGTACGTCGCAGCGTATTTGCCCTACAACCACCTTAAAAAAAAAAAAAAAAAAAAGAGAGAGAGAGGGAGAGAGAGAGAGAGAGAGAGAGAGAGGGAGAGAGAGACGCCAGAAGCTGGTCCTGATACCTAAAGGTCAAGGAGGTCAACGCCCTCTCAGCATGCTCGACAATATCGGGAAAATGTACGAGAGGATGATGATCAACAGGGTGGAAAAAGCCTACGAAGAGAGCGGCGGGCTATCACCAATGCAGTTTGGGTTCCGGAAGGGACGAAGCACTGTGCACGCGATCGAGGAGGTCCAAGAACGGGTTCAAGCGTCGGTAGGGAACCCATACCAAGGAAGAGGAGGATTCTGTGCCATTATTGCGTTGGACATAAAGAACGCGTTCAACTGCGCGAGCTGGGAGCGAGTCTATCAATCCCAAGCAGGTAAAGTGCCGCTCTATCTACTAGCCATCACGAGTGACTATATGCGGAACAGGACACTCGTGTACGACACCGACGAGGGACAAGAGATCCGGGAACTGTCCGCCGGAATTGGACAGGGATCGGTTTCCGGGCCGTTCAACTGGAACACCCAGTACGACAATTTACTGTCTATTGGACTGCCCGAAGGAGTGATAATAGTGGCTTTCGCGGACGACGCGGGGCTCATAGTCTGGTCCGACAACGAGGAACTCTTGGGTAGACGCGCAAACGAGGCGCTGGCCCGAGTCTACGAGTGGATGATCAGCAGGCTCCTAGAGCTTGCTGTCAAGAAGTGCGAAGCAATCGTGGTCACAAGACGCAGGAAGTTTGACTTGCCCCACTTTGACATCAACGGGCAAGAGATCCCGCGCAAGACAGAACTGAAACATCTCGGCGTATGGCTTGACGACAAGTGGTCGTTCAAGAAGCACATCCAGGAGACCGCCCAGAAAGCGAGCAGGGTTGGTGCGGCGCTTCAGCGGCTGATGCCGAATATCGGGGGACCCAAGGAAAAGAGGCGCGCACTTCTCAACACCATCAGCACCTCTATCATGCTCCACGGTGCACCCGTGTGGGGAAAGAGAGTAGAGAAGACCATCATCGAGAAGGGGATGGGGCCTGTCCACCGGAGAGCGGCCATGAGAAGTATCCGTGCCTACCGCACCGTGTCAGGAGATGCGGCTTACGTATTGGCGAGTACACCGCTCATCCACTTGCTCGTCGCGGAGCGAGTGAGGATCTGGGACCGCCAGAAAGTGATCGGAGCCGAACGAGTACTCACTCCAACGATGAAGGAGATCATCCGCGACAACGAGAAGGAAACGACCCTTGAGCATTGGCAAACTGAGTGGGATTCGTCATTTCCAAATGGCAGATGGACGCACTGGCTGATCCGTGACGTAGCCAAATGGACGGAACGCACCCACGGAGAAATAGATTACTGGCTGCGTCCAGATTAAGCATATAAGCGTGTGCCGTGCATGTGCCGTGCAAGTTTCTGGGGGACCCGCATGCAGACTAGGTCGGTACGGCAGATTGTCGTTTTTGTGTTTTCTGCTTCGCAAAGCTGCATCACTGCATGCGAATCCTATAGGATAATAATAGACAGTTTAGCAAAATGATTATTCCCAAGACTGGTGATGAATACATGTTTCAGGGATGACTCATTGATCATCGCCTATGTAATGGACAGAGGCGATGGTCATCATGATGACGAACGCTCAATTAAACAGCGTGCATTCAGTGTGAGGGGTTAGGGTATTTGAACCAAAACAACTCTCTACGTAATATATTGTGTGGCCCCACTAGTGAAACTCTTATAATAGAATCCCTCAAACTTTGTGTATGATTATAATTTGTCACATTTTCAGAAAGTCATAGATTTTCATCACCTATCGGTTCTGGAACAACCTTTCACATATCCTGTTTCTGATCATTTTGAGACTGGAAAGGCTCTACAAGAAGAGTTTTGGGTTTCTCAAGTAAAATACATATCAAGTACACAATGATGCACTACTTGGAAGGTTCTCTAGCGAGGAGCTACAATAAAGCAGGGACTTCACATTGAGTCCAGTACAATGAATTTCCCATTCATCCATTCTAGAACATAACTTGTCCCTATAATGTTGAAGTGCATGTATGGGAATGAGTTATTGAAATGTAGAAATGGACAGTTCTTTGAATCCAGCAATACGAAAACCCAGGCTCTGATCAAAACCATACTCAAATGAGAGGGAGGATGGTTCAGAATGGTTAAAAAAGTGTAAGCGAGTCACTCGTCGTGAATCTTATCCTCTTCCGCAGTCAGAGTTGGGAGTAGATCTATCTCCATCTGGAACAATAGAACTTCAAATCATGTGCATTATTTGAAGCAAGGATTTTTCTATCAGTTCTATATTCCACTTTCTACTTCAGACACCATGCAGAAAGTTCTCTGATTTATAATCTATGTGTGATATCACTTGAGCAAATCACAAACTCATTGGTTGCAACGAGTCATGAATAATAATTCAGGATGAAAACTGATGCTAGGGCAATGTTACTCCTCACATTCCAAATTATACATGATTTTCAAGAACAAGAATCTTTCTCAAACTGTCTTGGTTTTTCAAGATCTGTCAAATGTTGTAGTAAGAATATTTGACGTAATTGATAATAATGATGCTTGGAACTCATGTTCTTCCAGGACCTGTACAAGTTAATGCTCAAGTTCTATTGTTCCGGATGGAGATAGATCTACTTTCAAATCTGACTGCGGAAGAGGATAAGATTCATGATGAGTGACACGCTTACACTTTTTTAACCATTCTGAACCATCCTCCCTCTCATTTGAGTATGGTTTTGATCAGAGTCTGGGTTTTCGTATTGCTGGATTCAAAGAACTGTCCATTTCTACATTTGAATAACTTATTCCTATCCATTTTAACATTATAGGGACAAGTTAAGTTCTAGAATAAATAAATGGGAAATTCATTGTACTGGACCCACTGTGAATTCTTTATTGTATCTCCTCGCTAGAGAACCTTTCAAGTAGTGCATCATTGTGTATTAGAGTTTCGCTGGTGGAACCACACAATATATTAGGTATCAGAGTTGTTTTGGTTCTAATACCCTAACCCCTCACTGCACGCTGATTGATTGAGAGTTCATCATGATCATCTTCTCTGTCCATCACGGGGGGGATGATCATCCCCTATGTGAGTCATCCCTGAAACATGATTTATCACCTGTCTAGGAATTGATCATTGCTGACAATTTCTGTCCATTATACTAGCATTCGCATTGATTCGCATGCAGTGATGCAGCCAGATGCACGGAAATGGAGCAGAAAACACAAAAAAAAACGACAATCTGCCGTACCGACCTCTGCATGCGGGTCCCCCAGAAACTTGCACGGCACATGCACGGCACACGCTTATATGCTTAATCTGGCTGCAGCCACTGGACGACGCAAGCACTGAGTGACCACGGTTGCTTCGGTGCCTATCTGACCCGGTTCAAGAAGAGGACATCCCCAGCATGCCAGTCATGCGGGGACAACTGGGATGACGCTGAACACGCCCTGTTCACGTGCAACGACACACAAAGAGAGCGCGCCGAGTTGGATGGATGGCTGGGTGCTCAACTGACACCTGAGAACCTCGTCCCGTACTTACTTCGCAACCAGGAGACATGGGATAGAGTTACCGGATACATCAAGCTGGTGATGACCCGTAAGGAGGAGAAAGAGAGGGAGGTGAGGTGCCTCGATGCCGGTGAATTACAGTAAACCTGCCGATTCAAACAGAAGAGGTCCAAATGGTCCCAGGAGGAATATGATGGACTGAAGAGGGAAAGAAGAAGATCGAAGATCGAAGAAAGAAGAATGAAGAATGAAGAGATGGAAGAAGATCGAAGAAAGGGAAACAACACCTGCGAGTCGTGAGAAGAGAGACGCTCGATCCTGAGCGCGAGACGCCGCCGGCCCTGAAGTGATGCTCACGCGGTGCCGGGGCCGGATTGGTAAGTTGGTGGATCTCTCCCTTGTCCAATGGCCGGCGCCAACGGAGAAGGAAGAGAGGGTTTACCCGGTCCGGATGGCCGTATCGATGCGGATCCCAGCCCGGGACTGTTGGGGAGGTGCTGGCCAGCCGTGTTTGGCTGACCGGTGCCTCTCCTTCGTACGTCGCAGCGTATTCGCCCTACAACCACCTTAAAAAAAAAAAAAAAAAAAAAAAAAAAAAAAAAAGAGAGAGAGAGGGTTTGGTGATGAGGGCAACGGTGGCTATATGTGAGAGCGAGAAATTGTTGCGAGGACGAGGGCAACGGTGGCGGCGGCTACACGTGAGAACGATGATTTGCTGCGATGAGGAGGAGGAGGGCGGCAGCAAATTCGTTGTGGAGGACAACGACGGCAACGAATTGTAGATTCCTCAAACAGCTGTATAGCCACGGATATTCAAGCCTCGGTCTGCCCTACATATATTGATATAGCCTTATGCGCTGGATACATGCAGCAACGTGGTATGCAGAGCATATATGTACTGGATGCACCGTGGTCTGCAGAGCATGGTGTTGCACCATGACCTGCTGAGCATACTGTAAAAGGGGGGCCGTGGGAGAGGGGGGCAGAGCATTTTCAACGTATGATTTTCGTATACCTACAATGCTTTTCGCTCAGACGGCTTCCCCATGTATTTTAAATGGACAAAGTGTCCAATTGAATTCAAAATTGTTGGATTTTCGTGTAGCACCACTACTAATCGCCTTCATTCTCTTCATCTAATCATTCATATTGAGGATGAATTCTCGCTCACGCTTTCAGCCGCGCATTTCATTCTAATTTTACTAGATTATTTTGTATTTCTGAGCGATAAAAATTATTCTTTCTCTCAACTTTGTTCTCTTACAGAAGTTTCACACGGACAGCAGCGAATTCCTCTCGAATTCCTTGAAACTAGCCAACAATACTCACTTGTTCAACTATAAACTGCCATTTCCACGTCTTGAGATTCGCTGGTCATTTTCTCAATCTAACCCTGCTGAAACCAAAAAGAGAAAATACCGCCGAGCTGTACAGAAGATTTATGAATCGACCTATCATTTCCCCTCATTTCACAACCGCCATGCCCTCATCATAAAGATAAGATCTCAATTTTTCCATCTCCTCGAAGTTCCAAAAGCCTTTCTCAACCGAATCTGATGAGAACTCCCATCTAACAACTCTACGTGCACTAACGAATTTCAATCGACAAAAAATCTCACGACTGAGAACAATTTCACTCAGAATTCAATCTTCCACCTCTATCCACCTATCCAAGTATCCAGGAGACTCTCGTCGTCTTGGAACTCGTTTCAAGGTGTATTCGTGCGAATGATTTCCATCTAACCGCATTTTTCACTCGGCACATCTATGCTATTTCAACATTCCAGCTTAGTCAATATTATACTTTGTGCTCTATGGATTTTGAACCCCCTCACTTCAATATACTGCATACGTTTCAATGGAATACCTTGATAATTGCAGCCTCCCCTATAACTCTAATTTGATTGGGAATTAGATTCCTGACCTCAACCCATGGTAGCGTCTACTCTTCCACCTACCACCGTGATCCTACTCACCACCCAAAAATCAATTACTATACCGAATATAATGTTAACGCGCTCCTTTCCACCTTTTATACTACTGCACTCTTTGAAAATATCTACTATGTAGTTCGCGTAGCTCCCCCCCTCTCCTATTTTCTAACGCGCACTTTGTTTGTCTCGGCATGGCCGAGCCGAAGCGGTAACCTCGGCTACTCAACGCCCATATCACTCACGCGTGCAGCGTGCATCTACACTCCTTCTTAGTATTCAGCAACCCCATGCGCACTCACCATTTGTTCTCCCGCACTTCTTATTTCTAAAGTTTTCAATAAATCATCGTTACCAATCATCATCATCATCATATATCTAACCACAGATTTGGGAGCATGCACAGGAGGATATCTTTCCGATGGGAATAAACTACTCTCTCTCTCTCTCTCGAAATCTCTTGAATGTACTTTCTCAAAGATTCAACTTAATTTTTCACTCATTCCACAATTGAATTCGCGTTACCCGAACCACGCTCGCGAGATCAGTTTTGTCATATCATGACGAACCCAAGTTATGTATCGATGGTGAGACTTCATGGACATGGGACTCACTACCCCACAAAGCCCAGTTGGCTTTCCAGAGAAGACTCTGCTACTCCAGGACACTCCTGGGATGCCCTGACACCCTCAGGGAAGAATATCATAACAACTATTCTTATCCGTCAATTGGAGACTACTGGGGCCCATGAAAAGGAATGATGGATCGTCCCGAGTCTACTTTACAGGAGTGGGGACAGAGATAAAACCTGCCGGCTCGAATTGATTGTGCTACTCGATTTACTTAAGGAAAACATGAAAAATGTGAAACTGGTACACATACTTTCACATATCTCTTGCTATCATGAATCAACCAGGAATTATTACTGGATATATACCGAGAAAATGGAAGAGAGAGAGAGATAGTAGGCCATTTTGGATTTCAGAAACAGAGATTATTCCCCTTCTATACCTTTCAGGAACTAAGTTGCCACTACGGCACGCTTCAACCGTCCAGTCCTGGCTATTGAATTCTGTAAACTACTCACTCGTGGCACTTTTTTGGCATTCTGGGCGAAGAGAACTTGAATGAAAATTGGAAATGAACAGAACTGAGGCTGCATTCTCACGCTGTCGATTTTTTGCCGCCGTAAGCAATCTTCGCCATTGGTGTGAGAGAGAACGACTGATACAGCTTTTTCTCTCACACCAATGACGAAGATCGCTCGCCACGGCGAAAAATCACTAGTGTAAAAATGCAGCCTGAAGAATAGACGCCCTCTCCCGGCCACGAGGCATCCTCCTGGTGTTCCGAGGGTCAGCCCCGCGGGAGCTGAGCTGCTTCTCTGTAGAAGGCCGGCAGGTAAGAGAGCGAGCTCACTGCAGCGAGGAGATGGTGGAGGCTCCGGGCAACCCGAAACTCTCCTCTACCTCCACGCTACATCAGGACTTGGCCAATGAGCACACTTCATTGCCCGACTTTTGACTTCAAGTCACGTTCTTCACCGCTCTGAAAACGAGCTCTTCCTCTTTCTACTCTCCCAATCTCTTTCCCTATTCTAATCCTCACTTGAGTGATTCATGCGGGGGAAGTGACAGGCATTGACACATGCTATAGAGAGTGAGAAGAATATATCGCTACACTCCCCTAACTTCAGTGCATCGACCATGCCAGCGACATGGATACATGACGCGGACCTATCGGGCCCTCTTCCTTTCAAGCTGTGGATGAGTGTTAGCTCCCCGGGACTGAAGCAGAAGGGAAAAACCGACGCGTAACGTAACAGGCTCGGTCACGTTACTCCCGACATACGTCTCCAAAAGCAGTCTATCGAAACTTCTCGGTGGATAGTGACTCAATATTCGGATAAAATCGGCTCAGTGTGGAATTCCATGCAATTATCTGCAGGCAACGGCTGAGAAGATTGATGTCCGCCTCTGCAACATCGAGTTCAGTATGTTAACTCAAAATTTGATTCGTCCGATCAGCATTACCCCGGTGAGACACTAGTGAGAATGGCACATTCTTCGTATCGAACTGATCTCATTCACTCAGCCATTCCCAGGAGGGCCCTTACATCTGCATGATGCTCAGATATCAAGGGATTGAACTCAGCATAGTATGATAGGATCATTCAAAGCCCCTTTTGGGGAGAAGAAACAACTCACCGTTATATACAAGAGCGAAAAAAGCTTTCTTCACAAGTAGCTGCGTATCAAAAACTACCAACTTAGCACTCGTTGGTATGAGATCATAGCACTTATGGAATTGGAAGAACCGGACCAAAATCTGTGTCTCATCTGCAACTGCCAAGAAGAGAACTAGTCAATGCGTTGGGATATTAATCTCCAGGATAATATTCACTGTCACAAAAGGATGCAACATAGTGGTAGGATTCTCACTCACACTTCATGATCTTTATCCACTTCAAAGATTTGGTAGGAAGAGCAATACATACTGCTAGAGCAACACATTATTCCGCTGAACTGACTTGGAGTCACATGTAATCAAGATCTATGATGACATGACCTGTCTTGTTGGGATCGGTTAACCAGTTACGTCTAACAAGGGGGGACCACAGTGTTTGGGTCTTCAATCACCTCCAAAAATTTTTTTACAGTTCGGTACTACCTAGAATATGAAGAATCCAGAGTAACTCCGTCCAATGGGCTCCGTCCAACTGGCTCCTGTTCAGAGATATGGTCAAAATCGCTAGCGTCGTCAGTATATCTATAGATACCATTCCTCAACATGGGCCTATATGAGCAATGCTAATCTCAGTTGCTGTGTCTTTGGACAGGAGGCTCATTGTATTAAGTTACTCTGGATTCTTCATATTCTGGGTGGTACCAAACTATAGAAAGATCTCGCAGGCAATTGTCGACCCAAATACTGTGGTCCCCCCTTGTAAGTTTAGGATTAAGTTTTCGGTGGATAAGAGGGTTCGCGGATCTTCATTTCCCCGAACTGTTAAACTATGATTCTCAGATCATACTGGACGACGAAACTTTGGGCCTGGGACGTCCACCTTAGGAGCTTCTGATCATCTCATGTATTTCTCGACGAATGAACTGAATACGTGCTTAATCTTGCTCCATCGCATTAGAATTTCTTCCAAATCGCGAAGAACTAATCCTCCGAAGGACGCTGCTCTACGGATTCTCTCTTCAATCTTCGAATTATGGTTATTCAGTCACCTTGTCATGATGCACATCTAGATATGTTCCCCTACGGATTTTGACTCGTTAAACGCGATCTTGGTGGTCAAAAAGTGCCGTGATGTATCTGGAGAGGGATATCCGCAAATTTGCGCACCTGGCTCTTGGCAAGGAAGTCCAGTTCTGCGATAAATTGACAAGGAATCATGGAATCATGGAGAGGAGAGTAGTATACGGGGCACTACAGCCGGACGCCGATGACTTCACACCAGCTATAATACCATCGGTAAATTTTTTTCGCCGCGCCGATTCGAATGGGTTTTAGCAGTGTCAGTGCCCCTCCGCAGCGGCCGGCCCCCCTCAATCAACACGTGGATCCAATAGCCTAGGGATCCGGAGATATCCCAGGACGTGCGATTCTGGTTTCTTAGCTCTGTGATAAAAAAATTCGAGAATCTCCCCGACTCTTTTCCAAGATTTTTCATCACAGGGCTGAGATTCCAGGATCATACTCCCCAAATCATCACCCGATCCAGCTGCTTTGAAATCATGCTCTAGCCTTGGTCGTTGTATGGTAATTATGCTTCTTGGAGGATAAGATGAAATCCTGCCAGTAAAATCGGCCAGGATAGAGATTCAGCTCTCAAATCTCCTCGCAACCACCGCCCTCTCGTAGATTTATGTCCGAAAAGATTCAAAAAAGTTGTAGTCTATTTAAATATCAAGAATTGTGATCACATATCTGGCGGATCGTATTCTCAATCCCTAGAATATTGCTTGATCTTCCTACCACCAAACACACTTGGCTTAGTCTCGAGGTATGGTGACGGATAGCCGGTTTATTCAAATTTGCTGGTCGGAGCGCCCCAAACTAACATAATCGGATGAATCTATAGTGAGTCATCCCACGACTTGGGATCAGATTTCATCTGTGGCGATGTCCAGATTCAGCAACGGAATAATCAAATCTCCTACCTGCCACCATGGAGTGGTAGATTCACGCTCGTCAATCTATGAGAATCAACTCCATCTCGACATTTTCGATCACAGAGCGAAGATCTCAGAATCAAACAACCTGGTATATCTCCCGATCCCTAGGTGATTGGATCTTATATTTATTCTGGGCCGTTGTATGGTCACTATGTTCCTCGATACATGAGATCAGATTCTGCTTGTGGAAAAGGCCAGGATAGAGATTCAACGCTTGAATCTCCTCGCTGTCATTACCCTTCCCTAGATTCACGCCCGAAAAGATTTGTAGTCCATTCAGTCATCGAGGATTGTGATTGCATAGCTAGCGGATCATAGTTCCCAGCCCTAGAATATTGCTCGGACTTTCGACCACTGGACACTTGGCTTAGATTCATGGTATGGTGACCGAATCACGTAAGTCATCCTATTACTAGGGATCAGATTCAACCCGTGGGGATGGCCAGGTTCAGCAAGGGAACACTCAAATCTCCTACCCGTCACTATCAAGTAGCAGATTCACGGCCACGAATCGATGAGAATATACGGCTTCTCGAGATTTCTGATCACAGAGCTAAGATTTGAGTTGCATGTCCTAAGATATCTACTGATCCCTTGGCTATTGGATCACGTGTTCATTCCGGACGGTTGTATGGTCACCATATTTCTCGGTGCATGAGATCAGATTCAGCTTGTGGAAACAGCAGGAATAGAGATACAACGCTCGAATCTTCTTGCATCAACCACCCTCTGGTAGATACTCGCCCAAAACTATGTGTAGTCCATTCCGTCATTAAAAAATGTGATCACAGAGCTGAAGGACCAGAGTTTCAATCACTAGGATATTGCTCGATGTTCCATCCAATGAACACAGTCGGGTTAGGCTCGTGATATGTGAACCGGATAACGTAAGTCTCTCCACAACTCGAGATCAGAGTCATTCCGTGGAGATGTTCAGGTTCACCGAGAGGACACTCAAATCTCCTCCCTGCTACTATTGAGATCCAGATTTACGCCCGTCAATCTATGCCCTGCCGAAAAATATCAAGTGATGTATCATTTGATAAATCACTTGATAAATCAGTTGATATATCACTTGATAAATCACTTGATTTATCAGGCCAATTTCACATGTGAAATTTCTGAGGTAATTTTTTAAAAAATTAATTTTTTTTTTTCCATATTCGACACTCGAGTGAATGTCTTTGGATTTACATGGGCCAAGCGTCGTAGCTACATCGAGAGAAAACGTAATTTGAGATATAAAATTTCGGACTTACGGGGATTTGAACCTGCGACCTCCGAGTTTGTAGACACAATACTTAGCCAACTGCGCCATCTGAGATGCGTCATGGGGATGCACAGAATACGTACATGTGGCACTCTTTCTCAGAGCAAACTTCGTCTTCTATCGACAAAGCTCAGAGTGTAGTTTAATTCCTCGTCAAATGTGATGCGCTATTATTTCTTATATGCTCAATCGAGTTTTAACCATATTTTAGAGGAAATGACGATGCAAAACTGATGAGAAGTGAGAATCTTACTCATCACTCGACATCACTTTATTTTTCTTTGTGTGAAGCGGAAGAGTCAACTACTGTCTAGATGAGCTTCCAGCCTCTTCTCCTCAAGCAAAATTCTAAAGTATATGCAAAAATTCGCTATTGAGTTTGTACCTTCGCCGTTTTTAAAATCTCATAGCGCTGCTCGAGGGTCACTAAATTCAACGCCGGCATCACAAGGCATACCTTTTTTTCGCATGGATTCCTGAATATAAATGAAGCCTGGGCAATGCAGTTGGTTTCGGCTCGGTGTATAAAATAAGTGTACCCACCCACCCCCTGTGTACCCAACATACCCCCCCCCCCCCATATGCCGATCTCAGACATGGGCACTCGTTGGCGTCCCCGCATATTCTTTCATATCGCTTATTTTCTCATATCCTAATATAAAAAACGTAAGAAGAATATGTGGGGACGCCAACGAGTGCCCATGTCTGAGATCGGCATATGGGGGGGGGGGGGGGGGGGCATTGTTCCAAACTTTTTGGGTCCAACCAATCACAAGGCAGCTTGGCCAGGGTGTCTACAGGAGGAAAAACCGGGAAAAGTCGGGAATTCGTCGGGAAAACCGGATAAATGTTCCGTCTTGTCGGGGATTTTAGTCTCTCATCTTTGAATTAGATCAGGATTGGAGAACTGATAATCAGACCAAAATTTTGGCTCTAGAATAATTGAGATGAAGATTTTCTCACGTAGGGGATAGTGGGTCGAATTTGGACGGGGGCAAAATTGGATAAGTGAGATAGCTAGGTCACGATAGATTCTAGGCTCCCCTCACGTGGATTCTCTTGTAATACCACCACAGACAGCGGTTTTCATGGTGGTTAGATCTCTTGAAAAGATACTGGGAGTACACGCTGATATAGGGCTGCTTTTCGAGGGTGTCGCGCGGTTCATCTCGAAAATGCAAGAGTTTACGCTGCTCCTGCGTGAGTGGACGGACTCCATCGCCATTTGGGGATCAAAAATTACATCACAAAATGAAGATTTTGAGCCATTGTGGGTTGAAATTGGTTCAATAGGACACGAATAATCGCAATTTTGCGAGAAAAAGGTTGGAGGCATTATTTTTTTATTTTATTTATTAAGCCATTCAAACCTCAAGGAGGCTTATTTAGGCATTGCCTGTATAATATACATACAAGATCTTTGAAAATGAAAAAGAAATATAATTATATAAGAACATCATTACTTAATATACAGAGATACAGTACAGTGAAGTCGCTTCTGAATCTAATTTAACAAGTACATCTTTCACAGTTAAATATTCATCTCACACTCATCAAAAAAATCAAGTATGGCTCTACAGCAGGGTACGTGGGGGTCTGTTATGAACATTCCAATGCAAAGAGGAGGGCTTTGACCCGTGAGGGATTTGATTTTTTTCAACAGTTCCTCTCTTTGATCGATATAGAGTTTACATTGCCATAGAATATGATTCACATTCTCATCTGATTCTTCACATTTACAAGTAGGGCTATCACCTATGTTGACTCTGTGCAGTGAAGAAGCTAAATTATAATGATTAGCCCGACATCTAGCAATCGTATCTATGAGTTCACGGTCTAATTTCTTACAAGAAAACCAAGGTTTAGTTCTATCATTGACAAAAAATTCAAAGTATTTCGTTCCAGTCGTGAGCCCTTTCGTCTTGATTTCCTCTCTTGTGCTCATACAAGCTTTGTACTTGAATGACTCAAAAAAGTCGGTGAATGGTATTTTGAAGACATCTTGAGTGGATGCTTCTGTCGCAGATTTGGCTAGTAAGTCGACCTCTTCATTTCCTCGGATTCCTATATGTGCAGGAATCCAAAATAAATTGATTTTACCTTTGTCGTTATTCGTTACGAAATTGTGGAACTTTTTTTTTGATTCAAGAATAAGGCTGTTTGTTCTAACTGAGATATGGGTTGATCGAAGGGATTGAAGAGCACTGTGCGAATCCGAGAAAATGAAAAAGTGTGAATCTCTGTGCTCCAAGATGATGTAAAAAGCGGCGGAGAGCGCTGTGCATTCTGCCGTGAAAACGGAAGCATTTATATTTATAGAAATTTTTTTTGAGATGTCCAACTGAGGGCAGATACACGCCGCCCCAACAAATTTGTGACTTTGAATCTTGCTACCGTCAGTACAAATTGCTATCGCATCATGTTTGTCTAGGAAGCGAGAAAAATCCTCCGCGGGCATGGACGAATCTTTGAGTTCATTACCCAATCTAGTATCAAATGGTACAGATGTCGTGATTGTGGCATAATCATGACTATATAAAGCATAGTTGGGTCCATTCGAAATGATAGGGCTAATATCTTTGATTCCTGATATGCATTTTCGTAGTAACAGAAGTTTCTTTGGTGTACACGTTTCTTTTACCGCAAAATATTTTCTAATAATATTAGTCACTGGCAAATTGGCGTTACAGAGAACTTTTACTAAATAGCAATTCGCCAAGTAATTAGCTCGATCTTGTAGAGATGTAAGCTTTGATTCAGCTAGTAGGATATTTTTTGATGTGCTTTTACGGAAGCCCAGGGCTACTCGGATGGCTTGATACTGGATCGCCTCAATTTTTTCTCTCAAAGCTTTGGTATTGGGAAAATATACAAAACTCGCGTAATCAAATATAGATCGAACAAAACTCTTGTAAAGTATAATGAGGGTCTCAGGATGAGATCCCCACCACGTACCATAGAGATATTTGAGTATATTCATTGCTTTGGAGCATCTTACGAGTATATGGTTCACATGTAGCTTGAAATTCAAGTTATAGTCTAGATGGACGCCGAGGGAACGAGCATAGGCGCATGAACGCACTTCTTGCCCTTCAATCGTAATTGAGATGTTACCTGGATGGATTCTCTTATTATTAAAGTGAACTAGTTTTGTTTTGGGCGGGGTGAGTTCTAAACCAAATTCAAACAAGTTATCTGCAATTTTTTTGATAGCACTTCCCAACGTTTTGGTACCCCATTCAAGTGAGTTGCATTTAACATAGACAGCAGTATCATCTGCAAATTGAGAGACCACTACTGTTTTACTGACATTCAAAGCTATAGCAATCACACAAATAATGAAAATGAGGGGACTCAGTACACCTCCTTGAGCTACACCTTTTCTTGCTATTCTATGGCTGGTGGGATTGATCGATGAAAAAATGAAACGCTCATATGATAGAAAGGAGCTGTTACAAATAAGGCCAAATCTGCTCCAGAGAATTTGGACTCCAGGTTGCACTGAAATGCGTGTTTTGGGTGTCTGAATATGCATATGAATTTTTTCCGCGTCAAACCAAAGCGTCTCCCAGTAGTGGGCAAAAAGGTGTCCCATTTAAAATACACGTGGAACGCACTTTCTAGCGTCCCTCTCAAAATTGGCCCAATGGACTATAACGGCTCCAATGGGGATTTGTTCTTGAACAGAAAATACAACTTTTAGGGGTTTTTTCATGGACGGGAAATGATGTGCTGGTACCGAAAAACCACTTGAGAGATGGAAAATGCGGATCTTTCACGCTAAAACCGGGGAATACCCGAACGGAGCGGGATTAATCGGAAAGTTGCAGAGGACCAAAGTTGTAGATTATGTTCTAAGCTTCCATTTGGCATCGGTTTTTTATGCATGTATTGGTTGGGGGTTCCCAAAAAACGACCAAAAGTCGTAAAAAACCATATTTATTGGATTTCTTGGCGATCTCGGGGTAAAAATGGACTGACAAACTGTCATATCTTGTAGATCTCATCAAAATACACATTTTTGGTTCCCATAATTTTTTCGAAAAAACGCACCAGATTCGAGTTTATAGCGAAAAAGTGCCGGAAATAGGCACTCTCCAACGTTCTCACGCAAAATACTCGAAGAACGCAAATGGAAACCCTATATAATAATTGCGTGAAAAGTTGCTTTTTCTCGTGTACTTCAAAATGAAAAAAAAAATTCATAGCGTTTCGATGTTCCTGCTTCGAGGAATATGCATTTTTATGCCAGATAACGAGTTTGAGTGGATAAATTCATGGTTCCAGCATGCTATATGCAATTCTACGTCAATGAGTCATACAACTACATCAATCGGACATGCAAAATCACCAATTTTCTTCCACGATCATCATTCGGAGCTATATGAGGTTATGATAAGGATCGAATCTTTGAACACCAGGATTGTTGTCTTTCTCAAAACTTTTTCCAACTATGAGAATATTGTAGTGTACGAGACTACGAAAATAACCATTCATGAGAACTCATACTCTATGGCTTGGATTGATATCACAAGTTGATGTCGAAAATTTTCAAACTAGTGAAATCTACTTAATCAGCCGTGACAGTAGTCCGCCTGTCAAGCTAGACGACGGGATTACTGGTAGAACAAGTTTTCTGAGTAAGATGACAACGGAAGTTATTCGTTCTTCACGTTTTATCCCAAAACTCGTGTGTCAGTTAGTTCACCTGTTCATAATAACTATAGTTTTCTTTGATATCACATATTTGACTTTGAGGTTCAATCTGACTCAGAGTCATCTTCATCTGTAGCCACTGATTCAAAAACTCCATGCTCAACCAGGAACTCTCCATTCGTTTGCTCATGGTCGACATTGCTGACGAAGGAATCATAGCATTCACCAAATAAACTATCGACGAAACAAAATACTTCGCACCCCAGAATTAGATCATCGTCATACTGGGTATCTGCGATATAAGTTTGATTCATTGATTTGGATATTCGCAATATGCGAATAACATCAGAAAGGACTCCTTTATTCTGAGAAGAACGAGAAACGTCAATTCTCTCTCCCTGACGAGATGGCATATGGTTCCCATTTGATTATTTGGAGAGCTTTGATTTTGAGAAAGAAAGGAGCCCTCTTAAGACATATCTCGCTATGATATCTGATTTTTTGGAACCCGCCAAAATTATGAGGACCACGGATGCGTATCCAGGGATGTGCATATTGGAGAAATCGTTTGAGCCTCTGTTGCGAGTGACTCGAGGTATTATGATTTTTGGGCTATTTGCGATTTTTTTAGAGGGAGAAGGTTTGAATCGGGGATTCACATCTACCAACGTACGAATTCACACAATATCAACAGATTTTGGCAGCAGCGACTTCCGGGGAACCCATGTGCGTGCAAGCTTGCCAGTGTTGGGCCTTGACAAATGAGGAATTCCAATAGCACCGGAGAATTTTGATGGATGTGCCTAGTTTCCGGGATATTCTAGGGCTCTGAACGGTGATCGTGGATGAAAATTGGTGATTTTGCATGTCCAATTGATGTAGTTGTATGACTCATTGACGTAGAATTGCATATAGCATGCTGGAACCATGAATTTATCCACTCAAACTTGTTATCTGGCATAAAAATGCATATTCCTAGAAGCAGGAACATCGGAACGCTATAAATTTTTTTTTCATCTTAAAGTACACAAAAGAGGGCAACTTTTCACGCAATTATTATATAGGGTTTCCATTTGCGTTTTTCGAATATTTTGCGTGAGAATGTTGGAGAGTGCTTATTTTCGGCACTTTTTCGCTATAAACTCGAATCTGGTGCGTCTTTTCGAAAAAATTATGGGAACCAAAAATGTGTATTTTGATGAGATCTACAAGATATGATAGTTTGTCAGTCCATTTTCACCCCGAGATCGCCAAGAAATCTAATAAATATGGTTTTTTACGACTTTTGGTCGTTTTTTGGGAACCCCCAACCAATACATGCATAAAAAACCGATGCCAAATGAAAGCTTAGAACATAATCTACAACTTTGGTCCTCTGCAACTTTTCGATTAATCCCACTCCGTTCGAGTATTCCCCGGTTTTAGCGTGAATGATCCGCATTTTCCATCTCTCAAGTGGTTTTTCGGTACCAGCACATCATTTCCCGTCCATGAAAAAACCCCTCAAAGTTGTATTTTCTGTTCAACAACAAATCCTCATTGGAGCCGTTATAGTCCATTGGGCCAATTTTGAGAGGGACGCTAGAAAGTGCGTTCCACGTGTATTTTAAATGGGACACCTTTTTGCCCACTACTGGGAGACGCTTTGGTTTGACGCGGAAAAAATTCATATGCATATTCAGACACCCAAAACACGCATTTCAGTGCAACATGGAGTCCCAATTCTCTGGAGCAGATTTGGCCTTATTTGCAACAGCTCCTTTAATAAAGCTCAAAACGTGCAGTGAAACTCCGATTTCAGCTAGTTTTTTTAACATAACTTCGGTGGCGACGTCATCAAATGCAGCATGAACATCAAGAAAAGTAGCAAATATATGTTTTTTTCCATAAAGGCTTCATTTATTTTGAGTACTATGCTTGCTAGGTTATCAGAACAAGACCTGCCACGTCGAAAGCCACTCTGATTCTGGGGTATGATTCCTTGAAATTCCAACCACCACTCAAATCGATTTTTTACGAGAGTTTCGAGGAGTTTACAAACTGACGATGTCAAAGAAATAGGCCGGACACTACTACGATCTTCTTTGTCTATAAAGTGTACGAAGGAATTCTTCCATTCAGTTGGATATTCTTGATTTACATACATCTCATTGAATATGTCAAGTAAGAGTAATTTGAACTTGATCGGCAGTTTTTGGAGTGTCTCGAAGTCAACTCCACCCATGCCAGGCGATGAGTGAGGGTTACGTGAGTCGAGTGCCGTATTGAATTCAACAAAATCAAACATCGCATCTAGGAATTCATTCGTCTTACAAGTTGGGAGATAATTCGGATTCGTTTGAACGCTTGGGGGTCACAATTTGTCCAGAGCTTTAACGATTTTTTCTTCTGACTGGAGATTCTCGGGCGAGTGAGAAGGTTTCACATTTACCCAGCTGTTTTTGAAAATTTTGCATTGCTTCCACACATAAGTAGGACTCGAGTGTACATTTATAGAACTGGCGAATTTTTTAAAACTCTCTCTTTTCTTCTTTTTTATGAGTTTTTCCACAAGGGAAACTTGTTTTTTATAGATAAAGAGATCGTAGAGAAATCCCGAGAATTCCCATTTCTTATAAAAAGCTCTTCTGAATCGTATTGCCCTGTCACAGTCTTCATCCCACCAGACTACAGGATTTCTCCTTCTTCGGCCTTTATACCTCTTTCTCTTAGGCGTACAGGCTTCTAAAGAAGTTACAATGACGCCTATGAACATATTATACTTATCCGTAGTGGATAGATTATCATAATCGGGAGAAAGAAATTTCTCATACTGTTCTTCCAACATGCAAGAAAATCCGGACCAATCCGTTCTGTTGGACTTGAGTTTGAACGTTTTTTTGGAATATGCACATTTCGTTGTATTTACATTTATAAAGACAGGAAAGTGATCGGATCCCCAGGTTTCATTACATACATCTACACTGATTTTGTCAGAGAAGCTGAGCGATGAAAGGATGATATCTAGATTAGATTTGTAGTTTGTGTGTACATCGATACGCGTGAATGTATCATCATTGTGAATGAAGAGATTTTGCGATCCAATTGCTTTCAAAAATCTAGTACCATTACAGTCAGATCGATCACAGTTCCACCTACGATGGTGTGCATTGAAATCACCCATCAGTAGGCAGTTCGGACGATTGTTAACATTGCTTAGGAGAGTATCCCAATTTTCTTGGGATAATGCGAGACCTGGAGAGCGATAACATATGATGATATCAAACGGTGTATTTGTATTAGTGATTTAAATACCACATAGCTCGGCTGAATCCGCCGGCGAAATTAGTGTCTCTATTTTTCTATAAGCTAAATTCTCACGTATAAGAAGCAGGATTCCTCCTCCTTTTCCGTCTTCGCGATCTTTTCTGAAGCTGACGAAACCAGTGACGTTGACGGTGATGTTTGGGGTCAGCCATGATTCCACACAAGCAAAGATATCGATTTTTTTCAAGATCGATGGAATTTCTGTACGTCTTTGCTGGAAGCTCCTCGCATTCCAAAACAGAATTAGGAGGGGTGAAGAATTATTTCTTGTTGTATCTGCCATTGTGGATGCGAGGGGTGTCGATGAGCTCATCAATCAAACTTGCATCTTCATCACCTCCCGATGATGGTTTGCCACTAGCCAATTTGCTCTTTTTTTTAATGATCCTATTCAATCTAGTCTTCAAATTCCGGTCCTCTATATTGTCGTGGGTGTCGTTCAGCATCTTGACAATAGCCTTTGTATCAGAAGAGTATCCACGAGCCAGGTCCGGGATGTTCTGGTTACCTTTTGCTTCATACAGAAATTTTGTCAGCTGATCAGTATTCATTGGATAGCTGTCATCATTTTCCTCCAAAAATGGAATCGCAGGGAGAATCTGCGCTTTCACAACTTCGAGTGAAAATGTTTCGGTTGCCGGAGAAGATGCTGAATCACTTGCCTTCGGTTTTTTGAATTCTTGCTCAATTTTTCTATCCAATTTTCCTTTATTTGAACTCTCAGACGATATTGATGCACTGGCACTGCTTAGAGGTCTCTTGATTCCCGTGTGTATTTGCGGGAGTTCGAGAGCCTGAGCAGCAGCTCCATCACTCATCACATTTTCACTCTTATTTTGCTGTCCATTCTCAATGTCCATATTTACATTCGAATTGTCTGATTCAAAAACAGGTGTAGTACGAGTGACGAACGACTGCTCCATCGCTTCTTCATTCTGCTGTGTCATTGTTGTGGAACTTTCAAGATTATCGAGCTTCTCTCGAGTCTCTCGTTCGTTACTAGCCAAATCGGGACAATGTTGACGTATATGGCCTTCATTGCCACACAGGAAACACTTGATAATGCCACTACTTGGATATACGTAATAGGCAACGTCTTCATAATTGATTTTGATAAACTCAGGTAGTTTTTCCACATCAGATGGGTCGATATATGTGCAGCGTTTGGAGCTCATGACGAGACTATATCCTTCCACTAGAACTGTAGCTCTCAAAAACGTTACAGGTGAACTGCGTTTTATTCCCAACAAATCTAATTGTTCTTCTATCACAAAGTGTGGAATGGGAGGCGCAACGTTTGAAATTGTGATTCTCTGCTGCTTGGTGATTAGGGGTCCTATTTGCACCTTTTTTTCTTGGATGAGAATATGATCATGTTTAGTGATGTTATCGACCAGTTCTTTACTTGAGAGATACAAGCACACGCGGTTGTTGGATATTTTGGAGGAAAAGTGATATTCTTGGGATTCACCATATTACCAATAGCACAAGTATAGTCTGTCAGAGTTAGGCCATCAACACAATGCAAAACTAGTCCTTGATCACGTTTTGGGAACAAATCTTTTTGAGCAACTGCTGCGTAAGACACTTTTTTGGCACTACTATGGGAAGAAACTGTAATATTTTGCGAAGACCCATGACCTTTGGTGAGAAAGGCCATGATTTTGCCACTTTCGTGGGCTGGCACACGCTGTTAGGCGGTGATATATATCTATACTGAGGGCTAAAGCCCCGATCGCGAAAACTCGGTTATCAAGACTACGGAGCGGTGTAAACACGTCTTCACTCTACCACGGTCCGAGCCAAACTCCTCGGGGGCATTATTGGACAGATTGGACTGGGCGAATTTAGACAATGCTAAATCCCATCTAAAATTAGTTGACCGATCGCTTGTCCGTGTTTTTCGAGAATAATTGCCCGTACCGAGGGGCGTATGCATTTGTGCGGATTATTCGAAGCGCCGGTTGCGAGTGAGGGTGAGTATAATGATTGAAAATGGGTGAAAAAGTGAAGTTACGATGTCCAATGGCCGTCTTGAGGTAGTACTAGCGGTACTCGAATTACCTATCAGAAAATTACGAAAGTCGGCACAGTGGTACATTAGTGCCTCAAACAGACACAGCTGAAATTTCAGAATTTTTAGGAGCCGCGGAGAAAAGTTCTGGGCAATTTCGTGAAAGCCGATTAACACGGCGTCTTATGGGAAATTATCAATACACTGATTTCTAACTATCAGATTTTCGCAGGAAAGAGCACACAAATGTGAGAGTACACAAAAAGTGCATAGAAACGAACAGATCAACGATTAGGAGTCTACAAAGAAAGATCTGAGCCAATACGTCACTACTCTTGACAGTTTCGGGGTTAATATACAAGTTGAACCTTTGGTCTCGTCGATCTTGAAGGACAGTGGGGAACTAAATAAATTCCCAAAATTTCATGATGGAAATTTTATTGCAACGTTTCGTCCACCAGGTTTTGTGGACCTCATCAGGCTTCAGGTTTGTTATTCTTTAGATCGTCATGATATTTTGGACGATCTTGTAATAGAGCACAGACATAACGTCTGGCTCCTGTCAATACGAGTAAACAGAGTGAGTCATGTGGATGACTCACTCTGTTTACTTGTATTGACAGGAGCCAGACGTTATGTCTGTGCTCTATTACAAGATCGTCCAAAATATCATGACGATCTAAAGAATAACAAACCTGAAGCCTGATGAGGTCCACAAAACCTGGTGGACGAAACGTTGCAATAAAATTTCCATCATGAAATTTTGGGAATTTATTTAGTTCCCCACTGTCCTTCAAGATCGACGAGACCAAAGGTTCAACTTGTATATTAACCATCAAGGACGAAAAAATCTACCAAAATCATTTATAGTTTCGGGGTTAAGTTGTCGTCTGCTGTGTGTGTTACTATATCTATATAGGCGGGCGGAATCGAGTCAAGCGAAGATCCAATCCGCGCTTGGACTCATTAGTACCGCTAGTACTACCTTAAGAGTCAGGTTACAGGCCAGAAGTCGCTTTCAACGTGTTCCAAGATAGTGCTCGATTTTCGCATTTTCACTGTTGCATTCGCTGATACTGGGTTGATTTTCGCTTTCTATCATTCGGATTGTTCACTTGGGGCGAGTAAGAGTACATCAAATTTGAAGAAGAACGTATGAAAGTCGATTGTTAGACGCTGCGAGTCTATTGCCGATTGTTGAAGACAATAGTGCATCAATAAAGCGCCTACTTTAATGAAGTCAAAAAATGATATAAAAATGGCCCGCTTGTTGGGGCTATGGAAAGATGTAAAGGTCGCGGGTGGGGTTCCCTCTTGATTTTGGATTATTACCACGTGTTTCGGTCTGTAAAAGCGACTCGAATAGATGGAGAATATTGCCGTATACCTTAATTTCAAAAGGCTCTCCAAATTTGCCCCCAAAACTCGTCAGAAGTGCTCCCAAGCGCGGGGCGAATTTGGACAGGTCTCTTTCTTCAAACTTCAAGAATACCAAGTGTGAACGCTGAGACCTAAGAGTCTGGGAATTTTTTTCAAATCTATTCAATAGTTACTTTCCACAGAGCGCCTAGCCACGATTATCGTCAGATAGCCCCACTACAATATCCGTCCAATTTTGCCCCACTCTCCCCTAGATGTTTAACAAGGAGAACACCAACCTTGTGGATCCTGGATCTTGATAAAAATTTCGGAATCTTCTTGTTTTGGTGAGAAATGAAGGTACCCAGATCGGTTTTGTCCAATGGGCCTTCTATCCCGAGATATAGCTATGGAGATTAGCATTGTCCATCTAGGCCCATGTTAAAATTACATATATATATAGATCAGGGTGTTCCTTATTTCCCAACTTTCGATTTTCTACGATACCATCGTGAATTCTCGATCTTTGATATGAAGAAATTAATAAAAACTTTAGCCGCGCCCTGTGCGACGTATCCTGCTTTGCCTCTAGAACACCCATTTTAACATTGAAAACCTTATAATACTGAAAATTTCGCCCGCCCCACCCTCCGTGCTTCTGGGATCACTGTGATTCCTCACGGCCCCTCTTGGACCATAAAAAAATATCAAAATACACTATTCCGACGTAAAATTTCACGAGAAACACGATAAAGTTGTCAATTTTGAAATTTGAAGTGATCCCGGCGTAATATTAGTAATTCTTTGGAAGAATCTTTAATATCGCGCCGGGGTCACTTCAAAATTCAAAACTGATAATTTTATCGTGTTTCTCGTGAAATTCTACGTCGAAATAGTGTATTTTAATATTTTTCATGGTCCAAAAGGGGCCGTGAGGAATCACAGTGATCCCAGAGGCACGGACGGTGGGACGGGCGAAATTTTTAGTATAGGGTTTTCAATGTCGAAATGGACGTTCTAGCGGCAAAGCAGGATACGTCGCACAGGGCGCGGCAAACGTTTTTCCTCACTTTTCCATATCAAAGATCGAAAGTTTACGATGGTATCGTGGAAAATCGAAAGTTGGTAGATAAGGAACACCCTAATATAGATATACTGACAATTCTAACCTCCATAGCTGTATCGTGGAATAGGAGGCCCATCGGACAAAACCCGTCAGGGTACCTTCATTTCTCACCAAAACAAGAAGATTCCCAAAGTTTCGTCAAGATCCAGGACCCGCAAGCTTGGTGCTCCCCTCGTAAGTATCAGAACCGAATCCGCAACCAGATAGGCTCCTACACGTCAAAATTTTTCTTCAATTCCAAGAAGAAATTTGCTAATTTTGCTTTGATACCGTCTCGTTATAGTGTGCCAAAAACTGATTTCTTACGTACTTTGAGCTGCTGAAGTGGTTCTTAGGATAGAGTGCGTTCATAACGAGTGGCAAGCTTATTCGTCCAGTTGCTGATAGCAACTTGCTATCAGTAGAATTTGACTGATTCTGCAAACATCTTAACTATTTCACGAAATCTATCAACCACGTATCAAGCTAGCAAAAACGCATTCTTTTAGTTCTAAGGAAAAATCAGTTCTTTGCGATTTTCAAAAATCTGACTCCTCTGGGCAAAACAGCCTGTGGACTCGGTTTTTAATGCGTCGCAAAATCCGAGGAACTTATATCTTGATGAACGTACATTTGACTTCAAGGGATATTTTTGAACACGTCGAAACAGACGCATCCAGAATGCTTGGAAATCATGAGTTAATCTTTTTTAATCATTATTCAAGAATTTTTTGCGTCCGTCTCGACTTATTCGGGAAAAATTCTTTGTAGTCAAGTGTGGTCATACCATTCCGACCCCCAAATTTGAATGATCAAGGCTAGCGTTTCGGACTGTGTTTATGAAACGCATTTCAAAATTATGAATTCCTTAGTTTTCGCCGGTATGTGTTAGTTTTGGTAAGTATTTGTAAGATGGAATTCTACTCTTCCTTCCAATGACGAACCTTCGAGTCCATCTTGAAGTGTTGATCCCTTTTCCATATACATAACAGAATAGTCGGGAATTTTCGACAAAAATATGGGAACAAGTCGTGAATTCATCAGGTATTTTTCGAAGTCCCTTTTGAAGACACCTTGTTAGCGCATTCGATTCCTTGACTCGAGGCTTTTAAAATACGTTGTTCATAGTGACAAAACTCGAACGTTGGACCATTTTATGACCAAAATGCGAAGATTGTTTGCATGACATGGAGACAAAATATGCTGCGAGAAGCCATTTGCGGGATGCTTTCTCGTTTCCTGCTGATGATCCAGAAACTTAAAAATCATGGAAACCTTCCTCTGTTATTCTCATTTACTCAACAACCCTTCGGCTTTTCTATATCCATATTCATTATCAAAATACACCGCTGATCTATAAAATATAAATTTTCAATCACAAAATTAAAGGTTCAGCATCCATCGAAAATATTTTTCAAATCATTTCTATCCAGTTATTCTCCACCTACCACTTGCAAATGCTGTATTTTACACTTGATGTTATGAATCATCTTTTGAGTTGAATATTTCCCGGGGTCAGAATGAATCGAGGAATACCGCTTGAAATTGAGTGAGCCCGTCGCAAAAGGGGTCTGGAAAATATATCAAAATTTCAGAGAGATCAGCGGAAGAGTTCGCAAATTTCTGGAAGACATAGAAATATGGATGAAGATCAGTTTTTTGCAAAATAAGAATGTTAATCAGAATTCCATAAGGACTAATATCTTTAGAATGATGAAAAACTACGCGGAAACAATGTTGGTAGATTTATGTTGCGAAGAGTGGACGCTAGAGCTTTTGGCGAAACTTACTTCGAGAATTTTGATCAATTGTTTAGAAATGTCTCAATATGAGGAGCTGAAAGTTGACTGAGTGCATCGCTACATGTATGATTAGGAGCCATCCTTGAGAAATTCATACAGATTATTGGAAACGTTTCCAAGATCTGGAGGAAGAATGGCGAATTAGATATGAGGAAAAATCAAAATTCAAGTGAAAAAAGTTCCTAGAGTCATAATAAATCGGTGGTTATGGCTCAAGAAAGACTGGGCTCATTGCACAAGGTCGTTGAACAATTAGTTGAGAAAGTTCGATGGAAGTCTCTACGAATTTTTGAGTGACATAGAAAGGAGAATGAAAAAATTTTTTTGGCAAGAATGAAAGTGACAATCAAAATTCCGTATTAACCCATCTGTTTAGAATAATCGAGAAATACTTAGAAAAGAATATTTGAGAACTCATATTGAGAGTCTCAGATACCAGAATGTTTGGATCAACGTGGTCTGAAAATCGGGTTGAATTTTAGGTAATCAATGTGACGTGGAAGAGTCAATATAAGTTGGTCCAGACTGCTACGTTGAATAAAGTCTGATTACTCAGTCAAACTCCACGTTGAAATAGAAGTATTTTGATTCTGAGCTTTTAAGCTCCCTCTACGTGAATCTTCAAGGAGAAATTCCGCACTTTACTACTTTTCAAACACTATAGCGTGTAAACCAGGCTGATTGAGTGGATACTTCTCGACTGAAACCCTCAAATACGCATACGTGGACTGCAATCTTAAAAATATAATCGATTACGGTCGTAGCACTCCAAATGTAACATATTTGGTGGGATCGGTCGACCCAAACCAATTATGATTCGTGAATACTAGCAAATATCTTCACCAACACTTAGACATAATTCCTAATTGACAATTCGGGAAAAAACATGGAGTTATACCGTTCTGGTAGAAACGGTATGAGTTTGAAGTGTCTCGATGTTTTGTGATGCAAAATGATTCAAATCGACTATTTTTTGATATTTTACGATCCAAGATCGTGAAAGGCGACTCGTTTCTTCACCTCCCCCGGTACAGAAAGGTGTAAGTTCACTTTGGAAAAAAATGATGGACTTATACCGTAAGAAATTCGAAGAAATTTGGTAATCAGAACGGTATAAGTCTTTATTTTTTATTGCAAAACAGCTGATAAAAAAATGTAGACAATTGAAAATCATTACCATAAGTGATTTCGGTAGATTTTTTCGTCCTTGATGGTTAATATACGAGTTGAATATTTGGTCTCGTATGAAAATCATTACGTCCCATGCAAAAACTGATAAATGAAGCATAATCACTAAAAATAACAATCCGAATTTTCTATTGCAAGAAAACTTCGAATCTCATCAGCCAGGGATACTAAAAATGGACTTACACCGTTGGGGTTGGGAGCCGTCCATAAGTCGTTTTCATGTCCGCGCAACTACAAGTAAATTGTAAAGCTATTCCAACAGTCCAAACTACTATTGCTGGCTCAAATTTACGTGATGAACGCGTTCTGAGTGGTTGAAAAGAATCTTCTCGCACAGCCTTTCGAGATAATCATATGGGGGAATGTTGTGTATAACCCGTTTTCTGTGTCTGTGCCATACAAAAGATCTTTGGATTTTGGTCATAAAATGGTCCTGCGTTCGAAGTTTGTCACTATGAATAAGGTACCGTCAAATTGGGTAATTTTGGTACGATTTCATTACTTTTTATTTTTTTTGGCTAGGCATTTCCACATACATTGACAAAACACACTCCTATTAGTAGTCAATCGAGAGCTTACAGTCTCAGGTTTTGATTGACGAGCTACAAAGTTCAATGTGATGTGTCGGAGCAGGAGCTGTTAGCAATTTTTTAAGTATACCAAAGTTAGACCCTGATGGAGCAACTTTGGTACACTTGCAAAATATTCCAATTTCACCCACCACCATGCCAGTAAATCAATTGTAATCGTTCAGAAGTCTTCTTCTAAGGTTTTTGTAACATTTTCAAACCTCATTGACCATCACTCGACTCAAGATGAGTATAAATAAACTATCATACAGAGGTATACTGGAGCAACCTCATCTTGATGTTTCTTACGTAGAGTCGGGTAACTTTGGTACACTTCACTTTGTTCTTTCTGGTTTTTCATCCGTTAAAATTCGAAATGCTGTAAATACCCCAGTGTAACGATGGTTCCTTCAATATTGTGATATATGTTATTGAAATGTAGCGTTATTCACTCATAGTTCGTTCTGAAACAGTTCTTGCCAGATACACTAACCGGACTAATCACGTATCGCTGCTGAATCAGCCTTTTCGGAAGAAGCTTCAATGAACGAGTATAATCATCCACACGGTATCCACGGTACCTCGACACATTGTTTATGTTTATATCGAGGGGGAAGAATTGGTTTTAGAGCGATAGAATTATTTGCCTTTCCGAACGCAGCTCTGAAAGTCATTTTTCAGGTTCGTACCAAAGTCGCACCCACTGTACCAAAGTTACTCAATTTGACGGCATTAAGCCTTGAAACAAGGAATCGAATGGGCTAAATTGCGAGGCTGGGCAAATTGAATGGGCTAGACTGCGAAACTAAATTGAGATTGGTTGGACCCAAAAAGTTTGGAACTGGTTTCATCCTCTGACCCCTCAGCTGTGCGAAAGCATAAAGTGGAAAAACTTCTTTGAAATTTTCTAGGACATGCAGGAATCATCCCAGGGGGGTACAACTCGCTTGTTTTCTCATATTCTAATATAAAAAACGTAAGAAGAATATGCGGGGACGCCAACGAGTGCCCATGTCTGAGACTGAGATCGGCATATGGGGAGGGGGGGCATGTTGGGTACACAGGGGGTGGGTGGGTACACTTATTTTATACACCGAGCCGAAACCAACTGCATTGCTCAGGCTTCATTCATATTCAGGAATCCATGCGAAAGAAGGTATGCCTTGGATGCCGGCGTTGAATTTAGTGACCCTCGAGCAGCGCTATGAGATTTTAAAAACGGCGGAGGTACAAACTCAATAGCAAATTTTTGCATATACTTTAGAATTTTGCTTGAGGAGAAGAGGCTGGAAGCTCATCTAGACAGTAGTTGACTCTTCCGCTTCACACGAAGAAAAATAAAGTGATGTCGAGTGATGAGTAAGATTCTCACTTCTCATCAGTTTTGCATCGTCATTTCCTCTAAAATATGGTTAAAACTCGATTGAGCATATAAGAAATAATAGCGCATCACATTTGACGAGGAATTGAACTACACTCTGAGCTTTGTCGATAGAAGACGAAGTTTTCTCTGAGAAAGAGTACCACATGTACGTATTCTGTGCATCCCCATGACACATCTCAGATGGCGCAGATGGCTAAGTGTTGTGTCTACAAACTCGAAGGTCGCAGGTTTAAATCCCCGTAAGTCCAAAATTTTTTATCCCAAATAACGTTTTTTCTCGATGTAGCTACGACGTTTGGCCCATCTAAATCCAAAGACATTGACTCGAGTGTCGAATATGGGAAAAAAGAAATTAATTTTTCAAAAAATTACCTCAGAAATTTCACATGTGGAATTGGCCTGATAAATCAAGTGATTCATCAAGTGATATATCAACTGATTTATAAAGTGATTTATCACATGATATATCACTTGATATTTTTCGGCAGGGTGAGAATCGACTGCTTCTCAGGATTTTTGATCACAGAGCTCAGATTCTAAGATCACGCTCGCTAAGTCATCACCCGATCTCACTGCTATCGAATAACGCTGTGGTCATGGTCGTCGAATGGTCGTCATGATTCTCGCAGGATGAGATGAGATTCTGCCTGTAGAATTAGCCAGAATAGAGATTCAGCTGTCGAATCTCCTGGCAGTCAGCACCCCCTCTTAGAATTACGCCCGAAAAGATTTGTGGTCAATTCCGTCATCGAGAATTGTGATAATAGCGTTAGCAAATCGGAATTTTGATCAGTATGATGTTGCTCGATCCCCCGGTCAATTAAGACACTTGAAGTATGCTCGTGGTATGGTTTTTGATGCCATAATTCGGCTCACAACTCCTGATCAGATTCTATCTCAAGAAATGATCATTATCAGGAAACTATATATTAGATGCACCATCACAGCTGCTGCCGAACACGGTTCTGAGGTTAGGCGATGTGAGATTTGCGTCCAGCGATTCCGGAATATCAACGACCCTCCGCGACTTTTCCAGTTCAATCTAGTTCAACATGCGTCCTCGCTCTTTCAGCCGCCCATACAAGACAATTCGGGAGCAGAGTGATGTCAAATTCGTGCTTAGGGCCTCGACAGAAAGTGCGCGATGTTCTTTTCTCCACTTTCTCCGATTCTTTTTGCTTGTATGAGCATAGCCGCTTGCTTCTTCACCCGTGGAAGTAGCGCTATTGCGCGCCCGTGGTGGCCACTGCAACTACAGCGTCTATGCTTGTACACGGGGGCGAAAATGGAGAAAAGAGCATCGCGCACTTCCTGTCGCTCCAAAATACCCCAAGAACACCTTTGTTCAATTCGCGAACTTCGATCTCGATCAAACCGCGCTTTTGCCCCCGCACCACGATTTGGAAGCTGGATAATCTCAAAACCGTTCTTAGCGACTCCAAAATATCCGAAATACACCCCCCTCCCACTCAGCTCTCGAGATTTGATCTCGGCCTATTTACGCCTCCACCGTAGCTGCCCACGGAACACGATTTGGAGGCTGGGTGATCTCAAATTCGTGCTAAGCGTCTCCAGAATCCCCCAGCAACACCCTTACCTGAGTCTCGAACTTCGATCTCGGTCAACTCGCGCCTCCAGTACCGCAGCCGCTCACGCAAGACGATTTGCAGGCTGGGTAATCTTAAATTCGTGCTTAACGACTCCAAAATACCTCATATATATCTAGACTAGGCGAAACTACCGCCATCGTTTGCAAAAATAGGTGAGTGGAATTTTTTTGTGGGATCCTCTCCGGAAGACCCTCCTGATCGTAGAGACGCATGGACCCAAGCCGAATTCCGATGCAACATTGTTTAAACCGAAATTGTTTAAACAATTGACAAAAATCACTTATTTCGCCCTGAAAGTAATTTTATAAGGTAATTTGGGATATTTTGGATCGAAAAGTATTCTTGTCATTTTTCTCTAGGAGCCATCATTTCCGAGCTATAAGCGTTTCAAAGTTGAAAAAACGCGAATTTTGCGATTTTGAACGTTAAATAAAGGTAACAACAAAGCGAGAAATCGATGTTCTCAAGGTCGGGATCCATCCACTAGGGTGTCCTCTACAGGTTCCAATAGCAAAAGTCCATGGTCCCGACTCAGAACCTTCCGTTTTTCAAAAGTTTTCAACGCACTGTTTTCAATGAGTCTGAGATTGACTATATATATCGACTCGCGATGTATATAGTCATACTGGCGCCTGTAGAAACAGTGCTTTGAAAACTTCCGGAAAACGGAAGGTTCTGAGCTGGGACCATGGACTTTTGCTATTGGAACCTGTAGATGACACCCTAGTGGATAGATCCCGACCTTGAGAACATCGATTTCTCGCTTTGTTGTTACCTTTATTTAACGTTCAAAATCGCAAAATTCGCGTTTTTTCAACTTTGAAACGCTTATAGCTCGGAAATGATGGCTCCTAGAGAAAAATGACAAGAATACTTTTCGATCCAAAATATCCCAAATTACCTTATAAAATTACTTTCAGGGCGAAATAAGAGATTTTTGTCAATTGTTTAAACAATTTCGGTTTAAACAATGTTGCATCGGAATTCGGCTTGGGTCCATACGTCTCTATGATCAGGAGGGTCTTCCGGAGAGGATCCCACAAAAAAATTCCACTCACCTATTTTTGCAAACGATGACGGTAGTTTCGCCTAGTCTAATCGCTTCTCGACTCCCGAACTTCGATCTCGATCAATTCGTGTCTACACCCCTGCAATCACCCACGTATTACGATTTGAAGGCAGGGCGATGTGATTCTCATGTTCAGCGACCTCGGAATACCTCGAAAATACTTTCCACTCGACTTTTCGAGCTTGATCTTGATGGTCGCTTGCTCTCGACCCGCAGCCTCCCACGCGACATGATCTCGAGATACGGCGATTCAATCTCTATATCCTCGAAATATTTGGCAGACACCAGTCTCACGCAATCCAAGATTGTTTTTGACTAATTTTGTTTAACTCGGTTGCAGCCATGCATTATCGGGTACTTCCCATGAACTATTCAAAGTGCGTGTTATTACTTCTTTTGCATGTGCACATTTGCTTTTTCCATCGAAGGTTTGAGATAGAATGTTTTTATCACAAGAAAGATGACACTTGAGCTACATCAAATTCAAATTATACATCTCTAATTATCCAAATTCGGACGCCGCAGACAAGCTTTTGTTGTTGTTCTAGATAACCTCATAACTACTCCCATATATCGGTATTTATTCAATTGATCCTGAAAAAACCAGCCATTTTCCGTCTTCGAGCGAATCGAACTTTTCGTTCAGAATTTCTTGCTCCACAACATATTTCTTCCCCGACAAAATCCTATCCCATCTCTCGGAGCGGGGTCCTTTCTATCTTGTTACTCCACCATCTCAAATCTTTCATCAAAATCCTTCGATGCAACTTCGTATTTAAACGAAGCTCGAAGGCACATGCTCAAAATCATAATACACTTAATCGAGTATGTGTGAAAACCAGTACATAAACTGGTATGTTGAAGGCATTGCTCTGTACAGCCAAACATCTCTCATTCATATCAAAATTTGAATCTGCCACCAGAGCACATATATATGAGCCAAAACCTGTTATTACGGAGTTTAACGCCGTTTGAGAATTGGATGATATCCTAGGCACGAATTGACCCCGGGATCGTGTTGAGATGGTTATTTTGAGTCGGAAAAACATGTTTGAATCCCCGTTTTAGCCTCTCATCTCGTTTGTGAGCAGAAACACGGGGAATCGAGCCCTCGCTCGCCTGCCCGAAATAGGGAACACGCATGTGTCAGATTAAAATGTTCTAGCTTATGCAGTCGATAGTCGATGAAAAAAGAATAACTTCTGTGAAAACAGAATATTTTTAAACGCTATGGATTTTTCGGTCGATTGAAACTGGGAATGATTCGGACGCCCAATCAAATCGATGTCACGCGATTGCTGTCTGCCGCCGAGCCGACTGTTAGCAATCCAGCCGGGTTTGTTCGTCATCTAGTTAGGGTCCCTAGACAGTTTAGTACTATATATAGCGACTGTAAGTCCCTGCTGCAAAAGTTCGATTGGATTCGATTGGAATACATCCAATATTTCTGAATCTAGAATCTTATGATGAATTTGAAACATGACTTTCAGGATTGAGGAAGATTGGAATTCAATAACGATCAATGATGTTGATCATGATTCGAACAGTATAGACCAATCTTCACCAATGCAGACTTTTTGCATTGAAAGTGAGATTGCCAATCAATCTCAATACTTACTGCGAGTATTCGGAAGTCGATGTTCTATCTGTATGAATGCTGATTCCCTTGATAGAATATCGCGATTCCAATCTGTGTCAATGCCATTAAGAAGCATTGACATGCTATAGGTCCTATCTACTTCAATCGATTCCAATACTGTTTTTCAGTAATGGAAACATCGAGATCTCAATCCGCCTCAATCGACCTCAATACTCACTGGAAGCATTGGATACCTCAAACCCTATTTATCTGCGAATCGATTGGAATGCTGGATATCATTATTGGAATTCCGAAATCCTATCCGCCTCAATCGATTGCAAAACTGTTTCCCAGTATTGGAAACATCGAGATCTCAGTCCGCCTCAATCGACTTCAATATTGAGTGGATGCATTGGAGTCTTCATATCCTATTTATCTGAATCGATTTGAATGCTGGATATCAATATTGGAGATTTGAGATCCTATCTGCCTCAATCGATTCCAATACTGTTTTTCAGTATTGGGAACATCGAGAACTCAATCCGCCTCAATCGACCTCAATACTGACTTTCAGTCATTATTACAAACCACCGTCTTACATATACATCACTCACATGACAGCTAAGGTTTCAATACAATCCAATACTTATTCTAATCATGATCGCATTAACATATCATCGCATTACATAACTAAACGCTATTTGGAGGTTCTGTCACTTATCAGTCTTATACAGGAACAGGAGAGATGGTTCGTCGCTTGCGAGAAAGCAATCCCATGATATTTGGATGCGAACTGAGATGGTCATCGAAACGCCACCTAGCGTCAGCCACTCGAATTCTATCGGCCTCAATCGATTCCAATACTAATTTTCAGGAATGGGAATTTCAATAACTCACACTATGTCAATCGGTCTCAATACTGACTATGAGCATTGACGAGTTTGTTCGTCGTCCTTAATCGATTTGAATGCTGAATATCAGTATTGAGGACTTGAAATCCTATCTGCCCCAGTCGATTTCAGTACTATTTTCTAGTATTGGGAACATCGAGATCTCAAACCACTTGAATCGATCTCAATACTGACTTTGAGTATTCTAGCCCTTATATCCTAATAACCTGAATGGATTTCAGTACCGTCTCTCAGTATTAAGTAGAACGCTATCTCAATTCACTTCAATCGATCTCAATACTGAAAGTAAGCATTAGGAACCTTATATGCTATGTACTTGGGTCGATTTGAATGATGGAAATCAGTATTGAAGAATTGGAATCCTATTTGCCCCAATCGATTCCAGTACTGTTTTTCAGTATTGGTTACATCGAGATCTTAATCAGCTCCAATCGATCTCAATACTGATTTTCAGCACCGGAAACCTTACAATCTATTTCCCTGAATCCGAATGAATGCTGGATATCAGTATTGAGGACTTGAAATCCTATATGTCCCAATCGATTGCAAATTTGTTTTCCACTATTGGAAACATCGGGTTCTCAATCCGCTCCAATCGATCTCAATCCTGCTTTTGAGCATTAAAGACCTTATATCATATTCATCTGGGTAGGACTGAATGCTGAATATCAGTATTGAGGATTTGGAACCCTATCTGCCCCAATCGATTCCAGTACTGATTTTCAGAATTGGAAACATCAAGATCTGGATCAGCTCCAAACGATTTCAATACTGATTTTCAGCATTGCAGACCTTTCATGATATTTACCTGAATCGAATCGAATGCTGAATATCAGTATTGAGGACTTGGAATCCTATCTGCCCCAATCGATTCCAGTACTGTTTTTCAGTATTGGGAATATCGGGATCTTAATACGCTTCAATCGATCTCAATACTGATTTTCAGCATTGCAGACCTTATATAATATTTACCTGAATCGAATTGAATGCTGAATATCAGTATTAAGGACTAGGAATCCTATCTGCCCCAATGGATTCCAGTACTGTTTTTCAGAATTGGAAACATCGGGATCTGGATAAGCTTCAATTGATTTCAATACTGATCTTCAGCATTGCAGACCTTTTATGATATTTACCTAGATCGAATCGAATGCTGAATATCAGTATTGAGGACTTGAAATCCTATCTGCCTCAATCGATTGCAGATCTGTTCCCCAGTATTGGAAACATCGGGTTCTCAATCCGCTTCAATCGATCTCAATACTGCTTTTCTGCATTGAAGACCTTATATCATATTCATCTGGGTAGAATTCAATGCTGGATATCAGTATTGAGGACTTGGAATCCTATCTGCCCCAATTGATTCCAGTACTGTATTTCAGTATTGGGAATATCGGGATCTCGATATGCTTCAATCGGTCTCAATACTGATGTTCAGCATTGCAGACCTTATGTCATATTTACCTGAATCGATTTGAATGCTGAACGTCAGTACTGAAGACTTGGAATCCTATCTGCCTCAGTCGATTCCAATACTGTTTTGCAGTATTGGAAACCCTGAGATCTCAATCCGCTTCAATCGGTCTCAATACTGATTTTCAACATTGCAGACCTCTTAACCTATTCACCTGATCAATAGCGAAACTCATCTTTAGGCCGTTCCAATTCTGGCAAGCTTGATTAAAATATATATGAAATCAGGAAGGGTTCAATACTGATTGTGAGTATTGAGAGGGATAGAATAACCAAGCACCCTTGATTACAATTCGATTCTGTAGTATTCATCTCGATGAGTCAATGACGCAGAGAGTTATTAGATCATCATTGAAATCGATTGACTCAGTCAATTTAATGCTGCTTGGCATGATTCAGACCGATAGCAAAACTCATCTTCAGGCCGTACCAATTCTACTCAGCAGTATTGAATCCGATTCGAAGATATGAAATCTCGACAAGCTCAATACTGATTGTGAGTATTGAGGAGGATAGGATATCCATGAACTCACGACTTCAATTCGATTCAGTAGTATCCATGTTGATTGGTCAATCACGCGATGAGTGATTGGGTCATCATTAAAATCAATTGACGCAGTCAATTCAATGCTGCCTAGCAGGCATCAGATCGATAGCATAACTTATCCTCAGGCCTTACCAATCCCTTCTCAGCAGTATTGAACTCGATTCAAATACATGAAATCTAGAGACGTTCAATACTGATTGAGAGTATTGAGAAAGATATTCTATCCTCCCCAATACTCTAAATTAGTATTGAACTTCTCTAGATTTCATCCATGTGAATGTGCATGTGGAATCTGTGTGCATGGTTATTCAATCCAATTCTGTAGTATTCATCTCGATTGGTCAATCACGCAATGAGTGATTGGGTCATCATTGAAATCGATTGACGCACTCGACTCAATGCTGCCCGGCAGGATTCAAACCGGTAGCGAAACTTATCCTCAGAGCGTACCAATCCTGCTCAGCAGTATCGAATTCGATTGAAATACATGGGATCCAGAGGAGTTCAATACCGATTGTGAGTATTGACAAGGATCGAGACCATGCTCCCACGATCTGTATTCCATCCTATAGTATTCAGCTCGATTGGTCAATCATGCAATGAGTGATTGGGTCATCATTGGAATCGATTGACGCAGACGACTTGATGATGCCTGGCAGGATTTAGACCGATAGCAAAACTCATCTTAGGCCGTTCCAATCCTGCTCAGCAGTATTCAATTCGATTCGAATATATGAAATTCAGAGGAGTTCAATACTGATTGTGAGTATTGAGAGCGATAGAATAACCATGCAGCCACGATTCCACTTCGATTCTGTAGTATTCATCTCGATTAGTCAATGACGCAAAGAGTGATTGGGTCATCATTGGAATCGATTAACGCGGTCGATTGAATGCTGCCCGGCAGGATTCAAACCTATAGCGAAACTCATCCTCAGTCCATACCAATCCTGCTCAGCAGTATTGGATCCGATTCAACTATAGGAGAACTAGACGAGTTCAATACTGATTACAAGTATTGAGGAGGATAGAGACGATGCTCCCACGATTTGAATTCCATTCTATAGTATTCAGCTCGATTGGTCAATGACGCAACGAGTGATTGAGTTATCATTCAAATCGATTCACACCGTCAATTCAATGCTGACTGGCAGGATTTAGACCGAAAGCAAAACTCATCTCCAGGCCATTCCAATCCTTCTCAGCAGTATTGAATTCGATTGATGAATATGGAACCTAGAGGAGTTCAATACTAATTGTGAGTATTGAGAAGGATAGGTTGACCATGTACCCACGATTCAAATCCGATTTTGTAGTATTCATCTCGATTCGTCAATCACGCAATGAGGGATTGGGTCGTCATTAAAATCGATTGACGGAGTTGACTCAATGCTGCCTGGCAGGATTCAGACCGATAGCGAAACGTATCCTCAGTTCCTACCAATCCTGCTCAGCGGTAATGAATCCGATTCAAATATATGAGAACTAGAGGGGTTCAATACTGATCGTAAGTATCGAGGACGATAGAGACCATGCTTCCACGAGTTGAATTCTGTCCTATAGTATTCAGCTCGATTGTCCAATGACGCTTCGAGCGATTGTGTTATCTCTGAAATCGATTCACACCGTCAGTTCAATGCTACCTGGCAGGATTCAAACCGATAGTAAAACTGATTTTCATGTTGTTTCAATCCTGCTCAGCAATATTGAATTGGATTGAGATATATGAAATCTAGAAGAGTTGAATACTGATTGTGACTATTGAGAAGGATAGAATAATCATGCACCCGCGATTCCATTCCGATTCTGTAGTATTCATCTCGATTGGTCAATCACGCAATGAGTGATTGGGTCATCATTGAAATCGATTAACGCAGTGGACTCAATGCTGACCGGAAGGATTTAGACCGATAGCGGAACTTATACTCAGAGCGTACCAATCCTGCTCAGCAGTATTGAATTCGATTAAAATACATGGAATCCAGAGGGGTTCAATACAGATTGTAAGTATTGAGGAGGATAGAGACGATGCTCTCACGATTTGAATTCCATCCTATGGTATTCAGCTCGATTGGTCAATGACGCAACGAGTGATTGGGTTATCATTCAAATCGATTCATACCGTCAATTCAATGCTACCTTGCAGAATTCAGACCGAAAGCAAAACTCATCTCCAGGCCATTCCAATCCTTCTCAGCAGTATTGAATTCGATTGATGAATATGGAACCTAGAGGAGTTGAATACTAATTGTAAGTATTGAGAAGGATAGGTTGACCATGTACCCACGATTCAAATCCGATTTTGTAGTATTCATCTCGATTGGTCAATCACGCAATGAGGGATTGGGTCGTCATTGAAATCGATTGACGGAGTTGACTCAATGCTGCCTGGCAGGATTCGGACCGATAGCGAAACGTATCCTCAGTTCCTACCAATCCTGCTCAGCGGTAATGAATCCGATTCAAATATATGAGAACTAGAGGGGTTCAATACTGACCGTAAGTATCGAGGACGATAGAGACCATGCTTCCACGAGTTGAATTCTGTCCTATAGTATTCAGCTCGATTGTCCAAGACGCAACGAGCGATTGTGTTATCTCTGAAATCGATTCACACCGTCAGTTCAATGCTACCTGGCAGGATTCAAACCGATAGTAAAACTCATTTTCAGGTTGTTCCAATCCTGCTCAGCAATATTGGATTGGATTGAGATATATGAAATCTAGAAGAGTTGAATACTGATTGTGACTATTGAGAAGGATAGAATAATCATGCAGCCGCGATTCCATTCCGATTCTGTAGTATTCATCTCGATTGGTCGATCACGCAATGAGTGATTGGGTCATCACTGAAATCGATTAACGCAGTCGACTCAATGCTGACCGGAAGGATTTAGACCGATAGCGGAACTCATCCTCAGAGCGTACCAATCCTGCTCAGCAGTATTGAATTCGATTAAAATACATGGAATCCAGAGGGGTTCAATACAGATTGTAAGTATCGACGAGGATAGATACCACGCTCCCACGATCTGTATTCCATCCCATAGTATTCAGTTCGATTGGTCAATGACGCAACGAGTGGTTGGGTTATCATTGAAATCGATTCACACCGTCAATTTGATGCTGCTTGGCACGATTCACACCGATAGCAAAACTCATCCTCAGGCCGTTCCAATCCTGCTCAGCAGTATTGAATCCGATTGAGATATATGATATCTAGAGGAGTTGAATACTGATTGTCAGTATTGAGAGGGATAGAATAACCGTGCACCCACGATTTCAATCCGATCCTGTAGTATTCATCTCGATTAGACAATGACGCAAAGAGAGATTGGGTCATCATTGGAATCGATTGACGCAGTCGACTCAATGCTCCCTGGCAGGATTGAGACCGATAGCAAAACTCATCCTCAGGCTGTTCCAATCCTACTCAGCAGTATTGAATTCGATTGAAATATATGAAATCTAGAGGAGTTCAATACTGATTGTGAGTATTGAGAGGGATAGAATAACCATGCACCCACGATCTCAATTCGATTCTGTAGTGTTCATCTTGATCGGTCAATCACGCAATAGGTGATTGGGGGATGCTTGGAATCGATCCAGGGCTAATGACTCGAATCTCTCCATCCATGATTGAGACAGATAGGAATGAGCCAGGCTATCATACACCAGTACTACAGAGAAGTATTTGGTTCGATTGAGGAATGTTGCAACAATAGTGTTCGAAAGGTGAAATTCAATCCTGTCATTCGGTATTGGTTAGGATAGACAATTAGTATCGCTCCGCAAATTGAATCAGTTTCTGAAGCATTGATCTCGATAGAGCAGTGGGAGACGGGATCCATCATTCAATTAGATTGATTTCAATACTATATTGGTTCATTCAAACATATAAAACCAGCAAAGATCTTCCGTCCATCCATCCGGATCCTATCCTATGATGAATACTAGTATTGGATTGTATTCGCTTACATCAATCCTCATCAACAGTATAAAATTCGATTGGCAGTTTTGATCTCAAATCTACAATTCAGGATTCAGCTAGATTGGGTCTATGTTCGATTGATCTGCATTGAATTCCAATACTGCTCTCGCCGGTCGAATGATAGAACCGATTGAAATGTATTCATCCTGATAGGATTCGATTGGTTTCCAATCTATCCCAGTCGATCTTTTGCAGCAGGGGTCTGCAGTGTTGTGTCTGTGTGCCGTTCAAGACTCCAAAATCCACAATATGTCGCAAATAAAATGAAATTATGAGAATATATGAGGCTCAAACACTTCCCTGGGATAGGTAGTTGCTAGACCGATAACCAAAGGCAACACCGAGTTCTCCATGTGTTTTTCCTTTCATCAGATGAGTATTTACCAAGTTCAAATAAGGATCATCTGAATGAAATAAAAGAACTCTGTTCTTGGTAAAGAGATCCCACTTCATTTTCAGGTTTCTGGTACATGAGAATACAGTGGATATGATAAAGTCGTACAGGGCTTGATACCACTCACCTTCATCAATACTCAAAAACATGTAATTGGCAGGCCATAATATGATGTTGTCACCACCTCATGTGGTGCTTCATGTGCATATGTTTCCATTCAGTCCCAAAACCCAGTGAAGCATTCGAATTCCCAAGTACAGCAAGGGGGAACGGTGCAAGTTCATGTGGACGAATCGGATATACTCAGACAGGTATCTTTCACTTCATTGTTCTCTTTCTTTCAACATCATGGTGCATATTTCACACATGTAACTGTAAAATGTTCAATTAAGAAAAAATCCTTATCTACTCCTATGAGATTATCCTACGTTGACACAAGATGGAACATTCTCATAAAGTCAACCATAAAATTTCAGGAATTTCAGGTGTAGTCAGATTCATGACTGGAATAAAAAGATTCTATATATTTTGTCACTACACCAACCTGTACTGACTTTGCGAATTAGTGTAAGTCGCTTGGTACGGTTGTTGCCATTCGCCTTTTGTACATTGTGTCCAGCACTATTAATCAACCAATCTGAAGCTTAGCAGAAGAATGAATTGTTTGGGTACACTGACGACTGGTGAATACATGAAGGATGAAATGAGACATGTTCTTGTTGCAGAGTGTACCAGCATAGGAAAATCTTCTCTCGATAGAGATGACTCTTTATTCCTTATACAGATCATAAGAAGTGATGGTTCTCTCAAAATACACAATGGTATTATATCTCAGTATAGATCACACCAATCTTGTGACAGAATGAACCAAGTCCACTCCGAAATCACTGATACTGTCACTGACTCCAATACTGCAGATGGTAAAATATAACCAAAGAGTTTGCATATCATTCAATAGGAAGAGAAGTGTTCATTTAACTAAATCCATTACTCAAAGGCTTGCTCAGTGCTGATGTAATCTGCAATAAAAAAAAATGTTCCTCTCAATTATTTATGTTCCTTCGCAGTCTCTACTCACATTGTCAGAAACTCACTCTTGAGTCTCTCAAAACAACCATATTCCTCTGCTATGCTTCAGATTGTTTGGTCTGTGATGATGAATACTGTTTACAAAAGGATAATGGCAACAAACGTGCCAAGGGATCGACACCAATATCCAAAGTCAGCACAGACTAGTGTAGTGAGAGAATGAGAAATCGTTAAAAAACAATGTTATGCAGATGCAGCTCATATGGCCATGGGCATACTTGTGGGCACTCACGGGAGTAGGTAATAATGCGGTCAATCCCAATCTATGACGTCAACTTTACCACGCCGAACAAACCCGGCTGATTGCGGACAGTCTGGTTGGCGGGAGACAGCGATCACGTGACATCGATTTGGACGGGCGTCCAACTTTCAATGATTATTTAAAAATACCTATCCTTCACCAAATGAAAAACTGTATTGTAACTTTGTTTCTCACGTCATCAACTTTATTTCAACAAAGTAATTTCATTGCATGCGTGTTCTCTATGAGACGAAATAATGCCCATTTTGGACCTGATGGATTGAACCTCCAGCTCGCTTCTGGCTTGATGCTCGCCTCCGGGAGTTCTTACATATATCTGGGGGTACTTTGGGGAGTAATTTCACCCAGATTGGTGCACAACAACTCAGATGGAAGCATGTGCGACCCATGCCTGTGTTGGCATTTTAAGCAAAAAGTCAAAAGAGGGTGTTTCAAATTGGCTGAATAAAATCGAGAATTGAATATCCCACTCAGATTATCCTCGGGGTTGATAGTTGGGGCTTTCAAGAACATTGTCTCATGGGTTAGACCTCGAAAAAAAGTGATTTTTTAAAATTGAGCTCAAAGTTTGGCGTTTTTACAAAACTGCTCAACTTGTATCGGCTATAGCTCCTATAAAAAGTACGATGATCGACTTCTGCAGGTGGTCAAAATGTACGTTCTTTCAAGACCTTCAAAATGACCATCTGCAGAAGTCGATTATCACATGTCTAGTAGGAGCTAGATCACTTGGAAGAAGGCCTAAGAATCGCTAAAATCTGCCTTTAGTAAATAGCTTGCAGAAAATGCTAGATTGAATTTTTGGTCTCGGACAAGTGTTTTCTTGAAAGTACCGCGCTAGAAAAAAATGCGCCCAAGTACGTTGAAAAAAATTGAACTAGGTCGGAACTATGATTTCCCCAAGATAGGCTAAAAAGGGGCCGAAAATAGGCCTTTTATGGGCCCTAGGGCCCACGGGGGCCTTCGAAAAAATCCAAAAAAAATTTTTTTGTACTATATTAACACTTACTTTTCACAAAAGTCTTGCCTGGCGAGTATGTTTGCTTCCACCTTAAAGCATAAATCTTGTGATCGAGCTTCTGTCAATGTGTGATGCCCCACATGAATGAATCTGCACTTCACGGTTGAAACCATGATCAGTATATCTATATGGCACGAATATTTCCTCCAAGGTAACTGTTTCCCATAGATATGGTATCCAAGTACTAGTCGATATCATTTTTCTGGAGCATGCAGCAGTTCATTTTGGCTCTTGAATGGAATGAAATATCGGGAAAAATGCTGACGAGTATTCATCTCAGTTACTTCCTGTCATTGAATATCATTTTTTTGGAGCATGCAGAGGTTCATTTTGGCTCTTGAACGGAATGAAATATCTGGAGAACTGCTGGCGAGTATTGATCTCAGTAACTCCTTCTACCTTGTGAAAGAGCAAGCATTCATAGCGGGGAAATCATATCCTTCTGGGCAGAGAACAATCATCGAAAGCTCCATTTGCGCACAGGGATAGAACAATTTGACAGATAAGTTAGTAAAAAAAGTACAACTACATATTGTTCCAGTGTGAACGGGCGAAAACAATCGTTTCATTTTCATGGATAAGCAGTGGGTTATGAAGGGTTGCATCGAATTTTCCATAGACTGGTGAGTCTGTGATTCTTGTGATCCTCTCTCATAAATGGTAACATGGACTCATCATGCGTATATTTCCGTGATGCAGTCGAATAAGATCCCTTCATCTCACTGTGGGTTGTTTCTCATGCTACAACGTATTATCAGCTAGTGGCTGACTATTTTACCACATACTTGCCGGAATCTGCTTCGACCATGGAATTGTCCGGATCAACATACTCCATTCATTATTTACCGCACTCTTCCGTCTCCGAATTCTCGCAAATCCTGTTCGTATCCATGTATCACTCTGGTTCAGGCATGAAATTCACGATCATCGTTTGTTGAAGTGGAAGAAGTGAAAAATCCCAGGCTCTTGGTGATACTGGAGGCGAACGATAATAAGTCTCTATACTCATCAACTTGGTGCCCTGTATTGTTACTCAATTGGGCTGAGCTACTTCATTGATAAACCTTGAGGTACTCGTGTAGAGGTTTCCGACTTCTTTTGTTGATGAGATTTCGATGAATCTCATAAGATTCATGTTGCAATGGTTGGAAAAACTGAATTTCCATAAAGTGCCGAAAGAAACTGGATCTAACCCACGTAAACATCGAACAGTTCATCAAGTCTCAACATTCCAAAATATGGAATGCAGACTCATTGGTTTCTTTCGTCGAATGGCAGGATGTTTATTGAGTGATCAAGATACAGAGGCCAAGCTAGAAATAATGATAGTCGAGTTTCCAGTGGTCCAAGAAGATTCCGGCAAGTATGTGGTAAAATAGTCAGCCACTAGCTGATAATACGTTGTAGCATGAGAAACAACCCAAAGTGAGATAAAGGGATCTTATTCGACTGCATCACGGAAATATACGCATGATGAGTCCATGTTACCATTTATGAGAGAGGATCACAAGAATCACAGACTCACCAGTCTATGAAAAATTCGATGCAACCCTTCATAACCCACTGCTTATCCATGAAAATGAAACGATTGTTTTCGCCCGTTCACACTGGAACAATATGTAGTTGTACTTGTTTTACTAACTTATCTGTTAAATTGTTCTATCCCTGTGCGCAAATGGAGCTTTTGATGATTGTTTTCTGCCCAAAAGGATATGATTTTCCCGCTATGAATGCTTGCTCTTTCACAAGGTAGAAGGAGTTACTGAGATCAATACTCGCGGGCAGTTCTCCTGATATTTCATTCCGTTCAAGAGCCAAAATGGACTTCTGCATGCTCCAGAAAAATGATATCGACTAGTACTTGGATACCATATCTATGGGAAACAGTTACCTTGGAGGAAATATTTGTGCCATATAGATATACTGATCATGGTTTCAACTGTGAAGTGCAGACTCATTCATGTAGGGCATCACACATTGACAGAAGCTCGATCACAAGATTTATGCTTTGAGGGGGAAGCAATCATACTCGCCAGGCAAGACTTTTGTAAAAAGTAAGGGGGGGGAGACTTCATTACGTGTCTATGAAAATGCATGGGATACGGCAATTCGTGTGAAAGAGAGGGTATCCTAGGAAGTTTGGGCATGGGAGCTTATGACTGTATCCAACCCAAATTGTTGATTGTTATACCCTTTCTGGGAATAATGAATACACATCCTCCGCACTCTTCGGCCATGATCTTTCACCAACGACATCATCAGATACTTCAAACCGATTATTATGGTCACGTAGGATATTATAATAGTGACCAGAGCCATTCGACCATTTTTCGTGGAGGAAGATGCCATTCATGACCCGGAAATTCTTGCCCAGAATCGATATTTTGTTCTGTGGCACTCCATTGATCCGAATATGTCTGAGCTTTTTAGCCTCTCTACCAACAGTGACGAAAGAAGGTACCTTTAGTACAATGATTGGCTTTGGGAGATCGATACTGATCGTCTCAATCTTCCTCCGTTGACATTGACAAACTTCATCTACTTTTCGCCATTTTTCAACGAAAATCTCCAACAGTTCCTGAAGTGTGGAGGTATCGCGATTTCCAAGGACAGTCGATTCTAAAACTCATTCAGATCGTGGTTTTGTTTCGTATCTTCCTTGGCAAGATTCGCTTCTGCATCGTACTACTGATGACCATCGAAAACCTATGACCTGATCCAAGATCTGGAATTGTGAGCAAACTTGATGAAGGAATTGCACTACGTCGTGTTGACTAGTTCCAGTGAACTCTAGGCCCACTGATCGTCTAAAAGATTGCATGTCTACGGAAGATCTAGCATTGTACTGTCAGAAGATGGTCTTGAGTGAATCGGAAACTTTATGTTGAGCCAACAGATCAGCAACTGTTCGTAAGTGGAACAGGCTATGCACAACTGTATTTGCAAAGCTGGACTGACCGTCCACATCAGGGAGTCCACGTGATATTATTCGCGCGACAGTATCAGCAATTTGCTGCTTTTGGATTAAGATAGCATTCTTTGATGGAGCCCGATAGACATCTCTCACAGCTTTCGTACGTTCAATAGGTTCTGGAATGTTATAAGCTGGAATATCTGGGCGATATAGTCGTCTCAATCTGTTATATTCAAGGATAGCCTCATTATCTGCTTTGATGCTGCATGGGTCAAAGTTTATGAGATGCAATCCATCCAATTGGGTGACTCTTGAAAGAGCTACATACGTTTGACTTGGGGCAAAAACTGATGATCCTGCATCTATAACAGCATTTGCTAGACTCAAACTTTGACTTTTATGTATAGTTATACCATAGCTTAGACAGATGGAAAATTGTCTGCGAACTATGTAAATCCGATCGGAAACGATGAATTTGAATTCGTACCTCTCTAAGGCATATTCCAATCCCGAACCTAGTTTTACATTGACGTGCGTGACCTGGTCATTCTTATCTCGGGCAACGGAAACTCCTTGAGCAATAGCACCGTTTGCAAGTCCATCAGTCACACTAATATTCCTCCGTATCATGACTTTGGAGCCTATCTTCAGAGTTATTATTCTCTCCGCTCCACAGTCATATTTTTCTTCGTCATCGAGAATACTTTAGACCTTCTTTTCCAAATTTTTTGGGCATTGATAATCATCCAGTGCAACTAGCTTCAGTTCTTCTGAATGGATTTTTTTGAGCATAGCTTGGTTCAGGGTGTGACACATCGTTAACGTCGATAACAAACATACCACATCTATCGGAAGAGAATCGACGTAATCACATAGCTCTTGAAGAATTCCAGAGTGGTCGTCTGACATTAATTTGATCTTACGCTGATTAAGGGTCGCTATATCTGCATCAGTTGCCACTCCTAATCGAACATTCTGCAATATGTCATAGTATGTTTGGTCGTCTTTTTGGCGTTGGTTGATCGTCAACTCGTCGTGAGTGAATAAAGACCATAGATCGAATGGTTCTATTGCCTTCACGCATTCGTCTAAAACTTTTCTCTCAACCATCTTGAATGCAAATGGTTGACGTACTGGGGGCAATTAGAGGAAATCACCCAAGACAATGATATGTTTCTTGCCGAACCAACCATCTAGATCGTCGGCTGACCCAAAGATTTGCGTGAGTCTCAAATGAATGTACAGCAGGGTGATGTTGGAGACCATGGATATCTCGTCCACAACAATCAACTCGACATTTTCCATGCTCTTCCTGATTTTCTTCAATGCTGCAGCTGATAATTCTTTGTACTTAGGAATGCGACCTATCTCTACCAATAGTTGGAGCATTCTGTGAACAGTTGAGCCTTTGACTTTACATGCAGCGATACCAGTAGGCGCCGACACAGCAGTATCTTTCTGATGTTCCAATTTCAGCCACAAAGCCAAACTATCAACCAAGAAACTTTTACCTGTTCCTCCAGAACAACTAACAAAATGGCGAACTGCTGCATTGCCTGCTTCTATCGTGGATGTGACATAATCAAACACTCGTTTTTGATCTACGTTCAACTTGGGGATCAATTCATTCAAATGGTCTTTATCCAACACAACTTTGTTCAGATTGTCCTCGAATTCTCTCATAGCACACTCAGTTTCCATTGGGACACAGCCTTCAGGCATGTTGTGAGAGTCGTCTTCATTTTCTGCGGCTAATAACTCTGCTTGAATAAGTTCTTCAGCGTGTTTCTTGGCGGTCTCGATAGTTTCCACTTTGTCATGATACTTCATAGCTTCTGCCAATTCAACGCGCTTCGACTGAAACGCCTCAGTATATGTTCTATCATTACCCAGCAATTCATTGACGTCCCTCCACGGTTGGAATAGTAACAATAGAGAGTGGTAATATTCTTCGGGTTGATTGATTGGGTCATTTCGATAATGATTGATGAGATAACGATTCGTCCTTTGCTTACAAAAGTACGCGTGCTGCATCTTGTAAAACATTTTCTTTCCACCTTTCTCCTCTTTTCCCTTAGGTTGTTCCTTTTGAACGTCGAACCATCTAGCGAAATCATAGAGACACATTGATTCTAGTTCTGACGGACGATTTGGATAATGAGTGTCTATGAATGAATCATAAAAGAGGTCAGTTGAGTCTGGTGGTAGATTTTGATTATATTGTGAGGCTTCAGTTTCCTACTTCTAATCATGCGGACATCTAACCATCTAAATACAGTCTTGCGATCCATTCCATGCAGTGGATGGCCCAATAACGTATCAGCAGCTTCAATCGACCCACAGCTTCGATATTGCAGACCCCGTGATCCGATGGACCACAGTCGGCTGTGCAAACTCTTATTGGATTTCACATCACTCAAGTCAATGTGACTCTTCTCGCCCATTGTTCCATAACATGTCACGTATTTCGTGAGGAGGTACGACGATTCTCCGATAAATTGAGCATCCATATTGCCATCCCACACTAACATCAGGGCAACTATATAATCATTAATATATCTCTCCCCTTTGCTTCGGGGTAGATCGTAAAATCTGCTATTATTCCTCAAATTTTTACGATTAGCCATTGCAACAGTTATTGATCTCAGAATGGAATGGTCGGTCACAGTTCGCGGGAGACAGAATCGGCAAGCACACTTGAATCCCACAGCTGTCTTTTTCTCCGCATGCAATAATCATTGTGCTTGTGTAACTGATTGGTTAATGCTTTGCGTCGCAGCTCAGGGCTAGATTCAGGAGGTATGCGACATGTGATATATCTCATGATGAACTCGCGTATTTCTTCGTCAGAAGACAATCCGTAAACTGGAGCACCCTCTATCCAGAAAAAACAATGGAAATGTGGTATACCACGACCTTGATACTCTCGGGTAAAATGGTGATGATGCACTTTTCCTATGGGTTGATCTGCTGAATCGATGAAGGCCATAACGGCCTTGAACTTGTTCTCAATGTACCTAGATGCTGATGTTGGGTCTAAAGCGATCAACTCACTGATGTTCTTCCCAGCTGGATCCCACCCGTTAACTTCACATATATATTCGGCGATTCCTGGCCACATCCATCCTGAAGGACTGAAGGTAATGAAGAATGTTATTGGTCCATATTCTCTCACCATGCAGTTTAACTCGTGCCTGACTTGGGACCAGTAAGCTTCAGTACCCCGCAAGCGAGAGGAAATAGTGTGCAAGTTTTGTTCAAATGCATCGTCTTTCATCGAATCTATGAAAGCCTTAGCCGTACACCCAGCCCCTGGCTGCAAAACATTGAGCTTGTGGAAAATACCAGCACTTAGTTGCCTCATATTGTGATTATGAAGAGCATGGAAAAGGAAGGGGATATTGAGTCTCAACTGACTGTGTTTCGAGATTAACCTTGATTTATAATAATCACTGTCTCTCAAATTCACTGGACGTTCACAGTGCTGCCCAAACTGACCGAGAGGGAACAGTTCAGAAAAACATCTCAGGTCTAGATCTTTAGCACAATTATCCAAAGCTGGGGCAAAGACTTGTAACATCTGGTATAAAGTCGTATCTTTCTCATTTATGGTCTTTGTATGCAATGGATGAATCGTAAAATCTTCATAATACATGTCGAATTTGGATTTCTGCGTCAAAAGTGCAGGTTGCTTTGAAATTTGAGCAGGAGTTGATTCAACTGCACCTTGGATAACAGGTCGGCCCCCTCTTTCCATACTAGATTGCGCGTTTCGCAATTCATTGCTCTTGATCAGTTGCGGGTCAGCGTTGTTGAGCTCTCCGAGGGCCTCAAGTGTATCATTTTCATTAATAGGGGCCCTTAAATCATCAATTTGAGATTCTGTTAAGAATTCAGGATTTGCAGGGAGGCTTACGTATCTCTGCTTCTCATCTTGTTGGGGATTAGCCACGGTTGATGGAATACAATCACGTCTCCCGTCAGGGATCTCACTGTCGTTCCTTGTTCCATCTCCCAATCCTTCGGGATATTCCAAGTCTGCCCCCTGTAGCTGAGATAATAATTCTCGAGGTGTACCCGGGATGTGGATATCTTTGTATAAAGGGTTATTTTGTTTCAATCATTTTAAAGCGATCCAGATTTTCTGAATATCAACATAATCTTCCCAAATGACTTTCTTTTTCGTCGGATTACTCCTGATCAAAACGTGTAACTCATGATCAAGGTTAATTGGGTCTGTATCCTTGCAGAGCTTTTGCAGAGTAGCTTTCAATGGAAGGGGTAGGTGGAAAGTACGACCTTTCTCCTGATCGAGTTTCATGTGATGCGGTATATTTTTTTTCTGAACGGTTTCCAATTTAACAACACAATGAAACGCTTTAGCCCGTTGGATCAACATCTTTTCAAATCGGTTCGAAGATCGTATTTCTTCGGGTACTGTTTCGGTGCGGAGATTATTCAAAATGCTCAAAGACGGTAGTTTGTTGATCTTCAAATATTTGCTGCAGTGATTGCAAATGAAAGAATTCGTGAATTCTTCCGGGTCGTACAAGTCCTGTAATTGCTTCCAATACGTTGCTTCAGGGAGATCTAGTGATCCATTCCCAAGCAGACATTCTGCAATTGTGGGTTTCAAGTGTTTCTCTACAGGAGAAACATAATGACTAACGCATAATCGTTCACAGGAGACACAGAGAGTTCTTGGAGGGTCCAAATCTATTGTTTTGAAAGCCTTAATGCCCCTCAAATACACTGCCCGGAGCTTATCTTCATCTAAGCACGCTTCTTTATTATCCGTGTGTGACATTCCAGGTACATTTCTCATTTCTTCCTGAATTTGTTTCAATTCAATCAGATTACCTCCTTCTAGAGCTATTCCAATCCTGAGTATGCATTCATATAGATGTTTGATACGGTAAATCGATCTTTTTACCGTTCGCAAATTCGTGAAATGAGGTGAAAAAATGTCTAATTTAAAAAATTTAGATTTACAGGACAAAGGTTCCGCATAGCAACTGATAGGGTGACCTCCGCGTGGAACCGCGGTCTCTGATGAGCATGTATCGAAGTCTCTAATGAATTCATTCACATCTCTGTAAGACAATTGTGACAAGTCATAAAATAGTTCTTTGACTTCTTTCAACACATCTACGTCCAGCGTTCGACAGTAATCGTCACAAATCCAATACTTACTAGATTTTCCGGGTCTCGAGAACGCTGTTAATACGTTGGTGACTTGACCGACGTCATTCATAATGGATGCGTCATCAACTGGTTCACTCCAATTGCCTGAGGTGGTTGTGTACTTTTCTCTACACACTGAATCTGATGATGAATTAAATTGGTTCCTACTATCTTCATTGCGACACGGAATCCTTTCGGCTCCATGGATCGCATCATTGATCTCATCAATGTCAGTTTCCTGCCATCGTGAGAATCGATCAGTGTTATAGGCAGTATCGAGAAAGTACGGCTCGGTTGTTGAACCATGGCACGATTTCCCGCATAATATTGAAATGTAAAAATTGACATTGTCATGGAGAAGAACGTCGCCCAATTTTGTGATAGCAAGCTTAGCTTTTAAGGATGTATTTTTGATAGTTTTTTTCAGCTGTTTAATGTAATTATCTCTTACGTGTATACATCGTGTATACATCGCGAGACAATACCATCAATTTCTATTTGATTATCAACAGTACAAGGTAAATTCGAAGTACTGATAACTTTGTTGATGAGCTTGTCTTTATTACTCAAGAGAATTTCTGTTTTTCTCTTGAAGTCAACACGATATGGTTTCCATGAATTTCCTGACTTATTGAGGAGTTTTGATATTTTATCATAGTCTCGTCTCTTAACAGATTCATTTAGATGTTCTCGATGGAATCTTTTCTTGTATTTCGCCACTCGTCGACGCAGATTTTTATATTTTTTACTAATTTTTTTGGCTGCTTTGATCTTACAAGAACGAATTCTTTGTGTTCTTATTTTACGTCTTATCTTTTTCCCAACGCGTAAACTTTCTTTCCTCTTTTTATTGCAGAGTTTTGATTGCGTACAAGAAAATCTACGTTTCAGCATATAGTTCCGAGCACTTTTTTCTAGAAATTTTGGATTATTTCTTTCGTAATACTCATGGTATTTGTGTGACAATTTTGTGCGATTTTCCAAATAATATCTGTGGTTCCGAATTCTTTTGAGAGTGCGTGGATCATTGATATCCTTATGATCGTTATCAACATGGGATGGTTCCGAGCCAGTTCCGGAAGTCGCAATCTCTGAATCCTGAGATGTGAATGGGTGGTAAGATACCATCATAGATGTATTTGAGGACAAACTTGTGTTGAAATCTCTTGGAGTCATGAATCTTACCTTTTTACGATGAATCAACTCGTGATCATTACAGTTTTGATTCTGGGGCAAGGTCCTCTTATTCTCCCCATTGCTCAAGTTAACGTTCGTGGATTTTTGGTGAGAGTTTCTATCAGTTATATCTCTATGAGGAGGGCAGATGCTTGAACTTGCCTTTGAGATAGATTGAGTTGGTTTTTGCGTGTAAGTGGGACCAGAATAAGAGAAAAAATCTTGCAACGTGAATCTCTTTTTCAGAGATCGAGAGGGAGTATAAGCGTCCGGGACGAAACTTCGTTCCGATGGGAAACGTGTCGATACATTCGACATTGAGGGGATCATTGAATGAGCAGTGTTTGTGGAGCATCTACCGAATGTACCCAATGACATTCTTGTGAATTCCTCTTTGTTGGAATGCCCGATTGAATTTGTCATCAATAGCGTATTGGAGTACGGTTTCAGTATCTTTCTATCGTTGTCCACAATAGTTGAGCCAGCTATGACCGTATTTTTACCAAGTATATTCTCTCGAGGCATGGCAACTATCCAGTTGCTGTTTTGATATGAGTTGAGAACAGTCCGTTTGCCATTGGCCGAAGGGATACCTCTTGTTTTCTTCAAGAAGACTGTGAAAGGAGTTCCATTAACAACAAACCTCGGAGTCTTCAACAACTTTGATATCGCTGACGGTCGTCCACGAATCCCCCTCACGTAACAAGTTAGTGTAATGGCCCTGCAGGATGGAGGGATCGTGGTGCAGAATCATGATATCGATCTGGTATTCATTTGTATTATAACCCTTGAGTTCATTTTGATCATCATATTCATAATTATATATTAATCAACTAATCTATCTGAGAGAGTATGAGTGGATAATTGATCTATTTTTGAGACCAAACCTTTCTCAGAGGAGAATATTTGGAACTGAATAATTAGTACATCTGCTTTGGAGGCTAGACGGGTTTTCTCTTTCAGAAAACCACGACATATCCTCCGTCCATCGCAGTTCTCTTGGATCTCACCATCGCCACCTATCGGCTCGTTGCAGATGATCTCTTTTTCATTCCAATTATCCAGATTGTAGCGAAGAATTGATTGCAAATCCCAACACTTAGAATCAGGTGGAAGTGAATTGATAAGGATGAGATTGTCTTCAATCCGCGATAACGACTCGTGTCCGCATGCCTGGCATTGCCTTATCGACACCAGGCTATGCTTGAAGACGCTCTGGAGAGTCTGTGATTGATTTATGAGGGACATCATGAACTCTGCGACATCTTGCTGTTCTTTCGCGTTATAAGAATCTCTCGCAAAAGATCTCAATTTTTTCGTGTCGAAATATGAATTTGAGCGGTATTCGATCATGGCATCACCAAAACCATCAATTTGGGGATGCTGGATGAAGCGTTGTCTGACATTCTGACAATGGAGTAAGCTCTGCAATGACGAGTTTGCGTAGCACGGAACAGCGTCTGAATTCGGTAACCCTCGAATTTTATGAGGGTATAATACACAATTCGACTGTCTCATTGCGCACGATTGCCTCATTATTCATCACCCGTGACGTGCGTGTGATGGAGAAGAGATTATTCGTGAACCTGATTCCGTGCAAGAGAAACGGCAAAAAAGAGTCCTCGTTGAACATACGTATAATATGGCTGCGGAATTCCTCTGCTTTATAATTTAATCTAGATGGGTCTTCATTGCATGCGAGGGATGTGCAAAAAGCCATCGAAAATGGACGACAGTCATGGAGATTCGGTTGGGACTGTACATTAGGGAAGTATAGAGGTACCTCGTCGAAAAATGGACACAAGGCTCTCAAAAATCTCTCGGAACTCCGGTACAGTTTTTTTGAATTCAGTGAATCATATATGAAGATGGAAGTTCCATCGTAATAAAAGCATATCCAATGACCACCACTGCACGTCGGACAATCACCGGCACAACAGTAAACCAACTCAATATGCTTGTCGGTTCTAGATATGGGCGTAATACGCTCAGGATTATTGATATGAAGTGTTTCACGTGGATGGAACATCGTGAGTTTTTTAATGAGCTGGTGGAACTTAAAAACATGGTTGTCATTCAAGTTTCTTCCACTGATGATAATTTGGATGTCTTCATTCGGCAGATTAAAAGAATCTGGTATCATGCTCCCGCAGTCGATTCGCAATCGAAATGTGGCGAAGAAGTGAATGAGTATAGTTATTTCGGAGTCTGAGAGCGCCTACGGCAGCTGAAAGCGCTTTTACGGCCGCTTTAACGAGAGCGCCTACGGCAGCTGAGAGCGCCTCTAGGGCAGCTTTTCCGCGAGCGCCTACGGCAGCTCTGTGATCAATAAATTTCGGGCAATTGGAGGAAATATAAATGTCAATACTTACCTTTTTCCGGTGATTCCTGTATGCCCGCAATAGAAAACTGTGAAGGAATAGCAGAAAAAAGTTTGTCATTCGTTGTGACCTCTGTTTATTTCAACCTCTCATTCTATCAATATTCCCATTCATGAAAAGTCACATCCCACACTGGTGGTGGAATGTTTTATCATTAGCTTGAACGTATAAGAATAAGAATAGGTTGCGAGAACTCAAACAAATATATATAAAGGTTTCTATCTTCTAACGAAGAACTGAAAATTATAGTATTACTTTGTTGATGTGCTGGACTTATACTTTGAAACTGGAAATTTCAGGGACAGGGTGAGAATATTCTTGGCAGATTGATATTTCGTTGATGGCCAACATCGCCACCGGGGCACGATTAATGTTAAAAGATTGGTATATTTATTCTTTTTGAGAAATTTCTTGGAATTGGTGAAAAAAGATCGAACAGGAACTAATCGAAGGCTTTTCAAATGCTATCCTTTTCTGAGACAACCTTGATATCGGATTAGGCTGATATTCAGTTTTCAAGAGCTGTGAACTTTGGACTGTATGAATATCAAAAAAATTGAAACCTGTTATAGAAGGAAAAGAGGACCGATAAAGTTACTCATTACCTCATGGACAAGGGAGGAAATTTTGTTTCATTATCGTTTAGTGAACAACCACATCCCATCGAATGTGTCCCAAGATTTTTGGGTTTATGGGATACCCTACTAGGTAGGACTCATAATCTTGCACCGATAAATACCATACGAAATCGCAAACATCAGAGGATAATACATTCTCCTTGAGTAGAAAATGATTATTGGTCTCAATATAAACTGAACTCTAATTCCTAAAATAATTCAAACTAAGAAAATAAAATAATAAAAATAAGAATTGGCACATTTTTTCAATTTTATATAAATGAGGATCATCTCATTCTGTTCTCTCATTGATGTTATTGGAAAAAAGTATAGTACTGTGAACATTAGTGATGATAATACTCTGCTATCTAATCTGAAAATTGTCACGGAGTTGTGAGTGCGTGCCTCATGATAGAACGCACATAATACTGATGAACATGTTGATTTTGCAGAGTGCCATGTCAGCAACAAAATGGCAACGCTTCTATAAAACAGCTCTGCTGATGAAATGTCTACAGTCTTTCAGGGTACTTCTTCAAGAGGATATTATACCTTGCCAGAAATTTTCTGCATCAGATGTTAGGCCTCATCAGATGTCTTCAAAAGTCGTTAAAATTTGTTAGGGTGTGCTGGAGTGTACACCTGTAACAATGTTGTCGAATGTAATTAGTTGTAATTACTTTTTCTCATCATTCTTGATTTATTCACACCTTTGTATCCGCTGGAACTCAGATCTGTCAGAAATATTCTTTGTTGAGAGCCCCCATTTTTCTGCTATATCAATATGAAGTCTACTAACATTCAAGATAATAAGTGCTGTATATGATGTTTTCTTTTTCAGACATTGCTGAAATGGATCTGGATCAAAATGATGAGAACGGAGGACAGGATCATAGAGATGATGCACCACCAGCTAAGGCGATAAACATCCAAGCTGCTGGACAAGCTCCTGTGCCACTTGTTGCTCCTCGCCCTGGGCCTCAGAACGTCCCAGGTGCTGAGTATGCTCCTGCTCCAGCAGTAGAGCCTCTAGCAATCCCTCGTGTTCAAGCAAGGGACATTGATAGGCAAGGCCGAGCTCCTGTACCAATACCTGCTGCTGTTCTGCCAAGGATCCCTCGTCTCCAAGTTAGGCCTGACCCAGCAGCAGCTGGCCACGCTGCTGGTCCTCAGAATCAACCAAATTTTGGACCTGCCAATGGTAATGGCCCCGCAGGAGCTGCAGGTAGAGCTCCAGCTCGTCCAGGCGCTGAGGTTGTTGAACCTGATGTTGACGGACCAGATCAAAACCAAGGGAATAATCGACGTAAGATCATGACTTCATAAGCTATGCTAATATTTCTCATTATGTGTCAATACCTCATAGTAACTTCATTTCTTCCAGATCACCCATATAGGGGCAGAAGAGCGGGGCAGGAAGTTCAAGCAAGGCGCAGAAGCCGTAGGATAATTGTTTTCATAGCAGATGTTCTGTTTGAATCCAGGAGAGAAAGCTTCTTAATTTCTAAAGGTATAGAAATCAGGGAGATATATTGATAGACCAGCTTTCATGATAATTCAATTATCTGCAATTCAACCAAAATCTCTTCATTTTTTTGAACCTCTTTTTCATCCCAAAATAACCATTCTACTCCACAGTCATTTGCAAATGTCGATCTCGAGGATCTACCAATATTTGCCTGTGCATTTTCTCAATGTCTGCTACAAACACGAATTCATAACGCCGCCATTTTAGAATCAGATCAATCAACTCTGGGAGCAAATTCTCGCCAGTGTAGAGAAGATCATTCAAAGACGTGCCGGAAATTTTGTTCGAACCATTGAAAACCGTCCGTAACTTTTCAGAGCCTTGGAGAACTCCATGATGAGGGAGAACGTAGCCACGATTTTTATCCTCAACCGACAAGTTTGATGCTTTTTCCATATGCGAAAGCTGTTCATACTCCAACATGAAGTTTTTGTATTCAGCTTCAAAATCCGAATTTTTCGTAAATTTCCGTTCCATAGAATGGATAGTTTGAAGGGCTGATTTATACGAATCGTCGAGATTTAAATTCAAACTATCCATCAGTTCTTGTTTCACCGGTAATCATACAACGTAACTACCACTTGGGTCTTGCCTGTGCGTGTCTTGAAAAGATTCCTCGCATTTACGATCGTATTCTGTTAACTTTTTACTGACCGTAAGAATTTCTTCTTGCTTCCAAAATTCTCCAAGTATCGAGTCTAACATTGAATTATCGACCAAGTAAAGATGGAAAGCAGCAGATTCCGAACTTTGGACGTGTTGGTAACGATAAATTGATTTGATAGATCGATTCCAGCCTCTTTCACCCCATCAAGCACGATTTGAGCGTGAATTTTGGCTCCCAGCAACATATCAATCGATCGCATCTTGAGAAAGTGGGCTGTTGAATCAGCTAATTCCGAACCCTTGAGATGATCCTATTTTTCCATACCAAAAGAGATAGAAGCTTCATAGCCAGATAGTTTAGGTATCATGAAGGCCGTCACATCACGAATAAAATCGGAAGAGAATCTGGGATACACGATAGACTTGGCGGTACCTCGAGAAGCACAAGTATTGAGATCAGCAGAACCCTTGATTTGTGCCTTCGATTCAGTCCTTTCAATCCACAATTTTTGGCGAACATTCTCCGTGATGAAAGAAGACTATGAACAGTGATCAACCAAACCCGTCCGATGAGATCACTTTGACGACTGCCGTTGGCAAAAGCAAGAAACTTGAACTTTTTTATCGAAGTTAGACGAGAGGTAGTAGTAGCGTGCAAATTTTCACCGTTTCCCGAACCTTTTCCATTCCCCGGTGAGACAAGCTCGCCCCCTTTGTCATTAACTTGAGGTTCGACTGGCCTCTGAAATCCCGAATGAATGGAACTATGATGTTTCCCGTTACACTTGCGACAAAATGTCTTCAACTCACAAAATTTTACACTGTGATTACCGAAACAGATGTAACATAACCGTTTCCCCGTTACGGAAGCTCGTCGATCAGCTACACTTTTTGCTTTGAAAGAATCGCATTGCGGAAGATAATGACTGGCCCAACAACTAGGGCACACTCTTTCTGGATTGTCGGAATCCGTATCCGTGGCCATCGAGTGTGTCTTACCAGATCCCGAAGACTTAGCTGGTTGACTAGAAGCAGAGGATCTTTTTATACTCTCCATTGATTCTGAAGTAGCAAGCTGATCTTTGGAAAAGCTTTCCAACTGAGCTGAGGATGGAGGAACATTCGTTTTGCCCGAATGCTTCTCCCACTCCTTTCTAGTAGCAGAGTCAAATTTTGGAACCGTGGAAAATACGAATAAATACTCACCACTCGTTCCAATATGACGTCCGAGTCCATCAAAAATTCCATTCTAAAGGCGCCCGAAAAGAGCTTGTTCATCTCTGCATGAGAATCCGTTTCCATTGACTTCAAGGAGACGAAAGCGCCAAGGGACAAATTGACAAGCCTTTGCTTGTTCTCATGATAATCGCACAAGTTCGACCAGGCCTTGTTATAGTTATCCCCAATTATCTCTATCCCTTCGATAAGATTCAATGCCTCGCCTGACGAATTCGTTCTCAAATGATAGAATTTGACAACAGATTCTAAATCACGGCGATGCACTAATGATTTGAAGAAATCCCAAAAACTAGCCCACTCATTGAATTCTCCAGAAAAGACTGGAAGGTCAAATTTCGCTAGTTATTAGGAATTTTCTCCATGAAATACATTCGGCACGATCGGAGCAGCAGTAACATTAGCCTTCCTCTCGGCCCGTTCCTGATCCCCAAAGTTGTTCAAAACCTCTTGAAAATCAGACTTATTTGCAAGGTATGACTCTTCAACTAAATCCGCAAGCTCCATCTTGGAGTAATCATGCTCAAGAAGTTTGCTTTTACTCACCAATATCTTCGCGTAATTTTGACAAAAGGAGAGATCAACCGCGTCCAGTCTATCAAGTTTGGCTGTAGCACCAGCTTTAGTCATCTTCTCTTGCCCCAAAGCCTTATAATTTTTGAAAGAATTGGCAACTTTTCGTACCAACTCCAGTTGTTGCTCATATATCTTCCATTGCTATTTGAAATTCCGAACCGACGAACAACAAACCAAAAAAAACCGAACCGAATACCCAAAACAATCCGAAATTCTGTAAGTCAAACTAACTTCCCAATGCTAGAAACCCTGACCAGAAAATTGGGAAAGGATGCCAAAATCCTCAACATGTCCAATTTGTATTTTCCATGATCACACACCTAACACTTTTTCACCGTTCCGACCCGCCGTGGGAAAGTTCATAATGATCTAAGGCTGCATAGCACATTGTACGCGACCATCTTCGATTTGGATCACTTCCCGTGAGCATAGGTGGTTTGAGAATCATTCATTACCCCACTGAATCCCAATTAGTGGGATCTGCTGCCATACCTGCTTCCAAGGATGTATAGGAATCATCCGAATATCTCACAACGCTGTTGAGGTTTCCGAAGTTGTACAGGAGACTCATTTGTGTTCAAAGAGATCATGTTTCCTTCGCAATGTATACAAGTGAGAATCCTTGCAATGGTCAGAGGATCAAGTGACTTATACTAATCAGGATGAGGAATGCTTCATTGTCGAGAATATGCAAGATGCATAACAGAGATGGCCATATATCCTTGAAAATTCCATTTTCAGCACAATAATACAGATAACTTTGTCCAGATATGCGGGACGGTGAGGATTTTCTTCTCCATCCGACACTCCACGCAAAATGCCATCTTTTCGGGGTGAGATCGAGTATGGTTTCTGATTGAATTTTTCGGGGAGTTCGTGTTCATGAGTTGGCACCTGAATTTTTGAGGCGGTTTTTCATGATTATCTCAGATGTGAAGCGTTTTATCGCAAGATTGAAAAAGCATGAAAATGTGTATTTCGGGAAAATCTTCGAAATTTACTATCCATCCTTCCAGTTTTTGGCTTCATTTGGCCGGAAGATACAGAAAACATCGTTCTTCTGAGATTATTTCACTTTGCCATAGCTTGCAAAAGGGAGAATCCAGTACGTCTTTCATAAAAGATTTTTCTGTCAAACTGCATCCACTTCGAGCAATAGCGCTTTCAAGCTCAGAAAATCCGAAAACTTAACAATATCAGTGATTTCTCGGTAGCAGCCACCTATTTCCCATCCGCAAAAACCCCCAGATTGGTTCGAAATTTCAGTGCAGAATGGACTCCCGTTGGATTCAGGGTAGAACAAGTGGCAGTTTCCGGGACAGAGACGACGAACTGACTCACACGTGTATTTGAAATGGGAAGATTTTTCGTCTCTAGCAAAAAACTGAGAAGGTTCCATGCGGGAAAGATTTACATGCATACTCTGACACTCAGAACGAGTATCTGACGAGATTTACAGCCAATCCCGCTCGGGCCAGATTTCGGCTCATCTGCAGCAGTTCCTTCTCATTCTCAATATCAATATATATCGATCTTGTGAAAGCCGGTAGAATTCAGAATTCCTCATACTGTGAATTGATATTTCTATGGGATTTTTCGATGTTTTGAGGAATACTAGAGATCCCCACACCATCTCGGTTGCGGGTACACCGATTAAGGGAACTCATATAACTACCGCTATATCAAAGGGTTCATATCGAGAATTTGTGAGTAGTAGATTTATGAGTCACCTGCTACCGGTGTGGATTCCTCGTTTTTGGCCGTGACCGCGGGCGTACAACTGGATGCCTCTCCACTTCGCGTTCATAACCAGGTTGTATATGCATGGAAGAAACGGAACGGGCGTATATAGTGGCGTCTCCATATAGTCGTTGCGCGAAGGAGAAATAAGGAGAGCCAAGAAATATATCTAAGCATAAGTAAAGATAAGGGACCCCACGAGGTTCGCTTGACGAACGCGATCATGTTAGTTACCCGGATTTTTTCTGGGCGGCCAGAAAGTTGCTTCGGACGTCCATCGCTGCTCACTATATTGTGCTAATATATACGTATAATTGTGACGATATTCTCGCCTCGATCGGTCATGATAATCTCTTTCGTATCTATTCGACTCCGTCACAAGGAGGCCTGGGATGATTCCAAGAACATTTCCCCGTGGAAGCTCTGCAAAAGTGTCACGAAGAATATTTCGAGGAATTTGTATGAACGCTCGTCGTACTTTGGGTGCAGTCCGTCATTGAGACTGATAATACCAGGGAGGAATTGTCCAAATCCAATAAAAAAGAGTCGAGCAAAATCTGAAAGTTACTCGCCGACACCAAATTTGAGTGGATTTTGGGCTCTCTTTCGAAGCGATGCGATTCCTATCAGACGACTGATGAATCAAGCAATAGCAGCATTCATTTTACAAATTCGGGAAACCTGATTTGAGGGAGTTTTTGGAAAGATTGTCAAAAAATTTGGGGGAAAATTATTTCGCTGGATCGCGCTCAAAGTTTGGTCTTATCCAACCTTCAAATCCATGGAATGAGACATCCAACTGCGATTATTGGAGTCAAATGATGTGTTTCGATCAAACAAGTACTCAGGACTCGCTTCGTGAGAGAAGCAATTTCAGAACCTGTCAAGAAAAACATCCCAAGTTTTAGGAATTGATACTACTATTAGCTGAGCATCATTCGTCTGATAGGAATTTCATCACTTTGAAAAAGACCTCGAAATCCACTAAAATTTGGTGTGAGCGAGTAACTCTCAGACTTCGCTCGACTCACTTTTATTGAATTCGAACAATTCCTCCCTGGCATTATCAGTCCCAATGAAAAACTGCACCCAAAGTACGACAATCGTTCGTACAAATTTTTTACAATAAGTTTTGTAAAATTTTTGCAGAATTTTCACGGGAAAATGTTCTTGGGATTTTTCCAGGCATTCTTGTGACAGGGTCGAATAGTTACGAAAATCGAAAAATCATAGTTGGATAGACCGTTAGTATCAGCTGTAGGTGCGTACCGAGTATTACGACCGATCACGGCGAGAATATCGTCACAACTATACATATATATTAGCACAATATAGTATGTTGCGATGAACGCACTATACGTCCGAGGCAACTTTTTGCCGTCCGCAAAAAATCCGAACAGGCAAAACATAATCGCGTTCGTCAAGCAGACCTCGTGGCGTCCCTTATCTTCACTTATGCTTAGATATATTTCTTGGCTTTTTTCATCCCTCCTTCGTGGAAGGACTCCATCGAGACGCCACTATATATCCCCGTTTCGTTTCTCCAGTGTACTTGAGGTGCACCCGTGCGTCCGCGAAGAGAGCAGATGAAAGACTGCAGACTATTTGGCGAGTGCGTGCTTCTTAGCTCTTCCCTACCCCTCTCTCATCGACAGGTCGTTATGTTCTTGTCACGTAGTTGTGCGTTTGAGAGTAGGTAAAGACAACTGAAGGCTGATTGATGAGCGTGGGGTGATAGACTTCTCACTCACCTCATCTGCAATAGTTTTTTCGTTCTCCTGTCATTGGAGAGGAGGAACGGGAAATTAGTTGTCTATAGGATGTATACATATGTTTGGGTACTCATGCATTCGATGTATAACGTGTCTCTCGAGCGTTGCATTGGTGTTCCAACATATACTAGCGTAATGGCTCACGTTGCTTGGCTCATGAATGCTCTGGAGAGGCGTAGTGAATTCTACAAATGTTCCCGTGAATCGAAAAAGACTGAATTATGATTCGAATTCAGGTGTTGGTCGTGTATGTCTTTAAATTTTTTTCCATTCGCACAGTGTGATCTGTCGAATCCAATAATCAGTCTTCCGAGTTCTGTTGAGGTGAAATGTCCAACTTCGAGGAGATCCAACTTTAAATATTTGTGTAACGTTATTCGAAGATTCTTCATAGATATAGATATCTGAATGAGAACACGTGACGTCACCGACTGAACAGATCTGCCTTACACTCTACGTTAGCGATCAATGTTCAGCTGTGCCATCACTAGCACACACTTCCGATTTCGAAGAGTTTCTAAAATCAAAGGGCATCCGCGGGGTATCCATCTCACATATCTGTGAAATACTGTTGCTTGCATATCCAGACGACATTGTAATCCTGGCTGACTCATACATTTCCATGAAAAAAATTTTGTTGTATTTGCATGAAACCTGTGAAATCAACAATCTGACAATTATCTTGAAGAAGACCAAAATAATTGTTTTCAAAAAAGCAGGACATGTGTATGAGACCAGATGTTCCCCTTTATTATTTGGAGGCGATCAGATAGAGATAGTAGAATCATATATATATATCCGGGGATACTTTTCACGCGAACAGGATTGTTTGGAGCGGCTACAAGAATTTTGATAGCGTCAGCAAAAATGGCAAGCGCGTCAAAGGTAACAGTTATAAGCAAAACAAGAATCAACTCTTTGAAAACTCACAAGAAATTCTTTGAATCCCTCATGAAATCTAGTAAGTCATGTATGCCTCCCCAGTCTACTCCATTCGCTACTCAGAAGAAATAGAGAAGTTGCAAAACAGTTACTATGGAAGGATACTCAGTCTCCCACAATGCACACCGAATTACGCGCTTAGACTAGAAACAGGTATCACGCAAATCTCATTGAATGCTCTTAAGCAAACGATGGATTGGCTAATAAAAGTTGCAGGAATGAACAATGATCGCTATCCCAAGATTTGTATGCTGAGACAGATATCACTCATGCCCTCGGACAAAAAATCGTCTAAGTACAACTGGCCTGTACGAATTAATGAGGTATTTTCTGATAAAATAGGTGAAAGCACAATATGGCAAGACTTGAGCAGAGAAAGCTTAATTGGAGAAAAACAGAAGTTGATTCAAGCATTCAGTACACAGCTCAAGGAAATCGAGCTAGAAAGAAAAGATAAGGCATCGACACTCATTTTATATCCATCTTTAGAGATAGATGTAGAGGCCCAGAAGTATTTCTCGATTGATATGCCTCTCCAAGAGTTGAGAGTATTAATACAGTTAAGGCTTGCAAACTCAATATGTCAGAAATCCGTATACGATTCAAAAGTTTTCGTTTTGGGTGCCGAAGCATATTGCGATAGGTGCTTGAAGCAGGTGTGACGGTGAAACCGTCACAGCCGATTGAGAAATTGAGCGAATCTCTCTCGCCGTGTCTCGAACCAGCAGCCTCCCAAGAAACACGTATTTACGTAAAATACGTCTTCTTTTCGAGGTGCTGCTGTTCGAGACGACGACGATGCCGTGTACCCAAGTTGATGCGGGTATGCCTGGGGGCAGGCAACCCGGCCTACACCTACGTTGGCCGCAACCACCAGCCTATAGGAGGCTGGTGGTCACCTCCAAAACGAACATCAGCTGATGGAGCCCAGGGCGGGCTACCTGGACCTAATGAGGCTGTTTGGCCTTGTCGGACCCACCACGTCACACGCATACCCCGCGGCACCACAGGAGGGGCCCGGGGCCCGTGTTACGCGGACAACGGACGCGGAAAACTTGCCGAGGCCCTCGCCCCCGGGTGAGCGAGGGCAGACGAAATAAACACGCAGAATTCTGCACTTTTGCACTAAAATGCTGTGTTTGGGGTGAGAAATGGTAACAGCCGGTGCCCGCGGACCCCGTGCTGCACCCAAAGCCCACCCCCAACAGCTATGCACGCAATCATAAGGGCCCCGTCCCGAGGGACCCTTCACACCCGCATGCCCCGCAAAGCCACAACACCGCTGCTGTCCCGGGTGTGCCAGGGTGATGCCGCGGAGACGGTGCCGACGAGATGATGCAGGAGACCTGCCGACGATGTTGCACACCTGGGGAAGTCACCCCAGGGCTATTTGTCATCCGGGCAGCTGCCCCATACACAAATAGCCCCTCATGCCGTGCTGCACAGCTGATGCTAGGTTATTGGTGCATGCAACAGGTGTTGCATGCACCCGAGATGCACCAGCTCACTGCCGACACACACACACGATCGCGCACACCTAGGGGTGTTACCCACACCCGGACGAGCACGCACGATGACACCTGGCCACCCGGGTGACCCCGAGCACGACGACAACGAGGATGACGATGTGCACGCGGACTCGCGCAGACGACACACTGCCGTGCTACTGCTGCCGGCGCGAGGGCGCTGCCAACGGGTATACCTACCTCAGGGTAGGTTATACCGCATTTTGCCGACCCGGGAGCCCTGATGATACCCGGACATCCACCGCTGGGTGGAGAATGGTAGGCAGACGACACACACAGGCCATTATGTATGTGTGTGGACATGTAGGAGATTGCCTAGGCAGACTGCGAGTGAATATTATTGCCGTGATGACTGCCCACATAGGTATAGCGTTGCCGTGATGGGTGTATATAGGTATAGCGTTGCCGTGATGAATACCTATATAGGTATAGCGTTGCCGTGACGAGTATAGATAGATATATGTATACTCGTGTGCCTGATTGCATAGCGTGAAAGTACGAAGAGTGGAGGCAATAGCGAGTTGCGCAGAGCCTCCACGCTTACAGATGCTTGCCGTGGGTGCGAGTGAGATAGAATAGGCAACTGGTGGAGGCCAGAAAAAAGTGCCGTACCCACAGCCAAGCAGATTTCTGCCGTGAATTCTGTATCTTGCTGACGATTTGTTGCCTTGCGTTCGAACGCATAGTTCATATAGTTCATAATTTGCCGCGCTCCAGCCACCAGAGGGCGATGTTGGCTTTTCGCGGATTTTGAGAGCCAATCAAAATTATTGCTGCCGACCAATCAGAGAGCCTCATTTATTGAGGAAGAAGAAGAGCTTTGCCGGCAGGAAGCCGGCCATTGTGCCACTTGTTGGATTGCCTCGAGAGTAACCACACGTTTTTGCGTTTCGCCTCGTGCTCCAAAGTTTTTGCCGTGAGCCCCCCAGGAGTCCAGGGTTGCTCACTCGACGTCAAGGGTCGGACATACAGATATTTGAAGGAAGTCAAGGAGTTATTGCCAGGATGTCGCATCATAGCGGTGAGTGGTCTTGATTTTATATTAGCAATTGGTGAATTCTCCCGCGCGTGCCTCGAGAGCCTCGTGCGCGCGCGTTAGCCATCGTCGGGCTTTGCCGAACCGGACTCCCGGGGAGGCTGACGGTGCTGGAGTGCACCCTAACAAATCTGCCGAGACTCTAGCACACCCCAGCAGTCGCGGGCGTGTCGTGAACACCCAAATTAGGTGGGTGAAATTCGTGCGTGGGCAGATAGGCATTTTTGCCTTCGAGTCGTGAGCGTGGCGTGAGAATTGCCGCGGAGCAGCCATTTTAGGTACGTTTTGGAGCAGCGTGCTCGCTCTCAGTTCTAGAGTCCAAGTTTTGTCAGAGTGTGCCGAGACAGTGTGCCGAATTAGTGAAGTGGATTTTCGTGTATTTTTCAGGAAATTGTGAGAGACATTTGAGAACAATTCGATTTCCTAGTCATGAATTTGTAGCGAATTTTAGAGTCATTCTGCGAGTATTTTGTCGCGAAGAATTTGATATGTAGATTGATGTATCGACCGCGTAGAAGCAGCGTGTGCAGAATATATTGCCGAGATTATGTTATTATAAATTTGGATTGATTATTTAGTATTTGCATTCCCTCCCCGTTTCTTGCCCCTTTAGGTGAAATTACGGTAGGTGGACGAGAGTTGCAGAGAGCAGAGTTCCTGAGATTTCGGAGTCGTGTCTCCATAGCGCGAGAGAATTTGCGTCTAGGATATAAGTCCGTCTAAAAATAAATGAGTGTGATAGGTAATTCCATTTGCCACGTCACACAGGCTAATGTGGCGCACTTATTGATTGATTGTGAATCTCATATTGAGAGGAGGAAAAAGTCCCTATTACCCACCACAAGTGACTTTGATCTTAAACTCTTGGATATCCTAGAGAACCCAAACAAGACTAACTTGAAATCGTTGATAAAACTCATGACTGAAATTCTGCGAGATAAGCAGACAGTTACAGTTAGCAATTTGTAGTACTGATAAAGGTGATAAAGGAGTGTAAGCATGATGAAATCTGTAGTGTTGAAGTAGGTTAGGAATCAAGCTGAATCTCATATTGTACCAATCTTGTATTAGAATGGAGCAATAAATGATTATTATATATATATTAGGGTGGTCCTCATATCCCAAGTTTCACAGATCCTCTCTCCTCCCCCCCCCCTCTGGATACCTTCTTTGAGCCGAAAAAACATGGAGAAAATTTTCCCCGAGCCCCTAGAGAGTGATTTAATAGTGCCTCAAAGAGCATCTTGCTTCGAAATTCAAGTAAAAAAACGCTTTTTGTGATTTTTCTATCCCTATGTTCGAGCTCTTGAAACTTAGTGTTCCTTCGCGAATGTAAAGGTGGAGATACATGTTTTCACGTGAAATTTGATGCTGGATCGAATTTCATCGTGACATTTGAACTAGAATGCCACCCGATACTCGTAAATTGCGTTTTCAGACGCGGAAAACATTTTTCGCGCGACTTTTTCATCTCATTCGAGTGTCTCAGGCGCCACTTACTCCCTCAAGATTAATCTCAACCACCTATTCCCATGTAAAAAAAGACGCTGAATCGGAATCCATCGTTATTCTTTAGGTATAATGTCGCCTAACGTGAGAAAAATGCGTTTTTCTACCGAGGAAGTACCTTAAGCGAGTCTTTCACGCCCGAATCGAGTGTCTCAGCCGTCACTCACTCTCTCAAGATTCATCTAAACCACCTAATTTCGTTTAAAAGAAAATCCGCTGAATTGGAATCCATTGTTATTTACCAGGTATAATGTCGCCTAACGTGAGAAAAATGTGTTTTTCCACCAAGGAAGCTACCTAAGCTCATCTTTTCCGCGGGAAACGAGTGTCTCAAGCGTCACTCACTTTCTCGAGATTGCTCTAAATGACCTGATTTCATGTAAAGAATCACGCTGGATCAAAATTCATCGTTATTTCTCAGGTACAACGACGCTTAACGTGAGAAAAATCCCTTTTTCCACCGAGAAAGCACCCTAAGCGCGTCTTTCACGCGGGAATCGAGTGTCTCAGGCTTCAATCACTTTCTCGAGATTGATCTTAACGACCTGATTCCATGTAAAAAACCACGTTGAATCGAGATTCATCATCATTCTTTAGTAACAACGATGCCTCACGTGAAAAAAATGCGTTTCCAGCCTAGTAGGACTAAAGTACGTACTTTAATCACTACCTTATGAGGACTCAACCGAGGCTTTTCCTCCCGAAACTTCCACTTTAGTCCCGGCAACGAAGTTATTGCGGAAAAAAATTCTAAGTAAAAATTTGGCATCAGTGGGATTCGAACCCCAGCCTTCCGCGTTACAGTCGAGTAGCCTATCGACTGCGCTACGGAAGGAGATGGTCGAGACGGACGTATACGTCTACATAACTCACTTATGGTACCTTATGCGTAACGGAGAGAGAGGAATGGAGAGTGGGGATGAGAATGGAGAGACAACGCGTGGCCCGCGATATGAGCATGCGCACATCGGCTCTCGCATCGGCAGATGCATGCGGTGGAATGTTGTTGTCTGCTATCGCGAGTATTTTTTCGATCAATGAAGGACCTTTGTGAATATCATTCGAAAATTTGATTGTATGAGATTAAATAGGAATGTAATATAGGAATGATTTCAGTTAAAAACTAAGCAAAATCAGTATGGACTTGGAGAAAGGAAACTTGTTTTAGACCATTTTCAGAATTTTTCCTCAGTCCGACCCCCCCCCCCCCCCGGCGGGGGCTCCGCCCACGACCCCGTCCTCCTGCCCTACATCAGTAAACATCCCGAGTTCCCTGTCTCAATGCCAGGAGCAAATGGGTGGATGAGGGGGGGCGTACTTCAGTCCCACTAGGCTAAAAAATAGCATACGCTACCCGGGAGTAAGTGTGGGCCCCAAACTCCCGTGTGTTTATCGCTTTTGGCTTCGCCTCGGGCGATAATACACACCCGGGAGTAGAAGGCCCACTTAACTCCATAATTGCGTGATATACTATTTTCCACCCAGAAAGCATCCTAAGCGCATCTTTCTCCCCCGAATTGAGTGTCTCAGGCGTCACTCACTCTTTCGAGACTAATGTGAATTGACCAATGTGTCTCTTTCGTTTGATTCGAGGGTCTCGGCAGTCACTGACTCACGTAGGAATGGTCAGAACGCTCGAAATCCATGCCAAATCAGAGTTCACCATCGTGTCTGATGTAAAATTGGTCTCTGTAAAGAGACCTAAGAAAGAGTTCCTGCCAAAATCGAAAAACTGTCTCACTTGGCCTCATATAGGATTTTCAGGATCCGTGACAAACTCTCTTCACAACTATTCCTAAAGGCGCTCACTATCGTATGAAGATCCAGGCTGAATCGAATTCGTCAATGGCGTCTAGTTGAAATCACCTCAAATCAGCGCGAGATAAAAGAATCTCGTACGAAAACGTCTATGCGCTCCGGACGCCCAATCCAGAAAGAGATCAATCGGGCTAACTCCAACCCAACCCTCATGGGTAAGGTCCTTATCTCACGCGAAGATTGTAGCGCCCCTTGCTCGTGCGTTGTGGCCAGTCCTCGAACCAAACCTGACACGCTTCGCAATCCTAGCATCTTATGTGAATATGGGATCCTATGGCCGCTCCAGGGGGTCGATTTTAAACTCTGGCCGTGGCCGCTAGACCACTCACACTGGTCGCGTGACCAGCGCGGATACGCTTATATGCGTGGGTCTGCGCGGAAAGAAACGTCCGCGGTCCGCGATTCCGCGTTTCTGTTCATGCTGTATTGTGGTTAGGTTAGCCGAGAGTATGACAGTCTTGCAGAAGACGGAATGTGCGATTATCTAGACTAACCTAACCACAGTGCAGCATGAACAGAAACGCGGAATCGCGGACCGCGGACGGTTCTTTCCGCGCAGACCCACGCACATAAGCGTGTCCGCGCTGGTCACGCGACCAGTGTGAGTGGTCTAGCGGCCACGGCCAGAGTTTAGAATCGACCTCCAGTAGTCCAGGCCCTGCTCCCAGCCTTTTGTCAGCGTCGATTCACGTCGGTCGTTTTGACAGTTCACGACGAGCAACGTCAAGCTGTCGTGAAATTTCAGTGAGTTGCGAATAAGTAGGTCCCTGGGGAACCGATCGAGATTCCGGAACCGCAATGCTCCCCTAAATTGATCTCTGGTATACTTTCAGGTCTGAATCCATGTCGAATTCGACTATACAAAAGAGTCTTCTGCTGCGACCATGATTTCCAGAGCCAAAATATATCAGAAACTCAGTTACATTCCATACAGCTAAGTTCAACAATGGATAAAAGACAGTATCCAGATGCGAGTAAAATGACCGTTCTGAAGAAGATGAGGATCGAAGAGGAAAGATCTTCATAATTTTATGAGTCGAGGACTCGTGTTATGTTGTTAACTTGAGTCACTCGATATCTCCACTCTTGTTCATAAATGTATCTCTCTAGTCGAAGCGTGGTAAAGAGTATCGACTATCCCATCCGAATAAGATACCGTAAATTTTTCTTCCCAATAGATGCCTGAGCTGTAAATCCTTTTGACTCATGATATCCCTATTTATGTCGAGTGTCAAAATATTCTGGTGGAGAATGATGACTGAGTTCTTCAAGAATCACAATGGTTTGTAGGGACTTTGAGCTGTCTCTCAAATTGACTTGGTTGATTCCAGACTTTTTATGAATTTTACCCAGGAATTCGTCATCTTTCATGGATTTCGGTGCATTCTGGAGGGAAAACGGATTTTTTTCACGTTAAGCGTCGTTGTACCTGAAGAATGACAATGAATATTGATTCAGCGTGATTTTTTACATGAAATCAGGTCGTTTAGATCAATCTCGAGGGAGTGAGTGACGCCTGAGACACTCGATTCCCGCGTGAAAGATGAGCTTAAGGTGCTTCCTTGGTGGAAAAACACATTTTTCTCACGTTAGGCAACATCATACCTGGTAGTTGAAGATGGATCCCAATCCAGCGTGTTTTTTTACATGGAATTAGGTCGTTCGTATTGATCCCGAGAGAGTGAGTGACGCCTGAGACACTCGATTCGGGCGAGAAAGACTCGCTTAAGGTACTATCTCGGTGGAAAAACGCATTTTTCTCACGTGAGGCGAAATTATACCCAGGAATTAAGGATAAATTCCAATTCAGCGGGTTCTTTTACATGGAATTAGGTCATTCGTATTGATCCTGAGAGAGTGAGTCGCGCCTGAGACACTCGATTCAGGCGGGAAAGACTCGCTTAAGGTACTTCCTCGGTAGAAAAACGCATTTTTCTCACGTTAGGCGACATTATACCTAGAGAATAACGATGGATTCCAATCCAGCGTCTTTTTTACATGAGGATAGGTGGTTTAGATTAATCTTGAGGGAGTAAGTGACGCCTGAGACACTCGAATGAGATGAAAAAGTCGCGCTAAAAATGTTTTCCGCGTCTGAAAACGCAATTTACGAGTATTGGGTGGCATCCTAGTTCAAAAGTGCCAGATGAAATTCGATCCAGCATCAAATTTCACGTAGAAACATGGATCCTCACTTTTACATTCGCAAAGAAACACTAAGTTTCAAAAGCTTGAATATAGGGACAGAAAAATCACAAAAAGCGTTTTTTTTACTTGAATTTCAAAGCAAGATGCTCTTTGAGGCACTATTAAATCACTCTCTAGGGGCTCGGAGGAAATTTTCTCCGTGTTTCTTCGGCTCAAAGGAGGTATCCAAGGAGAGGGGGGAGAGAGGATCTGTGAAACTTGGGAAATAAGGACCACCCTAATATATATATAGATATCTGGACCCCAAAATATCGCTCCACAGGGTAATCGTTCATAGATCATCTCGATTCGCGATCTTGTTTGTGTTTCGAATTTTTCCAATAGCTTGGATTCATCTGACTTGTATAGAGAACACATGATTAACATGAGTGAGATTCGATGGGTTATTTCTCATTGCAATGAATTTCAAACAATACGCAAATGCTCATCATGAGGTTTAATTCTCCAAGTGCAAAATCACATTCAAGAAGTTCCCATTAGCAACGAATCTGGAACCATTGCAGAAATGTAAAACGGTCTAGATCACCCGAAACTAGAGTGAAGGATCTTTGAATAATGTTACACGAATGATAATTGAACTCAAATCTCATCAAAGTTGCACATTTCTTTCGAACAGAACTGGAGATAATGATTATTAGATTCAGAAGATCACGTCGAACAGACCAGAGAAAATTCGAAAACCTACATGGTCAATCATTGAATTCGAATGGGAATCAATTCTCTTTTTGATTCATAGGAATATTATCAGAGTTCAATATGCCTCCCTGGAGCAATTATAAGCCGAGTAACGTGGGCCATCACGCTTGTGTGAATAGAAAGACTTGTAAGGCTGGCGCGCTCACCGCGTATTGCACTTCACGGGCTTCTACAATTATAATAAACGCACATCATCTAATGGAACGACTTATCCGAACCGAGCAAATGGAGCTTCCTCTTCGATATATGCGAGTATATTGATTGATTGATTGATGTCCTTTATTCGTCATAAGACAAAATATAACCCACATATTTTTACATATGCTGCATAATTCTAGAAATAATTGAGTATTCAAAAATTCAAAAATAAAAAGGAAAGGTGTAAAATATATATAACACAAGCGATTTGGTCAAGGACAGGTACATATCACAAATTGTGACTAGTCATTACAATTGCGAATTCGCGTATGTCTGAAATCTGAGAGCATGGGTTCACAAAAGAGAAAATATCACAGTTTGCTTCAGTCAGGTGACAGAAGGTCACGTAAAACTAATCGTAAGCTAAAAATAAGAACCCAAGCCTATCATAGATTAAAATAGTTGAGGTAATAAAATAGTTGAGGTAGATTCAGAGTCATGCATCAGAGGGGCCCTGCAGTTTGGATTATTTCGTGCACAAGCCATCGCAATCTATACATTAGGGTGGGCCGAAAAACCACTTTTCTTCGATATCGATACGCTTGGGGTCGGAAAAGTTGGGTTTCAACTAGTACATGTGGGAATCCCTTCGCTGGGCGATAGGAAACCACATCCTCAGTTGCAGCGAGAGCCGTGAGGGTTTTTCTCAAATTAATACGGGTTTGAATGGGTGAGTACCTTTTTTGCTCATTTTTTCTTTACTATCTAGCACGTATTCCTGACGCATCTCGACATTTTTCGACGTATCTTAGCTCATTTTGAAGCTTGTTCTAAACACTCTGGAATGAGCTGAAGTACGCTTAATTTCGTGTCATCTAAGCCGAGCTATCTTAATTTTTCGAGAAGTTGAGCTTTAACAGAAAATGCAGAAAATTGCGATTCAGACCTTGTCCACCTTGTTGAATGATGGAAGTTCTACGTGACTGATTGGATAGCACATAAAGTGTGATTCTTGAGAGCTCACTCTGTATTCTCACTCACAAACACCAATTGAGATCATAGGCACCAAGTCCGCCCAAGAAATCCAGCAATAGTATTGAAATGATGGAATCCCAGGACTGACAGCCAGAGCATGATTTTCTCGGACTTGGGAAGCCGAGGCTAATTCCATGTGGAACTTGATCGTGTGCCACAGACCTCTCAGATTGTATCCATCATCATAACAACCCCTCCTCTTTCCTTATGCGGGCTTCGGACCAACAATGGCAGAGTTACGTTTTTTTTTTGTATTTTTTTCTGGATTTTTGGATTTTCTGAGTTTTTTTCAAATTTTCTATGTTTCATCTTCTTGTTCTTTCTGAATCTTTCATCTTATAATCATCTTGGTTCCATTCTCATGTCATATATTCGATCATTTACTTACCCCTTTGGAAGTTGTTTCATATTTTTCATAGATTTTGAAATCATCTCAAAGAGGCTTGAAATCTTCCTTCGAATCGAACTTCGGCATGAAATGCCTAGATCGAAGTGTTGCTAATATATAATTCTCCCTATATTCTTCACCATAAACTTCAGAAGATGCCTCAGTTACCAATTCAACCGTTCGCTCTACAGCCTGAGTGTGGCAAGGGTACACACTAAATTGCCAACTCATGGGGATATTGTGTCCTTCAAGGTACATCTTGATCACATCTGTCTCTAAAGTTCGAAGTACTGGAGGAGATCGAACATGAGCATTCGACCAATCGATCATATCCACGTCAATTTCGGCTTGGGAATTAAGTTCAGGGATTTCAAATTTCGGGAAGTCGTTTTGCACGGTAGCTTCAGATTTCCTTGCCTGAATAATTGTGTTCGAAGCTGTGCGTCTGACTTGAATATTCGCGTCAGTGAGCATACTCAGTAGAATATTCTCTGGAGCAACAAAGTAAGCATTTCGTCGAGTCACTGGGTCGATAACTTGCAAGTACTGCTCTGGCAGATAACGTGAATCTTTTATGAACTCAAAGAGATTTTTTGTTCCGTCTGAGACTGAATGTCTCATTTTGATGCGGAACCAGGAAGGACCGTATACTTTCAGAATGAACTCGGCCACGACTTGAGGTTCAACACTCGGTGTTTCCGTTGAGACATAGTCTCAAAACTCTGTTAGATATAGTCAGCCATCTGGAAAGATTCAACTGGCCCGGGTTTTGATTCGCAAAGTCTGCTTCACAATCGCCTGATTTGATAGCAAGACACATGAAGGGCTCCGGACCAGAACGGTATAAGTCCATTTTGGTGAAAATTGAGTTCTTGACGGGAAGTGGTAGAGAATGCGTGTGAAAACATGTACGCACAACTCCGGAAGTGAAAATGTGTTTTCGTGCGTCACAAGCGCTTTGACCATTTTTTGCCTGAAAGAAGTTTCGACTTTTTTCCCGAACCAGAACGGTATAAGTCCACGCTCGAACACTAAAACACTGCTCTGACGCCTTCCATCTTCAACCATTGCACTTTTCCAGCTCTCGCGAAGTGGCAGTAGACCCCAGGATATAGGATTTAGACACCCCATGTTCCTTCGGTGGCTGCATTCAGTCGTTAAGATGATTGCGAGCCGAAGTTCGTGGCTACCCTCTTCACGATCTTGCATACAGAAGAGCCCTATCGAAAAGAAACTCGCGGAACAGCATTCCGTGAGGGTTCGCAAGAATATTGTGACTTCCCTAGAGGCTTTGAATCGAACTTTTGCCATCTCACATCGTCAGTAATGAGACGAGAATGACAGTGGCCCGAGCAGTGGCCACTCGGAAAAAGAACTGACAATGAGTCGATAGACCTATCGATGATTTCGCTATAGTTCTCGTTTTTTATCGTGTCCTCAGAGATCTTCTCAGAAGACCAAATGATTAAACGTAAGATACAGGCAAGTTCGAATCATTCATATAGCTTTTTTTTAAAGAAAATGTCAATGTCCGTGACTACCTATAGTTTTACGTCGAATAGACACATCTCATTCACAATTAATCCAGAGTACAGTTTTGAAAATTACTAACTCGCTTTTTCAATATTAGTAGTCACCCGACTGTCACTTCAATTCCTCTATCAGTTACAAGTGAAATTCACTGTAAAGGATATTGTGTTGAGAAATACTAGATTCCTCCAATTGATCTCCCTGCAACTAATTGGATTTACATCAAATTGTTTATCAATATCAGTGTTGCCAGACTCATGAATTTAAGAAATTCTGATTATCTATTCGCACTCCATATTCAAATGGAAGTATTTGACTGCTGAACTTTCCAGTACGAGCTGTCTGAATTTGATACTTCAAGTGGAGGTTCTGTACTTTGCGACCTACCAAACATTATAAATTATAGACCAAGCTGATTGAATAAATACTTGTCGATAAAACCCTCTAATGTGCCCCCGTGGACCCGCAATATCATGAATAAAATCGATTACAGTCATGGGACTCTAAATAGAACCTGTTCACAAGGATTCTTGAACATTAGCAAATGTCTTCATCGACACCTAATGGAGAAACTCCTAGTCGACAATTTGGGAAAAAACGTGGACTCATACCGGTCTGGCCGGGGAAATTTTTCAACTTTTTTTTCTACCCAAAAGCGGACTTTTTTTATTCTAAACGGTTCAAATTCACAATATCTCCACTTTCTCCGATGTAAAATAGTCAAAGTCGACTCGTTTCTCCATCTGTCCTGGTTCGAAACGGTATAAAGCAGAAATAGTGTTTTCATACCGTTCTGGTCCGGAAAAAAGTCGAAAAATTTTCCGGGTCAGAACGGTATAAGTTCATTTTTTGTTGTAAAGTAATGAGTAATTAGAGTGAACAATTGAAAATCATTACCCCCTATACAACAATTATCGTGAAAACTTACCTACTATATGATAACAAAGGAACTGAAACTCAAAATGATGATCCGAATTTTCTGTTGCAAAAAAACTTTGAGTTGAGTTTCCGAGAAATAGAAAAAATTTCTGGTCCGGAGCCCTTCATATATTATATAGATATTTTTGATCCTTGCTCAATTCTATCGATTCTAGTTCAGGCGAGTCGCAGTCAAGAGCTCTAAATCTCGTAATTGGCATGTTTTCACAACCTGGCAGCATTTTACCGATGGTTCATGTGAAAGATCTTGGGCCTGAAGCTGTGCCATCTAATATCAGGAACGGATGTCTGAGTGGCAGTTCATTGAATTGGAGGGAGCAGATGAATCTCTGCAATGGTCTAGCAATTTTATTCTCAATTGCTGTGATCACGCCATTTTTTTCTACCAGAATTAACCACAGTCCCATCGCAACCAATAGCCTCGAGATGATCGAATGTTTCAGGGTGATTTTCTTCAATATACGATACAATGCACCCTGTGATGCATGCAGAGAACCCTGTGCTTCGAGATAAATGAGTTATGTACTCAGAGTTTGGTTCTTGGATCAAAGGATAATGAGCCTCTATAATCTCCGTCGGATACAATTTTGAATTCTTCTGACCCATGAACTTAGTTCTATCTTGACGACCGTCAAAGTCCAAGGCACGAATGGGGTCATCCCCAACATCGTCGCCTCTCGAGTTGTGAGCGAATTTAGATTTTTCTCTCCGCAATTCGTTTTTGTCGACGATAAAAGATTGAAATGAGCCTGTGGCCATCTCCACATCTAATAACGCAGAGGTTGCGATTGCAGCCTGAGCTCTGTCCGAAATACCAAATCGGTGTCAGACTGCAGCTGTATGGGAGAGTTCAATCCTAATTTGAGTACTTGAAGAAAGTCCTCACCTTGGCGACGGCTGATGGAATTCTTCAGAATCAGGAGTATTTTGTGAGTTCTCGGTCTGTGGAGGAGATAGAGTGAATTGGGTTTCAGGTACATCGACCCGTGCTCTCTTGTTACTCATCGAATTTTCACTGATATTTTCTGACTTTCGTTTGATACATCTCGTCTCACGAGAATCAGAGGTACCCATCTCCACCTGCCTCAGAGTTCTTTGGTCCTGCAAAAAGTCTCTCCTACCTATTAGGACCTTCCGGTCTTTGGGACAGTCGCAACGCACGAATGTCTGACATTCACACGCTGCTATATTGAAAAGTTTCAGTAAATCTATTTGGAATTCTTCAATCCTCGCTTTTGATCTCTCACTTTCATCTTTACGCTTGACAATACGTTTCATGTCTTTATACTTTTTATAATAGTTCAGGATCATGGTTTCGACTCTTGCGTGGATGACAATCGGAATCCCTAACTCGGAATACATTTTCTCAATCATTGAACTGATAGACTCCGCAATGTCTCCGATGGGTGGGTGTTTCCCACCCTTGGACTTCTCACGTACAATGCTTTCTAGGAGACAGGCACTCAGAACATCGTAAAATGTCGGGAGCCAGGTCACTAGTAGCGCTTTTGGTGATCCCAAGATTGGACACTGATAGTACCGAGGATAGTATCTGTCGGTGTGTTTCGACGTCGACATGGTTCACAGCGAATGTTAGCGAGGATCTAGCCTTGCGATTCAATTTTCTGCTATACCTCTCTTACTACGCCGTGCCTACCGTATCAAACATTGCGTGCGTGCCAGTGATGACACTAACGCTGGCAAATTTCGGGAGCAATTAGTTGCTTCCTGTTCACGATTCAGTAGCGGTTCACTAAAAGCCGGCATCCACCTAGTGGTGACGCGCGGAACTAGCGAGTTATGGGTTACTACGAAGCCCGTATGAGAAAAAAGGAGGGGTTTTTATGATGATGAATATAGTCTGAGAGGTCTGTGGCAGACAATCTGGGGGAATATTCTTCCATCGTCCATCAAGGTGCACAAGGTCAGAATCGCAATTTTCTGAATTTCCTGTTAAAACTCATCTTTTCGAAAAATTGAGATAGCTCGGCTTCGATGACACGAAATTGAACGTACTTGAGTCTATTTCAGAGTGTTTAGAACAAGCTTCAAAATGAGCTAAGATACGTCGAAGAATGACAAGATGCGTCAGATATACGTGCTAAATAGTGAAGAAAAAATAAGCAAAAAAGGTACTTTTCCATTTGAACCTGTCTTAATTTGAGAAAAACCCGTCACGACTCTTGCTGCACCTGAAGTTATGGTTTCCCAGTACCCAGCGAAGGAATTTTGACATCCACTATTTGAAACCCAACTTTTCCAACCCCAAGCGTACCGATACCGGAGAAAAGTGGTTTTTCGGCCCACCCTACTACACATATTCAAGTGTACGGTGTCCTTGAATCAACTTTGAATGAGTCGAAAGACCACCTCGCCAAATATTTCCTTAAATGGTTGTTCAGGGCTCAAATAACATCTTCCAACTGTTTTTAAAATCGCGTACGTTAGAATTTTCAAATAAATCGACTTTCATGATTTTTTTTGGAAAAATTGTCGAAAAATGACTTTGACGCGCTTTGGTGATGATGAACGCTTAGTTATATGCTTCAAATTTCACAAAAATTTCGTCACAAAGTGCAGATGGTTCATGACACTCTATCCCAAACGATTCGCAATGTAATACGTAGAGGAAGGGATAGGCTTCGTGAGCTGTGACTAATGCTTGGGTAGAGAGTCAGATATGGCGAATATAGAGAGGTCCACCTATCGATATTGGGAAATTTGTCGTCTGCTTACGGCTCTGTCTTCTTCTTACTCACATTGATCCTAATAATATGTACACAATGTCTTGGACTCTCGGCAAGGTCCTCATCGCGCAACAAAAGCCCTCACTCCGGTTCTGGAGAGCTTGCAGGTTCGTCATACCTGCTCCACATCTCGCATTTGAGTGGAGGGGGTAGCTCTATCGTTGTTCTAAGATGCCATGTGCTCGCTTTCATGAAGAGAATCGACTCAAATTTTGGGTATTGTGCACGAAAAAGGAGGTGGGAGTGCAGAAGCTAAAAAGAGACATGGAAGACTGCTCCAAAAATGTTCAGCGGTTGACGGTCAGAATGATAAAGTACCTTCATTTATATGTCAGACATGGGTAAGTCAGATAGGTCAATCTATCATTCTGACCGTCAATCGCTGAACATTTTTGGAGCAGTCTTCCACGTCTCTTTTCAGCTTCTGCACTCCCACTTCCTTTTTCATGCACAATACCCAAAATTTGAGTCGATTCTCTTCATGAAAGCGAGCACATGGCATCTTAGAACTACGATAGAGCTACCCCCTCCACTCGAATGCGAGATGTGGAGCAGGTATGACGAACCTGCAAGCTCTCCAGAACCGGAGTGAGAGCTTTTGTTGCGCGATGAGGAACTTGCCGAGAGTCCAAGACATTGGGTACATATTATTAGGACCAATGTGAGTAAGAAGAAGACAGAGCCGTAAGCAGACGACAAATTTCCCAATATAGATAGGTGGACCTTTCTATATTCGCCATATCTGACTCTCTACCCAAGCATTAGTCACAGCTCACGAAGCCTATCCCTTCCTCTACATATTACATTCCGAATAGTTTGGGATAGAGTGTCATGAACCATCTGCACTTTGTGACGAAATTTTTGTGAAATTTGAAGCATATAACTAAACGTTCATCATCACCAAAGCGCGTCAAAGTCGTTTTTTGAGAATTTTTTCAAAAAAAATCATGAAAGTAGATTTATTTGAAAATTCTAACGTAGGCGATTTTGAAAACAGTTGGAAGATGTTATTTGAGCCCTGAACAACCATTTAAGAAAATATCTGGTGAGGTGGTCTTCCGACTCATTTAAAGTTGGTTCAAGAACACCGTGAGTGCTAAGTGTGTTTAGAATTACTCTAACATGCACAATATCATGTCTCTACAAGGAACGAGGTGCGCTCACGTGGCTTGCGCACCAGGGCCTCATCTCAGCTGGCTCGCTTGCAAGCTCTCGAGTTTAGCCACTTTCTCGCGCCAGGGACGTCTTTTTGGGGGTAATTTAACTACCCAGTACGACATGTCCATTCTCCCCAAAAGATTGCACTGAAATCTTCCAGAAATTTTACACAAACCTTGCAGAAATATTCCAGTGGGAAGTTGCTGACAGATTGAGGATGGAATTCTTCGAAATATTCCCGAGAGTTTCCGGCAAAATTACCGTGAAACATTGCAACGAAAAATTTTGGGATATTTTTCGCAATATCCCTGCAAGATCCCCGGATGATCGCACTGTAATATCTCACTAAATCTTCCCATGAAACATCTCCGTGCTGTGTGGGTTCAAACTAGGAAATATGGGCAAATTCCAGGATTTGGGCGATTTCGGCTAGAGGAATGGAAGAATTCCATAATGACGGGACACTTCCGGCATGAAGTTGTCTCAATTGAGTAGTCCTCAAACAATGATGAAATACTCGGGTAACTCATTTCATAGCTTCGCCGCACATATGCGGTGGAATAACAGTAGTATGAGTACCGGTATAGCGAGACATAACAAATGACGTCATCGCTTATCTTATCTTATCAGTGACGTCACGGTGGTGTGGGGCAGTCTCGCCGAGTGGCTTATCTCTTATCTTATCAGCGCGGTGGTGTGAGGGAGTCGAGCATCGGGGCTTATCTTATCGCAGACGTCACCAAGGTCAGCGTGTGGCGTAGTATTTCCTTATCTCTATCGGTTAGTGGGTCACGGCGATAAGGAGGGGGTAATAACATTGGGAGCGGCTGGCGTAAGGTGTTATCTCATCAGCTGATGGTGTTTACGCATTGTTTACAATAAAGGGGGGTGGGGGGTAATAAACAAAAAGTGGGACCGAGCAGCTGATGGTCCCGCTGGTGTAGCCGTGTGTATAGCTATATATATCGCCGCGATATATAGATATACACATTACGGTGTGACCGAGTAGTACTCTGAGTTCACGCAATGTTTAGATTGTTGATAATCAGTGGTCAAGGTCAGGTGGTGGGGGTGGTAAACAAAATATGGGACCGAACAGCTGATGGGCGAGGTCCCGCTGGTGTAGCCGCGAGTATAGCTATATATATTTATCCGTCGTGGCCAGGTGGTGGGGGATAATAAACGAAAGTGTTGCACATGGGCCTGATGGAACGCAGCGCCATCTGGGTTATCAACGGTCGGTAAGTGGGAATGCGTTTTATCGATGTGTGGTAATATATGATGATGGGTAATGATTGTTATCGGCCGGTAACGGGTTGCCTTCCTTACCTACGCGTTATATTTTCCAGGGGAACGGTATTATCGACATTCTTGGGGGAAATTATTCAAATTATGGATGAGGACATCGTTTCCGCACCACCCAACGAGGTAGATGTCTCGGCGCGTTTTTGTTTACGTGGTATCCCCTGATGCGGGCCTAATCCACGATCGGTTACTGTTTTTCTAGAACCGGAGAAGTAAAAATGAATTCATATCTTAGGATTTCTCGTACCTTCCTTTCCTTTTGTCATCTTTTGGGAGCAGACGAGTCTTATCGCTCACGCTATCCGGGAACTTGCCCCAGGTTGATGGTTCTTTCTTCTCTCCTGGTCTCTGCCTTCCGCTCCTGTCGTCTTCCAAGCGGACGTATTTACTATTGTCTTGACCCATGTTGAGAAAGTGCGTTGCACCAAAAGAACCTAATGTGTACGTCCGCTCTATGAGGCGGTGAAGAATGGACTGAATCACGATGTCAATCGTCTTTGATTTTATGTTTTTCGAGAATATTAAGAAAGTTTGATATATATATGAAAGCGTATTGAAGTAATTTGTCTTCTGGGGGAAGTTATTTGATGGGAGGGGGTAACTTGGAAAAAAGATAGGCATAAGAGTACAGATCATCTCATTTTTTATTCCCATATTCCACTATGTACAAGGGAGTCGAGATATTTATTCAGTATCGCTTTACAATTGAGCATTCGCATCCATGTAATCAAATATGTCTTTTGCAAGATTCGCCATACCGAATGCACGCAGTTCCAAGAACAATATATTCAAATTATCATTACCAAATGAATAGTCGAGTCTTGATATAACATCACTTTTGATAAGTTCACTGTTCATCGTAAAGAAATGACGGAATGAAACCACATCTTTCAATATATTGAATCTCATCTCGCTGGATTCTTGCTGCATCAATTCACGTACAAAATTGTTCACGTATTCAATTGCACGATTCACAAAAGCACACACTTCTTCACTTTTCTTCAATTTTGTAGCTATGCACTCACGCAGACGTCGTAGGCCTTCGAATGTAGCCTGCTGCATGACGAATGTTGGCGTAGCGTCGAATTTTCTCTTCTTCTTGCACGGCTCCTTCTCTCCATCTTGCGCCTCTTCCTCGATGGTTGACTGTCGCACCACAGGGAGTTGTGGCCGTTCGTCGATGAATATTGCCCTCGATCCGCACGAGGTGGTGAAGACGATGTCGTGGGATGGCAGGAAGAGTTTTGATCCGGTTCCAGGATTTTGCGCCAAAGAGTAGGAATTTTCGAGATATCCGGTAATTGCTTCCATCTTCTCAAGGAAAAGCTCCCAGTTTGCCGCATCAAACGTGACGTGCTTGAGGGGTGTCTCATGGCTGCCGAGCTTGACGACGGGGCGGTATATTCCTCCCGAATATTCTAATCCGACAAAGGCTCTCTTGGAGTCAGACTTGTTCAATGCGTAAGTGGTCGAGAATAGTATGTTGGGTAAATCACGAGCCAATTTCACCGCTCTGGATCCGTGACGTGACACAGGTGCACCAGGTGGAGCCATATTCTCCTTGGCAGCTTGAGCGTCGTTGTTAGACTCGAACGGTTGAGATTCAGGAATGTTAAAATCAACCACCTGAGAATCGGGGATGTTGTCGCCTAGCTGGTAAGCAGCAACGTCGTCGAAAGCAGCGGCAGCGGTGGCGAGGGCCTCGTCCTCGATGTCAGCTGAAGCGGCGGCGAGGGTTATGAGATCGGCCATCTTGAATATGGAGTAATCAGCAATCGGACTAGGCTCGCGGACTCGATTATGCCGTCAGCGTGCGCGCGAGCCCCTTATACCCTCATCCCTCCTCTTGCAACATGTCGTGGTGGAGGAAGAATGTTGTAGAGAGAAGGGGAAACGAGTCACGGCGCGTCAACGGTTCTCTCGATGACTCATCGCTCGAGCATCTCGAGAGTGACCGTTAGTGCAACATGAGCAGATGAGTGATAAGACGCATGTGAACCGAGTCTTGCATCGGAATTAAGTAACGGATGGAGATATCGATATCATATAAACATCGTATAGTTCTGCGTGAGCGGTTGACACGTGCAGGAATTCCGAGACGTTACGCTATATGGATAAGCGATAAGACGTATGTAACCCGATGCTTGCAGAGGAATTTAGTGACCGTTGAAGATATTATATAAACATATTTTTAGACGTTAAGATTCATAATCATCTTATCTCGACTACTTACCAACCGTTTGTATGCTCAGCAACGACGGAGGTTGAGCTTGGGGTCTCAAATTACCCTTGGTATCGGGATACTATTTGCATCGTGGTATTTTTCAGCCATTATTTCCGGCTTGCTTGATAATTGAGCTATTTATCATTCGATAAGATATGATTTACTCCAAACATCTTCGTTACAGAGAAACCGTTGCAAACTTTTTTGAGTGAGAGATGATTGTTATAATGCTTGAATGGTTTGACTAACTCTCTTCATATGTTTTCGAGGGTGTGGGTGAATAACAAGAGATAATTTGTATATTTGTCAAATTTATCCAATATAATAAGGATTCATACATATATTACATATCGGAGATGTGTTAATTGAGTCTCGACCGACAGGATTGTACACACGAGCCCGAGCCCACCGAGCTTTCTCGAGGAAATTTATAAACTCTATTCTTCATCACGCGTGCGCGTAATTTCTTCATCACATCGCACCTGGAACGCGCAACGATCTCATCGTTTGAGCGGGTGTTGTAAGGAAAGATACGCTGGAACGCGCGTAGAGTACCACCGCTGCACATAGAATACAGAAACATAATACAATATTCACCACAAACTTGCGAGTCATAACTCTGCATCGATTTCTTGTTCCATTCGTAGCGGTTGCAGTTTCTCTTGAGACGGTCGAGATGATGTGGTGAAGAGGGTGGTTGACCGTAGCTGTCGAAATATTTGCCATGTCCCCTCCTGTCAATGTAGATCCCAATCCAATGAGGACCCGGTTTGTTCGCCGTATCCAGATTCGAGATGATGGCGGCAGGCAAACTCAAGGTCTTTGGCACGTGATCGGCTGCGTAGACACCAATTGAGTTTGCCTCCAGGCCTCTAATCGCTTGCATTACCTGGCGTGTGTTCATCGCTGGTTGTGGACGTGGATGGAGATTCACTCGTCGGACCGTCGATTATGTCGTTGACACCCTCCTCACCGAGGGGAAATTGAGGGCGGTCGTGCGGGCTACGTTTGATGTAGTCCACTGTATCACGGCCTGCGAGAGTTGCAGTTTTTCTTGAGAGTATTTCGTGGTACATTAGGGCAAATCGAACGTCTTCTTCCTGAATGTCGGGTCGGTCTCGAATCTCAATCGGTAGAATTGAGCGAAGCCACTTTCTGATCTGTTCAGCGTTGTGCAGAGCGCATCTGTTTTCCGCTTGATTGAATTCGTCTTTGACTGTCCTGAAAGCGTGATAAGTACACGTCGCGTTCCCGATGAATACCTTGTTGAGCTGTCTGAAATTCGGTCCTCTGTGCTGCTCGAGGTTGATAATTTTTCTGCCCATAATTGACTCGAGGTACTGAGCTTTTGTACGGCCAATGACGTATACATTACCCGAATTTCTCGCAATTTCGATTAACCGAGCACGCAGCTTGTCAATTGATATATCTCCATCCACCCATTCCAGTCCGTGAACTCGGCTCGTGCAGTAGTTGTTGGTAATCTTCATATCCTCGGTGAGGAGATCGAAAGCGTGCGGTGGTTTCACTATCCAATGTTGAACGATGCGGTTCGGCAGCGACACCACGGCGACTTCTTTGGGGACGAACTGCCTGGTCACATCTCGAAAACCCTGAATATCGATGGCAAAATCCATGACCATGGTTACTAGCTTGGTGCGTCGATATTGTAACTGAGCGAACTGATGCTCTCGGCCGGCCAGCAGCCACCCTTATACACTCATCCCCTCCATCATCCTCCCTCTCACTTCATGCGCCAAAGTCCGTTATGATTTGTCTGCTCGCGTCAATTTCGAGGGCGTTGTCGTACTCGGCGTAAACTATACAGTTGATGGTCTGCGCGAGCGCCTCGTCGAATCGGACTTCTATGCGCACGCTACCCGAGCGAAGGAGATTCCAATGTGTTGCCGAGTGGGCGGATAGATCGGGAGTCAGATCAAACGCTGTGATAAAGTTTCCTCTTCTGTAGTTGAGTCGATCGATGCCTATGCCCTCGTTTGCAAAGTGAATTCCCGTGCCCGAAAAGAGCGTTTGGAAAGTATCGATGTAGAGTTGATTATTTCCGGTGAACTTTGGCTGCAGTGGTCTGCATGGAACCTGAACACCGTCGACGTATAGAGATAAGTAATTGATTCCAAAATGTTGGAAATTGAATGGGTTCATTCGTCGGTTTCCGTTGAATGCTCTGTTGTCCACGAATCCAATGATGATCCGCTTAGGTAGTTGCCCGAGAATCACGTTGTCCAATGTATCTCCGAGGATGCCCGTGTGCATTGTGAAGGATTTTACCTCGACCCTGCTGATTGGATATTTGGCCGTTGATTTGGATAGCGCGTTCGCGTGTCCCACTAATACTCCGGGGCTTATTTTAACTCGACGAAGCACGAGAGATACCTCTTTGATTTGAACGCTGAAGCGCCCGTCGTCGGAGGCGTCCATGAGACAGAAAGCGTCTTTGCTTCGTACCAGACGTACTCTCATCTCCACACCGTTGATGAGCATACGGTCTTGGTAGAACAAATCGCAATGTAAATGGCCAATCATGTCAACAACTTTACCACCCAACGTGAAATACTGACAATAGGCTAGTCCGTTGTTTGCTGCTTCTCCCTCGGCGTTTGCAGCAGCATCGAATTTGTTGCTCGTGTCCTCTCGCCATAAGCACGATGTCAAGTGGGATTCCTTAGCTGCAGGACTATAGTTTAGAAGAGATTCCAAGTAGGCGCGGTATGGGTAGGCGTTGTTGGGTGGTGAGACAGCTTTTTGATTGAGAAATACATCAACTTGATGGAAAAGCGAGTGTAAAAAGTTGTTGATGGGCACTGCCTTTCGATTCTCGGCTTCCGCGGCTACGGGAATGATTTCTGCTTGCACATGAAGCATAGTGTGAGCGAGATCCAGGTAATGCTCGCTAGCGGAAGGGACGACAAATTCGATTGAGGCGTCACCCTCGTCTGTCAGCGAAGAAACAGGCTTGTAATACAGAAAACTGCTGCTTTCGATCGAAGTTTGCGTCGAGGGCAGGGAAAAAATGTCCAGCTCGCTCGACATGCACTCATTCGAATGGGTATGTAAGAACGCCATGACCACTCTAGATACCGTGCGGGCCAAAGATATCCGACAAAGGGACTAGGCGGTTAAGCATGGTGAAGTGGACCTTGTCAGGTATGGCCCGGAAAGTATTTTTCCCCACTTTCTAACCCCAAATTATGACAAAAGCAAAGGTTTGTAGGTCCCAAAGTGACCCCTGTTTTCTACGGCACCCTAGGAATCCTCTAAAAAACCCTCGAAATCGATGTTCCTTCTATCAAATCGCATTCTGATGCATTTCAACGAATCAATCTGAAAATTTTTCAACATATTTTTGAAACTCCATCAAATAGAAGAAAGATGTTTGCATAGTGACAACTTTGGATTTAGGCCCCGAAAAAAATTCTTGAATATTGAAAAACGATTTTTCCCATAGAGGTTGGGGATTAGCACGGAATTTGAACATTCCACCGTGTTTGTCAGATTATTTTACATCGAAAACTGCTCAGAAACATATTACTTTAGGTGGTGGAACATGGTCAAAAATGCAAAAAACCAATTCCAAAGCAAATTTTGAGTCAGTAATTTGCATCTTCTGCGCATGCGCGACCTCCTACATTCCTGAAAGTATTCTCAATCGCTAGCTGATGCAATTTCCTTTAAAATGACCCCTTGAGGAGGTCGATTTGATGCAGTAAAACCTGAGATCTAGCTGGTCCAAGAAATCAAGAAATCCAAGGTATCAAATCGGTGAACCCGTGGCTCCTTCAATGGGCCCGAAAAGTGCGAATTTTGAGTCGGACTGTTTCAAAGATGTCAACATGTGTGTTCGATGTAATTTTTGACGTAGAAACCGAATCCGTGGTCAGTTTTGTTCCAAACCTTCAAGATTTTTGATGATTCCCAAAAAACCGACCGGAGGGTGTACGGCCATTCCCAGCCTTTTTCTACACATTTGAGATGTATGTTAGGTATAGGCAAAGGTTTGGACTTGTCGCGTAGAAGATGCAAGTATGTTTTCCTCTATATTCTGAGCAGCTGAAGACGATAGCGATGGTTTCGAGGCTTGGGAATGAGTTGGGAGTCAGATTTGGACTCATGGAGCTATATTTCGTTCTATGATCTTATCGAAGAGAACAGCATCATGCACCTCATATCTCTCTCTCGAGTTATTCCTGTGCCTCAAAACCATCAGTATCGTCTTCAGCTGGTCAAAATACAAAGGAAAACGTACTTGCATCCTCTAGTATCAAGTTCAAACTTTTGCCTATACTCAACATACATCTCAAATGTGTAGAAAAAGGCTGGAAATGGCCGTACACCCTCCGGTCGGTTTTTTGGAAATCATCAAGAATCTTGAAGGTTTGGAACGAAACTGACCACGGATTCGGTTTCTACGTCAAAAATTACATCGAAAACACATGTTCACATTTTTGAAACAGTCCGACTCAAAATTCGCACTTTTCGGGCCCATTGAAGGAGCCACGGCTTCACCGATTTGATGCCTTAGATTTCTTCATTTCTTGGACCAGCTAGATCTCAGGTTTGACTGCATCAAATCGACCTCCTCAAGGGGTCATTTTAAAGGAAATTGCATCAGCTAGCGATTGAAAATACTTTCAGAAATGTAGGAGGTCGCGCATGCGCAGAAGATGCAAATTACTGACTCAAAATTTGCTTTGAAAATGGTTTTTTGCATTTTTGACCATGTTCCACCACCTAAAGTAGAATGTTTCTAAGCAGTTTTCGATGTAAAATAATCTGACAAACACGGTGGAATGTGCAAATTCCGTGCTAATCCCCAACCTCTATGAGAAAAATCGTTTTTCGATATTCAAGAATTTTTTTCGGGGCCTAAATTCAAAGTTGTCACTATGCAAACATCTTTCTTCTATTTGATGGAGTTCCAAAAATATGTCAAAAAATTTTCAGATTGCTTCGTTGAAATGCATCAGAATGCGATTTGATAGAAGGAACATCGATTTCGAGGGTTTTTTTAGAGGATTCCTAGGGTGCCGTAGAAAAAAGGGGTCACTTTGGGACCTACAAACCTTTGCTTTTGTCATAATTTGGGGTTAGAAAGTGGGAAAAAATACTTTCCGGGCCATACCTGACAAGGTCCACTTCACCATGCTTAACCGCCTAGTCCCTTTCTCACTCTCGGGGTCTTCCGCTTCACAGATGATCTCCCAGTCTTCTTTTTAGGTTTGCTCCGAGTCACTTTTCTTTTCTTGACCTTACTGCTGCCACGAGAGGCTACGGTGCGCACGGATCCACGCGTTTTACGAGACTGTCGTCGTCGCTTCGCCGCTCGCGATTTATAGCCAGAACCTTTCATCATCTCTGCCAATTTCTCAGCTGCTTTCTTTTTGAGTTTTTTACCAGATTCCTTAGCCCGGTTCTGCAGAGAATCCGTAAAATTCATGCCGTTATTCGCCACGTCGTCCAATACGTTGATGCCGGTACGCATGGCCTCTTTACCCACCGCTTTGACACCACTAGCGATGTACGGTAGAATCCTTCTCGCGAGCCCACCAAGCCAAGCACCAACACCTCGGCCGCGCTGATAAGTGGATCCCGTGAAGTATCTTTTCACACCACCACCGATTTGGTCCTCGTAATATGCTACGTAATGACTCATGATATCATTTTTAGCGGTTGCGCTTGAAATGGAGCGTAACCGTCAGAGTACCGTACTCGAATGGTATGTGCTGGGCATGTTGATTCCTTATATCTATCTCTATGCTCTGAATACCGTGTTGGAGCAGAGGGATGTAGTTAATCGGTGCAAACTGTTTCGTGATATTGCCGCCAAACTCGTATCTAGAACCGTCCAATGAGACGATTCTTAGTAATCCGGCTTGGGTGTCACCTACTGTATACGGCTTACAAATATCTGTGTAGACGAATAGCTGATCCGGTATTGCTCGAGACAACGAAGCGGGTCTTGTCCCCGCAACAATGGTGTCGGGTGATGTTTTGAATGTACCCGTGTTTCGCTGCTCGGGATCTTCGAAGCCAAAGATACGGAGGATTTTCTCGTTAAAAATCGTGTAATGCGACTGTGTGCACGAGCAATTTTGCCTGAAAACGTAAAACCCTTTCCGCAAGTCAGCAGGTTCGAATACGTAATGTTTCTCATCTATCTGCGAGCTATTTATTTCGGCGGCCAGTTGTTCAATCGTGGAGTATATACCAATCGGATAGTAGAGTTTCTGATCAAAGTCGTCCGCCAATTCTCCTCCGGATTTGTTGAAAATGTACGTGTTTTCGTTCTCTTGAATGTGCATTATCGTGCAGGGTATATGAATTTCGGCGAGGCCAACACGCCAATCACCCGTGAGTCGAATCTCTCGGGGCAGATGGGTGGTAAAGCACGACGTTGCGTTGTCGGGATAGTATTGCATGCTGCTGTTGCTCGGCAGGACCAAGTAAAAATCGTCTTGAAATTCCATCGCGAGCCTCGAATCTCAAATCGACTCTAATTCGCTAGCTTTCACCCAACTGTTGAACTTGGCAGGATATCCGAGCCACTTGACAAGTACTTTATTGTTACCACGTCCTCTGGATTTTATGACACTCTCTACTTTGAAATTCTGATCATCCGCCAAACGTTCTTTCCCAACCAGGGTGAGTTCTTCGGTATAAAAATACCCGTCGATGATCTCGTCTTTCAAGTCTTGGAGCTCGTACGTGTACAAATTCTGACGGAGTGAAACCCTGCTTATTTTGAAGATTCCTTCGCTGTAGTTTCTTTCGTGACCTTTCTCAAACGTATGTTTCGTGCGACTAATGCGTACGTAATCACCGACCGCGTATTTAGCTGTAAATCTCGCGCTTCTTTTTCGGTTGACGGTTTGGCTCAGCGCGCGGTGTTCCAAATTCTCTCTAGCCACTCTGGCGTTATAAATCGTGACCTTTACAGGCCTCATTTTTGTGCCGGTGTGCAAAGTGTGATTGTACGCGTGTAATATATCCTGTACGACGTCGATGTAGCGCTTAGTGTTTTTGTGAGTAAAATAGCGCCAGATACGCTCTTTGATTGTTCTGATGAGCCGTTCTACGCACGCGCACTTGATATCGGGATTTCTCGCAACTCTGAAACTGATATCTCGCTCCTTGAGAAGCTTCTGAAACGGGGCACCGACAAACTCCTTACCGCGATCCGATTGTAAGCAGATTGGAATGCGTCCGTTGGCACTCTTGAGGATGTTTTTGAACGCTGTTGCCACGGCCGAATCAGTCTTATCGCGAAGTAATTCTACCCATGCGTATTTACTCAGCACGTCGACGACAACGAGGAGATAATTGTAACCGTCGTTGTATTCTTGTAGCGTTGTGAGTTGCATCAGATCGCATTCCCATACGTCGTCGATGTTTGTGACGTCATATCGTAATCTCGGGAATCTCCTGCGGATAGGCCTGTGTAGGGTATAAGCGTCTTGGTTGCTCAGCCATTTATACACTTGTTTTCTCTCTTTATCGTCCGCAAGGGGGTTACCTTTTCTGTTTACGCGTAGCAAATTCCGTGCACCCGCGTAGCCAGCCTCGTGGCTTGGATCGTAATACTGCTCCGAGTAGTCGTGCATTTCTTTCTTCACAGATTCATCCTCTGCCATTTCCTGATCTTTCCTTTCGCTGTGGGTGACGCGTCTTGAGCTAAACTAGCGTTCAGGCTTGCGGCTGCTTCGGCCCAGGGATCAGGGACTGAGCGTGCGACGCGTCGTTTTGCTGTATTTATGGGGTCCATCAGCCTTTCCCCTATTCGCACGATGTTTGCGTTACCGATTAATTCGGTCGGGGTGCCGGTAATTCTCATAAACTTTGCAAATTCTAGCTGCCCAACGGGCAGTGCGCTGCCATCCTCATCTCTCTCTGTTCTTCTGCCTCTTTTGACGGGTCGTTTCCGAACGACATCGTTCAAGAGCTCGACAATATTGGAAGCTTGAATCGTGTGACCGTCTATGGTAACAGTACCCGTGTCGTCCCACTTGAGCCGGTCAGGCGCTGCTATTTTCCAATGCTGTAGGAGTCTTTTTGCTCGGTTTTTGTATAACCGCGGGATATTGCTTAAAATCTCTTGCTCACTCAGAGGTGATAATTCGGATTCCGACTCGTTTGATTCCGCTGTTTCGGGCTTTTCGTTTAATCCGTCACGCAACACAAGAAAACGTCGCAGTACTTGCAGATATCGTTTGCATTTTTCGTCAACCGCACCAAATTTTTTAGTGTGGAGAATATCAAACATCTCCGAGTCGAGTCTCGAAAGCGGGTCGCCGGGTGTTTGAACGGATTCCGTGACCATATCATCAGATGGTTTTGGGGTATATGACGTTTGCGGTTCCGAGTGGTGTTGCTGGTGGCGTTGGAGTCGATTCAACGTCGTCTCGGGCACAACGACCATTTTACGGAGTCTGTCCATGTCACTGTATAAGTTTAGTAACCAGAGCGCCGAGAATTGGACTCAATAGTAACGGTAGAAACGACCCTCCGCTCTGAACAATGGTCTTCTTTTTTTTTGCGCCAATCCGATGTATTTTTATGAGCCAACTGTCGTAATACTTTTTTGTGGCGTCGGAGCCTTCTCTTTTCGTTATCTTTTAGAGATACAACACCGTGGAGCACGTTGAGAGCGCACTCGCAAATACACTTTACGAGTATCTTATCGGCTTCGCGCAGCAGCACAGTTCGTTGACGGGGATCAGCGTGTCGGAGAGCTTGTAAAATAGCGATGCGTTTCTTTGTGGAATGCTCACCGGGCAAGCGCGCGCTTTCCGATCCTGCTTCAGCCATTGTTCGCGATAAACTGGAGCATTCGACTATGTGGAGCCAATACTTGTTCTCGGATCGTAGTCCTCTTCAGGAATTTAATTTTACATACTTTGGCACGTAAGCATAGTGGACTTTATCATCAGGGAAGATCCCGGTGCGGAATCTGAATTCGTCGAGAGCGTTCTGCGAAAGATCTAGAAAAAGATACGAGTGTGGCTCTCTCGTTGCGTCCAGATAAGCGTCGCGTAAGAATCGTGGATCTTCCGGACAAACTTGACGCGCTAGATGCTGTATTTGCGCTCTGTCTCGAGGGTTTTTGAAAATAACCAAATATTTCGTGTTCAAGCTAATATCTCTTTGCGCTTTGCCTTGAAACATATTCTGCGTGATGAAAATGACACTGATGTTTCGATGATGCGATCCCTTTGTGAATAAATCCAACACCAGGTCATTCGAGGATTCACGCATCAGGTCATCCAGGATCAGCAGTTTTTTCTTCTCGTTGTCGTTCGAGTAGTCGCTTGGTTGAGGAAGACCTTCTCGAAACTCGATTTGGATGCCGGGAATACCCGGTTTTAAATCTCTGGAGTAGGTCTCCTGCCATTCGGCGTAATAAAATAGAATTCTATCGAAGCGCACGTTGCGAATATCCGGCAAATGGGCGAGAAATCTACGGACCCACTGAGTCTTACCACATGAAGTAGGTCCGCAAATGCAGCTCGTGAATGGGTGCTGCCACCTTACGTCCATCTTGACAACTGAGCGGAGGAAGGAGAATTTCGCAATTTATATCATCTACCAATGAAACTCCTTCTACGTCCGCTGGACCGAGCCATACCCGCGGGTGGGCGGGCAGCGGCGGGGCGGGGAACGTGCGGCTATGAGCTCACGGCCGCACGCGCGCTCCGCAAAGAGCTAAGCCGAGCTTCGCGTGAATAAGCTCAGGACCGCGAGGATGAGCTCTACCCTTCCGCGAGAGAGAGGAGCTTACCCACGCGTGGATCAGCTTTTTACGCGCGAGAATCAGCTCAGCCGCGTGAGTTGCGATCGTGCGTGCACGCGTGTTATCGTCGCCTAGGCGCATGGAGACTTCAATCTGGAGATGTAGGATGGTTTCAATGAAATGGGAAGCGTCATCCATGGTACGAGCAGTATTTATTATTTGCATCATCATCATCACAATCATCAAATATATTCTCATATTTTACATTAATCTGTCCAAGTAACGTCAGATCATCGCGTATCGTCATCGCCGCGGTATCCAAACGGGAGAGAGAGAGTTGGTGAGATATAACGCCTCTTACGCAGAACTACGGTGCAAGTTTTGAATTCCTTGCGCGTTATCACGTCGTGCAAGCGTGTTCTACTTATCGCTCTGAAATCTAATCTTATCGAGTCTAGTTCCTGGTCGGGCTCTCTGTCGAACCACTGGTCCACAAGCTGTTTTATACTACCGAGATTGATTTTCTTACTGTTATCGGAATTCAACGAGATACCCTTGACTTTGCATGTTTCGAATACTTGGCTGCTACCCGGGACAACTACCTCGTAACCGTAGAACTTGGGTCCCCCGGATACGAACGAGCGTATGTACGCGTTCTCGCCATAGCATTCCAACTCGTCGGTCATTTCCCCGAGAAACGGACCGAGGTGTGGTTTGTATTCTGTTGGATCGTCTTTGCGAGAAACGAAGATACATGAGTCCGTGTCCATGTAAAGGGTCCGTTTCCCGAGCTTTTCAATCTCTTCGTATAGCCAGAGACGCGCTTGCGCGGTGGTATAAGCAGCTAAGAGTACGTTGGTGTTGGGAGAAGACTCGACCGCTTCGTTTCGATACCGCCAGCTGACATACAGAACTTCATCGCTCGCGATCAGAATATCGTGGACTTCTTTTTCTGGTGCGTGCAATAATTTCATAAGTGCCCTGCGTGATTTCACTATTTCGGTCTTTAGCAAGTTGTCTCTCTGTCCCCACTTCCCCCAGAACGAGTTAAGCGCCATCTTGGCAACGGAGCGGAGCCCCGGATTGTGCTCGATCTTGCCGATATCCAGTTTGATTCCCTCGGCCCGCTCGTACTCTTCTATGTACCGCTTTTTACTAGCCTCATCGACGCATCCAGGCGGAAACCCGCTAGCCTGCTGTTTACTCTTCAACAACATATCCACATACTCGACAAACAGCCCCCCCCCCCCCCGTGACGGGGTCAAACTGCGTGATCTCATATTGCCATATGACGTGTATCTCGATAATCCGGTATCCGAGCTCGATAGCTTTCCTGAGTTCGTCAACCACCCACTCGTTTTCGAACGTACGCTGATCGATGTTTTCGTGATTACAATCTTCTTGACGCATCTCCTGACAGCATGAGCGACACAATGCAAAGAGTAAGCGACCGTGCATCTTGATTGGAAGGAGTGGTAGGTACAAGTTGCGCGGCGGTAATACTCGACATTTGACTACGCCTTCGACTCGTGATAAATCATTGTTGTCTCCGCCCGTCAGAGCATCACACTCGCGCCCGACGTATATTCTGCGCGGATGCCCGATGGGGTATTTACCTTTTTTGTTCACAGAAGGGTACAGCGAGGTTACGTCATGGTAGCAGATTATTTCATTTTCTTCGACATCGTAATGCGTCACGAGATTTTCAGTGCGGCCACCGAAGAATGTACCCCTAGCATTCAGCGTGATCTTACTCATTAGGGGATGGCTTGAAACGTAATCTCGAATGCCGGGGTCGTTTTCTTTGATTTTGTCGAATTCGCATTCCCACATCTCTCGCACCGTATACCCGAAAGATTCCATCCGTTTGATTTTAGCTTGAGTGCTTTCATAGACCTCGTCGTGTGACCGCCCGGGAACGACTCTCCTGCTGCGATTACCGTTAAAGCATTTAAGACATCCGTGATAAAAGCACCCCTGATATTCAAACACTGTACCCCTACTGTTGTTGGGATCCAGGCTCGGTAAGTAGCCGTCGACGGTGAAACCTTCGGGTAATCTGTACTCTCTCGCTCGACCAGCGTGTATAATCTCTCTATTCAAATCCCGCTCGCACGTCAATAACCATTCCAAAGACTTTTGAGAATGCTTGTCGCCCCTCCTATAACCACCGCGTGGGATTATAGCTATCGTGTTTGGCTTCAAGAATTTTTTCCGGAAGAGCAGATTACACGCGGATGCGATCGTGACAGCTGAAGCGAACGGGTCCGTGTCACCTAGTTCGAGGAAGAATTTTCTGAACTCTCTGCATGCCCCACGCAGAATCTCAACGTCCATATTGCAGTATTCAACAATTTCATTTTTGAAAATGAAATAATAGTTTGGTTTTGTAGCGTTGTACCATTCGAAAAATTTTTCTCGCTCACTGGGTGACATTGTCCCAGGGGAATAAAATTTTTCGTCCGGCAGCTCTCCTTCATATATCCAAGCGTCGGGACTAGTAAATAAATGCGGGAAGTAACCCTTCTTACTGCTCTCGGGCAAACCAAACGTCTTCGGACAGAGACTCAACCTGATGTGGAAAAAGTTCAGGCTGTCGATGAATTTTGTGTCTCGTACTTTCATACTTATAATTTTGTTCCCGCAGAGTATCACACTGGGTAGTGGGTGTTCCGAATCAGATACTAATCTTTTCAAAATGAATTGTCCGTCAAAATTACCGCTATTGTGCCCGATCACAATTATCTCTTTGAAAGCCGTTTGCTTCCGCACTGTGAGATCAATGAGCTCTTTCACGGGATCTATCTTGAACTCAAAGTACCTCGGACCGCACGTATCGCAATTATTCTTTATATCATCGCCGCGATCTATACAATCCGTGCATACTTGATGAGCGATTATGAGTACCACCTCGTGTTCGGTTGTGGTCTCGTGGCCATTGTGTTTTTTAACCTGCTGAGTTTCGCAATCGTAAATCACGTAGCAGTACTTGTGAACAGTCGTATCCGGTTTGATAGGCTGGACGTAACACAGCTCGTTTGGGGAATGCGCTGTATGACATTGCTTACAATATTGAACACCGCTATCGTGCCTCCTATTATAAATATTTACAGTCCTGAAACAGCTCTTGCAAAGCTTGAGAACGTCACACAATTTTTTATTGTCTTTTTTGTAACTACCATCTGTTTTGTGTTTCTCATAGCAGTCACGACCGTTGAAATATCTGTCGCAGTCATGGCACTTGACGAGTTCTGTATTTTCTGTCGGGCAAGCGGGTGATGAGAAACACCGCGGACAAGATTTCTTGCATTTGTGTTGATTGACTCGGAAATATCTAAAATTACAGTGCTCGCAAAAGAATTTTGCCTGTACAATACCCGTTAGATTGACAATGGTATCAAAGTGCCGCGCTCTGCTGTTGTACAAAAGATTGATCGCGCCCACGGGTACACAACGGATATCCACATATTTTGTGCCGTCGAAAATCGCCGAATCACCCGTGCCCATGTTCGCCTCGTCGAAAACCCTGATGACTATACCTTTTGCGGCATAGTATTTCTGGAATTTTCTGATTTCGCGCATTCCGCAGCCCCCTTTGGGGGCGACTACGCCTGCTTCGATACATAGCAGTCGCGCGGAATCTCCCTGGAGTTGTCTACGCCCGTCACGGATCACGTTCCACGTTTGGATGGATTCAGCTGTCCCGATGTTCTTTTTGTCCAAGTGGGCTTCCCCCACAACGAGAGCTCTGGATAAACACAACTCGTCGTCATCGTTCCGAATCGCCACGACCGACTTAGATCTGACAACATCTATGGTGACTGGTTTCCGTATCCCCGCGCCTGCAGTCATGTCGACGTATACTGCTCGCACCTCAAAAGTCTCGTCAAGCTCGCAATTATCGTTACTCCGACTCAGTCGCTGGATCAGATTCCACAAATCGGCGTGTGAAAAATTATTTCGCGGACGCAGGGACATTCCACCAGCACCACGAGCGAAGCGGTCACACCGAACCGACACACTCACGAGGTCGTTTTCGTTACCCATCAGCGAAACTAAATACGCGTGAATATCTCTCATAGCCATCTCGTACCAAATCAATGAATTTATATTCTCGTTGGGGCGTTCGTTTACCCGCATCGAAAAGTGTCTACCCATGACCCCAAATCTCCGGACGGGGCGATCGTTTTGACTCATGATTGAGAATCTCTCCCCCGGAGGACGAATGTCGATATTGGCGTCTTCGTCATCGTCGTCGTCGTGGTCACCCCGTCCCTCGTCACTGTCACCACTATATCTGTCACTATCGTATTCGTATTCGCTATCGTATTCTTCGTACTCGCTATCGGATTCTCTTTCACTATTGGAATCGGAATACTCGCCGTCAGCTTGTTCCCCGTTCTCGTCATTGTCGTCGTCGTCGTCGTCACCGTCGGTCACGTTGTGCTCTCTATTTCTGTCGTCAGCGGTTTCGCCGCCGCCAAACTGAATGACGGGTATTTCCCCTTGTGCAAACTGAATCACCGACGGTCTTACTTGTTGCGGCTGCTGAAAGGACTCCTCGGCTTCTCTCAAACCTTGTCCATCAACTTCTCGGATTACAGGTGATAGTCTAACCCGGAGGTCGAGTGGCTCGTCTTGCAAAACTACTTGATTTCGCGTGGCACTCAGATCCAGCGGCATATCCCGGGGATCACCACCCCACGCGAGAGCCGAGCGACCTTCATTTCTTTGAGCTGTGAGGAATGATATAGATGAAATTGGTTATTTATGAATTCATCAAATTTGAATTTGAACCGGAAAATTCATTGCTACTTCAACATAAAATGTTTACAAAAATACAAAATATCGTAACTCTATCGAAATAACAGATAAAATATTTCGAGAAGAATACAGTTTTCAGTCTTCGGGAATTCCATGAAGAACCTCGCGCTTGGAATGGAGGAGATCCGACAAATTTTGCTCCTGATAGAGAGCCGAATTCGGGTCTTCCGATTGGTCATAAAACCATCGGATCTCCTGCGCTCTCGGAGCCCAAATGACTCTTCTAATACTAAACTCGAGAAAATCTTGATTAATACCTTGCAGCGGAGGCACTCCTTCGTTGATCCACTGACGTACATCTTTTGTCAGGAACGAGAACAGAAAGAGAAATGAGATATTAATAGTGATTCAACGGAATAGATGTTTTTGCGTGAATGAATGAAGTTGATACTCACATTCATTGAGGTTACGTTCGTTGATGTAATGCTCATGGAATGCAACCGGGTATGCCACACCATGTCTGTGTAGATCGAATCGAGCTTGTCTGGGTGTAACTACGCTCTGAGCCCAGAAGCTCCTCAGCAGCTCACGATCCTCCTCGTTGTACCCAAAACGTGCCTCGCGCTCTCTGATCACGTTGTTGAGATTGATACGTGGCTCGACATATCCCTGTGCTGGGAGAAGTTGTCCGAGTAGGGCTCTTTGCGAGAGGTGCCACTCGCGTGACCACATCGGGTGTTGGGTGTCGTTGGCGATGACCTCCAAGGCATCTGCCCAGTCCTGCTCTAAAGCTCGTGGTGGTTGGCGATTCAATTCCCCGATTGGTATCGCAGCTGGGACAGGGCCGGGATTTGCGGGGTTGTCACCCTCATCCTCGCTGGAATCGCTGCTTTCACCAGCCGGGATTTGATGTTGACCCCTCATTCCTCCCACGGGCGCTGCAGGGCGTTCTCTTGATTCTTCTCCTGAATCGCTACTGTACCTTATCAACCCAGCGGCGGCATCCCGCAGAGAAATGGGGTAGATGTCGCGGACTCTCTCGTGGAATTGCGCTCTCGCAACTGGTTGTTGCGGGAGAGGTCGTTCCGTGGCAACCTGTTCCACGATTTGTCCATCCTCGTCGGGGCCACTGCTAGGCCGAGAGTCCGATTCGTCGACGACCGCCCTTGAGTCATCGCGGCGCTCCCGCTCCTCTTCATCTTCCGTGTCAACAACGAGCACGGATTCATTGTCGTCACCGTTGTCATTTTCACCTGCACCATCATGCCCCAGTTGCGCTGTAAAATAAAGGAAAATCACATGAGAAAATGCACGCATTATTTAAAAACGTTCGATAAGTCGGAAACTCACGTTCAACTTCCATCGGCTGTGGCTCGTTATCGTGAACCACACCACCTCCTTCGCCGACAACATCGACGTCCTCATCCTCGGAATCGGTAACGTCAATGGCCCCCTCCTCCTCCTCCTCCTCCTCCTCCTCCTCCTCCTCCTCCTCCTCCTCCTCCTCCTCCTCCTCCTCTTCCTCTATACTCGAGAGATCGGAGTCACCTCCGACCCCCGAATCATTCTCGAGACCCATCATCTCGTGGAGCTCCGCCACGGCCCTGTCAATGGCGGGCCCGTCCACCACGATAACTTCGTCGTCATCGCTGTCGTCGTCGCTGTCACTGTTATTATCACCCGCGTCGGCATCTTGTAGGAGACGCTCAAGAGCTGGAACACAAAAGAAGAAAATCATTCACTAAATGCATAAAAGAATCTCATTCATATTCATAAAATCCCAAACGTTGAACATCCGCTTCGACCATGCGACAAATATCGACCATACGGGATTCCGTAAAAAACAAGCGCACGATGGATGGCCCTGACAGGTCTCTACAGGCCTCCGTAAAAACAAGCGCGCGATGGAAGGGCTTTGCCTGGTCTCTACGGGCCTCCGTAAAAACTAGCGCGCGATGGATGGGACTGACACGTCTCTACGGGCTTCCGTAGTCGAGTCTCTCTCTCCACCTTCTCCACCTCCATCTATCCCCACTAGCGCGCTGATCCCACCCGAGCAGACACTCTCTCTCTCTCTCTCTCTCTCTCTCTCTCTCTCGCCACGGTGTAACTACGTTGCGTACTGGGGGCGCGAAAATTGAAAATATAAATATTGGAATTTTGGATTTCTGACACCAGTTTCGGATATGCCCCAAGTCAAAATAAAGGCTCGAACCCAAAGGGTTATGTGCACTCAGAATTGCGATTGGAGCTACAGGGACCGAGTTATGACCCAAAATGTGATTTTTCATCCAATTTTTCCGCGAATAAAAATTGAAAATGCAATATGGTTGAATGCAAATGCATATACTCGCGCATACACACACTCACGGTTCAAAATTGGTAGCATGCGTTCGTTTATTATTGAACTGACGACTGACAGTCGCGGTTACTTAACTGACTAGGCAATCGAAAGACGGCACGTCTGAATGTACTTTCGTTAGCGAGGTCGCCGTTACTTATCGGTCTAGACCGTTTGTTAATAGAAGCATACGAGTATATGGATATATATATATATATATATATATGTATATATATATATACACCCTATCCCACGCGTGACACGCACACACTCACACCGGAAGCGCGGCTGCATTCGGAATGCATCACGCGCATTGGCTGCGCCACAACTCCTTGTGCAACGCGGATTGCCCCCCGGAAAACTCACCCACCTATAACCGCACTCGACACTCGCGCGCGCGGGAGGTATTATCTAGTTTGTATGCTTCGAGCGCCGGGTCACTTTATCATAATTGCATTTTTCATAATAAAATTGTACTTACCAAGAGCCTCGCGGTACTCGTTCATCACCTCTTCGAGAATAGGCAGCTGCTCCATCCTCGCCTGGAGAATGTAGTCCCCGACGAGCATAAGGACGTACCGCGACCGCATATATATGGGATGCAACAGTCGGGCGATGCGCCTAAATGTGCATCGCCCCAGCAGAACCCGAAACTCCCTGAGGAGGAAGCTCAGCGAGACATCCTCTCGCCGAACTCGCCTTGTCCACTCGCGGTTGCACCTCCGCCACACACCCGCGTTATCATATCTTAGGCGTTCCGCCAGGGCGAGGACTGCCTCACGAAGCTCTTCTACAGGGCTTGCCATTTTTTACTAGCGGTGTCTTGCGTTCAAGATTTGTCACGAGACTGACCATTGCAGGGCATTTAGCACGTGTAAAGGATTACCCTGCTCGCGAAATCCCCGCCCACGAATATGCTTACTCAAAACAATAATCGACGCTTAGCCCAAGGATCGACACGTGCGGATCGTTACTCAAGGATATGACTCACTGAGATTTTGAAAAAGGTACACCGAGATGTAACATATACGAGAGCGAGGAGAGATTATTTTGGCATTCACATCCTGATGTGAAGGGTTATTCAAGAAATGCTCCATAAATTTCATGGCGATAAGGCCATACTGCCCATTCATTCATATGTACGGATACATAATACATATATTGCCGAGGTGAAACATGAGTATCGATGAGTCCCAACGGTTTCTGAGCAATGTGAAATATTTCCAAACAGAAAGCGATAGGATATTATTCCACTGTTCATATCCTGGCCGAGGCGTCAAATGATATGGGTGAGATGATCCATAATCTAGCATCCGATAAGCCTATCGGCAATTATTTTCTTCACCCACGTGTGCGAAAATATTGAGAGTATAATATCTTTGCCGCGTAAAATTCAGAGGGCTGGTAAGGCAGATCACGCGGTACCATGGGTGGATATGATTACCGATGCTCTATTATCGACAGAAGGGCGCTGCGATTGCTCTCTGGCCCAGGATTCAAATATTACAACTATTCACTCATATACGCTGGTATATGGACCAACAGCGTGAGAATATCACCTGACGCTACTAACTATATATATATACACCGTGGCGTATATATAGCTATACACACGGCTACACCAGCGGGACCTCGCCCATCAGCTGTTCGGTCCCATATTTTGTTTACCACCCCCACCACCTGACCTTGACCACTGATTATCAACAATCTAAACATTGCGTGAACTCAGAGTACTACTCGGTCACACCGTAATGTGTATATCTATATATCGCGGCGATATATATATAGCTATACACACGGCTACACCAGCGGGACCATCAGCTGCTCGGTCCCACTTTTTGTTTATTACCCCCACCCCCTTCATTGTAAACAATGCGTAAACACCATTAGCTGATGAGATAACACCTTACGCCAGCCGCTCCCAATGTTATTACCCCTCCTTATCGCCGTGACCCACTAACCGATAGAGATAAGGAAATACTACGCCACACGCTGACCTTGGTGACGTCAGCGATAAGATAAGCCCCGATGCTCGACTCCCTCACACCACCGCGCTGATAAGATAAGAGATAAGCCACTCGGCGAGACTGCCCCACAACACCGTGACGTCACTGATAAGATAAGATAAGCGATGACGTCATTTGTTATGTCTCGCTATACCGGTACTCATACTACTAATAACTAATTTTCCCATGTATCCAAATGGGCACCTCATGTTGAAATTGTTCGAATAGATCCACTTCCTTGGAGGAACGAGATGACTTCGGAATCAGAATAGTGAGAAAAAGTCAGGTATAATAGTTGACAGTGTTTTGCAATTCCCTCTGTTACGAACTAAGGATACTCCACACCTCTGAAAGTGCACGTTTCCATGAATCCTCAACTCCCATAAGCCTGGCATTGGTAGCAGGATGGGTCCATGATAGGGGCGATTCTTAGTTATATTTTTCGGAGGAGAGATCAAATTACAAACGGTTATAGATGCATCGGTCTCGAAATTTTAATGTCCCATTCAACAAAGAGATTTTTTTGATTGAATTACGCAAGAAAATTTTTTCTTCCTGTCGTGATCGCGGTCACTAGGATTCGAGGACATAAATGAGACTTGGCTAGATTTAAAGGTAATCTCTCCCCGAATCAGATGCCGTTTCCAGAATTTCATTTCTTCCATCGCCCCGATCACAAGATAGTAAGCAAGACCGACTTTGAATAAGTAACGTTTAAAAAAGAATTTTTAGCAAACGCTTCTATTTACTGCGCGAAGTAACGTTGTAGAATTTGCGGGAGAATTCGGCAGAGAGTGAGAGAGATAGAATTTAGTTGAGCGGTAAAAACTGCTCGAGAAAAATTGCACTACGCGACAAACAATGCATATAAGAAACTAATTTAGCGAAGACGCCTGTGCTGGGCAGCTCGCATAAGCCCTACATGGGCGGCTCCGGATCAGAACGGTATAAGTCCAGTTTTTCCATTTCTGGAAAATGCGCCTCAAAGTTTTTGTGATATGGAAAATTGGAGTTATCATCTGAAGTAAATATTCTTATTCTACCGTGTAGTGAGTGTGTTTTCATGTCATTTTTCACGTGGGGCGTATTGATTTTCAATTGTTTACACTTTTTACATCTCATTTTGCAATAAAAAATGGACTTATACCGTTCTGATCCGGAAAATTTCTCGACTTTTTTTCCGGATCAGAACGGTATAAGTCCACCATTTCTGAAAAAATTCACATTCAATATTTTAGATAGGGAGAAGTACTCAACATGATGAATTTTCACCGTTTGAAGTAGGAAAATGCCGAGAAACTATGAGTTTCCACCTTTGAGATCAAAAAACGTTAGAAAAAACCACGGAATTATGCCGATTTGAGCTAGGAAAAAGGTGGAAACATTTTCCAGATCACAACGGTGTAAATTGAGAATTCTTTGGATTTTTAATGACTGTCCTCGACTTTTTCTCGCAGTAAACAAAATTCCTCTCCAATTTAGGATGACTTTCATAAAATCTCATTGACAGTCGAGACTGTTCTTCGCAAAGAGATCTCATTCAGGATATCGTGACTAAGGATATATTTCCAACATTGAGATCAACAAGCGTCTATTTGGAAATCCAGTCAAGAAGAGTTTACTCAAGCGGCCCGGTGCGAAGTATAGTTTTTGGGGATCACATAGCACGCATCTTTACGTCATGCATTCAGAGGCAATTTAAGGGTGTATAGGAAAAATCGCAATGCAGAGACTTTAATCGACCAGAGAATCCAAACGATGAATTGGGACGGATCCCCACTCAACAAACAGAATTGTTGATCAACCGTAGAATGAGGTTAAGATTAGTTGCAGATATCTCAATTGTGGAAGGCTATCTTCATCTACGAGATTTGCCTAAAAGGCGTTCACTTATACCGAGTGGCGGGGAGATCGAACCGAAGGCCGGATGACTGTTAATGAAAAGAACCCCAGTTGATAGATCACAACCATTCATAGTGAAATTGTAACCGAAATTCTGTGATGAAGCTATAGGCTTTCTCTACCATTGGCATTGTTCCTAAGGAGGAAGTGCATAGCTCAGTTGAGTTCGGCGTATCAGGGACGTAGTTGATTTTTCTCTAGAGAAGATGCCTGAAAACATGGAGCAAAATCAAATTTCTTTGCAAGCTCAGTGCCGATCGCTCTTATAACTACGCTTTTGGAACCATCACTGAGAAATTCGGCTCTTTCAATGACGATAAGAGATAAGAAAATGAGACTTCAGGGCTTCTAGAGAAAGATCCCAGGTCCATGGGAGTACTGACCCGAGGTTGTTCATTTTCGTAAGGGCTTGCCTGTGTCCAAATGCGTCAAAAGGAAGTGATCGGACGTCGGCCCACCTCCTTCGAAACCATTCGATGCAATCATTTGGACAACTCAGCGAACCTAACTTGTAGTTTCTGAGAGTAGCTACCGACTCTAACTACTTGTAAAAGCACGACAGCTAAACGTGGGTGACCCGAAAGCGATATTATTGAGCGAGAACATGGACTTATACCGTTCTGATCCGGAAAAAAGTCGAAACTTTTTTCGGGACAAAAACGGTTGTGTCGCTTGTGATGCCTCAAAATGCATTTCCACTTCCGGAGTTGTGCATACATGTTTTCGCGTGTATTTTCTATCGTTTCCCGTCAAAAACTCAATTTTCAACAAAATGGACTTATACCGTTCTGATCCGGAGCCGCCCACATATATGGCGCCACTATGTCGCGAGTCACTCAGATTTTCGAAACTGCATTGAGAATTGAATGCAGTAGACACTTTGGCAGACATATGTCTCTCACTTATGGCTATATGTCCTCCATAATACACGAACACACACTTATGAACGATTCCACGAAACGCATATGCGAGCTGTGTTACTTCCCCCAGATGTTCACTAGACGGACCATGTTCGAGTGCAATAAAAGCGTTCGAAAATGGCAAAAATGTTGTGTCACACCAACAACTCCTATCAGCTCTCGTATCATGATGAGGACGGCTTTCGGAAGAGTGGAGTTCGATTCCCCGAAGTATGATTAATCATCTATCAAATCCTCACGATGATCGATTAACCGCTCCCGAACCCACAAGCTGAGCCGTGGATCTAAAAACCGTTGTGACAGCAAGGAATCAAGTTTTCTAGCACAGCGTATCTCATATCGCTTGTCCAATCCAAAATATGGATTTCGAGAGTGTTTGGAAGTCTCAAGGGCGAGTGAATTATCGAAAGTTTTCAGCGAAAGTTTTTATTTGTCGCACATTACGACTCCTGCTACGCAAAATGGGTCGTAATCATAGAACCACCCGTATTCTGAGATTCGCCCATACGCTTCAGAGAATGGATCGGCTATACACTTTCTCTCCTCAAGGCCGCTTCTCGTCACTGCCACAGTACTTGGATTGGGAGGCATGGCGTGAACCTTCCACTCCTCTCCTGGGACAGCGCTTCCAATATGGAGGGCGTTATCGGGGACCCTACCTAGGTCGAGCAAGACTTCACCCTGGCATAGATGTGCGTCAAGGTCATCTAGGTAGGATCCCGGTGAGAGGCCGAATTGCCCTAGGAAGAAGGCGTCACCACAAGACATTCCCGAGTTTCTCCTCTTCCGAAAAAATAGTACTCAAACAAAAACATGATACTCGCGTAATCCATTTTGCGGCTTTGCCGCGCCTACGTGGTCGAACAACGAATATTCCCATGCATCTGAATGGGGATCTCGTGTTACAATCATTCTAATGAGTACACTTCCTTGTGGGGTGAGATGACTTTGGTGCCAGAAGAAGGAAAAATGGTCATGTTCAATAGTTTGCAGTGCTTCCCAATGATCTCTGATACAAGATGAAGGTACTCCTTACCTACAAAAATGTATGTTTTCGTGGATTGTGAATTTTTTCAAGCCCTGCATTACTTCTGGCATGAATCTATGATGGAGGCAATTTTTGTATACGCTTCTGTCAAAGTGGAGACAAAATTTTACGTGGTTTCAGTCGCAAAAAAGCCCAGATTTTCATGTCCCATGCAGAAAAGACATTTTGGGGTTGGATTACGTAAAAATAATTTTCCATCTCGCCGTGACCGTGATCATCAGAATTCGACGACATCAAAGAGATTTGGCGAGATTTGTAAATTTCCCCTCTTTGAAGCAGATGGAATCCCCACAGTTCGATTCATTCTACCACCCCAATCTCTTATGCCTATTCCAGATGATTCCTCAGACTTGAATTCAATGACACCTGCTCATCCCTTAATCCAACGTTCGTCTTTTCTATTACTGGAACCTGATATCACCTAGAAAAATGTGCCAGCAAATCAACGGTTGCAAATCCTGACTCAAATGTTGGAGCATTTTTGGTCGAGATGATCCACTGAGTATCTCACATCATTGCAACGACGCAACAAATGGAAGGCAGCAACTCATTCTCTCGCTGTGGGGGATTTGGTACTCATTCGCAACGAGAACACGGCTCCTGAAAAGTGGCCCCTAGAACGCATAGTTGCATGTCATCCTGGACACGAATGTCATGTTCGTGTGGTTACAGTCAGGACGGCAACAATTGAACTCCAGAGGCCAATCGTAGAATTGATTCCTCTACTCATAACCGACGAGTGATCGTCGGTCGTTTATTTTTTCAATTTTTGGTTTTGATTATGTTTCAGTTCATCATTTTATTGGCCATACTGGCTAAAGTGGGCGGAATGTTTAGAATTACTCTAACATGCACAATATCGTGTCTCTACAAGAAACGCTGTGCGCACGCGTGGCTTGCGCGCCACGGCCTCATCTCAGATGGCTCGCTTGCGAGCTCTCGTCCGGCCTACCAGCCGCAGCAGCACACTCGAGCGGCACATATGATCGCTCCATATGTATATAGTTCAATCAGTTTAATTATGGCACAATATATAGATTCAATGTATCTTGTGTTCTAATTATTTCAAGACCTTGCACATCTCCACCATCCCACGCCTCCAGCGTTTATCAAAAACAAAGTGCATTAGCAATTCGGTATTGGGATCTCGAGACAAAAACTCGATATCGAGGGAGAGACACGACTCAATCATTTGAAAAGAGCAGCTCAATCTCACATTGTTGTACTATCTTAGCATTGAGTATCTCGCATCGAGTGCTTTTAAATAGTAAGCGAATAATCCCGGCTGGTCTCTGCGAGTATTCGTCTCCGATAGCTGATGCCCGTTGAGAGAGTACAAAATTAGACCAATTTCAATAAGAGCCAGATGGCATACAAAAAATCTGTGAATATCACTTCAGAGACTTGAATAACAGTCTCGTGCGATTTTTGAGCTACAACAGATCCATTCTCCAAAGGATTCAAGGATGACGACTTGACTAACACCTTGATGCGGCGAAGCGCGAGAGCTCAAAATGAGAAGATTTGTCGATCGTGTAGATTTTGAGCGCGATTGACATCGTATCAACACACCTTCTAACCTCACTCCCTCTAGCAAGCAAAGGTGACTTTCAGATAAAATAGCTCTAGAGTCATGAACTCTCGGTCCGAGCTCTCATTGAGACTTTCACTTACTTTGCCGAGATCTTTCGATTGAGTGCCGCATGAACTAGTTTGACCGAAACCCAGAATCCCTATGTTCATGTCGAGGTCCTCTCTATTCGCTCCGTGCTTGGTGGGAGCGATGCCTAGCGGCGTCTTCCGCAAACGCTGCGAGCAAAAGCATGAGCAAATTCTGGAGGAAAAGATACACGCGAGACATAGGCACAGCGGTATATTTCCATTCTACCAAGAGAACCGCTTCACCAACCCAAGGACACAAAGTTGTAATGCCACTAATAACGAAGAGATTGAGCCCTTGTGAGCCCCAATCGAAGCAAAATTCGGAAAGTTTTAGTAATCGAAACTTTCTGAAGCGGGCCTCGTGGCTGAAATGGCGGATGGCGGTGGCGCGTTGGAGCAGACGAGCCGCCCGAGATTTCCTATGCATTCAGCATGGGCCGCTTGACGCTCGGACTTCCACTCACCCAAGTTGCTTCAATTTTGATCTAATAATATTGAATTCCAAGATAAATGTTTTTGAATCCTAAGGAAGGAAATTTCGAGCAGTGAAACTTTGTGTTCCAGATAGCAAAACTTGGAATTAGTTGATTTAATTTGACTTGAGTTGATGCAAAGATTCCCAACTTCACTTGTAAGAGCAGGAAGTTTTCAGTTGATGAGAAATTTTTGGGTAGCGAAAACTCCCCACATTAGTTGGTTCATCCGCTATTCAACATGAGAGGGTGCTTACTATCAAAGTATTCAACTCATGTATGATTAATAAACAAAATATAGAATCATGGTCCCCAATATTATTTGAAGAAAAAAAAAAACTAGAACACACTTCAGCTTGGATATTGATAACTTGTAAAACGTCAAGAAGTTAAAGTAACACATGCAAACTTATTCTGAGGAGAATGAAGTTTTGATAGTATTATCTGAGACATACATTGACTTCAGATAAAGTGATCCTCAAAGCACATCCACGTGGATCTATGAATCTAGTTCCTATTTTTAGTGCTTGACATGTCAACCATCAATTTTTTCAAGTTGGACTTACTACTTCTCACCAAAAGCGTAAATGTGCTCATAACTCTTAATAACACTTTTGATGAAACAGATGAACCGTGTAGTACTACCTAGACCCAATTAAAATAGCTCAAAAAGTTCGTCATGAAAAACTCTACAACTTCGTCACTTTCTATATACGGGTTTAGTGCGTGGTTTTCCAGTTATTCTGTTCTGAACGTGTATGCCCTATGCTGCAGTGTTACTTTTCCTCCAGTTCAATGCGCAGGCTGAGTCGCGCTTTGCTCACCATGGGCGCCTCGGTCGATTTCTTGAACGGCAAAACGGCGCGGCACGGAGCGAATACTTTTTCATTCCTTGCGACCAATCTCTCCTCACCCCCACCCATCATAGTTGAGACGAAATCAGGATAACACACCTTCAGCCTCGCACACCTTCTAGCCCATTGAATTACGAAGAGAATATCTTTGATCTATCTCAATAGCTCAACAACTCAAGCGGAGCGGCCTCTGGCCAGTGTTGGAATTTTAAAACGATAATGTGACCTTGAGATTGGGGTGGTAGAATGAATCGAACTGTGGGGATTCCATCTGCTTCAAAGAGGGGAAATTCACAAATCTCGCCAAATCTCTTTGATGTCGTCGAATTCTGATGATCGCGGTCACGGCGAGATGGAAAATTATTTTTTCGTAATCCAACTCCAAAATGTCTTTTCTGCATGGGACATGAAAATCTGGGCTTTTTTGCGACTGAAACCACGTAAAATTTTGTCTCCACTTTGACAGAAGCGTATACAAAAATTGCCTCCATCATAGATTCATGCCAGAAGTAATGCAGGGCTTGAAAAAATTCACAATCCACGAAAACATACATTTTTGTAGGTAAGGAGTACCTTCATCTTGTATCAGAGATCATTGGGAAGCACTGCAAACTATTGAACATGACCATTTTTCCTTCTTCTGGCACCAAAGTCATCTCACCCCACAAGGAAGTGTACTCATTAGAATGATTGTAACACGAGATCCCCATTCAGATGCATGGGAATATTCGTTGTTCGACCACGTAGGCGCGGCAAAGCCGCAAAATGGATTACGCGAGTATCATATTTTTGTTTGAGTACTATTTTTTCGGAAGAGGAGAAACTCGGGAATGTCCTGTGGTGACGCCTTCTTCCTAGGGCAATTCAGCCTCTCACCGGGATCCTACCTAGATGACCTTGACGCACATCTATGCCAGGGTGAAGTCTTGCTCGACCTAGGTAGGGTCCCCGATAACGCCCTCCATATTGGAAGCGCTGTCCCAGGAGAGGAGTGGAAGGTTCACGCCATGCCTCCCAATCCAAGTACTGTGGCAGTGACGAGAACCGGCCTTGAGGAGAGAAAGTGTATAGCCGATCCATTCTCTGAAGCGTATGGGCGAATCTCAGAATACGGGTGGTTCTATGATTACGACCCATTTTGCGTAGCAGGAGTCGTAATGTGCGACAAATAAAAACTTTCGCTGAAAACTTTCGATAATTCACTCGCCCTTGAGACTCCCAAACACTCTCGAAATCCATATTCTGGATTGGACAAGCGATATGAGATACGCTGTGCTAGAAAACTTGATTTCTGGCTGTCACAACGGTTTTTAGATCCACGGCTTAGCTTGTGGGTTCGGGAGCGGTTAATCGATCATCGTGAGGATTTGATAGATGATTAATCATACTTCGGAGAATCAAACTCCACTCTTCCGAAAGCCGTCCTCATCATGATACGAGAGCTGATAGGAGTTGTTGGTGTGACACAACATTCTTGCCATTTTTGAACGCTCTTATTGCACTCGAACATAGTCCGTCTAGTGAACATCTGGGGAAAGTAACACAGCTCGCATATGCGTTTCGTGGAATCGTTCATAAGTGTGTGTGCGTGTATTATGGAGGACATATAGCCATGAGTGCGAGACATATGTCTGCCAAAGTGTCTACTGCATTCAATTCTCAATGCAGTTTCGAAAATCTGAGTGACTCGCGACATAGTGGCGCCATATATGTAGGGCTTATGCGAGCTGCCCAGCACAGGCGTCTTCGCTAAATTAGTTTCTTATATGCATTGTTTGTCGCGTAGTGCAATTTTTCTCGAGCAATTTTTACCGCTCACCTGAATTCTATCTCTCTCACACTCTGCCGAATTCTCCCGCAAATTCTACAACGTTACTTCGCGCAGTGAATAAAAGCGTTTGCTAAAAATTCTTTTTTAAACGTTACTTATTCAAAGTCGGTCTTGCTTACTATCTTGTGATCGGGGCGATGGAAGAAATGAAATTCTGGAAACGGCATCTGATTCGGGGAGAGATTACCTATAAATCTAGCCAAGTCTCATTTATGTCCTCGAATCCTAGTGACCGCGATCACGACAGGAAGAAAAAATTTTCCTGCGTAATTCAATCAAAAGAATCTCTTTGTTGAATGGGACATTAAAATTTCGAGACCGATGCATCTATAACCGTTTGTAATTTGATCTCTCCTCCGAAAAATATAACTAAGAATCGCCCCTATCATGGACCCATCCTGCTACCAATGCCAGGCTTATGGGAGTTGAGGATTCATGGAAACGTGCACTTTCAGAGGTGTGGAGTATCCTTAGTTCGTAACAGAGGGAATTGCAAAACACTGTCAACTATTATACCTGACTTTTTCTCACTATTCTGATTCCGAAGTCATCTCGTTCCTCCAATGAAGTGGATCTATTCGAACAATTTCAACATGAGGTGCCCATTTGGATACATGGAAAAGTTAGTTATTCCACCGCATATGTGCGGCGGAGCTATAAAATGAGTTACCCGAGTATTTCATCATTGTTTGAGGAATACTCAATTGAGACAAATTTATGCCGGAAGTGTCCAGTCATTATGGAATTCTTCCATTCCTCTAGCCGAAATCGCCCAAATCCTGAAATTTGCCCATATATCCTAGTTTGAACCCACACAGCACGGAGATGTTTCATGGGAAGATTTAGTGAGATATTACAGTGCGATCATCCGGGGATCTTGCAGGGATATTGCGAAAAATATTCCAAAATTTTTCGTTGCAATGTTTCACGGTAATTTTGCCGGAAACTCTCGGAAATATTTCGAAGAATTCCATCCTCAATCTGTCAGCAACTTCCCACTGGAATATTTCTGCAAGGTTTGTGTGAAATTTCTGGAAGATTTCAGTGCAATCTTTTGGGGAGAATGGACATGTCGTACTGGGTAGTAAAATTACCCCCGAAAAGACGCTCCTGGCGCGAGAAAGTGGCTAAACTCGGTACAGCACGACGTTTGTGGGTTGAAACGATAGGTCATACCTTCAATAACCGATATTAACAAGAATTAATGTTTAAAAATTAGGGTGCGGTATAAATAAACAATGAAAACATGCATTCTTTTGCCTATTTCTCGATTTTTCCATAATAAGACGGAGAATATCAATTTTTTGAAAAAATATGTGGAATAACATTTTGTAGATCTCTGAAAGATCTACAAAATTGACCTGAACACTTCTCCTCGCAAACTGCGACCCTTTCGAGTTATTCCTCATCAAAGTAAAAATTGAATTTGTTCAAACAAATTCGCTGAAATTGTTTATAACAGGCTCAAACTATTTTTCTAAGATAATTCAGCGAATTTGGAGCGAAAAAGATCTCTAGATATTTTTTCCTAAACTTGATCGTTTTCGAGTAATGGGAATGGCCAATTCCGCGACTTGCAGCCCTAAGTGCATTCATGAAAGCGCCACATTGAGGGTAAGTCGCGGAATTGGCCATTTCCATTACTCGAAAACGATCAAGTTTAGGAAAAAATATCTAGAGATCTTTTTCGCTCCAAATTCGCTGAATTATCTTAGAAAAATAGTTTGAGCCTGTTATGAACAATTTCAGCGAATTTGTTTGAACAAATTCAATTTTTACTTTGATGAGGAATAACTCGAAAGGGTCGCAGTTTGCGAGGACAAGTGTTCTGATCAATTTTGTAGATCTTTCAGAGATCTACAAAAAGTTATTCAACAAATTTTTTCATGAAATCGTTATTTTCCGACTTATTGTGGAAAAACCGAGGAAAAAGTAAAAAAATTCATGTTTTTATTGTTTATTTATACCGCGCCCCAATTTTTAAACATTAAATCTTGTTAATATCGATTACTGGAGGTATCACCTATCGTTTGAACCCACAAACGTTGTCTTGTACTGAGTTTAGCCACTTAGCGATCGAATGTCGAGGGTAGTTTAACTACCTATACGATTTGGAGGCAATGTTTCATTATGATGACGAGTTCACGAGATTTCTTAGTAGGATCTGTGAAGTTTTTAGGATCCCAGGATTTTCAGGGAGTACCTAGAGAATGATTCAGACAGGGTTGAAGGAATACCGTGCATATAAATCTCAGATGACCGTTGTAGATCAGGAAAAACCGCAAAAGTTTGTGATGGTTTGCGAAATTTATCCTTTTGTTATCGTGAAGCCTTTCTTGTCTGGGCAATATCCCTTCAACTTCCGAGATAAACCTTGTGTCATGGGTACGCGGTAGCCATACAACCCGACCCTGGAGTTTTATTCACATATGGAGAGGAAACTCTCATGATACAGAGTTTGAGACGAGCTGTTGAGTTACTATTATTGAATAACATTGTATGACATGGGAACTGTTAAACCGCTGGTACCACCTCTATGAGATAGGCTCATTTGATTCCTTACTTTGTTAGAATTCTCTCTGAATTTGGGCTAATCGTGCGTCGTCGGATATAAGTGAAGCCATAATAACAAAAGTGCGACAACTCATCATTGGGCCCAAATCCAAACAGAATTCGGCCCAGTTGGAACGAAATTCAGCTTGCACGTCTACAACATGCCTCGAAAATGGATCTGGAAGATGAATTTGCTACTGCCGTTCATTCCATCGGAAGGTTTCGATTATACTCCAAGGTATTCCACTATGAGTGACCCCTCTGTGACTCCTTTACCGGGTAGAGTTGAAAGATTGGTGGAAGCTTCCTGAAGGATTCCGGAAATATTTCTTGGGAATATTCCATAGGTAATCTTCCGGAAACATCGCCCTGAAATATTGTTGATAGATTCCCACAAGCTCCCTGGAATTTTCCCAAGCGAAAATATGTGACAGGTTACCGAACATTGATACCGGAATATATTTCAGTATCACTCTTCAGTATCTTGTAACAACATATCATCCTGTTGAAGTTTCGGAGGGATAATCCTTAAGCGACGTGACTTTGTCAGATATGACAGATGAGTATCGCAGTGGAACATTCTAGGAATCTTTCAAAAACACTGCGGTGGAAGATTGTAGGAATCTTCCAGGAACATTGCGGTGAAAGATCATAGGATCTTTCCAAGATCATTCCATCGGAAGATTCTGTTCCCGCCAGATGTCGCATCACACAGATCAATTCTCAAATTTCGTTCTCATGAGTTATATGATTTTTGGGGAACTATCTATCAGGAAATTTGATGGACGAGATTGTAAGATCAGTCATGTGTGATGCCATACCTAAGACCAGCTATTCTGCACGATGAGCTGTAAATGATGCGTGAGGATCATTCGGAGATGCGTGCAGGCTTTTTCAAAGAATAACGCTTCTTCCACGGTGCGCCAGTTTGCATTCTTTTTTTGAGGAAAGAGCCTCTCTGAGATTATTTTGGGACATGTTTATACATCTTTGGGACATTAATTTCCAACAAGAATTAAAATCGCCGGCCGAGCCCCTTTTTAGGAATCTCATTTGGAACATTTTTCACGAGTGCGCTGGGAACGCTCGAGTAATCTGACATATCCCTTGTCGCGTATGACCTTAGAATCGTGTTCATCCATTGTCTCAACCTAATTCTCGTGGATTGAAGTATTTTTTGAGTTGGATCAGGGCCTTGGCCATGAAACCACCCCAAAAAGAGAAAAAGAACGGTATTTCGGGCTCTCGTTCAGGAGTATTCAAATAAATTACACTAGAAACTTTTTCCATGCCTTCAAAGCGTTAGTTTCCCAAGGAGTCCTATTTCCATATCGAGACATTGCTACTTATGCCCTGGTAATAAATTTGAAATCTTTGGAACAGGCATTCCTTCGCAAAATAGAATAGGAATGTCTTTGAAACCTTTCTCAGCTTTCTTCTTTAGTGATCCTAAGTGAAAAAGATTCGTGAAAGTGTTGGAAGATGATTAATATGGCAAAGAAAAGCTTCCAGGGCACTTCCCAGGTAAGTGACGCCAAAATTCCTAGTAAGGCGACGTGAAATATGAAACTTTGGAATCAACTTGTTTTGAATAGAGAGCGGAGGCACCGTAGTTACTGTTTCGTTGATAACTGATAATAAGAGTGTCTTAAAATTCATGAACATATTGAAATGTAATTATATGATGTGCTGATACATGGTTATACGTTGATTGTTGAAAACTGTTTTCAGAGTTTCATGTTGAATTAAATTCACAAGGGAATGAAAGTATTTACTGTGTGAGTTTCATTATTATATTTTCGGAGCACCCAAATGTCCCATTTTTTGCATCTAAGTATGAATAGTAAGTGAGATGTAGATACGGAACTGAGTATATCAATTCCTTCACATCCTGTTAATGGAGCAAATATCATCCTTTTGTAGATCACAGTATGAGTACGATGATAGAATCGCTGAAATGCATCAAATGGTAGCCATTCAATCCTCATATTTCTTTCGATGGACTTCGATCATGTGAATAGTCATTTTAACAGAAATCACGTGAGCAACTAATTCAGAAGTATAATTACAAAAACGTGCACAAGATAACTATTCAATCGTCTAAAATTTGCCCTGGAAGCTGTTTTCCACCTTCTTGATCACGTTCCAAAACTTTTTAATCTAGAAGTGACTAATTCTTACTCAGAATCACTGAAAAAGTACGTGAAGATAGGTTTCAAAGATATGACTATACTATTTTGGAAAAAAATGCCCGTTTCGAAGATTTCAGATCCGTTTCCAGAGCATAAGTAGCAATGTCTTGATATGGAAATAGGATTCTTTACAAAACGGATGCTTTGAAAGCATGAAAAAAGTTTCTAGTGTAATTCATTCGAATACTCTTGAACGAGAGCCCAAAATACCGGGGGGTTCTTTCAGGGTGGATTTATGACCAAGGCCCTGATCCAACTCAAAAAATACTTCAAATCACGAGAATTAGGTTGAGAGGATGAATGAACACGATTCTAAGGTTATACGCGACAAGGGATAGGTCAGATTACTCGAGCGTTCCCAGCGCACTCGTAAAAAATGTTCCAAATGAGATTCTTAAAAAAGGGTCTCGGCCGGCGATTTTAATTCTTGTTGGGAATTGATGTCCCAATGATGTATAAACAAGTCCCAAAATAATCTCAGAGGGGTTCTTTCATTAAGAAAAACTTGCAAACTGGCGAACCGTGCTTCATGAATGTTGGAGGGGCTTTAACCTCTTCGTGCACGCACCCACTTTTTGTGCTCCCAGACCTTCGTTTTCTACTAGATTCTATAGTGGGAATCGTGAGAATTATTTTGAGCCCAAACACGATATGATAAAATCATCCCGTATGATAGTTACAGCAGCATGAACTTTCCAAGGTCAAACATGAATGAGGCACTAGCAATAAGAATTTCATGATGGAGTTGATGAAAAATCATCAACTTGGATCAAAGAACATAACCCGACAAATATCTTCGTCATATCATCAGAATTCAGTAAGTTAAAATAGTCAAAAGATGGATCGTTCCAAAGAGCATGATCGAGTGAGATGATTCATCACAATCATTAGCTATAATAGATAACTAATGATGAGACTATGTTCACCAAAAAAATGAAATCTCCTTCTTTTCAGGTCAAGGAAGATAATGCTTAAAGTATTTCTTTTCCAAAGTCAAATAGAATCAAAGGAACGCAATTCAAAGATGTGTCTACATATGTGGACAAATGCGGGAAGAGGTTAATGGGGGAGGCATTGTAGGTCAAAGTTCGATGCATATAACATCCGTTCATGCACTAGATCCCCGAATACATCTGTCGCACTTTATCGGTTTGTCCGACGAAGTACAACTCGAGAACCTTTCCACACGAGATATGGAAAGACTTTTTTTGTTGGAAGGTACCTTGTGGAGATCGGTTCAGGACAGATCCTAGTCGTTATGTCAGGTTTACTCTCTATATTTAAGAGTTCAAGGTCATTCAAGGTCATGAATGAACTCCGTTGCAACCATGATTCCGACGAGAAACATGTTTTTCAAGTTCAAAATCACATAAATTGGTGCCATTCCGTGCAGATATCTTTCTCGAGGTGTTCGAAAATTCTTCAGATGAGAGATCCATTTGAGTGATGGATTAAGGGGAAGCACTAGGAAGTATTCAATAATCTCTCCCTATTTCTGGTCCCCCTGTTTCATCCCTCTTCATGCAGTCCAAGAAACAAATTTGATTCGTAGATTCTCGTCAGGCAATAATCTTGGAAGACTACTAGCATACGAATTGATCTCGAATCAAAATCTTCATGATAGGCGGACATCATGACGATGTTATAATTTTAATAGCGGAATGTGGATGACAGCTCGCATATCATACGAATACTCTTCTTTCAACAAAGCCAATCAAAGAGCAACGCTGAGATCACAGTCGATTTTATCGATCGAACCATTAGATAAGATCCACGCAAGTTCAGACTCGATAGGCGGGTTTTCTACATCGAACTCCTTTATCACATCTCGAGAATACAAGGGTTCCTCGTCGTTAGTATTCTCTTTCAACCATGGCCGTTCTCCAGTCGTTGCAGCTTTGGAATAATAGTAGAACGTCAACATCGCACCCGATCGAAGTAGCACTGATGCATACAGTTATCATAGGAGTGAGGCACATATTGGATCTAGGCTAATTATAGGAGTGGATATGTGTACATGCAAGGCCTAAAGCGCCATTGGAGCCTACTCCATATAGTGGCAGTTCCCCGTTGTATACCGTCAAATTGGGTAATTTTGATACAGTGAGTGCAACTTTGGTACACCCCTGAAGAATAACTTTCAAAGCTGCGTTCGGCGAGGTGAATAATTCTATAAATCTGAAACCTGTTATCTCGACTTGACACACACATGAACAATATATTGAGCCACCGTAGATCCCGCGTGGATGGTCGTAGTGTTTATTGTCCAAAGAGGCTCATTCAGCAGCGATACGCAAGTGGTCCTGTTATTGTACCTGGCAAGAACTGTTGCAGAACGAACAACGAGCGAGCAATGGTACAATCTGACCATATATACCACTATATTGGAGGAACCATCGTTACATTGGGATATCTACAGCATTTGGAATTTTGATGAATGGAAAGCCAGAAAAAACATGAAAAAGCGTACCATAGTCATCCCACTGTAGTGGGGGAACTTCAGTACACCTCTGTACGATAGCTTCTTTCCAACTCATCTTGGGTCGATTGATGGTCTATGAGGTCTTGAAATGTTCCCAACAGCTCAAAACAAAAGAGAAACGATGAAACTTGATTCACTCGCATGGTGGTGGGCAACATTGAAATATTTTGCAAGTGTATCAAAGTTGCCCAGTCGGGCTCTAACTTTGGTACTGTAACATCCGGAGATGTTCGGAGGGGGCTCGTTGCTTAGATATAGGGTTCTCATTGCGATGTTGGCAAGAGGTTTGTATAGAGCTGAATATCCATTGATTCGTCATAACTACTTTATTCATTTTGAATACTCACAAAAATACTAAATAATAACTCATTGGCTCTGACAAATTTATTTAGGCTTCTTGGATGCGTACACTCCTCTTCATGTCTGATTCCCAACTGCCGCAATCCGGAACTCTCATGGGCAGAGAAAAAATGCTGGGACTCGTTATTTTATTATCATCTAATCAGCTGCGCCACTTATCTTCTACTAATTATTACACTCCAGTGATATAACTATTATACATGACAGATCCATACGCACGATCACTCGCGAAGTTTATAAAGACCGTTGATCATCTGGCATTGAGTAAGACCACTTTTAATTTCTGATCACACAGAGAAATATTCCAGATTTGATATTCAGTCGATTCGATCTCGATAATGATTCTTCTTTGCTAAGACAACCACCAGGACGTCACAGTACACTCCGTAGACTGCTGATCAGGTCTGGCTACGGACCAGACATCAAATTAAATGTGTAACCCGTCGATCAAAAGCTCAGACTGTAAGCTTCCAATCGACTTCTGATAAAGATGAGTTTCGTTAATGTTTGTTGAAATGCCTAGCCAAACAAAATGAAAAGTACCGGCATTGTACCAAACTTACCCAACTTGACGGTATTTCATATCTCGAGAGAGTATCACACGAAGTAGGTTGATGATTCCGAAAGACTTCTTCGGAGTATCTTGGAGGACCATCGTGACAGGAGATTCAGGAGAATAGGATGTAATGGAATAGTCTTCATTTGTCATATGACCGAAATCTGAATACAGTGAGACCTCTCTTAGCGGCCACCTCTCAAAAGCGGCCAAAAATCTAAGGCCCCGGCAGAATTGTATTGAGTCTCGTAGTCGTGAAACCTCCCAATAGCGGCCCCTCTGGATAGTGGCCACCTCTCCTTACGGCCAAGTCTTCTCAGTCCCGAGAGTACCTACCATGTGTGAATTGGACCTCCGAAAAGCGGTCACTACATTTCAGTGTTATTTCCAATATCTTCGTTGTTTTGTTGCTATACTATGTATGAGCAAATCCACAAAACGTGGTGATTTGGGAGGGAAGAAATTTTGAAAATGTCTTCCATCACACACTACTCGGATTTTACATACTCTCAGTGATTGTTATCTAGAACTCAAATCCACTCGCTTAAACGATTTGCACGAGACGGCGCGGCGTGGGGTGGGACAGAGAAACCCGGAAATGGCCATAAGAGCAATGCTATTGCCACGTATATGGATACACTCTATCATCACCCAATTGACCGCTGACGGGGATGGGAAGTATCGGACTCATAACCAAAAAACTCGAGAAGATCATTGGAATTATAATATACACGTGATTCAAGAGTTTGCCAACAATGTAATTCCCGACAATCCCTTTGAAAAATAGGAAAAGTAGCTCGTACGATTAAACAACGGAATATTGGATCACGCATTCACTTACTTGGTATCAAATGCGATATAACCGAGAGATCACAAGTGGAACCGGATCGCTTTGACTAGTCTTGTTCGTGTGCGCCTCAAGAAACATGATTTCGTGAAGCGATCACGTTTTTTTCTGAGAGCGTAATATGCTCGCCAATCAAATATTTTCGGGTCGGGTCTATTCGAATAATTTGATGCACATAGACCTGATCCATCTAAATTTCTTCATTTCTTGATGAAGAATCAAATGTCATTCGCAGAAATTAGTCACGCATCATCAACAGGCGATAGTTTCACACCTGTTCGAAGCACATTTTTGGGCTCTGAGGTGGTTGTATAGCCTCTAATTGGGGGGGGGGGGGGGTCATTTTCCGCAAAGATGGTACCAATATCCCAGACTGCATCCAAATGCCGACCTCAACACTGAGGGAAAAAAAACATGTCACGCGCGAAATCTCATGATTTTTCAAATTTGATGGCCCGCCATTCTGGTCTATCTCAGTTTTGAGTCTTGAGCTTGTTACAACTTACTCGTAGAATCTCAGAAAAGGGGACTGCTTCGTCGCAGAGTTAATATAACAGGATATCTCTGAAACTTCTGATTTCCGGCCTCAGAAAGTGTCACAACGGTGAAAACCGAGATATGGGGATATCTCTGAAACTTTTGACTTTTGCTGTCACATCTCAGCCAAACTGGTTGTAGGACGTTTCTTCAGGTCAAACCTGTCAAATTGTCTTTGTTCAAATGTCCTGAAAGTGGTCAACAAGTGAGAGGTTGATTGGTAGATGTGAGCAGATCACACCTCGCTTCAAGCTGCGATAAGTATTACTAAACTCACACCAAAACCCACCTATGGGGTGTTTTTCAGGAGATCCTACACATTAAGGACCCGTTTCGACCGGAATCGTACCGATTCACGCCTCGAAATGGCGAGTAAAATCATCTTCCCCGTGTATAAGTATATGGAGGCCCATTCCGATAAATTGGTGATTTTGCCATGTTTCCGCATTATTCTTTGAATAATTCAAGAACGGCTCATTTTATCCAAAAATTTGTAGAGAAACTTTTTGTAGATCTTTCAAAGATCTGAATATCATGTCCTGGAAGTTTCTCAAACGATGCGTCTACTCCGAGTTGTGAAGCGTCTTTATTACAAGTTTTATGGGTTTTTGAATATTTCCATAGTATTTCATATCTCGAACCTCATCTTTCCAACATACTATGGAATGCTGTAGATTCTCTCGAGTTGTATTAAGTAGAATCTCGATAACTAATAAAGAGAAATTCCCTGAATCATCCTCCAACATTGCACAAGTGGTTAGAAATATGAACTTTGAGACATGAAATATTTCAAAATCCATGAAACTTCGAATAAAGACGCCTCACAACTCGGAGTAGACGCATCGTTTGAGAAATTTCCAGGACATGATTTTTCAGATCTTTGAAAGATCTACAAAAAGTTTCTCTACACATTTTTGGATAAAATGAGCCGTTCTTGAGTTATTCAAAGAATAATGCGGAAACGGAGCAAAATCACCAATTTATCGAAATGGGCCTCCATATACTTGTCCACGGGGAAAATGATTTTACTCGCCATTGCGGGGCATGAACCGGTACGATTTTGATCGAAACGGATCCTTACTGTGTAGGATCTCTTGAAGAACACCACATAGGTGGATTTTGGTATCAGTTTTGTGATAGTTATCGCAGCTTGATGCGAGGTGTGGGATAATAGAGTCAATCACGTGCGAAAATCGAGGAATTTGACGAAGACTCTTGAAATTTGGCAGGCTCTCGTGAGTGGAGCGTTTCTGATCAAGTTCTGTAACTTTCAGACTGATTCCTAATGATCCAAAGTTATGATTCTTCTAGTGGGAGGAGGTGTGCCTTCCTGTGCTCAGCCGTGACACGTAAAGATGTGAGTGTCACGGATTTTTGGGAAAAAAATTCTTAAGTCGCTTTAGACGCTACAGCTTGTGGAGCGTGATCCAGAGACACTTTGGAGGATACTCATCATATTCTCCACGAAAATCAAAGAAATTGAACTACTGTAGCCCTATGTGCCTTGACACTCTCTCCGTATCCATCAGTGAGATTCCACTGAACTTCAGTGCATTACGGATCAACTTTGACTGATGACTTCAGTGCATATGCACTGGGGCTTCAGTGCATATGCACTGAAGTCATCAGTGACCCTCACTGAAATTTCAGTGACCTCGAGGATCGGACGGGTCCTGATCACTGAAGTTTCAGTGAGAGTCACTGATGGATCAGTGAGATAATTCACTGAAACTTTAGTGACGTCGGGGGTCGGACGGGCCCTGATCACTGAAGTTTCAGTGAGTGTCACTGAAGTTTCAGTGAGTGTCACTGAAGTTTCAGTGAGTGTCACTGATGGATCAGTGAGATAATTCACTGATTCATCAGTGAGAATTTCCACTGAAATTTCAGTGAATATGATTTGCCGGGACCCTTAAAAAACTGAAATTCACCTTGAGCTTGCTCGTCTGCTGCTTCGCATTTGCTTTTTCTATTAGCATTGGCAATGATCAAACAGAGGAAAAGCATAATCCAAACCCCCAACCTGCCCTAGAAATTGATGAAAAATCGAGAAAGCAAGAGTGATGGAAAATTCAGTTACTATCATGACTTCATGAGTTTTCCAAGTAATCGTAATCCTTGTCAAAAGAATGAAGCTTCGCAACTATACATCCCTGAAAATTGCATCGAGACGGTGTCTTCAATAAGTTAGACACTTTACTAAATTGTACTTGCCGACATTGTCAGGAGTAGGATTCACTTTGATTATTTTGGAGGTATAGGATGAATTGAATGGGGAAAATTGAAGCAGAAGTTTGTCACTTATAGCAAAATCATAACTCAAGCATCCAAAAGGCAATTCATGATGTCAATTTCAAGTTATACATAATCAAACTTTCATAAGAAAAAAAAAGTTCTACATAATGTAATCGTAAGAAATTCAGAATTATATGGTTCTCAAGTCATCATTGTGCTATAGGTAAGAAACTCGCACTTATAGTAATAATGAAATATTCAGATTCAATCATAAACTTTATTATCTTGATTAAATAAATGTTGACACAAACAAAAAATCAGCGGTGGGAGAATTGCTCGATGCTACTGAAACATCTGAAGAGAACACCTTGTCAAATCAATCAAAATCTGCATATGCATCTGCGCCATCAGATGCATATGGGGAATTCTGGAGCGAGATGGACAAAACCGTCACCAGGGGGGTCGGGGAAAAATCTGAAAAAATTTTTTTCTGTTTGTACTATGTTGAAATAGTGCAGAAAAATTTTTTTCCGAATTTTTCGACCCTCTCTGTGGGCCCTGAGGCCCGTAAAAGGGCCATTTCAAGCCCTTTTTTGGCCTATTTCGGAAAAATCACAGCTCCAACGGAATTTAATATTTTTCGACGTACTTGGGCGCATTTTCCTCTTAAATGCAAGTACTTTTGAGAAAGGAATTGCCCAAGGCCGATAATTGACCCTGGCTACCTTTGGGAGCTATTTACTGAGAGCAAATTTTAGCGATTTTTACGTCATCTTGTGGATGACCTAGGTCCAACTAGAAAAGTGATAATCGACTTTTGCCAGTGGTCATTTTGAAGGTCTTAAAAAATCCTACAATTTGACCACTGGTGAAAGTCGATTATTGTACTTTTTATAGGAGCTACAGCAGTGAGGAGACGAGCATTTTTCAAAAAAATCGAAACTTTGAGAGTAAAATACTAAAAACGTCCATAATATCTATCCACCAAACCTCTCCAGTATGTTCCTCAAGGTGTCGACTTATACCAGAAAAATTTTTGAGAGTTCATCATTTTTCTTTCTTTTTAAACGCATCCCAAAATGCCGTTTTTTGCAATTTTCTGAAATACGTCATCATTGGCCATGGCCGCATATGCTTCCATCTCACTTAATTTGCACCAGAGCATATGGAAGTACTCCCCAAAGTACCCCCAAACATGAATGAAAACTTGCGGGGACGATTCTCGAGCCAGGGGCGAGCTGTGGGTTATATTTGCCGAGTCAAAAATGGGCGTTATTTTGGCCATCTGAGTGCAGGAGGCCGTGAGCATGGTTTTACTGATTCTAGCTCGCAAATAAAATATTGGGCTGGAATGGAGATCGACACATAGTTTTCCGACTCAAAATGACCATCTAAACACAATTTTAAGGTCAGTTTTGCTCTAAATAGTCGTCCCTCTGCCCTTAAGAACTTAGATCCTGTCGACGGGTTCTGACACCGTTGAGGCATTAGACGATATTCTAGAGCTGAATTGACCTCGGAATTGTGTTTAGATGGTCATTTTGAGTCGGAAAACTATGTTTGGATCTCCATTCCAGCTCAATGTTTCATTTGCGAGCTAGAATGAGTAAAACCATGCTCACGGCCTCCTGCACTCAGATGGCCAAAATAACGCCCATTTTTGACTCGGCAAATATAACCCACGGCACGCCCCTGGCTCGAGAATCGTCCCCGCAAGTTTCCATACATGTTTGGGGGTACTTCGGGGAGTACTTCCATATGCTCTAGTGCAAATTAAGTGGGATGGAATCATATGCGGCCATGGCCAATGATGACGTATTTCAGAAAATTGCAAAAAACGGCATTTTGGGATGCGTTTAAAAAAAAAGAAAAATGATGAACTCTCAAAAATTTTTCTGGTATAAGTCGACACCTTGAAGAACATACTGGAGAGGTTTGGTGGATAAATATTATGGACATTTTTTGTATTTTACTCTCGAAGTTCCGATTTTTTTGAAGAATGCTCGTTTTCTCACTGCTGTAGCTCCTATAAAAAGTACAATAATCGACTTTTACCAGTGGTCAAATTGTAGGATTTTCCAAGACCTTTAAAATGACCACTGGCAAAAGTCGATTATCACCTTTCTAGTTGGACCTAGATCGTCCACAAGATGACGTAAAAATCGCTAAAATTTGCTCTCAGTAAATAGCTCCCACAGGTAGCCAGGGTCAATTATCGGCCTCGGGCAATTCCTTTCTCAAAAGTACTTGCATTTTCGAGGAAAATGCGCCCAGATATGTCAAGAAATATTAAATTCCGTTGGAGCTGTGATTTTTCCGAAATAGGCCAAAAAAAGGCTTGGAATGGCCCTTTTCCGGGCCTCAGGGCCCACAGAAAGGGTCGAAAAATTCGAAAAAAAAATTTTTTGCACTATTTCAACATAGTACAAACAGAAAAAAAAATTTTCAGATTTTTCCCCGACCCCCCTGGTGACGGTTTTGTCCAGCTTGCTCCAGAATTCCCCATATGCAAGTTCTACTATAATCAATCCAATCAAACGCCTGCGAAAACACATTACATCACTTATCTCCATGACAAATCCCGGATTTTTTCATTATCACATCTCAAAACAATAAGATAGAAAATATAGAAATCACGAATGCTCTCTGGGAATGCATCAAAGTTTCATGCCGCTGATATCGACAGACAGTGAGCTTCATAAACTGAATGCATGTCCATCTGCCTGATACGCGCAGCAGGAGATGAACATGAGGAAGTTGTACAACTTTGGTGGGTACACCGGGTTTAGAACTTGATACAATTCGAAAAGCAATCAATTCCTCGATAAATCAATCATCAATTAATCAACTTAACAGCTCGTTTGGGACTGTACCCATTGATTACAAGTATTTACAAACTGTTTACTTTATCCACTAGCTTTGAGTAAAGAAGAAAAAATCATATTGTATGATAATCTCGTAGAGAAATGGACGAATTTGATTGTTCATGAGGCAGAATAATCCAATATACTGAGATTTGTGTAGATTGTCTCAAAATACTTGAAAAAAACTGCAATCATCACTCGATTATACAGATTTCAACTCTGTGGACTGTTCGTGTCCATCGAGCTCCAAGATCTCCTAAATGTCGACTCTTCTGACTCCATTGATTGGAAGGCAATATGAATCTATGTCTTACCGTCTACTATGTACAGGAATATACTTCCACACCATTCTTAGAGAAGACAGTGTGAAACTGACTTCGGAAAAGTTTTATTCTGAAATTGATCCCAAAAAAATGTCCATCAAAATTTGATCCACATGATAAAACTTTGTTTGGATGAGTGGTGCCAATTTTGTGCGACAACTTTCATTCTTCCATGAAGGGAAGTTTTTGATTTTGTAGTTCCGGCTTCGAAGCTATTTTCTCGTACAAACTGGAATTTCAATACTTTGTAGAGCTTGGGTAGATTCAACCACAGTCGAGCTCACAAGCTTTTTCAAATGTTCCAGCTCTCTTATGAAATGACTTCATATTACAATCACCCGGGTCTTCCCCAAAAATAGATAAGACATTCCTCGAAAGAAAATGCCCTCTTGGCAATTGTTGTATATTATATAGACGTGATAAAATCATACCTGACGCTATGAGTTTATAACATCTCTTACTGATTCAAGCTTAGGTTGAAATGAAGAGCAATCAAGATGAAAGAAAAAATCCGAGGTAGATATTCAAGATATTTACAGAGCACATGTAAATAAAACGACAATCTTTCGTGATCAATTTCAGAAAAAAACTTCTCCGAAGTGAGTTTCACACTGTCTTCTCTAAGAATGGTGTGGAAGTATATTCCTGTACGTGGTAGACAGTAAGACATAGATTTATACTGCCTTCCAATCAATGGAGTCAGAAGAGTCGATATTTGAGAAATCTTGAAGCTCGATGGACACGAACAGTCCACAGAGTTGGGATCTGTATAATCGAGTGATGATTCCAGTTTTTTCAAGTCTTCTGAGGCAATCTATACAAATCTCAGTATAACGAATTATTCTGCCTCATGAACAGTCAAACTCCTCTATTTCTCTACGAGATTATCATACCACTAGCGCGTTGGCCTCGCTTGTCGACGCTCGATGCGGCCTGTAGGTATGATTATTTTCTCAGTGTAGATAAATTGATTGATGTTCCCAAAAATTCATTTTAAAAATTTATGAAACAAATTGAACAGCATAATACACGATTAAGAATATCAAGTATGCATTTTGAACAAATTATACGTAAATCATTGATTTATATGAAGAAACTCAAATTAATTTGTAAATAAATGGAATTAAATATGGTAAGATGAAAAATAAATGATGTGCGTGAAAATTCTAGAATTTCATACAAATAACAAGAGAAACTAGGTAGTGAGGTGAATTTCGGAATCAACTAAAACTTCGACAATGGAATCTTGAATTATACAAAGAAATGGAACGATCAATGCTTCAAAATCTTATTATCAAAAAACATAAATGGAATACTAATATGATCTATATATGAAAAAAATTCCGAAGGAACATCTCTCAGGTTTACTAATTGAAGTAAAGCGTACCACTATCCTTATTGTTCTCCCAACTAAAACTCGAAGATATATAGAATGAGTGTATTCTAAATCAAAGTTGAACCAAAGTTACCCCACCGAAATGATTCGTAGCTAGAGTGGGGTAACTTAGGTGCACTTTTTCATGGTATTTTCCCTGTTTTCCATTCATTAAAATCCCAAATGCTTCAAATACCCCAATGTAGCGATGGTTCCTTCAATATGATGATAGATGTGGTCAAAATGTAGCATTATTCACTCGTAGTTTGTTCCGGAACAGTTCTTGCCGGGTAGTCTCACTGGACCTCTCGCGTGCTGCTGCTAAACCAACCTTTTCGGAAAAAGCTTCAATAAACAAGTACAATCATCCGCGCGGGATCTACGGTGGCTCAAAACTTTGTTTATGTGTGTGCCACGAAGGCAGAATAGGTTTTAGAGCGATAGAATCATTTACCTTGTCAAACGCAGCTCTGAAAGTCATTTTTCAGATGTGTACCAAAGTTGCACTCACTGTACCAAAGTTACACAATTTGACGGTAGCAACTCTTCTAGCCAATAATAGGCACGTGATTCTACTCCAATTATTTCATGCAAGACATAACCCATCCATCTCAAATCACACGAAAATGATGATTCGAAACCAAATTAAATCACCTTTCGCCACATACACGGATACACTCTATCATCACCCAATTGACCGCTGACGGGGATGGAAAGTATGCACTCATCAGCAGAAAAAGAATCGAGGAGATCATTGGAATGATGATATACACGTTATTCAAGAGTTTTCTAGCAATGTTATCCCCAAAAATCCCCTTGAAAAGTGGGAATAACAGCTCGAACGATTGGCCAACGGAATATTGGATGTAGCAGTCACTTATTTTGTATCAAATACGATAAAAGCGAGAGATCACAAGCGAAGCCAGATCGGTTTGACCCGTCTTGTTCGTGTGCACCTCAAAAAACGTGATTTCGTGAACCGATCGTGTTTTTTTCTGAAAGCGTAATATGCTTGCCTGGTCTGATTGTGGAATCTTGCGCGCGCGCGCTGCGTTGTGTAGGATAGCGTAGGATATCTTTCCTCTCTTTTGATTGGCTCTTTCTCCCGGCTCCAACCAATCAGAATAGAGGGAAGATATCCTAATCTATCCTACGCAACGCAGCGGGCGCGCGCAAGATTCCACAATCAGACCCCAGTCAAACATGATCCGATGCTCATAGACCCTACCCATCTGAATCTCTTTGTTTTTCGAAGACGAATTAAGTGTCATTCGCCGAAACATGATTCGCCAGACTGCGTCGTCGTAGAGTCAGAAATATCGCCGATTTCTTTTCCTTTTCAAAAAGTAGTCACGCGTCATGAACAGGAGATACTTCCACACTTGTTGGAAGCACATTATTGGGCTTCAAGGTGGTTGTAGCCTCAAATCAGGGGGTCATTCTCCCGCAAAGATCATACCGATATCCCAGACTGCATCTAAACGCCGACCTTAATTGTGAGGGAAAAAAGCCATGTCACGCGCGAAATTTTGGTCTATTTCAGTTTTGTGTCTTGAGCTCCCTACAACTTGATTGTAAGATCTCAAAAAGAGTGTTTGCTTTGTCGCGAAGTTGATATGTAGCTATTGGTGCGGAAAAATGGTGCACGAAGGGCGTAACGCACGAATCACGGCGTTTCGTGGATTTGCTCATATTATACATCAAGATGTTTAACTGAACTCAATCAAAGGCACTAAACCAATTTACACGTATACCTTAGGTAATATTTCATGGATTCAATTATCATTTTGAGAATTTGATGTATTCTAGGATCAAGTTTTAGAACAATATAAGTCAGCTGCACACATGTGAGATCTCGCCTCCGGGGAGTATTATATACTGTTTCAATGTAAACCTGGCGCGATGAATATCGAATAAATATCAAATATCAAAGCTGTAGAATCAATTATGGATTAACTTGAACGAAATCCAATATCCTGTTCATAGATATGAAATGAAAATTTTTTGTCTAATATTCGTGGTGATTTCTCGCCATACTTTGAAAAACATACCTCGTTGAGTTGTATTGTAGAAAAAATTGTCTTTGTAACATGTAAGTTCGAATGTATGCTCTATATGATAATATTTGACTAGCGTAATGCCTCGGGTTGCTCGGCTTGTAAATGTTTCCGATAGGCGTATTAGTTTTCCAAAATGCTCTTCCAAATCAAATGAGAGTACGTTTTTCAAAAATTTTATATATTTAGTTAAGCGGCGGTTTCTCACATGGGTCTGAACTCATAAAGACCATGAAAGTTATCATTATATAACTCGATATGTGAAAATGGTACAGAACATATTTTCATTTGATTTAAAAGAGCATTTTGGTGAACTGATACGCTTCTTGGAGACTTTTACAGGCCGAGGAACGCGAAACATAACGCTAGTGTTTAATTATAAAAATACGGAAGTTTTCTATCGGAAATTCAGAAATATGATGTTGTAAAATATCGTTATGCTCACATAGAGTGATTTCTAGTAGGCCAAAGAGATGTACATCGATTTGAAGTGAATCAATTACTCAGTTGGTTACAGGGATAAATATACAAGTGACGCTCAAAATTTTCATTCTGGGCCTTACTTCGTACTAAGATCAATCTCACCAATGTCACCTGCTTGAGCCCATCGCGGATACACGTACTCTTTGAAGTTTAGCGAGTGTAAGAACAGTCGACGCAGAAAGAGGTGAGCTGCACAATATCATCGTGGACATTTACATCTGAAGAAAACATCGTAAGCGCAAATAATTCCGTCAATAATTTGATTACTCGTTTTTCTGAAATCGATAGAATTGTGGAAACAGGAAAGTCGAAGGTGTTCGAGTGATTCGAATAGAATAGGAACATGATGAATAGAAAAACAGAATTTTCTCCGAGCCTTCAGAAAGAAAGAAAATGTAAGAGATGAAATTTTTCCGGGCTTCGACAAAACAAATATATAAAAAATGAAAATTCAAAAATTTCTCGGGATTTTGAAAAAACAAAAATATAAAAAATTATTTGATTTTTCAAAATATTTTTCCGGAAATTATCGAAATTTCCCACCGTGCAGCACATCCTGAACTTGCCTCCATTCTTCTCAGTCTCACTTAGAGGAACGCTCAAACATACGCGCTCTCTACCAGAGCCACAGTTCTCCTCGCTGCCTTCAAAAACACATACGCGCGCGAGAAGCATCAAACAACGTGACACCAGAAAAGGAAAGGGGATTCTTAGTGATGCGCGCTCTCTCAACAGCCCGCAGTCATCTTCTCAAGCGCGTCGCGAACACACGTGCTCATAGAAGTTGAGTGAGTATAAAAACAGTTGACACATAATGAGGTGAGCTTGCAGAATATTATCGTTGACATCGACATCTAGGAAAAACATCGTACGGGTAAGTAATTCCATGGATAATTTGATTAATCGTTATTTCTGAAATCAATATAGAACGAAAATATATTGGATAGAAATTCGGAATTTTCTCCGGACCCTCAATAAAAAGAAAATGTGGAGAATGAAAATTCAAAAATTTTTTGGGATTTTGGGAAAACAAAAATATAAAAATTTTTTTTTTTTTTCAAAAAATTTTCCAAAAAATTCCCAAAATTCCCCACTCTGAGGCACAGCCTGAACTTGTCTTCATTCTCACCAGTTTCAGTCACAGAAACGCCCAGGCATTCGCGCTCTCTACCGGAACCGCGGTCTTCCCCTCTCCGCCTTCACAGACACAGCCACGCGCCGAGAAGCATCATGACACCAGAAAAGGAGAGGGGATACTTAGTGATGCGCGCTCTCTCAACAGTTCGCAGTCTTCTCCTTGTGCCCGGCGTAAACACACGTACCCTATAGGGTGGATAGAGCAGGTATAATAAGAGTCCACGCAGAACAAACTCAGCTTGCAGGATATCATCGAGGACATCAACATATATCGAAGACATCGTAAGGGTAAGTGATTTCAACAACAATTAGAAAATCCATTTTTTTGGAATCGCTGAAATTACAAAAACGATAACGTCGAGAATTTCAATGATTCGAATGAATTAGAGTAATGATAGATGAAAATTCAAAATTTTGTCCGGGGCTTCGACAAAACAAATATATAAAAAGTTAAAATTCAAAAATTTTTCGGGATTTTGAAAAAACAAAAATATAAAAAATTGTCTTTCTTCCGAAAAATTCTCCCATTCCGAAGCACAACCTGAATTTGCCTTCATTCTCCTCAGTTTCAGTTAGAGAAACGCCCAGACATTCGCGCTCTCTACCGGAGCCGCAATCTCCCCGTCTCCGCCTCCACAGACACAGACACGTGCCGAGAAGCATCATGACACCAGGAGAGAAGAAGAGATACGTAGTGATGCGCGCTCTCTCAACAGTTTGTAGTCTTCTTCTTGTGCCCGGCGCAAACACACGTACTCTATGGGGTCGAGCAGGTATAACAAGGGTCGACGCAGAACAAAGTTAGCTTGCAAGATATCATCGAGGACATGAACCCCATAGAGGACATCATAAAGGTAAGTGATTTCAACAACAATTTAGAAATTCATTTTTCCTGGAATCGTTGGAATTAAGAAAACGATAACGTCGAGAATTTCAATGATTCAAATTAATTGAAAATATGATAGATGAAATTTTAAGATTTCGTCCGGGGCTTGACGAGACAAATATATAAAGAATGAAAATCCAAAAATTTTTCGGGACTTCGGAGAAACAGAAATATAAAAAATTGTTTTTTTTTTTTTCAAAAAAATTTCCCCAAAAATTTCCAAAATTTCCCACTCTGAGGCACATTCTGAACTTGCCCTCATTCTTATCAATTTCAGTTAGAGAAACGCCCAGGCAGCTCTCTACCGGAGCTGCAGTTTCCCCCTCACTGCCTTCACAGACACACCCGCGCGCCAAAAAGCATCAAACATCGTGACACCGAAGGAGGAGTGGGTATACTTAGTGATGCGCGCTCTCTCAACGGCCCGCAGTCATCCTCTGGAGCCCGTCGCGAACACACGTACTCTATGAGGTTGGGCAATCATAAGATGAGTCAACGAAGAATGAAGTGGGCGTACAGTATATCATCGTGGACATCAACGTCTATAGAACGTCTGAAGGGTGAGTAGTTCCATCATTAATTCAATTACTCGCTTCTTCTGGAATCGTTGAAGTTGCGAAAACATAAACTTCGAAAATTTTCCATGATTCAGATTGATTAAAGATATAAAAATGAGAAATTTAAGATTTTGACCGGGTTTCGAAAAACGGAGATATAAGAAATAAAAATTCGAAATTTTTACGGGATTTTGACAAAACAAGAATATAAGAAATTGATTTTTTCTCGAAGAATTTTCCGGAAAATTTTTCAAAATTCCCCACTCTGAGACACATTCTGAACTTGTCTTCATTCTTATCAGTTTCAGTGGAAGAGACACTCCGGCATACGCGCTCTCTACCGGAGCTGCAGTTTTCCCCTCACTGCCTTTACAGACACACAATCGCCGAATAGCATCAAACATCGTGACACCGAAAAAGGAGTGGGGGTACTTAGTGATGCGCGCACTCTCAACGGCCCACAGTCATCCTCTGGAGCCCGTCGCGAACGCACGTACTCTATGAGGTTGGGCAATCATAAGATGAGTCAACGAAAAATGAAGTGGGCGTACAGAATATCATCGTGTACATCAACATCTATAGAACGTCTGAAGGGTGAGTAATTCCATCATTAATTCAATTACTCGCTTCTTCTGGAATCGTTGAAGTTGCGAAAACATAAACTTCGTAAATTTTTCATGTTTTAGATTGATTAAAGATATAAAAATGAAAAATTTCAGATTTTGACCGGGTTTCGAAAAACGGAGATATAAGAGATGAAAATTCGAAATTTTTACGGGATTTTGACAAAACAAGAATATAAGAAATTGATTTTTTTTCGAAAAATTTTCCGGAAAATTTTTCATAATTTCCCACTCTGAGACACATTCTGAACTTGTCTCCATTCTTATCAATTTCAGTGGAAGAGACACTCCGGCATACGTGCTCTCTACCGGAGCCGCAGTTTTCCCCTCACTGCGTTTACAGACACACAAGCGCCGAAAAGCATCAAACATCGTGACACCGGAAAAGGAGTGGGGGTACTTAGTGATGCGCGCACTCTCAACGGCCCGCAGTCACCCTCTGGAGCCCGTCGCGAACACACGTACTCTATGAGGTTGGGCAATCATAAGAAGAGTCAACGAAAAATGAAGTGAGCTTGCAGAATATCATCGTGGACACAAACACCTATAGAACGTGAGAAGGGTGAGTGATTTCTCCATTCATTCAATTACTCGTTTTTCCTGGAATCGTTGAAGTTACTTAAAACATATACGTGAAGAATCTTTAATGATTTAAATAGATCAAAGATATAGTGAATAAAAACTTAAGTTTTTGTCCGGGGCTTCGCAAAACGAAGATATAAGGAATAAAAATTCGGAATTTTTACGGAATTTTGGAAGAACAAAAATATAAAAAATTGATTTTTTTTTCGAAAAATTTTCCCAAAAATTTTCGAAATTTCCCACTCTGGGGCACATTCTGAACTTACCTCCATTCTTATTAGTTTCAGTTACAAGAAACGCCCAGGCATTCGCGTTCTCTACCGGAGCCAGAGTCGACCCCACGCTGCCTTCAAAGACAGACATAGGCGCCGAGTGAAATCAAAAAACGTGTCATCGCAAGAATACGATACCATTGGTGATGCGCGATCCCTCACCAACCCACATTATGGCTCTTGACACAGTGGTGAACATACGTACGCTAAAGACAAGATCCAATTCAAGAAAATTCTATGTAAATAAGAAGGACTTACAAAATATCATTATGGACATTGATATCTACAACTCAAGAGCGTGAAAGTAAGTAATATCTATCAAATCATAGTTCTTCATGTTCTCCGAATTCGATAAACATACCAAATATAAAATTCAAACCTTTCCCGAGATTTTGTAGATTCAAATATATAATAATATCAAGAAATGAATTGAATCCCTATGATTCTAAACAAAATTGATAAGTTACCTCCAAAGACAGAATTTTCAGGCTCTGCCATTCTAATTCTCTATTTCCCCCTCCATGAGAATGTCTTGCTATATTATGAAATTCAGTTGGATTAACATCTAATTCACCATATATGACACCAATGAAGAGTTTAATTTCAAACTTTGCTCTATTATTCCACAGGCATTCAAAAATCAATCGTGAATATCGCACAGCGGAGAATTTACAAGACGTTTTCAACTCAACGTGTTACACCCGTTCCAGAAAAAGTAACAAGATCGAGACTACAGTAAAATGACATGGATTCAAGCATAACATAAAAGGATAACGATACTCACATAAAACAAGGGAATTTATAACACCTCTGGAATCGAATCAACTTCCGAAGACATCAAATGTGAGTTACATGTATCAACCCGTGTCACTTCACATTCTAAAATATCTGTAAAAATTCAATGAGATATAGCTCCATGGAAATTTTTTGAATATTATGATTCTATAAAATCGTCATCAGAACATTAGATTGATTAGTTTTTCATAAAACGTAAACAAATAAGAAAATAGCATTTACTATACTACTGAAATGGCATGAATGGTATCTCACCAATGTTACCTCGATTTCACGATCTAATTTGAGACTAATCTTAATTACGAAAGAAATCGATCCATCGTCCCACACTTTAACGAATAATTCCCAACAATACACATCGTTTATATATCCAAATGCAATCGAATACATTTACGAGTTGCAACAGGAATGTATGATGCCATGGCTCACATAGAGATCGAGACTATCATCTCTGAGATCGACAGATTACAATTTTCTGTTGCCAAGCTGCTGTAAATGTAGGGTATTCTCACTCAAAATTACAACACACTTACACCACTCTTCAGAAGCAAGTTGCTGGATTTCCTCTGATCTGAGCGCCGCTTTGGTCCCGAAACTGGTAAACCAAACCGACGGGTCAGTCTCATCTGATCATGTCTCCTTCAACCTCTGTGATGAAGAGTTACATGTACACTGAAACAATGTACACGAACCAATTCACACTCAATTCCACTCCATATCACACAACAAAAACGATAGATCGATATTCCTGTTCATTTCAATAGAATCTCCACCAAATATCACGAGTTGTTATAAATTATAGATCAAAATATTGTTGGGATTAGTTCGTTTCTAGAATCGTATATTGAATATCAATAATTTCATTCATATATTCGTTTATTATTGAGTATGATAAAAAATTATCATTCATCGATGTAGTGACTTTCGTGCACGTTTCTCAGAATTCAATCTTTTGTTGTGACGACTCTCCTTCAATTCGTACAATAACTAATTTTGTGAACAAGACGGCGACATACGCTTCTCATACGATTGTATAACATAACTCAATCTATTTTAAGACATCCAAATGTAAACCTATAACTAGAATAATGTATGATGAGACTTTAGTTTGAGATATCACGCTACGTACTCTACATGTAATTATGTCCAATGTGAAATGTATCAATATCTGAATCTCCCGAAACTCGATAAATAAAATCAAATGGTTGGGGTAATGTCCCCAACCATCCCCGTGTCGATTCATTTATCATAGAATGAGCATTTGAAAAAGAATACAAATCATCAAATGAATTTTTCCGTACAATCTTCGATTGTACTTTTTTTTATTCTCAAGCTGAAAAATATTCTATTCATGATGAGATTCATACAAATTCTCAAAAGAAGCATATTTGAAATTTTTTAATATATTGAGAATTTCCAAGTACTAATTCCAGCTTAACTTGAATCAATTCAAAGTCATCCGAAAAAATATTTATGAATCCACTATCACTCGACAAAGTAAAATCATTCTTCTAATTTCATCAAAAAGTAAATGCATTCACGTAATCTTCATTAACAAGATCTAATTCAATGCTCCATTCATCCTCGTCATACTTACTTGAAACTATCACACCACACTTTTACAAGTTGCAAGAGCACATAAGGCCTTGGCTCATATGGGAGTTGGTTTTCTCATTCTCGAGTGCGACAGAGTGTGACTCCCTGTTGTCCAGCTATTGTAAAACAACAACACAACACTAACACCACTCTTCAGAAGCATGTTGCTGGATTTTCTCTGATCTCAGCGCCGCTTTGGTCCCGACACTGGTAAACCAAACCGACGGGTCGGTCTCATCTGATCATGTCTCCTTCAACCTCTGTGATGAAGAGTTACAATTTTCCTCTTGACATGAAACACTCCCCCGTTTCAACTCAATTTCACATCATGAACAAAAGACGAGGATGATGAATATTAAAATCATTACGTCGAATCAAAATCTTCTCAAAAATTCAAATCTTTCAACGTAAATACTAAAGATAGTATGAAAACAAAAAGCTTCCCTAATAGTAATTTTATAACAATTTTTCTTGAATGATCACGTATCAGAGACCATCACAATACATCGATTCGATTCTCCCCTCACGAATGCATTGGTCAAATGATATTGGATTCATTCACAAAAGTAATTTTGAATGCTTTAGACATTACCATCGCTCAATGTAAATTATCGATTCCTAAATCTAATGCAGATTAGTTGAATCATAAACTGGTGAGAAAAATTCTCTCAACCACTCCCCCAAATGGAATTACGCCCTCTAAAGTAAACATACAATTTCCAATTGTGCATTCTTTCAATCTCAAGTTGAATAATATTCTATTCATTATGAGATATATACAAATTTTTAAAGAGGGCATAATTAAAATTTTTCAATATATTAAGAAATCCCAAGCACTGATCCCTGCTCGACTTGAATCAATTCAGATTCATTTAGAAAAATATATATGAATCTACTATCACTTGACAAATTGAAATCATAATCCCAATTTCATCGAGGAGTAAAAGCATTCACATAATCTTCACTATCAGGATCTAATTCAAAGCTTCTCTAATGACATTAATTCAACTCATCCTTGTCATACTCACTCAAAACTACCACACCACACTTTTACGAGTTGCAACAGCGTCACATAATGCCTTGGCTCATATGGGAGTTGGGTTTCTCATTCCCGAGTGCGACAGAGTGTGACTTCCTGTTGCCCAGCTATTGTAAAACAACAAGACAATACTAACGCCACTCTTCGGAAGCATGTTGCTGGATTTCCTCTGATCTGAGCGCCGCTTTGGTCCTGACACTGGTAAACCAAATCGACGGGCCAGTCTCATCTGATCATGTCTCCTTCAACCTCTGTGATGAAGAGTTACAATTTCACTCTCAACATAAAACACTGCCCCGTTTCAACTCAATTTCACTCCACGAACAAAAGACGAGGATGATGAATATTAGAATCATTACGTCAAATCAAAAACTTCTCAAAAATTCGAATCTTTCAACGTAAATACTAAAAATAGTATGAAAATAAAGGGCTCCCCTGATTAGTGAATTTCTAACAATTGCTCTTGATGATCGCGTAGCAAAAACCATCACAATGCATTAATTCAATTCTCCCCTCACGATTGCATCAATCGAGTGATATTGGATTCATTTACGAAAGTCATTCCTAATAGTCTATACGATACCCTTCCTCAATGTAAATTATCTATCCCTAAATTCTCATCAAAATCACTTGAATCATAAACTGGTCAAAAGAGTTCTCTCAACCACTCCCCCATATGAAATGACGTCCTCTAATATCAGCATGCGAGATAGACGTGAACCGCTTCTCACTCCATATTTTCATAAGTTCGATTTTCAAAAAAACGGTTAATTTCTCCTCCAAATAGAAATAAATTCAAAAACACCAAAGTGTTACGTAGTTTCACACTCGGTATGAGTAGAAATACGAAAATTATCATCTTCAAAGTCAAATCAAAGATTCCTCGAATTCATTCAGAAAAGTTTCAGAAATTTGAAATCCATTCGTATGTATCATATATTCAAAATCAACGAAATAACAACCTCTCGATCTTTAACATTTCATCACTTTGTCAGTACGATTCGACTCCATCGTCACTGTATTACCGATTTCATTCGGAATCAACCAATACTCATGCGGATCGATCTATCTCTAACAAAAAATTAAAATAAAAACCATTAAATAAAGCTAACTCGAACACCAAAGTTACTTCACATCTGAAAGTGAGGCGGCCTTGACAACCGTAAGAAGTTACTCGGCTACCTTCGATGTTGAAAATGGCGGTGTCTCGGATTTTCTGATACGTTTCACTAAAATATGCCATAGAATAACTCCCAGCATGCACTTAATACGAAAATATATAAACGAAACACATAAAAATCGATTGCTCCTAACCTTCGCCAACGGATTCGGAAGCTTGGGCAGTGTTCGAAAGGGCTCCGTGAGACCGATCAGCGACCGTCTTCACGGCAAGACTTAGCAGCAAATCGAATATATAATATCAACGTATAAATACATATAAGAAAATCGGAAATACATATAAAAAACTCAAAAATACGTCAAAAATACGTAAACGACACTGGAACACGTATTCTATACATCGCGGAAAAATCTATGGACATTTGACCTGGTCTAGGGACTTTTCGTGCCGTCAAGTTGGCAACAATGATTCGATTTTATGTTGGCAACCCTGATATAGAGAGTTCGTGGGGGAATAGGCACTTTGTGTCTCTTAATATAATAACTAGCGTAATGCCTCGCGTTGCTCGGCTTGCAAATGTTTCCGATAGGCGTATTAGTTTTCCAAAATGCTCTTCCAAATCAAATGAGAGTACGTTTTTCAAAAATTTTATATATTTAGTTAGGCGGCGGTTTTTCACATGGGTCTGAACTCATAAAGACCATGAAAGGTATCATTATATAACTCGATATGTGAAAATGGTACAGAACATATTTTCATTTGATCTAAAAGAGCATTTTGGTGAACTGATACGCTTCTCGGGGACTTTTACAGGCCGAGCAACGCGAAACATAACGCTAGTGTTTAATTATAAAAATACGGAAGTTTTCTATCGGAAATTCAGAAATATGATAATGTAAAATATCGTTATGCTCAAATAAAGTGATTTCTAGTAGGCCAAAGAGATGTACATCGATTTGACGTGAATTAATTACTCAGTTGGTTACAGGGATAAATATACAAGTGACACTCAAAATTTTCATCCTGGGCCTTACTTCGTACTAAGATCAATATCACCAATGTCACCTGCTTGAGCCCATCGCGGATACACGTACTCTTTGAAGTTTAGCGAGTGTAAGAACAGTCGACGCAGAAAGAGGTGAGCTGCACAATATCATCGTGGACATTCACATCTGAAGAAAACATCGTAAGCGCGAATAATCCCATCAATAATTTGATTACTCGTTTTTCTGGAATCGATAGAATTGTGGAAACAGGAAAGTCGAAGGTGTTCGAGTGATTCGAATAGAATAGGAACAGAATGAATAGAAAAACAGAATTTTCTCCGAGCCTTCAGAAAGAAAGAAAATGTGAGAGATGAAATTTTTCCGGGCTTCGACAAAACAAATATATAAAAAATGAAAAATCAAAAATTTATCGGGATTTTGAGAAAACAAAAATATAGAAAATTATTGAATTTTTCAAAATATTTCTCCGGAAATTATCAAAATTTCCCACCGTGAAGCACATCCTGAACTTGCCTTCATTCTTCTTAGTCTCACTTAGAGGAACGCTCAAACATACGCGCTCTCTACCAGAGCCACAGTTCTCCTCGCTGCCTTCAAAAACACATACGCGCGCGAGAAGCATCAAACAACGTGACACCAGAAAAGGAATGGGGATTCTTAGTGATGCGCGCTCTCTCAACAGCCCGCAGTCATCTTCTCAAGCGCGTCGCGAACACACGTGCTCATAGAAGTTGAGTGAGTATAAAAACAGTTGACACATAATGAGGTGAGCTTGCAGAATATTATCGTTGACATCGACATCTAGGAAAAACATCGTACGGGTAAGTAATTCCATGGATGATTTGATTAATCGTTATTTCTGAAATCAATATAGAACGAAAATATATTGGATAGAAATTCGGAATTTTCTCCGGACCCTCAATGAAAAGAGAATGTGGAGAATGAAAATTCAAAAATTTTTTGGGATTTTGGAAAAACGAAAATATGAAGAATTGTTTTTTTTTTCAAAAAATTTTCCAAAAAATTTCCAAAACTCTCCACTCTGAGGCACAGCCTGTACTTGTCTTCATTCTCATCAGTTTCAGTCACAGAAACGCCCAGGCATTCGCGCTCTCTACCGGAACCGCAGTCTTCCCCTCTCCGCCTTCACAGACACAGACACGCGCCGAGAAGCATCATGACACCAGAAAGGGAGAGGGGATACTGAGTGATGCGCGCTCTCTCAACAATTCGCAGTCTTTTCCTTGTGCCCGGCGTAAACACACGTACCCTATGGGGTGGATAGAGCAGGTATAACGAGAGTCGACGCAGAACAGAGTCAGCTTGCAGGATATCATCGAGGACATCGACATATATAGGAGACATCGTAAGGGTAAGTGATTTCAACAACAATTAGAAAATGCATTCTTTTGGAATCGTTGAAATTACAAAAACGATAACGTCGAGAATTTCAATGATTCGAATGAATTGGAGTAATGATAGATGAAAATTCGAAATTTTTTCCGGGGCTTCGACAAAACAAATATATAAAAAATGAAAATTCAAAATTTTTCGGGACTTTGATGAAACAAAAATATAAAAAATTATTTTTTCTTTCCAAGAAATTTTTCCAAAAATTCCCAGAATTCCCCACTCTGAGGCACATGCTGCACTTGCTTTAATTCTTATCAGTTTCAGTTAGAGAAACGCTCAGGCGTTCGCGCTCTCTACTGAAGCCGCATTCTCTCCCTCCCCGCCTTCACAGACACAGACACGCGTCGAGAAGCATCACGACACCAGAAGAGGAGAGGGGATACTTAGTATCGCGCGCTGTCTCAACAGTTCGCAGTCTTCTTCTTTCGCCCAGCGCAAACACGCGTACTCTATGGGGTCGAGCAGGTATGACAAAAGTCGACGCGGAACAGAGTCAGCTTACAAGATGGCATCGGAGAGATCAACATACATAGAGGGCATCATGCAGGTAAGTGATTTCAACCTAAATATCGAAATTCATTCTTTCCGAAATCATTAAAACTAAGAAAACGATAACGTCGCAAATTCCAATAGTTCAAATTATCTGAATGTATGTAACATGGAATTTGAAAATTTTTCCCGGGGCTTCGACAAAACCAATATATAAAAAATGAAAATTCAAAAATTTCTCGGGACTTTGAAAAGACAAAGATGAAAAAAAATATTCTTTTTTTCAAAAAATTTTCCCAAAAATTTCCAAAATTTCCCACTCTGAGGCATATGCTGAACTTGCCTTAATTCTTATCAGTTTCAGTTAGAGAAACGCTCAGGCATTCGCGCTCTCTACTGAAGCCGCATTCTCCCCCTCCCCGCCTTCACAGACACAGACACGCGCCGAGAAGCATCACGACACCAGAAGAGGAGAGGGGATACTCAGTATCACGCGCTCTCTCAACAGTTTGCAGTCTTCTTCTTGTGCCCAGCGCAAACACGCGTATTCTATGGGGTCGAGCAGATATGACAAAAGTCGACGCGGAACAGAGTCAGCTTGCGAGATGGCATCGGAGAGATCAACATTCATAGAGGACATCATGAAGGTGAGTAATGTTAACCTCAATTTTGAAATTCACTTCTTCCAAAATTGTTAACATCCAGAAAACGTTAACGTCAAAAAATTCAATGGTTCAGATTATTTGAATATATGATACATGAAATTTGAGAATTCTTCCCGGGGCTTCGACAAAACCAATATATAAAAAAAGAAAATTCGAGAATTTTTCGGGACTTCGAAAAAACAAAAATATGAAAAATTGTTTTTCTTCCCAAAAAATTTTTCCAAAAATTCCCAGAATTCCCCACTCTGAGGCACATGCTGCACTTGCTTTAATTCTTATCAGTTTCAGTTAGAGAAACGCTCAGGCGTTCGCGCTCTCTACTGAAGCCGCATTCTCTCCCTCCCCGCCTTCACAGACACAGACACGCGTCGAGAAGCATCACGACACCAGAAGAGGAGAGGGGATACTTAGTATCGCGCGCTCTCTCAACAGTTCGCAGTCTTCTTCTTTCGCCGAGCGCAAACACGCGTACTCTATGGGGTCGAGCAGGTATGTTAAAAGTCGACGCGGAACAGAGTCAGCTTACAAGATGGCATCGAAGAGATCAACATACAATGAGGACATCATGCAGGTAAGTGATTTCAACCTAAATATCGAAATTCATTCTTTCCGGAATCATTACAACTAAGAAAACGATAACGTCGCAAATTCCAATAGTTCAAATTATCTGAATGTATGTAACATGGAATTTGAAAATTTTCCCCGGGGCTTCGACAAAACGAATATATGAAAAATGAAAATTCAAAAATTTTCGGGACTTTGATGAAACAAAAATATAAAAAATTATTTTTTCTTTCCAAGAAATTTTTCCAAAAATTCCCAGAATTCCCCACTCTGAGGCACATGCTGCACTTGCTTTAATTCTTATCAGTTTCAGTTAGAGAAACGCTCAGGCGTTCGCGCTCTCTACTGAAGCCGCATTCTCTCCCTCCCCGCCTTCACAGACACAGACACGCGTCGAGAAGCATCACGACACCAGAAGAGGAGAGGGGATACTTAGTATCGCGCGCTCTCTCAACAGTTCGCAGTCTTCTTCTTTCGCCCAGCGCAAACACGCGTACTCTATGGGGTCGAGCAGGTATGACAAAAGTCGACGCGGAACAGAGTCAGCTTACAAGATGGCATCGGAGAGATCAACATACATAGAGGGCATCATGCAGGTAAGTGATTTCAACCTAAATATCGAAATTCATTCTTTCCGGAATCATTAAAACTAAGAAAACGATAACGTCGCAAATTCCAATAGTTCAAATTATCTGAATGTATGTAACATGGAATTTGAAAATTTTTCCCGGGGCTTCGACAAAACCAATATATAAAAAATGAAAATTCAAAAATTTCTCGGGACTTTGAAAAGACAAAGATGAAAAAAAATATTCTTTTTTTCAAAAAATTTTCCCAAAAATTTCCAAAATTTCCCACTCTGAGGCATATGCTGAACTTGCCTTAATTCTTATCAGTTTCAGTTAGAGAAACGCTCAGGCATTCGCGCTCTCTACTGAAGCCGCATTCTCCCCCTTCCCGCCTTCACAGACACAGACACGCGCCGAGAAGCATCACGACACCAGAAGAGGAGAGGGGATACTCAGTATCACGCGCTCTCTCAACAGTTTGCAGTCTTCTTCTTGTGCCCAGCGCAAACACGCGTATTCTATGGGGTCGAGCAGGTATGACAAAAGTCGACGCGGAACAGAGTCAGCTTGCGAGATGGCATCGGAGAGATCAACATTCATAGAGGACATCATGAAGGTGAGTAATGTTAACCTCAATTTTGAAATTCACTTCTTCCAAAATTGTTAACATCCAGAAAACGTTAACGTCAAAGAATTCAATGGTTCAGATTATTTGAATATATGATACATGAAATTTGAGAATTCTTCCCGGGGCTTCGACAAAACCAATATATAAAAAAAGAAAATTCGAGAATTTTTCGGGACTTCGAAAAAACAAAAATATGAAAAATTGTTTTTCTTCCCAAAAAATTTTTCCAAAAATTCCCAGAATTCCCCACTCTGAGGCACATGCTGCACTTGCTTTAATTCTCATCAGTTTCAGTTAGAGAAACGCTCAGGCGTTCGCGCTCTCTACTGAAGCCGCATTCTCTCCCTCCCCGCCTTCACAGACACAGACACGCGTCGAGAAGCATCACGACACCAGAAGAGGAGAGGGGATACTTAGTATCGCGCGCTGTCTCAACAGTTCGCAGTCTTCTTCTTTCGCCGAGCGCAAACACGCGTACTCTATGGGGTCGAGCAGGTATGACAAAAGTCGACGCGGAACAGAGTCAGCTTACGAGATGGCATCGAAGAGATCAACATACATAGAGGACATCATGCAGGTAAGTGATTTCAACCTAAATATCGAAATTCATTCTTTCCGGAATCATTACAACTAAGAAAACGATAACGTCGCAAATTCCAATAGTTCAAATTATCTGAATGTATGTAACATGGAATTTGAAAATTTTCCCCGGGGCTTCGACAAAACGAATATATGAAAAATGAAAATTCAAAAATTTCTCGGGACTTTGAAAAGACAAAGATAAAAAAAATTATTTTTTTTTCCAAAAAATTTTCGCAAAAATTTCCAAAATTTCCCACTCTGAGGCATATGCTGAACTTGCCTTAATTCTTATCAGTTTCAGTTAGAGAAACGCTCAGGCATTCGCGCTCTCTACTGAAGCCGCATTCTCCCCCTCCCCGCCTTCACAGACACAGACACGCGCCGAGAAGCATTACGACACCAGGAGAGGAGAGGGAATACTTAGTATCACGCGCTCTCTCAACAGTTCGCAGTCTTCTCCTTGTGCCCAGCGCAAACGCGCGTACTCTATGGGGTCGAGCAGGTATGACAAAAGTCGACGCGGAACAGAGTCAGCTTGCAAGATGACATCGAAGAGATCAACATTCATAAAGGACATCATGAAGGTGAGTAATTTCAACCTCAATTTTGAAATTCACTTTTTCCAAAATTGTTAACATTCAGAAAACGTTAACATCAAAAAATTCAATGGTTCAGATTATTTGAATATATGATACATGAAATTTGAGAATTTTTCCCGGGGCTTCGACAAAACCAATATATAAAAAAAGAAAATTCGAGAATTTTTCGGGACTTCGAAAAAACAAAAAAATGAGATATTGTTTTTCTTTCCAAAAAATTTTTCCAAAAATTTCCAGAATCCCCCACTCTGAGGCACATGCTGCACTTGCTTTAATTCTTATCAGTTTCAGTTAGAGAAACGCTCAGGCGTTCGCGCTCTCTACTGAAGCCGCATTCTCCCCCTCCCCGCCTTCACAGACACAGACACGCGTCGAGAAGCATCACGACACCAGAAGAGGAGAGGGGATACTTAGTATCGCGCGCTGTCTCAACAGTTCGCAGTCTTCTTCTTTCGCCCAGCGCAAACACGCGTACTCTATGGGGTCGAGCAGGTATGACAAAAGTCGACGCGGAACAGAGTCAGCTTACAAGATGGCATCGAAGAGATCAACATACATAGAGGACATCATGAAGGTAAGTGATTTCAACCTAAATATCGAAATTCATTCTTTCCGAAATCATTAAAACTAAGAAAACGATAACGTCGCAAATCCCAATAGTTCAAATTATCTGAATGTATGTAACATGGAATTTGAAAATTTTTCCCGGGGCTTCGACAAAACCAATATATAAAAAATGAAAATTCAAAAATTTCTCGGGACTTTGAAAAGACAAAGATGAAAAAAAATATTCTTTTTTTCAAAAAATTTTCCCAAAAATTTCCAAAATTTCCCACTCTGAGGCATATGCTGAACTTGCCTTAATTCTTATCAGTTTCAGTTAGAGAAACGCTCAGGCATTCGCGCTCTCTACTGAAGCCGCATTCTCCCCCTCCCCGCCTTCACAGACACAGACACGCGCCGAGAAGCATCACGACACCAGAAGAGGAGAGGGGATACTCAGTATCACGCGCTCTCTCAACAGTTTGCAGTCTTCTCCTTGTGCCCAGCGCAAACACGCGTATTCTATGGGGTCGAGCAGGTATGACAAAAGTCGACGCGGAACAGAGTCAGCTTGCGAGATGGCATCGGAGAGATCAACATTCATAGAGGACATCATGAAGGTGAGTAATGTTAACCTCAATTTGTGAATTCACTTCTTCCAAAATTGTTAACATCCAGAAAACGTTAACGTCAAAAAATTCAATGGTTCAGATCATTTGAATATATGATACATGAAATTTGAGAATTCTTCCCGGGGCTTCGACAAAACCAATATATAAAAAAAGAGAATTCGAGAATTTTTCGGGACTTCGAAAAAACAAAAATATGAAAAATTGTTTTTCTTCCCAAAAAATTTTTCCAAAAATTCCCAGAATTCCCCACTCTGAGGCACATGCTGCACTTGCTTTGATTCTCATCAGTTTCAGTTAGAGAAACGCTCAGGCGTTCGCGCTCTCTACTGAAGCCGCATTCTCTCCCTCCCCGCCTTCACAGACACAGACACGCGTCGAGAAGCATCACGACACCAGAAGAGGAGAGGGGATACTTAGTATCGCGCGCTGTCTCAACAGTTCGCAGTCTTCTTCTTTCGCCGAGCGCAAACACGCGTACTCTATGGGGTCGAGCAGGTATGACAAAAGTCGACGCGGAACAGAGTCAGCTTACAAGATGGCATCGAAGAGATCAACATACATAGAGGACATCATGCAGGTAAGTGATTTCAACCGAAATATCGAAATTCATTCTTTCCGGAATCATTACAACTAAGAAAACGATAACGTCGCAAATTCCAATAGTTCAAATTATCTGAATGTATGTAACATGGAATTTGAAAATTTTCCCCGGGGCTTCGACAAAACGAATATATGAAAAATGAAAATTCAAAAATTTCTCGGGACTTTGAAAAGACAAAGATAAAAAAAATTATTCTTTTCTCCAAAAAATTTTCGCAAAAATTTCCAAAATTTCCCACTCTGAGGCATATGCTGAACTTGCCTTAATTCTTATCAGTTTCAGTTAGAGAAACGCTCAGGCATTCGCGCTCTCTACTGAAGCCGCATTCTCCCCCTCCCCGCCTTCACAGACACAGACACGCGCCGAGAAGCATTACGACACCAGAAGAGGAGAGGGAATACTTAGTATCACGCGCTCTCTCAACAGTTCGCAGTCTTCTCCTTGTGCCCAGCGCAAACGCGCGTACTCTATGGGGTCGAGCAGGTATGACAAAAGTCGACGCGGAACAGAGTCAGCTTGCAAGATGACATCGAAGAGATCAACATTCATAAAGGACATCATGAAGGTGAGTAATTTCAACCTCAATTTTGAAATTCACTTTTTCCAAAATTGTTAACATTCAGAAAACGTTAACATCAAAAAATTCAATGGTTCAGATTATTTGAATATATGATACATGAAATTTGAGAATTTTTCCCGGGGCTTCGACAAAACCAATATATAAAAAAAGAAAATTCGAGAATTTTTCGGGACTTCGAAAAAACAAAAAAATGAGATATTGTTTTTCTTTCCAAAAAATTTTTCCAAAAATTTCCAGAATCCCCCACTCTGAGGCACATGCTGCACTTGCTTTAATTCTTATCAGTTTCAGTTAGAGAAACGCTCAGGCGTTCGCGCTCTCTACTGAAGCCGCATTCTCTCCCTCCCCGCCTTCACAGACACAGACACGCGTCGAGAAGCATCACGACACCAGAAGAGGAGAGGGGATACTTAGTATCGCGCGCTGTCTCAACAGTTCGCAGTCTTCTTCTTTCGCCGAGCGCAAACACGCGTACTCTATGGGGTCGAGCAGGTATGACAAAAGTCGACGCGGAACAGAGTCAGCTTACAAGATGGCATCGAAGAGATCAACATACATAGAGGACATCATGAAGGTAAGTGATTTCAACCTAAATATCGAAATTCATTCTTTCCGAAATCATTAAAACTAAGAAAACGATAACGTCGCAAATCCCAATAGTTCAAATTATCTGAATGTATGTATCATGGAATTTGAAAATTTTTCCCGGGGCTTCGACAAAACGAATATATGAAATATGAAAATTCAGTAATTTTTCGGGACTTTGAAAAGACAAAGATAAAAAAAATTATTCTTTTTTTCAAAAAATTTTCCCAAAAATTTCCAAAATTTCCCACTCTGAGGCATATGCTCATCTTGCCTTAATTCTTATCAGTTTCAGTTAGAGAAACGCTCAGGCATTCGCGCTCTCTACTGAAGCCGCATTCTCCCCCTCCCCGCCTTCACAGACACAGACACGCGCCGAGAAGCATTACGACACCAGAAGAGGAGAGGGGATACTTAGTATCACGCGCTTTCTCAACAGTTCGCAGTCTTCTTCTTGTGCCCAGCGCAAACGCGCGTACTCTATGGGGTCGAGCAGGTATGACAAAAGTCGACGCGGAACAGAGTCAGCTTGCAAGATGACATCGAAGAGATCAACATACATAGAGGACATCATGAAGGTGAGTAATTTCAACCTCAATTTTGAAATTCACTCTTTCCAAAATTGTTAAAATTCAGAAAACGTTATCGTCAAAAAATTCAATAGTTCAAATTATTCGAATATATGATACATGAAATTTGAAAATTTTCTCCGAGGCTTCGACAAAACAAATATATAAAAAATGAATATTCGAAAATTTTTCGGGACCATGAGAAAACAAAGATATGAAAAAGTGTTTTTTTTTTTCAAAACATTTTCCCAAAAATTTCCAAAATTCCCCACTCTGAGGCACAGTCTGAACTTGCCTCGATTCTTATCAGTTCCATTCAGAGAAACGCCCAGGCATTCACGCTCTCTACTAACGCCGCGTTCCCCCCCACGCTGCCTTCAAAGACAGACATAGGCGCCCCGAGTGAAATCAGAAAACGTGTCATCGAAAGAATAAGATACCATTGGTGATGCGCGATCCCTCACCAACCCATATCATGTTTCTTGACACAATGGTGAACATACGTACGCTGAAGAGAAGATTCATTTCAAGAAAATTCTATGTAAATAAGGAGAACTTACATAATATCATCATGGACATTGACATCTACAACTCAAGAGCGTAAAAGTAAGTAAAATCTATCAAATCATAGTTCTTCATGTTCTCCGAATTCGATAAACATACCAAATATAAAATTCAAACCTTTCCCGAGATTTTGTAGATTCAAATATATAATAATATCAAGAAATGAATTGAATCCCTATGATTCTAAACAAAATTGACAAGTTACCTCCAAAGACCAAACTTTCAGGCTCTGCAATTCTAATTCTCAATTTCCCCCTCCATGAGAATGTCTTACTATATTATGAAATCCAGTTGAATTAACCAAATTCGACACCAATGAAGAGTTCGATTTCAAACTTTGCTCTATTATTCCACAGGCATTCGAAAATCAATCGTGAATATCGTACAACGAAGAATTTACAAGACATTTTCGACTCAACGTGTTACATCCGTTCCAGAAAAAGTAACAAGATCGGGACTACAGTAAAATGACATGGATAACAAGAGGATAACAATACTCACATAAAACGAGGGAATTTATAACACTTCTGGAATCGAATCAACTTCCGAAGACATCAAATGTGAGTTACTTGTATTAACCCGTGTCACTTCACATTCTAGAACATCTGTAAAAATTCAATGAGATATAGCTCCATGGAAATTTTTCGAATCATATGATTCTATAAAATCGTCGTCAGAACATTAGATTGATTAGTTTTTCATGAAACGTAGGCAAATAAGAAAATAGCCTTTACTATGCTACTGAAATGGCATGAATGGTATCTCACCAATGTAGCCTTGATCTCACGATCTAATTTGAGACTAATCTTAATTACGAAAAAAATCGATCCATCGTCCCACACTTTAAAGAATAATTCTCAACAATACACATCGTTTACATATCCAAATGCAATCGAATACATTTACGAGTTGCAACAGAAATGTATGATGCCATGGCTCACATAGAGATCGAGACTATCATCTCTGAGATCGACAGATTACAATTTCCTGTTGCCAAGCTGCTGTAAATGTAGGGTATCCTCACTCAAAAATACAACACACTTACACCACTCTGCAGAAGCAAGTTGCTGGATTTCCTCTGATCTGAGCGCCGCTTTGGTCCCGACACTGGTTAACCAAACCGACGGGTCAGTCTCATCTGATCATGTCTCCTTCAACCTCTGTGATGAAGAGTTACATTTACACTGAAACAACATACACAAACCAATTCACACTCAATTCCACTCCATATCACACAACGTAAACGATAGATCGATATTCTTATTCATTTCAATAGAATCTTCACCAAATATCACCAGTTGTTATAAATTATAGATCAAAATATTGTTGGAATTAGTTCGTTCCTAGGATCGTATATTGAGTATCAATAATTCCATTCATATATTCGATCGTTATTGAGTATAATAAAAAATTATCATTCATCGATGTAATGACTTTCATGCACGTCTCTCAGAATTCAATCTTTTGTTGTGACGACTCTCCTTCAATTCGTACAATAACTAATTTTGTTAACAAGATGGCGACATACGCTTCTCATACGATTGTATAACATAACTCACTCTATTTTAAGACATCCAAATGTAAACCTGTAACTAGAATAATGTATGATGAGACTTTAGTTTAAGATATCACACTCCGTACTCTACATATAATTATGGCCAATGTAAAATGTATCAATATCTGAATCTCCCGAAACTCGATAAATAAAATCAAATGGTTGGGGTAATGTCCCCAACCATCCCCGTGTCGATTCATTTATCATAGAATAAGCATTTGAAAAAGAATACAAATCATCAAATGAATTTTTCCGTACAATCTTCAATTGTACTTTTTTTTCAATCTCAAACTGAAAAATATTCTATTCATGATGGGATTCATACGAATTTTCAAAAAGAGCATAATTGGAATTTCCTAATATATTGAAAATTTCCAAGTACTAATTCCAGCTTAACTTAAATCAATTCAAAGTCATCCAAAAAAATATTTTTGATCGTCTGTGCGCAAATGAGTCATTTGCACACTGTTTTCCGCTTTTCATTTGCTCACAGAAGATCAAAAAACATAGTATGATACTCGGGCGCAATGGTTTTCGCTTTCTCGTGACTATTTAGACCCTCGCCTGCGGCTCGGGCCTGAAAAAGTCACTCGAAGTGCGAAAACCATCGTTTGCGCCATTGTATCATAATATACTATTATAAATCCACTATCACTCGACAAAGTAAAATCATTCTTCCAATTTCATCAAAAAGTAAATGCATTCACTTAATCTTCATTAACAAGATCTAATTCAATACTTCATTCATCCTCGTCATACTTACTTGAAACTATCACACCACACTTTTACAAGTTGCAACAGCACATAATGCCTTGGCTCATATGGGAGTTGGGTTTCTCATTCCCGAATGCGACAGAGTGTGACTCCCTGTTGCCCAGCTATTGTGAAACAACAACACAACACTAACACCACTCTTCAGAAGCATGTTGCTGGATTTCCTCTGATCTGAGCGCCGCTTTGGTCCCGACACTGGTAAACCAAATCGACGGGTCAGTCTCATCTGATCATGTCTTCTTCAACCTCTGTGATGAAGAGTTACAATTTTACTTTTAACATAAAACCTTCCCCCGTTTCAACTCAATTTCACATCATGAACAAAAGACGAGGATGATGAATATTAAAATCATTACGTCGACTCAAAATCTTCTCGAAAATTCAAATCTTCCAACGTAAATACTAATAATAGTATGAAAATAAAGAGCTTCCCTGATTAGTGAATTTCTAACAATTGCTCTTGATGATCGTGTAGCAAAAACCATCACAAAGCATCAATTCAATTCTCACCTCACAATTGCATCAATCGAGTGATATTGGATTCATTTACAAAAGTCATTCCTAATTTTCTATACGATACCCTTCCTCAATACAGATTATCTATCCCTAAATTCTCATGAAAATCACTTGGATCATAAACTGATCAAAAGAATTCTCTCAACCACTCCCCCATATGGAATGACGTCCTCTAATATTAGCATGCGAGATAGACGTGAACCGCTTCTCTTTTCATATTTTCATAAGTTCGAATTTCAAAAGAACGTTTAATTTCTCCTCCAAATAGAAATAAATTTAAAAACTCCAAAATATTACGTAGGTTCACACTCGGTATGAGTAGAAATACGAAAATCATCATCTTCAAAGTCAAATAAAAAATTCCTCGAATTCATTAAAAGAAGTTTCAAAAATTTGAAATCCACGCGTATGTATCATATATTCAAAATCAACGAAATAACAACCTTTCGATCTTTAACATTCCATCACTTTGTCAGTACGATTCGACTTCATCGTCACTCTATCACTCATTTCATTCGAAATCAATCAATACTCATGCGGATCGATCTATCTCTAACAAAAAATTAAAATGAAAACCATTAAATAAAGCTAACTCGAACACCAAAGTTAATTCACATCTGAAAGTGAGGCGGCCTTGTCAACCGTAAAAAGTTACTCGGCTACCTTCGATGTTGAAAATGGCGGTGTCTCGAATTTTCTAATACGCTTCACTAAAATACGCCATAAAATGACTCCCAGCATGCACTTAATACGAAAATATATAAACGAAACACATAAAAATCGATTGCTCCTAACCTTCGCCAACGGATTCGGAAACTTGGGCAGTGTTCGAAAGGGCTCCGTGAGACCGATCAGCGACCGTCTTCACGGCAAGAATTAGCAGCAAATCGAATATATAATATCATCGTATAAATACATATAAAAAAATCGGAAATACATACAAAAAACTCAAAAATACGTTGAAAATACGTAAACGACACTCAAACACGTGTTCTATACATCGCGGAAAAATCTAGGGACATTTGACCTGGTCTAGGGACTTTTCGTGCCGTCAAGTTGGCAACACTGATTCGATTTTATGTTGGCAACCCTGATATAGGGATTCCGTGGGGGAATAGGCACCTTGTGTCTCTTAATATAATAAAGTGTAGATCAAAGCCAGACATAACGGTGTAAGATCGGACTCGTTTAACTGGTATATTGGAAAATATAATTGAAAATACTGCCTCATAAAGAAAATTGGTGGAGAATAATTAATCTATGACCATTTACCATTATACTTGAATTTATATAAATATCCACGCCACTGCAGAAATCATACAATTACAAGACAAAATATTGTGAGATTCATATTTTCAACTGACCATCAATTGCCAGGATATATTGCTACGGGAAATGTTTTTAAATAAGTGTGAATTGGTGAAGATCCAGGAATGAAAAATTGCGAGAGCCACTGCGGAAAACATATTGAGCACAAAGAGAATCATTTATTCTTTGGATGAGATCCTCAAATTGTTTAACTTTCTCAGTTGGCTCTCATGTGCTCGGCACATCTTTCAACCATTTCCTCAAAATCCCGTTTTCCAGGTTTCAAATAAAATACTCATGAATACAATTTGTTGAGATTTTCTGTAGCAAATAAATAAATACGCGAACAAGCCCATGAGTTACTCAATTTGTTTCGTTATAGGTATATTTTATTACAATGAGATTATGCTCCCAAAAGAGACCGAACAAAGAAGACTTAATAGAATTTATGTGTATATACCGAGTTCGGATTACAGTAATAGTGCAAACACATGTGATACGTGTATATTATGATTCGAGGAGTTGATGAAAATCATCGAGTAGTTGGGTCTGAATATATTCAAATCATACTCAGATTCCTTAGATCGTCGTCGGACATCATATGAAGCAATTTTTCAAAAATAACTGGGTAACTAAGGTATTCCATTTTTAATATGAGCGCCATTGCCCGCAAAGGAGAAGTAATCAATTTTTGCCGTTGTTTAACGTATTCGGAATCTGTCGTAATCCAAGACCAATATATTGGAAAAGTATCTGATAAATGTAAATTCTGCATTGCTGCGATAACCATCAGATCCCGTGCCAGTAAGCTCTACTCTGGTATCAACACAAAGTTAGATAGATACATAGTACCAATTTTATAAGACGTCATTTTGTCCGAATCTACAATACATTTTCGTGTGTGGTCAATTATGACTGATGATATGCCTACATCAGTCGAGATGGAATATGAATTTTGCTCTCTTATGAGATGAGGAAAAGCAATGAAGTACTGCACAATACATTTTACATGCTTCAATTCACTAATTTCCGAGACCCATTGTAACACCTGAAGTATGTTGCTAATTTCAGATTTCTTCAACACCCATGAAAATTGATCACTCACGAAATTGCTCACAACCAGTGGTCTGACGACTGGTACTCCATTTTCATCCTTACATCTTGTATTGCATCCTAGATTAGTCAATATCTTCAAGATGTTGAATTTTAACACGTTCACTGCGATGGGCCCGACCGGTGGGGCCTACGATATTTTGTTTTTCAATCTTTGCCGATTTATATTTGTCGAAAAAATTTTTCAAATAGGCATTTTCCTAGGCGTTTTAGTTTGTGAAGAGCATAAATAATAAGTCACAACAGGATCTGTTCCTATATACAGTAAAATCTCTCTTGCGGGACCGGGAAAAATTGGCCGTTAAGGGAGGTGGCCGTTTTTGGGAGGTTTCGATAGTTCCGACAGGGAAAAGACTCGTTCCTAAAAGTCAATACTTTTCATATCAGCTCAATATCTGAAGTAAACAATAATCAGTGAGATGATTCCATCGAATCAAAGCAAGTTACAGAGCCGCAGAAAAATAGAGAAATATCGAATATACTACTGTATCCGATGTCATATGCAATCATGAATGAAGTATAAATTCGTTATTTATCTATTAGAAACTTTGAACGCTATTTGTCATGAAAAAATTCGAGATCAAGGTTTGTATTTGAGTCCTTTTCATCAAATCATCACCCAATTTCAATTACAAATCACATATCGATGTCCATCCATCGAGATGATTGCGGTTCACATAAAACTCTTCCTATTCATTCATATGGCTCAGAGCCTCACTCAGACCATCTTCCGAGGTTGGTTTTGGTTTTTGATCCTCCTCTGCTACATCTCCATTCTCATCTTTATCACTCTCTGATTGGGACAATATGCAGAATGTCTTTACATGTTACAATCCTCATCAGAACCTCTATCGTCATATGGAATTGATATAAATAGTATAGTAACAAAACAACAGGAAAATTGAGAATACCATTGAAATATAGTGGTCGCTTTTCGGAGGTTCAATTTACATATGAAAGGTACTCTCGGGACTGAGAAAACCCGGCCGTTAGAAGAGGTGGCCACTATACAGAGGGGCTGCTATTGGGAGGTTTTACGTCCATAAGACTCAATACAATTCTGCCGGGACCTTGAATTTTCGGCCGCTAAGGGAGGTGGCCGCTTTTGAGAGGTGGCCGCTAAGAGAGGTTCTACTGTACTTGCCTCAATCGGAGAACGAGGGTCGAGATGAAGACGAACCAAAAATTACGAAAAACTGCCTTTGCAGTGAACGTGTTAAGAATGATATCTTGTCACATGCGTAGTGAGAAATTGTATATCCACGGTGATCCACATGTTCTAAATCTAGTTTATTGTCAAATTGGGTAACTTTGGTACAGTGGTTGCAACTTCGATACACACCTGAAAAATGACTTTTAAAGCTGTTTTTGGCAAGGGAGATGATTCTATGGCTTTGAAACCTGTTCTCCCCTCTTGATACACAAATAAACAATGTGTTGAGCCACTACAGAGCCCACGTGGATGATTGTAGTTGTTCATTGAAGCTTTTCCCAAAACAGCTGATTTAGCGCCGATACGCGAGTGGTCCAGTTAGTGTCCCTGGCAAAAACTGTTCCGGAACGAACTACGGGTGTATAATGCTAAATTTCCATCACATATATCACCGTCTTGAAGAAACCATCGTTACATAGGAGTATCTACAGCATTTGGAATTTTAATGAATGAAAAACCGGAAAAACCCATGATGAAGTGTATCAAAGTTACCCCACTCTAGGTAAGAAGCATGAGGATAGGGTAACTCCAAAACCCCTTTCTATGACAGCTTCTTTTCAACTCATCTTGGGTCGAGTGATGGTCTATGAGGTCTGCATACAGCTTAGAACAAGACTTGTGAATGATTAAAATTGATTCAGTCGCATGGTGGTGGGTAGAATTGAAATATTTCGTAAGTGAACCAAAGTTGCCCCATCGGAACCTAACTTTGATACACTTACAAGAATGCTAAAAGCTCCTGCTTAAACACATCGGATTGAACTTTGTAGCTCGTCAATCGAAAGCTGAAATTGTACGCTTTCGACTGATTACTTATAGGAGTTGGTTTCTGTCTATGTATATAGCAGTGCCCAGCCGGGTTTTCAAGCAGTTTTTTTTCAAGTATTTTGAGACAATCTACACATATCTCAGTATAATAGATTATTCTGCCTCATGAGCAGTCAAACTCCTCTACTTCTCTACGAGATTATCATACAATATGATTTTTTCTTCTTTACTCAAAGCTAGTGGATAAAGTGAACAGTTTGTGAATACTTGTCATCAACGGGTACAGTCCCAAACGAGCTGTTAAGTTGATTAATTGATGATTGATTTATTGAGGAATTGATTGCTTTTTGGATTGTATCAAGTTCTAAACCCGGTGTACCCACCAAAGTTCTACAACTTTCTCATGTTCATCTCCTGCTGCGCGTATCAGGTAGATAGACATGCATTCAGTTTATGAAGCTTACTGTCTGTCGATATCAGCGGTATGGAACTTTGTTGCATTCCCAGAGAGCATTCGTGATTTCTATATTTTCTATCTTATCGTTTTAAGATGTGATAATGAGAAAATCCGGGATTTGTCATGGAGATAAGTGATGTAATGTGTTCTCGCAGGCGTTTGATTGGATTGATTATAGTAGAACTTGCATATGCATCTGATGGCGCAGATGCATATGCAGATTTTGATTGATTTGACAAGGTGTTTTCTTCATATGTTTCAGTAGCATCAAGCAATTCTCCCACGGATGATTTTTTGTTTTTGTCAACATTTATTTAATCAAGATAATAAAGTTTATGAATGAATATGAATGTTTCATTGTTACTATAAGTGCGAGTTCCTTACCTATAGCACAATCATGGTCTGAGAACCTTATGATTCTAAATTGCTTACAATTTCATTATGTAGAATTCGAAATTGAAATAATGAATCCCCTTTTGGATGCTTGAGTTATGATTTTGCTATAAGTGACAAACTTCTGCTTCAATTTTCCCCATTTAATTCATCCTATACATCCAACTTAATCAAAGTGAATCCCACTCCTTACAATGTCGGCAAGTACAATTTAGTAAAGTGTCTAACTGATTGAAGACACCGATTCGATGCAATTTTCAGGGATGTATAGTCGCGAAGCTTCATTTTTTTGACATGAATTACCATTGCTTCGAAAACTCATGAGGCGATGATAGTAACTATATTTTTCATCACTCTTGCTTTCTCGATTTTTCATCAATTTCTCGGGCAGGTTAGGGATTTGGATTACGCTTTTCCTCTGTTTGAACATTGCCAATGCAAATAGAAAAAGCAAATGCGAAGCAGCAGACGAGCAAGCTCAAGGTGAATTTCAGTTTTTTAAGGGTCCCGGCAAATCATATTCACTGAAATGTCAGTGGAAATCCTCACTGATGAATCAGTGAAGTTCACTGAAACTTCAGTGACCGAGACCCGTCCGACCTCCAAGGTCACTGAAGTTTCAGTGAATTATCTCACTGATCCATCAGTGACACTCACTGAAACTTCAGTGATCAGGACCCGTCCGACCCCCGACGTCACTGAAGTTTCAGTGAATTATCTCACTGATCCATCAGTGACTCTCACTGAAACTTCAGTGATCAGGACCCGTCCGACCCTCGAGGTCACTGAAATTTCAGTGAGGGTCACTGATGACTTCAGTGCATATGCACTGAAGCCCCAGTGCATATGCACTGAAGTCATCAGTCAAAGTTGATTCCTCAATGCACTGAAGTTCAGTGGAATCTCACTGATGGATACGGAGAGAGCAGAGAAGCCAGGGAACCGGATAGAACGAAAAAGAGAACGTGCGTACAACATGCCTATAATCACACAGCTTTTTGGGAGGCACGCGCGTGGTGGGGGCGGCACAGACCTCTTAACACTGTGAACATGTCACAGATACCCTTGAAAAATCATTATCACCCTCCACTGAGACACTCCACGAGTATCATCCGGTTGAACGAGAGCTGTGCAGCCACAATTCTGTGAAAGAAGTATCAAGGAATGATGACACAATTGGTGGAGCGTTCAGTATATTCCAACTCTGACTTCACTATATTCTAACACCTAATTGCATACAATCCTCATACTTTAACCATCGTGCTTTTTAGCTCCGTGAAATTGGCCCGCTACTTTGAGATAAATATACCAAAAAATTAAGCGAAAAATCTTCTATCCAACGGTACCATCCTTTCAATTTGAGTAATTTGAGTATTTGAGCAATCAATTTCTGAAGTCAAAAAAATTACCCCCACCAGGGAAATGCTAATTACTCTGCGAGTAGACACGTTCGGAAAACCTGCATAAGCTCAAATTGAAGCTCTGAATTTGAGTATATCGATTCGAGCATCGAGACTTGTCATTGATGACGCGATATTGTTTAAATCGGCTGGGAGAAGTCTCCATGTATAAGGTATATAGGCTGTCGCGCACTCTGAGGAGGGACAGCGATGCAGCAAAGAGGAACCGATAGGAATAGAGTGAATGCGCAAGGTCGGAGTTGTGCTGAACGGGTGCAGCCTCCATAAGTCCACGCGCCAACTTTAAAACGAAATTTCATACGCAGCACGTTGCCTCACATATGTCGTACGGCATAATAGGTCGATGGCGCTTCAAATCAATGAGCATTAAGCTAATGAGATAGGATTCACCGCGCGTAAGAGTATTCGTTTAAACAGTCATTTTGCATTTAATAATGTAATGATAATGTAATGATGCGTTATAAAGCAGGTGGCAAGTGATGAACGTATTTTTTCGCAAGAAAAATCTCGACGTCCTTTCCTGAGTACGTTTTCAGCACTGTAGAACAGCGAACTCGCGTGATGAGTCAAATATCAAGGAATGAACGTACCTGTCTTCCTTGAGGGTTAAAATTGCATCTGATTTCGAGCCCTCCACGTGTAAAAGGACGTATGTGCCTGAATAAATTCAGACATATTCTGTCTCATTTGAAAATAACGTTGATCCTCATTTCAAGCATTGAAAACAGTCGCATCACATTGCATTTTCATGAGGTTACAGTTAATTTTTCAATTTTCCCGTGTAATTGCATTAATATCCACCATAATAGCCAGATGAAAAGGACCCATTCCTTCGGTATTCTTTTCAGTTTATTGATGGTACATCAGGTTCATATCTGAGAGTTGACAATCTACTCGACGGGATAATTCCGAGTGAACATTTGTTTGGACGCAATAATCCTGAATGGAAATTAGTTTGTGCTTCGTTCCGTTTGTGATCTTGCTCTGTTCTCCCCGAGGACTATTCCGGAATGTCAAGTATTTTCATCCGTTTTGTGAAGCCGGCTCCTTCTTCGCAGTGACCATTCAGTGAGTTCTGTGCACGTATAACAGTGAAACAGTACACGACTCTCACTGTGTCACCAGCAACGACTGCTCTCCATCCAATTTCCGGCAATAAATCACTGTTGTACGGCACTCTGAAACATAGAGGATTGAGAGATTGTATGAATTCATACGGACCGTGTCCATAACAAATACTCGACTTGTTTTCTCGTTAACTTAGAAGTCGGAGCCGTATATGAGTTCCGAGAAAATTATTTCTCCAACCTCGGAAGATGATATTGGCGCAAATCCCCATGCATGGAACGATTTCAATGTATATTTTGCAAATATGTTGGCGAGGATTTTGATACTCCGTCAGTAGAATATTCGCAGAAAGTTTTTGATGCTCATTTTGAAGTCCATCACAATTGATCGCGGTGATATTGGAACTATGCATCCTTGCCACGCCGTCGAGTGAGGTGATATAGAGAAGACAATACATTCAGTGAAAGAACCGCGGAAATCTGCGCACTTGACGAGCTGTCAGTACTTTCTACAAAAATTTAAATGTCATAGGTATAACGATTCCGCAAACTACTACTACTTCATCATCAAAACTTGATCCGAGTTGTGATTTGAATACGTGGAAACTACAGCTATGGCTGTTCAATATAATTCATAATACTTGCACGAATTCAGCATACAACAGAAACAAAACGTCAACTCGTTCAGACAAAGGTACAGATCTGAAATTCTTCTGTGAGCTGTCGTGACAATACCAACTCCTTTGTTGAATCTGAGAAAAGAATTATGAGGTTGAGACTTCTTCAGTTCCCCAACACCTCCAACAAAGATGAATGTCTGTTCTCCTTCGCGTAGTTCCATCGTCAGACTCCGCATAAGTGAACTGTTTGGCGAAGAACAAGCTCCAATGAAACCCACCAACTTTTCGACAGGGCCTAATCCGTGGCCACAAAGTGGACACACACATCCAACTGGATCGTCACGAATAGTTGTCAAATATCCTGGAGATGCAGCCATAACTAGTGATAGTGACCCGGATTCATAACGATTTGAGCATTGATAGCAGGTGAACTCTTGCACGGTGGTCCTGAACCAAGTCTACCCTCCGCTGACGACAGAAAGTAGGATTCTCGTTGAATATGGTTCGGGACATCTGTGGGATCACAAACTAGTAAGAATCAAAATCGCCACTTGGGTCGTTTTGTAAAAAAGTCAAAAAAACGTGTTTTTTCGATGTTTTTCCCTTTTTCACCCTCAAAAACTCGTAAGGGACGCATTTTATCGAAGAATATGTAGAGCAACTTTTTGTAGAACTTGAAACGATGAACGAAAAAGATCCCCACACATTTTCCCATATAAGAGCTCCTGTTCCTGTAATAAACGTATTTTCGTCCGAAACTCGTATTCCATCTGTCATTTTCCACGGTTTTGACCCCATAACTCAAAGGGACCGCATTTTATCGAAGAAAGTGTGTAATAATTCCTTGTAGATCTTTGAAAAATAAATCAAAAAGGTCTGAACAAATTTTCAATACAAGGTCGTTCGTTCCCGTAATAAACGTATTTTCGTCTGACACTCGTATCAGAAACAGGAGGCCTTACATTGAAGAACATGTACGTATGTTTCTTGTTTATCCTTTGAAGATCTACAAATATTTGATGTACATATTTTTCAAGAAAATGTGTACCTTTCGAGTTATGGGGTCGAAACCGTGAAAAATGACAGATAAAATACGAGTCTCAGACGAAATACGTTCATTACAGGAACAGGACGTCTTATATGGAAAAATGTGTGAGGACCTTTTTTGTTCATCGTTTCAAGTTCTACAAAGAGTTAATCCACATATTTTTCGATAAAGTGCGTTCCTTTCGAGTTTTTGAGGGAGAAAAAGGGGGAATCATCATCAAAACACATTTTTCCGCCTTTTTTTAAAAACGGCCCAAATGGCGATTTTGATTCTTAGTAGGTTGTGATCCCACAGATGTCCCAAACCATATCTAACAAGAATCCCACTCGCTGTCGTCAGTGGAGGATAGACTTGGGTCAGGACCATCGTGCTTGGACAGCATTATAAACATTGCTCAAAATTTCAATCAACACCGCCGTGATACTGTCCCGTTCGTAGTCAGGATGATAAATTACATCTCCATCTGTGATTCCAACGGCTTTGATGATCCTCACTCTACGCCCCTCAAATTGTTCCAAGGAGTCCTTCTGTTGAAAATCAAGCAAAGTCTGCATGGAATAGTTGCAAGTCAGACCACACACACGATTCACAAACTCTTGAAAAGTAGAGTAGTAAGTGTAACCATGGAAAAATACCTCGAACAAGCTGTCAAAGAGTGGAGAGTCTCGGAGAACGTAAGATTCACCGTCGATTAGTTACCAGTGACCAAATTCACCTCAGACGGTGGTGGATTCTCACATTGTTTCGACAACAACTTTTTGCGAATTGAGGCAAACACCTTTGAATTTCGCCACTAGAACGTGAAGTATATTCTGAGTAAAAGACATCTGGTCCAGCACGAACATCAAAACCGTAAGTACTGCGTAGATCACAGGAGTGACATTCAATGCTTGCCGAAGTGCCCACTTGTTTGGTTTTGTGAAAAGGTAACATCAATCCTGTCCAAGCTGGCGCTTGTTTGGCCAAGTTCTTCATTTGTTAAGTAAAATCAGAACAGTAGTAGGGATTCGCAGCCCCAGCCTTACAAGTTTCCATGGAAGCATTTTTGAAAAGGTTGTTGATGAAAGATGAGACAGTTGAAGGTGTGGCTTGATCATTTTGTCGACAAACCTCTAGATGTACGTGTGGATCTCCGAGCGTTTTGTCTGTAACTGGCAATGAAAGTTGTTGAGTTTCGAGATTTGCAGAAGTTGGCAGGAGTCTATAGGCACGTTGCGAAACTTCACCGCCGTCAGGGCTATTATTCATACGGATATCACTACAGTCAGGAGCACTGCTATTAGTTGTACTTCCGCTAGGTGATCGACTGTTGAGTCAAGATTGGTATGTAGTTAGCTCTCGAACGATCTCATTCATTTTGCCAGAACTAGTCCATCCATGCAAGGGCTAGAACTGAGGATTATCAGAAAATATAGAAATTGTTCAAAGTGCTCAATCTACTGTGTTGTAGCCAGATATCCCACGCCTTTCATGTAGAGATCTTTGACGATTGGATGGGAACGCTTGAAACATTTTCATCCGCCTACAGCATGTATCAAATTATTGACGTCCATCCTGATGTAACACGGAAGTATATTGGCGTGTAGGCCTTTGATATTCTTATAGCCATAATCGAGATTTTCTTTATAGCTCTTGTTATTAAAAGCTAAACTTATAGCATTCTGTAATGTATCCAGATTGTCTGATACAGCTGTCTTCGGTATTTTGGCTACTAACAGGAGCTCCGCTTCCAACCATCGTTTAAAGAACAAAGTGTCATGTTTCGAGGACGACTTTTTTATGGCACACGCAATGGATCCTTTGGAATTTATTGTACCGGCATACAAAAACGTATAAGAGCTAGCATATCCAAAGATTTTGACGGACGTTACGTATTAACCGGAGGCGTCTATGTCTATCTGTGGATCTTCAACGTTTTCTTATATAAATTCCACAGTTTTATCTGGTCATCACTCACCCATGCAAGGTGAAAAGGAGAGACGCCAAAGTCTTTGATGGTGTTTGACTTCGATACCTAATTTAAGCAAAATTTCAGAAGACCTGCACCCAAGTCTGGATCGAGTACTTTCTGAGCTTCTTCTCGGATTTTCCTAGCCGTGCACGAAGAAGGGATGATCGCAGGCTCAACGTCCTCCAGAACCATGAACCTTTCCCCCTCATTATCAATAAAAGCTGCGGCCCTCCCGTGAAGAAGCTTCTTTTTCATTGTATCTCTGGCTTTGCCTTTTGTTCGAAGTTTGCAGTCATGCGAAAACCTATGCGAGGACGAAGTTGTTGTTATTGTCATAATGATGCTATTACCGGGGCCAGGATCCTTTTTCCAAATGCCTTCCATTGGGGCAGCACACTTTGGTTCTCGGCATGAACCATCGAATCTCAAGTAGGTCGATTGAGTACGGTAACAGACTTTGAATATGAAACCGCACGGCAACCTCGCTACATTCCCAATTTCACGATTAATTGGGGCGAAGCCCCTTTCCTTACCGCGACTCGAGCCAGCTTTTTCGCGCCTTTATTTGACGAAACTACCGAACCAATCTTCACCAAACTTTGCACACATGCTCGGGACATGCTCAAGGGTGCATATCTCCAGAATTATGCAGATTCATTGACTCGAAGCCGGATAACGGAGATTATTGGCAGAGATACGCAAATACCATGGTTTATGCCATTATCGGCGTCTTCTTTCTATCATCTTTGCTGCACCACGCACGCCACTCGCGACGTACACATTTTGGCCTCACACCACCAGATGGCGACGATTTTCACTCACTACCAGAATCTTAACCTCTTAGCGGGGGATGTCGACACTAGTAAGGTATCGTTTTCGCTGTGTGTGAAAGATGTTCAGTGCAAAATTGTGGTTTTCAGGTGAAATCTCAAAAAATTTCAAGAGATCGAAGTTGTAGAACGCAACATTCCCTAGAAAGGAAGTCCCTACAAGTTTCTCGGAAAATCCAAGCCTGGGCCAGGAAAATGCGCGAGAACTATTCCGAACGTTCATTACCATGGGCTTGAATGGGGCGTCCGACGCAGTGGGACCAATCTTGCTGCCAATTTGGCAGTTCTCAATTTCGGGCTATAAGCAACCAAGCGCATTTTGAAGAGGACGGAATTCCCTTCATAATGGCACAAGTTGTATTTCTCTAAGAAGGAAGCCTATTGAGCATGACTCCGAAGAAAGAGAAATAAGTGTGTCGAAACCTATGCCCGCAGAAAAGCTAACGGCACGCAGCGCTCAGAATCTGCAATTTTTCACTTTGTGCTACGCCACGCCGCAAGAGCTTTGTTTTCATCGAGATACAACCTGTACCATTTAGAAGGAGATTTCATCTTTTTCGAGATGCACTCAGTCACTTCACCAGAAAATTGAAACTGTCCAATGGCAGCACATCTAACATCGCAACGGTGACGGTCCCATTCAAACGAATGTGAACCACGCCGAGCGCTTCTCGCGCACTTTCCAACTCGGTTTTTATTCCTCAGAAAACTCGTAAGAACCTTCTCCGTGGAAAATTTCACGATCTACAAATTTGTTCTGAAGTGTTCTCCACGGGTAATTCATAAGACTCAAGATATTGGCAAAAATTCATAATTTTGCACTAAAAATTGTCATAACAAAATAAGTGATTGGAATTCGGAAGAGCAACATCGGAAAATTGATTCGGCGCGTCAAAATGCATAGTATAACGTGAAAATGTTCCGAGGGGATTGAAGTGGCTGCGGGAGCATCGGTGGTCCTAATCGGTGGGCGCCCATGATATAAACGTATTCTACGATTCTCAGCATCACAACCAATGATCATCTGCTTTTGCAATAATCTTTGCGGTACTGAAATAGCGAGAAGGAATTGCGCGTGAGCGGGGTACCCAAATATACTTTGCCGGCAAAAAATTACCACCCGGACGCCACCGCGGTCTCCATTTTGAGCTTCCACGTCGGGATTCTTGTCTGGTGAGTCGAGGAATCCTCTTAAATGAAAAGCCAGATATTTCCCATCTAACAAAGAGCCCTGGTGCGCAAGCAAACTGCGGAATCGTTTTTACGCCGAAAAATACACAAGACATCTGGTTATCTGTTCAATAGGACACGCCGGCCCCAGAATATTCGTGTAATGATGAGAACTCATCGAGCAGTTATACAACTTTTCCCAACACGGAGAAATCATTCTGTTGTAAAACATAGCGGCAGATCACAGATGGCGCGGTGACGTTACGTTTGTTGATTCCTGCGCACGATCGACGCCGGCCTCCCTGACAATCGTGGGGCGAGAACACGATTTGTGTTCCAACTCCGTCTTTGCTGCGGCCGCTTCCTCGTTTGTGTGGCGACGCGACGCTCATGAGCGAGGATCGGATCTGCGATGTATAGAGACGATTTGCTTACGTATCGCGGATGGACGTAAACAAATCGTTCTATACATTATGATGATAATATAGGCTGGTGCACGAAAACTCACTCAGAGATAACCTTTTTTTCCAAATCTCAAGCCTCCAAGGGCGTGCGGCTAATATACACCTTTTATTTTAACACGAGTATCAGTGCCTGTATTCTAGTGGTTATCACGCTGGATTGGTACTCGGAGGGCTGGGGGTCGATTCCCGGTTAGGCCATTTTTATTTCTATTCTAATCGTAATTTTTTTTTTCCTCATACTAATCGTATATTCCTTTTTTTTATCAAAACATTCTGCAATAAAAATTGATGAACGACTGAATGAATCCCGAGTAATATTCTATGATATTATCCTATCATCAGCGTTGCGCGAGATTGTGAATAGACATATATTTGTGATATATTTCACCAAATGGCGGCCAAAGGGACATACGGCAGTATTGTTGAAGAATATTTCCATTTTCTCATATTACTTCCGATACCCATCTGTTAATCGTATAGTATAGTAATTCGTTATAACTATGAACTCAGTGAAATATAACACGAATATATGTTTATTCACAATCTCGCGCAACGCTGATGATAGAACAATATCATAAAATATTACTCGGGTTTTATTCAGTCGTTCATTGATTTTTATTGCAGAATGTTTTGATAAAAAAAAAGGAATATACGATTAGTATAAAGAAAAAAAAATTACGATTAGAATAGAAATAAAAATGACCTAACCGGGAATCGACCCCCAGCCCTCCGAGTACCAATCCAGCGTGATAACCACTAGACTACAGGCACTTATACTCGTGTAATAATAAAAGGTGTATATCAGCCGCACGCCCATGGAGGCTTGAGATTTGGAAAAAAGGTTATCTCTGAGTGAGTTTTCGTGCACCAGCCTATATTATTATCATAATGTATAGAACGACTTGTTTACGTCCGTCCGCGATACGTAAACAAATCGTCTGTATACATCGCAGATCCGATCCTCGCTCATGAGCGTCGCGTCGCCACACAAACGAGGCAGTGGCCGCAGCAAAGACGGAGTTGGAACACGAATCGTGTTCTCGCCCCACGATTGTCGGGGAGGCCAACGTCGATCGTGTGCAGGAATCAACAAACGCGACGTCACCGCGCCATCTGTGATCTGCCGCTATGTTTTACGGCAGAATGATTTCTCCGTGAACCTGGCTTCGCCCCGTTTTGTCCGCAAGCACGGACACACCTAGTTATATGAGTCCAAAGATCTTGCAGGAGAAGATAGCGCCGTCGTCTTGTCCCATATTTAACTTCCACGGGCGCTGAGCTGTTCCAAATCTCTTTTGTAATTGTTATTTCAAATTCTAAGTTATTGCATTCAGCTTCGGACTCGCAATCAGTGGGAACGTATCCTGAATCACTTTGACTCCAAGACTCAGCAATATTGCTTTCAGTGCCATGATCTGCAGTTTTTGTTGAGTTCACCATTCTGAGAAGAATCGTCACTGCAAGTCAAAATAACTGGAGACGATTCTAAATAGGAAATGCCTTGTTGAAGTATAGAATTTCTGAGTGCTTCCCTCTCATTCATGCCCATATTCGTCCCATCAGTGGGTAAATCTTTATGTCGTGTAATTGCGGAGATAGAGACCATATTGGAAAAAGCGGGTTAAATTGACCTTTCTCGCAAGCGCATAACGAAGATGAACTTTCGTATATAAGGGCGTTCAAACCATCGAACATTCGGCCACTTGAGCCGCGTGTCAGTGGTAAACTCTCATTGCTCTTCCACCACTTTGAAAAGCCCGAGCAATGAGAGAAGGGCGAAACACGCACAATATCAGCGTAGAATCAAAATTTTTCATCAAGTTTCTCATTTCTCATCTTTACTTTTCATTCCTTTCCATCAAAATCCTTTAGATGCATCCTCGGAACCATACGAGGCTTTAAAGGTGCATTGATCGAGAGTGGAAAAAGGAATCCATTCTCGATTGATGCTAAAAATTCAGCAAAATTTGCTGAGTTTAACTCGCAAAGACCGATAAAATTACATCTTCATAATCTAGAACGAAATATTCTTCTGAAATTTTCTAAAATATAATAAATTAGTCGGAAGTCTGTTCGTTGCACCCTTGCCTTGTGTTATCATTGTTTTTGCACCAAGTTCTTTGAAGCTCCCGCTCACCACACTTTCGTGTGGTGTCAGGTACAGGAACATGGGCTACTGCGATGTTCCTAAGCGTATTGCGGGTCCCTCTGTTTCTGTCTGAATCTATTTTATTTATGATGTGAAACTGTCTAAAGTCTGTCTGTTGAACCCTCCCCCCGAGTCACCGTTGAATTCGCACCGATTTCTGGACTTACTCACCATACATAGGTATTATAATGTCGCAAGTGCGGAAATACGGATTGTTTCAACGATGGGAGTTTGGGTTCCTCTGTCTTAGTCTGGAGATGGAATGTGATGTATAGAAGTGATTAATGGAATTTCTCGGATGAAGTGAATGATGAAGTGAGACTTATGTAGAAAAGGAGATGAGATAGAGTAGAAAATGGTATGAGAAATGGAGAGATAGAATGGAGGTAAGATAGAATAAAAGAAGAGGAGGGGAAACGATGAAGAAAGAGTAGGTAAGGAAATGAGATGGTGATAATAAAGAGTATGGAATGAAATACGAAATAGAAATGAGATGAAACATGCAATGAATGACGAATATGTATGTCATGAATGAGATGGATGAGTGTGATATGATGGAAAGAATGATCGCCTCACCCTCCTACTTGTATGCGAGTTCGGACGCAACCTCTGCACCCGAAGGCGGCTTACCTGCGTGCAGAAATTCGCATGCAAGTAGGCGATCATTGACGTATTTATGATGAATGTTATGAGGTGATGAGAATGATGCGGAAAAGGAGATGAGATGGCGGTGGAGTAGGAAGTTGTATAAAAAGCGATGAGGTTGAATAAAGTTGAGATGGAATGAAAGTAGAGAAAGGGAGGAGATGAAGAAAATGTAGGAAACAAAATGAGATGGGATGAATGAAGAGTATTTGTGATGAACGTGACGAGGTGATAAGAATAGTTTAGAGAAGAAAGTAAGATGACGGTGAAGTAGATAATGATATGAAAAATAATGAGATTGAATGGAGGTGAGATAGAATAAAAGAAGAGAAGGGAAAGCGATGAAGAAAAAGTAGGTAAGAAAATGAGATGGTAATAATGAAGAGTATGAGATGAGATACGAAATAGAAATGAGATGAAACATGCAATGATTGGCGAATATGTATGTCATATATGAGATGGATGAGTGCGATATGATAGATTGAATGATTGCCTCACCCTCCTACTTGTATGCGAATTAGGACGCAACCTCTGCACCCGAAGGCGGCTTACCTCCGTGCAAAAATTTGCATGCAAGTAGGCGATCATTGGCGTATCAATGATGAATGTTATGAGGTGGTGAGAATGATGTGAAAAAGGAGATGAGATGACAGTAGAGTAGGAAGTTGTATAAAAGGCGATGAGGTTGAATGAAGTTGAGATGGAATGAAAGTAGAGAAAGGGAGGAGATGAAGAAAATGTAGGAAACGAAATGAGATGGGATGCATGAAGAATATTTGTGATGAATGTGATGAGGTGATGAGAATGATCCAGAAAAGGAGGTAAGATGGCGGTGAAGTAAAGGATGATATGAAAAATGATAAGATTCAATGGAGGTGGGATAGAATGAAACAAGAGGAGGAAAAGCGATGAAGGAAAAGTAGGTGAGAGGATGAGATGGTGATAATGAAGAGTATGACGAAATAGAAATGAGATGAGATATGCAATGAATGACGAATATGTACACTCCAGAACAAGGTGAACTGCAATGGGAGGACGGTCAGTAACCGTTCGAGATCTGTCGTCTCCCTCGCACTCATGGGATAACCTATTCGGTGCGAGTGAGATGGGAGATCTCGAATGGCCGCTGACCGTCATCCTATTGCAGTTCACCTTGTTGCCGAGTGTATGTCATGTATGGGATGGATGTCTGTGATATTATTGGATGAATGATCGACTCACCCTCCTACTTGTATGCGAATTCGGACGCAACATCTGCACCCGAAGGCGGCTTACCTGCGTGCAAGAATTTGCATTCAAGTAGGCGATATGAGATGGTGAGAATGGTGTGGAAAGGAGATGAGATGGCAGTAGAGTAGGAGATTGTATGAAAGATGATGAGATTGAATGAAGCTAAGATGTAATGAGAATAGAGAAGGGGAAGAGACGAAGAAAATGTAGAGAAAGAATTCAGATGGTATGAATGAAGAGTATTTATGATGAATGTGATGAGGTGATAAGAATAATTTAGGAAAGGAGGTAAGATGACGTTGAAGTAGGGAATGGTATGAAAAATGATGAGATTGGATTAATGTGAGATGGAATAAAAGGAAAAAAGGGAAAGCGACGCAGAAAAAATAGGAAAGAAGATGAGATGGTCATAATGAAGAGTATGGAATAAAATATGAAATAGAAATGGGATGAGACATGCAATGCATGACAAAACAGTCTTTGTTGTATGAGATGCATGGTCGAGTGTGATGTGATGGAAGAGATGATCGCCTCACCCTCCTACTTCGATGTAAATCCGGACGCAACCTCTGCACCCGAAGGCAGCTTGCCTCCGTGCAAGAATTTGCATTCGAATAGGCGATCATCGGCGTATTTATGATGGATGTGATGAGGTGGTGAGAATGATGTGGAAAAGGAGTTGAGATGGCGGTAAAGTAGGAAATTGTATGAAAGATGATAAGATTGAATGAAGTTGAGATGGAATGAGAATAGAGAAGTGGAAGAGATGAAGGAAATGTAGGGAAGGAAATGAGATGGTATGAATGGAGAGTATTCATGATGAATGTGATGAGGTGATGAGATTGATTCAGAAAAGGAGATAAGATGAAAGCGGAGGAGAGAATGCCATGAAAAATCAGGTGATTGGATGCAGGCAAGATACAATGAAAGAAGAGGAGGAAAAGCGATGGAGAAAAAGTTGGAAAGGAAACGAGATGGTGATGATGAAGAGTATGGAATGAGAATTCAAATGGGATGAAACATGCGATGAATGACGGAATAGTCTGCGATGTATGAGATGGAGGAGTGAGTGTGATGTCATGGAAGGGGAGATCGCCTTACCTCCCTACTTGTATGTGAATTCAGACGCAACCTTTGCACCCGAAGGCGGCTGACCTGCGTGCAAAAATTCGCATCCAAGGAAAGGGATCATTGGAGTATTCATGATGAATGTGATGAGCTGGTGAAAATAATGTGGGAAAGGAGATGAGACGGCGGTAAAATGGGAAAAGCAGAAGGATGGTGTTGATTCTGAGAGAAGAATGAGAATGATCACCCCACCCTACTACGGGGTGGTGCGTACAAGATTTCACTTCCAAGTAGGCAATCATTGGCGTGTATGAATGTTGTGACGAGAAGGTGTGGTTGATGGAGGAATCGAATGTAAGATTAATGTAGAGAATAAGATGAATTGTGTTGATGTAAATGGAACTCTACAAGACCCTAGATCAGCACGTCTTGTACCATCTTCGATGCCCAGAGAATTGATTCCCAAACAGCACCCTCGGCTATGAGGCCCAAAACAGGGCGAAATCGAGCTTTGAGCAGTTATCTGCTCAGTTATGACGCCACTGTGGGTTGTAGGATGTTCCGATGGACCCGAAACTCTACAGGACCCTATATCAAAAAGTTCTGTACCATCTCCGATGTCCAGAGAATTGATTACTAGTCAACACCCTCGGCTATGAGGTCCAAAACCGGGCGAAATCGAGCTTTCAGCTGTTATCTGAGCAGTTATGACGCCACTGTGGGTCGTAGGATGTTCCAATTGGACCGAAACTCTACAGAACCTCAGATCGAGTGGTTATGTAACATTGATGATGCCCAGAGAATTCATTACCAGTCAGCTTCCTCGGATACAGGGCCCAAAACAGGGCGAAATCGGGCTTTAGGCAGGTATCTGCGCAGTTATGACGACCTTGTGGGTTGGAAACAGTCCCAATGCAACCGAAACTCTACAGAACCTCAGATCGAGTGGTTAAGTACCATTGATGATACCCAGAGAATTAATTACCAGTCAGAAACCTCGGCTATGGGGCCCGAAACTGGGCAAAATCGAGCTTTGACCAGTTACCTGCGCAGTTATGACGCCACTGTGGGTGGTAGGGTGTTCCAATAAACCCGAAACTATACAGGATCCTAGAACACGTAATCACGTATTCTCTCCGATGCCCAGAGAATTAATTACCAGTCAGCACCCTCGGCTATGGGGCCCAAAACTGGGCAAAATCGAGCTTTGACCAGTTACCTGCGCAGTTATGACGCCACTGTGGGTAGTAGAATATTCCAATGAACCCAGAACTCTACAGGACCCTAGATCAAGTAGTCACGTACGATTTTCGATGCCCAGAGAATTTATTACCAGTCAGAACCCTTGGCTATGAGGCCCAAAACGGGGCGGGATCCAGCTTTGAGCATGTTCCGCGCAGTTATTGAGCCTTCCCGGGTTGTAAAAGGTTCCAATGGATCCGTCACATTACGGAACCTGAGATCAAGTGGTCATGTACCATTGCTGATGCTCAGAGAATTTATTACCAGTCAACACCCTCGGCTATGAGGTCCAAAACCGGGCGAAATCGAGCTTTCAGCTGTTATCTGAGCAGTTATGACGCCACTGTGGGTCGTAGGATGTTCCAATGGACCCAAAACTCTACTGGACCCTAGATCAGCAAGTCTTGTACCATCTCCGATGCCCAGAGAATTCATTCCCGAACCGCACCCTCGGATATGAGGCCCGAAACAGGGCGAAATCGAGCTTTGAGCAGTTATCTGCTCAGTTATGACGCCACTGTGGGTTGTAGGATGTTTCGATGGACCTCAAACTCCACAGAACCTCAGATCGAGTGGTTATGTATCATTGATGATGCCCAGAGAATTTGTTCCCAGTCAGCTTCCTCGGCTACAGGGCCCAAAACAGGGCGAAATCGGGCTTTAGGCAGGTATCTGCGCAGTTATGACGACCTTGTGGGTTGGAAACAGTCCCAATGTAACCGAAACTCTACAGAACCTCAGATCGAGTGGTGGAGTACCATTGATGATACCCAGAGAATTAATGACCAGTCAGCAACCTCGGCTATGGGGCCCAAAACTGGGCAAAATCGAGCTTTGACCAGTTACCTGCGCAGTTATGACGCCACTGTGGGTGGAAGGTTGTTCCAATGGACCCAAAACTCTACAAGACCCTAGATCAAGTAGTCACGTACAATTTCCGATGCCCTGAGGATTTATCCTCAGTCAGAACCCTCGGCTATGAGGCCCAAAACAGGGCGAAATCGAGCTTTGAGCAGTTATCTGCTTAGTTATGACGCCACTGTGGGTTGTAGGATGTTCCGATGGACCCGAAACTCTACAGCACCCTATATCGAAAAGTTCTGTACCATCTCCGATGCCCAGAGAATTGATTACCAGTAAACACCCTCGGCTATGAGGTCCAAAACCGGGCGAAATCGAGCTTTCAGCTGTTATCTGAGCAGTTATGACGCCACTGTGGGTCGTAGGATGTTCCAATTGGACCGAAACTCTACAGAACCTCAGATCGAGTGGTTATGTAACATTGATGATGCCCAGAGAATTTATTACCAGTCAGCTTCCTCGGATACAGGGCCCAAAACAGGGCGAAATCGGGCTTTAGGCAGATATCTGCGCAGTTATGACGACCTTGTGGGTTGGAAACAGTCCCAATGCAACCGAAACTCTACAGAACCTCAGATCGAGTGGTTGAGTACCATTGATGATACCCAGAGAATTAATTACGGGTCAGCAACCTCGGCTATGGGGCCCGAAACTGGGCAGAATCGAGCTTTGACCCTTTACCTGCGTAGTTATGACGCCACTGTGGGTGGAAGGATGTTCCAATGGACCCAAAACTCTACAGGACCCTCGATCAGCAAGTCTTGTACCATCTCCGATGCCCAGAAAATTTATTCCCGAACCGCACCCTCGGATATGAGGCCCGAAACAGGGCGAAATCGAGCTTTGAGCAGTTATCTGCTCAGTTATGGGGCCACTGTGGGTTGTAGGATGTTCCGATGGACCCGAAACTCTACAGAACCTCAGATCGAGTGGTGGAGTACCATTGGTGATACCCAGGGAATTAATTACCAGTCAGCAACCTCGGCTATGGGGCCCGGAACAGGGCGAAATCGAGCTTTGAGCAGTTATCTGCTCAGTTATGACGCCACTGTGGGTTGTAGGATGTTTCGATGGACCTCAAACTCCACAGAACCTCAGATCGAGTGGTTATGTATCATTGATGATGCCCAGAGAATTTGTTCCCAGTCAGCTTCCTCGGCTACAGGGCCCAAAACAGGGCGAAATCGGGCTTTAGGCAGGTATCTGCGCAGTTATGACGACCTTGTGGGTTGGAAACAGTCCCAATGTAACCGAAACTCTACAGAACCTCAGATCGAGTGGTGGAGTACCATTGATGATACCCAGAGAATTAATTACCAGTCAGCAACCTCGGCTATGGGGCCTAAAACTGGGCAAAATCGAGCTTTGACCAGTTACCTGCGCAGTTATGACGCCACTGTGGGTGGAAGGTTGTTCCAATGGACCCAAAACTCTACAAGACCCTAGATCAAGTAGTCACGTACAATTTCCGATGCCCTGAGGATTTATCCTCAGTCAGAACCCTCGGCTATGAGGCCCAAAACAGGGCGAAATCGAGCTTTGAGCAGTTATCTGCTTAGTTATGATGCCACTGTGGGTTGTAGGATGTTCCGATGGACCCGAAACTCTACAGCACCCTATATCAAAAAGTTCTGTACCATCTCCGATGCCCAGAGAATTGATTACCAGTAAACACCCTCGGCTATGAGGTCCAAAACCGGGCGAAATCGAGCTTTCAGCTGTTATCTGAGCAGTTATGACGCCACTGTGGGTCGTAGGATGTTCCAATTGGACCGAAACTCTACAGAACCTCAGATCGAGTGGTTATGTAACATTGATGATGCCCAGAGAATTTATTACCAGTCAGCTTCCTCGGATACAGGGCCCAAAACAGGGCGAAATCGGGCTTTAGGCAGATATCTGCGCAGTTATGACGACCTTGTGGGTTGGAAACAGTCCCAATGCAACCGAAACTCTACAGAACCTCAGATCGAGTGGTTGAGTACCATTGATGATACCCAGAGAATCAATTACGGGTCAGCAACCTCGGCTATGGGGCCCGAAACTGGGCAGAATCGAGCTTTGACCCTTTACCTGCGTAGTTATGACGCCACTGTGGGTGGAAGGATGTTCCAATGGACCCAAAACTCTACAGGACCCTCGATCAGCAAGTCTTGTACCATCTCCGATGCCCAGAAATCTTATTCCCGAACCGCACCCTCGGATATGAGGCCCGAAACAGGGCGAAATCGAGCTTTGAGCAGTTATCTGCTCAGTTATGGGGCCACTGTGGGTTGTAGGATGTTCCGATGGACCCGAAACTCTACAGAACCTCAGATCGAGTGGTGGAGTACCATTGGTGATACCCAGAGAATTAATTACCAGTCAGCAACCTCGGCTATGGGGCCCGGAACAGGGCGAAATCGAGCTTTGAGCAGTTATCTGCTCAGTTATGACGCCACTGTGGGTTGTAGGATGTTTCGATGGACCTCAAACTCCACAGAACCTCAGATCGAGTGGTTATGTATCATTGATGATGCCCAGAGAATTTGTTCCCAGTCAGCTTCCTCGGCTACAGGGCCCAAAACAGGGCGAAATCGGGCTTTAGGCCGGTATCTGCGCAGTTATGACGACCTTGTGGGTTGGAAACAGTCCCAATGTAACCGAAACTCTACAGAACCTCAGATCGAGTGGTGGAGTACCATTGATGATACCCAGAGAATTAATTACCAGTCAGCAACCTCGGCTATGGGGCCCAAAACTGGGCAAAATCGAGCTTTGACCAGTTACCTGCGCAGTTATGACGCCACTGTGGGTGGAAGGTTGTTCCAATGGACCCAAAACTCTACAAGACCCTAGATCAAGTAGTCACGTACAATTTCCGATGCCCTGAGGATTTATCCTCAGTCAGAACCCTCGGCTATGAGGCCCAAAACAGGGCGAAATCGAGCTTTGAGCAGTTATCTGCTTAGTTATGACGCCACTGTGGGTTGTAGGATGTTCCGATGGACCCGGAACTCTACAGCACCCTATATCAAAAAGTGCTGTACCATCTCCGATGCCCAGAGAATTGATTACCAGTAAACACCCTCGGCTATGAGGTCCAAAACCGGGCGAAATCGAGCTTTCAGCTGTTATCTGAGCAGTTATGACGCCACTGTGGGTCGTAGGATGTTCCAATTGGACCGAAACTCTACAGAACCTCAGATCGAGTGGTTATGTAACATTGATGATGCCCAGAGAATTTATTACCAGTCAGCTTCCTCGGATACAGGGCCCAAAACAGGGCGAAATCGGGCTTTAGGCAGATATCTGCGCAGTTATGACGACCTTGTGGGTTGGAAACAGTCCCAATGCAACCGAAACTCTACAGAACCTCAGATCGAGTGGTTGAGTACCATTGATGATACCCAGAGAATTAATTACGGGTCAGCAACCTCGGCTATGGGGCCCGAAACTGGGCAGAATCGAGCTTTGACCCTTTACCTGCGTAGTTATGACGCCACTGTGGGTGGAAGGATGTTCCAATGGACCCAAAACTCTACAGGACCCTCGATCAGCAAGTCTTGTACCATCTCCGATGCCCAGAAAATTTATTCCCGAACCGCACCCTCGGATATGAGGCCCGAAACAGGGCGAAATCGAGCTTTGAGCAGTTATCTGCTCAGTTATGGGGCCACTGTGGGTTGTAGGATGTTCCGATGGACCCGAAACTCTACAGAACCTCAGATCGAGTGGTGGAGTACCATTGGTGATACCCAGAGAATTAATTACCAGTCAGCAACCTCGGCTATGGGGCCCAAATCTGGGCAAAATCGAGCTTTGACCAGTTACCTGCGCAGTTATGACGCCACTGTGGGTGGGAGGTTGTTCCAATGGACCCAAAACTCTACAGGACCCTAGATCAAGTAGTCACGTACAATTTCCGATGCCCTGAGGATTTATCCTCAGTCAGAACCCTCGGCTATAAGGCCCAAAACAGGGAGAAATCGAGCTTTGGGCAGTTATCTGCGCAGTTCTGACGCCACTGTGGGTTGTCGGATGTTCCAATGGACCCGAAACTCTACAGGACCCTATATCAAAAAGTTCTGTACCATCTCCGATGCCCAGAGAATTGATTACCAGTCAACGACCTCAGCTATGAGGTCCAAAACCGGGCGGAATCGAGCTTTCAGCTGTTATCTGAGCAGTTATGACGCCACTGTGGGTCGCTGGATGTTCCAATTGGACCGAAACTCTACAGGACCCTAGTAGTAGTAGTAGGACCCTACTATCAAGTAGTCACGTCCGATTTTCGATGCCCAGAGAATTTATAACCAGTCAGAACCCTTGGCTATGAGTCCCAAAACGGGGCGGCATCCAGCTTTGAGCATGTTCCGCGAACTTATTACGCCTTTCCGGGTTGTAAAAGGTTTCAATGGATCCGTAACTCTACAGAATCTGAGATCAAGTGGTCATGGACCCTTGCTGATGCTCAGAGAATTTATTGCCAGTCAAAACCATCGGCTATCGGGTCCAAAACAGGGCGGAATCGAGCTCTGAGCTGCTATCTGTGCAGTTATGACGCCACTGTGGGTTGTAAGATGATCCAATGGACCCGAAACTCTACGGGACCCTAGATCGAATAGTGAGGTACTATTTCCGATGCCCAGGGAATTCATCACCAGTCAATACCGTCGGCTATCAGGCCCAAAAACGAGCCGGAATCCAGCTTTGAGCATGTTCCGCGCAGTTTTTACGCCTTTCCGGGTTGTGAAAGGTTCCAATGGATCCCTGACCCTACAGAACCTGAGATCAAGTGGTCATGGACCATTGCTGATGCTCAGAGAATTTACTACCAGTCAAAACCATCGGTTATCGGGTCCAAAACAGGGCGGAATCGAGCTTTGAGCTGCTATCTGTGCAGTTATGACGCCACTGTGGGTTGTAAGATGATCCAATGGACCCGAAACTCTACGAGACCCTAGATCGGATAGTGAGGTACTAATTCCGATGACCAGGGAATTCATCACCAGTCAATACCGTCGGCTATCTGGCCCAAAAACGGGCCGGAATCCAGCTTTGAGCATGTTCCGCACAGTTATTACGCCTTTCCGGGTTGTGAAAGGTTCCAATGGATCCCTGACGCTACAGAACCTGAGATCAAGTGGTCATGTACCATTGCTGATACTCAGAGAATTTATTACCAGTCAAAACCATCGGCTATCGGGCCCAAAACAGGGCGGAATCGAGCTTTGAGCTATTATCTGTGCAGTCATGGAGCCACTGTGGGTTGTAAGATGATTCAATGGACCCGAAACTCTACAGGACCCTGGATCGAATAGTGAGGTACTATCTCCGATGCCCAAAAGATTTATCACCAGTCAGTACCGTCGGCTATCATGCCCAAAACAGGGCGGAATCGAGCTTTGAGCAGTTATCTGCGCAGTTATGACGCCGCTGTGGGTAGTAGGATCTTCCAATGGACCCAAAACCCTACAGGACCCTAGATCAAGTAGTCACGTACGATTTTCGATGCCCAGAGGATTTATTAGCAGTCAGCGACCTCGGGTATGAGGCCCAAAACAGGGCAGAATCGAGCTTTGACCAGTTACCTGCGCAGTTATGACGCCACTGTGGGTAGTAGAATGTTCCAATGAACCCGAACCTCTACAGAACCTCAGATCGAGTGGTTACGTGCCATTGATGATACCCTGAGAATCAATTACCGGTCAGCACCCTCGGCTATGGGGCCCAAAACTGGGCAAAATCGAGTTTTGACCACTTACCTGCGCAGTTATGACGCCACTGTCGGTAGTAGAATGTTCCAATGAACCCAGAACTCTATAGGACCCTAGATCAAGTAGTCACGTGAGATTTTCGATGCCCAGAGAATTTATTACGAGTCAGAACCCTTGGCTATGAGGCCCAAAACGGGGCGGGATCCAGCTTTGAGCATGTTCCGCGCAGTTATTGAGCCTTTCCGGGTTGTAAAAGGTTCCAATGGATCCGTCACATTACAGAACCTGAGATCAAGTGGTCATGTACCATTGCTGATGCTCAGAGAATTTATTACCAGTCAACACCCTCGGCTATGAGGTCCAAAACCGGGCGAAATCGAGCTTTCGGCTGTTATCCGAGCAGTTATGACGCCACTGTGGGTCGTAGGATGTTCCAATGGACCTGAAACTCTACAGGACCCTAGATCAGCACGTCTTGTACCATCTTCGATGCCCAGAGAATTCATTCCCAAACAGCACCCTCGGCTATGAGGCCCGAAACTGGGCGAAATCGAGCTTTGAGCAGTTATCTGCTCAGTTATGACGCCACTGTGGGTGGAAGGATGTTCCAATGGACCCAAAACTCTTCATGACCCTAGATCAAGTAGTCACGTACAATTTTCGATGCCCTGGGGATTTATCCTCAGTCAGAACCCTCGGCTATGAGGCCCAAAACAGGGAGAAATCGAGCTTTGGGCAGTTTACTGCGCAGTTGTGACGCCACTGTGGGTTGTGGGATGTTCCGATGGACCCGAAACTCTACAGAACCTCAGATCGAGTGGTTACGTATCAATGATCATGCCCAAGGAATTAATTACCAGTCAGCAACCTCGGCTATGGGGCCCAAAACTGGGCAAAATCGAGCTTTGACCAGTTACCTGCGCAGTTATGACGCCACTGTGGGTGGAAGGATGTTCCAATGGACCCAAAACTCTACAGGACCCTAGATCAAGTAGTCACGTACAATTTCCGATGCCCTGGGGATTTATCCTCAGTCAGAACCCTCGGCTATGAGGCCCAAAACAGGGAGAAATCGAGCTTCGGGCAGTTATCTGCGCAGTTGTGACGCCACTGTGGGTTGTCGGATGTTCCAATGGACCCGAAACTCTACAGGACCCTATATCAAGAAGCTCTGTACCATCTCCGATGCCCAGAGAATTGATTACCAGTCAACACCCTCGGCTATGAGGTCCAAAACCGGGCGAAATCGAGCTTTCAGCTGTTATCTGAGCAGTTATGACGCCACTGTGGGTCGTAGGATGTTCCAATGGGACCGAAACTCTACAGGACCCTAGATCAAGTAGTCACGTCCGATTTTCGATGACCAGAGAATTTATAACCAGTCAGAACCCTTGGCTATGAGGCCCAGAACGGGGCGGCATCCAGCTTTGAGCATGTTCCGCGCAGTTATTACGGATTCCCGGGTTGTAAAAGGTTCCAATGGATCCGTATCTCTGCGAAACCTGAGATCAAGTGGTCATGTACCATTGCTGATGCTCAGAGAATTTATTCCCAGTCAAAACCATCGGCTATCGGGTCCAAAACAGGGCGGAATCGAGCTTTCGTGGGTTGTAAGATGATCCAATGGACCCGAAACTCTACAGAACCCTAGATCGAATATTGAGGTTCTATCTCCGATGCCCAAAAGATTTATCACCAGTCAGTACCGTCGGCTATCAGGCCCAAAACAGGGCGCGATCGACCTTTGAGCAGTTATCTGCGCAGTTACGACGCCACTGTGGGTTGTAGGATGTTCCAATGGACCCGAATCTCTACAGGTCCCTGGTTCAATAAGTCTTGTACCATCCTCGATGCCCAGAGGATCGATAACGAGTCAACACCCTCGGCTATGAGGCCCAAAACAGGACTGAATCGAGCTTTGAGCAGTTATCTGCCCAGTTACGACGCCACTGTGGGTTGTAGGGTGTTCCAATTAACCCGAAACTCTACAGGATCCTAGAACACGTAGTCACGTATTCTCTCCGATGCCCAGAGAATTCATTAGCAGTCAGCTACCTCGGCTATGAGGCCCAAAACGGGGCGGAATCCAGCTTTGAGCATGTTCCGCGCAGTTATTACGCCTTCCGGGTTGTCAAAGGTTTCAATGGATCCGTAACTCTACGGAATCTGAGATCAAGTAGTCATGGACCATTGCTGATGCTCAGAGAATTTATTACCAGTCAAAACCATCGGCTATCGGGTCCAAAACAGGGCGGAATCGAGCTTCGAGCTGCTATCTGTGCAGTTATGCCGCCACTGTGGGTTGTGAGATGATCCAATGGACCCGAAACTCTACGGGACCCTAGATCGAATAGTGAGGTACTATCTCCGATGCCCAAAGAATTTATCACCAGTCAGTACCGTCGGCTATCAGGCCCAAAACAGGGCGCGATCGAGCTTTGAGCAGTTGTCTGCGCAGTTACGACGCCACTGTGGGTTGTAGGATGTTCCAATGCACCCGAATCTCTACAGGACCCTAGTTCAAAAAGTCCTGTACCATCCCCGATGCCCAGAGGATCGATAACGAGTCAACACCCTCGGCTATGAGGCCCAAAACAGGGCAGAATCGAGCTTTGAGCAGTTATCTGCCCAGTTATGACGCCACTGTGGGTGGTAGGGTGTTCGAATGAACCCGAAGCTCTACAGGATCCTAGATCACGTAGTCACGTATTCTTTCCGATGCCCAGAGAAATTATTACCAGTCAGAACCCTTGGCTATGAGGCCCAAAACGAGGCGGAATCCAGCTTTGAGCATGGTCCGCGCAGGTATTACGCCTTTCCGGGTTGTCAAAGGTTTCAATGGATCCGTAACTCTACAGAATCTGAGATCAAGTGGTCATGGACCCTTGCTGATGCTCAGAGAATTTATTGCCAGTCAAAACCATCGGCTATCGGGTCCAAAACAGGGCGGGATCGAGCTTTGAGCTGCTATCTGTGCAGTTATGACGCCACTGTGGGTTGTAAGATGATCCAATGGACCCGAAACTCTACGGGACCCTAGATCGAATAGTGAGGTACTATTTCCGATGCCCAGGGAATTCATCACCAGTCAATACCGTCGGCTATCAGGCCCAAAAACGAGCCGGAATCCAGCTTTGAGCATGTTCCGCGCAGTTTTTACGCCTTTCCGGGTTGTGAAAGGTTCCAATGGATCCCTGACTCTATAGAACCTGAGATCAAGTAGTCATGGACCATTGCTGATGCTCAGAGAATTTATTACCAGTCAAAACCATCGGCTATCGGGTCCAAAACAGGGCGGAATCGAGCCTAGAGCTGCTATCTGTGCAGTTATGACGCCACTGTGGGTTGTAAGATGATCCAATGGACCCGAAACTCTACGGGACCCTAGATCGGTTAGTGAGGTACTATTTCCGATGACCAGGGAATTCATCACCAGTCAATACCGTCGGCTATCTGGCCCAAAAACGGGCCGGAATCCAGCTTTGAGCATGTTCCGCGCAGTTATTACGCCTTTCCGGGTTGTGAAAGGTTCCAATGGATCCCTGACTCTACAGAACCTGAGATCAAGTGGTCAAGTACCATTGCTGATACTCAGAGAATTTATTACCAGTCAAAACCATCGGCTATCGGGCCCAAAACAGGGCGGAATCGAGCTTTGAGCTATTATCTGTGCAGTCATGGAGCCACTGTGGGTTGTAAGATGATTCAATGGACCCGAAACTCTACAGGACCCTGGATCGAATAGTGAGGTACTATCTCCGATGCCCAAAAGATTTATCGACAGTCAGTACCGTCGGCTATCATGCCCAAAACAGGGCGGAATCGAACTTTGAGCAGTTATCTGCGCAGTTATGACGCCGCTGTGGGTAGTAGGATGTTCCAATGGACCCGAAACCCTACAGGACCCTAGATCAAGTAGTCACGTACGATTTTCGATGCCCAGAGAATTTATTAGCAGTCAGCGACCTCGGGTATGAGGCCCAAAACAGGGCGAAATCGAGCTTTCAGCTATTATCTGAGCAGTTATGACGCCACTGTGGGTCGTAGGATGTTCCAAAGGGACCGAACCTCTACAGGACCCTAGATCAAGTAGTCACGTCCGATTCTTGATGCCCAGAGAATTCATAACCAGTCAGAACCCTTGGCTATGAGGCCCAAAACGGGGCGGCATCCAGCTTTGAGCATGTTCCGCGCAGTTATTACGCCTTTCCGGGTTGTAAAAGGTTCCAATGGATCCGTAACTCTGCAAAACCTGAGATCAAGTGGTCATGTACCATTGCTGATGCTCAGAGAATTTATTACCAGTCAAAACCATCGGCTATCGGGTCCAAAACAGGGCGGAATCAAGCTTTCAGCTGTTATCTGAGCAGTTTTGACGCCACTGTGTGTGGTAGGATAATCCAATGAACCCGGATCTCTACAGAACCTCAGGTTAAGTGGTTATGTTTCATTGATGATGCTCAGAGAATTTATCACCAGTCAGCATCCTCGGCTACAGGGCCCAAAACAGGGCGGAATCGAGCTTTAGGCAGGGATCTGCGCAGTTATGACGCCACTGTGGGTAGAAGAATGTTCCAATGAACCCAGAACTCTACAGGACCCTAGTACAAGTAGTCACGTACGATTTTCGATGCCCAGAGAATTTATTACCAGTCAGAACCCTTGGCTCTGAGGCCCAAAACGGGGCGGGATCCAGCTTTGAGGATGTTCCGCGCAGTTATCGAGCCTTTCCGGGTTGTGAAAGGTTCCAATGGATCCGTCACTCTACAGAACCTGAGATCAAGTGGTCATGTACCATCGCTCATGCTCAGAGAATTTATTACCAGTCAACACCCTCGGCTATGAGGTCCAAAACCGGGCGAAATCGAGCTTTCAGCTATTATCTGAGCAGTTATGACGCCACTGTGGGTCGGAGGATGTCCCAATGGACCCGAAACTCTACAGGACCCTAGATCAGCAAGTCTTGTAACATCTCCGATGCCCAGAGAATTTATTCCCAAACCGCACCCTCGGCTATGAGGCCCGAAACAGTGCGAAATCGAGCTTTGAGCGGTTATCTGCTCAGTTATGACGCCACTATGGGTTGTAGGATGTTCCGATGGACCCGAAACTCTACAGAACCTCAGATCGAGTGGGTATGTATCATTGATGTTACCCGGAGAATTAATTACCAGTCAGCACCCTCGGCTATGGGGCCCAAAACTGGGCAAAATCGAGCTTTGACCAGTTACCTGCGCAGTTATGACGCCACTGTGGGAAGTAGAATGTTCCAATGAACCCAGAACTCTACAGGAGCCTAGATCAAGTAGTCACGTACGATTTTCGATGCCCAGAGAATTTATTACCAGTCAGAACCCTTGGCTATGAGGCCCAAAACGGGGTGGGATCCAGCTTTGAGCATGTTCCGCGCAGTTATTGAGCCTTTCCGGGTTGTCAAAGGTTCCAATGGATCCGTCACATTACAGAACCTGAGATCGAGTGGTCATGTACCATTGCTGATGCTCAGAGAATTTATTACCAGTCAACAACCTCGGCTATGAGGTCCAAAACCGGGCGAAATCGAGCTTTCAGCTGTTATCTGAGCAGTTATGACGCCACTGTGGAACGTAGGATTTTCCAGTGGACCCGAAACTCTACAGGACCCTAGATCAAGTAGTCACGTACAATTTTCGATGCCCTGAGGATTTATCCTCAGTCAGAACCCTCGGCTATGAGGCCCAAAACAGGAAGAAATCGAGCTTTGGGCAGTTATCTGCGCAGTTGTGACGCCACTGTGGGTTGTCGGATGTTCCAATGGACCCGAAACTCTACAGGCCCATATCAAAGAGTTCCGTACCATCTCCGATGCCCAGAGAATTGATTACCAGTCAACACCCTCGGCTATGAGGTCCAAAACCGGGCGAAATCAAGCTTTCAGCTGTTATCTGCTCAGTTATGGGGCCACTGTGGGTTGTAGGATGTTCCGATGGACCCGAAACTCTACAGAACCTCAGATCGAGTGGAGGAGTACCATTGGTGATACCCAGAGAATTAATTACCAGTCAGCGACCTCGGCTATGGGGCCCAAATCTGGGCAAAATCGAGCTTTGACCAGTTACCTGCGCAGTTATGACGCCACTGTGGGTGGGAGGTTGTTCCAATGGACCCAAAACTCTACAGGACCCTAGATCAAGTAGTCACGTACAATTTCCGATGCCCTGAGGATTTATCCTCAGTCAGAACCCTCGGCTATAAGGCCCAAAACAGGGAGAAATCGAGCTTTGGGCAGTTATCTGCGCAGTTCTGACGCCACTGTGGGTTGTCGGATGTTCCAATGGACCCGAAACTCTACAGGACCCTATATCAAGAAGTTCTGTACCATCTCCGATGCCCAGGGAATTGATTACCAGTCAACGACCTCAGCTATGAGGTCCAAAACCGGGCGGAATCGAGCTTTCAGCTGTTATCTGAGCAGTTATGACGCCACTGTGGGTCGCTGGATGTTCCAATTGGACCGAAACTCTACAGGACCCTAGTAGTAGTAGTAGTAGGACCCTACTATCAAGTAGTCACGTCCGATTTTCGATGCCCAGAGAATTTATAACCAGTCAGAACCCTTGGCTATGAGTCCCAAAACGGGGCGGCATCCAGCTTTGAGCATGTTCCGCGAACTTATTACGCCTTTCCGGGTTGTAAAAGGTTCCAATGGATCCCTAATTCTACAGAATCTGAGATCAAGTGGTCATGGACCCTTGCTGATGCTCAGAGAATTTATTGCCAGTCAAAACCATCGGCTATCGGGTCCAAAACAGGGCGGAATCGAGCTCTGAGCTGCTATCTGTGCAGTTATGACGCCACTGTGGGTTGTAAGATGATCCAATGGACCCGAAACTCTACGGGACCCTAGATCGAATAGTGAGGTACTATTTCCGATGCCCAGGGGATTCATCACCAGTCAATACCGTCGGCTATCAGGCCCAAAAACGAGCCGGAATCCAGCTTTGAGCAGTTATCTGCGCAGTTATGACGCCGCTGTGGGTAGTAGGATCTTCCAATGGACCCAAAACCCTACAGGACCCTAGATCAAGTAGTCACGTACGATTTTCGATGCCCAGAGAATTTATTAGCAGTCAGCGACCTCGGGTATGGGGCCCAAAACAGGGCAGAATCGAGCTTTGACCAGTTACCTGCGCAGTTATGACGCCACTGTGGGTAGTAGAATGTTCCAATGAACCCGAACCTCTACAGAACCTCAGATCGAGTGGTTACATGCCATTGATGATACCCTGAGAATTAATTACCGGTCAGCACCCTCGGCTATGGGGCCCAAAACTGGGCAAAATCGAGTTTTGACCACTTACCTGCGCAGTTATGACGCCACTGTCGGTAGTAGAATGTTCCAATGGACCCAGAACTCTATAGGACCCTAGATCAAGTAGTCACGTGAGATTTTCGATGCCCAGAGAATTTATTACGAGTCAGAACCCTTGGCTATGAGGCCCAAAACGGGGCGGGATCCAGCTTTGAGCATGTTCCGCGCAGTTATTGAGCCTTTCCGGGTTGTAAAAGGTTCCAATGGATCCATCACATTACAGAACCTGAGATCAAGTGGTCATGTACCATTGCTGATGCTCAGAGAATTTATTACCAGTCAACACCCTCGGCTATGAGGTCCAAAACCGGGCGAAATCGAGCTTTCAGCTGTTATCCGAGCAGTTATGACGCCACTGTGGGTCGTAGGATGTTCCAATGGACCTGAAACTCTACAGGACCCTAGATCAGCACGTCTTGTACCCTCTTCGATGCCCAGAGAATTCATTCCCAAACAGCACCCTCGGCTATGAGGCCCGAAACTGGGCGAAATCGAGCTTTGAGCAGTTATCTGCTCAGTTATGACGCCACTGTGGGTGGAAGGATGTTCCAATGGTCCCAAAACTCTACATGACCCTAGATCAAGTAGTCACGTACAATTTCCGATGCCCTGGGGATTTATCCTCAGTCAGAACCCTCGGCTATGAGGCCCAAAACAGGGAGAAATCGAGCTTTGGGCAGTTTTCTGCGCAGTTGTGACGCCACTGTGGGTTGTGGGATGTTCCGATGGACCCGAAACTCTACAGAACCTCAGATCGAGTGGTTACGTATCATTGATTATGCCCAAGGAATTAATTACCAGTCAGCAACCTTGGCTATGGGGCACAAAACTCGGCAAAATCGAGCTTTGACCAGTTACCTGCGCAGTTATGACGCCACTGTGGGTTGTAGGATGTTCCGATGGACCCGAAACTCTACAGCACCCAATATCAAAAAGTTCTGTACCATCTCCGATGCCCAGAGAATTGATTACCAGTCAATACCCTCGGCTATGAGGTCCAAAACCGGGCGAAATCGAGCTTTCAGCTGTTATCTGAGCAGTTATGACGCCACTGTGGGTCGTAGGATGTTCCAATGGGACCGAAACTCTACAGGACCCTAGATCAAGTAGTCACGTCCGATTTTCGATGACCAGAGAATTTATAACCAGTCAGAACCCTTGGCTATGAGGCCCAGAACGGGGCGGCATCCAGCTTTGAGCATGTTCCGCGCAGTTATTACGGCTTCCCGGGTTGTAAAAGGTTCCAATGGATCCGTATCTCTGCGAAACCTGAGATCGAGTGGTCATGTACCATTGCTGATGCTCAGAGAATTAATTACCAGTCAGCAACCTCGGCTATGGGGCCCAAAACTGGGCAAAATCGAGCTTTGACCAGTTACCTGCGCAGTTATGACGCCACTGTGGGTGGAAGGTTGTTCCAATGGACCCAAAACTCTACAAGACCCTAGATCAAGTAGTCACGTACAATTTCCGATGCCCTGAGGATTTATCCTCAGTCAGAACCCTCGGCTATGAGGCCCAAAACAGGGCGAAATCGAGCTTTGAGCAGTTATCTGCTTAGTTATGACGCCACTGTGGGTTGTAGGATGTTCCGATGGACCCGAAACTCTACAGCACCCTATATCAAAAAGTTCTGTACCATCTCCGATGCCCAGAGAATTGATTACCAGTAAACACCCTCGGCTATGAGGTCCAAAACCGGGCGAAATCGAGCTTTCAGCTGTTATCTGAGCAGTTATGACGCCACTGTGGGTCGTAGGATGTTCCAATTGGACCGAAACTCTACAGAACCTCAGATCGAGTGGTTATGTAACATTGATGATGCCCAGAGAATTTATTACCAGTCAGCTTCCTCGGATACAGGGCCCAAAACAGGGCGAAATCGGGCTTTAGGCAGATATCTGCGCAGTTATGACGACCTTGTGGGTTGGAAACAGTCCCAATGCAACCGAAACTCTACAGAACCTCAGATCGAGTGGTTGAGTACCATTGATGATACCCAGAGAATTAATTACGGGTCAGCAACCTCGGCTATGGGGCCCGAAACTGGGCAGAATCGAGCTTTGACCCTTTACCTGCGTAGTTATGACGCCACTGTGGGTGGAAGGATGTTCCAATGGACCCAAAACTCTACAGGACCCTCGATCAGCAAGTCTTGTACCATCTCCGATGCCCAGAGAATTGATTACCAGTCAACGACCTCAGCTATGAGGTCCAAAACCGGGCGGAATCGAGCTTTCAGCTGTTATCTGAGCAGTTATGACGCCACTGTGGGTCGCTGGATGTTCCAATTGGACCGAAACTCTACAGGACCCTAGTAGTAGTAGTAGGACCCTACTATCAAGTAGTCACGTCCGATTTTCGATGCCCAGAGAATTTATAACCAGTCAGAACCCTTGGCTATGAGTCCCAAAACGGGGCGGCATCCAGCTTTGAGCATGTTCCGCGAACTTATTACGCCTTTCCGGGTTGTAAAAGGTTTCAATGGATCCGTAACTCTACAGAATCTGAGATCAAGTGGTCATGGACCCTTGCTGATGCTCAGAGAATTTATTGCCAGTCAAAACCATCGGCTATCGGGTCCAAAACAGGGCGGGATCGAGCTTTGAGCTGCTATCTGTGCAGTTATGACGCCACTGTGGGTTGTAAGATGATCCAATGGACCCGAAACTCTACGGGACCCTAGATCGAATAGTGAGGTACTATTTCCGATGCCCAGGGAATTCATCACCAGTCAATACCGTCGGCTATCTGGCCCAAAAACGGGCCGGAATCCAGCTTTGAGCATGTTCCGCGCAGTTATTACGCCTTTCCGGGTTGTGAAAGGTTCCAATGGATCCCTGACTCTACAGAACCTGAGATCAAGTGGTCAAGTACCATTGCTGATACTCAGAGAATTTATTACCAGTCAAAACCATCGGCTATCGGGCCCAAAACAGGGCGGAATCGAGCTTTGAGCTATTATCTGTGCAGTCATGGAGCCACTGTGGGTTGTAAGATGATTCAATGGACCCGAAACTCTACAGGACCCTGGATCGAATAGTGAGGTACTATCTCCGATGCCCAAAAGATTTATCGACAGTCAGTACCGTCGGCTATCATGCCCAAAACAGGGCGGAATCGAACTTTGAGCAGTTATCTGCGCAGTTATGACGCCGCTGTGGGTAGTAGGATGTTCCAATGGACCCGAAACCCTACAGGACCCTAGATCAAGTAGTCACGTACGATTTTCGATGCCCAGAGAATTTATTAGCAGTCAGCGACCTCGGGTATGAGGCCCAAAACAGGGCGAAATCGAGCTTTCAGCTATTATCTGAGCAGTTATGACGCCACTGTGGGTCGTAGGATGTTCCAAAGGGACCGAACCTCTACAGGACCCTAGATCAAGTAGTCACGTCCGATTCTTGATGCCCAGAGAATTCATAACCAATCAGAACCCTTGGCTATGAGGCCCAAAACGGGGCGGCATCCAGCTTTGAGCATGTTCCGCGCAGTTATTACGCCTTTCCGGGTTGTAAAAGGTTCCAATGGATCCGTAACTCTGCAAAACCTGAGATCAAGTGGTCATGTACCATTGCTGATGCTCAGAGAATTTATTACCAGTCAAAACCATCGGCTATCGGGTCCAAAACAGGGCGGAATCAAGCTTTCAGCTGTTATCTGAGCAGTTTTGACGCCACTGTGTGTGGTAGGATAATCCAATGAACCCGGATCTCTACAGAACCTCAGGTTAAGTGGTTATGTTTCATTGATGATGCTCAGAGAATTTATCACCAGTCAGCATCCTCGGCTACAGGGCCCAAAACAGGGCGGAATCGAGCTTTAGGCAGGGATCTGCGCAGTTATGACGCCACTGTGGGTAGAAGAATGTTCCAATGAACCCAGAACTCTACAGGACCCTAGTACAAGTAGTCACGTACGATTTTCGATGCCCAGAGAATTTATTACCAGTCAGAACCCTTGGCTCTGAGGCCCAAAACGGGGCGGGATCCAGCTTTGAGGATGTTCCGCGCAGTTATCGAGCCTTTCCGGGTTGTGAAAGGTTCCAATGGATCCGTCACTCTACAGAACCTGAGATCAAGTGGTCATGTACCATTGCTCATGCTCAGAGAATTTATTACCAGTCAACACCCTCGGCTATGAGGTCCAAAACCGGGCGAAATCGAGCTTTCAGCTATTATCTGAGCAGTTATGACGCCACTGTGGGTCGGAGGATGTCCCAATGGACCCGAAACTCTACAGGACCCTAGATCAGCAAGTCTTGTAACATCTCCGATGCCCAGAGAATTTATTCCCAAACCGCACCCTCGGCTATGAGGCCCGAAACAGTGCGAAATCGAGCTTTGAGCAGTTATCTGCTCAGTTATGACGCCACTATGGGTTGTAGGATGTTCCGATGGAGCCGAAACTCTACAGAACCTCAGATCGAGTGGGTATGTATCATTGATGATACCCGGAGAATTAATTACCAGTCAGCACCCTCGGCTATGGGGCCCAAAACTGGGCAAAATCGAGCTTTGACCAGTTACCTGCGCAGTTATGACGCCACTGTGGGAAGTAGAATGTTCCAATGAACCCAGAACTCTACAGGAGCCTAGATCAAGTAGTCACGAACGATTTTCGATGCCCAGAGAATTGATTACCAGTCAACACCCTCGGCTATGAGGTCCAAAGACGGGCGAAATCAAGCTTTCAGCTGTTATCTGCTCAGTTATGGGGCCACTGTGGGTTGTAGGATGTTCCGATGGACCCGAAACTCTACAGAACCTCAGATCGAGTGGAGGAGTACCATTGGTGATACCCAGAGAATTAATTACCAGTCAGCAACCTCGGCTATGGGGCCCAAATCTGGGCAAAATCGAGCTTTGACCAGTTACCTGCGCAGTTATGACGCCACTGTGGGTGGGAGGTTGTTCCAATGGACCCAAAACTCTACAGGACCCTAGATCAAGTAGTCACGTACAATTTCCGATGCCCTGAGGATTTATCCTCAGTCAGAACCCTCGGCTATAAGGCCCAAAACAGGGAGAAATCGAGCTTTGGGCAGTTATCTGCGCAGTTCTGACGCCACTGTGGGTTGTCGGATGTTCCAATGGACCCGAAACTCTACAGGACCCGATATCAAGAAGTTCTGTACCATCTCCGATGCCCAGAGAATTGATTACCAGTCAACGACCTCAGCTATGAGGTCCAAAACCGGGCGGAATCGAGCTTTCAGCTGTTATCTCAGCAGTTATGACGCCACTGTGGGTCGCTGGATGTTCCAATTGGACCGAAACTCTACAGGACCCTAGAAGTAGTAGTAGTAGGACCCTACTATCGAGTAGTCACGTCCGATTTTCGATGCCCAGAGAATTTATAACCAGTCAGAACCCTTGGCTATGAGTCCCAAAACGGGGCGGCATCCAGCTTTGAGCATGTTCCGCAAACTTATTACGCCTTTCCGGGTTGTAAAAGGTTCCAATGGATCCCTAACTCTACAGAATCTGAGATCAAGTGGTCATGGACCCTTGCTGATGCTCAGAGAATTTATTGCCAGTCAAAACCATCGGCTATCGGGTCCAAAACAGGGCGGAATCGAGCTCTGAGCTGCTATCTGTGCAGTTATGACGCCACTGTGGGTTGTAAGATGATCCAATGGACCCGAAACTCTACGGGACCCTAGATCGAATAGTGAGGTACTATTTCCGATGCCCAGGGGATTCATCACCAGTCAATACCGTCGGCTATCAGGCCCAAAAACGAGCCGGAATCCAGCTTTGAGCAGTTATCTGCGCAGTTATGACGCCGCTGTGGGTAGTAGGATCTTCCAATGGACCCAAAACCCTACAGGACCCTAGATCAAGTAGTCACGTACGATTTTCGATACCCTGAGAATTAATTACCGGTCAGCACCCTCGGCTATGGGGCCCAAAACTGGGCAAAATCGAGTTTTGACCACTTACCTGCGCAGTTATGACGCCACTGTCGGTAGTAGAATGTTCCAATGGACCCAGAACTCTATAGGACCCTAGATCAAGTAGTCACGTGAGATTTTCGATGCCCAGAGGATTTATTACGAGTCAGAACCCTTGGCTATGAGGCCCAAAACGGGGCGGGATCCAGCTTTGAGCATGTTCCGCGCAGTTATTGAGCCTTTCCGGGTTGTAAAAGGTTCCAATGGATCCGTCACATTACAGAACCTGAGATCAAGTGGTCATGTACCATTGCTGATGCTCAGAGAATTTATTACCAGTCATCACCCTCGGCTATGAGGTCCAAAACCGGGCGAAATCGAGCTTTCAGCTGTTATCCGAGCAGTTATGACGCCACTGTGGGTCGTAGGATGTTCCAATGGACCTGAAACTCTACAGGACCCTAGATCAGCACGTCTTGTACCATCTTCGATGCCCAGAGAATTCATTCCCAAACAGCACCCTCGGCTATGAGGCCCGAAACTGGGCGAAATCGAGCTCTGAGCAGTTATCTGCTCAGTTATGACGCCACTGTGGGTGGAAGGATGTTCCAATGGTCCCAAAACTCTACATGACCCTAGATCAAGTAGTCACGTACGATTTTCGATGCCCTGGGGATTTATCCTCAGTCAGAACCCTCGGCTATGAGGCCCAAAACAGGGAGAAATCGAGCTTTGGGCAGTTTTCTGCGCAGTTGTGACGCCACTGTGGGTTGTGGGATGTTCCGATGGACCCGAAACTCTACAGAACCTCAGATCGAGAGGTTACGTATCATTGATTATGCCCAAGGAATTAATTACCAGTCAGCAACCTTGGCTATGGGGCCCAAAACTCGGCAAAATCGAGCTTTGACCAGTTACCTGCGCAGTTATGACGCCACTGTGGGTGGAAGGATGTTCCAATGGACCCAAAACTCTACAGGAACCTAGATCAAGTAGTCACGTACAATTTCCGATGCCCTGGGGATTCATCCTCAGTCAGAACCCTCGGCTATGAGGCCCAAAACAGGGAGAAATCGAGCTTTGGGCAGTTATCTGCGCAGTTGTGACGCCACTGTGGGTTGTCGGATGTTCCAATGGACCCGAAACTCTACAGGACCCTATATCAAAAAGCTCTGTACCATCTCCGATGCCCAGAGAATTGATTACCAGTCAACACCCTCGGCTATGAGGTCCAAAACCGGGCGAAATCGAGCTTTCAGCTGTTATCTGAGCAGTTATGACGCCACTGTGGGTCGTAGGATGTTCCAATGGGACCGAAACTCTACAGGACCCTAGATCAAGTAGTCACGTCCGATTTTCGATGACCAGAGAATTCATAACCAGTCAGAACCCTTGGCTATGAGGCCCAGAACGGGGCGGCATCCAGCTTTGAGCATGTTCCGCGCAGTTATTACGGCTTCCCGGGTTGTGAAAGGTTCCAATGGATCCGTATCTCTGCGAAACCTGAGATCAAGTGGTCATGTACCATTGCTGATGCTCAGAGAATTTATTCCCAGTCAAAACCATCGGCTATCGGGTCCAAAACAGGGCGGAATCGAGCTTTCGTGGGTTGTAAGATGATCCAATAGACCCGAAACTCTACAGAACCCTAGATCGAATAGTGAGGTTCTATCTCCGATGCCCAAAAGATTTATCACCAGTCAGTACCGTCGGCTATCAGGCCCAAAACAGGGCGCGATCGACCTTTGAGCAGTTATCTGCGCAGTTACGACGCCACTGTGGGTTGTAGGATGTTCCAATGGACCCGAATCTCTACAGGTCCCTGGTTCAAAAAGTCTTGTACCATCCTCGATGCCCAGAGGATCGATAACGAGTCAACACCCTCGGCTATGAGGCCCAAAACAGGACAGAATCGAGCTTTGAGCAGTTATCTGCCCAGTTACGATGCCACTGTGGGTTGTAGGGTGTTCCAATTAACCCGAAACTCTACAGGATCCTAGAACACGTAGTCACGTATTCTCTCCGATGCCCAGAGAATTCATTGGCAGTCAGCTACCTCGGCTATGAGGCCCAAAACGGGGCGGAATCCAGCTTTGAGCATGGTCCGCGCAGGTATTACGCCTTTCCGGGTTGTCAAAGGTTTCAATGGATCCGTAACTCTACAGAATCTGAGATCAAGTGGTCATGGACCCTTGCTGATGCTCAGAGAATTTATTGCCAGTCAAAACCATCGGCTATCGGGTCCAAAACAGGGCGGGATCGAGCTTTGAGCTGCTATCTGTGCAGTTATGACGCCACTGTGGGTTGTAAGATGATCCAATGGACCCGAAACTCCACGGGACCCTAGATCGAATAGTGAGGTACTATTTCCGATGCCCAGGGAATTCATCACCAGTCAATACCGTCGGCTATCAGGCCCAAAAACGAGCCGGAATCCAGCTTTGAGCATGTTCCGCGCAGTTTTTACGCCTTTCCGGGTTGTGAAAGGTTCCAATGGATCCCTGACTCTATAGAACCTGAGATCAAGTGGTCATGGGCCATTGCTGATGCTCAGAGAATTTATTACCAGTCAAAACCATCGGCTATCGGGTCCAAAACAGGGCGGAATCGAGCCTAGAGCTGCTATCTGTGCAGTTATGACGCCACTGTGGGTTGTAAGATGATCCAATGGACCCGAAACTCTACGGGACCCTAGATCGGTTAGTGAGGTACTATTTCCGATGACCAGGGAATTCATCACCAGTCAATACCGTCGGCTATCTGGCCCAAAAACGGGCCGGAATCCAGCTTTGAGCATGTTCCGCGCAGTTATTACGCCTTTCCGGGTTGTGAAAGGTTCCAATGGATCCCTGACTCTACAGAACCTGAGATCAAGTGGTCATGTACCATTGCTGATACTCAGAGAATTTATTACCAGTCAAAACCATCGGCTATCGGGCCCAAAACAGGGCGGAATCGAGCTTTGAGCTATTATCTGTGCAGTCATGGAGCCACTGTGGGTTGTAAGATGATTCAATGGACCCGAAACTCTACAGGACCCTGGATCGAATAGTGAGGTACTATCTCCGATGCCCAAAAGATTTATCGACAGTCAGTACCGTCGGCTATCATGCCCAAAACAGGGCGGAATCTAACTTTGAGCAGTTATCTGCGCAGTTATGACGCCGCTGTGGGTAGTAGGATGTTCCAATGGACCCAAAACCCTACAGGACCCTAGATCAAGTAGTCACGTGAGATTTTCGATGCCCAGAGAATTTATTAGCAGTCAGCGACCTCGGGTGTGAGGCCCAAAACAGGGCGAAATCGAGCTTTCAGCTGTTATCCGAGCAGTTATGACGCCACTGTGGGTCGTAGGATGTTCCAAAGGGACCGAACCTCTACAGGACCCTAGATCAAGTAGTCACGTCCGATTCTTGATGCCCAGAGAATTCATAACCAGTCAGAACCCTTGGCTATGAGGCCCAAAACGGGGCGGCATCCAGCTTTGAGCATGTTCCGCGCAGTTATTACGCCTTTCCGGGTTGTAAAAGGTTCCAATGGATCCGTAACTCTGCAAAACCTGAGATCAAGTGGTCATGTACCATTGCTAATGCTCAGAGAATTTATTACCAGTCAAAACCATCGGCTATCGGGTCCAAAACAGGGCGGAATCAAGCTTTCAGCTGTTATCTGAGCAGTTTTGACGCCACTGTGTGTGGTAGGATAATCCAATGAACCCGGATCTCTACAGAACCTCAGATTAAGTGGTTATGTTTCATTGATGATGCTCAGAGAATTTATCACCAGTCAGAATCCTCGGCTACAGGGCCCAAAACAGGGCGGAATCGAGCTTTAGGCAGGGATCTGCGCAGTTATGACGCCACTGTGGGTAGAAGAATGTTCCAATGAACCCAGAACTCTACAGGACCCTAGTACAAGTAGTCACGTACGATTTTCGATGCCCAGAGAATTTATTACCAGTCAGAACCCTTGGCTCTGAGGCCCAAAACGGGGCGGGATCCAGCTTTGAGCATGTTCCGCGCAGTTATCGAGCCTTTCCGGGTTGTGAAAGGTTCCAATGGATCCGTCACTCTACAGAACCTGAGATCAAGTGGTCATGTACCATTGCTCATGCTCAGAGGATTTATTACCAGTCAACACCCTCGGCTATGAGGTCCAAAACCGGGCGAAATCGAGCTTTCAGCTATTATCTGAGCAGTTATGACGCCACTGTGGGTCGGAGGATGTCCCAATGGACCCGAAACTCTACAGGACCCTAGATCAGCAAGTCTTGTAACATCTCCGATGCCCAGAGAATTTATTCCCAAACCGGACCCTCGGCTATGAGGCCCGAAACAGTGCGAAATCGAGCTTTGAGCAGTTATCTGCTCAGTTATGACGCCACTATGGGTTGTAGGATGTTCCGATGGACCCGAAACTCTACAGAACCTCAGATCGAGTGGTTATGTATCATTGATGATACCCGGAGAATTAATTACCAGTCAGCACCCTCGGCTATGGGGCCCAAAACTGGGCAAGATCGAGCTTTGACCAGTTACCTGCGCAGTTATGACGCCACTGTGGGAAGTAGAATGTTCCAATGAACCCAGAACTCTACAGGACCCTAGATCAAGTAGTCACGTACGATTTTCGATGCCCAGAGAATTTATTACCAGTCAGAACCCTTGGCTATGAGGCCCAAAACGAGGTGGGATCCAGCTTTGAGCATGTTCCGCGCAGTTATTGAGCCTTTCCGGGTTGTCAAAGGTTCCAATGGATCCGTCACATTACAGAACCTGAGATCAAGTGGTCATGTACCATTGCTCATGCTCAGAGAATTTATCACCAGTCAACAACCTCGGCTATGGGGTCCAAAACCGGGCGAAATCGAGCTTTCAGCTGTTATCTGAGCAGTTATGACGCCACTGTGGAACGTAGGATGTTCCAGTGAAACCGAAACTCTACAGGACCCTAGATCAAGTAGTCACGTACAATTTTCGATGCCCTGAGGATTTATCCTCAGTCAGAACCCTCGGCTATGAGGCCCAAAACAGGAAGAAATCGAGCTTTGGGCAGTTATCTGCGCAGTTGTGACGCCACTGTGGGTTGTCGGATGTTCCAATGGACCCGAAACTCTACAGGCCCTATATCAAAGAGTTTTGTACCATCTCCGATGCCCAGAGAATTGATTACCAGTCAACACCCTCGGCTATGAGGTCCAAAACCGGGCGAAATCAAGCTTTCAGCTGTTATCTGAGCAGTTATGACGCCACTGTGGGTCGTAGGATGTTCCAATGGGACAGAAACTTCACAGGACCCTAGATAAAGTAGTCACGTCCGATTTTCGATGCCCAGAGAATTCAGAACCAGTCAGAACCCTTGGCTATGAAGCCCAAAACGGGGTGGCATCCAGCTTCGAGCATGTTCCGCGCAGTTATTACGCCTTTCCGGGTTGTAAAAGGTTCCAATGGATCCGTAACTCTACAGAACCTCAGATTGAGTGGTTATGTATCATTGATGATGTCCAGAGAATTTATTACCAGTCAGCATCCTCGGCTACAGGGCCCAAAACAGGGCGAAATCGAGCTTTGAGCAGTTATCTGGTCAGTTATGACGCCACTGTGGGTTGTAGGATGTTCCGATGGACCCGAAACTCTACAGAACCTCAGATCGAGTGGTTATGTACCATTACTGATGCTCAGAGAATTTATCATCAGTCAACACCCTCGGCTATGAGGTCCAAAACCGGGCGAAATCGAGCTTTCAGCTGTTGTCTGAGCAATTATGACGCCACTGTGGGTCGTAGGATGTTCCAATGGGACAGAAACTTCACAGGACCCTAGATAAAGTAGTCACGTCCGATTTTCGATGCCCAGAGAATTCAGAACCAGTCAGAACCCTTGGCTATGAAGCCCAAAACGGGGTGGCATCCAGCTTCGAGCATGTTCCGCGCAGTTATTACGCCTTTCCGGGTTGTAAAAGGTTCCAATGGATCCGTAACTCTACAGAACCTCAGATTGAGTGGTTATGTATCATTGATGATGCCCAGAGAATTTATTCCCAAACAGCACCCTCGGCTATGAGGCCCGAAACAGGGCAAAATCGAGCTTTGAGCAGTTATGGGCTCAGTTATGACGCCACTGTGGGTTGTAGGATGTTCCGATGGACCCGAAACTCTACAGAACCTCAGATCGAGTGGTCACGTCTGATTTTCTATGCCCAGAGAATTTATAACCAGTCAGAACCCTTGGCTATGAGGCCCAAAACGGTGCGGAATCCAGCTTTGAGCATGTTCCGCGCAGTTATTACGCCTTTCCGGGTTGTAAAAGGTTCCAATGGATCCGTAACTCTGCAAAACCTGAGATCAAGTGGTCATGTACCATTGCTGATGCTCAGAGAATTCATTAACAGTCAAAACCATCGGCTATCGGGTCCAAAACAGAGCGGAATCGAGCTTTGAGCTGTTATCTGTGCAGTTATGACGCCACTGTGGGTTGTAAGATGATCCAATGGACCCGAAACTCTACAGGACCCTGGATCGGATAGTGAGGTACTACTTTCGATGCCCAGGGGATTTATCACCAGTCAATACCGTCGGCTATCGGGCCCAAAATAGGGCGGAATCGAGCTTTGAGCAGTTATCTGCGCAGTTCTGACGCCACTGTGGGTCGTAGGATGATCTAATCGGTCCGAAACTCTACAGGACCCTAGATCAAGTAGTCACGTATTATTCCGGATGCTCGGAGAATTCATCCCCAGTCGGGACCTACAGCTTTCGGGCCCAAAACAGGGCGAAATCGAGTTTTGACAGTTATCTGCGCAGTTATGACGCCCCCCTTGGGTTGTAAGATGTTCCAATGGTCGCGAAACTCCACAGGACACTAGATCAGATAGTCACGTCTTATCTTCCATGCTCTGAGGATTCATTACCAGTCAGCACCCTCGGCTTTGACGCTTAAAACAGGGCAAAATCGAGCTTTGAGCAGTTATCTGCGCAGTTACGACGCCACTGTGGGTTGTAGGGTGTTCCAATGGACCCGAATCTCTACAGGACCTTAGATCAAGGAGTTTTGTACTATCTGAGATACCCAGAGGATTAATCATCAGTCAGTACCGTCGGCTATCATGCCAAAAACAGGGCGGAATCGAGCTTTGAGCAGTCATCTGCGCAGTTATGACGCCACTGTGGGTAGTAGGATGTTCCAATGGACCCGAACCTCTACAGAACCTCAGATCGACCGGTAACGTGCCATTGATGATGACCGGAGAATTAATAACCAGTCAGCACCCTCGGCTATGGGGCCCAAAACTGGGCAAAATCGAGTTTTGACCAGTTACCTGCGCAGTTATGACGCCACTGTGGGTAGTAGAATGTTCCAATGGACCCAGAACTCTACAGGACCCTAGATCAAGTAGTCACGTACGATTTAAGATGCCCAGAGAATTTATCACCAGTTAGAACCCTTGGCTACGAGGTCCAAAACCGGGCAAAATCGAGCTTTCAGCTGTTATCTGAGCAGTTATGACGCCACTGTGGGTCGTAGGATGTTCTAATGGGACCGAAACTCTACAGGACCCTCTATTAAAAAGTTCTGTAGCATCTCCGATGCCCAGAGAATTGATCACCAGCCAACACCCTCGGCTATGAGGTCCAAAACCGGGCGAAATCGAGCATTCAGCTGTTATCTGAGCAGTTATGACGCCACTGTGGGTAGTAGAATGTTCCAATGAACCCAGAACTCTACAGGACCCTAGATCAAGTAGTCACGTACGATTGAAGATGCCCAGAGAATTTATTACCAGTCAGAACCCTTAGCTATGAGGCCCAAAACGGGGCGGGATCCAGCTTTGAGCATGTTCCGCGCAGTTATTGAGCCTTTCCGGGTTGTAAAAGGTTCCAATGGATCCGTCACATTACAGAACCTGAGATCAAGAGGTCATGTACCATTGCTGATGCTCAGAGAATTTATTACCAGTCAACACCCTCGGCTATGAGGTACAAAACCGGGCGAAATCGAGCTTTCAGCTGTTATCTGAGCAGTTATGACGCCACTGTGGGTCGTAGGATGTTCCAATGGACCCGAAACTCTACAGGACCCTAGACCACGTAGTCACGTTCTATCACCGATGGCCAGAGAATTCATTCCCAGTCAGCACCCTCGGCTATGAGGCCCAAAACAGGAGCGAAATCGAGCTTTGGGCAGTTATCTGCGTAGTTATAACGCCACTGTGGGTTGTGAGATGATCTAATGGACCCGAAACTGTACAGGACCCTTAATCGAGAAATTCTGTACCATCTCCCATGCCCAGAGAATTCATAACCAGTCGACGCCTTCGGCTATGAGACCCAAAACAGGGCAGGATCGAGCTTTGAACAGTTATCCGCCCAGTCATGACGCCACTGTGGGTGGTAGGAGGTTCCAATGAACCCGAAACTCTACAGGATCCTAGATGACGCAGTCACATCTTATCTCCGATGCCCAGAGAGATTATTACCAGTCAGCAGCCTCGGCTATCGGGCCCAAAATAGGGCGAAATCGAGCTTTAAGCAGTTATCTGCACAGTTATGACGCCACTGTGGGTTGTAGGATATTCCAATGGACCCGAAACTCTACAGGACCCTAGACCACGTAGTCACGTACTATCACCGATGGCCAGAGAATTTATTCCCAGTCAGCACCCTCGGCTATGAGGCCCAAAACAGGAGCGAAATCGAGCTTTGGGCAGTTATCTGCGTAGTTATGACGCCACTGTGGGTTGAGAGATGATCTAATGGACCCGAACTCTACAGGGCCCTAGATCAAGTAGTCACGTTTCATTCGCGATGCCCAGAGAATTCGTTCCCAGTCAGCACCTCCGGCTCTCGGGCCCATAACAGGGCGAGATCGAGCTTCGGCAGTTATCTGCGCTGTTATGACGCCACTGTGGGTTGTAGGATGTTCTAAAGGTCCCGAAACTCCACAGGACACCAGTTCAAATAGTCACGTTCTATCTCTCATGCTCTGAGGATTCATCACCAGTCAGCACCCTCGGCTATGAGGCTTGAAACAGGGCAAAATCGAGCTTTGGGCAAATATCTGCGCAGTTATGACGCCATTGTGATTCATAAGATGAATCCATGGACCCGGAACTCCACAGGACCCTAGATCAAGTGGTCACGTACGATTTCCGATGCCAAGAGAATCTATACCCAGTCAGAACCCTTGGCTACGAGGCCCAAAACGGGGCGGAATCCAGCTTTGAGCATGTTCCGCGCAGTTATTACGCCTTTCTGGGTTGTCAAAGGTTTCAATGGATCCGCAACTCTACAGAATCTGAGATCAAACGGTCAAGTACCATTGCTGATGCCCAGAGAATTAATCACCAGTCAGTACCGTAGGCTATCATGCCCAAAACAGGGCGGAATCGAGCCTTGAGCAGTTATCTGCGCAGTTATGACGCCACTGTGGGATGTAGGATGATCTAATCGACCCAAAACTCTACAGGACCCTAGATCAAGTAATGACGTATTATTCCCGATGCTCAGAGGATTAATTCCCATCCAGGACCTCCAGCTTCCGGGCCCATAACAGGGCGAAATCGAGCTTCGGCAGTTATCTGCGCAGTTATGACGCCACTGTGGGTTGTAGGATGTTCTAATGGTCCCGAAACTCCACAGGACACCAGTTCCAATAGTCACGTTCTATCTCCAATGCTCTGAAGATTCATCACCAGTCAGCACCCTCGGCTATGAGGCTTAGAGAAGGGCAAAATCGAGCTTTGGGCAAATATCTGCGCAGTTATGACGCCATTGTGAGTCATAAGATGAATCCATGGACCCGGAACTCCACAGGACCCTAGATCAAGTGGTCACGTACGATTTCCGATGCCAAGAGAATCTATACCCAGTCAGAACCCTTGGCTACGAGGCCCAAAACGGGGCGGAATCCAGCTTTGAGCATGTTCCGCGCAGTTATTACGCCTTTCTGGGTTGTCAAAGGTTTCAATGGATCCGCAACTCTACAGAATCTGAGATCAAACGGTCAAGTACCATTGCTGATGCCCAGAGAATTAATCACCAGTCAGCACCGTAGGCTATCATGCCCATAACAGGGCGGAATCGAGCTTCGGCAGTTATCTGCGCAGTTATGACGCCACTGTGGGTTGTAGGATGTTCTAATGGTCCCGAAACTCCACAGGACACCAGTTCCAATAGTCACGTTCTATCTCCAATGCTCTGAAGATTCATCACCAGTCAGCACCCTCGGCTATGAGGCTTAGAACAGGGCAAAATCGAGCTTTGGGCAAATATCTGCGCAGTTATGACGCCACTGTGAGTCATGAGATGGATCTATGGACCCGGAACTCCACAGGACCCTAGATCAAGTAGTCACGTACGATTTCCGACTCCCAGAGCATCTATACCCAGTCAGAACCCTTGGCTACGAGGCCCAGAACGGGGCGGAATCCAGCTTTGAGCATGTTCCGCGCAGTTATTACGCCTTTCCGGGTTGTCAAAGGTTCCAATGGATCCGTCACATTACAGAACCTGAGATCAAGAGGTCATGTACCATTGCTGATGCTCAGAGAATTTATCACCAGTCAACACCCTCGGCTATGAGGTCCAAAACCGGGCGAAATCGAGCTTTTAGCTGTTATCTGAGCAGTTATGACGCCACTGTGGGTCGTAGGATGTTCCAATGGACCCGAAACTCTACAGGACCCTAGACCACGTAGTCACGTACTATCACCAATGGCCAGAGAATTTATTCCCAGTCAGCACCCTCGGCTATGAGGCCCAAAACAGGAGCGAAATCGAGCTTTGGGCAGTTATCTGCGTAGTTATAACGCCACTGTGGGTTGTGAGATGATCTAATGGACCCGAAACTGTACAGGACCCTAATTCGAAAAATCCTGTACCATCTCCCATGCCCAGAGAATTCATAACCAGTCGACGCCTTCGGCTATGAGACCCAAAACAGGGCAGGATCGAGCTTTGAACAGTTATCCGCCCAGTCATGACGCCACTGTGGGTGGTAGGAGGTTCCAATGAACCCGAAACTCTACAGGATCCTAGATGACGTAGTCACATCTTATCTCCGATGCCCAGAGAGATTATTACCAGTCAGCAGCCTCGGCTATCGGGCCCAAAATAGGGCGAAATCGAGCTTTAAGCAGTTATCTGCACAGTTATGACGCCACTGTGGGTTGTAGGATATTCCAATGGACCCGAAACTCTACAGGACCCTAGACCACGTAGTCACGTACTATCACCGATGGCCAGAGAATTCATTCCCAGTCAGCACCCTCGGCTATGAGGCCAAAAACAGGAGCGAAATCGAGCTTTGGGCAGTTATCTGCGTAGTTATGACGCCACTGTGGGTTGTGAGATGATCTAATGGACCCGAACTCTACAGGACCCTAGATCAAGTAGTCACGTTTCATTCGCGATGCCCAGAGAATTCGTTCCCAGTCAGCACCTCCGGCTATCGGGCCCAACACAGGGCGAAATCGAGCTTTGGCCAGTTACCTGCGCAGTTATGACGCCACTGTGGGTTGTAAGATGATCTAATCGACCCAAAACTCTACAGGACCCTAGATCAAGTAATGACGTATTATTCCCGATGCTCAGAGGATTCATTCCCAGTCAGGACCTCCAGCTTCCGGGCCCATAACAGGGCGAAATCGAGCTTCGGCAGTTATCTGCGCAGTTATGACGCCACTGTGGGTTGTAGGATGTTCTAATGGTCCCGAAACTCCACAGGACACCAGTTCAAATAGTCACGTTCTATCTCCAATGCTCTGAAGATTCATCACCAGTCAGCACCCTCGGCTATGAGGCTTAGAACAGGGCAAAATCGAGCTTTGGGCAAATATCTGCGCAGTTATGACGCCATTGTGAGTCATAAGATGAATCCATGGACCCGGAACTCCACAGGACCCTAGATCAAGTGGTCACGTACGATTTCCGATGCCAAGAGAATCTATACCCAGTCAGAACCCTTGGCTACGTGGCCCAAAACGGGGCGGAATCCAGCTTTGAGCATGTTCCGCGCAGTTATTACGCCTTTCTGGGTTGTCAAAGGTTTCAATGGATCCGCAACTCTACAGAATCTGAGATCAAACGGTCAAGTACCATTGCTGATGCCCAGAGAATCAATCACCAGTCAGTACCGTAGGCTATCATGCCCAAAACAGGGCGGAATCGAGCCTTGAGCAGTTATCTGCGCAGTTATGACGCCACTGTGGGATGTAGGATGCTCCACTAGAATCGAAACTCTACAGGATCGTATATCAGAAAGTTCTGTACCATCTCCGAAGCCCAGAGAATTGATTCCCAGTCAACACCCTCGGCCATGAGTTCCAAAACCGGGCGAAATCGAGCTTTCAGCTAATATCTGAGCAGTCATGACGCCACTGTGGGTCGTAGGATGTTCCAATGGACTCGAAACTCTACAGGATCCTAGATCAGGAAGTCCTGTACCACCTCCGATGCCCAGAGAATTGATAACCAGTCAACACCTTCGGCTATGAGGCCCAAAACAGGGCAGAATCGAGCTTTGAGCTGCTATCTGTGCAGTTATGACGCCACTGTGGGTTGTAAGATGATCCAATGGACCCGTATTTCCACAGGACCTTTGATCAAGGAGTCCTGTACTATCTGCGATGCCCAGAGAATTGATCACCAGTCAACACCCTCGGCTATCAGGCCCAAAACAGGGCGAAATCGAGCTTTTAGCTGTTATCTGAGCAGTTACGACGCCAAAGTGGGTGGTAGGGTGTTCCAATGAACCCGAAACTGTACAGGACCCTAGATCAAGGAGTTCTGTACTATCTGCGATGCCCAGAGAATTGATCACCAGTCAACACCCTCGGCTATCAGGCCCAAAACAGGGCGAAATCGAGCTTTTAGCTGTTATCTGAGCAGTTACGACGCCAATGTGGGTTGTAGGATGTTCCAATGGACCCGTATTTCCACAGGACCTTTGATCAAGGAGTTCTGTACCATCTTCGATGCCCAGAGAATTCATAACCAGTCGACGCCTTCGGCTATGAGGCCCAAAACAGGGCAGGATCGAGCTTTGAGCAGTTATCCGCCCAGTCATGACGCCACTGTGGGTGGTAGGGTGTTCCAATGAACCCGAAACTCTACAGGACCCTAGATCAAGGAGTTCTGTACTATCTGCGATGCCCAGAGAATTGATCACCAGTCAACACCCTCGGCTATCAGGCCCAAAACAAGGTGAAATCGAGCTTTTAGCTGTTATCTGAGCAGTTACGACGCCAATGTGGGTTGTAGGATGTTCCAATGGACCCGTATCTCTACAGGACCTTTGATGAAGGAGTTCTGTACTATCTGCGATGACCAGAGGATTGACTACGAGTCAACACCCTCGGCTATGAGGCCCAAAACAGGGCAGAATCGAGCTTTGAGCAGTTATCTGCCCAGTTATGACGCCACTGTGGGTGGTAGGGTGTTCCAATGAACCCGAAACTCTACAGGACCCTAGACCACGTAGTCACGTACTATCACCGATGGCCAGAGGATTTATTACCAGTCAGCACCCTCGGCTATGAGGCCCAAAACAGGAGGGAAATCGAGCTTTGGGCAGTTATCTGCGTAGTTATGACGCCACTGTGGGTTGTGAGATGATCTAATGGACCCGAACCCTACAGGACCCTAGATCAAGTAGTCACGTTCCATTCCCGATGACCAGAGAATTCATTCCGAGTCAGCACCTTCGGCTATTGAGACCAAAACTGGGCGAAATCGAGCTTTGGCAGTTATCTGCGCAGTTACGACGCCACTGTGGGTTGTAGGATATTCCAATGGACCCGAAACTCTACAGGATCCTAGATCACGTAGTCACGGTTCTTCTTCGATGCCCAGAGAAATTATTACCATTCAGCAGCCTCGGCTATCGGGCACGAAATAGGGCGGAATCGAGCTTTAAGCAGTTATCTGCGCAGTTATGACGCCACTGTGGGTAGTAGGATAATCCAATGGACCCGAAACACTACAGGACCCTAGATCAAGTAGTCACGTACGATTTTCGAAGCCCAGAGAATTTATTACCAGTCAGAAACCTTGACTATGAGGCCCAAAACGGGGCAGAATTCAGCTTTGAGCATGTTCCGCGCAGTTATTACGCCTTCCCGGGTTGTGAAAGGTTCCAATGGATCCGTCACTCTACAGAACCCGAGATCAAGTGGTCATGTACCATTGCTGATGCTTAAAGGATATATTACCAGTCAAAACCATCGGCTATCGGGTTCAGAAAAGGGCTGAATCGAGCTTTGAGCTGTTATACGTGCAGTTATGACGTCACTGTGGGTTGTAAGATGATCCAATGGAGCCGAAACTCTAGAGGACTCTAGATCAATTAGTGAGGTACTATTTTCGATGCCCAGGGAATTAATCACCAGTCAATACCGTCCACTATCAGGCACAAAACAGGGCGGAATCGAGCTTTGAGCAGTTATCTGCGCAGTTATGACGCCACTGTGGGTTGTAGAATGTTCCAATGGACCCGAAACTCTACAGGACCCTAGACCAAGAAGTTCTGTACCATCTTCGATGCCCAGAAAATCCATAACCAGACAACGCCTTCGACTATGAGGCCCAAAACAGGGCAGAATCGAGCTTTGAGCAAGTATCTGCCCAATTATGAAGCCACTGTGGGTGGTAGGGTGTTCCAATGAACCCAAAACTCTACAGGATCCTAGATCAAGTAGTGACGTTTCATTCCCTATGCCCAGAGAATTCATTCCCAGTCAGCACCCTCGGCTATCGGGCCCAACACAGAGCGAAATCGAGCTTTGGGCAGTCATCTGCGCAGTTACGACGCCACTGTGGGTTGTAGGATATTCCAATGGACCCAAAACTCTACAGGACCCTAGATCACGTAGTCCGGTACTATCACCGATGCCCAAAAAATTCGTTCCCAGTCAGTACCTCCGGCTATCAGGCCCAAAACAGGAGCGAAATCGAGCTTTGGGCAGTTATCTGCGCAGTTACGACGCCACTGTGGGTTGTAAGATGATCAAATGGACCCGAAACTCTATGGCATCCTAGATCAAGTAGTCACGTTTCATTCCCGATAACCAGAAAATTCATTCCCAGTCAGCACCTTCGACTATCGGGCCCAAAACAGGGCGAAATACAGCTTTGGGCCGTTATCTGCGCAGTTATGACGCCACTGTGGGTTGTAGAATGTTCCAATGAACCCGAAACTCTACAGGACCCTAGACCAAGAAGTTCTGTACCATCTCCGATGCCCAGAGAATTCATAACCAGTCAACGCTTTTGACTATGAGGCCCAAAACAGGGCAGGATTGAGCTTTGAGCAGTTATCTGCCCAGTTATAACGCCACTGTGGGTGGTAGGATGTTCCAATGAACCTAAAAGTCTACAGGATCCTGGACCACGTAATCACGGAATATCTCCAATGGCCAGAGAATTCATTACTAGTCAGTACCGTCGGCTATCAGGCCCAAAACAGGGCATAATCGAGCTTTGAGCAGTTATCTGCGCAGTTATGACACCACTGTGGGTCGTAGGATGTTTCAATGGACCCGAATTTCTACAGGACCCTGGTTCGAAAAGTCCTGTACCATCCTCGATGCCCAGAGGATTGATAACGAGTCAACACCCTCGGCTATGAGGCCCGAAACAGGGCAGAATCGAGCTTTGAGCAGTTATCTGCCCAGTTATGACGCCACTGTGGGTGGTAGGGTATTCCAATAGTCCCAAAACTCTACAGGATCCTAGATCACGTAGTCACGTATTCTCTCCGAAGCCCAGAGAAATTATCACCAGTCAGCAGCCTCGGCTATGGGGCCCAAAATAGGGCGAAATCGAGCTTTAAGCAGTTATCTGTGCAGTTATGACGCCACAGTCGTCTGTAAGATGATCAAATGGACCCGAAACTCTACAGGACCCTAGATCAAGTAGTCACGTTTCATTCTCTATGCCCAGAGAATTCTTTCCCTATCAGCACCCTCGGCTATCGGGCCCAACACAGGGCGAAATCGAGCTTTGGGCAGTTATCTGCGAAGTTACGACGCCACTGTGGGTTGTAGGATATTCCAATGGACCCAAAACTCTACAGGACCCTAGATCACGTAGTCGGGTACTATCACCAATGCCCAAAGAATTCATTACCAGTCAGCACCCTCGGCTATGAGGCCCAAAACAGGGCGAAATCGAGATTTGGCCAGGTACCTGCGCAGTTATGACGTCACTGTGGGTTGTAAGATGATCTAATCGACCCGGAACTCTATAGGACCCTAGATCGAGTAGTCACGTTTGATTCCCGATAACCAGAAAATTCATTCCCAGTCAGCACCTTCGACTATCGGGCCCAAAACAGGGCGAAATACAGCTTTGGGCCGTTATCTGCGCAGTTATGATGCCACTGTGAGTCTTAAGATGAATCTATGGACCCGGAACTCTACAGGACCCTAAAGCGAAAGGTCCTGTACCATTTGCGATGCTCAGAGAATTGATTCCCAGTCAGCACCCTCGGCTATGAGGCCCAAAACAGGGCGGGAACGAGCTCTGACCAGTTATCTGCCCAGATGAGACGCTACTGTGGGTTGTAGGATATTCCAATGGACCCGGAACTCTCCTGGATCCTGGATCGAGTAGTCATGTACTATCTCCGATGCCCAGAAGATATATCACCAGTCAGTCTCGTCGGCTATCAGGCCCAAAACAGGGCGCAATCGAGCTTTGAGCAGTTATCTGAGCATTTACGACGCCATTGTGGGTTGTAGGATGTTCCAATGGACCCGAAACTCTACAGGATCCTTGATACCGTAGTCACGTATTTTCTCCGAAGCCCAGAGGAATTATTACCAGTCAGCAGCATCGGCTATCGGGCCCAAAATAGGGCGGAATCGAGCTTCGGCAGTTATCGGCGCAGTTATGACGCCACTGTGGGTTGTAGGATGTTCTAATGGTCCCAAAATTCCACGGGAAACCAGATCAAATACACACGTTCTATCTTCAATGCTCTGAGGATTCATCACCAGTCAGCACCCTCGGCTATGAGGCTTAAAACAGGGCAAAATCGAGCTTTGGGCAGATATCTGCGCAGTTATGACGCCACTGTGAGTCATAAGATGAATCCATGGACCCGGAACTTTACAGGACTCTAGAGCAAAAAGTCCTGTACTCTCTCCAATGCCCAGAGAATTGATTCCCAGTCAGCACCCTCGGCTATGAGGCCCAAAACAGGGCAGAATCGAGCTTTGAGCAGCTATTTGCCCAGTTATGACTCCACTGTGGGTGGTAGGGTGTTACAACGAACCCGAAACTCTACAGGATCCTAGACCACGTAGTCACGTATTCTTTCCGAACCCCAGAGGAATTATTCCCCGTCAGCAGCCTCGGCTATCGGGCCCAAAATAGGGCGGAATCGAGCTTCGGCAGTTATCGGCGCAGTTATGACGCCACTGTGGGTTGTAGGATGATCTAATCGACCCGGAACTCTATAGGACCCTAGATCGAGTAGTCACGTTTGATTCCCGATAACCAGAAAATTCATTCCCAGTCAGCACCTTCTACTATCGGGCCCAAAACAGGGCGGAATACAGCTTTGGGCCGTTATCTGCGCAGTTATGATGCCACTGTGAGTCTTAAGATGAATCTATGGACCCGGAACTCTACAGGACCCTAAAGCAAAAGCTCCTGTACCATCCCCGATGCCCAGAGGATTGATTGCGAGTCAACACCCTCGGCTATGAGGCCCAAAACAGGGCGCAATCGAGCTTTGAGCAGTTATCTGCCCAGATAGGACGCCACTGTGGGTGGTAGGGAGTTCCAATGAACCCGAAACTCTACAGGATCCTTGATACCGTAGTCACGTATTCTCTCCGAAGCCCAGAGGAATTATTACCAGTCAGCAGCATCGGCTATCGGGCCCAAAATAGGGCGGAATCGAGCTTCGGCAGTTATCGGCGCAATTATGACGCCACTGTGGGTTGTAGGATGTTCTCATGGTCCCAAAATTCCACGGGAAACCAGATCAAATAGACACGTTCTATCTTGAATGCTCTGAGGATTCATCACCAGTCAGCACCCTCGGCTATGAGGCTTAAAACAGGGCAAAATCGAGCTTTGGGCAGATATCTGCGCAGTTATGACGCTACTGTCAGTCCTAAGATGAATCTATGGACCCGAAACTCTACAGGACCCTAAAGCAAAAGGTCCTGTACTATCTCCGATGCCCAGAGGATTGATTCCCAGTCAGCACCCTCGGCTATGAGGCCCAGAACAGGGCGGGATCGAGCTTTGACCAGTTATCTGCCCAGATGAGACGCTACTGTGGGTTGTAGGATATTCCAATGGTCCCGGAACTCTCCTGGATCCTGGATCGAGAAGTCATGTACTATCTCCGATGCCCAGAAGATATATCACCAGCCAGTACCGTCGGCTATCAGGCCCAAAACAGGGCGCAATCGAGCTTTGAGCAGTTATCTGCGCATTTACGACGCCACTGTGGGATGTAGGATGTTCCAATGGACCCGAATCTCCACAGGACCTTAGATCGAGGGGCTCTGTACCATCTGCGATGCCCAGAGGATTGATTAGGAGTCAACACCCTCGGCTATGAGGCCCAAAACAGGGCAGAATCGAGCTTTGAGCAGTTATTTGCCCAGTTATGACGTCACTGTGGGTTGTAAGATGATCTAATCGACCCGGAACTCTATGGCATCCTAGATCAAGTAGTCACGTTTCATTCTCGATAACCAGAAAATTCATTCCCAGTCAGCACCTTCGACTATCGGGCCCAAAACAGGGCGAAATACAGCTTTGGGCCGTTATCTGCGCAGTTATGACGCCACTGTGGGTTGTAGAATGTTCCAATGAACCCGAAACTCTACAGGACCCTAGATCAAGAAGTTCTGTACCATCTCCGATGCCCAGAGAATTCATAACCAGTCAACGCTTTTGACTATGAGGCCCAAAACAGGGCAGGATTGAGCTTTGAGCAGTTATCTGCCCAGTTATAACGCCACTGTGGGTGGTAGGGTGTTCCAATAGTCCCAAAACTCTACAGGATCCTAGATCACGTAGTCACGTATTCTCTCCGAAGCCCAGAGAAATTATTACCAGTCAGCAGCCTCGGCTATGGGGCCCAAAATAGGGCGGATTCGAGCTTTAAGCAGTTATCTGTGCAGTTACGACGCCACAGTCGTCTGTAAGATGATCAAATGGACCCGAAACTCTACAGGACCCTAGATCAAGTAGTCACGTTTCATTCTCCATGCCCAGAGAATTCATTCCCAATCAGCACCCTCGGCTATCGGGCCCAACACAGGGCGAAATCGAGCTTTGGGCAGTTATCTGCGCAGTTACGACGCCACTGTGGGTTGTAGGATATTCCAATGGACCCAAAACTCTACAGGACCCTAGATCACGTAGTCGGGTACTATCACCAATGCCCAAAGAATTCATTACCAGTCAGCAACCTCGGCTATGAGGGCCAAAACAGGGCGAAATCGAGATTTGGCCAGGTACCTGCGCAGTTATGACGTCACTGTGGGTTGTAAGATGATCTAATCGACCCGGAACTCTATAGGACCCTAGATCGAGTAGTCACGTTTGATTCCCGATAACCAGAAAATTCATTCCCAGTCAGCACGTTCGACTATCGGGCCCAAAACAGGGCGAAATACAGCTTTGGGCCGTTATCTGCGCAGTTATGATGCCACTGTGAGTCTTAAGATGAATCTATGGACCCGGAACTCTACAGGACCCTAAAGCGAAAGGTCCTGTACCATCTCCGATGCTCAGAGAATTGATTCCCAGTCAGCACCCTCGGCTATGAAGCCCAAAACAGGGCGGGAACGAGCTCTGACCAGTTATCTGCCCAGATGAGACGCTACTGTGGGTTGTAGGATATTCCAATGGACCCGGAACTCTCCTGGATCCTGGATCGAGTAGTCATGTACTATCTCCGATGCCCAGAAGATATATCACCAGTCAGTCTCGTCGGCTACCAGGCCCAAAACAGGGCGCAATCGAGCTTTGAGCAGTTATCTGAGCATTTACGACGCCATTGTGGGTTGTAGGATGTTCCAATGGACCCGAATCTCCACAGGACCTTAGATCGAGGGGCTCTGTACCATCCCCGATGCCCAGAGGATTGATTGCGAGTCAACACCCTCGGCTATGAGGCCCAAAACAGGGCGCAATCGAGCTTTGAGCAGTTATCTGCCCAGATAGGACGCCACTGTGGGTGGTAGGGTGTTCCAATGAACCCGAAACTCTACAGGATCCTTGATACCGTAGTCACGTATTCTCTCCGAAGCCCAGAGGAATTATTACCAGTCAGCAGCATCGGCTATCGGGCCCAAAATAGGGCGGAATCGAGCTTCGGCAGTTATCGGCGCAGTTATGACGCCACTGTGGGTTGTAGGATGTTCTAATGGTCCCAAAATTCCACGGGAAACCAGATCAAATAGACACGTTCTATCTTCAATGCGCTGAGGATTCATCACCAGTCAGCACCCTCGGCTATGAGGCTTAAAACAGGGCAAAATCGAGCTTTGGGCAGATATCTGCGGAGTTATGACGCCACTGTGAGTCATAAGATGAATCTATGGACCCGGAAATTCACAGGACTCTAGAGCAAAAGGTCCTGTACTCTCTCCAATGCCCAGAGAATTGATTCCCAGTCAGCAACCTCGGCTATGAGGCCCAAAACAGGGCAGAATCGAGCTTTGAGCAGCTATTCGCCCAGTTATGACTCCACTGTGGGTGGTAGGGTGTTACAACGAACCCGAAACTCTACAGGATCCTAGACCACGTAGTCACGTATTCTCTCCGAACCCCAGAGGAATTATTCCCTGTCAGCAGCCTCGGCTATCGAGCCCAAAATAGGGCGGATTCGAGCTTTGAGCGATTCTCTGCGCAGTTATTCCGCCACTGTGGGTCGTAGGATATTCCAATGGACCCGAAACTCTACAGGACCCTGAATCACGTAGTCACGTACTATCGACAATGACCAGAGAATCCATTACCAGTCAGCACCCTCGGCTATGAGGCCCAAAACATGGTGAAATCGAGCTTTTAGCTGTTATCTGAGCAGTTATGACGCCACTGTGTATCGTAGGATGTTCCAATGAGGCCGAAACCCTACAGGGCCTTAGTTCAGAAAGTCTCGTACCATCCTCGATGCCGAGAGGATTGATTACGAGTCAACACCCTCGGCTATGAGGCCCAAAACAGGGCAGAATCGAGCTTTGAGCAGCTATTCGCCCAGTTATGACTCCACTGTGGGTGGTAGGGTGTTACAACGAACCCGAAACTCTACAGGATCCTAGACCACGTAGTCACGTATTCTCTCCGAACCCCAGAGGAATTATTCCCTGTCAGCAGCCTCGGCTATCGAGCCCAAAATAGGGCGGATTCGAGCTTTAAGCAATTCTCTGCGCAGTTATTCCGCCACTGTGGGTTGTAGGATATTCCAATGGACCCAAAACTCTACAGGACCCTAGATCACGTAGTCCGGTACTATCACCGATGCCCAAAGAATTCGTTCCCAGTCAGTACCTCCGGCTATCAGGCCCAAAACAGGAGCGAAATCGAGCTTTGGGCAGTTATCTGCGCAGTTACGACGCCACTGTGGGTTGTAAGATGATCAAATGGACCCGAAACTCTACAGGATCCTGGACCACGTAGTCACGGACTATCTCCGATGCCCAGAGTATTTATTACCAGTCAGCACCCTCGGCTATGGGGCCCAAAACAGGGCGAAATCGAGATTTGGCCAGGTAACTGCGCAGTTATGTCGCCACTGTGGGTTGTAAGATGATCTAATCGACCCGGAACTCTACCGGACCCTAGATCAAGTAGTCACGTTTCATTCCCGATAACCAGAGAATTCATTCCCCGTCAGAACCTTCGACTATCAGGCCCAAAACAGGGCGAAATACAGCTTTGGGCAGTTATCTGCACAGTTATGACGCTACTGTGAGTCCTAAGATGAATCTATGGACCCGAGACTCTACAGGACCCTAAAACAAAAGGTTCTGTACTATCTCCGATGCCCAGAGGATTGATTCCCAGTCAGCACCCTCGGCTATGAGGCCCAGAACAGGGCGGGATCGAGCTTTGACCAGTTATCTGCCCAGATGAGACGCTACTGTGGGTTGTAGAATATTCCAATGGTCCCGGAACTCTCCTGGATCCTGGATCGAGAAGTCATGTACTATCTCCGATGCCCAGAAGATATATCACCAGTCAGTACCGTCGGCTATCAGGCCCAAAACAGGGCGCAATCGAGCTTTGAGCAGTTATCTGCGCATTAACGACGCCACTGTGGGTTGTACGATGTTCCAATGGACCCGAATCTCCACAGGACCTTAGATCGAGGGGCTCTGTACCATCCGCGATGCCCAGAGGATTGATTACGAGTCAACACCCTCGGCTATGAGGCCCAAAACAGGGCAGAATCGAGCTTTGAGTAGTTATTTGCCCAGTTATGACGTCACTGTGGGTTGTAAGATGATCTAATCGACCCGGAACTCTATGGCATCCTAGATCAAGTAGTCACGTTCCATTCCCGATAACCAGAAAATTCATTCCCAGTCAGCACCTTCGACTATCGGGCCCAAAACAGGGCAAAATACAGCTTTGGGCCGTTATCTGCGCAGTTATGACGCCACTGTGGGTTGTAGAATGTTCCAATGAACCCGAAACTCTACAGGACCCTAGACCAAGAAGTTCTGTACCATCTCCGATGCCCAGAGAATTCATAACCAGTCAACGCTTTTGACTATGAGGCCCAAAACAGGGCAGGATTGAGCTTTGAGCAGTTATCTGCCCAGTTATAACGCCACTGTGGGTGGTAGGATGTTCCAATGAACCTAAAAGTCTACAGGATCCTGGACCACGTAATCACGGAATATCTCCAATGGCCAGAGAATTCATTACAGGTCAGTACCGTCGGCTATCAGGCCCAAAACAGGGCATAATCGAGCTTTGAGCAGTTATCTGCGCAGTTACGACACCACTGTGGGTCGTAGGATGTTTCAATGGACCCGAATTTCTACAGGACCCTGGTTCGAAAAGTCCTGTACCATCCTCGATGCCCAGAGGATTGATAACGAGTCAACACCCTCGGCTATGAGGCCCGAAACAGGGCAGAATCGAGCTTTGAGCAGTTATCTGCCCAGTTATGACGCCACTGTGGGTGGTAGGGTGTTCCAATAGTCCCGAAACTCTACAGGATCCTAGATCACGTAGTCACGTATTCTCTCCGAAGCCCAGAGAAATTGTTACCAGTCAGCAGCCTCGGCTCTGGGGCCCAAAATAGGGCGAAATCGAGCTTTAAGCAGTTATCTGTGCAGTTATGACGCCACAGTCGTCTGTAAGATGATCAAATGGACCCGAAACTCTACAGGACCCTAGATCAAGTAGTCACGTTTCATTCTCTATGCCCAGAGAATTCATTCCCAATCAGCACCCTCGGCTATCGGGCCCAACACAGGGCGAAATCGAGCTTTGGGCAGTTATCTGCGCAGTTACGACGCCACTGTGGGTTGTAGCATATTCCAATGGACCCAAAACTCTACAGGACCCTAGATCGAGTAGTCGGGTACTATCACCAATGCCCAAAGAATTCATTACCAGTCAGCACCCTCGGCTATGAGGCCCAAAACAGGGCGAAATCGAGATTTGGCCAGGTACCTGCGCAGTTATGACGTCACTGTGGGTTGTAAGATGATCTAATCGACCCGCAACTCTATAGGACCCTAGATCGAGTAGTCACGTTTGATTCCCGATAACCAGAAAATTCATTCCCAGTCAGCACGTTCGACTATCGGGCCCAAAACAGGGCGAAATACAGCTTTGGGCCGTTATCTGCGCAGTTATGATGCCACTGTGAGTCTTAAGATGAATCTATGGACCCGGAACTCTACAGGACCCTAAAGCGAAAGGTCCTGTACCATCTCCGATGCTCAGAAAATTGATTCCCAGTCAGCACCCTCGGCTATGAGGCCCAAAACAGGGCGGGAACGAGCTCTGACCAGTTATCTGCCCAGATGAGACGCTACTGTGGGTTGTAGGATATTTCAATGGACCCGGAACTCTCCTGGATCCTGGATCGAGTAGTCATGTACTATCTCCGATGCCCAGAAGATATATCACCAGTCAGTCTCGTCGGCTACCAGGCCCAGAACAGGGCGCAATCGAGCTTTGAGCAGTTATCTGAGCATTTACGACGCCATTGTGGGTTGTAGGATGTTCCAATGGACCCGAATCTCCACAGGACCTTAGATCGAGGGGCTCTGTACCATCCCCGATGCCCAGAGGATTGATTGCGAGTCAACACCCTCGGCTATGAGGCCCAAAACAGGGCGCAATCGAGCTTTGAGCAGTTATCTGCCCAGATAGGACGCCACTGTGGGTGGTAGGGTGTTCCAATGAACCCGAAACTCTACAGGATCCTTGATACCGTAGTCACGTATTCTCTCCGAAGCCCAGAGGAATTATTACCAGTCAGCAGCATCGGCTATCGGGCCCAAAATAGGGCGGAATCGAGCTTCGGCAGTTATCGGCGCAGTTATGACGCCACTGTGGGTTGTAGGATGTTCTAATGGTCCCAAAATTCCACGGGAAACCAGATCAAATAGACACGTTCTATCTTCAATGCGCTGAGGATTCATCACCAGTCAGCACCCTCGGCTATGAGGCTTAAAACAGGGCAAAATCGAGCTTTGGGCAGATATCTGCGGAGTTATGACGCCACTGTGAGTCATAAGATGAATCTATGGACCCGGAAATTCACAGGACTCTAGAGCAAAAGGTCCTGTACTCTCTCCAATGCCCAGAGAATTGATTCCCAGTCAGCAACCTCGGCTATGAGGCCCAAAACAGGGCAGAATCGAGCTTTGAGCAGCTATTCGCCCAGTTATGACTCCACTGTGGGTGGTAGGGTGTTACAACGAACCCGAAACTCTACAGGATCCTAGACCACGTAGTCACGTATTCTCTCCGAACCCCAGAGGAATTATTCCCTGTCAGCAGCCTCGGCTATCGAGCCCAAAATAGGGCGGATTCGAGCTTTGAGCGATTCTCTGCGCAGTTATTCCGCCACTGTGGGTCGTAGGATATTCCAATGGACCCGAAACTCTACAGGACCCTGAATCACGTAGTCACGTACTATCGACAATGACCAGAGAATCCATTACCAGTCAGCACCCTCGGCTATGAGGCCCAAAACATGGTGAAATCGAGCTTTTAGCTGTTATCTGAGCAGTTATGACGCCACTGTGTATCGTAGGATGTTCCAATGAGGCCGAAACCCTACAGGGCCTTAGTTCAGAAAGTCTCGTACCATCCTCGATGCCGAGAGGATTGATTACGAGTCAACACCCTCGGCTATGAGGCCCAAAACAGGGCAGAATCGAGCTTTGAGCAGCTATTCGCCCAGTTATGACTCCACTGTGGGTGGTAGGGTGTTACAACGAACCCGAAACTCTACAGGATCCTAGACCACGTAGTCACGTATTCTCTCCGAACCCCAGAGGAATTATTCCCTGTCAGCAGCCTCGGCTATCGAGCCCAAAATAGGGCGGATTCGAGCTTTAAGCAATTCTCTGCGCAGTTATTCCGCCACTGTGGGTTGTAGGATATTCCAATGGACCCAAAACTCTACAGGACCCTAGATCACGTAGTCCGGTACTATCACCGATGCCCAAAGAATTCGTTCCCAGTCAGTACCTCCGGCTATCAGGCCCAAAACAGGAGCGAAATCGAGCTTTGGGCAGTTATCTGCGCAGTTACGACGCCACTGTGGGTTGTAAGATGATCAAATGGACCCGAAACTCTACAGGATCCTGGACCACGTAGTCACGGACTATCTCCGATGCCCAGAGTATTTATTACCAGTCAGCACCCTCGGCTATGGGGCCCAAAACAGGGCGAAATCGAGATTTGGCCAGGTAACTGCGCAGTTATGTCGCCACTGTGGGTTGTAAGATGATCTAATCGACCCGGAACTCTACCGGACCCTAGATCAAGTAGTCACGTTTCATTCCCGATAACCAGAGAATTCATTCCCCGTCAGAACCTTCGACTATCAGGCCCAAAACAGGGCGAAATACAGCTTTGGGCAGTTATCTGCACAGTTATGACGCTACTGTGAGTCCTAAGATGAATCTATGGACCCGAGACTCTACAGGACCCTAAAACAAAAGGTTCTGTACTATCTCCGATGCCCAGAGGATTGATTCCCAGTCAGCACCCTCGGCTATGAGGCCCAGAACAGGGCGGGATCGAGCTTTGACCAGTTATCTGCCCAGATGAGACGCTACTGTGGGTTGTAGAATATTCCAATGGTCCCGGAACTCTCCTGGATCCTGGATCGAGAAGTCATGTACTATCTCCGATGCCCAGAAGATATATCACCAGTCAGTACCGTCGGCTATCAGGCCCAAAACAGGGCGCAATCGAGCTTTGAGCAGTTATCTGCGCATTAACGACGCCACTGTGGGTTGTACGATGTTCCAATGGACCCGAATCTCCACAGGACCTTAGATCGAGGGGCTCTGTACCATCCGCGATGCCCAGAGGATTGATTACGAGTCAACACCCTCGGCTATGAGGCCCAAAACAGGGCAGAATCGAGCTTTGAGTAGTTATTTGCCCAGTTATGACGTCACTGTGGGTTGTAAGATGATCTAATCGACCCGGAACTCTATGGCATCCTAGATCAAGTAGTCACGTTCCATTCCCGATAACCAGAAAATTCATTCCCAGTCAGCACCTTCGACTATCGGGCCCAAAACAGGGCGAAATACAGCTTTGGGCCGTTATCTGCGCAGTTATGACGCCACTGTGGGTTGTAGAATGTTCCAATGAACCCGAAACTCTACAGGACCCTAGACCAAGAAGTTCTGTACCATCTCCGATGCCCAGAGAATTCATAACCAGTCAACGCTTTTGACTATGAGGCCCAAAACAGGGCAGGATTGAGCTTTGAGCAGTTATCTGCCCAGTTATAACGCCACTGTGGGTGGTAGGATGTTCCAATGAACCTAAAAGTCTACAGGATCCTGGACCACGTAATCACGGAATATCTCCAATGGCCAGAGAATTCATTACAGGTCAGTACCGTCGGCTATCAGGCCCAAAACAGGGCATAATCGAGCTTTGAGCAGTTATCTGCGCAGTTACGACACCACTGTGGGTCGTAGGATGTTTCAATGGACCCGAATTTCTACAGGACCCTGGTTCGAAAAGTCCTGTACCATCCTCGATGCCCAGAGGATTGATAACGAGTCAACACCCTCGGCTATGAGGCCCGAAACAGGGCAGAATCGAGCTTTGAGCAGTTATCTGCCCAGTTATGACGCCACTGTGGGTGGTAGGGTGTTCCAATAGTCCCGAAACTCTACAGGATCCTAGATCACGTAGTCACGTATTCTCTCCGAAGCCCAGAGAAATTGTTACCAGTCAGCAGCCTCGGCTCTGGGGCCCAAAATAGGGCGAAATCGAGCTTTAAGCAGTTATCTGTGCAGTTATGACGCCACAGTCGTCTGTAAGATGATCAAATGGACCCGAAACTCTACAGGACCCTAGATCAAGTAGTCACGTTTCATTCTCTATGCCCAGAGAATTCATTCCCAATCAGCACCCTCGGCTATCGGGCCCAACACAGGGCGAAATCGAGCTTTGGGCAGTTATCTGCGCAGTTACGACGCCACTGTGGGTTGTAGCATATTCCAATGGACCCAAAACTCTACAGGACCCTAGATCGAGTAGTCGGGTACTATCACCAATGCCCAAAGAATTCATTACCAGTCAGCACCCTCGGCTATGAGGCCCAAAACAGGGCGAAATCGAGATTTGGCCAGGTACCTGCGCAGTTATGACGTCACTGTGGGTTGTAAGATGATCTAATCGACCCGCAACTCTATAGGACCCTAGATCGAGTAGTCACGTTTGATTCCCGATAACCAGAAAATTCATTCCCAGTCAGCACGTTCGACTATCGGGCCCAAAACAGGGCGAAATACAGCTTTGGGCCGTTATCTGCGCAGTTATGATGCCACTGTGAGTCTTAAGATGAATCTATGGACCCGGAACTCTACAGGACCCTAAAGCGAAAGGTCCTGTACCATCTCCGATGCTCAGAAAATTGATTCCCAGTCAGCACCCTCGGCTATGAGGCCCAAAACAGGGCGGGAACGAGCTCTGACCAGTTATCTGCCCAGATGAGACGCTACTGTGGGTTGTAGGATATTTCAATGGACCCGGAACTCTCCTGGATCCTGGATCGAGTAGTCATGTACTATCTCCGATGCCCAGAAGATATATCACCAGTCAGTCTCGTCGGCTATCAGGCCCAAAACAGGGCGCAATCGAGCTTTGAGCAGTTATCTGAGCATTTACGACGCCATTGTGGGTCGTAGGATATTCCAATGGACCCGAAACTCTACAGGACCCTGAATCACGTAGTCACGTACTATCGACAATGACCAGAGAATCCATTACCAGTCAGCACCCTCGGCTATGAGGCCCAAAACATGGTGAAATCGAGCTTTTAGCTGTTATCTGAGCAGTTATGACGCCACTGTGTATCGTAGGATGTTCCAATGAGGCCGAAACCCTACAGGGCCTTAGTTCAGAAAGTCTCGTACCATCCTCGATGCCGAGAGGATTGATTACGAGTCAACACCCTCGGCTATGAGGCCCAAAACAGGGCAGAATCGAGCTTTGAGCAGCTATTCGCCCAGTTATGACTCCACTGTGGGTGGTAGGGTGTTACAACGAACCCGAAACTCTACAGGATCCTAGACCACGTAGTCACGTATTCTCTCCGAACCCCAGAGGAATTATTCCCTGTCAGCAGCCTCGGCTATCGAGCCCAAAATAGGGCGGATTCGAGCTTTAAGCAATTCTCTGCGCAGTTATTCCGCCACTGTGGGTTGTAGGATATTCCAATGGACCCAAAACTCTACAGGACCCTAGATCACGTAGTCCGGTACTATCACCGATGCCCAAAGAATTCGTTCCCAGTCAGTACCTCCGGCTATCAGGCCCAAAACAGGAGCGAAATCGAGCTTTGGGCAGTTATCTGCGCAGTTACGACGCCACTGTGGGTTGTAAGATGATCAAATGGACCCGAAACTCTACAGGATCCTGGACCACGTAGTCACGGACTATCTCCGATGCCCAGAGTATTTATTACCAGTCAGCACCCTCGGCTATGGGGCCCAAAACAGGGCGAAATCGAGATTTGGCCAGGTAACTGCGCAGTTATGTCGCCACTGTGGGTTGTAAGATGATCTAATCGACCCGGAACTCTACCGGACCCTAGATCAAGTAGTCACGTTTCATTCCCGATAACCAGAGAATTCATTCCCCGTCAGAACCTTCGACTATCAGGCCCAAAACAGGGCGAAATACAGCTTTGGGCAGTTATCTGCACAGTTATGACGCTACTGTGAGTCCTAAGATGAATCTATGGACCCGAGACTCTACAGGACCCTAAAACAAAAGGTTCTGTACTATCTCCGATGCCCAGAGGATTGATTCCCAGTCAGCACCCTCGGCTATGAGGCCCAGAACAGGGCGGGATCGAGCTTTGACCAGTTATCTGCCCAGATGAGACGCTACTGTGGGTTGTAGAATATTCCAATGGTCCCGGAACTCTCCTGGATCCTGGATCGAGAAGTCATGTACTATCTCCGATGCCCAGAAGATATATCACCAGTCAGTACCGTCGGCTATCAGGCCCAAAACAGGGCGCAATCGAGCTTTGAGCAGTTATCTGCGCATTAACGACGCCACTGTGGGTTGTACGATGTTCCAATGGACCCGAATCTCCACAGGACCTTAGATCGAGGGGCTCTGTACCATCCGCGATGCCCAGAGGATTGATTACGAGTCAACACCCTCGGCTATGAGGCCCAAAACAGGGCAGAATCGAGCTTTGAGTAGTTATTTGCCCAGTTATGACGTCACTGTGGGTTGTAAGATGATCTAATCGACCCGGAACTCTATGGCATCCTAGATCAAGTAGTCACGTTCCATTCCCGATAACCAGAAAATTCATTCCCAGTCAGCACCTTCGACTATCGGGCCCAAAACAGGGCGAAATACAGCTTTGGGCCGTTATCTGCGCAGTTATGACGCCACTGTGGGTTGTAGAATGTTCCAATGAACCCGAAACTCTACAGGACCCTAGACCAAGAAGTTCTGTACCATCTCCGATGCCCAGAGAATTCATAACCAGTCAACGCTTTTGACTATGAGGCCCAAAACAGGGCAGGATTGAGCTTTGAGCAGTTATCTGCCCAGTTATAACGCCACTGTGGGTGGTAGGATGTTCCAATGAACCTAAAAGTCTACAGGATCCTGGACCACGTAATCACGGAATATCTCCAATGGCCAGAGAATTCATTACAGGTCAGTACCGTCGGCTATCAGGCCCAAAACAGGGCATAATCGAGCTTTGAGCAGTTATCTGCGCAGTTACGACACCACTGTGGGTCGTAGGATGTTTCAATGGACCCGAATTTCTACAGGACCCTGGTTCGAAAAGTCCTGTACCATCCTCGATGCCCAGAGGATTGATAACGAGTCAACACCCTCGGCTATGAGGCCCGAAACAGGGCAGAATCGAGCTTTGAGCAGTTATCTGCCCAGTTATGACGCCACTGTGGGTGGTAGGGTGTTCCAATAGTCCCGAAACTCTACAGGATCCTAGATCACGTAGTCACGTATTCTCTCCGAAGCCCAGAGAAATTGTTACCAGTCAGCAGCCTCGGCTCTGGGGCCCAAAATAGGGCGAAATCGAGCTTTAAGCAGTTATCTGTGCAGTTATGACGCCACAGTCGTCTGTAAGATGATCAAATGGACCCGAAACTCTACAGGACCCTAGATCAAGTAGTCACGTTTCATTCTCTATGCCCAGAGAATTCATTCCCAATCAGCACCCTCGGCTATCGGGCCCAACACAGGGCGAAATCGAGCTTTGGGCAGTTATCTGCGCAGTTACGACGCCACTGTGGGTTGTAGCATATTCCAATGGACCCAAAACTCTACAGGACCCTAGATCGAGTAGTCGGGTACTATCACCAATGCCCAAAGAATTCATTACCAGTCAGCACCCTCGGCTATGAGGCCCAAAACAGGGCGAAATCGAGATTTGGCCAGGTACCTGCGCAGTTATGACGTCACTGTGGGTTGTAAGATGATTTAATCGACCCGCAACTCTATAGGACCCTAGATCGAGTAGTCACGTTTGATTCCCGATAACCAGAAAATTCATTCCCAGTCAGCACGTTCGACTATCGGGCCCAAAACAGGGCGAAATACAGCTTTGGGCCGTTATCTGCGCAGTTATGATGCCACTGTGAGTCTTAAGATGAATCTATGGACCCGGAACTCTACAGGACCCTGAAGCGAAAGGTCCTGTACCATCTCCGATGCTCAGAAAATTGATTCCCAGTCAGCACCCTCGGCTATGAGGCCCAAAACAGGGCGGGAACGAGCTCTGACCAGTTATCTGCCCAGATGAGACGCTACTGTGGGTTGTAGGATATTTCAATGGACCCGGAACTCTCCTGGATCCTGGATCGAGTAGTCATGTACTATCTCCGATGCCCAGAAGATATATCACCAGTCAGTCTCGTCGGCTATCAGGCCCAAAACAGGGCGCAATCGAGCTTTGAGCAGTTATCTGAGCATTTACGACGCCATTGTGGGTTGTAGGATGTTCCAATGGACCCGAATCTCCACAGGACCTTAGATCGAGGGGCTCTGTACCATCCCCGATGCCCAGAGGATTGATTGCGAGTCAACACCCTCGGCTATGAGGCCCAAAACAGGGCGCAATCGAGCTTTGAGCAGTTATCTGCCCAGATAGGACGCCACTGTGGGTGGTAGGGTGTTCCAATGAACCCGAAACTCTACAGGATCCTTGATACCGTAGTCACGTATTCTCTCCGAAGCCCAGAGGAATTATTACCAGTCAGCAGCATCGGCTATCGGGCCCAAAATAGGGCGGAATCGAGCTTCGGCAGTTATCGGCGCAGTTATGACGCCACTGTGGGTCGTAGGATGTTCTAATGGTCCCAAAATTCCACGGGAAACCAGATCAAATAGACACGTTCTATCTTCAATGCTCTGAGGATTCATCACCAGTCAGCACCCTCGGCTATGAGGCTTAAAACAGGGCAAAATCGAGCTTTGGGCAGATATCTGCGCAGTTATGACGCCACTGTGAGTCATAAGATGAATCTATGGACCCGGAACTTTACAGGACTCTAGAGCAAAAGGTCCTGTACTCTCTCCAATGCCCAGAGAATTGATTCCCAGTCAGCACCCTCGGCTATGAGGCCCAAAACAGGGCAGAATCGAGCTTTGAGCAGCTATTTGCCCAGTTATGACTCCACTGTGGGTGGTAGGGTGTTACAACGAACCCGAAACTCTACAGGATCCTAGACCACGTAGTCACGTATTCTCTCCGAACCCCAGAGGAATTATTCCCTGTCAGCAGCCTCGGCTATCGGGCCCAAAATAGGGCGGATTCGAGCTTTAAGCAATTATCTGCGCAGTTATTCCGCCACTGTGGGTCGTAGGATATTCCAATGGACCCGAAACTCTACAGGACCCTGAATCACGTAGTCACGTACTATCGACAATGACCAGAGAATCCATTACCAGTCAGCACCCTCGGCTATGAGGCCCAAAACATGGCGAAATCGAGCTTTTAGCTGTTATCTGAGCAGTTATGACGCCACTGTGTATCGTAGGATGTTCCAATGAGGCCGAAACTCTACAGGGCCTTAGATCAGAAAGTCTCGTACCATCCTCGATGCCGAGAAGATTGATTACGAGTCAACACCCTCGGCTATGAGGCCCAAAACAGGGCAGAATCGAGCTTTGAGCAGTTATTTGCCCAGTTATGACGCCACTGTGGGTGGTATGGTGTTCCAATGAACCCGAAACTCTACAGGATTCTAGATCACGTAGTCACGTACTCTCTTCGAAACCCAGAGAAATTATTACCAGTCAGCAGCCTCGGCTATCGGGTCCAAAATAGGGCGAAATCGAGCTTTAAGCAGTTATCTGCGCAGTTATGACGCCACTGTGGGTTGTAGGATATTCCAATGGACCCGAATCTCTACAGGACCCTAGATCACGTAGTCACGTACTATCACCAATGACCAGAGAATTCATTACCAGTCAGCACCCTCGGCTATGTGGCCCAAAATAGGAGCAAAATCGAGCTTTGGGCAGTTATCTGCGCAGTTATGACGCCACTGTGGGTTGTAAGATGATCTAATGGACCCGAAACTCTACAGAACCCTAGATCAAGTAGTCACGTCTCATTCCCGATGCCCAGAGAATTCGATCCCAGTCAGCACCTTCGGCTATCGGGCCCAAAACAGGGCGGAATCGAGCTCCGGGCAGTTATCTGCGCAGTTATGACGCCATTGTGGGTTGTAAGATGATCTAATCGACCCGAAACTCTACAGGATACTAGACCACGTAGTCACGGACTATTTCCAATTACCAGAGAATTCATTCCCAGTCAGCACCCTCGGCTATGAGGCCCAAAACAGGGCGAGATCGAGATTTGACCAGTTATCTGCGCAGTTATGACGTCACTGTGGGTTGTAAGATGATCTAATCGACCCAAAACTCTACAGGACCCTAGATCAAGTAGTCACGTTTCATTCCCGATGCTCAGAGGATTCATTCCCAGTCAGGACCTCCAGCTTTCGGGCCAAAACAGGGCGGAATCGAGATTTGACCAGTTACCTGCGCAGTTATGACGCCACTGTGGGTTGTAAGATGATCCGATGGACCCGAAACTCTACAAGACCCTAGATCAAGTAGTCACGTTTCATCTCCGATGCCTAGAGAATTCATTCCCAGTCAGCACCTTCGGCTATGAGGCCCAAAGCAGGGCGGAATCGAACTTTGACCAGTTATCTGCCCAGATAACATGCTACTGTGGGTTGTAGGATGTTCTAATGGACCCGAAACTCTCCTGGATCCTGGATTGACTAGTCATGTACTATCTCCGATGCCCAAAAGATTTATCACCAGTCAGTACCGTCGGCTATCAGGCCCAAAACAGGGCGCAATCGAGCTTTGAGCAGTGATCTGCGCAGTTTCGTTGCCGCTGGGGGTTGTAGGACGTTCGAATGGACCCGAACCTCTACAGAACCTTGGACCAAGTGGTTATGTACCATTGATGATGCCCAGGGAATTCATAACCACTCACCACCCTCGGCTATAGGGCCCAAAATAGGGCGGTATCGAGCTTTGGGCAGTTATCTGCGCAGTTATGACGCCACTGTGGTCTGTAGGATGTTCTCATGGACCCGAAACTCTACAGGACCCCAATTCAAGTAGTCAAATTTCATTCCCGATGCCAAGAGAATTCGATTCCAGTAAGCACCTTCGGCTATCGGGCCCAAAACAGGGCGGAATCGAGCTTTGGGCAGTTATCTGCGCAGTTATGACGCCACTGTGGGTTGTAAGATGATCTAATCGACCCGAAACTCCACAGGATACTGGACCACGTAGTCATGGACTATCTCCGATGACCAGAGAATTTATTCCCAGTCAGCACCCTCGGCTATGAGGCCCAAAACAGGGCGAGATCGAGATTTGACCAGTTACCTGCGCAGTTATGACGCCACTGTGGGTTGTAAGATGATCTGATGGACCCGAAACTCTAAAGGACCCTAGATCACGTAGTAGCGTACTATCACCAATGCCCAGAGAATTCATTACCAGTCAGCACCCTCGGCTATGAGGCCCAAAACAGGGCGAGATCGAGATTTGACCAGTTACCTGCGCAGTTATGACGCCACTGTGGGTTGTAAGATGATCTGATGGACCCGAAACTCTACAGGACCCTAGATCAAGTAGTCACGTTTCATCCCCGATGCCTAGAGAATTCATTCCCAGTCAGCACCTTCGGCTATGAGGCCCAAAACAGGGCGGAATCGAACTTTGACCAGTTACCTGCCCAGATAACATGCTACTGTGGGTTGTAGGATGTTCCAATGGACCCTCCTGCATCCTAGATCGACTAGTCATGTACTATCTCCGATGCCCAAAAGATTTATCACCAGTCAGTACCGTCGGCTATTAGGCCCAAAACAGGGCGCAATCGAGCTTTCAGCAGTTATCTGCGCAGTTTTGTTGCCGCTGGGGGTTGTAGGATGTTCGAATGGACCCGAACCTCTACAGAACCTTGGACCAAGTGGTTATGTATCATTGATGATGCCCAGGGAATTCATAACCACTCACCACCCTCGGCTATAGGGCCCAAAGTAGGGCGGAACCGAGCTTTGGGCAGTTATCTGCGCAGTTATGACGCCACTGTGGTCTGTAGGATGGTCTCATGGTCCCGAAACTCCACAGGACACTTAATCAAATAGTCACGTCCTGTCTTCAATGCCCTGAGGATTCATTACCAGTCAGCATCCTCGGCTATGAGGCTTAGAACAGGGCAAAATCCAGCTTCTGGCAGTAATCTGGACAGTTATGACGCCACTGTGGGTCGTAAGATGAATCTATGGACCCGAAATTCTACAGGACCCTAGATCGAACGGTCCTGTAGTATCTCCGATGCCCAGAGGATTGATTCCCAGTCAGCACCCTCGGCTATGAGGCCCAAAACAGGCCGGAACCGAGCTTCGAGCAGTTATCCGCTCAGTTATGACGCCACTGTGGGTTGTGGGATGTTCTTATGAACCCGAAACTCTACTCGACCCTGGATCAAGTAGTCATGTACTATCTCCGATGCCCAGAAGATTCATCACCAGTCAGCACCCTCGGATATCAGTCCCAAAACAGGGTAAAATCGAGCTTTGTGCAGTTATCTGTGCAGTTACGACGCCACTGTGGGTTGTAGGATGTTCCAATGGACCCGAAACTTCACAGGACCCTTGATCAGGTAGTCTTGTACTATCTCCGATGCCCAGAGAATTCATCACCAGTCTGCAACCTCGGCTATGGGGCCCAAAACAAGGCGAAATCGAGCTTTGAGCGGTTATATGCGCCGTTATGACGTCACTGTGCGTTGGAGGATGTTCCAATGGACCCGAAACTCTACAGAACCTCAGATCAAGTGGTCTTGTACCATTGATGATACCCAGAGAATTAATCACCAGTCAGCACCCTCGGCTATGGGGCCCAAGACAGGGCAAAATCGAGCTTTGACCAGTTACCTGCGCAGTTATGACGCCACTGTGGGTTGTAGGATGTTCCAATGGACCCGAAACTCTACAGAACCTCAGATCAAGTGGTCTTGTACCATTGATGATACCCAGAGAATTAATCACCAGTCAGCACCCTCGGCTATGGGGCCCAAAACAGGGCGAAATCGAGTTTTGACCAGTTACCTGCGCAGTTATGACGCCACTGTGGGTTGTAGGATGTTCCAATGGACCCGAAACTCTCCGGGACCCTAGATCAAGTAGTCACGTACTATCTCCGATGCTCTCCTCTTCTATTTCTTCAAAATTGATGATTTTCATGGATCTTGAGAAGTTGTTCCATCATAATTATCATTTGGAGAGTAAATTCTGGGAACCTCCATTCAAGACCTCGAGGATCAGTGAAATAGCTCATTGATGAATTGATTGACTGACAACAATCTTATTGAAAAGAGATATCCTCTAGATGTCGCCACGGGAATATTTGTGATCTACATAGTCATTCTCTCAATCCCTAAAAAGAACTCAGGTTGCTAACACCCGTAAAATCGTCATAATGAATTCTTCATCTTTGAATTCCAGGCAGATTGTCGGTGATGGATGTGTGTATCGCTTATAGGAGTACAGTCCCGAAAACAAAGCTAGATGACCTACCAAAACTGTTCGCAAATCCGGAACATGGCGAAGGAGAACTGAAATTGAGTGGTGTGACTGAATGGATCGAAGGGTCGCGGGATAAGGATGGAAAGACCAGAAGACACTACACAGCTAATGCTTATAGGAAAGGAAGTGACGCGTGGGAGCAGATGGATGATTGCGTGGCAAAGGTGGAGGGGGTAAAAGGGAGCCTGAGAGTCGCCATTGCTGTAACTATATTGGTGAATCCGACTCACGAGAACCAAGAATGAGTGAAATATCATTTGTATCGCTTATGAATGCTTGCGGAATAGATTACCTCAAAAAGTGTCACGCTTGATAAAATTTATTGTTCAACAGATTCTTCATTATAGAAATGAAAATGGATACTATCTCATGTGAAGGAACGGCACTTTCAAACGAATAGCAACAGGGACAGATTTCCATGCTACCATAAACGAGAAAATTATTCTTCTACGCCGTGGTACGCGCCAGCAAAATTTAAGCTCGAGTGGAGTTGATTCTTCAAGATCTTCGAACTCCATCGTCCAGCGGTCCACTGTTCATGGATTCCGTGGGCCTCCCGGATGATTGACAGATGTCTCAACTGTCTCATGGATATTCGAGCCCATTTCTTCCAATTACAACTCTCGACGTCATTTGAGCGGGTGGCCCGTCTGAGCTGCGCAACTCACAACTCTCTCGAAAATTCCACTGATTCTCGGGCCCGATGACTAAAGGTTCAGACCAGTGTTTAATTATATAGGCATCCCTGATGATGGATCTGTAGCCGAACTGAGATTTCAAGGAGTTATGAGTCCGTGAGAGCTGCATACAGCTCTAGGGGTCGTTCGAACTGCGTGATTCACTACATGTGCATGAGTTTGCTCATTCTGGGACCCCATCGCCGTGGGTGCTGACCAGTGATAGGTCTAATAGACATGATTGACGGTTTAGGAATATATGGGGTGGAGTTCCATGGAGCTGTGAGCCAGTCTGAGACGACTTCGGCCGAGGTACGCTCCAGACTCCGTGAGCCATGACTAAATGCTAGTTCGAACTGATGACTCGGAACCATAGCCGACGACCCGGGTGCTGACTGGTGAGAGATTCTTTGGGCATCACAGATGATACGTAACTACTTCATCTGAGGTTCTGTAGAGTTTCGGGTCCATTCAAACTATTTGCAACCCACAATGGCGTCATAACTGCGCAGGGAACTGGTCAAAGCTCGATTTTGCCCTGTTTTGGGCCTCATAGCCGAGGGTGCTGACTGGTAATAGATTCTCTGAGCATCGAAGATAGTACGTGACTACTTGATCTAGGGTCCTGTAGAGTTTCGGGTCCATTGGAATATCCTACAACCCACAGTGGCGTCATAACTGCGCAGGTAACTGGTCAAAGCTCGATTTTGCCCTGTTTTGGGCCCGATAGCCAAAGGTGCAGACTGGGAATAGATTCTCTGGGCACCATCAATAGTACATATTGACTTGATCTAAGGTTCTGTAGAGTTTCGGGATCATTGAAACATCCTACAACCCACAGTGGCGTCATAACTGCGCAGGTAACTGGTCAAAGCTCGATTTTCTCCTGTTTTGGGCCCGATAGCCGAAGGTGCAGACTGGGAATAAATTCTCTGGGCACCATCAATAGTACATATGCACTTGATCTAAGGTTCTGTCGAGATTCGGGTCCATTGGAACATCCTAAAACCCACAGTGGCGTCATAGCTGCGCAAATGACTGACCAAAGCTCGAATCCGCCCGGTTTTGGTCCTCATAGTCGAGGATACTGACTGGTAATGAATCCTCTGGGCATTGGAAATGGTACATAACCACTTGATCTGAGGTTTTGTGAAGTTTTGGGTGTATTGGCGTATCTGACAACCCACAGTGACGTCATAATTGCGCAGATAACTGACCAAAGCTCGATTCCGCCCTGTTTTGGGCCCCATAGCCGAGGGCGCTGGGTGGTAATGAATTCTCTGTGCATCATCCATGGTACATAACCCCTTGAACTGAGGTTCTGTAGAGTTTCGGGTCCATTGGAACATCCAACAACCCACAGTGGCGTCATAACTGCGCAGATAACTGCTCAAAGCTCGATTTCGCCCTGTTTTGGGCCCGATAGCCGAGGATGCTGACTGATAATAAATCCTCTGGGCATCGGAAATAGTACGTGGATACTTGTTCTAGGGTTCTGTGGAGTTTCGAGTCCATTGGAACAGTCTACAACCCACAGTGGCGTCGTAACTGCGCAGGTAACTGGTCGGAGCTTGATTTTGCCCTGTTTTGGGCCCCATAGCCGAGGGTGCTGCCTGGTAATGAATTTTCTGGGTATCATCAATGGTACATAACTACTTGATCTAAGGTTCTGTAGAAATTTGGGTGTATTGAAACTATTTTCAACCCGCAGGGTTGTCATATCTGCGCAAATAACTGCCGAAAGCTCGAATCCGACCGGTTTTGGTCCTCATAGTCGAGGGTACTGACTGGTAATAAATTCTCTGGGCATTGGAAATAGTACGTGACTACTTGATCTAGGGTCCTGTAGAGGTTCGGGTATATTGGAACATCTTACAACCCACAGTGGCGTCATACCTGCGCAGATAACTACCCAAAGCTCGATTTCGCCCTGTTTTCGGCCCTATAGCCGAGGGTGCTGACTGGTAATAAATCCTCTGGGCATTGCAAATAGTATGTGACTACTTGATCGAGGACCCTGTAGAGTTTCGGGTCCATTGGAACTATTTTCAACCCGCAGGGTTGTCATATCTGCGCAGATAACTGCCGAAAGCTCGATCCCGCCCTGTTTTGGGCCCCATAGCCGAGGGTGCTGACTGGTAATGAATTCTCTGGGCATGGTCAATGGTACATATCCACTGAATCTGAGATTCTGTGGAGTCTCGGGTCCATTGGCGTATCTTACAACCCACAGTGGCGTCATAACTGCGCAAATAACTGACCAAAGCTCGAATCCGCCCGGTTTTTGTCCTCATAGTCGAGGGTACTGACTGGTAATAAATCCTCTGGGCATTGGAAATAGTACGTGACTACTTGATCTAGGGTCCCGTAGAGTTTTGAGTCTATTGAAACATCCTACAACCCACAGTGGCGTCATAACTTCGCAGATAACTGACCAAAGCTCGATTTCGCCCTGTTTTGGGCCTCATAGCCGAGGGTGCTGAATGGTGATAATTCCTCTGGGCATTGGAGATAATACGTGACTACTTGATCTAAGATCCTGTAGAGTTTCGGGTCCATTGGATCATCTTACGAGCCACTGCGCAGATAGCTGCTCAAAGCTCGATTCCGCCCTGTTTTGAGCCCGATAGCCGAGGGTGCTGACTCGTAATAAATCCTTTGAGCATCACCAATGGTACACGACCACTCGTTCTCAGGTTCTGTAGAGTTACGGATCCATCGGAACCTTTTACAACCCGAAAAGGCGTCATAACTGCGCGGAACATGCTCAAAACTGGATCCCGCCCCGTTTTGGGCCCCATAGCCGAGGGTGCTGGCTGGTAATAAATTCTCTGGTCTCAGTCGATGGTACCTGATCACTTGATTTGGGGTTTCTCAGAGTTTTTGCCCCATTGGGACTCTCCTCATCCTCCCGTGACGTCTCAACTGCGACTATAATAACTCTAAGCAGGGTCTCCCCTGTTTTTGGCCCCGTGATCGAGTTGGCTGATTCGTTATCGATTCCCTATTATCTCTGAAGACTCATGTGTATCCAGCTCATCGTCAGACAGGTTTCTGTATGCGATTGGATTCCTCCATTCGCACGTTATTGTACGTAGGTAGCTCAGCTTATCATATATTTCTCATCTCGCCCCGCTCCAGCTCTCGTCCAGCCTCAGGCCCAAATAGCGGTTTCCTCTTGGTCTCGGGACCATCTCGACTATACCTTTCGAGAGTAATAAAAAAGTAAGAAAATCCCGTGTAGTTCTGAGTGTCCTCGAAGCTTCGCCTGTATATGGTGTTCGCTAGCGTAAGCTTACGCTAGCGAAAACCGTCATATTTCAGCTGAATCATATCACACGCATATTTTGAGGACATATGCTGAGAGTGATAACAAAGTCATGAAAAATGAGCTATCGCACATTCCCGTACGATCTTTCCTCGGACACGTGTTCGCTAGCGTAAGCTTCCGCTAGCAAAAACTCTCGTATTTCGGGCCCATGACCGGTAATGGATTCTTTCCTTTGGTGATAAATTAGTAATAAAGAAGTAATAAAAAATGAAATTGGTTTGGAACCGATTTGTGAGTTAGTGTTCGCTAGCTTCAGGTACCCGGCGGCTTACCTGCGTGCAAGAATTCATCTCCAAGCAGGCGATCATTGGCGCATATGAATGATGTGATATGTATGATCGTCACTCTCTGCGTTTACAGGGTTGAGACTGTATATCTCATCAATGACAACGAAGCATCGAAAGAATGCCCGCATTATGATGTTTGATAATGAACATCAGCTGATTCAGTTATAGATTTAGTGAGATTGATAAATCATAAGCGAGAGTGAGTCGCTGATGAAATTAGAAAAAAATTATACGTACATGCATGTAAAAGTTCAGAATTCAATCATCGAATACCTCTTCGTATACCACGTTTTCAGTCCCGAATGGGAGTGAATATCCTTCTCTATTTCTTTCCCTGGTATCATGTATATTGTTTTGTTCGAGAAACACTCTGAGATTTGCTTTCGACGTAACACGCGATAATGCTACATAGAGTTGTCTTTAGATTCACAAAATAAATAATCCAAATACGAAGTTGCATCGAAGGGTTTTGATGGAAAGATTTGAGATGAAGAAGTAACAAAGATAGAAATTTGGCAACGTTTGAAAGAATGGTTTTGAACGTGGATAGCGTTCCGTCTCCCGATAGTACGGCGTGCAAATGACTTTTCAGGAGCAGAGTGCACGCACACTATCGGGTTCTGCCCGACGCTGATGTTAGTCGCATCGGAGCGTCCTTAAATATGAATCGCGCTAAAATTGGTACGCTTGCGAATTTGACCATTCGAGAAATTTCAGTGAGCAGTCAATTTGCAGTGGGCCGAAACCTGCCGAGATATGTAGAATCGTCATCGAGTAACACGGCGAATCCATCTGAAAATTCTCAAATCGTCAAATTCGCAAGCGCACAAATTTGAGCGCGATTCACATATACAGACGCTCCGATGCGACTTACATCAGCGTCGGGCAGAGCCCAATAGTGTGCGTGTACTCTGCCCCTGAAGAGTCATTCAAACGCCGCACTAATGGGAGACGAAACGCTGTCCGCGTTCAAAATCATTTTTCCAAACTCTGCCAAATTCCTATGTTCGTTACTCCATCATCTCGGATCTTTTCATCAAAATCCTTCGATTGCACTTCGTATTTGGACGAAGCTCGAAGGTACACATGCTCAAAAATATAATACATTTGATTCAGTATGTGTGAAAACCAGTACATAAACGCGGATGTTAAAGGCATTGCTCTGTACAGCCAAACATCTCACATTCATATCAAAATTTGAATTTGCCGCCAGAGCACACACACACGTGTATATATATATATATATATATATATATATATATATATATATAATAATTTAGTTCATTACAAGGTCGATACTGTATGTATGTGTTAACAGGACATCATTCAGCCATGAGCGCGATACGTCACGAGTGTACCAATTTCATATTGGGCACCTATCAACCTATCCGCGAAAGATGCCTCAGTCAGTCGCGTAACTGACCGATGATTTCAGTCAGTTGCGCTGACGGCTAGACTGATAGGGATGAAAGGTAAGCTTCTACGCAGAGTTTTCCAACCGCGTACCGTTACGCAACTGACTAGACACTTACGTCAGTAGCTGATTCACCTATCTGGCTACGACATATATGAGAGGTTCTACAGAACTTTTGACATTAGGCGTACTGCACGCTATCTCTGAACCTTCAAAAGATTATCAAAATGTCGGAGTTGATTTGAATAGCTCCGAGGGCCTCGGAATGTGTACTCTATTCGCTGTTCTGTCAAAAGAATCTGTTTATCCACAGCACGTCCCGCAACCCTCATTCTTTGGGTATCTCTTAGCGTACTCGCGCCGTCTTTTGATTTCTTCAGCCTGCTGCAAAAATAACATTGCTCGAAAAATTCTGCCAAAATTCAGTGACATTTTAGGCACCCTATACAGGGTGTCCACGTTCATGTGAAAAAGCCGCAAACCACCGATAGATTGCGGGCCCACGGGACAAAGTGCGGTGTGAAAAAAATTTTATCGGCAAAATTGATTGCGTTATTGGATTATTAATGTCCCATAAGAAATGCATTGGCTCAAGATCACTCAAGACAGACCAATGCAGGGGTGGAGTCTAAGGTGTCTACTATTGACCTGGACACACCCCTTGCCAACTCTTAGTATGTTGAAACACATGGCTCGTCGGAAGGCTATCCGTATGGGGCACTCGTTTACAATTCAGCCTGACCTTCGCTCACATGTGCGAGCCCAGATAGCAGAGCAGCATTCACACGAAAGTGGTTGAGTGCAGGTATTAGGTATGCATCCGTATTTCGGGTGTGAAGTGCGTGGCAAAGAGATGCACACATTTTACCTGAACCGCCGTAAAGCTCGCCGTAAAGTGTGAGATAGCAATAGCGCCCACATTACCTTCAGTTTATTGACCTGCGATCGTGGAATTTGTCAAAATGAGTGAGCGAAGGAAGCAAGGGGAGCAAAACTCGCGATCATAAGCCGAATGTCATAAACGAAGGCCCGCAGCCAGCTACAAGCTCTTTAATCAGTATCGCTTATGGGTGAAAGAGTATACAGAATCTTTGAGATATCCGAATAAGTCTCGATTGAATTTCTAGAGTCGGATGACACACGAGTAGTTCCGCGCAAAAGCGGACCACAAATTGCAGTTATGTCTCAAATAGTTTTTTTCGTCATTTTTAATCGATTCAATGACCCAAAACATGAACTTTTTATTCGCTACGGAAGCCAGAGAAAATTGTTACATAACTCTAGGGAATATCCCTCTGATTTTGGAGGGAAAGATAAAAACTCTTTCTCTAAAATCGGTGTAGTTCCGATCTAGCGTAAGATACATTATTACGTGGTTGGTGGTATTTAGTCGATCTCAGGAGATCTATCGGAACATGCTTTGGGATTTTTGTCTGAAGTTATGGACGCCCCCTTTGAGCAGGAAGGTGAGAAACAGGAAAAAATTCATTTTCTCAAAGATCCATGCCTTTACAAACCTGAAAATTCATATTCGGACATAAAACTGCGTGTCCTTCATGGGTCCTGCGCCGTTTTTCTGACATATTATTGTTGTGTTCAGCCTTCTCTGTCGATCAAAGAGTTTTTGTGCCCATGCGCAGGAATTCAAGCTGCAGAAACTAATTTTATTAAGAAGCGAAGATAATTTCCTCCACATTGACCACTTGGGGAAGTCAATTTGATGCAATGGGACCGAAGTTACAAGGCTCAATGATAAAGCACGCAACTGCACAAATTTCCCGGTTAGTGTTGCGGCTCGAGTAAATCTGTTGTTATTATTCAAATTAGGTAGCTTTAGACCCAGTGAGCAAATTGACAATGCCGAGTCGTCATTTTAAAGAAAATTTTGTTGGCTATCTAATGAAATTGGTTCCAGTAACCTATATCCATGCGCGTGCGTAAAAGAATCCATTGTTCTAGAGGCTGAAAACATCAATGAAGTGTCGAAAAATGGTGTGGGATCTCAAAAAAAAGGATTGAAACTGTCTTTTCTTAGAACACGCAATTTCATATCGAAATATTAATTTTCAAATATTTAACGTAATGGAGTTTTGAAAAATAGAGTTTTTCATGTTTTCCACCTTTCTGTCCATAGAAATAATCGCTGACTGAAGAGAAAAAATTAGTCAGATCGCAGCTACGCACATTTTACTGGAGAAAGATTGATATTTTTTCAAGATGTCGTAAAAATATTCCTTAGAGATACAAAAGATTTTCTTGATAAAATCAATTCAAACAGTGGAAAAAAAAATCCGTGACATAACTGCTGTTTGTCGTCCGCTTCCACGCGGAATTACTCATCCATGAGATTGATCCAGTAAGCCGCTCATGTTATTTCTGTCAAAACTTTTAGGATCATGGGGTTGAGAGAAAAATTTTCGACCGGGATAAATAGAGTGATCTGACCGATCAGAGTGCATGCATTCTTGCCAATACAATTTTTTTCCTTTCACAAGGGTAGAAATGGTCTACTATAGTAGGGCGTAATTCTACAAGGCACTCGGAAAATTTCAAATCATCACCGTAGAAAGTGTGCATGATGATTCTTCATATTAGAACTTATCGTTCACTCTGCGTAAGGGGGAAAAAATTAAGAGTCACTTTCTGATTACGTGGTTTATTCGGTTCGCAACTGCAGCAAGAGATAGGAGTCACTACAACTTTTTGATGCCACTTGAAGCAAGTGTGTGCGGAAATCAAAAATATCAGTTAGTCTTAACTATAATTCTAAGCTAAAGAGAGTATCAAAAATACAACTATAATGACCGCAGCTATTTCAATTGCACATAGACACACAACTTACCATGATTAATGACTAACAAGCAAAGTATGAGCTAATCTGATCGAAGCTTGAACGATTTTGGTGATTATTACATCTATTTTCTAGGATGAATTATAAGATTGAGTAATGCCAACAGCGGATGTGAATGAAAGTCAAGAATCAATAAATGTTCGGAATTTCCTTTGAGATTTGAGAGTGCTCGGCATGAGCTACGAAATGCGACCACGCAGAGCTCTCTACGACCAATAGGTTCTGAGATATCCAACTCTGAAAATCATCAGCTTGATTCCCAGATGTCCTCAGACTTTTGGCCGGTAGTGTATCCATTCCGTGGTAGAGTTGTTTGAACTTTTAGATCTCGTGGTCAAAACTAGTGTGGGATGTAACCCCGAAAGACTGTGCTCCTTTTTTGCACGGAAATTCGATTTTTTGCTTATTTTACAAATTATTATTTAGCTTGAAAAAACAATCACAGTCAGTCGTGGTTGCATCTGACTTCAATTTCGACAACTGATTCTAAAACCTTAGCTAACTCATCGATAAAATATGTGTATCAGATATGTTTGTTCATGGAAGTCAGTCTAGTTATAACGAACGGAATAATTTCGATGGAGCGTGTCTTTTACGTTCAAAACGTGGAAAATGTCTATTTTAGCACAACCTTAGATGTTCGAAAATTGCGAGTAAAAAAATTCTCATGGAATACCGAAAAATCCTGACGTGGTGATGCAAAGAAGGCATCGGATTCTTGTTCAGATGGTGGATTCGAGTGAGACATGTGTACTTTGATCTACTATACAAAACAACTTTTCTGTTTCGTGCAACTATGTCACCTAGTGGAGATTTTGCTCACGTGCGGTATCAGCTGTCCTAATTCGGGTCCACCAATCTGTAACTTATGTTTAGCTGCACAGTCATCGCCTTGGAATTTGCTGGAATTGGCCCCCTTGTACTTGAATACACTGAAGCAATTTTTGTTCCACAAGGGCAGTAGCACTCTGTACCTCTTGGGGAGTGATTGTCCTAAACGCTTCGATGATCCTTTCTCGAAGCTGTTCTTCAGTGTTGATTGGGACACTGTACACCTGAGCTTTGATCCTCCCCCAGAGATAAAAGTCGCACGGTGTCAAGTCGGGTGATCTTGCCGGCCATGCGATTGGCCCCCCTCGCCCAATCCATCGGTTGGGGAAAGCTTGGTCAAGATGTTCTCGAACATCCACTGGAAAGGCAGGAAGAATAGTTTCTAGAAAAGTTGACTAGCAATCGCAATTGTATTGATGTCAAAATCTACGGAAATTATGACTAACTAGAGCAGTAGCAATAATATTTCTTGATTTTTTTCGACAACTGATGCAAACACGCAAAATATCCTATTTGCGTCAAAGGGATATATTTCATGCATAACCGAGAGAATGAGATATACTCTTGAATAGCCAAATGGGAGAGCAAGAGATCAATGAGTTTATAGTGGAGACGTTGCATTTTTCCTTCGGAACGAAAATTCCTCAAACTTTTCGCCTCGTGAATTCGGATTCTTATGCTATAATGGTCAAAATTAGGCGAGGACCATCCACTGGGTATAGCTGTAGACTTGTGATCCTGAGACTGGGGGGAAAACTCGAAAACTCAGAGAAATCGTGTGGAGCTACAAAAGTATTGATCGGATGAGATGAGTCTCAAGATTGATGACGATCTCACGCCTCGAGAAATTCAGAACAAGTTTTGCGAGGTCTGTGATTTTCCCTCAGATTTTTCAGACATGTCACTGATGTTGATCATACTGATTCTCTGGAGATATAATCTCTCTCAAAGTTTTGAAGAAACAAACATCTTGTTACAACTTGCCATCTATGCAGCGCGATTTCAGTGAACTATTCGATACATTGTATCATGTTATTCTTGCCAAAGTGAAGAGATAAAATATCACAAGTCTCTATCCCAGGAATCTACTTGAACTATCGAAGGTACAAGATCTACGGCCTTACTCGCACACACAGATTGAGATACCGTAATCTAATACGAAGAGAGTCGGACAGTACATCTCGACCCACACAAAGTTCGAGAGGTTCCCGAGTGTACCTCAATGCAAGGGGCAAAGAATCCAAGAATAGTATCGTGTCTAAAGTTCCACTTATTAAAAAATAAAGTCAAAAGTTTCGGAAATTTTCTCGGGTAGTATTCTAGAATTGAGTTCCACGATCATGGCATTCGAATTCAGATGAAAATTTTCTCGTACCTCTAAAATGAGCTGGAGCCCCATCTTGCATGAATAACATTCTCCTGATCACGTCCTCGGGCACGCCAGCTTCACGCAACAATCTCGGTAAGTCGCGCAAGAGATCCAGGTAACCAGCTCCGTTCAAGCGTATTGGGATAAACACAGGTCCAATCTGAAAGATGAATCGAGTGTTTTTTTTCTTTACTTAAATCGAGTATTTTTATTCATGGCTTGATACTATGAAATTCGTCGAAATGAACTTGTTGAGTATTTATAACTTACGAGAATACTATCTATCATGCCGGCCCAAACATGAATGTTGATCCTGTACTGGGTCTTGGAGTTCCAGGTCTTGAATGGGTTGCGGCGAGCCCATGTGATGAAATTTTTTGTGTTTTGAAGTCCGCCTTTAGTAAACATACACTCATCCGAAAACAATATGAGACTCAAAAGGTTGCGGTTCATGTTGATGAGTCGCAACATTTCTGCACTAAATAGCACTCTACGTTCAGGATCTGCATTCATCAATTCCTGAACTTTCACATAATGGTAGGCCTTGTACCCTCTCTCCTTCAGAACTTTCTGAATGCTTGACTTCCGGATCTGCAAGTCTCTTGCACCGTCCCTCAGACTGTGCGTTGGATTGGTCTCATAATAAAGAATTATTCTGTCCCGAGCATCTTCGTGAAGAACTGGTCGAGGACGGTGAGCAGGAATATGATTTGGAACCAGAGCTTGCAACGGGTCCCGCAAACGATGAACCGCTCTCAAGATAGTACCCGCGGTCGGGCGTTCTCCTATCGGGAAGAGAGGGTGATCGGAGCACATACGCGATGCAGCCAATGCATTGTAGCCCGTGACCACATAAAACTCTGCCATCAAAACATATTGCTGATGAGAATAAACAACCATGATGCACTTCACTTCGGTACAATAGCGCGCGGAATCCTCGGGATCGAGAACATTGAAACTTGTGGAAAATCGCGAGATGCACAGTTCCACTGATGCCGGGAAACTGCCGAGCACTTGACCAGAGTAACATATCATAGCCAAAAACAAGGAGATGGGTTACCCGCAAATAAGTTGTGAGGAGAGGGAAAATTTTTTTGGACAGTTTTGGGTAGAAAGTGCTCTTCCTGTGCAAACGAAAGATGCAATCTCGAAACGTGCAAGATTCCGAAACGCTGAAACACGTGCTGACAGAAACAACCACACTACAATAACAGTCCTTACGATGGTTCCATAATTTTTACAGATCGCCAGATGAGAGCCCTCCACATCCTGCGCTCTCGACGTTGTAAAGGATCAAAGATAATTATCAGGGACAGGCAGAGTAGATGAGAGCAGCATGTTTTTCCTCGCGATGCGGCTATGTCAAAGGCTGTATCAAGGTCTACAAATTATTCCTGTGTAAATCACCTCCAGATTTACTCTCCTGTGCGATAACAGCTGGAGAGTTCGCAGCTGATGACCAGCCTTCGTTTATGACATTCGGCTTATGATCGCGAGTTTTGCTCCCCTTGCTTCCTTCGCTCACTCATTTTGACAAATTCCACGATCGCAGGTCAATAAACTGAAGGTAATGTGGGCGCTATTGCTATCTCACACTTTACGGCGAGCTTTACGGCGGTTCAGGTAAAATGTGTGCATCTCTTTGCCACGCACTTCACACCCGAAATACGGATGCATACCTAATACCTGCACTCAACCACTTTCGTGTGAATGCTGCTCTGCTATCTGGGCTCGCACATGTGAGCGAAGGTCAGGCTGAATTGTAAACGAGTGCCCCATACGGATAGCCTTCCGACGAGCCATGTGTTTCAACATACTAAGAGTTGGCAAGGGGTGTGTCCAGGTCAATAGTAGACACCTTAGACTCCACCCCTGCATTGGTCTGTCTTGAGTGATCTTGAGCCAATGCATTTCTTATGGGACATTAATAATCCAATAACGCAATCAATTTTGCCGATAAAATTTTTTTCACACCGCACTTTGTCCCGTGGGCCCGCAATCTATCGGTGGTTTGCGGCTTTTTCACATGAACGTGGACACCCTGTATATTGAGAAAAGATAGGTTTCAGACGCGTGCCTTCAACGTGGCGTTCATAAACAAACGTCGAAGTCGCGTAACCGTGTTTTCACGAAAAGTTGAGATCTCCCGTACTGAGCTTATAAAAGAAATAACATTTGCGATAGTTACATGATCGAAACGGATTTCAATAGCTTGAAACAACACCAATAATATCCCGTTTGGTTTGGGTGCGTGCGACCAATTGCGTTTAGATGATAGCATCAAGAAGATGGGTCAGTTCATGCGCCCACTCGACTCAAAATGGTCAAATTTCCACGGCACGAGGGGAAGAAGGGGGGCACGCTCCTGGAATGTTTTGCCCATTTTTCTCCACCTATTTTTGAACAATATCCCATAGTTCTCATGTCCTGATATGGAATGTTATTTGAGTGAGAAGCATTACAAGAATTGTATCGAAGGGGTCGATGTGATCGAGCCCGTCTCAGCACTTCTATGAGGTTGCAATCGCTCATATTATCCTGGAAACAGATTATTCACACCAGAGAACCCATTCTACCTTCAAATGCCACCATAGGCCAGTCAACATCTGGAGTAGATATAGGAAATCTGACTGTCCTACCTCCAACACCTGTTACAAGAAGAGTGAGCAAGAAAAGGGCTCAAGCAGGTTCTGAAAAGAAGAAAGCATCGCCGAAAAGAAGGCGTCGGAATGGGAAGAATTGACTATGATTGTACTTTCTCATTTCTATATGAGGTTCAACAAATGTTCTGGAAATTAAAGATCGTATTATGTTGAAAAAATCTATTGTGTCATGACTTTGTACAAGTTAATCCGAATGCTCCTACCTTACATTCAATATTACTCGCACAACTAGAATCTTCCTTCCTTGATTCGCCCAATCATTGGGCGCATGAAGTCTTGGATGAGATCATTTTAAAGCGTGGGAGAGGTTGTATTCCATGAATGACAATGTGTTTGTTTGTCTGAACGTAATCCATCGTCTCTAGTTAGCTATCAGTCGCGTCACTCTTGATTGTCATCTTGCATACATGGTTCGTCGAGAAATAGCATTTGCCATATCTGCTTAAAATATGGAGCTCTACCTCGTGATAATCACTACTCTCGCCATCAGCACCACCCATATACTGTCGATCGAAAAACACTCTGGGACCCTAGTATTCAAATATATATATATATATACTATCACGATCCCGAATCATACAAAGACGCGTTGAAATGATTTTAGTTTCCAGAGCCATTTTCCTTGAATACCCCTCGTGGTGTAATAACGAGCTGGTGAGGCAGAAAAATCGTTGCTTTCCAGTCAGAATTACTCAAAAATCTGACCGATAACCACATCTGGCAGTGCGCGAATGATCCGATGGGTTTACATTCGACTGAGAGTATCTAAAAGTCCTTTGGACGTCTGTGAACGTTTTTGGTTGGTACAGGAATAACATTCCCCCAAATTAGTAGGCACGCACTTTTCCACTCCTTTTTGGGGTTCTAGTTACCACTCGAATTGATTCCAGACGCGAGCCATGAAAAAAAAAATTTCATTCTGCAGTAACCCAAATGTCAAAAGTTCTGTAGAACCTCTCATATGTGCTCCGGCGGCAAATTCAAATTTTGGTATGAATGTGAAATCTTTGGCTGTACAGAGCAATGCCTTCAACATACCAGTTGATGTACTGGTTTTCTCACATACTCAATCAAATGTATCATATTTCTGAGCATGGGTACCTTCGAGCCTCCTTTAAATACGGAGTTGCATCGAAGGATTTCGATGGAAAGATTTGAGATGGTGGAGTAACAAAGATAGAAAATTGGCAAAGTTTGAAAAAATGATTTTGAACGCGGATAGCGTTTCGTCTCCCGATAGTGTGGCGTTCGAATGACTCTCTAGGGGCAGAATACACGCACACTATCGGGCTCTGCCCGACGCTGATGTGAGTCGCATCAGAGCGTCCTTATATATGAATCGCGCTATATTTTGTGCGCTTGCGAATTTCACGATTCGAGAAATTCCAGTAGGCAGTCAATTCGCAGTGGGCTGCAACCTGCCGAGATGTGTGGAATCGTCATCGAGTAACACGGCAAATCCATCTGAAAATTCTCAAATCGTCAAATTCGCAAGCGCACAAATTTGAGCGCGATTCACATACAGTAAGCCCCACTCAATGTGATCGCGCTCGATGTTATCAACCGCTTAATGTTTTCAAAGTTGCTGGTCCCGGTTCGCTTGTATATCAATCCATGTAAATTCACTCGGCTAATGTGATCAGGATCCCGGATAATGTTATCATGCAATCGGAATAAGGGGACATATACATCTGCGTGTTTATGTCGATCAAAGAACACTACCACCATGCGAAATATATATTTGACGGCATCATTCATGAAACCAATATCGATCGCCAATTGCGTGTGAGACTCATACATCACTTGTTCACTCAAAATGAGCAAACGGCACGACTTGAGTTTGGCTGAAAAATCAAAATTGTTATCGGACTATGATCTTTTACCGGATGGTACGAAACAACGGGAAGCTGCAGCCAAGCTCGGAATATCTCAGCCTCTACTGTGCGAATCGTTGAATAATAGGGAAGAGATAGAAAGTGATTGTTTGAATGATGTGAATAAAGATCGAAAGCGTATGAGACAAGGAAAAGATGAAGAAGTTGAAGAGGCTCTTAAAGAATGGTTCACTAAAGTTCGGAAAGAGGATACTCCAGTAAACGGACCCGTCCTGATGCAAAAAGCAGAAAATTTGGTACATCGAATGGGCAAGGACTTTGTTGCTACTCCTGGATGGTTTTACAGATGGCGGAATTGAAAAAATATTGCGTATGGTAAGATTCACGGTGAGGAAGGGATGCAAATCATACTGATGCAGATGCTTGGCTTATCAAGGAATTGCCAAAGCTCTTAATCAAGTTCGGTTTGCATAACATCTGGGATGCCGACGAATTTGCTCTCTTCCTCCGGGCTCTGCCTCAGCATACTTATGCTGTCAAAGATCAAAATGTGATGGGTGTGAAATTGTGTGAAGAGAGCATTACAGTATTGTTGTGTGCAAGTATGGCGGGAGAGAAGAAAGAGTTGTTTGTGATTGGCAAGAGTCTCAACCCTCGATGTTTGAAAGAATCAAAAAAGTTGCCACTTGGATATGCTGCTAACGAAAATGCTTGGATGACGATACCCAAATTCAGAGATTGGGTGAGTGCTTGGGATGAAACATTAGATCATAAAATAGCTCTTTTGGTTGATAATTGCACAGCTCACAATATTGATACCAAGTTTAAAAATATCGAGATCTTCCATCTGCCGGCATACACAACGTCACTGATTCAACCATGTGACCAAGGTAATATTCGCACTGTCAAAGTTTATTACAGGCATGAAATGGTAAGCAGAGTCGTTGCTGTAATCGACAAAGGTGATGGAGGAGCTCTAAGACCAAATGACCTTGCCAAGAAAACCACAGTTTTGGAGGCTATGCATTTGCTTGAGAAAGCTTGGAGTATGGTGAGTGAGTCAACCATCTGTAACTGCTTTGGAAAGGCTGGATTTATCGATAATCAAAACGGCGACACACAGTCTGTCTTTGTGAACGTTAAAGGGAAAGCATCAACAACTCAAGAGAGCTTGACTGACGAGCAATTTGCAGAGTGGATGTCTACAGACGAGCACATACAAACATGTGAAGAGTTGACCGAAGAGGCCTTATGTTCTAGGTAAGCGCTTGTGAATCCGTATAGTGTATCTGTCACATAAAGAATCACTCATAATCTTGGATCAAATCCTGCAGATACAATAGTCGTGGTGATGATCCTCCAGAAATTGACGATGATGACGATTGTGAACAAAATGAGCCTGGTAATAAGAAAGTACTTCCCAGAGAAATGCTGGACGCCTTGGAAAGTCTCCGAAAAGGAGTATATCAGTACGCTGAAAATTTTGATCTCCAATACAAAGACGAAGATTTTATACACAAAATTATAATACAGAATGGAAAACGAAGTAAAATAGATGATTTTTCCCAAAAAAATGATTGTGTGTGAATAATATTCTATCTGTTAATCAGAATTCTATGTCAATGTAAAGTACTTCAATGACATCTGACTCACGAAGTCGCACGAATGAATAAATTATGACAAAATTGAGTCAAACATACGATTCTCGGTTAAAGGTTATCACCCGCTTATTGTTATCAGGAGTTCTTGGCCCGACGCGATCACATTGAGCGGGACTCACTGTATATAGACGCTCCGATGCGACTAACATCAGCGTCGGGCAGAGCCTGATAGTGTGCGTATACTCCGCCCCTGGAGAGTCATTCAAACGCCACACTATCGAGAGACGAAACGCTATCGGCGTTCAAAATCATTTTTCCAAACTTTGCCAAATTCCTATCTTTGTTACTCCACCATCTCAAATCTTTCCATCAAAATCCTTCGATGCAACTTCGTATTTGAACGAAGCTCGAAGGTACGCATGCTCAAAAATATACATTTAGTTGAGTATGTGTGAAAACCAGTACACAAACTGGTATGTTAAAGGCATTGCTCTGTACAGCCAAACATCTCACATTCATACCAAAATTTGAATTTGCCGCCAGAGCACATATATTCATTGAATTTAGTTCATTATCCGATCGCAGTGGGGCGCAACCTGCCAAAATGTGTGAAATCGTCATCGAGTATCACGGCGAATCCATCTGAAATTTCTCAAATCGTCAAATTCGCGAGCGCACAAATTTGAGCGCGACTCATATATAAGGACGCTCCGATGCGACTAACATCAGCGAATAGCCCCATAGTGTGCGTGTATTCTGCCCCTAAAAAGTCGTCCAAACGCCGCACTATCGGGAGACGAAAGGCTAATTGCGTTCAAAATAATTTTTCCAAACCATGCCAAATTCCTGTCTTTGTTACTCCACCATCTCAAATCTTTCCATCAAAATCCTCCGATGCAACTTCGTATTTGAACGAAGCTCGAAGGTACACATTAGGGTGAGCCGAAAAAACATTTTTTTCGGGAATCGCTTAGCATTAGGTGGGATTTTCTGTCTTTGAGTGTGAAACAGTGGAAAAATTTTCGCTGCTCGCTCAAACTTGAATTTTTGAGGTGGAGCAAGAGCTCTGAAGATTTGACGATTTCATTTGAAAATCGTTTCATTCGCACTTTTGACGTATCTTAAGCCGGGAAATCGTAAAATCGGAATGCACCGGATTTCTCCATCTAGGAGTGCATCGAAATATGTCATTCGAGTAGAAAACAACCTGACAGTAGAGCACAGGACCATCTATAAGGAAATTCATTATTTAGATTGCTACAAACGTCTTAGATTGTAAAAATCCCTCTCCTTTCTTCATACGGGCTTGGGACCGTCATCGGCAGGATTATTTGTTTTTGTTTTTCAATTTTTTCTATTTCTTCCGACTTTATGGGGTTTTAATAATTCCTTTCTTCTCCCTCCTTCTCTCAATTGATATGGGAATAGTACGTCAAGGCGCAGTGATATGTTCAAGAACTTTGAAATCTTGCTTTGATTCAAATCTTGGCAAAGATACAATCTCTGGAAAAGAGAGTTGTTAATATAAAATTCTCTCGATTTTCTTTGCCACATACTTCAGACGATGCTCCTGTCACTATTTCCACGGTCAGTTCGACAGCTTGTGTGTGGCAAGGATAATCGTTGAAATTCCAAGTCACAGGTATCGGATTAGTCTTTAGCATAGCCTCAATCTAATCGATCTTCAGTTCTCGGAGAACGGGCGGAGAATTTATCTCACAGGATGACCATTCAATCATATCAGTGTATTTTCTAGCTTCAAAATTGATTTCTGGAATTCTGAACTGACGGATTATGCCCTCCTCATTCTTCTCTGCGTGAAGTATCTTCTCCAGAGCTGATTTCCTCACGTCAAAATCTCCATCGTTCATCATAGCAAATAGAATATTTCCCGGAGCTACAAAATATCCATTTCGTTGTATCACGGGATCTATCACAGTGAGATACTCTGCAGGTAAGTATCTTGAAGCTATAATGAAGTCAGAAAGATGTTTGGGTCCATTTTAACAGATTTTCCAAATTTGATGCGAAACCAAGATGGCGCGTAAACTTTCACAAGGAAGCCTACGACAGTTTTCATCTCGTTGCTAGGATTTTCAGTGGAGATGTATAGTCTCAAAATATGGTTCGACATCGTCAACCATCGGGCATGGGATACGTTCCCTGGGAAAAGATCAGCTACATCCTGAGGACAGTTACCTGATTGAATAGCTCTGCACATTTGGAGTAAATACATCTGATCACTATTCAACTCAATTGCATCATAATCAGGCAAATAACAATCAATTGCTTCGAATTCAACGACTGGCAAATTCTCGCAGCCAATTAATTTCTTGCCTATCGGCCCTGAAAAGGTGTTGGGACCTGTTGTTATGCCGTCGAGTAGACGAAACAAGTGCCTCAGAGGAAGTTCGTTAAAATGTAAGAGACATATAAAACGCTGAAGCGATCGGCTCACTCTCGATTCCAGCAGAGAAATCACACCCTTCTTGTTACCTGTATTTACTGCCGTACCATCACACCCCACAGTTTCAAGAGTCTCAATAAACTCGGGGTAATGTTCTTCAACGTATGAAATCATACAATTTGATACATCAGTAGCAGTACCCGATTTCGGTGTCACGTGACTGATATATTTCGATCCCGGCTTGTTAATGAGTGAATAATGTTCTTCCGTGATTTTGGTTTGAGAGTACTTATCGCCTTCCATTACGACAATTTTAGTTTTATCTTCTTGGCCATCAAAATACAAACTATGTATACCACTAATGTATCTATCAGTAGATCTTATATTGGCAGCAACCTTTGATTTATCTCTCTGTAACTTATTTTTATCTGTGCAAAAGCTTCAAAAGACTCCGATACAGATCCGACATCGACTATTGCAGCAGACGCTATTGCTGCTGCAGCTCTATCCGACACCCCGTATCGCTGACTAATAGCTGCTGTATTTCTCATGTTGACTCTCACTTGAGATGTAGATGGCTGTCGACAAGAAGGTGGCCTGTAAAACTCTTGTGAATCTGGATCGGTGCTCAAAAATTTTCTTCTGATGAAGGCAATACATCTTCTTCGAATGGCATCTCAATGCAGCTCTTCTTGCAAAGCTTTGAGTCTTTCTCCCTCCTTCTCGACTTCCTTTTGATTTTATTCTTTCCATTAGAATTCACAGGACCGATAAATAAAAGTCTCTCCGTTCTTTGATCTGTTCAAAAACTTCCCTTGGACTTGGGAACTTTTTTTCCTTTCGGACAATTACAATTATCAAAGGAATCACATTTGCAAGATGCTATATCAAACAGCTTAAAAGAATCTGATTTGAACTTATTCACTCTATTCTTGGTGTGGTCACTTGTGACAATGCGCTTCAGAATTTTCTTCATTTTTGTATAATCCTTGTGATATCCCAGGACAAGAAACTTACGTCTCTCACGACCGAACTCGGGATAGATGTCCTAATATAAACTTATTCAACTTCATCACAGACAAGGCCGTCAATTTTAGAATTACCCGGAGTTCTTCTATTCTTTCGAATACCAAGGTGCTTTGTTTCGAAGGAAAAACACATGAGAACATCTTGATGAGTAGGCAGAACAGACCGCGAAAGATCTCTTGGTAGTCCAAATATAGGGCATTGGAAATCTCGATCAGAGTGTCTTGATCTAACCATTATATCTTGTCACTGATACAGAAGTACTGCCAAGTAGATAATGATTAGCGTGTAGAGTTGAGAAGAATCAATAAGCGCAGCTTCAAATTCCCAATCAGTGTCAGTCTTGGCAGAGAGCGGAAACTTCAGCTTGGAGAGTACCACTGTGTATCCATGCTACACATGTCACTGTGCTATACTGATTCAACCATGAAGGATTTGCTCTCGGCATCACTACTATCTGCGGTAATTGTGTAATCACTTTCACGAGCGTGTGCGAGGTTACTAACCAACACTTCTCGAACGGTTCCCGAGTCGACACGCGCAGCAGGTGACTTATGAGGAACTAGATCCCGCACCGCGGAAACCAGGTCATAGCAGATCGACTACACTAATCTGATTGCGAGAGTCCCTATTACCATCACCCGCCACCTAGCGGTGGCGCGCGGAACACTTGGGCGGAACTCGGAGGGTGTTTTCTCTGCAGTGTCAACGTCACATTTGATCGAAGAAGCATCATCATCTCCAAACTGAACTTTTACAACCATCTTCGTCAATATTGAGCTGGACACCTTATCACGAGATGGCGAAGAATCAGTGGGCTCATGATTCTAGGAATGTTTCGATTTGTTCTAGTTTTACGATCAATTATATCGGAAGGGCGAGTTACATATCTAGATATTGAGTTTATACACATTCGAGAAAGTTGTGATTCAGATTAGTGTAGTATACGTCGAACCAGAGACGTATGGAAGCGAGTATCAAGAAATTGTCCAAAACGAAGGCGAAAAATGCCCTTTTCTCAATAATCTCCGAAACTTCAGAGCTCTTGCTCTACCTCAAAAATTCAACTTTGAGCGAGCAGCGGAGATTTTTCCACTGTTCCACACTCAAAGACAGAAAATCCCCCTAATGCTAAGCGGTTCTCGAAAAAAATGTTTTTTCGGCCCACCCCAGTACACATGCTCAAGAATATAATCCATTCAATTGAGTATGTGTGAAAACCAGTACATAAACTGGTATATTGAAGGCATTACTCTGTACAGCCAAACATCTCACATTCATTCCAAAATTTGAATATCGACCTTGGAGCCTATAAACCAAAATAACCGTGAATATGGAGACACAGAAGGGGACAATTCCACAATCTATTCGCATACATGTCTTCACAATCATAAGATTGTTCGAGCTCAACAATGGTGCCTTTGCAGTCGTTCAAGTGGGTTCATAGTGTTTCTGTGTCTCCAAGACTTCGATTGATTGTGGAGAAGACTATGGTTCATCATGAGCTTTGTGGACACAAATTGAAGAGCCTCATGCAGAGTAACACAAGGGTAATCAGACGATTAAACTAGGTGAAATCGCCGCCATCGCTGACAAAATTATTCTGATGGAATTTCTGTGCAGGATCTACGCGGAAGGACCCTTCTGAATCCAAAAATCTCTGTTGCCAGTGCAAGTATCCATCATCAACATTGGAGAAACAATGGATCATTTGTCGGAAACATGAATTTTTGCTATCGGATATCGTTGAAAATATCCCGATCAACAACTTTTCACTCCGGGAACATGAGATTTTTCGATTTTCGTAAATCACATGAGAGATTTTCTGTTTCAAATCAGCCGAATAATCTCAAAGAATTGTTTCCGAACCGAAGAAAATTGTTATCGACGACTCACTTGAGCAATATCATTTCAAACAATTATGCAATGGAATTTCGTCTGGCAACATGGAATTTCTGATTCAAAAGAGACTTACGTAGAAGATTCCGCGTAATGTCCCATCAGGATAGTTCTCCCAGCAATCGTAGTGATTTTCCCTAGTCTGAATCTGGGATTGAAACTATCTCCAAAAAGTGAAAGGATCTCTGAGAGGAAAATCTCATGGAAGGGCAAAACTCTTAACACTTCCAGAGATGGTAAACATTCTTGTATTTATGATTCTTACAACAGACTATAAACGAATTGTGGTGAATAGGGATTACACCAGTCGAGATATTACAACGGGTGAATGTATGAGTGAATAAGTACTCAATCAATTTGAACAAATACTGTTGATCCTCGTTCGCTTGTTCGCTCGTTCAATTTCCTTTCCATAAATATTCACCTTACCGCGAAAGATACCTCAGCCAGTTGCGTAACTGGCCGAAGATTTCAGTCAGTTGCCTTACCGGCTAGACTGATAGGAATAAAATAAAAGCTCCCACGCAGAGTTGTCCATCTGCGTGCCATTACGCAACTGACTAGACAGTTACGCAACTGGCTGATTTACCTATCCGGTTACGACAAGTTCGAAACAATATGGATTGAATGAAGTAAAGATGTCGTGAAATTTTGTCATTTTTCATCGGATCGAGAATAGGTTGCAGAAAATTTTTAACAAAATAAGAACAAACATAGTTCCTCAGCTATCTCATGTTCTCTTGTCCAGGTACTCCCATAGGTCGATTCGATTCCAACACTACAAAACGCACTTCTTGTTCCCACATCAAATCTGTGCTGACATTCAGATACAACTGAATTCCCCGAACTTCAAAGCCTTTTATATTTTATGGCCTCTCAATTCTCGGAGGCAGTTATCGGTTGTTTCAACTCAAGGAAGTGTCACGTTTTCGCGGAATGGTGCGAAAGCCGAGGTGGGTCACCGCGCGCACGCACAGCGATACAATTACAGCGTACTGCGCGCGGTCGGACAACATACTACTCCGATCGCGAGACACGCAATCTTCAACTAAAAATGACGAGAAATTGGCATTACCATTGAAAATTGGAGCACTATCGAGGAAGCTGCTTGCTCGGATCAAGTAAAGTTTAGTTCGCCTCATTTGCCTCTACTGTACATCGTTTCCTGAGAAATTTGACCCATACCAATACTTTTCGATGTGCTTGAGCACATCAACAAACTAATTTTGTAGTTGACCAAATACTGTCGAGCTATCTGTTTCCCCTCACGTGTATGAGAAGCGCATATCCGTGAGATTACTCGAGTTTCTCATAAAATCAGGATGTTCAGGCTCTGAGATGTGCAGATGAGGCGTTATCAGCTTATCTTGCAGAAATTTTCAACTCTTCCATTTTTTTCGTTATGAGAGAATGGTTTCCATAGTAAAGGATTGGAAATCTATATAATAAGGCTACCGTAGTGTAACGTGGTGAGGGATTCAGTCTCCAAAATGAACACGAGTGATTGGGTTGAAGAGTGACTAATATGTACGAGAGATAATTGATGGTTGAGAGAGTGTGTGTGGATAGTTAGGTTGGTTCGAGCGGTCTGTTCGCGGCGTGGCCCGTCGTCCGCGACGATGGGTCCGCGACGCAATATCGCTTTGGTGGGAAAACGGGTGATTATCCGTCAGAAACGCTGACAGTGCACCTGGTGCATCGTCAGGTGACGGAGAGAGGCCCGGGCCGGAGACTCGAGACTCACCACGTCACAGGCGTGCCTGGCCGGAGACTCGCATCGTCCCCGACGCGGTGACCTACATTACAATACATGAAACAGCTGTGGCCTCTTGAGTGGCCTTCGAATCATATGGTTGGAATCATATGTTATATTATGGTGCTTGCGCGAGCAAACACATGCTCGTATGAATGTATGTGTGAAGTCATGTGAAAGCGAGAGTGTCAATATCCGTGTGGGTCGCGATACAAATTCTTATCGCGAACTCTCTCTCATTAAAATCGTTTAGACTTAAATACTTTCATTCTCTTGTTTCTAATCTTACGAAATGTGATTTTTTTGTTCGCATAGGATTATGCTTGAAAGTTGAAAACATGTTCGATGAGATTTCTAAAAATCATAAATATGTTTTTTGAATAATTAAATCTTCTTTCTTGATCTTTTCGAGCAACCTTTATTGGGCAATGTTTTGCCGACGTTTCGGCTATTTTTTTATAGCCTTCTTCAGGGCTGTAAAATGTATTCATCAATGTATTCATAAAATGTATTCATCAATCATAAATATGTTTAATGAAATTCTTGGAAATTATTAACAATCAATTATTAACAATAAATCTTCTTAATTGTATGAATATATGAGGTTCTATACCTCTATTTGATGCAAATGTCTTACAAAATTATAGAAGCATTGAAATGTTTGGAAAAAATTATTAATAGATTGTTTATAAACAATGTTCCTACATTCTATGGTTATTTATATGAGATCCTATACCTCAATTTGATTAAAAAATTTTCCCGCAAAAAGTTCATTTTTTGTATGAACAGTACCCTGAATGTTATTAATAAATTATACAATAAACAAATAATGTACATACGATAATTGTCCATAGTTGGGTATTCCGTTCAAAAGTGACATTCGTCGAATTCGAAATTTGGCTCAGTTGATTTGAGAAAAGAGCTCGACTATTCCTATCGGTCTCTCACTGTTTCTCCTTCGTTCTCTGGTATACAATAGGTATACTATATATAGCTATATACTGCCATAGTTGGGTATAGCATTGAGAAATTTTCATCGCTTGCAGCTGTGGGATCATTTCCCATCAGCCGCAGGAAATACTTTTTCTTTCTTGAGATGATTTTAAGTCCCATTTCGATTCTAATATCATAATATTTTCGGACCGATTATTACATGGAGTTTTGGTTCAAAAAGCATGGCAAATGGTTTTCTCGAAACCTGGAATTGTGAATTTCGCACTATGACAATTTTCAAAATTTGCTCTTTCCTAGAAATTTTCGATCAAATAGTCAGATAGTCCTTGGGAAGACCTTCAATTTGAGCATTTGAACGTTTAAATCGGATCACAATTGACCGAGTTATGACGGTTTTTCGTAAACCAACTTTCACGTACGGAAAACTAATTTATAGGGATTTTCACTCTACTGTGGGAAAATTTTTGGCTAGTCAGTCGGTTTCGCTTCTACTGATATACAATATGAGGAATATTCATACCAATTTTCAAGTTGATATCATCACAATTCCTCGATATATAACAAAATACGCACTCATTTTTAGTGCCGACGGTAAATTCTCGAATGTAATTTGGACCATATAACATTGTGGTCTCAAAATTCTCCTATTCAGTCATGGGTTTCTGTTATTAGTCTTACTTCAAGGTATTACATTAGTTAATCTATCTTTCACAATTACACCACGAAATTCGAATTCTGAGGTGAGGAATTTGAGTTTTCGCATACTGTCAAATTTCGCATCGAAATTCTACATTATTCGCTTTAAAATCCTGTGATCTCATTTTTGAAGTTTCTAATGGTGTTCATAGCTATGAGTATACTTAGTTATATAGATTTGTCACGGTAATAAATGTTCACAACCGTTATTTGAGCAAAATTCATGTCGTGGTATCGACTTTTTCATTTAAAATACGCATTTCTCGGCTACTTTTCGATGAAAACTCATAACGTCTCAAATTAAAATTCTAGCTTCTCTGCGTCCCTTTTGGCTATACAAATGATGGAAACAGTTACTCTTGGATGTTATCTACCTTGTCTCATCGTGATACGCATCAATTCATGCGTTTGTTCACGCTACTTTTCGAAATTTTGGAGTTGACTTTTTTGAAAAATTTTACCGAGAAATCGGCCGTTTTCTCGACCTTGAGCTAGGTGTGGGATTCAAAATGACCCTGTACGTGTTTGAATGGGTACCTGTGTGTATAGTGAAGGTGATCTGCTGTGTTTTGTGCTGAGTTTCGGCGATTTGTGGCGCGGGTGATGTGTCACGCGGTGAAAAGTGATCTCGATGTGTGTAATTTGGGTGCACTGCGGTGCAAGTTATAGCTCCGGAACAAAACGTCCGATCGAGCTGAAAGGACCCCGCACAAAACCAATGGGAAGTGGCTTAAGGCCAATTTTGATGGAACTCAGCAGTGTTGTAGATCATTCTATGCTGATCAACTTTGTCAATGGGCACGAAGAGCGCCTATGGCTCATTTTTGAGATATTTTAATGGAAAGTACGCAATTAGTTGAGGTTACGTGTAAGCTTTGTTGTCACTTATTATTGATTTTTTTTTTCACAAAAGGCTATTCACATTCCTCGAACGTATTCGAGCTATCTTATATTAGCCAGTAAAGTTCAGTCAGGGCAGAGAATCCGACGAGTTACTTGGTTCATATTGAAATCATGAAGAACTGATTACAGTTTTTGAAATATCTTCATCTCCTCTTAGAAGTGGTCCGTTTCTTAATTGCATGACCCAGTGTTGGGCAAATCTCAAAGAGATACGAGCCATATGTGAATGGTCAGTAGCTACTGTAATTGCGTACAACATTACTGATTATAAGCCTTCTGATGAGTAGTACATGTATCTCGAAAGCGTGGGTGGAGGAAGCTGGGGATGGCTTCATCGTAAAAAATCTGTTTCACGAAGCATAGTGCTGGGCGTCTTTCTACTCGGGGGTTTTTGAGCTCACTGACCTCAAAAACCCCCGAATAGACGATCCCCCGTGCAGCAATATCGATTTTTCACTGCAGCACCCCTCCCCCGCATAGTCCAACCACGGAGCCTCCGCATCACGAGATAGAGTCTGAACGATAACATATCCGAGCTCAGCGACCTCGAAAACCCCCGAGTAGAGGGATGTCCAGCACTATGCTCCGTGAAACAGATTTTTTACGATAAAGCCATCCCCAGCTTCCTCCACCCACGCTTTTGAGATACATGTACCACTCATCACAAGGCTTATAATCAGTATTGTTGTACGCAATTACAGTAGCTACTGACCATTCACATATGGCTCGTATCTGTTTGAGATGTGCCCAACACAGGGTCATGCAATTAAGAAACGGACCATTTCTAAGAGGAGATGAAGATATTTCAAGAACTGTAATCAGTTCTTCATGATTTCAATATGAACCAAGTAACTCGTCGGATTCTCTGCCCTGACTGAACTTTACTGGCTAATATAAGTGCTCGAATACGTTCGAGGAATGTGAATAGCCTTTTGTGAAAAAAAAAAAATCAATAATAAGTGACAACAAAGCTTACACGTAACCTCAACTAATTGCGTACTTTCCATTAAAATATCTCAAAAATAAGCCATAGGCGCTCTTCGTGCCCGTTGACAAAGTTGATCAGCATAAAATGATCTACAACCCTGCCAAGTTTCATCAAAATTGGCCTTAAGCCACTTCCCATTGGTTTTGTGCGGGGTCCTTTGAAAGGGGTGGACTTTGATCACTGAGGATTCTGTTCCGATGAAACTTTTTGGAAAATTTTGGAAATTCGGGGGGAAAAATTTTTCGGTTTTGCGGGTCGGTCGTAAATCGATCCGAGTGACACACTGTTTACTTTTTGAGCTGCTCTCGCACAGGAGATCTCTTTTCGAGATTGTGCGGGATCAGTTATTGTATCCAGCCTCCAAGGGAGTATTATATACTCTCCTTAGATTTGCTGGCTTTGGTATGTGGCAGTGTTGCCGTTCTTTTGCTGACATTCCTCCCGGCCAATAACAACATCAGCTGTTTGGTACTTTGAGACTAAGCATGTCTTCAAGATGCAGAGCTACTGCATCTTGAAGACATGCTGATCAGGTTAGGTAGGTAACCCATAAACATCTATCTTTGAACATCTCCTGTTTGAACATCTCTCCTGCCGTGCAAATGCCCCTCGGGGAGTTTTTGTTCCAGCTACTTGCATGCGCTATGAGTGCAGGGTCTCGCATCTAGAAAATCCAGACTGCGGACTTTGCTCGACTCCTCACAAGACAACATCCAACATCAGTAAGGAATGAGGTTAAGTAACTGAAAGTGCACGAGCAGAGCGGCAACGAGCTGCGAGCGCATCGAACTTAGCGCAGGTACGTCTCGCTCTATCTCTCTCTCTCTCCTGCTTCTCTGCGTCATCTGCTAGAAGCCTTGTCACCTGGTTCCTTTGACTACAACGGCGATATGAGAGGAAACACCTGCTGTGTCTGTCAAAATACGCTACGCCCGGGCAGCAGGCAATGCGGCAAGTGTAATAGGGTTGCACGTGTCAAGTGCATGAAGATTTCGGGGCCTGCTGCGACGTGTCTCACATGCCACGAGGCACGCTCAAACCCGCGCGTAAGACCATCGGCGAGTGCAACAAAGCAGACATCAGTAGCCAGACGCAGTACAGTCAAAGAACGGGAGAGAGAGAAAAGCAGAATACTAGTCCCGGCAATCGTGCGAAATGTCAGCTGTCTACTCTTGTGCGCGCACATGAGAAGGTTTCAAATCCCTCTGCTCCGACGAATACCACCATCGGTCGAGGCTCGGAGTCCCCCACTGACGGCTCTCCCACCACCAGAGACCTCAGTTCTATACCAGCAGAACAGGGGACGCCACTCAACAGCAAGCTTGCGAGAGCAAAGCCCGCGCAAATTCAAACTGAGCGAACTGAGGCGCACACCTCGCTCAAGTCACAATCGCCGACCAAAACACCAGCAAGTGGGCATGGCACTGGGACTTACCAGAACAACACCCAGGATCGGACGGCACTTTCACCACCTTTAACATCACCATCATCGCAGGATACGGAGTGAAAGTGGAAACTTATATCGCAGAGCACATTGGATCGTATCTTTCAGCGTTTTGACATGCTGCAAAATCAGTACGACGACATCAAAGCAATCGTTTGCCGACGCGACGTTGCCAGCACATCTCCGCCCCTCACACCAGCAGTGAGTGGGCTTGATGAGGAGGTGTTGACACGTGTGTCGTCTCTCGAAAGGCTTTCAGCAGAACGAAACTCCCAGCTGGAGGAGTTGCGTATCGATCGCAAACTGATACTGGGGCAGAATTTCTCAATGAAAGATCAGGTTGATAACCTAAAAAAGATTTTGACTATGAACCAATGTGCTCTGTCCGGAGCCAAGACTGATAGCTGTAAGAATATATGTCATAATCAGTGTCCGCAGAAGTCCTCAAATGTAGTTTCTCCAACAAAACCCAAATTAGCTTCCCACTCACACGCTGGTGAACAGAACACGTGTTACGGCGATGAGTACTCTAAATTAATAATTAATGGTGCTCTGGAAAATGAATCTGCTGCCTCACTTGAGGAAGTATGTGATATTGCATACGCAGTGCTGGAACCGATCCATCCTTCGCTGAAAAAGAGCGACATTGTCGATGTTCGTGTCCTGCAACCTTTGTGCGTAAGTGGGGATATGGGAAAGGGATCTCCTCCATCATTCAAATCTCGCACTTCACCATCTTGTGTAGTACAACTCGCGAGTAGCCGTAAGGTCCGAGATGTCATACGATCCAAGCGCTCGCTCACTCATAACTATTTCACCGCTCGTGATATCGAGACTCCTTTGGTAGACCCTATCACCAAAGCCTTTGTGTCAGACACGAGAATATTTAATAATGAAAAGCTTCCCCAAGATAAATATAAGGAATATTTGCGTCTGAGGCCCTTAGCGTGGAGACTAGGTTTCAGATATGTCTGGCACAGCGGTGGACGTTTTTGGGTTCGGCGAAGAAATGGTGAGGGAGCGCACGCGTTTGAATCTTCAGTTGATCTTCATGTCATACAGACAGCGAGTAAATCAACTCCGAGGGACAACGGCAGAGCCTCGGGAAGCACCCAGAACGTACCCACCATCCCGGGATCGGATGTTACTCTGACAGCCGACCCTGTGAAAACCCCATGACTAGATCCAACTGCTCGAGAGCCACGAGGGAGTGGTAGTTCTTTAAAGGCGGGCTTCGTTAACCTCAACTCCTTGACGAAAAAAATCGAACATCTCCGCCTGCTTCTAGCCAACGAACCTTTTTACCAACTTTTTGAAGTGGCAGAGTCAAAGCTAGATGAGTGCGTGGATGACAGCCTAGTGCGGATCCGGGGATTTTCTATGTTTCGACAAGATCGTAACCGAGAGGGCGGTGGGGTCGTCCTGTATGTGCGGAATGATTTCAAAATCAAACATTTGGTGTCGTCCAATACGAATGGCCCAGGGAAACCTGGTGTACCTGAATTTTTATTTTTTAGCATACAGCAGGGCAACTCTACCCCAATCCTAGTTGGAGTCACATATAGACCTCTTGGAATAGCCATACAAAAGGACTGCGCGCTTTTTAGCTCGTTGCGCCGATTGTGTGGGGATTACAGACATAAAATCATCATGGGGGATCTGAACGCGAACCTGTTAAACACGGCTCATCCTGACACAAAAGCTCTGACTGAGCTGACAGAAGAACTGTCTCTACAGATTGTTCAGCATGGCGCGACTCACCACCATTCCTCAGATTCTTCCCACACATAGATAGATCATATTTATACAGATGACAATGACAACATTACCAACTACCAAAACAGAGCCCTGCCCAGTTTTGGCAGGCACGCGGGCATAGAGTTACAATCAATGTTTCCACTGCTGCTCCTCCAAAGGACTCTTTTAAATGCCGAAATTTCAGCAATATTACACCGGAGTTACTGAATGATCGCCTGCTACGCTGTGACTGGACAGCTCTGCAACATACTAAAACCAGCTTGGAAGACGCTGTTAATTGCCTTAATGGAAATTTGAAGGAAGTCATTGATGAATTAGCTCCAGAAAAAACGGTTTGTCCTCGCGAGCGCGATGCTCATTGGATTGGTCCAGACTTGAAGGTGCTCATTAGGAAGCGAGATGCGGCACGACGGCGTTGGGAGCGTAATCAACGCAACCGACGCAAGTGTACTGAGCTTCAAAATGAGTACTTTCGACTCAGCGAAGAGGTCGACGTGCGCTTTGGACAGGAGCGTACTTGCTTCCTTCAAAACCACCTTTCAGACGCCCTTGATTCGAATAAGAATATATGGAAGGAAATGCGCAACCTCGGCCTCTTACCGAAGAGCAAGGAGGAGGAGCTACATGGCTTCACACCGGACGAGCTGGATACTCACTTTGCGAGGGTCTCCGTTTCACCGCACGAGAATATTGAAGAAGCAATGGATGGAATAATGTCAGCCTCAGAAGACGGGTTTAAATTCAAGCCCACAAATTTCAATGAAGTCCTTGCTGTAAAACATTTCTCCTCGCAGGCTCGTGGGGCAGACGGAGTCCCCCAAAGCGTGATCGCGGAGGCTTTTCCGGCCTTAGGTGATCTTATTGTACACAATTTCAACTCCTCCTTCGCTCATAGCACTTTTCCCGAGACCTGGAAACAAGCCCAACTGATTGCTTTGAAAGAGACTGAAGCTCCATCAGCAGTCACGGACTTCCGTCCCATTGCATTGCTGTGCTTTTCATCTAAGGTTCTGGAAAAGATTGCGCACGACCAAATCACGGAGTATCATAAAAGTAAAAATTTGTTAGATGGCTTCCAAACTGGTTTCAGGAAACATCATAGTACTCAGACTGCCTTGTTGAAGTTGACTGATGACATTAGAGTCGGAATTGACAGGAAAAAGATCACCTTGTTGCTGCTTTTTGACTTCAGCAAGGCTTTTGACACGATTCCATCATCAAAGCTACTGAGTAAACTCAGACATCTCGGTTTCTCAAGATCAGCTCTACTGTGGATCAAATCATACTTACAGAATCGCACCCGAATGGTCACAACGAAAAATGGAAATTCTGATTGGCTTGCAACCAATCTCGGTGTTCCGCAGGGATCTGTTCTTGGACTTCTACTCTTTAGCCTGTATGTCAATGACCTCCCTGAGTTGCTTCACGGAAATTCGGTGAATCATCTCTTTTCTGCAGATGACCTCCAAATCTATCTCCAAGTTGAGAAAGAGAACATATTGGAGGGAATCGCTCGGTTAGGAGAAATCGGAAGACTTGTCGGATGGGCTCAGGGCTCTGACTTGCGTCTCAACGCTGGTAAAACCAAAGAAATCTTCTTTGTCTCCGACAGGAACATCGCGGATCTCGAGAAAATGGATCTACCGGGGGTTGAGATACAGGACGGAGTATACGTCCCATTCTGTGACACTGTCGTGAGTCTCGGTGTGACATTAGATAGTGAATTATCATGGAGACCGCATATACATCAAGTTACAGAAAAGGTTAATAAGGCCCTGTACGGTCTGCGGTTTATGAGGGCATGCACTACCGAGACACTCAGTATTCGACTGGTCGAGACTTTAGCCCAACCACACCTTGACTACTGCACAGTCGTGTATCTAGACGCCACGGACGAACTAAGGACGCGGGTACAGAGACTGAGTAATTCATGTGTGCGGTACATCTTTGGAATTAAGAACAGCGAACATATCACCCCGTACAGGGAGCGTTGGGGTTGGTTACGTACAGATTCGCGGAGAATGTACTTCGCAGCCCTCTTAATGCACAAGATCATGCATTTGGGAGAACCTGGCTACCTAGCTGCGATGTTTCCCAGGTACCAATCCTCAGCGTGGTGAGGCAGGAGCACAGGAACTCAAAGTTCCAAGAATGCGTCTTGACTGTGGACTAAGATCATTCCAAAGTCAATGCGCACGATTTTGAAACTTCCTCCCTCTCGGCTTTCGGCATGTGAAAGAAGTTTCCCTGTTCAAAGAAGCAGTGAAAGAATTTCTGAAAACTCTTCCTCCCATGAGGATGGATGTGGACACTGGGCAATTTTTTAATCTTTGAGGGCACTTTCATGTATGTCTATTAAGTGATTTTCTTGTTCCTTGTCCAAGTCTTCCAGTGGCCGAATTATTATGCAAACTATGATTGTAACTACTTATTTCTAACCTATGCCATTTATGATCTCGTCTGTGAGCTAGAATAATTCGAGTTATATTATTATCAAACGACTAGTCACATCTGTGATGGTAAATCCTTGACCAAAATGCTTTTACTGGATTTGTATATGTACGAGTATTGTATGAATGATTGGTGTTTTTTGCCCGAGGGCGAATACAAAGGATATTCTATTTTATTCTATTCTATAAATACCGTTGGGGTGAGATGATGATCTTCCGTGAGGATCTTCGTTGAGGATCTCACGTGATGTTGCTCCCCCTTGGTGGTGAGTCTACATTGATTGGACCGAGGATTTTGCGTTGGCACTCGTTCATCTGTCACCTGTTGTGATCCGACGGCAAGCACTGTACCTGATTGTTGGACTACACCACGGCCTTATTAGTGCCGTTGACTGTGCGCTCGTCGTCCTGTGCGACCCGACGGCAGGCGTAATGACCGGTGCTGGACTTGGAACGTCTGCATTACCACTTCAAAATTTTGTATTCTCTAAGCCAGTTTTCAATTTTTTCTTCGCTTTCGAAAGTCAAGTCTTAATAGTTGAATGCGAGCCTCAAGCCTGGGCCGGAGTTTCGACGGCTAAGGACGAGGTCGCGAATTCTCCTATGGATTTATCTTGTATTATTCCTGTAAAATGTTGCAGATAGCTTGATTCTGTCTATTTTCAATTCTTCTAGCTATTGACGTCTCCAGGAGCACGCCCTTAGGCCGGAGTATCTAACAACGGCCAAGGGCGGCTGCGCTGAAGCGTCACGTTCAAATTGCCCGATTTCAATCATAACAAGATTCTCAATTTCTGAGCTGTAGAGGTTGCTTTTGAGGTACTATTCTGCACGTCTGGTTCTCTCTTAAATGAAAATCTGAGGAAAGTTTTTGTGAAGTCGTTCATGATGTTCATATTTTCAATCGAAAAATTTGAATGCCTGAGCTTAATCGATTTCGTATATGCAAGTGATACTTGACTGCCAGCAGGAATTATCAACTTGTGCGCGTACTCATCTCTCCAAAAATACAGAGTAGTGGATGATAAATTGAAGAAATAATTGGAACGATACTTGTCATGCTCATTAAGGAGAGTGGCTGAAGCCTGCTTGTGCGGCATATGGATTGTTGTTTGAGTGATGACGTCATCAGATTTTCCTATAGAATCCATCTCCTGCTGTTTCCCAAGTGCTCTGGCTCTCCATTTCAATGTTAGAATTGATTGTGGGCAGCTCGTGTTCTCATTTTCTATGAGGTTGATGAGCCAAATGACCCGTGGAAGAACCATATTCCAATTTGAATTATCTGCTCGGGGCGCCTCAGGTGATTTTTGGGAGGTTGGGCGGATTCTCTTGATCACGGGAATGTCCACTGGTGCTTCAGATGTACCATGTCCATTCAATCCAAATCTCCTGCGAACTCGATGAATATGATATTAGAAGTGTTGATTCGACAACTCAGAGTTATACCTGGCTGCTCAAAGAACGTAATCAGTTTCAGCACAAGTCCAGCAAAAACTACCATCCGAGTTATTTTGTTGAAGGAATCAGTCATCTCCTGAAAAATTGCGAGTGACAAGATTTAATTCATTCTAATTGATACCGAATGGCCCACCTCTCTATTTGAGATGTGTGGTTCCCGGTTATAAGGAGATTCCTTGATGCTTAATTTCAACAGATTCATGCTAATGAAGTTTCTGAGAAAAGTGCAGAAATCAAGAAGGTTGCATTTTGTTAGTTGATCAATAATTGTATTTGGGAACTGAATTCCCTGAAATATTTTCAGACCGATTTTATTCTTTTGTGGGCACACTCTAAGTGTCTCGACGACTTCATATACATTTTTCGAAGTAGAAGATGAAACACTTGCTTTATTACAATATGAACGATATTTTACTGCGAAGATTCTCTGCAAAGTTTGCACTTGCTCGTTGTCGTCAAGTGCCCAAGGAGGCTTCTCACGTGGCGGTCGAGCGGATGCCACCTGATCTTCTTCAAGAACTGCTGAATACGATTGGACGCGACTGTTTCGCAACTCAAAACGTCGCTGAACTCGAGAACTTCTTGAAGACTCGTTCCCATTACTTGGAAGGTTCTCGGCTCGACGTGCAAAGTCGAGTCCATTTTCGTCGAGTCCGCGGTTCTCCTCGCCGGTATTGCATGGAATTGCGCTCGCGGATAGCTGAGTCGTGGGCAGCGATGTAAGATTTTTACACAATGAATCTGAATGTGAGTGATTATATCCTCCAATCTCGCTCGCGAGCGTATAAATTCGATCGCGATTACTTTGTTTTTCAAGAAGCTTTGCCTCGGCTATAGGGGTATCCATGTATAATTTGCGAATACCGTGTATAGCATCGTCCCCATCGATGCTTTCCATATTCCGAGAAAATGTGATAATTTTCCTCCGCTTTGCTGCTATGAATTTGTCACAGTTTTCTGCGATGGAATTTTCCAAATTGATATCTCTTGCAGCATGTGTGACGGACACTTGACTCTTTTTTACAGGACTCATGTACTCGAGCTCTATCATTTTGATCTCATTTGGCGTCACTTTCATGTTCATTTCATTCACAACGGGAATTGAAAGACTCTTGAATTTCAGGCAGCGGGCTTTGGGGTCTGAATTACCTTCGTATTCCAACAAATGGTCCCTAGTAATCAATCCATCACATTTCACTAGTGTGATGTCGAGGACAACAAAAAATTGCCTGCGCATGCCATTCGTTTGTATAGAATTGATTCCCATTGAGCTGAACCCATTCCTGGCCATGCGATGAATGGATGAAATTGCAAATCTGTCAATCGTATTAAGATGCTCAACTCTATTTGGCTTGCTCATACACTCATCAGTCCCGGAGTCTATACATAGCATTGATACTTCGTCTATCATTCCACGACTTTTAGAGTCTGCAACTGGGAAAATTATCTCAATTTCCAAGGATTGAGTAGAAGAATTCACATTAGTTTGAGGCAATGGTGAAAATTCATCTATATTATATACTTTCTTCAATTTTACAGCCCGATTCATCATCGGACGATATCTTCTCATTTGGAGGTGGTTTGAGCCGTGATTTTCTATGATTTTCCTCTTCGCTTACTGTAGACGCAATTTTGATTGCGTCATGTAGGCGCCCGGTGTCTGGGGACTGCGACGGACGGTCGATCAGTTCAAATGCTTATCACAGAGTGCCGAACAACTTTGGGATCCAACTCAAACTGGCTGTGACTGTTGTTGCACTTGTCGTTCTTGTGACTCTTGTGCAACAACGTGACTTCGTGGAGGATCACGGCAAGCAACCGAATTAACCTGGCCATTATCTTCTTTATTGCACTGCGCAGCCTGGTGTCGCTTGTGATGATTGCGATACTTTCTACCGTTTCTACCCCTGCTGTGATAACCGTCATGCTGTCCGCGATATTTTTTCGGCCGATCAATGTACACTTCATCTTCCCCAAAATCTTACTTCAATTTCGGGCAGCCTTTTGCCTCGTGACCCGGTTGATCGCAAAACTGGCAGACGCATCGTGAATCTAAAAAACGTACACTTTTCTGATTAACCACAGGTGAAATCGGCTGCGAAAACGGATGAGAATCTTCTTGAACATTTGGAAAATGTTTGCGCTGTAACTCTGCCTGTTGCGCGATTCTTATCGCTCCACGTATGCTACCAGGACACTGACTCCGCACTACGCTTTTGAGTTCTATTCCAATACCAATGATGAATCGCGTCAAAGCCACCTCATCTGCGTCGCGACAGCGAGATTCTTTCTCTGAATTGAAATATACTCTGTTCGATGCTGCTGAACTTTTGAATCTACCCAGAATCAGTTGAATCCTCGTTCCGTATGCTTCTATTGATTCATCATTTTATTTTGCGGTTGCTTTCAATTCTGACATTATATCCTCGAGGGAGTCCGCTATAGTAAACTGCTCCTCTAAATCTTCCAAAAATTCTTCGACGGAATTATATGCAGTTATTGTTGTTGCAAATAAATCTTTAGCTATCCCGCGTAATTTGTTGGCGATGACAATGAGGAGCATACGTCCCGATTCAAAGTTCTTACATAGTGATGCCGCATATCTCACGGCACTGCAAAATGTTGCCAAGTCTTGAAAATTGCCATCAAACTCTTTTATTTATTTCAGAGCTTTGGAAAAACTTGCATCTATTCCTGTTTTTGAGTTTGTTCCCACAAACTTATTCCGAGTCAATTGTTTTGATTGAATCTGATCAGTTTCGTGCAGAGTCTGTGAATTTTGTACTGGAGCATAATCAATCAAATTTGACTGAACATACGCGTGTGTTGACTCAAACATTTCGTGACCTCCCTGATTTCTATCTTCATTTGACTCCATGTGGTGAGCATGTTGGGCTGTTTGATGGACATAGGGAGGTATACAATAATCACGCATAGAGGATTGAAGGCCCTGTTCTGTTTGTGTCATTTCAGTTTGATTTTTCAATTTGATTTGATTCCAAATTTTGTACATTTCAATGAGTTCTTGATAGCTGACTTCCTCGGGAATATTTTTCAATAAAGTTTCTTTGAGATTACATTTAGGCTCGACGAATGGCACACTAGACTTTCTATTGTGGTATGCTGGCAAATTTCGGGCAGAGCAATCTTGGAAACATTTTGATTGATGACTCGATGTATGTTGTATATTTTGTCTCTTGTGATCTGTGCTCATGGGGAAATCCCATGGAGTTCGGGGGAAAACTTGCTGTTGCTCATTCTGGTGTGAAATATTCTGAGATGTCGGGCGTGGAGAGGTCAGTCGACTGCGATCGTCAAGAAATGCATGTCCTCAATTTTGAACCTTGCTCTCATATCCTCGAACCGAATCTCTCTCGTGAAGCGAATTTCGAACTGTGGAAAAATTTTGACACGTGTTATAAATATCCCTTGGAGGTTGTGCAAGGAATAAGATTTCCATCTTCGTCTTTTCTGTAAACTATCTCTGTGTATGGCATAGCTTGGACGTCTACCTGTGTGGAATTTTGATTTGGGACAACTTTTGAGAAATTTTCACTGATCATGGGTTCAATTCCGCATCTTAGCTGCGATTCGAAGCCAACGTGACGCACGTGATTCTGCGGTGTATTAGAACGGCTCGTTTGTGTCACATCTCTATCTCGCGAGTTGCTCGTATCATTTGCATTGATTCCCCAAACTCCGTTCATCATACTTCGATCAAAACTGCAGTTTATTAGTTCATGGTGACTATTATTGCTCATATTTGAGGGATTTGATCGAACATTTTTGTAAGATCAATACCGGTTGCTATTCGCAAAGTAGCAGTTCGAGTTGATGATTCACTAATCTTCGATCTTTTTCGAATTTTGGTTCTGAGTTTCGCTTCAGGAATATATGCAAACGTGAAACAGAGCATTGACTCGATGAGATAAGCGTGAAATAAGTCAGATGTATTAACGTCAACGAGTGGCTGCAACTGACTCCTATGTTGGTGGCTGCAATGAGCTGCATGAATGTGCACGGCCAGCAGAATAGGGAGGCAGGCTCCTCGATGGCGAATTCCGAAGCGGCGGGTTGGACTTCGATGGCTCTCTGCTGATGTCTGGGCGGGCAGGTGGGCAGGTATTGAAGATCAGCTTGGCAGGTTTGCGGCTTGGCGGGATTCTGCTTGGCTCAACCCTTATCTTCTCTCTTAATCACTTCTGATTTTTCACGACACTCTCGCGAAATTGCAGAACCCGAAAAAATTTTTGAGAGGAAATTTTTCTAACTTTTCCAAAAAAAATGTGAACTCTTGGGAAACTACCCCACCTAGCACCAGGAAGGGGATGTAACGTGGTGAGGGGTTCAGTCTCCAGAATGGACACGAGTGATTAGGTTGAAGAGTGTCTTATATGTACGAGAGATAATTGATGGTTGAGAGAGAGTGTATGAATAGTTAGGTTGGTCCGAGCGGTCTATCCGGTCCGCGGCGTGGCCCGTCGTCCGCGACGATGGGTCCGCGAAGCGACATCGCATTTGATGGGGAAACGGGCGATTATCCGTCAAAAACGCTGACAGTGCACCTGGTGCATCGTCAGGTGACGGGAAGAGGCGCGGGCCGGAGGCTCGAGACTCACCACGTCACCGTAGCAAATCAGGAGCACTGCAATTATGGTAGTAATATCGGCATAAAACGGCGTAGATCTTCCAATCTTGCAAGAAGTATCTCAAAGTTAACATTAAGACGAAGAGAATGGGATGAAGTACATTCACACTGGTTGCACGAATTCTGTTTGGCGTAGCTTTTGAGTGACTAACAGAACAAGTTGAAATTGGCGAGGACAATATTTTCAATCCAAGAAACGTAAGACAAGAATCTTTTTTGCTCATTTTGACTAGTTTATTCTAGTCACTGACAAATTATACCGCACAGAATTTGTGCAAGAAATCTGAACGTCCTAGAACCCATTTCTTCTGCCTCTGTCTAAACTTTGGAATGATTTCTAAGCAAATTTTACACTCAAAGTACTTGAAAAACTTTAACGTCACCAATCGCCTTCATCGATTTTCTATTTATTTCCTATTCTTTACCACGAAAATCTATTCAAATTATTTACCCATCTCGAGTCGTTCGAAAGAGTGCGAAAGCAGCCGAAGACGTCCTATATCGACGTTTGAGAACCGAGATATCTCGGTTTGACGTAAAAACCCACGTGATCTTATCGAAATGGGCCTCTGTACACGTAGAGGCAAATGAGTCACAACCTATCAAAAACTCACGCGAAAATTTTGCTCCACGAAAATTAAGATATCTTGGCTCCAGTTCATTAAGATTGAATTACCGTAGCTGATTCCAAAGATCATGAAATAAACTTTGGGAGAGCTGAAGTCCGTTGAAATTTTATTGAGATGAGTACAAGTTCTGAGCAAATCAAAAACAGTGGCGCACTTAACTCATTCGATCTGACTAGTAGCACTATTATAAGCGTTCTAACTATTGTTCATCAAATCATTAATTGATCTGTTCTGTTCGAGATCGCACTGCGCTCTGAATGCGCGGATCACGGCTCATGCATTTCACATTTCACGCACACAGTGCGCTCCAGTTATATAGCTGTGCGTGCTATAAACGGCGTCTGTGCTAGAGCTTTTCATTCATAGAAATGAGGTTAGCAAAGGTCGACCGTAAGTGAGTCGAAAGATGTGAAAGAAAGGTTTCTCTAGGACGTGGAGTAGACAGATATGTTCAACGGAATTTTGTCACAGATATCACTATTTCGTATAAAATTGAAACGGTGCATTTCCGTGACATAAGCACGTGGTGCTATCAACTTGCACTTGAAGTCCACCGGGAATTTCACTCATCATTCCAAAGCTTTCACGCTTATTTCCAAATTTGGGATCTGAATTAAGCGTGAACACGGAGACGTGGAAAATTGTATAGCCGTGTGGAAATATAACTCTCTCGCCTCCGTTCTAATCTCAAAAATTACAGATGTTCTCCCAAATCATAGAATCAATCGGAATATATTCCGAAGACCTGGTGGATGCGTGGCTAAAGCCCAAAACGATCCGATGACGAAGGTCTAGGGTATTGTGGATTCGATCAAGGAATTATGCATTTCTCGCGTCCGCTTTAGTTTCGAAATTCACAGATCCATTTGGAGATTCCGAAATTCATACCTCCTATTGGGATAACTCCCTACGATATCAGGAGTATAGATTGATCCTCAGAACGCATCGATTGAAAATCTTCAATCGGCGCGAATATATCGGTTCAAATTATTGTAGTCACCTCCAATCTGGCCTGGATATTCACAGATCCGTGATAAATTCTATAATTAATTAGAAAAACCCCCTTAGGTTTCTGAAAATGTGTGAGATGGGTCCTTGAAATGATTTGATTGAAAATCTCCAATCGCCGCTGAGATGAAAAATTAGAGAATTGTAGAGATCAGAAAGAGATGCGATTTTTGCCTTTGATTCCATCTCAAAATTCAGAGATGCACTTCTACTCCCCGAAATCAACTGTGATATCTTTCTGAGACATTGGAGATGTGACAAACCGGACCCGAGAACCGTAGCATCCAAGGTCTTTAATCGCCGACGATATAATGCCCTGGAAAATCATAGACTCGGTCAGAAAAAACGTAATTGTCGCCTCTTTTAATCTCAAAATTTACAGATCGATGTTTGAATCGTAAGATCAATTGACATTCTCCTCTAGAATTTTTGATATGTGGTGAACTAATCATCAAGACGATTTGTGAGGAAGTTGTGGAGCCACTCGAAGACCAAAGCTTTGGAATCCATATAAATTCGATCAGAAAACACGAAATTGCCACCTCTCTCTTGATCTTCAAATTATTAGATTAATCTTCCAACGGAAGATTAGTTGGAATACATTACTAGGTTATTGGGGAATCGTGGGAACGATCCGAGAAAAATTTTTACAGTTTGAGTTACCCAATCGTAGACCTTCCAGGACTGTGGACTGAACCTTCCCAGCAATGTTGAACTTCAGTGTAAATTTGTATTTTCGTGATTTCTGAATATAATACTCAAGTTCTTTCAAGATACCAGACATCAGAGATTCTGTTCTCGATAATGTTTTCTCAAATAGGTTCGACTTCTTACTCTACTTGTATGATTGGAATCACTCCATAATAATTGCAGCAACACGAGAGAAAAATAACGACGCCTGCATAGTATTTTCCTCCGAGTAATGTGTTACACTGCTGATTCATTCGGAACTTCGGGTGGGTATCTTTGAGATTTTCTAGCAGTAAAACAACTATCGTAAGTAAACTATTAGTGTTGAGATATGTGTACATTCAGCTGTGACACTGACAATAGCAGAAGCTATTAGGTAGTAGTGTAAGGAAACTGCTATACCGACTTTGGCGACAGCGCTACGAGATGATGAATATGAATATGTGCGAAGGAGAAGCGCTGCGCCAAGTGCGGCAGATCGGATAAGAACGTTGTGAGAGAAAGATGTATAAGGGAGCGTGGAACTCGGAGCAAGTATTGAATAAATATTATTTAGTGAAACAAGTGTTATTGAAATTGAAATCAACAACGGTCCAAGGAAAAATACCTTTTTTCCCAACAATTACACATTACAAGTCTTTGCTTGGTTACTCATTTGCACCATGGGTCAAAGTTACCCACCTCAAGGTGATGTGATTCATCAACAGCTGTAACGGGAGCTGGTGAACTGTTTTGTGTCATTTTTCGTAAAATCTAGTATACTGTTTGAAGCATCGTCTCCGAACTATTTTTCACTAAACCTGTGCCGGCCAGCCAAGCTTTGGGTCGTTATTTCTCTCTTAATTATTCTTTCTCCTGTTGATTTTTATAGTTGATTATCTCGACAGTATGATTTGTGATATCCTGCGAAGGCTGAAACTCCTGAGGATGATAGTTTATAATAAGAACTGACCGCCTGACCGCTCTGTAGTTGACGGATACGCGTCAGCTCAATTTTGAGAATCGGCATGCGGTATGATCATGTATCATACTTCGTAAAATTCGGGAATTCGGAATATGGTGGATCTCATGTTTCTAAACAAGGAAATCAATCGGCAGACCTTTCATTAGTAGGGTGATTCCTAATCAGCCGGTCCATACGGTGCCGGTCCACGATGTCTACTGCGGAAAAAAACGTGAAAATGTGGGAAACTATCTGGAATTTGGTCATGTCGGAGAAAAACAGGCAATCTATTTTGAAGTCTGGTCGATAGTCGAGGATCTGGTAGCTGCCTGGACGTATTGAGAGATTTTGAATATTTCAAATCTCGGAAACGTGCTCGCGAAGTTGAAGCTTATTCTCTGTGATCAACATTCACATTTTTAGAATGGATGAAGAACTTCCTCCTCAAAGCGAAGTGCATGGATCACACCACCGGTCGAAGGTTCACGCTCACCTCAAATTTTCTTTTCCAATTCTGTGAGTTGAACCAATCGGCTCTACATGACCGTGGAGAGCTTTAACTAGGCTCATACGAAGGTCGAGGGTCATTTTCGAATATTTCTAATTATAAATTATCATCCTCAAGAGTTTCAGACCTCACAGAATATGACACATGAACCTGTCAAAATGATATCTCTGAAAATCAATAACAAAATAACCCCCCCCCCCCCCCCAAACTAGGCCGGCTGATGCGGATTTAGTGATCAATAGATAAGGGACAATGTCTTAAACACCTCTCTAGAATCCACGAAATGTGATACAGGAAAAATTCACTAGCTTCCGTACTAATTAGTGGAAAGAATACATTCCGTGGATTGAATTCACATAGGGTCGGATTCATAGTCGTTAATCCGAGATCAGGATAGGCGGATGAGGAGCGATGCGATCGCTGAGCCCAAATGTTAAATGCCTCGCCACGGTCATTGCAGCGCCCCAAATCCGCTGACTCTGATCTCACAATGATGACTAATCCCAGACTCATTCTTGGATATAAAAACAAACACACAACTTGAATCAATCCCATGGCTGAGAATTCTGCAAAATTCCACGCCTCTCTCTCCAGATAATATCTCATTGTAACGAGCGGAGAAGATACTGGTTGCACAATAGTGGGATTCGTTATTAGTGATTCAATAATCCTTCCTTACATGCTCCTCATCATTCATCATCTATTTAGTTCTCAGCTGATAATGATTCCTCAACGACCTCCAAGAAGATGAACAGTAAGAGTCGACTATTACACTAGTACTTGAAGATACGTGAATTCCAACCATGGTGCGATTGCCGTTTCAATTTTACTTACGAAAAATCGTTTAAAAGTCACTCAGAGTATCCTTAAACCAACTTTGAATGAGTTGGGAGACCACCTCGCCAAATCTTCCCGTGAATGATTGTTTAGGGCTCGAATAACATCTTCTAATTGTTCTTAAAATTGCCTACGTTAAGATTTTCAAATAAATCAATTTTTATGATTTTTCCTTGAGAAAAACGTCAAAAACGCCTTTGGCGCTCTTCGACGATGATAAACGCTCAATTGTATGCTTCAAATTCCACCAAAATCTCGTCAGGGAATGCAAATGGTTTATGACGGTCTATCCCAAACGATTCGTAATGATTAGAGGAAATGATAGGCTACGAGAGTTGTGGCCAATGCTTGGGCAAAGATTCAGATGGCGAATATAGAGAGGTCCACATACCTATATTGGGAGATTTCCCGTTTGCTCATGGCTCTGTTTCCTTTTCACTCACACTGATCTCGATAATATTTACACAATGCCTTGGACTCTCGACAAGGTCCTTATCGCGCAACAAAAGCTCTCACTCGGGTTCTGGGGAGCTTGCAGGTATATCATGTCTGCTCTATATCATGAATTTGAGTGGAGGGGGTAGTCCTATCGTAGTTCTAAGATTTGCTTGCTCTCGTGAATAGGATCGACTCGAATTTTGAGTATTGTGCATGAAAAAGAAGGTGTAAGTGCAGAAACTGCAGAGAGACATGAAGAACTGCTGCAAGAATCTTCAGCAACTGACATGCAAATAGACTACCCCTATCCACATGTCGGACGTAGGTAAGTCAGATAGGGCAATCTATCATCGTGCACGTCAATTGCTGAACATTTTCGGAGCAGTATTCTATGTCTCTTTTCAGCTTCTGCACTCTCACCTCCTCCTACAATACCCAACATTTGAGTCGATTCTCTCCATGAAAGCACGCACATGGCGTCTCAGAACTACGACGAGACTACCCCCTCCACTCGAATGCGAGATGTGGAGCAGGTATAATATATCACTAGATGGCAACCTCATTTCACGGTTGTTTTACAAAAATTTTAATATTAACCCTTCTTCAACCTGATGTCAGTGCACCCAATTCACAATAGTGTATGAGACAGGTCTCTCTTCGTCTCACTGACGCGCCCCAGACAGAGACCAGGGCGAAACACACACTTAATATCACATACCCTTTTCACAGTCTGAATAATTCAGTGCGGTGTAGAGACAAGGATGGAAACTACCATCAAGTCTGCATTCGAGACTAATGATGATACTGAAGTTGGGTTCTTGATATCTTCCCGATAGCTCTCTGGTTCTATAGGGGATGCATGTTACCTAGACAACCAGAGTGGCGGAAGCTCTGTCAAAAAATCTTGCTTCGATAAGAAATGCCTCGCAGTTCGGCCGGTTTTCCCATCATATACAGGTATAATATACCTGCAAGCTCTGCAGAACCCGAGTGAGAGCTTTCATTGCGCGATGACGACCTTGCCGAGGGTCTAAGGCATTGTGTATTAGGGCGGGCCGGGAATCCATTTTTCTCGGGAATTGCTTTGCGCTAGTGAAATTTCACTGTCTCTTGATGAGAAAATACAGAAATTTCTTCGCTGCTTGTTCAAAATTGAGTTTTTCACGTGGAGCAAGAGCCTTGAAGTTTAAGAAAATTGAAGAAAAACGTGTTCTTCGACCTTTTTTCGCTATTGTTTTGAATGAATCTTCGCTGCATCTCCATATTCTGATACGTGCTTCAGTTTATCTTGAAGCATGTTCCAAAATCTATAAAATGAGTTAAGGTACGTCCGTATATAGGAACGCGGACCGAAGTTGTTGTAAATCTACGAAAGATGGGGTTTTACCCTTTTTTCACATTCTTCATCCGCGATCATAAGGAAGCTTTGTGATATATAGCCACCCGACGAAGAAAACTCTGTCCAGATTGTTACGCTTAGGCTTCCACAGTTTTCACTATTTTGCGTTTGATCGAGGGAAATCTCCTCTGTACTGCCGAGCGATGAAATCTTATGATGGGGCAGAAGTCCAGGAGATTTTTGAAAAATGAAAAAAAACGTGACGTTTGGATGGTTTTTCCAAAAGTGACGCGATAGAGCGCAGACTATTTTCTTCGACTGAGTCGTCATATGAACGACCATTTCCCATGTATTTTCCCCCGTAGAAACAAAGAACGAGGTCTTCTTAGACCTCACCGGTCAAGGGTCTTCGTGGATCGAGAGATACCGATCCTGGCGATAAGACTGAACTTTCCCAAAAAACACCTAAATCCATTCAAATCGCATGAAAAGTTTGGAATCTCAGGGAATCGGGACGATTTCAGGAAAATAGTCTAGAATTCATATGCTGGCGGTCACAATAGTGTATCATCAGGATTAAAGTTAGGAACAATATTATTCTTTTCATCTGAATTATTTTTTTTTTTAATAGAACTTTTTAAGATTTGCTTTCTTGGTCTGTTTCGATTGACTAAAGTCGAACGAGCTTGGCGAGCGAGTAACTCCATGTATTTCCATTGGCTCATGTTGAGCAGTCGTCGGGTATCAGTGGCATAGTGACTGGTACAACGTCTCCAAATGGGTTAGAGGGAAGTCAGTATGCATTTTCTTAGGAAATTACCCCTTAAACATGATGGTGGATTCATTTGCATCCATTTCTCCAAAATTTAGCATAGTGTTTGGGATGCGAACGAAGTAGCGCAAGAGCCATCAGTAAAATGCAATCTCACAGCAATGTTTTGTTGTGAGGATTGCATCGCCAAAGCGGGTATAAGGACCAAGATGGGGTATTGATTCATTATTTCCATTGTACTTCCCGTGTAAAATTCGTAATTGAGCTCACTTTCTTCCTTACAAGTCAAGTTTTTCTTGTAATCGCGGAGAACTGTCATGATATCCCATAGTCCACTTTGATTCGGCGGATAAAAACTCGACCCAGTTAGCTTCGAGGTGTATTCCTGAGTGCGTTTCCATATTATAGCACTTTTCATATTATATTAAGTGGACTGGAATGCATTGAACGAGTATATCAGTAGGGCTCTTGCTTGACTTTGTGGGAACAACTTTCAATTGATCCTCTGTATTGTTTGAAAAATTTTAATGGAATCTGGAAGTTTCTGGAGGATTCCGACAGTTCTCCGTGATTCAAATGGAAATCTGACCAGTCCGAGAAGAACTGGCCGCAAATTCGGAGTCCACATGAGTTAATACAAAAAAAACCACGAATCAATACTCCATCTTGGTCCACATAACCTCTTCCTCGATTCAAAACAGGACGATGCTCTGAGATTGCATTTACTAACGGTTCTTGTTCTACTTCGTCCGCATCTCAAGAACCATGCTAGATCTCAAAAAGTGGAATGCACCAGCGTGGTTTACGAGGAATTTCCTATGAAACTGCGTACTGGCACCTCTCTAACCCGTTTGGAAATGTTGTGTCAGCCGCTATGCTGCCAATTTCGGTTGACTGCTCAACATATGAGGGTTTCCACGGAACTTTTGACTTTTGTGTTACTGCAATGATTCTGGAGTATTCTAAACTATGGGGGGTGCACAGAAGTGGCATTGTATAGTATTTGGCATCATTCAATATTCTTTCTTGTTGAAACGCATCCTGATTTGTCAACAGAGGACCGCAAAAGATGATTTTTGATTGATTGATTGATTGATACCTTTTATTTGCACAATAGCAAAACATAATATTCACATAAGTGTAAAAATACAAAAAGAAGTACTAACCTATAGGAGGAACTATAGGGGTAGAAAATTAATACTCATGAACAATAAAGAATAATATCACAATGAATTCAAAGAATTTGGTCAAGGTTTCCTTAAGAGTAATAAAATACTAGCGATATTGCCTTGCTCGCTAACGCTCGCTCGGCATCACTTTATTTGGGAAACTAGATAGTTTTGCGATTTCTAAAGGTATTTTAAAATTTTTAGAAAGTTGTTAAGATAGGTTTTTTAATAGGATTCTTCACTACTAAGACTATCGATTAATAAAAAACTTCTGAAGCTTTTAAAAATTAACTTTCCCATACAGGCTCACGCACGCAAGCACAAAAAAACTCTCCAATGTTCGATATGACTGTTGTTTCTACATTTTCCAGAAGACTACTTTTGGAAAATGTAGAAACATACTTTTGAATTGATACTTACTTTTGAATTCATCGAAGAAGTTTCTATATTATAAGAAACCTTTCAACTATACGCGACTGATGAGGATCTGTAATAAAAAAATTTGAAAGAAAAATTTGTTCCGCTCTAGACTCAATCTCTAGACGCACACAGCTGATAAGGACTTCCATCTCAATACAAATACTTGTCTACATATGTGACATCCTCAATGGTCCGCTCTGAATTGTCGTAAAATTATCTCAAAAAAAGACCATAAAATGAAATTCTAACGGAATGAGGATAAAAGATAATAAAGAAAATGATGAGATAACTCAAAGATAACGGAAAGATAACTAAAAGATGAAAAGATAACCGAAAGATGACGTTGAGATAAAAAAATAATCAAAAGATAACTACCAGATAATCTCAGATGATAATATAGACGAAGATACAATACATATTTAGATACACGCGACATCGATCTTGAAAGTCGTTAGAGGGAGCTGATAAAAGTATATATAAAACTGAAGCGGCGAGTAGGGCCAGTCTGTCTTAACCCATCGTGGGGTGAAGTCAATGCCGCTCCTGATGATCGAGGAGTCACTTCGGAAGCCAACCTCCAGGAGATACGGGATCAATCGAAGTCTATCACAGGGGACTTCACAGGTGAGTAATTTCATCTAAACAATTGAATACACAAACATTTAAACATATAACTTCAATAATTATATAATGTTTCATTCAAGTTGTAGCATCCAACAGTATGGAGCAATCTCAACTCCAGTCTCAACTCATCATCATCCGGAAATTCCCGGAGCATCATAGGAGGCTGCAATGGTGAGTCTTTATTGATCACTCGATCAATAATTAATTGATCAATTAATATTAATCAATATGCATAAAATGTTCGATACACTCACTCATATGAATCCACAGTTACACACACACACACACACAAACACGAACTCACTCACATACATTCACGCTCATTCACTCACATGTAAATATACCTACCACACAATTCACTAACACATAAACAAATTCAGTTGGTCTATGAACAATAATATAACTTTCATTTTATTTATTTTCAGCCAATAGATCAGCCCAACATCCGATTGCAGCTGATCATTCAGATGTTAAAGAAAAATGACTTTGCCACTGGAACAGTCAAGGGTCATATTCAAAGGCTGCACTGATAAGTAATAGAATGATCTTTTGAATGATCAATGATTATTAATATAATCTATAATTTTATCAATTAATAGGCCTATAATAAATCTTTCAACACACACACACACACACTCACTCACCCACCCACCCATACACGCACATACACAATTAATTTCAACATTCAATACCTATACACAACACCTCCCTCATAATTCTATTGACACACACACACACACACATCTACTCGCACACACACACACACCCATATATACACATATACACACAAACGTCTTCAATTGTTTTATAGTAGAAAAATAATACGCTTTAATGATTTTTCATTCTACAGCACCACCGAGGCCGAGAGAAAGTGTATCCCGCTAACCCATTGGACAATCTCAGTTAACAGGAGATTCTCAACAGGAAATACGTAGTCCAGGTGATTCCAAATCATTGAAGATTATTTAATGTTCTGAATGATAATGTAAGATTCTTATACTATTCGTGGAAAATTATAAAAACTTCATGAAAATTGTAAAGAAATGTATGTATATTGAATAATCCAATAAAATTCGACAGAGACGGGACTTTTGCCCGTCTCTCCTTTCTCTTCTCCATTCATTTCATAGGTTTAGTTAGAATAAACTTTCGAATAATTTTAAGTCACTTGAAAAGGACTATAAAATGATTTTTGCTAAGGTTTGACAAAATCCAATTCATTTATATTCAAATTTCGACCATTTTAATTGATTGCAATATTACACTTAATTTAGAAACAAGACCATGACAATAGGACAGAATTTTCAATAATGATAATCTTGCGTCATAGTAGAACTTTTCCTAATAATCAATCGACTTGACATCCACATACGAAGAATCCAGTACTTGACTATCGCCTGCGGTAGGGTGCCTCACAAAAGTGCTGAGGTAATGTCAAGGACTCGGTGTTCTTATTAGCTGACTGACGGATTCCATCGAAGAATTTCCCCCCAATTGAATCCCTACATATCTGAGTCATTCTACACAGAACCCTTGAAGGTCCCCTGTTAGTAAATGACTCATCCATAGATTTGTACATTCTCTTGGAATCGTGAAATTCTGGGCTACGAACGCACATACTCTGACTGCATTATCCATCATGCAATAATTGAACAGAATAGAGAAAAGATTCTCCTGATAATAACTTTTAGAAGATCTTGCGATCAATTAAAATCGTCATCAGAGATCAAAGTTTTCCTTTTTTTTTCAATACTCTCACCAAAATAGAATAAGAGATAATGATAAACTTTTTAATAACTATTGTTGCAAAATGGATTTTACACTGAAGAACACTAACAGTCTCTCATACAACACCATTGATGATTCAAAACAAATCTAAAATCACATCAATCACAATTAAAACACTTCAATTCACACTGATGAGAACGTTGCGGTGACTCGCCTAGGCCATGGCTCAAGAGTGATTAACTCCGCTGAGAGCGACCGAAGCGAAAAATCCAAAACTAATCCATCAACACTTCACACACAACATGATAAGACACTCAAATCAATATAACAAAAAATCTAACAATTTCCATAATGCAACAGAAGACATTTATTCATTCAAATTCATTAATAAAATCTTTCTAAATAATTATCAAATCTTCTAAGGCGTACCCAATGCATAGTTGAAAAGATATTCAATGACCAACTTTTTTCATGGTAAATCACTCAAGTGTTTCAGAAAAAATCATGTAAATTAAACAACGATTGAGTAATACCATCTCTAAAAAATTACATAGTACATAAAAAATCAATCACTCCAATATTAAATTGGAGTGATTGATTTTTGTATTGAACAATTGTATTAAACACCAAAGAAATGAAAATGTATCAAAAAATCACTCGAAAAAGGAAAAACAACCGAAAAAGCAAAGTAGAAATAATCAAAAAACGACTAAATAACTTAAAAATAATCATAAGATAACCAAAAGATAAAAAGATAATCAAAAGATAACTTTAAGATGATCATAGATGATCTTAGATAATCTTAGATAGTAAGTACTTAGACACTCGCGACACATAAGGGCTAGTGTCGCTCTCAAAATACCGACTCATATTTTTTTCCGTCAAGTTGGCAACCCTGCTCACGATTTTACGTTGGCAGCCCTGCTCGGGGGGATCCGGACGGACGGGATTTTGCCCGCGGCTTAATTATTGCAATTAATGATATACTTTCCGAATATCACAGCATCTTGGTCAGTCGAAGACGACGGGTCAGTTTATGAAAGCTTTTGCTGGAGACTCATTGGGCATGGGGCGGAATCATTGGTCTTTCCTCGCAGTCGAGCTCGAAGATATGATTGCGAAGAGCGCATTTGAAAGATGATAGAGATGGAGCGTGGCGTAAGAAGGAGGGAAGAGAGTTCCAGAGTCTAGCGCACTTGTATTGAAACGAATGCTCAGATGACTTCAGTTCAACTCTGGGGATCCTCAGCTCTCTCACTTCACCCCTACTTGTTGGCCTGGCCTGGGACTAGGCGAAAAATGCAGCTAAATATTTGGGCTCATCCATTCGCATAATTCTATACATCAGAATAGCTGCAAAGTACATTCTACGAGAGTCCATTCGAAGCTAGCCCAGGCGTTTCCTGTAGGGGTAATGTGCTCTCTCCTTTTTACTCCATAGATGTACCTCACACATGAATTGCTCAGACGTTGCAGTCGCGTAAGTTCTTTGTCTGGTGCATCAAGACATACTGCTAAGCAATAGTCCAGATGTGGTTGGACTAGGGTCTCGACTAGTCTTCGGCGAAGAGCCTCAGTGGTACACGCCCTAATAAACCGCAGACCATACAGGGCTCTATTGACCTTTTTGGTCACTTGATCGATCTGCGGTTTCCACTTGAGTTTAATATCTAGTGTGTCACCGAGACTCACAACTGTGTCACTGAAGGGCACGACGACCCCACACGGCATCCCAACGCCGGCTAGACCCATACTCCTAAGGACTTTAACATTATCTGCCGAGCCAAAATAGATGGCTTTGGTCTTGCCAGCGTTCAGACGCAGGCCAGAGCGCTCGGCCCATGCAGCGACAAGTCGAGCTGCCTGTTCTAGTCGAAGAATTCCCTCCATCAGTTTACTCTTCTCTATATCAAGGAAAATTTGAAGGTCATCCGCATAGAATATGTGCTTGATCGCCTGTCCGTGAAGTATGTCAGGTAGGTCGTTAATGTGCAGACTGAAAAGTAGAGGTCCAAGAACGAAACCCTGGGGAACTCCTAAATTGGCGGTTAACCATTCAGAATCACCGCTGTTTTGTGATGTTACTATCTGAGAGCGCCCTTGCAGATAGGATCTTACCCACATGAGTGCCATCTTTGAAAAGCCCAGTACGCGGAGTTTCTTCAGTAGTTTGGATGGAGAAATTGTGTCAAAGACCTATCTGAAATCAAATAAGAGAAGAAGCGTGATCTTCTGCTTATCCCTCGCCATCCGTACGTCATCTGTCAGTTCGAGTAGAGCCGTCTGTGTACTGTTGTGTTGCTTGAATCCGGTATGGAGAGGATCTAGTAACTTCTTCCTGTGCAAATATTCTACGATTTGGTCATGGGCAATTTTATCCAGAACCTTGGAGAGAAAGCAAAGCAACGCAATTGGGCGGAAATCCGAGACAGATGATGGTGCGGCAGTCTTTTTAAGCGCAATCAATTGAGCTCTCTTCCAAGCTTCCGGAAAAATACCCTGAGTAAAGGAGGAGTTGAAAATTGTTACAATGAGATCACCTATGGCCGGGGGAGCCTTCGCAATCACCTCTTGGGGGATTTCATCCACTCCTCGAGCTTGTGAAGAGAAGTGTTTTACTGAGAGAACAACATCAGCGAAATCCACTGGTTTAAATGAAAAGCCATCTTCGGCAGCTGAAGAAATAAGATTTGATGTGTCCTCATCGGTCTCTTGTTGTGAGATGGAGACCCCCGCGAAGTGAGCGTTCAACTCGCCAGGTGTAAAACCGTGCAGTTCCTCCTCCTTGCTCTTCGGCAAGAGTCCGAGGTTGCGCATTCCTTTCCAAATGTTCTTCTTTTTATCAAGAGCGTCTGACAGCTGGTCATGTAGGAAAGAATCACGCTCTTGTTCCAACCTCGTCTCAACCTCGTTGCGGAGCTGAAGAAACTCGTCAAGAAGCCTCGGCGGACATCCGGCACGTTTATAGCGCCTTTCTGCCGCATAACTCTTGTTGACGAGCATCTGCAACTCAGGACCAATCCACGGAGCACGATTCTTATGTGGGCACATGGATTTAAGTGGCGCCAGCTGATCGATCACAGCATTGAGGTTATCATTCAAACATTTCACGGCCGCCTCCAGATCGGAATCTGCTTGGTCTATGCCTGTCCAGTCGCACTGTTGTATCAAGTCATTGAGTCGCTCCGGACTGATCTTACTGTAGTCTCTGTAAGAGAACGAATTCTTTGTTGGCTCAGGAACAAAGATTTCCAGAGTGACATCAATAACTGCGTGTCCCCCAAAGCTTGGAAGATGAGTATTGTGATGGCTTACAACGGTGTCGTTTTCATCTACCATTATCAAGTCAATCCATGTGTGAGAGGTGTTAGTGTGGTGTGTTGGGCCGTGCTGGATTAATTGTAAAGACAGTTCGTCTGTTAGACGCCGAATGGTCATTGCGTCAGCCGAGGACGATAGCAAGTTAGAATTCAGGTCACCCATGATAATTTTGTGACTAAAGTCACTTGACAGGTCCCTTAAGACGTTGAAAAACTCTGTGTCTTTTTGCATTTTGACATGTGGGGGTCTATATATCACCCCAACAACGATGGCAGCAGAGTTGCTTCTTTGTACCCTGCAGAAAATAAGTTCGGGAACTCCCGGTTTGCTCTCACACGTTGTGTCAGAGGACGCTAAGATTTTTACTTTATAATCGTTCCGTACGTACAAAGCAACGTGGAAATGGAACGTGGCATCTTGAGATATGTGAAACCGAAGCTTCTCAATTTTATCAGTGAGCGAGTTAATGTTGAGGAACCCCGCCTTTAAAAAATTACCACGCTTTTGAGGTTCTCCAGCAAGTGACGAAAGTCATTCGGGCAATGTTGATGTTGATGTTGATGGGATGATTGGCGTGGACAATGGTGGTGAAGTTGGTGACGGTTCTGACGGTGAATTAGATGAAATAGAGGACCGTAATGCTGGCGAGGCTGAGCTGTCTGTATCAGATGATTCCAGTCGCACAGCCTTCTTCTCACCCCGCTTTCGCGATGTGGATGCACATGCAGTCTGAATGAGATGTAGGTCAGTGATGGATAAAATGTATGTGCCTCCCTGCGTCCACTCTGCTTCGCCCAAAACCTGCCACCAGCGTGCCAAACGTACTCAAAACCAAGCCCATGAGCTACGGATTCCAGACTCTAAACAATTGGAAATCCTTATGAGGGAGCATCTCATTCACAAAAATTTTACGATTTGACAGACAGGGGGCCAAGAATGGGTTAAGCAAAGCCTCATTGATGTTTTTCGGAATGAAATAAATATTAGCAGGGAGGCGTTTTGCATGCATGATCTTGCGAACCATGGTGGTAGAAGTAAGGCGAACGACAATGGATGGTGGAATATCCGAGCTCGACTGTTCAGCTTGATCTTGGTTGTTTGCTGATATAGTTTTCCTAGCTGACTGGTACCGACGTGATTTTAATAGTCGAGTTTTGATAATGTCCGTCTTTTGCAAGGATGGAACGAGAGTATTGAGCACAAAGTGAGCAAGATCTCTCACAATGTCCTCAGATGGGTCACACCCGCTCTTTAGTAACCCGTTCAATACGATTCCCCGATATTCCGATGCATCAGCATGCGAACCCGCCCCGGTATTCACAGCATTTGAAGTGAAGGAAGTCAGCTTTATATTGGGATCCTGCTTGTCTGATGCTAGGGAGCCTCCAGCATCACAATTCTTACCTACATTGGGATCGATACCAGTTACATTAGGACATGCACAAATATTAGAACTAGAAAGTTGCTCTTTCAGAGCTTTGTTCTCCCGCAAGAGTATTTGTTGCTTATCTTGTAGATCCTCGAGTCGAGAATTCTGCTCCTCGAGGATTCTACCGAAAGCGGATGCCTGGTTGACGAGTTCTTCATATTTTGCGCCAGCGTGTTCTGCATTTGTTTTATTTGATAAGACATTCTGAGTCCCATTACCAGTAGATTTCGAAGTTCCAATTGCATCATGCAGGAGGTCAAGACGTCAGAACAGCAATTCCAGCACAGTCGAAGGTATAAGTACATGCGTCACACCCGGCAGATCACTAGCAGAAACGAAAGATGGCGGATCTAGAGTAGCTCCAGATAGCGGTGTTGGATTTGTCGCATTCAGCTCGCTAACTTGTCCCCCGTCGTCAGAGGTGGCGTCAGACGATGCGTGACCACTGGCGTGCTCAACGGTATTTGAAATTCCCGCCGGAGACTGTGTCTTCTGCAAGAATTTTGACAGTGTCGCGCGCGTCGCTTCAGTTCTTACAGCAGACGGCGTGACAAGTTTTGAGCCCCCCCCCACCAGTTGAGTGCGCGATAGAGATGGACTGATGACTGGAGTGACCGTCGTCTGCTTTTGATTGCTCGCAGCAGACGCCGATGTCTTACTCGTGGCTTCTGAAAAACGCGCATTATGCGGACGCGATGACGACGACGTCGATGTTGATGATGATGTCGATGGGGTTACCCTGGTCATTGCCGTCTTCACAGTACGTCGGGAAGGCACTGTCTGCTCCTGTTTCGAAGCTAGCTGCTTTGTGCGACCGGGGTTCATGGGGCCGCATGGCGTGGATGTTTTGCTGCCATCCTCTTTGTCTCTCCGCTTTTCGGCATCGCGACAATTATCACACTCTCCCTTCCTATTAGCACAAGTCCCAGCATGTCTCGGGTTCTTACACAACGGGCACAGTGTCAGCGCGCGAGTCGACGTTACGCCACAGACGGTACATGTGTTGAGATCCATGTCCGTATAGTATAGACAGCTGTGCAGACGCCAGCAGAAGGGAAGGGAGGATCACATGTACTTGCCCGCACAGGTGTAGTCGTGCCTCTTAACCGCGCACGATCTTTCAGCTAATGCAGTTAACCTCTTTCGGCTGGTGCTGTTGTATTTTGCCAGCAAATAATGCAAGTCGCAACGGGCAGCTGAGATAATATGAACTGCAACGACTTGCATTTGGGTGCTTGCAAGAAACTGGAGAATAAGAGGCCCGAAGGCAGATTTGCGGCAGTATCGGTGTTAAATAGCAAAGTCGAAGAGAATATGTGTTGTCGCTACTCACGCCATCTTCGGAGTCGTTCGTTTTGGGTAGTTTACGAACGAACCTATGCGATTTTTTGAATTGATAGGGCTGTAACTAAAATACCTATGCCTCAACCACTTTGCTGGAATGATATATCCATCTACTAATCCCATATTTTGAGAAAATGTTTGATTCAGAGGTGTGCGCTAATTTGGCTATGATATTAGCTCTCACTTATAGATGTAACCGAGTTTTGTGGAAGAATTCCCTCTCGATATAGTTTACGAAAATGATGAAATACCTTGTGCGAAACGGGGAATTTAGCAATGAGTTTTTAAAGTTAAAAAGAAGACGAATTGAATCCCGTTTGGTTTGTGAGTGAGCGTTGATCCGGACGAATTTTATGAAGCTTTAGAGCTCGTAAAGTTATCGCGCCACTGGCTCTGAAAATGGTCATGTTTTGATGGCATACTCAGAAGACGTAAAGCACGGGATTGCAATGTTATGCTCTTCTTTCTTCATCGAAAAAAGGATATAACCGCACTGTTCTGAGTTGCAATTGTCAACCGGTATTTCTGTGAGAAGCTGAGGAGAAATATTTGAATCCGGATGGTAAGCTAAATTAGCCTCTGAATGTGATGGTATCGCAAATTTCTTGATTTCTACATAGTATACGGCTGGAATATGAACGAAATAACATCACAGTATACTCTAGAAATTGATATGAGACTCACAAGTCGTGACTCGGTTTCGGAAATTTACATCGAATTTTGGGAAGATCAATGATGAAATCCATCTTAAAGTCAAGTTAGGCGAAATGAAATCCCTATCAATCGTCTAGACAATGTTTTGAATCGAATCTACTCGATTGGGGTTGATTTACAAATGTTTCGAGAGTAGAATTCCGTACTTGCCGTTCTGAACCAGATACCTTGGCTTGAAAGAGAGTGGCACCACTTTTCTCACGTGTTTTCAAGGTCTGAGAATCACATAAAACCCATTTCAAACGTGTGCGATGGAAATTTTTTCTTTCTATCTCCGAGGGTCAATAGTTCAGAGTTCCATAGAAACCCCCATATGCCAATAGAAAGGAATAGATTCAAATGGCGTTCACACACTTCGAAATTTCTGCTACACACAATGGTTCGAAGGTGTAAATTCGCACATAATCAAAAACAATGACATAAACAATACACCTTTTGAATGTCAATCACAAGCTTGATCCATCGTCATCTCATCATTGTTGTCCCTCTATCATCAGGTGAGGAGATGAATTCTATCAAATTTCTCAGGTAGGTGATCCAACAGCAATCGAGCAAAATGTCGATCCGATCAAAGAGATCAATGCAGTTGATGATGAGATGGAGGAAGTAGGGAACTATCTGAGAGCCATTATTCTGAATGACGGCAAAGAACGGCAGATTTTCAACGAGCACGACCCCAAAAGTTATTCGAGTTTATTGAAAGCGGCACCTTGTCCGGACCAATCCAGATACCCGTTGATAAGAGTAGAGGTGAAAGGCTCCTCATGTTCTTGAAATTCGCATTGGCGAATGACTTAAGTTGGACTGGTATCGTGAATCTACTCAAACTATCAAGTTGTATATTTTCTGAGCCCATTTTACCCGTTTCAAAATACCTTATCGGTCGAATGCTCGATTCGGGCGAAGAGTACGAATTTCATGCTGTTTGTCATGAATGTGGCGTTTATCCAGGGGAATTTGGAGACATTCTGGCGGATATAAATACGTGACCTAATTATGAGAGTCCTGCCAATTTGTCGAGCCCGTCTCGAACGAGTTTTTTTCTAATAATCGATCCTTCCATACAAATTTCAAATCTTTTGATGATCTATGGATATCATTGGTATTCCCGCGTGAAGCCAACGAGTCGTGTACTTCACTCATTCCACGACTCGTGAAAATGAAACATCACACGACTCGTTGACGAGTCAACGAGTCGTGGTAATGACTCATTCGACAAAATCTTGGAAACATGAGGTTTATTCGATTATGCTGGTTCTGGCTGATTCGAACCGGTCGGAGCGCTCCGCGAACTCTCGGACCTCTCTCTCTTACTCATTGCATTAGAGAAAGAGGTCCGAGAGTTGGAGCGCTCCGACCAGCATAATCGAATAATGATTTAAAAATTCGTGTGCGTTCGAGAAACGCGTAAGGAACGGAGTTCCAAAATTTGCCTCGATAAGATGTGTGGGAATGTGAATGAAGTCTAAAACTTTGATCGACTCCAAACTGAGGTTTAAGCACTCATCACATGACGATACCGATAAAGATGCACACCAATAAACCCCTGACTCCCCTGAGTGATTGAGATAGTATGCATAATTTTTTCAAGTATTAAGTACTATTGTGTAAATAAAATGACGAGTCCTTGGCCTTGGATGGACTTTTTAGAAGGTTATGGTGGGGGACATGAAAAGGTTCTAAATTGGAATCTGGATCCTCAACACTTGGTTAAGGTTCACAGAATGCATCAGAGCTGATAGAATAAGGGAGAGAATTTTGTTGGGATTCGCTGAATCGTTGGATTCAAGACGTCACAATGAAACTTCGTTCGTTTTAGATATGGGAACAATATCTTATTCATCCAAACTTTAAATTCTGCCCAGAGAAACACATATCACTTTCATCTCGTACTTATATCTAGCAATACTATTAACAACAATCGAGTAGTGCCGCATGTATTCAGACGGTAGACCATAGCAGACGGGAATTTGGCATTCGGCATCTGATGATGCGATTTGCTGATGAGGATGAGTACGACGCGCGGTTGCTTAGCGCAAGCAGTATACCTATATCGCGAAAGTGTCGCTTTTTCGTTGCATCGTATGGCGGGTTGCATCGAATCTCGTTCCACGGGACCGTGTCGGTCAGCTGGTCGCGCGCGATTTTACTCCTTAGACGAGCGTAAAGGAACTCCGTTCCAGAAACCGCATCCAAACAACGTTTGAACGTGGAATTCAGTCGAATTTTGAATCAATTGCACTTTAATCCCTCGTGAGCAAAGAAAAACTAGGTTAGGGCCGATATCGGGAAGAGCGGTATAATCATTCGTAATAACCGCCAAACGTTATTCGAAAAATCATGACTTCATGTTGAATTCAATTTTGGTTTGGTGGATAATTTATTCATGAGATGATTTATTATGATCCCGACGAGTCGTCGAAACGACCCGTTGGAATGACTCGTCTAATAAAATTGCGTATGCCAAATCTAAAATTTGTAATTTGACTTACAGTAAAAAATTTCCGAGTCCGTTATGGTGGTAATGAGTGACTCTCTTAACTTTTCCGAGTGAGATCTCACTCGGAAAGAGTGAGTTCTGACTCGGAGTTCGGAGTGAAATTGTGGCAACTCGGTACCGAGTGAGTTTCACTCAGAAAAAAGAGTGAGATTCTTCACTCGGGGAATATAAGTGAATCCAAATGTTATTTAGCAGAAAGTAAATGTTTTCATTCAATCACTACGTGGCGGGCTATAAAATTAAGGAATCATTATTAATCATCCGAAGGTTGGAGAAGAAGGAAAAATCTATATGACCCGCAGTGGCATGATTACTTCGATAATTTTGTTATTTGGAAAGTGCGGGGAATCGAACTGTGGTCGTCTTGCTTAGAAATCGGGCTGCTTCTTCACTGCGCTACTGCTGCTGGTGACATAGGTGTTCCATAGCACCCTGTTATGGGAATGATGCCCCGTGTAACTTTATACGCGTCGTATGTGGGAATGAAGATATGAAAACTAGCTATTGTTTCGAGTGAAACAATTACAAAAGTAGAACCCGCATTCCGCCGGTAGGTATTGCTTCAGCATTAATATAGAGTTGATGGGTTTTCTGACAATATGTAGCATAATATAATATTGAGCTGTATATTCTTAAAACTCATGGGAGAGGATATTGACATTCCATTGCTGAGTATTGAACAAATATTGCAGGAAACCTACCATTTCCCTTTTTGTAGGCTATGCATTGATCCATCAGTAACAAACGAGCGGCAAAACATAACCTGAAATTTGATTTGAGCGCCTCACTCTTGCATCCGAGTGAAATTTCACTCGAACTTCTGAGTGAAATTTTTGATTTTCCTGATATCTGACTCTTTACCAAGTGAGATGGACTTTCACTCGGAGAAGTTGAGAGAGGATGATACCACAGTTTGAGATATTGGTGACGGAAAATCCCAACGATGACGTGATGACGGAAAATCCTGACGTGATCCCAACGAGTCGTTTGATGACTGACTCTCATAAATATGAATGACTCTCATGAATGAATTATCCACCAAATCAAAATTGAATTTAACATGGAGTCATGATTTTTCGAATAAAGTTTGGCGGTTATTACGAATGATCATACCCTTCCCGATATCGGCCCCAACCTAGTTTCAATTTGCTTACGAGGGATTAAAGTGCAATTGATTCAAAATTCGACTGCATTCCACGTTTAAACGTTGTTTGTATGCGGTTTTTATGTTTTCAAGATTTCGTCGAATGAGTCATTACCACGACTCGTTGACTCATCAACGAGTCGTGGAATGAGTAAAATACACGACTCGTTGGCTTTCACGCGGGTTACGTTGTGAACGAAAGAGTCCAAGAACCAGGAGTGATACGCGATATATACGATGGTCAATAAGTATTTGTCGATTTTGTTGATGAATTGCCAGAGGAAGATCGATATAATTATGTTTCGGGTAGCATTTGCGCTGTTGATGCAGAAAATTTCAAAAACTCGCGGAGCTCTGCATGGCCGATCTATTACCAGATAAATGAATTACCAATGCAAGCTAGAATGAAACATCAGGTTTTAGCAGGACTATACCATCACATGTAAAAACCGGACTTGACTGTTGTTTTGAACTATCCGTCGATGAAATGAATAGACTCACTGACACGGGCATCGCGTGTACGGTAAGAGGCGAGCCGCGCAGAACAAAACCTCACGTGAACAGTGCTTGTTTTGACGCAGCTGCTTGTACCCCCGCTCAAGGGGTCCATCAAAGGAATGGCGCCTGTGGTTGCAATTAGTGCCTTCATCGCGGTGAATGGCATCAGGGTCGCATGAGAGTAATTCCACGAGAAAACGATATATGGTCGAAGGTAGGGTCTCAGATTTCTTTTTGAGTGAACTTTTTCAATTCTATGAGTTAAATAGAGACCATCTGTCATGTTGAAAAAATTGCAAAATTTTTGTCGGACACTGGTACACAAATTAAAATAATTAGAAGCCCAGCCAAAATTTGTCCGTCAGCATTTCGCGTCTCGGGTTGCCTATCTTCAGGGGGTGGAGGGCGATGGGTGGCCGTATGGGTCATGGGTGGGTGGGTTGGTTGGTGGATGGATGGAGTGGAAATCACTCAAGTTCAAGTGATACGTTTCACTAAAGAATCAGTGAAAATTTCACTAAAACTTCAGTGAAAATTTCACCAAAAAATCAGTGAAAATTCCACTAAAATTTCACTAAAAAATCAGTGAAAAATTCACTAGAATTTTAGTGAAGATCTCACTAAAAATCAGTGAAAATTTCACTAAATTTTCAGTGAAAATTTCACTTAAAAAATCAGTGAGAATTTCACTAAAATTTCAGTGAAAATTTTACTAAAATCCCAGTGGAAATTTCACTGATATTTCAGTGAAAATCGCTTGAATTTAAGTGGGAGTTCTACTGAGATTTTAATGAAAATCGTTGAAAATCGTTGAAAATCGTCAAGTTTCAGTGGAACTTTCACTGAAATTCCCGTGAAAATTTCTAGAGTTTCAGTGAAACTACATTTTCAGTGAAATTTCAGTGAAAATCGCTCAAGTTCCCACCGTCTATTAGATTCGAATAGTTGTCTATTTCAGTATAATTGCATCATCGGATGTAAATAACTATTTCGGAATTATTGTATTGATTGAGTCAAACGAGATGGGCAATGAGGGTGTACATGTTATTCATTGCTGAAGAGAGAAATATCCTTCGTGATTAGTGTTTCATCTACTCTCTCAGCATGAATCAGTCAGATCTAACTGACAATCAGTCCATATACACTGATCGGGTCACTTAAGTGGGATCAATTTTAACTGAATCAATCAGTCTATATAGACTGATTCATCAGTAAATCTGTGCATGTTTTACTGATTCACACGTGGTATACTGATTCAAAATTCACTGATTGACAAGTGTCACGCGAACTTTACTTATCTTCTTTGACAAAAATACGCCAGAAAACATGTTCAGCCGAATCGTGATCCTCGACCGCAACTCACTGTATGAAGATGATAACCATGCGTAAGTACGAGTGATACACTTTTCGACGATTTCTCTTGGAATTTCATTCAGAGCAACTCATCCCAAGTAGATCCCAATTTGTTCTAAACAGTTTTCGATGTGAAATTTGACGAGTAATCCGATGAAAATGTTAAATTTAAGCTGAAGGGGCCCCGAGGCCCCAAAAATTACGATTTTTCAAAAAACTACTCTTTTTAAGGTTAAACTACCCTTTTCCGATTCTGCGAGTATTTTTTTAAAAAAATTCCGCTTTTTTGAACGTCGAAATGTGTGTTTGTAATATTTTTTCAACACGTTCGGTGCGACGGGTCCCACCGGTGGGACCCGCGATTTTTCATCTTTCAATCTTTGCCGACTCAGACTTGCTCGAAAAATTTTCCCAAAAAAATCTATTATGGTGGTTTACTTTGCCAAGAACGTAAACAATGACATAAAAAAGAGTCTAGACCCATATAGGCGTTTCCATCGAAATGCGGGGGTCCAGTTCATGACCAAAATAAAATTACGAAAAAACGGCGTCGCAGCGAACGTGTTAATAAGGTCCTATGAAAAATCGATCAAAAAATGCAAAAATCGTTTTCCTTGCGAATTTTACAAACGAAAATAGGCCACTAAACTTGCACGGATCACTTTCGGGGCCTAAAAACTGGTGTGCCTTCCACCTTCTTTCATGATGTATAAACATGTACCCAAAGTTACAAAAGAATCCGTGACCTGCGACTCAAAAGTTGGCGATATTAAGAAGAATGACTCAAATGTAACAATGCACATTTACAACTGACATTTCGACCCTCTATCCTCGAAAATGAAGAAGAGAAGTGAACGGATCGGTCTGGAAATTCATTCCCAAGTGTATTATAATAAAATACATGGAGGAAAATTTGAACGGAGTAATTCGGAGCTCACTCGTCGGAATGAAAGGTCATAACACGTTCCGTGTAAGTTATCGCGATGATACCGGTATGGTAATTACTGATTCAAACTTTACTGATTGACAACTATTTCGCGAATGTCACTGATTCATCAGTAAAATTCTCGGGGTATTTATGCTAGAAAAAAGAAGTTATGCCGAATCAGTACTCTAGGCGCTAACTGACCGGATCAGTCCATATGGACTGACAATCAGTTAATCGATTTAGGATCAATTATAACTGATGAATCAGTGTGTATGGACTGATACGGTCAGTTAACTCAATCAGTAGTAATGACTTTCAAGAATTCGATGATCAGCTGGCCTTTGGAACAAAAAAAGAATTACTGATTCAATAAGTAACGTCTTTCAATACTAATAGAATCAATGACAATCTGACTGATTCGTGCTGAGAGAATAGGTACAAATCATAAGTGGGATAGGATTTGTGACGACATAGGTGATTGCTCTCATTAAGCAATCACCCTGTCGTCGGTTCTGCAAAACCGATCGCCGATGCACACCTGAAGGAATGCATCGCGCGATCACGTTTTGCCGAACTTTGCACTTTGTGTCTGTACACGACGCGCATCGAGCCGAGGATATATATTCCTCGACTCGCGCGCGCCGCGTCAGACCGCTCATCCACTCTTTACATCAATTACACAGCATATCTGTAGTTCACCTCATTTTAATATATATATCTATATATATATATATATATATATCTGAGTCTTTCTTAGTCGCCGACACCCCACGTAACAGTGGTGCTAGGTGTGTACGACTTAGAAACAATTTTTTTCTCGCGAAAACATCCGTGAGTAGACTCGGGCGAGTGAATTATACGATACAAGAGCTGCGATTCAACATCGCTACGGACGTCGTGGGATACAAGTAAAGAGTGGACCAACCAGCCACCTATCAACATCAGGTGAAGACTAGCAGCCGCACAACATCCAGGCAGCGTATCCCACCCGCCAACATCAGGGCGACGCACCGTAGCATCCAACGAGTATCTACGCAGAACGAAAATCCCAGGAGGGAATGTACGCAGTGATCATCGCTATCACCATCGCCCTCCGAGCTGCGTCGCAGTAAGTCTAATCTAATAGGTCTCACTATCGAATTTCTCTCTTCCAAGTCCCCAAGTCTCTTGAAAAATGTTTGGAAAAGTAAAAGCATTCGTTAAAGCAAAATCTGCAACGGACTTACGCAGAAGAAATAGTAGAGATTCAACGAGAGACGTGAGGGCGGAAGAGAACCCCCAAGACTTATTGCCTGTGAACAATGAACTGAGTGACATAGAGTCCGAAAACCTTCGAACAGAATTTGACGATACAGAGATACAAGAATTACTATCACACGAACAAGCACACGACACTAACACACCCAGGGAAGATTAAGCACGTCCGCGGTCAAATCAGTCGGGACACAGTTTTAGTGATACGTTGAAAGCAATGTTCCAATACGTTCGAGATACCAATGAAAATCTCCAGTCACAGATAGATGGAATGTTCCAAATACTCCGAAACGGTAGCAGAGCAAATAGCCCCATACCGCCACGGAACATTATCCCGGAACGCGATCAGACCCCAGAAAGACACACACAAAATCGAACGAAATCGTGTAGACCGAGCAACGGAAATAATGCGCGGAATAATACACCCGATTTATCACAATATAGACCGGGACACATACCGCCACACTATCCAACAGATTTGGGCTACAATCAAAATCAAAATGATACTTCATTTAATAGCAACCGAAAGCCAATTTTTCACTCATCCCCGATGAGACCACAAAACACAAGCGACCGGGACCAGCACTACGATCAGATGAACACGCAGAATATAAACCACTCACACCAGAGACAATACAGACAGACAGACCCACCGGATACGACTTGGATCGCACACCAACCGATAGCAAATTCAGAATATAGACGACTGACGGAAGATGAAAAGAAAGACTTGATTAGAATACCGGAATTCGATGGATCACCGTTAACGTTAACAAGTTATATGAGTAGAGTCAGACGGTTGGTACCAAAAAACCTGTGTGAGGATGACCAAAGATATATACTAGACCGAATTCAAGACAGACTGAAAGGAAACGCCAGGACGGACTTTTACAATAAATTTGAGGATTTTAGAACAGTGGAAGACTTATTGAACGCAATTTTTGAAAGGTATAGGGTCGTAGAATCTCCGGACAATATTATTTTCGAAATAAGAACCTTGAGCGTGAAAACCAACGAAGAGCCGGAAGATTTGCAAAGAAGAATACGAACGTTAGCCGATCGATATGAAATTATGATGGAACTCGCGTTAGACGATGATGAGAGCGTAAGAGAGGTTAGAAGGAAAGACGTGGAAAAAGCGGCTAAGGACAGATTTTTGTATCTACTAGACGATAGAATCAGAACGGAAGTAATGATACAGAAACCGAGAACATTGAGAGAAGCCGGAATATACGCGATTGAGGCGAGGAATAAATATAAACAAAACGAAATGTACGCGAGAACGTCAAATCAAGCAAGCATACTAAGGACGGAAACAGAACCACGGACAGAAACACACACGAATCAACGAACAAATACACAGACACATACACACACAAATGCACAGAGAAATCCACGACACAACAGTCATAATTATGATCGAAGGTTCAATCAGAATCGACAGAACGCGAACAGATTACTATGTCGAGTGTGCAATGAAAGTGGTCATTTTGCGAGATATTGCCCAAAGAGGGTAGAGTGTGCATACTGCAAGAAGGGATTTCACCCAGTATGCCTATGCTCACGTTTGATGGAGGATTTTGCTACAGAGAAAATATCACGCGAAGAGTTCTTAAAGTTCAGAGGCAATAGGGCGAAGGGAGGAAATGAGAGATCGGATAGCAGCGACAGCAGAAATACCGGAGCGAGAGGTGATAGGTCGGAAAATTCCCAAGATGCCGGGCAACCGCAGGGAAACCAGGGTCAAAATGAACAGGGTCGTTTGAACCAATAGACTGCTCGCCGGCAACCTCAGGCGACGAGCAGCTCAAAGAAATCGAGAGTAGAAAGAAAAATGAAAAGAGAATCGTTTCAATAAGGTGTTTGAAAACGGGAAGATGCCCACCAGTAGTAACAATTTTTAGCGATGAAATAAAGTGTACGCGCGCAAGATTTTATGTGGATTCAGGAGCCGATATATGTATAATCAAAGAGAGCAAAGTTTACCCTCGAATTCAAATAGACAGAGAAGAAACGGTTTCAATCACGGGCGTAACAAATGGAAAAGTCGAGTCTTTGGGGAAAATAATGATGAAGATGAATGGTTCGGACGCAGAGGTCCATATTGTGCCGAATGAATTTCCTGTAAAAACTGATGGCCTTATAGGTTGGGACTTTCTTACGAAGCACGGAGCAATAGTAGACGCGAGAGAAAAATGTCTACGGATAAATAAATATGAAATTCCCTTTGATTCTGAAGAAAAAATCCATTTGCCAGTAGGAACCACAAGTATTATTCGAGTAAAAGTGAACAATAGTGAGAAAGTCGGATGGGTGCCATTGAAAAAATTAGCACCAGGAGTTCTTTTTGGAAATTTTGTAGCAGAAAATCACGATGGTTATACATATGCGGAAATTTTGAATTTAAGTAGCAATGCAATAGAAATTCCAGAGCCGTGTGTTGAAATACTACCTTGCGAAACGATTCTCCCTCATGAAAAATTTGCTGGTGAGGTCAGCAAGAAGCGAGAAAAGAACTGCGTAGTCCGCAAAATGGAAATGCGCAGGAAACTAAATGCTGAGTCGGAGCAGCAACCGAAAATTGTGCATACGCGGCAGGAAACCGAAGAACGCGTTGAGAAATTGATGAAACTTGTAGACGTCGAAGGTTGCACAGATGAGGAAATCGCGCATGTACGACGTTTGCTGAGTATCAACCCCTGGAGATTTGCTCTTGATGGAGAACCTTTAACGACTACGAACATTCTCAAACATAAAATCAAATTAAAAACAGACAAGCTTATCGAATGCAAGAGATACTGGGTACCGCCTAAATTACAGAAGATCGTGCAGGAAGAGATAGATGAATTACTAGATTTAGGCATAATAGAGCACTCCAGGACTCCATACTCAGCAAACTGTTGGGTTGTGCCTAAACCTCCCGACAAGAACGGCAACAAACGGTGGCGATTCGTGACAGACTTTCGAAAATTGAATGAACAGACAGTAGGGACTTCACAACCTATCCCGTCGACGCCGGACATCCTAGAAAAACTCGCGAGCGCGAAATACATCACGGTATGCGATTTGAAATCGGGATTTTTCCAAGTAGCCATGGATAAGGAGAGCGCTGATCATACAGGGTTCGCTGGGCCTGCCGGAAACTACCGTTACCTAAAAATGGGGATGGGTCTCGCCGGAAGTCCAGATACCTTCATGGAAATGATGTACCGGGCGTTCGCCGGATTAACGCCGGATCAGGTCCTTATTTACTTAGACGATATGATGATTTTTGCGAATTCACTCGAAGAGCATGAAAGTAAATTCCGGAGATTCATAGAGAGGATCGAAGAAGCAAATTTATTAATTGAACCGAAGAAATGTCAATTTTTGAAAAGAGAGGCGCGAGTACTCGGACATATAGTGGGCGGCGGAAGCCTCAAACCGAATCCGGATAAGATAGAAGCATGCCGCAAATACCCAGTACCAACTACAGTGCGGAAAGTCAAAGAATCCCTAGGATTCGTAGGATACTACCGCCGGTTCATTCATAAATTCGCGGAAATGGCTCACCCACTCACGCAACTCACGCGAAACGGTACCGAATGGAGATGGGGTCCGGGACAACAGACAGCATTCGAGAAACTCCGAGATGCATTGTGTAGCGAGCCAATCTTAGCAGCACCTGACGAATCTAAGCCGTATTGGGTACACAGTGACGCATCGGACCATTCGGTGGGGGCAATTTTGGCCCAGGGTGAACCTGGGAAGGATAGGCCCATTTGCTATACTTCAAAGCCAATGAAGGGCGCGCAACTAAGGTACAGCACGTATGATAAAGAAATGCTCGCAATTTGCCATGCGATTGACAAGTTTCGACCGTACTTATGGGGAAAACGCTTCACAGTTGTAACAGACCACGAAAACCTTCGTTTTTTCCACACGGCAAAAAGGGATGACTCACAGATTAACAGGCTTAAGGCAGCCCTACAAGGGTATGACTTCCGGATCATATTTCGCAGAGGGAAGGACAACGTAGCCGACGCGCTTTCACGCAACCCGATACTACGCGAAGGCGAGGTAGATTTATCACAGAAATCGCGCGACGAATTGTACCGAATCGCGGACCAACAAGAGAAAGATGACCCAAGCTGTAGAGAAGACAACCCACCAGGCCGTATCTTTATGCTGCAATCGCTATTTGAAGAAGACGGAGTCGACGCGTCGGATTCAGACCAGGCGAGCGGATATGAAGAGAGCGAGAGTGAGGACGTCGGATCGGATGATGAATTGTTTAGGGTATTTCCGATGCGAGCAGTTCGGAAAGAACGAATCGATGGGAAAAGGAAATCGAAGGTAACGCGATCTAGTTCGGAAGAATCAGAAGGTCAACAAACAAGAAAGAAAAACTGCGCCGAGAGTTCAGAGGGCTCAGACGATGAGTGGACCGAGAGCAGGAAAGGACGTGTAAAAGTCAAACGATCGCGAAGAATAAGAGGTAAGGGACCGCAGCGCAGACACAGTGACCCGGAAATCGAAACATCAGGAATTCTGAGTCAAGCAAGATTCAAAGATGAGCTCGCGTACATGACGAAAGAAACTAATTGGCAAAAGAATATAGTCAGTTCCAGCACTCCAGAGAAAAACAAGCCATGCCGCATGCAAGCAGGAAAATTTCCGCTGCGTCAGCACACGCTCAATCCAGTGCAGCAGTCGTTCCAACCACCGACTCCAAGCGGCTCAAATGACGCATCTCTGGGGAACGAGACACCGTCTGATCATCAAGAATATCTGGCAGCAGCAACGGAGCAGAGGGATGAGGCAGCACGAGCAACTTCACCAGCTTTACAAATTGCACCTGTGGATAAGTCGTTTACAATTACTAATGAATCACAAAATTCATCTTCAAGAGTAAACATTGATATAAATTCAATCATGGACCAAACTGATTTCGGTAGAATGAGTCACGAGAGAGAAGAAGTACCGAATCAGCCCGATATCAGGGAAATGTCCGGAGAAGTTCGAATCCCAGGTATATTTCAAAATGACAAGAATTTATATTGGAGGCAAACGACGCGCGACGGGAAAGACGCGACGCTACTAGACATTCACGACGCGAGTACAGAGTCATCCGATGAATCCGTTTCGAATAACATACTGAACGATCGGGTAGGTAGTCAGGAATACCTGTACGACGAGTCACCATCAGGGCAAACAAACCCTGTCGAAATTCAACCGACTGCCGAAACCGAACCCGAATTGGCAAACAGACCAGATCCGCGAACAACAACACAAAACGAACATAGTTACGCGAGAGAAACGGATGAGCAAATGGAAATTGAGAAAATCAACGATTTTCCGATGAATTACACGATACAATCGGGATGCGCGGAACCCGACGCCGTACTAGACCACTTCACGGGTATCCCCACCCTTCCGCAGGGAAACTGTCTGTTTTGGACGTTTATTCACCTGGAAAACTTAGACACCACGGCCCTAGTTCTCAGAGATATTCTAAGAGAGTCGGATATGATAGAATTTTGCGCGGTGCCGAAGGACGCGAAAAGAATCTTAGAGTCTCGGAATGAATACGGCGAGGATAATTGTATCCGGGTCTTTGCCGAACATTATAATGTAAAAGTATGCGTACACAACCTCAAGGCCGATGGTAGAGTAGAGTTTTATCACTTCAGAGGAAACGAACCCGGGAGATTTATACATCTACACTTAGACGGAGCTAAACGACATTATACACCACTCGTCCAACGCAGAAGCAACGGGAACGCGCCGGGAAACTCGGAAAATCCTCATTTAGACAATTTTGAACCGGAAGATACGGACGCGCACCAGAGCGAGAGAAATCATGATTCCCCGAACACGAGTGCATCAGCGCTGAGTAGACTGAACACAAACGTAAATAGGTCAATGGGCCTAGCTGAGTCATCAGAAGACGATGAGCAAGACGATCCACAGGTAAGGCCTCGCGCTCACACTCACGCGCTGGAAGAGTGCTTGGTCAGCAACGCACGGCCACCGTGAGAAAAGCCACCATGGGCCACAGCGGAAGGGGAGGAGCCCGCGCCGTTCATACGAATAGAAAAGGTACGGTACCATCCGTTCAAGTACAGAGAGAACATCTTGTATATTACAAGTTTAGAGCCAGTCCTGGGAACAGAGGTAATTCAATCGTTAGTCGGGAGAAAATTTATCGATCCAAGCAAGTTCACGGAAATAATTTCAATTGGCCACATCACATCATCAAAACGTAAAGACGAACACATTCTCGGCCTATGCATGAGAGACCACGCGGATGGGGATATCAGGAAAACCGATATGGAAAAGGCTGTAAAAGAATTACGGGAATTTGTGTCGGAACACCGGATAAGATCATTGGGAATAATAAGGGATCTCATGATAATGTCGAGTCGCGAATGGGAGAAATTTATTGGAGTTTTTGAAAATTGCTTTGCGGGTTTTCCCATTACAGTAGTACTGTTTCAAGACAATATCTCGGTTCCACCGGTGGAAGACAGATTCAGACTGATAAGGGAATACCACACGTCAGCACTAGGCGCGCACAACGGCATCAATAAAACTTGCAAGAAAATTCAGAGTCAATATTACTGGCAACACATGAGAACCGAAATTCATAAATTTGTAGAAGCCTGTCCGGATTGCGCAATCAACAAATTAGTCAGAGTAAAAACACGTCTACCATTAATGATAACGGACACGCCAACAATGCCATTTCAAAAAATTTCAATCGATTACTATGGTCCATTAGAGGAAACGGAAGCAGGTTATAAATACGTACTGACTGTTCAAGACTGTCTTACACGATTCGTAATCCTGATTCCAGTGAAAAACGCGACGGCGGAAGAGACAGCTCGGGCATTAGTAGATAAAGTCATCTCAGTATACGGGACACCGGGCGCGATTCTATCGGACAATGGTACACATTTTATTAACAGATTGATGCAAAATTTGGCTAAAATTTTCCGAATAGAGTCTTTCAGAATCACTCCTCATCATCCGCAGGGAAATGGCATGATAGAAAGAATGCACCACACAATAACAGAGTACATGAAAGCATTTATAAACGAACACGAAAATTGGGACACTCTGTTGCCATTATGCATGCACGCCTATAATATCACGCCATACGATAGCACGGGCTATCCACCACACCTGTTGGTATTCGGCCAAAAAGCGCGAACCCCGTCAAGTTTCCCGCCACGGGAAAAACTAGCAACTTACGACGACTATATTCAGGATTTAGTGAAAGACCCATCAGAGTTGCAAAGACTGGCAATGTTTAATTCGATTCAGAGTCGCTACCGCAGTAAATTTTATTACGATAAGAAACTAAAGAATATGCAATTCCGAGAAGGTGAGATGGTGGCACTGCTGAACGACACACGAAAGGGTAAATTCGACAAGCAATATACGGGACCGTATGAAATAATAGGCGTGGACCAAGTGAAGAAAGATGTTAAAATCCAGATGGGGGACAAGATAAAAATTGTTCACATCGACAAGATAAAAAGATGGTGCTCGACTATGGATCCGCCGCAACAAGAGGAAAATCTCGAATAAGATTTGCGCATATAATAATAAAGAAAATTTCATAAACTTACAGGCCGGTACCCAAAGATGAGCGACCCCGCTACATCACAAGGCTGGAGCATGCGCCAGGGGTTGTGTTGGAAAAGATCGCACCACTTGCTGCAACCACAATCGACTGGAGAATAATTCAAAAGCTGGACCTTCAATAGTTCAGCAACACGGAGGAAACCCTCGAACAATCTTGGAGGAACATCATCAGAATATGCAGCGATCCCACACTCAAAGTGCAGCTCTCAAATCTGCACCTCCAGCTGGATGAAGCAAGGATGGACGTCAAACGGGTCCTGGACCTAATGAAAAAAACAAAAATTAGTAAAGGCCAGAGACGGAGGCGATCATTACTACCATTCATTGGTAAAGGTAGTAACTATTTATTTGGTACACTAGACGAAGATACTGAACAAGAACTCAAAAATACTATGGAAATTCAGGCAAATGATACTAGAAAAGTCGCAAAATTATTAGCGAACCAAACAGAAATAATAGAAAGCCAATTGGGTAGAGATACTAAAATGTTACAGAAATTACAGGGACAAATGGATCACCTGGCAGCAACAGAAAACGACCTAGTAAAAGAAGCGGTATTACGTAATGCGGTCAATCTATTGAAAGAAAATATCGTTAATTTGAAAATTGATGTAAACACTTTAGTCGAAATTCTCACCTTTGCAGTACAAGGAGGGGTCCATCCCAAGTTGCTAGCCCCAGAGATCGTCGAAAACTCCAAGTCACAAATAGAAAATGCTGTACAGGACGCGGCATTTCCACAGGCAGAAGATGGCGAACCAATCATAGACCTAGACAAAATTATGGAAATTTCAGTTTCAATATTTAAGGAGAAATTGGTATTTATCATCACGATTCCATTACTAGAATTATCAAGATACACTCTATACAAGGCATCTCCTATACCGACGCAACAAATTTTTCAAAATAATTCGGGAGAAGTATTTGGTTATATTTGGCCAAAATGGCCATACTTTGGAATAGAAGCGGAGACAAATAAGTACATCTCATTTCATCACGGGGAAATCGACAAGTGCAAACATCTGAGAGATCTGATTATTTGTAAAAATACCGCACCAGTCCGAGAAATTCCGAGAAATCCACCATGTGAGATCAAAATAGCACTAAATTCTACAATCGAAAATATTACAGACTGCGACGTCAGGTTGATCAAAATTCACGAAACATTCTGGCTAAAACTTCACGACCCGAACACTTGGATCTATTCTACAGAAGAAGAGGAGCAAATTTTCATTCAGTGCCGTCGGAGCGAGCACAATACATCACCGCTTGTAGGGATCGGAATCGTCAAGCTTCTACCAGGATGCACGGCCGTAACTCGGAACGCCAGGTTATCCGCGTCAAGAGAAATTACGATCAACGCACCATCAATAATATTTCAGAACTATGATCTCAACATACCAAAAATAATCTGGAGCGGCAACAGCAGCAGGGAGTCACACGAAGTACAGCAGATTCTGGAATCAGAAGTCCTGGAAGACAGCCAAGCAGCAAATTTGGCCCAAGCAGATGCCCTCAAGATGGGTAAGAGCTTGCGAGAAATAATTGATAAAGCTAGAAACATCGGAAAATACAAAGCAATAGCAGGAAAAATTGAAACAATTGAAAAGAAATTGCCCATAGCAGGAGCCGCATTAATAGGAGGATTAGGACTAACATTTATTACATGGAAATTATTCTCGACTATTAGTATCATGCCAATAATTTATCGAATAATATTATTTATACTATGCGCAAGTCAAAACGAAGAGAATCCAGAAGAAAAACAAGAAAACATAACACCAACACAGGCAATGCAAGCGCTGGGTGCAATGGCAGCATCGCACGCAATGACAACCAACCCCAGACGCCATAGACCAAACGAGGTCACAAGAGCCAAGCAGGAAATCGAGCTGAAGATGTTGGAAGAGCAAGGAATTGTCAAGAAACAGAAGACTAGCAAGTAAGAATTAGTATAGAAATAGTAATTAAGTATTCAGGTAGAGAACATAAATTTAGAGGTAACATAGGAAGTAAAAGTCATGAAATTTTCCCGGCCCTCACACGTGAGTCACGTGAAAATTTTACGAAAATGATAACGATACCGATACGAGAAAAGTGAGTGAAAATTTTCCCGGTCCTCACACGCGAACCACGAAAATTTTCAGATGACCAATATATTTGCAAAATATAAAGACCACGTGAGCCGCGAAAATTTCAGATGACCAATTTTACATCGAGATAGTATATTACGATAGACGTTACGAGGTACGAGTGGCAAAGAATATATATGAGCCAAATCAACAGCACATAAAAATGGAAGCGAGAAAGAGCGTTAGATCCACGTAATCATTATGAAAGCTCAGAAAATCATTCGAATTAGCACAAGGGAGCTCATTTACAGCTCACACGATCAAAACACGAAAGAAAAGACGATTTTTACGTATCAAAAGTGTTCCATGTTACCCCACCCACCATTCCATCTTGCCCCACATACCAGTTCCATCCCGCCCCTAGGCCCCCTATGGGTCGGAAAAATCGGGGAAGATTATATACTAACATGAGAACGTTAGAGCTATATAACAGGAAAAGAATTTTTCAAAAAAAGTCATTATCCACGAAGCTACCCCAACCCCCCACCACTCCCACCCATCCAAAACCACCCCCGACAACTTACAAGGAGGGGGTCAGGCCTTCGGATCACGGATTCACCTGAAACTTTGGGAATAGTCTTCTTTCGGCACAGAAAGAAGATATCCAAAACCACGCTTGCCAACATTGAAGCGTTTTTGCGCTACAGGCTAAAACACTCGCATTACAGTATATCTATATATACCATTTTTGATGAATATGGGTATACTGTAATGCATGGGTTGTAGCCTGTAGCTCAGAAACGCTTGAGCGTTGGCAAACGCGGTTTTGGATATCTTCTTTCTGTGCCGAAAGAAGACTATCCCCAAAGTTTTAGGCGAATCCGTGATCCGAAGGCCTGACCCACTCCTCGTTAGTACACATCCCCGGACTTGCCGTCACACGATTCCGATGAGCAGTAGTCAAGAAAAAAAGTACCCCAAACCCCCCCCCCCCCCAAAGTCCCCCCCCTCCAGAAATCCGCCAACGAAGCCCATACACACCAAAAATCATCAGAAAAGTCCATAATACCATTCCTTACAGAACAAAATCCCAAACAACTCAAAACACCCCATACCACCCCACTCCCCCATCAACCACACCCCAACCACCCACTGAGCGCACGATACTTACATGAGGTAAAGATCATAGGGTGGAAACTGCGTCAGCCACCTCGTACATAGATAACAACAGAAGCATGTATAGAAGTATAAGAAATGGATATGTACAAAAGAGGCCTGACACGGAGTAGCCTTTCCGTGTCTGGCCACTTTAGCATACGTATTTCGACCAATACAAAAGAGGCCTGACACGGAGTAGTCTTTCCGTGTCTGGCCACTTTAACATGCGCATTCCGAGCAATACAAAAGAGGCCTGACACGGAGTAGCCTTTCCGTGTCTGGCCACTTGAGCATGTAACGTGGAGGGCATCAGCAGGGGGAAATTTCCTGAAAATCTAAACCCACCCAACGCTACCTCATTTATTTGGGCCGGATCAGGTCAGGGCCAGGCACCCCGCGCCACGAGGGGCGGGACAGTGGGGCAATTTGGGAGCACCAGAAAAACGCGAATGTATTCTGCGGACACTGGTAGAATTCGATCGACACAAATAATCACTCTCAACATTCAGAAAAATATAAACGGATTTATTGCTATTAGAAATCGCATTTCCCGACTCGCAGGTCGATAAACCTATTTACAACGCCATCTGTGGCGAAAACTGTGTCACTTTACAGCGGAAACACCCACGTACATTGACTCGAAATAATTCACTGCACTGTTTCGGCGGAATCACCCATATACATTGTGGGCGGAGCTAACGCGAGGGGTGGGAGCTATTTCCCCAGCCGGCGGGCCCGTCCCTCTCCAACTCTCCGCGCCTTCGTCTCCGGAAGTCAGAGTGATGACACAAAATGGCCGCTATAACGACCCGCGTGGCTCAGCATGGCCAAAACGTGCATGCGAAATTGGCACGGGGAGTTGGAGGAACACGGTTGCGATGCGATGGGTCGGCGGACAAGAGAGACACACCGCGTCGCGAGCTGGGAAATAGACCACCCGGTAGCCCTGGACACGACTCTCCGCCCGGGGGGGTCACGATGTGGGCGGATGCACCCGGGGGAAAACGATATACCACTCACCGCGTGGGTCGACGTCGTCTGTGCGCACACTGTGCTAGCTCTACTGCTGTGCTGATGCTGCTCTGCTGCTGGGGCTACTTGGATTCACTGCTGCAGCTCTCTCTCTCTCTCTCTCTCTCGAGCCCAGTCCGGGTCACCCTCCAAAGCTGGGCACCCTGGGCGAGATGTGGTCGTGTGGGGGTGGCCACGCGTCAGCACGCGCTAACAAGTCTGGGCACTACACTGGGTTCACCCACACACACACACACCAAAAGTCTGGTACACCCGCGGCGCGATCACTAGACCCGTCCTGGGTCACCTGTCCTGGAGCACGGCGAATTTATGGGCGCGGAGTACGGGGAGGTCTCACCAGGCTGGCAGCCATTCCAAGATTGCCGGCCGGCGACGCGCAGCGCGGCTTCCTCTTGCCCGCGCGAGCGCCACGCCGTCCGACTCGGTGGGCTGGAAGGTGCTGCCACCACGCTGGTGGCGGGAGCCATCAGCCCGTTTGAAACGTCGTTGTCGTCTTCTTCTCGTCACCTCGGGCACCTCAACAAAAAAGTATAACACACGAAAATCAGACCTTGATTTACTTTGCCCGAGGTGACGACGAGAGCTTCTGTGGGGCGAGCTGGAACGTGCTGCAACGTTCCACGTTGCAAGCATACGGACTTCGCTCATATAGGTCCTGGGAAAAAAAAAATTTTTTCCAGAAGTGATTTTGATCTTTCATGTGGTAAATCAAAAACGCAATAGTATACTCTATCAGACTCCGAGAGTGAGATCAAAATGACAATCCACGACGAATTCATATGATGTGAAGGAGAAAATGGAACGAGCTCAATGATTGAAAATTCGCAATTTCAGGGAAGATGGAAAACCATACACTACAACACACAAAATTGGAAACGAAAAGATAATTCAATTACACAATGTACACTTAAGAAAGAAACAGCTACTCATATATGGCCCAATCAAAGTCGCCTAATTTTAGGTCCGCTCGTGGACCCAAGAGAGGAGGGACAAGCGAGTAAATCGATGGACCCGCCGAAAGACCTACGAAAATGAAGGAAATCAAGACCGAAATCAAAAGAAAATGAGGAGAGAGGAGCTGATGAACTACAAAGAGAGTAGGAGAAAAAGAAAGAAATGCTGAGTTGGCATAATACTAAATACCTTCGTCATCGTGGTCGGGCACTAAGACTCGAATCGGTGCACTCTCATGTCGATTCAGATCTATACCAGGGCGACGAATATTCACGAAGAAATACACGACACCACACACATCACATGACACTCACGAGTTTTCCATCTTCATCATGGAAAGGCAAGGATTTCCAGTCATTGAAAACGCCATAGAAAAACTTCGTCTGATAAGGTTGCAAAAGTATCGAAAAGTACTGTCAAACTAATTCAGGAATTATTGAAAGATATCGTAAGAAAGTATGGAAGAAAAATATTGTAAGCATCGCGAGAAAAATTGTAGAGTTCAGTGAGAATACGGTATGAACAATAGTTGAAGTATTGTAAAAATGTTGGGGGATTATTGGTTGAAATATTGTAAAAGAATTATACGAGTATTGGTAAGAATACATAGAAATATCGATGGAAAATTGTACAGAAATATTGGACAGTATTGCTCAAAAATACTGTCAAATATTGTTTAAAAGATATTGTGAAATATTGTTAAGAAATATTGTCAAAGAATTATACAAGTATTGATAAGAATACATAGAAATATCGATGGAAAATTGTTTAAAAATATTGGAAAATATTGCTCAAAAATATTGTCAAATATTGTAAAAAAAATATTGTAAAATATTGTTAAGAAATATTACCAAAGAATTATACAAGTATTGGTAAGAATACATAGAAATATCGATGGAAAATTGTTCAAAAATATTGGAAAATATTGCTTAAAAATATTGTCAAATATTGTTAAAAAAAAAAAAAAAAATATTGTGAAATATTGTTCAAAATATTGGAAAGTATTGTTCAAAAAATAGTGTAGATTATCGTTAGAGTATCGCAGAATATTGGTTCAGGATTATTGTTCAGAAAATACCATGAAATGTCGAGAAAATGTTGTTAAAATATAGCAAAATATCGTTAAAACATAGCACTAGATTGTTTACAAATGTCAGAGGATCCACGAAGATACAGTCGGAAAATTATGAAAATGATGTAAAATTTCATAGGTCAAAATTACTTTGTTTCAGGATTTTACAGGTTTTGAAGGAAATATCGGCCAAGGGTAAAATATCAATCAATCAAAAAAAAGGGGGTCAAGAAAAAGACTGAAATCAATTGAAGTTCTCGAAATGAGAAACAGTTATGCAATAAAAAAAGGACCAAAATCAATGATGAACCCGAGAAAAACTGTTCCAAGATGGAATGACACGCGGAGACTATGTAAAAAAAATATATATATATGTAAACTCCATTCACACAAAACAGGTAGGGCTTGTCGAGGACGACAAGGTCCCGGCCTCACACGTGTGACGACATAGGTGATTGCTCTCATTAAGCAATCACCCTGTCGTCGGTTCTGCAAAACCGATCGCCGATGCACACCTGAAGGAATGCATTGCGCGATCACGTTTTGCCGAACTTTGCACTTTGTGTCTGTACACGACGCGCATCGAGCCGAGGATATATAATCCTCGACTCGCGCGCGCCGCGTCAGACCGCTCATCCACTCTTTACATCAATTACACAGCATATCTGTAGTTCACCTCATTTTAATATATATATCTATATATATATATATATATCTGAGTCTTTCTTAGTCGCCGACACCCCACGTAACAGATTCATAAGGCGAATAATCGTAGATTTCGCAATATCCTTCCAACAAATTAAATTAATTGAGCGAAATTTCCAGATTCTTACTGGAGATTCAGGAACCTCACTATGCGCAACATTACACCAACTCAATAGTTCTCTATCACAGTTACTAGGTTACATCAAGGAAATTATTTTTTCCGAATCCACTGTATTATGAAATCTCAACGTTACGTTGAACTACAGAAGCATTCCAGGGGCTCATACCATATCAGAGAGACTTCCAAGCCGGACGAGCGTTAGCAAGGTAGGCAATAATGCTACACGGTGTGCCTGAATTGATTTTAAATGAAATTTTCAGCTTCGGTCCTGGAAGTTTTGGGTTTCGTTTCTGCGTAATTTAGACATCAAATTCCTTGAAAAAGGAAAATCTTTCGCCGGGCCGATTCTGAGGAATGTCAATTGGAACATTTTTGGAACTTTTTTGGAACTTTTGCTTTTTAAATCTCTGAAAAATCAGTCTTGGCTGTGGATTCAGTGATCCAAACATGAATCGTCATACCTAGAGCATATTTTCTCATGAAAGCAAGTCTCTAGCCCCACTTGGACCCTCAAAAGAGTAGCCAAAAATGCTATTGCAGTCCTCGACGAGGCCCTCGATCATAAATCTCACGTGAAATCATTTAAATTCTCTCAAAATTTGCAATCAAAATACTGATGATATGTGTCTAATTCTGTATTTGTGCTACCTCGTCAAATACCATTTCTTGGCGTGAGGATGAGTGAGATTAGTATACAGTTGTGCGGGTGAATATTATGATCGAGAATATCAGTTTCTAGAGGAGGGATTTCGTCATGATTAGTGTTCAATGTAATGTATAGTCGCTTTGCACAGATGATGTCGGTAAGTCGACACACTGTTGTGCGATCATTCACTATACTATATACATTTGGTATTATTGGCAAACCGTTCGCATACTCGAATACTTGCAAGTACCGGCCGTACAAATTCAAAACAAACATCACTTCAAGTCAAGCCTATCTTGCCTCTGTCAAACTAGTATAGTGCTTCGAAAGTTTGCAAGCAGTTGATGTCCGCATTTGAGCTCTATTTGTTCATAATCGCGAATCATATTTGTTATAATCATCCAGCTCATTCGATGTCACGGTTCACCGACTCTATCATCGTTTTTTGAAGAATAATGTCGCCAAAGGATCACGCATATAGTCATGATGAAAATAGGCTCAAAGTTTGTCTCTTGTGCTTTCGAAAGAAGAAAAACATGTATGCCATTCAGAAGCAACTAAAATTGCATCTTGAGTCTGTGTTTGATCGTTACGTGGATATCAAAACTCTACCAGGTGCTTTATGTGGTGGATGTAAAGTGAAAGTGTACCTTTGGAAATCTGGCAAAGGGAATCGAATCCAATTTCCTGACACTGCTGAGTTTCTAGATAGTTCTTCGCCTACGGAACGAGAAGAAAATGTTCAATGCTACTGCAAAATCTGTGATATAGCGAGGACAACTCCATTCAATTCATCATCGCATGCTAAGGCCAGATTATCAGGTAATTTCTGGACTCCTGTACTAATTCTAAAAATTGTACGAGGGCTATGCCATGGATATTTTTGTTTGTATGCTTGCGATTGATAAACCATGACCTCGTCGTAGTCTGCATCATCGTATCTTTGTTTCTGAATAAAGCAACAATAATGTCAGCCTTTCCTGGCAATTATGCTTACAAGTTTTATATCGCGGCATTCACTGTTTGTGATGGCATAGTAACAACGAGTAGAGTGGGGATCAGAAAGCTGTATTAGTGAGGAATGTGTGTATAGCGGTTTCCCACAGTGCTTTGCTCTGATAACGTGCCAGCTGCTCGACATTCTACAAGCTCTTCTTTCTGAATATTTCTACGCGAATGCGGGCCTATCCCGTAGAAATGTGAAGCGTTTCCCACACGAGTTCAGTGATCGTGAGATATGGTGGAGCGTTAAGTTCGGGGTTTTCGGATGGAATTCTAAAGTTAAGGTCTACACGTTCGGCACAAATTTTTTGAATCCCTACCAATATTTGATATGTTTTCTTTACAGATGATTCAAGTTCACAGACACTTGGAAATCGCTGCTTTGATTGTTTCTCTCCACTTTCTCGAGGAATATCCCATATCTGTACTATAGAGTCTCTCATCAAGAATGTATCATCTTACTTGGAGAGTATTTCACAAAGAGCAAAGGAACAAGTTGCATCCAATCTTATAAAACATAAAATGCAGTCTAAATCTCAACTGATCCTACCACAATGCCGTGGGAAACCGTTGAATTTCATCAAGGAATCGAAGGGAAAATCACACCCTGGTAAAATGAGCAATCGCTCGTTATCTGTGGATGATCTGGCAAATATGCAAACACGTTTGAATCTGACTACTCGCCAGACTCATGGAATGGCATCTTTCCTGAGGACCGCTACTCAGAATAGAAAATTGATCGAACCCGGTTTGAAGACTAAGCTCATAGAAAAATCGCACAAACTAGACGACTTCTTTGGCCATGGTCAGTTCGAATTCATTGATATCAATGGGAAAGCTATCTCGACTGTGTCCAGAGTGGTAGTTCACTGCACCGATACGAAAGAATTCGTAAACTTTGTAGAAGCTCATAGAGGTTCCAAAAATTGTCACATAAAAAAGGGATTAGATGGCGGAGGTGGATCCTTCAAGATTTGCCTCTCAATTCAGTCAAATTCATGCTCAACAGATGTGACCGAATCGAAACGGCTGAAATTTAGTGATGGTGTGGTAGCAAAGTCTTTCAAGGACTCCGCTGTCAAAAAGATACTGTTGTTGGCAATAGCACCCAATGTTCAAGAAAACTATCACATGTTTCATTACTGTTAGATGCATTAGACCTTGACGAACTCGGAGGGACGGTTGCCACCGATTTGAAATTGGCCAGTATCATCAGTGGGATAATGCCACAAAGCTGTACTTATCCATGTATTTGGTGTTATGCGAAGAAAGGCGAGCTCCACAAATGTTGTGAACTAAGGACTGTCCAGGGGAATTTGAGTCACTACATGAAATGGGTTGCAGCTGGATCTGTCAAGAGTGATGCAAAAAATTATATGAATTGCGTCAACAAACCGCTGTTTCCAAGTCAGCCTAACAGAACATTCCTGGAACTCATACCACCACCTCAATTGCATATCATGCTGGGCGTTGTGAATACTATATTCACTCATATGCACCGTGAGTTTGAATACGAATCTACAGTGTGGATCAAAAAGTGCAATGTTGAGCGAGAGGTGACACATGGCAGCCCAGCATTCAAGGGAAATTCCTGTAAGATTCTTTTGGATAATGTTGACTTGTTGCGATCTCAATCAAACCTTGGATTGGTGAAATACGTTCGAGCATTCTCGGATTTCAAGAATGTTGTGAGTTCATGTTTTGGACAGAATCTCAATCCGATCTACAAAGAATACATTGCGAAGTTTCGCCAAAGTTACATGGATTTGAAGCTTAGCGTCACCCCAAAAATTCATGCAGTTTTCTTCCACATTGAGCAATTCTGTGACATGAAGGAGAGGGGACTAGGATTCTACAGTGAGCAAGCAGTTGAATCAGTACACCATGATTTCAATATTTTCTGGGAGAATCATAAAGTTGCGAAGTCAAACGAAAACTACGAAAAGAAACTTCTTCGAGCGGTGTGCGCTTACAATAGCCTTCATGTATGAGATTCGATGACCCGCATACTTAAGACTTACCGATATAATTTCTCTGAAAGATTTGACGATCACGTTGAGAACGAATGTATGATTTGAATAAACAAGCCATTCTTGAATTCTTAAGAGTTATTTTTCGATTTCAATGGGTCCCCCGGGCCACCATGTATATCCTCAAAATAACGATGTTTATCAATTTACCATATTCCTAATATAATCTTTGATGAAACCCATCTCACGATACAAATCATGGTGGTTCTTTACGTGGAATTCACTGGGATGAGGATTTTAGTCACTGCTTGGAGATTTCCAGGAAAACTAAAAAGCTTATTCTGATGAGAAAATATGATCCAGGAATGACTATTGATGTTTGGATCACTAAATCCACAGCCAAGACTGATTTTTCAGAGATTTAAAAAGCAAAAGTTCCAAAAAAGTTCCAAAAATATTCCAATTGACATTCCTCAGAATCGGCCCGGCGAAAGATTTTCCTTTTTCAAGGAATGTAATGTCTAAATTACGTAGAAACGAAACCCAAAACTTCCAGGACCGAAGCTGAAAATTTCATTTAAAATCAGTTCAGGCACACCGTGGCTAGTCAAAATTATGTTTTCAACTTTGTTTAGCAAAATTTTCGTAACTTTTTCACACTCAAATCGTTATAACCCCAAAATAACGTTAGATAGAGGGGTGCAGCTTAGCGCATCTGAAAGGTGAGCAAAAAATTTATCAAAAACCACTCTGGAGTTCTGATTCTCAGAGAACCTCGATTATATATGGACGATCCCGTGAAAATCATTCTTGGAAGTTTTACAAGTACATTTTTCCATGTGAACAGTTGTGTTTTCCACGAAAAAAACATTTTTACTCTGCATCTTTGGGTTTTAAACTGTTTTCCGTGCGCTTTTTGGATTTCAATGACAGAAAACCTTAATTTCCTGCGCATGCGCGAGATTTTGGAATTCCAAAACCAATTTTCTTGAGGAGCTGAGGAAAATTCCTTGGAAATGACTTCCTACTGAGTTCAATCTCATCAACTAGAAGCGGAGTTGCAGCACCCGAATGATGAAGAACGATTTAAGCGAAAACATCATGGGTTCCATGCAATGGCTGAAGCGAATATGAGGCCTCGCACCAAGCTGTTTTTTGTAGTGATTGTCCAAAGTCACTGTAACTTTGGTTTGGATCGACGGATTCAAGCTCACCAAAAGGTCATTTTGGAGGAAATTTCCTCAGCTTGTCAGAATAATTGGTTTCAAGATCTTAAAATCTCGCGCATGCGCAGAAAAATGAGATTTTCTGTCATTGAAATCAAAAAACTACCCAGAAAACAACTTAGAGCCCAAAAATGCAGAGTGAAAATTTTTCATTCTTGGAGAACACAATTTTTTACATTAAAAAAATGTACTTTCAAATCTTCCAGAAGAATAGCTTTTTGAGAAAAAAATAAAAGATGGTTTTCACGGAATCATCCATATATAATCGAGGTTATATGGGAACCAGAACTCCAAGTGGTTTTTGATGGGTTTTTTGCTCACCTTTCAGATGCGCTAAATCGCGTCCCTCTATCAAACGTTATTTCGGGGCTATAACGATATGAGTGTAAAAAAGTTACGAAAATTTTGCTAAAAAAAGTTGGAAACATAATTTTGATTTGTGTACCAAGATCCAAAAAAAATTTCAATTCTTTTTAGTGTGACGAAAGTTCATTTTCCAACCTAGGGGATCGAAAAAGTTCACTCAGAAAGAGATCTGAGACCCAACTGTCGACCATATATCGTTTTCTCGTGGAATTACTCATGAGGTATTCTTCTTTAGTGATTGCAACACTGCAGGATGAGCAAATTTTTCGCCGAGATGCTTTGATTGCAACTTCCTAACATCCAGTCAATGGCATACTTTACCCATCTTCGTAATAACATTTGAGAGATCTTAAAATCGTCAATAGTTTTATCACAAGGTATATGAGTGATTCCGCCGAAAGTGATTTTTTGGGACCAAAATCGTCGTAGGGAGTGATTTGGGCCAAAAAATTATTTCAGCCCCAGACGAGTTTCAATGGGTCGTTGCAGTCAGTTCCCACTTGTTTTGGCACAAAAAGGAAGTACCAAGAGCTACGTAGCTCAAAATTGAAGCCGAACAAAGATATGTCGAGTTTAAGGGGTCGTAAAGGGGACGGAATTGACGGGGACGGAATTGACATTTCGCCTTAGAAATATTCTCACGGCTCACCAACAAATCGGAGAGTCTTTTCCGCATAGATTTAATCTAATGCAACCAAATACTTCAAGAAAATGTGTTCCACGAAGCGATATGGCGCGTTGGGGAGGAGCACAACATGGAGACGGAATTGACCGAAAATTTTGTACGCCATTTGGAAAAATATCACGTTCATATGGTGCAGTCGGCCGCGGATTCGAGTTCTCGGTTTATGTCGCGCAAGAATTAGGTGTATTTGGGTATCTGGAAACCAACCTCATTGGTTGGAAAGGCTCAATAGACTACCGGGAACTTTGCTGACCTAATTAGTGTTCTGCGAGCAGTTTCGGTGCAAATCCGTCTTCAAAATGTCGGATGTCCGTGCGCGAACTAAGCAAGTAATTTTGACTCACAAAGTGGTGGAATATGTTGTTTGGAGTATTACAAATTGAAATGCATAGCTACACATGAGGGTTTTCGACTCTGAATATGCGTTGCAGTGAATGCAAGAGTCAAAGGTAGGTTCTCTACAGGGGACGGAATTGACATTTCGGCCCTTTATGAGGCACTACAAATTACGGGGACGTTAGAATCGACTCCAAAACTATCAACATAGTTGCGCACCAATAAAATACACTACAGAGATATGTTATAATGCATATTCAAACCCTCAGAAACTTGGGGGAACTTGGAACACGGAAAATCACACTTTCAACGGAATCACTGATATGCATTTTACTTTGGGAGGCGATGGAAAAGATGTGGCCGAATATTATTTTGCAGAAATGAGTGATGCTAAAATTGCTGAACTCGACGAGATAATGACTCACATTGCAGTTCTATGCCAACTATCACGACTAACAAGGAAGATTATTGGACGACATCTCTGGTGAGCGAGGGAATGGGAAAATTTTATCCTGTATTATAGCAATCCAATTTTTTCGAGAAAGCTCGGAGAAGATAAATTCGAACATCGGCTTCTGGACTACGGAAGTATGTGCATTGTTTTGCAAGATGTGATTTTCGATCATGAATTGGCACGTGCTGATGTGATGTTCAACGCATTCGCAGAAAGAGTAGAATACTATATTGATCTTGGAGCTGCAAAATATAACCTGCAACTCTCAAAACATGTGTGCCAGAATGTCCGAAACTGGGGTCCTGTGTGGGCTATATCTGCGTTCGGTCCCGAAACATACAATCATTATAAAGTGAAGGCTATCAAAAGTGCCAATGGCGTACCCCAGCAAATAGCTCGACAAGTCACTTTCAGGAATACTGAAACAGTATTAGAAGAGCATTTATACCCCCGAGCTAACGAATTGGTAAAATTCTTTTGCCTCGATGCCCTCTCAGCAAAGTGTCAGCACATCCTCAAAATATTAGGTTTGACGTACCTCAAACTCCCAAAGCCCCTTCCGGCTTGTGATGTTACTCGAAATCTTGGATTGTCACCGTTATCAGTTAAATTCACACGGTTAGTTAAGGATGGTTGCCTTTATTCGAGTGACAGTAACGTTCAATCAATTGACAATTACGCTCTTCTGCGAGACAGTCGAGTGATGAAAATAATTTATTCCATCGTCGATGAGATAAATAGACGCCAGTTTACCCTTCGTAATGAAGTTATTACGCGTTCGGCCTTTCAGGGCCTTCAATCAAAGATGCATCTAGTTCATCGAGTCATGAGTGGAATGATCATCGTGGGTACAAACGAGATAGAGCGCGTGTGTGTGCAGCACATGGAGGCGTATAAGAAGGAATACATCGGCCCAGTTCCAAATCTCCTTCATTATTGAAACGTAATATGCTCATAAATCAATAACGACATAGGCTCACAAGAAGACAAAGATTAGTTGGTCAGGGAAGGTGGAAGTCATTCCCAACATATTTAGAGCTGCTGACCCCGGATCTGGACTCGAAACAGGACCATTCCTCGGCCATTTCGAGTTATGGCTATATTTATAGGTTATATGAATACCTACGCATGAATCTTTGCGTTTTAGATGGGAATAAAGACCTCCTACATCAAATGTGAGGACAGGATTGTTCCTGTAATCAAATTTCACGCCTGAAACGCATTTTCCCAGAATTTTTGTACCTCGTACGAAGTTAGAAGAATCCCTAGATTTGCTAGAATTCTCTCGGCAGGATATTTTTGTCCGAGACCAAAGTCATGACTAGGTCGGTCAAAGCTTAGAACGGAATCAAATTTTACATCAAATGTATGATTTTTCGCTTGCGTCATTTTCAAGCTTTCTAGGAGCCCTGAGACTCCTTCAAAATACGTATTTGGCGTGAAACTCGACATAGAATTTGATTGCGCTCTGAGTTCCAACCTGTTTCGTCAATATTCTAATCTAGAACAAAGTACCCCGCCTAGAGAATTTTATCACATCCGGAGATTTTTCTGGTTTCGCAGTAGGTACAATAATTCGGAAAAATACGTTTTTGGCGAAGAACTTGATGACAAGTACAATACCGTCTACAATTTTGCTGTAAAAAATCTCCATCCCCCTCTGAAACACAAGAACTCTCTCCCTAGGTCTTCTTGTGACCCATAAATATGGCCATAACTCGAAATGCGTTTCTAAAAGAGATTAGCAGAAAGCTTTCTCTTAGCGAGATGTGCGATAACTTAGCAAGAATGTAATTTTTCAAGTGACAATTTCTCATTCACTCTCCTATACATCTTTCTGAAGCGACTTTGAATTCGAGTGGATGAAATTCGGTTTCAACCAATTGATGTAGAGTGATGGGTGAGTATCTCTCTAGTTAATTAAAAGGTTGGGAAGTTTGATTGTAGTGAGAGATATGAGAATCGTAGAGAATTTAGAGGAGATTTTGTTGAGTTACTTTTCGAGATTGCCTCTTAAGAAAATTCAGATGATCTAGAGCAGGGTTTTTTGGGCAAGATATATCGTTTGGTTGAGGCGACATTTCAATACAGTTTGTTTAAAAATGATCAAAATAAAGTTTTTTATGAAATTGTTGATTTTTCGAAGATAAACTGGATTTAAATCATATTCAAAACAATTGAAAAAATTTTGGTATGAACCAATCGATTAAAAATGCTGAAATAGTATCTCTCTAGTTCACCGACAGGTGTATAGATTAGTTGTAGAGGGAGATATGGTCACGGAATGAAATTTGGATGAGATTTTGTTGAGTTATTTCAAAGAGATTCTCTCTTAGGGGAATCCAGATGATCTGAAATAGGGATATTTGGGCAAAATATATTAATTGGTCAAAATGTAGTTTTTTGTGAAATTTGTGATTTTTGGAGGATAAATTGAATTTAGATCATATTCAAAACAAGAGTTCCGTCTGAGCCGTCGACGTGTTACGATCGGTTTGTGCGGATCAATGTAAATACGACCCCTTCATTCACTTCAAAACTTCAAATTTTATACGACATGGTTTAAACTCTTGGAAGTAACCATGTCGAGTATTTTTTGAGCCGATTTGTCACGATCAACATATCATCACTGATAGAGACTAGAGCCACTTTCCTCCGATCAAATCTTTCTTCCAATTCATTCTAATGGTGGTGGTTTGACAATTTCTTACTAGCTAATTGTCGCTGAAATGACCCGAAGTTTAGGTGAGTAGAAGAGGTACAGGGGAATATCGAAATAGAGAAAATATAACTGAGTTTAATTTGGTGTTCATGATGATTCACTAAAATCTCATATCATACTCAGTTATATTTTCTCTATTTCGATATCCCCCGGTACCTCTTCTACTCACCTAAACTTCGGGTCATTTCAGCGACAATTAGCTAGTAAGAAATTGTCAAACCACCAGCATTAGGATGAATTGAAAGAAAGATTTGATTGGAGGAAAGTGGCTCTAGTCTCTATCAGTGATGATATGTTGATCGTGACAAATCGGCTCAAAAAATACTCGACATGGTTACTCCCAAGAGTTTAAACCATGTCGTATAAAATTTGAAGTTTTGATGTACTGGAGATGAATGGCTCTTTCCTAAACCTCATACTCGCCTAGTTTTACTTTTGAACAAAAAGTGAATGAAGGGGGGGATTTCACTCCTTGGTTATAAAAATCCAAGGGTAACCACAAATTTTCCAAGCACTTGTCCCCACCGCACTTGAGAATTTCTTACACACGGCTCCGTCATTTTTTCCATGAAAATACACTACTATCAGTGTATATTTTGTTTAGTTCAATCTGGAGAGCCATGCAGCTACAGGCAAGAGCAATATTGCGGAGTCGCGACGAACACACAAAACACAACAAAGCAGACGAATCTCTCCTCCCTGTCCTTATCGCATGGCACTTTGATCTTTACGTCACCTCTAGTCGTGGCTAGTTTCGAGTATCCACATCTGATGCAATAATTATAGAATCGAGAAATTCAGATAATTCGAAAATTCATTCATCCGCGATAACAAACCAGCTGGTCGGTGCCCGCGTTACCCGGTACGCAGCAGACAGCCTCATGTCAAGCGGACAGGAGGATCTTGCGCACGCGCTTCTATCTCTCTTTCTCTCTCTCTCTCTCTGCATCTCTCTCTCTTCCTCGACCATCTTATACATACCCAACACATGTGTAGCAGAGACGTTTCGATATTTCTCGATTCGAAGCACGGGGCTGGTGAAATCGAACTGAGATGTGAAACGAAGGCATGAATTTTGCGGTGCTGAATAAAACGCGTCCAGTGCTCGGATTGAGAGAATAGTTGTACAGAACTCTGAATCGCTTTGGAAAGGCTTTGCTAAAGCATTGCAGAGCTCTACGAGCAACGTTAAGAGGTTAATAATCCAAGTAGAAAAAAATTGTGAGGTTAAAAAACTCCAATTCAAAGTATAGATAGGCACAGCGCCTCGCTCGATTTTTCGTCTGCTCATACTCGCCAGCGAGGCGCTGCCGCGCCTCTTGATCGATGGGTACGAGCCTCTCTGCCGTAATTAGTATGCAAACTGCGATTGCAGTTTGTGTTGCAATTTGTGTTTCTTCACCATGGCTTCTACCAGAAGTATGGCGGATACAGTCCCTACGGTACAAAATTTTGAAAATGGATCCTACGCTAATGCAACTTCTACAGCACCCAGACCCAAGAAGGAACAAGCAATTATTATTGAATCAATGGAAGGACTTAGAAACGATGATTATATAGATGGACTAGAAAGTATTATGGACGTTCAGGACATTCGTTATATCTCTAAAATTTCTGGCAACCGTATGTGTATTTATGTAAGTGGTGATAAAATAGTAGCAGAACTGGTAGACAAGAAAATTCACGTGGAAGATTATGTGCTTGAAATCAGGCCCTTGATCGAGAAAAATCGCAGAGTCGTTATTTCCAATGCGCATCCAAGTATCCCCAACGATGTTGTCATTCAAGCTCTAAGAGACAAAGGCATTGATCCTGTCTCAAGAATTACAGATATAAGAGCCAGCCTTTCCAAGCCGGGTCGCACGCACATTCTCTCATTCCGTCGGGAAACATATATTGTTGAGAAAGAAGAAAAGTTGCTCCCACCGTCAGCCCAAATTCACCACGACAACACCAATTACTGGATTTATTTCACAACTGATTTCACAAACTGCTACATATGTCAACAAAGAGGACACGTAGCTAGAATGTGCCCGCAAAACGTAAACAACACTCCAGACAACTTCCCAGCTCTCGATCGCACAAGCACGATGGACGTTCCACCTAGCTCACATGTCGAGCAGACCCCACTGAATACGAGTGCCACACCACTACGAACGCAACCTTTACCAGCTCAAAAAAGAGCGCACGAGAGTACCTCGTCATCGGATGGCTTATCAGACGGTGTTTTTGCAGTAGATGATCCAAGCCGGAGACTCATCAGTGCTGCTTATACTGAGCAGCGGAAAAATATAGAAGCTGCAAGCTTTTCTAAACATGTCGTGAAGAAATCAAGGAATGAAAATGCTAAGCCCGTCAATTCTACGTTACCAGTCACTCCCACGCCCTCCCGGGCGAAATTGAGTGAGGAAAAATACGCAGAATTTGTCACAAGGTCGAAGGGTTGTGATAACTTCAAGGGCCTCATAGCGGAATACACTGACGATATTGATGATTTGATTTCAATGGTCGGATCATCATATGAGACCGCTGACAAGCATGGAAAATCGTCCCTTACTCGACTCAAGAAAAAATTGATCAAGTTGCAGAAACCCGATATTCCCATTGGTGAGAAGAGCGCCGAGCTAGACAAATCATCAACCTCTACGCTGAATTCGACTCATAGTGTAGAATCTAGGGATCGCGCTCTGCGTTCCCATCCAATCTCATCAATATGAGTAACTTAGTTCACGAGAATTTGAAAATAATCTTTTGGAATGCGCGTAGCATTCTGAATAAGAAAAATGAGCTCGTGAGGATTTTGAAAGACTTGGACATCTTCATTTGTGTTGAAAGCTGGCTCACCGAGAATGTTGGACACTTCCATTTTCCTGGGTTCAAAACCTTTAGGAAGGACCGAGAACACGATCGAGGTGGAGGAATCCTCTTACTTATCAAGAACAACTTAGCCTTCAAGGAGATCAGCGACTTGCAGTGCACATCCACGTCTACAGAAATCTTTGGTATAACACTCACTGGTCTCAAAAACCAGTGAGATATTATTGTTTGTTACAGACCCCCTGGTATCACTCTCTCTCAATCCGAATGGGACTCAATCTTTTCCAACTCTACTAGAAAAATGATGTTCTTTTCAACGCTCACCACTTGAGCTGGAACTGCTGAGGTAATGACTTGAACGGTGAAAGACTGTTACAATCTGCTAATGATACATTTTTGATTTTACACAATTCAGATTCAAAGACCCGCATAAACGCTTCCAATGGCCAACTTTCAAATTAAGACCTCGTATTTACGAGTCCCAAGATTGCAGGTTTCGTTAAAGTGACAATAGAGACTGATACCTGGGGATCAGACCACTATCCCATCTGGATCCATCTCGATGTAGAAAAATTTATTCACAGAAAAAAAAATTTCAAACTAGGGTCAGTTAGAACTGACTGGGATTCGGTCTCAAAATTTTTGGATGACAGTTTCCACGAATTTTCTACGAACGAGTATGAGAATTTAACGCCAAACAAAAAGTACAAAGAATTCACAGGTGTTTCATCTGATGCAATTATCAAAAGTACCCCTATTAAAAAGTTGGTAGTCGACTTTAAACATCGTAATCCTGTACGCTGGTGGGATCCGGAATGCGATAAAGTTAAACGCCTTCGTATAGTCGCCCTGAAAAAGTATAAATTTACGAAGAAGAACGTAGACTGTATTCGATACAAAAAACAACCCGCTATCGCCTTTCGTACTTTCCGTGAAAAAGAACTCAATATTATGAAGAATTCGTGGAAACTGTCGATATAAGATCTAACCAAAAGTACGTGTGGAATACTTGTAAGATACTGAAGAACAAATGGACGAAAGTGAGACCAACACATACATCTGAGCATTTGCAGCAAGGAGAAAAAAATAGAAATCGCACTAGATTAAATTAGTCCACCCTGGTGCTCTTCTAATCCCGACGTTTTTCCCAAGTGCGACGGGAACAACTTTCTTAGTGCACCGTTTTCCTTTGCAGAGTTTAATTACGCTTTGAAAGACAAGAATGCTAAATCGAGTCCCGGCATCGATGGCCTTGACTATGAATGCCTACAGAAACTGCCAATCAAATCCAAGCTTTTACTTGTAGACATATTCAATGAAATGTATCCAACATCGGAATATCCAAGGGAGTGGAAAGACTCATGCATCCACTTTATTGATAAGCCTGATGGATCTAGTGTTCGCCCTATTGCATTGACCTCTTGTCTAAGTAAGCTTTCTGGAACTCTCGTTAAAAATCTATTACAGTGGTACGTAGAAAGTAATGAGTTGTTACCTAAAGAGCAGACGGTATTTCGTAAAAGCCAAAGCACCATCGATAATTTGTCCAATCTCATTCTGCAGATTGAAGATGCATTCGCGAACAATAAAGACCTCCTTGCTGCATTCCTCGACGTGTCTGGAGCTTTCGACATTGTAGATATTGACATATTACTCCAGAAGTTAGCGGATATCGGATGCCCGGAGAATTTAGTTAGATTTATCAAGTTCTTAACATCTGAAAGAAATGTGTATACCGACGATCTGAGCTCTGGCGCAAGGTTGGTTCATAAGGGTGCCCCGCAAGGAGGAGTCTTGAGTCCGCTCAACTATTGCATTTATACTGCTTTAGTTGCTAAAGGTGTTCCTCGAGGTGTCTCTGTCTCATTATTCATCGCCATTTGGTGTAGCCGTAAGTCATGTAAGAATCTCCTAGAAAGAGCTGCCAACACAGTCGCAGATAACTTGTATCAGTTGGTTCTTGATACGAATTCAAAAAAATCCATCTTTATGCAATTCAGCAAATATTCTTCGGATATACATGAAATCAAACTCAGAGGCGAGCCTATTAAGCGGAGTGACTCCGTCAAATTCTTGGGAATCCGTTTCGATTCAAAACTTACTTTCCGTGCTCATGTCGATGAAATCCACAGTAAATGCCTCAAATCGTTGAACATCATCAAGTTCAGTAGGAGAACTTGGTGGGGAATAAACCCAGATACTTTGCTGGTCATGTATAGAAGTTTTGTTTGCTCAATTATCGAATACGGAGGCTTTTTCTACTCTCCGACTCAGAATTGTCAAAAACAGAAACTTGAGAGAACTCAGAATTCAGCAATTCGACTATGTTTGGGCTATAGAAACTCAACCCCTCTGGCTATACTTGAAGCTGAATCAAAAGTTCTAAACATAAAGGACCGAATTCGATTTCTATGCGACAGCTACCTACAGAAAATTTTATCCAATAATAGTCTGAATATTTGTAGAACTATCCGTAGGTTTCGAAACAGGATTAACTGCAAAATGCTCCGAAATCCGAGAAGACTCCTCTTCGTAGGCATCAAAAATATTCCTGGAGAATTAGACCAGCTATACAGTGGAATCCAATACCCTTTGTACCGATTAGAATATTCAACCATTCCCCATGAAATATTCGTCGATATAGAGTTTTTCGTTCAACAATCAGAGTCAGGATCCTTGAATGCTTGCGTGAGAGAATTACTGGAGAACAAAAACGCAGTTGACATAGATACCGACGGAAGCAAGAGTGACGAGTCTGCATCAGTTGGATGTGCAAGTATATGCCAGACTTTAGACTGCTCCATAATTTCTAGTATATCAAAAAAAGCGTCAATTTTTACAGCTGAATCAGTAGCCATCCTGAATGCAGTTCAAATAGCTCTCTCACAAGCAGATAGGAATTACATCATTTTTAGTGACTCTCTTAGTGTTTTGACCTACTTGAAATCTCCAAAGATGAACATAAGACCCAAACCTTACGTTTATGAAATTCGTGAATCAGTTCGGAAGTTCGAGGTGATGACAACCAACAAGAGTAAGATATATTTCATATGGATTCCTGCCCATAAGGGCATTATCGGCAATGAGCTGTGTGACGGACAAGCCGTCACAGCCGAAATTATTAAAATCTCTCGTCGCCGTCTCGAACCAGCAAACCATCAGTATAGGTATTAACCCCCAGATACTTCTTTTTTTGTTGTTGAGATGCTGGCTCGAGAGGACGACGACGGCGAGCGACGAGAGAGTTGGACCAGCGGAGGCAGTGCGGGTATGCCTACACATAGGCAGCCTCTTCTACACCCCGGACAGCCGCGAAAGCCGCACGAGAGGCTGCCCCGGGTGAGCAGCCGACGGGACGCGGTTTCTACAGTTGGGTGGCCCGGAGGGCTCCCCCAGGGCCCCGAAGCCCTGTTTGGCCCTAACACCGGCTCTCCCACACCCCACGGACATGCTGCTCCTCGACACCATGCCCCGGGGCAAGTGTGTACACACCGGCGTGCGGACGACGGCGACGATGGCAACGGACGAGGCCCTCGCTCGCGGGTGAGCGAGGGTACGAATTTGATGTGTCTTGACACCGCGATGAGAATGTACGCACGGACGGGGCGACGACGGGTGGTCAGCCGCAGGAAACAGTTGGACGTGGTGATGTTGTGAACCCCCTGCCCGGGTTGCTGGCCATACGGGCGTGTGCCCCATCTGCTGCAACCCGGGTAGGCGCGCAGGCCGGCAGCGACGAGGTTAAGTGGTACGTGCATCACTTGTTGCATGTGTACAACGTACACTTGGTGTACCGCACACCCGCGCACCATCGATGCGGCCCTGGAGCGGTCACCCACGACACGCGTGACCATCACACGGACACGGGTAGGCCCGGGTGACCCAGCGGAAGACGGCGATGACGGACAGGCCGGTACACGTGGCAAGAGCAGACAGCTGACTGGCGGTGGACGAGATGCGGCGGCGCTGCGGGCATGTAAATCCGGGCCACACCCGGGCGGTCGTGGCCACGAAAATACAACGGACGGATACCTGGACAGCGGCCACTGGGCGAATTTGGGCTTGCGGACGACGCCTACATATACTTAGGGTTATGTACACATGAAAATGTTGCACTCGGACTGTGCACAGCATATATATAGATATACTGCAGCCATGTGGGCTGCATATCATTTTGCCATGGGCAGCCTCGAGTATATATAGTATACTGCTGCAATACGGACTAGATATAAATATATACGGACGGGTATGAGAGCTATAAGAGGTGAAAGCATGGAGTTGCGGTGAGCGCGAGTGCCTCCTTTAGCGGTGCATGCGCGTGAGCAGGACAGAATATTCTCTGGGTGGAGGCATCAGGACCGTACATACTGCAATTGACGGACTTGAAGCGAATTTCGTAGAATCTGAGCTACGGCATGGAACGAGTATAGTGGACTGGACTTGAATATTTGGCGCGCTCAGCCACCAGTTGGCGCTGCCAGTGTTCCGGTAAAATTGAACGGACCAATTAGAGAGCTTCTCTTCGGTGAAGACGAAGGCGAGCTTTTGGTGAAGATGAAGCGGCTATTGTGCCACTTGTATCTCTGACCCGGTGCAGTACACATGTACTAGTCGCGCTCGCGCTTTTAATTCGGAGCACGTGCCCAGCCGCGAGTCCCCCAGGAGTCCCGGCTACCCAGGACGAGTAGTAGTTGCTGTGATTGGACTCGCTCAGTTGTGAGGTGATATATTTGGACGGAGCAAGGAAAAATAATCAAGCAACGGACAATGGCATCAAACGGTGAGTGGTCTTGCTATTTTTCTTAGATTCTCTCGACGGGTGTGCGGAGAGCCTCGCGCGTCGCGGAGGGCAATCGTCGTGCCCGCGGACAGAACGGACTCCCGGGGGACCTCGCGAGCTGGTGCGACGCGTTCTCGTGGACAAGACGTCTCCAAGTGACGTACGCGCGTTGTGAAATTGCACCAGCGGACCCGGAGCAGCAACCGCGTCGCGTGGATGAATTCGGAGCAGCGATTTAGTGGAGTTTGGCGTGTGCTCGCGGACAAGACGACTTGGAAGGACGTGCGTGCGGTATAAAATTCGTGTCGAGGTTAGACCTCCTGGAGGAGGCGCGCGAGGACGAGGACATAGTGAACCTTGAATGAGTTATAGCTGGACTAGGAGCCAGGTGCGTGATCGTGCACCTGTTGCTTGAGCGCGTGGGACAACTGAGCATCGGAGCACAAGCCATTTTGGGTGCTTGCCGTTGCGCGCGCGTTGTGAGAGCTGTTGAGCGGCCATTTTGGACGATAGAATTTTGGAGCAGATTAATTGTGGGGAAAATATCGGAGCAGGGACCGGACAAGCTGCACTCCACGGAGTGCAGGTAGATTTCGCGAGTGAACGGACAGTGAGTTATGGCCTTTTTGTGAAGTGTTTTATATTTTTCAGGAATAGAGACATTCTGACAATTTATGCGATTGAGTGATATTTTACCTGGACAGATAGTCGAGTCATTCGGAAAAATGTCGGTTATTCGAGATATGTAGATTTATGTATCACCGCGCAGAAGTAACGTAAAGAATATAGGCCATATATTTTTTTGGTAATAAATATTCGATTTATCATTTATGAGCGTGCGCCCTCCCTCCCCCCTTTCTATTTTCAGGTGATGGCATGGTAAGTCACGCTGTGCTGAGGACATGTTGCGGAGTAGCTGAGTTTTTCCTAAGTCGTTTCGCCGTTCGCGCGCGTATTGCCTGCGACTTTAGGGTAGGAGTCCCGTTGAATATGAATTAGTTGTGATGGTAGAAATACCACGTCACAGCTGGCTGACATGTGAGCCAAGGAGGCATCTCTAGAAGAAGCCTCAAACATCTTCAGAATACCTTTCACAGACTACAAAGAGTCCGCCCGTAGATTAGCCTTCGAAAACTCAAACCAAGAAATCCTAGCACAAAGTTGCGAAAAAGGGACTCATTACCTTGAATCGTTCTATAGTCCGGCCTCGAAGCCTTGGTTTTCTGGCCTTAATCTCAGAAGAGAGATAGTTAGTACCATAAATCGGTGTCGATTCAATCATTATTCTTTAAATGCCTCCTTAGCTCGCATACATATTATCGACGATCCCAAATGTGATTGTGGATTCGATTCACAAGACCTTAATCATGTTCTTTGGCAATGTCCGCTCCATGATGTTCACCGATTAGCACTGATAAAGAATTTACACCGACAGAAGCTCTACCTTCCGTTACACGTCGATCTATTACAGTAGAACCTCGGTTAACGGACACCTCGGAATAGCGGACACCTCTAAATACCGGACATTTTGAGATGATTTGTTTGACTCCCATTTGATTTCTATAGGACTGAACCCTCGGAATAGCGGACAGGCCAATAGCGGACACCTCGCATACCGGACACATTTTCCGCCCTCGATTTGATCGATCCCATGTTAATTCACCTCGATATACCGGACACTTGAATTTCGAGTCTGACTCGAGAAGTGTTCGTTATGAGAAACGCTGAAAAAAGCTTGCTTACACTGCGTGAATTTTTGCTCAAAATATTTCAAGTATGTCTTCGTCAAAAATCTCTGAGTTCCAAAACGCAATTTTGAGGGAGAAAATAAAGGGAATGACGAGGGTTTTCTTTTTATCGGAAAAGAATTTATATTATTCATAATTCAGCTATACCATAGCTATTATAGCTATTAATAATTAGCTATTGCATCATTAGACATTGTACACTCGATTTTCAATTCCCTTCTTTGGTGAAAATATCTGAACTTGAACAATGAATGATTGACCAGCACTTTCATGTCAAATGACAATTCAGACTCAAAATGGGTAATCTCGAAACGTTGCAAAAATTCCTACGCAAGACCCACAATTTGGCGACCCTCGGAATAGGGGACACCTCGAAATAGCGGACACTTTCGTGGTGCACCGAGGTGTCCGGTATTTCGAGGTTCTACTGTATTATCAAATCCAAGTACCAACATATGTAAGGCCCTATTTACGTTTTTCAAAGATTGTAATATCCAAATGTGAAATTCCACATGCAGATTTCCGATTTTTGATATGATGAGAATTTTGTATGTATTAGGTTTAGCAAAATAATCTCTTTGTAAGATGGAAATTGCTTAAATAAAAAAAAATATTCAAAACAATTCAGAGAATTTCGGTATCAACCAAGAGATTGGAAAGATGGAGAAAGTATCAACTTAGTTTATTGGAATTTCGAAAAATTAGTCTGAGAAAGAGATATGACGAAAATATGAATTTTGAAAAAAGTATTCGTGCTTGTCTTCTCGATTTATTTTTTTGAGGAAGCTCATCAAGGTGATTCAAGCTATCTAAACTAGGGTTATTCCAGCAATATCTGGAGTTTGATCGAAACGGAATTTTGATACAGTTTGTTTAAATATGCTCAAGATGGAGTTTTTGGTAAAAATTCTGATTTTTTCGAGAATTTGAGATCTGCAAAGATTAAATATTAAATTTTGGTATCAACCAATCGATAGACTAAGCCGATATAACCATAACTCAAGTAACCCAAATTACAGTCAAACAACGGAGGAGGAAAATATCTTACCATGAAGATACACAATTTTAGCAGTTTTACCTCAGAACGCCTGTAAATCAAATTCCACTGGAACAGGAGAGCTGGTGAATCATTGGCCCCATCTCCGAATAATTCTAAACAACTCGTAGCAAACGAAATTTTGATCAGGTGAACCGTACAAGAGAAAGCGTGTCGGGGGAAAAACAACACACATACATACATACACACACGGACAAAGGTACGAAAAGATGGTTCCTTCAAAAATCTTGGAGGCCTTTGGGAGGGAAAGTGTGACCTCCAATCGATAGATTTTGGCGAGAGGAACAAATCAGTTGAGGCATTATTTTGATAAGGCGGATTTGGTTGAAGAAAATATCGGATTGGATGAAGAAATTGGTCAAAAATTAGCTGAACCAAAAACAAAGCTTTCTCTTTAGAGAAAGCAGAAGACCAGGGAGAAGCGCTGTTCTGAGCTTAAATTTGTGTTCAGCAGCTGGAAATACGTAGAAAATGACTTCGACTTCTCCTGATCAGCAAACTTTTGTATTTTCGAGTTCCTGTGTGATCAATCAGAAGCCCTCCGCTATTTGCACATTCTCCGCCCGAATCAGCCAACGGAGGTTAATATTTAGCGATAGCGTAGATGGATTTCAGTTGCACTCCAGTTGCAGTGTTTGAATGAATTTCCCATAACCAGCTGATTCTAAGAGCAGCTTCCTGTGTGATCACCTATCATAACTGAATGATCAGGTCCATGGAGCTCTATCTTAGATATCAAATGTCACTCACCAAGATCCGATAGGCGTATTTGTCCTAAGAATAGATCCGCCGTCGGCAACTGGAAAAATGGTGGAGAGGCGTCAAAATCTGGTGGGGAATCATTTGAATTCTGATGATAAGGTCGAGATCGGCTCGATTAAATGCATCTTGGAAATGTATGTAGAACTCATCCAACCCAGTCAACGAGTTTCCAATGAGACGAGAGGTTGGAACAGTTGAGAAGATAGACGTACCAAATGAGATGACGCTCATTCTGTGTCCCCCCCCCCCGTTCCAGATTCTCAAGCTCAAGATACATCCGCTCACTTTTGTGCGAAAGAGGGGAGGAGAACTCCGCCGGAAGAGTGCGGAGATGCTCCTGTAATAATGTTCATACCAGATCAAGCGCAATTGCGTGGGGTTCTCCACAAATCTCGTCACTTTTCAGTTGCAAACCTTTGAGATACTGACTTCAGATCTCTTGATGCGATTGAACTTTATTATCAAAGTCTAGTCGTCATCCCATCTCGTTCCCTGATATTCCAGGTGCATGGTATACATCCCGCATCAGAAAAAAGACCTAAGCAAGAAACATATCGAAATAGTTGTACAATCACAATATTCTACGATGATCACAAGAATTACAAAACACAGATCACGGATGTAATCTACCTCAGGGTAACTGAAGACTAATTGCCTTAAAAAAACTTGGAGAAAGTGTGTTTTTCACGCCAGATGTGTCGATTACGCAGTTCTCATCGTGAAGGAGCCTGACATTGATGTGGTTCGTGAGACTTTCAACCAACAACCTCAATCTATTCAGTTCCCAAAATTTCTCGATCTCAGAATCATCAGAAGTAGTGCTGCCGCGGTATGATAAAAATCGATAATTTGAAGATGTCGTTATCGAGCATCAACATTTCATGGATTATCGATGTCGTTATCGATGTCGAAAAATGTCGAAGGTCAATTGTCGTTATCGTATCGATCCTCACAATAATTTTTCGACGATATTATTGATATCGCGGAAATTCTTTGAATTTTCAGTTAAAATAGGGGTATGCCAAACATACAAAAGTTTACCTCACGTGATTAATGGATTACCCCGTATGCTGAATGTGACCGTGTGATCAATGTGCGAGTGTGAGTTTGTAAACACGAAACGCCAGGTGAACCGGTACTTCAATGAGTTATATCCTACCTCTCACGCGCACTAATGCTATCGTCAAAGAGACTCCGTGAAGATTCAGATTTAAGTAGTTCCGATCAAGGAATTCGATCAAAAAAGGAATCAAAAAATGAACCAACAAGCAGCCAACAAGAGAATATAGCCAAGCCAAGAGCTTCAACGAGCGATGAATTCAAAAGTAGTGCGTAAAAGACAATAGAATGAGTGAAACATCAAATGTGTGAAGTATGAGATTCTGCAACATTTGTTAACATGACTTCATTTGGAATTCTCTTTTGTTATTAGTAACTTATCGATGTGGCATATCATCTTAACTAAAATAAATGACTCACTTGATATGACTCAGGGATTTGGGGTACCAGAAATTACTCGTTTGACATAAGATCCTATTCAACGAGTTATTTCTATTGGATCATTCTTCAAATGTGTCATTTGATTCAATCCCAAATCCCTGAGTCATTCCAAATGAGTCATTAATTTTGGGTAGGATATTGTGTTATATGGGTCATTCTTCATAAGCGCGTCATTTTGGACATCTATATTCTGAAGAGAAAAATGGTACTTAAAACTGGCCTGGTGGGTAGGATATCTTTCATTTTCGCTATAGATGAACGTATGATGTTTCGGCCAACCAAATCTGAACGCACAGCAACGTAAAATTAATTTCTGTGTATTGGTGAGGCACGGAGTTTACAGTACTGTCACGGAGTTCACACAAATAACGTGAAGACGCTTCTTATGGAGTGTGGGGACAAGTATATTACCTTGCTCGAAGTGTTGGTGTCTGAATGTGATCATTCAAACTCGAGGGTCAAGTAGTATCTATCATGAGAGCGCGCATCTCGTTCAGTTTGAGCCGCAGATATAGATCAGTGCGCGACTCTCGAAATTCGAGCACTGAGTGGCTAAACTCGGCACAACAGCATGATTCTGGGCTCAAATAATAGGTGGCACATTCAATGATCAATATTGATGACAATCATTCTTGAAAAATTACAGTGCGATATGAAGAAATAGCAAATAGTGCATTTTTTGCCTTTCCGCGGTTTTCTTGGGTACAAGTTGGGAAATATTGATTTTTCGAGAAAATGTGTAGAGTAACTTTTTGTAGATTTTTTTAAGATCTACGAATGTTGCTCCCACAAGTTTTCCAAAAAATCTCATATTTCAAGTCTTATAAGGGAAAAACCGAAAAGGACGTTGAAGGATGCACGTTTTATTGTTCATTTTTGCCACGCCCCAAATTTTAAACAATAATTCTCATTAATATTGATCATTGAATGTGCCACTCATCATTCCAGCCCAGGATTATGCTGTTGTAGCGAGTTTAGCTACTCTCTCAAACCAGAAACGTTTTACAAGCTATGGGTGTCTCGTATTGGAATATCGTGCCACCACGTTGCGAGCCACACTCATCATTGGATACAACAGACAGTATAGACAAAGACTGTCTGATCATTCGCTGGAATCGTTTCATCCTCCATAAATCCTATTCAATGTCCCTAGATCACACAAATCACATGCGAAGAATGATTCACTCAGGGCCATACCTATGTACGTGTACTTCTGGACACTTATATCAAATTCGAGTAGTATGATATTTCCCCAACAATACGCATACATGCAATGAGATCCTCGGATACAGACCCAACAGCATACACACATGCCTGCTTTACAGTACCCAATTGATTCGGATAGTCTGACGATTGCCCCGGGACTTGGACACATCCATCAAATCTCACGGTCACTCGTGCATTAGCACACACACACAAGCCTACTCTATCAACAGAATGCAGAAAAAGTGTCACTAGATGTCCGAATGTGTCAAAACTAGGGCCACGGTGCAGTGCAAAAAGAGCATTTGGAGTAGTAGCAAGTATGGGACACGGAGTTTACAAGACACGGAGTTTACATTTCTGCTTTCCGTGCTCTCTTGACGATTCTACTCACCCTAAAGCTAAACCCACTTATTTGGTATATAGTGTGGTTGTGCTTGATATATCCCAACAGTTTTGGGGCGTTCAAACTACAGGAGGGAGGAGATAATTGTACCACGGAGTTTACAAAGCAAAAAGGTACGCTCAAAAATTCGTCGATCAACACTCAATAACGAGCGATCCTGCATATATTTCGGTTCCTGAACTCTACTCACCGCTAACTGTGTGTATCATCATCAATTAACACGGTGCTAGAGGGGCGCAAAGGTGTAGAAATAGCGACTGAACTTCGCAATTTATCAAAAACAACGAAGTTTTGTGAGAATTCGATGACATCACCATTTCGAGTCCCACTGAACGTCGCCGCCTTGACTGAGTATAACCCACGGTTTGTAGACAACTTTGAAGCCTAACAAATCACCTACCTCACGCAGGATAGCTGATCCACTCGTCAGACCAGTGAAAACTTGGGACGAAATGATCGATTTTTCAAATTACAGCCACGGAGTTTACATTTCGACGATGAAACCAGTCGTATCATACCTTTCCCAGAGAAATCGTGGTCCGCATATACATGTGCTTGACGAGAAATATGTTTTTTTAAGTCATGGAAAACTTCCCAGTAGGCTAGTATATTCCTCTGGAAAATCGCGAGCCATCACACGAAATTGACGCGCTGATGGAGAATGACCCATATGATAAAATTCTCTATTTACAACTAGTCGACGCTCCCACTCGTTTCAATATTCTTGAAATTCATACTTCGAATGTCATTCTAGGGATGATTCTGTTCGGACCGAGCAAAATAACCTCAATATCGATAATATCGCGACATGTTGCGGTATAATGTCGATCGATAATTAATGTCACTCAAGCAGTGTCGTTATCGATGTCAAGAACGATAAGGGTTATTGATTTCGATGTCAATATCGTTTTTATCGATATCGCGATACGACATCGACAATCCATCGATTATCGCGGCAGCACTAATCAGAAGTGAGATCCATTCCTCAATTCTCGACTGGTCTAGAAAACCTACGTCATCTAGGTGGTATTTCAATTTCCTATCCCGACTCTTGATGCACTAGGAGGGAGCAATTGCACTCATAAGTCGACAGAGTTGTCAAATGATCCAGCCCAACATTCGACCACGAGAGTTGCAAGCTAGTTACAGATATCCTAACTCTGAATAATGACCCACTCTCGTTTACTAAGAAACATGTCAACGGAATATTCCACCCCCAGACATAACGGGCTCACAAGAAGAGCATCAGGTCTGCGGAACATGGATTTCGATGAAACTCTGGGAATCATCTTGTATTTGTGAAAAATGAAAGGACCTCCAAGAGTTTAGTCTAATGGGCCTCCTATCCCGAAATACAGCTATGAAAGGCATTGAGAGTACATGGCTGAATCCATATAAGATCGTCCGGTGAAAATGGTCCACATCTCTGATTTCCTTGACGAGGGAATATATGATTCTAAAGACAAAATGGAGAGCCACGTATTTTCCTGTTTCGCCCAGAACCAATTCTCTCAAAAGTTCTGCGAGTTATAAGTTTAGAGGTAAAATGCCGAATTCCTGAAAATGTGACTCTTGAGAATCACTGAAATCGCAACCACTTGGCAGGCAGTCAGGAAAACTTGTTCGCAGCTCGAAGACCCGTGATTCCATTGAAAATGGTCAAAACTGAATATCTCGAAGAATTATTGATATTTTCGAGATACAATTTGTCCAGTCTGCAGGACTTGATCGGATTGGGTAGGAGGAAACAATTTGAGGAAAGAATTGTTTTCAATCCTCCAAGCAGCGATCGCGTTGGAGTCCTATCATTTTTTCCAATCAGAATCATCATGAAAGGTATGCAAATCATCTAAAATGTATCTAGACATACTCTTATGATGCTCATGGTGCCCTCGTCTACTTCACGATATTCCAAGAGTCTCAACTGACTCAGGAAAATGAAGTGACAATAGTCGATATGTATATGTTCAATATTATGTAGTTAATTTGAAATGTATGGGAATGGGTCTTAGGAAAGGATGGTCCGTCAATTTTCCCCTGAAATTCCATCGAAGTTGTCTCGTCTTGCATTGAACGCAGCTCTCGTATTCACCTCATGGTTCTCTTTCTCTGAAGAAGAAAGTGCTCCGATGGAATTTGGGGGAAGAGATTGATAGACCATAATTTCCTCCCACCTATTCCCATATATCTCAAATTGACAACATAATATTGAACACATACATATCAATTAAAGTAGATAATGGCAGAGTCACTTCATTTTTCTGACTCTGATGAGCCTCTTGGGATATTGTAAGGCAGATAAGGTCATCATAAGCATCATCCTCACTAAACACGTGCCCCATCACGTGTTCCTCCACGTGTCAATACAGTTGCAATCACACACGATATTACAGCTGTGGGAACACGCGGGATAGAGTGTTTACAACCTCATGAAATAACACTGGCGAAATCTGGTATGACTATCGAGCATTTCTCGATTGACAATAGCACGTCCCATCCACGTGCAGTTCCACGTATTCTAGTGAAACAGAATGCCGAACTCAGTTCGAGTCTTACGAATCGCTTGAAGCAATTGTGGGACTCGTGATCCTGAGTGAGACCTCCGCGAAAGTAATGATAAGGACGACTAATATAAAAAATTGCGAGGTCTCGTCAAATGAGGAATCTGTATGTATATCTGGGGAGAGTAGATTCAGAATCATTTTCGGACCTGGTAATGAATTGGCCAAATTCAGGATGTGAAGAAGGGAATGATGGTTCAATCATTCATTAGCAATTCTATTCATTTCAGATTACCTTTCCACATACATATAGTCATAATAACAATTATCTAGTTCACAGTATGAAGGACTGCTCAGAGAGAATATCAGAATATCCCTCATATCGTCGCCCCCGAAGAAGAAAAACACTTGCATACTATCAAGCGACGAAGACTAACACTTGCGTGTTAGTCACCGACGAAAAGTAACACGATATGTATCAAGCGTCGAAGAGTAGCACTTCTCCCGTACCCGCCTCGAAAAATAACACTTGGTCGTGATCACCGACGAAAAGTAACGTTTGCCGGATGCCCGGACGAAGAAAAACACCTCCCGTAAGCCCGGACGAAAAAGAACAACCGCCGTATGCCCGGACGAAGAAAAACACCTGCCGTATGCCCCGACAAAAAAAACACCTGCTGTATGCCCCGACGAAAAAAATACCTGCTGCATGCCCCGACGAAGAAAAACGTCTGCCATATGCCCGGACGAAGAAAAACACCTGCCGTATGCCCGGACGAAGAAAAACACCTACCGTAAGCCTCGGCGAAAAAAAAACACCTCTCATTATCGTTCAGCAAAGAGAACATCTAGGGGTTTTTTATACTGTTAGGAGGCGCTCCAACCCATATTTGAAGAAAAAATTATGCCTGGGCGTTGCACCAGCAGAGAGCATCATCACCTCTGCCCCAAGCCAAGAACGTCTCGTAAATATCACCTATTGCATGATTCTTACTGCTCACATTCATCAGAACTATTCCCTCTCTCTCCTGGAAATCTGTACAATTATTCTAGTCCATCGTATTTTTTTTCACCTGAAACACCCCCGCAATCATTACATAGTGTGAGGCAGCTGTATCTTCTTCCTCATTTCCTCTTCTTAATTCTTTCCTATCGAAGGGCGTTCAGTTCACAGTATAGTTTGTCAATCGAATTCCTGAACTCGAGATCAGATTTAGGAGGTCTCAGAAGTTATTTGGTTTCGTTCTTGTCTAGATTTGTTATTACACTCCAAAATTATTAATCTTCGAAAAAGGCCGTGTCACGGTCTAGTCTATATCTGGGAGAGCTTCACGTGTCGCTCACAAAAATCATATCTCAGATTCTTCTTTTGGTTCCAAATCAGTTCAAAGGTAGACAATAAGATTGCTCTTCTTACCTGTAAGATTCTATGATTCCCTTCAAACGTGCATTCGTGTATCGTTTTGGACTTACAATAAGTATTTCTAACAAGGAAAGGGGTTTCTCGGTACGGTGCGTATGCTTCGATCTTAGTTACAAGTACTGACAGGATTATCGCGTGATTCAAAATGTCTATGGCAATATTGCTTTTGAATAAAGTTTTCAATTGATAGATGCTTCCTATGGGGGGAAATGTCGGACACATAAAGAACTGATTTCCTAGGAATCCTATTCTCAACATTTTCTCCAAAAGTATGTTTTATTGTAACGTATAATGGTCGCAGGAAAAAACTTCAGTCGTCAACGTTTTCTTGCTTTCAAAGTTTTGCTTTGCTCATTTTTCGCAGATTCATTTTTAGACTACTCATTCGTTGTTATTCGTTATTAGATACATTGTTATTCTCTGACAGAAAACATTAAAATTAAAATTTTTTCAGAGATAACTCCGTTTATTACCACCAGGTGTTTTTCTTCGTCCGGGCATACAGTAGATGTTTTTTTTGGTCGGGGCATACGGCAGGTGTTTTTTTTTCGTCGGGGCATACGGCAGGTGTTTTTTTTCGTCGGGGCATACAGCAGGTGTTTTTCTTCGTCCGGGCATACGGAAGGTGTTTTTTTTTCGTCCGGGCATACGGCAGCTGTTCTTTTTCGTCCGGGCTCCCGGCAAATGTTACTTTTCGTCGCTACTACGGGCAACGTGTTCTTCTTTGCTGGTAGTTACGAGCGAGTGTTACTATTCGTCGGAAGCTACAGCCGGGCGTTATTTTTCGTCGCTGGTTGAAAATACGCGTTAATCTTCGTCTTGGGATACGGATGGTGTTTCCTTTCATGAATGCATCCAGAAGGTGTTACTCTTCACCGGTAATCCAGAAAGTGTTTTTCTTCTTCGGGGGCGACGATATGATTCCTATTCTTCAAACAATAGTAACGAATGAGTGATTCATTGTGGATTGGGATTGACAACCTTTGTATGATTTCCTAAAATAGTGTGCAAGATTCCACGGAAAAATATGCAGTTTTGCCCACATCCTCAGGATTGAATATCGACACTCGCAACTTGAAATCAATCAATTCTCATATTGAAACTGCACCTCAGAGCGAGCTGTTTCTGTTGTATCTGTCGGGGCGAGGTGTTCTTATGGAATCTCGGAGCCCATACTAGTGTGGATCGATCGTGTGGAAAGGAAAAGGGTTTTTAATTGACACACACTTCATATATAATGGAAATAAAGTATCACTTTATTGTCGACAAAAGGTGTGGAACAGGAGGTAAAAAGATGAATCGCGGAGAATCGCGTGCGTGGCGTAGGATTGAAAGTTGAGAGTAAAAACTATTGAAAGAAAGAGAGGATTAATTGTCGCGGGTGGGCACTGGCGTGATCGCGAGACAGATCGGACGCGACGACGCTCGAGCCGCATATGTTGCGTACTCACAGACCAACGGCTAACTGACGCATGCCGAGCAATGAGCACAGCTCCGCAAGAAGGACTCGAGTCGTTGCACTGGTCACCTGATTCAATTCCGGCCGATAAGGTGAAAATATCAACTCGCGTGAGAACAAGGAGAAGAAAGGCAACGACCGAGAACGTCAAGCCGGGCAGTCTCTATGAATATAGGTCTATCAATATAGATATATAAGTGTTCTCATACTCATACATGATGAATTCCACGCCAAAGCAACCTACGGAAAGGGGTCATGTCTAGGATTCTTTTTCAACCTTTTTCATCCAATTGTATGGCCCAAAATAGGAACTTCGGACCATCTATGGGGTCCAGAAAAAATGTCTCCTCTCCATTGCACGCACATTCGTGAACAGACCGAAAATTCATCGTGTAAAAATCGATGCTTTTTTATTCACGGAAATGGGAATATTTCGAGTTTTTGAATAGCTATCGTTTTGCGGGTCGCGGCATCTGGAAGGGCATCAAAAAACCTATCGAAAACGTTGTTGGAAATTCTTTCTCTGTGATTTGGGAGCCTCCTGGAGGCAAAAGAGTGTTTTTCACTAAAATGTTGATTTCTCAAAAAGCCATTTTTTTTATTTCCTTAAAACCATATATTTGACGAAAAAATTCTGCGTTTTTTCTAAAAAAATGGGTTTCAGAGAAGTTTGAGGCGATCCAAGTGACTTATGAGCCATTTTTTGAAAATTCAATTTTTTCGGTTTCAGAAAAAAGGCGATTTTCTGCGCATGCGCACACACGTAGACTTCCGGCGCCACTTCCAATGGAAAGCTGACAAAATTTCTTATAAAATGACTACCCGCAAAGTTGAAATTCATGCACTGAAACGGGATCTGCAACGATTAATCATATCGAATCAAAATCACATGAAAATTTAGCCCATCAACCCCTTCGTGGCGCCTGCTGAGATGACACATTCACGAGATCTTCCCGGGACTCAATTTTGAGTACAAAATTGACCTGAAGAGAATCCGGACCACATGGTTTCAACGTAAAATTGTATGAACTTTCAAAATATGCGATGAAAAACCCCGTTTGAGGCAAACTCGAAGTGCTACATTCAATTTTTGGCCAGAAAATACGATATTCCACACTCAAAATTGCGAAAAATTGAATGTAGCACCTCGGGTTCGCCTCAAACGGGGTTTCACATCGCAAATTTTGGAAGTTCATACAATTTCACGTTGAAACCATGTGGTTCGAACTTCTTTCAGGTCAATTTTGTACTCAAAATTGAGTCCCGAGAAGATCTCGTAAATGTGTCATCTCAGCAGGCTCTCATGGGCTGAATTTTCATGTGATTTTGATTTGATATATATAATCGTTGCAGATCCCGTTTCAGTGCATGAATTCAAACTTTGCGGGTAGTCATTACCGCAAGGGGGGTTGGGGCATGGCGCCTCATCCCTGGGGTGTGACGACCCTCCGGCCCCAGTTACCGCCCGCCGGAGCGAGGAGACCGCACATCTCCATCCGGCACCACGGGTGTGGGTGAGTTTAGGGACTCAAATTAGGATTGCCCTTGGGCGATAACAATGCGAGCCCGTAAGACTCATCCATCATCCCGAGGGACTCTTTGGGCTCTCAGGAAGCCTAAAAGAGTCCCAAAACTCCCCACCGAGGGGTGGGCATCGGCCTTGTGCTGGGGGCCGTGCCCGAAAGTCGGTAGTCGGGGCGGAGGACTGAGCCATCACCGAGCCTGGTTCGGTGTTGGTCATCCTCCAACCCGACGCGCTGGCAAGGCGTATCCCTGCCCCGCGCCCATGGGGGCAACCGGGGTTGAGCCGAAAGGCAGGGACCCGGTATACAAAAGCCAATATTCCTTCGCGGGTAGTCATTTTATGGGAAATCTTGTCAACTTTCCATTGGAAGTGGCGCCGAAAGTCTACGTTTGTGCGCATGTGCAGAGAATCGCCTTTTCCCGAGACGAAAAAAATCGAATTTTCAACAAATGGCTCATAAGTTACTTGGATCGCCCCCAAACTCCTCTGAAACCCATTTATTTCGAAAGAACGCGGAATTTTAGGTCGAATATATGATTTTCAAAAAATAAAAGGAATAGCTTTTTGAGAAATTAACATTTTAGTAAAAAACACTCTTTTGCCTTCAGGAGGCCCCCAAATCACAGAGAAGGATTTTCAAACAACGTTCTCGATAGGTTTTTTGATGCCCTTTCAGATGCCGCAACCCACAAATTAATAGCTATTCAAAAACTCGAAATATTCCCATTTTTGGAAATAGAGGAGCATCGATTTTTACACGATAAAGGAGCTGTTGCAAATAAGGCCAAATCTGCTCCAGAGAATTGGGACTCCAGGTTGCACTGAAATGCGTGTTTTGGGTGTCTGAATATGCATATGAATTTTTTCCGCGTCAAACCAAAGCGTCTCCCAGTAGTGGGCAAAAAGGTGTCCCATTTAAAATACACGTGGAACGCACTTTCTAGCGTCCCTCTCAAAATTGGCCCAATGGACTATAACGGCTCCAATGAGGATTTGTTCTTGAATAGAAAATACAACTTTTAGGGGTTTTTTCATGGACGGGAAATGATGTGCTGGTACCGAAAAACCACTTGAGAGATGGAAAATGCGGATCTTTCACGCTAAAACCGGGGAATACTCGAACGGAGTGGGATTAATCGAAAAGTTGCAGAGGACCAAAGTTGTAGATTATGTTCTAAGCTTCCATTCGGCATCGGTTTTTTATGAATGTATTGGTTGGGGGTTCCCAGAAAAACGACCAAAAGTCGTAAAAAACCATATTTATTGGATTTCTTGGCAATTTCGGGGTGAAAATGGACTGACAAACTATCATATCTTGTAGATCTCATCAAAATACACATTTTTGGTTCCCATAATTTTTTCGAAAAAACGCACCAGATTCGAGTTCATAGCGAAAAAGTGCCGAAAATAGGCACTCTCCAACATTCTCACGCAAAATATTCGAAAAACGCAAATGGAAACCCTGTATAATAATTGCGTGAAAAGTTGCCCTCTTTTGTGTACTTTAAAATGAAAAAAAAATTTATAGCGTTCCGATGTTCCTGCTTCGAGGAATATGCATTCTTATGCCAGATAACAAGTTTGAGTGGATAAATTCATGGTTCAAGCATGCTATATGCAATTCTACGTCAATGAGTCATACAACTACATCAATCGGACATGCAAAATCGCCAATTTTCATCCACGATCACCGTTCAGAGCCCTAGAATATCCCGGAAACTAGGCACATCCATCAAAATTCTCCGGTGCTATTGGAATTCCTCATTCGTCAAGGCCCAACACTGGCAAGCTTGCACGCACATGGGTTCCCCGGAAGTCGCAGCTGCCAGAATCTGTTGATATTATGTGAATTCGTACGTTGGTAGATGTGAATCCCCGATTCAAACCTTCTCCCTCTAAAAAAATCGCAAATAGCCCAAAAATCATAATACCTCGAGTCACTCGCAACAGAGGCTCAAACGATTTCTCCAATATGCACATTCCTGGATACGCATCCGTGGTCCTCATAATTTTGGCGGGTTCCAAAAAATCAGATATCATAGCGAGATATGTCTTAAGAGGGCTCCTTTCTTTCTCAAAATCAAAGCTCTCCAAATAATCAAACAATTATTGTGACAAGGCAGTACTTTTCGAAGTCAGGGTGACCTGAATGCCCTTGATATCTCTTCAACGAGGTGATTGATCATTATTTTGGTTCACAGCTGAAGCAAGCAAGATCATACACTGACGAGCACCGTGATGATGAAGGGATTTATTCCCTATTCTATCATAAGGATGAAAGAAATATCATACGGATCAAGATGCAGTCACGCCACACATCCTCGAAAGTGTACTCTCTTTGGATAAGATATGACGAAGATGAAAAATCCATCAACGGTTGGTACTGTCAATGCAGGACAGGTGGAAGAACGGTTGGTTGCTGTGCTCACATCGCTTCAGTATTATGGTATCTCGGTTATGAACGATACCGGGAGAATTGCAGGGAGAGATTAAGCCGGAACTATGATTCTCTCGTCAGCAATGTCGACCATGAGCAAACGAATGAAGAGTTCCTGGCTGAGCATGGAGTTTTTGAATCAGTGGCTACAGATGAAGATGACTCTGAGTCAGATTGAACCTCAAAGTCAAATATGTGATATCAAAGAAAACTATAGCTATTATGAACAGGTGAACTGACTGACACACGAGTTTTGGTATAAAACGTGAAGAACGAATAACTTCCGTTGTCATCTTACTCAGAAAACTTGTTCTACCAGTAATCTCGTCGTCTAGCTTGACAGGCGGACTACTGTCACGGCTGATTAAGTAGATTTCACTAGTTTGAACATTTTCGACATCAACTTGTGATATCAATCCAAGCCATAGAGTATGAGTTCTCATGAATGGTTATTTTCGTAGTCTCGTACACTACAATATTCTCATAGTTGGAAAAAGTTTTGAGAAAGACAACAATCCTGGTGTTCGAAGATTCGATCCTGATCGTAACCTTATACAGCTCCGAAAGATGATCGTGGATGAAAATTGGTGATTTTGCATGTCCGATTGATGTAGTTGTATGACTCATTGACGTAGAATTGCATATAGCATGCTAGAACCATGAATTTATCCACTCAAACTTGTTATCTGGCATAAAAATGCATATTCCTCGAAGCAGGAACATCGGAACGCTATGAATTTTTTTTCATTTTGAAGTACACGAAAAAAAGCAACTTTTCACGCAATTATTATATAGGGTTTCTATTTGCGTTTTTCGAGTATTTTGCGTGAGAACGTTGGAGAGTGCCTATTTCCGGCACTTTTTCGCTATAAACTCGAATCTGGTGCGTTTTTTCGAAAAAATTATGGGAACCAAAAATGTGTATTTTAATGAGATCTACAAGATATGATAGTTTGTCAGCCCATTTTCACCCCGAGATCGCCAAGAAATCCAATAAATATGGTTTTTTACGTTTTTTGGTCGTTTTTTGGGAACCCCCAACCAATACATGCATAAAAAACCGATGCCAAATGGAAGCTTAGAACATAATCTACAACTTTGGTCCCCTGCAACTTTTCGATTAATCCCACTCCGTTCGAGTATTCCCCGGTTTTAGCGTGAAAGATCCGCATTTTCCATCTCTCAAGTGGTTTTTCGGTACCAGCACACCATTTCCCGTCCATGAAAAAACCCCTCAAAGTTGTATTTTCTGTTCAAGAACAAATCCTCATTGGAGCCGTTATGGTCCATTGGGCCAATTTTGAGAGGGACGCTAGAAAGTGCGTTCCACGTGTATTTTAAATGGGACACCTTTTTGCCCACTACTGGGAGACGCTTTGGTTTGACGCGGAAAAAATTCATATGCATATTCGGACACCCAAAACACGCATTTCAGTGCAACCTGGAGTCCCAATTCTCTGGAGCAGATTTGGCCTTATTTGCAACAGCTCCTTTTCGGTCTGTTTACGGATGTGCGTGCAATGGAGAGGAGAAATTTCTCTTGGACCCCATAGGTGGTCCAAAGTTCCTATTTTGGGCCATAGAATCGGATGAAAAAGGTTCAAAAAGAATCTGAGAGATAACCCCTTTCCGTAGGTCGCTTTGGCGTGGAATTCATCACATACGAAGATACCGCCCCCTTTGCTTGCCCAAAGCAAGCAAGAACCGAAATATCAAAATGTGTGGAAATCAAGAAAACGAGTCATTAAGACAAAGGGAGAACGATATGTCCGTACGTTCAACGAGATCAAAAAAATATACATTTCAGAAGAAATTTTCAAATCGACAGACTAGAATCTCAGAAAGAGAAGTAAAAGTTGAACATAAATCCTGATATCCAATGACTCAAGGAGAGATGAATTAAATCAACCTCAATCTGCATCAATTATCTAAACAATTACTTCTCAAAATTGAGACACATCAAATATCAAACCTTGAAAGGTAACGAAAATAGATCTCATATGGTACACTGAAGAGTGCTATAAATTCAAAATCAACAAACAAAATTCTGAAAAAAGAGAAAAACCCCGGTGCGTGTACATATCCCTGAATTTTCGGAATGAATGCAATCGAATACAATTCAATGTGACCTTGTCACTTTTCGAAATTAACATATGTTTGAAACGGGTGAAAATATTAACAAAATACTCATACTCCTCAAAAAAAACCTCTTAGTTAAATCAAATTATTATCGCGGAAAAGGACGAAACTGACCCTCCCGTCTTTACAGCGTTTCAGTTTCAGCAAGCGTCACTATTATTTTCATAGAAAGCTTGACTCCACGAGGAAGTATGGCGGAGAAACGATGAGAAAATCGAAATCGACAAACGGACGTCATTTTTCCGCAGGTGTGAAGCGAAACAAGGAAAGTGTGTAGTGAGATGTCGGATAATTCGCGAGTATTATGCAGGTTCATCATCATCAGCCTGGTGTTGTTCGCCTCCGACATCCTCTCGTTCATCTGGCTTAGTCGGCAGTTTGACGAGCTTGCACAGAGCTCGAGTGCAAGTGGAAAAAGGCGGGCTGGAGGTCGACCACCCGAACAAGCCTGTCTTTCCTAGGATGAAGAAGTCATGACCCGAGCCGGGGGCCATTTTGTTGGTGGAGTTGACTCGTCCTTGATCAAAACAACGTCGTCCACCCTCAACTGCTCATTGATTTTGATCTATCTGCTTCGTTTTTGAAGGTGATGGATGACTTCCTTCCTCCACTTGTCCCAGATATCATTCCTCATTCGTTTTATTTGCAGCCATCTACAAGGAGGTGAAATAGTTACATTTCTGTCATCAAAAGATTCTGGGACGGCTAACATAGATCGACCGATAAGCAAATGCCCAGGAGTGAGCGCGACTAAGTCAGCGCCCTCCGAACTGATAGGACAGATGGGTCTTGAATTTGAGCAAGCTTCTATTTAAGCAGTGAGGGTTGAAAATTCTTCAATGGTAAAAATCGAGTCTCCTGCAACGCGCTTGAGGTGATATTTGAAGCTTTTCACGGCAGCTTCCCAAAGACCGCGGAAATATGGCGCGCGTGGCGGAGAAAAATGCCAAGTCACTTTCGTCGGCGAGTAAAGCAGCGACTTCAGTTGAAAATGAGGATGCTTGTCAAAAAAGTTGTTTCAATTCTCTACTGGCACCGGTGAGAAAGCCAGCATTATCACGATACACGTCAGTACATCTACCCCTTCGTGACACAAAGCGTCGAAACGCTGCTAAAAATGCTGAACTAATTGAATCCGAAACCACTCCTATATGAATTGCCCTGATGATCATACAAATGAATTTGGCAAAATATCCTTTTATTGACTTTGCACCCCGGGCACGAGAGAACAAGACGGGAATTGGTCCGGAAAAATCTATTCCCACCGCTTCGAATGGCATTTTAAGTGTTAGTTTAACAGCTGGCAAAGGAGCCATTTGCTGTTCCAAAGGTCTAGCAGCAGAACGAGCACAGCGCCCACAATTTTTGAAAACCTTTCGAACAATATGCTTCACTCCTGGAATCCAAGCCCACCGAAAGAGTTGACTCAGCATTGCACTCCTCCGTGCAAGCAAGATCTATGAAGTTCCTCAACAAGTCTCCGAACGAAAATGGATTTAGTTGGCAAGATAATAGGATGTTTCTCATTGAAAGGCAAATCAGCATTTTGTAGTCGACCCCCCACTCTGAGCAGACCTTGCGGGCAAAAAAATGGAAGTAACCGACGTAAGTAACTGGTTGCAGGAAATTCTCCTTCATTCATCATGATTTTAATTTCTTTTGCAAAGAATTGGCTCTGAATGGTCCTGAATATCCCGTGTTCTGCGGCAAGGAGCTCAGAGTGCGAAAGAGAACCGTCTACACGTTTCCCTCTCTCTAATTTGGCATTGAACTTCCATCGATATATGAAGGTAACAATTCGATTAATTTTTCGAAATGATGAGAACTTTTCAAGATATTCAAGAGCTGACGAGTTCCCCGGGACTTCGAATACAGCATGAACGCGGACCTCCAAGTTCTAATCTGGCTTGATGTCAAGCTGAGACGGCCACTGAGACGCGTCTGATGTGATCCAATGAGGCCCGTGCCACCAAAGACTCGAATTTTTCAAGTCTCCAACCGTCTCCCCCCCCGGGTTGCAAGGTCCGCCGGATTTTCATGAGTCGCTACATATGACCAGTATGCGGAATGAAGAGACCTTTGAATTTCGCTGACTCTAATTGCTACAAAAGTTACCCAACGCGTAGGCTTACCCGCCAGCCAGTCGAGAGTGGTTTTGGAATCAAACCAGCAAAAAATCTGCGTTGCTCGATTTTGGAGTTGTAGATGCACATGATTAATTAACTGTACGAGTGAAAGGGCTGCACAGAGCTCCAAACGAGGTACAGATAAGGACTCAGTGGGAGCAACACGATTTTTTGACATGAGCAAGATTGACGAGTGTCCTGGGATGACTAAATAAATGACAGCTGCATATGCATGAGTTGACGCGTCGGCAAACCCGTGCAACGTCCATGCAGTGCTCGAGCAAGTCTTCATCCATCGAGGTATTCTAATCGAGTTCAAAGTAGGAATTTGATTTCGAAGTTCAAGCCATCCTTCAAGTAAATTGTTTTCAAGCGGGGTATCCTAATTCAATTTAGCTAACCAGAACTTTCGGGGGAAGATTTTACATTGTACCAAAAACGGAGCAAGCAAGCCAAGTGGATCGAATAATTTTGAAACTTCTGAGAGAACGATGCGTTTTGTAAAAATTGTTCGCTGTACCGGCATGTCTACTTTGAAGAAGAATCCATCTGAATCTGTGGCCCACTTCAGGCCCAAAGTTGACACAACGTTCTCAATATTCATAGAAATTTCGGACTCAGCTCCCGTATTTAGTCCTTGTAGAAGTTTGACATCATTTGCAGCCCATCCAAGTGGTATGAGGGCTTTCTGTGATAGACCGATCAGTTGATTACGAGCTTCATTCAAGGGTATCCTCTAAATTATCCCCCCCTTCCAAATAGATCATCGACGTAGCTGAGTAATTTGATGGTCACTGTACCAAGTGGAAATTCGTGTCCGTATTTGTCAGCGAGATAGATCAAAAATCTGAGCGCAAGAAATGGTGCACAAGCGGTTCCATACATTATCGTATTCAAAATGAAATCTAGGATTTTTGGAGATCGATCATCTTTTCACACGATGCGCTGCCAATTGCGATCATCGAGGTTAATTAGCACTTGCCTGAACATTTTCACTATGTCCTTGGCGCACAAGAACTTGAAAAACCTCCATCGAATGATAATATGAGCGATATCCTTCTGTCACTTTGGGCCAGGGAGCAGAAAATCATTGATACAATAGCCATCACCTCCATGTTGCGACGCGTTGAAAACCACTCTGATTTTGTTGGTCTCACAACGAAAAACTGGATGATGTGGAAGGTAGACTACTGGGCGAGCTGATGTTGATTCTTCCGCAAGCTGCATGTGCCCGAGCTCCTCATATTCCTTCATAAAGCCCGTATATGCAGCGTCAAGGTTGTCATCACGCTGACGACGTCGTTCTGAACGTAGCAAACAAGCGATGAAGATGTCCTTCGAATCAGAAAAATGTGGAATTTCAGTATCTTGCTTGAATGGAAGCCTAACGATTATTCGTCCTTCCGGCGTGGATGACCCCGTAGACATGAAATAATTTCCACAAAATTCATCATCTTGGGAATTAGGTGCTAAAACGTAAGGAAGTTTCTCGATTTCCCAGAATTTTTGCAAATTCTCAGACAAAAACTGGTCAGAAAGGGCAACATGAAAAGCACAAGAAGAACTAGAGCTTCCATGATTTGAATGAGAGTTTCCAGTGATAATCCAGCCAAAAACCGAATCCTGCGCCACAGGGTCATCAGTTTTGCCTTTTCGCGAGCCTGGAAAAATGATTGCCGTATAAACATCGGCAGCCAAGACAAAATGAAATTTATCAGGTGACGCAAAACAAGGATCAGCGAGTTGGAGATTTTTCAAATGAGCGCAAGAACTCACGTCGACTTTACTAGCTGGCAAGACTCGAGTTAGTTCAGGCAATACTAGAGCTGAGAGATCAAGCTTGAAATCCGAACGAATGGGTGAGCATATTCCCAAAAATGCTCCTGATTTTACAGTGAGCCCAAATTCACCTACAAGAAAAGTTATATCTTGTGATATTTTTGATAACGGCAACGAGAGCGCTTGCGCCACTCGTTCAGATAAGAAACATCTCTCAGCCCCAGGATCGACGAGAGCCCTAACTTCGCGTGATTCGCCCGATTTTGAATGCAAGATGATCCTAGCTGTAGCAAGCAAACAAGTTCTCCCGACCACTGCAGTATGCGCAGCCACCTGTGGAGATGTCGAGGGTTTTTCCGCTATCTCTTATTCATCCACTGTTTTTTTCGAGTACGCACCGTTGTGCGATTTTGAGTGGTGAGATCCTTCACAGATTGAGCAGCGATATCTAGATTGACAATCTTTGATATCTAGATTTACAATCTTTGAGGTAGTGGCCTGGAAGTAGGCAATAGGGTGGGCCGAAAATCCATTTTTCTCAAGAATCGCTCCGCGCTGGTGAAATTTCACTGTCTTTTGATGAGGAAATACGGGAATTTTTTCGCTGCATGCTCGGAAGTGAGTTTTTCAGGTGGAGCAAGAGCCTCAAAGGTTGAGAAAAATGGAGAAAAACGTGTTTTTCGCTATTGTTTTGCATGAAACTTCGGTGCATCTCCACATTTTGATACGTGCTCTAGTTACTTCTGTAGCTTGTTCCAAACCCAATAAAATGAGCTAAGGTACGTCCTATTTGAGTGACGTGGACCAAAGTTATTGTAAATCCACGGAAGAAGGTTTTCCGTCCTTTTTCTTACGTTTTTTCATCCGCGATCATGAAGAGGTTATGCGTTATGTAGCCATCTGACGAATGGAACTCTGGCCAAATTGTTACGTTTAGGCTTCTACAGTTTGCTCTATTTTGCGTTTGAATGAGGAAAGTCTACTCCAAAATCCCGAGAAATGAGATTTTGTGATGGAGCAAGAGTTTGAGAGATCTTGAGAAAATTAAGAAGAACATGACATTCTGATGGTCCTTTCGAAAATGATGCGGTAGAATGCAGACTATTATCTTCGCCTGAGCCATCATATGAACGACCTTTTCCTATGTATTTCCACCCGTAGAAACCGAAAACGAGGTCCACTTACGCCTCAAGGGTCAAGGGTCTTTGTAAATCGCGAGATACCGATGCTGGCGATGAAACCACACTCTCCCGGCAAACGCCCGAATCCGTTTAAATCGCTGTGCTGCTGAGAGGAGCATTTAAATGGACCTTGATCACTCGTGGAACTGTGTTTCCCTACGTATTTTGTCTCCCTGAAAATGATTTCGGTGTTTCCATCGAGCTTGGATACATCAAAATAAAGCACTGAGTAGTTGATGGCCGAAGTGTCAAACCTGTGTATAAGGATAGGCAGTCCATGGATAAGATAGGACGAAAATCTTCCATCTTTATCTGCTCAATACTCAAATTTGACGCATCCAAGCTCAATGGGAACACCGAGATCGTTTTCAGGAGGACAAAATACGTAGGGAAACACAATTCCATTAGTGATCAAGGTCCATTCAAATGCTCCTCTCAGCAGCACAGCGCTTTGAACAAATTTGGGCGTTTTCCGGGAAAATGTGGTTTCATCGCCAGCATCGGTATCTTGCGATTTACAAAGACCCTTGACCCTTGAGGCGTAAGTGGACCTCGTTTTCGGTTTCTACGGGTGGAAATACATAGGAAAAGGTCGTTCATATGACGGCTCAGGCGAAGATAATAGTCTGCATTCTACCGCATCATTTTCGAAAGGACCATCAGAATGTCATGTTCTTCTTAATTTTCTCAAGATCTCCTAAAATCTTGCTCCATCACAAAATCTCATTCCTCGGCATTTTGGAGTAGACTTTCCTCGTTCAAACGCAGAATAGGGCAAACTAGAGAAGCCTAAACGTAACAATTTGGACAGAGTTCCATTCGTCAGATGGCTACATAACGCATAACCCCTTCATGATCGCGGATGGAAAAACGTGAGGAAAAGGTCGGAAAACCTTCTTCCGTAGATTTACAATGACTTTGGTCCACGTAACTCGAATGAGACGTACCTTAGCTCATTTTATTGTGTTTGGAACAAGCTTCAGAAGTAACTAGAGCACGTATCAAAATGTGGAGATGCACCGAAGTTTCATGCAAAACAATAGCGAAAAAGGGTCGAAAAACACGTTTTCCTCCATTTTCTTAACCTTTGAGGCCCTTGCTCCACCTGAAAAACTCACTTTTGAGCATGCAGCGGAAAAATCACCGTATTTTCTGATCAAAAGACAGTGAAATTTCACTAGCGCGAAGCGATTCTCGAGAAAAATGGATTTTCGGCCCACCCTACTAGGCAATTCATGCACAACCGTCTTTGTTTAGCGAGCTCATATCGCTGTTGAACACTCAAGGCTGCAAAGGACTCGCAAGCATGGATCTGATGGTCCTGTTTACAACAATAACCAAAATCAACTTGTTTTTCCGTGGGTAGATGATGAGGCCACTTTGCTGTCCGATTGAACATTCGCAACATTTACAGCTAACGAGTTTTTTGCAGACGAGTTTTGTGACGAGGAACGAGGTTTCGACGAGCTTTGATTTTGACTCGAAGACGAGTCAAGTGTGGCGTAAAGAGCCACCGATTCAAGTGCACGAATGCGATTCCCGAGGAGTTTTGGAAGATTAGCGTACGTAGAAAATCCTTCGATATTCATTTGATTAGTTTCCCAAGCTTCGCGTGTACTGGGATCAAGTTTACTGAAGATGCAATATACAAAAACACGATCCCAGGATTCAACCGGACATATCAGATCTTCAAATCCTTGCACTGTTTGTTTCGTTTTATCCAATGGTTCGTTCAATTTAGACGCAGATCGGCTATCATTATAGCGACGACACAATGTATCCCCAGCAGGTTTGAAATTTGTGCTTTCGGGTGTAGTACCTTTGAGTAATTCTGCTGCCACCCCCTGTACAGCATCGAGTAGGTATTGAATCTTGAGTGCATCAGAATATGCCTTATTCATCACAGCAGCTTCAAACCGAGGTTAAAAAATACCCCAGTCCTCTTGCTTACCCGAGAAAGCGGGCATAGCAATTGGAGGAACTGACTGTATTTCAGGAGTCCGTTTCAAAAAACGTTCGAATTGATATGTTTGTTGCGCTGAAATTTGAGACATTGTGATGGATTCCGACTCAAGATTTGATGATGGAGATGCATTTTGTTCTGCTTGTAGAGGAGGAGGGAGCCAGGATTGCAAAGTTGCATGATGCATCGTTACCGCGTCTTTGATTTCAAGGAAATAATCTTTCTTAAAAAATTCATGAAGAGGCAACAACGATTTGTTAGAGTACGTAAACTCGTAATGGTTTTAATATTCCAGCCAATACTCTGTCAAGCTAGGAAGTTTTTTCGTTACGTACGCTGATTGCTCTCGTTTTCCAGCCGAAGCTGATTTCTTGGAATTTTCTATAAAATTGAGTATATAACCTTTCAGCCGTTCAAGACGTTCAAGTTTCAAGTTCAACTCAGCTGCGGCTATCGGTTAGGGTGGGCCGAAAAAACTTTTTTTGCGAGAATCGCTTAGCATTAGGTGGGATTTTCTGTCTTTGAATGTGAAACAGTGGAAAAATTTTCGCTGCTCGCTCAAAGTTGAATTTTTGAGGTAGAGCAAGAGCTCTGAAGATTTGACGATTTCATTTGAAAATCGTCTTATTCGCACTTTTGAAATATTTTAAGCCGGGAAATCGTAAAATCGGAATGCACCGGATTTCTTCATCTAGGAGTGCATTGAAATATGTCATTCGAGTAGAAGACAACCTAACAGTAAAGCACAGGACCATCTATAAGGATATTCATCATTCAGATTGCTGCAAACGTCTTAGATTGTGAGAATCCCTTCTTTCTTTTCATACGGGCTTGGGACCGTTATTGGCAGGATTAATTTTTTTTTTGTTTTTCAATTTTCCTAATTTTTTGACTTTATGGGGTTTTAATGATTCCTTTCTTCTTGCTTTCTCTCTAAATTGATATGGGAATAGTACGTCGAGGCTCAGTGATATGTTCAGGAACTTTGAAATCTTGCTTCGATTCAAATCTTGACAGAGAATGTCTGGAATAGAGAGTTGTTAATATGAAATCCTCTCGATTCTCTTTGCCACATACTTCAGACGATGCTTCTGTCACTATTTTCACTGTCCGTTCGAGAGCTTGTGTGTGGCAAGGATAATCGTTGACATTCCAAGTCACAGGTATCTGATTAGTTTTTAGCATAGTCTCAATCTCATCGATCTTCAGTTCTCGGAGAACGGGCGGAGAACTCATCTCACAGGATGACTATTTCATCATATCAGTGTATTTTCTAGCTTCAAAATTGATTTTTGGAATTTTGAACTAGCGGATTTTACCCTCGTCATTCTTCTTTGCGTGAAATATCTTCTCCAGAGCTGATTTTCTCACGTCAAAATCTTCATCGTTCATCATAGCGAGTAGAATATTTTCTGGAGCTGCAAAATATCCATTTCGTTGGATCACGGGATCTATCACAGCGAGATACTCTGCAGGCAAGTATCTTGAAGCTATGATGAAGTCAGAAAGATGCTTGGGTCCATTTTAATAGATTTTCCGAATTCGATGCGAAACCAAGATGGCGCGTAAGCTTTTACAAGGAAGCCTACGACAGTGTCCATCTCGTTGCTAGGATATTCAGTGGAAATGTATAGTCTCAAAATATGGTTCGACATCGTCAACCATCGGGCATGGGATACGTTCCCTGGGAAAAGATTAGCTACATCCTGAGGACAGTTACCTGATTGAATAGCTCTGCATATTCGGAGTAAATACTTCTGATCACTATTCAACTCATTTGCATAATAATAAGGCAAACAACAATCAATTGCTTTGAGTTCAACGACTGGCAAATTCTCGCAGCCAATCAATTCCTTGCCTATCGGCCCTGAAAAGGTGTTGGGACCTGTTGTTGCGCCGTCGAGTAGACGAAACAAGTGCCTCAGAGGAAGTTCGTTAAAATGTAAGAGACATATAAAACGCTGATGCGGTCGGGTCACTCTCGATTCCAGCAGAGAAATCACACCCTTCTTGTCACCTAAATTTCTTGCCGTACCATCACACCCCACAGGTTCAAGAGTCTCAATAAACTCGGGGTAATGTTCTTCAACGTATGAAATCATACAATTTGATACTTCAGTAGCAGTACCCGAATCCGGTGTCACGTGACTCATATATTTCGATCCCGGCTCGTGAATGAGTGAATGATGTTCTCCCGTGATTTTGGCTTGAGAGTACTTATCGCCTTTCATTACGACAATTTTAGTTTTATCTTTTCGGCCATCAAAATACAAACTACGTTTACCACTAATGTATCTATCAGTAGATCTCATACTGGCAGCAACCTTTGATTTATCTCTCTGTAACTTATTTTTATCTATCGCAAAAGCTTCAAAAGACTCCGATACAGATCCGACATCGACTATTGCAGCAGACGCTATTGCTGCTGCAGCTCTATCCGACATCCCGTATCGCCGAATAATAGCTGCTGTATTTCTCATGTTGCCTCTCACTTGAGATGTAGATGGCTGTCGACGAGAAGGTGGCCTGTAAAACTCTTGTACGTTCTTTGATCTGTTGAAAAACTTCTCTTGGACTTGAGAACTTTTTTCCCTTTTGGACAATTACAATTATCAGAGGAATCACATTTGCAAGATGTTATATCAAACAGCTTTAGAGAATCTGGTTTGAACGTATTCACTCTAATCTTGGTGTGGTCACTTGGGACAATGCGCTTCAGAATTCTCTTCATCTTTGAATAATCCTTGTGATATTCTAGGACGAGGAACTTACGTCCCTCACGACCGAACTCGGGATTGATGTCCTATTATGAATTTTTTCAACTTTATCACAGACAAGACCGGCAATTCCAGAATTACCCGGAGTTCTACTATTCTTTCGAATACCGAGGTGCTTTGTTTCGAAGAAAAAGCACATGAGAACATCTTGATAAGTAGGCAGGACAGACCGCGAAAGATCTCTTGGTAGTCCAAATATAGGACATTGGAAATTTCGATCAGAGTATCTTGATCTAACCATTATATCTTGTCACTGATACAGAAGTACTGCCAAAAAGCTAGTGATTAGCGTGTAGAGTTGAGAAGAATCAGTAAGCACAACTTCAAATTCCCAACCGGTGTCAATCTTGGCAGAGAGCGGAAACTTCAGCTTGGAAAGTACCACTGTGTATCCATGCATCGAGTATCAAGCAATGATCCAAAACAAAGGCGAAAAATGCCCTTTTCTCAATAATCTCCGAAACTTCAGAGCTCTTGCTCTACCTCAAAAATTCAACTTTGAGCAAGCAGCGAGAATTTTCTCACTGTTTCACACTCAAAGACAGAAAATCCCAACTAATGCTAAGCGATTCTCGAAGAAAATGTTTTTTCGGCCCACCCTATTATCGGTGCCATGATTTTCTAAGGAAATTGATTTCAATCTTACGTAGAAAAAAATTTAGAATAAGTATGAGATGGAGGTGCTCAAGAAGTGATGACCGAACAATGAAGAGACTTCTCTTCGACATTGATTTCGCATTCACTCGCTCAATCTCCTCGATCTTTTCATCATGATCGTGGAAAAATCTACATATCGATCAATCACATAACACATCACACATATTCCAACTACCATCATTCTGAAACATACAGATGATTTAGGAATGAAATCGAACAGGAACGAATCCATACTCTTCATAACGATGTATAGTTACATAATATCAAAATACCCACAACACATGGCACAGTCACATGAACACGCGCCAGTAAGATAGGCAATTCTCTTGGTGAAGGCATCTGAACCGTAGATACTGCATTTGATGAGCTTGTGGCGAATTTCGGGGAAAATCAGTGACTCCATAGGATGCGTATAGTAGACTCGGCTTGAATATTTGGCGCGCTCAGCCGCCAGTTGGCGCTGCTAGTGTCCGGGTAAAATTGAACGGGCTAATCAGAGAGCTTCACTTCAGCAAAGACGAAGGCGCGGACTTGGTGGAGAAGAAGCGGCCATCGTGACACTTGCGGATCAGACATCGTCTCGTGCATAGTCTCCTAGGTGCACAGCCCTCATATGCAACAGCTGCTGTGCGGGCATCGTAACCCCAAAGCTGTCGGTGTGCACTCTTACCCGGGCTGCAGCAGATGGGGCGATTGCCCGTTTGGCCAGCAGACCGGAAAGAGAGTTCCAACACCAACACGCCCACGCCGTGCCCTGCTGTCGCGGGCGGTCGTGATCCCATCCACGCCATTTCCTTGGGCGCAGCAACAGTGTGGTGTCCCCAGGAGCGTCGTCCGCGTGGCATGATAGCTCGTGGAGCGAGAGCTGCTTATGACATGCGTATACAGCACCGGGTCCGCGGGCCCGGGCTGTTGCCGCCGTGCCACCCCCGCAGCGTCCGATGCATCCGTTATGTGCATTGGATGCAGCGCGGCCTCGACAACCGTGTGCAAAAACGTGTAAAAATCACGTACTCTCGCTCGCGGGTGAGCAAGAATCTAGTCCGCTGTCGCCTGCAACGGGGTGTGTGTGTGTGTCTGCCCCCGAGGCCCCGTCCGCTAGGTCATGTGGATGTGGGCTGGGGAGGCCCAAGGTAGGGGCCTGTAAGGGCTCCGTGGCCCAAAGGTAGCCCTTTGACCCACCCAGCTGCCAAAAGCCCGCATTCGTCGGCTGCTGATTCCTGCAGCCTCCTATGCTGCAGCGGTTACGGCGATCCCGGGTGTAGACGGGGTTGCCTAGGCGTAGGCATGTCCACTCACGCTGCCTTCCCTTCCGCTGCTCAATCTCTCCGTTGCCGTCTTCTTCTTATCGAGCCAGCACCTCAACAAAAAGAGAAGTATTGCCTGTCAATACTTAGTCTTTTCAGTGCTGGCTCGAGATATTTTCCACAAAAAAACGGCTTTGACGGTATACCCGTCACAACAATGGCCATAAGGCTGACAATGTGATAGTTTGTTGGATTATAGAATGTCTATTCCCATTGGGCGAAACTGGCAGGATTTGTCCGAAATCCCCGCCTGAGAGCACCAATTTCCGACCAGAGAGTGAGTCATTGGAAAAAAACGTAACGGAGTATTCTATCGACCACTCCTGAAGCTTTTTTGGAAATCATTGATGCTTCATCCTAGATAATAACACCTGCTTCCCTCAATTGCTTGTTATCAGCATCAGATTTCAAGAAGATGCTTTCAATACTTTCTAGATACAAGGGTAGTCTGAAGTATCTATGACTTGTCATACCTTGTGGTAAAAAGAATTGACGCAATACCTATCCAGGGCATTGACAGAACTTTCTTCTTTTGACACAGAAAATAATAAATGAGAGACCTCGACAAGGAGTTTTCCCACAATCTCCGGGGCCATCAATGAAATTGACTAGATCTTCATTACTTTTGAAGTTGCTATGGATAGATTATTGATTCTCCACTCCTTCAAATCAATAATCAGAGGTAGCGGGGGTTGGCGAGCGGAGTGAGCAGAGGGGCTTGCCCCCTAGTATATAGGGACTATACATTAATTACGTAAGAGAATTTTCCACCATGTTTGACCACCCACCCACCTCCGGTAATAGTCCGTAAGATTGAGTTTTACCACCCACCCATTTCCTTACGTGAGATTTCGTACATGTATAGAGTGTAGGGTGCTTGTATTCAAAAAAACATAGAATATGCATGACAATTCAATATTTTTGATACGTGGCTGTGTTACACTCTTATTCTTCAATAAAGGGGGTCAAAATCCAATCCCCGGTCGATTGGATGATGGGGACTTACGATTTTTGTAACTTCGATTCCAAATCACTTTTCGCTGTCCCAAAATTGGCAAACGTCCCGGCCTCTTCGCATTCTTCTCAAAGACGCATATAAAAACAAAGTAAATCTGCCCTTGTCAGCTCGAAAAGGATGTCTCTGGTTGATTCAGCAGTGAGCATTATGAGATTCATCGCGAAATCGGGGGAATTTTACTGATAGCGACTCGGAAAATCATCTTGTCATTCGATTCAAACGCATGTCTCTGAAACTACTGTCATCGCGTTCATCGGTCAAAATACGTGGGAAATCATTGTTCTGATGCGCTCTCATCACGCTAAGAAATGATATCAGAACTATCAATTCATAAATTACCAGAAAATAATGCTGTTCCAGGAAAATCAGTTCTTTGCAGTTCAAAAAAGAACTCCTGACCGTACAGGCGCAAAACTGGGTTCGGATCAGTTTTCTACGTCAAAAATACACTAGAAGAGCATTGAAACATTCCGACACCAAAATTTTGTTCCTCAGTATTCTCACTCTGTTCTGAAACATCCAGGAAGGAATCAATCGAATCAAATCACGAAACTTACAGAAATGCGACCATTTGAGCGTGCATACGAAAAACATAGTTAGCAATTTTCCTCCGTCGACCACCGAGGAATTATTCTCCATTGCTTACGAACTCAAGTTGAATTTCAAGCGGTTCGGAAAATTAGCGCAATAAGTAGTAAGTATTCGTGTAAAATATTCTGAACGACTATTTTGATCTTGAACGCAAAGTCAGACGTGGTACTGAGCCCATGGTTTCAGTCAAAGACATACAGTACCCACCATGAATAATGGAACACGTAGGATCTCACTCAAACAGTGATATTTCCAATTTGATCGGTCGTACGGAAATTTCGAAAGGAGGGTTTTGAAGAACACAGAAAAATCTATCATTCCATGGGTTTTCATAATTTTTTACGTGCTTTCTAAGTGCCCGTACACGTGGCTGAAAATCAGAAAAAATTCTCCTTCAATCAATCACCTACAATTTTGACGGGAGTAATCCGATCACAAAAATACTCACGGGATCTTGTAGATCGTTTGAAAATCTGAAAATTTGGTCCTCTGTGAAATTTTCGTCCGACCCTTCCCGTCTGACTTACGAGCTCCGAAAGGAAACTTTGTATTAACATAGGGTGTTTATGGAGATACTCCACTAAATGCTCTACTAAATGCTCCGAAACGGCGCATATATATTATATATGGGCCGTTTCGGAGCATTTCGACGAATGCCTGCACCAGGGGGTCTGGAAAGAATCCATAAAAATTGTTTTCCTTCAGTACCATATTAATATAGTACGAGAAAATTTTTTTTGGATTTTTTCTAAGGCCTCCGTGGGCCCTGGGGCCTATGAAAGGTCCTTTTTAGGCCCTTGTCAGCCTATTCCTGGAAAATCATAACTCCGACTAGAATCAACATTTTTGGACGTACCTCGGCGCATTGTCTTCCTCGAGACTAGTTCTTTTGAGAAAAGAATTGTCCATGGTCGATACATGAGCCTAGCAACTTCTAGGAGCTATTTGCTGAGAGCACATTTTAGCGATTTTCTGACTTGCTTCAAAGTAACGTAGCTCCCACTAGACATGTGATAATCGACTTTTACAAGTGGTCATTTTGAAGGTCTTGAGAAAACCTACAATTTGACCACTGGTCAGAGTCGATTACTGTACTTTATATATGTGTTACAGTCATACCAAGCTGAGCAAATTCGTAAAAATGCCAAACTTTGAACTCAATTTAGAAAAATCAATTTTTTTTATCCGACCCCAAACCTGTGCGACTATGTTTTTCGATACAAGAACTACCTGTTCAGGAGCTGAGGTGCTTCCCTTGGGGTTGAAACACGGGGATGAGGAGTCTGGAGCGGGGTCGGTGATCCAAGCCAGTGATTTGTAGATTTCGTGTAACTTCACAGAAAATCACATTCATTCCCTAAAGCTTACGATCTAAATACACAGTTTGTCACTTGCGTTCAGTGCACTTAATCAGTCGTGCGAAGATGCACTTTTCTCACAATCCGCGGGCACACACAAAAAGTACTTGGGTCGATATGATCGGCCGATAGTCGATATATATGGATATCTAATGAGCAATCGTCACGTGTACGGGGTAAACAAAGATCCACCGTGGGCCTTGGTCAAGGCTGAACTTTATGCCACACGGGGCACCAGACTGTAGGTCCGCCGTGGGCCAATATTGAGGCAAAACTGATTTCGAGCCACGTGAGCTCTATCGAGAAGAGAGGAAAGGCACACGGACGGATGTCATTGTCTTAGTGAGATCGATCACACGACAATACATATTAGAGGAAATTTGAGCGAGCGCTACTCGCTCCGTATACATAATTTCAATCCTGAACATATGCCCGGGTGCGAGATAGGAGATCTCGCAGAACTTTCAATTGGAATTGAGGTTAAATTTCAAGAGGGAGTGAAATTATGATTTTGAATCAAAAAACGGTCATTTGACCCAAAATCGGTTCAATTTTCATGAAGCGTGGAAGTTTCGACAGGATGCAATTTTGTCAATTCAAAGGAAATTGCTTAGTTAGACTGAAGGTCTGTCGTGGACAAATTAGTCGGGGGAGGAACAATTTTTCCATAAGAAGTGATGAGAAGAAAAAATTTGATCGAAAATAATAAGGAATGAACATAGAGAATGGACCATATTACGGTCAAAGAGTTTCCGAGATAGCTCGCACGTCAGAGTCAAAAGCAAAGTCGTGCCCGGGTGTAATAAATTCTGCCTTACTTGAGCTATAATCAGCTCGGGCATGATCTCTATGGAGGTTAAGGACAAATCTTACTCAACCGCGAATGTCTTAGGCCAATGATCTCGGAATCACAACGATTTTTACGAAACTTGAGGTTTCGGGTGGGTTTTTCGGATGCGTTGAACAGCTGCAAAGACGAGGGTAAGAACATACGTAAATTTATATCATCATGGCAACTGATAATCTCGCAGGCAGTGGCCATGGGTGTGACGCATGCAGGCGCCGGGGGTAATAAGCTACAGCTATGAGTGTTAGTATGATCACTGTGCATTGTAGTCACTGAAACACTTTGATCGCTCACGTTGTGGTTAGTCACTTTCTTAGACCTAATTGGAGGTGAATCAGGCGCATCGAAATTGAAAAGTAGAAGCTCGTTGATGGCCTCTGTGGTTCTTCCGTCGAAGGCCGGCAACTCTGGAAGCTGGAACCCCACGCCAGGCTGCACTTCAGCCGGCGCTGGGTCGTGACGATGAGTTTTGGCAGCAATTTCAGGAGTCTCGGCTTCCTGCAGCCTCTTAAGGATGAAGTCTCTGGCTATATCATAAGCCACTTCGACTACCGTGATATTTCTATTCACGAAGTAGTCATGCTGCAGGTCTTCGGGACAGGCTTCAGCATACAGCTCCCCGTGCGAGTTCCTGCACTTATCCCATTCTTCGTCCAGTTTAGACAAGTGGTTTTTCAGCAGGTACTGAGAGGATCGGTCGTACTTCTTGACCTTCTCGGGGGCATTGATCATCGAATTAACGATAATCTCTTGAAGTGTAAAGAGCTTCTTATACTCATTGCTCGGCATCGTGAGGTTGTGTGCTGGAATTTACACTACCGAGATGAGTCACTGTGCCTAGTGTGCACGAAGAGGGGTGGAACCTTGTGCCCAAATAGCACTATGAGAACATGGATGCACGAGGATGTGCAAATCCAAGCTGGGGGTGGCGGTAAAGCGAACGAATCTGTATCACTCACATAATGAGCGTAGCACAAACTGCTAGCTCTGAGGGTATCGAGCTCTGAAAAAAGAGACTCGCCCGACGAAGAGTAACTTCTAGCGACTATAAGCAATACACTGTGGCGCGAGACAATTGACGCTGATTCTGCCGAAAAAGACAAAAATCAGTACTATTTGCGCTTTCCCACGTAATATTCAGTGAGACTCGAAGCCCGCAAGTATTTTAAACGGGTTTCACAGCATGAGCGAAAATACAGCTGAGCGCGGGGTGAGGCGGGGTCGAACGTAGTATATAGTAATACATTCACACATGCATAAGCATGGCACACATTGCCATTTTTGCGAAAATTCGAGCGCAAGAGAGAGCGACTTGAGAGAGTGAGTGAGACAGCGCACACAGTGTACAGTGCACTACTCGAACATATGGCCTAGGCGGACGATGTCCAATCGGCCGAGGTAGGGGTGCTCAGCGACAGAGAGAGAGAGAGACTCGCGAGAGAGATACTGAGGTGAGGTGCGCGGCGCGGCGAGATGGGCTTGCACGCGTCAACGGCTGTTCGAACAGCACATCAGGTGATTGACTGCTCTACACAATGAAAGCTCACACGGACTAGAGTGACGTCACGAGTGGCGCGATGGAAATTTGACCAACTCGGCCATGACAGCGGTGCGAGAGAGATAGAAGATCTCTCACGTAGATGATCCCCGCGTGTAGCAGCAAGCTTACACAGGGTGAATGGGTCGCGCGACGATGCGGTTTTGACTTGCACGCGAGGGTGGTGCAGTCACTTTTCGTACAATGCTCGTACGTCGCTCAGCTCGTTGATGATGAGCAAAGAACGAGGGAAAAGGCGCCGAAATTTGGCGCGATTGCTGCGCGGGAAATCGTGAGAATCGACTTTCAACTTACTGCGAGTGACTGAAATTCTCCATGAGATCGGTGAAAATCTCCTGCCGGCTCCTCATCCAACTCAAAGGACCAATGCTCGGGAGCTGAGGTGCTTCCCTTGAGGTTGAAACACGGGGATGAGGAGTCTGAAGCGGGATTGGTGATCCAAGCCAGTGATTTGTAGATTTCGTGTAACTTCACAGAAAATCACATTTATTCACTACAGCTTACGATCTAAATACACAGTTTGTCACTCGCGTCCAGTGCACTTAATCAGTCGTGCGAGGATGCACTTCTCTCACAATCCGCGGGCACACACAAAAGGTACTTGGGTCGATATGATCGGCCGATAGTCGATATATATGGATATCAAATGAGCAATCGTCGCGTGTACGGGGTAAACAAAGATCCGCCGTGGGCCTTGGTCAAGGCTGAACTTTATGTCACACGGGGCACCAGAGTGTAGGTCCGCCGTGGGTCAATATTAAGGCAAAACTGATTTCGAGCTGCGTGAGCTCTATCGAGAAGAGAGGAAAGGCACACGGACGGATGTCATTGTCTTAGTGAGATCGATCACACGACAATACATACTAGAGGAAATTTGAGCGAGCGCTACTCGCTCTGTATACATATTCTGAATCCTGAACACCACCAATTAAAACAATAATCTGTGTGGGATATTGAATTGCCGATTTTATTCAGCCCATTTGGAACACCCGTTTTTGACTTCCTGCTCGAAATGACCTCAAAGGTAAGGCTCGCATATGCTTCGATCTGAACTAATGTCCACCAATCTGTGTCGTATTACTCTCCAATATACCCCCAAATATGTCTTCTATTTGGACGCAGGCGAGTGCGAGTGGGATTTCACTCATTCCAGCTCACAAATGAGATAAGCGGCTGAAGTAGGGATACGGACATGGTTTTTTGACTCAAAATGATCATCTAAACACGATCACGGGGTCAGTTTGGCTCCAAAATATTGATATTCGCTCTCAGACTAGGATACACTTGAGTTACATGTTTTCTGATGGAGTGGCTTCAGGCCGAATCCATGTAAGATCAGGCAGCGAAAAAAGTTGGGGTCACGGATATTTCTGACGATGAAGTATATCATTCTTGAGACGAGATGATGAGACACGTATTTTTTTGTTACCCCTAAATCGATTCCCTGTCAGAGCTACGCGAATTTGGAGATCGGGAGCTGCAAAATCAGTTTTAGAAAAACTGACACTTCGAAATCAGTAAAGATGCAATAATTCCTATGCGACTTTGAATATTCAGCTGAATCTTGTTGGATATAGTTACTAGGTAGATGTTGCATGCAAATTTACACTGATTGGGTTGGAATTGCCATTCGGATCCGAAAAAACTCGCTTTTTACGAGAAATAAAAAAAAATTAATTACTCAAAAATACCATCGTGAATTTCTTTGGTGAATTTTGTGGGGGTATTTGATGACATGATGTTTCAGAGGGTACTTTCAGAGTCGGCGCTAAAAGCTCCAGATGACCAGAAAAAAATATTTTTCGGAAAAAAAAATTTTTCTTGTCTCAAATAGGTTCTGGCATCCTTCAAATGATAAATATTGGCTGAATAGTAGTACGTACAGAGTACAGTACCTGCCAATTTCTACAGAGACTCAATTCCTCCAACTTATCTTGCACAGAAAGTAAGCGCAGTGCCCAAGCTTGTTGAATGTGCTATATGAGCAAAAATGTTTTGAGTCTCATATCACTGCCAGTGGTGAATAACACTTACTGGAAAAACGTAAACGTAGAAAAAATTAGACTGAAAGCATTTTTGCTCATATAGCCTTTTCAACAAGCTTGACCACTGCGCTTACTTCCTGTGCAAGATAAGTTGGAGGAAATGAGTCTCTGTAGATATTTGTAGGTACTACTTTTCAGCCAATATTCATTATTTGAAGGATGCCAGAACCTATTTGAGACAATAAAAAATTTTTCTCCCGGGAAATATTTTTTTTGGTCATTTTGAGCTTTCAGCGCCGACTCGAAGAGTACCCTCTGAAACATCATGTCATCAAATACCCCCAGAAAATTCACCAAAGAAATTCACGATGGTGTTTTTGAGTAATTAATTTTTTTTAATTTCTCGTGAAAAACGAGTTTTTTCGGATCTGAATGGCAATTCCAACCTAATTAGTGTGAATTTGCATGCAACATCTACCTAGTAACTATATCCAACAAGATTCAGCTGAATATTTAGAGTCGCATAGGAATTATTGCATCTTTACTGATTTCAAAGTGTCAGTTTTTCTGAAATTGATCTTGCAGCTCCCGATCTCCAAATTCGCGTAGCTCTGACAGGGAATCGATTTAGGCCAAACAAAAAAATACGTATCTCCTCATTCTGTCTCAAGAATGATATACTTCATCGGCAGAAATATCCGTGACCTCAACTTTTTTCGCTGCCTGATCTTACATGGATTCGGCCTGAAACCACTCCATCAGAAAACATGTAACTCAAGTGTATCCTAGTCTGAGAGCGAATATCAATATTCTGGAGCCAAACTGACCCCGTGATCGTGTTTAGATGATCATTTTGAGTCAAAAAACCATGTTCGTATCCCTATTTCAGCCGCTTATCTCATTTGTGAGCTAGAATGAGTGAAATCCCACTCGCACTCGCCTGCGTCCAAACAAACGAAAGAATGCCCATTTTCAACTCGTGAAATAGAACCGCCTGCTCGCATCTAGCTCAAGGCTCGCCCCCGAAAGTTCTCACACATATTTGGGGATACATTGGGGAGTAATCTCATACAGATTGGTGCACATTAGTTCAGATGGAAGCATATGCAGGCAATACCTTTGAGGTCACTTTGAGCAAGAAGTCAAAAAGGGTGTTTCAAATTGGCTGAATAAAATTGGCAATTCAATATCCCACCCAGATTATTATTCTTATTGGTAGTATCTGTATCGGAAAATATAGTTGCACAGGTTTCGGGTCGAATAAAAAAAATTGATTTTTTGCAATTGTGTGCGCGAAGTTGTAAAAAAATGAGACTTCTCTTCATTATTTACAGTGCGAGAAGCAATGCGTGAATGACTTCTCGCACAGTTTTACATTTACGCACTGGTGAAGTGTGCGTGAATGTAACTTCTCGCTCTAATGCATTTTCATTCACGCACAGTTCCAAAATATGATGTCACGTCATCCCTCTGAATTTGGCCTTTCTTGGAAACTTCGTTTCCAAGATAATCTTGCTCGGACAGTGGTGCATTTAATTACAACTTCGCGCACAATTGCGAAAAAAAATAGTATACTCAACACGTGCGAGAAGTTTCCGCACACGTTGCCAACTCGCGCGAGAAGTAACATTCACGCACACTTCGAAACTTCTCGCACACCCAGAAGTACATATTTACGCACACTCGCGAAGCGAGCGTATAGAAACTCTATAGAAACTCGTATAGAAAGTACAGTAACCGACTTTGACCAGTGGTCAAATTGTAGGTTCTCTCAAAACCTTCAGGAGGACTACTTGTGAAAGTCGATTTTCACATGTCTAGTGGGAGCTACATCACTTTGAAGCAAGCTCAAAAATCGCTGAAATGTGCCTTCAGCAAATAGCTCCTAGAAGTTGCTAGGCTCAAGTATCGACCATGGACAATTCTTTCCTCAAAAGCACTAGTCTCAAGAAAGAGAATGCGCCGAGGTACGTCCAAAAATGTGGATTCTAGTCGGAGTTATGATTTCCCAGAAATAGGCTAAAAAGGGCCTAAAAATGAAGTGCGTCCGTAGAACGCGCGATTGATGACGAAGTCATGAAGGTTTGCTAGGAAGTACTACTATTTGATTAAATTTCTTGTAATTCGTTGGCCACATGATTTATCTTTCCCTTCATTTTGGAGTTAGATGATTGAGATGCACAGATTCGAGGTGTAATCGATGAGGGACATTTTCTCGTTATTACACGTACACTGCGGTCCTTGTCTCTGATGGCGATATCTATCTTGATGGAAAGTACCCTCTCAACTCATAACATTCATTCTGATGAAAAACAATTTTCAATAAATTAGAAAGTGTCAAAGAACGAAATTTTAATATTTGAGCATGAATGTGCCAACTGCGAATTTCGCTCTTAACGGTTCTATAACATGCATATTACAACTCTTTGGAAGGTATAAAGTATGAATTTACTAGCATATGTATGTAAATTTTCCCACTCATCAGTGCCATGAGAATAACATGGAAACCCTGGTAACAGGAAATGAAACTATGCATTTTCGAAAGTACACGGAACTTGACATTTGTCACTAAAATTGATCTCGATGAATGGTTCGAGCAGGCAAAATGCAGGCTAAGACCTTTGCAGTGAGTCGCACTGGTAAGGCAGGGAACTGGCATAAAAATTGAGCAAGCGTAGACTTCCTTGAAAAAGTATTCAGTGAAAAAATGGAAATCGATTTCTTTCGATACTTTGGAAAATATAGGCCTTACGATGAACTTTGCAAAAAAATTGGCGCGGAAAGACTTGCAATGAGGTAAATTCACTTTTATCGAGGGAAACTGAACGAGTTTGTTAATTTTGGGCAAAGCGCCACGAAATGTACGAGCTCAGCGTGCACATGAAGAATGGGATTTCGGTACTTGTAACTTGAGGACTTGATACTCACGAAGATCGAAAAGAAGAAAACCCACAAGGCACGGAACTGACATTTAGACTCATGTTTAAATGATAATTTTTTGAGTAATCCTGGACCGAAAGGCCCATGATGGAGCGAGAAGCAGCACCAGAAATAAACATACAACAACAACTAATGCTGTGATTTTTTTTTCAAGTGTGGTTAGGGCTTTGCATAAAGTAGTTCGCATTGTTCTGAAGTTTCCACCGGACCATACTCATATTAAGATGCCCCCAAAGAAAGGAAAGATTCCATAAAGAGACGTCACTGTATTTTGAATTTTAGAGAGCGAATACTCTTATTATTAAATATGCAACATCTCAAGTATGCCTCGTCTTCATATGCATTGTAACTCCGTAAAGAATCTATAGATATTATGTATGAGAGATCCACCCCTGTTTGTTTACAATCTCGGCGCGTCGATGAGATAAGCGTGCAAGATATAGATATACTCCATCACGCAAGTTACGTGGATCGTTTAGTGCGACCGCAACAAAACTCAACGCGCGATAGGATGACTTCGTCATCAAAAGGACCTTCCATAGGCCCCAGGGCCCACAGGGGCCTTAGAAAAAATCCCAAAAAAATTTTTTTGTACTATATCAATGCAGTACTGGAGGAAAAAAATTTTTATGGATTTTTTCCAGACCCCCCTGGTGCAGTCATTCGTCGAAATGCTCCGAAATGGCCCATACACAGTTAAAGACACTTATGACGACCGCGAGCAGTTACATTTTTGATGGAGAATATGAGTTCATTTCGCGTTCTTTCCCATGCCACATGACCTTGTTTCCGAAAATACTGCTTGGACTGCCGTTCCCGGACATCATCCCTTTTTTACAATTATAGATACTTATGACGACATCTCTTCAGAATAGGCACTTGTGACGATCAAAATTTTGTAATACAGCTGTTTATGACAACCGGAGCATATTTCAATTTTGTGGAGAATGTACGTCAAATATAGGCAAAATATGACATATTCTTCATTATTCCTCAGACATTCCTCCCGTATCGGCTGTGAATCGAACATACCTTCCTTCCAATGATATCATTAGTTATGACGACCCCAATCTATACTATATTATCGAAATATGGACAATTAGGACTACCAGAACGGGAATCGAGGTTGAACAGTAGTAAGACAATATAGTCATGTTAATGGTCTGTATATCGCCGTAAATAAAGGAGGGCCAAGAAATTGAGCTCACTGTGATTCAATACCTTTTTCTAGCCCAACTTCACAGTCCATGGTGAATACTTTTTTTTCGTCGCCCAATCTCTCAAGGAACGACAGACGTTTTTCGGCCATCACTACGGAAATTGCGCGTTATACGGGAACAGTTCTGGTGAATGACCCGAGAATCATCAGATATTGTGTGGAGCAGAATTTAATATATGGAGAATTTTGTGTAGAATGGGTCTAGAATATGATGAAGAATCGGCGTATCCTCCATCATTATTCAAAATTCTCCTCCGTTTCGGCAGTAGATCGAAGAAATTTATGCCCCAATCATGTAATGAGTTATGACGACCACGATATATACTATACTATCTTGATATCAACTCCTATAACTACCAAGACATGAATCCAGGTTAGATAGTGAAAAATGGTTCTAGTATTGGTCGTAGCCGGTAAATCGCTGTGAATGAAACAGGGCAATGAAATTGAGCTCAGTGTAATGGATTTCCTTCTTCTAACCCAATTTTACAGCAAATGGTGAATGTCCTGCTCATGAACGGAATCTTCTCATTCCGCAGTATTATTACTAGTTCTGCCGATCACAGTCTCAACTGATTATTGGGAGGGGAGACATGTGAAACATGCAATACATGATTCTAGGTCAAAGTGAAGACCGTGAGTCCATGTGAATCATAGCCGGTACATCGTGGGGAGTTCTGAGAAACAACGGAGTGGAGCTCACTATAGCTCATTCCATCTCCGTAGCCCAATCGCTCAGAAAATGACGGAAGTTTTCTGGTATCACTATAAAAACTGCCCGTTATACAGAAATAGTATTGGTGAACATCTTGAGGATCATCGGATATTGTGTGGAGCGAAATTTGACATGCTGAAATATAGCTACTTATCACAACCGGAGTATATCCCGATTTCGTGTACAATGGGTTCCGAATAAGATTGAGGATCGGCGTATTCTTCATCATTATTCGAGATCCCCCTTCGTTTCGGCTATAAATTGTATCAACTCAACTTCCAATCATGTCATGAGCTATGACGACTACGATATGTACTATACTATTTGAATATCAACTCTTATGACTACCAAGACATGAATCCAGGTTAGATAGTGAAAATTGGTTCTAGTATCGGTCATAGCCGGTAAATTGCTGTGAATGAAACAGGGCAATGGAATTGAGCTCGCTGTAATGGATTCCCTTCTTCTAACCCAATTTCACAGCGAATGGTGAATGTTCTGTTCATGAACGGAATCTTCTCATTCCGCAGTATTATCACTAGTTCTGACGATCACAGTCTTAACTGATTTTTGGGAGGGAAGACATGTGAAACATACAATACATGATTCCAGGTCAAAGTGAAGATCGTGAGTCCGTGTGAATCATAGCCGGTACATCGTGGGGAGTTCTAAGGGACAACGGAGTGGAGCTCACTATGGCACATGCCATCTCCGTAGCCCAATCCCTGAAGAAATGACGGGAGTCTCCTGTTATCACTATGAAAATTGCCCGTTATAAACAAATAGTATTGGTGAACATCTCGAGGATTATCAGATATTGTGTGGAGCGAAATTTGACATGTCAAAATATAGCTACTTATGACAACCGGAGAATTTCGCGATTTCGTTTCGAATGGGTCCAAAATATGATGCAGGATCGGCGTACTCTTCATCATTATTCGAAATTCCCTTCCGTTCCGGTAGTAGATCGAAAAAACTTATCTTCCAATCATGTCGAGAGTTATAGTCCGGTCGGGAATATAGACGGGTGCAAATAATTTTGCTGCAAATTCTGATGACCTTTTTTTTTCTTCTAGCTTTCGACTTCTGACTCGGAATTTCTTGGGCCGGGGAAATGTGAGCTTGATAATTAATACCTCAAGAAATTTTCCGGGGGGCTTTCGCCCCCCTGCCCCCGCTTCGCCGTCCATTACCGAACGCGGTTTTGTATTCGTCACAACATTTGTAGCCGCGCGAGACGTACTCGGTTGCAACTGCTCTCAGTCAACGTTATCATGGCAGAGTGCTCTTTCGTCAGAACGAGGATAGGGGATAGGGTTTGATTAGTTTGAAGCGGAGGTGAAGGGTTATTAGAGTATACACATACACGATAAGACGAATTCACTGAACATCACTATCACCACTAGCACTATCATCACTATCACAATCATCAAGAGAGAAGACGATTGAGCCAATCCCTCGGGCCAAAACCGAGCTCTTACCCCTGTAGAAGTCTTCTATCTCCTTCGCGTGCTTCACACAATTTTTTCACACATCAACAGATATTTCATTCTGCATCATATCGAGACTAAATTGATAAACATCTTTCACTTTTAATGTGGTATTCCTCTTCGCCACTTCATCCTTCACTGATGCCCAAATCAATTCGATGAAATTGAACTCACAGTGAGCAACGGGCAGCCACAGGAGCTTCACCTGACCTTTTCGCAGTTTCTGAGCAAGCGAATCGAGCAGGAAACGTTCCTCAAAACGTAAAGGCACACTCATCCGCAGAAGCTGAACCTTCGGTTTTGCTTGAAGCGTGTCTTGATCTCCTTCTGCTTCTCGTAGAATCAGCCAATCGATGATTTCCTGTTTCTTCCACTGACTTGTCGGGTTTCGGAATTCAGGATCTATCATTCTATGATACGGTGCTCGGTCCAACACCAATATAGATTTATCGGGCAGCAGCATGATGATTTCTGTGAACCACCCTATGAAGTGCTTCGAATTCATCTCTTCGTGGTAATCATTAGCACCTTTATTGCCTCTGAAACAGTCCAGCCCACCCTCGACAAATCTATTCTCATTCCCGACGTGACAAATGATCACTCGCTTACCAGCTCCTGATGGAACAGGAAATCCACCTCGTTCACCACCCACTTGTTGGACACGCTGACGTAATTCATCATAATTGTCAATCCGATCTTCGCCACACACTTTTTGTACCCATCCAAACTTTCTCGTGTGATTTGCACCGCACCATGTCTCGTCTGTGAAAAAAATCTGCCAGTTCGCCAATCGGTACTGCTCGATGTCTGAAAGGTATTTTCTGCAACTGGCGGCAACTGCAGGGCTCTCAAAAGCCACCGGCTTGCGATTCATTTTCTTGAACTTGAATCCCATCTCTTTCATGGTCCTCCTCATCTGGTACACTTAAATCTCCGGGAAACCATCGAAATCTGCCCTCATCTGTGCCAAAATTTCCTTGACTGTTGGAATTTCTGTTCTGGAGTAGCTTGCGAAAATAGACTGACGTATCGCATCTTGGAAAAAGGGTTCCAACACATACTTTTTCCGGCCAGAGCGATGACTTTTTGGTGGATCGACATAGCCATCATTCTCGCGATACTCTCGAGAAATACGAACAACAGTTCTTGCACTTATTCCCAAACACTTCGCAGTCGTTCGCACCACGCTTCCTTTGAAATTTTCATTTTCTTCAAGAGTCTGACGAGTCCGTATAACTTTTTCTTTGAAACTCTCTTTGGCGATTTTTCTCTTCTTGCACGGGGAGCCACCACTACCGTCACGATATCCACTATCACTATCACTTTCACTATCACTATCATCTCGTCTTCGACGCACACTGCCACGAACACTGGAATTTGCACTGCTACTCGACACATCACTCCCAGAACCATGAACACTATTATCAACACCATTATTCACTTGGTCTCTGTCAGCCGAGCGTTGTACTTCCTGCAAGATTTGGTAATGTCCGTCCAAATCATTCTCTCTTCTCATCCCCATAAAGAGAAGGTGAATGTGTGGACGGTTGCCAGCCCCATTGCCAAAATCCAAGGAATATTCACCTTGGTCAGCGAGTCTCCGGACGAGTGTTATGTTAACGTTGTAGAGCCGACTTACTGCTCGAATCTCGACCTCTCCCGTACTGCTTTGCAGAACCCATGTATAATCTGTAATCCTGTGGTGTATGCCGATGAAGGACGTGCCGAGCCCAGTAGCCGTATTCATGCCACTCCTTTATCACGTAGTCAACGATGGCACGGCGAGTCAAACGATGGTCCAGACCACTGATAGTTGTCAAACACTTGAACAAACAACCCCCCCGCCACAATCAACCACGCGATAAGTCTTACGACCAAGTATCACGGTGGATGATTGTATAATACACTTTTTGGAGAATGCAATGGAAAAAGTGCGACAACAGAGCGATTCGAATGGATGCCAAAGCTTCCTCTCAAGTCAACAGATGCTGTCGAACTGATGGGCAAGTGCTCCAGATTCGCAAATTTCCTGTTGGAGAAGTGTGGGTGGGGAAACAGCGCGAAAATCTACGGTCGTTGATTCGCGGGTATAGAAAGATATGAAGCCAATAAGGTAGCTGGGAAAATTGATAGCAGGTATTGACAGTTGGCGGTTGTAAGCGGTGCCGAGACAGTACCCCGCGCCAGCTTAAGCAGGCGTCGATATATTTGCGACAATTTAGGCAAAGAGGGGTCATGATAATCTGTCTGCGAGAGGGTGAAGCCCCCCGGAAGATTTTTTGAGGTATTAATTATCAAGCTAACATTTTCCCGGCCCAAGAAATTACGAGTCAGAAGTCGAAAGCTAAAGAAAAAAAAGGCATCAGAATTTGCAGCAAAATTATTCGCACCCGTCTCTATTCTCATCTCTTTTCATCTCTTGATCTGACACGTACAGCCATTTGTATATATGAGGCAAACAATCCTCACTCTTAATTGCTCTTCCGAGACTGTGTGCGATCGAGCCATCTTCAAAAGCCGGCCAAATGATGTTTGTACTTTTGTGGTTTCAAGTCAATGATTGGTCGTTTTCACCCGTCGGTCATCCCACAGGGATTACGATCTTCGCTTTTCACCAGGCTCCCCGCCGTTCAGGTATAGACGGACCCTTGCCGCTGGCTCGGGACCCCCCCCCCCCCCCGTGGCGCTCGAACAGAGGCAGCTCTGTCAATGCTAGCCACTTTTTATCTTCTGAAACTTCACCCGCTCGCCACTCCCACAATTTTGAATCAAATCTCAATCTCTTTTCACCATCCTGAATCAATAATTTTTTGCAATTTTTCCCCGTTTGAATCATATTCGTACCATCAATAGGTCCCGAGATAGCATAAACTCGCATAACTCCGATTGTTATTAACTTTTGACAAAATTTCTCACGCGACTCTACTCGTGAATGATAGAGCTATTACTGTAAATTTTGGCAGAAAATCACCGCTCTCTCCTAAGGCTCGGCGTTTAACCAAAGTTCGCTTACCGCGCGATCCGGCCTTTATTCTGCATTTTCTTATGCTCTGATAAGCGCTACGGGCGCAATTTTGATGCGATCTCGCTCATCAAAATTTCCCTTGGTGCCCAATCAGATACTCTTTCAGAATACCCAAGTCGAAAAAAATTGGCATTTTTTTCGAGCCGGAGTGGCACAAAATTCAGAGAGGACAATCATTCCTCAACCGATAGTACACCAATGTGTAGAAGGTACTCTCCTAAAAATTTTCCGCCCTAGGTGGATATTGTGCGTTCGTCCAAACCGGAACTATGAATTCTTTAAATAATTAATTTTCGTATACAGTACCCACCATACATAATGGAACACGTAGGGTCTCACTCAAATAGTGATATTTCCAATTCGATGGGTTGTATGGGGATTCTGGAAAATGGGTTTTGGAGAGCACAAAAAATCTATCAATTCATGGGTTTTCATAATTTTTTACGTGCTTTTCAAGTGCCCGTACACGTGGTTGAAAATCGGGAAGAATTCTCCTTCAATCAATCACCTACAATTTTGACGGGAGTGATCCGATCACAAAAATACTCACAGGATCTTGGAGATCGTTTGAAAATCTAAAAACTCGGTCCTTTGTTAGATTTTTGTTTGACCCTTCCCGTCTGACTTACGAGCTCCGAAAGCAAACTTTGTATTAACATAGGGTGCTTATGGAGATACCGAGCCTGCCACCTGTATAATTTTCTCTCGCTCTATTTTGAGGCAGAATTGGGATGAAAGAATATCATGGCACATGATTTCGACGTAGAATGATCTCATCTTCCAGAATATTTTGCGATGGGTATCCCGTCACAGCCACTTTTTCGCGTAAAAATCTCTCGCCGCCGTCTCGAGTCAGCACCAAAGGGACTAAGTATTGACAAGCAATACTTATTTTTTGTTGAGGTGCTGGCTCGGGAAGAAGAAGACGGCGACGAAGAAATCAAGCAGCTAAGCTGGATAATCAGCGTGGGTGGATATGCCTACGCCTAGGCAACCCCGCCCACACCCGAGATCGCCGCAACCGCTGCAGCATAGGAGGCTGCAGAAACCAGCAGCGGATGGATGCGGAATTCGACAGCTGGGTAGGCCAAAGGGCTACTGTAGGGCCACGATGCCCTTACGGGCCCCTACCGTGGCCCTTCCCAGCCCACTTTCACACAGCTCAGCGGACTAGGCCTCGGGGGGAAACACACGCACACCCCGATGCGGGCGATAGCAAGCGACAGCGGACCAGACTCTCGCTCACCTGCGAGGGAGAGTACGCGATTTTTGTATGTTTTGCTCGCGGTTTTCGAGGCCGCGGTGCATTGGATGCACTCAATGGATGCATCGGACGCTGCGGGGGTGGCACGGCGGCAACAGCCCGGGCCCGCGGACACGGTGCTGCATCCACATGCCACCCCTAGCTGTCACATCGAAAGCTAGCCTGCCTCGCGGACGACGCGACAGGCGACACCACACACACACACGACACGTACACTGATGTTGCGCCCAAAGAGATGGCGTAAACAGGACAACGATCGCCCTGTGTACGCGGGACACGGAGGTGGTGATGCTGGAACCTTCTCCCCGGGCTGCTGGCCATACGGGCGGTTTCCCCATCTGCTGTAGCCCGGGTGAGCGAGCATGCCGGCAGCTTTGGGGTTATGATACCCACACAGCAGTTGTGCACATGAGGGCTGTGCACTCGGGGCACGAGGCACCTGCACACTTTCCGCACGGCACTAGGGTGGTCCCTCACGGCACTGGGAGGGTACCTGAAGCTAGCGAACACTAACTCACAAATCGGGCCAAAACCAATTCCACTTTTTATTACTATTTTATTACTAATTTATTACCGAAGAAAAATATTTATTACCGGTCATGGGCCCGGAATACGAGAGTTTTCGCTAGCGCAAGCTTACGCTAGCGAACACGTGGCCGGGGGAAAATCGGACGGGAATGTGCAATAGCTCATTTTTTATTCCTTTTTTATTACTCTCGGAATATGTCCTCAAAATATGCGTGTGATATGATTCAGCTGAAATATGATGGTTCTCGCTAGCGTAAGCTTACGCTAGCGAACACCATATACGGGCGTAGCTTCGAGGACACTCAGAACTACACAGGATTTTATGACTTTTTTATCACTCTCGAAAGGTATAGTCGAGATAGTCCCGAGACCAAGAGGAAACCGATATTTGGGCCTGAGGCTGGACGAGAGCTGGAGCGGGGCGAGATGAGAAATATATGATGGACTGAGCTACCTCTGTACAATAAGGTGCGAATGAAAAGATTCCATCGCATACGGGAATCTGTCTGACGATGAGCAGGGTACACTGAGTCTTCAGAGATAATAGGGAATCGATAACGATTCAGCAATCTCGATCGTAGGGCCCAAAACAGGGGGGACCCTGCTTGAAGTTATTATAGTCGCAGTCGAGACGTCACGGGGGCATGCAGAGAGTCCCAATGGACCCGAAACTCTACAGAACCCTAGATCAAGTAGTCACGTACTATCTCTGATGCCCAGAGAATTTATTACCAGTCAGCACCATCGGCTATGAGGCCCGAAACAGGAAAAAATCGAGCTTTGAGCAGTTATCTGCCCAGTTATGACGCCAGTATGGGTTGGAGGATGATCCAATGGACCCGGAACACGACAGAACCTTAGATCAAGTGGTTATCTACCATTAATAATGCCCAGAGAATTTATTACCTGTCAGCACCCTCGGCTATGGGGGCCAAAACAGGGCGAAATCGAGCTTTGAGCAAATATCTGCGCGGTTATGATGCCACTGTGGGTTGTAGGATGTTCCAATGGACCCGGAACTCTACAGAACCTTAGATAACGTGGTTATGTACCATCGATGATGCCCAGAGAATTTATTATCAGTCAGCACCCTCGGCTATGGGGCCCAATAGAGGGCAAAATCGAGCTTTGGGCAGTTATCCGCGCAGTTATGACGCCACTGAGGGTTGTAAGATGATCCGATGGACCCGAAACTCTACAGAATCCTAGACCAAGTAGTCACGTAGTATCTCTGATACCCAGAGAATTCATTACCAGTCAGCACCCTCGGCTATGAGGCCTGAAGCAGGGAAAAATTGAGCTTTGAGCAGTTATCTGCCCAGTTATGACGCCACTGGGGGTTGTAGGATGTTCCAATGGACCCAAAACTCGAAAGAACCTTAGATTGAGTCGTTATGTACCATGGATGATGCCCAGAAAATTTATTACCAGTCAGCACCCTCGGCTATGGGGCCCAAATCAGGGTGAAAACGAGCTTTGAGCAATTATCCACGCAGTTATGACGTCACTGTGCGTTGTAAGATGATCCAATGGACCCGAAACTCAACAGAACCTTAGATGAAGTGGTTATGTGCCATTGATGATGCCCAGAGAATTTATTACCAGTCAGCGTCCTCGGCTATGGGGCCCAAAACAGGGCGAAAACGCGCTTCGAGCAGTTATCTGCCCAGTTATGACGCCAGTATGGATTTGAGGATGATCCAATGGACCCGAATCTCTACAGAACCTCAGATCAAGTGGTTATGTACCATTGATCATGCCTAGAGGATTTATCACCAGTCAGCACCCTCGGCTGTGAGGCCCGAAACAGGAAAAAATCGAGCTTCGAGCAATTATCTGCTCAGTTATGACGCCACTGTGGGTTGTAGCATGTTCCAATAGACCCGAATCTCTACCGGACCTTAGAACAAGTGATTATGTAACATTGATGATGCCCAGAAAATTTATTACCAGTCAGCACCCTCGGCTATGGGGCCCAAAATGAGGGCAAAATCGAGCTTTGGGCAGTTATCCGCGCAGTTATGACGCCACTGTGGGTTGTAAGATGATCCAATGGACCCGAAACTCTACAGAATCCTAGACCGAGTAGTCACGTACTATATCTAATGCCCAGAAAATTTATCCCCAGTTAGCACCCTCGGCTATGAGGCCCGAAACAGGGAAAAATCGAGCTTTGAGCAGTTATCTGCCCAGTTATGACGCCACTGTGGGTTGTAGGATGTTCCAATAGACCCGAAACTCGACAGAACCTCAAATAAAGTGGTTATGTACCATTAATGATGCCCAGAGAATTTATTACCAGTCAGCGTCCTCGGCTCTGAGGCCCAAAACAGGGCGAAAACGCGCTTTGAGCAGCTATCTGCCTAGTTATGACGCCAGTATGGGTTGGAGAATGATCCAATGGACCCGAAACTCGACAGAACCTTAGATCAAGTGGTCATCTACCATTGATGATGCCCAGAGGATTTATTACTTGGCAGCGACCTCGGCTATGGGGCCCAAAACAAGGCGAAATCGAGCTTTGAGCAAATATCTGCGCAGTTATGACGCCACTGTGGGTTGTAGGATGTTTCAATGGACCCGAAACTCTACAGAACCTCAGATGAAGTGGTTATGTACCATCGATGATGCCCAGAGAATTTATTACCGGTCAGCACCCTCGGCTATGGGGCCCAAAAGAGGGCAAAATCGAGCTTCGAGCAATTATCTGCTCAGTTATGACGCCACTGTGGGTTGTAGCATGTTCCAATAGACCCGAATCTCTACCGGACCTTAGAACAAGTGATTATGTAACATTGATGATGCCCAGAAAATTTATTACCAGTCAGCACCCTCGGCTATGGGGCCCAAAATGAGGGCAAAATCGAGCTTTGGGCAGTTATCCGCGCAGTTATGACGCCACTGTGGGTTGTAAGATGATCCAATGGACCCGAAACTCTACAGAATCCTAGACCGAGTAGTCACGTACTATATCTTATGCCCAGAAAATTTATCCCCAGTTAGCACCCTCGGCTATGAGGCCCGAAACAGGGAAAAATCGAGCTTTGAGCAGTTATCTGCCCAGTTATGACGCCACTGTGGGTTGTAGGATGTTCCAATAGACCCGAAACTCGACAGAACCTCAAATGAAGTGGTTATGTACCATTAATGATGCCCAGAGAATTTATTACCAGTCAGCGTCCTCAGCTCTGAGGCCCAAAACAGGGCGAAAACGCGCTTTGAGCAGCTATCTGCCTAGTTATGACGCCAGTATGGGTTGGAGAATGATCCAATGGACCCGAAACTCGACAGAACCTTAGATCAAGTGGTTATCTACCATTAATGATGCCCAGAGGATTTATTACTTGGCAGCGACCTCGGCTATGGGGCCCAAAACAAGGCGAAATCGAGCTTTGAGCAAATATCTGCGCAGTTATGATGCCACTGTGGGTTGTAGGATGTTTCAATGGACCCGAAACTCTACAGAACCTCAGATGAAGTGGTTATGTACCATGGATGATGCCCAGAGAATTGATTACCAGTCAGCACCCTCGGCTATGGGGCCCAAAAGAGGGCAAAATCGAGCTTCGGGCAGTTATCCGCGCAGTTATGACGCCACTGAGGGTTGTAAGATGATCCGATTGACCCGAAACTCTACAGAATCCTAGACCGAGTAGTCACGTACTATCTTTGATGCCCAGAGAATTCATTACCAGTCAGCACCCTCGGCTATGAAGCCCGAAGCAGGGAAAGATTGAGCTTTGAGCAATTATCTGGCCAGTTATGACGCCACTGTGGGTTGCAAGATGATCCAATGGACCCGAAACTCTACAGACTCCTAGACCGGGTAGTCACGTACTATCTCTGATGCCCAGAGAATTTATTACCAGTCAGCACCCTCGGCTATGAGGCCCGAAACAGGGAGAAATCGAGCTTTGAGCAGTTATCTGCCCAGTTATGACGCCAGTATGGGTTGGAGGATGATCCAATGGAACCGAATGTCTACAGAACCTTAGATCAAGTGGTTATGTACCATTGATGATGCCCAGAGAATTTATTCCCAGTCAGCACCCTCGGCTATGGGGCCCAAAAGAGGGCGAAATCGAGCTTTGGGCAGTTATCCGCGCAGTTATGACGCCACTGTGGGTTGTAAGATGATCCAATGGACCCGAAACTTTACAGAATCCTAGACCAAGTAGTCACATATGATCTCTGATGCCCAGAGGATCTATTACCAGTCAGCAGCCTCGGCTATGAGGCCCGAAACAGGGAAAAATCGAGCTTTGAGCAGTTATCTGCCCAGTTATGACGCCACTGTGGGTTGTAGGATGTTCCAATAGACCAGAAACTCGACAGAACCTTAGATAAAGTGGTTATGTGCCATTGATGATGCCCAGAGAATTTATTACCAGTCAGCGTCCTCGGCTATGGGGCCCAAAACAGGGCGAAAACGCGCTTCGAGCAGTTATCTGCCCAGTTATGACGCCAGTATGGATTTGAGGATGATCCAATGGACCCGAATCTCTACAGAACCTCAGATCAAGTGGTTATGTACCATTGATCATGCCTAGAGGATTTATCACCAGTCAGCACTCGGCTATGGGGCCCAAAAAAGGGCGAAATCGAGCTTTGGGCAGTTATCCGCGCAGTTATGACGCCACTGTGAGTTGTAAGATGATCCGATTGACCCGAAACTCTACCGAATCCTAGACCGAGTAGTCACGTACTATCTTTGATGCCCAGAGAATTCATTACCAGTCAGCAACCTCGGCTATAAGGCCCGAAGCAGGGAAAGATTGAGCTTTGAGCAGTTATCTGCCCAGTTATGACGCCACTGTGGGTTGTAAGATGATCCAATGGACCCGAAACTCTACAGACTCCTAGACCGAGTAGTCACGTACTATCTCTGATGCTCAGAGAATTTATTACCAGTCAGCACCCTCGGCTATGAGGCCCGAAACAGGGAGGAATCGAGCTCTGAGCAGTTATCTGCCCAGTTATGACGCCAGTATGGGTTGGAGGATGATCCAATGGAACCGAATGTCTACAGAACCTTAGATCAAGTGGTTATGTACCATTGATGATGCCCAGAGAATTCATTCCCAGTCAGCACCCTCGGCTATGGGGCCCAAAAGAGGGCGAAATCGAGCTCCGCCCTGTTTCGGGCCTCATAGCCGAGGGTGCTGACTGGTAATGAATTCTCTGGGCATCATCAATGGTACATAACCACTTGATCTAAGGTTCTGTAGACTTTCGGGTCCCTTGGAACATCCTACAACCCACAGTGGCGTCATAACTGGGCAGATGACTGCTCATAGCGCGTTTTCGCCCTGTTTTGGGCCCCATAGCCGAGGACGCTGACTGGTAATGAATTCTCTGGGCATCATTAATGGTACATAACCACTTTATCTGAGGTTCTGTCGAGTTTCGGGTCTATTGGAACATCCTACAACCCACAGTGGCGTCATAACTGGGCAGATAACTGCTCAAAGCTCGATTTTTCCCTGTTTCGGGCCTCATAGCCGAGGCTGCTGACTGGTAATAAATCCTCTGGGCATCAGAGATCATAAGTGACTACTTGGTCTAGGATTTTGTGAAGTTTCGGGTCCATTGGATCATCTTACAACCTACAGTGGCGTCATAACTGCGCGGATAACTGCCCAAAGCTCGATTTCGCCCTCTTTTGGGCCCCATAGCCGAGGGTGCTGACTAGGAATAAATTCTCTGGGCATCATCAATGGTACATAACCACTTGATCTAAGGTTCTGTAGACATTCGGTTCCATTGGAACATGCTACTACCCATAGTGGCGTCATAACTGCGCAGATAACTGCTCGAAGCTCGTTTCCGCTCTGTTTTGGGCCCCATAGGCGAGGGTACTGACTGGTAATAAATTCTCTGGGCAACATTGATGGTACATCACCACTCAATCTGAGATTCCGACAAGTTTCGGGTCCATTGGAACGTCCTACATCTCACAGTTGCGACATAACTGGGCATATAACTGCTCAAAGCTCGATTTTTCCCTGTCTAAGGCCTCATAGCCCAGGGTGCTGACTGGTAATAAATTCTCTGGGCATCAGATATAGTACGTGACTATTCGGTCTAGGATTCGGCAGAGTTTCGGGTCCATTGGATCATCTTACAACCCACAGTGGCGTCATAACTGCGCGGATAACTGCCCAAAGCTCGATTTCGCCCTCGTTTGGGCCCCATAGCCGAGGGTGCTGACTGGGATCAAATTCTCTGGGCATCATCAATGGTACATAACCACTAAATCTGAGGTTCTGTAGAGTTTCGGGTCCATTGGAACATGCTACAACCCACAGTGGCGTCATAACTGACCAGATAACTGCTCAAAGCTCGATTTTGCCCTCTTTGGGGCCCCATAGTCGAGGGTGCTGACTGGTAATAAATTCTCTGGGCATCAGATATAGTACGTGACTACTCGGTCTAGGATTCTGCAGAGTTTCGGGTCCATTGGTTCATCTTACAACCCACAGTGGCGTCATAACTGCGCGGATAACTGCCCAAAGCTCGATTTCGCCCTCTTTTGGGCCCCATAGCCGAGGGTGCTGACTGGTAATAAATTCTCTGGGCATCATCAATGGTCCATAACCACTTGTTCTGAGGTTCTGTAGAGATTCGGGTCCATTGGATCATCCTCCAACCCATACTGGCGTCATAACTGGACCGATAACTGCTCAAAGCTCGATTTTCCCCTGTTTTGGGCCCCATAGCCGAGGGTGCTGACTGGTAATAAATCCTCTGGGCAACTTTAATGGTACATCACCACTAAATCTAAGATTCCATCAAGTTTCGTGTCCATTGGAACATCCTACATCTCACAGTTGCGACATAACTGGGCATATAGCTGCTCAAAGCTCGATTTTTCCCTGTTTCGGGCCTCATAGCCCAGGGTGCTGACTGGTAATAGTTTCTCTGGGCATCAGAGATAATACGTGACTACTTGGTCTAGGATCCTGTAGTGTTCCGTGTCCATTGGATCATCTTACAACCCACAGTGGCAACATAACTGCGCGGATAAGTGCCCAAAGCTCGATTTTGCCCTCTTTTAGGCCCCATCGCCGAAGGTGCTGACTGGTATAAAATTCTCTGGGCATCATCAATGGTACATCACCACTTGATCTGAGTTTCTGTGGAGATTCGGGTCCATTGGATCATCTTACAACCCACAGTGGCAACATAACTGCGCGGATAACTGCCCAAAGCTCGATTTTGCCCTCTTTTGGGGCCCATAGCCGAGGGTGCTGACTGGGATCAAATTTTCTGGGCATCATCAATGGTACATAACCACTTGATCTGAGGTTCTGGAGAGTTTCGGGTCCATTGGAACATGCTACAACCCACAGTGGCGTCATAACTGACCAGATAACTGCTCAAAGCTCGATTTTGCCCTCTTTTGGGCCCCATAGCCGAGGGTGCTGACTGGTAATAAATTCTCTGGGCATCAGATATAGTACGTGACTACTCGGTCTAGGATGCTGCAGAGTTTCGGGTCCATTGGATCATCTTACAACCCACAGTGGCGTCATAACTGCGCGGATAACTGCCCAAAGCTCGATTTCGCCCTCTTTTGGGCCCCATAGCCGAGGGTGCTGACTGGTAATAAATTCTCTGGGCATCATCAATGGTCCATAACCACTTGATCTAAGGTTCTATAGAGATTCGGGTCCATAGGTTCATCCTCCAACCCATACTAGCGTCATAACTGGGCCGATAACTGCTCAAAGTTCGATATTTCCCTGTTTTGGGCCTCATAGCCGAGGGTGCTGACCGGGAATGAATTCTCTGGGCATCAGAAATAGTACGTTGCTACTTGATCTAGGGTTTTGTCGAGTTTCGGGACCATTGGATCATCTAACAACCCACAGTGGCGTCATAACTGCGCGGATAACTCCCCAAAGCTCGATTTCGCCCTCTTTTGGGCCCCATAGCCGAGGGTGCTGAATGGTAATGAATTCTCTGGGCATCATCAATACATATCTACTTGATCTGAGGTTCTGTAGAGATTCGGGTCCGTTGGATCATCCTCCAACTCATCCTGGCGTCATAACTGGGCAGATAACTGCTCAAAGCTCGATTTTTCCCTGTTTCGGGCCTCATAGCCGAGGGTGCTGACTGGTAATAAATCCTCTGGGCATCAGAGATAGTACATGACTACTTGGTCAAGGATTCTGTAGAGTTTCTGATCCATTGGATCATCTTACACCCACAGTGGAGTCATAACTTCGCGGATAACTGCCCAAAGCTCGATCTCGCCCTCTACTGGGCCCCATAGTCGAATGTGCTGACTAATAAAGAATCCTCTGGGTATCACCGATGGTACATAACAACTAATTCAAAGGTTCTGTCGAGTTTCGGGTCCATTGGGTCATCTCACAACCCACAGTGGCGTCATAACTGCGCGGATAACTGCCCAAAGCTCGATTTTGCCCTCTTTTGGGCCCGATAGCCGAGGGTGCTGACTGCCAACAAATTCTCTGGGTATCATCAATGGTACATAACCACTTTATCTAAGGTTCTGTAGAGATTCGGGTCCATTGGAACATGCTACAACCCATAGTGGCGTCATAACTGCGCAGATAACTGCTCGAAGCTCGTTTTCGCTCTGTTTTGGGCCCCATAGGCGAGGGTACTGACTGGTAATAAATTCTCTGGGCGAATTAATGGTACATCACCACTCAATCTCAGATTCCGTCAAGTTTCGGGTCCATTGGAACATCCTACATCTCACAGTTGCGACATAACTGGGCATATAACTGCTCAAAGCTCGATTTTTCCCTGTTTTGGGCCTCATAGCCCAGGGTGCTGACTGGTAATAATCTCTCTGGGCATCAGAGATAATACGTGACTACTTGGTCTAGGATTCTGTAGTGTTCCGTGTCCATTGGATCATCTTACAACCCACAGTGGCAACATAACTGCGCGGATAACTGCCCAAAGCTCGATTTTGCCCTCGTTTGGGCCCCATAGCCGAGGGTGCTGACTGGTAATAAATTCTCTGGGCATCATCAATGGTACATAACCACTTGATCTGAGGTTCTGTAGTGATTCGGGTCCATTGGATCATCCTCCATCCCATACTGGCGTCATAACTGGGCAGATAACTGCTCAAAGCTCGATTTTCCCCTGTTTCGGGCCTCATAGCCGAGGGTGCTGACTGGTAATAAATTCTCTGGGCTCCAGCGATAGTACGTGACTACTTGGTCTAGGATTCTGTAGAGTTTCGGGTCCATTGGGTCATCTTACAACCCACAGTGGCGTCATAACTGCGCGGATAACTGCCCAAAGCTCGATTTTGCCCTCTTTTGGGCCCGATAGCCGAGGGTGCTGACTGGTAATAAATTCTCTGGGCATCATCAACGGTACATAACCACTCCATCTAAGGTTCTGTAGAGATTCGGGTCCATTGGAACATGCTACAACCCATAGTGGCGTCATAACTGCGCAGATAACTGCTCGAAGCTCGTTTTCGCTCTGTTTTGGGCCCCATAGGCGAGGGTGCTGACTGGTAATAGATCCTCTGTGCATCATCAATGGTACATAACCACTCAATCTAAGCTCCTGTTGAGTTTCGGGTCCATTGGAATATCCTTCAACCCACAGAGGCGTCAGAACTGTGCAGATAACTGCTCAATGCTCGATTCTTTCCTGTTTCGGGCCTCATAGCCGAGGGTGCTGACTGGTAATAAATTCTCTGGGCATCAGAGATAGTACGTGACTACTTGATCTAGGGTTCTGTAGAGTTTCGGGTCCATTGGGACTCTATGCATCCCCCCGTGACACCTCGACTGTGACTATAATATTTTTAAGCAGGGTCTCCCCTGTTCTGGGCCCTATGATCGAGTTTGCTGATTCGTTATCGATTCCCTATTATCTCTGAAGACTCAGTGTACCCTGCTCATCGTCAGACAGGTTCCCGTATGCGATGGAATTTTTCTCTCGCACATTATTGTACAGAGGTAGCTCAGTCTATCATATATTTCTCATCTCGCCCCGCTCCAGCTCTCGTCCAGCCTCAGGCCCAAATATCGGTTTCCTCTTGGTCTCGGGACTATCTCGACTATTTTTTTTGAGAGTATTAGTAAAGTAATAAAATCCTGTGTAGTTCTGAGTGTCCTCGAAGCTACGTCCGTATATGGTGTTCGCTAGCGTAAACTTACGCTAGCGAAAACGACCATATTTTAGCTGAATCATATCACACGCATATTTTGAGGACATATTCTGAGAGTAATAAAAAAGTAATAAAAAATGAGCTATTGCACATTCCCGTACGATCTTTCCCCGGCCACGTGTTCCCTAGCGTAAGCTCCCGCTAGCGAAAACTCTGGTATTCCGGGCCCATGACCGGTAATAAATTTTCTTCTTTGGTAATAAATTAGTAATAAAATAGTAATAAAAAGTGAAATTGGTTTGGGCCCGATTTGTGAGTTAGTGTTCGCTAGCTTCAGGTACCCGCACTGGGAGCCCAAGCACGATCGCGGGGGAGCCCGGGTGACCCGACAGAGGACGGAGGCGACGGCGAGCTCGCTCACGAGGCGGCGAGCAGACAGCTGACTGGTGGACTGGCAGAGGGCGGCGGCGCTGCGGGCGGGTCAATCCGGGCCAGACCCGGGCAGCCGTGGCGATGAAGCGACAACGGATGAGCACCCGGACATCGGCTGCTGGTCGAGAATTGACCCGTAGACGACACACGGACGAGTACATGTATGCGTGTGGACTAGTATATACTAATAGCAGTATGCACTATATATGCTGTGGAGTATATATACATACCGCTATGCTGTGGACTAGACGGTGGTATACCACCGTGCTGAGGACTAGATATAGATATACTAAAGGCTCGGAGCGGACAATATAGGTATAGTGGGACGTGTATAAGAGCTCCGCGAGGTAAAAGCGCGGAGTCGCGGGTTGCGCGATGCCTCCGCGCGTACGCTGGCGGTGCATGCGCGTAAGAAAGATAGGGAATGCTTCTGGTGGAGGCACCAGGACCGTAGATACTGCATTTGATGAGCTCGCGGCGAACCTCTGAGAATATCAGCGACTGCATAGGTCGTATATAGTGAACTCGACTTGAATATTTGGCGCGCTCAGCCACCAGTTGGCGCTGCTAGTGTTCCGGTTAAATCAAACGGACCAATCAGAGGGCTTCACTTCAAGTGAAAACGAAGGCGCGGACTTGGTGAAGACGAAGCGGCCATTGTGACACTTGTGGATCAGACATCGTCTCGTGCACACGTATTCTTCTGCTTGTCGCCTTGTCCGCTCTAGTCTGAGCACGTGCCGCGAATCGGGTCACTAGGAGCTCCGTAGTGACCAGGACGGATAGACTTGGACCACGATCAGGATTTGGAAGCTGCAACTGCAGACCCTAGGGCCTATCTACGAGGATGGCAGAAAATTGCGGTGAGTGACTTTGCTGATTTTGTGGATTCTCTCGTCGCGAATTTTTCGAAGAGCCTCGTGCGTCGCGAGGGAGCAACGTCGTGCTGCCGACCTGGACAGACTCCCTGAGGGCCTGGTGCGCTGGTGCGGAGCTCAGACAGTGCGGACAAGGCACCAGCAGCCCGGAGTAGCTACCGCGTCGCGCATACTTTCGGAGCAGTGAATTCAGAAGTGCGGAACTTGGTAAAAATTGTGCGCGCTCGTGGACAAGGCGTCTCGGGAAAGAGGTTCGCGTGCTCGGGGATCGCGTCGTGGACAGATCTCCCGGAGGTGACGCGCGTGCACCCGGAGTCCTCAGTGATCGAGGTTAATTATAAAGTGGACAGGGAGCACGGGGTAGTCGCGCACCTGTTGCTCGGGCGCGGAGGCCAAGCAAGCGTCGGTTGCTCCGAATCGTCGGAGCATTAGCCATCTTGCAAGCTTGTCGTCGGGCAAGCGTTGCGGGAGCCGTTGGGCGGCCATTTTGGACAGAGTTTTCGGAGCAAATTGTCGCGTGGAAAATTATTGGAGCAAAGACTGGACAAGCTGTGCTCGTAGGACACAGGTAGATTTTTCGTGAGTGGAGCGGACAAGGTGTTAGCCTTTTAGTGAAGTGCATTCATTTGTTGTATTTGCAGGAATATTCAGGGACATTTTTATGAGCAATTATTAATAAATTTGGAGCCACGCGGACTATTGTCGGGTTGATACTCGTTTGTAGATAACTGTAAATACCGCGTAGAAGCAACGTAAAGAATATAGAGACCAATTTATTTTCATGATAAATTCCGAATTATCATTGCGATTCCGTCCCTCCTCTTTTTGTGATTTTTCAGGTAATTTCACACGGTAAGTGACGCTGTGTTCCGGAGTTGCTGAATTTGCAGAAGCCGTATCGCCGTTCGCGCGCGTAGTTCCTGCGTCCTAGGTTAAGAGTTCTGGCGTAATATAAATAAGTTGTGCTGGTAAAAATACCACGTGACAATCTCATCACATTTTGTCTCAAATGTGACCTATAGGAGTAAAACACGAAATTTATCAATTTTCACATCAAATTTCGACAGGTCGTTGCTACCTCGAATCTTAGACAAAATCTGATGGAATATCCTGAAAGAGGAGATCATTTTACGTCGAAATCATGTGCCATGATATTTTTTAAATCCAATTTTGCCCCAGAATAAAGCGAGAGAAAATTAAACAGGTGGCAGGCTCGGTATCTCCGTAAGCACCCTATGTTGATACAGAGTTTTTTTTTGGAGCTCGTAAGTCAGACGGGAAGGGTCTTACAAAAATTTCACAGAGGACCAAATTTTTAGATTTTCAAACGATCTACAAGATCCTGCGAGTATTTTTGTGATCGGATCACTCCCATCAAAATTGTTGGTGATTGATTGGAGGAGAATTATTCCTGAGTTTCAACCACGTGTACGGGTACTCAAAAAGAACCTAAAAAATTATAAAAACCCATGGATTCATGAATTTTTTTTGCTTTTCAAAACCCTTCCCTCAGAATTCCCGTACGACCAATCAAATTGGAAATATCGCTGTTTGAGTGAGACCCTACGTGTTCCATTATTTATGGTGGGTACTGTATGTCCGTCCGAGGTCGTATATGTCCGCCGTGCTCCAGTGCCCACCATATGCTCATTTGAAAACTTTTCCAGTGTATATTAGAATAACATTGAGGTGGGCATTCTAGGTTTGTTCAAAATTGGAATATTTGGGGGTAAAACGTTGTTTTTGGTTGAAAATATGCTGCTAAAAATGATTAGCAGGATGCTTTTTTACAGCGTCATATGATAGTGATTATGATGAATACCACATCCATTAGCATTCTCATTGCGAATCATCTCCTCTACTTTGCAAGAAATTCCTATGATTAGCATCCTAATCTGAGATAATTCCTTATATCTTGATGAATTCTTTGGAATAAGCTTTTGTGAGGGATTTACAGAATCTAAACTCAAGTTCTGTTAGCAAAATTCATAGTTGGTTGGGATAGTATTTGGTACAGTCAGTTTGAATATGATTGAAATGAAGTTCATTTTTAGATGTTTTGGATTTTTCCAAAAGATAACTCCATTTGGGTGATGTTTCTCGGATTTCAAAGAAATTTGGTATCAATAAATCGATTCAGGATGCCGAAAAAATATGCTCTTATATCATTGGAAGTGAGATGACTGAGCAGTCGAGAAAGATACGGGGAAAAAATAAGTATCAATGAAAATGATTTCATGAATTTCGAGTTATTCTTTCGAGGAAGCATCTTAAACAGACTCGAGGTTTCTAGAGAGAGGTTTTTTCAACAGTATCTATAGTTTGCTTGAGACGGAATTTTGATGGAATAGGTTTTAATATGATTAAATAGGAGTTTTTGGTGATAATTTTGATTCCTTCGAGAAAAACTCTGTTTGAATGATATTCTACGAATTTCAAAAGAATTTAATTGTTGATTTACTTGAGAGGGTCGAAGGGTTGATGAGCGGCACAAGACTGGGACTAAATACTTTCATAATGAATAAATGTGTATATTCAATTAACAACAATACAGTATGTTACATATTGCCGGCTTGGCTCTTCTAGCTCAAGTAGTTGCTCTCTCTTCTCTCTCCAGCTTCGCTGCTGCGCGCACCACACTCATACATACACACATAAGTAGACTCATATTCTAGCCTGCAGGTGGCACCACGCATCAGCCACTTATTCTGGCAGACGACACATATAGTCGTACAGGATAAATTTACTCACAATTCAACCCGCCTCCTTGAATTTAACCTGTGAAACATCGCTAAATATGCTTTAGATGTCATACGTTAAATTTGCCATTTCTCTGAACTTTTCAAACTTCTGTCTACCAAGAGACTTTGTCAGTATATCAGCAATGTTTTCGTCAGACTCAACTTTCCTCACATCAATTATACCTCTACTATTGTTCTCATTAACGAAGTGATAATGTGTTTTCCAGTGTACTTAGAATATTTTGTGAAATTTCCAAATTTGGCAAGACTTATAGCACCTGAATTATCCTCATAAATTGGTATCGGTTTCTCCATTGGGACTTGAAAATCTACTAAAATGTCTCTCATGAACTTTAACTCACTGACTGGCTCTGATAAAGCAACATATTCTGCTGCTGTAGGAGCTTTGGTTACACTACTTTGTTTCTTGGATTTCCAAAATATTACTTTTCCATATTATCTGATCAAATACCCAGTCGTAGACCTTCTATCGATTATATCTCCTGCATAGTCAGAATCTACATAGCAATCTAAGGTCTCAACATTCTCATTTCTTTTGTATATTAGCTTTAGATCTCTGGTCAAGTACAAATATTTCAAGATTCTCAATGCGTATTTGAAATGTGTTTGATCATAACAATTTTGGAATCGACTCAGATAGTTAACACTGTAACTTGTATCAAATCTTGCTCCTGAACTCAGATATGAAAGTGCTCCAATAAGGTTCCTGAATGGAATCTCGCTATTAGCAGACTGTGCAGGTTCACACTTCAAATTTTCTCCCATTGGTGTTAGGTACAATTTAGCATTTTCTATTCTATAACGCTTGGCCAATGACTCAATATAACTCATCTAATCTAAAGTCATGATATTGTTTTTATAATCATAATCAATATTTATCCCCAAGTGGGTCTTAATTTCACCCATATCTTTCATTCTGAACCTCTTCGTTAACAATCCTTTCATGTAATCAAAGTGTTTAAGGACTTTACAACAGATCAACAGATCATCTACAAATAGAATTGAGTAAAGTATTCGGCCTTGGATATACATGGTGTACAAACAGTAATCAAAATCACTCCTTGTAAATCCTATACCTTGCAAAAATTCATCAACACAGTCATACCATGCTCTTGGACTCTCGGATAGACCATAGAGTGCTCTTTCTTACAAACAAACTTTATCTGTTCCATGTTCATAACCTGGAGGTTGTTTAACATGAATTTCTGACTTTATATTCCCATCCAAAAATGCTGTTTCAACATCCATTTGATGAATTATCAGTCCATTCTGACAACTATAGGCCAATAAAAGTTTCAAAGTTTGCATTGTGGCTACAGTCGAATATATATCTTCAAGAATTTCTTTCTGTTGGAAACCTCTAACAACAAGTCTGGCTTTAAATACTCCATTTGCTTTCAAAGTGTAAATCCATTTCAAATCGAAAGCTTTCTCCCCAGGTGGGAGTTTAACCAGTTTATACATCTGATTCTTTTCTAGACACTCGACTTCTTTATCCATGGCTTCACACCAGGATTTTGATCCCTCACTTCTTATAGCCTCGTTATAGGTAACTGAACAATTTGCATTCACATAGTTTACATAGATAACACTATTGTACACACAACAATCGTCAAATAAAGAAGGTTGCTTTTTAGATCTTTCTGATCTTCTCACGTTCTGCAAATTATTTTTCTCTACTTCAGGACTTTTTCTATTTTCTTCAATATCTGAAATGCTACTTCTGTCATCATGAGTTTCCAAATTTGAACTTTCTGATTCATCATCTCCTCTGTATCCCATTAAAGTTACATCCTTTCCTCTTATTCCAACATGTCTAGCTACAACGATTCTGTTATCAATCAGGACTCTATATCCCACTTTTTCATATCCTACTAGGATTCCTAACCCAGCTCTTCTATCCCATCTAGGATTTCTCTTGACTTCTGGTTCCCTGACAAAAACTTCAATGCTATATGAACTTAAGTTACTGATATTTGGTTTTTCACCTATCAAAATTCCATGAGAAGTTTTCACTTCAATAGTATTTGCTAGAGTTGTATTTTTCAAATAAGCAGCTGTCTTTATAACCTCTGGCCAGTACTTTGGATGCAATCCAGCCTCCAAACATCTACCAGTATCCATGATTGATCTATTGTATCTTTCTGCAGTCCCATTTAATCCGTGGACGTAAGGGGGGCAGGGCTCTAAGTTCATCCCCTTATTCTTTATGGACTCAAAAATTTGGTTATCCATGTACTTTTTACTATTATCACACTTCAAATGTTCAATTCTATTCCCAGTAAGATTCTCTACCAAATTCACATATCTGTTGAAACAATCATAAACTTCACTTTTGAATTGTGTAAACCATAGCAGCTTTACTATAGTCATCAATAAAAGTTACGAAATACTTGTCACCGTTAAACCCTAGACTACTGTGTGGCCCATTTACGTCTGTATGAACAATTTCTAACAGCTCTTTGGCTCTCTGGCGATTATTCTCAAAAGGTAGATTATGCATTTTATTTTGGATACACGTTCCACATTCATCAACTGTGACTCTAATTCATTTGGCAATCCTTCAACAAGTTTTTCTTTGGATGAAATATTTTAATAATTAAAATTGACATGACCCAAAATTCGATGATATTTTTCTTGGGAAGTCATTGTACCTGGTTCTCCCTTAGCTACATAATTTGCTTCTCTCTTTATTAAGGTACTACTCATTATATATAAACCATTCTCTCCTACGCGATTGCAATTAATTCATTCGTATCTGAATTGAAAATCTTGGATGTCTTCCCTATGAAAACTTTTTTATTCCAATCTATTACTTTGGCATAGCTGATGGGATTCCTATTCATTTCTTTGACGAACGATACGTTTTTCATATTGATTCGTCCTTTCCTTCGATATTGAAACAACTAACGACATTCCCAATTTGAGTGGCTTCAAGAACTGTTCCATCCCCTATTTTAACCTCAACTGGCTCTCGTAAATCAATGTAGTTTGAATAATATGGAAGATTATCTATGATGTGGTCAGTACACCCACTGTCGAGTAGCCGATCTATTCTGTTCCCATCCACTCTAGAGCATGCAAAAATTTCAATCTTCTTATCGGAAAAATTCTCAGATTCATAGGATTCATCAGAATTATTCGTTACCTCTACAACAAATGTTCCTGCATTGGTATTATTTTGTCTCTCGCCACTATTATTATTATTCTGTTGGTGATACTGACCGCCACCTGATCCTCGACTATCTCGATTTTGATACATACCTCGGCCTCTTCCACGACCATTATAGTAGCCTCGATTGTTCTGTTGTTGATAACCGCCTCCTTGATTTTGGTAGCCGCCTCCTCGCTGTTGATAGCCACCACCTTGCTGGTGATTCACCTAATACCCCTGTTGATATTGTTGCTGCAATCCTTCCCGGTTGTAACTTCGGTCCGATCTCTTGTTGGGGCAATGGAATTTTATATGGCCTGGCTTACCACAGTAGTTGCACGTTCTGATTTCATGGTTCTTCCTCTCTACTTTGAATACATCTGAACTCTGTCTCTGTCCTTTATTGTTATCACTTTTCTTTCGAATTTCAAACGTCTTTATTTTAATCTTGACGTATTCCGTTGTCCGATCTTCTGGCTTAAGAACATCTACCAGGTCACCTATGTGACTCATTGAACTGGGAAGCGTTTTCGACATGTAGTTCATCTTTTCCTCTTCTTCAACTCTTGCACCAGCTCCTTTCAATTCATTCATCAATTTTTCAAATTCTGTGAAAAAACTGTTTGATTCTTCAAAATTTTCCAATTTCAAATTTTCTAACCTGTTTCTCACGCAAATTTGCGTCGCCGTTGACTCCTCCAAAGCTCGTCAAAATTCTTCATTGCGTCAAAAGCCAATTCTTTGTCTTTCACGAATTCCATTCGCTCATTTGATATTGCTCCATATATGTAGTTCATTGCTCTCAAATTCATGTCATCCCAGTCTTCTTCTTTGTCTACCGACAATCTCGCTCGCCACCTCATCACATTTTTTCATCTTCGAAATAGATATTTACGATACAAAGGGGAAAAGTGCCATTTTCGGCACGGCGTGAAGTTAGCGCCCGAGCGCTTGCGCGAGGGAGCTAAACGCCGTGCCAACGAGTGGCATTTTTGCCCCGTGTATCGTATTCTATTTTTTAGCACATGTGCCTCTATACGTTTTGGAGGGAGCGGGGTGGTACGGGGGGGGGTCAAGGGGGGGTTTGGGGGCGGCAGCCCCCCGACTGAAAGAAAATACTCCGTTAGTGCCTCAAAATCCGTATCTACTATCATCATCTGCTTGCATCATACGCGAGCATGTGAACTAGAGATGTAAACAATGCGACCGCGCGACGCGAAGCAGAAGACACGACCTGCAGAATATGACTGTGCAGAAGACGCATGAAGCTCGCGACTCCTCGCGAGACAAGCAGTGCAGTGCTCATAAGTCATGTTCGATTTATCGTAACACTAACACAATAGTGATTCCTGAGATTTTGGTGCTTCGCGATGTGATATTCCGACCATTTGCGAGTGCCTGCACATCCTTATGCACTGCATCAAACGCGCGCATTATCGGCAATGAGTCACTCGTGGCCAACTTCGCACCGTGCATTAAAATAGGCGACTAATCTGTGCAAATCACTTGGTGTTTACTTGCTTCCCGGAGCTTCTTTTCGATCGACAGGAGCTTCTGAATGTGTTTTTCATTATAATTTTGCATGACGATTTTCATGCCAGTGATTTTGACGTTAGAAATCAGCCAGTGAAGCATCTCCGATAAAGTCAATTCCACGGCCACGGCGGCCATTGACCGTGTCGTAAAGTGCTACTTTTGCTTCATGCTAAGCGTGCGTAAAGATAGGCTAAAGGGCACAGCATGATTCTCTTCTTCCATCATGCATAATCTTTTCCATCAAAAATTGGTATTTTAAAATCGTCTATCTTCGAAGGGTTGATGAGGGGCACAAGACTGGGACTAAATACTTTCATAATAAATAAATGTGTATCTTCAATCAACAACAATACAGTATGTTACATATTGCCGGCTTGGCTCTTCTAGCTCAAGTAGTTGCTCTCCCTTCTCTCTCCAGCTTCGCTGCTGCGCGCACCACACTCATACATACACACATAAGTAGACTCATATTCGAGCCTGCAGGGGGCACCACGCATCAGCCACTTATCCTGGCAGACGACACATATAGTCATACAGGATAAATTGACTCACAATTCAACATTGATATCGACCAATTGATTCAAAATGCCGGAAAAGTATGCCGTTTGGTCATTGAAAGTGAGATAAATGAGTTGTAGAGGAAGATATGAGGAATATATTAATATTAATCGGGAAATTCCCATATATTTTGAGTCATTCTAAGCATCTTGGAGAGATTCGGGGTATCTAAACTGAGAATTTCTCAACGATTTCTGTCATTTGGTTGAGACGGAATTTCGATAAAAACAGTGTCAATATAATCAATCTGGAGTTTTTGGTGAAAATTTTGATTCTTCCAGGAATTCGAGTTCTATAGAGATTAGATAGATATTTGGTATCAACCAATCGATAGATTATGCCAAGGGAAGTATACTTTAGGTTACCTAAAATCCCGTGGGATTCTGTTACAAGGAGATATTATGTATTGAAAGACGAAATTTCATCAAATTTTCTCTCGAAAGCCCATGATTCAAATTTGACTGGAAGGTGAGAGCTGCCAAATCACTGGTCTCATCTTTGAGACCAGTGACCCCACAACTCATAGGAAGGCAAAAATCGATCTAGTGGAGTGTAAAAGAGAAAGTGTTCAGGGAAAAAAACAACATACAAACACACATACACACAAATGCAGAGAGTGGGAGAGTTGAGTCTCTCATTGGTTTAGGGAGCTCCAGGGGGGAAAATTGTTACCTACAATCGATAGATTATGGCGAGAAGAGTGAGGAGATATAGGTCTCATCCAGATGGAAGGAGATTCTGAGAGGAAAATGTTGGTTCGAATGGAACATTGAGCAAAAACTTTGCTGTACCAAAAACAACCCTTTCTCCTTAGAGAAAGCAAAAGGGGTAAAGGAAGGAATTTAACTTTTATACCCCGGGTGCCTGGCTTTCACCTTCACCCCGGCTTGCCCCCATGGGTGCGGGGCAGGGATACGCCCTGCCAGCGCGTCGGTTTGGAGGGTGGCCAACACCGAGCCAGGCTCGATGATGACTCGGCCCTCCTCCCCGACTACCGAATTCTGGGCTCAGCCCCCAGCACAAGGCCGATGCCCACCCCTCGGTGGGGGGTTTGGGACTCGTCTAGGCTTCCTGAGAGCCCAGGGAGTCCCTCGGGATGATGGATGAGTCTTTCGGGCTCGCATTGTTATCGCCCGAGGGCGATCCCAATTTGAGTCCCTAGACTCATCCACTCCCGTGGTGCCGGATGGAGATGTGCGGTCTCCCCGCTCCGGCGGGCGGTAACTGGGGCCGGGGGGTCGTCACACCCCAGGGATGAGGCGCCATGCCCCAACCCCCCTTGCGGTTGCAAAAGGGGTCAAATGGAATTTTCCGCCAGAAATTCAGGAACAATGCGCTTGATTCGAGTTTTACGAGGACACTTCTCTGTTTATCGTTCTAAGATCTTCCAATTTGTATTCTAGTGTTTTTTCTCAGAAATGCGTCATTTCTGGAAAACTGACCTTGCAAGATGTGGGAACAGTACTCTCAAACCTGTCTTGGCGTGTCACTCGAAATTAATGATGCGCTTGATCGGAATTCTACAGAATAACTCGTTTGTTCACCTTTTCCAGATCTCTCAATTTGTATGCAGATATTTTTCCTCAGAAATGCATCATTTCTGAGATACTGGCCTTGCAAGATATGGAAACGGTAGTTTCGATATGCTGCAAGGCCAGTATCTCTTATCTGACGTATTTCTGAGAAAAAAAATTGGGATACAAATCGAAGAATCTCAAAAGGATGAACAAAGCAGTATTCCTGTGAGATTTCAATTGAGCGCATCCTTCTCGAACTACACGCCAAGATAAGTTCGAAACGACCGTTTCCACATTTTGCAAGGACAGCCTCTACAAGATGCTTTTTTCAGAATGGCCTCATCTTCATTTGCAGCCAAACTGCAGATGTATAAATGGAAGTGAAAGTTTTCGTAAATTTCTAACTTTTGATCAGCATCTATTACTCTCGAGATGAAAGATAGAGATCATTAAAAGCACTGAAAAGTTAGCATTTTTCTTGTTCTTCGAGATGCTTCTTTCAGAATTGTGTTCCGATGCATGAAGTCTGAGATATGGCTTTTCGAAGTGAGGCTGAACGTGCGTTCATCGTTCACGAATTTATGAGTGGTAGTGTAGAATGCCAATCTCAACGTTATCCCAATCTACGCTGGAAACGCTTCCACATGAACATATGGTGGGCACTGGAGCACGATGAACATATGCGACCTAAAAATGAATTGTTTGAAAAATTCATAGCTCCGGTTTGAACAAATGCACAATGCCCACCTAGGACGGAAAATTTTTGGGGAAATACCCTCTACACATCAGTGTGGTCACCTCGCTGGAGGCCATCGGACAACAAAAGGTCTACCGGAGACCGGACTATTATCTGCGGTGAAGAAGACAGACAGGGGAACTTGCACGTTGGTAACAAACCGAACTCGGCAAAAGTCCAGGACAGTACTGGGCTCATCGCGGAACGAACGAGGAAACGAGAAAGAGAGATGTGAATCTTCATGTCGAACCCGGAGAGTCTCGGTAGTGTATGCCCTCATAAACCGAAGGCCATATAGGGACTTGTTCACTTTCTTTGTTACTTGATTGATATGTGGTTTCCAAGACAATTCACAATCTAATGTCACGCCGAGACTCACGACAGTGTCACTGAATGGGATGAAAACTCCGTCCTGTACCTCAACCCCCGGTAAATCCATTCTTTTCAGATCCGCGGTGTTCCTGTCGGATGTGAAAAATATTGCTTTGGTTTTACCGGCGTTGAGGCGCAAGCCAGAGCTCTGCGCCCACTCAGCAACAAGCCTTCCGACTTCTCTCAGCCGAGCAATTCCCACTCTGATGTTCTCTTTCTCGACTTGGAGATAGATTTAGAGGTCATCTGCATAAAATAGATGACTTACCGACTTTCCATTAAGTAGCTCAGGTAGATCATTGACATATAAGCTAAAGAGTAATGGACCGAGAACAGACCCCTGTGGTACACCCAGATTGGTTGTGAGCCAATCAGAATTCCCATTTTTTGAAGTCACTATTTGGGCGCGACCTTCTAGGTATGATTTCAACCACAGTAGAGCTGATCTCGAGAAACCAAGATGTCTGAGTTTACTTAATAGCTTTGATGGTGAAATTGTGTCAAAAGCTTTGCTGAAGTCAAACAGTAGTAACAAGGTGATCTTCTTCCTGTCAATTCCGACTCTGATGTCATCAGTCAGCTTCAACAAGGCAGTCTGAGTACTATGATGTTTTTTGGAACCAGTTTGGAAGCCATCGAACAAATTTTTACTGTTAAGATACTCCGTGATTTGGTCATGTGCAATCTTCTCCAGAACCTTGGACAAGAAGCACAGCAGTGCAATGGGACGGAAGTCCGTGACCGCTGCTGGAGCTGCGGTCTTCTTTAGAGCAATCAGCTGCGCTTGCTTCCAAGCCTCGGGAAAAATGCTGTGAGCGAAAGAGGAGTTAAAAATGTGTACTATAAGATCACCTCAGGCCGGAAGAGCCTTCGCGATCACGCTTTGGGGGACCCCATCTGCCCCACGAGCCTGCGAGGAGAAGTGTTTTATAGGAAGGACTACATCACTGAAATTTGTGGGCTTAAATTTGAAGCCTCCGTCTGGGGCAGACATTATTTCATCCATTGCTTTTCCAATATCCTCATCAGGTGAGATGGAGACTCCCGCAAAGTGAGCGTTCAACTCGTCCGGTGTGAAGCCATGTAGTTCCTCCTCTTTGCTCTGCGGCAAGAGGCCGAGGTTGCGCATTTCCTTCCATATGTTCTTATTCAGGTCAAGAGCGTCTGAGAGATGACTTTGAAGGAATAAGGTACGCTCTTGTTCTAAGCGCACGTCGACCTCTTCACTGAGCTGAAAATACTCGTTCTGAAGCTCAGGGCACTTGCGTAGGTTGTGCTGATCGCGCTCCCAACGCCTACGTGCCGCATTTCGCTTCATCATGAGCACCTTCAACTCGGGACCAATCTAAGGAGCATCGCCTTTGCGAGGACATATCGTTTTTTCCGGAGCTAACTCATGAATGACTATTTTCAAATTTTCATTCAGACAATTTACTGCGTCTTCCAGGCTGGTCTCATGGCGTTGTAGAGCAGTCCAGTCACAGCGTAGCAGGCGGTTATTCAGTTGCTCCGGGTTGATGCTACGGAAATTACGCCATTTGAAAGACTCTTTTGGAGGAGCAGGGGTAAAAACGTTGATCGTAACATCTATAACCGCGTGCCTGCCGAAACTAGGCAGTACTCTATCTTGGTAGTCGATAATGGTGTCATTGTCATCTGTATAAATGTGGTCAATCTATGTGTAGGAAGAATCTGAGGGATGGTGGTGAGTCGCACCATGCTAAACGATCCGTAAGGATAGTTCTTCTGTCAGTTCAGTCAGTGTTCTTGTGTCAGGATGAGTAATATTTAACAGGTTCGCGTTCAGATCCCCCATGATGATCTTGTGACTGTAATCACCACACAATCGGCGCAATGAGCTCAAAAACGCACCGTCCTTTTGTATGGCGATTCTAGGAGGTCTGTATATTACTCCAACAAGAATTGGAGTAGAGTTGTCTTGCTGTACGCCGCAGAATAGGAATTCAGGGGCACCAGGTTTTCCTGGACCATTTGTGTTCGACGAAACCAAATATTTAACTTTAAAATCGTTGCGTACGTATAGGACAACTCGACCCCCCTCCCTGTTTCGGTCCTGTCGGAGGATTGAAAACCCCGGGATCCGAACTAGGCTGTCATCCACATTCTCATACAGTTTTGACTCAGCCCCCCCCCCCCCAAAAATATGGTAAGAAGGTTCGTACGCAAGGAGTAGGCGGAGGTGTTCGATCTTTTTCGTCAGAGAGTTGATATTGACGAAACCCGCCTTCAGAGAGCTACCACTCCCACGGGGCTCTCCAGCAGTTGGATTCAGTCAGGAAGCTCTCGCAAGCTCTGATGTCGAATCAACACCCGGATCAACACCCGGATCCACGATGGTAGGGGTATTTTGGGTGCTGTCCAAAGCTTGGCGCATATGCCTTGGAAACGATTTACTTGCTGTTTGGATGACATGCAGATCTACTATGGACTCAAACGCGTGCGCCCGCTCCCCATTTCTTCGCCGGACCCAGAAACGTCCACCGTTGTGCCAAACATATCTGAAGCCCAGTTCCCGCGCTAAAGGCCTAAGACGCAAATATTCCTCATATCTGTCGCGGGGAAGCATTTCATTCACAAGAATTCTTCTGTCCGGCGCAAGGGTTTTGGTACCAGGGTCCAGTAGAGAGGGCTCGATGTCACGAGCCGTGGAATAGTTATGGGTTAGCGAGCGCTTGGCTCGGATCACATCCCTGACTATACGGTTATTTTATATACTTAGACAAAGTACGATTGGATGTATTTCAATCGAATCCAATCGAACTTTTGCAGCAGGGTCCCATGGGATTTTTTCTTGCAGATTTACCGTCTGGATGTCGTAAGGAATCAACTTATTGAGGAGGGTCAATAGCGTTCCACGGTCACTGAGGCTCTCCTGATCCAGGCGTTTGATTGAGCTCGCGGAACTCTGACTCACCATCAATCTTGCTATTGCCATGTAGCGGGAATCTCGAGAGATCACTGCATTCATCGGTCCACCCAGATGAGGCCTATCTCATGTGGGGGATCACCAATCCGTTTTTTACTACGGACCATCTCGCTGATCAAGAGCTACAGCTCAACTTTGGCGTCTAAACAGAAGCTTATGCTCGACTTCGGCATGATTACGAGGAATCCTTTCTCTCTCGGCGCGACTAAACCATTCCCTACCCAATATGGTTGCCTATCTAGACTTCATCTTGGCGTATTCTTGATGAGAACAAATATCTCAGAGTCAAATAATTCCGGGGAAATATAGCAAGGATGGGGATGCAGGATTCTCAATCCCCCTCTATTCACGGTGACCTCTACCAAACTGAGCATGCAATGGATGAAGGTGGGGTAGAGAGTTGCGTATCCGCCACGGCTGACCGCTACATCGTTGAACGATTCACCATCTCGCTAGGTGTTACGCTGGGTACACAAAATCACAAATCTTCGAGTTCAGATCGCATCATGAGCGGCAAATTGGAACCAAGTATCTGCGGCGTCAAGAGATCAATACCCTCTTGGGGAATACTCAACACAAGCTGTCGAATGAGCACCCATACGGCGTGGTGCGCGTTGATCGGGTAGTGATACGCGCGGTGCGTTCGCAGGGTGCTACGGGCTCGGGGCGTATGATGATGTTCAACGTGTACTCTTCGAGTGCTGTCCAACGAGTACCCATACGATGGGGTTGACTCCCATCAAGTGGTCCCGCGCGCGGTAGCTCCGCAGGGTGCCACGGGAGCGAGGCGTGCGATGACGTTCGAAGATGTTTTCGTTGGACGCTGTGCAACGAGGACAAACACGCTGCGGCTAGCGTCGTTTGGGAGTTCAATGGCGTGGGTCCAATAAGCGTGCGGGCGGCAAAGCGCGCGGTTGCGTTTCGGACAGTACTCGTTGAGTGGTTCCAAACGAGTATCAACACAGCTGAGCTGGGATCAACCGAGTCACTGAGCGCTTCCGAGAAGCAAGGCACGGCCCAAGGACCCGGGGTGGATCAGTCACCTTTGTGACAAGCGCAATTGCATATGAGCACGCGGTATCACACGCCAAATCAATTCAATCGTCGGCGTAAGCCGGCGGTTCGATCTGCGCATCCTGTCCGCGGTATCCCGTCACGCAACTTACTCTCACGCGCGCATTGTGCCCGCAACTTTCCAATGCGCTCACTGGCAAAAATCGAGATCCTGGCAGGATCACTATGTAACGAGGCAGGATGCACCGCTTAAAATGCTGAAGGCCCGCGTCACCCAATTCATCATATAGCCAGATCAGGGCAGGGCAAGGTTCCATGCGCCACGGAGAGCGGGACGGTGGCGGAATCAGGAGCTTACCTGAGGAACGCGAAAGACTCAGGATCGCGGACACATAATTTTTCACTTCGAAATCATCACTCTCGATTCATGAGAAAAATAGTCCATTATCAGTTTGAGAGCACAATTTTACAAGCTTCTCCATCCCTATTGGGTCACCACTCCCGTAGCCCTATAGCTCGATCACATTGTTCGTACACAGTGGAGATACCACTATATTAAGGCGAGTCAGAGTTACGCAGATTATAAAGAAAACAAAGTTGAAGTGACGCCCAGGTGATGGCGCTACCAGTGTTGCATTAGCAATTATTTTGCGAGGATGACAGAGCAATGGCCCTGCAGAAGAAAGGAGCAGATGGAGCGCAATTATTAATTCCAATTGATTTCTCCAATTTTCTCGACGCTCTACAACGCTCTACTGTGAACCACCTGTGCTCTACAGCTTCGCGTGGCCTTGCATATTCGCGGTGCGCACGGTGAGGAGGTGTAATGGATTATCTTTACGAAATTTTTCCACGCAATTATTGAATTCGATGTAACCATTCACTTTCGCATCGATTTTGATTGCCCGGACATTATCCAACGAATCTGTGATGATTCGCTCGTTGAGTGTTGGAGGTTATGTCGTTCGGGGTAAATGCATAGACATAGAAGTATAGACTGCCGGTCCCGTATCTTCGTCGTTGACATCGAGGCTCCCCAATGAGAGTAAGAGAGACGCAACATAGGAATCGCATGTTGAAAGCGTGCGCCTTGGAGCATGCCGTCTCTCTCACTCTCACGCAAAGGCCTATCTCTCGATGACAACGGCGAGTATACGGGACCAGCAGTCTATACTTCTATATCTATGGGTAAATGCCAGAGCCCTCGAATGAAACCATGGCGGCATGCTTCTCTCGTTCCGTTTCAGTGAGATTTGTCTGAATTGGGTACCTTCAGTTCCAGAACAAACGCTCATCGTGGGCAGGTACCCATCATGCCCCGGGGCATATAAAATGTAGAAAATCTTCCTGGTTCCACATTTGAATACCTCATTTAGGTAAGTTTTTAATGACGAAGTCATCTTATCACGCGTTGAGTTTTGTGCAGCATGTGGACACGAATATATTCGTAACGAGGATGCGCGCGTATACGCTCGCGTATACGCTCATATTGTGTATGCGCCCGGCGCGTGCTAACTCGCGGCTTTGTGTGTGTGAGTATAGGTGTAATAGCAATAAGTATACAGCAGACTGTCGGCTTGCAATTGCCAATATATCAGCTCGGCAAATCTTAGCAAGAATCAAATGTCAATCATGAATGTGGATCAAGTGAGAAATTTCGCGAGGAGTGGATAAGTGTCGTCATGTCTGGAGTGGGTCAAAAAGGCTGAAATAAGCATCATACTCATTATTCTCTACGTAAAACGTCAAAAATAATCTTCAAGTACATTTTATAGTTGCCCGGTGTGGAAGTGCCCAATTCAGCAAGTTTTACTAGCCAGAAATTGGCATTCCAAAATTATGCTCCAACCTCTTGCATGAATTCCTATGATTAGCATATGAATCATAGTGAATCTTGGAAGTAGCTTTTTATTATCCAGACCACAGAGCTCCCCTCCATCATATTCCCATGTGCACACCCTACTGGAAATAATGGCCCATCACAATGTTTCCTGAAGTTTAGTCAATCAATTGGCTAATTAGTTGGGTCATATATTAGGAATATTTGAGTGTATCATAATTATTCAATGCTGTAGACCATCTGAATCATTTATTATGAGTTACTGATGCAGTTTATATGAACCATAGCCCTTCTAGATTTTGATAAACTTGAATGATTCTGATGAATGACCCTATTAATCAGCTAATTTATCGACTTAATTTCAGGAAACATGATAATGAGCTATTTTTTCCATTAAGGCAGCTGATGTTGGTATCTCCTCAGTGATTAGCAATATGCAGGTTCTCGGCTTTGAATCAGCTGCTTCTCTTCACACTCACTCATTAATCCAGTTTGTCATTTCCTGAGACAGAAATGGATGACAGGTGCTCTTTCCTTCAAATCGGATGCTTCTCTTCGAACTGATCTTGCATTCTGTAATTTTCTCAGACAAAAACAGGTGGCAGATTCTCCTTCCTCCAAATCTGCTGCTTTGATGAGCGCAGACGCCGGTGCAATGCCGGGTCGGGACCCTGAAAGCCTCGACGTGGCGATAAGGCGACTCTGCGTATCAATCACGCCGGTGGTCGCGCGACCGGTCGACCAAGGCGCGCGAGTCCCGCCGCCCCGCAAGAAGGGGAGGGAGGAGGACACTCGGTCCCAACCGCTGATGATGCCTCGGCTCCTGCTGCTGCTGCGGCTACGGTTGCTGCGGTGCCGCGGGTTGATGTATGGGCGCGACGGGGGGTATTCAAGGGTCATGGAATGACTTGGCGACACAAAAGGATTAATTTTCGTGCGCTGAGGTGTACAATATGTGTGGAATTGCTTCGCGGACACTCATCCTTATGCGCAACACGCTCACTGCCTGATGGGCGTTTCTACATAGTTTCGAGTCGCGAACCGGGAGAACAATATTCACATCGCGCGGGCCGTGATGGCGGTTTTGTGCGGTAATCGGATTAGCTTCCGAATAGTATGAATGAATTCCCGTGGGCCTGCATTGGTCCCTTATATAGAGATTCGGTATGGCATCCAGGAAATCCGCGGATTTCCCGGATGCCGCGCGCCTGCTTCGGGCGTGATCCGCCAATTTCGCGGACGCACCCTTGGCCATCCGCCCAAAAGCCGGACGCCCCCCTATTTACGATATGTTTATGATGGTCATCCGGGAAATCCGCGGTTTCCGCGGATGACCACCGCGAAAACATCTGGCACACACACACACACACATACACACAGTATGATCTAACTGCGACGTGAAATTCGCGCCGTGAAAAGAAGAAAAATGTAAAATAGGAAGATGATGAAGACTACTCGATACGATCATAATTGAATCTATTTTAACATTATTTTTTAAGCGGCTGCCCTTAAGGGGCGCCGCGACCATTGCCCCGGCGCGGGGCGGATTTCACGAGCTACCGCACACAACGAGTACCATGCATACTTCGAAAAGAACCTCAGTCGCGTTTATTCATATCTCTTAGCCTAGTATACATACGTCACCTGCGGCGATGGTTTTCTTAATATGCCGTTCGTCCGCAGTGTTCTCAATGTATGGTGGCTAACTTCCGTAGCCGTCGTCGCTGGTGGGTAGATAGCCGTATGTTCGATGGGCCGCCACGTACGACGCCGTGTCATGCAGGGGTCGCTTCGTGCCGCGGTTGAAGAGATTGTCGCTTACCCGTGCCCAGTCCGCGGGGGTCAGTGGGGGCACGTCAAGATGGCCGTGTTCATTGACGTTCTCGGGCGTCTTTGGACCGGCAGGGTAGGCCGGCGGGTCATGGGCCGTGTTGGTGGTTGCCGCGCCTCCGCTGCCTAGCACTGCCTCACCTATCCTAAGTATGTGCTCGTCGAGCCATGTGCCCTGGTTGCGGTCTGTGTCGCTCCCGCTCTCGGTTGGCGACGCGCGCACGGCGCGCGGGATGAACTCCGGGTCGTCCATGTCGGCCAGCTGCGCCTCTATCGAGGGTGACGTGGCGGCGTAGCGCACTTCGGTAGTGAAGATGACGGATCCATCGTCGGCCATGGACAGCGTGACCGTCTCTGCACTTTCTGTCACACTCACTGATTCGCCACTTGACACTGTGCACGGCGCCTGATGCGCTGACCCACTAGAGGAGGAGCTGGTGTTCACTTGGGTAACAGTTGTAACGTTCCCGCGGCTGTCCGAGTGCACTTGGGTAAACTCGCGGGTTTCACTTGACACTACTTCGATAGATGGCGTCGTCGATATCACCGACGGAGAAGCCGTCTCACGCAAGCTCTCGCTGTAGATGTCTCCGCTGCTGCTGGTCGACGAGAAGCAGAACGTGCGTCTCCTCGGCCGTCTCATTGCCCCGGACGCGGGGCGTCGTATGTCGTCGGCGAGTGCTCCCGGGGTGCTGCTGCCGGTTCGGTACGCGCACTCCAGCGACGTGCTCCGGGGGCAGCTGCCCGTGGAGGAGGCCGCGCTGCTCGGGCGGTCTTGTGAGCTTTCGATCCTCGAACGGTTGCGATAAGCTTGGCGCTTGGCTCTCTGTTGCTGCAGCCTCTGTTGCCGCTCCTCCTCGCTGAGCATGTTCAGCTCGGTTTTTGCTTTCGCTCGTCGTCTTCTTCCCCGTGCGCGTTCCTCCATTTGCTGGTAATCGCTCGTCAACATCCGAGCGATCCGCTTCGCCACCTTCGGGTCTCGGTCATACCCCTGGTCACGGTATTCCGTGAGGAGCTCGACGGCCAAGTCTAGGTCCACTGGCTCACTCTCTGCACGAGCTGCCGTGCTGACGGTGGGCGATCGACTAACGCTGTCAGTCGTCATGGGGATGACCGATACGCTCGGGCCTGCTCGGAGGGATGCGGCGGCTGCCTTCCTCTTTCTGCCCCGGTCAGGGCCGTGTGGAGGGATGAGAGCCTCCGCGCCAGGTCTCCCTCGCTCGGGTCGTCGTTTCGTGGTACGGCCCGCTACCTGCTCTGCCAGCACGCGCTTCCGTTTCTTCACGGGTGCGGCGCCTCGGTCGGCTGCTAGGGAGATAGCAGGGCCGTCGTCTGTGGTGACGAGAGGGGGCGAAGTGTGCCCGCCGACCCCCCGCGGCATCACTTGGATTGTAGGCGAGTAACTTCTGGGAGTCACTGCGAGAATCTCTACATCCGTAGAGGCGGGTGCAGGCGATGACGGTGGGTCACCGACCTCGATGAGCGACTGTGGCTGCGGCTGGATTTCACACGGGGATGGAGCAATGGGCCGTGAGGCGCCTCGGGGTGGCCGACCCGAGAACGCGGCTGCTCGATGCGCCCGTGGTGGTCTTGGGGGAGGGCGTACTCGCGACCGTCCACCGAGAATCGTGGGTTGGCCTTGAGGAGGGGGCTGTGCCCTCGGCCGTTCTTGTTGCAGCGATGATCCGCTATGCAGGGCCCCTCGCGGGTTGCCCAACAGGTCTGCTGCGAATGCCGGTATCGCGATCACTGGACTCAGGTCACCTTCATCACTCGCAACGAGCAACACTTCTCGCACGCACGTGCCGGGTGTCAACTGCGCTATCCACCGAGCCACTCTCTCTCGAGGGTGTTCGGCGCGCAATTTCTCGATCTCGCGGGTCAGAGTCTTGCGTTCAGCAGCACACATCGCTGTATACTGCCCACTCTGCCTTGACGAGGTGGGTTCGCTCGGCTGGCGCGACGTCCGCGATTTCAGTGGATGCCCCGAGCTCTCCTCCCAATGCGCTACTTGAGTAGAGGGTGATGCCAAACGCCACGCTGTCGTCGTGCGTGAGGCCCGGGCGATGATGGCCTTGGCTTCGGGGCCGAGCTTTTCGGCCGTTGCAAAAGACCGGCGCGGGGTGGCATGGCAGACGGTGGCGGCGAGGCGCTTCGTTGCCTGCCCCGGTGCCCCGATCGTCAGTCCGGGGCATTTCGAGCCGAGACCCCGCCTAACTGCTTGCACACACGTCGTCCACATATGTCGCTGAGAGGTCCCTCCTTGGTAGTGGGATTTGCGAGCCCGTGCGAGGGCCGCGGGCCAGCGCGTATTCACAGCGCTTTATCGTGTAAGCTTGCGCGCACTCAAGTTCGTTCATTGTCCTGTTGTGCCCTGTCGGGGCCCGCTTGTGAGGCGTGGGTGCATTATCGTTAGAGTTTATCCCGATAGCCTCGTTGATTGCGCGGACGTCACACACGCGACGCGGGCCGGTCGCGCTCGGTCGAACTATCGCAGCCATCGTTAGCGATAGCCCGCCCATCGTCGGTACCTTGCAATGCACATGTTCAGCACACACAGCGTCACTTTTTGCCCGGCTGACCACAGCACTTTACATACCGTTCTGACCACTATTTTCACAATTGACTCGATCGCCGTCTTCCGCACAATAGTCCCGATCCATTTTTCGGTGTCGTTGTTATTGTCGTTAGGGCGCCACCAGGTTATTTTTCCGTACTCCTGGAAGTACATGCGCGTTTTTAAGGGCGGGTGTGTCAATCACTTTCTCGTGGCCCCACGTTGGGCGCCACTTGATGAGCGCAGACACCGGTGCAATGCCGAATCGGGCCCTTGAAAGCCTCGACGTGGCGATAAGGGGACTCTGCGTATCAATCACGCCAGTGGTCGCGCGACCGGTCGACCAAGGCGCGCGAGTTCCGCCGCCCCGCAAGACGGGGAGGGAGGAGGACACTCGGTCCAAACCGCTGATGATGCCTCGGCTGCTGCTGCTGCGGCTACGGTTGCTGCGGTGCCGCGGGTTGATGTATGGGCGCGACGGGGGGTATTCAAGGGGCATGGAATGACTTGGCGACACAAAAGGATTAATTTTCGTGCGCTGAGGTGTACAATATGTGTGAAATTGCTTCGCGGACACTCATCCTTATGCGCAACACGCTCACTGCCTGATGGGCGTTTCTACATAGTTTCGAGTCGCGAACCGGGAGTACAATATTCACATCGCGCGGGCCGTAATGGCGGTTTTGTGCGGTAATCGGATTAGCTTTCGAATGGTATGAATGAATTCCCGTGGACCTGCGTTGGTCCCTTATATAGAGATTCGGTATGGCATCCAGGAAATCCGCGGATTTCCCGGATGCCGCGCGCCTGCTTCGGTCGTGATCCGCCAATTTTGCGGACGCACCCTTGGCCATCCGCCCGAAAGCCGGACGCCCCCTTATTTACGATATGTTTATGATGGTCATCCGGGAAATCCGCGGTTTCCGCGGATGACCACCGCGAAAACATCTGGCACACACACACACAGTATGATCTAACTGCGACGTGAAATTCGCGCCGTGAAAAAAAGAAAAATGTAAAATAGGAAGATGATGAAGACTACTCGATACGATCATAATTGAATCTATTTTAACATTATTTTTTAAGCGGCTGCCCTTAAGGGGCGCCGCGACAGCTTTGTCCCACACCTATGCTACAGTTTGTCATTCTCTTAGACAAATGCATCGGTTGGGATCTCTCTAGTCACAGAATCAATTCCGAACTAGACAATTCTAGGTCATGGGTCTTATATAAACAAAGAATGAATAAAATATTCTCAACTTTATAAGATTCTGTTCACAGTGCCTCAAGAATTTTGAACAGCAATCTTGAGGGGTGACTTCGGTCAAAACTCGCTGACAATTACATTTACAGAGGCAAAGAGTTTTTTGTCAACTTGATTACTATGAAGTGAATCTTACTAAGATGACAGTATTGCCTGCAGAATGTATCTTTTTCCTCACTAGGCAGGCCGGTGTGATTGAGTATGTTTAACAGCCATTTGGACTGAATCAAGTAGAAAATTATGAACCTCACCCACTCCTCGATAGAACAAATGGTTTTCAGTTGGATCATGAGATGTCATACACAATTACTATTGAGCGCTCTAAAGAGTTCTAAGTGGTTTTTTGTATTCAATTTTACGGTGGATTACATGAGTATGTCATTGTTGCAGAGATCTGGAAAGAGCTATACAGCAATGATTCTGGAGAAGCTATACCTCACAGTCGATTATTCAATACAGTAGTGTTGTTTCAAACAAAAATCTTGTTTTGAAGAAATTTGATACGCCAGGGATATTGATCTGATAAAATAAAAGGAATGCGACATTGCTAACCAGACTGCCACAGAGCCACACTAAAAAGTGATTCAGCGAACCTCTTTGCGAGTGAGGCGTTGCACTGATACTTGATTGAAGATCATCAGCACACACATATTTTCGAACGAAATAAGCAAGATGACCTAGATATTTTAATGAGTGCATAGTACACTCATCTAACACAGAAGATAGTGTTTCCAGCACCTTTGCAAACATACCCATAACCGTCTCTGGAAAGCTGAGGGACCGTGATTCCAATATCTTCATCAAATTCCATCGTCACTCCTTCACCTACTGCGAATTATCACAGCTGCATTGAATTGTCGTCAAGGATGTAAACTCTGGGCTCCCTATCACTTATTCCAGTGCAAATGACTGATTTATTCCTGTAACATGGCATTACACTTGCTGATTTGTCTTTCAGATTTTCTCTATATATTGTGATGATGCTAGATAAGATAGGAATGATATCTATATTGAAGAATCATGAGCTTTCATGTAAAATGAATACTACAACTAGAGGATTTATGGACACGATTTCAAAATTTCTCCATGTGGGAGCTCAAATATAGTTTACTATTTCCAAGACTGGTGATTACGGTATGGATCTGCCAATGGCTTATAACCAGCCTTGACTTGTTCTCAGCACCCTGCAACTGATGCTGCTCTGACCTCCTGGAGTTGACTGCTGCGGCAGAGCCTAAGCGTGAGCAATTATCGTTAAAACGCAGCCAAAAATCCTGGGTTACAAGTCAGGCAGTTTACTTTTTGGCGAGGAAGTTCCGCATTGGTTACCACTGATCGCTCTTCATTTGCTATTCTTGGCCAATACTGTGCCATCCTTCCCCTTGGACAAGTCATACATTTTGGAACCTGGCATGACAAATAACATGAGAGAACCATGTTACACGTCAACGTAGTGAACCAAACGAATAAGAGATTAAGGCAGTTGTAAACCAACTACGTGAGTCAAAGAGACTCAAACTCACTTTTTTGACCACATCAAAATATTCGAAATTATTATCATTGTTAATAACTGCACTTTTTCCATCAAACAACGAACAAAAACGGGCATCTGAGCCTTCCTGAACAGAATCAGGTATGGTTTCCGAAGTTATTATTACCCTAAAATCGAAATCATGTGTCGAATTTTTTGCATTCTACGCTCTGTATGAACAATTACTAAAATGCGACGTGGTCCATCATCTCCAGGCTTGGCCATATGATCCATTGATACATAAACTCGGATCTCTCGCAGTCCCACCATTTTTTGTTGATCAAGTTTTGCGCTGGACCCATTTTCGTGCTGTTTTTGGGGCCCGCTCCCATAAGCGCAATGTTGAAAATGTGCAAAATTGGTCAAATTGTGACGATCGATACTCTAAAACGGGATGGTCGTTCTGGATAAGCCGTTCTAGAATTTCGCACACGTATTCTTCGATGTTAGAACTATCTCTCTGCAGAATCTCGAGAAATTCTGTTGATGAATAATTTTGGTGTACAACTACCTTAAGTATTTTGTAGGATTTGACATCAATATCAAAAATTTCCATCATCTCACAAATTGTTATGTTCCACGAGTTCGCATTGTGAATACTTAAAATTTCAATAAAGAATCTTTCGAGGTAGGCAATACCTTGGCAAGATCCATCTCTAAGAGACAGCCATCCAATATACATTATGCGTTGTCAGCTAGGGCACTTCAAGCAAGACAGAGTTCCCGCCATCAAATTTTGAATGTTCAGCTTGGTTCAGCAGCGTGTACTGGTGTTTCGCACTGCCATTTGAACAACCTTTTGGCACAAACTAGCCAAGCCCAACCGTCAGAAAAAACACTTCACTGACCACTGTAATGAGCTCAAGCTTTTGTGGGGCAAGTACCGGTAGTGACGAGACAAACTTATGAAGAATCTTGAAGCGATGACTCATAAACACAAATCACCCAGGGTGTCAGGAGCTTGGCCTACAAACACGCCGGTTGCCTGGCTAGGCTTGCCTGCAGAAACTACAGGAATCATTAGTCCGAGTTGTGATCAAACTGCTTATTCTGCATGAGCTTCTTCCTACTCAACTTCTACTCGAAACCGTCTGCGGATCTGCTGCATCATGAATCCTGCCCGGTTGATCCGAGTCTCCCACCACCAGACTCCGTGTCGCCCTCGATGGCCGCTTTCTCTCGGAGTTGAGCCGGTCTGAGCCGGTCTCCACGCCAATTACATATAACGATGGAATCTCATGGCAAAGAGCAGAAGCTCTTGTTCTTGGAGCCAAGGTTGTCTCGCTGGCATGAAGCCATCTGCGGTGTGCGTAACCTCATCACTTGTTATTTTCTAACCAGACGCTGTTCGCTGTTGTATCACGATAGGAGCAATCAGAACTTGGCACTGAGTTTCGCATACTCTGTTGCATGCTGGCGAATCTACGCACCCCAAGATAAACTGTCACAATATTAGAGATTGAAAAGATCACAAGCCGAGGTGGTCCACTGCCGACCACAACAACACGGCTCATGGCCAGGGACGCCGTTTATTCATGGAGTCTGCTGCTGCGCCCGCTGTCAACATACGGAGTTCGGGTGAATTACCCAAAGCAACATGACGGCGACGACCGCTGTTTCCTTAGGAAATTGGAAAAGGATCACAGTTTTCCGAAATACGGATCGAATAAGTAGAGTTTCGAGATGGGAGGCAACTCGTACGATTCGGAGTTCCCGTAGGAAGCGCGCTGACTCTCTCGAAAGTGTCGTAAGGTTGGCACTGTCAAGGAGACAGCCCGAAATAGGGAGCGTTCTGTTTCCTTCATGGGAAAGGTTGAAAATGTCAATGTTACTCTTTACCCACTCAAAAAATTTTTGGCTTACCCACCCGTTTCCAAGAGTCAGCGCGCTTGGGCAAATCATTTCCAGCTCACCCACAAAGTCTTGCACAATTCTATTCAGTAGGAAATGCATGTTTTGGAAAACTGTAATTCATGGGTCTGTAGATAAAACAGAGTACTACGGACTGGCCTTAAGGGCACGTGAAAGCCAACTCCTACTGACATCACGAATCACGCAATTATCGACCTTTACACGAGCTACATGTAATAACTCACAAAAGTAATACCAGACAAGTGGAGATAGGGATGAGACCTATCGTTCAAGAAGAGGAACGAGTGGGTTGAGTGAGAATTGCGATTGCAGGGTTTATACTGCCGAAAAGTGTTGTGTGATTTTTGACATAACTCTTTACGAGTATAAACGCCATCGCGACATTTCTCACTCAATTGACTCAGATCTTTTTGCAAACGATAGATGTGGCCCTAATGTCCACTTGTCTGGCACTTCTTTTTCGAGATTGGCATCGAAACATCTGGAAAATGATCAAAATCATGGAATATTCGGGGACCTCACAGAATTGGCCACCTGCTGCTGAGTCGTTGGGTTGGGTTAGGCACTCGACTGCCCACACAGCTGTAGTCGTTGTGGTGTACGATGAGCCGTTTACCCGATAGTATTTTGACGTAAGTACTATAGATCACGTGCATCAGAAGTGAGCCTGTACTTTAGGCTCACTAGGTCAAAGTTGTTCATCTATAGAAGATCTTTCGAAAAAAAAGTTCTAGTGATGGTGACTATCCTATCATCTGAGACTATCATTCGTTGCAATGCGTCCCTCGAGAAGCGATTCGTGTACAGTGTATCATGCGGATCATAGTGGTTGTAGTTCCTTGCCTTGAATTGACAACATAACTTAAACTTGGAATAGCAGATCATGAAGCAATGCTTTCTTGTTGACATCCAGGGCTAAACACTCGCAGGTATGAATCTGTCTCTCGATTAATCCAAGCTCCTGATGTTTTGAGTATCTATTCCTCTATAATTCTTCACATACTCAGGATAAAACTGACATCTCAGAACAGAACCGTCTGAGGATGTTCCTGACACTAAATCATTCTCAAGCTACATCTAGTTCAAGCCTCTATTTCGAAGTTTCCAAGTTACTTGGTCAAAATAATAAGACCGAGTAAAGTTAAGAGCAAAAATAAATAATTCATCATTGCAGTGAACTTCTAATTGTGTCTGCTGGGATTTCTAAGATGCACAGAGGTGGATCCAAATGCATTTGTTGGAATCGGGAGAGGATTAGCTCAAGAGGTTGAATCTTTGAGATCAAAAGTTGAAAAAATAGATAATGAAGGAGCTGTTGCAAATAGGGCGAAATCTAGCCCGAACGGATGTGGCTGCAAATCACGTCAGATTCTCGTTCTGGGTGTCATAGTATGCATGTAAATTTTCCCCGCATGGAATTGACTCGCAGTGATCTGACGAGCAGAGGTCCTCTTCTTTCAAAATACACGTGAAACGTCATTTTTTTGCGTCCCTCTCACAATTGGCCACAGGAACTGCTACGGGACCATTGCAAACTTGTTCTTGAACAAAAAATACATCTTCCAGGGGTATTTTTATGGACGGGGAATGATGCGCTGATACCTAAAAACACAGAGGAGATGGAAAATGCGAATTTCTTGCGCTAAATTCGAGAAATTCTCGAACGAGGTTGGGTTAATCGAAAAGTTGCACAGGACCAAAGTTGTAGATTTTGTCATAAGCTTCCATCTGGAACTAGCTTTTTATGACTATATTGATTGAAAATTCCTGGAAAACGCCCAGAACTGATGGAAAACCAAGTTTATCGAATTTCCTGGTGACCTCGAGGTTAAGATGGATGAAATGAGGGATACAACTTATAGATCTCTTCGAAATACACATTTGAGGTTCCCATCATTTTTCCGAAAAAACGCACCAGATTCGAGTTGATAGCAAAAAAATACCGAAAAGAGGCACTTTGCAACTCTCTCACGCGAATAACTCAAAAAATTCATATGGAAATCCTATATGATAATTGAATGAAAAGTTGGCGCTTCTCATGTACTTTGAAATGAATGAAAAATTCATAGCGTTGCAATGTCTCTACTTCGAGGAATATGCATTCTTATGCGGGATTGCTCTTTTGGAAGGATAAATTGATGGTCCTGAGATGCTATAGGTGAATTTACGTGAATAGATGACACTACAGCACAAAAAACGCACCAATACTAATCTCTGATCCCGGTCTAGGGTCCCACAATATCCTAGACCATGATCGCATTTATTGATAACACCTGTACCGTAGAAACTCCTCGTTCTTGGAGATTCAATTACCCGTAAAAAATAGAAAGAACTATATTCCTCGAATTTTCACGCAGCGAAAGGCTCAAAGGAGGAATGTGTGTCATGACATTCTCAAGTTCTTATCGGAATACACCTTATTGAGACCTTCTATTGTGCCAGAAAATATGAGACTAGAGTCTATATCTGAAGGCTGCAAGGTACGCCACTGAAAATGGGTGGCCACCCGAGCGGGCGCCGGGGTGGGCGCCCGGACGGTAACACGCATTTGACGATAAAGTTGCCCGCCCGGGCGGCCGCCGCGAAAATTTTCTTTTCCCCAAAATTCTGAAGCTATCCCGACACTTATGATTTTTGCCGAGCTATGGCTAACGGGGAGTTCACTTGTGTTTCACGTCATTCGGTTCAGGGGAGCAGGAAAAAGAATAGGAAGTGCGGGGATGTTATGTATTGTTCAAAGTGTTACCTTAGAATGAGAGGAATCATCAGTTCACAGTCTCTGAGTAAAGACGATAGTATTTCCTTAGATCGAGGGAATTATTTCAATGTTGAAGTTGTTGTCTTGGAAAAGGAACCTGAGATTAGTGACAGAAACAATTCTTAGCTAGATAACAAGGGTGCAGATGATCGCGAGTGTGGAGATGCAGAACCTCCGTCTGAAAGAGTTGAATTGACTTTTAAGAGATTCAAACAAACAACGTCAAGGTGATACACTCTATAACATCGAACGATTTGATCATGATTCAATCATACCCAATTTAGAGATCATTGCATACATTTCTGATGTCATTGAAGTCCTCTAATGCATTTTGCAAGTTCGCCAAGAAGCTACACTCGAGGAAGATCTACGATCCACATCAAGGAACATCTATCTATCAATGAGGTGTATTCCGATGAGAACTTGGGAATGTCATGACACACATCCCTCCTTCGAACTCCCAGCTGCGTGGAAATTCGAGGAGTATAGTACTTTCTATTTTTTACGGGTAATTGGATCTTCAAGAACAAAGAGTTTCTACAATAGAGGCGTAATTGATGAATGCGATTATGGTCTGGGATATTGTGGGACCCTGAGCCGGGATCAGAGATTAGTATTAGCGCGTTTCTTGTGCTGTAAAGTCATCTATCGACGTAAATTCACTTATAGCATCTCAGAACCATCAATTTATCCTTCCGAGAGAGCAATCCCGCATAAAAATGCATATTCCTCGAAGCAGAGACATTGGAACGCTATGAATTTTTTTCTTCATCTCAAAGTACATAAAAAGAGCCAACTTTTCAAACAATTATCATACGAGGTTTCTATTCGAATATCTCGAAATTTTTGCGTGATAAAGTGGGAAAGTGCCTCTTTTCGGTACTTTTTTGCTATCAACTCGAATCTGGTGCGTTTTTTCGAAAAAATGATCAAGGTTCCAACTAGAGCATCTCTAAATTATCTAGTCGAATTGGCACGCCTAAGTAACTTTGGGAGTAGAAGTCAAGTCTTGAGTAATGGGATGAGCTCCAAGTTGTGTCAGCTGATATTCCAGTGATTGACAGGGGTGCTTCTATGTTGAATTGTTGGAATCCGTTGAAAATTGCCTGAACAGTGGACTTTTTGTGACCATGAGTTGAAAAGTCAGATAGCGAATTTTGTGATTCCAGGCTTCTTTCAATGAAATTCAGGATCTCATTATCATATGTTGGCCTCTGAATCAGTTCTGATCAATCTCACTACTCCATCCAAGCTTTCAACTAAATTATCCTAAAATTACCTGGTCAAAATGGCGTACCTGGTTGACTTTGAGAGCAAGAGTCAACTCTTGGCTAGTGCACTGAGCTTAAAACTGTATCTGCTGATATTCCAGTTCTCAAGGGGGGTGATTTTATAATCAAGTATTGGAATCCGTTGAAAATCGACTGAGCCAAAGAGTTTTTGGGACCAAGAGTTGAAAAGTTAGGGAGTGAAATTCATGATCCCAGGTATGTGCTGATAGAACTCAGAATTTTATAGTTATGTACTGGCCTTTGAATCAGTCCTGATTGATCTCACTACTCTATCCAAGGTTCCAACTAGAGTATCTCAAAATCACTGGGTTGAAATGGCGCAACCAGGTAACTTTGAGAGCAAAAGTCAACTCTTGGCTAGTGCAATTGGCTTCAAGTTGTATTCGCTGATATCCCAGTACTCCAGAGGGGTGATTTTATGTTCAAGTATTGGAATACGTTGAGAATTGACTTAGCAATGAAGTTTTTGGGACCAAAAGGTGAAAAGTTAGATGGTGAAATTCATGATTCCAGGTATATTTTGATAAAACTCAGAATCCTATTGTCATTCACTGGCCTCTGAATCAGTTCTCATCGATCTCACTACTCTATCCAAGGTTCCAACTACAGCGTCCCAGAATTACTTGGTCAAAATGGCGCACCCGGGTGATCTTGAGAGCAAAAGTCGATTCTAGGCTGATGCTCTGGATTTTGAACTGTGTCTGCTGACATCTCAGTACTCCAGAGGGGTAATCTCATTTTCAATTGGTTGGATTCATTGAAAACTGGCTGGAATGTAGAGTTTTTGTGACTAAATGGTGGAACGGTAGATAGTAACATTTGATGATCCCATGAGTGTTTTCATAAATTTCAGAATTTCATTATAACGTGTTGGTCTCTGAATCATTCATGGTCAATCTTATCATTCTGTACAAGGTTCAAACCAGGATATTCTCCAATACTTTGTTCAGAATAGCTTGACGGAGTGACATTTAGAACAAAAATTAATATTCTGATTGGCAATTAGTTTCAAATTGTGTTTGTTGATATCCTCATATTGCATAGAGGTAATTCTATCTTCAATTCAAGGTATCTCATGAATGTGTCTATCAGTAATGTCTCAGGTTCTATATTTACTTGCTAATATCTATTCATTTGTCTCTCATGCTATATTATCATTCATGAAGTATACATCCCAAAGTCTTGAAATGAGTAACCTTTGCCGAGTTGCTCAGTTTGAAATTCAGAGTTTATCCTTAATCTCAAGCAAGTGGAATCTGTATTAGAAATCAGAATGGAGTCTCCTACTCAAGCAGTGATACAATCACAATAAATGTCCAGGTACAGCGGTAACATCCATGGATCAGCTATAGCCAACAAGAGGCACTGATCATGACATTTGCATGACATAATTAGTACGGCAATTAAAAATATTATGATCTACTCCTTGTAATAACTACATCCACAGAATAGCACAATAATATATAGAGGTGTGCTTACGGGTAGTTGTTTGGAGTAATGGTCATCGGGGGATTTAGTACTGCAGAAATCACTCCACTCAAAATGAAAGCACATAGTGCAAAAATGTGTACCAACTCGTAGTACAAAAATGTGTTTTCGATAGTGGGAGTGATAGTTCAACAAAATTTAAATGCCACATACGAAATATGATGAGATAGGAGTATATACAAAATGTGAGGATGAGCTGAGGTGTAACTGGATGTCACATAAGGAAAATACCTGGGAGTATCCAAAAAATTTGAACAAGACACTTGTTCATTGCACCAGTCATCCACTATCAGTATGCTCGGGCGGAAAACCGTATAACCTTGAGTTTATACATGAGGATATCTCTGAAACTTTTGACTGTCGGACTCGGAAAAAGTCACAGCAGTGGAAATTGAAATATACGGCTAGAGCCTGTTATTGAGCAACCACGATGGTTCAAGCACGAGGATTGTATGCAATTAGGTGTTAGAATATAGTAACGAAAGTCAGAACTAGAATATACTGAACGCTCTACCAATGGTTTCATCATTTCTTGATGTACTTTTCACGAAATCGGAGCTGCACAGCCCTCGTTCAAACGGATGATACTAGTGGAGCGTCTGGAGTCTCAGTGGATGGAAATTGGTATGATATTCTGAGGGTATTTGTAACATGTTCACAGTGTTTAGAGCTCTGTGCCCACCTTACCGCGCGCGTGCCTTCCAAAAACCTGTGCGATTAGGCATGTTGTACGCAGGTCCTCTTTTCCGTTTTACCCGGTTCCTTGGCTTCTGCCCACTTCCTTTTTTTTCCAAGAGAAATACGATGAGTATTCTCTGGAGTGTCTCTGAATTACGCTCCGCAAGCTGAAGCGTCTGAAGCGACTTGAGAATTTTCTCCCAGAAATGTGAGATACTCACATCTCTATGTGTCACGGCTGAGCACCTCGAGGCACACCTCTTTCGACTAGAGGAATCATAACTTTGGACCATCAGGAATCAGTTTGAGAAGTTACGGAACTTGATCGAGAACGCTCCACTCACGAAAGCCTGCCAAATTCCAAGAGTGTAACGCTGTGACACGTAAATTCCTCGATCACCGGGTGTTTTCTCACGCATGATTGACTCTAGTATCTGCTCACATCCACCAATCAAGCTCTAACTTGTTGACCACTATCAGGACATTTGAACGAAGATAGTTTAACAGGTTTGACCTGGCGAAATGCCCTACAACCAGTTTGGCTGAGCTGTGACAGCAAAAGTGAAAAGCTTCAGAGATATCCTTACATGCATGAAGGGTAAGGTTATGTCGAATCCTATGTTGACATATTCTCCTCAGTTCAGGAAACCTCGACGCTGCCTCGCCCCACACTCGTATATATATAGAACACCGAACCCAACCTCCTTTACTCTCAGCATGGTCCGCTCGGTCGGTGAAAGTCGACTTCCACGTGCTCTTAAGGGGGCGGAGCATACCCCTGCGCATGCACTGACTCGAGGCGATGTCGTCCTCTCCGCAGGCAGCAACTTCTTCCCCCACCGGAAGGAGAAAGATTCAGCACAAAATGGTAGCCACACGATGCCTGCGTGGCGAAAATGACCAAAGTACGTCCGAATCACAAGTTCAGTAGCGAGGGGCACACCACGAGTCGGTTGGGTCGGGCAGGCATATAACGTAGACAGAGTAACGTAACGTCCACCTGGCTCTTCGCACTGACCGAGGTGGTGACTTCTCCAATTTGGGCGTCTTCTAATCTCGCTCGAACGCGCGGTGAGGAGGCACGAAATCTAGGAGGCAGCAACTACTCTACGCGGCACCACAACACGACTCTCCATGATACTGGAAGGGAACGGGGGGCGGGGAGAACACCGGGTACCAAGCAAACTCACTCACCGTGCGATGGGGCCCATGGGGCTGCAGCGGATCTGCCATGTCCTCTCCTGGGTTGGCACCAGCTCGTGCGGCGCGCTTTTGCTAGTGCGGTTAACCTGGCTCCGCCAAGGTACCTCGGCGAGATGTACTGAAGTTCGTCCTGGGCACGCGAAACTACTGGTCACTGGCTCACCCAGGACGCGAATACTTCCCGCACTTGGTCACTTCGCACTCGTGTACAAAAATTCCGCAACCACTTGTTGCTCACAAACTCGTGCCGACACATCCATGAAGTGTCGGCACGCTGCGCGGTGGAACCTCGCTCCCGCTTGCCCGAGCGCGCGCGTCACCGTTCCATGACCGAGAGGTGCTGCCACTATCCGTTGAAGGGAGCAACTGCCTTCATTCAAACCGCTGGGAACTGCTACTCGTCCACTTTTCGTCCTTCGCAGCGTACCTCGACACAAAACGCGAGGAACATATTAGATTCCTGTATATACGCTCCGGGGCAACGCCGAGGGCTAAAACAAAGGGTTTCCCAAAGCGTGCTGCAACTTCCACGTTGCAAACTGGTTCCAATAGCCGACATCCTCTGGTAGAACTTAGAACTGTGAACCAAATCACACTATCAATGAGAAGTTAAGGTAGTTGCACACTCAAATGCAAAGTATACCAGAATGTCACCAAAGTTGGTGAGGATTTAGTTCAAGTGTCAATGAACACCTGTGCAAGATTTCAAAATGATTGACCGTTCTGCTTCACAGTGGTAGTCATCGAAATTCATCACTTTTAGCATGGCGCTCATGCGGGATCGTCGACTCCCATAAAAACGCAATGTTAAGAGTGGCGGGTTTTTGATGGCTACTACTCCGAAACAAAACGGTCAATCATTCTGAAATCTTGTCCAGGTGTTCATTAACACTTGAATTGAATCCTCCCCAACTTTGGTGATTTTCTGGTATACAACATGTTTCAGAATTCGCGTACACCCCGATAAAATTAGGTAGCGGTGATTTTGTTATTTCGATTGGTGAGATCGAGAGATTTTGTTACGATTTCCTGAGTTTGTAACTGTCGTGTAAAAAAATGTATTTTTTAGCGTTATGTCAGTAACGCTTGGTGTGTAATGCTTAAGGCCATGTCGGAGTCTCGCGGCAAAAACGGGGTTACAACTAACACGATGGGTTTTCCATCAATTGGGACGGGGGTAGTCGCAAATGACTTGGAATTGCTTCAGGAATGTGCCTCTGGTACGATCTGTAAGGATAAAAGTCTCTCACTCCAAAGGAGGAATCAAAGAATCGCGAGATATTCCGATTCTGTTTCTCAAAGAGCGCGAGCTTGGACCGTAGATCAAGTTTTTAGGCAGATTAAGACTTCTTTCCTCACTAACTGTACCAGAGGCACATTTCTGAAGCAATTCCAAGTCATTTGCAACCACCCCCGTCTCAATTGATGGAGAAACCATTGCAAAAAGTGTAACCCCGTTTTGCGCGAGACTCCGACACAGCCTTAACGGCTAGCATTACACGAAAACGTTACATTGTGTATTCTGCTTGGTTATGGCTCGGAGGGGTGTGTTTGTCGGCTGCTCTTGTGTTGATTGTGAACCGTGATTTTTTGCGCGAGCTGTTGGTGTGAGGAAATTAAAAATTAATTCGGTGTGGTGTGCGTGTTGGGGCATTCACGTTCTTGTGAGAGCTGTGTTCTCGGCGGGTGCGGTGGCAGCGGCATTGCATAATTTCATGCGCGCTTCTGCAGAGGCAACGACGCAGTGCTTTTCGCGTTCGAGTTTGAATTTTCGTGTTGTGGGAGTCGCGGAGAGTGTTGTTAGATACTAAGGTGTGTGGAATAATGTTGTGTGGCATGCTTGTCGAGAGCCGACAAACAGACAACCGTGGCCTTGGTCTTGGCCGCTGCAGCAGAAGGTCGGCATGCCATATCGTAGCAGACATCTTCTGTCTTACGCACACAGAAGCACAACTTCCACACCGATATGAGTGCCTCTACATCCGTGTGGAAGTTGTGCATTAGTAATAGTGGAGAGTCGTGAGGGAGCAGCGTTGGGGTTAGTTTTATATAACATGGCGGAATGTGGCCCCCAGTGCCCCTATGCGTGGCCCCGAGCTCGCGATCTGGTGAGAAAAAGGAGAAAGAGAGCGAGTTCGATGTGGCCACAATCACGGGGAATGGGGCGAGACGGATCAGACCACGCAACCGGCCAGTCCAGCAGAAGAATAATGCATCGAATTTAACGCAAAGGCGATGATGAGTGAGATGGGCCAGGTTGTCGATTAACCTCTCCGAAGCTCTATCGCGTGATGTTGCTGCTGACGCTAATTACTCCAGTCATTTTTGTGATGATTTATGTATTTCAGTTTTCGCAAAGCCGTTGTTTCTGCCTCCATCTTCGCGCTACTCTTTACCTTGATTTTGTGCTGGCAATCTTATTGTGATTACGAGAAAAGAGGGGGTGGTGTTTATGTTGTGTGAATAGTTTTGTACAGATATGGAGCTGCTGCAGAAAGTGAGAAGACGAATTTTCCTCTGTTTCGACAGCGGGGTGTGAACCAGATTCTTGTGAACAATTTTTTTTTCCTGTGAAAATGTTAGGAGTGCTAATTCTGTTCCTTGATAGATTCATCAACAAATGCTGAATTACATTTCATGAAACACTGTGTGCCACTTGATTTGTCAGTAAGCTCTAGAGTTAAGCTTAAATTGTCTTCAAAATGTGAATCTGTCGTTTCTCAGATTAATACCTGATCCAAAGCTAAAATTATGGTTCATGAGATATTGGACGGAATAGAGCTTATAGCTTTCAACTTCTTGTTTACTTGCGTATCTAAGCCTGCTTCATACAATTTCTTCACTACGTTCAAAGTTTCAACATTCACGCTCAATAATATTTCATGACTCCAACCATCAGAACTGGATAGAATTGTGTTCTGATGTTAATCACAATGTTTGTTGAATCTCTCATGAGCTCCATTACTGTGTTTCAAATTGAAAAATATGATTGTGGATGATTGAGCTTTGACGTCTTCCAACAGAATGGGAACAGGATGAGATACCTTGGAGAAATCAGTGGCCAGCAGGCCTCCTTGCTATAGTTTGACAATATCTTAGGACTCAGTGAATCAATCATCGGTATAGTGTACTGAAGACTGGGATTCATTGGTCATTAGCCGTGGTTTATTCATTTGCTCACCTTTCTACTGAACACAATCAAGTGCAGGAAAAGTAATCAGCTACGGTTGATTGCTGCGACACTCCCTCCATCAATTTCTGATCGAAAACATATACAGATCTATGTTTCACATAGGCATGAAAGCCTTGTCGAAAGTGGATGATCTTAACTGTTCCAACAATCCATTACTTTTCCTACAGCTATGTGATGTAGTTAGTTGTGAATTTGAAAATATTGAGGTACGTAGTAAGATAGAATGTCAGATTGTATTTCGTGCCAGAAGGGAAATGAAAGACTATGCACACCCAATCGCTTCTCTTGTTCAAAACTAGTTGAGTCTTCTGAAAGGTTCTTGTAACTTGTATAGTAAATTAATCGGCTGATGGAGCTCATTTCCAGGAAAAAACTTGAACTCTCATGCAGTCATACATTATTGGAACTCTCTTTCGCTCTCTGTCTCTCTCTATTTCATTTCACTGGAGAACTTGCTCACTCTTTTGGTGGGTAAGAAGGACCAGACGCTGTCAGGTTTTTGATCGGTCGACTTGAATCCTCATCATGACCCTTTGAGATTGAGCTAATGAAGGTGGAATTTCCGCACAGCTTGATACAAGATGCACTGAAGAATGCATGATTCAGTGAGTCATTCCTAACTTCTTCAGGATTTTAGTAACATTGAGAGCACAGTAGCCTTGAATATGAGTATTATATGGTATCTCACAGGAAGTGGATCTGCCTAACTGATTCTTGAACTGACGTTTACTTAGACCGAAAGTTCTGTCCAGGCGAATTAATTGAAAAAATACACGGATGTGAAACTAACCTTTGAGTTCCGGGATGCCGGTCGAAAATTTTGTAGAGGGGAAATGATCCTAAAACCCAGGCAGGCAAATTATCTCGCAAGTACGCGGATGCCCGGACCGAAAATTTTGTCCGCGGAGGAATAGATCCTAAAACCTAGGAAGGCAAATGAACCCGCAAGTACCCGGATGCCCGGACCAAAAGTTCTTTTTTACAGCTAGCGGGTCTGCGTAGACCACATTCGCTTACGCTAACACGAAAAGCAAAATACTCAATTGTTGGGTACACGAAACACTATTACGGATTCCCAGGTGAATCCATTTCCGAGATTCTTATAGTTTTCGAGGAGAAGGTTTGTCTTTGATATGACAGGAAGTTCACATTAGTGAACGATCAATAAGCGTATAATAAAATAAGTAAAATAAGCGCAATTCTCAGATCTCTGATAGAACCACGATCGAGACATTTTCTCGCCCACAATATCCAAATGTATGATGAAATTTTGTCTCATATCCCAGCTTCAATAACCTGTCGGGTTACGTTTGTCCACAATTTCAATACGTCGCACAGCTTTCCCAATTGTTGAGTGAGAATCTTGGGTTGGAAAGAGTAGTTTTCGAGATAAAACCATGGAAACATTGTGTCCACTCCTGATCATATAGATGAGGCTGCAAGGCTGCACTACAGTCGAATATATTTCTGGTGAACTAGTCTATGATAAGTACAGTTCCCGCTGGAAAACTGAATCTAAGGAGTTGTGAACTCACGATGACTCCTCCATCTTTCGCGCGTTCTCTGTCGACGCACTAATTTTTTTTATTTACAAGACTATGCACCTATGATGACTACGAGTATTATTGAATTCGTATTCTAGTCTTGTTCCTGATATCGCTGCAAAACAACGATGCTGAGTGATAAGTTAAATAATTGCTATTTTCCACTTGTAAAACTGTTAGAGAGCTTCGTGCATTGTCGTCGGGATCAAGGGGAAAAATATCATGTCTGCAATAGCGAGATTCTGCATTTTATACGGTGACAACCGATCCAAAATTTAGAGTTTGAATCGCGGTTCCGCGAGATTTGCAATAATACGAATCCAAGCAATTCGTTATGATACCAATCACTCATCATTCAAGCCCACAGGGAGATCTGTGCATTGCCACCAAGGCCAAAGATTCCACGTTACTTTCCCATTCACAAGACTATGCACCTATGACGATTACGAGTTGTCTGAAAATCGTCGTTGAAATCTAGTTTTTGGAATCACTGCAAAACAACGATGCTCAGTGGTGAATTCCATCTCTTCTCACCTATTATTCGAGCCCACGAAGAGCTCTGGGCACTGCCTTCGAGATCCAGTGAAAAAAACATTCCGTTTCCAATAATCTGATTAGGTGAAAAATCTTACGAGAGCGGAAGACTCCCTACTTCGCTCGAGCAAAAGTGCGATACATGCGGCGAACAAGTTGAGGATGAAAAACTTTCGCAAAATTCCCCAGTTCGTGCACGCAAAAATTCATAACTCCGGGAAAGTGTTGAACTTTCGTGTGCGATCGCTATTTGCACGCGAAGATCCGAAACTCGGAGCAGGTCACTTGGGGCCGGAAATCCTTCCGCGTGTGCGGTAATCCAAAATTTGGGCCAAACGAGTTCAGGTTGGGAAAATTCCGTGTGCGCAAAGGTTTTTCACTTCAGCACGCAAAAGTTCGAAACTCGTGGCAGTCGAGCTTTGATTGATATCTTTCGCGTACGCGAAAATTACTCACATAGCGCGCGTGAAATTCGAAATTACCTCGACAGACGAGTTGGAGAATGGACACTCTCGCATGCGCGAAGAGAAAACTCGCCCGCGCACACGGAAATTTCCCACCTTCTACAGATACATCGTGAGCTTCTCAATTATACGATTACGAAAAAAGGTCTCTTTCTTCCCATCTAGAAAATTCAGCGAACGCGAAAAAAGCTTCTCGCGGGTGCCACAGTGGACATCATTACGCGTGGAGTAACAATCCTCGATATTTCACAGGGCGACGAATCTCTCAAGTTCCCAATACGAGACTTTATGTTGGAGAAAGAGCCCCGAAGTTCATCAAGAGATGAAGTGAAAGAGTCATTTCACGTTGTTTATATAGGTAAAATCATAGCGTGAACCATCATCTCCGTTGATAAGAATTACCCAAAAGATGAATGGACTGCGCAAAGGGAAAACGAACACCCGATAAGCTGTCGAAATTAGCATACGCGAGTATGAACTAAAATGTTATGTTTGACGCTGAGATTGCTGTTGTGCATGAGCGAGTTAGACCATAGCGTACGCGAGGATCATGTTAAAAAAGAAAGAAGAAAAAACGGGATCAGGACGATTTCTTGCAAACGCGATGATTCAGTAATTGAGCGAGCGCGAGAAATGGTGTGACGTATCGTACGATCTATCGCGTACGCGAAACCCAACTCCATTGACTCACCTCAACAGCACCAATCTCTGGCACTTGAGTGGAGGATCACTGCCGAAACACCAAATCAGGTCGATTAAATCGGCTAATCCCCCAGCCTAAGTGAAGAAATGTGGCATGACCTTTTGCGAGCAAGAGGGTCACTCGCCAAACTTGAAATAGCTCGATCCGCATTGAGTCCGCTACCTTGTCTGCACTGTGCCTCCGCAGACGACAGCGCAAACCATGCATCACAGCAGAAAATAAACATTCCCAACGAGGCAATTTGACAGGAATACTCCTCGACCGACGAAGAAAAATTGAAGACAACGCAAACACGTGGCATCATCTCGCATAAGCCGGTCGCGAGCCATGCAATTGGTGCACCGAAAATATGGCCCGCAGCAGACACATAGCATCATCTGTACTGCGTTATCTGCGACGAGATGTTTGCTACGATACGGCATGCCGACCTTCTGCTGCAGCAGCCAAGGCCAAGGCCACGGTTGTCTGTTTGTCGGCTCTCTACACGCATGCCACATGACATTATTCCACACACCTTATTATTCAACAACACTCTCCGCGACTCCCACAACACGAAAATTCAAACTCAAACGCGAAAAGCACTGCGTCGTTGCCTCTGCAGAAGCGCTCATGAAATTATGCAATGCCGCTGCCACCGCACCCGCCGAAGACACAGCTTCCACAAAAACGCGAATGCTCCAACACGCACAACACACCGAATAAATTTTTGATTTCCCGACGCCAACAGCTTGCGCAAAAAACTCACGGTTCACAATCAACACAAGAGCAGCCGACAAACACACCCCTCCGAGCCATAACCAAGCAGAATACACAATGTAACGCTTTCGTGTAATGCTAGCCATTAAGCATTACACACCAAACGTTACCGACATAACGCTAAAAAATACGTTTTTTCACACGACAGTTACAAACTCAGGAAACCGTAACAAAATCTCTCGATTTCACCAATCGAAATAACAAAATCACCGCTACCTAATTTTTTCGGGGTGTACGCGAATTCTGAAATATGTTGTACAGTAGAATCTCCCTTAACAGATACCTCCCATTAGCGGACACCTCCCAATAACGGACAATTTTTTGCGAGCAGCAGGAGTTTAATCACAGAAATGAACCTCTGATTAGCGGACACCTCCGGATAGCGGACAGTTTTGATGCAACCAGAGGTGTCCGTGCGACCGGAGATTTCACTGTATTTTCAGCTTTAATGTACAACTACCTTAAATATTATTTATAATCTAGTAGATCGGGCAATCAGTCTCTCCCATCCGAAATCCATAAGTAAGATTTGAACGCCATTGAAAAATTGCTCACTGATAACAATTACCCGCAATCTTTTAGTGACTAGCACATCAATGTTCGCCTATAAAAGTGAAAAAATCGGACTATAATGCTCTATCTAATCATGAACCGAATCAGCTAGTTGTATATCAACATGAAATCTCTTACCCTTCCCATGATGGTTCTCCCCGAAAATGCTTAAACACACTGAAAAAATTCAACATTTTTACTCTTTCAGAAATTAACAAAACGTAACAAAACACCATAAGGTTGGGTAAAGATCTAGTGAACAAATTTGATAAGACAGGAGTCATTTATAACTTCTCTTGTGAGAATTTCTCTGCATCATATGTAGGTGGAAATAAGAGAGCATTATCAGTGAGAACCAAAGAACACGATAGAATGAAGGATCCAGATCCTGTAATTCCAATCCACATATAAGAAGCTGGTCGAGATTCCGATTGACCAGGCAAAATTACTTGATCGTAAACCTAATCTCCATAAAAGATTATAAAATGGGATGATTTTCATAAATCGAGGTATCAACAATATCAAATCAAAAACAGACACTCGATCTCTGAAGAGACTAAATACTTAACACACTCACATACAGCCCACATCGTTACTCACTATAGCGTTCTCCGAGTCTCATCAATTTATTCTTCCACTATGTCATATTCCAGATCTGATCCTTCTATAACGAAGTGTGCTCATTATATGTATACTCCAGGTCACCCGCGATTTAACACCTGACGCACAGTGGGGCTAAAAACCGATTTCGGGACAAGATTCAGCGCCACGCGAATTTTAAACCGATCAAACCAATTCAAACGGGCTTTTCTTCGTTCTCCTTTACTCTACAAGATACCTGCCCTCAGAATTCAATCCGGGAAGCTCTGGAGGCCCAGGATCGTGTTGAAGGGCGATCAAGACAAAAAGCAAGAAGTATAAGTTTGTACTGATGAGTGATGAATAGTTCCTCCTTACTGCAGTCTTTGCCAAATCCAGGTGGGAATGTTCGAAAAGCATCTGAGGTCGAGTTGACACCTTGGAGAAACATTTTGTGAGGCTACATCGAGGTATACTCCAAGAGGTCGTGGATATCGATGATATTCGAGTACTAAGTGAGTGGGGAAGATATTGCAGAGTTCTGAAGCCCTGAGATCAAGCTCACGCATTCCTGTGACATGGGCACACACATTGTGTATCTCTAACTTATGATTTGAGCCCGCCTAGATCCCCGTACATTACCGCCAGGATCGAAGAAAGTCGATTTTTGATGATTGGGGTGTATTACCAAGGTAGCTAAGCCTGGAATCCTGATTTAGAGTTAGGTTGCCGGAGTTCTGCAATGATGAGAGTATTTCCCTTATCAAGTGGGACCAAAAACATGTATTTTGGGCCCAACCAGAAAATCGTACATTGCCGCCAGGATCGAGGAGACTTAATTTTCGACGATTTTTGGTTGATCGACCAACACGATTCTGTGACTTCGCAGCTTCTCAAATCAAATTCTCCGGGAAGGAATCTTGTAGAGTGTCAAAAGATTGAGAAGATCCTGTTTGAATCATTTCGATTGGTTGAGGATCCGCGAGGCGCCGAATCTTGTCCCGAAATCGATTTTTAGCCCCACTGTGTGACGTGAATACAGACTCTGTCGTCTGTCCTTTGAATTGTTAACATGTAGTGTAGTGTAGGCCAAACAAGTGGTATGCAATCAAGCGCTATTATTTACCAAAAATTTGATCATGTGCATTGTTGAAATCGGTATTGTACAATGTTGGACCGCCCCACAGTAAGGGATCAAAACAAAGTCGTGGTCGCTAGCAGTCATCTAAAAGCATAGCGCTAATGGCGAGGAATTTGCCTCGATTTCTCACTGTGCGCCCTTCCCTCACAGCCTGACGAGGTCAGTAAAGCGCACTGACAAAACGTCGCCCAATATATCTATTTAGAAAATGTATATCGTGTCAAGTATTTAACACGATCCCTAGTCCTCCTAGATCAAATCAAGAAAACACTCATCAAAACTAGAACGAGGGGATGATTGAAGCTTCCTATTCAAAACCCAAACAAGCTCGTACGGGGGAGTACCATGCTGAGGAGGTCATCGTTACAGTGATCAACAATGTTCATCAACGATGTTCAATAACACACGTCCCGAAATTCACATGCAGCAACTGTATACACAACGTTCCGAGGACTGTCGAATCACGAGCGCGTCATTGTACAGTTGGCGGTCTGTGATTGTACAGTTTCCGAACTGGTGAAAACTCACGCCAGGCCTGTGGAAGGCATATTCTCAGCATGGAATTTCTACCATGATCAGCACTGGTCGTATAGTTTCCAATGCCCAGCACTGTCAGAATACACGGGGAGTTTCCACAGTGTGGTATGATGATGTTCTGGGTATGGTAGGGTACATCAACAACCCCAATCTCTTGTGACGGCATCGATGCCCGGAGCCATTCCATCCACGAATAAAATTGTGGAAGGAAGAATGCAATTCTGGGATATCGTGACTCAATTCATCGCAATGAGATGACTTGTTCTTCCTGAGGAGTCTATCATCTAATCTTCTTGGGATATGATGGGAATTGGATGCTCACCCTTTTGGTACTTCTGAACGATATCACACGTGTAAGTTCATCAGAGGACCCTGAGTCCACTTGGAAGATCGTCGACGGATTCTGTGAATAATCTCTGAGAGTTGGATCGGCCGAACTTCGTCTTCGTGAACCTAGAAATTCAGGAATGTATCGCCATGAGATTTATTCCTATTTCCTCGGTAAAAAAATGCGGAGTGATGACCAATCATGCGGTGACAAAGGAAAACAAGATCTCTAGAACTAAGCAATGTCAATTCCTCTCAATTCTATGGATGATGATGAGAATTTCCACGGGAAGAACAGTGTTGGCTCAGACGGTAGCGTGCGAGCTTCAGAATCAACTAGCTTGAGGGGTGCATGGTTCTAGATCTGGATGAATGCGGGTTCAAACTTCATCCCTGATGATTGACGGGAGGTACAGACTCGATTTCTTTCGTTCAAATGGAAGATCGAATCAAGCGTCAAGGATGGAGAGATACGAGGACCTCGCAAATCACCCTCGTATTTCCCGGGAAGAAGCTACTCTCCTAATCCGAAACAGTCCGGCTTCGATTGTCATTCTGTTGGGTACGACGAGAAGTGATGATCCGAATATTCTCTTGAATGGAAGGTCTACTCGAATATCATGTGAGAAAATGAAATGAGAAGGTCCGGGTGTAACTTATCCTTGCATGGGACCACAAGGGGAGGATGGATCTTCAATCTCCGGCTTATTTTGTGCTGGGTCTGTTTTGAGCGTATTCCCATACCATCATCATCCTCAATCACAACTAGATTTCAGGGCGCGCAGGATGGGAGGTCGTTTAATGCACAGGAAAAATTCTCCATAATGGAAGTAATAATGTTCGAGATACATCGAGTATTTTGAATAATATACAGTACCAACCATAAATAATGGAACACGTAGGGTCTCACTCAAACAGTGATATTTCCAATTTGATTGATCGTACGGGAATTCTGAAAGAAGGGTTTTAAAGAGCACAAAAAGATCTATCAATTCATGGTTTCTGATAATCTTCGACGTGCTTTCTAACTGCCCGTACACGTGATTGAAAATCGGAAAAAATTCTACTTCAATCAATCACCTACAATTTTGACGGGAGTGATACAATCACGAAAACACTCACTGGATCTTGTGGATCGTTTGAAAATCTGAAAATTATTCCTCTGTGAAATTTTTGTACGACCCTTCCCGTCTCACTTACGAGCTCCGGAAGAAACTTTATATTAACAGGGTGCTCAAGGAGATACCGAGCCTGTTTGATTTTTTCTCGCTCTATTCTGGGGCGGAATTGGATTCAAGAAATATTATGAGACATGATTTCGACGGATAATGATCTCATCTTTCAGAATATTTCATCGGATATTGTCTGAAATTTGAGGTAACAACAATTCCTCGAAATTTGATGTAAAAATTGATAAATTCCATAATTTGCTCGTATAGGTCAAATTCGAGACGAAATCTCATGGAATATTCTGGAAGATGAGATAATTTTACGCCGGAGTTATGTGCCATGATATTTTCTAAATCCGATCTTGCCTCAGAATAGAGCGAGAGGGAATTAAACAGGTGGCAGGCTCGGTATCTCCGAAAGCACCCTATGCTGATACGGAGTTTTTTTCCGGAGCTCGTAAGTCGGACGGGGAGGGTCTCACGAAAATTTCAGAGAGGACCAAATTTTCAGATTTTCAAACAATTTACAAGATCCTGTGGATATTTTTGTGATCGGATCACTCCCGTCAGAATGGGAGGTGACTGATTGAAGGAGAATTTTCTCCGATTTTCAATCACGTGTACGGGCACTTGAAGAGCACGTGAAAGATCATCAAAACCCATGAATTGATAAATTTTCCCGTGCTCTCAGGAACCCTTTTTTCAGAATTCCCGTACGACCAATCGGATTGGAAATATCACTGTTTGAGTGAGACCCTACGTGTTCCTTTACTTATGGTGGGGACTGTAGTATAACCATATAGTTCACGATGACTCTGAACTTCCAATCGATTAGAATAATATAAAATCAAAAGAAAAATTTCGCTTGCCGCAGCCCAGTGCACGATTATCGCTTCGATTTCCAATTCGGGACGACGGGAATAGATGCCTGAATTTTTTTATGCCCAATTGGTGAATGCGAACAACCCCTATGCAGGGGTTGAAAATCGAGAAAATTCACGGCGGAGCTCCGGATCGCCGGTGCACGATTATTGCTTCGAATTTCACTTCGGGACGACGAGAATAGATGCCTGAATTGTTTCCAGCCCCATTGAAGAATGCGAACATCCCCTATGCGGGGGTTGAGAATCGAAAAAATTCACGGCGGCGCTGTTGATCGCCGGTGCACGATTGACGCTCCGATTCCCTCTTCGGGAAGACGAGAATAGATTTCTCAATCTTCCCCAGCGCTTTGATGAATGCGAAAAACCCCTATGCCGGGGTTGAAAATCGGAAAAATTCACGGTGGCGCCCCGGATTGCCGTTGCATGATTATCGCTTCGGTTCTTATTTCGGGACAACGAAATTTCATGCCTGGATTCTTTCAGGCCCCTTTCGTGGAAGCGAACAACCCCTATGCGGGGGTTGAGAATCAAAAAGATCCATGGTGGCGCTCCGAATCGCAGCTGCACGATTATTGCTCCAATTTTCACTTCACGAGGACGAAAATAGATGCCTGAATTCCTGCCACGTTCATTGGTGAGTGCGAACAACCCCTATATGGGGTATGAGAATCGAACGGATTCACGGCGGTGCGGTTGATCGCCAGAGCACGATTGACGTTCCGATCTTCTCTTCGGGACGACGAGACTAGATGTCTCAATTTTTCCCAGCCCCTTTGGTGAATGCGAACAATCCCTATGCGGGGGTTGGAAATCGAAAAAATTCGCGGCGGCGCTCCGGATCGCCAGTGCTTAAATATTGCTTCAATCCCCACATCGGGACGACGGAAATAGATGCCTGAATTTTTGCAGCCCCATTGGTGAATGCGTACAACCGCTAGCAGGGGTCAAAAATCGAAAAATTCACGGCGGCGCTCCGGATGGCCACTCCTCGATTATCGCTGTGAATTTGACTTCCGGACAACGAAAATAGAAGCCTGTATTCAGTCAAACCCCATCGGCGAATGCGAACAACCCCTATGCGGGGGTTGAAAATCGGAGAAATTCACGGTGGCGCTCCGAATTGCCGTTGCATGATTATCGCTTCGATTTTCACTTCGGGACAACGAAAATTCATGCCTGGATTCTTCTAAGCCCCATGAGTGGATGCGAACAGTCCCTATGCGTGGATTGAAAATCGGAACAATTCGCGGCGGCGCTCCGGATCGTCGGTGCACAATTATTGCTCCAATTTTCACTCCGAGACAACGAAGATGGACGCTTCAATTTTCTCCAGCTCCATGAGTTAATGCGAATAACACCCATGCGGGGGTTGAGAATCGAAAAAATTCACGGCGGCGCTCCGGATCGCCAATGTACGATTATCGCTCCGATTTCCAATTCGGGAGGACGGAAATCGATGTCTGTATATTTCCCGACCCCATTGGTGAATGGGAACAACCCCCATGCGGGGATTGAACATCGAAAAAATTCACGGTGGCACTCCGGGTGGTCGGTGCACGATTGTCGTTTCGATTTTCACTTCGAAACGACAGAAATAGATGCGAGCATTTTTTCCAGAGCCATTGGTGAATGCTAACAACTCCTCTACGAGGGTTGGAAGCCGGAAAATTTCACGGCGGCGCTCCGGATCGCCATCGCATGAATATCGCCTCGATTTTCACTTCGGGATGAAGAAAATAGATGCCTGAATTATCTCCTGCCCCATTGGTGGATGCGACCAACCCCTATGCGGAGGTTGAAAATCGAAAAGATTCATGGTGGCGCTCCGAATCGCTGCTGCACGATTATCGCTCCGATTTTCACTTCGAGACGACGAGAATACACGCCTCAATTCTTTCCACTCCCATTGGTGACTGTGAACACCCACTGCGCGGGCCCGGGAATCGACAAAATCCACGGGGGCACTCCGAGTTGCCAGTGCACGATTATCATTCCGATTTTCACTTCGGGCAAGGAAAATAAATGGCTGAATTTTTTCAAGCCCCATTGGTGAAAGCGAACAACCCGTATGCGGAGGTTGAAAGCCGGAAAAATTCACGGCGGTGCTCCGGATCGCCGATGCTCGAATATCGCCTCAAATTACACTTCGGGACACCGAAATTGGATGCCTGAATCATTCCCAACCCCATTGGTGGATGCGAAGAACACCTATGCGGGGGTTGAGAATCGGAAAAATTCACGGTGGCGCCCCGGATTGCCGTTGCATGATTATCGCTTCGGTTCTTATTTCGGGACAACGAAAATTGATGCCTCGATTCTTTCAAGCCCCTTTGGTGGAAGCGAACAACCCCTATGCGGGGGTTGAGAATCGAAAAGATCTATGGTGGCGCTCCGAATCGCAGCTGCACGATTATTGCTCCGATTTTCACTTCACGAGGACGAAAATAGATGCCTGAATTCCTGCCACCTTCATTGGTGAGTGCGAACAACCCCTACATGGGGTATGAGGATCGAAGGAATTCACGGCGGTGCGGTTGATCGCCAGAGCACGATTGACGTTCCGATCGTCTCTTCGGGAGGACGAGACTAGATGTCTTAATTTTTCCCAGCCCCTTTGGTGAATGCGAACAATCCCTATGCGGGGGTTGGAAATCTAAGAAATTCGCGGCACCGCTCCGGATCGCCGGTGCACAATTATTGCTTCGTCTCCACACCGGGACAACGAAAATAGATGCCGGAATTTTTGCAGCCCCATTGGTGAATGCGTACAACCCCTAGCAGAGATCAAAAATCGAAAAATTCACGGCGGCGCTCCGGATGGCCGCTCCCCGATTATTGCTGTGAATTTCACTTCCAGACAACGAAAACAGAAGCCTGAATTCAGTCAAGCCCCATTGGCGGATGCAACCAACCCCTATGCGGGGGTTGAAAACCGAAAAAATTCGCGGTGGCGCTCCGGATCGCCGGTGCACGATTATTGCTCCGATTTCCACACCGGGACGACGAAATTGAATGCCTGAATTTTCTCGAGCCCCATTGGTGGATGCAAACAACCCATATGCGGGGTTTGAAATTCGAAAAAATCCACGGTGGCGCTCCGAATTGCCGTTGCATGATTATCGCTTCGATTTTCACTTCGGGTCAGCGGAAATTCATGCCTGGATTCTTTCAAGCCCCATTAGTGGATGCGAACAGTGCCTATGCGGGGGTTGAAAATCGAAAAAATTCGCGGCGGCGCTCCGGATCGCCGGTGCACAATTATTGCTCCGATTCCCACTCCGGGACAACGAAGATGGACGCCTAATTTTTCTCCACCCCATGAGTTAATGCGAATGACACCCATGCGGGGGTTGAGGATCGAAAAAATTCACGGCGGCGCTCCGGATCGCCAATGTACGATTATCGCTCCGATTTCCACTTCGGGAGGGCCGAAATCCGGGTCTATATGTTTCCCGACCCCATTGGTGAATGGAAACGACCCCCATGCGGGGATTGAACACCGGAAAAATTCACGGTGGCACTCCGCGTGGTCGGTGCACGATTGTCGTTTCGATTTTCACTTCGAAACGACAGGAATAGATGCGAGCATTTCTTCCAGAGCCATTGGTGAATGCTAACAGCTCCTCTACGAGGGTTGGGAGCCGGAAAATCTCACGGCGGCGCTCCGGATCGCCATCGCATAAATATCGCCTTGATTTTCACTTCGGGATGAAGATAATAGATGCCTGAATTATCTCCTGCCCCATTGGTGGATGCGACCAACCCCTATGCGGGGGTTGAAAATCGGAAAGATTTATGGTGGCGCTCCGAATCGCAGCTGCACGATTATTGCTCGAATTTTCACTTCACGAGGACGAAAATAGATGCCTGAATTCCTGCCACCTTCATTGGTGAGTGCGAACAACCCCTATATGGGGTATGAGAATCGATCGAATTCACGGCGGTGCGGTTGATCGCCAGAGCACGATTGACGTTCCGATCCTCTCTTCGGGACGACGGGACTAGATGTCTCAATTTTTCCCAGCCCCTTTGGTGAATGCGAACATTCCCTATGCGGGGGTTGGAAATCGAAGAAATTCGCGGCGGCGCTCCGGATCGCCGGTGCACAATTATTGCTTCGTCTCCACACCGGGACGACGAAAATGGATGCCTGAATCTTTGCAGGACCTTGGTGAATGCGTACAGCCCCTAGCAGGGATCAAAAATCGGAAAATTCACGGCGGCGCTCCAGATGGCCACTCCTCCATTATCGCTGTGAATTTTACCTCCGGACAACGAAAATAGAAGCCTGAATTCAGTCAAGCCCCATTGGCGGATGCAAACAACCCCTATGCAGGGACTGAAAACCAAAAAAATTCGCGGTGGCGCTCCGGATCGCCGGTGCACGATTATTGCTCCGATTTCCACACCGGGACGACGAAATTGGATGCCTGAATTTTCTCGAGCCCCATTGGTGGATGCGAACAACCCCTATACGGGGGTCGAAATCCGAAAAAATTCACGGTGGCGCTCCGAATCGCCGTTGCATGATTATCGCTTCGATTTTCACTTCGGGACAGCGGAAATTCATGCCTGGATTCATTCAAGCCCGATCAGTGGATGCGAACAGTGCCTATGCGGGGGTTGAAAATCGAAAAAAATTGGCGGCGGCGCTCCGGATCGCCTGTGCACAATTATTGCTCCGATTCCCACTCCGGGACAACGAAGATGGACGCCTAAATTTCCTCCGACCCATGAGTTAATGCGAATAACCCCCATGCGGGGGTTAAGAATCGAAAAAATTCACGGCGGCGCTCCGGGTCGCCAATATACGATTATCGCTCCGATTTCCACTTCGGGAGGACGGAAATCAATGTCTATATGTTTCCCGACCCCATTGGTGAATGGGAACGACGCCCATGCGGGGATTGAACATCGAAAGAATTCCCGGTGGCACTCCGGGTGGTCGGTGCACGATTGTCGTTTCGATTTTCACTTTCAAACGACAGGAATGGATGCGAGCATTTTTTTCCAGAGCCATTGGTGAATGCTAACAACTTCTCTACGAGGGTTGGAAGCCGGAAAATTTCACGGCGGCGCTCCGGATCGCCATCGCATGAATATCGCCTCGATTTTCACTCCGGGATGAAGAAAATAGATGCCTGAATTATCTTCTGCCCCATTGGTGGATGCGACCAACCCCTAAGCGGGGGTTGAAAATCGAAAAGATACATGGTGGCTCTCCGAATCGCAGCTGCACGATTATCTCACTTCGGGACGACGAGAATAGACGCCTGAATTCTTTCCACCCCCATTGGTGACTGTGAACAACCATTGCGCGGGCCCGGGGATCGAGAAAATTCACGGGGGCACTCCGGGTCGCCAGTGCACGATTATCATTCCGATTTTCACTTCGGGCAACGAAAATAGATGGCTAAATTTTTTCAAGCCCCATTGGTGGAAGCGAACAACCCGTATGCGGAGGATTCGAAGCCGGAAAAATTCACGGGGGTGCTCCGGATCGCCGGTGCTCGAATATCGCCTCGATTTCCACTTCGGGACACCAAAATTAGATGCCTGAATCATTCCCAACCCCATTGGTGGATGCGAAGCACCCCTATGCGGGGGTTGGAAATCGGAAAAATTCAAGGTGGCACCCCGGATTGCCGTTGCATGATTATCGCTTCTGTTCTTATCTCGGGACAACGAAAATTCATGCCTGGATTCTCTCAAGCCCCTTTGGTGGAAGCGAACAACCCCTACGCGGGGGTCGAGAATCAAAAAGTTTCATGGTGGCGCTCCGAATCGCAGCTGCACGATTATTGCTCCAATTTTCACTTCACGAGGACGAAAATAGATGCCTGAATTCCTGCCACCTTCATCGGTGAGTGCGAACAACCCCTATATGGGGTATGAGAATCGAACGAATTCACGGCGGTGCGGTTGATCGCCAGAGCACGATTGACGTTCCGATCTTCTCTTCGGGACGACGAGACCAGATGTCTCAATTTTTCCCAGCCCCTCTGGTGAATGCGAACAATCCCTATGCAGGGGTTGGAAATCGAAAAAAATTCGCGGCGGCGCACACTGGGAACATATACAAATTTTCTCCGGACCATCTCTCACAACCGAACCAGGCAAGGTTTGATGAAGTGAGTTAGTTCGATGTCTTCGCCAACTCTTCCTCTTCACAGGAAAAGTTCTCAAATTAGTGACAGATCAATATTTTTCCCGTAATATTAGCGAATCTGAATAAAAATCTGCACCCATTAGGCTCAAGTCAACTTTAAGTCGATGTAGAGACCCGAATTTTCACTCGATCGAGGTGAAATTTTGAACACTCTCCCAGTTCGATAGGGAAAAGGGGATAATGCGGTCAAAAATGAAATTATAGTGATACTCTTATCATTATAAAGTTTTTCCATTTTTTGGCCAAAATTAATCAAATTTTATATGTATCGATAGAGAAAAATTTTTTCAATGCAGAAATGTAATGGGCTAAACTTTCTGACTATTGGATTATATGATAGAAGGACTAGTAACCCTCTAAGAGAAGCCGACACAGAAGTAGTTGACTTTGCGGTTTGACTTTTAGAGGCCCATAAGACCGATACCATCGGTAAATCCCGACGGAAAATATAAGTCCGCAGCCAGGCTCGGGTCATGAACAACCCTCATAAAGCCATTATGAACTAACTCCAGCCAAATTCTGAATAATCGAAATAATCGAATTGCCCCCATTCTGATTGCGGAATCTGCTTGCTGATACCAGGCTGATCAATTACAAACTTGAATGGGAGAAATCGGATAAGATTAACTATAAAAAATGATGATCGGCGATTTCACTACAATCGATATAATCTTATCAGATATTGGCCGATTTCCTCCATTCAAGTTTCTAAATGATCGGCTCGATATCCGTAAGCATATTCCATTATCAGAGTGCGGTTAATCAAAATATTTTGATTGGTCAAAAGTTGGATAGGAGATTCCGTAATGACTTTATGAGGGTCGTTTATTACTCAAGCCGGGACCGCATTGAGTAATAAACGACCCTCATAAGGTCATTACGGAATCTCCTATCCAATTTTTGACTAATCAAAATAATTGGATTAACCACACTCTGATAATGGAATATGCTTACTGATATCAAGCCGATCATTTAGAAACTCGAATGGTCGAAATCGGCCAATATCTGATAAGATAATATCGATTGTAGTGATATCGCCGATTATCATTTTTTATAGTTAATCTTATCCGATTTCTCCCATTCAAGTTTGTAATTGATCAGCCTGGTATCAGCAAGCAGATTCCGCAATCAGAATGGGGGCAATTCGATTATTTCGATTATTCAGAATTTGGCTGGAGTTAGTTCATAATGGCTTTATGAGGGTTGTTTATGACTCGAGCCTGGCTGCGGACTTATATTTTCCGTCGGGATTTACCGATGGTATCGGTCTTATGGGCCTCTAAAAGTCAAACCGCAAAGTCAACTACTTCTGTGTCGGCTTCTCTTAGAGGGTTAAAAGTCCTTTCATCATATCATCCAATAGTCAGAAAGTTTAGCCCATTACATTTCTGCATTGAAAAAATTTTTCTCTATCGATACATATAAAATTTGATTAATTTTGGCCAAAAAATGGAAAAACTTTATAATGATAAGACTATCATTATAATTCCATTTTTGACTGCATTATCCCCTTTTCCCTATCGAACTGGGAGAGTATTCAAAATTTCACCTCGATCGAGTGAAAATTCGGGTCTCTACATCGACTTAAAGTTGACTTGAGCCTAACGGGTGCAGATTTTTATTCAGATTCGCTAATATTACGGGAAAAATATTGATCTGTCACTAATTTGAGAACTTTTCCTGTGAAGAGGAAGAGTTGGCGAAGACATCGAGCTAACTCACTTCGTCAAACCTTGCCTGGTTCGGTTGTGAGAGATGGTCCGGAAAAAATTTGTATATGTTCCCAGTGTGCGGCGCTCCAGATCGCCGGTGCACAATTATTGCTCCGATTTTCACTCCGGGACAACGAAGACGGACGCCTAAATTCTCTCCAGCCCCATGAGTTGATGCGAACAACCCCTAGCGGGGGTCGAAGAAGGATGAATTCAGGGTGGCGCTCGAGATTGGCACTCCTCGATTATCGCTGCGATTTCCACTCTGGGACATCGGAAATGGATGCCGGAATTTTTTCAAGCCCCATTGGTGAATGCGAATAACTCCTATGCGTTGGTTGAACATCGAAAGAATTGACGCTGGCACTCGGGTCGCCAGTGCACGAATATCGTTTCGATTTTCACTTCGGAACGACGGAAATCGATGCCTACATTTCTTCCAGCCCCATTGGTGAATGTGAGAAAACCCCTATGCGGGGGTTGGAAATCGGAAATATTGACGGTGGCGCTCCGGATTGCCGTTGCACGATTATCTCTTCGATTTCCACGTCGGGACAACGGAAATTCATGCCTGAATTTTCCCGAGCCCCATTGGTGAATGCAAACAATCCCTACGCGGGGGTTGAGAATCAAAAAAATTCACGGCGGCGCTCAGGATCGCCACTGCACAATTTCTGCTCCAATTTTCACTCCAGGAAAACAAAAATAGATGCCCCAATTCTTGCCAGCTAGATTGGTGTGTACGAACAACCCCTATGCGGGGTATGAGGATCGGAAAAATTCTTGGCGGTGCTGTTGATCACCAATGCACGGATAGATCTCCGATTCCCTCTTCAGGACGACGAGAATAGATTTCTCGATTTTTTCCCGCCCCTTTGGTGAATGCGAACAACTCCTATGCGGGGGTTGAAAACCGAAGAAATTCGCGGCGGCGCTCCGGATCGCCGGTGCACGATCTTGCTCCGATTTTCGCTCGGGGACGACGAAGATGGACGCCTGAATTTTCTCCAGCCCCACGAGTTGATGCGGATAACCCCTATGCGGGGGTTGAAAATCGAAAGATTCATGGTGGCGCTCCCAATCGCAGCTGCACGATTATCGCTCCGATTTTGACTTCGGGACGACAGAAATAGACGCCTGAATTCAACCACCCCCATTGGTGAATGTGAACAACCCCTGCGCGGGCCCGGAAATCGACAAAATCACGGGGGCACTCCGGGTCGCCAGTGCACGATTATCATTTCGATTTTCACTTCGGGGAAACGTAATTATCTCCACATCGGGACAATGAAAATAAATGCCTGAATTTTTGCAGCCCCATTGGTGAATGCGAACAACCCCCAGCAGGGGGCAAAAGTCGAAAAATTCTTGGCGGCGCTCCGGATTACCGCTCCTCTATTATCGCTGTGATATTTACTCCGGGACAACGAAAATAGGTGCCTGAATTTTGTCAAGCCCCATTGGCGAATGCGAACAACCCCTATGCGGGGGTTGAAAATCGAAGAAATTTACGGTGGCGCTCCCAATCGCCGGTGCACGATTATTGCTCTGATTTCCGACCCAGGAGGACGAAAATAGATGCCTGAATTCTCGCCAGCTCCATTGGTGAGTGCGAACAACCCCTATGCGGGGTATGAGAATTGAAAGAATTCACGGCGGAGCTGTTGATCGCCGGTGCACGATTGACGTTCCGATTTTCTCTTCGGGACGACAAAAATAGATGTCTCGATTTTTCCCAGCCCCACCGGTGAATGCGAACAACCCCTAGCGGGGGTCGAAAATCGAAAAATTCACTGCGGCGCTCCGGATTGCCGCTGCACGAATATTGCTCCGATTTTCCCTCGGCACAACGAAAATACATTCCTAAATCTTTTCAAGCCTCATTGGTGAATGCGAACAATCGCTATGCGGGGGTTGGGAATCGAAGAAATTCGGAACGACGGGAATAGATGCCTGCATTTTTCCCAGCCCCATTGGTGAATGCGAACAACCCGTATGCGGGGGTTGGAAGCCGGAAAAATTCACGGTGGCCCTCCGGATCGCCGGTGCGTGAATATCGCCTCGGTTTTCACTTCGGGACAACGAAAATGGATATTTGAATTGTTTCCAGCCCCATTGGTGGATGTGATCAACCCCTTTGCGGGATTGAAAATGCAAAAGAGTCACAGTAGTGCTCCGAATCGCCGGTGCACGATTATTGCTCCAATCCTTACTTCAGGACGACGAAAATAGATGCCTGAATTCTAGCCAGCTTCATTTGTGAGTGCGAGAAACCCCCATGCGGGTTATGAGAATCGAAGAAATCCACGGCGGTGCTGTGGATCGCCGGTGCACGATCAACGCTCCGATTTCCACACCGGGACGACGAAAATAGATGCCTGAATTTTTCCCAGCCCCTTTAGTGAATGCGAACAACCCCTAGCGGGGGTCGAAAGTCGAAAAATTCACGGCGGCGCTCCGGATTGACGATCCTCGATTATCACTGCGATTTTCACTTCGAGACAATGAAATTAGATGCCTGAATTCTGTCAAGCCCCATTGGTGAAGGCGAACAACCCCTATGAGTGGGTTGGACATCGAATAAATTCACGCTGGCAATCGGGTCGCCGGTGCACGATGATCGTTTCGATTTTCACCACGGAACGACCGGAATAGATGCCTGCATCTTTCCCAGCCCCATTGGTGGATGCGAGCAACCCGTATGCGGGGGTTGGATGCCGAAAAAATTGACGGCAGCAGTCCGGAACGCCGGTGCATGAATGTCGCCTCGACTTCCACTTCGGGACAACGGAAATGGATGCCTGGGTTATTCCCAGCCCCACTGGTGAGTGCGAACAACCCCTATGCGGGGTATGAGAATCGAACGAATTCACGGCGGTGCGGTTGATCGCCGGTGCACGATTAACGTCCCGATTTTCTCTTCGGGACGACGAGACTAGATGTCTCAATTTTCCCCAGCCCCTTTGGTGAATGCGAACACCCCCTAGCAGGGGTCAAAAATCGAAAAATTCATGGCGGCGCTCCGGATTGCCGCTCCTCGATTATCGCTGTGATTTTTACTTGGGAACAACGAAAATAGGTGCCTGAATTTTGTCAAGCCCCATTGGCGAATGCGAACAACCCCTATGCGGGGGTTGAAAATCTAAGAAATTCATGGTGGCGCTCCCAATCGCCAGTGCACGATTATTGCTCTAATTTCCACCCTAGAAGGACGAAAATAGATGCCTGAATTCTTGCCAGCTTCATTGATTAGTACGAACAACCCCTATACGGGGTATGAGAATCGAAAAAATTCACGGCGGTTCTGGTGATCGCCGGTGCACGATTAACGTTCTGAGTTTCTCTTCGGGACGACGAGAATAGATGTCTCAATTTTTTTCAGCCTCTCTGGTGAATGCGAACAACCCCTATGCGGGGGTTGAACATCAAAAAAGTTCACGGTTGGCGCTCCGGTTCACCGGTGCACGATAATCGCTTCGGTTTTCACTTCGGGACAACGAAAATACATGCCTGAAAATTTCCAGCCCCATAGGTGGATGCGAACAACCCCTATGCGGGGTCTAAACATCAAAGAAATTCACGGCGGCGCTCCGGATCGCCGGTGCATGATTATCGTTTCGACTTCTACTTCGGGACGACGAAAATGGGTGCTTGAATTTTTCCCACCCCCATTGCTGAATGTGAACAACCCCTATGCGGGGGTGGGAATCGAAAAAATTCACGGCTGCGCTCCGGATTGTCGGTGTACGAATATCGCTTCGATCTTCACATCGGGACGACGAAAATAGATGCCTGCGGAACGACGGGAATAGATGCCTTCATTTTTCCCAGCCCCATTTGTGAATGCGAACAATCCCTATGCGGGGGTTGGAAGCCGGAAAAATTCACGGCGGCGCTCCGGATCGCCGGTGCACGATTATCTTTTCGACTTCCATTCCGGGACAACGATAATAGATGCCTGAATTTCATGGTACCCTAACCTATGAGTGTGAGTGAGACTGTAGATCTCGATGCACTGCAGTTCACCTTCCTGCCGAGTGTACATTCGAAACACCTCGGGAAATTCCAATGTTCCTGGATACCGTACATGTTCCATTATTTATCAAACCTACTGTACTGACATAACAGCCCTGTATCCACGCAACTTCCGCACCCAAGCAACTACTAAGGATTCCCAAATAATGTCTCCCTTCGGAATTGATGGAGCAAGTGACATCGGAATAAGTCGGGAAATTAATCCTTAGTGCAAACGGCAAGTTCCAACTTCCGAAATTTTGGACCAGAAATTAGTGAATTCTCTAGATAATCCTTATAACGTTCTTGCGTATTTCACAATTTCCGATTTCTGGCAGGGACACCCGTCGAATATCAAGGGGGTTCAAAAATTGAGGGTTAAGAAAGAGAAAAGCTATATTCCCAGAGTCATAGAAACAGCATTTATAGTAACCCATTTGACATATTGTTTCGATTCGATGGTCATTTCGGATTTTTCGAACGATTTTGATTTAGTCATTCACATATGCTCCGCAGGCACGTTCTCGGAAATTTGCGTCTCCGGACGTTTCCTCAACCGATAGCCAGTACAGTTTCCTTCAAAATCAGTACTCAAAAAAGTCGATGCGATGTGATAGGATGAGACACGTAGATGATTCAAGGAATCAGAAGATCCAAGGGATTGATTCTGAGGAATGTATATTGTTAATGAATTTTCGAGTCCAGCAAAAAATATTGAAGGTTCGGGACTAAACTGACAACGTAATTGATTTGACGCTAGAAAATACGTAGAAAAATACACATGACTTGCGTTGGATCGTCCCGTATCAAAAAACACATTACATAGTAGGAGTTCGAAAAATCGTTGAAGAAAACTCCACTTCCACGGAATCGGTACGTTGAATTTTTGTATCGCATGAGCCTGTCGTGGTTCTCGCCCTTCTTTATCAAATCGACTTGTTCGAGTGGTCGTCTTGAAGAAAATTACACTGGCTAACTATTGAATATGCTCCCAGAGATCTTGAGAAACGCGCATGCTCAGCAGATGCAAATGACTTAATAAAAATAGATCGATGGTGGATATCGCCAGATAAGATGGTGAAATCGGCCCCAGGCTACATCGCCAGGAAAATTAAGGAGTTTAGTTGGTACATGTGAGACATACCTTCGAAAAAGAATTTATACTCTTACACCTCTCCAGCCCGACATACGCTCAGAGAAGCTGTTCATCAGTATTTATTCTAGTATAGCGAGACCAATCGACCAAAAAACTTGAAAAAAGTCACAAGAATCTGTCTGAACGCAACGAATATAAAAAATTCATTCCCAGGATTCTTTACTGTCCCACTGCAGCTAGGAAATTTCTTCAAATTATGAAAAATTTACCGGAAAAACGGGGCGGTACGTGCAGGTCGCGAGAAAATTTTCCTTCGTGGATTTTTGTGTATTCTACAAGAGACAAAAATTTTGCCCAATCTTTTAAGTAATACAACAGCTCGAAAAATACTTTTAAAAAGGCCAAAAACGCTGTGTTCCGAGTAACAAGCTCACTTGAACGTATTCAGTGACTTTCCACAGGGATGAGACTACTTTATATCACTCGTGCTGGAAACACCTCTGTTTCTTAGGCTGGTGAACGCGGGTGGGGGTAGCTGGAAACAAGGCGATTATGCGTGCGGCGCCTCTTGTCTTCCTACGCTAAATGAATAGCACCAAGGATCCCTAGACTGAATGACTGAACCTAACCTTCCTACGCGAGCAACGATCATCAACGATACGATAACTGATATGTATTAAAATGACAGTAATGTTGACGAAAATGAAAATGAATTTTCAATAGTATTTTTCAAGGTTCAAATACAGAACTATAATTATGCTGAGAAAGGTCATTAGAGTGTCTATCATCAAGATGCTCAATTACTATCATTATTGTTTGGTTCGTTGGATGTGCTCTCTTCGAAAGCTACCAAATGTGAGGTTTACGCAGAACAAATTCCTCAATTAAGGCTTCCCAGTGGATGTACATAGATGAAATTGGTCATCATGGATGTGCTTCTTGTGAAATATATCAAATGTCAGTTTTGTACGTGATCTATTCCTCATAACATTGTCAAGAAACATGATGAGCACGGCTAACAGTATCTAACATCAAAAATATAACCAGCGTGATCACCCCTTCTTGTTCAATTTTCTGGGAAGATACGGTTGTCTTGAATCAAAAAGTTGTTACCACCATGCATCAATTTCTTGGATAGATATTGGTGTCTTGAATTCAACTGTCATCAACTTTCTGGAGAGACATTGTTGTCTTGAATCCAAAATTGTTAGCATCACACATCTATTCCCCTGAAATAAAAGATAATGAAGGTGGAATGCAAAACTGCCATGATGATTCTGAACTTGAATTAAATGAATGATGATTGACTTATTGAGATGCTGAGAAGAGAGAGAAGAAATCAGTCACCACGCTTATCATATTTCTGATGTAAGATGTTGACAAGAGGAAATTAGGTTCAGCAGCCCTGATGTTCTCGAAAATTCTGGAAAGACAGCATCATATGTGATCACATAAAAAACTGGCACAGCACACCTAACTCTTGATAATCAAATGTGCTCTCTGAAGTTACAGGATTATAATGGGCGTGGCTGATTCGATTCTCCCATTCAGCAGTCAGCATTGGAGGAATATGAAGAGCGCGGCTAATCATTTGCCTCTTGTTAGCATTACACATCAATATTGTTATCTTACATACAAAAGTTATAGTGGAGGTTGAATGCAAAACTACCATGAAGTTCTTCGACTGTGGCAGTGTGATAAATGAAAGCCTTATTGAGATGCTGATAGAGGAAAGGAATCCAGTCACCACGCTCATCATATTTCTAATGTTTCATGATGATTCGAGAAAAGGATCAGCAGCGCTCATCTTATTTCTTCATCATATTTTATCAACAGCTGCTTTTTCCAGAAACTAGCTTCTATTATCACAGATTCCCTTTTCTTGAAGAGCTGGAAGGAATCAGTCACAACGCACATCATATTTCTTCATCATATTTCACCAGCAGCAGCTTTCTCCAGAAGCTAGCTTGTGTATCACAAATTCAGTTCTCTTTTCTTGGAGCCATCTTCACACAAAAAATGTTTCTCATTCAGTTAAACAAATTTCTGCTGAGAACGTTATTATTTTGATTGAAATATAGGTATGATATATGCATCAGTCCCATGCGGTTGTGATCAATCATCATCTATATCAACAGGTTATAAACACGCTGCATGAGTATCTAGTAATATTTGGTTGGAAATTATTCACACGGTATATATAGCACAACGCCCAGAAATACCAATATATAGGTAAACGGCAATAAAAACGAAAACAACTCTTGTGCCTACTGAGTCGCAGCAAACGAAAACCGATAAATTGCAATAAAACATTGAAAATAAAAGATTCAGGTCGGAAAAACTCGGGGAGCACTCGCGGTATAAAGTAAGATATGCGACTCGTGCTGGGCACTGCGTTTTTTCTGCGGAACTCGAGCCGCAGATATACGCGGTTTCCAGCTCTCGACGCATAATATACAATTCTCCAGAAAAATCGTCAAATTTAACGAGAACAACTATGTTGTGAGAGTTGATTTGGTGATTTTCGGATCGAATCTAGACTCAGAAAAGCCGAAAATCCATCAAAAATCAGATTGCCCACGCTTTCAAGATGGTCAGAGCTTCCTCCTTCCCAAGAAAGATCCCAAAATCCATTGAAATATAGGAAATTGAGCTGTTCATTCCCACTTATTGGTAGAGTCTAATCAATCTCATCGAGTAAAACATTCGGATGACCAGAGAATGACATTTTACACCATCAGTCCATCCATCATCCTTGAGCCTAATACAAACTCGTGGACAGTAGGAATCAAAGAATAATCGGCTACGCTCGTCCCATTCGGGACAAGATATTACCGTGACAATGGTGAAATCATTTGCATAAGTGCAACATGACAACGTTAGACTGTGGCGTCCGTTACACTCTTAGCTAGGATATGATGAGTTCCGCGCAAAACAGACCTCCGAAAAAAGGGTCATGTCTTGTATTTTTTTCCTTGACTTTTTTATTCGATTCTATGGTACAAAATGAGAACTTTTTACCGCGTATGAGGCCCCAAAAATTTTTTGTAGGTATCTCTAACGTGCATTACTTTGTTCTCTTGAATTATCTCCGACAAAAAAGTTTTTTTTCAACAAAATGCATATTCCTCGAATCCGCTCAGAGATACAGAGATGCGATTCACGGCTCTTAAAAGGTCTTGAAGAAATCAATCGGAATCGATTGTGTAGAGTGGATTTTAAGCTTTTGGGTCGTTTTAACGGGGAAAAGAGTGGGAAACATTGCCAATCAAATCTCTCAAGGACCTAAATCTTTCGAACCTTGGAAATTTGACATTTTATGTGAATTGTTGTGTTCCTTCGGGAGAAAAAGCCTCAAACTCCTTTTCTGCTTTCTAGAGCCTTTTTCCCCCATTTATAACCAATCCACTCTCTGGCTCATGGAAATCGTCTGTTTCATACGCATGTATCACCTGAAAGATTGGTCAAAATTTTTGTCTCTTGCAGAATACACAAAAATCCACGAAGGAAAATTTTTTCGCGAACTGCACGTGCCGCCCCGTTTTTTCGGTAAATTTCTCATGATTTGGAAGAATTTCCTAGCCGCAGTGTGACAGTAAAGAATCCTGGGAATAACTTATTCATATTCTTTGCGTTCAGACAGATTCTTGTGACTTTTCTCAAGTTTTTTGGTCGATTGGTCTCGCCATGCTAAAATAAATACCGATAAATAGCTTTCCTGAGCGTATGTCGGGCTGGAGAGGTCGAAGGGTCTGAATTTTTTCCTGGAGGTATATCTCACATGTACCAACTGAACTCCATAATTTTCCTGGTGATGTATCCCGGGACCGATTTTACCATCTTAACCGGCTAGACCCTTTCAAAATGGCCATTAAAATCAGAAGAAAATGTCAAACTGTCGACTGCAAGGGCTTTCTCAATAAGTGTTGATGGAATTCATTTTTGTCTTCTTATTTTGGAGTTGAGATGTAAGGGGTGACCCGAGTGAAAAGCATACATTTGGAAATAAGTTGACAACTATGGATTCTATATGTTCCTATGCAAAAGTAATTATGTTTTTGAGCCATTTCGGAGCATTTCAGCCAGAGCCGTCACGAGGGGTGTCTGGAAAAAATCCCAAGATATTCTTTCCTGTTAGTACTATGTTTAAATAATACGAAAAAATTCTTGTGAAATTTTTTCGAAGCCCTCCATGGGCCTGAGGGCCCATAAAAGATCCAATTCAGGCCCCTTTTCAAGCCTATCTTGGAAAAATCATAGCTCCGACTAGAGTCAATTTTTTTGACGTACTTGGGCGCATTTTTCTTCTCAAGACTGGTACATTTAAGAAAAGAATTGTCCAAGAGCGATAACTGAGCCTAGCAATTTCCAGGAGCTATTTGCTCAGGGCCCATTTCAGCGATTTTTGAGCCTCGTTCAAAGTTATCTAGCTCCTTTTAGACATGAGATAATCGACTTCCACTAGTGGTCATTTTTTAGGTCTTGAGAAAAGCTACAATTCGACCACTTGTAGAAGTTGGTTATTGGACGTTTCATAGGAGTCACAGTCGTTACAAGTTGAGCAGTTTCGTGAAAATTCCAAACTTTGAGCTCAATTTAAAAATACGCTGCTAAAAGAGATTAGCAGAATGCTTTCTCAAATCAAATTCATAAAATCAACAATTCATCTATCGATTATCTGAAATCCGAAATATTATAAGCTTTCATTATATAATGAAAATAATTTTATACTTTTATTCAAATTTTATTATAAAATCCATTCACATATACTTTTGTATTGTATCCCTGGAAGATATCGAATATATATATATATTAATTACCCTAAAATAATACCCGGGAAAAATTTTCTGAAAAAAAATTCGAGGGAAAACGGAATAATATGGCTGCATAGGTAAAATGAAAACTCAAGAACGCTTTGATAGATTATTCTCAAGCTCTGTGGGTTGATCACAAAAACTCTTACGCTAAGGCCAGTGAATTTTGAGGATCATTCAATGAGTATTTCTTGACTTATAAACTTCTTAATGACAAATCTTCAATTTTGATTGGAGAAGCATATTTTGAAAATGATTTGGAATCCCTAGTCCTACTTTAAAAAATTTCCAGTGACGTAATTCTGATGTTTTTTGAGGTGCTGAATCAATTGGTTGATACGGAATTTTGTTGAAATCTCATTATCATGGTCTTAGAGAACAGTGTAAAAAGGAGTTCAGGGAAGCTAGAATAAAGTGGGAAGAAATGGAAATTGTGTATTAACCAATCGATTCAGAACCTCAAAAAACCTTTATATTGAACGAATCATTTTTTTCAAGGCATGAGGAAATTTTATGAATAGTTTGTAAGATATGGAAAAATGACAATTTTGCAGGAACAATTTCATAACTCAGGGAGTGTTGGTTGGGGGGGGGGGGGTGCCAAAATTGTAGCGTTCCCATCTACGGATGCTACCAAATATAGATGCAAAATTTGAAGGGAATTGGTGGAAACATTGAGGAGTTGTGCTGAGACATAGAAAACAAAATACATACACACAGACACGGTCAGAGGGCTCGATGGGGTAATAGTAATTTTCCAAGGCGTTATCAAGGAAAACTGTTACCTACAGTCGATAGATCCAGGGAAAACAAAGAGGACAGTACAATTCCCATGTATCCAAGAGGTCTATTGGAGGAGAAAAAAATTTTGTGAAAAAAAAAATCAAGAAAAAATCCACTACCATCTAATGAAAGCTTTCTCTTTAAAAAAAGCAAGATCGTTTTTTTTTCTTTCGACCCCAAACCCGTGCGAATACGTTTTGCGGTACAGATACTATCAATCAGGACAATAATGTGGGTGGGCCAATCAATTCTCGATCTTATTCAGTCAATTTAAAACACACGTTTTTGATTTTTTGCTCAAAATGCCAACATAGGTGTAGCTCGCATATGCTTCCATCTCAGTTATTGTGCACCAACCTGGGTGGAATGACTCCTCCAAGTACCCCCAAATATGAGAGTTTCCACGGAACTTTTAACTTTTGTGTTACTGCAGTGTTCCAGGAGTATTTTGAACTATTCGTAGTGCGCAGGAGTGGCATTTTATGGTATTTGGCATCGTTCAATATGAGCTACATTCTTTCTTGTTGGAACGCATCCTGATTTGTCAATAGCAGACCGCAAAAGATGATTTTTGGGTAGTTTACAAACGTACCAACGCGATTTTTTGAATTGATAAGGCTGTAACTAAAATACCTATGCCTCAACTACTTCGGTGGAATAATATATCCATCTACTAATCTCATATTTTGAGAAAAGCTTTGATTCAGAGGTGTGCGCTGATTTGGCTATGATATTAGCTCTCATTCATCGATGTAACCGAGTATTGTGGGAAAACTTTCTCTTGCTATTGTTTACGAAATTAATGGAATACCTTGTGCAAAATGGGGAATCAAGCAATGAGTTTCCAGAGTTGAAAAGAAGACAAATCGAATCCCGTTTGGTTTGTGAGTGTGCGTTGATCCGGAAAAATTTTATAAAGCTTCAAAGCTCATAAAGTTATCGCGCCACTGGCTCTCGAAACGGTCATTTTTTGATGGCATACTCAGGAAACGTAAAGCACAGGATTGGAATGTTGTGCTCTTTTTTCTTCATCACAGAAGGGATATAACCGCACTGTTCTGAGTTGCAATTGTCGTTCGGTATTTCTGTGAGAAGCTGAGGAGAAATATTTGAATCCGGATGGTAAGCTGAATAAGCCTTCAAATGTGATGTTATCGCGATTTTCTTGATTTTTACACAGTATACGGCTAAAATATGAACAAAATAAGTCCACAGTGTATTCTAGGAATTGAAATGAGACTCATAGCTCTTGACTCGATTTTGGAAATTTACCTTGAATTTCGGAGAAATCGAGGATGAAATTCATCTTAAAGTCAAGTCAGGCAAAATATAATCCGTATCGATCGTCTAGACAATGTTTTGAATCGAATCTATTCGATTGAAGTTGATTCACGAATGTTTCAAGTGTGTAATTCCGTACATGTCGTTCTGAACCAGATACCTCGGCTTGGAAGAGAGTGGCACCATTTTTTTCACATGTTTTCGAGGTCTAAGTATCACATGAAACCCATTTCAAACGTGTGCGATGAGAAAAATTTTTTTCTTATTTCAGAGGATTAATAGTTGAAAGTTTCATGGAAACTCTCATATGTGTAAGAACTTCCGGAGGCGAGCCTCAAGCCAGAAGCGAACTGGAGGTTCAAACCATCAGGTCCGAAATGGGCATTATTTCGTATAATTTGGGGCAGGCGAGCGAGGGCTCGATTCCCCGTGTTTCTGCTCACAAACGAGACGAGTGGCCACAATGGGGATTCAAATTTTTTCCCGACTCAAAATGAATATCTAAACACGATCCTGGGGTCAATTTGTGCCTGAGATATCATCCAGTCCTCAAACCGCGTTTATCTCCGTAATAACAGGTTTTGCTCCTCTACAGCAAAATGACGATTGTTCAGGCCTAAATTGATCCCGGGATTGTGTTTAGATATTCATTTTGAGTCGGAAAAAAGTATTTGTATCCCTATTCTAGCCAAGCCTTTGCATGTCTCGGAATCGGTCTCGGAGAATTTCCAAATTTGAGTATCGGCCTCGGTCTCGGCATCGTCCCGGTCTCGGCCGAGACCATAAGTTATTCCGTTTACAATGCAATGTGCAAAGAGCTTAGCGCTGGATCTGTGTATTCGCGAATTGACTCGCGCAGGACTACACACATGTATGAGCATCTCTCTGGTGTAGGTACATACTAATAAGTATGGATGATCGAGAGCTCAATAAACGCTGAGCACACCGTGGAATATTTGATAGATTTTCGTCAAGTTAGCGATGTTGTATCAGTAGAGAAAAAAGCCAATTTAACAATGGCTGTGATTGCCTTGAATATGTTGATTGATAAAATGGAAGGTACAATGTACCAACTTGACCCAATCGAAACTCGAGCTGATGATGACGAGAAGCTAATACTAGCGCTTCAGGCAGGGCGCGATAAGTTATTAAAACATTATAAACAATGTAATTGGATTTATGTACTCTCATTAATTCTCGACCCTCGATTCAAAGTATCTACATTTGACTGCAGTGACTGGGGAAAAAATTTGAAAACTGAAGCATGCCAAAAGTTTGAAGAAATTCTCGAAAAACGTTACTATCAAGTCAATTCAATTGAATCGAGATCTGAATCAGAGCCAGTCACGCCTGTTGCAGAAAAGCGTTTGAATTTCAATTCTTATTTCTGTAAAAAAAGTTCTAAGGAGGATTGGCGATCGGAGTTAGATAAATATTTAGAGGCTCCTAGAGCTACTGATGATATTGACATCTTAGAATGGTGGAAAATTCATGAGAATTCGTATCCAACTTCAGCACGAATGGCTCGTGACTATCCTTGTATAATGCCAAGCTCTGTGCCGGTAGAACGATTATTTTCTAGAGCTGGTTTGATCGTTCGAGATCTGAGATGTTCTATTGGTGCAGAGCCTCTTCGAGCGGAGTTATGTATTGGTTCATGGATGAAGTGCTCGCTTCGCAAACGAATTTGTGAGTTATAGTTGAAGAAGTTGCACACATTATTGTGATTAGTTTATTAGTTCCAGTAAAATATTTCGATGTTAATAGCTTTCACACAATATTTCAATCATGTTAAATGAAATGAACTCAAATATCCCACGAGGTCGATGTATTTTCATTTCGATATGCCAGCTATGCATCGGGCTCACCAAATTGATGGTTTTTATGGACGAGACCGAGAGTCTCGCGAGACCGAACGAGGCAGCCTCGTATCGCTACCGATACCAAGGGAGGCAGACTCGGTCTCGGTCTCGGATAGTCTGATCCGGGATCGGTATCGGGTATCGGTCTCGGTTTTCGAGAGTCTCGGTACCGAGACCGATGCTGGTCTCGAGTCTCGCGGCAGCCCTAGTTGCGACGGGTCCCACGGGTGGGACCCGTTTCTCTTCGGGCTCTTGTGTGCACCAAACAACGTAGACACATCCAATGGCGTCTGTAGCGGTTCTTACTCACTATGTACGATGCCAAAAACATGCGTACGGGTCAGTTTAGGGATCAGACTTGATTGATCTGAGCTACGCCATAAAAACTCAATTTTCGTGGGAATGGCGATGAATAACACAAAAATAGCAAGTAAATTGTGAATATATCAGGTCCGCTTGAATATTTCACAACGTATCTTAGCTTATTCAAAAGCTTACGTCAAAAGCTACAGAATGAGCCCAAGTACGCGTGATTTGAGCGAGATAGAGCCAAGTTATCTGGAATTTAGACGCAAGATAACCATGAGGCAAACCGAGTTAATGGTTGACATTGCAATTGCACTCCCTCTCTTCTCAATCTATTTCATCTCTCCGCGTATGAGGAACTTTTTGTATCCAGAGAAGTTGAAAAGTATATCGAATAAGCAGCTGTGTCTCGTGGATTCACGAGGATAGAAAATTATACTCGCGTGGATCACAATCGCAATCCGCGGTTCTTACGAGGCAAAAGCTTCCAATTCAGGGCATGCTCGCGTATTACCCGAATGGTACCGGGAATTCAACGAATGCTCCCTAAAAGCGGAAGATTACATCTTATTATCACTAATTTTGGTAGTTCGATCATTCACTTCATTCCCCATTGCACGATAGAAATTTTCGCGGGTCCCACCGGTGGCTTTTTGTAAGATTTTTGATATTCCCGATCGGAAGATCAGGAAATTTCACATCGAATAAGCTCTCGAGAAAATAGGGGTTCCTCGATTTTCACTAGGAGTGAAGCAACGATGAAATCACGTGTGCTCATTCACGTGCTGTTTACCTTTCGCGGGCTCTCTAGGCTGTTCAGTTTGACGCAGGGAAATAATCAATCGAGGCATCTTCGACGTATTTTTGTCTCATCTTCCTGGTAGAGAGCTCTGTTTTCTCCAATTCGATCCAACATAACCTCAAAGAACGGAAATTATACGTCGAAAATGTTCGAACTCCAACTAACCTATTTTTTCTTCTCGATAGCCTGATTCGGGAGAATCGACAATTCTCAATGTAATTGATGATCCTTGGTGGGATTCACAATCTCTAGTGACGGAATAGAGTCCAAATGAGTGAATTTCTGCTTCTACGAGGAGCGAAGCAGTGGATAACTGAGTCCTCGGCGTACGCATGACATTAGAAGTGCTTCTCTTTTTCATAATCTCATATCCCATGGGAATAGTCAGGAAACCAATCGTAGAACACTATTCCATCATGAGCATGAATCAATTCCCCAAATAATGTGATCAAAAAAACGAAAAAAGAGGTTGAATCGAGTTAAGATTCTTTCAATGCATGATTCCCGTTTTTTGAGGTAATGTTGAATCAAAATGTGAAACTGAGCTCTCCATCGGAAAGATGAGATGGAAATACGTCGATGATGCCTCAATTGAGTATTTCCCTGCGTCGAATTGGACGGCCCAGAATGCCCGCGCAAGGTGAACAGCACGTGGATGACTATTCGTACTATCATCGTTGGTTTACTCCTAGTGAAAATCGAAAAACCCCAATTCTTTCGAGATCTCTTTCGATGTGAAATTTCCCGATCTTTCGATTGGGAATATTAAAAAACCTGCCAAAAAAGGTAATTTAGGGTTATTGCCATTTCAAAACTTGATTGCTAATTTTTGAAGTTATGGTGGTACGAAACCGGAAAACGAATTCCACCATCGGAAAGCTGAGGCAAAAATACGTCGGAAATGATGCCATTGACTTATTTCCACGTGGGGTGTACGGCCTTCACAGATGGCTCAAAACTACATGTTCCGCCCTCCAAAAAGCAACCCAGGACAGTTGACGTATTTTGCCCCATATGCGAATTGCCGAGGCAATGTTCCAAATCTTGGATTCAAGGCGAAACCACTTAAATAGACCTGGGCGACGCGAAAAAATTTTCTTGGCCCTATAAACCGTCGAAACTATCTTTTTCCAGGACTGTAAAACGGGCCAATAACCTATGGAGGAATGAAGAAATGGTCTAACGAAACCTTGCTGAATTGGCGTGGAATAACTCATAACAGGAATATTTCATTTGTGATTTGGTCCAAGTCTTTATACATCACATAGAAGAATAGTCTAGAATAACATAACAGAAGAATCACGAGATTATTCAGTTTTCTATGTTAAATGAATCGAAGAATAGCAAAATCTCCATTTTCGCAACTGTGAGCGCAAAGTTGTGAAAAAATGAGACCTTTCCCCATTATTTACAGTACGAGGAGTACTGCGGAAATGACTTTTCACATAGTTTTACATTCACGCACTAGTGAAGAGTGCGTGAATGTAACTTCTAGTTCTAATGAATTTTTATCCACGTAAAGTTCCAATATATGATGTCACATCATCCCTTTGAGTTCGGTCTCTCTTCGAAACTTCGTTTTTGTGATAACTCTGCTCGGATAGTGGTGCATTTAATAACAACTTCGCACACAGTTGCAGACAATAGTATACGCAACACGTGCGGGGAATTTCCGCACACGTTGCCAACTCGCGCGAGAAGTAGCATTTACGCACTCTTTGGAACTTCTCGCACACCCAGAAGTACACGTGAAGCGAGCGTGCGTGAATGTGTTCTTCTCGCTGTGCGAGAAGTTCCAAAGTGTGCTTGATGATTAACTTCTCACACTTGTTGCGTAATATACTATATTCTATTACCACTTCTCATTATACATCAAAATAGTTCCTTTTCAATATCATTTCAGCATTTGATATAATTTCCGTACTCTGAAATTCTGGAGGAATGGCATTCCGAGCTCCTCTGGATCTGGCTACAGGAGGGAAGAAAAGGTAGTCTTCAGATTCATGGGACTCCTGGATAGTCCGTGCATGCTTTCGTATATCACGAGAGCACGCACACCTATCGCTGTGGATGCACGGAAGGTATTCAAGGTGGACGCTCTCGTGGCAGCGCCACTCATCCATGGAGGAATGCATAAGGTGGCCAAAGATTGAACTGACGCCAGGCCATTTCCCATCTCAAATACATTGTCTGCTACGGGACAGTTGCCACCTGGAATAGGCAGTGCCATGTCGGTGAGAACTCGCGCAGGCGTAGAAGCTCCCGAGCACCCGAAATGACACTGATTTTGACGTCATCAAGTCCATCTAACCTATGCATAGCACGCACACTGGGACAAAAAAGTAGTGTCCATGAGATGCTGTTTCTGATGGTCGGACGGTACGGAGCATGCGCGGGTTTCTGGCGGAATAACAATAGGTGGGAGGACTCAAGAGCGAAGAGATATGGAGAGATAGAGATAGATATCCTTTATTCGTCATACGACAAAAATACACCTACATATTTTCATATGATATATATATATAAAATTAATGAATATTCCGATAAAATCATATTAAGAAATAATTTGGTCAAGGATAGGTACATCACAATTGTGACTAGTCATACACATTACGATTTCACTTGAGAGAAAGTGAGATGAGGGGCATAGGTTCACAGAAATATCACAGTTTTTCTCCAGTCTGATGAAAGAAGGTCACTTACAATTAAAAAGAGATAGAAAGAAAAGGAACAAAAACCCGAGCCCATCAGTGATTAAAGTAATGCTGCTTCTCCGGATCAATCCTCTGAGGAGACTTTGTTAATAGAAAATCTTTCAAGGACTCTTTGAACAAGGGTGTTTTCCCCAGCTGCCGAAAGCCCGGAGGGAGAAAGTTCCAAAAATGAGCACATTGAACCTGGAAAGATCTCCTTCCATATTCAAGTCTCATATTGGGAACTTTGAGTACCCGCTCTTCTGCATTACCACGTGCGGGGCGTTTAGATTGGTACCTGGTGAACATCGCAGCTAGGTAGCCAGGCTCTCCTAAATGCATGATCTTATGCATTAACAGAGCTGCGAAGTACATTCTCCGCGAATCAGTACGCAACCAACCTAAACGCTCCCTAAACGGGGTGATGTGCTCGTCTCTCCTAAGATCAAAAATGTACCTCACACATGAATTGCTCAGTCGTTGTATCCGTTGCCGCTGTTCGTCCGTGGCGTCGAGGTACACGACTGTGCAATAATCTAAATGCGGTTGAACTAATGACTCGACTAGGCGGATTCGGAGAGGTCTGGTGATACACGCCCTAAAGAACCGCGATCCGTAAAGGGCTCTGTTCACTTTCTTAGTTACTTGGTCGATGTGCGGCTTCCACGTCAGTTCACTATCAAGTGTAACACCAAGACTCACGACCGTATCGCTGAACGGAATGAACTTTCCTTCCTGTATTTCAACCCCTGTCAAGTCCATTCCTTTTAGATCTTTGATGTTCCTCTCAGAGTTGAAGAGGATTGCCTTGGTCTTGCCAGCGTTGAGACGCAGACCGGAACCTCTGGCCCATTCAGCAATTAGTCGTCCTACTTCTCCCAGCCGAGTGATGCCTTCCTTGATCTTAGTTTTCTCGACTTGAAGATAAATTTGAAGATCATCCGCATAGAATAGATGATATACCGACTTTCCGTCTAGCAAACCGGGTAAGTCATCAACATATAAGCTGAAGAGTAAAGGCCCGAGAACGGATCCCTGTGGAACACCCAGATTGGTTTCAAGCCAATAAGAACTACCAGATTTTGAAGTGACTATTTGGGTGCGGCCTTGTACGTATGATTTTATCCACAGGAGTGCCGATCTTGAGAATCCAAGGTTTCGGAGCTTCCTCAACAGCTTTGACGGTGTTATTGTGTCGAAAGCTTTGCTAAAGTCGAACAGTAGGAGTAAGGTGATATTCTCCTTATCAATGCCTACTCTGATGTCATCCGTCAACTTCAGTGAAGCTGTCTGGGTGCTATGGTATCGCCTGAAACCAGTCTGGAAGCGATCAAGGAGTTTCTCTACTTTTAAATACTCCGTGATTTGATTATGTGCAATTTTTTCCAGAACCTTGGAAAGGAAGCACAGCAGCGCTATGGGACGAAAGTCCGAGACCGTTGATGGAGCTGCAGTCTTTTTCAATGCAATCAGCTGCGCTTGCTTTCAAGCTTCGGGGAAAACGCTATGAGCGAAAGAGGAATCGAATATATGTACAATGAGATCACCAATTGCCGGAAGAGCCTTCGCGATCACGCTCTGGGGGATCCCATCCACCCCGCGGGCCTGCGAGGAGAAATGTATAATAGCAAGGACTACATCATTGAAATTTGTGGGCTTAAATTTAAGCCCCTCCTCCGGTGCAGAGTTGATATCGTCCATTGCTTCATTGATATTTTCGTGAAGCAAAACGGAAACCCCCGCAAAGTGAGCGTTCAACTCATCCGGTGTGAAACCGTGGAGTTCTTCCTCTTTGCTCTTGGGCAAGAGGCCGAGATTGCGCATCTCCTTCCAAATATTCTTGTTCTGATCAAGAGCGTCTGAAAGATGGTTTTGAAGGAAGGAATTACGCTCTTGCTCAATGCGCAGATCGACCTCTTCGCTAAGCCGAGAGTACTCATTTTGAAGCTCAGGACACTTGCACCGGTTGCGTTGCATACGCTCCCAACGCCTGCGCGTCGCGTCTCGCTTATTCATGAGCACCCTCAGCTCAGGACCAATCCAAGGAGCATCATTTTTACGCGGGTTTATAGTTTTTTCCGGTGCTAATTCATCCAAAATGATCATTAAATTTTCATTCAAGCAGTGAATTGCGTCTTCCAACCTGGTTTCGGCATTTTCAAGAGCTGTCCAGTCACAGCGGAGCAGATGGTCATTCAATATCTCCGGGGTGATGTTACGAAAATCCCTATACTTGAAGGAATTTTTTGGCGGAGTAGGGGTGAAGACGTTGATGGTGACGTCAATGACCGAGTGCCCACCGAAACTGGGCAGGTGTCTGTTGTGAAAGTCAGTAATGGTCTCGTTGTCATCTACGTAGATGTGATCAATCCATGTATGAGATACATTGGGGTTGTGTTGATGAGTCGGGCCATGCTGCACTATCTGCAAGGCTAGTTCTTCTGGAGAGAGAGAGAGAGAGTGAGAGGGAGAGTAGAGTATAGGAAGTAAGAGGGAGTGGAGAAAGGAAGAGGAATCATCTATAATGATTGGCGTGCGTTCGTCACTGGACGAGAGATTTGATGCATAGTTCAAGGTACTCAACTTATAAGCGAAGGTTGGGTCTATCGACCCAATATATTGTTATAAGGGGCTTATTCCACCGGACCAGATTGGGCGGACCAGGAATGATGGTGATGACCACACTCAATATATTTGATACTGATAGGATTATTGGTGAGGTTGGTCACAAGCCCGCGTGTATCATAAGTAGGGCTTGCTTGAACTGCCTCGTGGCGCGCTGCCTCGGGCTAGGGGGTCTCGTAGTCACACACACACACACACACACACACACACACACACACACACACACACACACACTCACCCACCCACGACCCACATACCTCACACGCACGCTCTCTCTGGGCGCAGCCCAGGGGTGACGAGCGTAGTGCTTACCCTCCCCTCAAACCCCTCCAGCTATGCCCAAGGCGCGCCGCGGCAAAGGTGAAGTCTCTCCGACTATCGTCTGCAGGTCGGTTAACAAGAGGGGCTCGACGGGAGGGTAAGCACTACGCTTGTCAGCCCTGGCGCAGCCGCAGAGTCGCTCGTGGGGCAAATCCTCACATCGCCTTTCTGTCGGATGAAGAAAATTTTTGTGATGTATAAGAATCTTTTGCGCTTCGATACGAATATGGAAGTGATGGATTCCACGTAGCGAGAGTAACACGTAGAGGAGGTAGTTTGGTATCGTGCACTTTCGGTGCTGTACGCAGGATGCTTTTGATGTGATTCGATTGGCTTGGATCATCGAGTATTTCAGGAATATGATGAATTCTTACAGAGTTTTGATCTTGATTCCGAAAAGTACAGCTAGGTTTTATAATGACAGATTTTTGGCTAGAACTAGGTTTTAACAGAATTTCGTTATAAACTATTTGCACTGCACTGACTCTGACTTTGAGATACTTCATAAGGCACTTCATCACTGTTTTTGTTGGTACATGCTGGTTTCAATGGAACTCTTGCACCATATTGACTTACTATTACAGGCTTCGGCACTCAAGTGCTACTATTTCGTCTGTAGTCTATTCGCTTAGGTACAGTGTTTGCACTATTTCAGCTCAAGCGTATAATTTTTGGAACAAGCTTTGAATTGCTCTGACTCAAATTTACGGTTACTGGAATTTTCGGAGAACATTTGCATGTTGGGCGTTGATGATAAGGATTGTAGTTCAGGGTATTAATTAGAGAGAACGCATCGGGTAATAGTAGGGAGCACCGAAGCTTTATTGCACTTTGACAAAACACTCTGAAAAATTGGCGATTGAAAATGTTCACATGGTGAACGAGGGAGCGTGATGTGTGTCTGTCCGAGTGCGAGACTATACTGAACTGGCTGTACGACCTTCACACAGCGAGAGCGAGAGCGCCACTGAAAAGAGAAAGAGTACTGACCGTGTCGCAAACATAAACTGACTCCACACATTCCGCCCACCTCCTTCAAATCAAATAAAAATATGGGAATTTGAACAATAACAATTCTTCATGAATAATGCAAATCAACGCGTGACAATTTCCTTTGCGGGAACTCTACTATGAGATTTCACCAACATTCAGAAAACTCATGGGTACAGAGAAGAATAAATAGACCGTGCTGCAAATCGATAAGTAGCTCCTTGATACATCCTGATGAACTAGAAAATTTGACAATGTGAATAGAATGAGTTTAGCTTGAGAGGAGTTTCACGAATATTTTTAGTTCTTCCAAAAATATCCGAAACAAGTCATGTGATTCTGTCTTGAAGACAACTGAGAAACGATAATTTGGCAACTTGAAATTAGAAATTTTACCGTAATCAAATTGATTTAAAATATAAGGTAAGTGTACCCAACTTGCCCCCATATGCCGATCTCGGGGATGGGCACTCCTTGGCCTCCCGGCAATTTTTTTTTACGTTTGTTATGTTGAAATATGAGGAAGTAAATAGTTTGCGTCGACCCCGAATCATTCCTGCGTTCTTCAGAAAATCTAAAGTGATTTTTCTATTTTTCGTGATTGCTTAGCTAAGAAAGCACCGAGGGAATCGCCTTCAGTAAAATCGGTGCCAAATTCTTCAAGTTCAACCAATCTCAACGTACCTCAGCGCATTCGATTCCTTGTTTCAAGACCTTCAAAATCCATTCTTTAAAATTGCAAAATTCGGATATGGAGCTGTTTTATGTGCAAAACACGGAGACGATTTGTAAACAAGGATGCCAACATCGGAGTGTACCTAACATGCTCCCATACGTTTATCTCGAAAGGGCGTGCAGAACGACTTTTTTTACCACTCAGAACGTGATTATCACGTCAAAATGGGTCACAAATAGTGTTTCGAACCACCAAAAAGCTCCAAATGTGCGTGCACGGCGATAAAAACACTTTATCGCCGATTTACATCATTTGTTTCGGAAAAATTGAGATAGTTCGGCTCCAATTGATCCAAATTGGACGTAACTCAATGCATTTTGAAGGTCTTTAAACAAGCTTCAAAATGAGCTGAAGCACGTTGAAAATCGTTGAAATAAACCAAAGTTATTAAGAAAAAGGCTTAATGGGGGCAAGTTGGGTACACACTTTTGTAAACTCTCAAAAATTACCTTTTAGGAGAATTCAAACAGTCTGGCTTCAGTTGGTTCAAATTGAATGTACCTTAACTTGTTTTGAAGGTCTCAAGACAAGCTTTAAAATGAGCTGAGGTACGTCGGAAAATATGGAGATGGGCCGAAGTTATTAAGAAAATGGCTTAATGGGGGCAAGTTGGGTACACTGACCTTACTACAAGGAAATGAAATAAAATGAATGAACTAGTCCTACTCGTCTTCTTGGCCGCTGCCGAAAAGCTTTGTAAGCTTCACGATTCGCCTCCTCAGAGTGGTGGTGGCGGTACGCACATCAACCTCGCGGACCAATCCATCTTTCCCTGGGTATGCTTTGACTTTTCGAGCAAGGGGCCACTTGGTGGGCACCGTGAGATCGTGACGAATGAGAACTACGTCTCCAACTTGATATGATGGTTGCTCTTCTTTCCATTTGCTGCGCCTTTGTAATTGCATGAGGTAGTCAGCAGACCATTCGTCCCAAAAATGTTGAGTGAGCTGCGAGATCAGACGCCAGCGCTCCAATGGGTCCAGCTTGCCCGTAGTTCTGTACTCTGTGAAGAGGAATGAGGACTCTCCGATGAGGGAGTGAGCCGGTGTCAAGAAGCTTAAGCCAGCTGGATCGTCAGTTAACGGCAGTAGTGGTCTCGAGTCCAAAACTGCCTCGATTTGGCTGAGTAGAGTTGAGAACTCTTCGTAAGAGAGGATTCGATCTCCTACTACTCTTTTCAGGTGATACTTCGTGGAGCGTACTACAGCCTCCCAGAGGCCACCAAAATGTGGCGCTGCGAGAGGGATGAACTGCCACACCACTCCTCTGCGAGACAGGTCATTGCGTACTGAGTTCATAAAATCAGAACCATCTTTGAACATTTTGCGTAGCTCTGCTTCTGCTCCGACCAGGTTAGCGCCCTGGCCGCAGTGAATCGTTCCAGGTAGACCTCGACGGCTAGCGAACCGAGTGAGACATGCGAGGAAAGACTAAGTGTCGTATCCAGACACAACTTCCAAGTGTGACGCTTTTGTAGCCATACACACAAAGATAACAAAATATCCCTCGTAGTATATTATCCCTCTGTGACGCGATGCAGTGAGAAAATGAGGGCTTGCTAAATCCACACCGGTGTGTTGAAAAGCTCTGGATGGGAGCACTCTTTCTGGCGGAAGATCTCCCATCCTTTGCGCTGAATATTTTGCCAGGAATCTTTGACATTTTATGCAACTCTTGATGAAGGTGCGTACTTTGAGACGACCTTTGAGGATCCAAAATGCGTGTCTGATCGAAGAAAGAGTAGCAGATTCCTGACTATGCATTGTGATTAAATGGTGATGCAAGACGACCATTTTAGTGAAGTGACTGTTATAGGGAAGAAGCACCGGATACTTTTGGTCATGAGAAAGGAGGGAATTTTTCAAACGACCACCCAACCTGATTACTCCGTCGATCAAGATCGGAGATAAGCTCTTCAGATAATGAATCTTGGGGAGTTCCTCCCCCCTCTCAAGGAGCGCTACTTCTTCGCTGAAGTGCACCTTTTGAACTGTTCTTGACAATATTAACTGGGCTGATTTGACTTCGTCAGATGAAACTCCGAGTTGCGATTGAATTGGGCATTTGCGTATGAGAGCAGGAATCTTTGTTTCATGCCTCGACTCACTGGCGATTTTTCGGACGAATCGCACAATGTACATATATTATTACTCGACTCAGCTGAGCGAGATTTGACTTGTTCTTGATCACTGGCCATAAAGCAGATTCGTCAGATTGTGGCTGAGCGACAATCATGGACGTGAAGCAAGGAGAAAATTTTAGCTCTTTCTCCTGAAAAATAGTGCGGTTTTCCACAATTTTCGGTTTTTCGTGATCCAAGTCGTGAGAACGAGGATAATTATCCTTGAGGTTCCGCAATTTCTTAGAGCCGTGCCACCAAAGTTCATCGTTGAGCAGTTATTTGGCAGTCTTCCCTCGTGAGGCGATGTCCGCGGGATTCTGTGCTGATTCAATGTGATGCCAATATGCATCAGTTAGGGTTGACAAAATATCAGCGCACCGATTAGTCACAAACACAGGCCAATTTTCGGGCGCTTTGCGAAGATAACAGAGGACGTTTCGACTGTGTGACCATAAATGAACAGCGACGTTTTTCAATTTCAATCCATCTAAAAAGTGTTTTGTGAGCTTAGTCACGACTTGAGCAGCATTTAACTCTAGTTTGGAAATTGATAGCGTTCTTATCGGAGCTACTCTGGTTTTCGAGCCAAGCAAAATCAAGTCCGCTCTTCCGACTATGCGAAGATATACAACTCCCGCGTAAGCGATTTTCGACGCGTCTGCAAATCCGTGTATTTCAACGAGACCGGAGGAAGAGCCAGCGTCTATCCATCGTGGTATGCTAATCTCAGCGACTTCAGCTAGAGATTGATAACAATTTATCCAACACTGAGCCTGATCAGCAGGGATTTCGGCGTCCCATTCTTTGCTGATGAGCCACAAGGATTGGTTGAAAATCTCCAAAGTGGCGATGACCGGATAGATCCATCCTAGAGAATCGAAAAGTTTTGGAGTTTTTGACAAAACGTTGCGACGAGTGATTTTAGCTTCCATGGGTTCTAAAGTAACATTGTAAGCGGAAGAATCGGATTTAGGGTCCCATACTAAACCTAAAACCAAGAATCCAGTCCCGACCTTCAAATTGGCTGCGGGAGCTATGAGATTTGGATCGAGGTTTTGTAACAATTTATCGTTATTAGCCATCTACTTACGTAAGGGAAAGCCACCTTTGCGTGTGATGCTGAGCGCTTGCTGTTGCTTGAGGAGGGCTTCCTCGACGGTCCGCCCAACAGAGACCACATCGTCCATGTGAGTCTCTTCGCAAAGAATACCTGCTCCGAGAGGTAACTTGGCCCCTTCGTCGTTCGCCAATTGATGAAGAGATCGTGTGGTTTGAAAAGTAGACGAGGCGTATGCGAGAAGTACCACGCAGAAGAAGAAGATTCGGAGGTCATCTGCGGGGTTCTCTCTCGTAACCATAGCTTGGAGATGTTGATCGCATTCAGCAACTCCAATCTGTAAATACATTTTAGCACAATCGGCAGTGAATACATATTGGTAAGGTCTCGAGCATTCAGGGAATACCCAGTATTTGTTTTGCTCGAAGCGTTGAAAACAGGGCGTACTTGAGTGCTAGTGCTGTTTTCTTTCAGCACTGCGTGATGAGGTAGAAATTAACATTTCTTGAGATCGATAGGAGCAACTTGGCGCACATATAACCGGCCGATTGGTATTCCAGAAAGACTTTGATGTATGCCTCTCGGATTTCAGGATAACGCTCGAAGCGTTTTTCCAACGCAAGCATGCGTTTGACTGCAATTTCATATAAGTTTCCCCAATCTGAAGGGATAGACGATTTTAAAGGTAGTCTTACCACAAATCGGCCATCCGCTTTACGTGCATGAGTGTCCCGATAGAAGCTTTCGCATTGGTTTTTTCCATCAGTGAGATGTTTGTGCAAGCCCGGAGGCTCCTCGATTTTCCAAAAGCGACGGACCAGTTTGTTCAACTCTGCATCCTCCATAGTCACGTTGAGAGACACAGCTGACGAGATTGGATTTGAAGATGCAGATCCAGACAAAGTCCATCCAAGTGTAGTTTTCAAGGCTATCGGAGTCCTAGTTTTTGCAAGGCTTCCATGCGAGCCGAGCAGGCGCCTCGCGTCATACTTGCGCGTCCCGTTTTCTCAAAATTGATGGAATGATTGGCGATCCTTGTCTGATTCTTCAGCTCTCTCTCTATGGTCGCCATGTTGACCAGAGAGCGTTGCAAGAAAACGTACAACAGCCACAAGTTGTGTAGTTGTACACTGGTTTATCTCGTTGACTTATTCGTTTGGAATCTATCCGTCCAAACGAATAATTCAGACGAATTAAGACTGCTACGGCGTGAGGAGCACTCGACAAGATGATACGAACACTCCAGACAATATCGATAGGACTAACTCACAAGGGGAGCACTTGACTTCCGGATCACCAATCTTCCCCAAAATTTTTTTACAGTTTGGTATCACCTAGAATATGAAGAATCCAGAGTAACTCCGTCAAATGGGCCCCCTGTTCAGAGCTACAAGCTGAAACATTAGCATTGTGAGTATATCTATATATTTCACTTTTTAACATGGGCTTATAAGGGCAATGCTAATATGGTAGGCTGTAACTTCGGACAGAGGGCCCATTTGACGGACTTACTCTGGATTCTTCATATTCTAGGTGATACCAAACCGTAAAAAAATTTTGGGGAAGATTGGCGACCCGGAAGTTAAGTGCTCCCCTTGTCAGTTAGAGCATTCCGGAAAATGTCGATGACATTCCGGATTATGCGAATGCGATTGGGTTATGCGAGCAAGGGCTGTATAAACCTACGAAATTTCTGACGAGCAGATTGCTAAGAAACGACTGTTGGTGTGGCGTGCGCAAGCTAAAATGATTAGCAAATGCGACTGATGCTCGATGCTATGAAGCGAGAAGTATAAGCCGTAGCTGTATGAATCTGACCGAAAAGCTTGATATGATGAGGTGCAGAACGCGTGCATATGCGCTTGACCTACCGATATGCGATTGGAATGAGTAATGCAATTACTCCCTATAATGCGGGAGACATTACATTGTACATGGAGATGCCGCAAGCAAGCTTATTGATTACAAATCTCAAGGAAGGAACGTACACACCTATTGCTGGTGCGTACCAGTTAGTGCTACTAGCAGCGCAGCTCGATTCATCAACGTAGTGCGTTTGCATCCGATGATGCCCCTGACATGCAGCAACCTGCCACGCCTGCTGCTGTCATTGTAGTAGCGGCTTGACTCTGGAACGCGTCGCCGCCAACTGCCACTGATGACGACGCTGCGATGCGTGATGGAGAGAGAGCACAAAGTGGCTGCTCACCCGCCACTGGTGTTGCATCAGCGCCCTGATTTCGAAGTGCGCCGACGCCAACTGCTCCTGACGACGACGCTGCGATGTACGTGTCGATTTGACGTTCTCATTGCTACTCTGCTCAGATCACTATGGCACTGTCGCACTTTTGACCATGATCCGAAATACCCTGTCACTGCACTAGACACATGAGCAATTTTGCTCTCCCATTGTTCCTGACACTCAGGGCAACCTAATTCAGTTCCTTCCTCTCCACTGCAATATATGTCGCGTGGTCGAGGAGACAAAGTATTCCACTTGATTGCTGGTTGCCCATGCAGTGTAGAGGAAAGGACTTAAAAAAATGTCTGTCCCGCACTGCGCGTTTGACATGAGGCCAAGATGGCCGTGCCACGCCGCGACTTGCTCCGAAACGCGAGCACTAGCCCTGCATACCCGTGCGTTCTTTCCCGGCCGATGCACCAAATGTTGGGCGTTGATGATAAGGTTTGTGGTTCAGGGTATTAATTGGAGAGAACGCATCGGGTAATACTAGGGAGCACCGAAGCTTTATTGCACTTTAACAAAACACTCTGAAGAATTGGAGATTGAAAATGTTCACATGGTGAACGAGGGAGCGTGATGTGTGTCTGGCCGAGCGAGACTATACTGAACTGGCTGTACGACGTTCATGAAGCGAGAACGAGAGCGCCACTGAAGAGAGAAAGAGTACTGACCGTGCCGAAAACATAAACTGACTTCACACATTGCATGGTTCTGACTCAAAATTATAATTATTGGAGCAACATTGACACTATAAAGCACTGGAAGATTTGGATTCTGAGGTTGAATTGCAGGCTGAGGAGCGGTCTGACTCATCGAACGCTGATCTGTTTCTGAAGCAACGCGGGCCACTGGATCGACCGTTTCAGGTATATAAAAAGCGGGTTTCAAGTTTTCAACATTGATAGTCTTCTGAACACCCTTGATATGTATGACGAAATTTCGATTTGATAAGTGCGGAATGACTTTGAACGGACCAGTGTATGTCTCTGAAGAGGCTTTCTGACAGATCTGGTACGTAAAAATACATGTGAGCAAGTAGCTGAATCTTTGTGGACGAATGCTTTAGTTTTTCCTTCATGGACAACGGGTACTGGGCGTACGGTATTCAAATGTTCTCTTAATTCATTTAGAAATTTTACTGGATCCTGTTCCGCATCTTCGGGTAAGAAGGATGAGCCTGGAACGCGTAACGACATTTCATACACGATATCCGCAAGACTAGCATCAGTGTCATGACGCACGCTCACACGCAAGCCGAGGAGAACCGTAGACAGTGTCCTTATCCAATCATCTTTGGCCAGACATAATCTTGCTTTATCAAACTAAGAGATGCCCCTGGGCCGGGATGAAATGGATCATGGTACACGTGGAAAACTTCTGCGCGTGAAGATTCAGGAATGTAAGGACGTATTACGCTGTCATGGGTGTCGCAATAAATTGGAACATGGTCTTGATCCCATGTCAATTTCACGAGTTTCAAGGGGAAGTTCGGGTCTTGCAAGATTTCTTCAAGTTGAACGTCTTTTGACCGTCCTTCTGAGAGATCTTTCATGCTAAAAGCCGTAAGGAACCGGGATGCGTTTATATGCAGAAGGAACCCGTAGTAGTATCATTGCCATGCTCCTCAGTAATCTGATCAATATTCAGAACTGCAGAGGGTAGTGCAGATATTACGTGGACGGCCTCTATTCAAGAGAGTGCGTCAGCCACAACGTTATTCCTATCCTTCCCAGGCACGTAAACAATGTCTGTTGTGAATCCAGAAATGTGAGCCAATTGACTCTAGCGACAAGGAGGTGCCGTTTCAGATGATTGAGTAAGAGCATATTGAAGTGCACGCTGATCCGTGAAGATTCTGAACTCACGACCTTCTAACACGTCTTGAAGCCATTTTATAGTATTGAAAAAGGCTGTTAGCTCGCGATCGTACGTTGAGTACTCCCTTTGAGTGTCTGAAGATTTCCGCGAGAAGAGGGCGACAGGTCTCGAGACCCCATTCTCTAGTTGTTCGAGTGAGGCTCCCATGGATCGGTCAGAGGCATCGGTGAAAATGCGCGTCTCAGCAGAGTCATTTGGGTGAGTGAGCATTGTTGCGTTCATAAGGTTAGATTTGCATTTTTCGAAAGCATCCTCAGATTCTGATATTCATGGAACAGGCCGTTCATCTCTCTTTCAAGCGTCAATCAGCGAGGCATGAAGTGGCATTTGCGTTTCGGCTGCATGAGGATACAATCGCGATAGAAATTTACCATTCCTAAGAATCTGCGATTTTTTCACAAGGGTATTTTGTTTTGGAAAGTTCTGTATAGCTTCTTCCTTCTTGAGGTTGGTTTTGAGACCTTTGCTACTCACGGTTTGATCCAAAAAGACTAACTCCAAGACGCCAAACACGCATCCTCCAATGTGAAGGAAAAGATAGTGATCCTCTAATCTTTGTAACATGATTTTCAGATGCCTTTGATGATCCTCTTTGGGAGGAGACGCAATCAAGATGTCATCAATGTACACGAAAACAAAGTCAAGGTCACCAAGGACTTTCTGAGCTGAGCGTTGGAACGTACTGCTAGCGTTACGTAAGCCAAACTGCATGAATAGATACTCAGAAGGTCCAAAGGGTGTTATTACCGCAGTTTTTGGGATATCTTCGGGTTCAAAGAGTACGTGCTGAAGGCTGTGTAAAGGCTGTCTGTGAATCTGAAGATGTAAAAATTTTCTTCCCGCAAATCATATATCGATAATAGCGAAGATTAGGTGAAGGATATTTGTCAGGTACTGTTTGGAAGTTTAAGGATCAGTAATTTCCACAAATTCTCCAAGAGCCATCTTTTTTTTGCGTCATATGAATCGCACTAGCCCGAGGGCTACCTGAAGGGCGACATGTATTAGCAGCCAAATTAGCATCAAATTCTGCTCTTGAAGATTCGTATTTTGCTGGAGTCACGCATCGGGCTCTCGCTGCGACCGGATCCCCTGTATCACGAATACGATGTACAATAGCATGCTTGACTTCAGAGGGATTGGTCTGTTCAATACCGGCAACTTCATGATGACACGACAAGATATGTACATATTCATGTTTGGGATCTACTGTACTGATACCAAGACTGTAAGTAAGTCGGTTATTCCGTAAGCAAAGCTCCGTGACCTTGCATCAATCAAGGCTCGACGTTTTATACCCGGTGATAAATGAAAAATCTCAAGGGCATCCGCGCCAGGAATAGGGTAAGGAACGTCTGCGATGTCAAAATCCCATGGCAAGTTGCGTCCTAATCCAAAATCAAAAGCTCTTTTGATGACTCACTTTCAGAATATCACGCGTATAAACGGACTGATGAATCTCAAGAAAGTCCTGCTAGATGGCTAGTCATGCAGCTGAAAGATTTGGCTCAGGAGTTGGATGAATCCATCCAGAATCCCAAGAAACTGTGTGAGCTGACTCAGCAGCAGAAGGTAGATTTCGCCAATGCAGCTAGATGTCACTTCTGTGAAGAGCCCTCCACAGCAGAAGACAAGGAAATCAGAGACCATTGTCATTTTACTGTCAGGTACGTCCCATTTATATGTGTATATCATGCATTTTCTTGGCCCTTCTTCTTCACGGTCATGCTCATGGTTCTGGGTACCGTGGACCGGCACACAATGGATGTTATCTAAATTACAAGGCCTCTAGGATAGTGCCGATCCATTCACATAACCTGGGCAATCATGACGGACACCTTTTTATCAAAGAGATCTCACTAAGCTTCGAGGGTGATGTAAATCTCATTCCCATCACGGAAGTGGAATACATCTCTCTCACGAAGTATGTGAAGGTGCACCATATTCATCTACGTTTCCTGGATTCATTCAGATTGATGACTTCATGTATAGAGAATCTGGCATCGTATCTGAAGAAACATGAGATTGTCGAAAAAGTCTTTCGTAGCGAGTATACACCTGGCCAGATAGCGCTCTTGACGAGGAAAGGGGTCTCCCCTTATGAGTATGTTGACAACTATGACAAGCTCAAGGAGACTAGCCTCCCTCCCGTGGGAGCATTCTTCAATAGTCTCACGGGAGAGGGCCTTGCTGAGGGAGAGTATCAGCATGCTCGCAAAGTATGGAATGAGCTGGAAATCACAACGTTGGATGGATATTCTGACGTTTATCTCAGGACTGACGTTCTGCTTCTCTCAGATGTCTTCGAAAACTTCAGTAATGATCGTCTCAAGATCCATGCACTCGACCCTGCACACTATTACACGACACCCGGGTACTCATGGGATGCCATGCTAAAGACCAGCAAAGTTGGTCTTGAGTTGATCACCGATATAAATATGCTTCTCTTCATCAAGCGGGGTATGTGGGGCGGTGAGTTCACGGCTCCATTCTGTATCTTACTGTAGTTATAATCATAAATGTCTTCATAGGAATTAGCCAATGTTGTAATCGCTTCGGGGAAGCAAATAACAAGTACATGGGTGAAGATTATGACGAGACAAAGCCAGAAAAGTACTCAATGTATTATGATATTGATAATCTATGGCAGATGATGCAGAAGAGGGCTTCATTCTCGAGGTAAGTTTCTACTTGCTGCAACTCTGGAACTTTTTTCAATCATGTCGATATATTTTCAGGTTGACTTGGAATACCCTCAAGAGATACACGACCTTCACAAAGACCTCCCACTATGTCCAGAGCACGCCGCTCCTCCAGGGTCCACTCAGAAGGAACTCTTGACCACACTGTACAATAGAACGGAGTATGTGATACACTATCGCGCTCTCAAGCAGGTAATAAATGCACCGAATGTTCAAACTTAATCAACGCCCATGGTTGAAACAGTATATAGACATTAACAGTGCTGAGAAGGCTGAAGCAACAAACGAATTCGATGAAAACAGCTTCAAATTGTTGAATAACAGGTGAATAAGGAATATTGAGAGTCAATTAGGATGTAAGGAAAGTCATTCACTACTACTCAATTGAATTGTAGTATCTTTGGCAAGACGATGGAGGATCAAGGGAAGAGAATTGACGTCAAGATAACTACAAAGTGGGAAGGGCGTTTTGGTGCAGAAGCGTATATCTTCGGACCGAATTTTCATAGCTGCTCGATCTTTAATAAAAAGGGACTAGGCGGGTAAGCATGGTGAATCGGCCCTTGTCGGGTATTGGTTCAGGAGTAATTTTTCCCAGTTCCTAACACCTAAGTTAGTGGCGAAAAAGGTTCCTTAGGTCCCAAGGTCGCCTCTATAGTGTACGGCACCCTGAGAACCGTCTAAAGAACGCTAATAATCGATGTTCCATCAACTGAATTGCATTTCAACGCATTTTGATGAATCGTTTTGAAAATTTTTTTGTATATCCTTGAAATTGTACCGAATGACAAAAAGATATTCTCGTGTCTACAACTTTTGATTAAGGCTTCTAAAAAAATTCCAGAAAGTTAAAAATCGGTTTTTGACACAGTTATCCATGATTCAAACGAGATTTGACCATTCCATCGTGTTTATCGAGTCATTTTGCATCGATGATCATTTTGAAATATATTGTTTTGGGTGGTGGAAAGTGGTCAAAAATGTAAAAATCCGTTTTTTGAGCAAATTCTGACTCACTAATTAGCATCTCCTGCGCATGCGCATTCTTCTACGTCTCCGAGAATAGCTTCAATCGATAGCTGATGTAATTTCCTTCAAAATGACCACTTGAAGAGGTAAATTCGATGCAGTAGAACCCGAGATCTAGCTGGTCCAAAAAATCAAAAAATCCAAGGTACCAAATCCGTGAAGTCGCGGCCCCTTCAATAGGCCTGGAAAATGCGAATTTTGAATTGGAGTGTTCAGAGAGGTGAACATGTGTTTTTCATTTTTTTTTTTGCGTAGAAACCGAATCCGTGGTCAATTTGGTTCCCAGCCTTCAAGATTTTTCACCCGACTAAAAAAACTAGCTCGATAGTAAAGGGTCATTTTCAGCCTTTTTACTTATAATCTTGGTGCATGACGAGTGTATAAATAGATTTGGATCGGGTACATATTGAATGTATCCATGTTTTTTCACGTATCCTGAACAACTGAGAACGATGCCGATGGTATCGGGGCTCGAGGATGAGTTGGGAGTGAGACATTCACTAGTTGATTCAGCCTTTTGAGAATGAGATTGAAGAACCAAATCCAGATTTTCTAGCGACAGCTCACTCCCAACTCATCCTCGAGCCACGATATCGTCCCCATCGACATCGTTCTCAGTTGTTCCAGATACGTGGAAAAACATGGATACATTCAATATGTACCCGATCCAAATCTATTTAAACACTCGTCATGCACCAAGATTGTAAGTAAAAAGGCTAAGAATGACCCTTTACTATCGAGCTAGTTTTTTGAGTCGGGTGAAAAATCTTAAAGGCTGAGAACCAATTTGACCACGGATTCGGTTTCTACGCTAAAAAATACATAAAAAACACATGTTCACCTCTCTGGAACACTCCAATTCAAAATTCGCATTTTTCAGGCCCATTGAAGGGGCCGCGGCTTCACGGATTTGGTACCTTAGATTTTTCGATTTTTTGGACCAGCTAGATCTCGGGTTCTACTGCATCGAATTGACCTCCTCAAGTGGTCATTTTGAGGGAAATTACATCAGCTATTGATTGAAGATATTCTCGGAGACGTAGAAAAATGCGCACGCGCAGGAGATGCTAATTAGTGAGTCAGAATTTGCTTAAAGAACGGATTTTTACATTTTTGACCACTTTCCACCACCCAAAACAATATATTTCAAAATGATTTTCGATGCAAAATGACTCGATAAACACGATGGAATGGTCAAATCTCGTTGGAATCATGGATAACTGTATGAAAACCCGATTTTCAACTTTCTGGAATTTTTTTAGAGGCCGTAATCGAAAATTGTAGATACGAGAATATCTTTTTATCATTTGGTACAGTCTCAAGGATATACAAAAAAATTTCTGAAACGATTCATCAAAATGCGTTGAAATGCAATTCAGTTGATGGAACATCGATTTTTAGCGTTTTTTAGACGGTTCTCAGGGTACACTATAGAGGCGACCTTGGGACCTGAGGGACCTTCTTCGCCACTAACTTTGGTGTAAGGAACTGGGAAAAATTACTTCTGGACCAATACCCGACAAGGGCCGATTCACCATGCTTACCCGCCGAGTCCCTTTGACTGCAATTCAGTTGACGAAAACTGGAATGACTGTCTCCAAACCAATTTACGTGGGCCTCGCAGTACTGGATCTGTCGAGAACAAGATTGTACAGATTCCACTACGACTTCGTGGAGAAGGAGGTGCCTAATTCAAAGCTTCTATACACAGATACGGGAAGCCTCATCTACCCCACGGAGACTGATTTATAGAAGGTGACGAGAGAGAATACACCAGAGTTCGACACCAACGACCACCCAGAGAACAACGACTACAACATTCCTCGTGAAAATGACAAAATCGTGGGACTAATGAGAGATGAGAACGGAGGCTGACCCATGACTCACTTTCGCGGCATGCGCAGCAAGCTCTTCGTCGCAAAGTACGTGGAGGGAGAGTCACTAAGGGAGCGAAAGAAGTGAGAGGACCAACAATCAAAACAGTCACTCATGAAGACTACATAAGATGTCTCAAGGAAAACTGTTATCTCGTCTGAGAGAGACAAATATGAGATCGACACTCTACGTTTTTCGCACCGAAACCCACAACAAGACAGTACTGTCGGTAGTAGTACTGTCGGCAGACGATAACAAGCGTCATCCCATTCCTGGTACGACAGACACACTCCCACATGGACACTATAGTATACCGAAAGCGAGCCAGAAGTCGGTTGGACGTGATTAAACAAGTGCTCTACCAGCCCGAGCCACTACGTCACCGAAAAAAGCTGCTGACAGCCCAGAGTCCACCTGAACCAATCAGAAAGCACTGGACATAAGGAAAGAGCATCATGTATCAGCAGAGAATGCTATTATGGAGGGGGTACAAGCGCCGGCCAATCGGGTGGCTTACTCGTACTTTGGAGGGAATGAGAGCTCCCCATATCACGAGCTGTTCCAGCTATGGGACGTCAATTCATCCGACGAGCTTCCAAGGAAGAAGTCGAGAGCAGCCGATATCAGCAACTAACTCTCCAGCAAAGTGAGCACCTGGTGGACTTCCCATCCTGTCAGCATCATCATCTTCAGGAACTAACTGCTTGCTTCTTCCTAGATGGATCTTCAAGACTTGAACAGAATCGCCTTGCTCAGACCCACGAAGAAGGTGTCCGAGTTGGAGGAAAACATACCATACATGATCATTGAGTTGAAGCAAGTCAGAACTAAGTATGGAGAGAGGATACTTGCAGTCTTCGAAGAGGAATTTGAAGTATTTTTGCCGAAAATAGTCTCGGATGCTCTTATCGCTGATGGAGAGCTCATAAATTCTATGAGAGAATGCAACGACTCTAACTGTTCATGACTCAAATTGGCGAATCGATTCGTTCCTCTTGAATTGCAAATATTGTGCATATTCGCTGATGGAGAGCTCATAAATTCTATGAGAGAATGCAACGACTCTAACTGTTCATGACTCGAATTGGTGAATCGATTTGTTTCTCTTGACTTGCAAATATTGTACATATTGTGAATAGAGGTAAAGAGATGGGAGTGGATGGAGAAGTTAGCGGCTGAGTAAACTCTCATCTAAAGATTCGTCTTCGGGTGGAAGGATACTAGGCAGGTAGAACTTTACAGGCAAGGGCCGGAGGTGGGGCTCTTGCTACTCTCAAAAAAAAATTTCCCTCACGATTCAACTCTATTGATCCAACTATTATGAGAATCATCAAACCCAAGCCACTTCACATACAGTTTATGTCCTCTTTTCCTGATTACTTTCTCTAGAAGATATTCATCTGGATATCTCACGAGTGACAATTCTTGTTCATAGAGTCCACCAGAGACAGCTTGGTCTTGATAATCTTTCAGGTGATTGGTGATCGGGTTAGTTCTTGCCACTCGTCTCACCGAGGAGATCTCAGTGGTCCTGTTTGGGGTGTAACCTTTTTCGGAGACATGCTTTAACTTGCTCACTCGCACATAATCTCCAACTCTGAACTTCGGTTTTCTCAACGGTTCTTTATTGGTGGAATAGAATCTCAGTATAACATCTTCATAATCTCGACGGCTCCTACGAAGACTGACACTTTTCCTTATCAACGACGGAGAGTAACACTTTTTCTTTTAACGACGAATACTAACACTTTTCTTCATCAACGACGAAGAGTAAGACTTTTTCTTATCAACGACGGAGACTCACACTTTCTCTTATGAACGACGAAGAGTAACACTTTTGTAGGGATTGAAGCGGGTTGCCTGTCCTGCAGGGGACGAATACAAGTATTGAAGCTGAATGAATTGATGGATGGACGGATGCGCAGATGGTATAGATGGATGGGATAGATGGATGGTATGGATGGGACGGTTGGACGGGTCGGATAGATGGGATGGATGAGATGTACGGATGGGATGGTTGGGTGGATGGGATAGTTAGATGGATGGGGTGGTATGGATGAATGGGATAGATAGGTCGGATAGATGAGATAGATGAGATAGATGAAGTGGAAAGGCGCGATGGTTGGATGGATGGATGGATGGGATGGTTGGATGGATGGGATAGTTAGATGGATGAGGTGGTATGGATGAATGAGATAGATAGGTCGGATAGATGAGATGGATGAGGTGGAAAGGCGCGATAGTTGGATGGATGGATGGATAGGATGAATGGATGGGATTGATGGATGGGATAGATGGATGGGTTGGATGGAAGGGATGGGCGAGATGAATGGATCGTCCATTCATCCAACCATCCTACACGGTAGGGCTGAACCAATTTTAAATGCGACTGAAAGAAACTCCCGAGAATCCAACGGGATCTCGAGATAGATATGAAAATACGTTATCAAACGAAGAATTGTCGTAAGTTATGAGGCCGATTTCGAGCAAAACGATTATTGAGTCTGGAGAATCGAATTTCATTGGAGAAATGTATTAACTTGTGCGGTTTTAAGTCATACGAAGGGATTTTGTTGTCATATCCTCAATCCTCTATTCTATCATGAGAAAAATGGCAAGGAAAAAGTTGTAATGTACTGGAATATGTTCAGACCAAAGCCTGAAAGTAGACGAATGATCGAGCAGAGGAGTTCTGACAATAACGTGGGGATAAGCGCACAGTTGTCAAGTCCTATGCGTCGTTGATTCGTAGAATCGAATTGAATACATATCAGGATAGTCAATTTCAAGGCTCATCATACTGACATTTACGATATTGATATCGAAGATCTCGAATATCGATCTCCCGTGTAGAAGCGAGCGTATTGATAACACGAACAAAAGAATTTGCGAGTTGATACTAGGCGTAGTATAGCAAATTGGAGGGGGGGGGGAGACACGTTAGTCCCGCTGATTTTTGCAAGCCAACTACAGACAGTACTTCTTGATATTGAGAGCCCTAATCCTGTGTTGGAGTGAAATACTGCCCAATCAATTCTATTGAGTGATGAGAAAAATTGGAAAAGATATAGGATCTTATCGTAAGTACCGGCATGATCTCTTAACTTTGTGATTCCTCATCACTTGATAGATATCATTGGGCAATATTCCACTCTAACACATGATGAGGGTTTTCAATATCAACAAGTATTGCCTATGAAAAGCTCGCAAGTATCAGCGAGACCAACGTGCCCCCCTCTCTCCTGTTTGCTATACTACGCCTAGTATCAACTCGCAAATTCGTTTGTTCTCGTTTCCGATACCCTCGCTTCTACACGGGGGATCGATATTTGAGATCTCCAATATCGATATCGTATATCTCAATATGATGAGCGTTGAAATTGAATATTCTGATATGTACTCAATTTAATTCTACAAATCAACGACGCATAGAACTTGACAACTGCGCGCTCATCTCCACGTCGTTGTAAAAACTCCTCTGCTCGATCATTCGTCCACTTTCAGGCCTTGGTCTGAACATGTTCCAGTACATAACAACTTTTCCCTCGTCATTTTCCTCATGGTGAGATAAAGAATTGAGGATATGAGAACACAAAGGGATTCTTTGTATGACTCAAAACCGCACGAGTTAATATATTTCTCTAATGTAATTCAATTCTCCAGACTCAACAATCGTTCTTCTCGAAATCAGCCTCATAACTTACGACAATTTTTCTTTTGGTAACCTATTTTCATATCCATTTCAAAATCCCGTTGGAATCTCGGGAGTTTCTTTCAGTCACATTTGAAGTTGGTTCAGCCTTGCCGTGTCCATCCTTCCATCTCATCCATCCCATCCAACTATCCTATCCATCCATCCCATCCATCCATACCATCCAACCTCCCATCTACCCCATCTACCCATCCGTCAATGCCATCCATCCATCCATCCCATCCAACCATCCCATCCATCCATACCATCCAACCATCTCATCCATCCATACCATCCATCGAACCATCCCATCCATCCATCTCATTCATCCCATCTATCCGACCCATCCATCCATCCCATCGATCAGACCCATCCACCCCACCCATCCATCCCATCTATCCATCCCACCCATCCATCCCTCCTACGCATCCGTCCATCCATCCATTCATTCAGTTTCAGGGCTTGTATTCGACCCCCGCAGGACATGCAACCCGCTTCGTCATTTATACAAAATAGTTACTTTTCGTCGTTGATAAGGAAAAGTGTTAGTCTTCGTAGTTGATAGGGAAAAAGTTACTCTTCGTAGGAGCCGGCGATCTGGTGTAACATTTTTTGGTTCGATTCCAATCGTGCGGTGTTTTCTACCATTGTATATTCCTATCATCTCTGGTGATATATTCAACCATTTGTGACTCCCTTCTAAGCTGAATCTACGCCACATTGCGTACGATTGAAACGTTCAACAATGGAAGCCTTCAAACTGCTGAATGTTGAGTAGAGATGAACTTCGTCATCATTCATGAGCCTTTGGAATTCACTATTATGAAATTCCTCGCCGTTATCAACTTGAAGATTCCCTGGTACGTGACCTTGATTGAACACTGACTCCATCGCATCAGTTACACAAGCACCACTCTTGTTTTTCACAGGCACAGTCCATGCGTACTTTGAGAATACATCGATAACAGTCAATAGGTAGTTGTAACCTTCATTCTCCTCAGCGTATGGTATCATCTCAACTAGATCAGCTTGCCACGTTCCATTCAATCCGCGCGTGACAAGCTTTCGTCGGGGATAGTTTCTCCGAGCAGGCTCATGCAGCTCTTTTACTACTTGTTCTATATTCAATATTCGATTTGGTAATGACTCATCGATCACTTGCCGAGCTGTATTTATGCATATAATCAGGAGGCAAGTCTACCTTGTGGATCACAGAAAGAATGACACGATTGAACATGTCGATATCTACCAGTATCTCGTTCTTGTTCCGCTCAAGATCACCGATATGCTCCATCACTCGTGATTGCAGTTTTTGTACCGCGTCATAAGAGAATTGGAGCATGGTACCCAAAGTGACTGCATCAGTCATCTCTCTTGGCTCAGCAAGATTGCAGAGTCTTTTTCCATCAATATCATACTGATTGTCGATTGCGAGTTCATGTCCCATACCAGGAGGGCCACGTTCTGCGTCACCCTTCCCAGCTCATTCGCGCCCGAACACTTCGATACTCATCGTGATACTGAGGAAGTGAACCCTTGAACTCAGTATATATACCCTCGCTCGTGCAGCTCCTCCGAATTATAGTGTATCTCGTTTTCATGACTTGGATTACCGGCAGCTTTCTCCGCCATCAGTAATCGCAGACGATCAACCAACTCGTCTCGGTCATCACAGTAAACGTAATCAGCTGTGCTCTCATTTCTCGCAATTCTGGAATTCGGTAACATAGATTCACGCTCTCTTGACTGAGAGATCTAACCAACCCTTTTACCTTCAAGTGATGGTGCAATAGTATTCGTGGATTCATTACTATTATACCGACGAAGAGCCTCATCCTTATCAAAATTTCTCTTGAGAACATTGAATGCATCGACAATACGTTCATATTGGCTCAATTCCTTTTCATTATGATTCTCAGGTTTTCTCAAGAATAATAGATCCATCCAACCATTGGTTTTTGGATAGTGGGATCCCTTGATGATGACCTCTTCCTGATCGAATTCTATTGGAGTGTTACCAATCATTGGAGTACCTTTCTCTGGACAAACTCCGTACACTTAATAAACATTTCCGTGATCTCCCTTCTTTCTCAATAATGACGAGTACTCTCTGAATTCTTTGGTATTGCGACCATCGGATTCCTCAGCTGAGGTGTTTTCTATGACAGTTCCATATTGAGATTCCTCGTTTTCGGTGTCATGGGATCTGTCCGTTGGTAGTAGAGTATAATGATACTCAATGGAGTACTCAATGGAGTAGATACATCTGCGATACAGGTTTGCTCTGAATCTTGGTGACGAGTTGTTTGAGAGGAGTAACTATAGGTTTGGATGTTTGTGCTAGAACTCTCTCAGTATCAGCTTTTCCATTCTTCAAGATTTCATACTTCTCTTGGATGGCATCCATTGCCTCTACAAGACGGCGCAAGACGTCTTCCTTTCCGAAATAATCTTCCATGTTGATGCTGTAGTAGCTATCTGGAGACCGCTGGTGATTTAGCTCATCAAGTTATATTTATAGCGAAACGATGAAAACCCTTACGATATCGACCCTCGTTCAGTGGTCTGTCCCTATCAATCACTAGAGATCCGTGCTTGTCATCTTTCCAGCATGAAGAACAGAGAGCTTCGGAACAAGTTAGTGACATGTCAGAATTTACATGATCGTATACGTGGCGAATATTTGTCACATCTTGTCTGAAGATTATCAGAAGATTGACGTTATCATGAACAAACTGTTTGGGAACGTATGCGTTGACACAAATAGAATGAATCGACAACCTTATGCCTCCACATGCAGAAGAAAGACTTCACACTGTCTCGTTTCTTCCCACCAATATCATCAAATATCATGATAGAGTTGGCCAGAGCATGATCTGGTGATATGACTGACTCGTGTTCACTGAAGGGGAAAAACTGAATCTCCCCAACAGACTTCAGAACAGCTTGGAGGAATTTGTACTGGGGGCCGATTCAATGACTTTGAGTACAAGTGAACATTCGCGAATCTCAAACCATTTGGATGTGTTATGAGCATCATCAGGCCGTTCATTTTCCCACAATTTGATGGTCCACAGATGACAGCTCTAATAGTATCGGTGACAGATCACCGTGTCTCTTCAATCGCTTTTGTTCCCCGAGGTCAAAATCACTGACCGGGAGTTTGACACTTTGCTCTGGAAAATCCATCTTGTCTGAGAGAGAATGAATCTCAGAATGGCTGGAGATGGGAATGAGCCTTCCTTCCTATACTCTCGCTGACTATAAATAGAGCCCCCACCTGATATACCAGTCATTCGTGAATCTACTTCAGGAGAAAGATGATCATCTGTGAAAAACGTAAGAAGAAGGCTGCCAAGCGAGGTCGTGACCTTCTCAATACGCTAATCAATAAATTGCGCGGTGAACTTCACATAGCTGGCTACTAGTTTTGTGGTCCGGGTACCAAACTCGCTATGCGTCTAGCTCGCGGAGATCAAGATGTCAATGACCTTGACGCGGCTTGTCGAGAGCATGATATAGCATACTCTAAGAATCGTGAAGATGTTCAGGCCCGAAATGCGGCAGACAGGGTCTCAGCTGCGAAAGCATAGGGGCGTGTTGAATCCAGAGATGCAAAGTTATATGAGAAAGTAGTTGCATATGCGGTCACGAATATAATAAATGCTAAAAATAAGCTAGGTATGGTGATCTCATTTAATGACGTTATGGAGGCAGCACGGCGATCGGTGAGACCTTGTTCAAAATCTCAGATTGTGATGAGTTCTGCTTTGAAGGGCAGTCAAGAGGCCGTGAAGCAAGGTGGAGGAAGGAGGAAGATCTCGCTACCTCGAGTGCTGCCGATTCCAGAGAAAGAAGGGGGATTTCTGCCATAACTCGTTCCATTGATCGCTGGATTCAATGCCGTAGGATCACTAGCCGGTGGCTGCAGGTGTTGCTGAGGCTATCAATGAAGCAAAGGCTGCTGAAATGATCTGAAGGGAAGTAAGAGACACAATCGAACGCTCGAAGCTATAGGCCGAGTCTACGTAGACGCGCTCACCCCGGGCGCGCGCGCTCTTTCCGCTCGCACTCTTCCACCCAATCACCGGAGTAGGTACCGAAAACGGGATTTGAAAATCTTTTGACGAGTGTTTCCTCTCAACTTGAGTATTAGCGCGAGTTTGTGAGATGAAAAACGACCAGTTTATCGCGTAAACCGACCAAAAGAATTGATCTGCATCTAATAGAAATCGAAAAATGAGAGGCGAGGTTGTTTCTCGTATAAGCATCCCCGAAATCTTCATCAGGTCTCCAACTTGCAAATCATTCAGCAATATCCAGCATCATCTTGGTTATACATTGGAACTTACTCCAGAAGCTGAGAAATGAGCTAAAGTATATGGAATCCCGATTAAGAACACCCGAGATGTCCCAAATTCACGGAGGAGTGACTCTTGTAACACAAATTTGATTTTCGGTGTACATGGTATAGCTTGATTCTTCTCAACCAGAATTCTGCACAGCTCTGCTCATTCCACAGACTCTAAGCAAACCCAAAATAATGTTGAGTATTGTTGAATGAGCTGCGAGTTAGGAACCTGAGAAATCGGGGGTGGTGATATCAGGCCCTATCGATCGACATCCAAGTCTCTCACTTTTCCATCTTTATTAGACACAAATCAATTTTTTGGTCAATTTACGCTATATACTGTCCGTTTTCTATCTCGAAAACACGCTCTGTTACTCAAGTTGAGAGGGAGCACTCGTCAAAAGATTCCCAAATCCCATTTTCGGTACCTACTTCGCTGTTTGGGTGGAGAGTGCGAGCAGAGAGAGCGCGTCTATGTAGACTCGGCCATAGCCATGGGTAAAGGGCTATACATGGGACCGTACAAGACTGGTTTTGGTCTCTTCCTAAGACCGTACCAGTCCGGGTCAGGTTTTCGGGTAAAAGCGCGGTCGGTAGAAAGAAAAAAGTGAAACTGTCTGATCGCGCATTGAGTGACATGGATTTGAATGAGTATGCGAAAGTTATGAGAATACCATACTTCCGCGGAGTGTTCATGCGGAATCAATTACCTGAGATAGGATAAGATAAGATAAGATGGCTTTTTATTTGCTCGATGGCAAAATATCTCAATATATATAAATGAGCATATAAATAGTATCAACATGAATAATAACACATAGTGTCTCTCATTAAGACTAGGTCAACAGAGTGCACATGCACTAAGGATCATAAATACGGAAAACACTTTAGATTAAGTTTAGTCAAGCTCTATACAGTCTCTATAATCATCACAGGTGCGATTCGTCAGGTAGATTTCGGTACTTATATCTATGCAAACATGAGTTAGGAAAAGTTTCACGATGACGTGAAGTTGCTATTGGAGTTGGGAGAGCTCATTGCTGAGACAGCGGAAAAACAGGGAGATCAAGAGAATCGAGCTTGAGCAGATGTAAATTCAATGATGACTTGAATGATGCTAGTGATGGCGAGTGGCGCAAAAGGAATGGGAGAGAGTTCCAGAGTTTGGCGCCCTGATACTGAAAAGAGAGGTCAGTAGCCTTTAGCCGAAACCTGAGGATTTTAAGGTCTCTAGCATCACTTCGAGTTGTGGACCTGTGCTGGCACTTCGAGAACATTGCAGCCAAATATTCAGGCTCTCTCATCTTTAGTATTTTATATACAAGAATGCCTGCAAAATACATTCTACGAGGGTCTGAACGCAACCAGCCCAGGCTCAAGGACGTAAAAGACATCCATGGATCTAAAGGAGCACGTACCACGGACCTAAAGGACGTCCATCGTACAATGGAGCCACCATCGTGAATTTGGATGATGCTGATGGGCCAGGAACACATTGGGTAGCATATTAAAAACTTGGTGATGATGTCATGTATTTCGATAGCTTTGGAAACTTACAGTCACCGGTAGACTTGATGATGTATCTCGGTGCAAATGTGGTGAAATACAACTATGGGAGGTTTCAAGATTCTGGTACGTATATTTGTGGGCATCTCTGTTTTTCTTTCCTAAGCGGGCAACTATAAAAGGGGATGTTTAGAAGAATCGAGTCATTTCGAGTTCATCCGTCATGGAAGAAGAATCGTACACATTGAGTCTCTCAGGAAGAACATCACATATCCAAGCTCCTATCAATTTACCGTTGGATCTTTCGCCTGAGGAGAATTATTTTCTTGGACTAGTTTCACTATTAACGAATAATTCGATCCGAAATATCGATACCGATCACAACAAATCATACGTGGAAGATAATATCATCGTTGTACCAACTGGGAGCTACGGAATATCTGAGATAGAGAACTATCTTCTCAACCAAATTCCAAAAGGAACTACGTTCAGCTTGAAACCCAACTACAATTCATTCCGAAGTGAAATCACGTGTAGCCAACAAGTGGATTTTCGTCCACCCGATTCCATCGCACCAATTTTAGGTTTCGCCCAACGTACCTTAGAACCTAGCAAAATTCATATTTCAGATCAGATTGTTAATATTCTCAAGTTCATCGCTATACGTGTTGAGTGTGATATCACGTGTGGAGCTTTTCTGAACGGTCAGAGAGTTCATACAATTCATCAGTTTGGTATGACGGTCCCTCCTGGATTCAAAATCAACGAAATGCCCGGTGAGATCATCTACCTTCCGGTCGCTCCAAAGTGTATCAACTTTCTTCAAATACGAATAGTTGATCAAGAGGGCAACCCCGTCAATTTTTGAGGGGGAGTAGTCACAGTCAGATTGCATCTCAGGAGTGGAAAGTGAGCGAATCGAGAAAATAATGACACTTGTTTTCAATCGTAAGGTCGGCAGAAAGTATATAAAGGCTCCGAAATGTCGACCAGACATCAGTCGTCAGCGAGCTTCGAGAGCGTTAACACGGCAAAACATCCAACTCTTGGAAAATGTAGGGTACTGAGTAACAATTCGTGGTGGAAATGAACTTGTATATTCCATTGTAATGGAGAACGTTCTAGATGTACTCTCTCACGCGGGTTCCGCCGGATCCGTTTTGCATTATGAGGTTCATGCTCATCAGCCTTGTGCAAACTCATCTTTTGGAAACAACGATGAATCACGTATAATGATTCTACATCAAGATTTATGGCTCCTACCCTGCCGCAGTAAGTTGCGTGTATGTGGTAGACTGACGGAAAATAATGGTGAGGTTCCCCATAGAACAGAATTTGTCCACATTGGTATTTTTCACTTGTTTGGAGAAATTCGGTATGAAATTGATGGTGTGGAAATCGATAAAATTAAGGAGATGGATTCCATTTAGAAACGACACATGGAAAATTGTGATGTCTCAGATCGGTTTCTCGTAGTTCTGATTCGATCCTGTAGTCCAAAATATGAAGATTCCACCTACTGGGAGGCCCCAAAAAATTCCGTGGTCACCTGCGGAGCTGTTTCTGTTCCGCTTTTCGAATCCACTGAAGCATCAAAATCATGATCTTTTGTTACAAAATTGAATATATCTCGAGTTTGGCTCAAGATAACGCAATGCGGTTTGCGCCATTCGGAGGATCTTAAAAAAGCCTATCAAATGTGACCTCCAGAATTTTTGTTCAGTCTTTTCAGGCCCTGATCAGGCAAAATCCGGAAAAATCAGGCTAACCTGATTATCTCAATAAGCAATTCTTTTGAATTTCTCTAGAATATGATCTTTCATGCAAAATTGCACAATCTTCGCGATGGAACTGACCCGAAGTTCTTTTTCCACAATTTTATGCGTTTTCTGGTCAATTTTCCGATTTTTCATCCTCCGACCAATCAGAAAACAGAGATTTCTGCGCATGCGCGTAGTTTACCGAATTCCAAAGTAGTTTCAATCGAGAGCTGAGGAAATTTCTTTGAGAATGACCCCTCGCAAAAGTCAATTACATGTCCCGAGTCAGTATCTACGGCACCTTCACTGAAACAGGAGGATGACCAGAGCGGGATGACCTTATCTATCGTGAACCAAAGCCTTGAGACCTTCTCTTGCATCCATGCTGTCAGTGGTGTTAATAATCTTGATGTCTAAGGAATCGTGTATCTTCAGTTCCAGTCGATCAAATGGAGTTCTGCAACAGGTCATTTCGAAGGAAATTTCCCCAGCTTTCGATTGGATTCACTTTGAAATCCGGTAAACCACGCGCATGCGCAGGAATCTCTGTTTTCTGATTAGTCGGAGAATGAAAAATTGGAAAATTCACCCAAAAACGCATAAAACCGTAGGAAAACAACTTCGGACCAGGTTCATCGAGAAGATCGTGCAATTTTGCATGAGAAATCACATTCCAGGAGGATTTCAAAAAATTGCTTTTTGAAATAATTAAGTTAGCCTAATTTTCCCGGATTTTGTCTAATCAGGGTCTGAAAAGATTAAACAAAAATTCCCAAGATCACTTTTGATAGGTTTTTTCAAGATCCTCCGAATGGCGCAAACCACGTTGCATTATCTTGAGCCAAACTCGAGATATATTCAATCTAGTTTAAAAAGATCAATGATTTTGATGCTCTAGTGGAATCGAAAAGCGAAACAGAAATAGCTCCGCAGGTGATTCCGAAATTTTTCTGGGACCTCCCAGTGGGTGAAAACTTCATATTTTGGACTCCAGAATCGAATCAAAACCACTATCAACCGGTCCGAGACATCACTATTTTTCATGTGTCGTTCTTAAATGGAATCCATCAGGATGTAGGCTTAACAAGTGTCATGGAAGGATGGTTATCTTTCAGGTCTGGTCAAAGAAGAATGTTAGAGAATGCAGGATGGATAGGTCTAGATGATATGCTCATAGTTGATGGGAATGATTATTTTGATGTTCCGATTCCTTTGAGCATGATACTTGGTTTCGCTGAAGATTTTCAAAAGATCATTGTGAAGGCGAAACATGAGTTCATTCTGGTCAGGTCTCGGGACGACATGAATGCCATTCTTCAAAAGACAATAGCTGTTGCTGGTGGTGCAGCGACCTAGGAGAGTTTCAAGATTGGATTGACCTCTGTTGAGTGGCAGATGCCCTATGTCATTCCATCAAACAAAGAGAAGCTCAACATCCCAGCCAGTATCAAAAAAGCTGGATATCTAGAGATGAGCTTTTGGACTTGGGAGCTCTATGGATATCCTCTACTTCTCGCTACATCGAGACACGTTTGGACTGTCAAGACATCGAATCAGTTGGAGAATCCGCGGTATGTCATACTAGCTTTTCAAACAAGCAGGAAGAATCAGAATTTGGGAGATGCAAGTCGTTCCGATAAGTGTGATATTACCAACATCAGGCTCTTCTGCAACTCGCAGTATCACCCATACAGCAATCTGAATCTGAATATGGGTCATTCTGGACCGAGGTGAATATTCTGAAAATCGACGAAATTTAAAAATGCCCCAAACATTTTTTTTCCGTTAGTACTACTAGAATATAGTTGAAGACATTTTTTCTCAGATTTTTTTGGGACCCATGGCGGGCCCTACGAATTTTCCAAGTCCCAATTTTGAACAGTTTTCCGCCTATTTTTCGCTATCTTGGAAAATTCGTAGCTCGGACCCAAATGCATCTTTTTCATCCTAGGTGGGCGCATTTTTTTCGGTATGAACTACACTTCCAAGGAAGAGATTGACCGGTCCAAAAAATTGATATCTGGTAGGCCCCACGGTTGCATCAAAAAAGGCCCAAAATACAACTTCGCACCACCTTTGGAGGCGTATAGGTCAAGATGGAAGCCTCGTAGCAAAATTTTGCAGGAAAAAAAAACTTGTAGGCCCTGAAAAAACCTTCAATTTCCTTCTTGGAACGTGTCATTATCTTATCCCACGTACGATCCACAGCCGATTTAAGTTGAGCATTTTTGTAAAAACGTGAAACTTCAAGGCCAATTTGAAAGAATCGTTCATTTTTTATCGACCCCAAACCTATGAGAAAATGTTCTTTCAGGTGTCTATTTGAAGGCCCAACAATAATTTGGTTGTTCCTTCAAAATCCCGATTTTATACGAGCTGTTAGAAACAGTCGGAAATACCGAAAATCGTGTCGAATTCGGGCCTTATCATGAAGCTTCGTGGACTGGGTCTTCCCTTGCTCTCGATTCGTGGACTCTAATTATACAGCACTCGGCATAGGATATTGTGGAAGATGAGACCTAGAGCAGAAAAATGGCCTCTTGTGCGATGTTTTACGATGGAACCGTCCAAAACTAGAGTAAATTGAGTAAATACAAGATAAATCGAGGAAATCGATTGTGATGCATTTTTCACATAACTAGCCCGCACTCACTAGCCCAGCCGGCCGCTTTGGCACTCCGCGTATGCTCCGCACTGCATGCCATCCTCCGTTTACGCGGAAGTGATGAGTGATATTAACAGCTGATGCAGTATTGTCAGGATTATCCAGTATAGACACAGATAAGAAGGTTCTCTAATCTCCGTTATAGACTGTAGACTGTACGAGGTTTCGGTTGTTAGTGACCACCACGGAAAAATTGTATGTGTCAGTCAGCGTCCCGATCAGAAATTCTGGTACCTTCCCCGCGGGGTTTGCCCCGAAGATGGGCCAAATGTATTGTGAAACATATGAAGTGTAACGCCTTCCCCGCGGGGCACCCGCGAGGTATCATCGGGGCAATATTTGCGCAAAATTAGTGCAGTTTCTGTTGAGACCTTTAAAATAATTTCGGATATGTTTGTAATGTTATCACTATTATGTGATTGTTTAAGTAAAGTATGTTCAAGTAAAGTTGAAAATTCATTGAAGACCTGGGAAAGCCTCATAAGAGCTACTAATATCCAGCCTGTGTTTACTTCTACTGAGGGCAAATAGTCACTTGACTTTGCAGCGTGTGACGAAGAAATCAATCTTGCTGGACTGAGATTTGTGTTAAAAGTGAGTGGTGCTCATCAATGATATTAAAATACAATATGTTCACGTTCAATGCCTTTGTTGAAATTTCCATCATACACCCACAGAAGTGAGGTTAACTCTGAGACACTATGCAGGAATGTTGTGAAAGTGATCAGATACTTCGCGGGGAAGACGTTACACTTCATATGCTTCACAATACATTTGCCCTAATACCCGCGATGTTCGGGGCATGGCGTAAAAATAACAAGGTGTGTGACCGCGCACGTTTTCGATGTGTCCCCACTCGACGCCATTTTGATATTCTTGACCGCGAACTTCCAAATCATGCTCCCTGTATAGTACTGTACAAACGAGTTGCAAGTAGGTCTTATTTTGAGGAAGGTAAGAAGTCCTAGCGTGAACAAACAAGTTTCAACGTAATTATAGGCAAATACGTGAATCTAGAACGATGCCGCAAAGATATTGCAATTGGAATGAAGAAATGAAATCGTGAATTCATTTGAATCAAAATGGGTATTCATTTTCAATTTAACTGTCCACGAGATTGAAATTTTGAGGGAATCGGTGAAACTGCACATTCTTAACATCGATAACTGATCCTGTGCTTTTTTTGCACTTCGACAGAATGATCTGGATAGCGGGACAACAATTGTCGGTAAACCAAGCCATACACGCTTGTTGCTCACCAACACTTACACGCGGGTCGAACTAAAATACGTAAGAAAGGCGTGAGTGGAGACAACTGGAGACTTAGAGAATCTCCACTCAGACACTAGAGACCCTGAGTGGAGGGTCTCTAGTAGAGACAGGGCCATGTCTGCGCAAAAGTAGACGAGTTTTGAGGCTCCGGTGTCACACACCTTGTTATTATTTCGCCATGGTTCGGGGCGAACTCCCCGGGGAAGGTAATGACGGTCAGCGGCCATTCGAGATCTCCCATCTCACTCGCACCTAATAGGTTATCCCATGAGTGCGAGGGAGACGACAGATGTCAAACGGTCACTCACCGTCATCCCATTGCAGTTCACCGCATGGCGTAAAGATAATAAAAGTTATCTTCACGCCATGGTTCACCTCGTTCTCGTGTGTACCAAAATTTCTGATCGAGACGCTGACTGACACATACAATTTTTTCGTGGTGGTCACTAACAACCAAAACCTCGTACAGTCTACAGTCTATAACGGAGATTAGAGAACCTTCTTATCTCTGTCTATACTGGATAATACCTGACAATACTGCATCAGCTGTTAATATCACTTATCACTTCCGCATTAACGGAGGATGGCATGCAGTGCGGAGCATACGCGGAGTACCAAAGCGACCGGTTCTCGATTGATCTTGTATTTACTCAATTCACTCTAGTTTTGGACGGTTCCATCGTGAAACATCGCAAGAGAGGCCATTTTTCGGCTCTAGGTCTCATCTTCCACAATATTTTATGCCGAGTGCTGTATAATTAGGGCCTCGACAGAAAGTGCGCATTTGCTCTTTTTCCTCCTTTTTCCCCTGTGGAAGTAGCGCCATTGCGCGCCCGTGGCGGCGACTGCAACTACAGGGCCTATGCTTATACACGGGGGAAAAAGTGGAGAAAAGAGCATTGCGCACTTTCTGTCGAGGCCCTTAGAGTCCATGAATCGAGAGCAAGGGAAGACCCAGTCCACGAAGCTTCATGATAACGCCCGAATCCGACACGATGCATTTGGGTCCGAGTTACGAATTTTCCAAGATAGCGGAAAATAGGCGGAAAACTGCTCAAAAATGGGACTTGGAAAATTCGTAGGGCCCGCCATGGGACCCAAAAAAATCTGAGAAAAAATTTTTTCAACTATATTCTAGTAGTACTAACGGGAAAAAAATGTTTGGGGCATTTTTAAATTTCGTCGATTCTCAAAATGTTCACCTTGGTCCAGAATGACCCATATGAATAATAACCAGTAATTAGTGGTATATGATATGTACAGCAGCTTCCAACAGTCATACTATGGACGAGAACCACAGCCACTGCTGAACAAGCGTGATTTCATCAGTAATGCGGGTCTATACTTCATTGATTGTTCGGTGCAGAATGAGTTGAAAACAGGTGCTGTAGATATTTGGCTTGGATTCGAAGCAAGAAATATGTTTCCAGCAAATACATCAGCTTACTGTTTGATTCTGCATGACCGCATCGTAGATCATAATCCCATGACTGGTGATGTGAAAAACGTATGAGTAAGTAGTGGGGGTAAGTTGGATAAAAGATAACACCTGGGAAGAGAAAGCTTATCCATCTCCAAGATGGAGTACATTGTGGATATGCAAGGTTTCAAACTGCCTGGCGATGATTCCACCCTCGAAGAACTAGCCACAGCTCCGCTTTGCGAGAATTCAGAGTCAGCGACTTTTCTATTCAAGGAACTTTTCGCTTGGAAAAGGTTGTCAGGGAAGAATCGAGATACGAATAGGTGGCTCGAACGTCACTATCACGTTATACCCTGGAATTCAGGGCAGGTGCCGAACACCGAGATTGGTAATGTGCTCAGGGAGCAGTTGCAAGATGCCACCGTTGTGATTGTCAAAGGCTTGATCAGAAAATCTTTGTTAAAACGTTTTAGATTCAAAGTTCGAGATATTGAAGAATCTGGTTATCTATTTATGGATGACTCGTATAACCAGAAACAAGTGACCGTATGTCCTCATCATACCAAGTCGAGCATCGTGGTCTGTGCTACCCACAATATGAAACTCATCCAGAAGTTTCTGCAAAGCCACCCCAATGAAATTCACGAGGATATGGAATGGGAGAGTATCAATATCGATGTCGATCATTCGACAATAGGGAATCAATCGAGCAACTGCCGGGAGTGGACTCTCCTATTGGATGAGAGTGAACAGAAAAATAACGGACCCCATGAGTGGAGAAGCTATTCTCAGGCGTTATATTCTTCTTCTTCCAGATCCAACTCAGAACTTGATAAACAAGAGTACCAATAATTGAAATATGATGACTCCTATGAAAAATTACCAGAATGCTAACAGAAATAGTAAAAATGTGATGAATTCGTCAATGCCTGTACTCGACCTGTAGCCTGACCCGATCTTTTCTAAGGGACTTCCAAGGATCAACTACCGACCGAGAGATAGTGAGACTGAGAAGGAGCAGCTTCGGATCAGAGTTTCGACTAGGCCACGCGCTGTGCCTACGCCAAGGACCATAGATGTAACACATTGCGTTGGGATTGGAGAAGTAAAATAGTCAAATGGTCGCACTCCACAAGTTGTGAGCGTGGCTGGGGCCCCTTCACCAATCAGCAGCAGTGGCTCGGATGTCAGCCAATGAGCGTCCAGTAACGGCATCGGTAGCTCGAATGATCAGAGTATAAAACAGGCTCAGCACAGCTTGACTGGCTCATAAGGTCGCTGTACAACGACAATGGGGTTTTGTCTTTTCTTCTGCGTTCACTTCCTCGATGAGCATGGGGAACCAAAGAGAGGAGATAGAGTGATATCCTACAAGGGTTATCCTGAATCGAAAGATTGGGAAATGATGCCTGGCGAAACAGCTATCAGTGTCAATTTCCATCACGAGGACGATGCATTCAAAAAGTGTGTTGAACCCGCATCTATAGGATACAATATACAAGATAACTAGCTATGGATCGCTGACGTTATCTACTACAATTTTAAAATTGGCAAATACCATGCCTATCCCTCACGCCTCATCATTGGAGATATCGATCGATATTTGAAAGATGGATGGGAGAATACGGAACTGTATCTGCTCAGACTGAGAAAATACGTCGAAGCAATACTCATCAATGGAATCACAATGGAAGATCACGACCGCATCAAGTCAATGGATGTAAAATCGTAGAAGAAGAGGATCGAACGTACTAAGAAAGAAAAACCGGAACCCGGGATCGAACCGAGGACCTCATGATCTGCAATCATACGCTATTCCCACTGAGCTATTTCGGCTCACACACAGCTTGACAACTGACTTGTAAACGGGTAGCCACCTGGTGTCAGGACACTGAACCTCACACACAGCTTGACGACTGACTTGTAAAAGGATAGCCACCTGGTGTCAGGACACTGAACTACACCATGTGAGTGACACGCGTGCAAGATAACGCGCTGATATCGGCTTGCGCTGATATCGGCCTTACTCATCTACTTTAGTTTAAGGATGTGTGTGTCGCTAGAATGAATTTTGAGAGACGATTAGTGAATTGGGATGAACTTCCATCGCATACAGTTACAGTGTACTAGTGTGAATCAAAAGCTCGTTCATTTACTTCCGTGAACTGGGCGCGCGGTTATTAAGAATATTCCCTAAAAAAATACCTACAAATTGTGGGTTGACTGCAGATCAAGAAACCGTTTCCAAAAAATTTGTGGCTCATTTTGGTTTCTCAGGAAAAATAAAACAGTTTTCGGGTGCTGGAAAAACTTCACCATTTTTTTAAACAAAAACTACACAACACAGGAATTGTGGGAAATTTGTGCTGAATTGCGGCCGATCTCCTCTATAAGCAGGTATTCTTGTTTTTCCGGAACGATTATTATTTTTGTACTTATGCGGAAAAATGAGGTTCACAGCAGCCGCGTTAATTCATGAGCCAAGGAATGTGGCAGTGCGCATGCGCAGGGAATATTTCCCGCCATATCTGACTCATCGTCCGCTAAATAATCTCCTGCTGCAGCTGATGTGCGGTTTCAATGCGGTTTCTCGGTCTGCTTTCAAGACGTTCAAGTTGCGTCTTGCGTCAAGTTTCGTCGATGAGATGAACTGATCAGCCTAGAAAAAATATCGAGCATTCAAAATGTTTTATGATTTCAGGTTACTATTTGGCCCCGCTGCAGCCAGAGTCATCGAATAATTTGTGCGCCGACTTCGACGATGCTCTTTGGATCATGTAGAACATTGTGTCTGAATCAAATGGGCGTTAATGAAAGATTTGATTCAGAAGCTTTGCTTGATTCAGTCACGACGGTGGTCGATTCATCTGCGACGCCACGCAATCCAGCCACGACGCTACAGGATCCTGCCGCGACGCCACGCGATCTCGCAGGTTGTGATGCAGTACTTGGGTGGATATTCATGTTTTTCAGGATGCTGCTGCTGCATTTCGACTTACACCAAAGATCTGATTCATCCGCGACGCAACGCAATCCAGCCGCGACGCCACGCGATCCAGTCGCGACGCTACGCGATCCCGCCACGACGCCACGCGATCCCGCCACGACGCCACGCGATCTCACAGATTGTGATACAGATTTTGTGTAAATATCCATGTTTTTCAGGAAGCTGCTGATGCTGCATTCTGACTCTCACCAGAGATCAAGCTTGTCCCTATCCGACCTCCATCAGAACTGCCAAGCTTCAAGATATTTCATTTTCCAATCAATTCCCTACTCGAGGTCTAAATTGGATGCAGTTCGTGATAGCTTCAACTGCTTCAAAAACAGTGCTCTGATTCTCTCCATCTGCAAAGTCATGAAAGAACCCATCAGATACTTGATGCTCTGAAAGTAATGAGATGTGAGCAAAGCAGATTCAGCTTCCGACTAAACCATTGGTTGAAGATTGAGGTGCACATTTTGTCAACAAGTAGTTTCAAGGCGATGCGGTCACCATGCAATCTGAAAATCATTCCCAACTCTCTCAGATTCTGTTGCGATTTGGGCTAAATGACGAGCGCACAAATATTTGTATTAAAATTCACCGCGAAAGTTATTTAGAGAGGACTGGAGAACTACAGAAAATAAGCGCTTCGACTTGGAACTGTATTCAATGAACTAATAAGAGGAGCTATTTCATGGGCGAGATTACAAAGATACGACAAGTAGATCTATGGGACGAGCACTCGGCGACTGACTTGCTACGACTCACTAGAGTGAGCTCGTGAAAGCGAGCTCACACATACCCATACTACCTATACGGTGAGCCATGGCGCCGCCATGATGGCGGTAACGTGGCTGCCCATATATACCGGCTTGGGATCACTGCATACAAGTGTGCAGGAACAGTAAATTGACAAGAGATTTATCTCAACACTCCCACCTCTTTCCTCAAACTAAGCACACTTAGACATTACTTCTGACAAAATTCACTCTCAGAAATCATCCCAATTTGCTCTCCCATACTCAGGAATTCATCTCTTGGAAGAGCTTCAGTAAACAAGTCAGCTAATTGGGAATCTGAAGGCACATACTTCAGTTTTAGCTCACCAGACTCATACATGTCTCTTATGAAATGATATCGAGTGTCAATATGTTTGGTTCTCTTATGGAATTCTGGATTCTTGACAAGCTTGATGGCACTTTGGTTATCTATACATAAAGTGACACCTTCTACTTTCTGACACTTGATATCATCCACAAGCTTCAACAAACACTCCACTTCTTAAGAGGCAGATGATGCAGCAACATATTCAGATCCAGTGGTGCTGAGCGTTACAAGTTTTTGTCGCTGAGAGCACCAAGTAACCACACCACTCATGGAAAATACATTTCCAGAAGTGGATCTTCTAGTGTCCAAATCATTGGCAAAATCAGCATCAGAATTACCAATTAAACCTTTTCCATTGACACCATTGTAACAGATTCCTAGATCTACCGAATTAATCAAGTAAGAAATAACTCTCTTGGCTGCACGCCAATGCTCATTATTAATATCATTCATGAATCTACTGAGAATGCTAACTGAATAAGAAATATCTGGTCTGGATACCATTGCTAAATACATGAGTGAACCAACCAGCTCTCTGTAAGGAACTGCACACACTTGCTTGCACTCAGAATCTGCAGAGTGCAGATTTACATTTGGATCAGCCGGAACACACATACCCTTAGCATCGAGCATTCCAAATTTCTCAAGAACATACCTTACATACATATCCTGGTTAATGAACATAGTCTTGTTAATGCAATTGCGACTGATTTGCATGCCTACAACGAAACTAGCATCACCAGTGGTGATTTCAAATTCTTTACTCATCTCAGAGATGACCAACTCCAAGACTTTGGAGTTTTTGCACGCTACCAGCCCATTGTCAACAAACGAGGCTAGGTATACATGAAATTCTCAACTTCTCCAACAAAAATACATTCATAACCATCACTCTCTCTGGACTTAAATCTAGCTAGGAAACTTTCCACTCTATCATTCCAGCATCTGGATGCCTGTTTCAAACCATACAGTGCTTCCAGCAACAAACATACAAACTTCCCACTGTCCACTTCACTGACACCTTCAGGCACTTTCACATAGATCTGCTCATCTAATTCACCATACAGGAATACAGTTCTCACATCAAAAGTCAGCATCTCCAGGTCCTCTTGAGTGATGTGAGCCAACAGCACACAAAGGGAGTCATATCTGACGACAGGAGAGAATGTCTCTGTATAGTCTATACCTGCATGTTGCATGAAGCCCCTTGCAACTAGGCGAGCTTTGAATTGAGGATTCTCACTGTCAGCACTGTTCACTTGAAACACCCACTTTGGATCAATTAACCTCATGTCGAGTGTTCTTGGTACATACTTCCAGGTTTGATTGATTTGGTGGGCCTGCAATTCTCTGTTGACTGCCTCTCGGCTGTTAGCTGTATCAGGGCTACTAAAAGCTTCTGGCATATTCTGCGGTACATTCTCAACAGCATAATTTAGTGCGTACCTTGTTGATGGTCTGAGCAAAGCTCTGTCCCCGAGCTGTCGAACTGGTTATGGAGGATCAGGCCTCTCACCTCTCTCATCAACATAGGCATGGACATCATTATTCATTTCAGCAGCACCAGCTGCATGTCCTTGAAGATGACTCTGCTCCTCACCCCCTTGTTGACGCTCACCTTTCTCTGGACCCCTATTGAGAAAAATCATTTCATGTACATGACATAAAAACATGATGTCATGTTTTTTCGAAAAACCACATCACGATCTTGGACACTCATGACATAAGTCCATGATCAACTTCATGTCATGGAAGCTTGTCATGATCATATGTCATAGTTTTATGTCACGGATTTTCGTCATGATTTCCCGAATTTCCCGCGCATGTCACGGGACTTGGTCATAATTATTTGTCACGATTTTCTGAATTTTCACGTAAAGCGAGGCATGTCATGAAACTTTGTCGAGATTTTTGTCACGTTTCGCCGGATTTTTTACTAAAACGCAACTGAAAGATCCAGTGCATAGACAAAAAATTTATCAATAACGGTCGACCAAAAAAAAAAGTCATGAGAATGTTCCCGTGGTGATGAACCTTGCCGACTCCGGGATTTGAACCCAACCGCTGTCAGATGTGTCAGATTCAATGTCCAACACCTTACCGTCGTGGCCAGCGAGGAAGGTTAGGTTACAGTCAGCAAAAGGCTCCCTTATAATGCGGATCGCTATAGCCGTTAGTATATAGGCCACATATAGGCGTTCTGATGCTCATTCGTTGATCTAATAATGACGAGCAGAATATTTTTGACGCTCTCAGACGAGCGAGCGGAAGCAGTTGACAAAGTTTCTTGAGCAAAGCTGGAAAAGAATCCAAAGTGAGTAAACAGCGTCCGCTCGCTCGTCCGCGAGCGGCAAAAATATTCTGCTTGTCATTATTAGATCAACGAATGAGCATCAGAACGCCTATATGTGGCATGTATACTAACGGCTATAGCGATCCGCATCATAAGAAAGCCTTTTACCGACTGTACTGTAACCTTTCTCGCTGGCCACGACGGTAAGGTATTGGACTTTGAATCTGACACATCTGACAGCGGTTGGGTTCAAATCCCGGTGTCGGCAAAGTTCATCGCCACGGGAACATTCTCATGACTTTTTTTTGGTCGACCGTTATTGATAAATTTTTTGTCCATGCACTAGATCTTTCAGTTGCGTTTTAGTAAAAAATCCGGCGAAACGTGACAAAAATCTTGACAAAGTCCCGTGACATGCGCGGGAAATCTGGGGAATCATGACAAAAATTCGTGACATAAAACTATGACATATGATCATGACAAGTTTCCATGACATGAAGTTGATCATGGACTTATGTCATGAATGTCCGAAATCGTGATATGGTTTTTCGAAAAAACGTGACATCACGTTTTTATGTCATGTACATGACATAATTTTCTTTCAATAGGGACCTGGCACAGTGATATCCACTTCCAAAGGATATGATCTTGGTTTTCCTTCAGAGTACTCATTGAATGTGACATTTCTTGAGACTGTCACTTTCTTTGTGTCAGAGCTGTATAACCTGTAGTTTGCTGAGTCTCCCTCGTACGCAACTGAGAGAACTCTTTTGGCTCTGGCATCTAGTTTTCTTGATAGTTGTTTGGGCACATGCTGGTATGCCACCGAAAAAAAAATTCTGACATGAGGTCTGGCTCCTTGTTCGTCCACATTTCAAAGAAAGTTTTGCTCTTGTTTGTAGTAGGACTTGAGATCCTGTCTAGCAAATAGACAACAGTGTTCACAGACTCCGCCTACAGAAAATCAGGCAACTCCTTTGCTTTGAGCATGGAGCGAGCGCACTCCACGACGGTCCTGTTGTCTCGCTCAACTTTCCCATTCTGCTCTGGTGTATGAGGGGCTGTGAACTCTATCACAATCCCAAGTGACTGGAGATAATTCTTGAACTCCTCGTTGGCGTACTCAAGACCATTGTCACACCTGAAAAACTTCATACTTCTCCCAGTGAGATTTTTCGACTCCTTCTCAAAAATTTTGAATTTCTCAAGGACGTCTGACTTGTGTTTCACGAAATGAGCTCGCCGGTATCCAGTGGCATCGTCCTTGAACAACACAAAATAGCGAGCACCACCAAGCGATGTTTGCGGCATCGGACCGCATACGTCACTGTGTATCATTTCACCAGGCAGCGTGTTCCTGACGACGTCCTGGGTGAACGGCGGTTTGTGCGATTTTCCAAGCTGGCAACCATCGCAAAAAAATTCATCCGCACCCTTGATCGTCACACCGTTTACCAAATTATTGGTGGTTATGTGCTTCAGCGCAGCTGAATGAAGATGACCTAATCTTTCGTGCCGAGTCTTCAGATTCACGGTGGCAACGTTTGCTTCGTTGCGAACTGAACTTGATGCTTGCCAGAACAAACGATAGATTGCGTTACCTTGCTTCACCCCAACTGCAACGACGTCTGGACCACGCAAGAAATACACGAACCGGCCTTTGAACCACAGGCCGATTCCGTGGGATGTGGATTGTCCAACAGAGTACAGGTTCTTGTTTAAGGTTTGCACATGCAGCACGTTCTCAATTCGTGCCGAGATCCATTCTTCAGCTCCTAACCTGTCAATAACAACGGTACCCTCGCCGGCGACCGGGACCTCGCTGCCGTCTCCTAGCACGACAGTACTACCGTCCCTCCTCGGACGATAATTGACAAACCACTCCCCATGAGAGGTCATATGCGCCGATGCCGCGCTGTCACTGAACCAGACTTCTCTCTGATCAATGCTCAGCAGCTTCTTGATTTGAATTCCAGAGGGCTGCCAATATTCACGACGATGTGGTTGAATATCGCCTTCGTCGCGACACTCGATTTGCGTGATATCACACGTGACCGTCAGCGCACGATCGCCATCTTCATTACTTGCACTGGCACCCTCTTTGTCCGATTTCGAATCCTTGCGCGCGTCATACCCTTTGTTCGCGCAAATATAGCACTCAACGTTCGGGTTCGTCCGTTGGTGATAATTCCTGCCTCGCCTGCCTTGCTGTTTCGAGGAATTCTCGTTATCTTGCACTGCGAGTCTTCTCGTTGTCGCAGCCAGCGCCGTTACTTCGTCGTGCTCGGCGTTCAGATAAGATTCTTCTTCGATTGATCATTGCTGCGGAAACTCGATATTTTGCCGCGTCGGATCCATACTGCTCCAAGATGAACGCACGTGTCTGCACTTTTGAGGGAGGGTGGCCAAAATTTTTGCCATGACCATTGTGTCAGGCACATTATCACCTAGATCAATCAATTGAGCTGCTAGATTCTGTACCTTGGAAATGTGCTGTACGACAGTATCGACTGTATCTATTTTATACTCGTGAAATCTTTGACCCAAAAAGAGCTTGTTAGTTTCGGAGCGCAGATCATGGATTGCCGACAGCCGATCCCACATTTGTTTCGTGATAACACAGACAAGCAGGCACTGCATTTGCTCCGGCTCAATGGCTGATGATATCAGGAACATGGCCTTGGCGTTGTCCTTGTCCCATGCTGCAATGTCAGCCTGCTGCTGAACTCCTGGAGCATCGGGTTCGACTGGCCTTGTTCTGGTTCTCATCACAATTCCAAGAAGATCGTTTGCCACTAATGCTGACCGAATCTGACATTCCTAACACTGGAAATTCTTTCCATCGAACTTCGCGGTGCCCTTCGCAGAAATTTCACCTGCCATTTTGACTCCTCACTCGAGCAAAAAATGAGAGAAAAATTCGAGCACCACGTGTAGCCGGAAAAGATCCGGCACACCGATCTCAACGGCCGTGTTGCAAGTTCGAACTTGATTCGGAGCACGAGTTCTCGACAAGTCACCTTAACTTCGCGGGCCGGCGACTGGGCCCATAACCTGTAAAAAGTTACCACGAAAGTTATTTAGAGAGGACTGGAGAACCACGGAAAATAAGAGCTTCGACTTGGAACTGTATTTAATGAATTGATAAGAAGAGCTATTACATGGGCGAGATTACAAAGATACGACAAGATCTATGCGACGAGCGCTCGGCGGCTGACTCGCTACGACTAACTATAGGGCGAGCTCGTGAAGGCGAGCTCACACATACCCATACTACCTATACGGTGAGCCATGGCGCCGCCATGATGGCGGTAATGTGGCTGCCCATACATACCGGCTTGGGATCACTGCATACAAGTGTGCAGAAACAGTGAATTGACAGAAGATTTATCTCAACAATTTGTTATTATCTAACTTAGATTTGTCTGCTCTTCGTGAAGCCCAATTTGCAATAGAATTGGGGGAAGTTGGGAATGAAAATGTCCGTATATTATAGTTTCAGAGGATCCCGCGGCCGAGTTATTCCCACTTTTCTCCGATTCTCTTATGATTTGGGCTAAGCGGCGGATTGAGGAATACAATTTGGACAAGAAGAAGAACTCGATAACTCGTCTCACACTTTGAATCATAAAATTTTTTATGTAAGGTGTATTTCCAAGGTCCATGGTCACGGTGCACGGTGACCGCATCGCCTTAAACTATTATTACAACCTGCATTCAGTTTGGACATTGAATACAAAGATTGGTTGAAAAATAAACCATCTTAAAGCTTGGCAATTCTGTGCAAAAAAGTTGGACAACGACAAGCTCCATCAGGGTTTGTTTGTCAATCATTGTTTTGATCCAAGTTTTGAAGTGAGTGCTGTTTGTAAAAGTTCCAACTCCTTGTTGCAAGAATAGTGCTCTTCAATCTCTCAACAGTGTCTCAGTGCACCACCATTCATACAGAACTTAGAAGAGACACTGATTGATAAACAAACCGTGATGGAGCTTGTCGTCATTCAACCTTTTCGTACAGAACTGCCAAGCCCTGCTGCAAAAGTTCGATTGGATTCGATTGAAATACATCCAATCGTTCTGGATCTAGAATCTTATGATGAATTTGAAACATGACTTTCAAGATTGAGAAAGATTGGAGCTCAATAACGATCAATGATGTTGATCATGATTCGAACAGTATAGACCAATCTTCACCAATGCAGACTTTTCGCATTGAAAATGAGATTGCCAATCAATCTCAATACTTACTACAAGTATTCGGAAGTCGATGTTCTATCTGTATGAATGCTGATTCCCTTGATAGAATATCGCGATTCTAATCTGTGTCAATGCCATTAAGAAGCATTGACATGCTATGGGCCCTATCTACTTCAATCGATTCCAATACTGTTTTTCACTAATGGAAACATCGGGATCTCAATCCACCTGAATCGACCTCAATACTGACTGGAAGTATTGGAGACCTTAAACCCTATATATCTGAATCGATTTGAATGCTGGATATCATTATTGGAATTCCGAAATCCTATCTGCCTCAATCGATTGCAACACTGTTTCCCAGTATTGGAAACATCGAGATCTCGATCCGCCTCAATCGACCTCAATACTGAGTGGATGTATTGGAGTCTTCATATCCTATTTATCTGAATCGATTTGGATGCTGGATACCAATATTGGGGATTTGAGATCCTATCTGCCTCAATCGATTCCAATACTGTTTTTCAGTATTGGGAACATCGAGAACTCAATCCGCCTCAATCGATCTCAATACTGACTTTCAGTCATCATTACAAACCAACGTCTTACATATACATCACTCACATTACAGCTAAGGTTTCGATACAATCCAATACTTATTCTTATCATGATCCCATTAACATATCATCGCATTACGTAACTGAATGCTATTAGGAGGTTCTGTCACTCATCAGTCTTATATGAGAACAGGAGAGATGGTTCGTCGCTTGCGAAAAAGCAGTCCCATGATATTTGGATGCAAACTGAGATGGTCATCGAAACGCCACCTAGCGTCAGCCACTCAAATTCTATCGGCCTCAATCGATTCCAATACTGATTTTCAGGAGTAGGAATTTCAATAACTCACACTACGTCAATCGGTCTCAATACTGACTATGAGCATTGACGAGTTTATTCATCGTCCTTAATCGATTTGAATGCTGAATATCAGTATTGGGGACTTGAAATACTATCTGCCCCAGTCGATTTCAGTACTATTTCCTAGTATTGGGAACATCGAGATCTCAACCCACTTCAATCGATCTCAATACTGACACTGAGTATTCTGGCCCTTATATCCTAATAACCTGAATCGATTTCAGTACCGTCTCTCAGTATTAGGTAGAACACTATCTCAATCCACTTCAATCGATCTCAATACTGGAAATAAGCATTAGAAACCTTATATGCTATCTACTTGAATCGATTCGAATGCTGGACATCAGTATTGAGGATTTGGAATCCTATCTGCCGAATCGATTCCAGAACTGTTTTTCAGTATTGGAAACATCGGGTTTTCAATCCGCTTCAATCGATCTCAATACTGATTTTCAGCATCGGAAACCTTATAAACTATTTCCCTGAATCAGAATAAATGCTGGTAATCAGTATTAAGGACTTGGAATCCTATCTGCCCCAATTGATTCCAGTACTGTTTTTCAGAATCGGAAACATCCAGATCTGGATCAGCTTCAATCGATTTCAATACTGATCTTCAGCATTGCAGACCTCTTATGATGTTTACCTGAATCGAATCAAATGCTGAATATCAGTATTGAGGACTTGGAATCCTATCTGCCCCAACCGATTCCAGTACTGTTTTTCAGAATTGGAATCATCGAGATCTCGATCAGCTTCGATCGATCTCAATACTGATGTTCAGCATTGCGGACCTTATATGACATTCACCTGAATCGAATTGAATGCTAAATATCACTATTGAGAACTTGAAAGCCTATCTGCCCGAATCGCTTCCAGTACTGTTTTCCAGTATTGGGAACATCGAGATCTCAACCAACTTTAATCGATCTCAATACTGACTGTGAGTATCGTAGCCCTTATATCCTAATAACCCGAATCGATTCCAGTACTGTCTCTCAGTATTGGGTAGATCGCTATCTCAATCCACTCCAATTGATCTCAATACTGGAAGTGCGCATGAGAAACCTCATATCTCATCTACTTGGATCGATTTGAATGCTGAAGATCAGTATTGGAGAATTGGAATTCTATTTGCCCCACTCGATTCCAGTACTGTTTTTCAGTATTGGTTACACGAGATCTTGATTAGCTTCAAGCGATCTCAATATTGATTTTCAGAATGGGAAACCTTATGAACTATTCACCTGAATCTCGGAATGAATGCTGGATATCAGTATTGAGGACTTGAAATCCTATCTGCCCCAATCGATTGCAGATCTGTTCTCCAGTATTGGAAACATCGGGTTCTCAATCCGCTTCAATCGATCTCAATACTGCTTTTCAGCATTAGAGACCTTATACCATATTCATCTGGGTAGGACTGAATGCTGAATATCAGTATTGAGGACTTGGAATCTCATCTGCCCCAATCGATTCCAGTACTGTTTTTCAGAACTGCAAACATCGAGATCTGGATCAGCTCCAGTTGATTTCCATACTGATCCTCAGCATCGCAGACCTTTTATGATATTTACCTGAATCGAATCGAATGCTGAATATCAGTATTGAAGACTTCGAATCCTATCTGCCCCAATCGATTCCAGTACTGTTTTTCAGAATTGGAAACATCGAGATCATGATCAGCTTCAATCGATTTCAATACTGATCTTCAGCATTGCAAACCTTTCATGATATTCACCTGAATCTAATCGAATGCTGAATATCAGTATTTCGGACTCGGGATCCTATCTGCCCCAATCGAATGCAGATCTGTTTTCCAGTATTGGAAACATCGGGTTCTAAATCCACTCCAATCGATCTCAATACTGCTTTTAAGCATTAAAGACCTCATATCATATTCATCTGGGTAGGATTGAATGCTGAATATCAGTATTGAGGACTTGGAATCCTATCTTCCCCAATTGATTTCAGTACTGTATTTCAGTATTGGGAATATCGGGATCTCCATTAGCTATAATCGATCTCGATACTGATGTTCAACATTGCAGACCTTATATCATATTTACCTGGATCGAATTGAATGCTGCATATCAGTACTGAAGACTTGGAATCCTATCTGCCTCAGTCGATTCCAATACTGTGTTCCAGTATTAGAAACCCCGAGATCTCAATCCGCTTCAATCTGTCTCAATACTGATTTTCAGCATTGCAGACCTCATAACCGATTCACCTGACCTATAGCGGAACTCATCTCCAGTCCGTTCCAATTCTGCTCAGCAGTATTGAATTTGATTCAAAGATATGAAATCAGGAAGAGTTCAATACTGATTGTGAATATTGAGAGGGGTAGAATAATCATGCACCCACGATTTCAATTCGATTCCGTAGTATTCATCCCGATTAGTCAATGACGCAAAGAGTGGTTGGGTCATCATTGAAATCGACTGACGCAGTCGACTCAATACTGCCCGGCAAGATTCAAACCGATAGCGAAACTCATCTTCAGGCCGTTCCAATCCTGCTCAGCAGTATATAATTCGATTCGAATACATGGAATTCAGAGGAGTTCAATACCGATTGTGAGTATCGAGGAGGACAGAGTGCATGCGTCCACGATCTGTATTCCATCCTATAGTATTCAGCTCGATTGGTCAATCGCGCAATGAGTGATTGGGTCATCATTGAAATCGATTGACGCAGACGACTCGATGCTGCCTGGCAGGATTCAGACCGATAGCGAAACTCATCTTCAGGCCGTTCCAATCCTGCTCAGCAGTATTTGATCCGATTCGAATACATGGAATTCAGAGGAGTTCAATACTGATTGTGAGTATTGAGAGGGATAGGATAACCATGCAGGCACGATTCCAATTCGATTCTGTAGTATTCATCTCGATTAGTCAATGACGCAAAGAGTGATAGGGTCATCATTGAAATCGATTAACGCGGTCGATTGAATGCTGCCCGGCAGGATTCACACCTATAGCGGAACTTATCCTCAGACCATACCAATCCTGCTCAGCAGTATTGGATCCGATTCAGCTATAGGAGAACTAGACGAGTTCAATACTGATTACAAGTATTGAGGAGGATAGAGACCATGCTCCCACGATTTGAATTCCATCCTATAGTATCCAGCTCGATTGGTCAATGACGCAACGAGTGATTGGGTTATCATTGAAATCGATTCACACCGTCAATTCAATGCTACCTGGCAGGATTCAGACCGAAAGCAAAACTCATCTCCAGGCCGTTCCAATCCTGCTCAGCAGTATTGAATTCGATTGAGATATATGAAATCTAGAAGAGTTGAATACTGATTGTGATTATTGAAAAGAATAGAATAACCATGCACCCGCGATTCCATTCCGATTCTGTAGTATCCATCTCGATTGGTCAATCCCGCAATGAGTGATCGGGTCATCATTGGAATCGATTGACGCAGTCGACTCAATGCTCCCTGGCAGGATTGAGACCGATAGCAAAACTCATCTTCAGGCCGTTCCAATCCTACTTAGCAGTATTGAATTCGATTGAAATATATGAAATCTAGAGGAGTTTAATACTGATTGTGAGTATTGAGAAGGATAGAATAACCATGCACCCACGATTTCAATTCGATTCTGTAGGATTCATCTCGATTGGTCAATCACGCAATAGGTGATTGGGGGATGATTGGAATCGATCCAGGGCTAGTGACTCGAATCCCTCCATTCATGATTGAGACAGATAGGAATGAGCCAGGCTATCATACACCAGTACTGCAGAGAAGTATTTGGTTCGATTGAGGAATGTTGCAACAATAGTATTCAGAAGGTGAAATTCAATCCTGTCATTCGGGATTGGTTAGGATAGATGATTAGTATCGTTCCGCGAATTGAATCAGTTTCTGAAGCATTGATCTCGATAGAGCAGTGGGAGACGGGATCATTCAATTAGATTGATTCCAATACTGTATTGGTTTATTCAAACATATTGAACCAGCAAAGATCTTCCATCCATCCATCCGGATCCCATCCTATGCTGGATACTAGTATTGGATTATATTTGCTCACGTCAATCTTGATCAACAGTATAGAATTCGATTGGCAGTTGTGATCTCAAATCTACAATTCAGGATTCAGCTAGATTGGGTCTATGTTCGATTGATCTGCATTGAATTCCAATACTGCTCTCGCCGGTTGAATGATAGAACCGATTAAAATGTATTCATCCTGATAGGATTCGATTGGTTTTCAATCTATCCCAATCGATCTTTTGCAGCAGGGAGCTCCCAAGCTGGTTCATTTTCCAACTCAATTCTGTATTTAAGATCCGAAGTGAATTCGGTCTCTGACAGTTTCAACTACTTGTTGAGAAAAGTGAGAACTCCATCTAAACCTGACTGAATCAAGCAAAGCTTCTGAATCGAATCTTTCATCAACGCCCATTTGATTCAGACACGATGTTCTACATAATCCAAAGAGCATCGTCGAAGTCGTCGCACAAATTATTTGATGACTCTGGCTGCAGCGGGGCCAAATAGTAACCTGGAATCATGAAATATTCTGAATGCTCGATATTTTTCCTAGGGTGATCGTTTCATTTCATCGGCGAAACTTGACGCAAGACGCAACTTCAACGTCTTGAAAGCAGACCGAGAAACCGCATTGAAACCGCACATCAGCTGCAGCAGGAGATTATTTAGCGGACGATGAGTCTGATATGGCGGGAAATATTCCCTGCGCACGCGCACTGCCACATTCCTTGGCTCATGATTCAACGCGGCTGCTGTGAACCTGATTTTTCCGCATAAGTACAAAAGTAATAATCATTTCGGAAAAACAAAAATACCTGCTGATAGAGGAGATCGGCCGCAATTCAGCTTGAATTTCTCACAATTCCTGTGTTGTGTGGTTTTTGTTTAAAAAAATTGTGAAGTTTTTCCTGCACCCGAAAACTGTTTTATTTTTCCTGGGAAACCAAAATGAGCCACAAATTTTTTGAAAACGGTTTCTTGATCCGCAGTCAACCCACAATTTGTAGGTATTTTTCTGGGGAATATTTTTGATAACCGGGTACCCAGTTCACGGAAGTAGTTCATCCGCATTCTTCAGTATGCTTCTTATCATTCTCTCCACATCAACAAAGTTTGAACTATAGTGGCCTATATGAATGTTCATGATTGGCCTTTGACGTCCAATTTGTCACAGCAAGAAGAGTATATCCTGATTGGATGAGTCGGTAACTCATCAGCCTTGAATCCTGAATGAGTGGAACTTGCTCGTGACTTCTTATAGAAATTATTAGTATTGTCCACATGAGAGAATGGATGATTTGAGATAAGTCGTGGTTGAGCAGTTTCTTCTGTACTTGGCAGAAATGTCAAGTGCCGAACAATCAATAAGTTACGGCTAACTGCTACACTTTCTATACCGATTAGCATGATAGACTCACTATTAGTATATCCTACTATGTTCAACTATTCAAAATCATCCCAGTACCTGACAAAATATCTTTGGTTGTCAGAAACGATGAATTGCGTCTGCATCCTATCAACTCCTGATGTAGGAAGAAGTGGTGCAGTTAGCCGTAACTTATTGATTGTTTGGCACTCAACCATGTAGCCAAGTACAGCACAAACCGCTCACCCGTGACTCATCTCAAATCACTCCTTCTCTCATATGGACTATCCCAAAAGATTCTATAAAAAGTGATAAGTTGGTGTTACACTTCATACAAGATACAAGGTTGATAAGTTACCGAATATAGTCCACTTTCCAACATCCAAAATCCTTCATCTCTCGCATCTAGTGAGCAATCTGAGATCAGAATCGTATCCCAGATTCCTATTATGAGCTTGTAGAATCGATTCTAAGCCGTAAGGTGGGTCAGCAATTTCAACGGTGGCGTGTGATTCGCGAATACATGATTTGATTCACATGGCGATTCGAACCTTCGTACGAACATGACCGCACACTCACCTACACATATTCACATACTCACATGCAAGCACACACAAGCCCTCAGATGAGAGCGAATAGCTTACCATGAATGATGTAAGATTCTTCAATAATCAATAAATTAGAATCATTATTATTTTCTCGATAGCAGTTTTGTTCATATTATTTACGATTGATAAGGTGAGTGTACCAAAAATGCCTCCGTATGCAGACCTCAGACTTGGGCTCTCGTTGAGCATCGCTTAAGTATGTTTTACGTTCTTTATGTTGGAATGTGAGGGAATCAATGATTAGAACTGATGTCGGGTGATGACTGCGTCTTCTAGAAAATAGAAAGTGAGTATCTGCATTGTTCGTGCTTGCACACTTGAGGAATCGCCAACGAAATTGCTTTATAGTATAACCGGTGTCAACAGTTTTTGGTTCTACCAGTTAGATTTCTTTTTAAGACCTCCAAAATCTTTTGTTTTCAATTGCTGAATTTGGATATCATTCGCATAAATGGACACGAATATTGGTGGGTACTCAACATGCCCACCATGTGGTTATCACGAGAGGGGGTGGAGTACAACTTTTTCCACCATCACTCAGGATCTGTTTATCGAGTCTGAAAAAGTCATGGATAGTGTTTTAGACCAGCAAAAAGCTTCAAATTTGGTTGCACGCCGATGAGAACGTTTGACTTTATCGACGATTTACATCTTTTTTCGGGGAAATTATGACACCTTGAATCCAGTTGGTCGAAATCAGACGTACATCACTTCATTTTAAAGATCTTGGAAGGAGCTCAAGAAAGAACTGGAGTGCATCGAAAAATGTTGAAGTAGGCCAGAATTGTTGCAAAAATAGCTTAATGGGGGCATATTGGGTACTCCCTACCGCCAACTCGCAAGAAATTACTTTTTGTGAAAATTGTGATAGCTTGGCTTCGGTTCGTCGGAATTGAACTTATGGTATTCTGAAGTTCTTGAAACAAGCTTTGCAATGCAATGAAGTGCATTGAAAGATATTGAAGTGGCCCAGAACTATTCATATTATATTGGCAAAACGGCTTATGGGGGCGGGGGGGCATGTTGGGTACACTCACCCTCCATGATGGATTTTGTTGTATTCATACAGTTTCAATTCTATCGTTGAATGTTGTTGTGAGTAAATATTTTCTTCCATTTGTAATCTCGATTTCTGACGTGAACTATGGACTCACGCCCTTTCCCCTGACTAACGAATTCCAAGGTCTACGGAGTGGACTGACGCCCTTTCACGAATTCAGTTTCCTCGCGAGAGATATGATTATCACTTCCGAAAAGTGTTCGAAGTGATAGAAAAGGTTGAGTAGAACACCGTAGAAATTTCAACTCCAATTTCATAAAATTTGGACTTACGCCCTTTAATCTGACCGCCACAGATCTAGAGGAGAATTCGGAGATCATTATCGAGAGACACAATGATTCTGGGGAGAGAATGTCAGGCCTGGAGAATGTACTTACTTTGGAGATGAAGTGGGCCCATTCGATGTGCCGGTGAGCTCTGTAAAACATCAAAACGACATAGATTCATCGATGCCGAATTGCCGGATTGAGGGTGGGGATATGAGGATCGATGATCCATCAATCGTGGGATACTCACGAGTAGATGTGAGTGAATTCTACTTCCATGACGTGGTAACTCGTCAATAGACTCATGCCCCCCAACTCACTCCACACGGAAAAACTGTAAGTCGTGCTGTGCGACTAGCTCACGAGTTGTAACCACCGGCAGAAGGTAGTGCGAACGAAGGAGGGTTATATGCAAACAGGAGGATTGCACCAATCGGAAAAGAGGACTCTTCGCTCGTCGAGAAAGCCAACTAGCAGAGAGCTCTGATGCGACCATCACGCTACATATCTACGAATGGGCATGTAGAATGCTCTGATACCTGAGTCATGCAGAGGACCTTTAATCCGGTATATTGACCGCGTTCAAAAGTGTAGTATATATCTTACAGTTAAAGCGTTGAATCCAGTGATTTCATGGAATCACTATAGGTATTTCATGAAATAACGAGCCGTTTCAGTGAAAGTGCGGAATGGCTCGATTTTGCAATGCTCCAACTAGTTATTTCATGGAATATCTGGGCGTTACATACTCTAACCGAGCGCAGGCAGTGGAAATGAGTAATACACTCTAAAATCAATACCATGAGTCGCATGTGGAAGTGATGAATAAGATTTTCATAGTTCTGTGGGGCATTGACATTTCATATAAAAAATTACTGATGGATTTATCTCCGCGACTTGAGATCATATAGTCATACACTACATGGTATCATAGCCTTACATCACATTATTACAGAAATAGAAATGTACGGCAGTATGACAATACCAGTCAAAATTATCGATGTATATCATTCATTCAAATTTATACTTATAAACTAATCATATTCTCGAGCAGTAAAACAGCTTGTCAAAAATTCATCGTGAACATTACAATGTATATACATAAATTTACATACATTACATACTCATGAATTGAAACATCACTTATGACAACATGTATTACTTTGATGACAGCGAGAGTTGCACAGTCTGTCATTCTACAAGCATGCACATTTTTGGGTTCTGCAATCGGTGATTTCTCCTTTCGACATAATCAAGGAGTTGGCGGGTCTTCCTTCTGCCAAAACTTTTCCTTCAAACTTATTTTTCATGGCCAACCTCCTATCGAGATTATGTTCCATTGTGAAGGTCGTTATATAGGGCTCGATTGCAAAAGCTGACTGATTCGACTGACAACAATGACAATCGATGATTGAATATGCTCTACTGACACAATTAATATATTGGTGTACAGCATCGGGTCTGTATCCGAATAAAAAGAGAGGGAAGATGAGAGCGCGTTCAACGCTTTGACTGACATATCATGCTTTCACTGAGGCTTGCTCGTCATTCTATGAAATAACTAGTGAACGTGTGAGATTTGGACTTATTTCACGCTTTAACTGAGCGCTCCCGTGATTTCATGGGATCACTAGGTATTCCATGAAATAGCTGGTTCAACGCTTTAACTGTAACATATATATATATATATATATATATACTATATAAGTGTACTGTACTATTGAATATTTTCTACAATGCGGGAGGCTTTTGTGCGGTGCGAAAAGTGTGTGTATGTTTGCTTGTTGGATGTTTGTGTGCGTGCATGTGAGGGTGTGAGTGTGTGTGCGTGCGTGTGTACTATTGCCGAAATCGGGTGCGAAATTGTTTAAACCAAAATTATTTGAACAAATTGTGAAAATCACTCATTTTGTTCCGGAAACATATTTATTGGGTAATTTGAGGTATTTTGAACAAAAAGTTACTTATATTGTTTTCCTCTAGGAGCCATCATTTCCGAGCTATAAGCGTTTCAAAGTTGAAAATCCACAAATTTTGCTATTTCTTACCTTAAATGAAAGCAACGATTCAACGAAAAATCACAAGTATATCGTGTGTTTGTACTGCAAACATGTTAATAAAAATGTATCGGCAGTGTATATATTAGCAATACATGGGACGCCTTTTGTGAGCCGGTATCGTGCGCGATCAATGCTATCGCAAATAATATACGATCTCCAAAACTTGCGAAACCGTGCGTTTCGATTATATATAGGTATATACGCACGATATATTAGGCTATAACGTTATTGCGCTCCGTTTCCCTATACCAAGGTACACCTGCGTAGTCGGAACTTCAGTGGTCTTCAATAGTCGGCTGGTTCGACTAAGCGAAGAGTCGTCAAATGCCACTAGACACGTTGCATGATCAGACGGGCGAGATACGAAAGAGCGACGGGTCCGCTAGTCGGCTGGTACGAGGAGGGCTAGTCTGACAGTGCGACTTACAGTTTTTCCGTGCATAGAGTGTCAGATGATTGGAAAGGATCTCGCGAGCTGGAGGGAGTGATGCGGAGTTTCACCGTGCATTTATCGATTTCCTGCCAACAATCAGTCCCTCGCGATATTCATAAGTCTTCGTGATTCACACTGGATTGCTATCATTAGTGAACCTGATTCAATCCTTGAGAAAATATGATCATTCAAACTTTCCACTAGGGTGCAATCGAGTCTGATGATATACCTATCTTGAGACCACTAGGAAGTCACTCCTTGGATTTCAATAATTGCTCCATCACAATGGTATGTGGGTAGCGATCACGACTAGGTAACATTCCGTCGAAGAAAAAAACTGGAATCTGAATCTCATGGCACACATACCAGGGATGTTATAGATGATTTCTCATGGCTTGAATAGTACCGTGAATTTCGCATGCATCGCCTTTTCGTAAGAGATTTTGTGTAATTTAGCTTGTGGAAACGGTTTCTAGTAGAATTCAAGCCACTGAATCTGAATCCGTTCTCAGAATTGCTCTATCACGTCACGTTTCTGGGGAAACCGATGTCAAACCTCTAAAGAATGCCAATTCGGCCGTTCGTGAGAGCTTTTATCTCTCTTATCAGTATAGTCATCGGATTTTTGTGAGGTCTCGTCGATCATCAAAGGGAAGATCTTCAAAATGAGCCCGCATAGATCAAAATCGATCAAGTGGTTCTCGGGATACACCACCAAAAGAAAACCAAAAAGGGCCCAAACCAAGCCCCGCCCACACAATGTATAAGCATAGGGCAGTAGAGGGCGAGAGGGGAAGGATGAAATATGCTGAAACATAGCGTAGGCATGGCCACTCTCGGGCCCTTTTTTGGTATCCTTTTGGCGTTGTATCTCGAAAATCACTCAATTGATTTTGATCTATGTGAGCTTACTTTAAAGATCTTCCCTTTGATAACCGACTATACCTCACAAGATTTCGATAATTATACTGATAACAGAGATGAGAGCTCTGACAAACAGTCAAATTGGCGTTTTTGACAATTTTGACATCGATTTCCTTAAAAACGTGACGTGATAGAGCAATTCTGAGAACGGATTTGGATTAGGCGGCTGAAACACTACTAGGAACCGATTATGGGAGTCAAGTCACATTTTGACGTCGGACTTTATCATTGTACGCGTCTTCCACTGGATAAAAGCTCTTCTCCTCAAACTATGACATGTTCCAAAACCGAAGAGGAGCTAATTGATACCTCATTTTGAATGTATTTCATCGACCGACTAAGGACTTCGGGATCTGGACTTATCTGACGAGATGATCAAAACAGTCAACTGGCACTCTGAGGTTTTTCATCCCACCCATTCACTCCAGCTTAGCACGTCCTCAATTCAAAATCTCACGGGCTGAAAATGACGTAATTGTAGTGATGATTGAGATGTGTCACTCACTGACTGTGTAGAAGCGATCGGTCTGTACGCTATCATCTCTCCGGGATTTTGGGGTAGAGGAACTACTGAGCGTACACCTGTGAGTGCCAGCTACGCGTCATTGTGTGTTTCCAATTCGAGTTCGTTTTTATTATTGCAAAAGGTGGACTGTCGCAGCCGTTTTTCATGTATCAACTGCTGCTTGTGAGTTATATTACAAAATCACTTCGAAAGTTTAGATCCTTGGAAGCTGAATTGGTATTCCATCCAAATTCCCTGCTCCAGGATGACAAAAAAAGTTTAGGAAACTTTGAAGAGCCGTACCATCAATTCCACCCGAAAACCAATGTAAGCGAGTAGTATACAGGAGCACAATCTATACTGGAGCGTATTTTCCGGACCATCTCCGCCACCTCCGCCACTTGTGCGCGGCTGTCAATAACATCGGTTCTTCCAAGCCAATAATTTTCAAAGCAATGCCAAAATCTCGCACGATGACGGCAATGCTGCATAAGTAATTAGATTCGTAGACTTACAGTTCTTAATGTTCTCATTGAAATAATTAAACACGAGCCCGTCATATTTTGAGTTATCCTTCTGAGAAAGCATCTTGGAGGGATTCGGGTTGTCCGAACTGATAAGTTTTCAACGATTTCTATCATCTGGTCGAGACGGAATTTCGATAAAATCGGTTCAAATATGATTCATCTGGAGTTTTTGGTGAGAATTTTGATTTTTTCAGAAGTTTGAGTTCTGTAGAGATCAAATAGATATTTGGTATCGACCAATCGATAGATTATGCAGAGGCAAGTATACTTCAGGAAGGAGGTATTTATTAGTTTTGATATTTATTATTATTGAAGATATTTATGTATCAAAAGACGAAATTTGATCAATTTTGCTCTCGAAAGCCCATGAACCAAGTTTGAGTGGGAGGAGAGAGCTGCCAAATCACCGGTCCCATCTTTAAGTGATACGCTACAACTTATGGGGAGGCAAAAATCGAACGATAAAGTATAAAAAAGGAAGCTTTCAGGGAAAAAAACATACACACACATGCAGAGAGTGAGGGAGTTGAGTCGCTCATTGGTTCAGGGAGCCACAAGGGGACAAATTGTTACCAATCGATAGATTATGGCGAGAGGAGTAGAAAGATATAGATCTTATCCAGATGGAAGGAGATTCTTAGAGAAGAATATTGGCTTGGATGGGATATTGAGCAGAAAATTTGCTGTGCCAAAAACAACCCTTCCTCTTAAGAGAGAGCAACAAAAGGCTGCCGCATACCTTAAGCCTCGCGGCTACCGGTGATGTTCCTCGGAGTGACCTCGGAGGGGCCATCAACACATGTATGAGTGTTGGGTCACAAAACTCATATGATTAATACCGTGGAAACTCTGGAATAATGTGTGCCTGCTTATGTATGGACCCTAAAAAAGCTAGGAAAAAAACCTGGAAGGTCATTCTCGATTCATTTTTTGGTTCTCTTTTCGGCGCAATCGTTAGTTTTTCTATCCAGGGCTACCCAAAGAAATTATTATCATGAAAGAGGTAGGAATGTCAATTCCGTGCCCTGTAGTTTCCAATCATTGCGACCTTTGTGAGTGTGGAGCATCGCAGTGGAGCTCACTCAGGATTTGGGAGGGTAAACTTATCAAACATAATGCCATCAAGCACCAAATAGCACCGCTATAAGGGCCCAGAGACCACTTCTTGTGGGCGTGACGAGCAGGTACATTTTGTGGCGCAGTTTCACTCAAAATTTTACTCCTCAAGTTTCCCTCGATGAAAGTGTCTTGCCTCATTCCAGGCTTTCCTGTACCAATTTTTTCTCAAAGGAAATCGTGGGGCGGAACTTTTCCATGCCTCGAGATTCCGAAAAAATTGACATTTAAACTTTGCGGAGCTCTTTCCCGCAAAAATCTGGTTTTGCTAAATTTTTTGGTCAGTTCGGTGCCCTACACTGTGAAAAAACTTCGAGGTGAAAATGCCTAGGGTGATTGTACATTCACAGTGCTGGGTCTGTTTATTTTACAATAAAGTGCGTCAATTTAACGGAGGCTTGTAAATTTACAGTGCTCAGCACAGGAAATTTTGGGACACCATGCTGAGCATGTTGAATTTACGTGAGAGAGGTTTGTAAATTTCCCGTCCCCGACTTGTGAATTTCATTAGAATGCGCGTGCGCAAGTTCCAGCATCGCGGTATCACATCCGTCTGATGGAAGTTTTAATCAAGAACAGCTGCAGGTTCGGAGCAGACAGCAGATCGGGTTGAGTCGGAGAGGACGGCTTCGGCCAATTTTTGTGATTTTTCATCTCTCGAAGGATGCTGCTTCAAAGTTTTGGTGATCGTGTATCGCGCCGGCAGCAAAGGAAGGCCTCGACATGACTCCCTCATTAGATTGAGAATATTCGTGTCAATAGTGTGTACAGATGATCCTCAATAAAATTGATGCGTCTTCGAATAACAAACATCCATCGTTTCATTCGATGTATAACACCCATTAAATTGTATCACTTAAATTGAAATGACAACAACTCGGCATTTGAAAGGGTGACAGTGATAAATAATGATAAATAAAAGGGACGGCATCGCGATCGCCCAAACAAATGCATTATCCGCTCCGCCGGTAGGGAAATTTTTATCTGCGCGATTGTAAAGTTCTCTTCCGGGCTTGTAAATTTTTTAAAAGTGTACTAGTGCGACTCTTAAACGCGAGATTACGGAGGCCCTGGTCATGGCCAAATGAAAACCCCAAAACCTCAAGACCGTAGCTGAAACTGTTAGTCAGTGAGATGAATTGTAGTGCCAAATGTCAGGTTCCGTGCCCACTACCGCGTTATCCTTGTTATATTTATGGTACCCATGAGTGAAAATTCATTCATTCGTGCGCGAGTCATTTTATGCTTCATATATCTCAAGAAATTAGAAAATTCATCTTAGAACCCTTGGAAGTGAGATTTCGGGTTGGCACATTTTCGATCCTCGAATATCAAAATTTCTACGGAACCACTAATATTTGAGTTGATCGATTGTTCCAATGGGGATATGAAGAACTGTAACAGGACGGGTATAATTTGGAATGCAGTATTGCCGTCATCGTGCAGGATTTTGGCATTGCTTTGGAAATTATTGGGTTAGAAAAACCGATGTCATGGTTCAGCCGCGCGAGCGGTGTCGGTGGCCGGAAAAGGCCCGACCAATCCGAGCGCGAGCCTTGGAGCATGTTTTTGCTCTCACACTCACGGGTCTCGGGATCAATACGAGATATGCGGGACCAACAGTATATGCTTCTATGTCTATGGGCCCGGGTAGGTTGCCGCACGAGCCAGTAGGCAAGGATGGCATAACCGCGGGCGAGATAGGTTATTCTCGTACTGAGGTGCGTGCACTGTTTTCCGGTGACTCTTGTATCGAAATTCTTTGCTTTCCGACACGATGTCGGGGCAAAATACCGCTCCGCCGCACCGTTCAGAAATCGTCAGAGCATGCAATGTACACGGAGAAACCAAAACATATTCGCGAGGATGTCAAGCGCGACCTCGTTTGATCTGCAGCTTGCTGCGTCGCGCGCGCGAGACCGGGGAACGCCGCACGTCCGGTCCCGGCGATGCACGCAGCGCGAGAGAAGCGTGAGCGAGCGGTGTGAAGAGAGCTATGCGCGGGTCTGGCAATGTTTATGAGCTCGAGAAATCGGTGATTTGTTTCATTGAATAATAATATCGGGTGGATACATTGATTCACAAACAACGAGTATCGCTTGCCTTGATCATTTATTCAAAGGTCTGATAATAACTAATAACAAATTCTTGATCTCAGATCCCCTATGGGGCCCGCAGCTTGAATATAACATTTGTTTGTACTGACGGGAAGGTGCATACGGTCGAGTGGTAGAATACTCGCCTCGCACGTGGTAGGTTGCGGGTTCAAGCCTGTGGTCAACCAGAATTTTTTTCTCCGTTATGTCGCCTTTTCAAAGTTACTTCCATTATATACAGGTATCTCGATTCAGTTGGTTTGTCCAATGATAACGTAGATGATATGAGGATGAAACTAATTTCAGATCAGTCTTACAACTACGGCAAAAAAAAGTAATAGTCGGAAATGTAAAATGTTACTTTCAGATCATTTCGAAGAATCTCCAGGATTTTTTTTGCAATGTGAATGGTTCTGCAAAGATATACTTATCATCAAAAATTACAGTCATCCCTCGTTAACACGAACACCTTTAACACGAATTCTCTCATTAACACGAACGAAATTCTTGTCCCGTTGAGAATGCACTGGCTCTTATGGACATTTTTTGAGTTAACACGAATTTTCGTTAACACGAATTTCGAACGATTTTCCGGTCCCGTCTGACTCAAGATCTTGGTTAATACGAATTCAAATTTGTGAACAGAGTCAATGTCCGCGAGGAACAGCTCAGGACATCGCGATGAGTAAGCGCAAGCAGTCGTGTATTGATTTGAGCACCAAACTTGAGATACTAGATGAAGTTGATCGGTCTGTTAAGAAAAAGAGCGAAATAGCTGATAGTTTTGCAATTCCAAGATCTACATTATCAACGATCATATCACAGAAAGATGAGATTCAGAACGCCGCGCGCCGCAGCATCAGGAATTGAGTTGCCAAAAGTAAAACGCTTGCGTGGTGCGAAAAATGATGAATTGGAAGAGGAATTATTTGAATGGTTCTGCAGAGTGCGGGTTAGTTCGAGAGAAGGCTTTGGAGATTGCGAAAGATTTAGGCATCGAAAATTTTAAAGCTTCGAGTGGTTGGCTGGAGAATTTTCAAAATCATAAACATATCTCATCCCAAGTTATCTGCGGTGAATTCCTAAAAGTGGACGAAAGAGAGGCGAACAACTGGAGGAAAGATTTTTCAGAAACTAGGAAGAAATTTGCTCCTCGAGATACTCTCAATATCGATGAAGGTGGGATACATTACAATCTTCTCCCCAACAGTACACTCAATCTAAGAGGAAACAAGTGCCATGGTGGTGCCAAAATATAATAATAATAAAACTTACAAGGGGAGTACGGAGTCTCCGGGTCCTGAAATCTCACATAATTTTTTGACAGTTTCGTACCACCTAGAATATGAAGAACCCAAAGAAACTCTGTCAAATGGGCCTCCCGTTCAGAGCTACAACCCATAACATTAGCATTGCCCATATAGGCCCATGTTGAAAAGTGATATATATATATATATAGATCTACTAGCAATGTTGTCGTTTCTGGCTGTAGCTCAGAACAGAAGGCCCATTTGACAGAGTTGCTTTGAGTTCTTCATATTCTAGGTCGTACGAAACTGTAAAAAAATTTTGGTGAGATTGCAGGATCCGGAGACTCCGGACTCCCCTTGTTAGATAGAAAGTGTAGTTGTCCAAATTCAATCAATACTACCTACAAAACAGCAGAAATATTCCGATCTGTTCTTTCAACGCCATCTATCGCATATTACCCTGTTAACACGAATTAATTCGTGTTAATCAGTTAACGCGAACTAATTCGTGTTAATCGGTTAACACGAATTAATTCGTGTTAAGAAGTGACTGGAGCGTTCTGGTTAACCCGAACTCCTTGATAACACGAACAAAATTCCTGTCCCGTGAAATTCGTGTTAAGGGCATGTGAAAGCCAACTTTTACCGGCACCTCAAACCATTAACAAATCGATTTTTCTCCTGAGATCTAAGGTGAATCTAAAAAAAGTGATCCCAAGTATGGAAGCTTTGGAATCAGATCTATCATTCAAAGAAAGAATCGAGTTGATTGGTTGAATATTGCCTTCAAACTTTGGTTTCGAAGTTGACCATTGCCTGAAAAAATACTCACACGCCTGACTTCGAAACCAAAGTTCGAAGGCAATATCCAATCAATTAAATCGATTCTTCTTTTAAATGATAGATCGCATCTGAAAGCTTCCATACTTTGAAGTACTTTTTCCGAGATCGTCCTCAAATAGTTCAGAAAATGATCAGAAGTATGACATTGCGGAGGGCCCATGAGCTGTGATTTTGGCTGAGTCGAGGCAAGGTTGGGTTAGGCCATCTACCGCCCACGCCAGCTGTTGTTATTGTTTTGAATGAACGATGATGGACTGTCGTGAGTTGTCGCGCGGTACTCATATTTGACTTGCACATAATAAAAATCAGGAACAGAAAATTCATGTTGGCAAAACATTATGAAAAATAGTAATAACTTTGTTCATATCTGAGGAGAACCAATCCAAGTATTGATCCTGTTTCTTGAGGCAATTACTCGCTCCTTGATTTGAAAAGCAGTGAATATATATAAGAGTGACAGTGATAATCATTCTGAGCCTTGAAGTGACTCAATAATTAACAATAATAGTAATCAACGAGGCAAGGCTTTATTGATATTGACATCCAAATCTAAGCCTTTCGAGGTATGAAATTGTCTTTCGTGGACATCAGAAATCTTCATACAGAATGTGGAGTTAGCATTACCCAAGATATAGATGAAGTTACATACTTGAAAACAGATCAGAAGAAAAACCAATTGATTGATAAACTGAAAGGAAAGGCATGCATCCACCAAACTTGCAAAAAATACCCTCTCTATACAGATACATGAGATAGCTCATCAGATAGGTTTACAACCTTTCGGTCTCACCAAACTAGGTATTTCAGAATGTTCCTCTAATGTGAAGGCCTTCAGATGATTTCAGAGCAAACTAGTGATTCTATGTATTTGATGTTTCAACTACAATATGTCAAAATACTTGGTCCAAATAGTGAGCACGGGTAAGTCTTAAAGCAGAAGTAAATATTTGGAGTTTGCTATAAGGTTCAATTTGTGTTTACTAAAATCCCTGTATTATAGAGGGGTGTATCCACATTCATTTATTCAGATCTATTGAGAATTAGAGCTTAGTCGTGGAGATTTTGTGACTCAAAGTTGAAAAGTCACAAGGTGGATTCCACTCTACAAAGAATGAAGTGATAAAATTTAGAATCTTATTGTCATGAGTTGACCTCTGGAACATATTTGATTGATCTCACCATGTTACTGAAGGTTCCAACTAGAATATCTCAAAATTACCTAGATCAAATGGCGCACCCGGGTGACTCTTAGAGCAAAAGTAAATGAGTGGTCATTGCTATAAGCTTCAATTTTTGTCTGCTGAGATCCCTGTATTTTAGAGGGGTGATCTCATATTCACTTTTTTGAATCTATTGAGAATTGGCTTAGTTGTGGAGTTTTTGTGACTTGAAATTGAAAAGTTACATGGTCATTCCACAAAGAATTTACTGAAGAAATTTAGAATCTCATTGTCATGAGTTGATCTCTGAATCATGTTTGATTGATTTTACCATACCACTCTAGGATCCAACCAGAATATCTTGTAATCGCCTGGTCTAAATGGAGCGCCCGGGTGAATTTTAGAGAGAAAGTGAATTAGTGGACATTGCAGTGAGCTCCAATTTGTGTTTGCTGAGATCCCTAGATTTTACAGGAGTGATCTTATATTCATTTGTTTTAATCTGTTGAAAATTTGCCCAGCTGTGGAGCTTTTGTGACTTGGAATTGGAAACTTACATGGTAAATTCTATGATACCTTGTATTTATTGGTGGAATTCAGAATCTCATTGTTATTTGTGTGCCCTCAGATTATCTCTGATCAATCTGATCATTCTTTTCATGGTTTCAACAAGAGTACCTTGAAATATTTGTTCAGAATAGCTTGCTTGAGTGACTTCGAGAGCGAAAGCTGATCTTGAATATGCCACGAGCTCCCAATTATGTTTGTTGAGATATTTATATTCCAGCGGTGTGATTTCATCTTCATTTCAAGGAATGCCATGAATGTATGTATTCAAATAAGATCTACATAGCTTCTATCTGTATTTACTGATTTCTAATTGTTTATGAGTAAATAATTAACTTTGTATCCCAAAATTTTTGGAACAAGTTGTCTTCGTCGAGTTGCTCCACATGAAATTCTGGAATTGTTTTGAGTCTCAAATAGAGTCAAATTTGAGTGTACAATCTGAATGTATTCTAAAACATGAGTAGTGATGCTTATCATCATGACTCCTTTTAGGTACAGCGGTAACATGAATACATGACTTTGGCCTACGAGAAGCAGCTAGGTGTCAAAATCAAAACAGATTTGAACAGGTTTTCTCTTCTTGGAACTGACAAAATAGCTCAAGGATGTGTAGAGATGTGCATACGAGTGATTGCTTGGAGAAGAAGTTACCGAGGAAAATATTCCTGCAAAAATCACTTCACTCAGAATGAATACACATAGTACAAAAATGTGTACACACACATAGTACAAAAATGTGTTTTCAAGAGTGAAAGTGATAGTTCAACAAAAATGCCACATAAATAATATACTTGAATGCAAGTATATACAAAATGTGAGCCCCAGCAGAATTATCATTAGATGTCACATAAAAAATATACTTGGATGCAAGTATATACAAAATGTACAGAATTACCACTAGATGTCACATAAAAAATATACTTGAATGGAAGTATATACAAAATGTGAGCTCCAGCAGAATTATGACTAGATGTCACATAAAAAGTATACTGGAATGCAAGTATATACAAAATGTGAGCCCCAACAGAATTATCACTAGATGTCACATAAAAAATATACTTGGAAGTGTATAAAAAATGTGAACGGGAACCTTTATTTTTCGCGCCAGTATACATTCATCTCCATCATCAGTATACCTTGCAGATAGCTTTTCAGTCATGAGTCTATGTATTTATCAATAAGCATAGACTCGAGCATGGAGATTCAGCTATTTATACATATCAGGTCGTATTGCGACTGATAAGTTGGCTGAATGTCGATTTACATTCTCTCCTATTCACAACACCCCTCCGCCCCTTCCTTATGACATATATAGGATATCTAACCCAACCTCCCTTACTCTTAGGACGGTCCGCTCGGTCGGTAAAAGTCGGCTTTCACATGCCCTTAACGAGGGATGACTGTATTTGTTTTGGCTGAAATTTTGTCCTAAAATTCTGAGGTGCGGGTCACCCTCACCTATGCACGGACATAACAGATGTGTGAAAGTGTTTGCAGATGTCAACTATACTATCTATTATTAGGTGGCTAACCATCATTCTGAATTTTGAGGCACAAAATAATGTGTTATGAAAGACAAATCAAGAAAATATAAAAATTTGAGATTATTCTTGTACGTTTGAATTTATGAGATTTTGAATGGTTACAATGATCAAAAATCATGGATGGAGATTCAAAATTGAATATTGATAATAACACTGTTTTTGAATAGTGATAAAGAAAAAGAAATTTTGGTTGATCGCAGGCTTCAACCCGCAACCTCCCGCGTGCGAGGCAAGGATCCTAACACTCGACCGTATGCACCTTCCTGTTAATATGAACAAATGTTATATTTCAGCTGCCGGCCCCCATAAGGAATCTGAAGTCAAGAATTTGTGATGAGTTATAATCAGAGCTTTGAATAAATGATCAAGGCAAGCGATACACGTTGTCTGTGAATCAATCTATCCACCCGATATTATTTTCCAATAAAACTAATCACCGATTTCTCGAGCTCATAAACATTGCCAGACCCACGCAGCTCTCGTCACACCGCTCGCCGCTCTGCTCGCGCTGTGCGCATCACCGGGACGTACGGCGCGCTCCGATCTCGTGCGCACGACCAAACAAGCAAGCAGATCAATTGAGGTCACGCTTGACGTCCCCGCGAGTACATTTCGATTTCTCCGTGTAGTGGCGGGCGCACTGTTGTTTGAGAAATTGTCGGAACGCTAATTCAGGCCGATCAATTCGCTGCCGTTACTCACTTGACTCGGATCAAAACGCGGCTCGGTTGCGCAAACAAAAATTTCGTCTGCTTTGTTATGAACACGTTATAGCAGTCATCGCATTACATAGGATGATATTCAACTGAAGCCTCCGATTCGCATTGCGATCCGGTGGAGTTGATAAATCGCCGAAAATGAAGCCCATCACGAACGAGAAATGCTCTGTGCTCAAAATCAAAGACACGGGTCGTAGCATTCGCTAGGCCTCGGAAAAACCTATAGGAAGAAGTGATGTGGGGTTTATTCTGAGATGATGAACGGTTCCATCGTGCAGAATAGTGAGATACAGAAGACAATCCAATTCTCAAGAGCCCAAGTTCGTATATCTCTGACAGCTGGATATACTATGTGAGAATGTGTTTAATATGGAGAGAATAGTCTTGTAACCTTATTTGCGTCCTACAATCTATTCATGATAAGGGCTGCATCGGATCAAAACGGTCCCACAAGACCATTTTGGCGGAAATCGAGTTCTCAATGGGGAAGGATAGAGAATGTATGTGAAACACAAATGCACCACTTCGGGAGTAGAATAGTATATTACGCAACAGAAGCGAGAAGGTCGATCTCCGCACAACTTGCCAAACGAGTGCGAGAAGTTAATATTCACGCAGACTTTCAAACTTCTCGCACAGCCAGGAGAACACATTTACGCACGCTCGGCGAGCGTGCGTAAATATGTACTTCTGAGTGTGCGAGAAGTTTCGAAGTGTGCGTGAATGTTACTTCTCGCGCGAGTTGGCGACGTGTGCGGCACTTCTCGCGCGTGTTGCGTATACTATTTTTTGCAACTGTGGGCAAAGTTGTAATTAAATGCACCTCTGTCCGAGCAAGAATAACTTGAAATCGGAGTTCCGAAGAGAGGCCGAATTCAGAGGGATGACGTGACATCATACTTCGGAACTGTGCGTGAATGCATTAGAGCGAGAAGTTACATCCACGCACTCTTCACCGGTGCATGAATGTAAAACTATGCGAGAAGTCATTCCCGCATTACTTCTCGCACTGTAAATAATGAAGAGAAGTCTCATTTTTCAACAACTTCGCGCACACAGTGGCAAAATAGTATATTTCGCACCGAGTTCATGAGGTTGTACCTCGCTCCTGAGCGATCGGATTCCGGCCCGAGCCGGAGGCGAGGGTCGAAATGATCGCTCGAAAGCGGGGAACCTCATGTGCGAGGCGCGAAAGTTAATTCTTGCAACTGTGTGCGCGAAGTTGTGAAAAATGAGACTTCTCTTCATTATTTACAGTGCGAGAAGTAATGCGTGAATGACTTCTCGCACAGTTTTACATTTACGCACTGGTGAAGTGTGCGTAAATGTAACTTCTCGCTCTAATGCATTTTCATTCATGCACAGTTCCAAAATATGATGTCACGTCATCCCTCTGAATTTGGCCTTTCTTGAAAACTTCGTTCTCAAGATGATCTTGCTCGGACAGTGGTGCATTTAATTACAACTCCGCGCACAGTTGCAAAAAATAGTATACGCAACACGTGCGAGAAGTTTCCGCACACGTTGCCAACTCGCGCGAGAAGTAACATTCACGCACACTTCGAAACTTCTCGCACTCGTTTGGCAACTTGTGCGGAAATTGACTATCTCGCACTTGTTGCGTAATATACTATTTCGCAGTTTTGTAGGCACCCAAACATTGGAAAAGTGCGAAAAATGCATTATGAAGCATCTCCAGTGCCGCAACCGTTTTCGACGGACAAGACGCTCGACTTTTCTCCGGATCAGAACAGTATAAGTCGTTGTTCGCGCTCGGAAATATCGATTCCGGTCTTTCACGTTCATTTGTCGTGATTTTGTCCGTAGTTAGAGGTTGTAGTATTTCTTAGAGACTACAAGTCAGGACTGTTATGTTGTCCAAAAGATTGCATCGAGACATTTGGATGTTGGCGAGCCGAAGTCGGATCACCTCGTTCCACGCATTTGGGCACTAGGGGAACCTATCAGGATGAACGACCACGGCATGGTAATCCATGGGCCTCGGATCTTTCTCTCTTGAAGTCTGTTTTTCTCTTTTCTTGTTATCACTGATAGAACCAAGTCGGCTATTCGAGGTTCTATCGGCACAGTTACGAAAGCGATCGGCACTGACAAGGGGGAACCACGGGGTCCGGGTCGCGAATCATCCCAAGAATTTGTTCACACTTAATATGAAGAATCGAGAATAACTGTCGAATGGGCCTACTGCCCAGAGCTACAAGCAAAATCGTTAGCATTGCCAGTATATCTATATATGTGACTTTTCTACATGGGCCTACACGACTGGTCAAGAGTCTCAATTTCCCTGGAAATCGAACTACTGATGATCTTCATAGCTGGTTATCTCAGAACCTGTTGGTCGTTGAGAGCTGTGCGTGATCGCATTTTGTAGCTGGAATCGAGTACTTTCAAATGTATTTCCTGTATTTTCCGGCCTGCGTATCATACCAGAGACACACGAGTCAGAAAATGTACTTTTTTCGCAATATTCCAGCCAAGGTACGAACGCCAGCAAATTTCGGAGAGATTGTTGGATCGCAATGAATTCAATGACATCTTCGAGTTTATAAAAATACCTTCAAGATCCGTTTTTGAACGTCTCTCAGAGTGGTTCTGGTCCCGAGAGGTGGCTGATTCAGTGAGGGTTTTTTTTAAATCCTCTGATAATTCAAAAATGTAAAGAAACAGCCCAGTTCAAGGTTGGTAGCCTGGCTATCTCGATGTTGAGTCAAACTCTTGCAGTAATGAGGGTCAGATGCCTCAAAATGGACTGTTTCTCATCATTTCTGGATTATCGTGTGATTTTTTGGGATATAAACACCCTCACTGAATCAATAAGATCTCAGAAGCAGAAGCATTTCGAGAGAGGTTCAAAAACGGATTTTGAAGATCATTCCATGTGATTGAAGATGTCATTCGTCTCATAGCGATCCAACAATCTCACCAAAATTGGCAGGCGTTTGTACCTTTCCTGGAAAATTACGAAAGAAGTAGTTTTTCTGACTTGTGTATCTTTGGTATAACACACGGGACGGGAAATGGAGAAAACAGATTCAAAAGTGCTTAATATGAGCTACAAAACGCGACAACGCAGAGCTCTTTACCACCAATAAGTTCTCAGATATCCAGCTCTGAAGACCATCAGTTTGATTTCCAGATGTATTGAGCCTTTAGACAGGTAGTGAATATGAGCAATGTTAATGTCAGTGGCTATCTTTGGACAGGAGACCCATTGGACGGAGTTACTTCGGATTCTTCATTTTCTCGTTAGTACAAAACTGAAGAGAAAATCCTGATATGATCCGGGATATTGCCGACCCGAACCTCGTCGTCCCCCCCTTGTAGGATTGCAAAGGAATTCTATCCTGCATTTTGTTCTCAGGCATCTTTCCTCATCAATAACTAATAAACTCGGACTAAAACACGCCAAACTCGAAGAAGGTGTACAATTTTTTCTGTGGAACAATCACAATGGCGGGAAATACTTAACTTCGTTATAGTAATTCGGTGAAATATTTCTCTAGGAATCATTGTGATCTATCAATTGGAGCCATTCTCATTAACGGTCGTCTGGCAGTGGGTTCAATACTTACGCCACTGGGTACAAGTGAACTCCATTCGGGTGAATCCTCTAGGTGATGATAGTTGTCTCCCTGATATAAGCTTGCTGCAACTAATATGAACCCCCTTCAACAGACATTTTATGGAAGATTCTCTTCGGTTTTTGGGTGGAAATTAGTACGAACTTATCGTTTGAAGTTCCCGATTGCATATGAATCTCCCTTAAGGGCCTCGACTTAAGTGCGCATTTTCTCTTTTTTTCTTTCTCGCTTCTTCTCCTCCCGAACATGAGCGTAGGCACCGTAGTTCCATTGCGCGCCACGGGCGGACAATCCACAGGGCAAAAGAGCAAATGCGCACTTTCTGTCGAGGCCCTTACGACCTTCTATACAGTTTCAGAACGTCTCTGACACTTTGAACTGTAGCCGCGTGCTCTGCGGTCCCCAAAGAACCTACTTGATAGGCCTGACTTGTTGAATAAAGTCTTTCCGGCTGGATTGCAGTTCCAAAATAGGCTGGTCGCAATTTTGAAAATATTTTTCAGTCATGATATTCTGAAAGAAATATGTTTGTTAAGAATTACACCACCCGTCAAAATTAATGGATCATAAATAGCCTCAGTAAATTAACGATTTTTCTGGTTCACTTCATTGAAGAGGAGTTTTGATGAGAGGGAAGAGATTGAATATCAGAAAAATGTCTATTGAGTCTTGTCCTTGAAATTTTCCTTACGTGCCTCTTATGGATCCATGAGAGATGATGAAAAATCATTGTTTTTCTTCATTCAAACACCTGTAGTTCTGACGGTCATCGCCCGATGTAAAACTCTTAACAGGATCTTGTAGTTTTTCTCAAAGCCTTCATGTTCTTTTTCTGATACTTCTGTATACGACCTTTCTTGTCCGACTAACGAGCTTGAGAAGTCACGTAACTGTTTAATTCGGTCTCGCTCTGTTCTACTGCGGAAATGCATAGAAAGATACTACGGCACATATTTCCGACATAATATGGTCCAAAGTTCTGAAAAATGCTACCAGATTTCGGCCCGCATGTGACTTGGAGAGGTTATCTTCCTTCAAGTCCTGTGTTCCGAGCAAAAGGTGGGAAAAAGCCACTAGAGCACTTTCGAGTCAGACTCTGATAGCATTTTCTGACAGATGTGATTTTCTCACATCAGAATTATGTGCCATAGTACATTCGACGCATTATTGCGATAGAACAAAGCATGCGCATATAACAGTGCCATGACTCGGTTACTTTAAAAGAAGCCCACGTGATAAGAAGTTTCCTTCCCAAGCTCGTTACACGGGCAGGAAGTGTTGTACAGCCGACTTTCAACAAGAGGAACATGATGGTCTTAAAAAGAGATACAAGATCCTCTTAGAAATTTCACGATCAGATGATGCCCGTCAAAGCTACAGGTGTTTGACTAGAGAAGAGAATTGATTTTTTATGGTCTTCTATGATCCCATAGAAAGGCAAGTAGAAAGATCTCAAGGACATGAACCGATAGAATTTTTCGGATCTTTGATACCCTTCCACCACGATTCCTCTACAACTAAGTGAACCAGAGTAATAGTTAATTCTTTGAGGCTATCCGTGATCCATTAATTATGATAGGGAGTGCATATTGGCTGTCGTTGAGATTTGATAATGGTTGTCCGAAATTAGAACGGGAATCTATTGGATGCGAGGAAGATTCTGGTTTAGTCATTATGTATTGATTTTGTTCTTCGTCAAGTACTGAATAAAAAGTGCGGCCACCTGAAAACGAACCAGCGACCTCTTGATCAAGAAAATGACACGCTGTTGACTGAGCTAGTCCGTCTGCACCAAGCGGCCATTAATGATCTAACAAATTATCTGTTCATACCGTTCTGACCCGAAGAATCTCTCTAAATGTTTGCCACTGAATTCGGTGTAACTCCATAGTTCTTCAACGTTTTTGAACCTCGGAGATTGAAATCGCGGTTCCTCGAATTTACCTCATTGGAGGGGGTAGAAATCTGGTATACTGGCAATTCACCCCGATTCAAACAGATGAGAGTAAATTTTTTCAAAAATTGGTGGACTTCTGTGTCTACTTTTAGTTGCGGAATGAGACGTGGGAATGATTAACGTCCGAGATGCGCCACACGAGAGACGACGAAGGAGAACATTGATTCCATGTTGAAGAAAGAATGTTCAATTCGCACCATGATTCGAATTATCTTTATCGCAGAAATTTTTAAGCTAATCATCCAGGAATGTCAAGAATGGAGTAACACCGTTCTGATTCGGAGTAGCCCAGAACATCTTCAAGATTATTGTCCAAGCGGTTGCGCTGAGAAAAAATACCTGGAGGAAATTGACAGGATTCCCGGGATTCCCTGCTCACTTGCTGATTCTAACGCGGCAATTCTTTTGCTTGTGACTCGGAGAGTCACACTTTTCACTGTCGTAAAAGATTTCCAATGTTGCCTTCAGCGTACGCTAACCTCAATGTTGCAGAACTAAACAATGCATCCAGTGCAATGTCCGACCACACTAGAATGTACGAATTTATCGAGGAACATCCGAGGAAATATGTGGATGAGTAGAGTGGGAGGCGATCTCAATCGAGAAATTTTGGAACGGAGCCTCCTGGCCTGTTCTAGAGAAATTCCGAATTTCAACCCTCGATTTTATGGTGATCGCATTCACCGGGGGGGGGGGGGGGGGTGCAAAAAATTCAGGCGACTCCTTCCGTCACTAGAAAGCGATCCCAATCGAGGAATTTTGGAACGGAGCCTCCTGGCCTGTTCTAGAGAAATTCCGAATTTCAACCCTCGATTTTATGGTGATCGCATTCACCGGGGCGGGAGGTGGCACCAACAAATTCAGGCACCTCCTTCCGTCACTTGAGAGCGATACCAATCGAGAAAATTCGGAACAGGGCCTCCTGGCCGGTTCTAGATAATTTCCCGGATTCCAACCCTCGATTTGGGAATGGTGGCATTGGCCGGCGGGGGGGGGGGGGGGGGGGGGCTGCAAAAAATTCAGGCGACTCCTTCCGTCACTAGAAAGCGATCCCAATCGAGGAATTTTGGAACGGAGCCTCCTGGGCTGTTCGGAAAAAAGTCCCGGAATTCAAGCCTCAAATTGGGGGTGATGGCATTCACCGAGGAGGCTCCAGGAATTCAGGCAGATTCTTTCGTCACTAGAAAGCGATACCGATCGAGAGAATTTGGAACAGAGCCTACCGTCCTGTCCTAGAAAAATTCTCGGATTTCAACCCTCGATTTGGGGGTGTTGGCATTTACCGGGGGGGGGGGTGGCACCAACAAATTCAGGCACCTTCTTCCGTCACTTGAGAGCGATCCCAATCGAGAAAATTCGGAACAGAGCCTCCTGGCCGGTTCTGAAGGAATTCCCGAATTACAACCCTCGATTTGAGGGTGTTGGCATTCACCGGGGGGGCTGCAAAAGCTCCATCCATCTCCTTCCGTCACTAGAAAGCAATCCCAATCGAGGAATTTTGGAATAGAGTCCCCAGGCCTGTTCTAAAAAAATTCTAGGATTTCAACCCTCGATTTGGGGGTGTTGGCATTCATGGGGGGGGGGGGGGGGTTGGCACCAACAAATTCAGGCAGCTCCTTCCGTCACTTGAGAGCGATCCCAATCGAGGAAATTCGGAACAGGGCCTCCTGGCCGGTTCTAGAGAATTTCCCGAATTCCAACCCTCGATTTGGGAATGGTGGCATTGGCCGACGGGGGGGGGGCGTGGCACCAACAAATTCAGGCACCTTCATCCGTCACTTTAGAGTGATCCCAATCGAGAAAATGCGGAACAGAGCCTCCTGGCCGGTTCTAAAAGAATTCCCGAATTCCAACCCGCGATTTGGGGATAGTTGCATTATAGGGCGGGGGGGGGGGGGCTGCAAAAAAGTCATCAACCTTCTTTCGTCACTAGGAAGCAATCCCAATCGAGGGATTTAGGAACAGAGCCTCCTGGCCTGTTCTAAAAGAATTCCCGAATCTCAACCCTCGATTTGGGGGTGTTCGCATTCACCAGCGGGGCTGCGAAATATCCAGGCACCTTTCTTCATCACTAGGAAGCGATCCCAATCGGGGAATTTTGGATCAGAGCCTCCTGGTCCGTTTCAAAGGAATTTCCGAATTCCAACCCTCGATCATCCAAAAAAATTCCCGAAGTCTAACCTTGATTCAGGGGTGTTTGCATTCGTATAGGGAGCTGCAGAAAATTCAGGCAACTTTTTCCGTCACAAGAAAGCGATCCCAATAGAGAAATTTTGGAACAGAGCCTCCTGGTCTGTTTCAAACAAATTCCCGAATTTCAACCCTCGATCTTCCAAAAACATTCCCGAATTTCAACCCTCAATTTGGGGTTGTTCGCATTCTTTGGGGGGGGGGGGGGGTCTCCAAAAAATCCAAGCACATCCTTCCATCACTAGAGAGGGATCCTGATCGAGAAATTTTGGAACAGAGCCTCCTGGCCTGTTTTGAAGAAATTCGCGGATTTCAAACATCGATTTTCTGGAAAAATTCCCGAATTTCAACCCTTAATTTAGGGGTGATCGCATTCGACGGGGGGCACCAACAAATTCAGGCACCTCCTTCCGTCACTTGAGGGCGATCCCAATCGAGAGATTCTGGAACAGAGCCTCCTGGCCTGTTCTAAAAGAATTTCCGAATCTCAACCCTCGATTGGGGGGTGTCCGCATTCAACAACGGGGCTGCGAAATATTCAGGCACGTTCTTTAATCACAAGGAAGCGATCCCAATCGAGAAATTCCGGAACGGAGCCTCCTGGTCTGTTTCAAAGAGATTCCCGAATTTCAACCCTCGATCTTCCAAAAAAATTCCCGAATTCCAACCCTTGATCCAGGGGTGTTTGCATTCGTATAGGGGGCTGCAAAAAATTCAGGCATTTTTCTGTCACTAGAAAGCGATCCCAATCGAGGGATTTTGGAACAGAGCCTCCTGGCCTGTTCTAAAAAAAGTACGGGAATTCAACCCTCGAACTAGGGGTGTTGGCATTCACCGGGGGGCTCCAAAGATTCAGGCAGATTCTTTCGTCACTAGGAAGCGATCCCAGTCGAAAAAATTTGGAACAGAGCCCCCTGACCTGCTGATTAGAAAGTCCCGAATTTTAATCCTCGATTCGGGGTCTTGGCATTTACCGGGAGGGGGGGGGGGACGAAAAATTCAGGCAACTCCTTTCGTCACGTGAAAGCGATCCCAATCCAGGAAATTTGGAACAGAGCCTCCTGGCGTGTTCTGAAAAAATCCCCGAATTCCAAGCCACGATTTGGGGCTGTTTGAATCCACCGGGGGGGCTGCCAAAGCTCCATCCACCCCCTTCCATTACAAGAGAGCAATCCAAATCGAGGAATTTCGGAAACAGAGCCTCCTGGCCTGTTCTAAAAGAATTTCCGACTTCAACCCTCGATTTGGGATTAATGGCATCCACCGTGGGGGCTTCCAAAAATCCATGCACCTTCTTTCGGCACTAGGAAGCGATCCCAATCGAGGGATTGTGGAACAAAGCCTCCTGGCCTGTCCCCAAGAATGTCCAGAATTCCAACCCTCGATTTGGGGTGTCGGCATTCGACGGGGAGGCTCAAACTATTCAGGCACCTTTTTTCATCACTAGAGAGCTATCCCATTCGAGGAATTTTGGAACAGAGCCTCCTGGCCTGTTCTAAAGAATGTCCCGGAATTCATCCCTCGAATTGAGGGTGTTGGCATTCACCGGGTGGGCTCCAAAAATTCTGTCAGATTCATCCGTCACTTGAAAGCGATCTCAACCAAGGAAATTCGGAAGAGAGCCTCCCGTCCCGTTCTAGGAAATTTCCCGAATTTCAACCCTCGATTTGGGATTAATGGCATCCATCGAGGGGGCTTGAAAAAATTCATGCACCTTCTTTCGGCACTAAGGAGCGATCCGAATCGAGGGATTGTGGAACAAAGCCTCCTGGCCTGTTGTAAAAAAAATCCCGAATTTCAACCCTCGATTTGGGGGTGTTGGCATTTACCGGGGGGGGGGGCTCCAAATTTTCAGGCACCTTCTTTTATTACTAGAAAGCAATCCCATTCGAGGGATTTCGGGACTGAGCCCCCTGACCTGTTCCCAAGAAATTCCCGAATCTCAACCCTCGATTCGGGGGTGTTCGCATTCACCAACGGGGCTGCGGGATATTCAGGCACGTTCTTTCATCACAAGGAAGCGATCCTCATCGAGAGTTTTCGGAACAGAGCCTCCCCGTCTGTTTGAAAGAAATTCCCGAATTTCAACGGTCGATCTCCCAAAAAATTTCCCGAATTCCAACCCTCGATTCAGGGGTGTTCGCATTCGTATAGGGGGCTGCAAAAAATTCAGGCTACTTTTTCCGTCACTTGAAAGCGATCCCAATCGAGGAATTCTCGAACAGAGCCTCCTGGCCTGTTCTAAGAAAAGGACCGGGATTCAACCCTCGAATGAGGGGGTTGGCATTCACCGGGGGTTTCCCAAAATTCAGGGAGATACTTCCGTCACTAGGGAGCGATCCCAATCGAAGAAATTTGGAACGGAGCCCCCTGACCTGTTGTTAAAAAAATCTCAAATTTTAACCCTCGAATTGGGCTCTTAGCATTTACCGGGAGAGGGGGGGGGACGAAAAATTCAGGCACCTCCTTTCGCCACTTGAAAGCGATCCCAATCAAGGAAATTTGGAACAGAGCGTCTTGGCGTGTTCTGAGAAAGTCCCCGAATTCCAAGCCACGATTTGGAGCTGTTGACATTCACCGGGGGGGCTGCAAAAGCTCCATCTACCTCCTTCCGTCACTAGGAAGCAATCCTCATCGAGGAATTCCGGAAACAGAGCCTCCTGGCCTGTTTTGGAAGAATTCCCGACTTCAACCCTCGATTTGGGATTAATGGCATCCACCGTGGGGGCTTCCAAAAATCCATGCACCTTCTTTCGGCACTAGGAAGCGGTCCCAATCGAGGGATTGTGGAACAAAGCCTCCTGGCCTGTCCCCAAAAACGTCCAGAATTCCAACCCTCGATTTGGGGTGTCGGCATTCGACGGGGCTGCTCAAAATATTCAGGCACCTTTTTTTATCACTAGAGAGCGATTCCATTCGAGAAATTTTGGAACAGAGCCTCCTCGCCTGTTCTAAAAAATGTCCCGGAATTCATCCCTCGAATTGAGGGTGTTGGCATTCACCGGGTGGGCTCCAAAAACTCTGTCAGATTCTTCCGTCACTTGAAAGCGATCCCAATCAAAGGAATTTGGAAGAGAGCCTCCCGTTCCGTTCTAGGAAATTCCCCGAATTTCAACCCTCGATTTGGGATTAATGGCATCCACCGAGGGGGCTTCAAAAAATTCATGCACCTTCTTTCGGCACTAAGAAGCGATCCGAATCGAAGGATTGTGGAACAAAGCCTCCTGGCCTGTTCTCAAGAACGTCCCGTATTTCAACCCTCGATTTGGGGGTGTTGGTATTTACCGGGGGGGGGGGGCTCCAAATTTTCAGGCACCTTCTTTTATCACTAGAGAGCGATCCCATTCGAGGAATTTCGGGACTGAGCCCCCTGACCTGTTCCCAAGAAATTCCCGAATCTCAACCCTCGATTCGGGGGTGTTCGCATTCACCAACGGGGCTGCGGAATATTCAGGCACGTTCTTTCATCACAAGGAAGCGATCCTCATGGAGAGATTTTTGAACAGAGCCTCCCCGTCTGTTTGAAAGAAATTCCCGAATTTCAACGGTCGATCTTCCGAAAAATGTCCCGAATTCAAACCCTTGATTCAGGGGTGTTCGCATTCGTATAGGGGGCTGCGAAAAATCCAGGCTACTTTTTCCGTCACTTGGAAGCGATCCGAATCGAGGGATTGTGGAACAAAGCCTCCTGGCCTGTTGTGAAAAAAATCCCGAATTTCAACCCTCGATTTGGGGGTCTTGGCATTTACCGGGGGGGGGGGGGGCTCCGAATTTTCAGGCACCTTCTTTTATTACTAGAAAGCAATCCCATTCGAGGAATTTCGGGACTGAGCCCCCTGACCTGTTCCCAAGAAATTCCCGAATCTCAACCCTCGATTCGGGGGTGTTCGCATTCACCAACGGGGCTGCGGAATATTCAGGCACGTTCTTTCATCACAAGGAAGCGATCCTCATCGAGAGATTTCGGAACAGAGCGTCCCCGTCTGTTTGAAAGAAATTCCCGAATTTCAACGGTCGATCTTCCAAAAAATTTCCCGAATTCCAACCCTCGATTCAGGGGTGTTCGCATTCGTATAGGGGGCTGCAAAAAATTCAGGCTACTTTTTCCGTCACTTGAAAGCGATCCCAATCGAGGAATTCTGGAACAGAGCCTCCTGGCCTGTTCTAAGAAAAGGACCGGGATTCAACCCTCGAATGAGGGGGTTGGCATTCACCGGGGGTTTCCCAAAATTCAGGGAGATTCTTTCGTCACTAGGAAGCGATCCCAGTCGAAAAAATTTGGAACAGAGCCCCCTGACCTGCTGATTAGAAAGTCCCGAATTCTAATCCTCGATTCGGGCTCTTGGCATTTACCGGGAGAGGGGCGGGGGGGACGAAAAATTCAGGCACCTCCTTTCGCCACTTGAAAGCGATCCAATCAAGGAAATTTGGAACACAGCGTCCTGGCGTGTTCTGAGAAAGTCCCCGAATTCCGAGCCACGATTTGGAGCTGTTGACATCCACCGGGGGGGCTGCAAGAGCTCCATCTTTCTCCTTCCGTCACTAGGAAGCAATCCTCATCGAGGAATCCCGGAAACAGAGCCTCCAGGCCTGTTCTGGAAGAATTCCCGACTTCAACCCTCGATTTGGGATTAATGGCATCCACCGTGGGGGCTCCCAAAAATCCATGCACCTTCTTTCGGCACTAGGAAGCGATCCCAATCGAGGGATTGTGGAACAAAGCCTCCTGGCCTGTCCCCAAGAATGTCCAGAATTCCAACCCTCGATTTGGGGTGTCGGCATTCGACGGGGAGGCTCAAACTATTCAGGCACCTTTTTTCATCACTAGAGAGCTATCCCATTCGAGGAATTTTGGAACAGAGCCTCCTGGCCTGTTCTAAAGAATGTCCCGGAATTGATCCCTCGAATTGAGGGTGTTGGCATTCACCGGTTGGGCTCCAAAAATTCTGTCAGATTCATCCGTCACTTGAAAGCGATCTCAACCAAGGAAATTCGGAAGAGAGCCTCCCGTCCCGTTCTAGGAAATTTCCCGAATTTCAACCCTCGATTCGGTATTAATGGCATCCACCGAGGGGGCTTGATAAAATTCATGCACCTTCTTTCGGCACTAAGAAGCGATCCGAATCGAGGGATTGTGGAACAAAGCCTCCTGGCCTGTTGTAAAAAAAATCCCGAATTTCAACCCTCGATTTGGGGGTGTTGGCATTCACCGGGGGGGGGGGGGGGGGCTCCAAATTTTCAGGCACCTTCTTTTATTACTAGAAAGCAATCCCATTCGAGGAATTTCGGGACTGAGCCCCCTGACCTGTTCCCAAGAAATTCCCGAATCTCAACCCTCGATTCGGGGGTGTTCGCATTCACCAACGGGGCTGCGGGATATTCAGGCACGTTCATTCATCACAAGGAAGCGATCCTCATCGAGAGTTTTCGGAACAGAGCCTCCCCGTCTGTTTGAAAGAAATTCCCGAATTTCAACGGTCGATCTCCCAAAAAATTTCCCGAATTCCAACCCTCGATTCAGGGGTGTTCGCATTCATATAGGGGGCTGCAAAAAATTCAGGCTACTTTTTCCGTCACTTAAAAGCGATCCCAATCGAGGAATTCTCGAACAGAGCCTCCTGGCCTGTTCTAAGAAAAGGACCGGGATTCAACCCTCGAATGAGGGGGTTGGCATTCACCGGGGGTTTCCCAAAATTCGAGGAGATACTTCCGTCACTAGGGAGCGATCCCAATCGAAGAAATTTGGAACGGAGCCCCCTGACCTGTTGTTGAAAAAATCTCAAATTTTAACCCTCGAATTGGGCTCTTGGCATTTACCGGGAGAGGGGGGGGGACGAAAAATTCAGGCACCTCCTTTCGCCACTTGAAAGCGATCCCAATCAAGGAAATTCGGAACAGAGCGTCCTGGCGTGTTCTGAGAAAGTCCCCGAATTCCAAGCCACGATTTGGAGCTGTTGACATTCACCGGGGGGGGGGGGGGGCTGCAAAAGCTCCATCTACCTCCTTCTGTCACTAGGAAGCAATCCTCATGGAGGAATTCCGGAAACAGAGCCTCCTGGCCTGTTCTGGAAGAATTCCCGACTTCAACCCTCGATTTGGGATTAATGGCATCCACCGTGGGGGCTTCCAGAAATCCATGCACCTTCTTTCGGCACTAGGAAGCGGTCCCAATCGAGGGATTGTGGAACAAAGCCTCCTGGCCTGTCCCCAAAAACGTCCAGAATTCCAACCCTCGATTTGGGGTGTCGGCATTCGACGGGGCTGCTCAAAATATTCAGGTACCTTTTTTTATCACTAGAGAGCGATTCCATTCGAGAAATTTTGGAACAGAGCCTCCTCGCCTGTTCTAAAAAATGTCCCGGAATTCATCCCTCGAATTGAGGGTGTTGGCATTCACCGGGTGGGCTCCAAAAACTCTGTCAGATTCTTCCGTCACTTGAAAGCGATCCCAATCAAGGGAATTTGGAAGAGAGCCTCCCGTTCCGTTCTAGAAAATTTCCCGAATTTCAATCTCGATTTGGGATGAATGGCATCCACCAAGGGGGCTTCAGAAAATTCATGCACCTCCTTCCGGCACCAGTAAGCGATCCCAATCGAGGGATTATGGAACAGAGCCTCCTGGCCTGTTGTAAAAAAAATCCCGAATTTCAACCCTCGATCTCGGGGTGTTGGCATTCACCGGGGGGGGGGGGGAGCTGCAAAAATCCATGCACCTCCTTCCGTCACTAGAAAACGATCTCATTCGAGAAATTTCGGGACTGAGCCCCCTGACCTGTTCTAAAAAATTTCCCCTATTTCAACTCTCGATTTGGGATGAATGGCATCCACCAAGGGGGCTTCAAAAAATTCATGCACCTCCTCTCGGCACTAGGAAGCGATCCCAATCGAGGGATTGTGGAACAGAGCCTCCTGGCCTGTTGTAAAAAAAATCCCGAATTTTAACCCTCGATCTCGGGGTGTTGGCATTCACCGGGAGGGGGGGGGGGCTGCAGAAAATTCATGCACCTCCTTCCGTCACTAGAAAACGATCCCAATCGAGGAATTTTGGAACAGAGGTTCGAATTCAAGAAAGAAATTTTTCCGACTTTCGATTAAGATAATCGGTTGGAACTCCAGAGTCATTCAGGAATCGAGTCCAAGATTTCAGCACATCTATCAGCAACAAATGATGGCCATCCTGAGGGTTCATCATGGATCCTATGTGAGACTACTCTCGAATTACAATGCGCATGAAAAGTCGGACAAATTATTCAATTGTAGAGGTGATACAAATCGCTTGAGTAATTGAGCGACCATGAGAGCGCCATATAACTCCAATTTTGGTATAGATGGGATTTTCATTGGAGCAACTCTAGATCTTGCACCCAATGATGTGACTCTACAGTTGTCATCTAAAACGCGTAGATAAACCACAGCAGCGTAGGCTATCTTAGAAGCGTCAGAGTAGCCATGTAGCTCATATTTTTGAGAATACGAATTATCTCAGCCGCAGAATCCGATTCCATTGGCTTCGAGGCCATCGATCTTGACAGAAGTTTAGAGACCAATAAAGGATTATTGTTGTAATAGTTTTTCGCCGTTCTTCAAGCGGAATCAAAATTGTTACCCGGAGAGGAGCTTTCTTCGAGAAGATCTGCAGCTTCTCCCTTCAAGGCTGAGCGTAGAAAGCTCATTCTATGAACATTAGCTAAGGATGCTTCTTTCACTACCATTTCATAGGAGGAATCATGAAAATTCGCCCCATCTTGTATTTTCCCCGAAAAAGAAGGCAGTCCAATGGGGGGGGGGGGGGAGAGTTTAGCTTGGAACATAGACGATGACTCCAAATTATCATGTTCTCAAGACACAGACGGAACAGCTGCCTCAAGATTCGATAAAAAATCTGGGAAAAGACCCAGTCGATCATTATATGATTCCTCGACAGTATCAAAAACATTATTTTTGAAATAGTTATAAGCACTGTCTACTTCCTCGTCATCCATCAGCTCGTCTTGAGCGTCTTGAAATTTTCGCCGATTCGTTTCCAAAATCTCCATGCTGGTAATACAAGCCCCCTTAGTCATTTTAGCTTGACCTAATTTTCGGAAATTTATGTACGCATTGGCAATGTGAGTTTGCAATTTCAGTTGCTTTTCGATTGAAGTCATTTTGAGTGTCTAGCAATTACTATGATTACTAAAGGAATGACTCAACGGAAAATCAAAGTGGATATGAGCGCCGGCAATTTCACTCAAAGATAGAAAATATTCCGTACTCCTCTCTTACGAGAATTGAATTTACCGTAAGCCCGCTCTGATAGTGCCGAAACGTGCGATTTGTACGACGAAAAAACCGAGAGTCCGTGAAGCAAGAATCCACACGGAGCTCCAGTCTGATTTTTTGAAGTCAGCTGCGAAGAGATCTACGAATCCCACAATCGACGAAAAATCGATCAGGTTTGCCCTGTTCCTCCCGAAACGAGAGGAAAGCTCAAAATCTCACCGAAAGCAGTTCAGCAAAGTTATAAATCTTGCAAAAAATAGGGTGTATTTACCATATCAGGCAACTATTTTGTTCGTCTAGCAGACAAAAGTCCAGGATGGGACCTAACACGGTACACTTGCTTATTAATCAGTGCACAGAGAGGGTGGGGGCAAGGATGGGCAGCGGAACAACTCCCAAAAAACGCAGGAAGGGTGCATGACTTACTCACCGTTGTTGCCCCGGTCCAAGATTAGCGAATTCTCCGCTACTGCACTGCTGGAATGCCAAAAACACCGCTACCACTGTGCGCTATTCTCAAAATGGCCGCCGGATACTCACTTTCCAGTTCTCACGGCGTCACACGCCGTTGGGAACATGGAGAATATGGCTAACCTGATGCTGCGGCGATGACTCGATGACGCCATGCAATTTTTATAGTGGGTGGATCGCGAATTTTACACTGACTCGATGCACGATGCGGTGGAATTAGCGTAAAGAATGATACGCGCACACACACGAGAAAGCCACGTGCTATAATATCTGCATCACGTGTCACACAATTCACTTGGGCACTTCAATTCATCATTCCGCATCACTGTTGTAGGCTCGATGGACCAAATGTTCATCATTGAGGGGTTGGCTCATACGGAGAAGATCCATATCCAGATTTGAGATGAATATGATGGTGAATCTATTGAGCTATAATTACAAAAGCTCGAGGTGGTGGAGAGTGTATCCGCATCGTGCGCGATCCTCGCGGTAACTAACTCGAGCGAGGCCATGAGTGCGTCTCGGAGCCGCACGGCTATATAGATATATGGATATAGCCCTGGAGTTACGGCGTCGAACGCGTGAGTGTGTAAATGTGTGTGTGTGTGTGTGCGTGAGTGTCGCGAACATGAGTAAGACGGTGTGTACAAGAACAGTACCATTCGAGTTTTTTAAAGGATCAAAATACCGTCTAGAAGTTCAATCATGGAGAAAAAATTTCATGGAGAAGTATTTTTGAAAAGACAGGAAGCTACGTGTATCTCGAATAATCTGGATGATTATCTTTTATTCATCACTAAATAATCAAATCAGTTAATTTTGAGTTTTTTATCGTATGGAATGTGTTTTGATGCAACCAATTCAAGAATAATAGGGGATTCTACCAATATCATCTGGAAAAGTGAATTTCTACGCAGAATCGTCGTATTTTCCATGGTTCGATCATCTGAATCATCATCTAATGTACAATATAGATATGTTATCGTGAATTTCCGAAGTCAGTGAATCCTACGATTCCCTAGTGACTCCGGACATTCACTGAGCTCACCAGTGAATGTCCGACGTTCACTAGTGAATCTTGAGATTCCCTAATAGAGCCCGTTGTGTTGCATTGGGTAAAATTACAGTCACGCGCTATAGATACGAGCTGTATATATAGGTATACCTCCGTGCGGGCACTCGCACGCTCACATCACGCAAACGCTTGAATATTGTTTCGCTATCACCCCGAAGCACATATCGCTCTCTCGTTCACAATGTGAATCTTTTTTGAGTTTTAAAAGTTTTAATAAAGCCAAGGTGCTCCCGAGTATAACCCGCAGCGTCCCTTCATTCACTCGCCCTGAACCACCAAGCATAAGGACCCAAAACCTTTGGTGCATCGGCCGGGAAAGGGCATGCGGGTGATCGTGTGTGCAAGTGCTTGCGGAGCGGAGCAAAGCGCAGCGTGGCTTCGCCATCTTGCCTCTTGCGGCGTGGAAGCCGCGGAGCAGAGCTCCGTATACGGTGTATATCTATATGGATAATCTATAAGTGTGTGAACAAACTGCAATTGTCGGTGACAGTGATGGTCGGGGTATACGACGATCCCCCAATCACGACAATTCGGTCGCCCTGGCCTTGAACTGATAGCTGGCCAGAGTCACCGTGCCCTAGCGAGAACGGCATGCTCGTTGCCTACAGCATCGTGTGCGTATAATACGAGCTGCCCAGGCATCGTCATCGGTGTTGCAGCGAAGCTATATTGATAGCTTGTGCAGCACAACTTCGCTAGCAGCGTAGCGAACAGAGCATCGTTAGCGTGCAAAGGTTGAGGCGTTCCTGAGCATCGGAGCGACCTCGGAATCATCCACGCGGACAAGCGGAAACGGATAGGTGGCCATTTTGACCTCACCCAGCGGCACGCGCTGCACAGCGTCGTTGCCAGCGTCAGGCAGCAGCGTCGCTCTCTCAACTTCGAGCGCTTCTACAACGTCAGTGTCACGTGTTCGACTGGTTGCCGTGTGACAGGAGCCTCGTTTGCTTCGACGGCGCTCTCACGAGTCAAGTACAAGCAGCGCAGACGACAAGCGCTTTACGGCAAACACATGCAACAGGTGTGTTCGTTCCTCTTCTAAATTATTATCAGAACACAGTGATTTTGCCTCCGGCAGTCACATGTATCTGTGCGTATTTGTGTGAGTCATTGCATAGCTCATATCGCAAAATTGATTGGGAGGTCAGGCGCATTGGCAGGCGTTCTGTACCTCATCGCACATCGCTTTTCGGACAGCTACGCATAGCTAACTCGCATTCTTGTAAATCTTCGGATCAAATCATTGTCGCAGTTGATAATTGAATTAGCTCGCACACTCAAAGCTATCAAATAATTATATATATTCGATTCAATCCAGTACTCAGCTCCCTGCAAAAATTTGCTAAATATTTCTGCTGTACGGAGTGTTTAGATCTAGATGCTTTTTACATATCTACTCTAACCTCAAAATCAGCAAAGTTTGTTCGATCTGAGCATCAATGAAGAATGTCGTATTAGAGCTTCGGAGGCTTGCTATTTCGCAGTAGAATCATCGAACGGGATGCCCTATACACATCCGTATTTCTTGGTTTTGCATTTCGACGTAGTCCTGTTGATTTTTCACTGAGGAAAGTGCGATTTTCTCGGACTCTGGAATCACACCTCGCATCTCGCAAGCTACTTTCTCGCCAACATGGCCTCCATAGAGAGACAGCTCACAAATAAAGCAAGAATTGTCGATCATTCCACGAATTTCAAGAAGACTGGCGCTGTAAAAATGACGGAAGGCGCTTGGTAAGCGCGCATAGAAGGTTTACAAAAATTATGGAAGACCTTTGAAATCGATCACAACCAATTACAAGATGATGAAGATGTCGGTTCCACGGATAACTATTTCACCAACGATGTATTCACTCAGGTTGAAGAATCATACTGCGTCAACATGGGTCTATACCACGATCACTCTCTACGATTGCAGCGTCAAGAGGGCATTCCTGCCGGTCAACTAGCAGCTGTTGGTGGGGAGGCTGGTGCATCCACCACCAGTCTGGGCAAGCTACCAGAAATCAAGTTGCCCACCTTTTCTGGAGAACCTACAGAATGGACCAAATTTTGGGACTATTCCTTGGAGATGGTTGTCAAGCGTGAGTTGCAGCCTATCGCTAAAATGCATTACCTCCGACAGGCTCTCGAGGGTGAGGCTGCAGATCTCCTTGAGGAAGTTCCTCACACTGGTGACCAATTCGACAAGGCTTGGAAGAATCTGAAGGATCACTATGACAATGCAAGGCTCCAAATCACTGAATTGATAGCTAAATTATTGACTATCAAAGGCATGGCCAACATGACTGTTGAAGAAGTGTGCCACGTGCGCACAGCAACTCACAACATTTTGCAGGCTCTCAAATCACTTGGAAGCCCTATCGATCACTGGGATCACTTCACGGTGTTCCTGACAGTTAGCAGGCTAACTCCAGGAATTCAACGCAAATGGGAAGAGCAAATTGCCGGCTCCGATGAGCCACAAAAACCGCCATCTTTCGAAGAGCTCGAGGCTTTCTTGGAGAAGGAAAGGCTCGCACTGACGCAGCTAGAGAGTGCCAAAAACTATAACAGCGCTTCTTCAACCAAAACAGCCGAAACCAAGCAGCAGAAGTCGTCGCAGGCCAATCAACCTAAACGTACGACGTCACACTTAGCCAAATCGGAGGCTGCCAAAGTTGCAGACAAGCCATCGGATGTGTGCTCTTTATGCAATGGAGCTCATTTCATCGTAGAATGCAAAGATTTTCGCACTGAATCACCAGCTGAGCGTAGAACAACTGCTGTGTCAAAGAATCTATGTTTCAATTGTCTTTCTTCTCGACACCAGAGCCAAGATTATCGAAATGTCAACAGATGTAGGTCATGTAATGGCAAGCATCACACGCTTATACATACTTCGTCGCCGCAGGGTCAAAGTCAAGGCAAACAGCAGCCCGGTTCTGGATCTTCATCATCAACAGATCCAACCAGCAGCGCAACAGCAACGCACACAGTTGCGCTCGCACCACCAGCAGCTTGTCTGAGAGCTGAATCCAAGAGGGATGGAGCGCCGCAAGTGTCCTCCTCTCCACCGCTTTAATCCGGATCTACGGCGTAAATGGACTTTTTGTGCTAGCCCGGGCGCTCATTGATCCTGGATCACAGTCGCCATTCATCACTGAAAAACTGAGCTCCATACTCAAGTTGAAAAGATCAAGCGTACATATGCCTGTGACCGGCTTGGGAGGACAGAAAAGCGCTATTTGTCGCAATAGGGTTGAATTCACGATCAAACCCCATTTTGAATCCAAATATGAGCTTGCTGTTGCATCATTTGTGATTTCTAAAATTACGAATTATCAACCATGTTTAGGACAACCCGCCTCTTGGGATCATCTGCGGAATCTCATCCTCGCTGATCCTGAGTACCACCAATCTGCTGATATAGACTTGCTGTTGCGTGCAGCAGAGCACGCTGCGATCGTCCAAGAAGGCATCAAACGCTCTGATGTTCCTGGGACACCAATTGCCATGAAAACTTCATTCGGCTAAACCCTGTCTGGCTCCGCATCGACGGATCCGCCTCCAGCTACGTTGTCGCTGGACGTGACCATGGAGGAAGCTGAAATCAACACACTCTTTCGGCGCTTCTTGGGAATTGAGGAGCCTCCCAGCTCTCCCAAGTGCCTCACCGCAGATGAGCGTTATTGCGAGGACTTCTATCGCAAGACGCAATTCCGTAAGCCAGACGGTCGCATAGTCGTGAAACTACCTGTAAAACCGACTATTCCATCTGAATGGGGAAACTCTGATGATATAGCGGTCAAAAGAATGCAAGCTCTCGAGCGGCGTTTTGATAACGATCCGAGTCTCCGCGATGCTTACATCAAAGTTTTCCAAGAATATAAGTCAGCTGCTTATATGGGCAAATCTCAGGAACTATGCGGTTTCGACTTTGAAATTTCGAGAATTTCCAGAATGGCAGCACATCTCCGATAAACTTTTGTTTGGTCCAAGTAATGCTCAAACAATGATGAAATACTTGCGTAAATCATTTTGGAGCCCCGCCGTGGATTTGTGAGGGTGTAGAAGTTTTTCCCATGTATTTGCGTGGGACCCTCATATTTTCGTAATTCTAATTGGCTCGTGTGTATGTGAATACATGGCATCCTTGGTGTTGGAATAGAAGAAGAGAGATGAGTTCAATGGTTTACAGTGTTTTCTGAAGGTCTGTGGTACAAAATGTAGATGTGCCTCAACCGTCGAAACGCTCATTTTCGTCATTTGTCGATCCTCACAAGCCTCGCATCGCGACCGATATGAGGCTGTAGTAGGGGCGATTCTCATAGGCATTTCTTGAGGTACAAATATCAGTTTACACGTGGTTTCCATCCCAACGGAATCGAAATTTTCGTGTGCTACACGAAAAACGATTTTTTTGACCCCATTTACGCGAAAATAACTTTTCTCATTTCAAGCCGCATCGTCGTGCGGAATCGAGCACACTATCGTTCTTGGGCTAGATTTGTAGGTTTTTGGATGTAGAATAATATGTCGTTTCTACAGATACGAAATATTCACCGCCCCGAGTGCTGCATCCATTAGAAGAGCGATACAGAAGAAAATGTAGAATCGGAGTTCGCTCCAACGAATCATCGGCACTCCGACGCATTGATAGGCACAGCCTCGGGCGAAAATTATATGTTTCTATGTATTATAATCCATCACATATCCAATTTTCAGACCGATCGGTGAACCGCCCCGCCTGTGGCGAGCTAAGGCGTGAGAGAACTATGGCCCTGTTCGGTCGAAAATTGTGATTTTGTCACGAAGAAGCGTCTCCCAGTACCTTTCTATAGCAATTTTTAGACTTCTGAATGATGCAGAACTATTAAATATGAGTAGATCTTCAAAATGATCTAATGCGAGCGGCGGAAATAACGCGACTGTTGTTCTGACAACGTGAAAATAGGCCTGTTCGGCCAAACCGCATACTTCGTGAGATTTGCCCTTATACGACCTGTTATTCCAACTGATCTCAAGAAATGTTTTTTCTTACCGCATCATGCTGTTCGGAAAGAGAGCAGCACGACTACGCAAGTACGCCCTGTCTTCAACGCTTCGAACAAGACAAACACCGGTTATTCTCTGAATGAGTTTCTCTACGTAGGGCCAAATCTTCTGTCAGATCTCATGAATTTGCTGACACGATGGAGACAGTATCAATTTGTTTTTACTGCTGATATTGCGAAAACGTATTTGCAGATTGAGGTGGCTGAGTGCGACCAGCACCTACAAGCTATTGTTTGGAGAGAGAATCCCAGTGACGAGCTCCGAATCTGGTTCTTCTGCATGGTTCTCTTCGGCTACGCATCGCCAACTTTTCAAGCGACGAGATCTCTTCATCAACTTGCTGAGGATGAAGGTGAAGATTTTCCCCTTGGAGCAGAGATCCTCGTCAACGAGACTTTCATGGACGACATCGTCTCAGGTGGACACACCATCGAGGAGGCTCTCAACAAGCAACAACAAGCACTCGGCATCACGCGCAAGGGCTGTTTCCCTTTGCGTAAGTGGATGGCAAATGACGAAGCTTCATTGAAAGATCTTGATCCTGATTTAGTAGCTCCAGCTGCCAATTTGAAAGTTGGATCTGGTTTCTCAGTCCTCGGATTGGTTTGGGATCCAAAAACAGATTCGTTCGCTTATAACGTGGCCTTAGAGCCTATGGAAAGTAAAATCACTCGTCGCAGCGTCCTATCCAAGACTGCCAAGCTTTTTGACCCTCTTGGGTGGATATCTCCAGTAATTGCTACTCTCAAGATTTTCAACCAATCTCTATGGCTCATCAGCAAAGACTGGGACGTGGAGCTCCCCGCGGACCAAGCTCAAATTTGGACTGATTGCTATCAGTCTCTAGCAGGTGTATCTCAGATCCGAATACCGCGATGGATAAACGCTTGCGCTTCACCAACTGCTATTGAGATACACGGTTTTGCCGACGCCTCCAAAAGCGCGTACGCTGGTGTCGTATACCTTCGCGTGATTGGACAGTCCAAATTGTTTTTGCTCGGATCCAAGGCCAAAGTGGCCCCTATAAAGACTCTCTCCATCCCTAAGCTAGAGCTACTTGCAGCTCGACTTGTTACTAAGCTCACAAAACATTTCTTGGATGGCTTGAAATTGTCAAATGTTACAGCCCATCTATGGTCTGATAGTCGCAATTTGTTGTATTATCTCCGCAAACCACTGGGCAATTGGCCAGTGTTCGTTGCAAATCGGTGCGCTGATATCTTGAGCACTCTACCAAATGCTTACTGGCATCACATTAGTTCTGCACAGAATCCTGCAGACATTGCTTCACGAGGAGCCTCTGTCACAGATCTTCTCAATGATGAACTTTGATGGTTTGGTCCGAAACAGTTAAAAAAACTCACACATCGAGTGCCCTCGCGTTCACGATCTCGAGCTCGAGAAACCTAAAGTGGTCAGAGCTCATATGATGTCTTTAGAAAAGGAGCTCAAAATCCTCTTGTTTCTATGAATATAGCTCAACCTAAGCCAGGCGAATCTAACTTATGGTCCGTAATCAAAAACACGTCGAAGCTATCAAGACTTAGCCGGGTCACAGTTTACGTCACACAGTAGGGCCAAGAAGTTCTTGGATGATTCACCTTCACGTGAAGTTAGAACCAATCGATATATGCGCAGACGCAGCAGGTTGTTCTCATTCATCCAAAGGTCTTCTGTTTGCGCATATGTCGATTGGTTGCAAATTCACGTAATGGCGAATTATTCAAGAACTTCTTGGCCCCACTGTGCGTCGTGCGATTCATTCGAAAAATTGCTCAAAGTTCGAGACACGCTACTGAATTGTCATCTCTCTTGCAGAACTTCCCTGTTCAAACGAACTCTGAAGTCGCATCACTCGAACTCAAATCGGCTCGGTTGATTTTATCAAGAGTCGTTCGAAAATTGCATTTCGGTGAGGAGTTAGCGCTCCTTGAAAGGAAAGAAGAACTATCCAAAAACCATTATCTCAGGAGTTTGTCTCCTGTATTGATAGGAGGAGTGATCAGGGTGGGCGGTCGTTTAGAGAGCTCTCTCCTCTCTTACGACCAGAAGCGCCCAGTCATCCTGCCACCACATAGTCATATTACTGAGATAACGATTCTTCACCACCATTTGCTTACAATGCATGGTCAAGAAACAGCAACCTTGTTTTCGACTCGTCACACGTTTTGGATCCTAAAAACCCGTATCAAGATACGTACTTTCATCAACAATTGCGTAGAATGCCAACGATTTATTGCTAAAAGCTCTGTACAAAAGATAGGTGATCTTCCGCCTGAAAGGGTGCGCCCATCTCGCGCTTTCTACCGTGCCGGAGTAGATTCAGCTGGCCCTTATATGTTAACTGCTTCGCGACATCGAGGTATTACATCCTTCAAAGCGTATTTCGCTGTCTTTGTCTGTATGGCAACAAAGGCTAGCCACTTAGAAGTTGTGTCAGGCTATGACACCAAATCTTTTCTAGCCGCTTTCACACGCTTCTCTTCCCGGCGTGGACTACCTGCTTCGTTACATAGCGATCCAGGCGCTAGTTTCATTGGAGCTGAAGCAGAAGTTCGTAAAATGTTTGCTCAAGATGCTCAGTTTCTACAAACGATCAAGCACAATTTGTTGCAACGTGGCGTGCTCTGGCATTTTATACCCCCCGCAGCACCACACTTTGGTGGCCTATGGGAGTCAGCAGTACGATCCACTAAGTACCATCTCAAGCGAGTCGTTGGAGACAGGATTCTTTCGTACGAGGAATTTTCAACGCTGCTCTCTCAAGTCGAGTCTGTCCTCAATTCTCGGCCACTCGTGCCGCTGTCTGATGATCTTTCAGGGCTCAATGTATTAACACCTGCTCATTTCCTCATCGGGGAGTCCTCTTCCCTGTTCACAGAGTCTCGCACCGAAGGAAAATTCACCCCGCTCGAGCGTTGGCGCATGCTATCGCACCTGATTCAACAATTCTGGGATGAATGGTCGGACTCATACCTCATGCACCTTCAAAGGCGCAGCAAATAGAAGGACGATCAGCCTTCATATCAAGTCGGAGATGTGGTACTCATACGCAGTGAGTTGACGGCCCCTACGAAGTGGCTTCTTGCTCGTGTGACACAGTGCTTTCCTGGGGAAGATGGACTGATACGTGGGGTGGATGTACGCACGGCCACAACTACATTGCCTCGACCGATTGTGAAACTTGTCGAGCTCCTCAGCACCAGCCAAGAAGATGACCACTGGACTGAGCACTTTGTAAGTATTTGTTTACTCCATTTTCATATATTCCATTTCATTCTTTTCCATTTTCTATAGAATTCGACCCAATGTAATTTTGAATAATCTCACTAATTTCTGATTCGATGAATTTTCGAAGGAATTTGATCTTCATATTGCAATCAGCTTAAAGTCATATTCACGTTAAAAATACCCTCCTTATGTTGCATTGTTATCGTTCAATTTTATTGCATATTTATTTTATTGAACGAGGTGGGCGGAATGTGTTGCATTGGGTAAACATACAGTCACGCGCTATATATACGAGCTGTATATATAGGTATACCTCCGTGCGGGTACTCGCACGCTCACATCACGCAAACGCTTCAGTATTGTCTCGCTATCACCCCGAAGCACATATCGCTCTCTCGTTCACAATGTGAATTTTTTTTAGTTTGAAAAGTTTTAATAAAACCAAGGTGCTCCCGAGTATAACCTGCAGCATCCTTTCATCCTCTCGCCCTGAACCACCAAGCATAAAGACCCAAAACACCAGTGATTGTATGTCATATGCACCTGACTTCGGACATTCACTAGTGATTTTCAAGATTCACTGGTCTGCATCGGTGAATGTCTGAATCGAATCAAAAATTAACTTTTGAAAATCAAACAAGATCGGGATTGGGTTTAAACAATTTAATATATCCCTCTCATAACAGTCAAGGTAACTGTGCCTGATTTGCCCTCACTCGAATTCTCAAATGTACGCACCCGCAGACCTTGCCGCGCATTTCCTTCATGTTTGTTACGTTGGAATATGAGAAAAGAAACATTTTGGACCGATCCCCAATGATCCGCGCATATTTCTTACAACAAAAAAGTGGTTTTCGGTACTTTCGACTTCTTTTTTGATCTTCACTAAAAGCCATGTCGAACAAAATTGATGTGACCAATTATCCAGCGTTCTTTAGCTTCCTTTTTTCATCTTTGTCCCAACTTTAAAATAATTTTTGCCGAATTGCAAAATTCGATTCCTAGCCAATTTTACACTAAAAATAGTGCAGTGTTCCTAATTTGCCCCATAGTCTTCTTCCAAACTCGTAAGAGTTTTGGAAAGAGGTAAAAAAAACGTCTTATTTGGAGGTCTGGGAGTCGAAATATCCCGATTATACGAAAAACCCGTATAATCTCATGGAAATAGGCCTCTTTACCCAGTGGGTGCAAATGAGGAACACACTGTGAAAAACTCGCAGAAAATTTTTCTGTGCAGAAATCAAAATAGCTTGGCTCTATTTTTGTTAAAACCAAACGTACCTTAGCTCATTTTGAAGGCCTTGAAACAAGCTTTGAAATGAGCTGAAGTTTGTTGAAAGTTATTGGGATGAGCTAGAATGGCGAGCAAACCAAAAGTAGTGGGGGGGCAAATTAGGCACACTTATATTACATGATTCACAAAGATTAACGAATGATGATACAAATTGAAACAGAACTAAAATTCGTCACCTTACGTGTTTGTACAAATCACGGCGTTGAAAAGACATGTAAATATAAATTTTCCTTCTATTTGTTACACTTACTGCGATGACACCCAGAATTACATCAGAAATTTTTGGCATTACGGGTCGGAATTGACGGGTCGGTTGACTGCGCAGAAATCCGGTTGACGATCGAAGTTCATTTCTATATTCTACGACTTATGTCAAGAAGGTGAATTCGGACATTCACCGATGTACACCAGCGAATCTTGAGAATCACTAGTGAAAACGCGAAGTGCAACTCTATACCGGACATCCACTGAGGCCACCAGTGAATGTCGGACATTCACTAGTGAATCTGCAGAGTTCCTGATGGCATAGTGAATCTGGAGATTCACTAGTGATTGTCCGACATTCACTGATTTCGGACATTCATGGTAACAGATATACTGTGCAGCCAGAGTACCGAGTATGAATACAGGCTCATCAGCCCATTGTGGCACGCTTGTGCTCATTTGAATTCCAAGAGCTGGGATCGGGGCTTGGTACTCTGGCTTCCCTCAAGCTTGTGTATTGAAGTGAAAATAAATATAGATATTCCATCTGTGATATCTTGTAGTTTTGATATGCCTCGATGCAGGTCCAGGGCGATGCTGTGATGGAAGTTCGTGCCTAAAACCCCGCACTTCTCCAGTATTCGCTCCCTCTCTCTCCATCAAACTTGGCGCATGTGCGTTCGACTCATGAAAGCCGGGCTCAGCGAGCACGCGAGGCACCAGCCCCTGCGGGCCATTTCCTCTCCTAAGCAGACTGGGTATAACTTTCAACGGCTCGCATCAGTCGGCTACAGAAAGCCTTGCGGTCTCGATTCTATCGTGTCTTGGGATACATAGAAAGCCTTCAGATATATACTGATGGCTGTAGGCATATCCATAGACATGATGTATACGGGATATATCTATATAGCACTATGCATGTGGCCCGCAACATACATAGGGCTTTCAGTGGAGGATTGATATACACCGTATTTCAAAAGGTGTGTACATGCCGTAACAGGGGGTTAGGAAAAATTTTGTATTTTCAGAAAAGTTTTTCAAAAATCTTTGTGATAGTTTTCGGATTTGGTAACTTCCAATAAAAGAAGTCACTTCTATCATTACGTTCGTTATGTTTGGGATTCGGCGGCAATTGTTTTTTGTGTAATGATTCACCTCTAATCGTTACATAACAATATGTAACATTAGTGTAATGCCTTCGAGGTTATGAGATGTTTCATGTGTATTGAATAGAGGAAAGAGCTCGAAATCATCCCGGCAGCATAATGCGGCGATTTGAAGAAAATTTACCAACTGAGCGTACACTAGACCCAAGTTTGGGACTTCACTTCGATCATGGAAATTCCTCGGGTGCGCGAGTTTTCCAACTCAGCCTACGCGAAACCCAACGTCAGAAGCTTCGCTCGGCCATGGGGAATTCACGCGTCCGCAAAAATTCCCAACTTAGCGTGCGCGAGGCTCAACATCGAGACTTCAGCGATTCACCTCGACAATAGGAATTTCTCGCGTGCGCGAGGATTCCCACACTTAGTGTACGCGAAGACCGGAATCAGAAGCTTATGTCGGCCATGGAGAATACTCGCGTGCGCGATGCAATTCAAACTCAGCGCACACGAAACCCAATATCAGGAGCTCCTCTCATCCATGGGAAATTCTCGCGTGCGCGAGAAAATTCTCAACTTAGAGCACGCGAGGCCCGCAGTTCACCTCGACTAGGGCAATTCCTCGCGTGAGCGAACATCTTCCAACTTAGCGTACACAAAGCTCAGAATCAGAAGCTTCTCTTGGCCGTGGAAAATTCTCAAAGGAGCGACAAGTTTCCCAATCCAGCCTACGCGGGTCCCAACATCAGAAGCTCCTCTCGGTTGTGGGGAATTCTCGCCTGCGCAAAAAATTTCTCAGCTGAGCGCACGCGAGACCAAGATAGACATCTGATGTTTGGCCTCCCGCACGCTAAGTTGGGAATTTTTCGCGCACGCGAGACAACCGAGAGGAGCTTTTGGTATTGGGTCTCGCGCACGCGAGAAATTTCCTTGATGGCAATGAATCCTGACACTTGAGTTGCCCGTACAGTTGGAAATTCCTTGCGCACGCGAGGATTTTCTACGGCCAAGAGGAGCCTTTGATGTTGGGTATTGCGGGCGCTGAATAAAGGATTTTCCGCACACGCGGGAATTTTCCACGTCCGAGATGAGCTTCTAATTCTGAGCTTCGCATACGCTCAGTTGGAGGATGCTCACGCACGCGAGAAATTGACATGGTTGAAGTGAACTGCGGGCCTCGCGTGCTCTGAGTTGAGAAGTTTTCCGCACACGCGAGAATTTCCCATGGATGAGAGAAGCTCCTGATGTTGGGTTTCGCGTGCGCTGAGTTGAGAATTTTTCCGCGCACGCGAATATTCTTCACGGCCGACATAAGCTTCTGATTCCGGTCTTCGCATACACTGAGTGTGGGAATTCTCGCGCATGCGAGAAATTCCTATGGTCGAGGTGAGTCGCTCAAGTCTCGATGTTGAGTCTCACGCGCGCTAAGTTGGGAATTTTTCGCGGACGCGTGAATTTCCCATGGCCGAGCGAAGCTTCTGATGTTGGGTCTCCTGTAGGCTGAGTTGGAAAACTCGCGCACGCGAGAAATTTCCATGACCGGAGTAAAGTCCCAAACTTGGGTTTAGCGTACGCTAAGTTGGGAAATTTCTTCCAACTCGCCGTGTTATGCTGCCGGGATGATTTCAAGCTCTTCCCCCTATTCGATACACATAAAACATCTCATAACCTTGAATGCATCACACTAATGTTACATATTGTTATGTAATGATTAGAGGTGAATCATTACACAACAAACAATTGCCGCACAAATCCCAAACATGACAAACGTAATAATGGAAGTGACTCTCCCTATTGGAAGTTACAAAATCTGAAAAGAATTACAAAAATTTTTGAAAAACTTCTCTGGAAATACAAAATTTTTGTTGACCCCCTGTTACGGCATGTACACACCCCTTGAAACCCGGTGTATATACAGGTATATAGCACAACTTCATCGTATATAAGACATATATATATATATATATATATATATATATATAGCACTACTAGGGGGGGGGGCCAAGCCCCCCTGCTTGCTCCGCTCGCCAACCCGCTACTCCTGATTATTGATTTGAAGGAGTGAAGAATCAATAACCGATCCATAGCAACCTAAGAAGTAATTAAAATTCGGTCAATTTCATTGATGGTCCTGGAGATTGTGGGAAAACTTCTTTGTAAAGGTCTCTCATTTATTATTTTCCATCCCACAAGAAGAAGGTTCTGTCAATGGCGTGGACAGGTATTGCGTCGATTCTTTTCACCACAAGGTGTGACAAGTCATAGATACTTCAGACTACTCTTGGATCTAGAAAGTATTGAAAGTATTTCCTCGAAATCTGATGCTGATGAGAAAAAATTGAGGGAAGCAGGTGTTATCATCTGGGGTGAAGCATCAATGGTTTCCAAAAAAGCGTTGGAGGTGGTCAATAGAACACTCCGTGACGCTTTTTGCAATGACTCACCCTCTGGTCGAAAATTGGTGATTTCAGGCAGGGATTTCAGACAAATCCTGCCAGTTCTGACCAATGGGAATAGACATTCCATAATCCAGGAAACTATCACATCGTCAGCCTTATGGCCATTGTTTGATGTAATGGAGCTGATTAAAAATTTGAGATCCAAGGACACTGATTCTTCCAACATCCTTCTGGTAGAGGTGAGGGTAGAATTGATGGAGTGAAAGTGAGACCTGAGCGGGAAAGTAACGATGTACGTAGAATCATATTCAGAGACATCAATGAAGATATTTCTACAAATATAGTTGTTCTGTCATCTCATGAAGAGAATATCATAAAATTGAATAAGAAAATCTTGGAAATGTTCGATGGTCCTACATCCTCTTACTAAGCGTTGATCATGGGACTCGCAAAGGTGCAGATCGAACTGAGGAGCACACTCATCTGAAATATCCAACCGAGTTTCTGAATGAAATTAGAGATGGTTTAACTCCACATGAACTTGATTTGAAAGTGAATGCTATTTGGATGTCGATTCGGAATCTGATGACTCGGAATCTGAGCGTTCCTGCCGTTTGTAGTTCACAGTAAACAGTTTCCTGTGGTCTGGGTATTGGCAATGACGATAAATAAGTCTCAACGTCAAAGTTTAGATAAGGTTGGTATTTATATGGAACGGCCGCTTCTCTCCCATGGACAACTTCACGTTGCTCTTCCTTGGTGAAGAGATCCGAAGAATTCGTTCATTGAAAATAGATTTCATGGTTCAGATGAGATCGAAAATGTTGTTTGGGATCTATAATATGGAATCCAAGTATATTGTTCTCAAATTTCGTTAAGATGGAGTGAAATTTGGAGTTGGGAAAGGCAGTACAAGTATATAAACTGAGGAAACAGGTAATCTTGTTGTGTTTGAACGAACAGTTGGAGAGAAAAAGTTGAAGAAGAATCCGGAAAGTGCTCAAAATAATCAGGTCGATCTACAGAAATTGATTGTTTGGATGAAATAATAGCATTGCATGAGACAGAGAGTATTTCTTTGAGAGCTCACAGCGAATGTGAGCAACTCCCAGACTCGATTATTCGGATAATAGAGTCAAGATTGGAGATGGAACAACGTTACTAATCCAGTTCACTGATATGTATCTCTATGATTAGAGATGTTGATGACATTGATATTACAGAACTATAGTTGCGTATGTTGACAAAGTATCTCGCAAATCTGAGTTCCAGGAGAAGGGCGATGACAGTGAATTAGTGAGGCACGTACACAATGGTTAACTTCAAACGAAATTGAGAATAATATTAGGAAATTGATTATCATATCAAATCCAGTATTTGTGTATAAATAATGATGTATGGAGAACCATATTCAAAGACATACCTGGAGACATTTCTACGAATAGAGTTGTTCTGTCATCTCATAACGAGAATATCGTTAAATTGAACAAGAAAATCGCGAATACGACGTTAGGATATACAACAAAATGAAATTTGATGATATACCTTCGAAAAAAGGAACAATAAGTAAGTTTAATTGGTGATGGTTCGACTATATGACATGATTTTTACATAAGTCTTGTCGATTCTCCAGAGATAGAGAGTTATCTGAAGGATCAATGCGTTCAAAGAAATGAGAAGAATGAAAGTGGAATTCTGGGTGTAATTACAAATATACGTCACAAACTTGATGTTATTGTTGTGAAAGATGAAAACGGTTAAATTGAATCGTACGATCGTGGAGTGGGGTTAGAAGTTTGTGGTGACTTACAAGAGAATGGTTAATTTACTGATCAATCAAAAGTGAAAAGAATCGTTTCAAAATTGATCTCATTAAGTGGTCTTTGCAGGTTCAACGTACATGTGAAAGTGGAGGCTGTGGACAAATTGAAATTGTTAGGTGGTGAAAAGATGGAAATTGAGAACTCGATTTCGGAAAATGGAGTTCATGTTAAGGAAGAGTGTTCCGTCACACAAAGATATTGATTATTGATTCTTGATTCTCGGATATACTGTAAAATTTTTCTAATTCATATTTTTTTGGATGAATCATACATCTTCTTCGTAAACCAAGCTCACTTTAAATGTTGTCATAATTGAATGATCTAATGGAAAATAATGATGATGGGGAGGAGGTCATTACTCGGAGGCTGCAGAGGAAAATTGAGAAGACTGAGGGACCTGCAGGGGCTCAGAAAAATTAAGGGGCCCTCACAGGCCCTCAGAGGATCACAGGAGAATCTCTCAGCCCCTAAGGTGAGTATGGAACGTAATTAAGGTTAATTGGTCAGAGGCACTCGGGGCCCTCCTCGTCATTCAAGGCAGTCCAGAGAATTCAGAGGAATCTCATTCTTACTACTATATATTAGGGGGAGAGGAGATGCATGTGGCCTGCAACATACGTAGGGCTTTCAGTAGGGGATATATATATATATATATATATATATATATATATATATATATATATGTTACGTGCAAAGTCCGAAATTGTGCACTCCGGGGAGTGCACAACGATGGTTTGCACAAGATATTTCTGTGCAAAGTCCGATATACGGAGTTTTACACAGAGGATCGGTGGGTATTCTGCGATGTATAGAGGTGAGTCGGGAAATTGCTAATAATAACAATTCGAAGCATGTTTACAGCAGTCAGTCTCGCGAGGCCAATCACATCGACACTTATTCGAGTTACAGAATCATGGATCCAAATAGCGCTGATTCATTTCGGGATGATTTTAATTCTAAACTCAACTCAATCATATTAAGGGATAATATTAGTTTGATTAAGAGTGCAGTGGACTATCAAAATCTTATCGCGAGTGTTTTAGCTGCCAAAAATAAAAAGAATAAATCGTCGCTTGACTACAGGAGACTGGCACGATACGATGTATTGACTGCAGGCGATACATCACGATTGTAATTTTTATCATGTAAGAAAAAATTATCTCTTATTGTTTGAATCTTATGACGCGTTCCTCATATTAAACGTATTCACAATAAATTAATCTCAGCATTATTCATTTTGATTTTGAAGACACCGTTGGTATACTATATCGAGTACAATCTGCTCGAGTATTAGTAAACATTGGAAGAAGAATCGACTCTCCATGTCGCTCATTGTGTGCTAGAGATTGCCCGACTCACCACTATACATCACAGAATACACGCCGATCCTCTGTGTAAAACTCGGTATATCGGGCTTTGCACAGAAATATCTTGTGCAAAGTCCGATCCACCGGGCTTTGCACAAACCATCGTTGTGCACTCCCTGGAGTGCACAATTTCGGACTTTGCACGTAACATATATATATATGGGTCAGATCAGTATATTCCAGCCAAATCGTGCGGGTGAACCTCGCGAATCTTTTCGCCAATCTTTCACATAAAATGAGGTATCGAAAATAGTACTTTCCCAGAGTTTCAGCCCTTGAAAAAAATTTTCACGTCCGCTAGGATTTTAGCAAGTTTGGAGGAAGACCCTTTCAAGCGTTGTCTCAAAGAACCGCTGAATCGACGAAAAATATCGTAGCGAGGTCTGCTGAGTCACATCTCCTTTGTTTTTGCGTCAAATTTCAGGAAAAAGTTATACGATACTCTAAAAACCGAATGCGCCTACTCTACACGACAATATGTAAAGGCACTTCTTTCCGATTTCTAGATCGTTTCCAAATGGATGCCGTTCGGGCGCATCTCAATATTTCTCAACGTATGAAAATAATGATTGCAAGTAGAGAAACTATCTGCATTATTCGAAGAGGTAGAGTAGTAATAGCATTCACAATCGACTTCCGAACCACACCTTTCGTACCACGCATCTCAACTAGCACACTATCTACCATCGACAAGTCACTTATGTCATTTGTCCAGCGTGTGCCTTTGTCCAGGGCACCTCCCCTCGGTGACGGAGCAACGGAGCAAGCCCGTTATCCGGCTAAATTCCTGGACCACGGCCTCATGCCGTCATGTCAGGTGCACGCAATAATTCTAGGATGCAGAGGGTCAGATCCTCAGTATCGGCGACTGGTCGAGGTGGGAAAGCCGGCCCGCAGTAAGTGTGCGTGTATGTAACTGTGTGTGTTCATATGAATGAGTATGAATGAGTGTGTTATAACAAACATTTTATGATCATTGATTAAGCAGTCCCACAAAAAAAAGTACCCGTACCCAGCGGCCGGACCTATGTATTCCTACGTAGAATCGTGCGCTGAATTCGGGAACGACATCAGTTTTTACCCAACACCCCGAAAATTTTGAGAAACTTGGGAGAAAATTCTCTTAAAGCCAGATATGAGATTTTTGACCTCGGATTCTGGAAGAGAAGAAAATTTCACGTCCAAATATGTACTTTTGAAATTTTTCATTTTTGGTGGTACAGGAGTCCCTTGTTATCCGTGGATTTTTCATCCGCGGATTTCGTTATCCGCGGTTGCCCGATTTGCGACCACCCCTTGCTATCCGCGTGCCGAGTCTTGTTATCCGCGGGCCCATGCCCGTGATCGATATAGAATAAATCCATTTCTGTGCAATTTCACTCGTGGCGAGTGATGCGCGACCTTTCAGAATACCATCCGCCCCTCATGTGTTACGTTTGGATGACACTTTCCTACCTGAAAAGGCTTGAAATATGGATTGGCAATACATATTCTTTAGTCAGTCGAAGTTTTGAAGTATAGAAGACTGTCGAATTCGTTAAAATTGGTTATGCGCATGTTTACACCATCATTTCTGCAGTAATTCTATATATTATGCTCTGGCATTATTAATCAAGCGTTCGTTTTAATATTTTGACAAAGTTCTCGATATTTGAATGATCCTCCACATGTGAATCTAATGTTGACATCCTTCGAGCCATTTTCATCAATATTCAGTCTGCGTGCAATGTTGACACACACTGTTTGCTATTCTTGACCTTTATTCCTTTATATGCAAACTTTTTTTGAATCCTCGTTTACATTTGCTAGGGAAGATATGGCTCCATCTGAACGGAACAATTCAGCCGCAACGTTGTGCGAGCTTCAGATTTGGCGATGGCTCGTGATCCAATCATGATTCGAAGTCCGAGCTTTAAGCATTTTCTCGATATGGGTGTGAAGATTCACGAGGAACTCCACAGAGATATTTTGAGACGAGCAAAGCAGTCAAAGATGATAGATTTTTTCGAGAAATAGATTTACTTTCGGATGAATTTTACGAAATTTCGTCCTTTTTATCCATTGTATATCGTCCTCATGTACTATTTTACTCGTCATTTTGTGACAACAATGTTGAATAAATGAAAACCATGATTGCATAACAATTTTTCTCGTGATTTGCACAGATGGTCGAACGTAACCCCCTATTTCCCATAAGACCAAGGTCTTATTATCCGCGGTTTTGTTATACGCGGTACTTCTTCCAAACGTAACCCCCGCGGATAACGAGGGACTGCTGTATTCCTGATCCAGTATCCAGAGTGGTAATCGCGATTGGAAACTCAATGTAATTCTCGTGATCTGGAACTCAATGTGGTATTCGTGATCTAGAAATCGATGTGGTACTCGTGATCGAGAACTGAATGTGGTATCCGTGATCGAGAACTCAATGTGGTACTCGTGATCGAGAACTCAATGTGGTATCCGTGATCGAGAACTCAAAGTGGTACCTGTGATCTAGAGCTCAATGAGATACTCGTGATCTGGGAATCAATGTAGTATTCGTGATCGAGAACTCGATGTGGTACTCGTGATCGAGAACTCGATAGAGTATCCGTGATCGAGAACTCAATGTGGTACTCGTGATCGAGAACTCAATGTGGTATCCGTGATCGAGGACTCAATGTGGTTCTCGTGATCGAGACGTCAATGTTGTACTCGTGATCGAGAACTCAAAGTGGTACCTGTGATCTAGAACTCAATGAGATACTCGTGATCTGGGAATCAATGTAGTATTCGTGGTCGAGAACTCAATGTGATACTCGTGATTTGGGACTGAATTTGGTTATTCGTGACTTAGTAATTAATGTGGTACTCGTGATGGAGAACTCAATGTGGTACTCGTGATCAAGAACTCAATGTGGTATCCGTGATCGAAAACTCAATGTGGTACTCGTGATCGAGTCCTCAATGTGGGACTCTTGATCGAGAACTCGATGTGGGACTCGTGATCTGGAACCCACTGAAGTACTCGTAATCTAGATTTCAATGTGGGACTCGTGATCTTGAACTCGAAGTGGTACTTGTGATCGAGAACTCAATGTGGTGCTCGTGATCGAGGACTCAACGTGGTACTCGTTGGTACTCGTTATCGAGAACTCAATGTGGTACTCGTGATCGAGATTTCAATGTGGTACTCGTGATCTAGGACTCACAGTGGTACCCGGGATGTAGAACTCAATGAGGTACTCGTGTTTGAAACTCATTGTGGTACTCATGATCGGTAACGCAATGTGGTACTCGTGATGAGGAACTCACTGTGGTACTCGTAATCTAGGACTCAATGTGGTACTCGTGATCTAGAACTCATTGTGGTACTCCTGATCGAGAACTCAATGTAGAACTCGTGATCAAGAAGTCAATGTGGTACCGGTGATCGAGAACACATGTGGTACTCGTGATCGAGTCCTCAATGTGGTACTCGTGATATAGAACTGAATGTGGTTTTCGTGATCGGGAACTTAATGTGGTTCGAGTCCTCAATGTATTACTCGTGATCTAGAACTCAATGTGACACTCGTGATCAGGAACTCAATGTAGTACTCGTGATCTGGAACTCACTGTGGTACTCGTGATCTAGAAGTTGATGTGGTATTCGTGATCGACAAGTCAATGTGATACTCGTGATTTGGAACTCAATTAGTTCATTCGTGATCGAGGACTCAATGTCGTACTCGTGATCGAGTCCTCAATGTGGTACTCGTGATCTAGAACTCTTCGTGGTACTCCTGATCGAGAACTCAATGTGGTTCGAGTCCTTAGTGTGATACTTGTGATCTAGAATCCAATGTGGTACTCGTGATCGAGAACTTGATGTTGTGCTCGTGATCTGGAACTCACTGTGGTACTCGTGATCTAGAAGTCAATGTGGTACTCGCGTTTGAAAGTCAATGTGGTACTTGTGATCGACAAGTCGATGTGATACTCGTGATTCGGAACTCAATTTGGTGATTCGTGATCGAGTACTCAATGTGGTACTCGTGATCGAGGACTGAGCGTGGTACTCGTTATCGAGAACTCAATGTGGTGTTCGTGATTGAGAACTCAATGTTGTACTCGTGATCGGGAACTCAAAGTGGTACCTGTGATCTAGAACTCAATGAGATACTCATGATCTGGAAATCAACGTGGTCTCCGTGATCGAGAACTCAATGTGCTACTCGTGATCTAGAACTAAATGTGGTACTCGTGGTCGAAAACTCAATGTAGCACTCGTGATCGAGAACCCAATGTGTCATTCGTGATCTAAACTCAATGTGGTATTCATGATCGAGAACTCAATGAGGTACTCGTGTTTGGAAATCAATGTGGTACTCGGAATCGACAACTCGATGTGATACTCGTGATTTGGAACTGGATTCGGTTATTCGTGATTTAGTACTCAATGTGTTACTCGTGATTCGTGACTGAATTTGGTTATTCGTGATCGAGAATGCAATGTGGTATTCATGGTCGAGAACTCAATGTGGTACTCGTTATCTAGAACTGAATGTGGTACTCGAGTTAAAAACTCAATGTGTCACTCGTAATGGACAACTCAATGTGACACTCGTGATTTGGAACTCAATCTGGTTATTCGTGATCGAGTACTCAATGTGGTACTCGTGATCGACAACTCAACGTGGTATCCGTGATCGAGAACTCAATGAGGTACTCGTGATCTGGAACTCAATGTGCTACTCGTGATCTAGAAGTCAATGTGGTACTCGCGTTTGAAACTCAATGTGGTACTTGTGATCGACAAGTCAATGTGATACTCGTGATTCGGAACTCAATTTGGTCATTCGTGATCGAGTACTCAATGTGGTACTCGTGATCGAGGACTGAGCGTGGTACTCGTTATCGAGAACTCAATGTGGTGTTCGTGATTGAGTACTCAATGTTGTACTCGTGATCGGGAACTCAAAGTGGTACCTGTGATCTAGAACTCAATGAGATACTCATGATCTGGAAATCAACGTGGTCTCCGTGATCGAGAACTCAATGTGGTACTCGTGATCATGAACTCAATGTGGTACTCGTGATCGAGTCCTCAATGTTGTACTCATGATCGAGAACTCAAAGTGTTACCTGTGATCTAGAACTCAATGAAGTACTCGTGATCTGGAAATCAATGTGGTATTCGTGATCGAGAATTCAATGTGGTACTCACGATCTAGAACTGAATGTGATACTCGTGACGAAAACTCGATGTAGTACTCGTGATCTAGAACTCAATGTGGTATCCGTGATCGAGAACTCAATGTGGTTCGAGTCCTCAATGTGGTAATCGTGATCTAGAACTCAATGTGGTACTCGTGTTCGAAACTCAATGTGGTACTCGTAATCGACAACTCAATTTGGTACTCGTGATCGAGAACTCAATCTGGTATCCGTGATCGAGAACTCAATGTGGTTCGAGTCCTCAATGTGGTACTCGTGATCTATAACTCAATGTGGTACTCGTGTTTGAAACTCAATGTGGTACTCGTAATCGACAACTCAATTTGGTACTCGTGATCGAGAACTCAATCTGGTATCCGTGATCGAGAACTCAATGTGGTTCGAGTCCTCAATGTGGCACTCGTGATCGAGAACTCAATGTAGTACTCGTGATCTGGAACCACTGTGGTACTCGTGATCTAGAAGTCAATGTGATACTCGTGTTTGAAACTCAATGTGGTACTTGTGATCGACAAGTTAATGTGGTACTTGTGATCGAGAGCTCAATGTGGTACTCGTGATCTAGAACTCAATTTCGATCACGAGTACCGCATTGAGTTCTAGATCACGAATACCACATTGAGTTCTCGATCCCGAGTCCCACATTGAGTTCTCGATCAAGAATACCACATTGAGTTCTCGATCACGGATACCATATTGAGTTCACGATCACAAATACCACATGGAGTTCTCGATCCCGGATACCACACTGAGTTCTCGATCCTGGATACCACATTGAGTTCTCGATCATAAGTACCATATTGAGTTCTCGATCACGAGTACCACATTGAGTTCTCGATCACGGATACCACATTGGGTTCTCGATCACGAGTACCTCATTCAGTTCTAGATCACGAAAACCATATTGAGTTTCCAATCGCGAGTACCACTTTGGATACTGGATCAGGAATACCACCAAAAATGAAAAATTTCGAAAGTACATATTTGTACGTAAAATTCCCTCCCCTTTCAGAATCCGAGGTCAAAAATCTGATATCCTGCTTCAAAAAATTTTTTCCCCAATTTTTTCGGGATTTTTGGGGTGTTCGGTGGAAACTGATGTCATTTTCGAATTCAGCGCACGATTCTATGTAGGAATTCATAGGTCCGGTCGCTGGGTACGGTCACCTCGTTCTTTTTGTGGGCCTGTGTTTTTATTGATCAATGAATGTTCGAGTGATTGATGAAATGTTTCGGCTAGTCCATACAGAACCCGGATATTTCGCCCAATAGATGTCTCTTCGATCGTACTGCATGTGCGATGGGAGATTATAAACCTCTTTCCTGCCTCATGGTATTTCAACCTCACATTTCCGACCCAAACGAGATACGGCAACTAACACACCATGATATTTCCCATCGAATGGGTTGTTCCACACCCTGGGATTCATTCTATATCTCCAGAGAATCTTAGTTCTTTGGCTCGCTCAGCAAGTTATATCGCTCGATGCTCACACTAGTTCAAGTTTTTTGCGAGCTTGATTCAGGATTTTCCGGCGTGAGAAGGCTCATTCGACAGGAATTTCCAATCCACAGATGGCCTAGTATCTGATATTGGCCAAAACTGTCTTGTTATTGAGGAATAAATCGGAATAGTCGCGGACGCGTTCTGTCCCACCAAAAAATTGCCTCCAAGTTTTTCTCGATTCCTAATGAATGAAATGCCATGGAACTTCGCATGGTATCGTGTTATAAGATTTCACAGGTAACCTAGTATCTGAATCACACATTCAGTTCCAATAAAAGCGTATAAACAATAAAACCGCTCTCAGAATCATTGGATGCAGCTAGAACCTCAAAGTACGCCGGTGCGTGTCTGGTTGCGGGTTTGCGGGGACTCCGCACTAGCCGCAACAATATTGTTCAAAACACTTACCAATGCAGCCTCCTGTGATGTTTCTTGAGCTCCCTAATGGTAATGAGTTACTCTTCTGTGCTGTCTTACAATGTTCTGCTTGCAGTTTCTTATTACTGGTGGATGTTACAAGATCAATGAAACGATATATAATTATCGAAGTTATATGGAATAATCGAATATGTCTGTTTGGGTTTTTGAAATGTAAAGTGCGGTAGTTGAATGTGTATATCTCAGAGTGAGTGTTTGTGTGTGTATGTACATGTGCATGTGAGTGAATGTAAGAGTGTGTGTGAATTAGAACAATTTTGTCTATAAATTATTACAATTGCTTGGTTATGATTGTATAATATTATGAAAAGACTATTAATCGAATGATTTATATGTAATTACTCACCAGTAAACCCTGCTGTGATGAACTCCGATTGATGCCGTATCTTCTGGAGTTTGGCTCTCGGAGTGACTCCCCAATTATGAGGCGCGGCATCGACTCCACCCTACGATGGGTTAAGACAGACTGGCGATACTCAACGCTCTAGCTGGATGTATACTTCTTCAGATCCCTCTAGCGACTTTTATGATAATCAATGACGCGTGTAGCTGGATACTTATTGTAGCTCCGTGAATCTTATCATCCCAGATTATCTGAAAGGTATCTTTTGATTATCTTCTTATCTAAACGTCATCTCCGGGTTATCTTCTCATCTTTTAGTTATCTTCTCGTTATCTCGAAGTCATCTCATCATTTTCTTCATTATCTCTCATCTTCTTCCCACGCGAATTTCAGTTCATGGTCCTTTTTTGGAATAATTTCACGGAAATCCAGAGGGAACTTTCAGGAATTATCCAATAGTACTGTGTACAGAAATTCTTCCGAAGGCATTTATTCCAACTAGTGTTTCGAGTACTCATTCGCTTGGAAATGAACTATGTAGACAACAGCTTGTACCAGAATGGGAGTTCATATCAGCTGCATTCGTGTAGAAATTGATTTTGGATCGGGAAAAAAATTTTTTTCCAAGTTTTTTGTCGCAAAATCCTACTATTCAGTCACGTACAGCCAGGAGAGTTTCTCACACTTCTTGATACTTCAATGAATTCAAAAGTAAGCAGATGATTCTTTGAAGAATGTAAAAACAACAATCTCATCAAACATTGTCTAGTGATTCTTCTGACAAAATTCAGAATTCATTTTGGCGGATGCTCCTACCTTGTCAGTAAGACTGTGTGTGCAAGTGCATCACACGCCTCGTAAGTTGGGATGGCTGAGAGCCGAGAGAGGAGAGAAAAGGGGGGCAGAAATAATCACTCGCGATTTCACTTTAGAATAAGTGGTTGCGTTCATTAAAAACGCCTACGCTAAATCAAACTAAATACACGCGAAAGAACTAGAGAGTTGAACCATTTACAACGTGAACTATGAAACATCAACTGTGAAAAAATTAACAACGAAAAAGCTGGCGTGCGCGGGAAAAGCTCGTGAGCTGCGTTTACGCAGAGTGATGCTCACGAGCGGACCGTCGGATCGCAACTACTCCAAATTGCGCGGAAAAGGACTGAAAGTGCGGCTCACGAGCCGTGTGCAAATCACGTGAGGTGAGTTCAACGGCATGAGTGTGGAGAAATTTGGAATTTTCTAGAAGCATTTAGAATTCAAATTCAAATAGACGTGAACGGCTCGAACATCCCGCCCGCCTCATTGGAAAATTTAGTTTTGAAATGAACAATGCCTTGAAGAACAATCGAGTTGAAGGAAGAAAGAATTTAGAGTATTCTGCGACGCAGCGCAATGAAAAATCGAAACGCAAAATCAACCCGATACATGTAATCAACAGCGAAGCTAAATTATATCACGAGCAATATTTAATGCGCAGCCAGCTCGGTTTATGAGATCAACAATTTGAAATCAAGTGCGTATAACAATTAATTGCGAGCATGATATGAACGCATTGAAATTTCTGGCGGAGACACTGAATAATCTATACAATTTTGCAATTAATTTTGTGATTGAAAACCAAGTGAACAAAGAAGTATGAACACAAAATTTGAGAGAGGAGAGAAGCAGAATGGGTAATTGAAGGAACGCTGCTTGCTTGCTTCCTAACTAAGCCCTGATCTGAATAAAAGTCTTACAAAAAAAATATTGAAGTCTTCTCTCTTTTCTCTACAATCTTCGAGCTCCTCATCGGGAGTGCCGCCCGCCATGAGGACTCTAGCTCGGTCGAGATGATCATTGATCCGGTCAACTATTAGCAGTAAAATGAGCTTGTTGACAGGGCGCTCGAGCTCGGACGTCGCAGTCCGCAAGACAACTCGACGAACAAGTCCGTCTTTCCCTGGACAAAGCTTCATGATGCGGGCAAGTGGCCATTTGCTTGGAGGCAGCAGATTGTCCTTGAACAAGACGAAATTGCCCACAGCAAACGAATGGTTTGGTTTGAGCCACCTCGATCGCTCTTGCATTTGTGAAAGGTACTCTTTTTGCCATCTGCTCCAGAAGTGGTTCCTCATCAGTTGGAGTCGAAGCCACCTAGAACAGACTGATCTATCGTCGTCAATTTCAGTAAAGGGCGAAGAAGGACTCACAGTGGACCTCCAATCGAAAAAAAAACCCCGGAGTTAGAGCAGAAACATTCGAAGGATCTGAACTTGCTGCACTCAGAGAGTGAGAATTCATGCAAGCTTCAATCTGGGCCAAAACAGTATCGAATTCTTCCCTAGTGAGCTATTCATCTCCAGGTACTTTGTAAAAATGACGTTTGAAAGACTCAACATTCGACTCCCAGATGCCTCCAAAGTTGGGAGCGCGAGGTGGAACGTAGTTTCATTGAACCCCATCGCGTGACATTGCCTCAGCGATGCCCTGGTCCAACGACGATGTTTCATCAAACAGACGGTGAAGTTCCGCCTCGCTGCCTTTGAACGTCATGCTGTTGTCGCTCCACATGACCTTGCACAGTCCTCAACGAGCAGTGAAGCGATGAAACGCAGCCATGAATGCCTCGACGGTGAGATCTGAGACCAATTCCAAGTGGATTGCCTTGGTGACCAGGCAGATGAAAGGTTCACGCCTTCGCTGTATCATTCACTCGCACGAGTGAACTCGGAGACGTGACTATGACTGCTGCACAGCTGAGGTCATAAAGTAAACAAGGCGAGCATAAAAACGCGCTCGGGGCGCGATCACCTGATTGCCCGCGCTGCTGCGTAAGCGAGAATCGATGAGCTGCCGATGAACGGGCTGGACTCGCTCGATGCCTGCTACTCGCTCGCCGATACCGATGTGTGCGGTGAGGTGAGAGGCGGGGAGAGACCCCCCCCCCCCACCGCCCGTCTTGGTAGCCTCGCTGCTGAGCCTCTGAAGCAGGAGAGGGGAACACCGAGACGATGGTTCGTCTGGGTCCCGCGTGCCTCCTGATGCTGGCGCTCGCCAACCGCTTCTCCAGGAACTCGATGAGGACTATGCCTGATGAAGCTCGTGCACCTTCGCCGAAGATGCAACGAGATGCCTGCACACGCATTAAAGATGTGCTTGTATTCCACAAACACTGCAATTGTGCACTTGACACGTGCACCAAAAGTTCACTTCCACGACACTCACTGCTTTCGCGAATTCCATGCCGTGGAATATTTGCGACGAGTGCGCGCGGAAACTCTAGCGTGCGAGTTAGATTTAGCGGGAAATCGCGATCGGGTGATCTACCCAGCTCGCTCGACTCTCTCTGGCTGAATCTCCAGCCTAAAAGCCCGCATACTCAGCCAGAGCCCTTTTCCATGAAACTGGATATCCGGCTCGAAGGACCAAAAAATGTGTGTGCAAGTGCATCACACGCCTCGTGAGTTGGGATGACTGAGGGCCGAGAGATAAGAAAAAGAGCGGGGCAGAAATAACCACTCGCGATTCGACTTCGAAATGACTGATTGCGTTCATTAAAAACGCTTACGCTAAATTTAACTAAATACACGCGAAAGAACTAGAGAGTTGAACTATTTACAATTTGAACTATAAAAAATCAACTAAGAAAAAATTAACAACGAAAAAGCTGGCGTGCGCGGGTAAAGCTCGTAAGCTGCGTTTACGCAAAGTGATGCTCACGAGCGGACCGTCGGATCGCAACTACTCCAAATTGCGCGGAAAAGGATTGAAAGCGCGGCTCGCGAGCCGTGTGCAAATCACGTGAGGTGAGTTTAACAGCACGAGCGTGGAGAAATTTGGAGTTTTCTAGAAGCATTTAGGATTCAAATTTGAATAGACGTGAACGACTCAAACAAAGACTTTATCAAATCCTGAAGAACATATGAAGAATCCTAAGTTTTTCTCTAAGATCTTCAGGATGCTCAATTTCAGAGAATTAAAAACTTTCCGTATGAATATATTTATAAATATTATCGACACTCAACTAGAATCACTTCAAGGAATGATTAAGATTGACACCGAAAGATGTATTGGCCGAGTCTACATAAGAAAGCGAGTGTGTGGTGAGAGCGCTCTCCTAGGTAAGATGAGTGGGCAACCGCTCTCGCCACTCATGCAGCATAACATATTCATATTATTCGTTTTTTGGAACATTGCGGGTCGACCCGACACCATCGTTTTGCACTTGAGAAACATAGCGCTGACGTTCCCGTTGGGAATTATCGCGGAAAGATGTCAATTCCAAAACTCAAGAAGTCCCCTAAACCGCAAACATGCGAGAGCTCAGCCTGAAAATTCTATTGAGAGCTTATCACAGAGTCGAGGATTGATTATTTTCCCGATCGAGTTTCTCATTCATCCCAAGCAAAAAGTTTTGGATCGAGCATCCAGGTTTCATTGCAGCTTTATCCGTTATTCTGGGTATCGAGATTAAATTTCTGCACGGGTAGAATGTTCGATTCCAGTATCAGAGTATTTGCAAGTTTGATTACCTCAATGAGTTTTGAGATCGAGTTTTGGTCGGATTTTGGTTCCCGGGCCGATTCTCCATCGAACCACGTGGATCTTTGCAAAATTGGTTATTTCCTTAGGTTTTAGGAGTGATTTTTCTTGAACAGATTCTCCAGGCCTAGTTTCTGCGTGTTTGTGGTTTTCGGAGCTTCTGGAGTTTCGGGATGGATGCCCCCCTCTACCTGTGATTTCTCCGAGCATTGATGTTAGACTTATGATTCTGTAGTGCGAGACTACCCCGTCAATCTTCGAACGATATTTCAAAACACGAAATAACCTGCGCTATTGAGCGGCGAGAGAGAACGCACCCCGCGAGAGCGCTCTTGGTCCCCGCTCGCGCTCTCATATAGACTCGGTCGTTCAAAAATTCTGCATGAAAATATTGTGAGAATTGTGGATGAATTCGTTTGATAGATTCAGATCGGTTAATCAAAAAAATTTTCTAATTCTTTTTGTCGAACACAATACTCGGTTTGAAAATCTCCTAATCTACTCTTGTTCCTTATCTGGGAGATCTTGAAGAGGATCTCAGAATCAAATGAGTAAGGTGTGGTGAACAAGAGTTAAAAACTTTGTACATATCTCAAATTTCGTTATCAAGATACTCAACAATTGTCCAAACGTCCAGTTGAGGGCGTTACTGAATTTTATTTGACAATGAGAAATTTTTATTAAGAAAAAAAAAAACCGCAAAAATGGGTTCTCCATAGTATGGACTGATTCTTATAGAAAAAGAGTGACCTTAATTATTATTAGCGTAAGAATTCTTCTATCAATATTTAGTCTCAGTAGTGAAAAAGCATATTAGGAACCGACTTTATCGACACCCTAAATATTTTAGAATATTTTCAGAAATCGCAAAAATCTCGATTTTCCCAAATGAAGTGAAGCTGAGCGAGCGTTAGCAAGCAAGGCAGTATCGCTAGTATTTATTATGCCAGTGACGTATATTCCATATGTTACTCTAATTTCAACTTTCTTCCTTCGAGCGAATGGAGGTTATCAATCAATCAATCCATCGATCAATCAATCAATCCTTCCCTCTCTTTTGCTCTTATCTATACCAAATCTCGAAATCTTTCCCATACCTCCTGTTTTCCACTACTCACGATGTCTACAATGAATCTGTGGTTCCATACCGAGTCTATTCTGGACTGAGTCGTGATTGACTACTGTGGAGCTCTAATGCTGTGATATCCCCTCAGATTCGTGAGATGATACCTGACTCAAAACCAAGTCGATGACTTGTGATATTTTTCCATGTTATGAACGAGTCTCGGGATCTCTCCAAGATTAAATATAATATGTATCCAAATTCTTGTATGGACTAATTAAAAATATATGTATCCATCCATCTATCTATCACCTCTTAACCCTTATTGCTCATCAAAGTCACTCATTGACTCTTGTTCTATCTGGAGACCAGAAACCTCTACCACGTTCCAACGGAGTCTTGTAGTTCAAATCGCTTCTAATCACTTAGAGATAGTTAAAAACATCAGATTCCCGTGTGCGATTCCTTGTCAAATACATCGAGATAAATCCCACACGATCTCCTAATCAATTCCTATGCGAAGATTTGATTTTCAGTTCTCGGGAACCTCTTCCAAAGCTCCAATCAAAGTTTATTATTCATCCGAGGATCTTCATTCTTACAGTTCCAGGAATATCATACTGGAGAAAATGGAGTCGAGACGCGTGAGGAAGCGATTGAATGAGATCGACTTCGAGCATTTTTCCGAGTGTTTCTAGGATGCCCAGAGAAGATAAATGGGCATTTTTGTACCTGAGAAGGCTCCTCCCCCACCAACTCCAATGCTAAATGGTGGAAGAATTTACTTCAAAGGTTGCACCTGGCAAGGGTTAATTCATCACGCTCAACTGCGTAGTCTCTTCGTACTTCAACATTATGCTGAAGCAATCTACGTACCATAGAAGGATGCAGGACTATTGAGCATCCGTGAATCTCCGCAATGCCTCAGCGCGAATTATTGAGGATGCAAATGCCCATTTCTTCTGTGAGAAGGGAATTCGAGATGGCCGAATCACCCAGGTTATGAGATATCCCATGTTGGGATATGCTCATGTTTGTGGCTGCATTTTAGAATAGGAGACCCGTTGTATGGATTCACTCTGGATTCTCCGATCCTAGGTCGGAAAAATTGTAGACGAATGTTGAGAAAGGTCGGCGAACTAGAACTTCTAGATCTCTCTTGTCGGTTTGGTCAAGTTCTACAGTAAAATGTGGTCCTGTTTAGCCCCTCTAACTCGCGAAATCCAAGAATATGAAATTGCAACGCACCGTGTCTTTTGTGTCTCCACCAGTGAATGCACTAAAACTTCGATGCCTGATGATATTCATCATCCTCTTCATGGGGTTACTTGGACAATCTATTTCAATGTGAGTTTGCGAGCACCGTGTTTCTCCTGCGATATCCTGATCCGTCCTCATCTCCAAAGAAGCACTTTTGCGTGTTATTTGCAACGTGTGCTGGAAAAATGAATGAACCTTGAGCGGAGGATCGTTTCAGAAACGATCAATGGACCATTCAACAAGGAGTAGTTGGAAGGAGGATCAAGAGCACAGGGACCTCATTTTGAATTCCATGTGATCGTTCTCGGAGAGTATTTGCGAGCTATCGCAGGTTCGCGAGAGATGAAACAGTATCTTTTTGTAGGTATAGAGTGACGAGGTTCCGGCTAGAGACTGCTTTACTGGAAGTTCTCAAACTATCGAAACAGATATAACGGAAGAACCTGTTGCGGATAAAATGAGATCTGCCCCAGAGGTTTGGCAGCTCTGGTTGTACTGAGGTACATAATCGGGTGTCTTAATATGCATGCAGAATTTTCCCCCGGGAAACTCAAAAGTTTCCGAGAGGTAGAAGGGAAAGTGTCTCATTTGAAATACACGTGGATGTGCTTTCTTGCATCTTACCTCGAATCCCGAATATGTACTACGCTGAATCTTGTCGAGTTGTGCTCTTGAATAATAGAACGACTTCCTGGGGGTGTAGTTGATCAAGAATTAGAGCCAGGTATCAAAAGATCGTTTTTCCTTCTTGAGTGGCGTCGATCTTGAATTTTAAAGGGATATCAGTCGGTCGGAGTGGGCTTTAGCGCACAGTGTTGATGGAAAATGAAGATATTGCTCCTTTTATATACTTCATTGTCAATTCCAAAAGCCTGAAGTCCACGAAATCTCTCTCAATGTTCAAAAATGGCAGAAAATTACGTTCTTCGATGGAATTCTGGCCCCCCAAAGCCTGATATGGAGAAATGAGTGAGTAGTTTCAATTGAATTCGATGTGATGAACTTTTCTCGATCCCTGCACTTTTGCTTTCGATCCCATCAAATTTGGGTTGAAAGCCTGAAACCAAAGAAGATTCACTCCCTGCTACTCTGAAACCCAAGATACTTGCATAACCCACATGACAAATGTGGTGTCAACGTCTAGGATATTGAGTGGGTAGAATGAACGCGTTGCATATACTTAGCGGTATCTGAGAATGTGCTGACGGAGTGGTGCAATATCATGAGGCCTAAGTACATCACGACGACAGCCAAGTCGACATTCCACACTGCGTACATCTATATGTACGACATGGGAAGAGATGGAAGGTGATATCTGCATTTACAAGATTACGCTCATTCTTCTATCCATCCTAGGTTCCCACACACCGTGAGCAAACATAAGGATTGGAGACGAGGATGAGATACAGTTAGTGACTATACATATTTATGAAATCACCAGAAGTTCCAGAATACCACATCCGAGCTATGGAGGAAACTAAGTGATAAATTACGTGTGCAAATACCCGAGCAGTCTTGTTTACAGCCTATGAACCATCGATGCCTCCCAAGCAGCTCTACGTCGGATTTGGGATATCAACCGTATTAGCAGCGGAAGTATATAGAGAGCAACACAAACGAGTCCCAACCAGATATGCGGAACACTCCCAATCGCAATCAAGAAAGGCGATCTCGAAAAATCTGGAGACGTTGCTCAATAATATACATGAGCAGAGGACGGCACGCAGGACGATGCACTATCATTGTTGAAATCCAACGGTGGCATAATATAGCTTTCCGCGAGTTTTTCATCAATTGAGATGAGTCCAACGGGATACTTTCCGTAATCGACTAACTTGGAAGGTGTGTTATCCTGATTCCATACCAGATACGGAGAGTTTGTGAGGCGATGGGGGGAGCTGAACGCGAAAAATGAGAAGAATCCGATTCTCCCGCGGACCAGAATTGATATTCAGCTACACACTTGCTCTATTACCACCGTGAGAACATTTAGAGTCCAGTTTGTGCTGCACAATCCCCAAATATACTCCAAGTGTTGCTAAGATGACAGTGGAACGGATACATCGCGAAATGTACGTCCCAGTCCAAAAAATTGCGAAATCCTAAATAGCAAAGATGGCTCAGTCAGTAGCGTGCGAGCGGCAGAATCAACACTACTCGAGGAGTCGTGGGTTCGATTCCCGGCAAAATCTCTCGGAAATTTTGTTTGAGGTTTCTTCATAGGAAAATGTTCTCATTATACCCCGCCTGCTTTGGAATGGCGTTTTCCACGGAATCATTCTTGAGAGAAATCCTGGGTTTTCCATTTCACAAAGTCCAACTAGCGGTACTTGGGCCAATGCGAAACAGGGGAAGGGTGGGTAACGTAGAGGGCTTTTGAGCTAGCCCAACGTGCTTCTGTCAGTGCACAGGAGTGGTGCGGGCAACGTTGGCCTCACCGACATTGGAGTGTGGAGTTCACCGAGTCATGGCCTTGCAAACCAGGACAAGGCTCTCGTTGGGAACGCTAGGGGCACAGCTGATTCGATGGCTCACTATGTGAGACAAGGAATGTCCGCCTCACCTGCATTGGAGGGAGGCATTCCATGGTTGCTAACCAGGGCGCATGTCATTCTGGGGGAGTTGAGATTCGCTTGGTGAGGTGGAAATTTGGGCGGAACGCTTCATACCAGGGTGGTGGAAGGGCCTCTCGCGCTAGGCCGAGAAGGCTGCGAGTGGATCTCGAATAAAAAAAAAAATAAATAACGGAGTTCTTCCATTTTTCGCATTGAGCTCCCTCTATCGTTATATCAACTCTCCGTGTCTGGAACAAAATTAGGATGGCACACCTTCCAGCTTAGCCAAAACGAGGAGGATCCCGTCAGATTGATCTCAGTGGCTTAAGAAAGTTGAGTGAAGCGATTTTGTACCAGAAATGGATTTTAGCAATGATAGGTTGACGGAGGGAACCAGAAGTTGAGAACACAAATCCGAGCAGACGATACCCACAATGGAACTCCGGGAGGGCACACAACATCCGACGCAGTGGCCACAGAAATAAAACTTTTCTCGAGCTCAAATCAGACTATTGGGAGTCATTCGTTGCTCGGACTTCATTCTCTTGTCAAGGAAATTCCTAGAGCTAACACGAAAAGAGCGATATCCCTGACAAGATAACGTGTGAGGTTTACGGGAGTTTGTGCACACTGAGGAAGCGGTTGGAGGTATCACAAGACCATTCTGTCAAATTGATATCGGAACACCTCGAACCAGTGCCATCGAAGGCCATGGAACGCAATTTCGGTCATACGTTCAAGACAGTCATCCCTGAATTGCAACTAGCGGTTGTAACGTGGTAAGGGTTCTAGGTTCCAGAGAGAACACGAGTTGAGTGAATGATAGGTGACTTTATGTATGAGAGTTCAAGAGTTGAGAGAGAGTGTGTGAATTATTCGGTTCGTCGGAGCGGTTGGACATCGCACTTGGTGGGGAAACGGGCGATTATCCGTCAGAAACGCTGACGGTGCACTTGATGCATCGTCTGGTGACAGGGAGAGGCACGGGCCGGAGGCTCGAGACTCACCACGTCACAGACGTGCCTCGCCGGGGACTCGCATCGTCCCCGATGCGATGACCTATATTACAATATATGAAACAGCTGTGGCCTCTTGAGTGGCCTTCGAATCTTATGGTTGGGATCATATGTTATATTATAGTGCTTGCGCTGAGCGAGCACATGTTAGTATGAGTGTATGTGTGATTCTTGGTAGAGCGAGAGTGTCGTTGTCTGTGTGTGTCACGATACAAATTTTTATCGCGAACTCTCTCTCGGTATAATCGTTTAAACTTAAATACTTTCATTGTCTTATTTCTAATTTTACGAAATGTGGTTTTTTTCTTTCATACGATTATGCTTAAAAGTTGAAGACATGTTCGATGACTTCCTAAAAATCATAAATATGTTTGCTGAAATTTTTGAAAGTTATTAACAATCAATTATGAACAACTAATCTTCTTAATTGTGAGAATATATGAGGTTCTATAACTGTATTTGATGCAAATGTTTTACAAAATTATAAAACCATTGAAGTGTCTGGGAAAAATTATTAACAATAGATTGTTTATAAACAATGTTCCTTAACTCTATCTCGCCTCACGAGAGCACTCGGGTAGCAGAGGAAGTTGTTTCTCTAGCCGATGACACAGGCTTCTCCTTCAAGCCCACTAATGAGGTTGATGTCATATTGGCTGTGAAGCACTTCTCATCTCAAGCTCGTGGGGTAGACGGGATTCCTCAAACCGTGATTGCAAAAGCTCTGCCAACCATCAGCGACATTATTGTCAAAATTTTCAACTCCTCGTTTGCTCAAGGTGTCTTCCCGGAGGCTTGGAAGAAGGCGCAGCTAATTGCATTGAAGAAATCAACAGCACCATCAGCTCTCTCTGATTTCCGCCCTATCGCATTGTTGTGCTTTCTCTCCAAGGTTCTGGAGAAGATAGCTCACGACCAGCTCATGGAGTACCTCAAAGAGAAAGGTTTGCTTGATTCCCTCCAGACTGGATTCCGACAACATAACAGCACACAGACAGCTCTGCTAAAACTGACCGACGACATTCGTATGGCCAAAGACAAGAAGATGGTTACGTTACTACTACTGTTCGATTTCAGTAAAGCGTTTGACACCATATCGCCTTCAAAAATGTTGCAGAAACTCCGCCCGCTTGGCTTCTCGAGAACGGCGCTCTTGTGGATAAAATCATATCTCGAAGGGCGGTCCCAAATGGTGACATCGCAGAACAGCGGCGATTCTGATTGGCTCAAAACCAATCTTGGAGTTCCACAAGGTTCCGTTCTCGGGCCTCTTTTGTTCAGTCTCTACGTCAATGATCTGCCAGACATACTCGGTGGAATGCCCGTTAAACACCTATTTTACGCGGACGATCTTCAAATTTATCTACATGTTGAGAAAGAAAATGTGTTGGAGGGCATTGCTCAACTCGAAGAGGCGTCTCGATTAGTCGCTGACTGGGCTGAGTCTTCTGGCTTGCGCCTTAATGCTGGCAAGACCAAATCAATCTTTTTCGGCTCGGCGCGCAATGTCAATGAGCTGAGAGAGATGGATCTGGCTGGTGTTGGGATGCCGGGCGGGGTGACAATTCCCTTCAGTGACACGGTCGTGAGTCTTGGTGTGACACTTGACAGTAAATTAGAATGGGAATCGCAGATCGACCAAGTAGCAAAGAAAGTCAACAGAGCCCTGTATGGTCTGCGATTCATAAGGGCGTGTACCACCGAGACTCTCCGCCGAAGACTGGTCGAGACCCTAGTCCAACCCTACCTGGACTATTGCACAGTGGTATATCTTGACGCAGACGAAACGCAACGGACGCGACTGCAACGACTGGATAATTCATGTGTGAGGTACATTTTTGGCGTCAGGAGGGACGAACACATCACCCCGTACAGGGAGCGTCTGTGCTGGCTACGATTGGACTCTCGTAGACTATATTTTGCAGCCATTCTCATCTACAAAGCAATTAGAATGAAAGAGCCCGAATACTTGGCTGCAATGTTCACCAAGTACCAGCATAGATGCACCAGTCGGAGTGATGAGAGAGATCTCAACATCCCCAGAGTCCGGCTCAAAGCCACTGAATACTCCTTTCAGTATCGTGGTGCCAGGCTCTGGAACTCTCTACCGCCCCTTCTGCGCAGCTCACCCTCATTATCATCATTCAAACTCGCTTTAAAGTCTCATTTCTTCATGCTTGACTCCCGGGGCTCCCCGATCATCCCAGATGTATTGGAATGAGCATTCTCAGCAAGATAGAAAAAGGTATATATTTCATTAGTGCAACCCTGTCTTTTTTTTTATATTTATTAAGTGACGTGTCATATCTGTGATAAACTAAGACTGCTAGAAGCGCTGACCAAATATCTATACTTATTATATTGTAGCCAGAATTTTTCTTATTTCTTTGCAAATGGTATTTTTAATGTGTGCATCTAGTAGTGAAATACTCTGACAATATGTTTACATATGTGATGATTATTTGGTTTTTGCCTATTGGCAGAATAATAAACGTATCTATCTATCTAATCTATCTAACTTTATGGCTATTTATATGAGATTCTATATCTCAACTTCGTTAAGCAAGAGAGAAAAATTCCCAACAAGGTTCATTTTTGAATGGACAATCCCCTGAATGTTATTGATAAATTATACAATAAACGAGCAATATACATAATATAATTGTTCATAGTTGGGTATTTTGTTCAGAAGTGACATTCGTCAAATTCGAATTATGACTCAGTTGATTTGAGAAAAGAGCTCGACTATTTCTATCGGTTTCTCACTGCTTCTCTTCCGTTCTCTGGTATACAACAGGTATACTATATATAGCTATATACTGCCATAGTCGGGTATAGCCATGGTGTAGCATTGAGGAATTTCTATCGCTTGCAGCTGTGAGATAAGTGATCCTGGCACCGAAATTGTCAGCTACAGGAATTCCGAGAAGAGGAATCGATACTTCAAAAATTCCTCCATACAAATCCGCGTTGAGAAAAACTCCTCCGGCCTCCGATTTTCCAAGAATATTGATGAACACGCTGGAACCAAGCACCCCACTACGCCTCTTCTACTGCACGTAGAGACATGTTCGTGGTATAGAAATACTCGCCTTAGAAGAAGAAAATACCCGTCTCCTTGGAAATCTCTTGCTTCCCACTAGTTTTTCCACACTCGGTATTGCTCGGAATTATTGTCCATAAGCATGAAAGTCCGGATCACTCGCTGTCTTACACAACGTCCACGCGTGACTGACACAAGACAGCTGGTGATCTGGACTTTCATGCTCATGGACAACAATTCCGAGCAACTCCGAGTGTGGAAAAACTAGTGGGAAGCAAGAGATTTCCAAGAAGACGGGTATTTTCTTTTTCTAAGGCGAGTATTTTTATACCACGAACATGTCTCCACGTGCAGTAAAAGGGGCGCACCGGAGTACTTGGTTTCAGCATGTTTATCAATAATCTTGGGAGAATGGAGGCTGGAGGAGTTTTTGTCTGCGCGGATTTGTATGGAGGAGTTTTTGAAGTATTGATCCCTCTTTTTGGAATTCCTGTAGCTGACAATTTCGGTACCAAGATCACTTATCCGCAGCTGTGAGATCATTCTCCATCAGCCGCAAGAAATACTTTCCCTTCCTTGAGATGATTTCAAGTCCCATTTCGAATTTAATATTATAATATTTCCGGACCGATCATTACATGGAATTCTGGTTCACAAAAACATGGCAAATGGTTCTCTCGAAAGATGATATTGTGAATTTTGCACTCTGAAAATTTTCAAAATTTGCTCTTTCTGGAAATTTTTGATCAAATGGTCAGGTAGTCCTTAGGGCCTTCAATTTAAGCGTTTGAACGTAAAAATCGGGTTAAAATTGACCGAGTTATGACCGTTTTTTGGGTACTCTCATTTTTACACGAAAAACTGTAATTTATAGGGATTTTCACTCTACTGTGGTAATTTGAAAACTTTTGGGTGGTCGGTCGGTTTTGATTCTACTCATATACAATATAAGGAGTATTCATACCAATTTTCAAGTTGATATCATCATAACTTGTCGATATATAACAAAATACGCACTCATATTTAGTGCCGACGGTGAATTCTCGAATGTAATTTGGACCATATAACATTAAGGTCTCAAAATTTTTCTATTCAATCATGGGTTTCTGTCGTTGTTCTTACTTTAAGGTATTACATTAATCAATCTATCTTCTACAATTACACTACGAAATTTGAATTCCGCGGTGAGAAATTTGAGTTTTCGCATACTGGCAAATTTCGCATCGAAATCCTACATTTTTCCCTTTAAAATCCTGTGATCTCATTTTTGAATCTTCTGATGGTGTTTATTCGAGGTGTAAAGCGTGGCCTAGCAGAAAATGTATAAGAGATAGGAGTTGGCAGAGCGACAGTTCAATATTCCGCTACCTCACGCGTTTATCCGTAGTATTATGGCGCTGTGGCCAGGGTTGACACCTCGAATAGCTATTAGTATACTTACAAGGGGAGTCCGGAGTCTCCGGGTCCTGAAATCTCACCAAATTTTTTTTACAGTTTCGTGCTACCTAGAATATAAAGAACCCAAAGCAACTCTGTCAAATGGGCTTCCTGTCCAGCGCTACGAGCAAAAATGTTAGCGTTGCCAGTATATCTGTGAGTCATTCTGGAGCAAGCTGGACAAAACCGTCACCAGGGGGGTCTGGGAAAAATCCGCAAGAATTTTTTTCCATTAGTACTATGTTGAAATAGTACGAAAAAAATTTTTTCAGATTTTTTCGGCCCTCCCTGTGAGCCCCAGGGCCCATGAAAGGGCCATTTCAGGCCCTTTTTTAGCTGTTCGGGAAAGTCGGTTGTATTCGGATAAATTTCCAGAGCTTTCGAGTACGAGAGAGCCCAGGCAGAGCGATGAACTTTTCTCCCTTTAAAATCGTATGATTTAAATGCCTGCTGATTGGCACATTCAAATTTCTAGGAAATTTGGCAACATTGCTCTCCCTCAGTCCCTCTCGGCTTCGACGGCGATCTCGCTTCGGCGAACCGGCAGTTGACCACCGACCACCGAGCAGGCTAATTATTGTCAGCCTAGCTCAAACTCGCGATTTCCAGTGCCGCGAGCTCCATCGCATTTTCTTCGCGACTTGATCTCTCCGCGTCGCAATTTCACCCCTCACTTCCCTCGCGCCTTTTCTTTAACCAAATGTAGTGAAACGGAAAGTGAATAAATTCCACTGTTTTATTTTCACAGAAATCGAGTGTTATACATTTAAGCTTCCACTGCCCTGTCCTCGAGCGCCCCATCGCGATCTTATAATTAATATTCTGGGCTTCACCCATTCATTAGCCTATCCTAGGAAAATCATAGTTCCAACGCAATTCAATATTCTTCAACGTACTTGGGCGCATTTTTCTCGTCAAGACTAGTACTTTTGAAAAAAAATGGCCAAGGCCACTTAGTGAGCCTGACTACTTCTGCAAGCTAATTATTGAGAGCAAATTTTAGCGATTTTTGGGCATGTTTCAAAGCGATCTAGCTCCTACTAGACATGTGAAAATCGACTTCTGCAGGTAGTCATTTTGAAGGTCTTGAAAGAACCTACAATTTGACTACCTGCAGAAGTCGATTATCGTACTTTTCATAAGAGCTATAGCCGATACAAGTTGAGCTATTCACGGAAAAGTCGAAAATTCAGCATCGATTCCAAAAATATATCTTAATTTTTTCCACCAAACTTGTGCGAGAATGTTCTTTTAGACATCTACTTTCAGTAAAAAAATTTGGCGGAGGCTATTTTTTTTTTTTCCCCGAGCGTTACAAAATGCCGCATTTCGTGGTTTTAGCAAAAATGGCATCTTCGACCACGATCATTTATGTTCCCATCTGGACTGATGTGCACCAATCTGTGTGAAAGTACTCCCCAAAGTACCCCCAAGTACGTGTAAGAAGTTGCGGGGACGAACCTCCAGCCAGGAGCGAGCTGTAGGTTCTATTTACCGTGTCAAAAATAGGCATTATTTTGGCTATTCGAGCGTAAGCGACTGAGAGCATGATTTTACTCGTTCTGGCTTACAAATGAGATGATGGGCTAGAATGAGGATCAAAACATATTTTTCCGACTCAAAATGACCATCTGAACACCATTCCGAGGTCAGTTCAGCTCAAGAATGTCGTCTAGTGCCTCAACGGTGTCAGAACCTGTCGACAGGATCTAAGTTCTTAAGGGGCAGAGGGGAAACTATTTAGAGCAAAACTGACCTCGGAATTCTATTTAAATGGTCATTTTGAGTCGGAAAAGTATGTTTGGATCCTCATTCTAGCCCATTATCTCATTTGTAAGCCAGAATGAGTAAAATCATGCTCTCGGTCGCTTACGCTCGAATAGCCAGAATAATGCCTATTTTTGACACGGTAAATAGAACCTACAGCTCGCTCCTGGCTGGAGGCTCGTCCCCGCAACTTCTTACACGTACATGAGGGTACTTTGGAGAGTACTTTCATACAAATTGGTGCACATCAGTCCAGATGGGAGCATATGTGACCGTGGTCAAAGATGCCTTTTTTGCTCAAACCACGAAATGCGGCATTTTGTAACGCTCGTCAAAAAAAAATAAAAAACAATAACCTCCGCCAAAATTTTTTTCTGAAAGGAGATGTCTGGAAGAACATTCTCGCACAAGTTTGGTGGAGAAAAATTGAGATATATTTTTGGAATCGAGTCCTGAATTTTCGACTTTTTAGTAAAAAGCTCAACTTGTATCGGCTATAGCTCCTATAAAAAGGACGATAATCGACTTCTGCAGGTGGTCAAATTGTAGGTTTTTTCAAGACCTTGGAAATGACTACCTGCAGAAGTCGATTATCACATGTCTAGTAGGAGCTAGATCGCTTCGAAACATGCCCAAAAATCGCTAAAATTTGCTCTCAATAATTAGCTTGCAGGAGTCGTCAGGCTCACTAAGTGGCCTTGGACAATTTTTTTTTTCGAACGTATTAGTCTTGACGAGAAAAATGCGCCCAAGTACGTTGAAGAATATTGAATTGCGTTGGAACTATGATTTTCCTAGGATAGGCTGAAAAAGGGCCTGAAATGGCCCTTTCATGGGCCCTGGGGCTCACAGGGAGGGCCGAAAAAATCTGAAAAAATTTTTTTCGTACTATTTCAACATAGTACTAATGGAAAAAAATTCTTGCGGATTTTTCCCAGACCTCCCTTGTGACGGTTTTGTCCAGCTTGCTCCAGAATGACTCCTATATATATATATATCACTCTTTAACATGGGCCTATATGAAAATTATACCCTCGCTATGTTTCAATGTATGATGGGAGGAACGGCCGAATTGCGAGGCATTCCTTATCGAAGCGAGATTTCTTGAAAGAGCTTCCGTCACTCTGATTGTTTGGGAACATACATCCCCTATAGAGCCACAGAGCCATCGGGAAGATATCAAGAACCCAACTTCAATATCATTAATAGTCTCCAATGCAGAGCTGATGGTAGTTTCCATCCTTGTCTCTACACCGTACTGAATTATTTAAACTGTGAAAAAGATGTGTGATATTAAGTGTGTGTTTCGCCCTGGTCTCTCTCTTGGGCTCCTCAGTGAGACGAAGAGAGACCTGTCTCAGACACTATTGTAAATCGGGTGGATTGACATCAGGTTAAAGAATGGTTAACATCGACATTTTTGTAAAACAACCATAAATTAAGGTTGCCATCTAGTGATGGAGACACGGAGCAGATGTTGAGCTTCGAGTGCTAAACAACATTATACGGCCTCATATCGTTTGGTGGAATAATGAAAATTATACCATCAATATGTTTCAATATATGATGGGAGGAACGGCCGAATTGCGAGGCATTCCTCAACGAAGCGAGATTTCTTGAAAGAGCTTCCGTCACTCTGATTGTTTGGGGAACATACATCCCCTATAGAGCCACAGAGCCATCGGGAAGATATCAAGAACCCAACTTGAATATCATTAATAGTCTCAAATGCAGAGCTGATGGTAGTTTCCATCCTTGTCTCTACTCCGTACTGAATTATTTAAACTGTGAAAAAGATGTGTGATATTAAGTGTGTGTTTCGCTCTGGTCTCTCTCTTGCGCTCGTCAGTGAGACAAAAAGAGACCTGTCTCAGACACTATTGTAAATCGGGTGGATTGACATCAGGTTAAAGAATGGTTAACAGCGAAATTTTTGTAAAACAACCATAAATTAAGGTTGCCAACTAGTGATGAAGACACGAAGCAGATGTTAAGCTTCGAGTGGTAAACGACATTATACGGCCTCATATCGTTTGGTGGAATAATGAAAATTATACCCTCGCTATGTTTCAATATATGATGGGAGGAACGGCCGAATTGCGAGGCATTCCTTATCGAAGCGAGATTTCTTGAAAGAGCTTCCGTCACTTTGATTGTTTGGGGAACATACATCCCCTATAGAGCCACAGAGCCATCGGGAAGATATCAAGAACACACCTTCAATATTTCAATATATGATGGGAGGAACGGCCGCAATTCGGCCGTTCCTCCCATCATATATTGAAACATGGCAAGGGTATAATTTTCATTATTCCACCAAACGATATGAGGCCGTATAATGTCGTTTACCACTCGAAGCTTAACATCTGCTTCGTGTCTTCATCACTAGATGGCAACCTTAATTTATGGTTGTTTCACAAAAATTTCGATGTTAACCATTCTTTAACCTGATGTCAATCCACTCGATTTACAATAGTGCCTGAGACAGGTCTCTCTTCGTCTCACTGACGAGTCCAAGAGAGACACCAGGGCGAAACACACACTTAATATCACACGTCTTTTTCACAGTTTGAATAATTCAGTACGGTATAGAGACAAGGATGGAAACTACCATCAGCTCTGCATTTGAGACTATTAATGATATTGAAGTTGGGTTCTTGATATCTTCCCGATGGCTCTGTGGCTCTATAGGGGATGTATGTTCCCCGAACAATCAGAGTGACGGAAGCTCTTTCAAGAAATCTCGCTTTGATAAGGGATGCCTCGCAATTCGGCCGTTCCTCCCATCATATATTGAAACTTAGCGAGGGTATAATTTTCATTATTCCACCAAACGATATGAGGCCGTATAATGTCGTTTACCACTCGAAGCTTAACATCTGCTTCGTGTCTTCATCACTAGATGGCAACCTTAATTTATGGTTGTTTTACAAAAATTCCGATGTTAACCATTCTTTAACCTGATGTCAATCCACTCGATTTACAATAGTGCCTGAGACAGGTCTCTCTTCGTCTCACTGACGAGTCCAAGAGAGAGACCAGGGCGAAACACACACTTGATATCACACGTCTTTTCCACAGTTTAAATAATTCAGTACGGTGTAGAGACAAGGATGGAAACTACCATCAGCTCTGCTTTTGAGACTATTAATGATATTTAAGTTGGGTTCTTGATTTCTTCCCGATGGTTCTGTGGCTCTATACGGGATGTATGTTCCCCAAACAATCAGAGTGACGGAAGCTCTTTCAAGAAATCTCGCTTCGATAAGGAATGCCTCGCAATTCGGCCGTTCCTCCCATCATATATTGAAACATAGCGAGGGTATAATTTTCATTATTCCACCAAACGATATGAGGCCGTATAATGTCGTTTACCACTCGAAGCTTCACATCTGCTTCGTGTCTTCATCACTAGATGGCAACCTTAATTTATGGTTGTTCTACAAAAATTTCGATGTTAACCATTGTTTAACCTGATGTCAATCCACCCGATTTACAATAGTGTCTGAGACAGGTCTCTCTTCGTCTCACTGACGAGCCCAAGAGAGAGACCAGGGCGAAACACACACTTAATATCACACATCTTTTTCACAGTTGAAATAATTCAGTACGGTGTAGAGACAAGGATGGAAACTACCATCAGCTCTGCATTTGAGACTATTAATGATATTGAAGTTGGGTTCTTGATATCTTCCCGATGGCTCTGTGGCTCTATGGGGGATGTATGTTCCCCAAACAATCAGAGTGACGGAAGCTCTTTCAAGTAATCTCGCTTCGATAAGGAATGCCTCGCAATTCGGCCGTTCCTCCCATCATATGTTGAAACATAGCGAGGGTATAATTTTCATTATTCCACCAAACGATATGAGGCCGTATAATGTCCTTTACCACTCGAAGCTTAACATCTGCTTCGTGTCTCCATCACTAGATGGCAACCTTAATTTATGGTTGTTTTACAAAAATTTCGTCGTTAACCATTCTTTAACCTGATGTCAATCCACCCGATTTACAATAGAGTCTGAGACAGGTCTCTCTTCGTCTCACTGACGAGCCCAAGAGAGAGACCAGGGCGAAACACACACTTAATATCACGCATCTCTTTCACAGTTCAAATAATTCAGTACGGTGTAGAGACAAGGATGGAAACTACCATCAGCTCTGCATTTGAGACTATTAATGATATTGAAGTTGGGTTCTTGATATCTTCCCGATGGCTCTGTGGCTCTATAGGGGATGTATGTTCCCCGAACAATCAGAGTGACGGAAGCTCTTTCAAGAAATCTCGCTTCGATAAGGAATGCCTCGCAATTCGGCCGTTCCTCCCATCATATATGGGCCTATATGGTCAATGTTAATGTCATGGGCTGTAACTTTGAACAGGAGGTCCATTTGACGGAGTTACTCTGGATTCTTCATATTTTAGGTGGTAGAAAACTGTGGAAAAATTCTGGTGAGATTTCAGGACCCGGAGACTCCGGTTTCCCCTTGTTAGTGATATAGATCTGTCACAGTAATAAACGTTCACAACCGTGATTTGAGCAAAATTCATGTCGTGGTATCGACTATTTCAGTTAAAATACGCATTTTTCAGCTACTTTTCGATGAAAACTCATAATGTCTCAAATTCAAATTCTAGCTCCTCTACATCCCTTTTGGCTATACGAATGACGAAAACAGTTAGTTTTGGATGTTATCTACCGTATCTAATCGTGATACGCATCAATTTATGCGTTTCTTTGATTCCACGGTAAGTGTACCCAACTTGCCCTCATTAAGCCATTTTCTTAATAACTTTGGCCCATCTCCATATTTTCCAACGTATCTTAGCTCATTTTGAAGCTTGTCTCAAGACCTTCAAAATAAGGTACATTCAATTTGAACCAGCTGGAGCCAAACTGTTTTGATCCTCCCAAAAGGTGATTTTTGAGAGCTTACAAAAGTGTGTACCCAACCTGCCCCCATTGAGCCTTTTTCTCAATAACTTTGATTTATCTCAACGATTTTCAACGTGCTTTAGATCATTTCGAAGCTTGTTCAAAGACCTTCAAAATGCACTAAACTACGTCCAATTTGGATCAATAGAAGCCGAACTGTCTCAATTCTAACAAAATAAATGATGGAAATCGTCGATAAAGTGTTTTTATCGCCGTGCACGCACATTTGGAGCTATTCGGTGGTTCAAAACACTACTTCTGACCCATTTTGACGTGCTAAACACGGTTTGAGTGGTGAAAAAAGTCGTTCTGCACGCCCTTTCGAGATAAACATATGGGGGCATGTTAGGTACACTCCGATGTTGGCATCCTTGTTTACAAATCGTCTCCGTGTTTTGCACATAAAACAGCTCCATATCCAAATTTTGCAATTCTAAAAAATGGACTTTGAAGGTCTCGGAACAAGGAATCGAATGCGCTAAGGTACGTTAAGATTGGTTGAACTCAGAAAATTTGGCACTAGTTTTACTGAAGGCGATTCCCTCGGTGCTTTCTTAGCTAAGCAATCACGAAAAATAGAAAAATCACTTTAGATTTTCTGGAGAATGTAGAAATGATTCGGGGTCGATGCAAACTACTTACTTTCTCATATTTTAACATAACAAACGTGGAAAAAATTTGCCGCGAGGCCAAGGTGTGCCAATTCCCGAGATCGGCATATGGGGGCTAGTTGGGTACAGAGGCAAGTTGGGTACACTTACCTTACTTTTCGAAATTCTGGAGTTGACTTTTTCGAACAATTTTACTGAAAAATCGGCCATTTTCTCGACCTTGAGCTAGGTGTGGGATCCGAAATGACCCTGTATGTATTTGAATGGGTACCTGTGTGTGTCGTGAAAGTGACCTGCTGTGTTTTGTGCTGAGTTTCGGCGATCTGTGGCGCGGGTGATATGTCACGCGGTGAAGAGTGGTCTCGGCGAGTGTAATTTGGGTGCACTGCGGTGCAAGTTATAGCTCCGGAACAAAACGTCCGATCGAGCTGAAATTTGAAAGAGTGGCTCCTTACATGATAAGGATGATGGCCCAACAGAATTTTTTGAGGAATTTTGAAAATTCGGGAGAAAAAATTTTCCAGTTTTGCCGATCGGTCGTAAATCGATCCGAGTGACGCACTGTTTACTTTTTGAGCTGATCCCGCACAGTAGCTCTCTTTTCGAGATCGTACGGGATCAGTCATTGTATTTAGCCTCCAAGGGAGTATTATAAACTCTTCTTAGATTTGCTGGCTTTGGCATGTGGCAGTGTTGCCGATCTTTTGCTGACATTTCTCCTGGCCGATAACATAATCAGCTGTTTGGTACTTTGAGACTAAGTATGTCTTCAAGATGCAGAGCTACTGCTCAGTCCTGGCTCTGGATGTCGAATATCGCATCGGCAAAGCCGATCTGGCAGCCACTTTGAGCAGGTTCTCATCACCTTGATCAGTGGTATTTTTCAATTTTCTCTGGTTTTGTTCGATTTGTGAGAGTGTTCGCGGCGGGTGTGGTTGAAATTTAATGTGTACTGTGCTCTGTGTCTTGTGTTTGATGTGTGTGGTTGCTGTTCATACTACACTGCTGGGAATTGACAAGCCCAGCGGGTGGAGATTTAGTACGCGATTCGGGTCCACTCTCTGGACCGTGTTCATATGACTGCGGCTAGGTTGTGGCCACGGAACGCGACCTAGCCTTGTCAGCTCTCTGTGCCGCACCGTGGCCAGTTATCGTTCAACGGGATATGAACTTTACCTGATGCAGATGATTTCCTACGAGGTGTTTCACGTATGGTGAGTCGTTTGGTCGTATCATTGTGTGTAACTTGTGTGACATGTGTGTCTTATGTTGTGTGTAAATTCTTCCCACCTATCTTTTAACAATTTGATTTGCAATATTGGGTCATCCGTATTTTAACTGTTTTCAACTATATTTTTTGTGATTTTTTTTTGTCAAAACTGGCCCTTCTGGCCTTTAATCTCGTAGTATTCTACTCTGAATCTTGAGTGAGCTTCGGATTCTCATATGAATTCTCACTAAAACTATTAACGGTGGTGTAGTGCAAAAAATATAAATGAAATTGATTTCGAATTAATTGGTACACGCAATTTCTACTTCACTACTATAAGTACCGTTGGGGTGAGATGATGATCTTCTGTGAGTATCTTCGCTGAGGATCTTACGTAATGTTGCTCACCCTTGGTGGTGAGTTTACGATGATTGGACCGTGGATTTTGCGTTGGCACTCGTCCATCTGTCACCTGCCGTGATCCGACGGCAGGCATTGTACTTGATTGTTGGACTACACCATGGCCTTAGTGCCGTTGACTATGCGCGAGTCGTCCTGGGTTATCCGAAGGTAAGCGTACTGACCGGCGCTGAACTTTGTGCGTGGAACGTCTGCATTACCACTGTAAAATTTTGTATTTTCTAAGCCAGTTGCCAATTTTTTCTTCGCATCCGAAAGACAAGGCTTGGTAGTTGAATGCGAGCTTCGTGCCTCGGCTGGAGTTTTGACGGCTAAGTACGAGGTCGCTAATTCTCCTATGGATTTATCTTGTGTTATTCCTATAAAATGTTGCAGATTGCTTGATTCTGTCTATTTTCAATCCTTCTAGCTATTGACGTGGTTTTGACGTCTTCAGAAGCACGTCCCTGGACCGGAGTATCTAACAAGGGCCCAGGGTGGCTGCACTGAAGCGTCACATTCAAATTACTCAATTTTAATAACAAAATTCTGAATTTCTGAGCCGTAAAGGTTGCTTCTAAGGTACTATTCTGCACATTTGCTTCAATTTTAGTTGAAAATCTGAGAAAATTTTTTGTGAAGTCGTTCATGATTTCCATATTTTCAGTCGAAAAATTTTAATGCCTGAGCTTAATCAATCTCGCACGGTTCGCCTGAACTAATTTTGACCCGAAAGTGCTTTCCGCTAAAAACAGCTTTCGCTCTCCAAAACTACATGGAAAATGGAAGTTTCTCCAACAAGAATCAAAATCATCGACGGAGCCGTTCTTGAGAAATATCGATTAGACTGTTCTTCCACAATTGTTTCAATTTTTCTTGATGGAATTGGCTTGTTACTCCGAATTTTATGAACTCATTCCATCAAAATATGCTTCATGTTATTCGGAAAGTAACGAACAGGTATGTAGCAATTTTTTGTATGGAGCCAGAAGGGTTTCTAATAGACTGCGCATACCACTGTGTAGAATAATATATTCAAAAATCGAGCACATTTCACATTTCAGACTTGGATGTTTCTCATGGCGTCGATTACGGGGAGATATGGAGGTTGAAATATCGTTCATGATAGAATAGTATTGACAACGGGAAATCAACGAGCCCCACTCCCACTCCCGTGCTGAAGAAGGAAATGGGTCTCGGTTCTTTGAGTGAGCAGGCCATGAAATCATCCCATTTTGGCTTCAGTCTGACGGAAGGAAACCACGAAGTTGACAAAAAAAATCACAATTATCAGAAAAAACTTTGGCGTGCTATGTGCGCTTATAACATTATGCATATCAAGAATGAAGGATCAATCATCAATGAAATAATTTCACTCGAATTAATGAAAGGTAACCTTATTTCAACTACCCCATACATCAATCGCTGATTACTAGTGGAATATCATGCAATAATTAGGGATATGCAAAACTCACACAAAGAGTGACATTGCGCTTGCTATGGTTAACAAAGAAATACGAACTCGAAATATTTCAGTTCGACAGTTCTCCAAAACAGCTCCGGCGATGATTCTGATTGTTAATGGAAAAACTTCGATTTTCCATGTAGTTTTGGAGAGCAAAAGCTGTTTTTAGCGGAAAACACTTTCGGGTCAAAGTCAGTTCAGGCGAACCGTGCTCGTATATGCAACTGATACTTCACTGCCAGCAGAAATCAACAACTCGCGCACGTACTCATCTCTCCAAAAATACAGAGTAGTGGATAATGAATTGGAAAAATAATTGGAACGATACTTGTCATGCTCATTAAGGAGAGTGGCAGAAGCCTGCTTGTGCGGCATTTGGATTGTTGTTGAAGAGAAGACGTCATCAGATTTTTCCATAGAATCCATCTGCTGCTGGTTCCCAAGTGCTCTGGCTCTCCATTTCAATGTTAGAATTGATTGTGAGCAGCTCGTGTCCTCATTTCCTATGATGTTGATGAGCCAAATGACTCGTGGAAGAACCATACTCCAACCTGAATGATCTGTTCGGGGCGCCTCAGGTGAATTTTGGGGGGTTAGATGGATTTTCTCGATCACGGGAATGTCCACTGGTGCTTCAGATGTACCATGTTGATTCAATCAAAAAGCTTCTGCGAACTCGATAAATATAATAATAGAAGTGTTGATTTGATAACTCAGAGTTATACCGAAGTACGTGATCGGTTTCAGCACAAGTCCAGCAAAAACTACCATCGGAGTTTTCTTGTTGAAGGAATCAGCCATCTCCCGGAAAATCGCGAGAGACAAGATTTGGTTTATTCCAATTGATACCGAATAGCTCACTTCTCTATTTGAGATGTGTGGTTCCCGGTTATAAGGAGATTTTTTAATGCTCAATTGCAACAGATTCATGCTAACGAAGTTTATAAGAAAAGTGCAGGAATCAAAAAGGACGCATTCTGTGAGTTGATCGATGATTGTATTTGTGAACTGAATTTCATGAAGTATTTCCAGGCCCATTTTATGATTTTGGAGACACACTCCCAATGTCTCGACGACCTCATATGCATTTTTCGAAGAAGAAGATGGAATACTTGCTTTATTACAACATGAACGATATCTTACTGCGAAGATTTTTTCCACAGTTCGCGCTTGCTCGTTGTCGTCAAGTGCCCAAGGAGGCTTTTCACGAGGCGGTCGAGCGGGTGACACTTGATATTTTTCAAAAGCTGCTGAATGCGATTGGACGCGACTGTTTCGCACATCAGAACGCCGCTGAACATGAGAACTTCTTGAAGACTCGATCCCATAACTTGGAAGGTTCTCGGCTCGACGTGCAAAGTCGAGTCCATTTTGGGCGAGTCCGCGGTTCTCCTCACCGGTATTGCGTGGAATTGTGCTCGCGGATAGCTGAGTCGCGGGCAGCGATGTGAGATTTTTACACAATGAATCTGAATGCGAGTGATTATATACTCGAATCTCGCTCGCGAGCGTGTAAATTCGATTGCGATTACTTTGTTTCTCAAGAAGCTGTGCCTCGGCTATAGGGGTATCCATGTATAATTTGCGAATACGGTGTATAGCATCGTCCCCATCGATGCTTCCCATATTCCGAGAAAATGTAATAATTTTCCTCTGCTTTGCTGCTATGAATTTGTCACAGTTTTCTGCGATGGAATTTTCGAAATTGATATCTCTCGCAGCATGTGTGACAGACACTTGACTCTTTTCTACAGGACTCATGTACTCGAGCTCTATCATTTTGATCTCATCTGGCGGCACTCCCATGTTCATTTCATTCACAACGGGAATTGAAAGACTCTTGAATTTCAGGCAGCAGGGTTTGAGATCTGAATTACCTCCATATTCCAACAAATGGTCCCTAGTAATCAATCCATCACATTCCAATAGTGTGATGTCAAAGACAACAAAAAATTGCCTGCGCATGCCATCCATTTGTATAAAATTGATTTCCATTGAGTTGAACTCATTTCTGGCCATTCCATGAATGGATGAAATTTCAAATTTGTCAACCTTATTAAGATGCTCGACTCTACTTGGCTCGTTTATATACTCATCAGTCCCGGAGTCTATACATAGCATTGATACTTCGTCTATCATTTTACGACTTTTGGAGTCTGCAACTGGGAGAATATTCTCAATTTCCAAGGATTGAGTAGAAAAATTCACATTAGTTTGAGGCAATGTTGAAAATTCATCTATATTACTTCTTTCTCCAATTTTACATCCCGATACGTCAACAGACGATATCTTCTCATTTGGAGGTAGTTTGAGCCGTGATTTTCTATAATTTTCCTCTTCGCTCACTGCAGACGCGATTTTGATTGCGTCATTTACGCGCCCGGCGTCTGGGGACTACGACGAACGGTCAATTAGTTTCAATGCTTATCGCAAAGTGCCGAACGATTTTGAGATTCAACTAAAAATGGTTGTGACTGTTGTTGCACTTGTAGTGCTTGTGGGTCTTGTGCAGGTATGTGACCTAGTGGAGGATCACGGCAACCCACCAAATCTACCTGGCCATTATCTTCTTTATTGCACTGCGCAGCCTGGTCTCGCTTGTGATGATTGCGAAAGTTTCTGCCATTTCTACCCCTGCTGTGGTAACCGTCGCGCTTTCCTCGATATTTTTTCGGCCGATCAATGTACATTTCATCTTTCCCAAAATCTGGCTTTAATTTCGGGCAACCTCTTGCCTCGTGACCCAGTTGATCGCAGTACTGCCAGACGCATCGTGAATCTAAGAAACGCACAATTTTCTGATTAACCACAGGTGGAATCGGCTGCGAGAATGGATGAGAATCTTCTTGAACTTTCGGAAAATGTTTGCGCTGTAACTCTGCCTGTTGCGCGATTCTTATCGCTTCACGTATGCTACCAGGACGCTGACTTCGCACAACACTTTCGAGTTCTATTCCAATACCGATGATGAATCGCGTCAAAGCTACCTTATCTGCGTCGCGACAGCGAGAGTCTTCCTCTGCATCCGAATATTCTTTCTTCGATGCTGCTGAACTTTTGAATCTACCGAGAATCAGCTGAATCCTCGTTCCGTATGCTTCTATTGATTCATCATTTTATTTTGCGGTTGCTTTCAATTCTGACATTATATCCTCAAGGGAGTCCACTATAGTGAAATGCTCATCTAGATCTTTCAACGGAATTATATGCAGTTATTGTTGCTGCAAATAAATCTTCAGCTGTCCCGCGTAATTTCTTGGCGCTGGCAATAAGAAGCATACGTCCCGCTTCAAAATTACCACATAGTGTTGCCGCATAACTCACGGCGCTGCAAAATGTTGACAAGTCTTGAAAATTGCCATCAAACCCTTCTATATATTTCAGTGCCTTGAAAAAACTTGCATCTCTTCTTGTTTTTGAATTTGTTTCCACAAAATTATTCCAAGTCAACTGTTTCGATTGAATCTGATTTGTTTTGTGCAGAGCCTGTGGATTTTGTACTGGAGCATAATCAATCGAATCTGACTTAACATGTGCGTATGTTGAGTCAAAAATTTCGTGACGGCCCTGATTTTTATCTTCATTTGACTCCATGTGGTAAGCGTGTTGGACTGTTTGATGGACGTAGGAAGGTGCACAATAATCACGCATATAGGATTGAAGGCCTTCTTCTGTTTGTGTAATTTCAGTTTGATTTTTTGATTTGATTTGATTTCAAATTTTGTACATTTCAATGAGTTCTTGATAGCTGACTTCCTCGAAAATATTTTTCAATAAAGTTTCTTTGAGATTACAGTTAGGCTCGACGAATGGCGCACTAGACTTTTTATTATGGTATGCTGGCAAATTTTGGGCAGAGCAATCTTGGAAACATTCTGATTGGTGACTCGATGTATGTTGTATATTTTGTCTGTCGTGATCTGTGCTCATGGGGAAATCCCATGGAGTCTGGGAAAAACTTGCTGTTGCTCATTCTGGTGTGAAATATTCTGAGATTCCGGGTGAGGAGAGGTCAGCCGACTTCGATCGTCAAGAAATGCATGTCCTGAATTTTGAACGTTGCTCTCATATCCTCGAACCGAATCTCTTTCGTGAAGCAAATTTCGAACTGTGGAGAAATTTTGACACGTGTTATAAATATCCGTTGGAGGTTGTAGAATTTTGCAAGGAATAAGATTTCCATCTTTGTCCTTTCTGTAAACCATCTCTGTGTATGGCATAGTTTGGAATTTTATGGAATTTTGATTTGGGACTACTTTTGAGAAATTTTCACTGATCATGGATTCAATTCTACATCTTAGCTGCGATTCAAAGTCAACGTGACGCACATGATTCTGCGGTGTATTAGAACGGCTCACTCGTGTCACATCTCTATCTTGCGAGTCGCTCGTATCGTTTGCATTGATTCCCCAAACTTCGTTCATCATACTTCGATCAAAACTGCAGTTTATTAAATCATGGTGACTATTATTGCTTATATTACGGCTCTGATCGGACATGTTTGTAAGACTACCGGTTGCTATTTGCAGAATAGCAGTTTGAGTTGATGATTCACTAATCTTCGATCTCTTTCGAGTTTTGGTTCTGAATTTCGCTTCGGGAATATATGCTAACATGAGATAGAGCCCATTTCGAGATAAGAGTGGAAGAAGTCAGATGTATTAACGTCAACAAGCGGCTGCAATCGATCCTGATGTTGATGGCTGCGATGAGCTGCGTGAATGTGCACGGTCAGCAGAATAGGTAGGCAGGCTCCTCTATGGCAAATTCCGAAGCGGCGGGTTGGACTTCGATGGCTCTCTCCTAATATCTGGGCGGGTGGGTGGGCAGGTATTAAAGATCAGCTTGGCAGGTTCGCGGCTTCGCGGGATTCTGCTTTCCTCAACTCCTAATCTTCTTTCTTGGTCACTTCTGATTTTTCACGACACTCTTGCAAAATCGCAAAATCCGAAAAATTTTGAAAGAAAATTTTTCAAACTTTTTCAAAAAAAAATTTGAACTCGCGGGAAACTACCCCACCTAGCACCAAAAAGGGGATGTAACGTGGTGAGGGTTCTAGGTTCCAGAGAAAACACGGGTTGAGTGAATGATAGGTGACTTCATGTATGAGAGTTCAAGAGTTGAGAGAGAGTGTGTGAATTATTCGGTTGGTCAGAGCGGTTGGACATCGCACTTGGTGGGGAAACGGTCGATTATTATCCGTCAGAAACGCTGACGGTGCACCTGGTGCATCGTCAGGTGACGGGGAGAGGCACGGGCCGGAGGCTCGAGACTCACCACGTCACATGGTATTGCCTTGCTTGCTAAGGCTCGCTTGGTTTCACTCCATTAGATAGGATTGATTCTCCATGAAACTATAAGATTTTTCTTTGGAGAAATTAGAAGACGAACTTCAATAAATGTCAAGCGGATGTTGAATGTTGTGAAACTAAGTGTTCAATCGTTTAGGGATACAATTTAGGGTTCCAAAATTACTACTGAGTTACCTAATAAGAGTATGTTTCACTCTCTAAATTTTGTAACAAATTATAAGAATGGTATACATGTAGGTGAACGCGAGATGGTCAATATACTATCGCCAATATAGTAGCCATCATCCCCCGATAAAGGTCTAACAGCATACGAGAAGGAACTTGATATTTGTGTTATGTATTCATTTTTAGATGATGAAAAACATGATGTTCTCCCGAAAAATCAATCGTCCGAAATAGAATGAAGCCGAGCGAGCCATCACCGCTAGTATATACTTATACACACATACAATCACATCGCGCGTAGAATTGGCAACCCAGATTTGGACCTACGACTTGAGCTCAACAGCCCTGCGCGAGAGGATCTAGACATACCAGGGTTTCTACTCAAAATCTCGAATCAATTTCCATGATTTTCCCAGGTTTTCCAGGAGTCAAGTAATGGAATTTCGAGGACGTATCCATTTGAACTGTATGATTACTCTCGGAGTACGTGCTGAATATGAGTAGCAAAATGCTGTCCCATATCAGAGTGTGTACATTTTTTGAGTGTAGGTCACTCTTTCCGGTTCAGGACCATCATTGGAAAACAGGAGTGAAGATTTCTGGAGGGTCGTTGATACTCATGTGCCAGGACTGTTATTTCCGCCTACGGTTCCTCCTTAACACGTTCACTGCGAAGGCGAAATCACGATTCTGGTCTGGATTGCGAGAGAGTACAAATGTGTGTTTCAGCACTTTCGGAAGCCAACCCTCTTGGAAAATCATCAGTTTGGCATCCATTTACAGTATTTCCATGGATTTCAGTTGGCCCCACCGGTGGGGCCCATCGCACACAGAGTTGGCAACCATTTTTCTGTGTGGCGGGCCCTACCGGTGGGGCCCAAAGGTTTTCCTCTGGTATGGAGAGGATTCATGAGGTTGATCAGTAGTATCATTTAAATCATCAAATTCAATGTTATCAGCCTCCAAAAGAACCTGTTCTTCAATATCTGTTCCGTCCAGACAATAATTTTCAATCATGGTTCTAGCGTGCTTCAGCATTGCTGTGTCTGATATTGGGCTGCGGTTTTTTTTATTCTTTCATTAACGCATTTTCAACTTCTTTTCGAGGTTATTCTGCGGGACCTACAGTTTGAGGTGGGTTCCGAACCACCGAAACCACCGAAAAGCACTTATAAAAATTCACATTGGTGCCAGCCGAGATTCGAACCCCAGCCTTCTGCGTTGAAGGCAAGGGCCTTACCCACGAGGCCACGGTGGCTTCATTGGGTTGAGTTCATTGACGTTCTCCCCATGTCTGCAGCGTGGAACCAGATATTGAAGTAGAACAATCTCTTCTCTAGTTTGAATTCCGAAAGTTACAGTGCATGATAGTATACAGATGAGATAGAGCGAAGGCTGGGCTTGGAATAACCCAACGATTTCCAATTTCCCCGGAACTTTTCTCTCGCGTGAATTCAAGATTACTCAAATGGAGTTGAAGACTTTATAACGTTCTTGGACTCAATTTGTAGATCTTGGAATGAGCTTTCAAATGAGCTAGATTACGTTGGGAATCGTCCACCTCAAAGTGAGTGGTCTGCTGATAATCGCTTGATTTCGTGTATTTGATGAATAAATTACGTAAGAATCGAAAATCTAGGTAAGCTCGGCGGAATCGAGTCCGATACCGAAACTGCTGTGCACACATGTTCACTACAACATAAACAAAGGGAAACATTCACGGCATAAGCCATTGGATATATCTCCGCTGTTAGACGTGAGCCGATACTAAATGAAAAGTGGGCCCCACGAGTGGGACCGATCACACACAGGGAAGGACGCGTGCGCCCCACCCGTGGGGCCCATCGCAATGAAAGTGTTAAGCAGTCAAATGATCTTTTCAAAATTCATACGGATCATTGATGACTATCCAAAGATGTGCTAGAAGGATTCACATTTGACTCTTCCGAACAATCCCTGATTCAAGAGCCTCGAAAAATGAAAAATCGAAATGTCTGAAACCTTAAATCTTTATCCACAAATACCCTTCCGCACAACTCTCAGATCTAATTCCAGGCCACATAGTCAACCATTTTCTGTCGATTCCCCATCAAATTTTTGGTGCGTCATTTTCACTCTCATCCAATTCCATATTCGAATCATGAATTTTTAACATTCAAAAAAAATGCAATGCTTCTTGTATTCATTTCAACAAAATTCCTTACCAACCAATTGATCAAGTATGGCAAGATGAAGAATTGGATTCCACCCTTTCGAAATGGCTATTATTTGGATAATGAAATTCATCCTCGTTATTGCAGTTCCACAACAATCGACTTCTCATATCACCAAGTTGTAGGTCCATCAAAAGCTTTCAAAATGAGTAATGGTCATGCACAGACGCACATACAATCGCACAATCGCTACTTTCAATCCATCAATTACTGTTAGGTATCAAGACAGTCAATACTCATCCATAGTCGAAATTCATAGTCGCGAGAAAAAAGTTAAATCTTTAATCTCGCTCGCATCAAATGGGTTATTCCACGAGTGCCAGTGAGACGACAGATCTCGAAAGTTCACTGACCGTCACAGACAGTGCAGTTTACCTTGTTCTCGAGTGTACCAAATGAAGTGTAGCCGATCAAGCGTCAACAAGCGAGGCAGTCCCGCTATGGATGACGGAAATGTGGAGAAATAACGAAAGAATGGTTCAAAGAGTTGAAACCACCATGGAATGAGATCTTCATAGGAACATGATCAAAAGACAATCGAAAGATGACGAGATGATTCGAATATCACCAAAAGATGACTCAACCTCTTCTGACCGACATCTCAGGGTCTACCAGCTCAAGTGGAAAATCTCCCGGGAGCATATGGTGCTCAATCTGATCAGCGTGGGAAAAATAATGAAGAAAATTAGGAAAATTCATCCAGCGAATGGTGATTGATATATTCTTGCCGCCACTTCTGCATTCAAATAACAAGGGATCCAAGAAAAGACGGAGAAAAAAAGAAACGAGTGAAGCAAAATACGCAAAGGGCGTGGTCATTTGGAAATAAAAATTTCCAAAGGGTAAACACCCGGTTGCAGGCTGTTTACTCTTGCACTCAGCAGGTGGGCAACTCAGCACATCTTGATCTGTGTCTCAAGTATCGATCTCTACAAAGTAGGCAATGAAGCACAACTCATTACAGCAGAGCTCCAGACAATTTCTATGGGCCCCTGTCGCGCGACGAAGGGCCATTAGCGCTGGGACGGCTAATTACTTCATCGCGGTCTGTTGATCTGCGAGGCAGGAATTTTGTACAGAGGCTTACGCGTCAATAAAGCCAACGATATCTAGAATAAATATCATACTTCTTCGATTATGAAGGGAACTTTCGCGCTACAAAACATCCCACGTATATCGGTCGAAGCAGTGGGGGATGTCTAGACATACGCGCTTGTTTGCTGGTGCCAGCCTTCTTCACCTCTCCTCCTTGGTAACAATGACACATTGGAAATACTGAGACGTCTAGCGTCAGAAGGAGTAGAGAAGCGCTTGATACTGCCCGCGCATTTATTGCCACCAGTCATTGCTACTTTCTCTCCTGAGAACTGGACACCAAACAGAATTGAGATATGATGGTGGAAAGAGAGTGGGGGAAATTTGGCGACGCGGGACCACCTGTCAAGTGCCAGTTTGTCGGTGCTCTTCGGTGCGAATACATGGGTGACTGGAGATGAACAACGGTGCAGGATATAAACACAAGTATTCTGCAGTCAGTTATATTCTATCTCCGAGAATATATGTGAGAAGGACGGAAGAGGTGAGTGATTTGTATCCAACAATCATAAGAGGCCACCGTGGCACAGTGAATAAGTCACCGGACTCCCGTGCGGGAGTCCTACGTTCGAATCCCGGTCAGAGCACCACTGAGATTTTCTCTCATGTGCCTTTTTCCAGCGGTCTCGGTGGTTCGAATTCACCTACAACTGTACGTCTTCCCCACCGAGGTACAATTCGGTAGTTAGCAGAATATGCTGATGCGCTGGTTGAGCGTAACTCGACTTCACGGATATGGGTGCCGTCTGGCCGGGACCTACCAGTGGAACTAGACGTAAAACTCAAACCATAGTTTATCCAACATTTATATCTGATAGTGATAAGAATGATTCATGTATGAGAAGTCCCACGCGAAAGCGACCTACGAAAAAGGGTCATGTCTCAGATCCTTTTATTATTAAATCAATTCGATTCTATGGTGAACAATATGAACCTTCCACTATCCATCGGGCCCGAAAATTTTTTTGGTCTCATTGCGAGGATTTTCGAAAATGAAGTGGAATACTCTTTTCAGATTCTAGCAGTTTCTTTCCAATAAAATGCAAAGATTTCGAGTTTACTCACAGAGAGAGACATGCGGTCTGCGGCATTCTGAAGGTATTTGAAAAACCTCCCGAAATCACTATTGTTAAGTTGATTTTGAGGTTATGAGTGGCCTGTATGAGGGGAAGTGTAAAAATCTCTGAGCAGTGAATTTCTCAGTTGTGCATTTTTTTGAACCCTGGGAATCACATGACAGATGTGAAATCTTGTGTTCTTTCAGAAAAACGATCGCGATTTCCTTTTTCGCCGTCTAAGGCTTGTTCTTTTCAATTTTCACGAACCTATCTTTCAGGCAGTTTGAAATTGTCTGTTCACTGCGCATGCGCATGAATTTGGACTGTTGACACTAAATTCATTGGAAAACCAAGAAGGTTTATCTCGGAACGACCTTTTAATGAAGTTAATTTCATGAATTTCGCTCAGAGCTCCAACGTTTGGAGGACCACCGAATCTCGATAACCACCAAGAGGTGGATCGGAACCACCGCAACAACAGTGAGGGAATCCGGGCACGATCTCTGGCACGATATATCGTTTGCCTATTGACGCACTCGAGCCGGAGTTTCACTTTCGTAAGCTGTAGCTCCGAGCCAAATTGATGAAATAGGTTCGCGAAAATTTGAAAAAACAGGCCCTAGACGTCGGAAAGGGAAATCGGGACCACTTTTCCTGAGCGAACACAAAAGTTCACATGAAATGTATGATTTTGAGAATTTAAAGAGAATAGGTTACCGAGAAATTCACTGTTTAGTGATTTTCACACTTTTGCTCGTACAGGCCGCTCATCACCTCAGAATCAACTTTTCAATAACGGTTTCAGTAGATTCCTGAAAGACCTTCCGAATGCCGTGAACCGCATGTCTCCATTTGTGAGCAAACTGGACTCCTTCGCATTTCAGTGGAAAAAATCTGATAGAATTTAAAAAAAATGTATTTCACTCCATTTTCAATAATTCTCGCCTAGGGACCGGAATAATTTTCCGGGACCCCATAGCTAGTGGAAAAATCATATTTTGTATCACAAAATCGAATGAACATGTTAACAAAAGGATCTGAGCCATGACCCTCTTTCGTGGGTCGCTTTCGCGTGGAACTACACATATGATAATTCAATTACAGAAGACTTCAGTAGCAGACTCAGAAGAAAATCGAATATCAAGAAGCTCGAGCACGAAGAATGACTAATGAACAAGATCAAAACACGTCATCACAGAACATTAAACCGTTCATGTGAGTTTTAGATTCCAATTAAACTCTCAATAACAATGTCATGATTCCACTAACGGTCATCCTTTGATATTAAAAATGATTATTAGTTTTCACATGTCTCTAAAAACACTCACAGCTATCGTTGTTCACATCATATGTTCCAGATGTTCAGAGGATGGAAGAAGTATCAACACAGGAGAAAACCGGGGGAAATTCCAGTAGAAGGAGAAATTCGACAAGACAAGGGAAGACACCGGACAGTATTCTTCCATCATCGTTAAAAATACAGATCATCCAACAACGATATTGAGAAGATGGGGTGGTGAGTAATATTTTCATATTTAGATTCCATTTTTCAAAACACTCTTCCTAAATCAATTGTTGATTTTGAGTTTCTTACATCATCCCTGAAGACACACACAATCATTGTTATTTACATTATGTGTTCCAGGGGTCCAGAAGATGGAAGAACTTTCAACACAAGGGAGATGTGAGATTTATCGAGTAGATAAAAGATTTATCAAGACACGGAAGAAGACTGTGGACATCATCTCTCATCATCAGTCAAGACACAAATTATTCAACAGCAATGTTTAGAAGATGGGACGGTGAGTCATATTTTCATATTCAAAATTCCCTCTCTAACACAGTCCTTCCAAATTAATGATTATAATAAATTAACTTGTTGAGGATTCGAAATAAATTCAACGTCAGTTTCTCCCTCTCCTTTCCTACCATGAACAATCTATCATACAACTGTTATCTACTTTACTTTCATATATATCACGATGACTGACTCATGAATTACGCGGATGAAATCACGTTAATTGTTGTGTATGATCGGCTCTACCGGTAGACTCATCTAATGGGATTTTGATCAACAGCTCACATACTGGTAGACGCGTGTGCTTCAACGATGAAGTGTAGTGAACGTTATGGATTGTACTTCCAATTAACATCAATCGATTGAACAAATTGTAGAGAGCCGATTGATGATAACGTTTAAAAATTCTCGGATCTTACCGGAGCTACGTGGAAACCATGCGACGTCCCTGAGAATGTTTGTTATAGTACTAATTATATCACATTCATGATAAGTTAGAATAAGTTACAAGAAATGTCAAAAAATTATTGTACATTATGGATCATCAGTTGTAAATTACCCAATTAAAATCATTACATATATCTTATATCCCATACTGCATCCTATTCTATCCTTCGTTGTTTCATTATTTATGATCTGAATTAGATATTGCCAAGGACTTGCTGAGGATTAACAAAGGATTTTATGAGGAACAACAGCTTAGTGAAATATTTTTGGTGAACATGGAAACCCCCTCAAACCCCATATGACTCCGTATGAACGTCCTCTTCGAGCCCCGAAACCTTAGAATTAAGAATCCCGGGAAATCGTTCAGAATTTCCACATTTCTCCCTGTCAAGATTTCTTTGGAATGATCGTATCTTAAAACTGACGAGGTATAAATAACAACAGAGATTAGGAATGATGTCTTGCAACTCATGGAAATTTGTTCCAAAATTTCAAATGACACAGGATCCTATTTAAAAATTCTGTGGAAACTTTCAGTGTACCGGACCAACGAGAGAAAAATTCTCACAGCAACAAATAACTTTAGGATAACTTCCTCTGTCCCCTTAATTCTAGTATTTACGATCCACGAGTGGTCTCCGAGGATTTTCAAAATACCATCTCTCGAAAATTCCTGAAAAAATCAAATCGTTTTCCACCAAGTGTAGGAACGCATCCTCTCAATCACATAACCCCCAAGAATGAAACATGTACAGAGATCACTCATAATACTAACGATGTCAATGACTGCGACCGGATACATTCACGAGTTGCAACAGCTTCGTATGATGCCTTGGCTCAGATAGAGATCGAGACTTCCATCTGTGAGTACACTGATCACAAGTGTATGTTGCCGAGCTACTGAAGATGTGAGTTGATCGTTACTCATTAAGATATCTCATGATTCAACATTTCACACTGAGACATCTTCACGGAATCAAATCGTTGGATTTCCTCTGATCTGAACATCGTCCCTTGAATCGTGAAGGTAAAAAATACGTGTCAGTTCCATCTGATGATGTCCCTCTCAGTCCATGTGACGTAAATGAACTCCGTCAGGAAAAACATCCCTCAATAATCAAACTACTGACAACATAGATCAAAGATGATGGGTCTCAACTCATGAAAATTCATTTCGAATCTCAGTCAAAGAAGCGTAGATTTGGAGATTCTCAGAGAACTTCCCATGTACCTGAACAACGAGAAAGGAAATTTTTCACAACACCTAAAAATTAAGAAGCTGAAGTAACTCTCTATCCCATTAATTTTAGTTTTTAAGATCCGGGAATGATCTTGCGGGAATTCCGGAATACCACCAATTTGAATTCCTTGAGAGAATCAAATCATTCTCCACCAATTGTATAAACGCATCCTCTCAATTACATATCCCCAAGAATAAATGTAATACCAAAATCACTCATAATGATAAAATTATCGATAACTGCGACAAAATACATTCACAAGTTGCAACAGCTTCATGTGACGCCTTGGCTTACATAAGGATCGAGACTTTCATCTTTGAGGACGAGTGATCACAGATGAATGTTGCCGAGCTACTGTACATGCAAGTTGATCATAATTTATGAAACTATCTCATGATCCAACATTTCACGCTGACAAGACTTGACGGAATCGAATCTTTGGATTTTCTCTGATCTGAATATCGTCTCTTGGTCCGTGAAGCTAACCAATACGTGTCAGTTTCATCTGATCATGTCTCTCTCGATCCCTCTGACATGGAGACACACCTTTACGAAAAAACCTCTCAATAGTTGAGTTACTAACTAAATATACACAACAACATGGATCAGGGATGATGTGTCTCAACTCAGAAGAATTCGTTTCGAATGTATAATCATAGAGGACTACGATCAAGATGTATGTATAAGGAAATTCTCGGAGACCTTTCAGTGTAACTAAACGACAAGAGAGAAAATTCTTCACAACAAGGAAGGATTGGAAAATCACTCTCTCCATTCCATTCATTCCATTTCTTACTCATTCTAATTCAAAGGTGATCTAAATTCTATTCTGAATACACACACACGAACACGAATCCATATCCTCGAGCCGGTGACAGTACGCCGTGAAATGTGAATATATTAATTCTATTCGTCTGGTAAGTGTACATGTATTAGACTGCCTCACAAAAAAGGGTTCTACTCACACTCACTAACACGAGACAAAAATTAGACACACAGACACGAACAGATTCTCATATCCTCGAGCCGGTGACAGCACGCTGTAAAATGTGGGTATATCAATCGTATTCGTCTAGTAAGTGTACATGTATTGGACCGCCTCACAGAAGAGGATTCTACTCACACCCACCAACACAAGACATAAAAATAGACACACACACACATTAACACGAATCTATATACTTGAGCTGGTAACAGTAGCATGCCATGAAATGTGAATATATTTAACATATTCGTCTAGTAAGTGTACATGTATTGGACTGTCCCACAAAAGGGGACTTCACGAGCTCTCACATGCACACACACACACACACACACACACACACACACACACACACACACACACACACGCCGGCCCACCGATCCATCCACCAACCCACCACAAATATAAACGGGCAATCGTAACGGATCTAGGGACTTTTACATTCCCCCAGGGATATTTGTTTCGTCAAGTTGGCAACCCTGATTATGATTTCATGTTGACAAGCCTAAAATCGGGGTTCCGGATGGCCATGAGGCACCTTGTCGGTTATTATTGTTGATTCCATAGCATGATAATCCAATATATGATGGGTTACACGCCGAAGCGACCTACGGAAAGGGATCATCCCTCGGATTTCTTTTTGAACCGATTTATCCGATTCTTCGGACTAGAATAGGACCTTTGGACTACCTATGGGACCCAAAAAAAATTTAATTCCTCCGTTGCACGCATATCCGTGAAACAAGAGAGAATGCATCATGTGAAAATCGATGCCTTTTTATTCACTAAAATGATAATACCATGAGTTCTTCGACAGGTACAAACTTGCGATTTGCGGCATCTGAAAGGGCGCCCAAAAATGTATTAGGAAGATTGTTGCAAAGTTCTTTTCGACGCTTTGGGGGCCTCCTGCAGTTGAAAAAGTGTTTTTCCCTGAACGGTTAATTTCTCAGAAAGCCATTCTTTTATTCTTCTGGAAATTACTCCAGAACGTGAAATTCTGTATTTTTTCAGAAGAGAATGGTCTCAGGGAAGTTTGGGGCGATCTGAACGACTTATTAGCCATTTCCTGGAATCCAATTTTTTTATCAACAGGAAAACATTCTCTGCGCATGTGCATGAACTTGGGACTCATTTCAACGGAAAGCTGAAAAAATTTCCTATGAAATCACCACCCGCAGAGTTTGAATCTATGCACTGGCAAGCAGAATCTCTAACACAGTAAATTACATCGGATCAGAAGCACACGGACATTCAACCCATGAACGCCTGCTGAGAGGACATATAAGTGTTCTATAATATCTAGCTATAGAATATCACTTATCATACGAATAATCATTGTAGCTGGCTCGTGTCATAGATGAACCTCTTTTATTCTATCCTCATTACTACGTCATTCTATTCTATTCTATAATATAAGCCACGAGCGCTCAGGTAATATTGATATAGCAATGGCATAGAGAATCATGGCATTGTAATCTTACTGATTATTTCAATAGAAGTCTATACAGCGAGCTTTTGGGAAGAAACAAGGAATTTTCCTGGCACTGCCGACAAACGGCAGTTCCTGGTGTAACCTCTACCTGGCCAGAGGTGTTCTGTGGCAGGACTTTTCACTGGTTAATAAAGCAGTAGTTATGAAAATCTATCCCCCTGTCACTACTCTCGGCTCCAAAAAACTACGGGTTGCACATTGGCGACCGTGACAGGACTTGGAGGAGCGAGATAAGCACTGAGGGAATACAGGGAAGAGATAGTCAAACTGCATTCGCTTGTGGAATTTCTTCCAACGAGGGAAGGTATCCGAGCCAAGTAGCACTTCTGCTCATTCGTGGGAAGAAGCTTCTAATAAGCAGCCTACGAAAAGAGTTTGGAGAGGACACAAGGAACACAAAGGAAAATGTACAAGGTGAGTGAGCATTAATTCACGCCACAATAGTGCATATATGTCGGAATCCGACAGCAGCTCTGAAACTAGAGACGATTCCTCAGAGTGGCGAGTTCTTCCCGGATTCGGAAGAATTCCACCGACCACTCATCAGCGTAACCACGGATAAAAGTTTTTTCGAGTAGAACATCAATCATACATTCTCACAGATGGCGGAGGTACAGCAACTCCGAAAATCTTTGAAAGAGCTAACAGAACAGACTGAAAAATTGAAGCTCAAACTGAATGAAGTGAGAGGAGCTGTGCCTCAAATACCTCCAATCCCGCGAGCAACAGAGGAGGAAATCCGGGATGAAGTTTCGAAAGTTTCCTTAGAACGTCGTGGACAGATAGCCAAACTTGTCGATTCAGAGGTTCGTGAATTCGATGGCACTACGGATGTAGAGGCATTCTTAATGCAGGGCAAGAATTTGCTACATGGACTATCGAATGACGCGGAAAAAATCATACTGATTAGAGTGATTATGGCGAGAAAATTGAAGGGCGAAGCCATAGTAGTGGCTGATCGTCTTAACGGTAGGGAAATTACTCCTTCAGATTTCTCTGAAGCTATGAGATTAGCCTTCGGAAAAACAGAGAAAAGATCACTTGCAATTAATTGAGCTGAGGAATTCGATGAGACAGGGACACATTCAGAATATTGATAATTCCATAAAGAGATATGTAGATATAGATAAAAGAATGCAAAGATCAATAGATCAAATTGATACCACAGATCGCCCAGTATATAGGAAAATGGAAGAAAAAGAACGCATAAGCAGGTTTGCTAAGTCCGTGAGGCCAGAAATAAAAGCTTTGGTTATGACCAAGAACCCACAAACACTAAATGATGCATATCAGTATGCGATGGCAGAAGAAAAGATATGGCGTGACGATGAATGACTAAGGAACCGAAAGAGGAGCAACCGTCCGGAGTCAGGAACATTGCGATTTAATCATGAAGTTAAGAGAGATCCATGCGAATTTCGCGGGATTCCTGGCCACAAAATAGCCGCATGCCACAAAAAATACCCTCATCTGAGAGCTTCGAATTTTCAAAGAGTGGATCAACAAACCAAGACCCACCAGAGAAAATCCACGAAACTCAAGAACAATTTTCAGTTCCTTTCGAAGAATCGACAAACACGGACTTGACCGGGAGGATTCAATACTCTTTACGCGATTCAGGGGAGCCACAACCAACACTGGACTTTTGGTAGATTCCGGTTCAAAGACTCCCCATATCAAAATAGGCTGCGTCGAACATGATAACAAAATATTCCGGAAGTTTTTGCCACATGAAATGAAGAGCTTTCACATATTGGATGGCGCGTACGATGCAATTGGTACGTGTAAGATTGGAATTTTTGGCCTCGAGTTTGAGATACTAGTAATGGAAGACAAATTTCCTACAAGAGCTGATGGTATTTTGGGGAAAGATTGGCAAATACGTGCAAAGAGCGAGATAGATGATGAGAATAATACGATTACAGTGAAAGATGATGTAGGCAATAGCATTACTTTAGAACTGAATAAACACCAGCTCGCTCAGTTACGTCCGAACTCCTATGAGACGCGGGAAATCAGGCCAAAGCACCCTCCGGGATCTTATTATATCCAGGGAAGGAATATTGTGCCCGGGATTCATGCAATTGAAGAAGGAAAAGAATTGAAACTTCATTTATTTAATCAAACTTATTTAATCAAACTTTGAAGCCGCGGTGGCAGCGAGGTTAGAGCTTTCGCTTTTCAATCGAAAGGTCGTGAGTTCCATCCCCGGTGCCGGCGCCACCGGAAATTTTTCCAAGTGCCTTTACCGTGGTTTCGGTGGTTCGGAATCCACCTTAAACTGTAGGTCCAGTGGAGATGTAAAATTTACCCTCCGTACACTTCGCCTCAATAAGAAAGAAGTGTCGGAGATGGATTTCTCGTCTCCACTATAGGGAATCCAGCCTGCCCACAGGAGCTCTGAGCACCTTCTGCAGGAGTACCTGGTACGCTCCAGGTACTTGTTGACGTGAATCAACCTAGTATTGAAATCAAATCAAATCAATCAAATCAGATTACTTGATATCCCACGGTTACATTATGACATGTATCCGTTTTCTGGTCTAAAATACAGAAATTATTCTCATTGATGATGCATCTTCTCCTTCCATTTCTCTGATTAGATGAAAAAACTCATTTGAGCGGTGGGAAACACATGAGTATAAACCCATTTACCGCGAGAATATTATCACAGAAGTTCATAATGATGGTCTCGAATCTCAGAAAGAAGCGTCTAATACGCAGTCGGAGAATTACGAGACTGAGATGAATGGGTGCTCTAAATTTTTGGGATAAGCGTCTGATACGCAACCGAATTCAACTCCGCGCAAAACATTGTTGAAAAGAATTTCGAATAATGAATTAAATCACGAAGAGAGGAAAAATCTCCTCAAGAAATATTACGAAGAAAAAGATACCGGCAATCGAATTCACTGCACAATCGATACGTTGTCAGAAAGAATAAAATTGCTCCAAATAAAATCCAAAAAGGATTTAGAAAATATATCAGAGCGAATTTCACTTTATGTTTCGTCAGAGGTATTCAACTTGATATCTGAATCCAATGAATGGTTCGCTCTCCCTGACGATCCAATGCCGGTTGTCGAGGATGTGAGACACGGGATAAAACTCTCCACCAACAAACCGATATGCACTCCGTTGTATAGACACCCATTGTTTATGCAACCTGAGATAGATAGACGAATACAGAAGTTAGAAAAAAAAGGTGCCATCAGACCGAGTCATTCCCCCTATTTATCTAATGTGTGGTTAGTGCCCCAAAAAATTGACTCATCTGGAGTAAAGAAATGGCGGCTTGTCATGGACTTTCGCAAATTGAACTCATTCACAGAGCAAGACCATCACCCATTGCCTTCCATAGAAGAAATTTTGTGTATGCTGGGGAAGGCTAAATTCATGTCATGTTTTGATATGTCAAACGGATACCATCAAGTCGCTGTAGAGGAGGAAGATATACCAAAGACGGCGTTTGGGACCCACAAAAGATTATGGGAATGGTTGGTTATGCCCATGGGCCTAATCAATAGATTAGGCCCATGGGCATAACCAACCATTCTCAACTTCCTGAGTCAACGTAGTAGTATAGCTAGGCCGGTTTCGGCTCACCAGCCTCAGCTCACCGGTGAGCTGATGGATAAAAAAGATAGCTCACTCGAAGAGCCTATGCCGGTTTCGGCTCACTGGTCTTAGCTCACTAGTATGCTGGTATGAAAAAAGATAGCTCAGCCCGTGAGCCGTGCACCGTTGAGCTGAAGTCACTGAGCCGAAACCGGCCTAGCCTGTCCCGGGAACGAGATAGCTCATGAGCCGTGTCTCGAGTTGTGCCGCCCGCCGCCGGATCGCGGGTACCAGTGGCATCGGCTCTCTCTCTCTCTTTCTCACTCTCCATATCACATGGCAACCGACGCTTGCCGCCGCCGCCTCCATGGAAACGATTCTCTCTCTCTCTCTTAAAACTCAGTTTTCTAAACGAATGAATCTTACACATCATGCGATATGTAGTTGTGCAGATCTGACACTTGTTGCGAAAATAACAGGTGCACATATCTGCATAACTACGTAGTCAAAATTCGTAGCACATTCGCACAAAACACACACACACACACACACACACATGTGCAGCCTGACATACGGAAGAAAAAATGATGCCATCGCGATCCTGCTGATTTTCGTGCTCATAAACATGAACACTGTTCTTTTATTGTGCAACAGCTGACGACCAAGGCCACGACTGATACTCGAGAGCATGGTGCTACGATTCTTGCCGCCCAGCAGCAGACAGCACTAGACTCCCAAGCATATGTTGCTCTCGAGAAGTAACAACACATGTACACACACTTACACGCAAACACAACACCACGATTTCTTGCAGCTGCATCCGGACGCGACACAACTCCTGGCACTACTTTTGTTGCTACACGGAGACGATGTACAAACAGAACTCATGGAACAGCTGGAGATATTAACACCCGCGGCAACATAATGCAGCTGTTCTCATGTAGTCGCTTGTGCAGACTGCAGCCGATGGCTGCCAAGAGACAGCCGCCGCGGTACTGCTGTTGCTGCTGCTGTGCCCGCGAGCCTGGCCAGGCTTGCATGTACAGCAGCCGACGACTTTGACGACCTGGTGTCAATGCGATTTTGATGCTGCAGCTTTTTGGAAGACACCCGCGGCAGCTGACGCGGTACTGCTGTTGCTGCTGCTGTGCGCGCGAGCCTGGCCAGGCTTGCATGTACAGCAGCCGACGGCTTTGACGACCTGGTGTCAATGCGATTTTGATGCTGCAGCTTTTTTGGGAAACACTCGCGTTCGCAACAGCTTACACCCGGGTGTCACGGCAATCTTGCTGGGTGCCGCGAAGTCATTTTACTGATATGTTCCGGTCACAAATTTCGCGCACTGTCGCGGATGCAGCGGAGAGATTTCACAGCCCCGGGAAGCGAACCTCGATGTTGATGTGGTGGTCGCGTGAGCCGCGCGGATGCGAGGTTATGTGCCGGCCGCGCGCGTGCCATGTGGACGAGGGGTTCTTTCGCGCACTGTCGTGGATACAACGGAGAGATTTCGCAACCCGGGAGGCGAACCTCGATGTCGACGTGGTGGTCGCGTGAGCCGCGCGGACGCGAGGTTATGTACTGGCCGCGCGCGTGCCATGTGGACGAGGGTTATGTCACGCGGATGAGCTGATCGTCGTGGCGGCATCAAGGAGCACCTTGACGCCGTCACGACGATATTTCTCATCGCGTGTGAAATATATAGATGGCGAATATTTGCACCACACAGTAATAGGATCAAAACAGTTTGCGCAACGTATGATCGCCCTGAAAAGGGCGGATTTTCGCTGTGCTGCTCTCGGATGGGTTGGATGCTGGATGCTGGCTGCTAATATTCCTGCTGTGGATTCTGGTGGGCATGGCCTTGGCATCGATGTCTCCCGGTGTTGATGGGTACGCGCGGGCATCGCGATCTCGAGCTCCGGGTGAATCTTCCCCGCACACACCGAGTAGCAGACATTCCCGGCAGCAGGCATCCAGTTCACACCACTCCGGATTCGCACACCTTCTGCACAGCTCTCGTGGACGTCGCCGTCGTCGTGGCTCTCGCTTGCCGTTGCTGAATACTGCTGCTGTCGTCTCCTCGTGACTACTAAGGCGCGCGCGCGTGTGACTGACCCATTTTACGTATTTGGCGATTGGTGCGCCGGTGCAATTGGAGTGAGCTGAAATTACTCCCACCGTGCTCATTGTCAAGGAAACAGCTGCCCGCTCGCCACTATGAGATCGAACGTGATTGGCTCGGCGGATTTATTCTTAAAAGCATATAATAAGCAATCGATGAGCATCAGCATCATTCATCAACCATGGATCCAGCCAACTACATCATCGCAGAAGTTGACGAGGACCAGGCGCTCGAGGAGCAGATTGCCGACGACCTCGATAACTTGGAGCCTGGCGACTTCGACATTATCGAAGAAAACTCTTCTCGGTTCATCGAAGAAGAGCTACGGCAACTCCAAGTTGAGATGGAAGCGCGCTTCACAGCTCGAGAAGAGGCCCGTCGAGCAGCAGTGGCAGCAATCCCATCTCCACCAGTAACTCCACCAAGGCCAAGTCTGAGGCAAAATCGAAGACGACTGCTATCCAGCAGTGATGAGGAGGATGATGAAGCTGCACCAAGGAAGCGTCCAAGGTTAATCAGCAGCAGTGAAGAAGAGGATTAGATATTTTTTTAAACCAATCGGCCCTTTCCAGGGCCATCAATAATCTTACAACGTAGGGAACTCTTCGTTCTTATCGCGGTCTGTTGGAATGTGAATTCCACACACTCATGGAATCATTTGCAGCGCTACTTGGTACAACTTGGAGAAATAGAAGGTTAATACGTTGCTCCGAGCAAACCAGATCTCTGATTGGTTCGGAGTAACTTTACAAGCCTAATATATTTACAAGTTCTGTGGATCAAATCTGCAGATGTTCGTATGTGTATTGAAATTCACATTTGAGCAGATGGCTTCCAAGATAGTAATTACTCGTCAAAGGCTTTACTTAGTCGAGTATTTCTTCGTCAAAAACTCAACGTGCGTCCAATGGTAGTGGGGGTATATATTCTCTTCTGATTGGCTCGCATCAGCTCTTCTTGTTTCATATGATGTGGAGTTGCTCCGTACCAATGGGAATCGAGCTCGATTCTTTTTGGCGCGGAGCAACTGTATGTTCTATATCTGTTTGTGACTTTGTAGAATGAATAGTTTCTTCACGTTTTTGACAATTTTGTGGCCCTGAAGAGGGCCGATTGTTTTTTCCAAGTCTTCAATTCTTCTCATTCTCTCTCAACTTCTTCTACCATTCATTACTGTTCCTTCTAGCAATCAGTCTTCGTCTTTTTGGTGTGAATCTCAGTCTTCGTCTACAACTTGGCTGCTGCTGATTGTCACTGCTATTGCCGCTGCTGCTACTCGTTGTTCTCCTTCTCTTGAGCGACCTTGGTGGTAATTCTGGAGAAGATGAGACTGATGAGAACGTGATGTAGCCATCAGAAGACTCTCGCTTGAAGAATCTTCACGCTCTGGTGTTTCAGAAATCCGCAGCTGTGATAAACTTCCTGTAGAGTTCTCAATTTCTTGAGAAGTAGAAAGTTCTTGCTCCATCTCTTCGACGAGAGCGCCGTCCCGTATTCCCAAGCAGTCGTCGTTATCCATGATGAAATGATTTCGATGAAATATTGAGCCTACTTTTATAGAGTTTCATCAACCTCAGCCGAAGACTTTCGAGTGGGGGTAACTCTGTAGTATTGTGTGAGGATAGCAGCGCCACCACTCCCCGAATGTCTATAAGAGTGGCAAACTCAACACTTGGAATTCATTACTACTCCAGCAGCAGCAGAGCGAGCAGCAATGGTGCGGACAAAGGCTACTTCGAAAAAATTCATCCGAGCTGACATCAACTCTACTCGACTATAAGGAGTCACAACACCACATCGGATCCAACCTGGTACTCCTGTACAGAGGCACAACATACTTGAGAAGAAGAATGGAGGCTTCGTGATCAAGAAGCGGACTTTCCAGCGCATAGTTCGAGACATTGCCCGAAGTTTCAAGGAAGAAATAAAATTTCAAAGTGCTGCGGTGATGGCATTGCAGGAAGTGAGCGAGCAGTTCCTGGTCGAGGTCTTTGCCGATGCCAACTCATGTTCTCAACATGCACACAGAGTGACAGTCATCGCCCGTGATATGGAGCTTGCTAATCTCATCCGAAGCAAGCGATATCAATTCATCTTTCCAATCGGCCCTTTTCAGGGCCAACAAAAAGTTCCAAAACGTATGCCAAAGTCATTCGTGGCAGCAGCAGCAGCAGTCTCTCTCCGACGTCCGCACTCTTCAAATCACCCCCACTACTGGCATCGCCTTGGCAACGAGGATTTGAATAAGTCTGTGGCAGTCTCTCTCCCACGTCCGTACTCTTCAAATCACCCCCCACTACCGGCATCGCCTTGACAACGAGGAAGTGAACTGAGTCGGAAAGGCTTATAAACGGACTGATCCCTGGGTTTATCATCATTCCATCATGGGAAACTCTACAAGCAGTAGCAGCAGAAGGATGAAGCTCGGGACACCTCTTAGGTGGCAAGAGAAGATGGGACTCTCATTCACTTCTAGTGTCGTGGAAAGTAGCAGCAGCAAACCGAGGCATCCGAAGAAATTCACGGTTTGTAAGAAGGAACCGTGTGGAGAAATAGCAAATGAAATCAAGAGAGCTGTGCGACTTCTGGCTAAAGAACCAAAGAAACGTCGAGGCATGTGTGAGAGATGCAAGAGGACGAGGATCCGGCGCCTAATCAGAACACCAAAGCCCATTTATGTTGGTACAGTGCGCTCGAATCTGCGCCCACCGAATGTCTCCGCAATCTTGCGGTCTTTCGAGCAACTCTCGTTGGATTGTGTCTCAACGATTCAATACGATCCGTGGATACGCCGCCCAACTCGACCTCAGCGTGTACCAACTGGAGATCCGCCACATGTTAGAGAGGCGAAGCTGAGGAAGAAGAAGTTTTTAGAGTTTCCTTGAATCTACAAAACAATCGGCCCTTTTCAGGGCCACCAATCTGATCGAACGAGTGAAAATTATTCTCTTGATGCAAGATTCACATACCAATAATGATCTTTCTTCTACTTTTGGTGGAAGAAATACTCCTTCTCTTGATACGAGATGCGGAGTGGGGGTTCAGATCAACGAGTAACTCCCCCACCCCCACTAATGATGGAAAAATGCTCATAAAAGTCGCATCTTTTCCCGAGGAATCATCATTCGAAACTCAGCAGTGAAATGGAGCAGAAGCAAGAATTCGACGAGCTCGATACGGATCTTGCCTTGACTTTGTTTCTGGCGGATGCTGAAGAGTGTTGGGGACAGCAACCCAATCCACACGACATGGATGATGTGATTCTGGATAAAATTCTTGAGTGGGTTCCCAAGTGTGAAGATGAAGCAGTCAAAGAGCCGAGCGAGACTTTAGTACTGACTGTTGGAGAGCACAAGATTGAAATTAAATTTCCAACGCCTGAGGAGAAGCCCACTGATGTTGAAATGAACAAGAATTGAATTTCAGGAGAAACAATCGGCCCTTTTCAGGGCCACAAAGGATTGAAAACGATGGAACTTGCTCTCGTCCTCTATAATAGTATTTGATTTCATTGAAAAATAATTGATGTAGTCTTCTGTTGCTTTTCTTCTAAACTGAAATTCAATTTCGGTATCCATTTCAATCTATCATTGAAAATTTATCAGAACCATTTTTATTGAAGAGCTGACATTCATCAATTCTCGAAAACTTTTTGAATTAGAGTTCCAATCATTCAATCCAATACTCTTGAAGGTAATCTTTATTGAGTCGAGATAAAGTCACATTATTTTATCGATTTGATTTCATTTTGGTTCATTGGAAAAAATTGATGTAGTCTTCTGATGCTTTTCTTCTAAATTGAAATTCAATATCAGTATCGATTTGAATCTATCATTGAAAATTTATCAGAACCATTTTTATTGAAGAGCTGACATTCATCAACGCTCGAAAACTTTTTGAATTAGAGTTTCAATCATTCAATACTCTTGAGGGTAATCTTTATTGAGTCACATTATTTCATCAAACGATAGTTTGTCATACGTTGTAAATTTTTTTTGGCTCTTAAAAGGGCCGGTTTTTTTTTCATGGGGGTAGGTAACCTTTATTTTTTCAAGTATACATAGAGTTGAGAACTTCATCGCTCATTATTCCAACCTTCTTCTTCTTCTGCGACAGATTTTCGAGAGCCCAATCTTTCAACAATGAGACGTTTATAGCAGCACAAATTGGAGTAGCACATAGGTAATGATGAGTGCAGAAAATGACTACAGTCCCAAGTCTAAGATTCTTGAATGCTGGGCAGTTGAAATCCTCAATATTGATGACATTATCAACATATGTCTCGAGCCATCTCTTCTTCTCGAGACCTTTGACGTAGATCCTTCTTGCATCACCAAGTCGGCTGCGCAATAATCGGGGAAGTTCGTCGTAAGCTATGTCTCCATGACACCAAGGGATGCCGTGATAGTTGTACTCCAACCAGCGGTTCTCACTCTGGTTCTTAGGCAGCAACTTGTCCCAGTTGTAGGGTGGTTTGAATATGTAGACCGATGGGATCGCATCTTGTTCGATGCGTGTCACGGCAACTTCATTGAAGATGAACTCGTTGAGAGCAGTTTTGAATCCTTGAACGTCCACAATGTACTCCATGGTGCAGAATTGGCGATAGATCCTTTGCTGCTCTTTAAAACTTGTGACTTGGTTCATCTCTCAGAGAAGAATGCTTTCCCTCGCGACATAACGGTCATTATATAGCCTTCCTCACGGCTCTCCCGATCCTCTCAACCAATCAGAGCTCACCGCTGACTCAAGCCGCCGCAACTCCCCACCCGCGCCCCATCATACCCGAAGGAATAAATACGACTACCGTTGCCCTGAAATTTCATTATCGAACCTCATCTCTTGTGAGCAAGACGTACTTGGAGTATCGCTGCTATCATGGACGAAGTTTGCAGTGGTGAAACTTTCAAACTTGAGTACTATGCAGATGCTGTTTCGAGGCTCTACAAGGCACTTGGATATATTTCAAGAGGAGAAGCTGATCTAGAAGATATATCAAGATGGATCGATCTCACACACTACGCCACAGAAGCACTCACTGGTTTTTCAACATCAAAGACATTGAAAATCCACGAGAAGAAAAGCTGTTGCTCATATTTGGGTGATCTGAAGAGTATTGGTAGAATACTGAATGAATCTTTGAAGAGAGGTGGCAGCCTTGAGCAACCGGAGAAGGGTGTCACCTGGGATATCATTGATACGGCTTTTGAGTCTCGACTGAAGACTGCCATTGTCACAAATCTCAATCACCTGGACATTCAGACTTTCATGCAGGACGCTTCAAAACTTTTTGTTGAACAAGTTAGTGAGTTGCTTGAGGCTGATGAATGTTTGAAAATTAATGCAGTTCTCGCCGCTGAATTCATCATCGTGAAAGAAGACGAAGAGCTGATTGACATCAAATATTTCAATACGAAGAATGCAGAAGTCTATCACACAGATTCGCTACCAGAGTTTTTCAAGGACAATTTTAGTGAACCTATAGCCAAGGAGATGGAAGACTTTGCAGAACGAGAATCTGGCTGGTCTTTGCGTTCAATAATCAATTTGACTTTGAACATCAATGAATTTAACCCTATGAGAGGTAGCTCTTACGTCGATTTACCAACAATAATCAAGCAACGTCGTGCCTGTGTCAATGTGCAAAATGAAGACAACCAGTGTTTTAAATGGGCCGTGCTCTCCGGTTTGCACCCTACAGAAAAGAATTCGAATCGAGTCAGCAAGTATGAGAGTTTTGCAGACGAGCTCAATTTTGAGGGCATCAAGTTTCCCGTGCTGCCGAAACAGATCCCGAAATTCGAGAAACAGAACAATAACTCAGTGAACCTTTTCATTCTGAAGAAATATGGAGACCAATATGAAGTGGGCACGTATCAAGTAACCAAGCTGAAACGAGATGTTCATGTTAACTTGCTTCTTGTTCAGAGCCGCTACTCTGATGAAAATGGTGATGACGCCGAATACGACTACGATGTGCCACCAACGATCCATTATGTTTGGATCAAGGACTTGTCACGGCTGAAGGGATCGAGTTTGACAAAAAGAGCTCATCGACTCTTCATTTGTGATCGGTACATTTTTTCAGAGACCAAGATAAATTAGACGCGCATGAGATTGATTGTGCAGCAGTGAACAAATGCAAAATCAAGCTACCACCCAAAGACAAGAGTCTGGTCTCTTTCACAAATTACAAGTACAGTGAAAGAATGCCGTTTGTCGCTTATTTCGACTTTGAGTGTTTGTTGAAGCCTGTAGAGGATGAGAAAAGGGCATATCAACGCCATGAGCCTTTTAGTGTCGGGCTATACATCAAATGCAGTTTCGACGATTCAAAATCTGGCTACAGATCCTATCGCCAAGAGAATGCGAATGCTAAGAGTCCGGCCGCATGGTTGATCGAACAGTTGTACGATCTAGCTGTGGAACTGAATGAACTCGTCAAGAATGAGAACCAAGTACCTATGAAACCACTCACAGAGAGAGAGAGGTGCCTCTTCCAAATTGCCAAGATCTGTCACATCTGTAGAAAAGCGTTTTCACCGGAAGAACAGCCAGTCATGGACCATAATCACCTGACGGGAATGTGAGTGAATGACATAGCTCTTTCCATACCCCATCACTCATAAATTCTTATCTTTTTTTCTAGATATCGCGGCCCTGCGCATTCATATTGTAACTTGAACTACAAGGACTCAAGGACCATTGCGATTGCGGCTCATAACAACTCTGGATATGATTCGCACCTATTCATCAAGGAGCTGGCTACATCATTCCCCGGACGGGTGACGCTGATCCCTCTCAACAAAGAGAAATACATCTCCTTCACAAAGTTCGTCGATGGGACCGAGATCGAGCTCAGATTCATCGATACATTCAGATTCTTACCAGCATCTCTCGACATATTAGCTTCCAGTATGGATGAGCTGCAAATAGTCGAGAGCACATTCCAAGCCGCTGATATTTCAAGCAGACAAATCTCCCTCGTCAAGAAGAAAGGAATTTTTCCATACGATTTTGTGAGCTCTTTCGAGTCTTTACTACAGGATCATTCGCCGAGCAAAGAAGATTTTTACAGCATATTACATCAGAGTGAAATCAGCGACGAAGATTACAAGCATGCTCAAGAAGTTTGGAGAGCATTTGACATCTCAGATCTTGGAGAATACTCCGATCTGTACTTGATGATTGATGTCTTATTGCTAGCAGATATCTTTGAAAATTCTCGAACAAACAGCATTGAATCATTTGGTTTGGATCCTGCACACTATCACACTTTGCGTGGCTACAGTTGGGATGCAATGCTCAAGTATACCCAAGTCAAACTGGAGCTGATAACCGACATCGACCAGCTCATGTTCATCCAACGTGGAATTCGTGGTGGTATCAGTCAGTGTTCGAACCGATACTCGAAGGCTAACAATAAGTACATGGGTGCTGAGTTCGACGAGACTCAGCCCTTGAAGTACATTCATTTCTATGATATAGTGAATCTATATGGGTTTGCTATGCGAGAAAATTTACCAACTGGTGGATTTGTGTGGGTAGAAGACTGCTCGCAGCCAAACTTCTTCGACGTTCCCGACGACTCACCGATCGGTTACATTCTGGAGGTGGATTTGCAGTATCCTGAAGAAATTCACGACGAACACAAAGATCTTCCACTATGTCCGGAAAGCATGGCACCTCCAGGTTCGAAACAGAAGAAACTTTTGACTACTCTGTATGACAAGGAGAGGTATGTCATTCATTATAGAGCTCTCAAACAAGCTCTACAACATGGGGTCAAGCTGAAAAAAATTCACCGAGCTCTAAAATTCAATCAAAGTGCATGGTTGAGGAAATATATCGATCTAAACAGTGTAAAACGCAAGAATTCCAAATCCGAGTTCGAAAAAATGCATTACAAGTATTATAATAACAGTATATTCGGAAAGTCGATGCAGGACCAGAGGAAAGAGATCGATGTGAAATTAGTTACCAAGTGGAATGGGAGGTATGGCGCAGAGGCTCTAATCTCCAAACCAAACTTCCATAGCTCTTCAATCTTCGGAGAGAATCTTGCAGCCATCCAGCTCTCTCGAACTGAGGTCACTATTTCAAAACCGACATATGTCGGCCTCGCCATTTTGGATATATCAAAGACTAGACTGTACCGCTTCCACTATGACTTCATGAAGCGTCAACTAGGTGACAAGTGTAAGCTTCTCTACACCGATACAGGCCAGTATTAACTTCCTTTTTTCTTCTATCCATCCGCGCCTCTAGTCATAAGTAAAGACATTCATTTATTCACAGATTCACTCCTTTACGAGATAGCAGACGCCAACATGTATGAAATAATGAAGGATAACTTGCACGAGTTTGATACGTCCGACTATCCCGAGGACAATCAGTTTGGGATGCCTCGAGTGAATAAAAAAGTTGTGGGGCTCATGTCAGACGAAACGAATGGAAACATCATCCAAGAGTTTGCAGGCTTGCGCAGTAAGCTCTACAGCCTCCGAATCATGCGACAAAATCCCGTGAAAAAAGCCAAAGGAGTGAGATCGAGTGTCGTCAAGGCCACTATTATATTTCAAGATTATCTGAATTGCCTCTTCGACGGCACTTCCATCAGTCGTGAGCAGCGCAACATCCGATCTCGTTTTCATGTAATCTACAGCGAGATTCAACACAAGGTCGCGCTCAGCGCGCATGACGACAAACGATGCTTGAAGAGAGGGGAGACCGACACTCTACCTTGGGGGCATCGAGATGCCTGCACCAATGAAGAAGAAGCTGTCGACGAGAGTGGGGCAGCAGCGTCGGCGGCTCGAAAGAACATGGTGGGGAATCAGATAGAAAAGGCTATAAATTGCGGCGAGAACCGCATTGCATCAGACGACGAGCCAGCAAGCAAACGCATCAGACTCGACTCCGAGATATAAATCTATCATTGAGTGAGTATACCTTCTCGAATTTTGAACATTTTACTTTTGATCCCCATCTGAGACGTAATATTTATTTCAGAAATGGATCTAGCTAGTTTGAATCGCCTTGCTGCCAACGGAGGCTTCCTCCCAACAATCAAACTCAACGAATTAGTACCGGGTAGAAGGTACAGAATCTCTGACATGAGAAAAATAAATACAAGATACGGATCCAGAGTGATTGCTGATATTGATGAAACCTCACAAGTGTTCCTTCCGAAACGAATCGGTGAACTGATATGTAATGATGACAGTTTGTTCACAAATATGACGCAATCAATCAGGAGAAATGAGTTGTACCTCAAATATCTTGGGGATTCCAACGTAGAATTTACGACACAATAAACATTTTTGAATCTCACTTTCGTGTATTCTCTTCGAAAAAACCCCTTCACACATACATTCCCTAAAGGAGAGGTTGAAACCAACTCAAACTTCAACTTTTTTTCATTGAGAATTCAATGGAAAACTGATTGAATATGAGTTGGATGGCTGCACCTCACTGATGAGAGCGATGGTTGGGGCTCTCATCTTCCAAAAAATTTTTATAAATCAATCTTGTCAATCCAGCTGTTGTGAGTATCATCAAACCCTAGCCATTTCACGAAGAGTTGATTGCCACGTCTTTTCAATACTTTTTCAACGAGGTAAATGTCTGGATGTAGAGTTTTCGATATTTCTTCTTCATAAAATCCGCCGACGATTGGTTTGTCTTGATAGTCTTTCAAATAATACATGACTGGATTCGTTTTACTAATTTTTGTGATAGTATACACTTCTGTTGACCAATTAGGTGAATATCCTTTATCAAACACCCCTTTGACCCAGCTAACGCGAACTTGATCACCTATCTTGAATTTTGGCTTCTTCCGATCATACGGCACATCGATAGTTGAAAATTTCTTCTGAATCTGATTCTCATTTTCACGTGTAACATTTACTGGCTCAATACCAATGCTACGATGTTTCCATGAATTACACTCATTCAAGAGCTCAGGGAGAATCTTTAGCCATTTGTAGCTCCCTTGTAAGCTGAACTTTTTCCACATTAGTTCCTTAATACTCCCATTGAATCTCTCGCAGATGGCGCAGTGAACAGTCGATTCGGTAGAGTATAGATTGATATTGTACTTCTTCATGAGACCTTGGAAATGAGAGTTGTAGAACTCTTTACCTTTATCTACTTGAAGATTTTTTGGTACACGTCCCTCACGCAGGATTGATTGCATTGCTGCGGTAACATCTCGACCTGTTTTACTCTTAATGGGAACGGCCCATGCGAACTTTGAAAAATTATCAATCACAGTCAACATGTACTTGTGATTTTTATTCTCTTTTGCAAATCTCTATACATATCAACCAAATCATCTCAACCAAATCAGCTTGCCAAGTTTCATCTAAGCCACGTATGATGAATTTTCGATGAGGATAATTACGCCTCGCTGGCTTGTGTATTTCATTTACAACATTCTCCATGTTGCTGGATCAATGATGCAAACAGGAATGAGTCATGTGTTGGTGGTGACTCCATATTTATTGACATAATCCTCCGGTAAATCCATGTTATATCTTATGGAGAAAATCACTCGATGAAACATGTCAAGCTCGCTTTCAATGTCACCTCGATCCATGTCAACTCGATCACTTAGAATTTTCATATTGTTATTGATTTCAGTTATTTTACTCTCTAAACTCGTCGTAATATTCTTCAGATGTTGAAGCAACGTGTCGAAATTGACTGCGTCCAAGGGTCTCTCGGGAGATCTGAGATTACAAATTTGTTTATTTGCAACATCATATTGTCCATCTTCTGTTAAACTGAAACCGATGCCCGGAGGACCACGAGCGCCCTCACTCTTCTCAAGTTTACGTCCGAATACGTCGATGCTTATGATGAGACTGATGGCTGCACTACTCTTTACTCAATATATATACCCTGCTTCTTGCAATTCTTCGATTATAGACTGTATTTCATTGTGATGACTCGTATTTCCTGTTGCTTGCTCTGCTACAAGAAGCCGTAATCGATCCACTAATTCATTCGGATCATCCCAATAGACGTAATCAAAAGCTCTTCCAATTTTAGCAACCTTATATTGAGGCAAACCTTTTCCAACAGATTTGCTTTTTTTAGGATTAGGGAATGATGGAGCTATGATTGTAGTGAATTAAGTACTCTTTTGCTCTCGTATGGGCTCATCAGGACTATGTCTCTTCCTGTGAGCACTCGATATATCGAGAATTTTCCGATAATTAGTCATATCGTTCATACTGATCAACTGCTGGCTCGGTGCTTTTTTAAAAAGAAGCTCGAGCAAACCAACTGTTTTTGGAAATCGAGTGTTATTGATTATAAAATCATTATCAGTGAATTCTACATCGGAATTGCCGAGCATGATCCTCTGACCAACTTTCCTCACACCATATATTTTATCGAGCGGGCTACCCTGGGCATTCTTATTCAGTAGAGCGAAATATTTATCAGATGTTGGAGCTGGTGAGAAGAACGACTGCTTTTTTGGTGTCTACATCACTATCGTCATCAGCAGTTTCGAATGAGATGTTGTTTCGTACAGTATCGTTTAAAAATGTTGATTCATTCATCGTTGATTCATCCAGCCTCGTTTGGTCGAGTCCTGGCGTGAAATTGAGTTTACGCGGTCGGAATTTCTCTCGAGGAGTGGGCTGAGTTTGCGATATCAGCTGTTGAAGGGGATCAACGATCGGCTTGAAAGTCTCCTTGAGATTATTCTCAATATGCGCTTTGCCATTTTTAATAAATTGTATTTTTACGGATAGCATCCCTCGATTGAACGAGTTGATGTAAGATATCTGAATTCTTTTGGAAAGTCATTGTGCATACACCTTGATAGTCGAATGCCAACTAATTGGTGTTAATCATTGGGCACCTATATTTATAGCAAAATTGTCGAAGCCCTTTCTGTATCGACCTTTATTCAGCGGTCTATCTTCATCAATCACTAGAAAACCGAATTTACCGTTATTCTAGCAATGTGAGCATAGACTTTTGAATGCTTCGAACGTCATATCTGAATTGACGTGATCATCATACACGTGGCGACTATTCAGGAGATCCATACGATACAAAACAAGTAGATTAACATTGTCTCGTACTAGCTGTTTTGGCACACGCGCGTAGGACTGTGCGAGATAAAAACTATCGACACTCTTGTGTCTCCCCATACAAAAATAATTCCTTATATGGTCTTGATTCTCGGTTGCTACGTCATCAAAGATCATGATACTGTTGGGTAATGCTTCATCAGGCGATACTACGGACTCATGCTCACCAAACGGATGATATTGGATCCCATCGATTGACTCCAACAATTTTTTTAAGAACTGATATTTCGGTTGGTTCAATGATTTTGAATACACGTAAACATCCTCGAATTTCAACCCATTCGGATGTGTGATCAGAGCTAGCAGTGTATTTGTCTTAACGCAGTTTGATGGGCCACAAAAAACGGCGCGAATGCTGTCGGGTAACAGCTCTCCATGTCTACCAACTCTCTTCTCTTCGCCAACATCAAAATTGACGACTGGCAATTTGAGGTCCTGCTCTGCAAAGTCCATGTTCATCGGAGGAGGGCAAGTTTCTGAATGGCTCGAGGGGTATAAATAGCGCGCTTATATAGCCGCAGATCAGTCATGCTTCATTAGTCGCAGAGTGATGATCACTTACAGACGTCTTCCGCGACAGCGTGAGATCGGTCGTGGTCTAGTGAATAAATTTCTCAATAAATTGCCTGTTGAGCTCCATATTCCAGGATATCAATTCTGTGGGCCTGGCACCAAACTCAAGAAGCGTATCGCTAGAGGTGATAAGGGGATTAATCCACTAGACGCCGCCTGCCACGAGCACGATATAGCTTACTCTCAGAATCGGGAGAATATAAAGGAGAGGAATATAGCTGATAAAATTCTCGCTGATAAAGCTTGGGCACGAGTTTCTGCCGAGGACGCTGGTGTAGGCGAGAAAGCTGCAGCTTATTTCGTAACTAATGCTATGAAATTGAAGTCTGAGTTGGCTATGGGAATTGCTTTCAACAAAGTCGTCAAAGCTGCTCTGAAATCAATCAAACCTAGTCGAAATTCTCGAGTTGTCATAAGATAAGCAGTCAAGGGTGCTCGCGAGGCTATAAAAGCGGTCGGAGGAAGGAAGTACGTCAAGACACCTCGGATTCTACCGATACCAAAGAAGGTTGGTGGATTTTTACCATTCCTAGTTCCTTTGTTTGCGGGATTGAGCGCAACGGGTGCTTTAGCTGGAGGTGCTGCAGGTGTAGTCAAGGCTATCAACGACGCCAAGTCTGCTAAGAAGCAATTCGAAGAAGATTCGAGGCATAACAGAGCCATGGAACAAATTGCTCTTGGGAAGGGTCTCTATCTCAAACCATACAAGACTGGTTTGGGTCTGCACATTCCATCACGATTCATCATAACAAAAAAGAAGACGACCCAGCGCATCAAGAAGCGAAAAACTGTGCGAAGGAAAAAGACACGAAAGGGGCAAAAAAAAACATCTCGCTCCCGAACCGTGCGTTGACAAATTTTGATTTGGTGAAATATGCTCGAATGATGAGAATTCCACATCTCAGAGGCGTTTTTATGAGAGATACTTTGCCACCGTCGGGTCCTCTTGAGAATGAGGCCTGCATATGCAATCTAGATTCGTCTCGCAATCCTGGTACTCATTGGGTTTGCTGGCGGAAGCAAGGTGATGATGTTTTCTATTTCGATAGTTTTGGAGATCTACAGCCACCTGTGGAAGTACTACTCTACCTTGGAGTCGAGGAGGTGAAGTATAATCACACAAGGTTTCAGGATTATGATAATTCCGACTGTGGGCATTTATGTCTCGACTTCTTAAGTGGGAGACTATATAAGGATGGTAGAGTGTGAGTACTTAATCATTTTCAATTCGACCGTCATGGGAGAATCATGGAAGAAGGAGACGAATATTTGATTTGTCTTACTGGTACTTCATCAGTCCTTGCATCTTCTTCCTCTCCACCAATTGACGCGCGTGTATATCGAAAGCCTTTCAAGCTAGGTCTGTTAGCATTTGAAACCTTCAACTCCATACCCAACATCGATACTGGGTGTAATAGGTTATACGTTGGAAAATATACAATAGTCATACCAACTGGTAGCTACGAGATAGAAGATATAGAGAAATATTCAGTTAAACAGCTGGCTCCCTTGGGTATCAAATTCAGTCCGAAGCCAAACAACAATACTCTTTGTAGTGAGATTGAGTGCAGCGAGAGTATAGATTTCACTAGCAAAGATTCTATAGCTACGCTCTTGGGATTCTCAAAACGTGTGCTCATTGCTGGACGAGTACACAACTCAGATTCACCTATACGTATCCTCAAAGTCAACACAATACGGATTGAGTGTAATCTAATCACTACCTCTTATCTGAACGGGCAAAAAGTGCACACGATCCACGGTTTTTTCCCACCAGTTCCACCAGGATATAAAATCACAGAGGTACCGAGGCACTTTATCCCTTTTCGCGTGAGAGCGGACTGTATCAAGTACTTGGAGATAAGAATTGTTGATGAGAACGGGGAGTTGATCAATTTCAGAGGTGAGACAATAACGGTCAGATTTTTACTATCGAGCTGACATTGCGATGGGTATCGTCTACAACACCAAAGTTGGCCGAGGGTATAAAAGTCGAAAGCCATGCGGAGCCATCATCAGTCGGCAAAGAGCTGTGGAGCCGTTAACACGACAGAACATTCAGTTCCTAAAGAGCATCGGTCTGAGAATTGCTGCCCGTGGTGGAAAATAACTTGTATATTCTTCTGTTGCAATGGAAGAGGCTCTAAATATTCAATCACCGGTCGCTTACGACGAATCGGTCGCGCACTACGAGATTCACGCGCATCAGCCGTACGCCACATCAACGTTCAACAACGGTGATGAGATTAGAATATCAATTCAACATCAAGACTTGAGTCTGCTCCCTTCTCGGAGTAAAATCCACGTAAGCGGTAAGTTAACCAAGACAGATGGAACTCCATTGACTGCTACAAAGTTTGTGAATAATGGCCCATGTTACCTTTTTGAAGACGGCAGTTACAATATCAATGGGGTGGAGATAGATAGGTGTAAGAATGTGGGTATGACAAGTGTCATGAAAGGTTGGTTATCATTTCAACCAAATCAGGAAGTAACATTAGAGAATGCTGGTTGGATTGATGTAGAGGAAACTCATTCGATATGTGACGCAAATGGCAATTTTGATGTATTGATTCCCTTGAACATTATGTTCGGCTTTGCTGAAGATTATAGGAAAATTGTTGTCAATGCTAAGCACGAACTAGTGCTTGTCCGATCTCGTTCGGACTTAGACTGTGTCACTCAAACTACTGTGCGGGATGGTGAAAATCGGGTGTATGAAAATTTCAAAATCACATTGAATAAAGTAGAATGGCTCATGCCGTCTGTCGTGGTCTCGGATAGAGTGAAGATTCATCTCTTCAAATATATTCAGAGAGACAAGCCCATCAGTATGAGTTTTCGAACGTGGGAGTTGTACGAGTATCCGCTCTTACCAACTGCTCAAAAACATGTATGGACGGTCAAGACTTCGAGTCAACTCGAAAAACCACGCTTCGTTATTCTTGCTTTTCAAACGAATCGGAAGAATGTCAAGGACAAGAGTTTGAGTCAATTCGACCACTGCAGTGTTAGTGATATCAAACTATTTCACAACTCACAATGTTATCCATATGGAAACATGAATTTGCAAATTGATCGCAATCAATTCGCCATTCTGTATGACATGTACTCTAATTTCCAGAGTTCATTTCATGGAAAAGAGAATGAGCCCATGTTAACAAAATCTCAATTCATTGCGTACGAACCATTGATATTTATCGATTGTTCAAAACAAAATCAGACAATGAAGAGCGCACCGGTTGATATTCGCCTCGAGTTTGAATCTAGCAATAACTTCCCCGCGAATACGTCAGCCTATTGTTTGATATTACACTACAGAATTGTTGCGTATAATCCAATCAGCGGCAACGTGAATAAACTTGTTTGAGGAGGGAGAGTGGGGGAAACTCTATAAAAGCAGCCGTCGGATTCTCTAAAAGTTATTCTGCCTCGAGATGGAGTACGTGGTGGACATGCAAGGTTTCAATCAGCCAGTAGATGATTTCGTCTTGAAAGAGCTGTCTATTGCTCCACTCAATGGTGATTCGAAGCCTCGAGTATTTCTATTCAAACAACCATTCCCGTTCCGGAGATTTGCAGAGAAATACAGACGAGAAAATACTTGGCTTGAAAGAGCTTATCATGGCATCTCTTGGGAGGCTGGTGAAATTCCCTATACTGAGATAGGCAATGCACTCCGAGAAAATCTTAAGGATGCAACAATGATTCACGTAGTGGGTCAAATAAAGAAGAAGTGGTTGGAGCGCTTCAAATTCAAAGTTCGTGACGTCACAGAATCTGGATTTGTAAACTTGGAAATGATATACTCACAGAAGTTGGTGACTGTCTGTTCGCATCACACAAAGTCTTACAAAGCGGTGTGTGCTCAGCATAATGTGGAATTGATGAGAAAATTTCTGAAAAATCACAAGAGAAATGAGATGGAGTGGGAGTGACTATAAAAGGCGTTGACCGGATGAACTGACGTCATTCTATCAATACGATGGGTAACAGTCACAGCGACAAGCAAGAGCGTACTCCTCTTTTAGAGGATTACAGAAAAAATCAAGATGCGCCATCTCGTGACGAGTGGAAGAGTTATGGGCGCAATCCCTCTTCTGCCCCACCTAAGGTTCCTCGTCCAGACAAGAAGGATTATGAGAAAGTGAGGCCTTGGAAGTGAGTGGGAGGCGGTGGCGGCGGCTCGACTTTGGAAGAGTGGGGGAAGACCCGTCTGAAAGGTATAAAACCGAGTGAAGAACTGTGGAGAAACATTCTTGTTCAGCACTCGTGACGAGCAAGATGGGCTACTTCTTCACTATCTGCATGCACTTCCTTGACGAGGCTGGAAATTCTCAGAGGATTGAGGTCTTACACTCTTACGAAGGGGCGCCTGCCATCGAAACTTGGAGTCTTCTATCTGGGGAAGTCAAGGTCAAGGTCAATTTCTACCACGAGGATGATTCATGCAAGACATGCCTAGAGACAGCAAAGTTTGAGTTTGATACCATGAATAACAACTTGTGGATTTCCGATCGTTTCTTCTATAATTTTGAGACCAAAAATTATTATGATTACTACTACGAGAAGATCTTTAAAGACGCTGAGATGTACGTCGCGAACGAAAGATGTGAGCGTTCCACACCATATCTATGCAAACTCAAATTATGTGTGGATAAGTTGAATGAATGTGGAATCGGCAAAAGAGATCATTCACGTATGCAGGAATTGGACATTGAAGTTTGCGAGCACGACTATCCCACATTCGAGGATGAGTGGAGAAAATACTGATGTGAATATATAACCCAATCGGCCCTTTTCAGGGCCACCAAAAATTCATACGTATGAACAGACTGTCCAAAAAAATTTGCCAGAACCCGGAATCGAACCGGGATCTCATGATCAAAAGTCAGGCGCTCTACCGTTGAGCCATTCTGGCTTACAAACGTAGAGTGTGTAACAAAGAATCTAAACACACACACGCACAAACACACACACACACACCCGAGCGCGGCTTAAGCCCTGGGCCACTGGTACCCGCGATCCGGCGGCGGGCGGCACAACTCGAGACATGGCTCATGAGCTATCTCGTTCCCGGGACAGGCTAGGCCGGTTTCGGCTCAGTGACTTCAGCTCAACGGTGCACGGCTCACGGGCTGAGCTATCTTTTTTCATACCAGCATACTAGTGAGTTAAGACCAGTGAGCTGAAACCGGCATAGGCTCTCCGAGTGAGCTATCTTTTTTATCCATCAGCTCACCGGTGAGCTGAGGCTGGTAAGCCGAAACCGGCCTAGCTATACTACTAACGTCCTGCAACTCATCAAAGAATGGTAAATTCCAAGTTGAGGGGTCTCATTGGAAAAATTTGTTTCATATGCGTGGATGACTTGATCGTCTGGGGGTCTACCCCGGAGGAACATTTGAAGAACCTCAGGATTGTCCTCGAGAGATTGTGAGAAGTAGGGTTAAATCTGAATCCAGATAAGTGCTCTTTCATGCAAAAACGTATGGAATATCTCGGGCATGAGGTATCAGCCGAGGAAGTCCACCCTCTAGTGCGCAACGTGGAGAAAGTATTGAATTTCCCTGAACCCCGCAACAAGAAGGAACTCAAATGGTTTTCAGGCCTTGCAAATTATTACAGAAAATTCATCCCCAACTTTGCGAAGAAAGCGCACTATTTAAACCGATTGAAGGCCAAAAATGTGGTGTTTGACTTTGATGAGAAATGTAAGGATCAGTTCAATGAGTCGAAGGAACTCGTGTCATCGTACCCCATTCTGAGACACCCTGACAACTCCAAGCGGTTCATTTCGAATACAGATGCTTCAAATGAAGAGTTAGGAATTATTTTATCTCAACTCGACGGAGATGGAAACGAGCATCCCTGCTCTTACGCTAGTAGGAGCCTCAATCTCGCAGACAAAAATTATTCCGCCACAGAAAAAAGAACGTTGGCCATAGCGTGGGGTATGAAACAATATAAACAGTCCTTATATGGTCAGGACTTTGACGTCTACTCAGATCACCAAAATCTACGTTCGATTTGGAAGAATAAATCGGACGATGTGAATTCAATCGTAGTTCGGATGCTCTCAAAGGTCAACGACTATCACCCCAATATCATATATGAGAGAGGGAAACTTAATGCCAATGCTGATGCATTGTCCAGAGCTTTCCCTGCACAAGTTCCAACCAGCTCCATCCCACAGGCTGAAAAACCACAGGAAATACACCACTCATCTTCATGTGCAAGAAATGCCCCCGGAATCACGATAGAAAATGTTGCTCGATCATCAAACAATTTACGTCTGATAACTAAATTCACAGAGGAATGAGTCATGAAGGATTTCATAAACCAGGGAAGAAATATACTTTATTATGATCGTGATACTCTGGGGGAATACATCAGGTTATTCGATCAGGATGATACGATAAACGCTACAAGTATAGACGAATTCGCGGAGTCCAGGTCCGAATTATTCGCAAAGCATATGACGGAAAGAAAACTCGAGGGAGAAGGGGATATCCAGATAAAAGGTGTCCTGTACCAGAATAAGAGGGACATTAAGGAACTATTTCTGAAGTTAGAGGAAGCTCCGTCAGATGCTGTGATAGAAATAACTCACGCTTTCATATTAATTTGAGAAGACTTCTTAGTTGGATTGCGTTCTACATCAAAGTAACGGGTAAACAACTCTTCGTTAGACCTCTGAGACCACAAGTATTGACGGAGAGAAACTCTCAACTTATGAAACTTGCCCAAGTGCACAACGAGGCACATTGGTCATCAGATAAGACCCTCAAACAAATACGCAAGGAATTCACATGGAAAAATATTACCCAAGATGTTGAAGATTTTGTGGAGCAATGTCCGATCTGTGCCTGAACTGAACACGCGAGCCGAAAGTTCACTGCTCCAGGTAAACACATCAAGCCAGCCTCAGAACTATTCGAAAAATCAAGCATTGATTTTTGCACCTTTGAGAATGAACATTTTCTCGTACTCGTCAATGAGTTGAGTCGATTTATTTGGATATGATCGATTAAAAAGAAAAGCACAACACATCAAGCTCTTGAGAAGTTCTTCATCAAAATTGGAAGACCACAATACATTCTATCAGATAACGAAGAAATCTCCCTATCTAAGAAGGTTCAAGATCTTTATCGGAAATTTGAAATCATGTTTATCAAAATAGCTGTGCGGCACCCTCGATCAAATGGAATTTGCGAGAGAGTCATTGGAACTATAAAAACCATTGCCAAGTCTTAAGAGGGGGGAACAACGTACGGAAAATTGCTTAGAGCCAGTAAGGACTACAACGAAAGTACTCACGATACCACAAACTACTCACCGTATGATTTATTATATGGCAACTTGGACATTAGCGATGATAGCGACGAAGAGGAGAATCACTCACAAATTATGAGGGAGATAAGGAAGAATGCGATTAAGAACACAGATGAGAAGAAGAGGAGTAATCAAGGGATAGTCATCAGCAGGCAATCGGCCTCGCAATATTTTGAGGAAGGGGACATTGTAGTGGCAAAAACAGTTGTGAATGATCTGAATGACTGGACTGACCCGATTCCAGTTTGCAAGGTCAACCGAGACACTAATACGGTTGAAATTATAATTCGGGATCGGCCACAATTACGTCATTCCAATGAAATTAGGCATTATCATGGTGAATTTTGAATAGATGTTGCTAATTTTGATATTTCATTACTTTGTTTCACACAATTACATCATTATTAGCTATAGTTACCCGCCTAGGTTCCAGTGCCTATAATGGCACTTCTAACATACCGGAATTGATACAAGTAGATGAAGGGAAGGCTTATCTGTATAACGAGGAATGGAAAATAGCACACTCTACCGATCTAACTGCAATAGCATCAAAAGGATTCAACCTGACGAGCCAGCTGAATGACATGAAAGTATTCTGCGCAAAGCACGACAAGTGCATAACTGGCGAGTACATTGAGCTCACAATGAGGAAATTGGATTTAATTGGAAAAAAATGGACCATCTCAACTTGCATCGAAATAAGAGAGCTCTATTCGATATCGTGGGTATGGGTACGAAATTTCTGTTCGGCACTCTAGATAGTGACGACGCAGAACTTTGGAATCGCGGAATCACCGAAATATATAGGCAGAATACGGAACTCCCTAAGTTAATTCAGAATCAAACATCTATTGTACGAAATAATGTAGAGGGAATTGATGATCATCTCATTCTTTTTGAAAAGAATTTTGACATTCTGAAAAAGTGGAGTGAAGATAAAGATAAGTCTATTAGTCACATAGAAACAAACCAGGAAATGATGATCTCCCTAGAGGAGATACAACTTGCTTTACAAGAATACGAAAAACTCATAGAGAATATTCAGAATGCTATTTCTTTGGCAAAAAGTGAAGTCTTACTCCCTTCAGTAGTTTCACCTGAATCATATATTGATGCCTTGAATGAGATAAAAAGAAATGAGAGTATTGATAATCTGGTTGAATTCAGAATAAGCCATTTTTATGATCTGATTAAGGTTTCTAAAATAATTGCTTATATTAAGAATGACAAATTGATTTTTCTCATCAACACTCCGATTCTGGAAAACGCCCGATACAATGTGGTCACTATTATTCCATTACCTAGAAGGCAGAGTAAAACCACTTTCAGTGTATTGATGCTTGAGACGCAGACTCTTATGGTCTCCGAAGATAGAATGTACTACACTTTCAAAACTGACGATTGCATAGATTTCAAAGAATCAACAACGATTTGCAAAGGCACGAAACCCCTCATGAGTTTAGAAAAAGACGATATATGCTAAGCCGACATTATCCGAAGAAGACCTCTGAAAAACGAATGTCACTGCCACCACGCCTTATTTCAAAACACTGAAGATTATGTAAAGGAAAGGACCCCGCTCCGAGAGATAGGATTTTGGCTTTCGATTAATTTCGTCGGGGAACAAATATGTTGTCAAGCACAAAATTCTGAACAAAAAGTTCAATGGGCTCGAAGACGAAAAATGGCTAGTTTTTTCAGTATGAATCAAATGAATACCAATAAATGGGAGGTTATGAGGTTATCTAGAACAACAACAAAGGCTTGTCTGCAGCGTTCGAATTTGGATTGGGAATGTACAATTTGAGTGTGATGTAGCTAAAAGGTCATCACTTTGGTAATTGAAACATTCTATCTGAAACCTTCGATACAAGAAGCAAATAAATGCATGCAAAAAAAGTGATAATGCGCGATTGACAAAGAAATCATCATGGCTTGTATTCTCAACAATTACATTTTATTTCAATCAATGTAGCAGCTAACGCTAAGGCTGGATCATAAGGCTGTGCTGACTCGATGCAACGAGTACATGATCTTGAGAGCCCAGATATGGGGCGGGAGCGGCTTTTTGACATCAACATCATCGCATAGCACGAGGCTCGCGCTTTGAATAGTTGATAAAAGGTGTCCGATAGTGCATGGCGGCAATCAAATTATATAGAATGAATCAAAATTAATCTCGGATCGCGTGAGACTAGTGTCTGCCAAATATTTCGAGGGTATGGAGATCGAATCTCATATTGCCGCATCTCGAGATCATATCGCGTAAGAGGCTGCGAGGTCGAGAGCAAGCGACTATCAAAATCGAGCTCGAAATGTCGAGTGGAGGCTGTTTTTGAGGTATTTCAAGGTCGCTGAACACGAATATGACATTGCCTCGCCTTCTAATCGTGTTGCGTGGGCGGCTGCGGGGGCGGAGGCGCGAATTGACCGAGATAGAAGCTCGAGACTTGAGTAACGGTCTTTTTGGGGTATTTTGGGGTCGCTAAGCACGAATTTGAGATCGTCCAGCCTCCAAGTCATGTTGCGTGGGCGGTTGGGGGGGGGGGGGTCGAGTAGAGGCACAAATTGACCAAGATTGGAGTTTGAGAGTTGAGTAGGGGTTGTTTTTGGAGTATTTTGGCATCGCTAAGCACGTATTTGAGATTACACAGTTCCCGAATCGTATTGAATGGGTGGCTGCAAGAGCAAGGACGCGTGTTGATCTAGATAAAACTGGAAGAGCCGGCGGGGAGGGGGGGTCCTTGATATCTCGAGATCACTGGACACGAATCTCAGATCACCCAGCCTCAGAACCGTATTGCGTGGGTGGCTGTGACGGTGAATTTGACGTAGTTTCCTGACAATGATCATTTCCTGAGATAGAATCTGACCAGGATTGTAAGCCGAGTTAAGGCATCGGGACCAGACCACGAGCTTACGCCAAGTATCCCCTTAAACCGAGGGATCGAGCGATATCCTGTTTATCGAAATTCCGAATCGCTAGGTGTGTAATCATAATTCTCGATCACGGAATAGGCCACAAATAGTTTCAGGCGTGAATCTGCGAGAAAGTGGTGACTGCCAGGAGATTCGACCGTTTAATCTCTATTCTGCCCATCTTCACGAGCAGGATCTGATTGGATGTACCGAGAGGCACGATGACCAAACAACGCCCAGAATCACCACGTGATCCAATAGCCTAAGGATCGGAAGATATCCCAGGACGTGCGATTCTGAAATCTTAGCTCTGTGGCAAAAAACTCAAGAACTCTTTCTCGAAATTTTTGATCACACGCTGAGATTTCAGGATCACACTCCCTAAAACACCACACGATCAAGCTGCTTTGAAATCGTGCTCTGGCCACGGTCGTTGTACTGTAGTCATGCCCCTCGCAGGATCAGATGATACTCCCTGTGAAATCGGCCAGAATAGTGAATCAGCTCTCATATATCCTTGCAGTCACCGCCCTCCCATAGATTCACGCCCGAAAAGATTCGTAGTCCATACCAATATCCAGAATTGTGATCTCATAGCTAGAGGATCGTAGTTTCAATCCCTAGAAAATTGCTCGATCTTTGGACCACCAAACGCACTCGGCTTAGTTTCGAGGTATGGTGACAGATAACAGGTTTATTCGAACATGCTGGTCGGAGCGCTCCGAACTCTGGGATCTCTCTCTCTCTCACTCATTGCGTTCGGAAAAAGAGAATCGGGGGTACTTGGGATCAGATTTCATCCGTGGGGATGTCCAGATTCAGCAAAGGAACACTCAAATCTCCTACCCGTCAGTATCGAGTAGTAGATTCACGTCCGCCAATGTATTCGAATCGAATCCTTCTCGAGATTTTTGACCACATAGCTAGGATTTCAGAATCGGACTCCGAGGTTATCTCCCGATCCCTAAGCTATTGGATCACGTGTTGGTTCTGGGCCGTTGTATGGTCACCATGCTTCTCGATACATGAGATCAGATTCTGCTTGTAAAGATGGCCAGGATAGAGATTTAATGCTGGAATCTCCTTGCAGTCAACACCTTTTCCTAGATTCACGCCCGAAAAGGTTTCTAGTCCATTCCGTTATCAATAATTGTGATCACATAGCTAGAGGATCGTAGTTCCCGTGCCCAGGATATTGCTTGAATTTTCGGCCACTTAACACACTATGCTTAGGTTCGTGGTAAGGTGACCGAATAACGAAAGTCATCCCACTACTTGGGATCAGATTTAACCCGTGGGGATGTCCAGATTCAGCAAGGGAAAACTCAAATCTTCTAACCGTTACTATCGAGAAGTAGATTCACGCCCGTCAATCTATGAGAATAGGCTCCTCCTCGAGATTTATGACTACAGAGTTGAGATTTCATAATCGCACGTCCTGGGCTATCTTCTGATCCCTAGGCTATTGGATCATGTAATAGTTCTGGGTGGTTGTATGGTCACCATGCTTCTCGGTACATGAGATCAGATTTCGCTTATGAAAACAGTCAAAATAGAGATCTAACGCTTGAATCTTCTTGCAGTCATCACCCTCTCGTAGATTCTCGCTCGCAACGATTTGTAGTCCATTCCGTCATTGAGGATTATGATCACATAGCTAGAGGATCAGAATTCGAATCCCTAGGATATTGCACGGTGCTCCATCCCACAAACACAGTTGGGTTAGGCTCGTGGTATGCGTGATTTTCGCCCGTCAATATATGAGAATCGACTGCTTTTTAAGATTTCCGGTTACAGAGCTCAGATTCCAGTATCACACTCCCTTAGTCATTACCCAATCCCGCTGCTATCACATCACGCTCTGGTCATGGTCGTTGTGAAGTGGTCATGCTTCGCGCATGATGAGATGAGACTCCGCCTGAAAAATTGGCCAGAATAGAGATTCAGCTCTCGAATCTCCTTGCAGTCACCACTCTCTCACAGATTCACGCCTGAAACTATTTGTGGCCTATTCCGTGATCGAAAACTGTGATTACATACCTAGTGAATCGGAATTCCAATCAACAGGATATCGCTCGACCCCTCGGTCAATGAAGATACTTGGCGTATACTCGTGGTCTGGTCCCGATGCCTTAATTCGGCTTACAATCCTGGTCAGATTCTATCTCAGGAAATGATCATTGTCAGGAAACTACATCGAATTCACCATCTCAGCCACCCACGCAATACGGTTCTGAGGCTGGGTGATCTGAGATTTGTGTCCAGTGATCGCGAGATATCAAGGACCCCCCCCCCCCCGCCGGCTCTTCCAGTTTTATCCAGATCAACACGCGTCCTTGCTCTTGCAGCCACCCATTCAACACGATTTGGGAGCTATGTAATCTCAAATACGTGCTTAGCGATGCCAAAATACTCCAAAAACAACCCCTACTCAACTCTCAAACTCCAATCTTGGTCAATTTGTGCCTCTACTCGACCCCCCCCCAGCCGCCCACGCAACATGACTTGGAGGCTGGACGTTCTCAAATTCGTGCTTAGCGACCCCAAAATACCCTCAAAAGACCCTTACTCAAGTCTCGAGCTTGGATCTCGGTCAATTCGCGCCTCCGCCCCCGCAGCCGCCCACGCAACACGATTAGAAGGCAAGGCAATGTCATATTCGTGTTCAGCGACCTTGCAATACCTCAAAAATAGCCTCCACTCGACATTTCGAGCTCGATTTTGATAGTCGCTTGCTCTCGACCTCGCAGCCTCTTACGCGATATGATCTCGAGATACGGCAATATGAGATTCGATCTCCATACCCTCGAAATATTTGGCAGACACTAGTCTCACGCGATCCAAGATTAATTCTGATTCATTCTATATAATTTGATTGCAGCCATGCACTATCGGACACCTTTTATCAACTATTCAAAGCGCGAGCCTTATGCTATGCGATGATGTTGATGTCAAAAAGCCGCTCCCGCCCCATATCTGGGCTCTCAAGATCATGTACTCGTTGCATCGAGTCAGCACAGCCATATGATCCAGCCTTAGCGTTAGCTGCTACATTGATTGAGATGAAATGTAATTGTTGAGTATACAAGCCATTATGATTTCAATCTCTCTAGAAATATATCCCTCGAAACAGAGTACTCGGACGACATAGAACTAGCCAAAATTGCCAAAAATCTGGGTTCAAATTACGTGCAGCTAACAAAAGTACAAGAGTCTATCAATCAATTCAAGTACAACGAAAGGACGAAAACATGAGTGGATGAATTCTGGGAATATCTTGATTATGTAGGAAAAACTATTATCATTCTGAGTGTTCTATATGGTTTGTATAAATGCGGCTTATTCGACGCCCTGAAAATTGTGATCAAGGGCCTATGGGAGAGAGGCTGCTGTTGTAAAATAACATACTATAAGAACAATAGTGTAATACAAAATCCCCAAGGACATTCCTATGTAGCGACTTATACTGAACCCATCAAACATACAGAACCTCAAACTCCTACTAGGCCATTATTGTTATCAAGATCTGAAATGTAATGAAAAATTTTATTTCATTTTTTTTCTTTCAATTGCTCAAAATCTTCTAATCTGAGCGGAGGGGATGTAAGTGTTCTATAATTTCTATCTATAGAATATCACTTATCATACGAATATTCATTGTAGCTCGCTCGTGTCATGGATAATACTCTTCTATTCTATTCTTATTACTACGTCATTCTATTCCATTCTATAACGTAAGCCACTAGCGCTCAGGTAATATTGATCCAGTAATGGCATTGAGAATCATGCCATTGTAATCTTATTGATTATTTCAATAGAAGTTTATACAGCGAGCTTCTGGGAAGAAACGAGGAATTTTCCTGGCATTGCCGACAAGCGGCAGTTCTTGGTGTAACCTCTACATGGCCAGAGGTGTTCTTTGGCAGGACTTATCACTTGTTAATAAAGCAGTAGTTATAAAAATCTATCCTCCTGTCACTACTCTCGGCTCCAAAAAACTACGGGTTGCACAGACACATTCACGAGAACTTCCTGTGGCTTTGTTTTGATTACAAAATAGCATCCAAGAAAGATTCGGATCACATGAATTCAATGTAGAATTATGTGAACTTTTGGAATATGCAATCGAAAATTCCATTCGAGACGATCCTGGAAATCCACATTCAATATTAGTCGAAGGAATACGATCTCTCACATCCAAAATCGTGTCTAGACGGCAATTTTATATCCTAGTGATAGATAAAGCTCTGAGAGGTCGAAAAACATGTGATTGGATCCTGAACCATGAAACTCATGGGTCAAGCAAATTAGAAAAGCCTAACCTCGGCGCAAGATATCAATCGAAACGAAAATGTTGGTGGAATGCCTCTGTATCGTCATTGAAACCTTCTCTTCTCTTCCGATCTCAATCCTGGATATCTATCGGCCTGTAGGAGAATATATAATCTATATATAGAATAGATATTCATATATATATGAAATAATTCATCATGGAATGAATGAATAATGAAAAATATGGTTTTACGTTGGAAGCTTGTCTCATGACCATTCTAGAAGGGCTCCAACGGACATGGGTCCGGAAAGGCCAATGAAGGCTTGATGACGAGCTTTTTGTACGCATACTAACCCGATCGAGACCCCGTCCGTTTTGATGCTATTCGAGATGTCACTGCTGCCTATGATAGTTTGATTCTGAAGTGCTGATTTCTGAGATGCATCCAAGATCGGGCTCATGTGGCATTTCTTTATCCAAAATCCATGGATATAGCTTTGAGAAGTCGGAAAAACGTGTAACTGGAACCTGAACTACGAGATTGATGGGCTCTACAGATTCTAAAAAACCAATCTGGGCCCAAGACATCGACCGAAACGTGAATATAGGCTATTTGATCTTCAGGATTGAGATCGAAAGAGGTGCGAAGGTTTGAATGACGATGAAAAGGCGTTCCAATACTTTTTATTTCGGTCGATATCTTGCACCCAGGTAGGTCTCTTGAAATTCACTTGACCCATACGTTTTGTGGTTCAGAAACCACTCACATGTTCTTTTGACCTCGCAGAGGTTTATTTATCACTAGGATATACAGTTGCCGTCTAAACACGATTGGCGCTAATGGGTCGAATGTCCATGTGCTTCTGATTCGATGTAATTTTTTGTGTTGTAGATCCTGTTTGAGTGCGTGAATTTGAACTCTGCAGGTAGTCATTTTATAGGGAATTCTGTCAGGTTTCCGTTGAAATTAGTTCTAAAAGCCCAAGTTCATGCGCATGCGCAGATGATGTTTTCCTGTTACTAAAGAAATTCGATTCCAGAAAATGGCTAACAAGTCGCTTGGATCGCCCCAAACTTCTCTGAGACTATTTTTTCTGAAAGAAAAAAATTTCTTACACCCTGTATGTGATTTTCAGAGAAAAAAAGGAATGGCTCTCTGAGAAATCAACCATCTGGTGAAAAACACTTCTTTTAGCTCCAGGAAGCTTCCAGAGTGTTGTAAAAAACTTCGCAACGATGTTTTCGATAGGTTTTTGGCCGCTCTTCAAGATGCCGCAAACCGCAAGTTTGTACCTGTCAAAGAACTCAAGATATCATCATTTTAGTGAATAGAAGAGCATCGATTTCCACATGATGAAATCCCACTCTTTTCACGGATGTGTGTACAACGGAGGGATCAAATTTCCACCAAAGCTGCTACCGAATAAACTGTATCTGGTGGAGTGGCAGGAGTGCCAGTAACATGTGAACGATCCTGTCCTTAGTTGCATAAATACGTTTAATTGAGTGAATCTTCCGTGTTGATCTTAGAGACAAGAGTGTCTTTCCATGGAATGATGAGCCTGTCCGGGGTACCTCTAGCCCGGGGTAGAGTGTGAACTACGCAAATAACGACTTTGAACACCATTCGTTGATATCTCTAGAGTTCTGTCAAGTTCTAAATTGATTGGAATATCATACAGCCCACGATAGCGTCTGGATCGCGCAGATCATGGCTTTTAGCGAGATTTTTCCGTGTCTTGAGCCCCAAGGCCCATGAGCTGACGGATAATCGATCCTTGGGTACTCTGAATAGTGACACATTGACTGGTCCAGAGTTTGGTCAGGTTCTGGATCAATTGGAACTTTCTACAACCAACAGCGAAGTCTTAACTGCGCGGATAATGTCTCTGAACACGATACTCTTTTGTTTAGGACCTCATAGCCGTGGATACTGACTAAAAGTGAATTCTCTGAACATCCTCGATGACACGAGACCACTTGATTTGAGGTCTTGTAGAGTTTTGGGTCCATTGGAATTTCATACAACCCACAGTGACGTCATAACTGCGCGGATAACGGTTCACAGCCGGATTCCGCCCTGTTTTGGGCCACACAGCCGACGTCGCGGGCTGGTGATGAATCATTTGGGCACCCTCGATGATACACGAATACTCAATCTAGAGGTCTGTGCAGTATTGGGTCCATTGGTACTCTCTACAACCCACATCGAAGTCTCAACTACCCGGATAGTCGCTCTAAGCAGGATCTCCCTGTTTTGGGCCCCATGATCGAGTTGGCCCACTCGTTATCAATTTTCCTATCATCTCTGAAGACTTATGGGCACCCAGCCTGTCGTCACGCAGGTTCCTGGATGCGATTGAATCACCTTTATCGCACGTGATTGTACAGAGGGAGCTCAGCCTACCCTATAGTCGTCATATCACCCTGCTCTAGCTCTCGTCCAGCCTCTGGCCCAAATATCGGTATCCTCTGGGTCATAGGGCTATCTCGGCTATACCATTCGAGAGTGATAAAGGAGTAATAGAATCCCGTGCAGTTCTGAGTGTCCCCGGAGCTTTGTTTATCTTCGCTGTACGCCGGCGTAAGCTTACGCTAGCAAAAACCATCGGATATCTTCTGAATCATATCACATGCATATTTTAAGGTCATATTCTGTGAGTAATGAAAAAGTAATGAAAAATGAGCTATTGCACATTCCCCTACGATCTATTTCCGATCTCGTGTTCGCTAGCGTAAGCTTCCGCTCATTCTGGCTCATGACCGATAATAAATTTTCCTCTTTGGTGATAAATTAGTTACAAAGTAGTAATCAAAAGTGAAATTGGTTTGGAACCGATTCGTGAGTGAGTGTTTGCTAGCTCCAGGTACCCGAATATGCTCGGTTGAGCTTCCAATAGGGGACTTGCACGGTTGAGCGTTTGCCAATATAGAATATGCATTCGGAAGCGCAGACTACAAGAAGATTTTTGGTCAAAACAGGATAATTTTAGGAGCAATATTGGATTTATAATAAATAATCAAAAATGCGCCCGCGAAAGACGCCCGATTCAAATCGATGTCACGTGACATCTACGTCACAAGGGTAGCCGCCGATACACACATGCAAACCCGCGCGCATTGGTGTTGCGTACGTGTGGCGGCCGTCTGCCAGCGCTAAAATAACAAATCGGACCCGGCTTGTTTGATGCTCGGAACAATTCTCTGATCGAATTAGGGATGACTTTTCCCATCAGCAGTTGCTCCTGGCCTTCCACTACAGCTGAGATGCAGGGAAACCGGCTGTTATCACTTTTTTGTGCATAGTGATGCGAAGAAGGATGCAGGTTAGTGGGCATGTGAGCAGTCACAAGTTTGAGGTGGAGAACTGTCAGATCCAGCCAGATCATCACTGAAAAAGTTATCTGGCTCATGAAATGAGCAATAGTGGCATAATATACGTGACTGTAGTGAACAATTCCCACATTGAATCATCTGATTCTCCTTATTCACCTTCCTTTCTGAGGATGTTGACATCCTTCGACGATGATTACACAAACTCTTCTTGTGATGCATCAGACAGAACCAAATTGAGCGTACTCAATCAAACATTCAGCGAAGTAGTTGTAAGCTGTTTGATGTGCTTCCAACCATCCAAATCATGAGTTGAGCCCTGGTGTCAACATCAAAAATGAGCACTCAGCACTTCTAGCCTCCCAGTACTAGGTCATTATGCCGAGGCTGTTTACTGGTTTGGTCAATCATAAACTTTCATTAATAGGATGAATGGTAATCATTTTGTATCTTTTTTGTGGTTCTTTCCAACTGCGCCAATTTTCTAACACAGCCACAGCATAATGATCTAGTACTGGGAAACTAGAAATGGTGAGTGCTCATCTTTCATATCAACACCAGGGCCCAACTCATGATTTGGATGATTGGAAGCACATCAAACAGCTTACAACTACTCCACTGAATGTTTGATTGAGTACGCTCAATTTGATTCTGTCTGATGCATCACAAGGAGAGTTTGTGTAATCATTGTCGAAGGATGTCAACATCCTCACAAAGGCAGGTGAATAAGAAGAATCAAATGATTCAATGTGGAAATTATCCACCACAGTCTCATACATCATGCCACTGATGCTTCATTTCATGGGCCTGATAACACTTTCAGTGGTGATCTGACAATTCTCCACCTCAAAATTGTGGCTCCAAAAGCCCACTAACCTGCATCCTTCTTCACTCTACTATGAACAAAAAACGTAATAACAGGCGGTCTCACTGAAATTTGTTTCAACTCAGTGGTTGAAAAATATTTCATCACCGTAGTTGAAAATTCAACTATATGAGTTGAAAAATGTCCGCGGAGAAGTTCGGAAATAGTTGCGTCCAATATGTTGGTCATAGAGGTAACATCGATGTGTATAATTTATTACTCTCCTCGCTTCGGTTTGACTACTGTTTGTAAGGTACTAGTTGTACCTTGAGATGCACAATGGCAAAAGTTCAGACGAGTGAGACTGGTGATGTAATATCATTGATCATGCAGTGCTTCCATTCTACATGCTCATCAGAAAAAGAGTAAGTGATGTCAAGAATTTAGCAGTGTCATACGGAATTATCCACAAGAAATTCGGGAGACTTTTTTCTCTATTGACTGTAGATCCGGATACTGATTGAATACTGCAAGTGTTCAAGAAACTTCATACGGAATCGTCTGCTAGAACTATGTAGAAGTAATTCACGGGATCATCTCAGTTGATATGTATTCAGCCACAAAACAAAAATTCGGGATCAGAAGCCGTTCCTACGTCGGAAAAGCGATCCAAAATTTGGTGAACTAATTTAAATTTCATTGATTTGAGGGATCAAAGTATGTTGGTTTGGGAATCAACAGCAGTGAATCTAGAGTGAATATGAACACATCATTTATTCAACAGGAGAAAATGTCACAAAATTCAAACTGGGAGTCCTGAGACGATCGTTGGAGTCAATCGAACCCCAACACAACGGAATAAATATTTCGAAATACTCTCGGTATCGAATTGGAATCATGCAAGGGAATATTATAACGAAAAGTAACAACAGTTCACAAAATATCATGTAGAGATCAACGGGACTCCTCAGGGTCAATTGATTTCCAAAAAAAAACTGTTTACAATTAATCTTGAAATCGACAAAAGCTCAATATAGTATGAGATTAAGCGGTCATAGGAACTTGACAAATGAAACTAATGAGTATTGAACATAACTGAATCAGCGGATAATAGTTGAACGAAACTAGAAAGACCCCTTTTAGAGTTTTTTATCATTCCAACATAAATTTCTCATGTTAACTCAAGAACTTCGCATTTTTCCTCCTTCTTGATTAAACTCGTAAACTGGAAGGTCTCCAAAACCACGAACGGGACAACAATCACACATTCTCTTGAACTAGTTGCAACAGCAGTTAAGAGCTTTGACTAGAATCTTATCTAAAAGTATGTGAGTATTGAGCAAGCTCCGCAGCTAGCTTCCCATCTCTTGGATTGAATGTTTGCACTCGGCATACTTTACTATTTGGTCTCTTTGTTGCATTTGGCTGCGGATTGATATCCAAAAATTGTCTGAAAAAAAAACAGTTGAGGTTTTGGGGTTTTCATTTCACCATTAGATACTTTGAAAGAAGTGACTAGTACCACGCGGACCTGACATAGAAATTTGACAAAACTAGATTTTTGGGGAAACGTACTCCTCAACGTGTGATTACACCGGCCCACAATCCGAAAAAAAAATCGTTTACCAAAAACGCGACCCACATAGATCGACGTAAAATCGAGCGCTAAATCCGAAAATGATGTTGGTTGAGCCACGCTACGTCACAATTTCGAGATAATCGTGAAAAAAATTTTTTTAACGGTGGTATCGGAATTTTGACCTCGGATTCTGAAAGTACAGATGATTTTACGTCCAAATATTGATTGAAAAAAAAAACGATTTTTTCACTCGGAAAACTGATAACCGTCATCCCAATTTCAATTTCATATTTCGGATCAAGTATTCGGAGGGAAATTCATGACAGAGTGCCCAAGGTGGTACTCGTGACGAAGTACTCCCAGTGGGATCCGTGACGAAGTACTCAGAGTGGTACTCGTGACGAAGTACTCGGAGTGGTACTCGTGACGGAGTACTCAGAGTGGTACTCGTGACGGAGTATTCAGAGTGGTACTCGTGACGAAGTACTCTGCGTGGAACTCGTAACGGAGTACCCGGGATGGTACTCGTAACGAAGTACTCCGAGTGGAATTCGTGACGGAGTACCCAGAGTGGTACTCGTGACGAAATACTCAGAGTGGTACTCGTGACGAAGTACCCAGAGTGATACTCGTGACGAAGTACTCCGAGTGGAACTCGCGACGAAATACCCGGATTGGTACTCGTAACGAAGTAATCAAAGTGGTATTCGTGATGAAGTACTCGGAGTGGTACTCGTGACGAAGTACTCGGAGTGGTACTCGTGACGAAGTACTCAGAGTGGTACTCGTGACGAAGTATTCAGAGTGGTACTCGTGACGAAGTACTCTGCGTGGAACTCGTAACGGAGTACCCGGGATGGTACTCGTAACGAAGTACTCCGAGTGGAATTCGTGACGGAGTAACCAGAGTGGTACTCGTGACGAAATACTCAGAGTGGTACTCGTGACGAAGTACCCAGAGTGATACTCGTGACGAAGTACTCCGAGTGGAACTCGCGACGAAATACCCGGATTGGTACTCGTAACGAAGTAATCAAAGTGGGACTCGTGACGAAGTACCCAGAGTGGAACTCGTGACGAGGTACTCCGAGTGGAATTCGTGACGGTCCCCAGGGTGGTACTCGTAACAGAGTACCCAGAGTGGTACTCTCCACGAAATACTCAGAGTGGTACTCGTGACGAAGTACCCAGAGTGGTTCTCGTGACGAAGTTGTCCGAGTGGAACCCGCGACGGAGTACCCGGAGTGGTACTCGTAACGGAGTAATCAGAGTGGTCCTTGTAACGAAGTACCCAGAGTGGAACTCGTAACGAGTTACTCCGAGCGGTCAATAGAGAGTACCACTTTGGGTACTTCGTCACAAGGACCACTCTGATTACTCCGTTACGAGTACCAATCCGGGTACTCCGTCACGGGTTCCACTCGGACAACTTCGTCACGAGAACCACTCTGAGTATTTCGTGGAGAGTACCACTCTGGGTACTCTGTCACGAGTACCACCCTGGGGACCGTCACGAATTCCACTCGGAGTACCTCGTCACGAGTTCCACTCTGGGTACTTCGTCACGAGTCCCACTTTGATTACTTCGTTACGAGTACCAATCCGGGTATTTCGTCGCGAGTTCCACTCGGAGTATTTCGTCACGAGTATCACTCTGGGTACTTCGTCACGAGTACCACTCTGAGTATTTCGTCACGAGTACCACTCTGGGTACTCCGTCACGAATTCCACTCGGAGTACTTCGTTACGAGTACCATCCCGGGTACTCCGTTACGAGTTCCACGCAGAGTACTTCGTCACGAGTACCACTCTGAATACTTCGTCACGAGTACCACTCTGAGTACTTCGTCACGAGTACCACTCCGAGTACTTCGTCACGAGTACCACTCCGAGTACTTCATCACGAATACCACTCCGAGTACTACGTCACGAGTACCACTCTGAGTACTCCGTCACGAGTACCACTCCGAGTACTACGTCACGAGTACCACTCGGAGTACTCCGTCACGAGTACCACTCCGAGTACTTCGTCACGAGTACCACTCTGAGTACTCCGTCACGAGTACCACTCCGAGTACTTCGTCACGAGTACCACTCTGAGTACTTCGTCACGGATTCCACTGGGAGTACATCGTCACGAGTACCACCTTGGGCACTCTGTCATGAATTTCTCTCCGAATACTTGATCCGAAATATGAAATCGGAATTGGGATGACGGTTATCAGTTTTCCGAGTGAAAAAATCGATTTTTTTTTCAATCAATATTTGGACGTAAAATCATCTGTACTTTCAGAATCCGAGGTCAAAATTCCGATACCACCGTTAAAAAAAATTTTTTCACGATTATCTCGAAATTGTGACGTAGCGTGGCTCAACCGGCATCATTTTCGGATTCAGCGCTCGATTTTACGTCGATCTATGTGGGTCGCGTTTTTGGTGAACGATTTTTTTTTCGGATTGTGGGCCGGTGTTATCAATTTTTTTGATAATTTGGGGCATGGAGAAGTTGCGCCTGACGATTTCCTTGAATAATAAATTCGTACCAAGAAGCCTGAATTGAGGTATTTTATCGAGGGAAATTAAGGGGGTACAATTATAAGTAAAATTGCACCACAAAATGTACGTACTCGTCATGCACACACAAAGTGGTCTTTGGGCTCTTATAGCAGTGCTATTTGGTGCTCGATAGCATTATGTTTGATGAGTTTGCCCTCCCGAATCCCAAGTGAGCTCCATCGGGGCGCTTCACACTCCATTTCGACAAAGGTCAAAATGCAGAAAAACCTTAGCGCATGCAACTGACGTTTTTACCCCTTTTTCGATGACAATTTTTTGGGTGACCCGGGATCGAAATACCAACGATCGCGCCAGAAAAAGCACCAAAACATACGTCAAAAATGAACGATTCTTTCCCTAAGCATTTTAAGGATTCGTACAAGCAGGCACACATTATGTCATAGCTTCCACGGAACTACTCATATACTTAATGTATACCTTGATTAGGTGTATACAACAAGTTGATGTATAATGAACGTGCATCAAAACAATGTAGTAGCGTTGCGCGATAATCCGCGATGGTCGTTGGTTTAGCCACGCAAGCGATCGCAAATGTGCGCTATGTTTACAGTTCTTCTGAAGAATCTCACGTGTCTATTTTTCCGAGAGTTCTGGATTTGAATATTTGCATAATAGTATTGTTATATTTACGAAGACGATCCGATTTTCATCTTTCCCTCAAATCATTGCAAAAATTACAGACGTTGCCTTTTCTTTCGAGGATTCGCTTAGATTATTTTACCACATTCATTCATTTGTTTTCAGTTGAGTTTGAGCTTCATGCCACCCTCAAGAAATCAGGATGATGAATGCCAATTAGAGCTAACCGAACTCGTCAGGAATTATCCCAAGAATTGACTCGTGATGAAGAATTCAACTCAGGTAGTTGAATTTCAAGGCGGTTGTTGAAAAAATGAATTCAACTACGGAATTGAAATTCAACTACAATTAGTCGAAATTTCTTTCAATCACCGTAGTTGAGTCGGTTTTCCAACTACTGTAGTTGAATATTTGGTTAAAACCCATGGCCATTTTTTACAGTGTGACGGATGTGACATTTTTTTTTACCTTCCCAAAAAATCAGTAGGTCTCTCCTTCGCTCACCGAATTTCTCCAAATTACGGTCACGCCGTACCACAAACTTCTAGTCGAATCAAAATGGAACAAGATTGCTTCCGGAAAAAGGCCATCTCCACTCACAAAGAAGCTCGAGAGGTTGTTTAGTGGAGGTGATGTAATTTGACATGGTTTCTCAGGACAAAATATTCACGTTAGTGACACCATGAAAACCGCGAGCGAAGACTCTCAGTGACGCATGAGATTACTCCTCCAGATGTAAGCCTTAGAATGATGTGCTGCGGAACTGCATCATTCTCCGTTACATATTAGAATGAGCTCAGGGAGGTATTGCTGGGAGAAGCACAAGCAAAAAAACCTGATTCTCGGTGTGATTCAATGTCTAGAGTGTAATGTTTGGGTGATATACGAATAATTCGAGTCACTCATACTACTAGAAGAGTATATTATAACACGAGAAACAGTTACTTGTTTACATATTTACTTGGGAGCTCGCGCCCACCGGTGTGGTTCGCGATGGTCTGCTCGCTCACCGGTCAACTCCATACATTCAACCATGATGGCAGCACCTACTGGTACTCTATTACATAGAGTGTGCGAAAGAGCGAGTATGGTCACTCAAAACCATTCTCGTAAGTCCAAGACGACGGTATCTAATGCATCAAATCCTTAGACTGGACATATCTTATACCGTTTGAGAATGGCAGCTCAGGGCATCAAAGTTGACCGTTTTCGCGGAATGTCTTATATATTTGGAACAGGATTCTGTGACATTATAGACTTCAAGTCGATTTCAACACGTTAATTGACCCCAGAATGTCCGTACCGTGACCTGTCGTAAGCGTAGCTCGTATGTTTCAAGTTGATATTTTATACTCGAAACGAATATCAGATTCTTATGTCAGTCACAGTAGACTTCAAACTAGAGATATCAATGAGTCATTTCCGGTGTCGTCTGAGTGTCCAATACCATTCCAAGTGTTTCGTAGGACTTATAGATTTTATCAACGGGTCTTGCGGAATCCCCTAATTCATCTCGATACTTGATCGTCAGTTCCACCAATCATCCTGGCAACCTTGTTCTGGTGATAATCCGATCTGAAAACACCACGGAACAAAATCTCACCAACGGCGTAATGATGAGTTTTGTGGATAGCTCACAGTTCACTTATTCTTCTGCGTTTTTTCGTTGCAAAATAAGAACTGTCTTTACCGTGTCTATGAATCTCTCGCGCATTTACAGTATGAAGGCCCACGGATTTTCTAACAGATACCGTAAGCCGCGGTGACTTTGAACACCGGGGTGGCCTTGGACACCGGGTTGGCTCTGGACACCGGGGTGACTCTGTAACGTTTTCCTGAAAAGGGTTGCCAGCGTCACATAATCGTCCTGCGAGCTCTAGCAGAGATGTGTGAAGGTCGTTTGAGAGCTCGGAATCTCTATTTTCATCATGTGATAATGGAGAAGTATGAAATGAGTTCAACATCCCGGTTTCCTCATCTGAGGGGAAAAAATATTCCGCTTCCCCCTGTATTGCCAAAATCCTGCCGAATGAGTGCTTTTTTATAGTGGAATATAAGAAAAAATCTGATGACAGGACATCCCTAATGGATGTCCCACCGGCAGACCATGAGCGCTTTCATTTCCGGTGAACCGGATGAGCATGAATCCAGCGCCCGTGTGCCCTGGGGGCTAAAACCTTCTATTCTCAGCCCTACAATGTTGGCAAGCCGTCACTGCAGAGCTGGAGGCAGCTAACCACTATCTAACCAACCCACCCCGGAACCGCGTTAGCATTACTTCAGGGTGGGAGGCGTATCGCGCTCAGGAACGAGCGTGTCTCTTCTCACGACTCGCAGGTGCTGTTGCTCCTTCTTCGATTTTTTTCCTACTCTTCTTCCTTCGATCTTCTCTCTTCTTTCTTCTTTCTCTTCCCTCCTTTCTTCCTTCTTCAGTCCATCATATTCCTCCTGAAATTATTTGGACCTCTTCTGTTTCCGAATGAGTGCTCTACAGGGCTACAATGCTCTCAAAACGTCATTCAAGTTGTCAGCTTGAGATTCTTTGACAAAAATACCTATTACCCTTATTCGACTGTGCTTCCATTTCTTCAGACCCTCCAGAAATGCACCAATTGGAATTAACAAGACGGCATCTTGTTAGACGAGAGAAATTCGACAGGATCGCGTTTGAATCGACAAGAAATGATCCGTATTCATCTATCAAAAGCGTACGTCGAAAATTTGCAAGCAGATAGCGGGCACGGGTGTCGGTGGCAGTATCAACAGTCTAAGTATTACCGGATATAGTGACGTCTGCGGATCAGAATCCCTCGAATCGTCGGGGAAAAAGACGGATTCGAGATACCTACTATTCGTGAAAAGTCTCCCCGATCCAAATCAAAGAAAAATTGTCTTTGAACCATATTAGGTATCTCGAATCTGCCTAATCCTTCAAAGATTCAGAGTGAATTCGGATCTGCAGAATCTCTAGTCCACAATACATAATAGTCGCCTGAATACGATTGCCTGACTCAATCTCAAAGCTCTCTCATCTTTAATTGAAAACCCTGACTCCGCTGTGCAAACAGACTGAGTTTAAGAGAATACTTTGAAGGGAGATACGGGACACGTCAAACAACAGTAAACATGACGATGCTTTTGATCTCGTGCAGAAACGGAGAAAAACTAAGAAAAATGAGGAACCGTCTGCAGTTTCATGACCAAGCGTTGATCACGTACAAAAACCCGCAGGGTGGACATATTCCTGAGTACGATATAAATCGTTAATGTCTTCGAATATCAACTCGACCACTCAATAATGAATTCTGGGTATCGAATCCTGTTCTCAAATGGCAAGTTTGAGAATATTCCCATTCACCCTGAAGGATACCCGTACTTGGAAATGTGTACATGTTGAATCTGTCGAATGTTCCATATGATTAACTCCTCTTCATTTTTCGATCATTGTATACTAGCGTAATGCCTCGCGTTGCTTGGCTTGTAAATGCTCCCGAGAGGTGTATTGAACTGTTTCGGTAAATCGAAAAAAGACTCAATATTCATTTGAATTAAGTTAATGATCGTGGATGTCTTTAAAACTTCCTTCATTTGCACAATGTGATCTTTTGAATCTAATAATTAGTCTGCCAAGGTCTGTTGAGATGAAATATCCAATTTCAATGAGATCCAAGTTTGATTATCTGTGTAACATTTTTCGAAGATTGTACATAGACGTAGGCGTTCTGACCCCAAAATGTTAATCCACAGTGATATTGATTCTACGCCATCTCAATTGATCATTGTATCTGTGTTCTAAATTTTTCCATCAGCTTGAACTTATCTAACTCGTCGAAATATCATAGAATCGGAATTAGTTGAATTCTATGGGCTATCCCTCCTCCCAATGAATTTCAAACAATACGCAATCGCTCATCGTAAGGTTCATCATTCCAACTTCAAAATAACATTCAAGAATTTCTCGTCAGCAACGAATCTGAAACCCTTACAGAGATGAGGAATAGTCCAGAACCCCCGAATTTAGAGTGAAGAAGCTTCGAATAATGTTACACGAATAATAACTGAACTCAAATCTCATCAAAGTTAGACATTCCTCCTTCAATACAACTGGAAAGACTGATTGTTAGATTTGAAAGATCACATTGTGCGAACCAGAAACAATTTGGAAACATATATGATCAACCATTGAATGGAAATAGGAATCAAGTCTTTTTTCCGATACATAAGAATATTCCCGAGTCCGATACGCCTCTTTGTAGCTTTTACAAGCCGAGCAATGCAAGGCATTACGCTAGTTGTCTATTAATCACAAATTGAATTGAGGAGCTATTCAAAATGACTTCGTCATCTCACGCGTGTCCTTTGGATGTGATTGATTTTGCTTTCTCAAGATATGAAGCATTCATTTGGTGCCAGGTGAATTTTCGTCAAATTTTTTTCTAAAAGAATCTCTTCCTCCTTCTGTGAAGCTCTTGAATACATGAAATTTGTACAGTCCTCTTCCTTCTGCCAAGATTTATCTGATGGAGGTCGCAGTTTTTCTTAATAAACCCTCACAAAATTACTACAACCCCATCTTTCGAGCCCTCTGTCCATGTCTGTGTGTGTATGTATGTTGTTTTCTATGGCTCGGCAAACTCCTCACTGGTTTGATAGATCATCCTGGAATTCCTATGCCATGTTCAGAGGCGTCTCCAGATGAGAATGCTAGATTTCAACTGCCCCCCCCCGGTAATTACATTCATACTTATGGATTTTTCTTCATTCATCTGTAATTTTTTTTCATCTTAAGAACTAGGAATATTGTCTCCTTTCTCCTCAAAAAATTTGAGTCAGATATTTCACACCTCTCTCGACGTCCTGGATCAATTGGTGAATACGGAATTTCGATTGAGGCTCATTTCATTTTAGCTTCTTCATACCTCTCTGACATCGGGCTATAAGACCTTTATAATCGCAATTCAACAAACTCCCGTATCAACCAATCGATTCAGCACGTCAAGAAACATCCGAATCACCTCCTTGACATTTTTTTCATACAGTAGAATGAAGTATAGATCATCCATAAGATGTTCTTCGTTCGGAGAAATTTCAAATTTCTCATTGAAGAATTCACGAATCAAGAAATGCTCATGCGGTCATGCTCAAAATTCACTGGAATCATCATCACAGTCTCCGAAATACACCTACGAAGTCTCGAAAGAGTTTATCGAAAGGATCTGAAGATTTTGCGTTCCAGATGAGACATTGTTATTTCGATTTCTACGTTCACCGACAGTAAATTTCTTCCTTTCCCAATCTAATAATCTCTTCGCCAAAATTCTGTATCAACCAATCGATTTGTCGCGTTAATAAGAATCAATGAAGACCTTCACGTTCTTCTTACTCTGTTCTACCGAATGCGAATTGAAATTTATACACCATAATGATGTACGCGGTGGGTAGGTGATGTTGGATGGGGATATGGCGAGGTGCGGGCGATGTGGTCGGAACCAGAAACGTTGTATCTTGACACATTCTTTAACTTTCGAGTCTGTGGCCTAGGTTTCTCACAATAGACGGATACGGGCTCATGGCCGTTTTTTCATACATCACACTACTTAGACGCACCACACATACATCGTACGAGTGAGATACGGGTATTGATTCCGGCGGCAAAGTACGGACTGAAGCTCGCGCTCCGCCGTGTGCTACGTTACACTATCGCTTTTTGACTGACTCACAAAAGACGTTTCGTCGCTTTTATAGGCGCGGACAAAGTAGAAATACTTTTGCACGTCAGAGAACGAGTATTCAATTTCCATTAGTAGCAAAGAAAACGCGGATCGATATTTCATCAGTTTTTCTGAATTATATAGCTTCTGACACAATTATAGAACATAAATCTTGCACTGATTTCACGATCGATGCTGAAGGCTGAAGCCCATATTATATTCCAATATTTCAAAATCGCGAACTGTATCATATTCTATACAGAGCAAGGATGATCAGTTAATCTCTAGGGGATCATAAATCGTGATGAGCTCTAACGATCAAGGCTGAATCCAGGAGCGCATACTAAATTCTCGTGTTTGAAGAGGGTCATTCCGATGACTTTCTGCTTAGGCTTTTCTATCGAGAATTGAACAATGGCTTCTACGATCAGACTTGCAACAGCGCCAACCTATTTCATCCGCGTGAAAGAAAGATGCTCAGCCGTTGACAAGAACATTGACACCTCAGAATTTATGGGTCTATTAGTCGACGGGTACGCGACCTTATACAGAGCGAGATAATTATTTAAAATTCCCAAAATTTCACGATCGGAATCGAAGTATTCAAGACGTTCTTCATTTGCGTATTTGAAAAGTGAGTTCTGATCTACATTTATATATCCGGCCGTCATCATTGTGCAAATTCGTGGAAGTACGGATCCGGCATCGACAGGTACTAAATTACCGTTGTAGACATTTGAAACAGGCACTCGATATTACATTATACTCAATGGCACACTTGTTCATCCCGCACGCTCGAAGTGAATTAGGGTGCGATGGATATAAATTCTACGTGAAGATTTGATATACAAAATTTATTCGGAGATTTGAGAGTAAATCAGGCCCCAAAGATCGAATGTCAAATTATATTGATTGCGCCAAGCATACCCCCACGAAGCTTCGACCATAGCATATATTCTGCGACAAATTCTTCGGAAATAAGATTCAAACATGAATTCGTTAATAACGTGCTGCTGCTACGGTTATTCTCCTCGCTGCTTGCTGCTATCCTTCGTCGGTGCGTTGTCGTCCATGCGGCGGATGCGCTTGCGGATCGGCGCATTGCTCTCACTTGTTGCTTCGTTCCCCATCATCTCGACGACGAACCGTGGGGGTGATCTCGGCATCGTGGAAGGCTCAACGACATCACTTGAGAACACTTCTCTGTTGCGATGCTCGAGGTAAGCAGGCGTTGCCGGTGTTGGTGGTAAAGTGTCCAGCTCTGCTGTTGTGATTTCGTCAAGATCCATCGCCAGGGGCGTTGGATATGGTTACTGCTCGATGGTGAAACTCGGGATCGGCGGGTCTTGCAGCGGCGTAGTGGACGTGCTGGCAGATGGTAATGATGGTGCTGGAGTCGGCGTGGGCATCACGGGCGTGATGCTAGCGAGCGACGCACTATAGTCGTCACATTCCATTTCTGGCCAAAAATCGCTTCAAAATTTGTTTCAAGCTATCGGGATGAGCCAAACGGCATTATCTTCGTAATCGACAGGGCTAGGGGATTCGCTAATCTGATTTTGTCTCAGACGAAGGGGGCAGGGGTGGGGGGAGGGGGGGTGTTGAACGCGAAATGGGGTTGAAGATCGATATTTCGCCGGAATGAAACTCACGCGTGGCGAGTCAGTAGTTCTACTGCCGATCCGCAACCACTTGGAGTACCTTCTAGAGGTAGATGGCAGTATTTTAAACTCAATCCCAAGTCTGAGAATCACCGCAATCAGCTCTGAGGTCGATTCTGAGCTGAGAAGAGGTGATAAATGCTGCGAATTAGTCGATTATACTGGATTCTGAGTCGAAAATGATTCCACTGCCAACTCTCAACTCTTTTCAAAACATTCCTCCATCGATTCTCAGAATTTTGAGTCTGGGCACAGCTCTAAAAATTGCTGCGGGAAATTTTGAGATCGGTTCAGATTTATTTTGTGGCGGGATTGTCTCTTCAGATCAGAAGGGACATTCGAGATGGTCGATTTTAGCTCAGAATGCGATATGCTGCCAGATGAGAAAGACCTTGGGTGTATTTCTAGAGCATTAAACATAATTCTTAGCCTGGTCTCAGGTCTGGGAATTGCCGGAGAGGGATTTGAGATCAATATTCGTCCAGGAAAGGCTGTCTGGCCGCGCAGAATATTAGATAAATCGTTATTTCTAGGTGGAGAAAGAGTGTACTGCCGATCTGTAATAACTTGGGGTACTTTTTGAGAGTGGGAAGCAGTATTTTAAGTTCATCCTCATGTACGGGATCCAACGCAATCAGCTCTGAGGTCGATTCTGAGCCGAGAAAAGTTGACGAGCCTTGATAATTAGTCGGGAATAGTGAATTCTGGGTCGAATCTAATTCTACTGCCGACTCAGAACCCGTTTCAACACATTCTCACATAAATTCACAGAATTTTGGGCCGAAACACAGTTCTGAAAATTGCTGAGGGAGGATTTGAGATCGATTCTGATCCGTTTTGCGGCTAAAATGTCTGTTGAGATATGGCAGTCATCCGAGAATGGTCGATTTTACCACAAAATTCGATATGCTGCCAGGTCAGGAACATCTCGAGTGGGATCATAGAACATTTAATAGAATTTTGAGCCCAATCTCAAGTCTAGAAATTGCCGTAGAAGAATTCCAGATCGATATTCGTCAAGAAAAAGCTGCAGAACAGTGCAGATTATTCAAGAAACGGTGAGTTCTAAGTGACGAATAAATATACTGCCGATCTACAATGACTCGGGGTACATTCTAGGGATGCGAAACAATATTTTGAGTCAAAGCTCAGGTCAGAGAGTCACCGCAATCGGTTCTGAGGCCGATTCCAGAGCGAGGAAAAGTGATGAGCGCTGCGTATTCGTCGAAAATAGTGGTTTCTAGATCGGAAACCTCTCTGCTGCTACCAGAAGAAGCTTTCTCGTGCATTTTACCATCACTCACCAGGATTTCGAGCCCAAGCACGGCTCTGAAAATTTCCGTGGATGAGTTTGAAATCGAATTCGATCTCTTCCGAGTCGGGAAAGTCTCATTAGCACAGGTTTCGATCAAGAGTGACCGATTTCAGCTCGGATTTTGATATGCTGCCGAGTCGAACAAACCTTGATTGAATTCCTCAAGTGCTGATCAGAATTTAGAGCCTAATCCGATGTCGAGAAATTACTGCCGAGAGATTTGAGAACGATATTCGTCCAGAAAAAGCTGTTCAGTAATGCAGATTATTTAAGGAATGGTGATTCTTCGGTGAAAAAAAATTATACTGCCGATCAAAAAAAACTTGCAGTACATGCGGGAGATGTTAGGCAATATTTCGAGCCCAAGCCCGTGTCTGAGGATCACTGCAATCAGCTCTGGGTTGAGTCTGAGCAACGAAAAAGCAATGAAAGGCGCGTATCAGTCGCGAATAATGTTTCATAAGTCGGAGACAGTCCTGCTGCCACCCCAAGAACCTGTTTCATGCATTATACTTCAAATCCTCCGGATTTTGAGCCCAAACACGACTCTGAGAACAGCCGTGGTTGAGTTTGACATCGATTCTGATCCGATTCCCCTGTCAGAAGCGTATCTCCAGTACCAACATGAATCAAATATAACCGATTTTAGCTCATAAATCGATATTCTGCCGCTTCGAAAACACTTGGAGTGAATCTGTCCAGTATTAAACTGAATTTTGACCTTAATCCATATGCCAGGAATTGCCGCAAGGAAATTTGGGAACAACATTCGTTCAGGAAAAGCTGTCGAGTAATGCAGATTATTCAAGGAATGATGATTTCTAGGTGGAGAAAAAATATACTGCCGATCTACAAATACTTGCACTACATGCGGGAGTTGATAGGCAATTTCTCAAGCCCAATCTCGTGTCTGAGAACCACTGCAATCAGCTCTGGATTGAGTCTGAGCAAGGAAAAAGCAGTGAAAGGCGCGTATCAGTCGCGAATAATGTTTTATGAGTCGGAGACAGTCCTGCTGCCACCCCAAGAACCTGTTTCATGCATTATACTTCAAATCCCCCGGATTTTGAGCCCAAACGCGACTGTGAGAACAGCCGTGGTTTAGTTTGACATTGATTCTGATCCGGTTTCCCTGTCAGGAGCCCTGTCATCTCAAAATCTGGCATGAATCTGTCCAGTATTTAGCTGAAATTTGACCTTAATCCGTAGGCCAGGAATTGCCGCAAAAAAATTTGGGAACAACATTCGTCCAGGAAAAGCTGTCGAGTAATGCAGATTATTCAAGGAATGGTGATTTCTAGGTGGAGAAAGAATATACTGCCGATCTACAAATACTTGCACTACATGCGGAAAAAGTTAGGCAATATTCCAAGCTTAACCACGTGTCTGAGAATCACTGCAATCAGCTCTGGATTGAGTCTGAGCAAAGGAAAAACGGTGGATGGTGCGTATCAATCTCGAATAATGGATTATAAGTCGGCGACAGTCCTATTGCCACCCCAAGAATCATTCGAATGGGCCAGGGCAGAGTGGTTCTTCTGCCACCCAAAACAATTTGAAATACGATCTGGGAGCACTCAACAAAATTCCCAGTCCGAATTTGGAGTCTAGTCACTGTTGCACTCAGATCCAGAAGAGATCTTGTGGCCTCAAAACTCGGGTTGTCTTCGTGGTGAATAAAATCATCAAGTCATGATATAATCCTCAGAACCCTCTGATTTCTGCATACGTCTGGATGGTTTACTGTGTATCCATCGAAAAAGTTTTTGGTTTTATACATATGAAGGCTTGACGTTTACCCTTATTTATCCGTATTCTGGTTCAACAACACTCACGGGTCATAGTTCAACCCCAACATCGCCAAGATCCAGCGGCAGATATGGGAATTCGCAACTGATCCATATGGTTTCGAGTAAAGTCAAATCATGAAGGGGCGTATTGGTCAAAAGATAAGATATGTTCCAATGATCTTCTCGATCTCAATACGTGTAGTACAGATGTAAAAAATAACGACAAAGACTGAGATGATCATTAAGCTATGCCTCAATTTGTATTTATTGTGTACCTATATTAATCATATCCAAAAAATATTATATTCTCACACGAATATGTTACATAGAAAGTGAACATGTCCACAAAGAACAATATAGCAGACGAAAAAATGAGGAATCAAACAATCTTGGTATTTCTGATCAACATACTAATCACTTGATAAGTAACCGTACAATCATTTCAGAGGAGTATGATACAAGAGATTACACAAATGACAATATCGTAATGCCGCGTTATACTTCTCTGCGATAAGATCCTCTTTTCCATGTCTATTGAGCGTTTCATCGCTTACTCTTGAATTCGGATCCTAGTATGAGCCTGAAGAGAAATGTCAAGGAACACAAAAAGTGTCCTCTAACCGACGAAATGAAGTCACTCATCCAATCACGATCAGACGTAGATATAGATGACATCGAATGTGCTGACGAGAATCCAACTCATGAATTTCCATTTTTTGGTGGAGGCTCTTGCAAAGAAACTCAAAACGATGATGACACTGACTCCAACTCGGACGAAGATGTGGACAACTGGGAAGAGAACTTAGATAGCGATGATACTAGTGAAGAAGAGTTTGATGAAGAAAGTGATGATGAATACATAGATTATGATTGATGACGAAAAATGCATTCTTCTACTGTACGTCTAGACTCATTTCGTCATCAAGGCTGTGAGTTCCGAGACAGGGACTTCTGGATTCCATTATTCCATTCATGCGTATGACTCTGAATCTCAATTACTCCTAGTTCCTAATGGAAACAGGCGCGCGTGCGCGTGCGGCTGGCTTGTAACTTGGCCTGTGCAGCCTACGCTCTTATGGGATCCCTCAGGGTCGAAGGGTGTATTTCTCACACGATTCCATGGGCATTCACACATACCACTAAATGAGCATGGGGATATTCCTTGGGCTGTTTCATTTTTCATGTCTAAATCGATGAAGTGGGGAATTACCTCTTGTGAATCGCCTTGTAGAGCATGTGATTTTATATACATTTCTTATCAAGTGAGATGACTATCAAGTACTACGCTGAGTAGAAAATTTTGGTCATATGGCCATGCGTTTGGCCATACGACCAAAATGGTAATTTTCCGGCAGACCTATACCAATTCTGTTATCGCATCAATCCAGGGGAACGTTTTGACGATCTGATATTTCTGACAGGATGAATGGATTGAACCGAGATGTTCCAATTGCCTCAATACTCGATAGAGTCACAATCGCATGACGAGAATTTTCCCACGAAAGCTACCGACTTTTTGCTCGAAATGACACTGATGATTGGATTATAATAATCCAAAAAAAATTTTGAGAATATTTATACAGGTTGATACAATAAAAAGGTCATCCATGTGAGGTCTGACGGCAATAGCACGTAACAATCAAGTCGTATTGATCGAAAGGTAATTTTATTCCCAGTATAGGATATGTTGCAATATTATGAAATTGAGCCAAATCGTCGCACTATACGAAAATCCACCCGATACTTATCAATTTCCTCTCACTAATACGTGGAGATGAAACAATTCGACGTTCTCTTTGAACTGAAGGAAATTTGATATTTAGAATCGGGGACGTATACAACGGAACCAACTGCCCGAACCAAATTTTCATACGGTGTTGAGTTTACCTATGACATTTTATGTGGATATACGTTTATGTTCCAGCATATACGTACTTTGAGAGCTGATGAGGCCTCACATACAGTTGAGTCAGCTCATGTCCGTAAGCTTGCACTTCTATGTACGGGCTCGGTCCCTCAATCCGCAATTCACTGATGTATTGGGACTTGAAATATATGGGAATGTTTCAATGAGCTGTAAAATAATGTTATTAATCACATTATTCTTTTCCGAAGCCCAAAATCCATCATGGAACATGGCCGAAGTCTCGATTTCTTGCGTAAACTTGTGTGTTTTGAACACTGATATTTTGTCGACCAAGACTTCGGCAACCCCCACTTGATTGACATTGTTCTTCAGTTCTCTCAGGCTGAATATTTATCTTGGATCTTTCTCTGGCAATTTTCGCACCGTATTGCTAGCTGAGACATCTGCTGGACAGTCCCGGGTTGAAACGTAGATGATCTTGGATGCCATGGAAAGTATTTTACACTGCTACTCATGGTTCTTCAGCGGATTCGCACCCCTCAACATCTTTCCATCGTCCAATGTCGATCTTGCAACTCCCTACGGTGATGCTCAGAGTTGCGTTCAAGCTCAATATTTTGGGAAATTATATCAGAGCCCATTCGAATGATTCTTGGGGTGGCAGTAGGACTGTCTCCGACTTATAATCCATAATTCGAGATTGATACGCACCATCCAGCGTTTTTCCTTTGCTCAGACTCAATCCAGAGCTGATTGCAGTGATTCTCAGACACGTGGTTAGGCTTGAAATATTGCCTAACGTTTTCCGCATGTAGTGCAAGTATTTGTAGATCGTCAGTATATTTTTTCTCCACCTAGAAATCACCATTCCTTGAATAATCTGCATTACTCGACAGCTTTTCCTGGACGAATGTTGTTCCCAAATTTTTTTGCGGCAATCCCTGGCCTACGGAGTAAGGTCAAATTTCAGCTAAATACTGGACAGATTCACTCCAAGTGTTTTCAAAGCGGCAGCATATCGATTTTCGAGCTAGAATCGGTTATCTCTGATTTATGCCAGTGTTTGAGATACGCTCCTGACAGGGAAATCGGATCAGAATCGATGTCAAACTCAACCACGGCTGTTCTCAGAGTCGCGTTTGGGCTCAAAATCCGGGGGATATGAAGTATAATGCATGAAACAGGTTCTTGGGGTGGCAACAGGACTGTCTCCGACTTATAAAACATTATTCGCGACTGATACGCGCCTTTCATTGCTTTTTCGTTGCTCAGACTCAACCCAGAGCTGATTGCAGTGATTCTCAGACACAGGGTTGGGCTTGAAATATTGCCTTACATCTTCCGCATGTACTGCAAGTTTTTTTTGATCGGCAGTATAATTTTTTCCCACCGAAAAATCACCATTCCTTAAATAATCCGCATTACTGAACAGCTTTTTCTGGACGAATATCGTCCTCAAATCTCTCGGCAGTAATTTCTCGACATCGGATTAGGCTCGAAATTCTGATCAGCACTTGAGGAATTCAATCAAAGTTTGTTCGACTCGGCAGCATATCAAAATCCGAGCTGAAATCGGCCACTCTTAATCGAAACCTGTGCTAATGAGACTTTCCCGACTCGGAAGAGATCGAATTCGATTGCAACTCGTCCACGGAAATTTTCAGAGCCGTGCTTGGGCTCGAAATCGTGGTGAATGATGGTGAAATGCACGAGAAAGCTTCTTCTGGTAGCAGCAGAGAGGTTCCCGATCTAGAAACCACTATTTTCGACGAATACGCAGCGCTCATCACTTTTCCTCGCTCTGGAATCGGCCTCAGAACCGATTGCGGTGACTCTCTGACCTGAGCTTTGGCTCAAAATATTGTTTCGCATCCCTAGAATGTACCCCGAGTCATTGTAGATAGGCAGTATATTTATTCGTCACCTAGAACTCACCGTTTCTTGAATAATCTGCACTCTTCTGCAGATTTTTCTTGACGAAAATCGATCTGGAATTCTTCTACGGCAATTTCTAGACTTGAGATTTGGCTCAAAATTCTATTGAATGTTCTATGATCCCACTCGAGATGTTCCTGACCTGGCAACATATCGAATTCTGTGGTAAAATCGACCATTTTCGGATGCCTGCCATATCCCAACAGACATTTTAGCCGCAAAATAGATCAGAATCGATCTCAAATCCTCCCTCAGCAATTCTCAGAACTGTGTTTCGGCTCAAAATTCTGTAAATTCATGGGAGAATGTGTTGAAACGGGTTCTGAGTCGGCAGTAGGATTGAATTCGACCCAGAATTCACTATTCCCGACTAATTATCAAGGCTCGTCAACTTTTCTCGGCTCAGAATCGACCTCAGAGCTGATTGCGTTGGATCCCGTACATGAGGATGAACTTAAAATACTGCTTTCCACTCTCAAAAAGTACCCCAAGTTATTACAGATCGGCAGTACACTCTTTCTCCACCTAGAAATAACGATTTATCTAATATTCTGCGCGGCCAGACAGCCTTTCCTGGACGAATATTGATCTCAAATCCCTCTGCAGCAATTCCTAGACCTGAGACCAGGCTAAAAATTATGTTTAATGCTGTAGAAATACACCCAAAGTCTTTTTCATCTGGCAGCATATCGCATTCTGAGCTAAAATCGACCATCTCGAATGTCCCTTCAGATCTGAAGGGACAATCCCGCCACAAAATGAATCTGAACCGATCTCAAAATTCCCCGCAGCAATTCTTAGAGCTGTGCCCAGACTCAAAATTCTGAGAATCGATGGAGAAATATTTTGAAAAGAGTTGAGAGTTGGCAGTAGAATCATTTTCGACTCAGAATCCAGTATAATCGACTAATTCGCAGCATTTATCACCTCTTCTCAGCTCAGAATCGACCTCAGAGCTGATTGCGGTGATTCTCAGACTCGGGGTTGAGTTTAAAATACTGCCATCTACCTCTAGAAGGTACTCCAAGTGGTTGCGGATCGGCAGTAGAACTGCTGACTCGCCACGCGTGAGTTTCATTCCGGCGAAATATCGATCTTCAACCCCATTTCGCGTTCAACACCCCCCCCCCTGCCCCCTTTGTCTGAGACAAAATCAGATTAGCACATCTCCTAGCCCTGTCGATTACGAAGAGAATGCCGTTTGGCTCATCCCGATAGCTTGGAACAAATTTTGAAGCGATTTTTCGCCAGAGTTGGAATGTGACGACTATAGTGCGACGGGTTTGCCGGAGTTGGTACGGGTATCAAGAGTGAAATGCCCGTGGTCGAGACGGTTGAAGAAGCTGATGTGGGCATCCCAGATGCCGGTGTGGTTGGCCAGGATGCAGATGGATTCAAGAATGGAAGCTTATTCCGCTCACCAGCATCCGTAGGGCCTTGAGTCGAAAGGCGAAGCGGCGTCGCAGGGGATCCCATCGCTGGTAGATCGTTGATGAGCGCCATACAGTCGATCTGACGCGTCTGCGTAATGCGAGCCATCATCAGTACCAATGTTGAATTAGCGTTGTTGGATCCCACAAAGATGATTTCCTGGGCGTTTTCATGCAGCGTAGTAATCCGGGCGTTGTTGGCAGGCGCCAGAGTCCAGCTGGTGCCACTGGTCGACGGGGTGCTAGAGCAGGGCGGGTAAGTGCTTGAAGAGGACGCGTTTCCCCAGCTGAATACCGGTGTTGGCACGCTAGGCATGGTGATGGGTTGCACTTTCGCGTTCCAAGACTCGACAACCTGCACTTGGGCACTCACAAGGGGGACCACGGGGTCCGGGTCGCTAATCATCCACAAAATTTCTTCACAGTCCAAAACCATCTGGAATATGGAGAATCTAGAGTAACTCCGTCAAATGGGCTTCCTATCCAGAGCTACACGCAAAAACGTTAACATTACCAGTATATCTATATACATCAATTTTCAACATGGGCCTATATGGACGAGCTTAATGTCATAGGCTGTAACTCTGAACAGGAAACCCATTTGACGGAGTTACTCGGGATTTCCCATCTTCTCAATAGTACAAAACTGGCGAAAAATTTCGGGGGAAATTGGCGAACCGGACCCCGTGGTCCCTCCTTGTAAGCACTCTTTGCTCCCCACACAGTTTTCTTCTTCCTTGTTTTCCCCACGCCCGATGGCCCGGGTTGGGGTTCTGCTGGAACGTCGTCGTCGTCGAAGGCCGATTGTATGTCGTCGATGAGAGAGTCGGCCTCTGCTGCTTCTCGGCATAGTCGGCGAAGTTCTCCGTCGCGCCTGTCCTGGCGCCATTCTTGAAGCCTTAGTGCTCTCTTCCGGCGGCGCACGGCGTCGCCCGCACAGTTCTAAAGTATTTCACCGTCCTTGGGATCTCTTGTGGCCCGGAAGTTGGCCACAAGGCGATCGTATTCGGAGAGCTTGAAGATCATCTCGTCCGCACAGGATTTCTCACAATTATCAAATTCGTCGTCCGAGTCGGAGTCGAGTGCGAGCAACGCAAACGATCGCGACGAGAGGTGAGCGTGTTCTGACAATTTCCAGTTTGCGTTTCTGGATGATCTCCCCTTCTTGCTTCTTCTTTTGATACTCTTCGTAACGGCTGCTGTCGTCTGGGACTGAGGGCCCGCAGAGGGAGTAGGTCCTCCGTGCTGCAATTGGCCGCTTGATGAATGGGGGGGGCGGAGTTTGAGGCACTCCCCGCTCCCGAATCGTCATCTGATGCGTAGGCGGATGATGAGGATGAAGCGATCGCCGCGTTTGAGCATGCGTCGATCGAATCGGTGTCCTTGATGATGTGGTCGCCCTCTATGAGCGAGTCGATGAACAGATCATGAGGGAACATGGGCAACAGAGACTGCGGTGTTTCCTCGAGCGGGGCACTATGGGACAGCTCACGTAGTTGCAGTACTGGTTTCATGAGGCTTGGACCGATTGGGGCAGGATTGACACTGCTCGGCTCGAATGAGGCCTCGAGGGTGACTCTCCTCCTGTTGAGGGGCGGTTGCTGGAGCGGTAACTCGTCGTCCGACGAGACCAGGTTGATGACCTCGGCGTTGTCCTCTGAGTCATCGTCCGATGAACTCAGCTCGATGATTATGGACTCTTACCGATCCGTATAGATTGGCGAGTGCGGTGGCGGATATGACAGCCCGTCGTCATCCGTCGATCCGGCTCCGATTCTATCCGGTCACCACCCCCCCCCCCAGGAGCTCCCGCAAGCTAGCGGAAAGTTCCTGGTCAAGGGGGGCACAGGCAGCGAGACGTGTTGTCCTGACACATTTTCGACTTGAATACGTGGCGCGAATTCAAAAGCAGCACTGTTGCCCTTTGCATGGGGTTTTCATACTCTTCGGCATAGTGGATGAAATACGGATGCCGTATTTCACCGTCTGGTACAGTGTACTCACGGGGTTGATCGGGTTTTCTCTCTTCGCCGGATCACCCGCGTCTTTTTCTTGACAGGGTCCATCATCCCGGTTGAAGCTATCAGTCTGGATGGGGTCGGCCCCGTGAGGGCCATCCCATCTCCTGGGTAGGTCAACAAGGTCATCGGTGTCCCCGATGCAGCCGTACCATTGGCGCAGGGCTGTAGCGATGTCGTGGAATTTCCATCCTGGTGATGTAGAAATGAAGGGCGCCACCAAGCGTACGTCGTCCCGTCGAGCCACTTGGAACCTTGAAGGGTATCCCGGCTGTTCCTTTATGGTCGTGTTTTCCAAGCACTAGGTGCTTGTCGGTTCACTTGTTAAGGGTGAATTGAGGCCCATCTCGTTGGGTGCCGACTGATGGGCGCGGTGGGTGGGTGATGTTGGATGGGGATTTAAAGAGGTGCGGGCGATGTGGCCGATACCAGAAACTTTGTATCTTGACACATTTTTTAACTCTTGAAACTATGGTGGGCTCCTCACAATAGACGTATACGGGCTCATGACCGTATTTTCATACATCACACTACTTAGACGCACCAGACATACATCGTACGAGTAAAATACGGGTATAGATTCCGGCGGCAAAGTACGGACTGAAGCTCGTGCTCCGCCGTGTGCTACGTTACACTATCGCTTTTTGACTGACTCACAAAAATCGTTTCGTCGCTTTTATAGGCGCGGACAGAGTAGAAATACTTTTGCACGTAAGAAAGGAGTAGTCAATTTCCATTAGTAGCAAAGAAAATGCGGATCGATATTTCATCAGTTTTCCTGAATTATATAGCTTCTGACACAATGATAGATCATAAATCTTGCACTGATTCTACGATCGATGCTGAAGGCTGAAGCCCATATTACATTCCAATATCTCAAAATCGCGAACTGTATTATATCCTATACAGAGCAAGGATGATCAGTTAATCTCTAGGGGATCATGAATCTTGAGGAGCTCTTACGATCAAGGCTGAATCCAGAAGCGCACACTACATTCGCGTGTTTGAAAAGGGTCATTCCGATGACTTTCTGCTTAGGCTTTTCTATCGAGAATTGAACAATGGCTTCTACGATCAGACTTGCAACAGCGCCAACTTATTTCATTCGCGTGAAAGAAAGATGCTCAGCCGTTTACAAGAACATTGACACCTCAGAATTTATGGGTCTATCAGTCGACGGGTACGTGACCTTATACAGGGCGAGATAATTATTTAAAATTCCCAAAATTTTACGATCGGAGTTGAAGTATTCAAGACGGTCTCCATTTGCGTATTTGAAAAGTAAGCTCTGATTTACATTTATATATCCGGCCGTCATCATTGTGCAAATTCGTGGAAGGACGGATCCGGCATCGACAGGTACCAAATCACCGTTGTAGACATTCGAAATAGGCACTCGATATTACATTATACTCAACGGCACACTTGTTCATTCCGCACGCTGGAAGTGAATCGAGGTGCGATGAATATAAATTTTACGTGAAGATATTAATATACAAAATTCATTCAAGATTTGAGAAGGAATCAGAAATTCATTTTTCAAAGGAAGTGGGTATCCGCAGTGGTCCCGTGTATGATCCGTGTCTAAAATTCGGGAGGCCATGTAAAACGGCTTGTCACCATGAGTAATTCCTTCCCGATTTAAATATCATTTACAGCTCAGAATACGCAGGCCTGATTCAACCCCCCCCCCCCCATATCTCCCCAGGGTTACGTCGTACATGGAAATTTTGGATACAAAAGTTGTGGGATATTGAATAGATGTTCAGATGTGCCCTCCCCTCCCCCTCCCCCCCAAACCCTCCGAATTTGCCTCATTAAGCCTAACTTTGAATTTTCGAATAGAAACCCCTATTCTTGACCTCAGATTATGAAAAAACAGGCAATTTTACGTCCACGTAGGTCTTCAAGACATTGGTCAAGGTGACCTCCAGGCGTGGATAGGGGTCATAATAATCTCCGAAGTACGGGACCCCCACCCCCCCCCCCCCCCCCCGTATCTCCCCAGGGTGACGTCGTGCAAAAGAATGTTGAATACAAAAGTTGTTGGTTATCGGATGAAGGTTTAGATGTGCCCCGATTCCCCCCATCTGCCCTATTATGGCTTCCTCTGGATTTTCAAATAGAAATCCCCATTTTTGACCTCAGATCCTGAGAGAACGGAGAACATTTGGGAGGCACATCTGAACCCTCATCCGATATCCAACAACTTTTGTATCCAACATTTTTCGCACGACGTGACCCTGGGGAGATACGGGTGATCCCTCACTTCGTAGGTTATCATGAACCCCCATCCACCCCTAGGGGTCACCTTGACGAATGTCATAATGGATGATCTAGACGTAGAATTTCCCGTTTTTTCAGAATCTGAGGTCGAAAATGGAGGTTTCAATTCGAAAATTCAAAGAAAGCCACAATGGGACGAACTGGGAGGAGGGAATAGGAGGGGGTATATCTGAACCCCCATTTGATATCCAACATTTTTTGTATTCAACACTCTTTCACTCGACGTAACCCTGGGGAGATACGCGGGAGGTCCGGTACTGTTTGGACATACTGTATGTTAGTAAGCCAACAACTTTCTGCACATTCTGATCATTTTCATTTGTTCATCTCCGGGAAACAGGATTTATTCCCCAAATATTTTTTCTATTCTTCATTACTTTTGTCCCTTCTCTAGGATTTCGTCCAATTTTTTGAGTCATTTTTCATGATGAAGAAAGGCACTGCATCAAGAAAAGGTAGCCTGTACTGGAAGATGATTTCGCAGTATTTAACCTCTTCGTGCACGCACCTATTCCCCGTAGTAGAAAAAATTATTTCTCGATGAATTTCATCAACTCTAATGTTGAAAAGTTCTCTGAGCTTCAAACAGATGGAAAAATTCATCATAATATTGTTTTTTTGACCATGTTCACGTATGTAGACACCGTGGAGTCATGGAAAAAAATCATAGAAGGAATTCGACTGCATAAGTTTGATGAGTAAGAGCTAAACAGCGTATAACATATTCTCATAACATGACATCTCCATTGTGGGACCATACCACACAGTCTCATCCTCATTATCAATACATCATAACTATATGAAAATTTGGACCTGAACAATTACCTGGAAAGTCCTAATCATAATCAAATCCCATAATGTGACCATGGCAAAGAGTATGACGAGGAAAACTCTACACGTCCTTCTATAGAAACTCTCCATACATTCAGGACACACTGGCTCACCCGAATCCCTCGAATGCACGGTGTACACGTATGAAGCCAAACTTCGAGAGCCTCGTAGTTTTGTATACTTCAACATTATGCATCCTTTCTTGCGGCAATAGTTTGGTGTACTCGGAGAGTATGTTCAAATCCTTCTGCATGATTTCTAGACCTTATATTCGAGTATTAAGCTCAAGATTCACCTCTTTCGAAAAATTGAATTTTTCAATACAATTAATTTGCATCAAACAGGTAGTAAAAATGAGTTTACCGAAGAATAAACTCGAATGAATCATTGTTTTTGGGCTAGAAGACAGAGCCCCGTGAGGATTTTTGCGATATCTTGAGAGTGGAATTTACTGGCATCATCCAAAGACGCGTCCAAGTATGTGGACGAATGCGCAAAGAGGTTAAGAACGTGCAAAAACAGATTGATTCCAATTCTTGCGGTCTGGAAGCGACAGCATACGCATTAACAATCTGTTCTGGTGAAGACCTGTCGATGAGGAATTATTGTACTGATGGAATAATGCTGCGGAATCATTTAATGAAAATATTGTTGACTGAAATTGTGGAAAAGTATCCTCGATAAGCATGAAAAATTGGAACAGTATACGTGAATGATAGGGAAATGATTTATTATCCATCGGAATGATTATTTGATGAAGTTCAGCATTTCATAATATCGACATTTTGGATGAGTAAATATTTTGATACAAATTCAATAAGAAGAATTGATCATTGTATCAAATTGATATATTTGAATTCCTAAATGAATGATATGTGATAAGTTGACTCATTTAATGGCAATGAGAACGCATTCTGCGAAACTCTTTTAGCAGCGGATCTTCATATGTAGGTTTATTCATTTAGACGGAGAAGTATGCCTATATATTGGGGTGGGCCGCAAAATGATTTTTTTCGAGAATCGATACGGGCTAGTGCGCAAAAGTTAGGTTTCTACATGTAGATGTCAAAAAACTTTCGCTGGGCACTGAGAAATGAGATTTTAGATTCCAGCAAGAGCCATCAATTTTTATCAAAATTAACACGGGTTTCAATGGGAAAACGCCAAATCCACCCCTTTTTCTCTTCTAACTTTGCTCGTATCTCTGGCGGATCTGAACACTTTCCATCGTACTTCAGCTCGTTTCGAAGCTTGTTTAAAGTCCTCAAAAATGAGCTGAAGCACATTGAATCATGATGCAGCAAATTTCAGCTATCTCAATTCCCGCAAAGAGTGATTTTTATCGAAGTAACCAAAAATAGGCGATTCGACGTTGGAGTCCTTGCTGAGCGATCGAAGCTCCGCAGAATCGCATTGAATGCATGCCTGATGCCTGACTGGGTTTCCAATAGTACATTTCCACGCGCAGATATGGGAATATTCAATGCAATATTGAGACAAACTATATTATAAATGCTTATTTTCTATGTTGCTCACTAACTCTCCTTGATAGTGGGGCGAACCGGCGGTTCTGCGAAGAAGATTGATGGTGCTGACCGTTCAAAGTACTTTTCCTCTACATAGGTATAATAAATCAAGTTAGTAGTATGAGTACCGGTATGGCGAGACATAACAAATGACGTCATCGCTTATCTTATCTTATCAGTGACGTCACGGTGGTGTGGGGCAGTCTCGCCGAGTGGCTTATCTTATCTCATATCTTATCAGCGCGGTGGTGTGAGGGAGTCGAGAGTCGGGGCTTATCTTATCGCTGACGTCACCAAGGTCAGCGTGTAGCGGAGTATTTTCTTATCTCTATCGGTTAGTGGGTCACGGCGATAAGGAGGGGGTAATAACATTGGGAGCGGCTGGCGTAAGGTGTTATCTCATCAGCTGATGGTGTTTACGCATTGTTAACAATAAAGATCATGGGGGTTGGGGTAATGAACAAAAGGTGGGACCGAGCAGCTGATGGTCCCGCTGGTGTAGCCGTGTGTATAGCTATATATATCGCCGCGATATATAGATATACACATTACGGTGTGGCCGAGTAGCACTCTGAGTTCACGCAATGTTTAGATTGTTCATAATCAGTGGTCAAGGTCAGGTGGTGGGGGTGGTAAACAAAATATGGGACCGAACAGATGATGGGCGAGGTCCCGCTGGTGTAGCCTCGTGTATAGCTATATATATACGCCACGGTATATATAGATATAGTAGCGTCAGGTGATATTCTCACGCTGTTGGTCCATATACCAGCGTATATGAGTAGATAGTTGTAATATTTGAATCCTGGCCCAGAGAGCGATCGCAGCGCCCCTCTGTCGATAATAGAGCAACGGTTATCATATCCACCCATGGTACCGCGTAATCTGCCTTACCGGCCCTCTGAATTTCACGCGGCAAAGATATTATACTCCCAATATTTTCGCACACGTGCGTGAATAAAATAATAGCCGATGAGCTTATCGGATGCTAGATTACGGATCATCTTACCCATATCATTTGACGCCTTGGTCACGATATGAACAGTGGAATAATATCCTATCGCTTTCTGTTTGGAAATATTTTACATTGCTCAGAAACCGTTGGGCCTATCGATACTCATGTTTCACCCCGGCAATATATGTATTATGTATCCGTATATATAAATGAATGGGAAGTATGGCCTTATCGCGATGAAATTCATGGAGCATTCCTCGAATAACCTTTCACATCAGGATGTGAACGCCAAAATAATCTCTCCTCGCTCTCGTATATGATACATCTCGGTGTACATTTTTCAAGATCTCAGTGAGTCATATCCTTGAGTAACGATCCGCACGTGTCGAACCTTGGGCTAAGCGTCGATTATTGTTTTGAGTAAGCATATTCGTGGGCGGGGATTTTGCGAGCAGGGTAATTCTTTACACGTGCCAAATGCCCTGCAATGGTCAGTCTCGTGACAAATCTTGAACGCAAGACACCGTTAGTGAAAAATGGCAAGCCCCGTAGAAGAGCTTCGTGAGGCAGTCCTCACCCTGGCAGAGCGCCTACGTTATGACAACGTGGGTGTGTGGTGGAGGTGCAGCCGCGAGTGGTTAAGGCGAGTTCGGCGAGAGGATGTCTCGCTGAGCTTCCTCCTCAGGGAGTTCCGGGTGCTGCTGGGGCGATGCACATTTAGGCGCATCTCATGACTGTTGCATTCCATATTCATGCGGTCGCGGTACGTCCTTATGCTCGTCGGGGACTACATTCCCGAGGCGAGGATGGAGCAGCTGCCGATTCTCGAAGAGGTGATGGACGAGTCCCGCGAGGCTCTCGGTAAGTACAATTTTATTATGAAAAATTCGATTAAAATAAAGTGACCCGGCGCTCGAAGCATACAAACTAGATGATACCTCCCGCGCGCGAGTGTCGAGTGCGGTTATAGGTGGGTGAGTTTTCCGGGGGCCAATCCGCGTTGCACAAGGAGTTGTGGTGCAGCCAATGCGCGTGATGCATTCCGAATGCAGGCGCGCTTCCGGTGTGAGTGTGTGCGTGTCACGCGCGGGATAGGGTGTATATATATATATATATATCCATATACTCGAATGCTTGTATTAACAAACGGTCTAGACCGATAAGTGACGGCGACCTCGCTAACGAAAGTACATTCAGACGTGCCGTATTTCAATTGCCTAGTCAGTTAAGTAACCGCGACTGTCAGTCGTCAGTTCAATAATAAACGAGCGCGCGCTACCAATTTTGAACCGCGAGTGTGTGTATGCGCGAGTATATGCATTTGCTTTCAACCATATTGCATTTTTAATTTTCATTCGCGGAAAAATTGGATAAGAAATCACATTCTGGGTCATAACTCGGTTCCTGCAGCTCTAAACGCAATTCTGAGTGCAGATAACCTTAGGGTTCGAGCTCTTTTTTGACTTGGGGCATATCCAAAACTGGTGTCAGAAATCCAAAATTCCAATATTTATATTTCCAATTTTCGCGCCCCCACTACGCGAAGTAGTTACACTGCGGCGAGAGAGAGAAAGTGTGTCTGCTCAGGTGGGATCAGCGCGCTAGTGGGGATAGATGGAGGTGGAGAGAGAGACTCGACTACGGAAGCCCGTAGAGACGTGTCAGTCCCATCCATCGCGCGCTAGTTTTCACGAAGGCCCGTAGAGACCTGGCAAAGCCCTTCCATCGCGCGCTTGTTTTTACGGAGGCCTTTAGAGACCTGTCAGGGCCATCCATCGTGCGCTTGTTTTTTTACGGAATCCCGTATGGTCGATATTTGTCGCATGGTCGAAGCGGATGTTCAACGTTTGGGATTTTATGAATATGAATGAGATTCGTTTATGCATTTAGTGAATGATTTTCTTCTTTCGTGTTTCAGCTCTCGACCGTTTCCTACAAGATGCCGACGCGGTCGAGAATAACAGTGACAGCGACGACGACAGCGATGACGATGAGGTTATCGTCGTGGACGGGCCCGCCATCGACAGGGCCGTGGCGGAGCTCCACGAGATGATGGGCTTCGAGAATGATTCGGGGGTCGGAGGCGACTCCGATCTTTCGAGTGTTGAGGAGGAGGAGGAGGACGAGGAGGAGGAGAAGGAGGATGGAGAACAAGAGGGGGAGGAGGATAATGATGATGATGATGATGAGGAGGAGGGGGCCATTGACGTTACCGATTCCGAGGATGAGGACGTCGATGTTGTCGCCGAAGAAGATGGTGTGGTTCACGATAACGAACCACAGCCGATGAAAGTTGAACGTGAGTTTCCGACTCATCAAACGTTTTGAAATAATGCGTGCATGTTCTCATGTGATTTTCCTCTATTTGACAGCAAAACTGGGGCATGATGGTGCAGGTGAAAATGACAACGACGACAGAAATGAATCTGTGCTCGTTGTTGACACGGAAGATGAAGAGGACCGGGAGCGCCACGATGACTCAAGGGCGGTCGTCGATGAATCGGACTCTCGGGCTAGCGAAGGCCCTGACGTGGTGGAACAAGTTGTCGTGGGGCATCCTGCCGTGGAACAACGCGAAGCGGAAGATCTTCCGATGTATGAGAGACTTGCCGATACCTATCCTATTTCTCTGTGAGACGCTGTCACGGGGTTGAGAAGGTATACCAGCGATTCCGAAGAAGAAGAAGAAGAAGAACGCCCTCACGCAGCCATGGCTGAATCAATCCACCCCCATCACCAAAACATGCCTCTACCCGATAGTAGCGACACAAGCGATGACGATGGAAGCGATCGTGCATCCCCAGGTCCAGTTCCAGCTGCGATACCGATTGAGCAGGTATCCCCTGAAGTAGTGAGAGCCCGAGAACTTGAGCAGGGTTGGCAAGATGCGATGGAAATCATAAATGCCGGCAACCAGTACCCGTTGTGGTCCCAAGAATGGCTCCAATTACAAACTGACTTGTTGCCGTAACTCCTACGAGCTCAAGGTCATCAGGCACCATTTGGCAATCTCCTGCATGTCCTACAAGAGCGTGATGCACGATTTGGATTCAACGAAGAGCATCGGGATATGCTGATTGACTTCTGGTACCAGCGAGATAACTCGGCAGTACAGAACCAATTCTACCTTCACAGGCACGGCGTGGAGTACCCGGTTGACTTATTCGAAAACAACAGTAATGAATGAAACATCAACGAATGTAAGCCATTTACACTCATTCATACGTTACCGTTGTTTAAAGAATCTGTATTGATAGTTCATTCTTTCTTTTTGATCTTGTTCCTGACGAAAGATGCGAGGAGATGGATCAACGACGGTGTGCCCCCACTACAAGGTATACATCCAGATTTCCTAGAATATAGCATGAGAAGGATGATCTGGGCTCCGAGGGCGCAGGAGCTCCGTTGGTTTGACGACCAGTCGGAAGATCCGAATTCGCCTCTCTATTTGGAGCCATTACAAGATCTCCTCCAGTCTGTGCGTGAAACTTTCTACGGGATCTCCGAAGATTGATCGTTGTTTTTGTTATTGTTGCACTTGACTGTTGTTATAGAGAATTTGAATATTTCTGTACTTTTGTAAATATCTTAGTTCAGAGTAGCAATGAATTTTCCGGTTCAAACTTGAGTTTAATGAATTCATAAATAACCAATTTCGTCCATATAATTCCTCACAGCTCAAAGAAATGAAGGTCGCTTGGCTCTCTTGTACGGTGGTGATCCCCAGGATACGCCGCTGGATCTGAGTGCCGCGGGGAATCAAGTAGTTTTGCAAGACGAGCCACTCGACCTCCGGCTTAGATTATCACCTGTAATCCGAGAGGTCGATGCACAAGGTTTGAGAGAAGCCGAGGAGTCTTTTCAGCAGCCGCAACAAGTAAGACCGTCGGTGATTGAGTTTGCACAACGGGAAATACCCGTCATTCAGCTTGGCAGCGGTGAAACCGGTGACGGCGGAAATAGAGAGCACAACGCGACCGACGGCGACGACGACGACGACGACAACGACGGCAATGACGAGAACGGGGAACAAGCTGACGGCGAGTATTCCGATTCCAATAGTGAAAATGAATCCGATAGCGAGTACGGAGAATACGATAGCGAATACGAATACGATAGTGACAGATATAGTGCTGACAGTGACGAGGGACGGGGTGACCACGATGACGACGATGACGAAGACGCCGATATCGACATTCGTCCTCCGGGAGAGAGATTCACAATCATGAGTCAAAACGATCGCCCCGTTCGGAGATTTGAAGTCATGGGTAGACACTTTTGGATGCGGGTAAACGAACGCCCCAACGAGAATATGAATTCATTGATTTGGTACGAGAAGGCCATGAGAGATATTCACGCGTATTTAGTTTCGCTGATGGGTAACGAAAACGACCTCGTGAGTGTGTCGGTTCGGTGTGACCGCTTCGCTCGTGCTGCCGGTGGAATGTCCGTGCGTCCGCGAAATAATTTTTCACACGCCTATATGTGGAATCTGATCCAGCGACTGAGTCAGAGTAACGATAATTGCGAGCTCGACGAGACTTTTGAGGTGCGAGCAGTATACGTCGACATGACTGCAGGCGCGGGGAAACGGAAACCAGTCACCATAGATGTTGTCAGAGCTAAGTCGGTCGTGGCGATTCGGAACGATGACGACGAGTTGTGTTTACCCAGAGCTCTCGTTGTGGGGGAAGCCCGCTTGGACAAGAAGAACATCGGGTCAGCTGAATCCATCCAAACGTGGAACGCGATCCGTGACGGGCGTAGACAAGAACAGGGAGATTCCGCGCGACTGCTATGTATCGAAGCAGGCGTAGTCGTTCCCAAAGGGGGCTGCGGAATGCGCGAAATCAGAAAATTTCAGAAATACTATGCCGCAAAAGGTATAGTCATCAGGGTTTTCGACGAGGCGGAAATGGTCACGGGTGAGTCGGCGATTTTCGATGGCACAAAATATGTGGATATCCGTTGTGTACCCGTGGGTGCTATTAATCTTTTGTACAACAGCAGAGCGCGGCACTTTGATACCATTGTCAATCTAACGAGTATTGTACAGGCAAAGTTCTTTTGCGAGCACTGTAATTTTAGATATTTCCGAGTCAATCAACACAAATGCAAGAAATCTTGTCCGCGGTGTTTCTCATCACCCGCTTGCCCGACAGAAAATACAGAACTCGTCAAGTGCCATGACTGCGACAGATATTTCAACGGTCGCGACTGCTATGAGAAACACAAAACAGATGGTAGTTACGAAAAAGACAATAAAAAATTGTGTGACGTTCTCAAGCTTTGCAAGAGCTGTTTCAGGACTGTAAATATTTATAATAGGAGGCACGAGTGCGGTGTTCAATATTGTGAGCAATGTCATACAGCGCATTCCCGAAACGAGCTGTGTTACGTCCAGCCTGTCAAACCGGATACGACTGCTCACAAGTACTGCTACGTGATTTACGATTGCGAAACTCAGCAGGTTAGAAAACACAATGGTCACGAGACGACAACCGAACACGAGGTGGTACTCATAATCGCTCATCAAATATGCACGGATTGTATAGATCGCGGCGATCATATAAAGAATAATTGCGATACGTGCAGTCCGAGGTACTTTGAGTTCAAGATAGATCCCGTGAAAGAGCTCATTGATCTCACAGTGCGGAAGCAACCGGCTCTCAAAGAGATAATTGTGATTGGGCACAATAGCGGTAATTTTGACGGACAATTCATTCTGAAAAGATTAGTATCTGATTCGGAACACCCACTACCCAGTGTGATACTCTGCGGAAACAAAATTATAAGTATGAAAGTACGAGACACAAAATTCATCGACAGCCTGAACTTTTTCCACAGGTTGAGTCTCTGTCCAAAGACGTTTGGTTTGCCCGAGAGCAGTAAGAAGGGTTACTTCCCGCATTTATTTACTAGTCCCGACGCTTGGATATATGAAGGAGAGCTGCCGGACGAAAAATTTTATTCCCCTGGGACAATGTCACCCAGTGAGCGAGAAAAATTTTTCGAATGGTACAACGCTACGAAACCAAACTATTATTCCGTTTTCAAGAATGAATTTGTTGAATACTGCAATATGGACGTTGAGATTCTGCGTGGGGCATGCAGAGAGTTCAGAAAATTCTTCCTCGAACTAGTTGACACGGACCTCTTCGCTTCAGCTGTCACGATCGCATCCGCGTGTAATCTGCTCTTCCGGAAAAAATTCTTGAAGCCAAACACGATAGCTATAACCCCACGCGGCGGTCATAGGAGGGGTGACAAGCATTCTCAAAAGTCTTTCGAATGGTTATTGACGTGCGAGCGGGATTTGAATAGAGAGATTATACACGCTGGTCGAGCGAGAGAGTACAGATTACCCGAAGGTTTCACTGTCGACGGCTACTTACCGAGCCTGGATCCCAACAACAGTAAGGGTACAGTGTTTGAATATCAGGGGTGCTTTTATCACGGATGTCTTGAATGCTTCAACGGTAATCGCAACAGGAGAGTCGTTTCCGGGCGGTCACACGACGAGGTTTATGAAAGCACTCAAGCTAAAATCAAACGGATGGAATCTTTCGGGTATACGGTGCGTGAGATGTGGGAATGCGAATTCGACAAAATTAAAGAAAACGACCCCGACATTCGAGATTACGTCTCAAGCCATCCCCTAATGAGTAAGATCACGCTGAATGCTAGGGGTACATTCTTCGGTCGCCGCACTGGAAATCTCGTGACGCATTACGATGTCAAAGAAAATGAAATAATCTGCTACCATGACGTAACCTCACTGTACCCCTCTGTGAACAAGAGAGGTAAATACCCCGTCGGGCATCCGCGCAGGATATACGCCGGACGCGAGTGTGACGCTCTGACGGGCGGAGACAACAATGATTTATCACGAGTCGAAGGCGTAGTCAAATGTCGAGTATTACCGCCACGCAACTTGTACCTACCACTCCTTCCAATCAAGATGCACGGTCGCTTACTCTTTGCATTGTATCGCTCATGCTGTCAAGAGATGCGTCAAGAAGATTGTAATCACGAAACATCGATCAGCGTACGTTCGAAAACGAGTGGGTAGTTGACGAACTGAGGAAAGCTATCGAGCTCGAATACCGGATTATCGAGATACACGTCATATGGCAATATGAGATCACGCAGTTTGACCCCGTCACGGGGGAGGGGGGCCTGTTTGTCAAGTATGTGAATATATTGTTGGAAAGTAAACAGCAGGCTAGCGGGTTTCCGCCTGGACGCGTCAATGAGGTTAGTAAAAAGCGGTACATAGAAGAGTACGAGCGGGCCGAGGGAATCAAACTGGATATCGACAAGATCGAGCCCAATCCGGGGCTCCGCTCCGTTGCCAAGATGGCGCTTAACCCGTTCTGGGGGAAGTGGGGAAAGAGAGACAACTTGCTACAGACCGAAATAGTGAAATCACGCAGGGCACTTATGAAATTATTGCACGCACCAGAAAAAGAAGTCCACGACATTCTGATCGCGAGCGATGAAGTTCTGTATCTCAGCTGGCGGTATCGAAACGAAGCGGTCGAGTCTCCTCCCAACACCAACGTACTCTTAGCTGCTTATACCACCGCGCAAGCGCGTCTCTGACTATACGAAGAGATTGAAAAACTCGGGAAACGGACCCTTTACATGGACACGGACTCATGTATCTTCGTTTCTCGCAAAGACGATCCGACAGAATACAAACCATACCTCGGTCCGTTTCTCGGGGAAATGACCGACGAGTTGGAATGCTATGGCGAGAACGCGTACATACGCTCGTTCGTATCCGGGGTATCCAAGTTCTAAGGTTACGAGGTAGTTGTTCCGGGTAGCAACCAAGTATTCGAAACATGCAAAGTCAAGAGTATCTCGTTGAATTCCGATAACAGTAGGAAAATCAATCTCGGCAGTATAAAACAACTCGTGGACCAGTGGTTCGACAGAGAGCCCGATCAGGAACTAGACTCGATAAGATTGGATTTCAGAGCGATAAGAAGAACTCGCTTGCACGACGTGATAACGCGCAAGGAATTCAAAACTTGCACCGTAGTTCTGCGTAAGAGGCGTTTTATCTCACCAACTCTCTCTCCCGTTTGGATACCGCGGCGATGACGATACGCAATGATCTGACGTTACTTGGACAGATTCGATAAGTGTAAAATATGAGAATATATTTGATGATTGTGATGATGATGATGATGATGCAAATAATAAATACTGCTCGTACCATGAATGACGCTTCCCATTTCATTGAAACCATCCTACATCTCCAGATTGAAGTCTCCATGCGCCTAGGCGACGATAACACGCGTGCACACACGATCGCAACTCGCGCGGCTGAGCTGATTCTCGCGCGCAAAAAGCTGATCCACGCGTGGGTAAGCTCCTCTCTCTCGCGGGAGGGTAGAACTCATCCTCGCGGTCCTGAGCTTATTCACGCGAGACTCGGCTTAGCTCTTTGCGGAGCGCGCGTGCGGCCGTGAGCTCATAGCCGCACGTTCCTCGCCCCGCCGTCGCCGCCCGCCCGCGGGTATGGCTCGGTCCAGCGGACGTAGCGAGAGATGACTGACGCGAGTTTCATTGGTAGATGATATAAATTGCGAAATTCTCCTTCCTCCTCTCAGTTGTCAAGATGGACGTAAGGTGGCAGCACCCATTCACGAGCTGTATTTGCGGACCTGCTTCATGTGGTAAGACTCAGTGGGTCCGTAGATTTCTCGCCCATTTTCCGGATATTTGCAACGTGCGCTTCGATCGAATTCTATTTTATTAGCCGAATGGCAGGAGACCTACTCCAGAGATTTGAAACCGGGTATTCCCGGCATCCAAATCGAGTTTCGAGGAGGTCTCCCTCAACCAAGCGACAACTCCAACGACAACGAGAAGAAAAAGCTGCTGATCCTGGATGACCTGATGCGTGAATCCTCGAATGACCTAGTGTTGGATTTATTCACAAAGGGGTCGCATCATCGAAACATCAGTGTCATTTTCATCACGCAGAATATGTTTCATCAAGGCAAAGCGCAAAGAGATATTAGCTTGAACACGAAATATTTGGTCATTTTCAAAAACCCTCGAGACAGAGCGCAAATACAGCATCTAGCGCGTCAAGTTTGTCCGGAAGATCCGCGATTCTTACGTGACGCTTATCTGGATGCATCGAGAGAGCCACACTCGTATCTTTTTCTAGATCTTTCGCAGAACGCTCTCGACGAATTCAGATTCCGCACCGGGATCTTCCCTGATAATAAAGTGCACTATGCTTACGTGCCAAAGTATGTAAAATTGGATTTCTGAGGAGTACTATGATCCCAGAACAAGTATTGGCTCCACATAGTCGAATGCTCCAGTTTATCGCGAACAATGGCTGAAGCAGGATCGGAAAGCGCGCGCTTGCCCGATAAGCATTCCACAAAGAAACGCATCGCTATTTTACAAGCTCTCCGACACGCTGATCCCCGTCAACGAGCTGTGCTGCTGCGCGAAGCCGATAAGATACTCGTAAAGTGTATTTGCGAGTGCGCTCTCAACGTGCTCCATGGTGTTGTATCTCTGAAAGATAACGAAAAGAGAAGGCTCCGACGCCACAAAAAGGTATTACGACAGTTGGCTCATAAGAATACATCGGATTGGCGCAAAAATAAGAAAACCATTGTTCAGAGCGGAGGGTCGTTTCTACCGTTACTATTGAGTCCAATTCTCGGCGCTCTGGTTACTAAACTTATACAGTGACATGGACAGACTCCGTAAAATGGTCGTTGTGCCCGAGACGACGTTGGATCGACTCCAACGCCACCAGCAACACCACTCGGACCCGCAACCGTCATATACCCCAAAACCATCTGATGATATGGTCACGGAATCCGTCCAAACCCCTGGCGACCCGCTTTCGAGACTCGACTCGGAGATGTTTGATATTCTCCACACTAAAAAATTTGGTACGGTTAACGAAAAATGCAAACGATATCTGCAAGTACTGCGACGTTTTCTTATGTTGCGTGACGGATTAAACGAAAAGCCCGAAACAGCGGAATCAAACGAGTCGGAATTCGAATGATTACCTCTGAGTGAGCAAGAGATTTTAAGCAATATCCCGCGGTTATACAAAAACCGAGCGAAAAGACTCCTACAGCATTGGAAAATAGCAGCGCCTGACCGGCTCAAGTGGGACGACAAGGGTACTGTTACCATAGACGGTCACACGATTCAAGCTTCCAATATTATCGAGCTCTTGAACGATGTCGTTCGGAAACGACCCGTCAAAAGAGGCAGAAAAACAGAGAGAGATGAGGATAGCAGCGCACTGCCCGTTGGCCAGCTAGAATTTGCAAAGTTTATAAGAATTACCGGTACTCCGAGCGAATTAATCGGTAACGCAAACATCGTGCGAATAGGGGAAAGGCTGACGGACCCCATAAATACAGCAAACGACACGTCGCACGCTCAGTCCCTGATCCCTGGGCCGAAGCAGCCGCAAGCCTGAACGCTAGTTTAGCTCAAGACGCGTCACCCACAGCGAAAGGAGAGATCAGAAAATGGCAGAGGATGAATCTGTGAAGAAAGAAATGCGCGACTACTCGGAGCAGTATTACGATCCCAGCCACGAGGCTGGCTACGCGGGTGCACGAAATTTGCTACGCGTGAACAGAAAAGGTAATCCCCTTGCGGACGATAAAGAGAGAAAACAAGTGTATAAATGGCTGAGCAACCAAGACGCTTATACCCTACACAGGCCTATCCACAGGAGATTCCCAAGATTACGATATGACGTCACCAACATCGACGACGTATGGGAATGCGATCTGATGCAACTCACAACGCTACAAGAATACAACGACGGTTACAATTATCTCCTCGTTGTCGTCGACGTGCTGAGTAAATACGCATGGGTAGAATTACTTCGCGATAAGACTGCTTCGGCCGTGGCAACAGCGTTCAAAAACATCCTCAAGAGTGCAAACAGACGCATTCCAATCTGCTTACAATCGGATCGCGGTGAGGAGTTTGTCGGTGCCCCATCTCAGAAGCTTCTCAAGGAGCGAGATATCAGTTTCAGAGTTGCGAGAAAGCCCGATATCAAGTGCGCGTGCGTAGAACGGCTCATCAGAACAATCAAAGAGCGTATCTGGCGCTATTTTACTCACAAAAACACTAAGCGCTACATCGATGTCATACAGGATATATTACACGCGTACAATCACACTTCGCACACCGGCACGAAAATGAGGCCTGTAAAGGTCACGATTTATAACGCCAGAGTGGCTAGACAGAATTTGGAACACCGCGCGCTGAGCCAAACCGTCAACCGAAAAAGAAGCGCGAGATTTACAGCTAAATACGCGGTCGGTGATCACGTACGCATTAGTCGCACGAAACATACGTTTGAGAAAGGTCACGAAAGAAACTACAGCAAAGAAATCTTCAAATTAAGCAGGGTTTCACTCCGTCAGAATTTGTACACGTACGAGCTCCAAGACTTGAACGACGAGATCATCGACGGGTATTTTTATCCCGAAGAACTCACCCTGGTTGGGAAAGAACGTTTGGCGGATGATCAGGATTTCAAAGTAGAGAGTGTCATAAAATCCAGAGGACGTGGTAAAAATAAAGAAGTACTCGTCAAGTGGCTCGGATATCCTGCCAAGTTCAACAGTTGGGTGGAAGCTAGCGAATTAGAATCGATTTGAGATTCAAGGGTCGCGATGGAATTCCAAGACGATTTTTACTTGGTTCTGCCGAGCAACAGCAGCATGCAATACTATCCCGACAACGCAACGACGTGCTTTACCACCCATCTGCCCCGAGAATTTCGACTCGCGGGTGATTGGCGTGTTGGCCTCGCCGAAATCCATATACCCTGCACAATAATGCACATTCAAGAGAACGAAAACACGTACATTTTCAACAAATCCGGAGGAGAATTGGCGGACGACTTTGATCAGAAACTCTACTATCCGGTTGGTATATACTCCACGATTGAACAATTGGCCGCCGAAATCAATAGCTCGCAGATAGATGAGAAACATAACGTATTCGAACCTGCTGACTTGCGGAAAGGGTTTTACGTTTTCAGGCAAAATTGCTCGTGCACACAGTCGCATAACACGATTTTTAACGAGAAAATTCTCCGTATCTTTGGCTCCGAAGATCCCGAGCAGCGAAACACGGGTACATTCAAAACATCACCCGACACCGTTGTTGCGGGGACAAGACCCACGTCGTTGTCTCGAGCAATACCAGATCAGCTATTCGTCCACACAGATATTTGTGAGCCGTGTACAGTAGGTGACACCCAAGTCGGATTACTTAGAATCGTCTCATTGGACGGTTCTAGATACGAGTTTGGCGGCAATATCACCAAACAGTTTGCACCAATTAACTACATCCCTCTGCTCCAACACGGTATTGAGAGCATAGGATATAAGGAATCAACATGGTCAGCACATACCATTCGAGTATGGTACTCTGACGGTTACGCTTCATTTCAAGCGCAACCGCTAAAAATGATATCATGAGTCATTACGTAGCATATTACGAGGACCAAATCGGTGGTGGTGTGAAAAGATACGTCACGGGATCCACTTATCAGCGCAGACGAGGTGTTGGTGCTTGGCTTGTTGGGCTCGCGAGAAGGATTCTACCGTACATCGCTAGTGGTGTCAAAGCGGTGGGTAAAGAGGCCATGCGTACTGGCATCAACGAATTGGACGACGTGGCGAATAACGGCATGAATTTTACGGATTCTCTGCAGAACCGGGCTAAGGAATCTGGTAAGAAACTCAAAAAGGAAGCAGCTGAGAAATTGGCAGAGATGATGAAAGTTTCTAGCTATAAATCGCGAGCGGCAAAGCGACGCCGACAGTCTCGTAAAACGCGTGGATCCGTGCGCTCAGTAGCCTCTCGTGGCAGCAGTAAGGTGAAGAATAGAAAAGTGACTCGGAGCAAAGCTAAAAAGAAGACTGGGAGATTATCTGTGAAGCGGAAGACCCCGAGAGTGAGAAATTTGTCGGATATTTTTGGTCCGCACGGTATCTAGAGTGGTCATGGCGTTCTTACATACCCATTCGAGTGAGTGCATGTCGAGCGAGCTGGACATTTTTTCCCTGCCCTCGACGCAAACTTCGATCGAAAGCAGCAGTTTTCTGTATTACAAGCCTGTTTCTTCGCTGACAGACGAGGGTGACGCCCCGATCGAATTCGTCATCCCTTCCGCTAGCGAGCATCACCTGGATCTCGCTCACACTATGCTCCATGTGCAAGCAAAAATCATACCCGTAGCCGCGGAAGCCGAAAATCGAAAGGCAGCGCCCATCAACAGCTTTTTACACTCGCTTTTCCATCAGGTTGATGTATTTCTCAATCAAAAAGCTGTCTCACCACCCAACAACGCCTACCCATACCGCGCCTACTTGGAATCTCTGTTCAACTATAGTCCTGCAGCTAAGGAATCTCACTTGACATCGTGCTTATAGCGAGAGGACACGAGCAACAAATTCGATGCTGCTGCAAACGCCGAGGGAGAAGCAGCAAACAACGGACTAGCCTATCGTCAGTATTTCAAGTTGGGTGGTAAAGTTGTTCACATTATTGGCCATTTACATTGCGATTTGTTCAACCAAGACTGTATGCTCATCAACGGTGTGGAGATGAGAGTACGTCTGGTACGAAGCAAAGACTTTCTGTCTCATGGACGCCTCCGACGACGGGCGCTTCAGCGTTCAAATCAAAAAGGTATCTCTCGTGGTTCGTCGAATTTAAATAAGCCCCGGAGTATTAGTGGGACACGCAAACGCGCTATCCAAATCAACGGCCAAAAATCCAATCACCAGGGTCGAGCTAAAATCCTTCACGATGCACACGGGCATCCTCGGAGATACATTGGACAACGTGATTCTCGGGCAACTACCTAAGCGGATCATCATTGGATTCGTGGACAACAGAGCGTTCAACGGAAACCGACGAATGAACCCATTCAGTTTCCAACATTTTGGAATCAATCACTTATCTCTGTACGTCGACGGTGTTCAGGTTCCATGCAAACCACTGCAGCCAAAGTTCACCGGGAATAATCAACACTACATCGATACTTTCCAAACGCTCTTCCCGGGCACGGGAATTCACTTTGCAAACGAAGGTATAGGCATCGATCGACTCAACTACAGAAGAAAAAACTTCATCACAGCGTTTGATCTGACTCCCGATCTATTCGCCCACTCGGCAACACATTGGAATCTCGTTCGCTCGGGTAGCGTGCGCATAGAAGTCCGATTCGACGAAGCGCTCGCGCAGATTATCAACTGTATAGTTTACGCCGAGTACGACAACGTCCTCGAAATCGACGCGAGCAGACAAATCATAATGGACTTTGGCGCATGAGGTGGGAGGGAGGATGATGGAGGAGATGAGTGTATAAGGGTGGCTGCTGGCCGGCCCAGATCATCAGTTCGCTCAGTTACAATATCGACGCACCAAGCCAGTAACCATGGTCATGGATTTTGCCATCGATATTCACGGTTTTCGAGATGTGACCAAGCAGTTCGTCCCCAAAGAAGTCGCCGTGGTGTCGCTGCCGAACCGCATCGTTCAGCATTGGAAAGTGGAACCACCGCACGCTTTCGATCTCCTCACGGAGGATATGAAGATTACCAACAACTACTGCACGAGCCGAGTTCACGGACTGGAATGGGTGGATGGAGATATATCAATTGACAAGCTGCGTGCTCGGTTAATCGAAATTGCGAGGGATTCGGGTAATATATACGTCGTTGGCCGTATAAAAGCTCAGTACCTCGAGTCAATTATGGGCAGAAAAATTATCAACCTCGAGCAGCACAGAGGACCGAATTTCAGACAGCTCAACAAGGTATTCATCGGGAACGCAACGTGTACACATCACGCTTCCAGGACAGTGAAAGACGAATTCAATCAAGCGGAGAACAGATGCGCTCTGCACAACGCTGAACAGATCAGAAAGTGGCTTCGCTCAATTCTACCGATTGAGATTCGAGACCGACCCGACATTCAGGAAGAAGACGTTCGATTTGCCCTAATGTACCACGAAATACTCTCAAGAAAAACTGCAACTCTCGCAGGCCGTAATACAGTGGACTACATCAAACGTAGCCCGCACGACCGACCTCAATTCCCCCTCGGCGAGGAGGGTGTCAACGACATAATCGACGGTCCGACGAGTGAATCTACATCCACATCCACAACCAGCGATGAACACACGCCAGGTAATGCAAGCGATTAGAGACCTGGAGGCAAACTCAATTGGGGCCTACGCAGCCGATCACGTGCCGAAGACCTTGAGTTTGCCTGCCGCCATCATCTCGAATCTGGATACGGCGAACAAACCGGATTCTCATTGGATTGGGATCTACATTGACAGGAGGGGGCATGGCAAATATTTCGACAGCTACGGTCAACCACCCTCTTCACCATATCATCTCGACCGTCTCAAGAGAAACTGCAACCGCTACGAATGGAACAAGAAATCGATGCGTTATGACTCGCAAGTTTGTGGTGAATATTGTATTATGCTTCTGTATTCTATGTGCAGCGGTGGTACTCTACGCGCGTTCCAGCGTATCTTTCCTTACAACACCCGCTCAAACGATGAGATCGTTGCGCGTTCCAGGTGCGATGTGATGAAGAAATTACGCGCACGCGTGATGAAGAATAGAGTTTATAAATTTCCTCGAGAAAGCTCGGTGGGCTCGGGCTCGTGTGTACAATCCTGTCGGTCGAGACTCAATTAACACATCTCCGATATGTAATATATGTATGAATCCTTATTATATTGAATAAATTTGACAAATATACAAATGATCTCTTGTTACTCACCCACACCCTCGAAAACATATGAAAAGAGTTATTCAAACCATTCAAGCATTATGACAATCATCTCTCACTCAAAAAGTTTGCAAAGGTTTTCCTGTAACGAAGATGTTTGGAGTAAATCATATGTTATCGAATTATAAATAGCTCAATTATCGAGCAAGCCGGAAATAACGGCTGAAAAATACCACGATGCAAATAGTATTCCGATACCAAGAGTAATTTGAGACCCCAAGCTCAACCTCCGTCGTTGCTGAGCATACAAACGGTTGGTAAGTAGTTGAGATAAGATAATTATGAATCTTAACGTCTAAGTATATGTTTATATAATATCTTCAACGGTCACTAAATTCCCCTGCAAGCGTCGGGTTACATACGTCTTATCGCTCATCCATATAGCGTAACGTCTCGGAATTCCTGCACGTGTCGTCCGCTCACGCAGAACTATACGATGTTTATATGATATCGATATCTCCAACCGTTACTGAATTCCGTTGCAAGACTCGGTTCACATGCGTCTTATCACTCATCTGCTCATGTTGCACTAACGGTCACTCTTGAGATGCTCGAGCGATGAGTCATCGAGAGAACCGTTGACGCGCCGTGACTCGTTTCCCCTTCTCTCTACAACATTCTTCCTCCACCACGACATGTTGCAAGAGGAGGGATGAGGGTATAAGGGGCTCGCGCGCACGCTGACGGGCACACAGTCGACATAATCGAGTCCGCGAGCCTAGTCCGATTGCTGATTACTCCATATTCGAGATGGCCGATCTCATAACCCTCGCCGCCGCTTCAGCTGACATCGAGGACGAGGCCCTCGCCACCGCTGCCGCCACTTTCGACGACGTTGCTGCTTACCAGCTAGGCGACAACATCCCCGATTCTCAGGTAGTTGATTTTAACATTCCTGAATCTCAACCGTTCGAGTCTAACAACGACGCTCAAGCTGCCAAGGAGAATATGGCTCCACCTGCTGCACCTGTATCACGTAACGGATCCAGAGCGGTGAAATTGGCTCGTGATTTACCCAACTTACTATTCTCGACCACTTACGCATTGAACAAGTCCGACTCCAAGAGAGCCTTTGTCGGATTAGAATATTCGGGAGGAACATACCGGCCCGTCGTCAAGCTCGGCAGCCATGGAACACCCTTCAAGCACGTCACGTTTGATGCGGCAAACTGGGAGCTTTTCCTTGAGAAGATGGAAGCAATTACCGGATATCTCGAAAATTCCTACTCTTTGGCACGAAATCCTGGAACCGGATCAAAACTCTTCCTGCCACCCCACGACATCGTCTTCACCACCTCGTACGGATTGAGGGCAATATTCATCGACGAACGGCCACAACTTCCTGTGGTGCGACTGTCAACCATCAAGGAAGAGGCGCAAGATGGAGAGAAGGAGCCGTGCAAGAAGAAGAGAAAATTCGACGCCACGCCAACATTCGTCATGCAGCAGGCTACATTCGAAGGCCTACGACGTCTGCGTGAGTGCATAGCTACAAAATTGAAGAAAAATGAAGAAGTGTGTGCTTTTGTGAATCGTGCAATTGAATACGTGAAAGATTTTGTACGTGAATTGATCCAGAAAGAAATGATGATGCAGAAAGAATCCACCGAGATGAGATTCAATATATTGAAAGATGTGGTTTCATTCCGTCATTTCTTTACGATGAACAGTGAACTTATCAAAAGTGATGTTATATCAAGACTCGACTATTCATTTAGTAACGATAATTTGAATATATTGTTCTTGGAACTGCGTGCATTCGGTATGGCGAATCTTGCAAAAGGCATATTTGATTACATGGATGCGAATGCTCAATTGTAAAGCGATAATGAATAAATATCTCAACTCCCTTGTACATAGTGGAATATGGGAATAGAAAATGAGATGATCTCATATGGATCCCATGTACTCTTATGCTTATCTTTTTTCCCAGTTACCCTCTCCCACCAAATGACTTCGCCCAGACGACAAATTATTTCAATACGCTTATATATATCAAACTTTCTCAATGTTCTCGGAAAACATAAAATCAAAGACGGCTGACATCGTCATTCAGTCCATCCTTCACCGCCTCATAGAGCGGACGTACACATTAGGTTCTTTTGGTGGAAAGCACTTCCTCAACATGGGTCAAGACAATAGTAAATACTCCCGCTTGGAAGACAACAGGAGCGGAAGGCAGAGACCAGGGGAGAAGAAAGAACCATCAACCCGGGGCAAGTTCCCGGATAGCGTGAGCGATAGGACTCGTCTGCTCCCAAAAGATGACAAAAGGGAAGGAAGGTACGAGAAATCCTAAGATATGAATTCATTTTCACTTCTCCGGTTCTAGAAAAACAGTGACCGATCGTGGATTAGGCCCACATCAGGGGATACCACGTAAACAAAAACGCGCCGAGACATCTACCTCGTTGGGTGGTGCGGAAACGATGTCCTCATCCATAATTTGAATGATTTCCCCCGAGAATGTCGATGATACCGTTCCCCTGAAAAAATATCACGCGTAGGTAAGGAAGGCAACTCGTTACTGGCCGATAACAATCATTACCCATCATCATATATTACCACACATCGATAAAACGCATTCCTGCTTACCGACCATTGATAACCCAGATGACGCTGCGTTCCATCAGGCCCATGTGCAGCACTTCTGTTTATTATCCCCCACCAACTGGACACGACGGATAAATATATATATAGCTATACACGCGGCTACACCAGCGGAACCTCGCCCATCATCTGTTCGGTCCCATATTTTGTTTACCACCCCCACCATCTGACCTTGACCACTGATTATCAACAATCTAAACATTGCGTGAACTCAGAGTACTACTCGGTCACACCGTAATGTGTATATCTATACATCCCGGCGATATATATATAGCTATACACACGGCTACACCAGCGGGACCATCAGCTGCTCGGTCCCACCTTTTGTTTATTACCCCAACCCCCATGATCTTTATTGTAAACAATGCGCAAACACCATCAGCTGATGAGATAACACCTTACGCCAGCCGCTCCCAATGTTATTACCCCCTCCTCATCGCCGTGACCCACTAACCGATAGAGATAAGAAAATACTACGCCACACGCTGACCTTGGTGACGTCAGCGGTAAGATAAGCCCCGACGCTCGACTCCCTCACACCACCGCGCTGATAAGATAAGAGATAAGATAAGCCACTCGGCGAGACTGCCTCACACCACCGTGACGTCACTGATAAGATAAGATAAGCGATGACGTCATTTGTTATGTCTCGCTATACCGGTACTCATTCTACTCGAGTTCAAGAATTGGTTATTTCGATCCACAAGGTACTTATACAGTAGATCAAGGAACGAGACGGAGTCGATGTTCGACGCGCTAACTGATTATTACCTGTACATTAGGGTGGCACTCATTCCCCTACATTCCTGTATTAGTACGGGCGCCCCCAAGATTTCACGCTATGAAAAAAATTGAATGAAATTTTCCCCAGATTTTTGAGGCAGTTCTAATACTGCCGCATCGCACATATATATTCGAGTTTTAAGGTGTTTTTCCACAGCATTCGTTATCCTGGCATGGTAAGCACTTGCAATTCATTCCAAAAGAATGGGACGAATCGAACCTGATAACACTGATCGGAAGGGTTTGGGAAACTTTCTACACGTAGAGTGGTTAGTTTTAGTTTATATTAAGGTTCAGAACGGGGCCTGAACGGCAGGAATATAGTTCTAAAATCACTTCTTCTCTCAGTTTTCAAGTTCTTCTGCGCATGCAGAATTTTTTATGACTCTGAAAATATTTTTAATCGATAGCCCGTACGATTTCCTTCAAATTGACTCCCGGTACAAGTCACGATGGGACTGGAGTAGTGTATGATTTTGAATGAGGTTGAGTCGGATTGCAAATTCGTAAAAGTCGGTTGAGATCGCTTGCAGTGCTCCTAAGGCGATGCGGTCACCGTGCACCGCGACCATAAACCTTGGAAATACATCTTACATGAAGAGTTAGATGATTCGAAATGTAAGACGAGGGGTCGAATACTTCTTATTGTCCAACTTGTATTCCTCAACCCGTCGCTTAGCTCAAATCACAAGGAAATCGGAGGAAAGTGGGAATAACTCGGCCGCGGGAACCTCCTAACCTATAATATACGCTCGTTTTGATTCCCATCTTCCTCATATTCTCTTGCAATTTGGGCTTAACGAGGAGTGGATGAATCTAGGTTGGATGATAACAAATATTTGTGCGCTCGTCATTTAGCCCGAATCGCAACAGAATCGGAGGAACATGGGAATGATTCTCAGCTTGCATGGTGACCGCAACTCCTCAATCTTGTACAGCGTGTTTTTCTGGTTCCCCTGCATCAAATTGACTTTGCAGGGGGTCACCTTGAAGGAAATCATTCAAGCTATCGGAATGAGTGGTTTGCCGAGTGGTGGATAGATGGCGAGTTACGGAAAAATGGACATTCGATAGTTTTTAACGAATAAAAAGCTACCAGAAACTCTTCACGAGCGCAAGCGTGCTGTCAAAATTTTATGAAAAACTTAACAACACATACATAATACAATGGTTGTTTCATCTAGTGTAGGATCAGATTATTCATTTTGATCCAAGATTCGTGAATGGTAGTGCGTACAGTACCACGAGTTCATGCAGTACTCGGTATAAAAAATGGAATACCATGATCAAGAGGCGCGATAGCGCTTCGCTGGCGAGTATGAGCAGTCAAAAAATGAGCGAGGCGCTGTGCCTTATATACTTTGAATTGGGGGTTCTCTAACCTCACACATTTTTCCCACCTCACTTTTTAAAACCTTCCGGCCGCATGATCATCTCCTCCCTCTCTATCCAGGGCTATCATCATACGGACTCACTGTTGGTATCATCAATCGTTCGATTCTGAAACCTGGGGCTTTTATTTCACTAGGCCAATTTTTGCCATCTCAAAAAATTGATCCATTCGATTTGTTTAGACCCTCGAATAGATAGCTTCGATTCGAGAGCTGTCAACAGCTGTCGAACCGACCATCAACGTGCCCTGCTATATGAGGCGAGAGAGAGAGAGAGAGAAGTTCCGTCTGCTATGTTTACATCGCGGCTCCGTAATTCTCAATAACAGTAGCGTGAATTATTTTCCTCTCTGAGATATTCGTATGAATATTTGATATTCACAAATTGTGTATGTTCTCATGGGAGAATGACGCGGAAGCTGGGAGTAGAGTATTCTGAAACGCGATATGTTGTAAAACAATGTGCAAGCTGTGAGCAGAGATTCTTTCCCCCATTACATTAGAGGTTTGGATGCAATTTAGAGGCCCGAGGTGCAGAGCTAAGTGTTCTATGTCTATAAATGTCTACAGAATCAGGAGCATTTACAAACTACAGGCCCACAAGGTTCAATGAGTCACTTCCATTGCGTTGATACTAGTATCTTACTCTTACTTTTTGTGATTGTTTCCCCTTCTCAACATTCAGCGAGAAGTTCGGCCCAGGAAGTTCCACTGATTGATCTTATGTATACATGACATGCGTACACTGAATAACCTGAATGGATCAATAAGGATAAGCGATCATACAACATGTTACAGGAATAGTGTATATCCCGAGAAAAATAAGTAGCGTGGAAATCGTCATTTCGATTGGTGAGATTGAAATAGTTTGTAACGGATTCCTGAGTTTGTAACCTTCACGAGAAAACTGGTATTTTTTAGCGTTGTTTCAGTAATGCTCCGAGTGTAATGTTTAACGGCTAGCCATTACACCGAAGCATTACATTGTGTATTCTGCCAGGTTATGGCTTAGAAGGCTACTGTAGTCAGCTGCTCTATCGTTGATCAATGATTAGGATTTTTTGGGTGAGTAGTCGGGATACGGCAATATCATCAAATGATGCATCGTGCTGTGCGTGTTGGAGAAAAGTAGCAGTAGCTGTGGCAGCGTCGGCGGTGGCAGTGGCATAATTTGAATTGAATTTGTGCTCTTGCGGAGACAACCACACAGTGATGTTCTCAGTGTTGATGTGAATTTATGATGCGGCGGGGGTGGTGCGAAGGCAATGGGACTATCGTAAAAAATTTCGCATAATCGAGCCAGGTTTGATTGCCGTCGAGCAGACAGCTGCTGCCTCGGCCGGTGCAGCAGAAGGTCGAGATGCCGCATTGCAGCCGAAACTCGCGTTTTCAGCAATTTTAGTTCGTAGTGCAGATGCGGTGGACCAGTGTGGGCGTCGTGGGACAGGCTTTCGGTGCACCGAAAGCATGAACCACGATCATCGTGTGCGTGACGGTACCATGGGCATTTTCGAAGTCAAGGTGATGGATGGTTATGTTGCCAGTCGCCACGTGTGAGCCTGTTGCTTGTCTGCTGCGCACGTGCTGTGGCTAACATTCAGAGCGTGGTCGGTGATGGCAAAGATGCAGACTGCCTCGGTCCAACATTGGTGGTTTGATCGTTTTCAGGTCACGCGCAGTTGGTGCAATATCGAATATGGGGCAGCAGAGCGTTGTGTTGAGTGTTCATATGCATCCGCCGCGCACCGCGCATACTAAAGCAACGTGACACGGAGGCAGCATTCTGTGTACTTATCGCCAAGTATCGTGTAATTTTATGAATGTAGCTGTAGGCAACGTGGATTTATTTCAGCTTGAGCGGTCAGGCATGAATGTGATGCGACGCCAGTCGGATGTACGACTTTCCATCGATGCATTGTCGGCAGGCTCCAACGGAGAATTTTCCAGTGCAGTGATGGCGTAAGGCAAAATGCTCAGCAGGCATACCCGGCATTCGCACTGCCACATTTGGCTGTACGAGCGACACGCGTTCCAATGTATTCGGTAAGTAATCCTATCACAACTCATTGCCCGTTTCTAGACTGCTCTATCTCATGGAGATCAAGGGATATCGTCTGCTGAAATGCAGATCACTTGTTCGGCACGCATGAGATGCGTGACGATTGTCCACAGCTCTATTTTCACGTCCCTCTCTCTCTCCCTCTCTCTCTCTCTCCACGGTTTCACACCGGATGAGCTGAACGCTCACTTTGCGGGGGTTTCCGTTTCGCCTCACGAGAATATCAATGAAGCAATGGACGATATTAACTCTGCACCGGAGGAGGGGTTTAAATTTAAGCCCACAAATTTCAACAATGTAGTCCTTGCTATTAAACATTTCTCCTCGCAGGCCCGTGGGGTGGATGGGATCCCCCAGAGCGTGATCGCGAAGGCTCTTCCGGCAGTTGGTGATCTTATTGTACATATTTTCAATTCCTCTTTCGCTCATAGCGTTTTTCCTGAGACTTGGAAGCAAGCGCAGCTGATTGCATTGAAAAAGACTGTAGCTCCATCAACGGTCTCGGACTTCCGTCCCATAGCGCTGCTGTGCTTCCTTTCCAAGGTTTTGGAAAAAATTGCACATGACCAAATCACGGAGTATTTGAAAGTAGAGAAACTTCTTGATCGCTTCCAGACTGGTTTTAGGCAACACCACAGCACCCAGACAGCCTTGCTAAAGTTGACGGATGACATCAGAGTAGGCATTGATAGGAAGAAGATCACCTTACTCCTACTATTCGACTTTAGCAAAGCCTTCGACACAATAACACCGTCAAAGCTGTTGAGGAAGCTCCGAAACCTTGGATTCTCAAGGTCGGCACTCCTGTGGATAAAATCATACTTACAAGGCCGCACCCAAACAGTCACTTCAAAATCCGGTAGTTCTGATTGGCTCGAAACCAATCTGGGTGTTCCACAGGGATCCGTTCTCGGGCCTTTACTCTTCAGCTTATATGTTAATGACTTACCTGGTTTGCTAGATGGAAAGTCGGTATATCATCTATTCTATGCGGATGATCTTCAAATTTATTTCCAAGTCGAGAAAACTAAGATCAAGGAAGGCATCACTCGGCTAGGGGAAGTAGGACGACTAATTGCTGAATGGGCCAGAAGTTCCGGCCTGCGTCTCAACGCTGGCAAGACCAAGGCAATCTTCTTCAGCTCTGAGAGGAATATCAAAGACCTGAAGAGAATGGACTTGCCAGGAGTTGAGATAAAGGAAGGAAAGTTCATTCCGTTCAGCGACACGGTCGTGAGTCTTGGTGTTACACTTGACAGTGAACTGACGTGGAAACCGCACATCGACCAAGTAACTAAGAAAGTGAATAGAGCCCTATACGGATTGCGGTTTTTTAGGGCGTGTATCACCAGACCTCTCCGAATTCGCCTAGTCGAGTCATTAGTTCAACCGCATTTAGATTATTGCACAGTCGTGTACCTCGACGCCACGGACGAACAGCGGCAACGGATACAGCGACTGAGCAATTCATGTGTGAGGTACATTTTTGATCTTAGGAGAGACGAGCACATCACCCCGTTCAGGGAGCGTTTGGGTTGGTTACGTACTGATTCGCGGAGAATGTACTTCGCAGCACTTTTAATGCATAAGATCATGCATCTTGGAGAACCTGGCTACCTAGCTGCGATGTTTACCAGGTACCAATCTGAACGCCCCGCACGTGGTGACGCAGAAGAGGGGGTACTCAAGGTTCCCAATATGAGACTTGAGTACGGAAGAAGATCATTCCAGGCTCAATGTGCTCATCTGTGGAACTTTCTCCCTCCGGGCTTTCGGCAGCTGAGGAAAATATCAGTATTCAAAGAGGCCTTAAAAGATTTCCTTCTGACTCAGTCTTCTCAGAGGATTGATGTGGAGAGGAGGCATTATTTTAATCTCTAAACTGTGATAGGCTTGGGCTCTTTTCAACCGGCGTTTCCTTTTTTTTTTTTTTTTTTTTTTTTTTTTTTTTTTTTTTTTAAGAGTTATACGTGGCTACTTCGCCACTGAATTGTAATTCCTGTGATATTTCTGCTGGACCAAGCCTTTATATGCCTTTCTACGTGAGAATGTCCTCTCTCCTCGATCGTTCTTGTGAACACTGATATATATATATATGGAAATGTATTTTATCATTCTCTTCCTGACTTTTATGCATCTCTCGATGCCTTAAAATGACTAGTCACTTTCTGTGATAATCCTAATATTCCTTGACCAAAAAGACAATTATTTATACTTTTTATATATTTATTATGTAGGTGTAACATATGTGACATATGCCACTGTATTTTTCAATTTTGCCCTCGGGCGAATAAAGGTTATCTATCTATCTATCTATCTCTCTCTCTCTCTCTCTCTCTCTCTCTCTCTCTCTCTCTCGTTTTTCTCGTCACTTAAGCTATTCCCTCTAGTCGGATCACACAAAATAGAGTCCACGCAACTGGACTGCAGAACATGTACAGCCGCTGCAAGGTATGGGGCACACGCGCATCGATTCGGGCTGTGCGACGACGAGCTGCGGTCGTGCATTATCAATGCGAAAATTGACTTTTCGTTTGCTGGCATTCTTTGTGCCTCAGAAATATCGATCCCCTACTATCTTTAGTCTAGAAGCTCACTCATTGCATCGCTCAAACAGAGTCCGCGAAACTAAACTGCAAAACATGTGCAGCCAAAGAAGTAGCGCACGCTGAAGGGATTAAAGCGTACGCGAACATTGAATCCTAAAGGCGAGTACCGGAGCGAATACGGAAAATATCCTTCGCGTGCGCTATAATATCTCTCGTGTACGCTTGAGTTACTCGCGCACGCTCAAATAACTGTCGCGTACGCTTAAATGTCGCTCACGTACGCTAAATTATCCCTCGTGTACGCTAAATACCTCCCGCGTACGCTAAAGTGACTCTCGCGTACGCTTGGATATCTCTCGCGTACGCTCAAATATATATCGCGTACGATCAATCATCGCTCGCGTGCTCTACCTGTCTTGATTCCGTGATTCATCCACATCTTTGCGTGCGCTACGATTCCTGTTCAAAACAATCCAATTTGAGCGTACGCGAGGGTTGAATTATGGGATCAAGGCAATTAACGCTCGCAGAGAATATTCTAGTGAACGGGAACGTTCAACCCTAGAAGCAGGGAACGTAGCGCTCTCCAGGAATAATGTGACCTTATGCTAAATTCGAACCAAAGGGAGTATCGAACGCGAGAATTATTTTTCTGCAATCGAACATCTCCTAGATACGGATCGGAGCGCATGCGGAGGATGTTGCCCGCATGCGCGTTGGTTGAATTTTGGAAACAAGAAAAGTAGCGCCCGCGAGAGATATTTGAGCGTACGCGAACATAAATCCATGAGCTGGGAACGTAACGGATGCGGAAGATGATCTTTCTGTAGGCCAAATTAGAATTAAGAAGAAAGGCACACGCAGAAGATATTGTAGCGTACGCTAAGATCAAATGGGGGTAACAGGGATCGTAGCAAAAGCGAGGAAGGTTGTTCGTGTATCCTGAGCTTGACAGATATTCTCCGCGTACGCTGCATTGAAATTCGGGGGAATAGCGCGCGAGAGATATTGGAGCGTACGCAATTCGAATGGCATTTTGTGTGCCCCAGAAAAATTGATGTTCTAGTTTGTTTTATTCTAGAGGCTCACTAATTGCAATGCTAAGATAGAGTCCGCACAACTGGGGTGCAAAACATGTGCAGCCGCTGCAGGGTATGGGGCACACGCGCATCAAATTGGGCAGTGCCACGAGCATTTGCGCTCATGCGTTATCAATCTCAAATCGATCCGAATGATTGTGAGACAATCATTTGGTGCATCAGGAACGTTGGTTTCCCATTGTTGTCATACTGAATAACAGGAATCGCAAAGCGAGTTGAAAGTTAATTATGACTAGCGATAACGAATATCTCTCCCGTTTTGGAGCCATCGAGACCGAAGGTAGAATAATCTCGAAATATGGCGAGTTTTCAAAACGCAACTCTCGATCCGACTCAGAATTATAACAGTGAAACGCTGGGAGAGAGCCTGCGCAAAAGTAATGTGAATTATGTGCAGCCGCTGCAGGTTATGGGACACACGCTCTTCAAGTTGGGCTGTGCGACGAGCAGCTGCGTTTATGTGTTATCAATGTGGAACTCGATTTTCCCTCTGATGGCATATTCTGTGCCTCAGAAAAATTGACCCCTCGTTTTTTTATCCCCAAAGCTCACTAATCGCAACGCCAAGATAGAGTCCGCGCGACTGAAGTGCGGAATATGTGCAGCCGGTGCAGGGTGTGGGGCTCACGCGCGTCGAGTCGGGCAGTGCGACGAGGAGCTGCGCTCAGGCATTATCAATGCCTTAATCGACTTTCCGTCTGCTGGCATTTTCTGTGCCTTAGAAAAATCGATCCCCTAGTTCTTCCAGTCTAGAAGCTCGCTCATTGCAACGCCTAAATAGAGTCTGCGCAACTAAACCGCTAAACATGTGCAGCCACTGCAGGGTGAGAGTCACACGCGCATCGAGTTGGGCTGTGCAATGAGGAGCTGCGCTCATCATTTCACATACGCTCACGCTGAATTCAGGATTATCTGCGTAAGATGGATTGAAAGTGATCTGCATATGCTGAGTTTGAGAATAAATGTAAATTGGGAGGCATTCGCGTACGCCATCTATGGTAACAGCGTACGCTTAATTGGAACTCATTGCCTGGGCTTGGTATCCCCGCGGCTGATTTTCACGAACACCACGATGTGAGGATTCTGCTCAAGATAGGTTTGGCACTCGTGTGCACGAGATATCACTGTGATGTAGTTTCGAATACTCCGAATTTGGCGGTAACACTCGCGTACCTCAATTAATGCGATATTCGCGTGTGCAGGCTGTGAAACTATTAGCTTACGCGAATAAGATATGTATTCACATTAAGCTTCACGCGTGTGTGCTATTCTGCAGATTATGACTCGCGGGTGCTGATCCTATTCCCCTTGCGTGCACGAGCCTCATCTTGGAGGTTCAGACTTGCCCACGATGCGGAAAGTTGCCTATTTGAGCTGCTGAGCATCCATTAGTCGATTCGCCTACGCGAAAGCGAGGTGCCTCACGTACGCGAATGAGTATAGATTATTATGCAATCTGAAATCCAAATGTGCTATTCTGCTGATCATCAAGCGTCTCAACCTATTTGAGCTTTTCCCGTGCGCGCGAGCCTCCTCTGACAGCTTACACTCACTCACGATGCGAAAGTTCTTGCCCACGTGAGAATTTCCTACTTGAGCTGCAGAGCAGAAGTTCAGAGGAATAGCGCACGCTAAAGAAATTGGAGCGTACGCGAACATTGAACCCAGGCGCGAGTACCGGAGCGTATTCGGAAATTATCCTTCGCGTACGCTCAAGTATCCCTCGTTGTCGTCAAATTACTCCTCGCGACGCTCAATCATCTGTCGCATACGCTCAAATACCCCTCGCCTACTGGAATATCTGTCGCGTACGCTCAAATGTCTCACGCGTACGCTAAAGTATTCCGCATATACGTTGGAATATCCCCTCGCATACGCTAAAACATCCGTCGCGTACGCTGAACTATCTCTCGCGTACGCTGAACTATCTCTCGCTCACGCTAAAATACCTCTCGCGTACGCTAAATACCCCTCGCGTACGCTGAAATGCCTTTCGCGTACGCTTGGATATCCCTCACGTACGCTGGAATATATCTCGCGTGCTCTAACTGTCTTAATTGCGTAATTGAATCACACTCTTGCGTCCGCTACGATCCCTGTCCAGAATAATTCAATTTCAGCAGAAGCGAGAGTTGAATTCTTGGTACAAGGCAATGAGCGCTAGCGAAGGATATTACAGCGTACGCGAACGTTAATTTCTAGAAGCAGGGCTCGTTGCGCTTACCAGGAATAATGCTACCGTGCTAAATTCGAACCAAAATAAAACTATCGGATGCAAGATATTTTTTCTGCAATCGGACATCTTCTAAACACGGATCGTAGCGCATGCGGAGAATGTCTTCCGCATAGGTTTGATCTACATAGGATGCGCTCAGCACGTGAGCGTACGTGCTTACGCTTGCGCTTAGGCATTCGATGCAAGGAATTTCATGAAGCAGCCTCACCAGTCGTTTCCTGATCAGAATTTCTCCAAGGGAAAAGTTGTTTGATGATTCGTGGGCTCTCAGTGACACAATTGGGCCAAAAAATCGAGTTCTTTCATGTTTTTATATAATCAATCAGAGAAGAACATTAGGGTTGGCCCCCCTCAGAATCACTCGCTCTTTCATCATCGGTTAAATACGCGACTCATGACATTTAATGACAGAGGTCTCCGGGTGACATTTTTGGGTCAGAAGAACATGTTCCTTCGTTTATTCCATGAATAAATAGGATAAACCAGCAATAATGGCCCCGCGAGCCTTTTCGGGGAAAAACCAGGTTAAGCAACGTTTCCGCAACTCAGGATCCGCATTGGTGACCACCCGTCTTAGTTTGCGGAGACTGCATCTTTGTTTAGGATCAGAAACTAGGCAAGAGCAAGATGTGCGGTCACCAATCCGGATACTGAATCGCGGAAACATTGCTCAACCTATATTCTTTCCAAAAAGGCTCGCGCGGCTACCGCGGATGTTGTTCTCAACCAATCATGGAAAAGCATGGAGGAACTTGATTTGTTGGTTCGATAATGTCACTCGGGGCACACCAATCATCAACCAACTCATTACTTGTAGAAATCCTGAAAGGAAGATAACTAGTCAGCTGGCTTCATGAGATTTTCTGCATCGAATGCTTTGAGCACAATCGCATGCGCGTACGCTCACGCGCTGAGCGCACCCTACGCAGAACGAGCCATACGCGAAGGTTGAATTTTGGAAACGAGGAAATTAGCGCACAGCGTAGGCGAAGAATATCGTTCCATGCTCAGCGCACGCGAAAACTATTCGTAATGGCGGGGGATGATTCAGCGTACGCGAGATATATCCCAGCGGACGCGAGAGATATCCAAGCGTACGCGAAAGGTATTTTAGCGTAAGTGACAAATGTTTTAGCGTACGCGACGGATGTTTCAGCGTACGTGAGGGGATATTTTAACATATATGATGGACAATTTAGCGTACGCGACAGATATTCCAGCAGGCGAGGGGTATTTGAGCGTATGCGACAGATGATTTAGCGTCGCGAGAAGTATTTTCACGACAACGAGGGATACTTTAGCGTACGCGAAGGATACTTTCCGAATACACTCCGGTACTCGCACCTGGATTCAATGTTCGCGTACGCTTAAATTCCTCCAGCGTGCACTATTCCTCTGAACTTCTGCTCTGCAGCTCAAGAAAGAAATTCTCACGTAGGCAGGAACTATCGCATCGTGAGTGAGTCTAAGCTGTCAGAGGAGGCTCGCACGCGCGGAATAAGATCAAACAGGTGGAGACGCATAATGATCAGCAGAATAGCACATCTGGAGCTCAGATTGCTTAAGAATCTATACTCATTCGCGTACGTGAGACACCTCGCTCTCGCTTAGGCGAATCGTCAAATGGATGCTCAGCAGCTCAAATAGGCAACGTTCCGCATCGTGGGCGAGTCTGAACCTCCAAGATGAGGCTCGTGCGTGCAGGGGGAATCAGATCAGCACACGCGAGTCATAATCTACAGGATAGCCCACTTGCGTGAAGCTTAGAGTGCATAGCTATCTTATTCGCGTAAGCTAATATTTCCACAGCTTGCGTACGCAAATGCCTTCCGATTCACATTTATTCTCAAACTCAGCATACGCAGATCACTTTCAATCCATCTTACGCGAATAATCCTGGATTTAGCGTGAGCATACGTGGAATGATGAGCGCAGCTCCTTATCGCATCACCGATTCCGGCGCGGGTACACCACAAACCTCGCGGTGGTTGCGCATGTTCTGCACATCAATTGCACGGACTCTATTTGTGCTTTGCAATGAGAGCGATTCTAGACTTGAAAAAGTGGGGGATCAGTATTTCTGAGGCACAAAAAATGCCTGCAGACGAAAAGTCGATTTTGGCATTGATAACGCATGAGTGCAGCTCCTCGTCGCACAGCCCAACTCGATGCGCGTGTGACTCTCACCCTGCAGTGGCTGCACATGTTTAGCGGTTCAGTTGCGCGGACTCTAATTTGGCGTTGCGATGAGTGAGCTTGTAGACTGCAAAAACTAGGGGATCGATATTTCTAAGGCACAGCGAATACCAGCAGACGGGAAGTCGATTTTGGCATTGATAATGCCTGAGCGCAGCTCCTCGTTGCACAGCCCGACTCGATGCGGGTGAGCCCCACACCCTGCACCGGCTACACATGTTCCGCACTTCAGTTGCGCGGACTCTATCTTGGCGTTGCGATGAGTGAGCTTTGGGGATAAAAAAACAAGGGGGTCAATTTTTCTCAGGCACAAAATATGCCATGGAAAGTTGAGTCCCACATTGGAAACACATAAACTCAGCTGCTCGTCACACAACTCAACTTGGAGAGCGTATGCCCCATACCCTGCAGCGGCTGCACATGTTTCACATTACTTTCGCGCAGGCTCTCTCCTAGCGTTTCACTGTTATAATTCTGAGTCGGATCGAGAGTTGTGTTCTGAAAACTCGTCATATTTCAAGATCATTCTACCTTCGGTCTCGATGGCTCCAATACGGTAGAATTATCCGTTATTGCTAGTCATAATTAACTTTCAACTCGCTTTGCAATTCCTGAGGTTCAGTATGACAACAATGGGAAACCAACGTTCCTGATGCACGAAATGGTTGTCTCACAATCATTCGGATCGATTTGAGATTAATAACACATGAACGCAGATGCTCGTGGCACTGCCCAATTCGATGCACGTGTGGCCCATATCCTTCAGCGGCTGCACATGTTTTGCACTCCAGTTGTGCGGACTCTATCTTGGGATTGCGATGAGTGAGCCTCTAGGATGAAGAAAACTAGAACATCAATATTTCTGGAGCACACAGGATGCCACTCGAATCGCGTACGCTCCAATATCTCTCGCGCGCGCTATTCCCCTGAATTTTGATGCAGCGTACGCGAAAAATATCTGTCAAGCTCAGGATACACGTACAACCTTTCTCGATTTTGCTACGATCCCTGTTACCCCCATTTGATCTCAGCGTACCCTACAATATGTTTCGCGTGTGCGTTTCTTCTTAGTTTCAATTTGGCCTACAGAACGATCATGTTTCGCATGCGTTACGTTTCCAGCTCATGGATTGATGTTCGCGTACGCTCAAGTGTCTCTCGCGCGCGCTACTTGTCTTGTTCCCAGAATTCAATATACGCGCATGCGGGCAACATCCTCCGCCTGCACTCCGATCCGTGTCCAGGAGATATTCGATTGCAGTAACATATTTCGCGCGCTGAATACTTCCTTTGGTTTGAATTTAGCATAAGGTCAGATTATTCCTGGTGAGCGCTACGTTCCCGGCTTCTAGGATTGAACGTTCCCGTTTACTAGAATATCCTCTGCGAGCCTTAATTGCCTTGCTCCCATAATTCAGCCCTCGCGTACGCTCAAATTGAATTGTTCCGAACAGGAATCGTAGCACACGCAAGAATGTGGATAAATCACGGAATCAAGACAGGTAGAGCAAGCGAGCGATGATTTAGCGTACGCGAGAGACATTCAAGCGTATGCGACAGATATTTGAGCGTGCGCGAGATACTTAAGCGTACACGAGAGATATTATAGCGTACGCGGAAGATATCTTCCGTATTTGCTCCGGTACTCGCCTCTAGGATTCAATGTTCGCGTACGCTTTAATCCCTTCAGCGTGCGCTACTTCTTTGGCTGCACATGTTTTGCAGTTTAGTTTCGCGGACTCTGTTTTGGCGATGCAATGAGTGAGCTTCTAGACTAAAGATAGTAGGGGATCGATATTTCTGAGGCACAAAGAATGCCAGCAAACGAAAAGTCAATTTTCGCATTGATAATGCATGACCGCAGCTCGTCGTCGCACAGCCCAACTCGATGCGCGTGTGCCCCATACCTTTCAGCGGCTGCACATGTTCTGCAGTCCAGTTGCGTGGACTCTATTTTGTGTGATCCGACTAGAGGGAATAGCGTAAGCGACCAAAAAAACGAGAGAGAGGGAGGGACGTGAAAATATAGCTGTGCACGTTCGTCACGCATCTCATGCGTGCCGATTAGCTGATCGACATTCCAGCAGACGATATCCCTTGATCTCCATGAGATAAAGCAGTCTAGAAACGCGCAATGAGTTGTGATAGGATTACTTACCAAATACATTCGAACGCGTATCGCTCGCACAGCTAAATGTGGCAGTGCGAATGCCGGGTATGCCTGCGGAGCATTTTGCCTTACGCCATCACTGCACTGAGAGAATCTCCGTTGAAGCCTGCCAACAACGCATTGATGGAAAGTCGTACATCCGACTGGCGTCGCATCACAAAAATTTCTCACCGCTCAAGCTGAAAAAAATTCACGTTGCCTACAGCTACGTTCATAAAATTACACGATACTCGGTGATAAGTACGCAGAATGCTGCCTCCGTGTCACGTTGCTTTAGTGTGCGCGGTGCGCGGCGGATGCATATGAACACTCAACACAACGCACTGCTGCCCCATATTCGATATTGCGCCAACTGCTTGTCACCTGAAAATGATCAAACCACCAATGTTGAACCGAAGCAGTCTGCATCCTTGCCATCACCGACCACGCTCTGAATGTTAGCCACAGCACGTGCGCAGCAGACAAGCAACAGGCTCACACGTGGCGACTGGCAACATAACCATCCATCACCTTGACTTCGAAAATGCCCATGGTACCGTCACGCACACGATGATCGTGGTTCATGCTTTCGGTGCACCGAAAGCCTGTCCCACGACGCCCACACTGGTCCACCGCATCTGCACTACGAACTAAAATTGCTGAAAACGCGAGTTTCGGCTGCAATGCGGCATCTCGACCTTCTGCTGCACCGGCCGAGGCAGCAGCTGTCTGCTCGACGGCAATTAAACCTGGCTCGATTATGCGAAATTTTTTTACGATAGTCCCATTGCCTTCGCACCACCCCCGCCGCATCATAAATTCACATCAACACTGAGAACATCACTGTGTGGTTGTCTCCGCAAGAGCGCCAATTCAATTTAAATACTGCCACTGCCACCACCGACGCTGCCGCAGCTACTGCTACTCTTCTCCAACACGCACAGCACAATGCATCATTTGATGATATTGCCGTATCCCGACTGCTCATCCAAAAATTCCTAATCATTGATCAACGATAGAGCAGCTGACTACAATACCCTCCTAAGCCATAACCTGGCAGAATACACAGTGTAATGCTCCGGTGTAATGGTTAGCCGTTAAACATTACACTCGGAGCAATACTGAAACAACGCTGAAGAATACCATTCTTCTCGTGAAAGTTGCAAACTCAGGAATCCGTTACAAACTATCTCGATCTCACCAATCGAAATCACAAACTCCACGCTATTTATTTTTTTTGGGATATACACTATTCCTGTAACATGTTGTATATTACTTTGCTCATGGTTATGAGTTGTTATCGTTGCAAGGGCTAAAAACCACATTGCATTATTTGGCTGTTTTTGAATTGATTTTTAGATCTTATTCATTGGTTCATTCTAACAAAAAGCTTCAGAGCTGATACATGAGGACAAATATTTGCAAGTTGTCATGGCTGGAATTTGATAAAACTACCACAGTCTTTCACAATCTCTCAGACCCGGATCAACATCTTTTCCATTGTCACAACTTCACCTGCGATACAGCATAATGAACTTTCAACTGAGTGATTACCGCTCTGAGAAAATTTATAGTTATTTGATCAGTTATTGTGACTTTTGAGTTGAGTTGTGATATGGAGAAGATATTTGAGTGCTCAAGATGTGATTATCGACTATTGGACACTCTATAGCAGTCTTAACTTAGAATTCTGCTCACAATTTTTGAATATCAGTGAATTAAATGTTAAAATAGGATATGATCAATTATGTCACTCAAATTATCTTGTGACTAAAGTTGACTTGGAGCGGCTTTTGCTTCCCTTGGATTATTCCTCAATAATATCTTCTCCAAGTGTCAATGTTATTTTTGTGAACATGAAAATGCCAACTTTTTGATTCTTGAACATATTTTCAACAATACGGAATCAGGAGATTTCTAATCATCATCATAACATCCCAATGTGCTTTCTCCTGAATGAGAAATGTCTGATATCATCCAAGCATCGATGATTGATTGATGAAACGATTTCTGATTTCGTATACTACAGGATATGTTCTAGAAATAGATGAGAAGCAATTATCTGTTCAAAAATGTATAATCAATACTTGCAAAGTATAGCATTGAGGAATCATCCAAGGAGAGTGAAAGCCGTTCCAGTTCAACTTCATTAAAAAGATATGGTGAGTGAAATAATTGTTCATCCCTCATATGGAAATTTGATCAGTGGATACTCGTAAGCTGTGATCAGATGAGAAAGTTAAATTCTACCTCTTGATTTTCATGAGAAAGGAGTGAGATCCCCCCCCCTACATCCACATTTCACAAAAGTATAACTTGGCGAGTATGAGTGTGTTCCTCAAAATTCATTGATTCCCACATGCTTCTCATTGTGGAAATTATAATTCTTTTGTATCAGCAGTATTAAATAGTTTCTACTCATGGAAGGAATAAAATCTAAGAAACTATGTCGAGTATTTCCCAAAACTTGAAGAGACCAACCATTTTTTGAGGAATACATAGCATGGTTTTGACTCATGGAAGGAATGAAATGAATGAGAATCCATGTCGAGTATATTCTGAAATAGATGAAGATCATCAAGGTGCGAATAGGAGGATGGAGGTGAAATGAGTTTTTTTGACCTGAACCGGATTGTATTCTCATTCTCATAACTCATTTAACCTCCATCCTCCTATTCGGACCTTGATGATTTTCATCTATTTTAGAATATACTCGACATAGTTTTTTATTCATTTCATTCCTTTCATGAGTTAAAACCATGCTATGTATTCCTCAAAAAATGGTTGGTCTCTTCAAGTTTTGGGAAATACTCGACATAGTTTCTTAGATTTCATTCCTTTCATGGGTAGAAACTATTCAATACTACTGATACAAACGAATTATAATTTCCACAATGAGAAGCATGTGGAATTCAATGAATTTTGAGGAACACACTCATACTCGCCAAGTTATACTTTTCTAAAAAGTGAATGTAGGGGGGGGGGATCTTCACTAAAACAGCGTTTATTCTGACGCTCTGGGGCCTACGGCAATTTTTCAACACGCACTCAAAAGATGAGAAACAAATCCATAAAATCATGTGTTCTGAAAATTATTTGAATTGGAATTTCTCGCTTTCAATCGACGCCCAAAATTCTAAAAATCTTCATTTTAATCTATCACCCTCCATTTCCATACAAACACCATGCTGTTGTAAAGATCCTCGGGAAATCTTGTAGCTCTTTTCAATATCTTCAAAATCATTCTTTAGACATTGCTCCACGATTTTTCAAACCCGAGTTACAAGCGATCTCGCGAAAGGAGTTTTGTACGGGTTGAGGGTATCGAAAGTATGGAGTCATGCGTTTTTCCTGAGTTGAAACGGGCGAACATCTTTCCGAGCAGTCTTTGCGATAAGTCTGAATATAATAATTCAATAAAGTTCGGAAGATTTTTCGTCAAAATCGTGGATTATGACCGTTTTTGTATTTTTGATGCCTAATCACCCGTGCAAAACTCTTTTTGCGCGATCGCTTGTAACTCGACTCTAAAAGATCGTAGAGCAATGTATAAAGAAAGATTTTGAAGATATTGAAGAAATCCACAAGATTTCCTGAGAATATTCCCAACAGCATGATTTGCATAGAATTGATGGTTGGTTGATTGATATGTTGACTTTTACACTTTTGAGCGTCGATTATAAGCAAGAAATTTCAATCAAAATACTTTTTCAACCTCATAATTTGATAGGTTTCTTTATCTTTCAAATGCTTTTCGAAAAATTGCCGTAGACCCGAGGGCTTCGGAGTAATCGCTGTTTTGGTGAAGCTTTCCATGTTCAATTTTTCTGCAGGGTACTATAAACAATGGACACAAACTTGTCTTGCAGATTTGGAGTTCACCGTTTCAAGTAATCGTAGGCTTGTTCAATGAGACCATTCTCAACGTTTGAAACCCCGAGATCTATTTCACTTAGACTTGCAGAAAGAAAGAGAGACTCGAGCGTTTCGAACAGCCCAAATCGAATAAATTTTACAACTCCATGAATAAGTGCAAGTTGAACGCAGATTACGCAGAGTTATAATCAACTGTATGGCATCAGACTCTCGTGCATTCCCATTCAGTTTCCCTCCATTTTTTAATGAAGTAAAGTCTCGGACTGCACAGGGTGCCTGAAATCAACGATCTTGTAATGAGTATGAAAATAAGACGTGGCCTAAGTCGTATCAAATTAGAGTTTAAGGTCTAAGTAGCTTGCGAATTCGGAAATTATAATATTTTTGGAACAAGATTAGATTATTCATGATTGATTTGCTAATGGGCAATTCCTCACGAAACAGCCTTACGGCACCGTTTCGAATTTTTTCATGGAATGTTGAAAGCTAAAAATTGAATTATAACCTGAAAAGGGATCCAAATCACACTCACTCAATCTTCGGAAAAACGTTTTTGGACGTTGAATCGCGTACGGGTTGCTTTTCACATCTTAGACGTATGTATCTAGTTCTTTTGATGAGTTATTTTCTCTCATCAAAGCGTAATCCCAATCTTCATCACACATCTCAGCATTATGATGACTATTATTTGCACAATAAGAGTGGGAAACAGAGATATCTGTATCTTGGATTTTGCGACAATTTCTTCTCTATTGATATCGCGCAGATTTCAAGAATATCAGAACTTGAACCAAACCTCAAACTCCTTACATCACGACAAAAACATCAACCCTCGAATTCAAATCATCTAAATCAAAACAAAGTCTGGTGTAAATGAGATATCGAAAAATTCGAGATACGCCAACTTCTCGATAGCCTGCGGATCAATAGGAGGGATTTTTAACTGTTCTGTGGGACTATACTGTGACATACCATCGATTAACCACTCCGCAACCCACTCATTGCGGTAACTCCCATGATTTCCTTCAAGATGGCCCTTTGGCAAAGTCAATTTGATGCAGGAAAGTCAGGGAAACACGCTGTATAAGATAAAGAGCATTGTAAGCGATCTCAATCGATTTGCACAAATTTGCAGCTCCGACTCGACCTTATTCAAAATCATACACTACTCCAGTCTCATTGTATCGAATTGACTTGTACCAGTAATCAATTTGGAGGAAATAGTACTATCGATTATATTGGAGGGAATAGGGCTATCGATTGAGATTGTCTCCAGAGCCATGATCGATCACGCATGCGCACAAGAACTTGAAAACTGAGTTGAGAAGTGATTTTAGGGCTGTATTTCTGCCGTACAGTCCCCATCCTGACCCCAAAATCGAACTAAAACTAATTGCTTCACGTGTGGGAAGTTCTCCTAAGCCCTCCAAATCAATGTTATCCAGCTCGGTTGGCTCTATTCTTCTGGGGTTGCAAGTGCTTGCGATGCGAAGTTAACGAATCCTGTGAGGAAACGCCTTGAAACTCGAAAATACACATGCGATGCGTCAGTCTTAGAACTCTCTCGGAAAATCTGGGGAAAATTTCATTCAATTTTTTTTCCATGGAGTTGGAATTTAGGGGGCGTCCGTACCAATACAAGAATGTTGGGAAATAAGTGCCACCCTACTCTACATCAAGTTCCGCGCCCTGACACGACTTGGATGACTGTTACACAAAAACAGGAAGGAACAAAAAACAAATATACAGAGAAACAAGGAAAAAAAGTAACTCTGCCATTGGCGGTCCTAAGCTTGTACGAGACAAGAGATGGGTTGTGTCTCGTAGCGAGTACACGCTTGGAACCCTCACTTGCTGTCCAAATCACTGATAAAGTTTCTAGGATCGTCAATGGATTCATACAGGTGAAAATGGAACGCTAAGGTGGAATTTCCATGGAGATAATACGGATAGAGGAGGAAAGCGCAGCCTACACGTTTATTCGCGAGAGAGAGAGAGAGAGAGAGAGAGAGAGAGAGAGAGAGAAAAGACGAGGAGTCTTCTTCCTTTTTCTCTCGCACCTGCGCGGCGCCTCGCGTAGTACATCATCCCCTTACCGACGCGCCTATGTGTCTTGGTGTCGACTGCGAAAAGTGCCGCGCAGGTGCGAGAGAGAAAGAAAGAGGACTCCTTATCTTTTCTCTCTCTCTTTTGCAGGGAAAATCCCACTCACAGAGAGGCCCACCTCTTCCTTCCTCTATCTGTAATATCTCTATGAAAATTTCTCGCGAAAAATGCAATGACAAGTACACAGAACATTACAGATTGAGTATTCATAGTTCTGGGACCTCTAGAATGAGCTTGAGCATCGATAATAATCATTTGTAGTTTGGATGATAGTATTCTTGGGATACATGTATCAGCAGAAATTCAAGGCGTTTATCTGAGCTCAAAAACGATAAGAATTCCATATTCACGGATGATGAAGTACTTTTGAAGACCCGCTCAGCCATCAGACACGCATTCAATGCGGTTCTGCAGAACTTTGATCGCTCAGCAAGGACCACAACGTCAAATCGCCTATTTTTGATTATTACGATAAAAATTACTTTTTGCGGGAATTAAGATAGCTCAAGTTTGCTGCATCATAATCCAACGTACTTCAGCTCATTTTTGAGGTCTTTGAACAAGCCTCAAAATGAACTGAGGTACGTTAGGGAGTGTTCAGATCCGCCAAAGATACGAGCGAAGTTAGGAGGAAAAAGGGGTGGATTTGGCGTTTTTCCATTTAAACCTCGGTTAATTCTGATAAAAACTTTATGGCCCTTGCTGGAACCTAAAATCTCATTTCTCATCGCCCAGTGGGAGTTTTTCCACATCTACACGTAGAAACCTAGCTTTTGCGCACTAGCCCGTATCAATTCTCGGAAAAAGTCATTTTTCGGCCTACCCTACTATATATCCATCGAGACTCAATGTTTGAAGCATATGAAATGTAATAAGCAAATCTTGAAAGCATATTCACAAACACACGAACACGCGCATACATAGTCACACTCGCGAACATAGAAGTTAGTATCTAGCGCGCACTACCGATGAACGCCACTATTGATATAGTCGAATCACCAATGCGACGTCCAGAAAATACGTTATGAATTGAATTCATCAGTACGCAAGCATATGTATACATTCTATACACAGCTGATTTTTTGTTCTCCCTTTCCAATGACGGAAGAACGAAATACTATCGCAGATGAGGCGCGGAGAAAGTCTATCACCCCACACTCATCAATCAGCCTTTAGTCGTTTTGACCTCGTCCTAGAAGTACAGCTACGTGACAATAAAAGCATACACATAACGATCTGACGATAAGAGGGGGCGGGGGAGACCTAAGATGCAGCGCTCACTGAACAGTCTACAGTCTCTCGCCTGCTCTCTACGCAAACGCGCGGGCACACTGTAAGCATAAACAACCTGGTAGTGAAAACATAGTGAAGAGGCGTCCAGTTATGCGCTCGCAATCACAGAAAGAAACGAGGAATCTATATCAGTATCAGGTGAGTCATGAATCTTCTTCTCATGAATTTTTCATAAAAGCTCATAGATATAGGGGTAGTTGAATAAGTTCCCTTGATCAGTCTACGCATACTCCGAACGACGTAGGGATCTAAGATATTTCGGAAATCATCATAACATTTTGATGACATATCAACTGACAATATGAGAATTTGGAATTTCACCGACTTTGGCAAAATTAGTATTTCCGAATCGAAAATTTCGAAAGAATTCGTGTGATTTCAGGGAAACAAAAATGAGAGAAGAGAAGAAAGTATTTTACCTTTGCGATTTTCGTAAAATCAAAAAGAATCTCCTCAACTTTGAACAATTCTCCAAAAAAGTCGCATTTTCTAGGCATTGAACAATCTATTCTCGACCTAAAACAACTTTCATGAAGTTTCAAGAATATATATATGAATATACATGTGAATACACGGGATTTCAAAATGAACGGAGGATTGCTGAATGGAAAACATAGAGAACGGAACCGCCATAGGGCGCTGATCGCTCCAATCCATCATAGGAATAATCCACCGTACTCACAAGTGTCCGGTGTGAATTGTAGATGCCTAGTCAAAAACATCAGGAGAATCGAAGAACGAATCGAAAAACAACTCACCCGAGCTGCACGGGTAGGTACTCGTGAAACACGAAAGAGTCATAACCAAATTGAAATTGTTCATGCAGACATCCATTCATCTACACAGAGAAGTATGTCTACCCGAAATTGAATGTATACCTGTCCTAAATCGCAACGAATGAACTTGAAGGAAGTGGCTATCCGCAGCGCTATTTCACGGGTTCCCGTGTAGAGTGCACGGAAATTTGGGTGGAATACTCGCATCCCCGTGTGCTACCCGTGCGACTTTTTGACGTCTGCAAACTCGACCGGAGAAAACCCGTGGATCTCGCATGCAGCTGCAAGCTCTGTACCCGTGCATTACCGCGCGGACCGAATCGATGTAGTTTTGAGTAGTTTCCTCCGTCTACCCGTGCGACCAGATTTGGCCCAGTCTGGCGTGAGGCGGTTGACCCGCGTTGTCCCGTGTACCCGTGTCTACCCGTGCGACCCAATTTGGCCCAGTCTGGCGTGAGGCGGTTTACCCGCGTTGTCTCGTGTACCCGTGTCTACCCGTGTGACTCAATATGGCCCAGTCTGGCGTGGGGCTTTTGACCCGTGGGGTCCCGTGTTCCCGTGTCTACCCGTGCGACCCAATTTGGCCAAGTCTGACGTGAGGCGGTTTACCCGCGTTGTCCCGTGTACCCGTGTCTACCCGTGCGACCCGATTTGGCCCAGTCTGACGTAAGGCGGTTTACCCGCGTTGTCCCGTGTACCCGTGTCTACCCGTGCGACTCAATTTGGCCCAGTCTGGCGTTGGGCGGTTTACCCGTGGGGTCCCGTGTACACGTGTCTACTCGTGCGACGTAATATTGCCCAGTCTGGCGTGAGGCGGTTTACCCGCATTGTCCCGTGTACCCGTGTCCACCCGTGCGACTCAATGTGGCCCAGTCTGGCGTGAGGCGGTTTACCCGCGTTGTCCCGTGTACCCGTGTCTACCCGTGCGACCCAAATTGGCCAAGTCTGGCGTGAGGCCGTGTACCCGCGTTCTCCCGTGTACCCGTGTCTACCCGTGCGACCAATATGGCCCAGGCTGGCGTGGGGCTCTTTACCCGTGGGGTCCCGTGTTCCCGTGTCTACCCGTGCGACTCAATTTGGCCAAGTCTGGCTTTGGGCTGTTTACCCGTGGGGTCCCGTGTACCCGCGTCTACCCGTGCGACTCAATTTGGCCCAGTCTGGCGTGAGGCTTTTGACCCGTGGGGTCCCGTGTTCCCGTTTCTACCCGTGCAACTCGATTTGGTCAAGCCTGGCGTTGGACTGTTTACTCGTGGGGTCCCGTGTACCCGTGGCTACCCGTGCGACCCAATTTGGCCAAGTCTGATTCCCCAAGTAGAAAATCTCACTCCTTTTTCTGATCGAAACTCACTCGGTATCGAGTTGCCCTGATTTCACTCCGAACTCCATCGAGAGTTGTCTTCAGCACAAAAAACGATGACTTCCAAGTTTTGATTGGGAGCATACTTCTTCTGTACCGCGGATGGGTTCTTTGGGAGAGTAATGTCCAAATTTTCAATATAAGATGAATGATCCTGATTTGGGACAGTTATCTGATGCAACTTTAATCGCGCGATCTGCGTGGGCTAGTAGTTCCAGATTGGATATGCATTGGGATTTGGAAATTTAAGAGCAGTGTATTGGCCTTTCTGGGTCAGATTAGACGAGAAAAACGTGCTAGAAATTGTTTTTTAGCGAAAAAAATGAGTTTTGACATACTGGGTGTCTCTGTACCTCGAAAATAGTAAAAGTGTGGATTTCACGTGAAATTCCACGTAAATGCAGATATTTATGACTATCACCGATGGAGTTCACAGCGAGCTATATACCTGAAACACGAGAAAAATGTACTAAACATCGTTTTTCGACGAAAAAGATGATCTTTGACGTACTGGGTGTCTGTGTACCTCAGAAATAACGATGGATTCGGATTTTGCGTAAAATTTTACGTAGAATTACGTGTACTTGATTGTAGGTTAGACCCGAAACACTACCTCGTACGACCTCGAACATCAGAACAAGAAAGTCGTGAAGAACGTAATTTTTAAGTCAATATTCGAAACTTGATGCTCTGTACGGCACTATTCTATCACTTCTTAGGGGTCTGAAATTTTTTTTCCTGTTTTTCATCATGTAGAAGACATCCACAAGGGTGAGAGAGGATCGGCGCAGTAAGAAACCATGTCGAGTATCTTTCAAACAAGATTGATTGTATGAGTCGATGCATCTCGAAAATTTTGCACGGTCTTTCTTATTCGTTTTTTATTCAAATCAAAATTGAATTGGGAAAATTGGAGAAATCGAATGTAGTTGATTAAAAATCTCGCGAATTATTCTCCAAACTGCAGATTCTTTCTTTCATCCACATGTGGAGCAAATCACTCGCCGATATCCCATGGATGATATAATTATGAATGATATCATCATGAAAAATGAGACCGTAACGTTCCTGAATGACCACAGTAGGTCATTGAGCTCCCAAGTGAGATCGACGAGTGAGTTGCTCTACATATCAATACAAGGAAGAATCTGCAGTTGAAACCATGATACACATTCTCTAAAAAATGGTTGGTTTCCCAAAACAACGAATATGGGCGTTCCTCTGGAACTTTCACACCTGCTGGAATGCAGCTATGGATGATGATATGAAAGAACAATCAAATCTATCGGCCGCAATCGAAGTGAAAATATCATCATTCAAGTCTCAAAACGAGATATCTTTGGCCTCTGTGTGATCAGAAGAAGTTGATTCGTTCTAGCTTACTCAATGAGAGGGAATATGGGGAAGATCCTGCGGAAATACTTGGTACTCTCGTGCGGTCTTACGGATATTCTGGGGACGCCGCGCAACTTTTCGGGTTGATTCAACCTGCATTTGGTGGATGATATATTGGAGAAAGATGGCCCAGGAACGCGATGGTATGCTACCAATCCCACCAAAACTGTATGAAAATACTACTTTGAAAATTGGGAAAATAAATCAATCATGTCTCGTTCAATTCGAGGATGATTACGCCAAGCTCCTGCCGTGACTCTGAACGCAATTTTTGGAATGCATATCCAAAGTATATGCGATCGCGGAAATTTAGCGACGAGTCTCGTGTTGGTGCGATATTATTTTCTAGAATACAACCGCTCGGAAGTGAAATAGGAAAAACGTGACTCACGAAAAAAAATCTGTTTCCCTCATCCCACATTAGCGGATCGAGCTCTATGTTGATAAAACCAATTGTGATTGGATACCCTGGCCTCACGAAGCTGCAAAAAACCTAAGGCGTTCGTAAAAATTGTCAATCTTACCAAATAATTGGTCAAGAAATTCTGGAAACTCGGCGAAAAACGATTTTGAGTTCGACTCATTAACGTGATTTTGGCCGATGCCTTTTACTCTATACAAGTTTCAATACTGGATTTGTAACTCTGAATATTACACAAATATGTGAGCAAAAGGTGCCAGGTATGCGTTGAGCGATTTTCATTTTTCATTTTTCAATGATTTTCAGCAAAGTATAAATTTTCCACAGGAATGCTCATGTACTCGACATAGTTTCTTGGATTCCATTTCTTTCAAGACTTGAAAGAATTTTCTACAGCTGATTGAAATGGATCATCATTTTTCCTGTTAAAACCCTCCGAAAATCGATAAGTATGTGGAACAAACTCATACTCGCCAAGTTATACTTTTGAAAGAAACGAATGAACACAAATATCTTGATTTATTCGTTGAATGATTTGAAATGATGAACGGTTAACCGACGACATGATTTATATTTGCATTGTTGAATTTTTCTATACAGATATTCGAATACGACATCTTCAATGCTTGAAAATGACTCAGTTATCTATCAATTCTTCAAACAGTTAGTGTGTATATCATAGATAATCAGATCCATTCATTAAAAGTTTTGATGTCACGGCGAGTTGATTTTTTGGCATGTCTCTGTATGTCGGACACCTCGCTATGTTGGACACCTTTTTCGGAACCAAAGTGTCCAACTTAGACAGGTTCTGCTGCATAGGTATAACCATGAAACTGTCATCTCTTCGATCAAGTTGGGTTCCGACATCAGGAAGACGCTCAAAGGAATGGGAACCGGAATATAGAATACCAAAACTTCATCCGAAATGAAGAAGTTGTTCTGATGTTCATTGATGGCAGTAAGATGTTTTAAGCTCCTCGTGGGGACTGCATGCATATCTAATAAATTGAGCTCTTCAATCGTTAGGAGCAACATCGAATCTGTGCGAATTCTCACAGCTGAGACCATCGTTTTGAGAAACGCATTGAACACACTTGGCCCTTGGGGATGGAAATAGGATGTACCGTCTAGTGGGAGGAGTGTGGACACCGCGATGACTTTGTAACACTTTCTCGAAAGAGATTCACAGCCTTTCAGAAGCGTCTCGCAAGCTCTAACAGCGATCTGAAACGGGTTGAGAGCTCGAAATCTCTACTTTTATTATGATATAACAATTGAATATACAATAAGTTTCAAAATCAAAAGGCTCGATAATCCATTCGAAAGGGAATGAAGAATACGTCGTTCCTACATTGCAAAAATACAGCCGACAGCGTGTTTTAGAGGGCTCCAATGCTCTCAACACTTCTCCCAAGTTGTCAGCACGTGGATGTCATTTGAGGAAACCTATTAGCCTCAGCGTAATGGGTCAATGGAGCAACTACACGCTGCTTGCATAGAACGAAATGAGTTCCTTCGGCTGTGTTTCCATCTCTACCAAACGCAATGTACACCTTTCATAAGTGCATTGATCGGAATTCGAAGAACAGCATCTTGGCTGACAAGAAAAATTTGAGAGGATCTCGTTCGAATCATGTCAATCAAAAATTTGCGTGGTACTGAAGTATGCAAGGAATCCCTATTTGTCACCGCTGTGCGTCGCAGTCACTGTCAGAATAAGAATTGATATGTTACAAAGTCACTCCGGCTCACGGGGTGGCTTTTTACACCCCGTACTCTGTGATGACCTGCGAAATAACTCAAGGTTAGAAAAGAGTAGCTACACCATGTTAAATATACTGCAAAGTTTAAAAATGACCTCGCATTGTAGTGAAATTCAAACTCCAAGTCAAAATATGTTCTCAAGTTACCCCGGCTTACGGTACTTGCTTTCTCAGAGTGGAAGAATACAGAAATCGAAATATTTCTATGTAGACATGAAAACCCCCGACCAAAGTTTTCCGATAGGGTACAATTTCCAAATTTTGGGCAACCAGTATAAGGATTGAGTTGTTTTTGATACCTTGACACCAAGAGATCTGTGATAACAAAGCCGTTTAGTGAGGAATTCACGTTTAGTTACTCTTTTACCGGTAGCATGCGTCTTCCATCCACTGATTTCCGACGCCAATGTATGAACATGCGTGAAATTGGAAAAATGAGAATAATTCAGGAATCGGGATGAAGAATAGAGGAGGATATTTCTAACATTTTTATGAGAGTAAATCAAGGTCATGGTTTTTCCACCTCTATTTCATCGAGAAACGATAGTAATGAGTGATGGGTGCAGAGCAAACCACTATTATTCGGATGCCTCTTTGGTAAGGCAACAATTCCTAGCTGAATCCATGTGAGTCATTCTGGAGCAAGCTGGACAAAACCATCACCAGGGGGGGTCTGGGAAAAATCTTCAAAAATTTCCTCCTATTAGTGATATGTTCAAATGGTACGAAAAATTTTTTTCCACATTTTTTCGGCCCCCAGTAGGCCCTGAAGCCCATAAAAGAGCCATTTTAGGCACTTTTTTAGTCTATTAAAAAAAAATTCATAGTTCCAACAGGATCCAAAATTCTCCAACGTACTCGGATGCATTCTTCTCTTAAAAACTAATACTTCTCAGGAAAAAATTGTCCCAGACGAATAAGTGGTCATTTTAAAGGTCTTGGAGAGACCTACAATTTGCCTACTTGTAAAAATCAATTATCACATTTTTTGTTGGAGCTACAGTCGGTACAAATTGAGCTATTTTCGAAAAAGTCGAAAATTCAGGACTTAATTCCGGAGATATATCTCAATTCTTATCCACCAAACTCGTGCGAAAACGTTCTTTGAGACATCTACTTTCAGTGGAAATAATTTGGTGGAGGTTATTTTTTTTTAATTTTTTTGCAGAGCGTCACAAAATACCGCATTCCGTCGTTTTAGCAAGAATGGCATCTTTGACCACGGTCACATATGCTCCCATCTGGACTGATGTGCACTCATCTGTGTGCACTAATCGCCATGCATCGCGGTGCCGCAATCTCAATTAGTGCATACATCATCTTGTTTGGACAAAATAGATGCAAAATATGTATGTTTTCATGGAAAAAGGAGCTATTGAGAATATAAGGTATTCTTATACGCGGTATATTGTGAAAACCTGTGCAAGATGTATGCTGGGATTATTTGCCAATCAGAGTAGGAGTTTATAGATGCAACTTTGAAGTTTTGTATGTGATGCAGTACTAAATGTTTTCAGTCTTCAGAGAAGTCAGGGAGCATTTGCAGACCAAGTACATGAGAATATGGCTTTGTGGTCCAATAAGTCACTTCATCTGCGTTAATACTTGTGATATTGCTTTCCATATTTTTTCTCTAAACATTCAGTCAAAATTTGGATGGGAAGTTCCAGTGATTGATTATATGTTATTACATGCATACACTGAATAATCTAAATGAATAGGGATTGAGCGGGCATGATTTTACTCTTCATGGTCTACTGATATTACAATCAAGAGTCGATATCGCTGTGAGGAATAGACGATACATATTATTATTTTGAATGCTCTTGAGCTGATTTTTGAGTTCTATATTAGTATCATCAAGTAAGAAGCTTGAGAGCTGGTATGTGACAAGAAATATTGGCAAGAGGGTTGAGCGCTTTTGATAGAACTGCCCCCACAAAAATTTCCTTCTATTAGCACTATGTTCAAATGGTACGAAAAATTTTTTTCCACATTTTTTCGGCCCCCAGTAGGCCCTAAAACCCATGAAAGAGCCATTCTAGGCCCTTTCTCAGTCTATTTAAAAGAATTCATAGTCCCAACAGGATCTAAAATTCTTCAACGTACTTGGATGCATTTTTCCCTCAAAAACTAAAACTTCTCAGAAAAAAATGTCCCAGACGAATAAGCCGGCCTGGCGACTTCTGCAAGCTATTTATTGAGAACAAATTTTAGCAATTCCTGCGTCATCTTGTGGGCGACCTAGATCCAACTAGAGAGGAGATAATTGACTCTCATCAGTCGTCATTTTAAAGGTCTTGGGAAGACCTACAATTTGCTCACTTGTAAAAGTCAATCGTCACACTTTTTGTTGGAGCTACAGTCGGTACAAATTGAGCTATTTTCGAAAAAGTCGAAAATTCAGGACTTAATTCCAAAAATATATCTCAATTTTTTTCCACCAAACTTATGCAAAAACGTTCTTAGAGACATCTACTTTCAGTGGAAGAAATTTGGTGGAGGTTATTTTTTTTTAATTTTCCGCCGAGCGTTACAAAATACCACATTCCGTCGTTTTAGCAAAAATGCTATCTTTGACCACGGTCCCATATGCTCCCATCTGGACTGATGTGCCCTAATCTGTGTGAAGGTCCTCTCCGAAGTACCCTTAACTACGTGTAAGAAGTTGTGGGGCCGAACCTTGAGCCAGGAGCGACCTGTAGGTTCTATTTACCGTGTCAAAAATAGGCATTATTTTCGCTATTTGGGCGTACGCAACCGAGAGCATGATTTGACTTGTTCTGGCTCACAAATGAGATAATGGGCTAGAGCGAGGATCCAAGCATACTTTTCCGACTCAAAATAGCCATCCGAACACAAATTTGAGGTCAGTCCAGCTCTGGAACGTCGTCTAATGCCTCAACGTGTCCGAAACAGTCAACAGAGTCTAAATTCTTTTAGGGCAGAGAGATCAAGAGGCGCGATAGCGCCTCGCTGTCGAGTATAAGCAGACAAAAATCAGCGAGGTGCTGTGCCTTAGATATTTTGAATTGGGGGTTTTCTAACCTCAGACATTTTCCCCACCTTACTTATTTCAACCACCCGGGTGCTCAAACATCTCCTGCCTCTCTATTCAGGGCTGTTTTAATATGGACTCACTGTTGGTGTCATCAATTATCCGATTCTGACCGCTGGGACTTTTATTCCGCGTCGCCAATTTTCACCACCTCAAAAAATTTATCCTTTCGAGTTTCATGAGAGCTCGAACGCAGCGTCGATTTGCTTAGACCCTCGAAAACACAGCTTTGATTCGAGAGTTGTCGACGAGCGAGTGAGAGAGGAGAGAGAGAAGATCCGTCTGCTTTGTTTACATCGTCAATCGCCATGCATCGCGTTGCCGCAATCTCAATTAGTGCATACATTATCTTGTTTGGACGAAATAGATGCAAAATGTGTGTGTTTTCATGGTAAAAGGAGCTATTGAGAGTATGAGGTACTCTTAATTGCGGTTTAGTGTGAAAATCTGTGCAAGATGTATGCTGGGATTATTTGCCATATCAGATTAGGAGTTTATAGATGCAACTTCGAAGTTTTGGATGTGATGCAGTACTAAATGTCTCCAGTCTTCAGATAAATTGGGGAACATTTGCAGACCAAGTACATGAGAATATGGCTTTGTGGTCCAATGAGTCACTTCATCTGCGTTAATACTTGTGATATTGCTTTCCATATTTTTTCTCTAAACATTCTGTCAAAATTTGGATGGGAAGTTCCAGTGTTTGATTATATGTTATTACATGCATACACTGAATAATCTAAATGAATAGAGATTGTGCGGGCATGATTTTACTCTTCTTGGTCTACTGATATTACAATCAAGAGTCGATATCGCTGTGAGGAATAGACAATACATATTACTATTTTGAATGCTTTTAAGCTGATTTTTGAGTTCTATCGATTGGTGTCATCAAGTAAGAAGCTTGAGAGCTGGTATGTGACAAGAAATATTGGCAAGAGGGTTGAGCGCTTTTGATAGAACTACCCCCACACTTCCACAATCTTTCAGATCCAGATTAATATTTCTTTCATCGTCACAATCATAAATGCAACTCATGAGTCCATGTAGTACTACTAAAAAGTTCTAGCAGAGTTATTGCTGATCCAAGAAAGTTTGAAATCATGTGTTGTAACTCATGAGTTGAGATGAGATGTGATGTGGAGAAGATATTTAAGCGCTCCATAAGATGAGAATTTGGATTTCTGGACACTATAGCAGTTAAAGCTTGAAATTCTGCTCACAACTTTTGACTATCAGTGAATCAAATATTTATGTAGGGTAGCAAAACCTATGTCACTCAAATTATCTTGTGATTGAAGTTGACTTGGAGCGGCTTTTGCTCCTCTTGTATTATTCCTTAATACTATTTCACTCCAAATATTGATATCAAGTTTGTCACCAGGAATATGCTTATTTTCTGGTCCTAAAACATATCCTGAACAATGAGGAATCAGAAGATTTCTAATCACAATCATAACATCCCAACTTTCTCTCTGAATGAGGAATGTGTAATATTGTTCAAGTATTGATGTTATGATTGTGATAAGGAAATTTTCTAAATTCTTATAAATGAGGTCAGTTCTAGAATGAAATAGAGAGCAATGTCTCGTTCGAAAATATAGAATCAATACTTGGGTGGAATAATATTGAGGAATTTCTCAAGTAAATCAAGAGCCGCTGCAAGTCAACTTGATCAAAAAGATGATCTGAGTGAAATAATTGTTCATATTCCAGAGGGATTTGTGATTAACTGATTCTCAAAAGCTGTGTATATTTTGGGTGTCATGAACACGACGCATATGATTAGGCCTATCGTTACAAATCCTGGTATTTATTATGAGTACGTCGGTGGAGGTAAAATAATAAGGTCCGAATGGAAAATTTCAATAACCATAGACTGTAGTAATATGATAGAGAAAAATGATTGGAAAGAGAGACAATTACTTCCCATGAGACAGAGGTGCTCGAACAAATTTCCCGACTGCGACCGATTGATTCCACGATCTAAATTGGACGCTATGATGCACTCATTTGAAATGTTACAGAAAGACCTGACAGATTTTTTCTCTTTACCATCCGTGTCTCCTCCTAATACCTTGAACGGTTATAATGTAAAAAGAAGGGGAGATCCATTAGAATTAGTTGGTTGGATTAATAGAAAGTTATTTGGAACTATGGACGCTGATGACCGAGAGCTTTTAACAAAGCAAGTGAACGATCTTTACGACCGAAATCAGAATATATCTTTGTTAGCTTCTGAACGGACCCATATTCTCAGATCAGAACTTGATAACATACATAAATTCATGAATTTCCAAAATCATCAAGTTGAAAAATTATACATAATGTTGTCCAAAAATTTGGCTTCCTTCTCGAACGCAATTGACACTGTGACATTGCGAGAGAATATAGAAATATGGGCCACAGAATTCGAAATGGCGTTGCTCCATTCTATCCCGTCATATAAAACCCTAATTAACGCCATTGAAACGACAGCAAGATGACATTTACACCCTCTCTTGCTAAGTCACGACCAACTTCAAAATATATTACATGACGTAAATAATTACAAGTTTAGCCATGCGCTCCCATGGGACAAAGGATTGATCACCCCAGAATACTTATTTTCCATCTCGAAATCTTTTGTATACATACATAATCAGAAATTCATAGTCACCTTAACCTTTCCTCTAGCAGACGTAACAGAATTTTCACATTATCGTATCCACAGTCTCCCCATTTTCGCGAAAGATCTTAAGAACCATAACACCTTCATATCAATCCGTCCAAGATTCTCGGACATTTTTGTATCAAAGAATTTCCGATCTTTTATACTCTTCCCTGGGAAAGAGATACAAAATTGCATCAATAGAAATAACACAAACCTGTGCGAAGCCGTAGAACCCATATTCTCAAGTCATATAGACAATCCATGTAAATTTCAATTTCTACTAAAAACTGTACCAAGTAGACCAAATGACTGTGACTATATCTTAAGCTCAGGTGAAAAACCATATTTTACTCAACTTCGTTCTACTAAACAATGGCTATTTTCTACAACAAACATTATCAGAATGAAATTAATCTGCATAGAAGGAACCACAGATGAATTCTTACTCAATGGTACAGGGATATTATCACTCAATGGTCAATGCACAGCTCACGCCGTTAATTTCACACTTTATGGGATCAATGAGGTAACGCTAGACTTCACATTTTCTTACGAATCCGAATTTCATCTTAATATGACTCATTTACTTTCGAAATCAATAATAGATGCAATGGAAGACAAAAACCATGAAATATCAGAAAGCGTCGAAGATTGGCTATCTGGTGGCAACTCAATCGCTTTGAATGAGATAGAAAAGCAATATCGGGAAATAAGCCAACGTAAAAGAATATCAGGAAATTTTCACAATCATCTAAACGTCTCATTTTTCCTAACGATTATTATTGCGATACTACTCTGTATCGCCCTGAGAAAACTTGAAATTTGCCTGAAATTGAAAAAGATTAAAGACAATTTTGACGACTCTACAAAAACACATAATCTGGAACTCAAATCATGGGAAAATATTACACCTATAACTAGGCCGCAACAGCCACCACCTGAACCACCAAGTGCTAGGAACTGCCGGTCATTGATAACAGTCGCGAACCCGCCAACAAACGCTCGAGGAATCTCATTTATATACACCCCGACGACCCGTTCAACGGATATTGATATCCCCACTCAAGGAATCGATTACCCGTAACTAAGAAATTATCCTGGGAAACATATTAAGACACACGAGGGGAAGAGACATTCATTTTCTCAAACTGTAACAGGTAACATGGTGTTACCTGCACAGCAAACTGTAACAGGTGCATGGTGTTGCCTGCACAGTAAGATGTGCGGGGTGGGGGTCTGTGGCGGTAACTTAATGTTACATCGGTAACATACGGTAACAGCCTTAAAATCACAATTTTTCATGAATTAGAACAAATTCAACGGTACTAACCTTAGTGAGAGCCACATTTATTATCGTTCAGTAGAACATCCGGTCATATTTTCAAAATAGCCAACGATCAAATAAAACTCCTAACCACAACAGAGAATCTACGTATAACATATTATTCACATCGAAGTCTTTGGCCGTGAGAGCGGGCGAAAACGGTATAAGAAGTCCACTCTCACCACGCGCCGCGTCACTATAAACCTCCGCCGGATGTAGACAACCATCCCTCCCGGGGAACTCAATCAGTTCGTGAAAAAATAGTCGCCTGAGCCCAAAAAAGTCAGGATCCTCGGCATTCAAGTCGGAAAAATCTCGGCCCCAAGTAGTCGCTACCAAAACCTCGTGCCGCCCCATAGCAAACAGCTCGTTCCTCCGACGGTCGGCTCGACGTAAGGCCCTCACGACCCTCCAATTATCGAACTGTAATCCCAAGGAAAAGGAAAAATCATCATTACAACGACGACTTCACCATTTTCTTTCGTTTTAATCCATCATCTAACACTCACACTAATGCGCTGGTAGGAACGGCGTGGCAATCGCCGAATATAGGGCAAGGGATTTCTCCCCTGAGCCACGCGACTCTTGTTCATTGATCTGTGCCTCCTTATAGCCGCCCAATCCTCAAACTGAAAAGAGAAAATCACAATTTAAAATCACTGATAACACGTTATATTCTGATTTCGAAGTAATCGCACTCACATTCACCCAACGGGCGCGGGCCAATAGTGGGAATCGGTACGTATTTTCAGCTTCCATAGTTGTTGAAAATTTTTTTTTCTTTCTTTCTTCGAGATCGGCACGACAAGGTTCACCTTCGCAACCTACACTGAAACTGCGACTGAAGTATATTAGACGGACAGTTAATAGACTGACACCTAACACATTACTGCAGATATTTGGATGGAATTCGCTGACACCTAAATTTTCGACCGTTGCAATATTTTAACAGCAATGCAGTTCCGGCTTTCGACAGTGCAATTTCGATTTCTTGAGAAAAAAAACGAATAGACATCTCGATACCTGGATTGCAAAAGCTCAAGATAGTTTCCTCATAATTACGACTCCGATTCTTGAAACATAGTCCTAAGTACATGAGCGGAAAAAAAAAAATTTCTATAATATATATATATATATATATATATACTAGGGGGGGCAAGCCCCCCTGCTCGCTCCGCTCGCCAACCCCCGCTACTCCCGATTATTGATTTAAAGGAGTGGAGAATCAATAGTCCATCCATAGCAACTTAAGAAGTAATGAAAGTCTAGTCAGTTTCATTGATGGTCCTGGAGATTGTGGAAAAACTTCCTTGTAAAAGTCTCTCATTCAATATTTTTTATCCCAAAAGAAGAAGATTCTGCCAATGGCGTGGACGAGTATTGAGTCGATTTTTTTCACCACGAGGTATGACAAGTCATAGATACTTCAGAATACCCTTGGATCTAGAAAGTATTGAGAGTATTTTTTTGAAATCTGATGCCGATGAGAAGAAATTGAGGGAAGCAGGTGTTATCATCTCGGGTGAAGCATCAATGATTCCCAAAGAAGCGTTGGAGGTGGTGGATAGAACACTCCGTGACGCTTTTTACAATGACTCACCCTTTGGTCGAATATTGGTGATTTCAGGCGGGGATTTCAGACAAATCCTGCCAGTTTTGACCAATGGGAATAGACATTCTATAATCCAGGAAACTATCACATCGTCAGCCTTATGGCAATTGTTTAATGTAATGAAGCTGACTAAAAATTTGAGATCTAAGGACCTGATTTTTCCAACATCCTTCTGGTAGAGGTGAGGGTAGAATTGATGAAGTGAAAGTGAGACCTGAGCGGAAGAGTAATGATGTACGTAGAACACATATCCAAAGACATCAATGAAGATCTTGCTACGAATAGAGTTGTTCTGTCATCTCATGAAGAAAATATCATAAAATTGAATAAGAAAATCTTGGGAAATGTTCGATGGTCCGACTTCATCTTACTAAGCGTTAATCATGCGACTCACAAAGGTGTAGATCAAACCGAGGAGCACACTCATCTGAAATATCCAACCGAGTTTCTGAATAGAATTAGAGACGGTTTAACTCCACATGGACTTGATTTGAACGTAAATGCTATTGTGATGTTGATTTGGAATCTGATGACTCGGAATTCCTCGGTGAAGAGATCAGAAGAATTCGTTTATTGAAAATAGATTCGATGGTTCAGATGAGATCGAGAAAGGTTGTTTGGGACGGGGTATCTGATGTTTGATATTTTTGTCATATACGATTGGAAATTAAAGTATATTGTTCTCAAATTCCGTTAAGATGGAGTGAAATCTGGAGTTGGGGAAAACGATATAAGTATATGAACTGAGGGAGCAGGTAATGTTGTGGTGTTTGAACGAACAGTTCGAGAGAAAAGGTTGGAGAAGAATACGGCAAGTGCTCAAAATAATCAGATCGATCTACAGGAATTGAGTGTTGACCCATGAATTTCAATTTATTTAATAAACCAAAATTGTCAACCATTACAACCATCAAATTCGAAATAATTATCTTGAAAATAATATTAAATCTATAGATCAAATAGCTGTAACATATAGGTACTGTATAGCCACACAGAATGGCATATGTATATATGGGCGGCTCCGGATCAGAACGGTATAAGTCCATTTTGGTGAAAATTGAGTTTCTGACGGGAAACGATAGAAAATACATGTAAAAACATGTATGCACAACTCCGGAAGTGGAAATGCATTTTGAGGCATCACAAGCGACACGACCGTTTTTGTCCCGAAAAAAGTTTCGACTTTTTTTCCGGATCAGAACGGTATAAGTCCATGTTCTCGCTCAATAATATCGCTTTTGGGTCATCCACGTTTAGCTGTCGTGCTTTTACAAGTAGTTAGAGTCAGTAGCTACTCTCAGAAACTACAAGTAGGGTTTGTTATGTTGTCCAAATGATTGCATCCCGTGGTTTCGAAAAAGGTGGGCCGAAAACCGCTCACTTCTCTTTCACGCGTTTGGACACAGGGGAGTCCTATGAAGATGAACAACCACCGGTCAGTAATCCCATGGGCCTGGGATCTTTCTCTAGAAGCCCTGGTGTCTCATTTTCTTATCTCTTATCGTCATTGAAAGAGCCGAATTTCTTAGTGATGGTTCCAAAAGCGTAGTTATAAGAGCGATCGGCACTGAGCTTGCAAAGAAATTTGATTTTGCTCCATGTTTTCAGGCATCTTCTCTAGAGAAAAATCAACTACGTCCATGATACGCCGAACTCAACTAAGCTATGCACTTCCTCCTCAGGAACAATGCCAATGGTAGAGAAAGCCTATAGCTCCATTACAGAATAATAATTATTTCGGTTACAATTTTACTATGAATGGTTGTGATCTATCAACTGGGGTTCTTTTCATTAATAGTCATCCGGCCTTCGGTTCGATCTCCCCGCCACTCGGTACAAGTGAACCTCATTTGGGCAAATCTTGTAGATGAAGATAGCCTTCCTGAATTGAGATATCTGCAACTAATCTTAACCTCATTCTACGGTTGATCAACAATTCTGTTTGTTGAGTGGGGATCAGTCCCAATTCATCGTTTGGATTCTCTGGTCGATTAAAGTCTCTTCATTGCGATTTTTCCTATACACCCTTAAATTGCCTCTGAATGCATGACGTAAAGCTGCGTGCTATGTGATCCCCAAAAACTATACTTCGCACCAGGCCGCTTGAGTAAACTCTTCTTGACTGGATTTCCAAATAGACGCTTGTTGACCTCAATGTTGGAAATATATCCTTAGTCACGATATCCTGAATGAGATCTCTAATAGTCTCGGCTGTCAATGAGATTTTATAAAAGTCATCCTAAATTAGAGAGGAATTTTGTTTACTGCGAGAAAAAGTCTAGGACAGTCATTAAAAATCCAAAGAATTCTCAATTTATACCGTTCTGATCTGGAAAATTTTTCCACCCTTTTTTTCGCTCAAATCGGCATAAGTCCGTGGTTTTTTTAACGCTTTTTGATCTCAAAGGTGGAAACTCATAATTTCTCGACATTTTCCTACTACAAACGGTAAAAATTCATCATATTAAGTACTTCTCCCTATCTAAAATATTAAATGTGAATTTTTTTCAGAAATGGTGGACTTATACCGTTATGATCCGGAGAAAAAGTCGAGAAATTTTCCGGATCAGAACGGTATAAGTCCATTTTTTATTGCAAAATGAGATGTAAAAAGTGTAAACAATTGAAAATCAATACGCCCCACGCGAAAAATGACATGAAAACACACTCACTACACGGTAGAATAAGAATATTTACTTCAGATGATAACTCGAATTTTCTATATCACAAAAACTTTGAGGCGCATTTTCCAGAAATGGAAAAAATGGACTTATACCGTTCTGATCCGGAGCCGCCCATATGTACCCGATTATCACTATCAAGAACGGACAATATTGAACTGCGCACATCAAAGTATCCAATATTTTGCTGATCATATTTACGTTATGAAGAATTGTTATTATTATCATTTACGAGAATAAAATTTCGAGATATCTCTTGAAATAGAAACCATTTTAGCAATGTAAACACAGCATTTGAAAAATATTATTATTATTAACAATCAGTATCAAACGTTTAACCTCCAGAATTCCACGCGATTAATGAGAATTATTTTAGTTATTTTCAAGTTAATAAATATATATGCTCATATAAGGGGAGTATACATAAACAATTGAAATTCATATTTTGGAAAAAAGGAAACTTTCACATGAATATATACCTGTACATTCATACAATGAGAATATACATATATGAATAACACTCTATATATTTGTAAAACCATACCTATTAGGAACGTTAGTATATACATATATATATATATATATATATACATATATGAATAACACTCTATATATTTGTAATACCATATCTATTAGGAACTCTAGTATATATTTGCGAAAACCATATGTATTAGGAACGTTAATATATACATATATATTATTTCGTGTAACAAATGTACACAAATCGAACATAATTTATTCACTTCACGCACAGAATACATCACTGACACATTTTAGACTAGGATAGCCTGTTCAAATTTTTCGCGCCACATTCAATTACCGCAGTTCAACGAGCAACCAAGAGATGGCGCCACCATGGCCTTTTGGGAAGAATTTCTGCAGAGCACTTACCGACACATATAGGGGGAATTTATAATGAACATAGCGCTAATGATCCTATCAGTATACAAACCTCGTGCGCGTAAACTACAGTAAAATGGAGAGCCACCTTGATATTTTGAATGTTAACTTCAAAAACCTCTTAGAAAGCAACCAGGAGGCTGTGAGGATAGCAAAAGCGTCATTTTTTGCCGCACGACAGGACCTTATCATGAAAGTCGACAGAATGGAAAAGTCGGTGGGTTTGTACAGGGCCTTCCTAAACCTGTATGGCATCGACGACAACGACGAGAGAGTGGACCTATTATTGCCTTTTTCATCATCAGCCACCCAAACCTACAACGATGTGCCCACCGACACTCGACGAGCAACGACCCAAACGACTCATGTGGTGAGAGACGCAGGTGTTTCTGTACAAAATATGATAGATTGCACAATCGGGGAACCCTATACACGCGGCATAAGAACTCGCCATACAAGTGTTAGTGAACTAAATTCCCCTCGTGAACAATTTACCCCTACCCCGAGTGTCTGTAACATGATGTTACAACGCGCAACAGGCGGGGGACAAGTTACAGCAGAGCCGCCCTCCTCACCACACCACGCGCCGGATGATATTCCAAAAGCAACCACGACGAGCGCGGCGAACCTAGCAGACGACGCCACCGGTATGTTACAGGCAATATTTTCCATCTACGAAACGTCGCTGCCCCACTTATCCGACGAAAGGCCACAAACGTCCGCTGCAACAAACCCAGGTGGCATGTTACACGCGACGCGCGCAGCCAGTATAGCAGACGACGCAACAGGTATGTTACTCTCAATGCTTCCCGTATCTGCCCCCGCCCCGCATGCCTCACCGTGAAACGCATTGAGTGTAACAGCAGCGGGCAGCACAGAGCTGCCCACGACTTACAGCGACGCCGCCCCGCCTCGGCTCACATTCATGACAGCGGGAGACGAAGAAGATCGTCTAGATACGGAAGCTCCTAAGGCCCAGCCTTTGACGCAACATACAGGCGAATTACGAATCTTGAGTGATGTACCTTTGGACACCCCATACCTCATTTGTAGATCAAGCCCAAGTGACGTAGGCGTGCCACAATACGAGCTCGTCACTATTGGGGATAGCCTGGGTTCAAAACCTGAAACCTCGTCGATCCCAGACATCTCACTTCCCCAACACTCAAGACCTATGATTGATGATAACCCACAGCCTATCAGACACCACGATAAAGATATTGCGACTCGGTACAGTGACATCAGCGAACCGGGAGACATAGAACACCAACTATCAGGTGATAATCGCAAACAAGAACAAGTTCACAGGAGGAGAGAAAATCGAAGGCGGAGGACTCAATAGTGTAGAGAAAGGAAGAGAGCCGGGGAGATTACTGATAACTGGTGCTACTCATGCAAACACCACCACAACAGACCTCCAAGCAGGTGGTTAGCGTGTGTGGGTGGCTGCGGTAAGGCCAGAGCCGAATATGGATGTTTGAAAAAATTTGGAATCAAGCAATTCGCATGCATAAGATGTAAGAAGAATCCAACAAACCCATAAACACACACACGCAAACACACGCACCAAACAGGCATATACTCTCGCCACACGCACCCACAATAATGATTCTAAGTAAGCTTATTCTTAGTGAGTGCCCGGATTTTCCTACCCCCTCGGCCCATTCTCGAGACGAGAATGATCTAACAGGGGAGGTTCGGCGTCCCAGACGACGCAACAGTTAAAATAATATTTCTCAACATGGAGAAATATTATTGATCAGCAGGAACGAATAAGCAGGTCAGTAAATCAGCAGAATCAAAGCATTAGCCAGTAACTGGATGTTACACATGTTACATGTAACATGTGTAACAGACCATGAGAAATTCAACAAAGAGCTCTGCCAGCATTGTAACACATGTGTTACATGTGTTACAATCGAAAGTAGAACACTTTCAAAATCATTTTTTCAGTCGAATCATCAAAATTAACTTGTGTCCGCACGTATGAATTGGAACAACAACATTCATTCTTCGATTTTAGTCTGTGACAAAGCTCTGCCCGGTAGTGGGCTACGTACGTCTCAAAATTCACTTAACCACTCACCTAAGTGCGCGTAGAGAACGCACGAAAAAGTCAAGTTAAAAGTGCGGACACGTAAGCTTGATCTGATCCCGTCGAAAAGTAGGCCGACGTTATCCGCCTCAGCTGTAAAGGGCCAGCTCCGAATCTGCTCTCACCTGCTTATCAGTTCCTGCCTCGAAGAATATCATCTCCCGAGTAGTTCTGTAAGTTCGTCTAATTTTGAGTCACGCAAATTGTATTTAGATATTAAGGTTCTATATTTTGTTCAAGACATTATAATTTGGTTTAAATAAATCCAAAACTCATTTGCTAATTATACGCTATTATTTTCTGAAGATTTCACAATCGAATATTTCATCCATACTGAAACTATTAAAGTCAAATTGATCATTTCTAAAAATCCAAATTCAATCAATTATTACTTCTGAAATCTACATTCCAAATTCCTAAAATCACTTCAATCATTTCTTTAAAACTACAATTCATTTGATCGAATTTTGATGAACAAGTATCTCTCAATCTGGAATATTCATATATATACGCAACCAGAGACCAGCAATATAATATATACATCCAGTCGGAAGCCTCAACGCAATAACAGAGAATAGGTAAGACCTTGATTTACTCTCATAAAAATGTTAGAAATATCCTCCTCTATTCTTCATCCCGATTCCTGAATTATTCTAATTTTTTCAATTTTACGCATGTTCATACATTGGCGTCGGAAAGCAGTTGATGGGAGACGCATGCTACCGGTAAAAGAGTAACTAAACGTGAATTCCTCACTAAACGGCTTTGTTATCACAGATCTCTTGGTGTCAAGGTATCAAAAACAACTCAATCCTTATACTGGTTGCCCAAAATTTGGAAATTGTACTCTATCGGAAAACTTTGGTCGAGGGTTTTCATGTCTACATAGAAATATTTCGATTTCCGTATTCTTGCACTCTGAGAAAGCAAGTACCGTAAGCCGGGGGTAACTTAAGAACATATTTTGACTTGGAGTTTGAATTTCACTACAATGCGAGGTCATTTTGAAACTTTGCAGTATATTTAACATGGTGTAGCTACTCTTTTCTAACCTTGAGTTATTTCGCAGGTCATCACAGAGTACGGGGTATACAAAGCCACCCCGTGAGCCGGGGTGACTTTGTAACATATCAATTCTTATGCTGACAGTGACTGCGACGCACAGCGGTGACAAATAGGGATTTCTTGCATACCTCAGTACCACGCAAATTTTCGATTGACATGACTCGAACGAGATCCTCTCAAATTTTTCTTGTCAGCCAAGATGCTGTTCTTTGAATTCCGATCCATGCACTTATGAAAGGTGTACATTGCGTTTGGTAGAGATGGAAACACAGCCGAAGAAACTCATTTCGTTCTATGCAAGCAGCGTGTAGTTGCTCCATTGACCCATTACGCTGAGGGTAATAGGTTTCCTTAAATGACATCCACGTGCTGACAACTTGGGAGAAGTGTTGAGAGCATTGGAGCCCTCTAAAACACGCTGTCGGCTGTATTTTTGCAATGTAGGAACGACGTATTTTTCATTCCCTTTCGAATGGATGATCGAGCCTTTTGATTTTGAAACTTATTGTATATTTAATTGTTATCTCATAATAAAAGTAGAGATTTCGAACTCTCATCCCGTTTTAGATCACTGCTAGAGCTTGCAAGACGCTTTTGTAACACTGTGAATCTCTTTCGAGAAAGTGTTACAAAGTCATCGCGGTGTCCACACTCATCCCACTAGACGGTACATCCTATTTTCATCTCCAAGGGCCAAGTATTTTCGATGCGTTTCTCAAAACGATGGTCTCAGCTGTGAGAATTCGCACAGATTCGATGTTGCTCCTAACGATTGAAGAGCTCAATTTATTAGATATACATGCAGTCCCCACGAGGAGCTTGAAACATCTTACTGCCATCAATGAATATCGGAACAACATCTTCATTTCGGATGAAGTTTAGGTATTCTATATTCCGGTTTCCATTCCTTTGAGCGTTTTCCTGATGTCGGAACCCAACTCGATCGAAGAGATGACAGTTTTATGGTTATACCTATGCAACAGAACCTGTCTAAGTTGGACACTTTGGTTCCGAAAAAGGTGTCCAACATAGCGAGGTGTCCGAAATACAAAGACATGCCAAGAAATCAACTCGCCGTGACATCGAAACTTTTAATGAATGGATCTGATTATCTATGATATACACACTAATTGTTTGAAGAATCGATAGATGACTGAGTCATTTTCAAGCATTGAAGATGTCGTATTCGAATATCTGTATAGAAAAATTCAACAATGCAAATATAAATCATGTCGTCGGTTAACCGTTCATCATTTCAAATCATTCAACGAATAAATCAAAATATTTGTGTTAATTTACTCCTTTCAAAAGTATCACTTGGCGAGTATGAGTTTGTTCTAAATACTTATTGATTTTCAGAGGGATTTAACAGAAAAAATGATGATCCATTTCAATCAGCGGTAAAAAATTTTCTCAAGTCTTGAATGAAATGGAATCCAAGAAACTATGTCGAGTACATGAGCATTTCTCTGGAAAATTTACACTTTGCTGGAAATCGTTGAAGAATGAAAAATGAGAATCGCTCAACGCATACCTGGCACCTTTCGCCCACATATCTGTGTAATATCCAGAGTTACAAATCCAGTATTGAAACTTGTATAGAGTAAAAGGCATCGGCCAAAATCACGTTAATAAGTCGAACTCAAAATCGTTTTTCGCCGAGTTTCCAGAATTTCCTAACCAATTATTTGGTAAGATTGACAATTGTTACGAACGCCTTAGGTTTCTTGCAGCTTCGTAAGGCCAGGGTATCCAATCACAATTGGTTTTATCAACATAGAGCTCGATCCGCTAATGTGGAATGAGGGAAACAGATTTTTCTTCGTGAGTCACGTTTTTTCTATTTCACTTCCGAGCGGTTGTATTCTAGAAGATAATATCGCACCAACACGAGACTCGTTGCTGAATTTCCACGATCGCATATACTTTGGATATGCATTCCAAAAATTGCGTTCAGAGTCACGGCAGGAGCTTGGCGTAATCATCCTCGAATTGAACGAGACATGATTGATTTATTTCCCCAATTTTCGAAGTCATACAGTTTGGTTGGATTGGTAATACACCATCGCGTTTCTGGGCCATCTTTCTCCAATATATTATCCACCAAATGCAGGTTGAATCAACCCGAGAAATTGCGCGACGTCCCCAGAATATCCGTAAGACCGCATGAGAGTACCAAGTATTTCCGCAGGATCTTCCCCATATTCCCTTTCTTTGAGTAAGCTAGAATGAATTAACTTCTTCTGATCACACAGAGGCCAAAGATATCTCATTTTGAGACTTAAATGATGATATTTTCACTTCGATTGAGGCCGATAGATTTGATTGTTCTTTCATATCATCATCCATAGCTGCATTCCAGCAGGTGTAAAAGTTCCAGAAGAATGCCCATATTCGTCTTTTTAGGAAACCAACCATTTTTTGAAGAATGAGAATCATGGTTCCAACCACAGATTCTTCCTTGTATTGAAATGTAGAGCAACTCACTCGTCGATCTCATTTGGGAGCTCAATGACCGACTGTGGTCATTCAGAAACGTAACGGGCTCATTTTTCATGATGATATCATTCATAATTATATCATCCATGGGATATCGGCGAGTGATTTGCTTCACATGTGGATAGAGGAAAGAATCTGCAGTTTGGAAAATAATTCGCAAAATTAGTAAACTAATTCTGGATTTAATAAAAAACGAATAAGAAAGACCGTGCGAAATTTTCGAGATGCATCACCTCATACAATCAATCTCGTTTGAAAGATACTCAACATGGTTTCTTACCGCGCCAATCCTCTCTCCCCCTTGTGGATGTCTTCTACATGATGAAAAACAGGGAAAAAAAATTTCAGACCCCTGAAAAGTGATAGAATAGTGCCGTACGGAGCATCAAGTTTCGAATATTAACTCAAAAATTACGTTCTTCACGACTTTCTAGTTCTGATGTTCGAGGTCGTACGGGGCAGTGTTTCGGGTCTAACCTACAATAAAGAACACGTCATTCTACGTAAAATTTCACGCGAAATCCAAATTCATCGTTATTTCTGAGGTACACAGACACCCAGTACGTCAAAGATCATCTTTTTCATCAAAAAAACGATGTTTAGTACGTTTTTCTCGTGTTCCAGGTATATGGCTCGCTGTGAACGCGATCGGTGATAGTCATAAACATCTGCATTCACGTGAAATTTCACGCGAAATCCACACTTTCGTTATTTCCGAGGTACAGAGGCACCCAGTATGTCAAAACTCATTTTTTTCGCTAAAAAACAATTTCTAGCACGTTTTTTTCGTCTAATCTGACCCAGAAAATCCAGTTTCACTGCTCATAAATTTCCAAATCCCAATGCATATCCAATCTGGAACTGCTAGCCCACGCAGATCGCGCGATTATAGTTGCATCAGATAACTGTCCCAAATCAGAATTATTCATCTTGAATTGAAAATTTGTACGTTACTCTCCCAAAGAACCTATCCGCGGTACAGGAGAAGTATGCTCCCAATCAAAATTTGGAAGTCATCGTTTTTCGTGCTGAAGACAACTCTCGATGGAGTTTGGAGTGAAATCAGGGCAACTCGATACCGAGTGAGTCGATCAGGAAAAGGAGTGAGATTTTTCACTTGGGGATCCAGACTTGGCCAAATTGAGTCGCACCGGTAGCCATGGGTACACGGGACCCAACGGGTAAACAGCCCAACGCCAGACTTGGCCAAATTGAGCCGCACGGGTAGCCACGGATACACGGGGCCCCACGGGTAAACAGCCCAACGCCAGACTGGGCTAAATTGGGTCGCACGGGTAGACACGGGTACACGGGACCCCACGGGTAAACCGCCTCACGCCAGACTTGGCCAAATTGGGTCGCACGGGTAGACACGGGTACACGGGACAACGCGGGTTAACCGCCTCACGCCAGACTGGGCCATATTGAGTCGCACGGGTAGACACGGGTACACGGGACAACGCGGGTAAACCGCCTCACGCCAGACATGGCCATATTGAGTCGCACGGGTCGACACGGGTACACGGGACAACGCGGGTGAACCGCCTCACGCCAGACATGGCCATATTGAGTCGCACGGGTAGACGCGGGTACACGGGACAACGCGGGTAAACCGCCTCACGCCAGACTGGGCCATATTGAGTCGTACGGGTAGACACGTGTACACGGGACCCCACGGGTAAACCGCCCAACGCCAGACTGGGCCAAATTGAGTCGCACGGGTAGACACGGGTACACGGGACAACGCGGGTAAACCGCCCCACGCCAGACTGGGCCCTATTGAGTCGCATGGGTAGACGGGACCTCACGGGTAAACCACCTCACGCCAGACTTGGCCAAATTGGGTCGCACGGGTAGACACGGGTACTCGGGACAACGCGGGTAAACCGCCTCACGCCAGACTGGGCCATATTGAGTCGCACGGGTTGACACGGCTACACGGGACCCCGCGGGTAAACCGCCCAACGCCAGACTGGGCCAAATTGAGTCGCACGGGTAGACACGGGTACACGGGACCCCACGGGGAAACCACCTCACGCCCGACTTGGCCATATTGAGTCGCACGGGTAGACACGGGTACACGGGACAACGCGGGTAAACCGCCCCACGCCAGACTAGGCCAAATTGGGTCGCACGGGTAGACACGGGAAACTACCCAAATTTACATCCATTCGGTCCGCGCGGGAATGCACGGGTACAGAGCTTGCAGCTGCACGGGAGATCCACGGGTCCCCTCCGGTCGAGCTTGCAGACGTCAAAAGGTCGCACGGGTAGCACACGGGAATGCGAGTATTCTACCCGAATTTCCGTGCACTCTACACGGGAACCCGTGAAATAGCGCTGCGGATAGCCACTTTCGAACTTGAACGCACACACATATTAACACACACACGTACTCATACACACAAACACACGCACACACGCACATCTTGCAGGAGTTAGTTATGCCGCGCACCACCGATGACCAGCACTAGTGTTATAATGTCGGAGTGCCAATACGACGCTGAAAAGATGAGTAGTGAATTGAATCCATATATAAACAAGAACATGTGAGTAATTCCACGTCAATTCAGCAAGTTTTTCTCCGATCATTTTTTTAACCCTCCATGTCTTTTTCCCGTTTCATAGTGTTGAATAAAGATAGTTCCAACAGTTTATAGGGCCAAAAAATTTTCTTTGCATCACCTGGGTCCATATAAGCGGTTTCGCCATAAATCCAAGATTTGAAACATCGCCTCGGCAATTTGCGTATAACTTTTGACCATCCTCACCAATCGCAATTCGGCTCACGGCATTCGGGAAAGGGGCCAGGAACCTATCGATCTACCACCCTCGGAGCCTTCTAAAAGCCTTTCTGGCCCTTGCCAGACTCAAAATAATCTTGATTCACGGTGTAGCCCATATTTTTTTTGACACCCGAGGAAAAAAGTTTTTTTAATTTTCTCTTCGATTGGTATTGTTCCAAACTACACGTAAAGAGAATTTGGAGTATTTCTCTCGAGATATGGCTCCTCTGGAATTTTTCTTGGGCGTAAAAATGTTAAAAAATTAGAAAATGATTTCTCATGGAGCCGGAACTCCTTGTAGAGCTCTGAATTCATTTTCATCGTATTTGCTGAGTCATTTGACATCGAAAATGTATTTTCTAAGGATCATTCGAGTCTTTAAAAGTTGTCAAAACAGTGAAAAATCATCTTCAGAGCATATTTTTCAACAGAAAATGGCCACACCAGCATGCCCATTAGGTTTTGGGCTCGTGAAACTATTTCCAAACGATAGTTCTTGGAATTTCCTTCAATACGACCTATTGTGAAAGTCTAAAACGACCTATAGTGATAGTCGATTTGATGCAATGGAAGTGGATTTGTAGCCACTCGAATCAAGACAAGAATGTCAAGAATGAAATCTCTGAGCCCTACGTATATAGCCTTCTTATAACTTCAAAGACTCTTTGGCAGCTGTGTACCACATCATTCGACGGAATTGACTTCGGCAAGAGGTTTCTTGGAAGGAAATTGACCCAGCTTTCGATTGGAAATGGTATTCAGACCATAGAGTTGGTCCCGTGGGCAGGAGATCCACTGTTATGGTAGAGAAACAGAACTGTTAACTGAATATCGTTCGTTGAACGTGAATCGACTCGCCACGGGACCAACTCTATGGTCTCAATACCATTTCGAATCGGAAGCTGGGTCAATTTCCTTTCAAAGAACCTCTTGTCGAAGTTGATTCCGTCGAATGATGCGGTAGACAGCTGCCGAAGAGGCTTTGAAGTTATGAGAAGGCTACGTGAGGCTCACAGATTTCATTCTTGACATCCTTGTTTTGATCCGAGTGGCTACGAATCTACTCCTATTGCATCAAATGGATTTTTACAATAGTTCATTTCGTAGGAAATTTTAAGGGCTATGAATTAAGAATAGTTTCACGGGCCCAAAACTCAATGGGCATGCTGGTGAGGCCATTTTCTTTCCAAAAGTTTGCTTTGAAAATGATTCTTCAGTGTTTTGACGACAGTTAAAGACTCAAATGATCCCCAGAAAATACATTTTCGATGTACAATGACTCGGCAAATACATTAAAAATGAATTCAGAGCTCTACAAGGAGTTCCGGCTTCATGTGGAATCATTTTCTACTTTTTAGACATTTTTACGCACAAAAAAAATTCCAGAGAAGCCATATCTCAGAAGGAATACTTCAAATTCCTTCCACGTGTAGTTCGGGACGATATCAATTGAAGAAAAGATTAAGGAAAAATTTTTTTCGGGGGTCAAAAAAGATATGGGCTACACCGTGAATCAAGGTTATTTTGAGTCTGGCAAGGGCCAGAACGGCTTTTAGAAGGCTTTGCGGGTGGTGAATCGATAGGTTCTTTAGAAGCTCTCGAATTGAACCAAGCTTTTGTCACGATTTCTGCCGAACGGGTATCCGTCGGAATCGAAGCCGCGGAGCAGTGAACCGAGTGAATCCACAACCACATGTGGATTAGGGTGGGCCGAAAAAGGACTTTTTTCGAGAATCAATACGCCCTGGCGCGGAAATATTGTGTTTGTACATATAGACGTAGATATGTTGTGCTTGTTATGAAACCTACAAAATGAGCTAAAGTACGTCCAATTCCGACTAAACCGAGCCAATCTATTTCAATTTTGTCATTACGAGTCTTGAAAGAAGTGAGGTGGGGGGTGGGGGGTCGCTTATTTTTGGATTTTCCAAACTAATCTCTTTTTGGAAGAATTGAGATAGGTTGGCTCGATTTAGTCGAAATTGGACGTACTTTAGCCCATCATTTTGTAGGTTTTGTGACAAGCATAAGAATAGATTAGGACACGTTGAAGAATGTTCAGATGCGTCAGAAACACGAGCGAAGTTAGAAGGGAGAATCGCTTTATTTTTGGAATTTCTAATAATGACCAATATTTGGAAAAATTAAGATAGGTTGGTCCTGATGAGGCGTATTTTAGCTCCGCTTGCGGGAAACCTCGTCAATGAGAATGAAAATAAATTCACTCCCGCGTCTCGCTGGGCGGAGACGAGATAGTTGAGGGTTGAGCAGTCTTGTTTTGTTGAGTGGAGGCCTCGGCTTTCAACGCTCCGAGCAGCGCCAAGCGTTTGGCCTGTTGAAGTCCGTAGAGGTCTCGTCGGTGCTCCTCTTCGGAGCGGGGTACGTAGGTTTTGGAACGTCTCTGTCGTTGACTGGGACGGTCCATCCGTCCGGTCAAGGTGCGTGGGCGTCCTCACGACGTCGTTGGATTAGGGACGGGGTTAGGCACTCGAATAATTCTCACAGTTTCAAGATACAATTGCGACTCGGTACTCGAGGTGCGAAACACGAACACTATGCACACTTGGTCACTCATGCCCCCGGGGCAACTTGGTACGGTCGCGGCGGGGCACGTTGCGTCGGGTCCGTCGAGGCCACGGCTGGGCCGAGTGTCGTGGAGACAGCGTCGCGACGGCGAGCTGGAGGAGACTGATGCTCTTTGACGTTCGGGAGCGCGGTCTTATATACCCGCGTTCTACCTATGTTCGTACGCTCGGGAAGCGTACGATCCTATGCCTCGTATACTACGTACGCTGCTGAAGCGTACGTTTGTATAGAGAGATCGTTTCGTACGTCCCGGAGACGTACGAATTTCAATGTCTCGAAAATCGTACGGTTGAAAGGCGTACGTGTATTTGCATCTACCTGATTTATGAGTACCGTGGCGTACGCCTGAGAGGCGTACGAAAATGAGTCGATCCAATGTACGATTTGAAGTGTATCCGAACGTACGCCTAATCGGCGTACGAAAATGAGTTGATCTGTTTTATGATTTGAAGTGTATCCGAACGTACGCCTAATCAGCGTACGAACATGAGTTGATCTGATTTATGATTTGGAGTATATCCGAACGTACGCCTAAGCGGCGTACGAAAATGAGTTGATCTGATTTACGATTTGGAGTATATCCGAACGTACGCCTAAGTGGCGTACGAAAATGAGTTGATTGATTCGTGGCTTTAAACGCGCTGAATCGTACGCTTGAGTAACGTACGATTTGGGTGCGTCGGTTGCGTAGGCGAGTGATTGGCTCGTGTGCAAAAAATTGTATATTCGCGGTGATACAGAATATTAATGCGGGAGTATGCTCGCGTCAAATCGTCCGGGGGATCAACGTGAATATTGGTTTTTTGCGGAGAAGTGCCGTGTGTGCATCGCATTCGGTACCTTGTCGACTTTTTATTCGACAAAACTAATTCTAAGGTACATAATTCGGTTATACATAATTGATTATATATTCTGGCCAGATAGTCATACTTAATTATTGTTCCGGAGCTGGGGGATTCCTCCTACTCCTCAAGTTGTAGTGGTGGCTAGGCGGTGGGTAGGCGAGCTTGCGCTCGGCTTCTCTCCGTGCTGCTTCTGCTAAGGTAGGTCGCCCTCTACGTCGCTTCCATTGCTGGTTGCTCAGGACTCGGGGCGCATCCGCTACCCCTGGGTATGGTTCTGCCAAGATGTCCACCTCGGCAACGTCTGTCGGGGAGTCCTCCTCGACGTGGTTTGCGATGTCGTCCTGCGCACGATCAGGGGTCGTGGCAATGGGGACGGTTGCGGATCCATTCCGACCTTGGTCCTCGGACAAGTGGGCGTCCCCACCGGCAGGTGTGGTCGGCGGATGTGGCCGCTCGATTCGGGGTCCGTCTGCATCCTTGGCGCCGCTGGTTGCGGGGGATGGTGACCCAGGTTCAGCCGCAGGAGGGGCTGGAGCTGTGTGGTCTCGCTTGACCTGCGAGATGTGCACCTTCAGGGCGGTGTTTCCGGGACGGTCGACGGTGAACACCTGCGCTGAATGACAGTGGACGATCTCGTATGGGCCTTCCCATTTCGGGGCGAGGCCAGCGTTGAAGTTATCGGCAGCTTTGGAAAGGGGGTGCGTCTTGATGAACACCATGTCGCCCTCCGTGAAGACTTCATCCGAAGGTCTCCAGCTGCTGGTGAAGTGATCCTGTGCCTGGTTGGCTGCAGCGATGCGGGTCTCGAGATCGTCCGATCGTGGCGAGACTCGTTCCCCTGGGCGAGCGATGTTGTGTCCCAGGAGCAGCTCACTAGGTGAGAATCCAGTGGCGGCGTTGCATCGGCGGCGCATGGCGAACAGGATTCTTGGGACCTCCAGGTCCCAGTTGGTTTGGTGTTGGTACGGAAGTAAGGCCAGGCGTAGTCCCTTCTTGATCTCTTGGTTCCGACGTTCCGTAGGATTCGCCTGGGGATGGTATGCAGGCGTAGTCCATACTTCGACTTGCCACTTGTCGCAGAGGCGAAGCCATTTTGCACCTTTGAACTGTGGTGCGTTGTCGGAGAGTACGGCCTCCGGGTATCCCCATCGTTGGAACACTTCCGTCTCCAGGACGTTGGCGATGACCTCGGTCGTCGATGATGAGATGGGGAAGGCTTCCGTCCATCGGGAGAACAAGTCCGTGACGACCAGAATGAACCGCTTCCCCCGGGGCGTCCGGGGATAAGGGCCCATCAGATCCAAGGCCACTTGTTCCCAAGGTCGTTTCGGCTTCCTGGCGATGTTGGCTCCGGCATCCGCTGGTCGTGCAGCCTTGGTGAGGTTGCAGGGTCCGCATGCTCGCACATGTTGTCGGACGTCGTTGCGAAGTCCGGGCCAGTAGTACTCTCCGCGTATCTGGCGGAGTGTCTCCGCAGCACCAGGATGGCCGGCGAGCGGGTCGTTGTGGAAATGGTGCAGGACGACGTCGCGTGCGGACTCAGGAACGTAGATCCTCGGGTTGGCCGGATCTCGGCAGTATGACAGCAAACCGTCGTGCGTGCTCCATTCCGGTCCTTGAGGTAGTTCTCTGGTGTCGTCTTGAGCCTGGCGGAGGTAGTCATCCAACCAGTTGCATTCCACGCAGGCAGTAATGAGCTCGTCTGAGGGTGGTGAACTGACTGGAGGCGTCAGGGCGTCGTAGTCGTGCTCCTGGTCCTCGAAGTCCTCATCTCCTGGGGCACGAGACAGTGCGTCTGGCAGCTGGTTCTCTCGTCCAGGGACGTGTTCCACACTGAAACTAAAACGACTCAAAAACATTGCCCATCGTGTCAACTTACCCCGCTCGTCTTTCACACGGTCCAGCCATTTCAGGGCTTGGTTGTCCGTGCGAAGGGTGAATGGGGCATCTTCAAGCAAGTGTTTGTACTTGCGAAGTGCCCAAATGACGGCCAAGCACTCTCGTTCGTTAGAGTGATAGCCTCTCTCAGTCGTCGTGAATTTAGCCGATGCATAGGAGATGACGTGCCGCTCTCCTTCTGGTCCCAGTTGGAAAAGCACGGCTCCCATGCCGGCGTCGCTGGCATCGGTCTGCAAGTAGAAGCGCTGGTCCAATCGAGGTCGATGGAGCTTCAACGGCTTCTTGAAGGCTTCTTTGACGAGGTCCATCGAAGCCTGCGCAGCCTGGGTCCATTTCCAAGATTTGCCCTTGAGGAGTTCCGTCATAGGTGCTGCAATCTCGGAGAAGTTGGGAATATACTCCCGGAGCCAGTTGGCGATGCCCAGGAACCTCTGTAAGTCCTTCTTGTTGCGTGGTGGGGCGAACTCCAAGACAGCGCGAATGTGCTCCATCTTGGCCTCGTTGTGGTCCGTGGATACCACATGGCCCAGGAACTCCAGGCGGTCCTTTCCGAAGTGGCATTTGTCAATGGCACAGGCCAGTCCGTACATCGACAGTCGTTCCAAGACTTTGGCGACGTGGACGAGGTGGTCTGACCAGCTGTGTGAAAAAATGACAATATCGTCCTGGAAATTCAGACAGAACTCACCAAGTAGTCCGAGTAGCACTTCCATCCCGATGAGTTGGTTGCAAGTCCTCCCGGAGTTCTTTAATCCGAAAGCTGCAACGTTGAATACGTATTGTCCGCCGTCTGGTGTGCAGAAGGCAGTGAATTGCTTGGAGTCCTCGGTCAGCGGGATCTGCCAATAGCATTTTCGAAGGTCAATCGTCGTGAAGATGGTGGCTCCGCCGATTTCCTTGAGGACCTCATGGATGACCGGGTTCGGTTGACCTGCATCCTCCGTGACGCTGTTGATCCTCCGGAAGTCGACGCAGAAGCGGAAGGTACCATCGTGTTTGTCCACCAGTACGATGGGTGAGCTGTATGGGGATGAGGCTGCCTCGACGACTCCATCTGCCAGCATTTGTTTGACCATGTCGCTTATCGCTCGCTTCTTCTCAGCAGAGTAGCGATAAGGTGGAATCTTGAAGGGGCGACGGTCCGTGACTCTGATCTCGTGCATGATGAAGGGTGTCCTGGCCAGGGGCGCCGAATCATCGAAGATCCTCACGTGTCGCATCATGATTTCCTTGAATTGATCAACATATTCATTAGGGAATCCGTGGTTTACCTTGCTCCATACTTGCTCTTGCAAGTGGGTCGATGGCCCGTCAGGGGCGCGTCCCAGGAATACCCGGATCCTTTTGCTGGTTCCTAGGTAGAGGCAGTCGAGGTCGTGGTCGTGGACGGCCTTCACCTCCTTAAGCCATCGTCGTCCGAGGATGGCGGCAGGTCGAAGCTCCTCGGCGACGAAGAACTTGACGTCACATTCGAAGTTTTGGATCCGCACGGCGAGTGTGCAGGTTGCTTGGACGCGCATCTCGGTTCCACTGCTTGCCAGCTTGGCTCCGCGTGGCTGGATTCTCTGCACGATGGCTCCGTCCGGGATGCACCGTGGCGAGATGAAGTTGTCGGATGCTGCCGAGTCGACGAGCGCTGCGACGAGCTTCCCTCCAATCCAGATGTCTAGGTTGGCGGCGTGGAGTCCGGTGGCGTCTGCGGCTGCAGCGCTTATTGCGGGGCTGCAGGTGTCGAAGCGGGTGTGCCCGCAGCATTCCCCGCTTCCCGCCAGTTTCCCGGAGTCGTGGCCTTCGGGTACTGGGGTCGTTTGGGGCAATCCCTGTGCCAATGATATTCAGGGCAATAATCACATTTAGGCAATCTCTCACCATTGACCTGCTTGAAGTCTCGCACAGCCTTCGATGGCTGCGCTGGAGTGGCAGCATTGCCCTTGCCCTGGTTGTTGTTGGCTGGGTTGAACTTGCGGGCGCCGGCCTGCTTGGCCTGCTCGTCGTGTTCGACCTCCGTGGCTCTGGTCAGCAGCTCGCCCACAGTGGTCGGCGGGTTGCCTCGCAGGTGGCAGCGGATAGTCGCGTTCAGTGACTCCGTGATCAAGGTCACTAGCTCCTCCTCGGTGGCCTCAGGAAGCAGACGACGAGCTAGGAGGTTACGTTTTTCAATGAAAGTACTCACATCCTCCTTTTCGCCTTGGGCCTGTCCGTAGAGTTTGGCCTTGAGTCGGAGTCGAAGCTGCGATGAGTCAAAGCGGGACAGGAACAGCTCGGTGAAACGGGTCCAGTCGACAGCCAGGTTCTTGTAGCAGGACCACCACTTCTCGGCGTCACCCTTGAGTGCGCGTTCGGCCACTTGCACCTTGAAGGCCTCCTCGGTCCCGAGGCGCCGGAAGTGCTCCGTACACTTCGTGATGAACTTCGCTGGGTCCTCGTGCTCCGCACCAGTGAAGTCCGGAGGGTTGAGGGGCGTGCCAGCGAGTTGACGGAACATCAGCCGGAGGTCGTCCATGGTGATCGCAGGTGGCTCCGGATTGGCCGCCGAAACGTCCGCTGCAGCTTCTGGAGCAACAAGTGAATTCGGATGAGTAGGTACCTGGTTGACGGAGGCGGGATCCGCCGGCTGCTGCTGCTGAGCTCCGGCTTGGGGATCTGCAGGGTCGTCGTATGGCACAGCAGGCGATGGTCCGGTCGGAGCAAGGTCCTTGCGGGATGTCCTCCGGCGTATAGGCAGCTGTGCTCCGTCCAGGAGGGACTCGAGCTCCTGCTCCGAGCCAAGGGACCGCTGACGTTGGTGGCGTGTCACGCGAGCGGTGCGCTCAAGCGAGACGGTGCGTTGTTGATCCAGTTGGGCGCCACTGGGTGTTTCCACACTCCCAGAAGTGCTTGCCGCTGTCTGCCGGGTCGTCCGGGTTGCAGGCGGCGTCCGGGGAAGACTGCTCATCAGGTCGCAGGTCCTAGCATCTCCTGATGCCGACGAAGTCCAAAAAGTCCCTCGTTGGCCCCACGTTGGGCGCCAAATTGACGGGGCTCGGAATTCCGCTTGCGGGAAACCTCGTCAATGAGAATGAAAATAAATTCACTCCCGCGTCTCGCTGGGCGGAGACGAGATAGTTGAGGGTTGAGCAGTCTTGTTTTGTTGAGTGGAGGCCTCGGCTTTCAACGCTCCGAGCAGCGCCAAGCGTTTGGCCTGTTGAAGTCCGTAGAGGTCTCGTCGGTGCTCCTCTTCGGAGCGGGGTACGTAGGTTTTGGAACGTCTCTGTCGTTGACTGGGACGGTCCATCCGTCCGGTCAAGGTGCGTGGGCGTCCTCACGACGTCGTTGGATTAGGGACGGGGTTAGGCACTCGAATAATTCTCACAGTTTCAAGATACAATTGCGACTCGGTACTCGAGGTGCGAAACACGAACACTATGCACACTTGGTCACTCATGCCCCCGGGGCAACTTGGTACGGTCGCGGCGGGGCACGTTGCGTCGGGTCCGTCGAGGCCACGGCTGGGCCGAGTGTCGTGGAGACAGCGTCGCGACGGCGAGCTGGAGGAGACTGATGCTCTTTGACGTTCGGGAGCGCGGTCTTATATACCCGCGTTCTACCTATGTTCGTACGCTCGGGAAGCGTACGATCCTATGCCTCGTATACTACGTACGCTGCTGAAGCGTACGTTTGTATAGAGAGATCGTTTCGTACGTCCCGGAGACGTACGAATTTCAATGTCTCGAAAATCGTACGGTTGAAAGGCGTACGTGTATTTGCATCTACCTGATTTATGAGTACCGTGGCGTACGCCTGAGAGGCGTACGAAAATGAGTCGATCCAATGTACGATTTGAAGTGTATCCGAACGTACGCCTAATCGGCGTACGAAAATGAGTTGATCTGTTTTATGATTTGAAGTGTATCCGAACGTACGCCTAATCAGCGTACGAACATGAGTTGATCTGATTTATGATTTGGAGTATATCCGAACGTACGCCTAAGCGGCGTACGAAAATGAGTTGATCTGATTTACGATTTGGAGTATATCCGAACGTACGCCTAAGTGGCGTACGAAAATGAGTTGATTGATTCGTGGCTTTAAACGCGCTGAATCGTACGCTTGAGTAACGTACGATTTGGGTGCGTCGGTTGCGTAGGCGAGTGATTGGCTCGTGTGCAAAAAATTGTATATTCGCGGTGATACAGAATATTAATGCGGGAGTATGCTCGCGTCAGCTCATTTTGTAGGATTTGGATTAAGCTTCAAAATTAGCTGAAGTACGTTGAGAAATGCTTAGATGCGCCAGAAATGTGAGCAAGTTAGCAAGAAAAAAGTGTCGTATTAGGCACATTCCCATTCAAACCTGTGTTAATTTTGATAAATGCTTGATGGCTCTTGCTGGGACCTAAAATCTCATTACTTAGCGTCCAGCAAAATTTTTTCACATCTATACGTTCAAACACAACATACCCACACTAGGGCGTATCGATTCTCGAAAAAAGTCCTTTTTCGGCCCACCCTAATGTGGATAAGTAATGTGACCTGGTATTTTAATTTACCGCTTAAGTGATCCTGGCACCGAAATTGTCAGCTACAGGAATTCCAAAAAGGGATCGATACTTCAAAAACTCCTACATACGAATTCGCGCACAGAAAAACTCCTCCAGCCTCCAATTTCTCAAGATTATTGATAAACACGCTGAAACCAAGCACTCCAGTACGTCCCTTCTACTACACGTGGAGACATGTTCGTGATATAGAAATACTTGTCTTGAAAAAATAAAATACCCGTATCCTCGGAAATCTCTCGCTTTCTATTAGTTTCTCTACACTGGGAATTGTTGTCCATAAACATGAAAATCCAGATCATTCGCTGTCTTACACAACGTCCACGCGTGACTTACACAAGACAGCTGGTGATCTGGACTTTCATGCTTGTGGAAAACAATTCTCAGTGTGGAGAAATTAATAGAAAGCAAGAGATTTCCAAGGATACGGGTGTTTCCTTTTGCCAAAACAAGTATTTCTATACCACGAACATGTCTCCACGTGCAGTGGAAGGGACGTCCTGGAGTGCTTGGTTTCAGCATGTTTATCAATAATCTTGAAAAATTGGAGGCTGGAGGAGTTTTTCTGAGCGCGAATTCGTATGTAGGAGTTTTAAAAGTATCGAGTTCTCTTTCTGGAATTCCTGTAGCTGACAATTTTGGTGCCAAGATCACTTATCTTGATTTACCGATCACAACTCATTTATTATTAAGGTGATGCGGTCACCGTGCACGCTGAAAGGTATTCGCACTTTTATCAAATTTGCTTGCGATTTGGGTGGAACGACGAGAAGACCCGCGGTTATCATCATCTAACTCGAGTTCGTCTTCTCATCGTTTCGCCCAAATCGCAAGAGAATCGAATAAAAGTGCGAATTACAAAGTGCCTATATCATAGGTTAGGAGGTGCCTGCGCTCAAGTTATTCCCACTTTCCTCCAGTTCTCTTGCGATTTTAGCCAAACGATGAGAAGACGAACTCAAGTTAGATGATAATAAACGTGGGTCTTCCCGTCGTTTCACCCAAATCGCAAGCAAATTTGATAAAAGTGCGAATAACTTTCAGCGTGCATAGTGCACGATGACCGCATCGCCTTAAGGACTCTTAGCCTAGGACGCGGGTCTCGCGCAATGGACGGAGAACGCAATTCTGGAATTCAACGGCAACTCGGCTCCACTGCATCACTTACCGTGATTTTACCTGAAAATCGGTAAAGGGGTAGGGAATGCACACACTCTCGAAATGATCAAATCCAGATTCACAATAAATAATCGGCCTCTATTCTGAAACGCTGCTTCTACGCGGACGATACACGGAATCTGACATATTATTATTATGTTCGCGACGATTAACGGCCAAGATTCAGAATAATTCAATCATTGGTGAATGTTTCTCACTTATTAAAATGTCTTTCGAGATTCCCTGTAATACAAAAAAACTCACTTCACAATATCCTGAAAATACAATGTATAAAACATTTCACTAACGGTCTGGTTATTAGCTATCGGCCTAGTCACTCACGCAACTGACTGGCTCCAATTTTTGGAGCATGAGCTCCGCACTTACCGAATTTTCCTAGCCAAGTATTTCGTGATTACTCGGGGTGGCAATCCACCTGGAGTACAACCTTGCTCGTCGTCGTCCGGACGACAGCAACACTAAATTTCCACGCGATTTTCCCCAAATAGCACTATCTGATGCGCGCACTAGGTCTTTACGAGGTACAATACCTCGACTTGTCGGCCTCGTTAACGGCTCCGTGGTGTGCTAATTTATTTCGACAGGTTCGGCCTTAGCACGTGTCGTCCCCCAGGAGTCCGTCTCGTCTGGGACAAGGGAAGTTCATGCACGCACGAGGCTCACTTCGGCTGGGACGAGAAGATTCACTTAATGGAAGAAGAGCAATGAACTCACCGTGTTCCTTGACAAATGTTAGTCCGAATCAATATGAATCGTCCTTCTCAAAATAATTAATAACTCTTGTAGTCAAGTGTGTGGCCCTTTTGGACTCCTGGGGGCACACGGAAGTTTTACTCAGCGGTAAAGACGAGCAGAGCACAAGCACGTGCACCTAAGACAACGTCCGATCCACAAGTGGTCTAATGGCCGGACTCTTCTTCACACCGAAGTTCCGTCTTCTCCACCGGAGAAGACGAGCTCTGATTGGTTGAAAAGATTCGGCCGGGAAACAAGCAGCACCATCTGGTGGTGGCTGCGCGGTAAAGTTTGAAGTGCAATATAGTACATGGCTAAGAAATGCAACAGCAGCAGCTCAAATATACGACCGATATTTCTTTGGATCATATATACAGCCCTGTACTGTGCCTCCACTCGAAGCATCTTCTATGTCACTTGCACTTATGATGAGCCTCCGTAGGCGTGGAGGCGCTGCGGGGCTCCAGTCAGTACTGTTACTGCACGTGGTATTCACTAGCTGGCCGTGTATACCCATATATATACTATCCATGCACTCAATCTACCGATACCGGGTGATTCAGTATGGCCGTGTACCTATTTTGGTCTCTGCATGCGTATATATTCTCGTCATGTGGCCACAGCATGTTATTGCGGCCTTACGCACACATATATACATATATGTGTCGTCAGCAGTCCAATTCTCCATCCTGAAGTTGATGCCTGGGTCTACCTTGATTTCCGAATCGGCCCGTTCAGGTATAACCTACCCTGATGTATCTATAGCGTCCGGTAGCGCCACCACGCCGGCAGCAACAAGTGAGCAGTATGTCATCTGCACGGCCGTATATCAACATCGGCTCCGTCATCCTCGTCCTCTGGTGAGCTACCCGGGCTCACTTGCGTCGGCCTGCGCGTCACCGGTGTCGTGGGTGACCGCATACGTGGTGGTGTGATGGTGCGCGGGTGAATTTTTGGCCAAATTATGCGTGGATGCAGGCAACAAGTGCTGCATGCACGCATAACCTCACATAACCAAGGTGCAGCCGACACTGGGCTGCTGCGCATGGGACCTAGGTCCGGATGGCAGCAAGCCCAGGATGTGCTGCACGGATCATGCAGCATCACCAGCTGGCCATAATCACCCGTGCTCGTTGTTATCTTCGTCGTCGCCCTGACAAGAGCGCCCCGGCCTGATCGCATCGTTGTCAGCTGGTGCACGCTGTGTACGCACGTTTCAATTGATTAAATACGGATTCAATCATCAAAACGTGCACTCTCGAATGAGTGCTCTAAAACTCGCGTGTGATTACCAGAGGATGACTGGTGGGTGCAACATGGGTTCTGCGGGCCCGGGTTGTTACCATCAGCATCCTCTGTTCGGCCTGTATCCAGGTGTACCATAATGGGTACACCGCGGATGTATCATAGTGATGATCACGGCAGGGCGCAGGTGCGCGGCCGGATGTACCCGGGTAGTCCACCCGGGGCATAAGTTCCCTAAGTTGTTGTCGTCGTCGACCACCGGCCTCCTAGGGTGTGTGCGCCTGCGGCGATCAGCGGCAGGCATGCTCGCGGTAGCGGCAATTCGTTGGCTCGGCCGTCGTCCTCATCGTCTCGAGCAGCAGCACCTCAACGAAGTGAAAAGTATTCCCCGTGAATACTCGGTTTTGAAGCTGCTGCTCGAGGCATGACGAGAGAGTCACATTTATCCAAACCCCAAAAGGCTGTGATGATTATATCGTCACAGTAACTGGTCAACTCGAGCCGGTGTGGACAACGATGGCGCGCCGTGCACGCGAGTTTTCAAATCGGATGGACATCAATTGTTCGGATCAAGCCTATGTACGTGGAGATTCTTCCGCGAGTCGGGTAGAATTTCAAGGATAATCGATAATATGACAGGAAATTCTAGGATTTTCCATGATTTCAAGGATGGAAAAGGGATTTCAATGATATCTCAAGATTTTCAAGGTTTTTAAGGCGAGTAGGAACCCTGCTGATATTATCTGAACATGGGTGTCAACGGTGGGGTTTGATTCTGCGATGTTCGGATTACAAGACTGGTACGCTGTCCACTGAGCTATCGGCGTATTTCCATGTCATGGCTCGGAATTATTTAGCAAAACGCGAGTGTTTGTGACGTGAGAATGAGCTGATAATTGGATTCTATTCGTGTCTAAAGATTTGATACATACAGAAAAGATGTTGATCGAAGTTTTTGATATAAAAACAGTATTCTGGGCCGGATACTCATGGGTGCTGACCGGTAATAGGTTTTTTGGGCATCAACAATGGTACACAACCACTTGATCTGGAGTTCTGTAAAGTTTTGGGTCCGTTGGAACTTTCTACAACCCACAGTGATGTATTAACTTGCGGATAACTGGCCAAGGCTGTATTCCGCCCTGTTTCGGGCCCACTAGCCGTGGGTGCTGACCGGGAAGGAATTCTTTGGGCTCCAACAATGGTACAAAACCACTTGACTTGGAGTTCTGTAGAGTTCCGTGTCAATTGGGTTACCCTACAACCCACAGTGACGTCTAAACTGCGCGGATAGAAGCACTGAGCAGGATTCTATCCAATTTGGGGCCTTGTAGCCAAGGGTGCTAGCTGGTGATGAATTGATGTGCATCTTTGATGGTATATGACCACTCGATCTCGAGTTCTGTAGAGTATTGGGTCCATTGGGACTTCTCTTGACCAAAAGTGGCGTCATAACTGTGCGGAACATGGCTCAAAGCTGGATTCCGCCCTGATTTGGGCCCCATAGCCGAGGGTGCTGACCGGTGATAAATTTCCTGGGCATCACTAACCTCACATGACTACTCGATCTGAGGTTCCGTAGAGTTGAGGGTCCATTGGAACTCTCTGCAACCCACAGTGACGTCTTAACCGCGCGGATAAAAGCTCTAAGCAGAATCCTATCCTATTCGGGGCCTCATAGCCGAGGGTGCTGGCTGGTAATGAAGTTTTTGGGCATCATCAATAGCACATGACCACTCGATCTGAGGTCCTGCAGAGTTCCGGGTCCATTCGGATTTCCTACAACCCACAGTGGCGTCGTCACTTGGCGGATAACCGCTCAAAGCCGGATGCTGCCCTGTTTTGGGCCTTATAGCTGAGGGTGCTGACTGGTTTCACATTTTTTCGGCATCGCCGATGGTATATGATCATTTTATCTGAGTTTCCGTAGAGTTCTGGGTCCATTGGGACTCTCTAGAACCCACGATGGCGTCTTAACTGCGAGTATAATGACTCCAAGCAGGATCTCCCCTGTTCTGGGCCCCATGATTGTGTTGGCTGATTCGTTATCGATTCCCCTATCAACTCTGAAGACTCATGGATACTCAGCCTATCGTTACACAGGTCCCTGTATGCGATTGAATCTTTTCATCGAACGTTATTGTACAGAGGGAGGTCAGCCTACCGTAGATTTCTCATTCCACTCTGCTCCAGCTCCCGTCCAGACCCGGGCCCAAATATCGGTTTCCTCCGGGCCTTAGGACAATCTCGACTATACCTTCGAGAGTAATGAAGAAGTAATAAAATCCCCTGTAGTTCTCAGTGTCCATGAAGCTTCGCCTATATGAGGGTTTCCACGGAACTTTTGACTTTTGTGTTAGTGCAGGTGTTCCACGAGTATTCCGAACTATTGGGAGGGCGCAGGAGTGGCATTGTATAGTATTTGGCATCTTTCGATATGGACTATAGTCTTTTTTGTTGAAATGCATCCTGGTTTGTCGATAGCAGACCGCAAAAGATGATTTTTGGGTATTTTACAAACGTACCAACGCGATTTTTGATATTGAAAAGGCTGTAACTAAAATACCTATCTCCGAAATACTTTGCTGGAATAGTATATCCATCAACTAATCTTATATTTTGAGGAAATGTTGGATTCAGAGGTGTGCGCTGATTTGGCTATGATATGAGCTCTTACTTACCGATGTAACCAAGTTTTGCGGAAAAATTTTCTCTGGCTGTTGTTTACGTAAATGATGAAATACCTTGTGCGAAACGAAGAATTCAGCAAAGACTTTCCGAAGTTAGAAAGAAGACGGATCGAATTCCGTTTGGTTCGTGAGTGTGCGTTGATTCGGACAAATTTTATAAAGCTTCAAAGCTCATAAAGTTATCGCGCCACTGGCTTAGAAAATGGTCATTTTTTGATGGCATACTCAGGAGACGTGAAGCACAGGAATGGAATGCTATGTTTTTTTTTCTTCATCACAAAAAGGATATAACCGCACTGTTTCGAGTTGCAATTGTCGATCGGTATTTCTGTGAGAAGCTGAGGAAAAATAGTTGAATGTAAGCTGAATAAGCCTCTAAATGTGATGGTATCGCGATTTTCTTGATTTTTACATAATATACGGCTGAAATATGAACGAAATAACACCACAGAGTATTCTAGAAATTGAAATGAGACTCATAGCTCGTCGCTTGATTTTGGAAATTTACATCGAATTTCGGAAAACCCAGTGATAAAATTTATCTTAAAGTCAAGTCAGGTAAAATATAATCTCTATCAATCGTCTAGACAATGTTTTAAATCGAATCTACTCGATTGGAGTTGATTCACAAATGTTTCAAGAGTCGAATTCCGTAGTTGGCGTTCTGAACCAGATACCTTGGCTTGGAAGAGAGTGGCACCACTTTTTTCACATGTTTTCAAGGTCTAAGAGTCACATGAAACGCGTTTCAAACGTGTGCGATGAAAAATTTTTCTTTATATCTTTGAGGGTCAATAGTTAAAAGTTCCATGGAAACCCCCATATATGATGTTCACTAGCGTAAGCTTACGCTAGCGAAAACCATTGTATTCCAGCTGAATCATATCACACGCATATTTTGAGGACATATCCTGAGAGTAATAAAAAAGTCATAGAAAATGAGCTATTCCACATTTCCGTGCGATCTATTTCCGGCCTCGTGTTCACAGACGTAAGCTTCCGCTAGCGAGAATTGTCGTATTTCGGGCCCATGGCTGGTAATAATTTTTTTTCTTTGGTGTAATAAAGAAGTCATGAAAAGTGAAATTGGTTTGGGACCGATTCGTGAGTTAGAATTCGCTAGCTTCAAGTACCCTTTCTGGGTTTCACTTCATTGCACCCTCCATCCTACCATGGACCGGAATCTCTTTTTTTTCCTCTGCGAATCAGTTCTCTGACAGGGGTATTAGGAATAATAGCTTGAGAAATAACATCCCCAAAATATTCATACTCCTCATCTGGTGCCATTTCGACAAACTCGGTATAGTAAGATTTTGGAATTTTCCCCTCCAAAGATTCGGAAAAACTTGACCAATTTGTTTTCAGTGAGCTGAGCTTGAATGTTTTCTCCTGATGAAGAAGTTTCTTCACGTGCACTTCTATGTGAATCGGGAAGTGGTCTGAGCCGTAGTTCTGTTCGAGAATGCGAGTATTGAGTTCCTCTGATATATTCCCTGTTGAAAAAACTAAGTCTATATACGATTTCTTTTTACTATGTACATCAATGCGCGTTTTGGTATCAATGTTGTGGAGAAATAGATTATGATCATCGATGCTTTGCTCGAGTCTATTACCGTGAACGTCGCTTGTATCACGATTCCACTCAATACTAAGCGCGTTAAATTCACCTGTCAGAATACATTGATTGTTATTGTTTACATGCGAAATAATTTGATTCCATTCAGCTTGACTAAAGAAATGTCCAGGCACTCGGTAACATGTAATCAAGTCAAGTTTTGATTGTGTATCTGTAATCGTAATTCCGACCATTTCAACAAACCGATTTGAAGCTGTGATGTTTTGAATTTCCAAAGAAGCCAAGTTTTTCCGAATGAGAAAAATAATACCTCCGCCTCTCCCATAAGTTCTAGGTATCTTCACTGTACGAAAGAGAACCTGTAATTTCAAACTCATCATCAGGCACGAGCCAAGTTTCAACGCAAATACATACGTCATAATCTGTCAGTAGTGCTAGTAGATCTTTTTTTCGCTGGTTGATGCTTCTCGCGTTTCAGGAGAAAATCCGCAGAGGTGATGGAGTTGATGAATCCATTGCTGCTATTATTTTGAAAATCCGTTCTCGTTCTCTGATTGGGTTAGTTCGTCACCTGTGGTCGATTGGACGTTTGCGACGCCAAAAAGACGACTTTTCAATTTTGTAAAACGAGATTCTATGAGACGACTTTTTAGTAGAGGGTGGATGTCAGACAGCATAACCTCGATGCTGTGTATGTTGTCCGTAAGAGCACGTGCTGTATTTATGACATCGTTACTTGCTTGAGCGTCACAAATGAATTTCACCAACTGGTTATTATTCAAAGGATATTTGTCTTTGTTATCTTTGATCAACTGCTTGCAATCTTCAAGTTGTCCTGCGACTTCGACTAGGTCTAGCGGTTGCTTAGCAGTCGTTTCCGCCGTCTTTGATTGAGCGTTTACCTTATCATTCTTTTCTTCTCGGTCAACTCTCTCGGCACTGTTTTTGCTCAAACTTGATTCGGTAGGTAAGGGTCTTTTGAATGGTCCAGGTGCAGCTATATCGTCATCACTCCCTGATTGAGCCTCTTCAAGAGGGTCGTGTTGTTGAATCCCCCTGTATTCTCAGTCTCTCGCCTTGTGACCTTCTTCCCTGCATCAAAAGCAAGTTACTTTCTCCGTGAATAGGTAAATCCAGTATTCAGCACCTTCAAAACCTATTCGCAGAGATTCAGACAGAATTTCTTCGTTCTCAGGTCGCATAAACATTTGCCTCCAGAAACTCCGAATATGGTTGAAACCGGGAAGATTCATGACAGCTTCCATCTTCATTATTTGTGAGACAGCTTCAATCTCCTTCTTTCCAAGCTCTTCAATTATTAAACTCGAGGGTATAATTGGGCGTACATTCGGAAGAATGATCCTCTTAGCCTTGGATATCAGTGGCCTGATTTCAAGCTCATGCTTTTGATGATTACCTTTGTTGTTGTTCCAGTGAATTTGTCTACAAGTTCCCTTTTACTCAAGTATAAGCACACCCTACCCTGAGATATGCGCGAAATGTAACAAATGTCGACCGGTTTGATCTCAGTGGCGACAGCAACTGCATAATCTTCAATGGTCAATCCCTCAATCGAGTCTAGTATTATTGCTTGTTCATTTGTCGGTCATTGCATCTGTTCGGCTATTCTAACATATGATCTCTTATAGTTTGATCTGTAACGTAGTGACTATTGGTTCATTTCATATGATTGAGTGCTTGCAGGTGTCCCTGTAGTCAAGGACGATTGCGAATTTCCTTGGTGCATTTTGTTCTGCATGGCAGAACCTCTCGGCTGCGATTATCTGCTGCCTATCCGATCCGCAAATTTGACTCGTACATCAACAGTCGAATTCAGATCACAGATATAAACACACGAAACTCGCAAGACACTCGCTTGTCGGAACGTCTTACCGATACGACGGTTTGCAACGGAAGTTCCGTTTATTAGAAGTATCGAATCAAAGATACTGGATTGGAACGTTCCTATCCTTGGAATATGTCACCAGAAATATATCCCTCTAAGAGGTTTCGATTAGAGGGAGGATTTGGTAATTTGGTTGATATTGATTTATACGCACTTTCACCGGAACTAGCAATAATTAGTCATTTCTCATATGAAATATAGCGAAGAAGATAATCTTATCGAATCCCAGGGATCACGATTGACTCACTAAGCTTTGCTGGGAGATTATCACTCACCTGCAATGCATTCTTCACATTTGTAACTAAACTCGATCTCCGATTCTTACTGGTATCTGATTTGCTACGTGGACGGAATACCCCAAGGATGTCCATTCTTCTGTAAGAATTTTCATCCTCTCGATTGACTGTACTTCGTTGACTATCTGGTTTTTCCCCCACGCGGTTTCCTTCAGGGATATGGAAGTCTGTGACAGAATGAGATATATCGGAATTTGTTGTGAAGAGATTCTTGGACAATTGGGATGATAACTAGTGACTTCGTGATTCTAACATAGGTTTTGAACATGTAACGTGGTGAATCTCGAGCCTGCGGCTCACCTCTCTCCCTGACACCTGACGACGCACCAGGTGCGTCGTCAGCGTTCCCGACGGAGCTTCATCCGTTTTCAACCCAAGCGCGATGTCATGCCACGGATGACGGGGCATATTGCGTCAGACCACTATGGCCAACCGAATAGTATACGAACTTTCTCTTAGCTCCTGAATCACTTTTCGTACATCAATGTCACTGACTATCGTGATAGCGCATTTCTCTGCAGAGACTCTAAGTTCCCTTGTCCCATACAATTCTTGGTGCTTGGTGGGTGGATTCCCCGCAGGTTGGAATTTTTTTCTCAGAAAGTTCAAAAATCTTTTGAATTATGGGGAATTCCACGAGAATGTCGTGACAAGGAGGGAATATCTGAGAAAACGAGAAGGGAAGCCTGGTAGAGTCAAACCAAGCCAAAAACCTACATCCATCCCTTAACCATTAGTGTTAATTGAACTCTCCTCCACCGACATCTCGAAATATCCCACTCCAAAATGTGTAGCAGCAAGTTTTTCCACAAACTCCATTTCATCAACCCATTGACACGAATCAGAATATACAAAGGGACTTACACTGCCGGTCAGAAGTTTCAGGACACCCAAAAATTCCTCTTTCAATTTTGTGAGTAGGAGTATTAGGCTCTACTTGACCGAAAAGGATCTTATCTGAGCTCATTTGAAATGTCTTCCCACAAACTTTGAGATGGCATTATTCGCTTTTATCAGTACGAATCTGAATCTCCCCAATTTGAGCTTAAGCTTGTGCCGATTCCGATGATTTTTTGAAAAATCTCCCGGCTCAGGTAGCTCAAGATTACAGAAATATTCTGGGTTATGAGCGTTTTTCTGGAACTTTCGCGCTTTGCTGAAAATCGTTGCAAAACGAAGAATGAAAACCGCTCAACGCACACCTGGGACCTTTGGCTCGCATATTTGTGTAGTATTGAGAGTTACAAATCCACTATTGAAACTCATATAGAGTGAGTGGCATCGCCAAAATCACGCTAATGAGTCAAACTTAACGTAGTTTTTTGCCGATTTTCCAGAATTCCCTAAGCGATTATCTGGCAAGATTGACAATTCCAACGAATGCTTGGGCTTTTTGTAGCTTCATATGGTCAGGGTATCCAATCACGATTGGTTTTATCAACATAGAGATCGAACCGCCAAGGTGAGATGAGAGAAACTGAATTTTTTTCGTGAGTCACGTTTTTTCTATTTCACTTCAGAACGGTCGTATCTAGACAGAAATATCGCACCAATACGAGACTCGTCGCAAAATTTCCGCAATTGCTTTTACATTAGATATGCATTCCCAAAATTCCGTTCAGAGTCACGGCAGGAGCTTGGCGTAATCATCTTTGAGTTGAACGAGACATGATTGATTCATTATTTCCAATTCCCAAAGTCATCCAGTTTCGACTGACTTGGTAGCACACGATCGCGCTCGTGGGCCATTTTCCTTCAATGTATCACCCGCCAAATACAGATGGAATCAACCCGAATAGTTGCGTGGCATCACCAGAATATCCGTAAGACTGCACGAGAGTACCAAGTATTCCCACATCATCTTTCCCACATTTTCTCTCTTTGAGTGAGCTAGAATGAATCAACTTCTCCCGATCGTACAGAGGCCAAAGGAATCCCATTTTGGATCTTGGATGATCATATTTTCACTTCGATTGGGGCCGATAGATTTGACTGTTCCCATATATCATCATCCATAGCTGTATTCCAGCAGGTGTGAAAGTTCCAGCGAAACGCCCATATATCTCCAAAGACCTGAAAGTACAAGTCTAGTGCTTCAAAATCCGTTTCTCAACCTCCTCTTACGTTACCGCTACTCCGAGCCATAACATTTTCTGTGGAGCAAGATTTTTAGCAAAAACTGACACTCAAATTCGAAAAAGAAAGAGGAATGCGTTTTGAGGGAAACATAATCTCTGATCCTGGTATCTGTCCCCTATATCATGATCAAGAGAACAGGCACCTCTGGATTATGTTCCAAAAAGTGAATTCCTTCGTCACTTTCTGATGAGGGTGCCACTTGTTTCGGAAAAACTTGCGTCAGAGAAAAGGTCATAGCTCGAAGTGGGAGTAACGTAGGAGGATGTTGGGAAACAGATTTCAATACTTCAGACTCTCCAGAATGCTTCAGAAGTCTTTAGAGACACATTCCGGAATACTCGTGAACCTTTGAGCTACCGTACCCAGAAGATTCTTCCAAAAATCATAGGGATTGGCACATTTTCAAGCTGAAATTGGGAAGATCCAGATTTATACTGATGAAAGTGAATAATGCAATTTTGAAGTACGTGAAAAGACCTTCGGAATGAGCTCTGAATTGTCCAGTCTGCCTAAATGGTGGATAATTCATCAAATATATATGAACACACGTTATTGATTTGGTAAGAGGAAATCGAGCACGTCACGAATCCAAAGAGTGTGTCCAAAAATTTTCGCGGATTCGTCTTTTACACGGTGTCAAAGGTCCAAAAAGTGCATTCTTTGCAATTATTGCTGGAACTGCTGAGTTGATTGAAAAAGTTCCAAATAAAAGTTGAAGGTATTACAAAGATGAAGAGTTTGAGCCCAGGTACATTGATATGAGTTGGATAGAACTCCCAAGAATCGATTCGAAAGTTATCGGTCGTGGCTCACAGGAGAGGGGGAAACGCGCGTAAACAGACACGAGCGGAGCCAACCGAAATGTACAGTTCTGCCGTCCACTTCAAGGAACACAGTATGGCACAAGAGTCGAAACTGAGATAATCGACAAAATGTATTTGTCATTTAGTATGTAAGCCATGCAAATGACTTGCTATTCTATTTTCTATCTAATCGGCGGAACGTGATACGAGGATTTGACTTGCACCATCAGATCGGGCTCGAAAAAATCTATCAAAAACTATTTTTATCTCATCTTGGTCAGAAAACGCCATACTGTGTGTCTCAAAGTGGACGGCAGAGCTGCTCGTCCACTTGCTTCTTCCGTTTCCCTCCTCCTTTGTGTTTGCCAAAGGAGCGGCTATACCTGCGCGCTAAGGGTTGCCTTGTGTATCACATCTATGTTTATATACCTGCGTTGTGCATACCTATTTATCCTGCCGCAACGATAACACAATTTGCTCCTCTTGATTTTCCACAATTGGACCTATCAGTCTCTTATCAATACAGTAGATGCCATCGACTTTACGCAAGTGATTTGAATATGTGATGATCTCGTTGATTTGAACGTCATTCTCATTACCAAATTAAGCAACAACTTTAATCGCCATGTACACTCGGCGGTAGTTGATTCTTTCCGAGCATGCGACCGCCTGCCCCGACGACAACGTTCCGTTATGGATGCGGTCTTTGATTCGCGCGCGCAGTGGCCATAGTTTTCAGACCAGACGACGCAGCCGATGTTGCGGTGATCATCCTGTCTACACCAGGAGGACTCGGAGGGCGGAAAATCGTTCGCTGCGTTGCGAAAACTCGACCTGGACACACCTGGACAACACCGAAACATCGGCTGCATCGTATGGTCTGGTCTGGTCGTGAGAAAACTACTGCCACTGCGCACGCGCATCAAAAACCTCATCCACAATGAAACGTCGTCTTCGGGGCAGGCGTTCGCACGCTTGGAAAGAATCAACTACTGCCGAGTGTACATACGATTGTCCTTGCTTCAAGTCGAGGCTGTGTAACTTGTATGTATCATTTTTTATTTTCTTATCAATGTATGAGAAACTGTATGTGATATGTTTATTATGCACACACACACACGCGCGTGCGCACACGCACACGCACGCACGCACACAGACACGTATATATCAGATGCACTGTAATATATATAGAGTCCCCGACAAAATTGAGTGGACAGTACGCAAAAATTCACAAATCAGCGACTCAGGACAACTCTTGAGGGTTTATGCCTCTGAATTATGCATAATGGGATCCCCAAGCATTTCAAATTTACTCATGGAGAGCGGTGACTTCAACAATTTGCGTGGTAGAACTGCAGAAAGCATTCTGTAAGAGCACCTCGATTCTCGATCGGAGAGAATCGAGTGGACACGCACTGAAAAGCCTATGGAAATCTACATAGACCGTCCGCCCATGCATATAGAGCTCTCTAGTGAACAAGGCGATCCTGTAATGACTATTGCTCGTCTATTGATGGGTCTGGGCTTCGCGGAATCTCGTTACACGTGACGAGAAGGCCGGAAATGCAATTCTTCAGATTTCTCTCCAATTTGACTGCGAAAAATGCATCAACGCGCTGCATTGAAATGGGAGGACTCAAAAATGAAGGGAATGATGGAATACCAGTCCTGGAGCCCATTCTTGTAGCCTCACTATCAAGATCTTGTCATGAAGGTGTCCAAAATTGCCTGTAAAAGAACACGGAGGAGAGAAAACACTCAAAAAAAAGGATTCAACCTGATAGCGGCTGGACGGAATTGAATTCGAATCTCCAGTTGGGTGTATCCATGGAGTTTTCTCAATTGTTGAACCCGGGAATCTCGAGTGGGGATGGGGTTCACATGGGTACAATCAGCACTTTAGATAGAGGGTGGAAGAATACAGCCCAATATGTGAACGTAGATGATCAAATGAGTTCCAAATCCTTCTAAATGAGCTGGAATTTGATTTCAATTTACACATTCATCAATTTCAAGCATTTGAGACCCATTCGACCATCTACGCTTACATATTGGGTTGTATCCCCATGCCCTTTCTCTGGAGCGATGATTGCACCCATCTGACCCGCATCTCAACTAGAGATTTTTGGGCCCAACAATTGAAATACTCCATGGGTACATCCAACTGAAGACTTGAATTTTATTTTGTCCAGCCAGTATCAGTTTGAATCCTTCTTTTCGCGTATTTTTTCTCCTTCGTGTTCTCTTACAGGCGATTTTGGACACCTTTCATGCAAGATCTTGATAATAAGGCTACAAGAATGGGCTCCCAGGACTGGTATTCCATCCTTCCCTTCATTCTTGAGTCCTCCCATTTCGATGCAGTGCGTTGATGCATTTTTCGCAGTCAAATTGGGGAAAAATCTGGAGAATTTCATTCCGGGCCTTCTCGTCACGTGTAACGAGATTCCGCGGAGCCCAGACCCATCGATGGACGAGCAATAGTGATTATGGGATTGCTCTGGTCACTAGAAAGCTCAATATGCATGGGCGGACGGTCTATTTAGATTTTCGTAGGTTTTTTAGTGCGCGTTCACTCAATTCTGTCCAATCGAAAGTCGAGGTGCTCGTACAAAATGCCTTCTGCAGTTCCACCACGCAGATTGTCGAAGCCACCGCTCTTCATGAGTAAATTTGAAATGCTCGGGGATTCAATTGTGCATTATTTAGAGGCATAAACCCTCAAGAGTTGTCCTGAGTCGCTGATTTGTGAATTTTTGCATACTGTCCACTCAATTTTGTCGGGGACTGTATGTATATCTCAACTATAGGTTGACTTCAGGGCTGAAATTATATGCAGATGCGTATTGTTACAATAAGAGTTAAAGCCAGGAGCCGGTCAATCCCCAATACTATCATTTGGCCTAACTTGCTGCCTGTCACTTGAAATCATGCGGATGGCACAAAAGCGCGATCTAAGAAGGTTTGCGGATTATTGCCAACACGCCTCCTCTCGCTCCTAATAGGCCCCAGTTTTGCATCCGCGGGTCGTAAATCTTCGCCGATTATTTCGAATCTCGGAAGATAGTTGTATATGGAAACAAATTAGGTATCTCGAAATGACATCATTTGAAGGATTACTCGTTTCGAAGTCATGATGCAATCCAAAGCCATATAGACCGTCAGCCAGCTGACATTTCTTGGTAGTTATTTCTGCGTCGATCTGTTATAGGTATATTGGTCATTGGTGGTGAAGAGAAGAAGACTGTGCAGTGACAGACGGGTGACCAGGGCCGTTCCCTCACAATATCTTATTGAAAATGTCCGATAATTCGATATTTCATAATCATTTCCTACTCAAAAATTCAACAATATTCCGTCAGTTCAGTCAAAAAAAAGTCATCACTGACCCGTTAGCATACTAATTTGGCGATTCCTAGTGCCTGCCATATTCGATTAAAAATGTCAAATTTTTCAAGAATATATAATTACTTTCTACATTATGGCACTTTCATATTAGAATAGATTATCGAGAAAAGAACCATCGGAAAAGCATCGCCATACTGATAGGGCGATTCTAAATCGATCAAAACCGCGATCGAAGTTGCATAAAAAGCATGGAATTTCCACATGGCCAAGCGACTCAAATGTTGACCGAGACATGGCGCACAGTGGGGCAAAACATCGATTTTGCGCCATAAAGTGCATCCGCGCAAGTTTTTGAGCGATTGACTTGATCCAAAAAAGATTCTCTTCGTTTTTCAACCCTCCACCACGTGGCACTGCAACAATTTTGATTAAAACCGTCCTGGAATGTGGAGGAGGTACTGAAGTTGCACTGAATTCGAGACGGGAATACCGCTGATTTCTTGGGCACCCGGGCTGTATTTAACAGCTTGATATCGTCCAAAATGACCTATATGGTTCTTGGATTGTGTACACTACCCTTTAACACTTTCCTGAACCATTTAATCGTTTGTGATGGGTCGAATGTGCCCAGAAATGGTGAAACTCGAACCTATGTTGATATACACGCTTTCTGGGCCCCTTTGAGGGAGAATCGATCAATTTGGGAGCGTTAAACGACATGCGGTCTCTGGAATACCCTACAGGTACCATCTCACATGATTTAATTATCGAACTCTTCAAAGCAAGGGTCGAAAAATTGCCGCTGGGATTTTTTAGAATATTTTTTCGCCGGGAAAAAATGGCAAATGATGAACTGACCCTGAAAATCAAGGAATCTAGGTATCTTTTGCAACTTGCGGGATTCGAAAAACACCACAAACACTATTCTATTTGGGTACTTTATCGAATGCCTCAAACCAAGTTTCATGAAATTGCCGCTGGAATGTTTTATGACCCTTATCCACGGGAAAACCCTTGAAAATCGTAGAACCACCCCCGAAATCGATGAAATCTAGGTGTTCTTTGGGACTTGCGGGGTTTTGAAAACAGTACATATACCTTCCCACGCAATCAGCTAATCGAATGCTTTAGAGCGGGTGTCATGAAATTGCCGCTGGAATGTTTTATGAACCTTTTTCACGGGAAAACACTCAAAAATCGTGGAACGAGCCCCAAAATCATGAAATCTAGGTGTCATCTGAGACTTGCGGGATTCGGGAAAACCTACAGGCACCATCTCACAGGATCAACTTACCGAATGCTTCAAAGCGGGTGTCACAAAATTGCCGCTGGGATGTTTCCGGGCCCTTGTTCGCCAAGAAACGATCGAAAATGAGATAACGACACTGAAAAGTATGGAATCTAGGTGTCTTTTAGAACCTGCGGAATTTGTAAGACACTACAGACACCATCCTATTCGGGTACTTCAATGAATGCTTCAAAGCAAGTTGCATAAAATTGCCGCTGGAATGTTTTATGATCCTTGTTCACGGGAAAACGCTCGAAAATCTTTAGAATGACCCCCGGATTCATGGAATGTAGGTGCCTTTTGAAACTTGCGGGGTTCTGAAAACATCATGAACACCATCTCACGCTATGAAGCTATCGCACGCTCCACAGCAGGGATTATAAAATTGCCACTCGAACGTTTTATGGTCAGTTTTCACCGGAAAACAATCGATAAACGTAGAACGACCCCCAAAATCATGAAATCTAGGTGTCATTTGAGACTTGCGGGATTCGAGAAAAACTACAGATACCACAAGTGATCAACCGATCGAATGCTCCGAAGCCGGTGTTATGAAATTGCCGCTGGGGTGTTTTCGGGCCCTTTTTCGCCGAGAAACGATCGAAAATGAGAAAACGACCCTAAAAATGATGGAATCTAGGTGCTTTCGGAACTTGCGGGATTCACTGTTGGATTCACTGGATCCAATTGCACTGTCGAACCATCGTCAAGAAAACCATAAATCTCGTTACCGTTCAACAGACCTTTTAAATCGCCTTAATGTGGCTCAAGATCGACGTTCTTGGGTTGAGTTGATTACTACATAAGTTCTATTAACTCCACCGACACCAGCTACAGCACATAGGATATTGCCCATCAAAATTCTCGCTGGAATTTTGAGAAACTCTTTCGTCTTCGGACAATGTAACTTACACTCACATGCAGATTATCTCAGAATTCGCATGGAATAGGGCTCAACAAAAATAATTTTGCATTATTGTGGTCCAAAAAAAAAATTTCCTGGACAATCGCTTACCATAACTCGGAACTCACAGTTCTCTGGCAAGGAAGTATCTTCAGCTGTACGCTCAAATCTGAGTTCCTTTTGTCAAGCAAGAGCTTTAAAATTTTTGGTGAAAAATGTATAGGTAATGCCATTAAAGAGCTTCTTTCCCCCTCGGAATCAGTAGTGCCGTGGATATTGCGTTATAAATTTTGCGCGAGCGGATTCACCTCTTTTTATCGTGGTATTTCAATCTTCTCAACACGATAACTGTGGTTGTAGGATCCGGAGATGCGTCAAAAGCGGTTCATCATTTCGTGGTTCTAGCCACTCTTCATCGTTTATTTCGATATTCGCCTTTTTCCACTACTTTACCTCTCGAATCCATGATGCATCATGGCTTCCTGGAATCACCGGGATCATCTTGAATGGCGCAAGATACCCCACATAGTCTGGGCGCCCACCGAGGCTCCCGTGGCCAACTCAATTCCCCCGGAAAATCTTTACGTTATTTTATGTATTTCGATGCGCTGAATCGATTTTTCGAGGTCGCTTTCCCGAATTCCGAACACCTTTTTTGTTATTAACAATTTTGTGTGCAAAATTGCGGTTTTTTGCCGATATCTCGAGTTATATGCATTTCCCGGGAAAGCTTCATCGGATCAAAGTTGTAGATCGTGGACTTTCCCACAAAAAAGGTCCTCACAAGTTTCCTGGGAAATGAAAACTCCGCCCAGAAAGTGCGCGAAAAGCGCTCGGCGCGGTTAACATGCGTTTAAATGGGGCCGTCAACAGTGCGCTGTTGGATGCACCGCCGTTTCGACAGTTTTCATTTTCTGGCAAAGCGACCAGGCTCATGTTATAGAGGAAGAATTCTTCTTTGATATGGTATAGATTAGATATAAAAGGAATCGAATACCTTCGAACTTTTCACAGGACGAAAAAAAAATCGACCGTTGGCCTTGTAGACTTTCTAAAGCAAGTGCGCGTATACTGTGCGCGCGCGCGTGTGTGTGTGTGTGTGTGTGTGAGCGACAAGCTAATCTCATTCTCTCGCATCTGAAACCGCTGTGTCGACTCTCAGCATGACTATATAGACTACACTCTGCATTTTCATCAATTAACAATTTTCATTTGTCATTAACAATTCTAATAACGAGTTACTTGGCTTTTTGGCATCATCAATCGTCACACGCGTTTAAGTATATCAAAACCATCTTTGCTCTTTCCACCGAATACATTATTTATGGTTGATCATCATGTTCATGAGAATCTAGAATTACTTTCATGGTTTCGGAAGTGAGCTTTTTCGATTAATAATCGTAACCTCGGTACGCAAAGAGGTTCTGATCTCAAGTTACTCGGTTTTCCAGCCGTTAAAGAGAAGTCGTAGATCATTTTTATAACAATCAATGTTCCCTCCTTGGGCCTTCTCAAAATATTTCAGTTCTGAATCGGTGTTCAAAAATCTTCTGCAATCTTCTCCATTCAGTCCCATTTTCTATAAGAAGTCTGCTGATATGATTGAGCAACAGCAATGCCATGAGCTGTGACCCATCTTGGTCTTCCCTAGATTCACACGCGTACAATGACGACAATTTTTGAAATAACTAAAAATCCAACAAGTTCTCTCTTCCAGCATTTTTAGTGAAGCGAATGAGTAGCTCGACGAATCAATGGGATTTTTCCATTCATGAAATGTGTGTCGCCAAAGCAAGGCGTTTACGAGCCTGACGAGAATTTTTTTTGCTCGAGTTTATGAGCAGAATCGGTGCGTTTGCGGCGCTCTCGCGGGACAAGCCTCGTAGTTTATGATCTCAAAAAACTCTTTCTACAGGCCACTGTTCTCGAACATTTCCCTTTCGATCAACCAATGAGAGCATGATATTGTTAGAAAATATGTTCTTGATCCCTCCACCCTCAACAGCTCTTGCCTTCGGAGAGCAGAAAGCCACGTAATATGCGGCAGTCTTGTACAAAATTTCGTCGGAGCACCTACGACAAAATCGCGATTCTTGAGTGAACCAGCTCTCATCATGTTCGAATCTACTTGTATTTTCTGCGAAAGAGGTAAAAAATTAACGAAAACGGTATCTGGTTGCGCCAAAGTACGATGGGCTGCAAATATCCGTAGAGATTCGATCCTAGAGAAGCTTAAACTGTTGAAATCAGATGAACTTTTTTCATATCACTTGTCGAGTGATTGTTACAAGCAATACACTCATGCAAGTAAAGTGCTTCAAGTGCAGCATAAACAAAAAACTCCAGTGTGTCCAGTTGTTGAGGATAGTAATTCAACGAATCAAAACTCGAAGAGAGCTTGCGCTACTGAAAAAGTAACGCGCTCGAAAGTTAGTGTACCTAGTGTGGTTGAAAATAGAAAAAAGTGTGTGTTTTGTGGGTCACCATATCATTCCAAAGATCGAAAACTCTTTCGTATCAGTGAACAAAAACGGGCCCAACGTTTTTTTGATTTGACCAGGCGAAGACAAGATAATGTTTTTGTTCGGACTTCACATGTGCTGGATGTGCCAGGTGTGTTTGCAGCTGATATATATTACCACAAATACTGCATGCGTGATTATGAGTACCAAAGTGAGACTCATGAAAGTGTTGCAAATGATGCAGCGAACGCACAGATTGATATAGCTATGGATACTAATGATGTGAGAAGCCCTGCTCTCACGTCTACAGAAGCGATCGCTTTTATTGTCAACGGTATTGTATCAATGCTGGATAAGGGTAAAGTATTCACATTATCCGGAATTCGAGATCAGGTGAATCAACTTCTTTCGTCTGGAAAAGTCGTGCGAAACAGGGACATAAAGCAATATTTAATCAATACATTCGGGGAGAGTATTGAGTATTCTACTCCTTCGAATAAGAATAAAAGTGCTCTCTTCTATAGCTCTGAAGTTTCACTTGACAAGGTGGTAGAGCGTCTACATCCAAAAAATATATTGAAGGAAAGTGGAATTCTAGTCAGAGAATTGATGCGAGAAGTTGATTTTGGTCTGGAAGACCGATTTAACGACGTTGCGGATCTTCAACATTCCTACGAGAACACCTCAATCCCAGATGGGATGGTTGCTTTTTTCAGTGGAATGTTCAATATACCTGAGAATAAGCTATGTGATGATGAGATTGTACCTCACGGAACTAGTCAAGAAGCGCTTGATCGCAAAAAGTTGAAAATCAAATCATTATTTCAAACAATGTTTTTCATTCTGAAGAATGGTCGGGAGAAAACTCCTTTACAAGTCATGAATGGAATCGCTTTGCATGCTACGTGCAAAAGTAAGACCCTTATCGATAGTCTAAACCACTTAGGATTGAGTATATCTTATGACGAAATTTTAAGGATTAGGAATGGTTTGGCTCTTTACACACTTGAATTGAATGCACGAGGCATCCCATTACCTAACCACTTGAAAAGATTTATATTCACTGTACTAGCTTTCGATAATTTCGATTGGAATGAATGGATCACATCGGGAATGTATTCAACACACGATACAGTCTCAGTGGGATTCCAAGAACGCTCAAATGACATTCAACGCAAACCACGTATTTCCGAAACTTCAGTGAACCAGCGATCGAGATCATTCGATGTGAACCTATCTTGCCAGGAGTTGAAAACGTTCCATAAGCCTCCTGGGAAAATAACTCTCCCACCTGATTTCCAGATAGATGTTCTTATTACTCCAGAAATGTTTGATCAGCTGAATAGTGATGATTTCACTTGGAATCTAAGTCGTATGTCGGTCGATGATGGTGCACTTGTCGTAAGCCAACGTGATGGGGAAAATTCCGAATCTGAGCGACTTCAGACGGTGCCATCTTGGTCGGCATACTTCTCTGTGGTTTACGATGATAATCAGAAACTTCAAACAACCGCGTTTCTGCCAATATTGCCACATCCGGTTACTGAATATTCAACAGTGTACACAGCTATGTGTAATTTCGTGGACATCTTGCATCAATTGGATCAACAGCATTTACCCATTACTTGCGATGAAGGTGTTTATCGTATCGCTCGTCACATTCAGTTACAAATGCCAGAAAAGTTCGGCAGATTGATCTTCATCCTTGGAAGCTTGCACATGGCAAAAGTGTTGCAATCTTGCATTGGGAAATACCTTTCTGAGAGTGGAGCAAATCACATCTTAGTAGAGACTGAATCGTTTGGAGTGAACGCAGTAGAACATGTTTTGGGCGGATCGGACTATGCACGGGCAATGAAAGGTTTTGATTTGCTTGCAGAAGCTTTAACGCGACTTCAAATAGAAGCTTTTTTCAAGGATAATGATCCAAGTAAATATGAAGATGAGCTCTCTACAATCCAAGCTCTTCAAGATGCATTCACTGAGGGAAATACGTCTGAATGTAAGTCCTTACATGAAATTTTCGTCAATAATGCTGGTGGCTTGTTGCAAGATTTCCAGAAATTTATTTCAATCCGACGAGAGCAGTCACCAGCATTCAAGTACTGGGATAACTTCTTGAGGCTGCATAGGTTGCTAAAAAACTTGACTCGCGCTGATCGCTCGGCTAATTGGGACTTGTATGCTCACTGTGTTAAACTATGTCTTCCAATCTTCCTCATTTTCGATCGAACGAACTATTCACGTTGGTTGCCTCTTTATTATCATGATATATCGACGTTGCAACAGTATGCACCAGAAGTGTATAAGGAGTTCAAATCGGGCAAATTTGTCAATAAAAGAAATAACACCCCCTTCACATCTGTTGGCTATGACCATGGATTGGAATCTTCTCACATTCTGGCTCTAAAAGGCAAAGCAGGTGCTATTGGTTGCACAAGAAACAAAAATTATATGACATCTTGGAATTTGATTTTCCATGAAATTCAAGCTATTAACAACTATTATCGGACCATCACAAATACAAAAACTGAAAATGATGAGCTTCGAGTCCATCATGAGTCCAGTCCAACAGTCTCACAGCGCACAGAAAGAGAGGTCATGAACATCATAGTGTATATCAACTCCCATAACAGCAATCCATTCAAAGAGGGCACCCATCCCCTCATCAACATCGCTACTAAAGAGTTAGCCACCACCAAAGCGACAGAACAACTTTTGAATATTTTCAACAACGCCTGTGAATATTGGGAAGATTTTTGCCACAAGAGATTCATTGACAAATCTATGAGCATCTCTGATCCGATATCCAGGTTCGGTCTTCCAAATCTAACATCTCTTGCCAAAGGAAATTCAAGACCTCAATCTAAATCGAAGAATGAGAAAGAAATTAAGGCAGCACACAAGATCCTGGAGATTGCCAAAGAGAGGAACTATGATCTTCGCAGACTATTTTCATTCAAATTAACCCACGAAGACTTACTGTTCGACCGAGATGGGTCAATGAAGAAATATAAATCCAAGAGTGATCTTATCAAAGTATTAGAGAAAAATTTCAAAGTAGAGAATTTTCAAGAATGTCCGAATTTGGACGGATTCTCTCTCATGGTCGATGTAATGTTACAATGCCGACAGTTGAAATTGAAAGAGATGAGAACATTCAAAGATTTTTCTGAGGCTTTTTGTAAGAGGATCTCTCATTTTTCCAATAGAGGAGTGACAAGGATTGATCTCATATTTGATTCATACAACGAAAAGTCCTTGAAAACAGGAGAAAGATTAGATCGATATCAAAAAGGAGCTATAGATATTCAAATAATCGATGAGTTGGTACCGTGTCCAAAACAAGGTGACCTTTTCTGGGGGTCAAGCGGCAATAAAATGAAGTTACAAGCCTTTCTTCGCAACTACTGCTTGGCAAAAGCTGAAGAAATTTGGCCAGGAGTACAGGTAATATGCAGTGCCACGATGGATTTGCCCAGTGAATCTTTGAACGATTCTGATCTGAAGATTCTACAGAATAATCGTATCGAAGAGGCTGATTCAAGACTGATCTTGCATGTGTTTCATGCATGTTCGTTGGGTGTTGAAAAAATTCTGGTCAAATCGTCCGACACTGACATTGTAGTTTTACTACTACATTATTGGTCTACATTCGAAGAGCAGGGTTTGAAGGTGATTGTTTCTATCGATTCAATTCGGTCTAATGAAAATGTGCCATCTCACGATCATATTATATTTTAGGAGATTTGGATGACAATTGGAGCTGGTGCAAAGAAAAGGTATCTGGCACTTCATGATTTAGCCATAAAATGTGGCCGTAAACTTTGTTCAGTACTTGTGCCCTTACACCACTTGACCGGTGCAGACTACACCAGCAAAGTTGGAACTAAACGTGGAGCTCTGGAAGCTAGTCCTGACGCTCATTTGGCAACGTTTGCCCAAGGTATGCCTCACTTATTCTAAGCAGTCAGCTTAAGGGCCATGAATTGAGTTGAGATGGAACCGTATTTTACATTGTAATACTCTCTTGAACTTCCATAGGATTATTAGAATCAGAGGTTGCAAGTTCTCTTCAGCACGCAGAGGAATATCTGGTCCGAGTTCTCAAGAAAAATAGCCCTTGCTCAACTTTCGATGAGCTTCGTTATCATCTTTATCACTTTGGAAATGTGGTCTCTATTCAAGATCTTCCACCAACGAGTGAATCCATAAGATACCATATATTGAGAGCATTTTTTGTTACCTATGAACAGATTAATATACTTCGAGAGAACCATATTTGTCTGAACCCACTCGAATTTGGTTATGCAGGGGACGATGGTGAATTCTACCCAAGAAAAGTCAAGTCGTTATTTCCTCCAGTTCATGAACTCACTCCAAATTGCACTTGCTTAAAATGTTCGACTAAACTTTGTACTTGTAGATCGTTAGGATTACCTTGCATATCTTTCTGCTCATGTAAATCACTAGATTCTTGTAAGAACATTTTGTGATGCATTTTGGAACATTATGTGGAGAAAATACCAACCACCTAGGTGAGATTCACAATCTATTTTTTTAATTACCTTGACTCGTCCACAATTCATTGCACTTTTCATAGATGCGTAGCCAAATTTTTTTTGACGTGAGACGAAATACAGTCACGAATTCATTGAACTCCAACGTTCTGTCAATCAGACAAACGAAAATACCCGTATAATCGTAGCCGACGCTATGGGTGTAGATGAATTGCAGTTGCGCTTTCAGTCTGTTCGGCTTCTTGATTAAACTACGCTAAAAGTTGGATACTTTTACCAAAATCATGCGCAGAGTTGCATTGTCTTACATGTCCGAAAATATATTAGTTATCAAGATCAACCGGGTAACAAAAGCATAACGACCATGTATCTTTTCGAATATCCCGCCCGCGCCATCCAAATTATGGCATCTTCTACACATTTTTGCATATAACTTCAATTTTCCACGGAAAATTTGGTGGGATTTCAGCAGGACAAATCACTTAATTTGTGAATACGGTTTTGATATCCTTGAACGCGTGTGACGATTGATGATGCCAAAAAGCCAAGTAACTCGTTATTAGAATTGTTAATGACAAATGAAAATTGTTAATTGATGAAAATGCAGAGTGTAGTCTATATAGTCATGCTGAGAGTCGACACAGCGGTTTCAGATGCGAGAGAATGAGATTAGCTTGTCGCTCACACACACACACACACACGCGCGCGCGCACAGTATACGCGCACTTGCTTTAGAAAGTCTACAAGGCCAACGGTCGATTTTTTTTTCGTCCTGTGAAAAGTTCGAAGGTATTCGATTCCTTTTATATCTAATCTATACCATATCAAAGAAGAATTCTTCCTCTATAACATGAGCCTGGTCGCTTTGCCAGAAAATGAAAACTGTCGAAACGGCGGTGCATCCAACAGCGCACTGTTGACGGCCCCATTTAAACGCATGTTAACCGCGCCGAGCGCTTTTCGCGCACTTTCTGGGCGGAGTTTTCATTTCCCAGGAAACTTGTGAGGACCTTTTTTGTGGAAAAGTCCACGATCTACAACTTTGATCCGATGAAGCTTTCCCGGGAAATGCATATAACTCGAGATATCGGCAAAAAACCGCAATTTTGCACACAAAATTGTTAATAACAAAAAAGGTGTTCGGAATTCGGGAAAGCGACCTCGAAAAATCGATTCAGCGCATCGAAATACATAAAATAACGTAAAGATTTTCCGGGGGAATTGAGTTGGCCACGGGAGCCTCGGTGGGCGCCCAGACTAACACACCAGTCATAGCGCAATATCCTCAAAATATATTATTGAAAGGGGGAAAAAAGCCTTTGATGGCATTTTCTAATTATTTCCAACGAAACTTCAGAGTTCTTGCTCCACCTGAAAGACTCAACTTTGAGCGCGCAGCAAGATTCTTTTCCATACCTCTTTACCAGAAGGCAGTATATCCCGACTAATGCTAAGCGGTTCCTGAAAAAAACGTTTCTTCGACCCACACTATCATGGATCGTGAGATCATCGGAACATATGAGAGTTTCCATGGAACTTTTAACTATTGACCCTCTGAAATAAAAAAAAAATTTCCTCATCGCACACGTTTGAAATGGATTTCATGTGATACTTAGACCTCGAAAACATGTGAAAAAAGTGGTGCCACTCTCTTCCAAGCCGAGGTATCTGGTTCAGAACGACATGTACGGAATTACACACTTGAAACATTCGTGAATCAACTTCAATCGAATAGATTCGATTCAAAACATTGTCTAGACGATCGATACGGATTATATTTTGCCTGACTTGACTTTAAGATGAATTTCATCCTCGATTTCTCCGAAATTCGAGGTAAATTTCCAGAATCGAGTCAAGAGCTATGAGTCTCATTTCAATTTCTAGAATACACTGTGGACTTATTTTGTTCATATTTTAGCCGTATACTGTGTAAAAATCAAGAAAATCGCGATAACATCACATTTGAAGGCTTATTCAGCTTACCATCCGGATTCAAATATTTCTCCTCAGCTTCTCACAGAAATACCGATCGACAATTGCAACTCAGAACAGTGCGGTTATATCCCTTCTGTGATGAAGAAAAAAGAGCACAACATTCCAATCCTGTGCTTTACGTTTCCTGAGTATGCCATCAAAAAATGACCGTTTCGAGAGCCAGTGGCGCAATAACATTATGAGCTTTGAAGCTTTATAAAATTTTTCCGGATCAACGCACACTCACGAACCAAACGGGATTCGATTTGTCTTCTTTTTAACTTCGGAAACTCATTGCTTAATTCCCCATTTTGCACAAGGTATTCCATTAATTTCGTAAACAATAGCAAGAGAAAGTTTTCCCACAATACTCGGTTACATCGATGAATGAGAGCTAATATCATAGCCAAATCAGCGCACACCTCTGAATCAAAGCTTTTCTCAAAATATGAGATTAGTAGATGGATATATCATACCACCGAAGTAGTTGAGGCATAGGTGTTTTAGTTACAGCCTTATCAATTCAAAAAATCGCGTTGGTACGTTTGTAAACTACCCAAAAATCATCTTTCGCGGTCTGCTATTGACAAATCAGGATGCGTTCCAACAAGAAAGAATGTAGCTCATATTGAACGATTCCAAATACCATAAAATGCCACTCCTGCGCACTACGAATAGTTCAAAATACTCCTGGAACACTGCAGTAACACAAAAGTTAAAAGTTCCGTGGAAACTCTCATATGACACTAAAGGTGAACGACACTCCAGAAAATGCACACGAATACTTGAAGGAATCAACTCTCCACACTATAGGAAATCTGAAGAGAGAACTGGAGCTTTTCTACCAACTAGAATTCACAGGACATTTCTATGGTACACGTGTCATGGAGGATATTTGTACATTGAACTATTGATCTTACATAAGTCTTATCTTACATAATGATTCTATTCGATCTGACATGATGATTCTACGATTTTCGAGTGTTTACCGGTGGATACTGACCATAAAACATTCCAGCGGGAAATTTTAGAATACCTGCTGGAAAGCATGCGATACTTTCATCGCGTAAGATGGTGTTCGTAGTGTTTTCAGAACCCCGCAAGTCTCAAACGACACTTAGATTCCATCGATTTCGGAGGTCGTTCCACGATTTTCGAGTGTTTTTCGGTGAAAAACGGTCATGAAACATTCCAGCGGCAATTTTATGAATCGTGCTTTATAGCACTCGATGAGTTATCCACGTAGAATGGTGTTTGGAGAATTTTCCGAGTCCCTCAAGTTTCAAAAGACACCTAGATTCCATGATTTTCAGGGTCGTTTTTTCATTTTCGATCGTTCCTCGGCGAAAAAGGGCCCGAAAACACACCAGCGGCAATTTCATGACACCCGCTTTGAAGCATTCGATTAGTTGATCTTGTGAGATGGCGCCTGTAGATTCTTCCGAATCCCGCAAGTCTCAAATGACACCTAGATTTCATGATTCTGGGGGTCGTTCTACGATTCCCGAGTGTTCTCCTGTGAAAGAGGGTCATAAAACATCCCAGCGGCAATTTCATGACACCCGCTCTAAAGCATTCGATTAGCTGATTGCGTGGGATGGTATTTGTACTATTTTCAGAACCCCGCGAGTCCCAAAGAACACCTAGATTTCATCGATTTCGGGGGTGGTTCCACGATTTTCGAGGGTTTTCCCGTGAAAAATGGTCATGAAACATTCCAGCGGCAATTTCATGAAACTTGGTTAGAGGCATTCGATAAGTTACCCAAATAGAATAGTGTCTGTAGTGTTTTTCAAATCCCGCAAGTTGCAAAAGATACCTAGATTCCCTGATTTTCAGGGTCAGTTCATCATTTGCCATTTTTTCCGGCGAAAAAATATTCTAAAAAATCCCAGCGGCAATTTTTTTAATTCTGCTTTGAGGAGTTCGATAATTACATCATGTGAGATGGTACGTGTAGGGTTTCTCAGAGACCGCAAGTCGTTTAACACTCCCAAATTGATCAATTCTCCCTCAAAGGGGCCCGGAAAGCGTGTATATCAACATAGGTTCGAGTTTCACAATTTCTGGGCACATTCGACCCATCACAAACGATTAAATGGTCCAGGAAAGTGTTGAAGGGTTGTGTACACAATCCAAGGACCATATAGGTCATTTTGGACGATGTCAATCTGTTAAATACAGCCCAGGTGCCTAAGGAATCAGCGTATCCCCGTCCCGAGTTCAGTGCAACTTTAGTGCCTTCTCCACACTCCAGGACGGTTTCAATCAAAATTGTTGCAGTGCCACGTGGTGGAGGGTTGGAAAACGAGGAGAATATTTTTCGGATCAAGTCAATCGGTCAAAAATTCGCGTGGATGCACTTCATGGCGCAAAATCGATGTTTCGCCCCACTGTGTGGCGCCGCGGAGCAGTGGAATTTGAAGCATTTCACGCAACTTTGGTCGCGGTTTTGATCGCTTCAGAATCGCCCTATCAGTATGGCGATGCTTTTCCGATGGATTTTTCCCCGATAATCTATCCGAATATCAAAGTGCCATACGGTAGAAAGTGATTTCAAATTCTTGAAAAATTTGACATCTTTGATCGAGTATGGCAGGCACTAGGAATCGCCAAATTAGTATGCCAACGGGTCAGCGATGACTTTTTTTCGACTGAACTGACGGTATATTGTTGAATTTTTGAGTAGGAAATGATTCTGAAATATCGAATTATCGGACATTTTCAATAAGATATTGTGAGATAACGGCCCCGGTCACCTGTCTGTCACTGCACAGTCTTCTTCCCCTCACCACCAATGACCAATCTACCTATAACAGATCGACGCAGAAATAACTACCAAGAAATGTCAGCTGGCTGACAGTCTAATATAGCCGGGGTCCAGGTTGGAGAGGAATTCTAGATATCCACCTCTTTGCCCCTGAGACTCACCCGATCTTTGGAGTCAGAAGACATCGAGCTCGGGGTGTGCTTTGTCCACGTCCCTCAGTATGACTGTGGTCGATGCAGTAGACACTCTGTTTCCGTTCGACAATTTTCACACGCCTCGCTCCGAACTTCTGGACAAGCAGCAACCAGATCGTGATCCAGAAACAGTGCCAAGAATATTACATACATGTAGCGATAGTGCGATGTGTGATACTCTTCAACCAGTTTTCTCGCCTATTATTATTGTTTGCAATGATTGGCGCTGATTTTGAAACAACGCCACGAAACAACTCGAGTTCAATTTCATCAGCTGTGGCGAAAAGTGAAAAATTTCAGCCCAATTGGAGGTAAGGTCAACGAGTCTCGGTAACATTAATTTTTTCGATTGAGGTTGTAAAGATTTATCGAGTGCAAACTTGCGATATAATCTCATATTTCTTGAGAACAGTCTTGATAACGCGATGCCCCAACTTTTTAAGCGTTCAGTTCCATAGGAGACCAACATCTTCGAAACAGCTAGATTCGTATTTATGATATGGCAGAGTGACTTGAAATCGAAAATGCAGTTCATCGTGAGCGGTATTGAATACAAAAATCTTCATCTTCGTTGTTCAAAATGCTGGCATACAGCTACAACTTATTCCTGTAAAATTGAATCGTCAGTATAATGACATGATCGATTATCGTTTTCCTTCACTCTTTAGGTTGCCAAGCTTGTTGACGTTCTGTAACGACAGAGTGAAGCCAAGAGTCAAGCAGAACTTTGACTGGATATAAAACTGCAGCTCTGCGAAAATCATGAATCTGCAGGTGATTTTCTTCTCATAAAAAAGTACCTCATTTGCTCATACGAGCGTTGGCTTAACATCTTGATTCATGATGTGAAATGCAGTGACTTGTGATGAAAGAATGTGTCAATTTTACAGGCACTTACAGTCAGGGCTGAAGCTGCCTGTCACGTTTGTGACTTCTCTTCAAATGAATCGAGCTACCGTCAAATTGGGTAACTGTGGTACAGTGGGTGCAACTTTGGTACACCCCTGAAAAATGACTTTCAGAGCTGCATTCGGCAAGGTGAATGATTCTATCGCTCTGAAACCTATCCTCCCTTCTTGGCACACACATAAACGATGTGTTGAGCCACCATAGATCCCGTGTGAATAATTGTAGTCGTTTATCGAAGCTTTTTCTAAAAAGAGAGATTTAGCACTGATACTCGAGTGGTCCAGTTAGTGTACCTGGCAAAAAGTGTTCCGGAACGAACTACGGGTGTATAGTGCTACATTTCCATCACATATATCACCATATTGAAGAAACCATCGTTACATTGGGGTATTTGAAGCATTTGGAATTTTAATGAATGAAAAACAGGGAAAAAACCCCTGAAAAAGTGTACCAAAGTTACCCCACTCTCCGTAAGAAGCATGAGGATAGGGTAACTCCAGTACAACTTCCTATGACAGCTTCTTGTCATCCCATCTTGAGTCGAGTGATGGTCTATGAGGTTTTCAAATGTTTCAAAAGGCTTAGAATGAGACGTCTGAACGATTAAAATTAATTCTCTCGCATGGTGGTGGGTAGAGTTGAAATATTATGTAAGTGTACCAAAGTTGCCCCATCGGGGTCTAACTTTGGTACACTTCTTCAACTGCTAATAGCTCCAGTTCAGACGCATCAAATTGAACTTTGTAGCCCATCAATCGAAAGCTGAGACTGTAAGCTTTCGATTTATACTAATTAATTTGGATTTTGTCAATGTATTTTGGAATGCGGAGCCAAACAAAATGAAAAGCACCGAAAACGTACCAAAATTACCCAATTTGACGGTATGCAAAAAGGGACCTAAGCGCCATTCTTCGCGAAATTGAGATAAGGTGATATTTGCACCCTTTGAACATTCCTTCATCACCCGAATTTGAAATCTTTACGATATAACCAATCCCTGAGACCCGATCCATGCATGAAGGGACCCAAGTACAGGATATGGGGCCCTTTTTGCATGGATTGATAAAAGAACCTACAAGCACTAATCCTTACGCACTGTATCATCACATCTATCACTCACACAGTTGATCGCTGCACTGAAAGACATTCAGGACGCGAGCCGCTTGAATGAGGGGACGTGGCTCGCCCAATCTCGCCGGGACCAGAGCGGTCGCGGAATCCGGACGCGCGCTGTATTGATGCCTCGCGCATGCACCTGCCTATTCAAACACAATTGAGCCGGGACACCAACCTTCGCGACTTACCTGCGGGTGCTGATCTGAAGGCTTCCACAGGTATATCTCTATATACATATATTTAAACGCGGGCAACCGTTTGTGGCTGAAGTACGGCGGTTTGACAAACGCACACGCGCGCGCGAGGTACACATATAGACGTACATTTATAAATGTATAACACATTCTGCCAAGGTTAATTCGATTACGTCTTTCGGAGCGGTCACAGCTCGATATTATGTTTACATTACTATGATCGAGTCTCTGTTCAGCAGGATCATAAATAAGTGACAGATGGAATATTGATGAGTTTATTCAACAAATCATGATATGATTCATTACATATAGAGTTATAACATACAATAAAAAAGACCAGAGGCAACTCTGATATCACACAGTAAAAGAGTAAAAAATACATAAATTATAGTTTAGAGACCATATTTGGAAGGAATGAAAAGTTTTTCATCTGTCGTTTTGACTAGACGAGCAGGAGCAACATTTGGCAGCTCTTTTACTTTGATCATCTTCGCAATAGATGTGTCCGCAACTAAATAAGCGTGTGCATGTGCATCAAATGACACTTCGTCAAATTTTTGAATCGAACAAAAAATGTCTCCATCGACCGAGATGATTTTTAATATTTGCCCAAAAATAGCTCCGAAATGCTCTCTCGAGTGCCCTAAGCATAGGATCATACCTGGATAGTATGAAATACCATTCAAACACACTTTTTTGTATATAACATATGCACAGTCTTTAGATTGATCACGAAAGTACGACTTCCTTTCGGTTTTTGTATCAATAGATCCAAATTCCACTGTTTGAGTGAAGTCTGCAGTTGAAGTTATGTACAACATGCGCAGAGCCATTTTTGTGGAGATGGTTTCCAGTAAATTTAAGGTGCATCGAGTTGACTCTACAATAGTTTTTATTGGTTGATGGAATGACTCGAATCGCATTGCCCAATAAAAACAGCTGGACCATTCATCAACAATAGTCGAGGATAATGTACCAAAAAATGCATTCTTGGCTTTAGAGGCCCGTAAAAAAAGAAGTACATTGCATTGAGTTTTTTAATCAAATCTGCTAAAATTGCAGCATCGGCTCGAACCAAACGAGGAGATAACAAGATATCCAAAATTTGCCTCAAATAAGAGTACAATTTATAGTGGATATCACCCTCGGGGATCGAATCTCTCATGATGATCCCAGAATAACGAACAAAACACAATGCTTCTGATGCAGACATCTTGAGATTGTCATGGGTCAAGATTCGTTCGGGGGTTATAAGAGGAGGTTCGTTTTGTTCATTTGGTCCGAATTCAAAATCCCTGAATCGATTATTCAGAGTTTGAATCGTGAAGTGCCCTTTTATGAATACAGACTATTTTTCTTCAAATTTTGAAAAAAATTTCATCGAGATCGGTGCAAAATTCAGCTCAAAAATTTGCAGATAGATTTGTTCAGTGTTGCTAAATTGTATCTGCAAATTTTTGAGCTCAATTTTGCACCGATCTCGATGAAACTTTTTTTACTATTTGAAGGAAAATAATCCGCAGGGAGCGGTACTATTGGTCTACCCCCTCTTTGTTTTTAAAAATTATTATTGGCAATATACTAATTTGACCGCTAAAGGAGCCACCTTCGCTTTTCCAGAGGTAGAGAGCACTCTTAAACGATAACCCATACGAGGCAACGCCTGAAGATACTTACTAATTTCGAATAAAGATCCATAGTCTGTCAAGAAACCGTGAATGCCTTAAGTTTTCGAGCCTTTTAGACACTTGACAATTTTTTTAGAGATAACAGGCCAATTCTTCACTAACAAAGGGTCATATTCAGCTCTAGAAGATGACTCATTAGTAGGATTCTCAGCGAAAAAATCTTTTACGTGCCTTTTGAAGTCATTGAACAACTGAAACGGCAATTCAAGTTATTGGAATTAACGAATGGATGAATTAATGAAATCAGTCATGGATCGGACTCACCAAAACGAGTATTAGAGATTCCGTGAAGCAAGTGAAGGTATTGAAATATAGAGAAATGGCTCTCCTTTTACCACATGGAGTTAGAAGCTCCATCCGCCTCGGATGAGTGGCATCCCAATCTTGCATGATATTATTACCTTCTTCATCGGGATATCCACCTTTTTTGGTCAATCTCAACTCGGCTTGTTCAACACCTGATATAATGATTTGATAATTCAGTCCATTATTGATTATACCATAGAGGGAATATCAAACATGGGATACAATACCTGCTTGTACTGTGATTGAAGAGGTTATAATGGATTCATCGGGATCAAATTCAGGATCCTTGCCCACTACGAAACCAGCTTTACGGTATCAATCCCTCTTTTTCCTGTAATAATTATATACATAACCACGCGGTCCTACATGCTGCCCTGTTAGGCTTGTGTACGGTGGTTCGAATACGATGGCATCTTTTTGGCAAGGAAACAACTCAATGGTTCGGATCTTTATTCTCACAAAGACTTCAGATTTGATCCTGAAACAGCATTTAGCTGATATTTCACCTCGCAAACAAAAATCATCGAATATTCCATGAACAGGGCGACTCACGTGAATAATTTATCAGGGTCTAAATAGTGCCCGATGATGATGCGTTTCGATTCTTTCACGCCAAAAACCATCTTTTTTGTATCTACGGAGAATTCCTTGTCCTTCAGTAGTTGAATACAGTAGTTCGAAGATTTCATTATTCACATATTCTAAAAAGTTACTTGTATTATCAAATGGTCAATATCTAAGAATGGAAGCTGATAAATAAATTGGAAAAAACCTTGTCGAAATTGGATCGGTCTACTCATGCATGGTGTAGAGATGGATGAAGAATCAATTTCTACAACGGGATCACTCTCATCATCTTTTTGGCATTCTTTCGTGATGGAATTCTCATTTGCGTTACGGGCTGGTATGAATAGAACGCAAAAAATAATGAACAATACAAAAATCGCTGTAATTATGGATGATTATCAAAACTTACAGTCACTTCCGCTGTCGTTCATTTCTGTAAAATTCCTTTCCATGATGTAAGCCGATGCGAAACTTTCTCACAACAGTGCAATCCCGCCAAAAGCGAGGAAGATCCCGTGACCCCAAGCAGCTCGTTATGTATTGATGTATCAAGTACATCAAATACATTTATCACAGCTCGACAGTATCTATTTAGCCGGCATTTTTGGAAATGAAGCACAATCGAATACACCAAGTACATCATTTCGATTACACTTATAACAACTCGTCTGCAAAACCTCATGATTATACAATAATTCTGGCCGCAAAACACAGAATACATCAGCAGATGACCGGCTGATGCGAGCCGCGCGGGGTCCCGACAAGCGCGATCGACGTTGCCGATTCGTAAGCGACACACAGAGACATAGTCGCAGCGACAACGCAAGCTCCCTCCCGCGGCAGCAGGTGATCAGAGTCGGGACCGCAGCGTTCGCGAGCCTCGCTCGAGGCGCGCGCCATCTCGTAAACCGGGAGTACTCACGTCCCGATGGTGGCAGTGGGAGTCCCGAACGTCTTTCAGTGTGTGATTCTTGGCGCCAGTTGGTCGACGAGCTGAATGTTTACATCTTTCCACGCCTCGAATGATGTATAGACATATAGGTGTATATTCTCCGCTCTGAACTCAACTCGAATTTTGAAATGATCAAAAAGTGCTGTAGTATCTACACTGTAAAGAATGGCAATGGGTTTCAACCAAATATCCAACTACAGTAGTTGAAAAACCGACTCAACCACGGTAGTTGGAGGAAATTTCAACTAATTGTAGTTGAATTTCAATTTCGTAGTTGAATCTGAATTCAACTACGGAATTAAACCGTTTTTCAACAACCGCATTGAAATTCAACTACCTGAGTTGAATTCTTTCTCACGAGTCAATTCTTGGGATAATTTCTGACGAGTTCGGTTAGCTCTGATTGGCATTCATCATCCTGATTTTTTTGAGGGTGACATGAAGCTCAAACTCAAGTGAGAACAAATGAATGAATATGGCAAAGGAATCTAAGCGAATCCTTGAAAGAAAAGGCAATGTCTGTAATTTTCGCAATAAAGGGAGGGAAAGATGAAAATCGGATCGTCTTCGTAAATATAACAATGCTATTATGAAGATATTCAAATCCAGAACTCTCGGAAAAATAGACACGTGAGATTCTTTAGAAGAACTGTAAACATAGCGCACATTTGCGATCGCTCGCGCGGCTAAACCAACGACCATCGTGGATTATCGCGCAACGCTACTACATTTTTTTGATGCACGTTCATTATACATCAACTTGTTGTTTACACCTAGTAAAGGTATACATTAAGTATATGAGTAGTTCCGTGGAAGTTATGACATAATGTGTGCCTGCTTGTACGAACCCTTAAAACGCTTCGGGAAAGTATCGTTCATTTTTGACGTATGTTTTGGTGCTATTTCTGGCGCGATCGTTGGTATTTCTGGTTCGCTGGAATTTATCCAAAGGTGAGAAACCTTATTCCCTGTAGATGGCAATTTTCTTGTTTGATAGTTTGTATTCAGTGATCCTACTTAAATTCAAACTTTACCCAAGAAGATATGATGAGAAATATTCGAGATTCTTTCTATATTCTACAACATCAACTGTTTTTTTTCAGACAATTTTTGAATATCAATCCGCAACGGGACGCAACAAAGAGACCAAATAGTAAAGTACGGCGAGTGCAAACATTCAATCTAAAAGTTAGGAAGCTAGCTGCGGAGCTTGCTGAATACTCTAATATATTTAGAGTAGGTACTAGTCAAAGCTCTTCAATGCTCTTGCAACTAGTTCAAGAGAATGTGAGGTTATTGCCCCGTTCGTGGTTTTGGAGACCTTCCAGTTTACGAGTTTAATCAAGAAAGAGGAAAAATGCTCGTAGAACTTTGCAAGGAATATCTTGACCTTGGGCTGAGTTAACATCAGGAATTTATGTTGGAATAATAAGAAACTTCAACAGGAGTCCTTTCAGTTTCATTCAACTATCATTTGCTGGTTGTTATGTTCAATGCCCATTAGTTTCATTTGTCAAGTTTCTATGACCGCTTAATCTAATACTATATTGAGCTTTTGTCGATTTCAAGATTAATTGTGAACAATTTTTTTTTTTTTTTTAAATCAATTGACCCTGAGGAGTCCCGTTGATTTCTACTTGATATTTTGTAAGATGTTGTCACTTTTCGTTATAATGTTCACTTACATGATTTCAATTCGATACCGAGAGTATTTCGAAATATTTATCCCTTTGTGTCGGGGTTCGATTGACTCCAACGATCGTCTCAGGACTCCCAGTTTGAATTTTGTGACATTTTCTCCTGTTGAACTGATGATGTGTTCATATTCACTCTAAATTCACTGCTGTTGATTCCCAAACCAACATACTTTGATCCCTCAAACCAATAGAATTCGAATTAGTTCACCAAATTTTGGATCGCTTTTTCCACGTAGGAACGGCTTCTGATCCCGAAATTTTGTTTTGTGGCTGAATACATATCAACTGAGATGATCCCGTAAATTACTTCTACATAGTTCTGGCAGACGATCCCGTATGAAATTTCTTGAACACTCGCAGTATTTAATCAGTATCCGGATCTACAGTCAATAGAGAGAAAAATCTCCCGAATTTTTTGTGGATAATTCCGCATGACACTGCTAAATTCTTCACATCCTCTTACTCTTTTTCGATGAGCATGTAGAATGGAAGCACTGTATGATCAATGATATTACATCACCAGTCTCACTCGCCTGAACTTTTGCCATTGTGCATCTTGAGGTACAATTAGTACTTTACAAACAGTAGTCAAACCCAAGCGAGAAGAGTAACAAATTATACACATTGATGTTACTCCATGACCAACATATTGGACGCAACTATTTCCGAACTTCTCCGCGGACATTTTTCAACTCATATAGTTGAATTCTCAACTACGTAGTTGAATTTTCAACTACGGTGATGAAATATTTCTCAACCACTGAGTTGAAACAAATTTCAACTACGTAGTTGGAAAAGCGGTTCAACTACGTAGTTGAAACATTTTTCACTTCCGTAGTTGAGAAAAACGTTGCACATTTTTTACAGTGTGAAGTATCATCCGATAGCTCTGCAGACGTTGATCTTGTCTGTCTGATAGTGTATGAAATCTAGAATATGGATTGTGACAGTAATAACGATGGCGAGCAACGGAAAAGTCGTAGCGATCCTTCATCTTGGGCACGGGATGAGAGGGAGAGATTGAAAACGTGTGGCGAGCCTTTTCCAATTAGCCAAAATTAATACATCCATAGATCCATCTTATGAATTCCAATGTGACGTGATCTAGATAGTTATAATGGTTTGTTGTAAAGAACTTCATAATTGTATCCGAAGTATCCTCAGTCAATCCGAGCAAAAAGGTACCTAAATCCCGCTATGAATCTACGATAATCATTAAGATATTTTTTTAATTCAATACTTTCCACTTCCTTAGTGTCTTGATATGAAATCATAGCTTTTTAGAGGAATCCATGATAAAAGGAACCCAACTCCACTCGAATTTCCATTGAAAAATAATTTTGCAGACCACCCTTGGTCAAAAAATGGAGGAGATTATAGTACATACTGATAACAAGTATGTGTATTTACATTGGTGTTGAGGAATTGTGAATGGTAGAGATGCAACACAGTTTTTTTCGTTTTTCCGACAATTTGTCATTTGCACGAAGGTCTTTTTTTCCATGGCTCGATTCAAATGTCAAGAGTACAAGACACGTTACAGCAAACTCTCTGCAAACCCTGCTAGATGCAAGCACGAAACGGAACGATAACAAGGAAGATGGTTCCCACGTGGATTTGGAATTACATGTCACGTGCTTAATCAACTATGCTGTGGATAAAAACATCAAAGCTGAGTGGAAGTGACAGCGAGCAGCAGCGGCACTACTCTAAAAATAACAGAACGAATCACACAGGTTCGAGTTCAAGGGAAATTGTATATTTTGCGGTAATCTTGCTGTCAAACAGTTACGCAACCATTTTTGTATAATCAGTGACGACGGCACTTCTGCCAAGTTGAAAAATCTTTCGAATAATGGTTCGACTCATATATATATATATATATATATTGATGATTATTTGAGAGCTTGTTTGGATGGGGATGGAGACTTAGTTGAAGAAGGAGCAGGTTATCATAAGCGTTGCATGTATGGATTCTCGAGTGCTTGCATACCTAGGAACGGAAAGAGTAGAGGGCGGCAGAATGGTTCTTGTGAAAAATTTATCTATTTTATCATGGTGTATGTCTCTTCTCATTCGGGAGAATATTAGTATTCTATCGAAGACCTGAAGAATGAGTACAAAAAAGAATATCACGATGATATAATCACTTTTCCGACTAACGGCAGTATTAGGAATCAGCTGCAGCATGTTCATGCTGATAAGAAAATCATTTCATCAGATCTCATTTGTTCTTTCGAAGACGAAATTGGCGAGATTTTGCGAGAACACCATTTGAATAATAAAGCGATCAGTGAACAACAGAGAGAGAGAAAGAAAAACCCTTGGATCAGCTGCTGACAACATATACAAAGATATCGAAGCACAAAAGTATGAGACCAAAAGTTACAAACCTCCGAATGAATTCTTTCAAAATGCTGAAGGAGATGCTCCTTCTCTACAAACATTTCTCGATTTTTCAATCACGCGAAATGAATAATTAGTAACTCAAGAACAACAAGAGAAATGGATAAACAGAGTTAGTACTATCGCACACTCTATGGTCTTATCTGTCAGACCGCGAGCTTTCATTTCACATGTTCCATTTGGCGTTTCTATAATGTTGCACCGAAATCACTGTGGTAAAATGCAATCGTTACTCTTTCAAATGTAGGTCTCTGTGCTTCTCACAATGGAACGATTGTTTCCGAAAATTCCATCGCGTATAATCAAGAATGTTATGTAGTTATTGAAAGAGCTCTATCTCAATTTGCAGGAGATGATTTTGATCAAAATCCCGATACCCTCGACGGTTATAATTCGAGCCACCAATTGGGTTTGATTGAATGGGTTACTCCGGGCTCTGCTGTATCTTCTTCGCGTAAATTGATTAGATGCCCTGAACTTCGAACAAAAGAGCTCGTCAAGAACCGTGGCTTTGTGTCTTACGTTGTTCTTAAGCCCAAAAATCGCGATGGGCTTAAAAACTTGAAGATTATGAGTTTAAAGGAAGAATTTGGAGAATTCTCTGCGAAGTCAACGATGGTAGAATCAAAATGATGGAAATATTTTGGTCTTACTACGAAAATTTGGAGCCCGGGAAGGTAAATGGTTGGCATGGATTCATGGCAAAAGCTTTCCGACACTATCCGTTCACAGTTTCCAGAGCCTTCCCTTCGCAATTTGTAGATGAAAATCCATCTGATATAAGTACAATTTGGTCCACTCTATTAGAAGCTGTGCGAGAAGCTAAGAAAAACGGTCAGAGATACTGTTTTGTATTTTTTGACCAGCCTCTCCACGCAAAAGTAGGAGAGATCTTAGCATGCTCACCAGACGATCACGAAGTCAAACGAATAGTCATACTCAGGTTAGGGTGTTTTCATTCAATCATGTCATATTCCAATGCTTCTGGATCAATCATGGATTGTAGTGGTTTCAAAGAAATTTTTTGTTAGTTCCTGGCAGAGCTGTCAGCCGCAAATGCTCTCTCCAGTCGTGCTTATTCACGAGGGGTACGGGGTCATTTATTGGTTCTATTGGCGTTGTGAAAAATCGTTTCTTCGATGATCAATTTCAGTGACTCAGAAGTTGATGAATTGAAGGAATTGCTCGGAAAAGTAGGAGATATTGAATTTTTCACTGACAATGAACCACGAATGTGACTTGAGAAGAAATTTGAGTAAAAATTGGAAAAATTGAGGGCACGAGGCCAAACGGCGCGGTTGTGGGTTCAACTAATCCATATGCAACTATTGTTGATAGATTACATAGGAGCTAAACGCTCTCAAAATTCCCCTTTGCACTTAGAGACAGTTCACAAAATGTTCACTTATTCCCACGCGGCGGGCCATATTCATTATGCAAAGTATGCTCACATTCACTTGTAGACTATATTACAATTGAAAGATATCATGAATGATGTCTCGGAAGAATTCAAAAAATTTGTTGTGGATGGATTCTTCACAATAAGACGATCTCATGAGTTTTGGTGTGGATCGTGGGAAGATTTCGTGATAGAGCAGATGCTGATGAAAAATTCAAAAGGTTGTGGCAGAGTGATACAGAGAGGAATACGTGAGTCAAATCTTTCAAAGTAGAGTGGCACTCAGGTTGCAATCTCAGTTATCGTGGACGGCTTAGGAAATTTCGCTGGGGTATCATATGAATCTTCTGGACAACACAAAGAGATGCGAGATAGTCGAAAAAAAAGGACGCAGTTGACTTGGCAAAAATTGTAAAAAATTTTCAGGACCACAATCCATTTCCTGTTTTCGATGAAATAATGTCGATAAGTAGGAACATTGTGGGTGATAAAAAGGTGATGGACTATCATAAGGCTCACAATGTTGGGAATAATCTTTTGGATAAAGTCAGTGGTAAGTTTGGAGATCTCAAATTTCCTAAAAACAATGAAGTCGAATCGCTTAAAGCTGTTGTGTCGCGGGTCAAAATGGATGGAGATATCCTTGAGATTGATCTTTCGCTCATACTCGCAAGAATGACATCCACGATCTTTACTGGAAAAACGACGTAGGAACGTACTTGCTGTATGAATTATGTACTCATCCTGCTGCTCTATTCAACAAAAGAGGTATTTATACCACTCGTGTTCATAGCAGATGGATTCCATTTGAAAACGACACATGAAAAATAGTGATGTCTCGGATCGGTTTTTCGTAGTTTTGATTCGATTCGGTAATCCAAAATATGAAGTTTCCACCCACTGGGGGGTCCCAAAAAAATTTCGGCTTCGCCTGCGGAGCTATTTTTGTTTCGGTCTTTGATTCCACTAGAGCATCAAAATCATTATCTTTTATTACAAAATTGAATATATCTCGAGTTTGGCTCAAGATAATGCAACGCGGTTTGCACCATTCGGAAGATCTTGAAAAAAACCTATCAAAAGTGACCTTGAAAATCTTTGTTTAGCTTTTTCAGGCCCTGATCAGGTAAAATCCGGAAAATCAGGCTAACCTGATTATCTCAAGAAGCAATTCTTTTTAATTTTTCAAAAATATGATTTCTTAAGCAAAATTGCACGATCTTTGCGATGAAACTGGTCCGAAGTTGTTTTTCTACGGTTTCATGCGTTTTTGGGTCAATTTTCCAATTTTCCATTCTCCAACCAATCAGAAAACAGAGAATTCTGCGCATGCGCGTGGTTTACTGGATTTCAAAGTAGTTCCAAACAGAAGCTGAGGAAATTTCCTTCAAAACGACCTGTTGCAAAACTCCATTTGATCGACTGGAACTGAAGCTACACGATTCTTTAGACATCAACATTATTAACACCACTGACAGCATGGATGCAAGAGAAGGTCGCAAGGCTCTGGTTCACGATAGATAAGGTCATATCGCTCTGGTCATCCTTCTTTTCCAATGGAGGTGCCGTAGATACTGACTGGGGACATATAATTGACTTTTGCAACGGGTCATTTTGAAGGAAATTTCCTCAGCTTTCGATTGAAACTACTTTGGAAATTGGTCAACTACGCGCATGCGCAGAAATCTCTGTTTTCTGATTGGCCGGGGGATGAAAAATCGGAAAATTGACCAGAAGACGCATAAAACCGTAAAAAAACAACTTCGGACTGGTTCTATTGCAAAGATCGTGCAATTTTGCATGAGAAATCATATTTTTGAAAAATTAAACAAAATTGCTTTTTGAGATAATCAGGTTAGCCTGATTTTTCTGGATTCTGCCTGATCAGGGCCTGAAAAGGCTGAACAAAAATTTTCAAGGTCAATTTTGATAGGTTTTTCCATGATCTTTCGAATGACGCGAACTGCGTTGCATTTTCTTGAGCCAAACTTGAGATATATCCAATTTTGTAAAAAAAAGTCATGATTTTGATGCTTTAGTGGAATCGAAGAGCGAAACAGAAATAGCTCCGCAGGCGACTCCAAAATTATTTTGGAACCTCCCAGTGGGTGGAAACTTCAAATTTTGGACTACCGAATCGAATCAAAACCACGAAAAACCGATCCGAGACATCACTATTTTTCATGTGTCGTTTTCAAACGGAATTCATCAACATGCGTCTTGCAGACCGTGTCGCATCGGATTTCAATGTTCATAATGGGCGATATCATAACTCTGCAGCAGAGCTAGCAGACGATGATACAACTCCGTTAAAGTCGAATAGCACATAACAGATAGCAGTTAACCTCAAATAACAAGACTCGGTAGGAGCAACATGAAAATGGAGCAGATTACATCTGTTTTGCGGTAGCGTTGTGCGTGGCGTCGCAACCACCGGTACCAAACGGTGTTCTATATACGTCGGCTACGGTACCGAACGGTGTTCTACTTATTTTTTTTATTTCTCAAATTTCGTCAGCTTCATTGTCATCTCGCATTATTTTCTAGTGTTTTTCTATTGCGGCCCTTCTCTAGTTGTATTTTCATCACGTACGTTCTCTAGTAGCACCGATGCTATATATCCCCACTATCTCGTCTATCTCGCACGTTGCAAAGTGGGGGTGACGAGCGGCATGTGCACAATCTGTCGTTAGCAGACGAATTGTTGTTCTTGGCGATGTTTTGCGGTCATTAGAATACTCAAGCAGACTGCTTTGTTATTATCGATGATGTTCGACGACTTTTTGTTTTGTAGTATTCGATTTGCCATTAACTTTCATCAACCCAATGAACAGTGTATTTTATACAATCGAGTGATGAATAACTCCTATAAGCATGCATGATGGACATTCATGTACACCATTCATTGGCTTGGAATTAGCCTGATTTATCAACTCTATATATCAGTGGCTCATGACACATTAGTTTGATAATGTCAGAAAGCTATCCCAGTGAATTGACGAATCATTCAGGATTGCTCAACATCTTCCAGAATTTGAGTAAACTGATGAGCTGTATAAAAGGATCATATCCATAATGCATCCTTCGAGGGATCAATGGATTCCAACTGGATTCCATCAGAAATTTATGGTACAATCGTTTGGAACTGCTTGTCACTTTTTCTAAATTTGCGTGCGCTAATGAACCATCAAAAAGAATAATTCTCAGATTGCCCTCTCGAAGACCTGCACAATATCATATGGGATTAGCTTCAGTATGAGTTATTAGTATATACATGTTGCTCGAAATGAGACTTTCGGAGGAATTATTTCAAAGTCTAGTCATTTTGAGAGATCCACGAAGGTAATCCACATTGCATGAATGATAACGCATACAATTCTGTTGATGAACCACAAACGATCCTCATTCAACTTCATTCATTTGATGTCCCTCTAATTTTGGGTATTCATGAGCAAGTTTGTAAGCCATCCAATAGGGGAATTATGATGGCACCCGATAATCACTAGATTTCATCAGGGATTCGTATAGGCACTTTCTTCATGGGGAGTGAATTTCAATGTTCAATGTACATATTCTGTTAGATATATCTCTCATTTTCAAGCAATCTCAAGAAATTGAGATTTCTTCACTACCTCTGCTGATGACTATAATTTTGGAGTTTCAGCATGTAGTGAATCATTTGATATTATTGATTAACAGCTTTTCAGACATTTGCTGCTCAATTCATTAAAGAAATCTAGACAAATTCATGAGGAATCTAAGCAAGCATTAATGCATTAGCATCCACACCAGTCTTTTGATATTTCCTCGAATTTGAGCGAGTCATTTTGAACGAAGATTGATCTGCTAATTCTGGAATTAAAGCACATGAGGAATCATTTGACTCGTGAGAATATAAGCCATTTCTTTCCAAAACCTTAGTCATCAGTTGGTTCGGAAATGTATTAAATTCATGCAAGGTTCCGAGCGTCATTTGGAAGGACAAATTTATTCCATTCCGATCAAATACATCTGTTGATTTCTGAAATTCTAGAGCTTGAATATATGGAGAATTACTTGACTGTACCTATAAGCCCTTCGAAAAGCCAATTCATTCCAATAAAATACATCTGTTAATTATTAAAATTTTGGAATTTGAGCACGTGGAGAATTATTTGACCATATAAGCCCTCCGAGGAGCCAATTCAACATTCTAACAGTATCAATGACAAATTTGTCTAATGTGTCGAATTGAATCATATTCGTTCACTTAATACACTCATGTTAATTTTCACTTATTTTTGTTCACCCAACAAGACCATTTCACATTCTGAGAGCAGCATGGCCAAAGCTGGTATCTAGAGCCCAGCGTAGCTTTCTTTGATAACATAAGCTACAAAAATCTTAGTTACTTTTCTAGGCGGCTCCAATGATAGATAGTGGGGAAAAGTTACAAAAAGAAAGGTTTAATGACAAACTCACTAAACAGAGAATGAGAAGACCAGGAAGACTAAAGAGGAGAGTAAACACTCTCGTCCCTTTTAGTCTCCCTGAAGAAGGGAAATAAAAAAATCAGTCTGTTATCGAAGCAGGACAACACATGGCCGTCGGCTGGCTACGCGCGCACGCGCAGTATATTGAACAGATAGATAGTGGGGGGGGGGGGCTATTACTAAAAGGAAGGTTTAATGAAAAACTTACAGAACAGAGGATAAGAGACGACGAATAGAAAGTTCAATACTAATAATTAATGAAAAAGACCGTTAGTACCGATGGTGGACGCATTCATGAACGCTCGTGGTATGAAATAGCGTATGCACCTTGTGCTCCATGCACTGTGTTATTGCAGCGTGGGCCTCGCACGACACTGCTTCAACACAGCGCATTACGCACTTTGGTGCATAATCTACTAGATAGACTCAAATAAATCGAGATTTTCTGAGGAGCTCCAATATTCAAACAAAGTACCCGCGAATCCATGTTACATAATTGATGGGGGCCCTTTGCTTCACAAAGTCATTTTGAAATCCAATCAAACCGTCCGAGATATCATTACTCGATACATCGCTGGCGTAACAAGTCGCTACAGTGGCAATGAGATTTTCGTTGTATTTGATGGATATCCAGCAGGGTTTGAAAAGTAACATAACAAAATTGCGTTATCGATTTCGTTATGTTACGTTCTTATGACAAAAAACGAAATTATGAGGTAATTTCGTTACGTTAGGATAACATAACCAAATACCGTAACGTAATGTCACTAACGTAATACAATAACGTAACGAAACTCCAATCTTTGGATTTCGTTTTGTTATTAATAACGTTATTCTATAGTAACGAAACTCGGGTCTTACGTGAATAACGTTATTAATAACGGGACGAAATTCAAGTATTGGAGTTTCGTTACGGTATTCAAGTAACGTTATTCACATTATAATTAATTTCGTTACGTTACTCCCGCGAGTAACGTAACGAAATGGAATGTGTTTTGTTTCGTTTTTTTTCTTTCGCCAAGTGATCAGGACGAAGTTTTGTCTCACGAGGGCCTTAAACAGAGAAGATCGGATATGACTGACTCCTAATGCGCCAGAAATAGACTAGGTTGGTGGATACAACCAAGTATCCGGAGATACTTTTTTCAAAATTCTCCTACGACGCATAGAATCCGAGATACCGTCATTCTCAGAGAGGGTAATATTGCGTTCACTCAGAATTTAAGAGTGGCAGTGAATATAATGAGAAAAATAACGTAACGAAACTCGGAAAAGAATTTCGTTATGTTAACGTAACGAAAAACATTAACGAAATGTCTTGGGAATTACGTTACTCAATTTCGTTATCAGTTTCGTTAGTTTCGAATAACGTTATCCACATGAATTTCGTTATACGTTTCGTTAAAAATACCGAAACTCATAACGAAACGAAATTCAATTCGTTATCATTTTAACGTTATTCTAGTAACGTAACGAAAAACATAACGAAATTCTACCCATTATTTAACGGAATAACGAATGTCATAACAGATCTCCAAGGGTTTCGTCAATAACGCACCATAACGAAACTAGCGTTATTTGTCAAACCCTGATATCCAGATGATTGCAGTGATAGTACGAAATCGTATGAGCGCTCCCATCGGAATAAAACTGTTGGGGCTGAGATACAATACAACTTTGATACTCCGATCAAATGTAACCAAGAGGTTTTTCTATCGAATGAGGCAAATGAGAAGAGATTCATTCAAATGCTGAGCTCAAAATTCCAAATGATTAACATCAAAGTTGATGTGGTAGAAGAAGACGCAGATCTCTTAATCATCCAGACCGCGATGAAAGTAGCACGTTCTAAGCCAGATGATAATGTTGTGATTGTTGGCGAAGATGTCGATTTGCTTGTCCTTATGAACAAATTAGCTTGGATGTTACCTAACCTTCATTTCTTCCAACCCAGACGTAGCAACTCGAAAAAAGATATGAGTAGTTCCGTGGAAACTCTGGAATAATGTGTGCCTGCTTATACAAACCCTAAAAACGCTTGACAAAAAAACTTGAAAGGCCATTTTCGATGTACTTTTTAGTGCTCCTTTCGGTGATCCAGGGTCATCAAAGGAAATTATCATCGAAAAAGAGGTCAATATGTCAGTTCCGCGCCCTGTGGTTTTCCATTATTTCGACCTTCGTGAGTGTGAGGCATCGCGGTGGGGCTCACTCGGGATTCGGGAGGGCAAACTTATCAAACATAATGCTATCAAGCACCAAATAGCATTGCTATGAGAGCTCAAAGACCACTTTTTGTGTGTGCGCTGAGCACATACATTTTGTGGCTCAATTTTACTCAAAATTTTACTCAAAATTTTATCAAAATTCTCTCAGTTTTTCTTGATACAGTCTTTTCCGTGCCAACTTATTCCTAAAGAAAATCGTTAGACACAAATTTTCGATGCCTCAGAATTTTGAAGAAAATTGATTTTCATACTTTGCAGAGCTCTTTTCCGCGAAAACTGGTTTTGCTAAATTTTTTGGTCAGTTTCGTGCCCTACTAGTGCGACCCTTGAATGCGAGATTACGGAGGTCCTAGTCAGCTTTTTCCAAAGTATCTGATGGCCATATGAGAACCTCAGAACTTCAAGACCGTAGTTCGAACCGTTTGTCCTCGAGATCAATCTTAGGCCCAAATGTCAGGTTCGGTGCCCTACCTCAAAATGTCAGGTTCCGTGCCCACTACTGCATTATCCTTGTTATACTCATGGTACCCATGAGTGAAAATTTTCTTCATCCGTACGCAGGTTCATTCATGCTTTATGTGTTTGAAAAAGTCGAAAAATCCATCTTAGAACCCTCGGGAGTGAAATTTGGGGTGGGCACATTTTCGACCCCCGAATATCAAAGTTTCCGCGGAACTACTCATATTCGGATTTTTAGCTCATCATCTTTGAAACATCCTGAACTATCAAGTCGAGTTGGGTTTGTTCACAATTTCTCGGGATGTGATACGACATCGGGATTGTATGGTCACGGTAAAAGTGAACTCACAATGGTTATGAAGAAGGATGAGCAATTGCGTGAACTTATACACTGTTTTCATGAGAAAGATTCTGAGAAATCGGGGATCTCAGCGAGGGGTTGCAAAATTGTAGTTGCTCTATATAGTGATGAATTGGAGGAAGATTTAGCACGAATAAGATTCTCGAGTTATTGCGATTCTCCGGCATCAAAAACTTTCAATCTAAAAAAGTTGCCACCTACTGAAGGTGCTGTGCAGCAGCACTCCTGCCGACTTTATCATCAGCCGCAAACGTGGCTGGGGAGGAATAGAAAAGCACTAGACTGGGCCTGGTCAGAGTCGCACTATGGTTCGAAATCATGTATGATAACAGACAGAGAATATCTGATTCCCGGGGATATTCTACGAGACTTTTTCTGCTCATGGTCTTAAGTTGTGGATTCCTCCTCGTCCGTTGGTAAATTAGATGTAATGAGTGACTCCAGTAGACTCGATACAAACGGACTTTATTGCCAAAGTCTTGTCAATTCTCTTCAAAATTCCGACGTTTCGGATGCGTAAAATGCACCCCTCATCAGGGAAAACTGAGCAACAAGGAAAATCTTACATAAGCTATGATCACAATTACAAATTTCTGACAACATACTTGGTAATGGTAACACTGATTGTCTATACATGTAATGCAAAAATTTGCTCACCAAGGAGAATTATAAGTCATGACTTGTTAGGCCGTGATGGTAATTTCTAACAAGTGGCATAATTCATTCATTGAAAATAGAGGCTAGAACAAAACAAGAACAGACTGGTACACAGGGCCTCGACTGCTATGGGATAGTTATAAAAATGAGATAAAAATCAAACTTACATGGTAGACATAATGGGTAAAGCTATTGTGTATGTAATTTTTTGGGATTTCCATTGACTAGTGAAGAAGATCTATTACTTTCGTACATATTTTTGTACATATTTTTGAGTGACAGTATCGATCAAAGTTGTTGTACGTTCGATCACCTGATCAGCACTGGCGGTGTGGGTGATAAATAGAGAGGAACAGGACGGGAAGAAGAGAGGAGAGGAGGAAGGGAGGGTATAGGCATGTGTAGGAAGAGGGTCGGTAATGTCGGAAGCATCCACAATTTTTCAGCCGTGATTAGCGTGTGCGATGATTCTCCTCTTTCTCGGATTACCCGAGATTCGTTGATTATGGATAGTGTGTGGCTGATTCGAGGAGAGATTAGATTTGACTACTTTTACACATGCTTTGTAGGTATTTTTTAAGAATCTGGTGTCTTCGATTCTGTTCATGTTGTTATTGAAAAATTGGATGTTCAGCATTTCCGAAAATTCTCGAGTTCTCCAATGTGGCTCTCTGTCTAAGATTTTTACATCATCGAAGTTCAGGGTGTGTTTGTGAGTCAAGGCGTGTTCTGCTGTGGCATATTTTGTATCTTGCCTTTTTGTAGCCGATATATGTTCTTTTATGCGGGCTTCAAGCTTCCTTTTGGTTTGACCAATATACGAGAGAGGACAGTCTAGACAATCGATTTTATACACCACATTTGAATTTTCCCGTACGTCCAGCTGATCTTTGCCTAGTTTTATAAATTTTCTAAAATTACTCACATTCTTGTGGATTGGGATGATTTCCTGTTTATGGAAACAGGCTTTCAGGCTCTTGGATAGTTGTGGTACGAACGGGAGAAAGATTTTAGGTTGGTTGCGAATAATGTCCTTCTTTGCCTCAGCTATGGTTGCGGGGGGAGGTTTTAACAAAGAGTGTTTCCTTTTACTTATGTGTTTCTTGATGAACTGCAAGGGATAATTGTTCAGTAGGAGGAGGTTTGTTATACGTTTCAAGTTTTTATCGTGGAATTGCGGGCTAGACAATTTCATGACCTTATCCACTAACGAGCAAACAATAGCTTTTTTCTGATGAACCGAGTGATGTGATCAAAAGTTTAGGTATCTTCCTGAAGATGTGGGTTTTTGGTACCAGTCGAAAGTCGGAAACTCGTTCTCGATCCTGATGACCTCTAAATCCAGAAAACTGATCTTGTTGTCAATTTCGTTCTCGAGGGTGAATTGGAGGTGTTCAGATTGTTGGTTGAAAGTATTTAGCACAATATCAATATCCGATTCCCTCACGACCAGAAGTGCATCGTCTACGTACCGAGCATAAAAAAGAACACTATCTCCAAGGGTCTCCAAACACTTTGATTCGAGGTGTTCCAGTGCTAATTCCGCCCACAGTGGGCTACTGTTACCCCCCATTGGTGTACCGCATGTCTGTTTCCAAACCATCCCACCGTATAGGAAGTAAGTGTAACATTTTTCTGCTCATGCCGGTCAGTGTGCAAGAGCAATTCGTGTTGATGTAGAAAACGTGGATTGAAATGCTCCAATGTCTGCAAAATTTGCGTGGGAAGGAATTGTTCAAACTGTGGAATGATTATACATAGATGACGATGGTGATGATTTAGACAAAGGTGAAGATGGGACTGATGACCGAGAGTATGACGATTACGACGAGATCATAAATGCCGTAGTGAATAATTTTGACCCTGAATGTGACATTGTCGACATCGACATGAGTGATGCGATGATTGATCGAGAATGTTTGAATTGCGATGGAGTACTTGTAAACAATAATTTGTTTGATACATCCCAAAATGGAATGAATGCAGATGTTAGTTCATATGAAAAGAATGAAAATTATGAAACTCCCGATAGCTCCACCAAAAAAAATCGGGCAAAAGTCAAAAATAACTTTTGTGCTTGCCGTTCTGGTTGCGAAGATGATAACTGTAGTTGTGTGAAGAGAGGAGAAAAATCCACTTCCCTATGTGACTTCGAGTTGGGCACCGTACCATCAGCGCCCTCATCGAATGTTTCTGAACTGTCCCGGAGCTAACCATGTGACCCCTCAAATCAAACCGCGTCTGCCAGCTGAAATTCGGTTCTCAAGGATCAAATTTTTCTATCGCATACATGAAATGTTCCACAAAGTTCGATTAGTTTCAATAACATAATTGGGCTTGTACAACACGGCTCTTCCTGTTGTGAGGCACATCTTGCATGATTCTTCGAACAAGCAGATACATCAAGACCTGCATGTGGATAAAAAAAATGCAAAATATGACTCCCGACAGGAAGATCCGTGTTGTACAAACACATTTATGTTATTGAAACCAATCAAACTGTGTGAAACGGTTCCTGTACGCGATAAGAAAATTTGATTCTTGGGAACCAAATTTCAACCAGCAGACGCGGTTTGATTAGAGGGGTCACGTGGTCGGCTCCGGGACAGTTCAGGAACATCAGATGGGGGCGCTGATGGTATGGTGCCCACCTTGAATACGCTGCTGAAAGAGATTAGCAGAATGCTCCCTCTTAACGGGATAGTCTCAGAGGATTACTCGAACTGATGATAAATTTTGAAGAATGATCAAATTCCAAAATCATGATTGGAATTCCCACAAAATAGTTTCATTTTCTCTGGGGTCAGATCCATTCCATTCTCACTTCAGATTATACAAAGATGGAATATATGGAAACAATCGTTTGGTTGAGGCAGAGTTTTGATACAGTTGGTGTATAGATTATGAAAGTGGAGTTCTTCAAGGAAATTTTGATTTTTGGGAGGAAGATTGGATTTCAATTGGGTTCAAACGTAGTTGAATGTATTTGGTCTCAATCAGTTGATGTGAAATGCTGGAAGAGCATCTCTCAATTTCATCAAAAGGTGGATAGATTAGTTGTAGAGGGCAATATGATCAAAAAATGGATTTTAGTAGAAATTTTTTCATTATATTTTCAGTTATTTTACAAGATTCCTTTCTAGAGGGATTCAAATAATCTACACTAGGGTTTTTCGGGCAAGATATATCGTCGGGTCGAGGTGGAATTTTGGAGTTGTTGGTACAAAGATGATTAAAATGCAGTCTTATGGAAATTTTTGGATTTTTTGAATATAATTCAATTTGGACTGTATTAGAACGAATTTTCAAAAAATTCGGTATTGACCAATCGATTCAGAATGATGATAAATATCAAAATAGTTTATCGAAATTTGGATGGATTAGTTTGTGGGGGGAGATACGAGGAAAGTATAAATATTGGAAAAAATATTTTTGTATATTTTGAACTATTTTTTTGAGGAAGCTAGTTGAGGAGATTTGGGCTATCTAAACTGAGGTTTCTCGAGCAGAGTCTGTAACTTGGTTGAAATGGAATTTTGATAAAGCTGGTTTCAATATGCTCAGAGTCGACTTTTTGATAAAAATTTTCGTTTTTTGTAAAAATTTATATTTACGGAGATTAAACGGGATTTTATTATTAACCAATTGATAGATTCATCCGAAAAACCATAGTCTAGGAGTAGTATAGGGGCCACTATGGGCCGTCAAAACACTACCCCCACCACATACCCGCGCGGTGACGGTTAGATAAATCATCACTGTACAGGCACGTGTGGAGGCGATGCAGACGACTTATAGTGAACCCCACTCTTTTCCATAATTGTGCAAATCGCCATTTTCAATATCTATGCGCTCTTTCCATCGTAGTTTGAATATTGGCCGATCGAATTCATCGATTTCGGACCATAAATTCTTGGAATGCATTATACTAAAAAGCCGACTTTTCGCCCAGGATTCCTGCACTGGGGGTAAAATTATCAAGCAATCTCCACGAAACTTTGAGAGGATCTAATGAATGCTATTTACTTGCTGTCCAGATACTCATAATTGTCGAGTATTGGTCATAATGATGATTATTCGATGATCTCGATGAAAACATTCAATTTTCGAATTTTCGATAGACTGAAAAATGTGATCGATCGATCATGAAATTTCAGAAAATGAACCGATTAATCTGACCTCTCTTGGACAAGTACTTAGGGGCCTTGAGCAACTATCAAACTTGACACGAACGGGATACCGAGTTTTTCCACACTCGATGGAGGGACCAAAAGTAAGCGAACTCCTCCACGATTGCTCTAGGGCATCGTTTCTCCAGCAAGCTCCAGGTCCGCGCCGCACTACCGGAGCTCGATGTTCACGACACCGGATTAATGCGAAAGTTCCTGGATCACGAGTGTCAGGATGACTAATTACCTCGTGAGTATCGATCGTTGGAGAGAGGGTAATGATGAATATACGACATATTCGCCACCCTTGAAAATTGCTGAGCATTGCATATTACTCATCGTTTCCTACTGCACAAAAAGACGTATCTTCATGCACCGACACATGACTGGTGACAATTTTATGCGCAATGCTGACTCGACAATTATGAGAAAAATATTTTTATGCTTTTGTCGAGTTTTAAGAATTGGCGAATTCCTTTGCGATGACAAGTATATTTGTGAATATCATATGGATGATTCATGTTGACCAATAATGAATGTACATCCATTCCGTCGCTCTCGAGAATTGCAGAGTATTACATATCGCTCATCACTTCCTACTGCGTAAAAGAGACGTATTTCCATGCCCGCGCATTGACACGTGACTGGTGACAATTTTATGCGCAATGCTAACGTCGACAATCATGAGAAGAACATGTTGACGCTTCTGTCGAGTTTTGAGAATTGACACATCACTTTGTCATGACTAATATTCCTGTGAATTTCATATGGACGATAAATGTTGTGCAATGATGAATATATATGACACATCCGTCACTCTTGAGAATCGCTGATCATTGTACATTACTCATCGTTTCCTACTGCGCAAAAGAGACGTATCTTCATAAGCATACATTGACACGTGACTGATGGCGACCCTATGCGCAATGCTGACTTGAAAATCACGAGAAAGACATGTTTACGTCAATACTGAGTTTCCGAGAACTGGCTCATTCCTCTGTCATGACTAATATTCCTGTGAATTCCATATGGATGATTCATGTTGTGCAATGATGAATGTACGCCCAGTTCTTTTGTTTTGAGAATTGCAGAGTATCGCATATTGCTCATCACTTCCTTCCCTCTACTGCGCATAACAAAAGACGGATTTTGTCATGTGCATGCATTGACACGTGACTGACGACAATTCTTATGTGCAATGCTGACTCGACGAATTAGGTGTATGAGAAAGACATTTTACGTAAATACTGAGTTTCCAAAAACTGGCTCATTCCTTTGTCATGACTAATATTTCTGTGAATTCCATATGGATGATTCATGTTGTGCAATAATGAATGTACACCTAATTCGTCACTTTTGAGAGTTGCTGCGCATTGCATATTGCTCATCGCTTCCCCCTTCACTGCGCAAAAAAGACGTATTTTCCATGTGCATGCATTGACACGTGACTGACGACAATTTTTGAGTATATAAAATTTGATGAAAACTGCATCGATAGAGAAGACGATATTCAAAATCTCAGTCAAATATATAACCCGCTGTGGGCAACGGCTGACGGAGCTCGTTGATCCCCGCTCTCTTTCTCTCTCCCGCATGCACTACTTTTCATATATATGTCACCTACTGTATGCTGCGATCGCGCTAATATAAATATGAGTGTGAAATGAGACCGATGACTCATTCTATTCACCTGTATCGACAGGAACCATACGTTATGTCTGTGCTCTATTACAAGATCGTTCAAAGAATATCATGACGATCTAAAGAATAACGTAAGTTGCGCATCTTCAATATTTATACATCCATCATTTGTGAAAAATTTCATATTTTCTATCTTTATATGTCAAAACAAAAACCTGAAGCCTGATGAGGTCCACGGAACCTAGTGGACGAAACGCAGCAATGAAATTTCTATCATGAAATTTTGGGAACCTATTTAGTTCCCCACCGTCCTTCAAGATCGATGAGACCAAATAATCAACTTGTATATGAATGTACACCCAATTCGTCGCTTTTGGATAATTGCGGAGCATAGCGTATTGCTCATCGCTACAACGCTCTCTCCCATACTACGCAAAAACAAGAGACGCATGTTCATACGCACGTCCATGAGCATCGGTTGACACGTGACTCCCGATGATCTTCATACGCGTTTTGCTGACTTGAAAAAAATGAGAGAAATATGTTTACATGAAAATAGAGGTCTGAGAACTAGCACATTTCTTACACAATGACCGAAATTCCTGTGAATTCCTTGCTTTTATAGACTGGATGGCACGTTTGATTCATACCGCTGGATTTTTCCGTTCTTTCGCGAAGAAGGGGACGAAAAGACGTAGCAGTTAGCTATACATAGAGCTCAACGATTCCCAAAAAACAGCAAATGTCCCATGAAGAGTCATCTCTGCGCCCTCCATCCGATGATGTCTAATACTCACGTTGTGATAAGTCATACCAACAATCGAAATCATTAGACGTGTACGACAAGAATTCAGTCAATCGTCTCACTCATTGTCGAAAATATTGTGCTCAATTGATGTAGTTTGTAAGAGTGTCGGCTCGATATCCCGGGAAACGTGTCCATGAGACGGCTTTTTGGTGTGCTCAAACTTCTATCCTGTATCGAATGTGAATTTTTATCGGCTGAAAGTGACGGAGATGGAGTTTTGATGAAGATGAGGAGCCATCCACGCAACGATTTCTAATTAAATCATGAATTCCGATCAGTGGATCAGAGTACAGCGAGACGGAATGAAATTTCCGCGTATGAGCAACTCGTTTCTCGGCCAAAGTGTTTGCATCTTGACATGAGTATACATTTTTCCATTAAGTGTAAGTGATGAAAATATGTTCTTCGCGACGATGAGTAATTATCTGTACAATAATCTCCCATTGAAGCACGAATTTCGAGTTGTGGATCCAAGTGCGAGGAGACAAGGAGAGATCTCTTCGAGTACTCGACTCACAATCCGGCCGAAGATTTTCATCCCGACACCACTTAATATGGATTTTTACATCAATCGAGAGTGATGGAGATGTGATCTTTATGTGTATTGGAAGAAATTCTCGCGATAATCTTGATCAGGATCTCGAATCTCTTTCTGTGGATCAAAATGGGAAGGGACAAACTGATTCGTATACGCATGACTAACTCCTCCCAAAGCCCAACTTCTGCATCCTGACATGGGTAGACATCTTCACCATCCCCAGGAGGTTATAAGCAAATGTTTCTTGTGATTATGAGAGACTATCGATACAACAATTCCCCGGCGGATAACGAATTTTGATACGCTGATCAAAGTGCAAGGAGACGAAATGAAATAGTTTCGTGTGCTCGAATCGCAATCCGACCGAAGATCTCCATCCTGACACTAGTATGAATTTTTTCATGTACTGGAACTGATAACGGCGTGATCTTTATGAACAAAGAATGTCACTTGAACAACGATTTCGATTCGGATCTTGAACCTCGATCTGTTAATTGAAGTGGAAGGAGACCAAATAAAAATTATCAGCATGATCGACTCGTTCATTGGCCCAAGTTTCTCATCCTGACTCGAGTATACATTTTTTATCAAATGAGATGGAGTTCCGATGAAGATAAGGAGCCATCCACACAACAATTTCCAAACGAATCATGAATTTCGATCAGTGAATCAGAGTACAGCGAAACGGAATGAAATTTTTGGGTATAATCGACTCGCAATCTGACCGAAGATTTTCATCTCAACAACAGTATAACTTTCTTCCTCTACTGAAACTGATGAAGATATGACCTCAATGGACAAGAGGAGTCATTCGAACAATACCCTTGATACGGATCTCGAAGTTCGATCGGTGAATCAAAGTGGAAGGAGACAAAATGAAATTTTTGCGCATGAGCAACTTGTTCCTCGGCCCTATCTCTTGCATCTTGATATAGCTATACATTTTTCATCGAGTGTAAGTGATGAAAATATGTTCTCCACGACGATAAGTAGTTATCTATATATCCTATGGGAGCATGGATTCCAAGTCGTAGATCCAAGTTCGAGAAGACGAAATGCAATCTTTCCAAGTGCTCTACTCACCATCCGGCCGAAGATTTCCATCCTGACAATACTTGAAATGAATTCTTCAATCAATTGGGAGTGATGAAGATGTGATCTTTATGTGCATCGGAAGACATTCATGCGATAATCTTGATCAGGATCTCGAATCTCGATCTGTGGATCAAGATGGAAGGGGACAGACTGATATCCATACGCATGGCAAGCTCGTACCAAGGCTCAACTCATGCACCCTGACTTGAGTAGACATTTTCTCAATCACCTGAAAATGACAAACATATGTTTGATGTGACAATGAGAGACTATCCATCCAATAATTCCCTGACGGATATCGAATTTCGATCCGCTGATGAAAGTGCAAGGAGACGAAGTGGAATATTTTCGTGTGCTCGAACCGCAATCCGAACGAAGATTCTCATCCTGGCGCTAGTCTAAATTTCTTCATCTACTCAAACGGACAACGATGTTGTCTTCATGTACAGAAAGTATCATTCGAACAACAGTTTCGTTTCCGATCTCGAATCTCGATCTGTTAATCAAAGTAGAAGGAGACAAAATAGAATTTCTCAGCATGATCGACTCTTTTCTTGGTCCAAGTTTCTCATGCTGACTTGAGTATACATTTTTTATCAACATCAAGTGACGAAGACGGAGTTTTGATGAAGATCAGGAGCCACCCGTGCCATAAATGCCAATCGAATCATATTTTCGATGAATGAATAAGAGCACAGCGAGACGAAATGAAATTTTTGGGAGTGCTCGACTCACAATCCGACCGGATATTTTCATCCTAACATTAGTACAGATCCTCTCATCTACTGTAACTGGTGGAGATATGATCTCTCTGATCATTTACGCTGATCTTGTGAGTGATCACCGTACTCCCAGGATCAGCGTTACCGCGTATCTCTCTCGGAATAAGGTCCCTGGATGTAGTCCAAGAAGGAGCCATTTTCACCTGTCGGTCATCTGGCCTAATCTGAGACGACACTGAATACGACTTGTTTTGGTGCAACTGCAAAGACATCCAAAGTAAGCTTACGAGCACCGCGATGCTGAGACGTAGGCTTCCACAGCTTCGCCGCACGTCAAGAGATGGAGTTTTTCAAAGATATCTGGGAGCCGAGTACCAAGTGAAACACGCGAGAAAAATTGTATCTCCCCTCCTTCAATTATGAGCCACGAATTGGAATTCAATATTCAAGAAGCGATCATTGTATGTATAGTTTGTAATCATCACGGAGAACACAGCTGCATCATTTTCAGTTGCTGGTGAATGTATACTCAAGTTAGGATGCAAGAGCCTGGGCTGAGGAAAAAGTCAAGCATGCGAGAGAAATTTCATTTTGTTTCCTTCGACTTTGACCCATAGGAAGGGAATCATAGTTCCAATCAAAATTATCACATCAAAAGGTTCCTTATGTTTATAGGAATCTTATCTTCAACCCTTTTAGTAGATGGTGGAATCAATACTAGTGCCAGGATAAGAATCGTTGGTCGTATTGTGAATGAATGATAACCTTTATTCGCCCAAGGGCGAAAATACAAAAATACAGTAGCATATGAAACATATGTCACTTATACATAATAATTACATTAAATTTGTAAAAATTTGTCGTTTTGGTTAAGGCTATTCGAATTATCACAGAAAGTGACTAGTCATCTCGAAGCATCGTAAGATGCTAAGAGTCATGAAAAGAAAAAGAAGAAAAAGTAACGTTTTCATATAGATATATATATACATATATCAGTCTTAACAAAAAAGGTTGAGGAAAAGAAAACATTTTCCCGTCTGGGAAGAAATATAAAAAAAAAAAAAAAAAGACATGGGCCCACAGTCATATCACAGGAATCTCAGTTCGGAAACGAAAAAGTCACGCATAGAAGTAGAAGACATCAAATGAAACGGGCTCATGCCTATCACAGTTTACAAATTGAAATAGTGTTTTTCCTCCACATCAATCCTCTGGGAGGATAGTGTTAACAGGAAGTCTTTTAAGGACTCTTCAAATAATGATATCTCCCCAAGCTGCCGAAAGCCCGGAGGGAGAAAGTTCCACAAATGAGCACATTGGACCTGGAAAGATCTTCTTCCATATTCAAGTCTCATGTTGGGAACTTTGACTACCCGCTCTTCTAGATCACCCCGTGCGGGGCGTTCGGATTGGTACCTGGTAAACATCGCAGCTAGGTAGCCAGGTTCTCCTAAGTGCATGATCTTATGCATCAAGAGAGCTGCAAAGTACATTCTCCGCGAATCAGTACGTAACCAACCCAAGCGCTCCCTAAACGGGGCGATGTGCTCGTCTCTCCTAAGATCAAAAATATATCTCACACATGAATTGCTTAGTCTCTGTACCCGTTGCCGCTGTTCGTCCGTGGCGTCGAAGTACACGACCGCGCAATAATCTAGGTGCGGTTGAACCAATGACTCGACTAGGCGAATTCGGAGAGGTCTGGTGATACATGCCCTAAAAAACCGCAGACCGTATAGGGCTCTGTTGACTCTCTTAGTTACTTGGTCGATGTGCGGTTTCCATGTCAATTCACTGTCAAGTGTAACACCGAGACTCACGACCGTATCACTGAAGGGGATGAACTTTCCTTCCTGTATCTCAACCCCTGGCAAGTCCATTCTCTTCAGATCTTTGATATTTCTCTCCGAGCTGAAGTAGATTGCCTTGGTCTTGCCAGCGTTGAGACACAGGCCTGAACTTCTGGCCCACTCGGCAATTAGTCGTCCTATTTCGCCCAGCCGAGCAATACCTTCCCTGATCTTATTTTTCTCGATTTGGAGATAAATTTGGAGATCATCCGCATGAAATAGATGATGTACCGACTTTCCGTCTAGCAAGCCAGCCAGGTCATTCACATACAAGCTGAAGAGGAGAGGCCCAAGGACGGACCCCTGTGGAACACCCAGATTGGTTTCGAGCCAATCAGATTTGCCTACTTTAGAAGTGATTAGTTGGGTGCGACCCTGTAGATATGATTTTATCCACAGGAGCGCCGATCTTGAGAAGCCAAGATGTCGTAGCTTCCTCAACAGCTTGGATGGTGAGATGGTGTCAAAAGCTTTGCTAAAATCGAATAGTAGGAGCAGAGTGATCTTCTTCCTGTCTATACCTACTCTGATGTCATCGGTCAATTTCAACAAAGCTGTCTGGGTGCTATGGTGTTGCCTTAAACCAGTCTGGAAGCGATCAAGTATCTTCTCGATTTTTAAATACTCCGTGATTTGGTCATGTGCGATTTCTTCCAGAACCTTGGAGAGAAAGCACAGCAGTGCTATAGGACGGAAGTCTGAGACCGTCGATGGAGCAGCAGTCTTCTTTAGTGCAATCAGCTGCGCTTGCTTCCAAGCCTCAGGAAAAATGCCATGAGCGAAAGAGGAGTTGAAAATGTGTACAATAAGATCACCAATGGCCGGAAGAGCTTTTGCGATCACGCTTTGGGGTATTCCATCCGCTCCACGGGCCTGTGAGGAGAAATGTTTAATAGCAAGGACTACATCACTAAAATTTGTGGGCTTAAATTTAAACCCCTCCTCCGGTGCCGAGTCAATATCGTCCATTGCTTCATTAATATTTTCGTGGGGCGAAACGGAAACTCCCGCAAAGTGTGCGTTCAACTCATCCGGTGTGAAGCCATGAAGTTCCTCCTCTTTGCTCTTAGGCAAGAGGCCGAGATTGCGCATCTCCTTCCAAATGTTCTTCTTCTGATCAAAAGCATCTGACAAATGGGTTTGAATGAAGGAGTTATGCTCTTGTTCAATGCGCAAGTCGACCTCTTCACTAAGCCGAAAGTATTCATTTTGAAGCTCAGGACACTTGCGCTGGTTACGTTGAATCCGTTCCCAGCGCCTGCGCGTCGCGTCTCGCTTATTCATGAGTACCCTCAGCTCAGGACCAATTCAAGGAGCGTCATTTTTACGCGGATTAATAGTTTTTTCGGGTGCTAATTCATCAATAACGGTCTGTAAATTTTCATTCTACAGGAAATTTTGATTTTTGGGAGGAAGATTGGATTTCAATTGGGTTCAAACGTAGTTGAATGTATTTGGTCTCAATCAGTTGATGTGAAATGCTGGAAGAGCATCTCTCAATTTCATCAAAAGGTGGATAGATTAGTTGTAGAGGGCAATATGATCAAAAAATGGATTTTAGTAGAAATTTTTTCATTATATTTTCAGTTATTTTACAAGATTCCTTTCTAGAGGGATTCAAATAATCTACACTAGGGTTTTTCGGGCAAGATATATCGTCGGGTCGAGGTGGAATTTTGGAGTTGTTGGTACAAAGATGATTAAAATGCAGTCTTATGGAAATTTTTGGATTTTTTGAATATAATTCAATTTGGACTGTATTAGAACGAATTTTCAAAAAATTCGGTATTGACCAATCGATTCAGAATGATGATAAATATCAAAATAGTTTATCGAAATTTGGATGGATTAGTTTGTGGGGGGAGATACGAGGAAAGTATAAATATTGGAAAAAATATTTTTGTATATTTTGAACTATTTTTTTGAGGAAGCTAGTTGAGGAGATTTGGGCTATCTAAACTGAGGTTTCTCGAGCAGAGTCTGTAACTTGGTTGAAATGGAATTTTGATAAAGCTGGTTTCAATATGCTCAGAGTCGACTTTTTGATAAAAATTTTCGTTTTTTGTAAAAATTTATATTTACGGAGATTAAACGGGATTTTATTATTAACCAATTGATAGATTCATCCGAAAAACCATAGTCTAGGAGTAGTATAGGGGCCACTATGGGCCGTCAAAACACTACCCCCACCACATACCCGCGCGGTGACGGTTAGATAAATCATCACTGTACAGGCACGTGTGGAGGCGATGCAGACGACTTATAGTGAACCCCACTCTTTTCCATAATTGTGCAAATCGCCATTTTCAATATCTATGCGCTCTTTCCATCGTAGTTTGAATATTGGCCGATCGAATTCATCGATTTCGGACCATAAATTCTTGGAATGCATTATACTAAAAAGCCGACTTTTCGCCCAGGATTCCTGCACTGGGGGTAAAATTATCAAGCAATCTCCACGAAACTTTGAGAGGATCTAATGAATGCTATTTACTTGCTGTCCAGATACTCATAATTGTCGAGTATTGGTCATAATGATGATTATTCGATGATCTCGATGAAAACATTCAATTTTCGAATTTTCGATAGACTGAAAAATGTGATCGATCGATCATGAAATTTCAGAAAATGAACCGATTAATCTGACCTCTCTTGGACAAGTACTTAGGGGCCTTGAGCAACTATCAAACTTGACACGAACGGGATACCGAGTTTTTCCACACTCGATGGAGGGACCAAAAGTAAGCGAACTCCTCCACGATTGCTCTAGGGCATCGTTTCTCCAGCAAGCTCCAGGTCCGCGCCGCACTACCGGAGCTCGATGTTCACGACACCGGATTAATGCGAAAGTTCCTGGATCACGAGTGTCAGGATGACTAATTACCTCGTGAGTATCGATCGTTGGAGAGAGGGTAATGATGAATATACGACATATTCGCCACCCTTGAAAATTGCTGAGCATTGCATATTACTCATCGTTTCCTACTGCACAAAAAGACGTATCTTCATGCACCGACACATGACTGGTGACAATTTTATGCGCAATGCTGACTCGACAATTATGAGAAAAATATTTTTATGCTTTTGTCGAGTTTTAAGAATTGGCGAATTCCTTTGCGATGACAAGTATATTTGTGAATATCATATGGATGATTCATGTTGACCAATAATGAATGTACATCCATTCCGTCGCTCTCGAGAATTGCAGAGTATTACATATCGCTCATCACTTCCTACTGCGTAAAAGAGACGTATTTCCATGCCCGCGCATTGACACGTGACTGGTGACAATTTTATGCGCAATGCTAACGTCGACAATCATGAGAAGAACATGTTGACGCTTCTGTCGAGTTTTGAGAATTGACACATCACTTTGTCATGACTAATATTCCTGTGAATTTCATATGGACGATAAATGTTGTGCAATGATGAATATATATGACACATCCGTCACTCTTGAGAATCGCTGATCATTGTACATTACTCATCGTTTCCTACTGCGCAAAAGAGACGTATCTTCATAAGCATACATTGACACGTGACTGATGGCGACCCTATGCGCAATGCTGACTTGAAAATCACGAGAAAGACATGTTTACGTCAATACTGAGTTTCCGAGAACTGGCTCATTCCTCTGTCATGACTAATATTCCTGTGAATTCCATATGGATGATTCATGTTGTGCAATGATGAATGTACGCCCAGTTCTTTTGTTTTGAGAATTGCAGAGTATCGCATATTGCTCATCACTTCCTTCCCTCTACTGCGCATAACAAAAGACGGATTTTGTCATGTGCATGCATTGACACGTGACTGACGACAATTCTTATGTGCAATGCTGACTCGACGAATTAGGTGTATGAGAAAGACATTTTACGTAAATACTGAGTTTCCAAAAACTGGCTCATTCCTTTGTCATGACTAATATTTCTGTGAATTCCATATGGATGATTCATGTTGTGCAATAATGAATGTACACCTAATTCGTCACTTTTGAGAGTTGCTGCGCATTGCATATTGCTCATCGCTTCCCCCTTCACTGCGCAAAAAAGACGTATTTTCCATGTGCATGCATTGACACGTGACTGACGACAATTTTTGAGTATATAAAATTTGATGAAAACTGCATCGATAGAGAAGACGATATTCAAAATCTCAGTCAAATATATAACCCGCTGTGGGCAACGGCTGACGGAGCTCGTTGATCCCCGCTCTCTTTCTCTCTCCCGCATGCACTACTTTTCATATATATGTCACCTACTGTATGCTGCGATCGCGCTAATATAAATATGAGTGTGAAATGAGACCGATGACTCATTCTATTCACCTGTATCGACAGGAACCATACGTTATGTCTGTGCTCTATTACAAGATCGTTCAAAGAATATCATGACGATCTAAAGAATAACGTAAGTTGCGCATCTTCAATATTTATACATCCATCATTTGTGAAAAATTTCATATTTTCTATCTTTATATGTCAAAACAAAAACCTGAAGCCTGATGAGGTCCACGGAACCTAGTGGACGAAACGCAGCAATGAAATTTCTATCATGAAATTTTGGGAACCTATTTAGTTCCCCACCGTCCTTCAAGATCGATGAGACCAAATAATCAACTTGTATATGAATGTACACCCAATTCGTCGCTTTTGGATAATTGCGGAGCATAGCGTATTGCTCATCGCTACAACGCTCTCTCCCATACTACGCAAAAACAAGAGACGCATGTTCATACGCACGTCCATGAGCATCGGTTGACACGTGACTCCCGATGATCTTCATACGCGTTTTGCTGACTTGAAAAAAATGAGAGAAATATGTTTACATGAAAATAGAGGTCTGAGAACTAGCACATTTCTTACACAATGACCGAAATTCCTGTGAATTCCTTGCTTTTATAGACTGGATGGCACGTTTGATTCATACCGCTGGATTTTTCCGTTCTTTCGCGAAGAAGGGGACGAAAAGACGTAGCAGTTAGCTATACATAGAGCTCAACGATTCCCAAAAAACAGCAAATGTCCCATGAAGAGTCATCTCTGCGCCCTCCATCCGATGATGTCTAATACTCACGTTGTGATAAGTCATACCAACAATCGAAATCATTAGACGTGTACGACAAGAATTCAGTCAATCGTCTCACTCATTGTCGAAAATATTGTGCTCAATTGATGTAGTTTGTAAGAGTGTCGGCTCGATATCCCGGGAAACGTGTCCATGAGACGGCTTTTTGGTGTGCTCAAACTTCTATCCTGTATCGAATGTGAATTTTTATCGGCTGAAAGTGACGGAGATGGAGTTTTGATGAAGATGAGGAGCCATCCACGCAACGATTTCTAATTAAATCATGAATTCCGATCAGTGGATCAGAGTACAGCGAGACGGAATGAAATTTCCGCGTATGAGCAACTCGTTTCTCGGCCAAAGTGTTTGCATCTTGACATGAGTATACATTTTTCCATTAAGTGTAAGTGATGAAAATATGTTCTTCGCGACGATGAGTAATTATCTGTACAATAATCTCCCATTGAAGCACGAATTTCGAGTTGTGGATCCAAGTGCGAGGAGACAAGGAGAGATCTCTTCGAGTACTCGACTCACAATCCGGCCGAAGATTTTCATCCCGACACCACTTAATATGGATTTTTACATCAATCGAGAGTGATGGAGATGTGATCTTTATGTGTATTGGAAGAAATTCTCGCGATAATCTTGATCAGGATCTCGAATCTCTTTCTGTGGATCAAAATGGGAAGGGACAAACTGATTCGTATACGCATGACTAACTCCTCCCAAAGCCCAACTTCTGCATCCTGACATGGGTAGACATCTTCACCATCCCCAGGAGGTTATAAGCAAATGTTTCTTGTGATTATGAGAGACTATCGATACAACAATTCCCCGGCGGATAACGAATTTTGATACGCTGATCAAAGTGCAAGGAGACGAAATGAAATAGTTTCGTGTGCTCGAATCGCAATCCGACCGAAGATCTCCATCCTGACACTAGTATGAATTTTTTCATGTACTGGAACTGATAACGGCGTGATCTTTATGAACAAAGAATGTCACTTGAACAACGATTTCGATTCGGATCTTGAACCTCGATCTGTTAATTGAAGTGGAAGGAGACCAAATAAAAATTATCAGCATGATCGACTCGTTCATTGGCCCAAGTTTCTCATCCTGACTCGAGTATACATTTTTTATCAAATGAGATGGAGTTCCGATGAAGATAAGGAGCCATCCACACAACAATTTCCAAACGAATCATGAATTTCGATCAGTGAATCAGAGTACAGCGAAACGGAATGAAATTTTTGGGTATAATCGACTCGCAATCTGACCGAAGATTTTCATCTCAACAACAGTATAACTTTCTTCCTCTACTGAAACTGATGAAGATATGACCTCAATGGACAAGAGGAGTCATTCGAACAATACCCTTGATACGGATCTCGAAGTTCGATCGGTGAATCAAAGTGGAAGGAGACAAAATGAAATTTTTGCGCATGAGCAACTTGTTCCTCGGCCCTATCTCTTGCATCTTGATATAGCTATACATTTTTCATCGAGTGTAAGTGATGAAAATATGTTCTCCACGACGATAAGTAGTTATCTATATATCCTATGGGAGCATGGATTCCAAGTCGTAGATCCAAGTTCGAGAAGACGAAATGCAATCTTTCCAAGTGCTCTACTCACCATCCGGCCGAAGATTTCCATCCTGACAATACTTGAAATGAATTCTTCAATCAATTGGGAGTGATGAAGATGTGATCTTTATGTGCATCGGAAGACATTCATGCGATAATCTTGATCAGGATCTCGAATCTCGATCTGTGGATCAAGATGGAAGGGGACAGACTGATATCCATACGCATGGCAAGCTCGTACCAAGGCTCAACTCATGCACCCTGACTTGAGTAGACATTTTCTCAATCACCTGAAAATGACAAACATATGTTTGATGTGACAATGAGAGACTATCCATCCAATAATTCCCTGACGGATATCGAATTTCGATCCGCTGATGAAAGTGCAAGGAGACGAAGTGGAATATTTTCGTGTGCTCGAACCGCAATCCGAACGAAGATTCTCATCCTGGCGCTAGTCTAAATTTCTTCATCTACTCAAACGGACAACGATGTTGTCTTCATGTACAGAAAGTATCATTCGAACAACAGTTTCGTTTCCGATCTCGAATCTCGATCTGTTAATCAAAGTAGAAGGAGACAAAATAGAATTTCTCAGCATGATCGACTCTTTTCTTGGTCCAAGTTTCTCATGCTGACTTGAGTATACATTTTTTATCAACATCAAGTGACGAAGACGGAGTTTTGATGAAGATCAGGAGCCACCCGTGCCATAAATGCCAATCGAATCATATTTTCGATGAATGAATAAGAGCACAGCGAGACGAAATGAAATTTTTGGGAGTGCTCGACTCACAATCCGACCGGATATTTTCATCCTAACATTAGTACAGATCCTCTCATCTACTGTAACTGGTGGAGATATGATCTCTCTGATCATTTACGCTGATCTTGTGAGTGATCACCGTACTCCCAGGATCAGCGTTACCGCGTATCTCTCTCGGAATAAGGTCCCTGGATGTAGTCCAAGAAGGAGCCATTTTCACCTGTCGGTCATCTGGCCTAATCTGAGACGACACTGAATACGACTTGTTTTGGTGCAACTGCAAAGACATCCAAAGTAAGCTTACGAGCACCGCGATGCTGAGACGTAGGCTTCCACAGCTTCGCCGCACGTCAAGAGATGGAGTTTTTCAAAGATATCTGGGAGCCGAGTACCAAGTGAAACACGCGAGAAAAATTGTATCTCCCCTCCTTCAATTATGAGCCACGAATTGGAATTCAATATTCAAGAAGCGATCATTGTATGTATAGTTTGTAATCATCACGGAGAACACAGCTGCATCATTTTCAGTTGCTGGTGAATGTATACTCAAGTTAGGATGCAAGAGCCTGGGCTGAGGAAAAAGTCAAGCATGCGAGAGAAATTTCATTTTGTTTCCTTCGACTTTGACCCATAGGAAGGGAATCATAGTTCCAATCAAAATTATCACATCAAAAGGTTCCTTATGTTTATAGGAATCTTATCTTCAACCCTTTTAGTAGATGGTGGAATCAATACTAGTGCCAGGATAAGAATCGTTGGTCGTATTGTGAATGAATGATAACCTTTATTCGCCCAAGGGCGAAAATACAAAAATACAGTAGCATATGAAACATATGTCACTTATACATAATAATTACATTAAATTTGTAAAAATTTGTCGTTTTGGTTAAGGCTATTCGAATTATCACAGAAAGTGACTAGTCATCTCGAAGCATCGTAAGATGCTAAGAGTCATGAAAAGAAAAAGAAGAAAAAGTAACGTTTTCATATAGATATATATATACATATATCAGTCTTAACAAAAAAGGTTGAGGAAAAGAAAACATTTTCCCGTCTGGGAAGAAATATAAAAAAAAAAAAAAAAAGACATGGGCCCACAGTCATATCACAGGAATCTCAGTTCGGAAACGAAAAAGTCACGCATAGAAGTAGAAGACATCAAATGAAACGGGCTCATGCCTATCACAGTTTACAAATTGAAATAGTGTTTTTCCTCCACATCAATCCTCTGGGAGGATAGTGTTAACAGGAAGTCTTTTAAGGACTCTTCAAATAATGATATCTCCCCAAGCTGCCGAAAGCCCGGAGGGAGAAAGTTCCACAAATGAGCACATTGGACCTGGAAAGATCTTCTTCCATATTCAAGTCTCATGTTGGGAACTTTGACTACCCGCTCTTCTAGATCACCCCGTGCGGGGCGTTCGGATTGGTACCTGGTAAACATCGCAGCTAGGTAGCCAGGTTCTCCTAAGTGCATGATCTTATGCATCAAGAGAGCTGCAAAGTACATTCTCCGCGAATCAGTACGTAACCAACCCAAGCGCTCCCTAAACGGGGCGATGTGCTCGTCTCTCCTAAGATCAAAAATATATCTCACACATGAATTGCTTAGTCTCTGTACCCGTTGCCGCTGTTCGTCCGTGGCGTCGAAGTACACGACCGCGCAATAATCTAGGTGCGGTTGAACCAATGACTCGACTAGGCGAATTCGGAGAGGTCTGGTGATACATGCCCTAAAAAACCGCAGACCGTATAGGGCTCTGTTGACTCTCTTAGTTACTTGGTCGATGTGCGGTTTCCATGTCAATTCACTGTCAAGTGTAACACCGAGACTCACGACCGTATCACTGAAGGGGATGAACTTTCCTTCCTGTATCTCAACCCCTGGCAAGTCCATTCTCTTCAGATCTTTGATATTTCTCTCCGAGCTGAAGTAGATTGCCTTGGTCTTGCCAGCGTTGAGACACAGGCCTGAACTTCTGGCCCACTCGGCAATTAGTCGTCCTATTTCGCCCAGCCGAGCAATACCTTCCCTGATCTTATTTTTCTCGATTTGGAGATAAATTTGGAGATCATCCGCATGAAATAGATGATGTACCGACTTTCCGTCTAGCAAGCCAGCCAGGTCATTCACATACAAGCTGAAGAGGAGAGGCCCAAGGACGGACCCCTGTGGAACACCCAGATTGGTTTCGAGCCAATCAGATTTGCCTACTTTAGAAGTGATTAGTTGGGTGCGACCCTGTAGATATGATTTTATCCACAGGAGCGCCGATCTTGAGAAGCCAAGATGTCGTAGCTTCCTCAACAGCTTGGATGGTGAGATGGTGTCAAAAGCTTTGCTAAAATCGAATAGTAGGAGCAGAGTGATCTTCTTCCTGTCTATACCTACTCTGATGTCATCGGTCAATTTCAACAAAGCTGTCTGGGTGCTATGGTGTTGCCTTAAACCAGTCTGGAAGCGATCAAGTATCTTCTCGATTTTTAAATACTCCGTGATTTGGTCATGTGCGATTTCTTCCAGAACCTTGGAGAGAAAGCACAGCAGTGCTATAGGACGGAAGTCTGAGACCGTCGATGGAGCAGCAGTCTTCTTTAGTGCAATCAGCTGCGCTTGCTTCCAAGCCTCAGGAAAAATGCCATGAGCGAAAGAGGAGTTGAAAATGTGTACAATAAGATCACCAATGGCCGGAAGAGCTTTTGCGATCACGCTTTGGGGTATTCCATCCGCTCCACGGGCCTGTGAGGAGAAATGTTTAATAGCAAGGACTACATCACTAAAATTTGTGGGCTTAAATTTAAACCCCTCCTCCGGTGCCGAGTCAATATCGTCCATTGCTTCATTAATATTTTCGTGGGGCGAAACGGAAACTCCCGCAAAGTGTGCGTTCAACTCATCCGGTGTGAAGCCATGAAGTTCCTCCTCTTTGCTCTTAGGCAAGAGGCCGAGATTGCGCATCTCCTTCCAAATGTTCTTCTTCTGATCAAAAGCATCTGACAAATGGGTTTGAATGAAGGAGTTATGCTCTTGTTCAATGCGCAAGTCGACCTCTTCACTAAGCCGAAAGTATTCATTTTGAAGCTCAGGACACTTGCGCTGGTTACGTTGAATCCGTTCCCAGCGCCTGCGCGTCGCGTCTCGCTTATTCATGAGTACCCTCAGCTCAGGACCAATTCAAGGAGCGTCATTTTTACGCGGATTAATAGTTTTTTCGGGTGCTAATTCATCAATAACGGTCTGTAAATTTTCATTCAAGCAGTGAATTGCATCTTCCAAACTCGTTTCAGCATTTTCGAGAGCTGTCCAGTCACAGCGAAGCAATCGGTCATTCAATATCTCCGGAGTCATGTTTCGAAAATCCCTGTAGGTAAAGGAATTCCTTGGCGGAGTAGGAGTGAAGACGTTGATGGTGACGTCAATGACCGAGTGCCTGCCGAAACTGGGCAGGAGGCTGTTTTGAAAGTCGGTAATGATATCATTGTCATCTACATAAATGTGATCAATCCATGTATGAGATGTATTGGGGGTGTGTTGGTGAGTCGGGCCATGCTGCACTGCACATGCTGTGAGTCAAACACGCGGATAGATTTCATTTGGTCACCTTGCACTTTGATCCGTGAATGGAGATCCGTGATTCGCGAGAAAATTATGATATGGGTAGCTATTCATCTCCATGAAGATCACCTCTCATCCTTCCCGATTGATGAAAATACGTATACTGAAATCAGGATGAGAAACTTGCGTCGGGAATGAGTTCAGTATGAGAGGAGAATTTCATCTTCTCTCCTTCTACATTGATCCGAATCGAGATCCAGAATCTGAATCAAGAACATTGCATGATTGACTCCTCGTGTATACAGAGATACCATTTTCATCTTTTCCAGTGGATGAAAAATTTATGCAAATGTCAGGATAAGGATCTTTGGAGGGATTGAAAGTCAAGTACACAAGGAGATTTCATGTTATCTCCTCGCACTTGGATCCACTAATCGAAATTCATGATTCAATAGGGAAGTGTTGTTCGGACAGCAACTAATTCGCGTGAAGAATACATTTTTATCCCCTCCACTTGGCGGGGACATGTATTCTCAAGGCAGGATTGGATATTTAGGCAAAGGAACGAGTTGATCATGCAAAAATTCATTTTGTCCCCTTCCACTTCAATTCATCGATCGAGATCTGAATCAAAATTATTGCATGAATGAATTCTTACGCACATAGATAACGCATCTTTATCACTTTCTGTAGATGGAAAATATATACTAGTGTCAGGATGGAATTCTTCGAACATATCGCGAGGTGAGCACGCGAAGGAAGTTCAACTTGTCTCCTTGCACTTTGGACAACGAATCGGAATTCAATATTCGATAGGGAATTATTGTACGGATAGCTTCTTATCTCCGAGGGAGTATATCCTTATCGCTTTCAGATAATGGGGAATGTATTCTCCAAACAAGATGAAAGAAACTTGGGACAGTGGAAGAGATGATTATGCAAAAAAATAATTTTGTCTCCTTCCAATTCAATCCACGGATTGAGTTCAAAACCAAGATTATTGCAAAAAAGTCTTCCAATGCACATAGAGATTACATCTTCATCGTTACCAATTGATGGAATAATGTATATCAAGTAGTGTCAGGATGGAAATATGAGGCGATATTGTGAGTCGATCACGATGAGAAAGTTAATCTTGTCTCCTTGGAATTGGATCCACGACTCGAAATCCATGCTCCAATAGGAGATTATTGTATGAATAGCTAATCATCGTCGTGGAGATTATACTTCCATCACTTACACATGATCAAAATTGTATATTCATGTCAAGATGCAGGAAATTGGGCCGAGGAACGAGTTGTTCATGCGCTAGAATTTCATTTTTCTCCATCCACTTTGATTCACGGCTCGAAATTCGAGATCCATCTCAAAAGTATTGTTCATATGACTTCTTTTGTACAGAGAGATCACATCTCCACCAGTTACAGTGGATGGAAGAATCTGTACTAATGTTAGGATGAAAATCTTCGGTCGGGTCGTGAGTCTAGCACTCCGAAAAATTTCATTTCGTCTCGCTGTGCTATTTATTGATCAAATTCATGATTCGATTGGAATTTGTGGCACGGGTGGCTCTTCATCTTCATCAGAACTCCATCTTCGTCACTTGATGTTGATGGAACATGTATACTCAAGTCAGGATGAGAAACTTGAACCAAGAAACGAGTCGATCATGCTGAGAAATTCTATTTTGTCCCCTCCTACTTTGATGCACAGATCGAGATTCGAGATCGGAAATGAAACTGTTGTTCAAATGACACTTCCTGCACATGAAGACAACATCGTTCTCCGTTTGAGTAGATAGAAACATTTATAGTAGCACCAGGATAAAAGTCTTCGTTCGGATTGCGGTTCGAGCACACGATATATTTCACTTCGTCTCCTTGCACTCTCATCAGCGAATCAAAATTCGATTTCCGTCAGGGAATCATTGTATGCATAGTCTCTCATTGTTACATCGAACATATGTTTATCATTTTCATGTGATTAAGAAAATGTCTACTCAAATCAGGATGCAGAAGTTGAGCCTCGGTACGAGCTGGTCATGCGTATGAATATCAGTGAGTCCCCTTCCATTTTCTTCCACCGATCGAGATTCAAGATACTGATTAAAATTATCGCATCAATGTCTTCCAATGCACATGAGGATCACATCTTCATCACTCCCGATTGATGGAAGAATTTATATCAAGTAGTGTCAGGATGGAAATCTTCGGTCGGATGGTGAGTCAGGTACTTCAGAAGGATTGCATTTTGTTTTTTCGAACTTGGATCCACGACTCGAAATTCATGCTTCCACAGGAGATATAGATAACTACTTATTGTCGTGGGAAACATATTTTCATCACTTACACTCGATGAAAAATGTATAGCTATGTCAAGATGCAAGAGATAGGGCCGAGAAACGAGTTGATCATGCGCAGAAATTTCATTTTGTCTCCTTTCACTTCGATTCACCGATCGAAATTCGAGATCCGTATCAAGGGTATTGTTCGAATGACTTCTCTCGTACATTAAGGTCACATCTGCATCAGTTCCAGTAGGTGAAGGAATTTGTACTGTTGTTGAGATGAAAATCTTCGGTCGGATTGCGATTCGAGTATACCGAAAAATCTCATTCCGTCTCGCTGTACTCTGATTCACTGATCGAAATTCATGATTCGATTGGAAATTGTTGTGTGAATGGCTCCTCATCTCCACCGAAACTCCATCTTTGTCACTTTTATTTGATAGAAAATGTATACTCAAGTCAGGATAAGAAACTTGGGCCAAGGAACGAGCCGCTCATGCTGAAAACTTTGAATTTGGTCTCCTTCCACTTTGATTCACAGATTGAGACTTAAGATCCGAATCGGAATCGTTCTTCGAATGACCTTTCTCGTACATAGAGATCACGCCGTTATCAGTTTCAGTAGATGAAAAAGTTCATACTAGTGTCAGGGTGAAAATCTTCGGTCAGATTGCGATTGGAGCACACGAAAATATTTCATTTCGTCTCCTTGCACTTTGATAAGCGAATCGAAATTGGTTATCCGCCGGGAAGTTGTAGTATGAATAGTCTCTCTTAATCACAAAAAACTCCCATTTCATGTAAACATTCTTCTCTCATACTCGTCAAGTCAGCAAAACGCGTATGAAGATCATTGGTAGTCCCGTGTCAACCGATGCTCATGGCCGTGCGTGTGAACATGCGTCTCTTGTTCTTGCGCAGTATAAGAGATAGCGATGTAGCGATGAGCAATACGCTATGCTCGGTAATCATTCAAAAGTGACGAATTGGGTGTACATTCATTATTGCATACCATAAATCATCTATGAGGAATTCACAGATATATTCCACATTCATGACAAAGGGATGCACCATTTCTTGGAAACTTATAATCCACGTGAACATACTTTTCCCATACCCCTCATTCGTCGAGTCAGCATATCACTCAAAAATTGTCGTCAGTCACGTGTCAATGTATGCACATGAAAAATACGTCTTTTGTTCTGCGCAGTAGAGGGGGAGCGATGAGCAATATGCAAAGCGCACCAACTCTCGAAAGCGACGAATTAGGTGTAGATCCATTATTACACAACATGAATCATCCATATGGAATTCACAGAAATATCAGTCATGACAAAGGAATGAGCCAGTTCTTGGAAACTCAGTATTTACGTGATCATGTCTTTCTCATACACCTAATTCGCCGAGTCAGCATTGAACATGAGAGTTGTCACCAGTCACCTGTCAATGCATGAGAGTCATTTCGGATCATGTCAGCCAGAGGCGTCACCAGGGGGTCTGGGAAAAATCCCAAAAAATTTCTTTCCATTGATTCTATGTTTGAAAAGTACAAGAAAAATTTTCTTGGGATTTTTCCGAAGCCCTCCACGGGCCCTAGGGCCCACAGAAGGTCTATTCTAGGCCTTTTTTTAGCCTATTTCTGGGAAATCATAGCTCCGACTAGACTCAATCTTTTTTTACGTACTTGGGCACATTTTCTTTGTATAGACTAGCACTTTTGAAAGAAGGATAGTCCGGAATCAATCATGCAGCCTAGTAACTTCTAGGAGCTATATGCTGAGAGCAGATCTTAGCGATTTTTGGGCCTGCTTCAAAGCGATCTAGCTCCTACTAGACATGTGATAATCGACTTCTGCAAGTGGTCATTTTGAAGGTCTTGAAAGAACCTACAATTTGATCACCTGTGGAAGTCGATTATCGTACTCTTTATGGAAGCTATAGCCGATACAAGTTAGCAGTTTTGTAAAAACGCCAAACTTTGAGCTCAATTTAAGAAAATCGTTTTTTCCCTCCGACCTCAAACCTTTGCGAATATGTTTTTCGATACCAATACTATTAATCGGAACGATATTCTGGGTGGGCGATTCAATTCTCGATTTTATTCAGCCAATTTGAAACTTGCTTCATTAACTTTTTGCTTAAAACGCCGACGTAGGCATGGCTCGCATATGCTTCCATCTGAGTTGTTGTGCACCAATCTGGGTGGAATTACTCCCCAAAGTACCCCCAGATATGTGTAAGAACTTTCGGAGGCGAGCCTCAAGTCAGAAGCGAGCTGGAGGCTCAAACCGTCAGGTCCGAGATGGGCATTATTTCGTATAGTTTGGGGCAGGCGAGCGAGGGCTCGATTCTTCGTATTCTTGCCCACAAACGAGACGAGTGGCTAGAGTAGGGATACAAACACGTTTTTTCGACTCAAAATGACCATCTCAACACAATCCCGGGGTCAATTCGTGCCTAGGATATCATCCAATCCTCAAACGGCGTTAAACTCCGTAATGACAGGTTTTGCGCCTCTACTGCAGAATGACGATGATTTAAGCTGTATCGCAAATGTGACGATTTCGGACGTTTGGGAGGGGGGGGGGTGTCGATGCATTGTGGCGTCCTATGAGAGTTATCGATATTTAAGGGTTGTTGTTGATTCTCGCTCAAGTTTTGATATCGATGATCAGTTGAAATTCTTTCGAATCGGGCGAACGTCACAATTTTATATCAAAAGATATATGTTATACATACACTGAGAGGAATAAATCTGGGAATATTCCAAATTTTTCAAATTTTAGTGAACGCTAAGCGCTCTGGCCGGCCAAATCGGTGAAACTTCCAGTAGATTCAGGAAATACTACCGATTATTCAGCAATCAATGCTCAGCTGTCATCTGGATATTTTCTTATCTCGGCAGTAAGGATTCCTGATTTGCAATTTAAGTATTCCATCTCGAACATCTACAGAATGAATCAGGACTTTTTATGATACACGCGAGTGATGTGAATCCCAGTGGAAATCTGTAAAATTTCTTGAATAAATCTGAAAAATTTACAGATCTTGCTTGGGAGTTTTTCATACTCGGCTCAATTTCGCGAGATGGTGGGCGAATGTGCTTAGGAGAGAGGTACATATTAAGCTATATTTTCGAAGGTATTCCACGAAGATATAATTTGTGTTCGTAAGTGTGACCTTTGCGCGGTAGAAGGCTTTCGGAAGAGGGTAAGGTTTCCAATCTTCCCAGTGTTTGATAAGCCATTGTGATGGCAAACAGCCAGGTAATTGTGTTCACATAAGATAATTTAATCATTTCTTTGTGAACTCGCAATAGTGATAGAGGTTATAGAGTTGTAGAGTTCAGAAACCAGTTTTGGCTAAGCCAATGCGATTCTATAATCAATGCAAAGTGAAGGATTATCAGGAGAGCTAAATGGAGATTGGTACGTGAATGATGGAAGTGATCAAAATCTCATAGTTGCCGTCGAGGGTGATGGAAGATCACTAGAGAGGGAAGAGCATAACATTTTACGCACGGTAACACCGTGAAGGATGGTTTGTTTATCACGAAAACATGGATGTAATCAATACCAAATCACGCCTATGATGAAGAGTAGCCTTCAATGACAACTCTCACCACCAGGTGGATGCCTTGGAACTAGCAATTTTCGCAAGCGCTCAAATATACACTCACTCGACATATAATGTCAATAGCATCACTAGTTTGTATGTCATATGGTATATATGTATATGTAGATATTTAAGTGCGATTACCTTTGAAAGTAATCTGTAGTATTCTAAGAAAAATTGTGAAAAATAGGTGACTAAATCTGGGATGATTACCGATTTCATCCAAATAAATACACCTACCTTCTATAGATTTAGATAAATTTACTCTCGTTCCCATCATCCCAAGCGTAATAACGGTATCCTTTTGTTAACCACGGTATAATCCCTAATGTCGAAAACTCTTCCCTGCCAGTCCGGAAAAAGTCCAGATTGCGATCGGTACTTTTTCGGCTCCTGTTTTGGAGAAAATCTCCCAATGGTTTGTCATGAACGCATCAGAGTGACTCGGGAAAAATTACAGAGTTGCTCAAGAATCTCTGACGAACTCTAATCTTAAATTTTAACATTTTTTTAGGATCAACTCCGTGCACTTACTGGGCTCATTGCCAAATAATCCACTGAACTCTGCTTAGATCGGTAACTCGATAAATCTGGACTCATCCCTGATGAAGCGCTTAGCGTCCACGAAAATTAAAAAAATCTGGAATATTTCCAGATTCACTTCTCTCAGTGTATGAAGGTGCCCTGGAGGATATCGTGAGTAATTTTGTAGATGTTTCGTCCTTGATGTTCAATATATGAGTTGATTATTTGGTCTCATCGATCTTGAAGGACGGTGGGGAACTAAATAAATTTCCAAAATTTCATGAAAGGAATTTTGTTGCTACGTTTTGTCCCCTAGGTTTCATGGACCTCATCAGGCTTCAGGTTTCTGTTTTGACATATATGGATAGAAAATATGAAATTTTTCACAAATGATGGATATGTGATTATTGAAGATGCGCAACTTACGTTATTCTTTAGATAGTCATGATATTTTTGAACGATCTTGTCATAGAGCACAGACATAGCGTCTGGCTCCTGTCGATACAGGTGAATAGAATGAGTCATCAGTCTCATTTCACACTCATATTTATATTAGTGCGATCGCAGCATACAGTAGGTGACATATATATGAAAAGTAGTGCATGTGGGAGAGAGAAAAAGAGCGGGGGTCAATGAGCTCCGTTAGCCGTTGCCCACAACGGGTTATATATTCGACTGAGATTTCAAATATCGTCCTTTTTATTGATGAAGTTTTCATCGAATTTAATATGGATCAACTCAGAAATCAACCGTTTCTTCTAATTTTTCTCTGTGTCTACAATTTTGGTTTGATCCCAATAGGAATCATGTTTATCTTTCAGTCTATGAACTGGAACTGCGGACTTTTGATCTAAGTTTGTGACATGATCATTAATACGTGTACCTAGTTGTCTTTTTGTCTCTCCCACATACGTTGCTGGGCAGTCTTCGCACTGAAATTTATAAACAACACCAGTTTTGCTAAATTTATCTAGTTGGTCCTCGCCTAATTTTACTATTGAACTTAGTGACTTGGAAACTTTTGGAAGAGTGTGAATATCGTTATGTTTGAACAGAGCATTACATTTTTCGAATAAGCGTTCGTGGTATGGGATACAAATCTTGTTCTGACCAGCATATAGGCAGGTGTTGTTTATAAATTTCAGTGCAAAGACTGCCCAGCAACGTATGTGGGAGAGATAAAAAGACAACTAGGTACACATATTAGTGATCATGTCACAAACAAAGATAAAAAGTCCGTAGTTTCAGTTCATAGACTGGAAGATGAACATGATTTCTATTGGGATCAAACCAAAATTCTAGACACAGAGAAAAATTAGAAAAAACGGTTGATTTCTGAGTTGATCCATATTAAATTCGATGAAAACTTCATCAATAAAAAGGACGATATTTGAAATCTCAGTCAAATATATAACCCCTTGTGGGCAACGGCTAACGGAGCTCATTGACCCCCGCTCTCTTTCTCTCTCCCATATGCACTACTTTTCATATATATGTCACCTACTGTATGCTGCGATTGCGCTAATATAAATATGAGTGTAAAATGAGACTGATGACTCATTCTATTTACCTGTATCGACAGGAGCCAGACGTTATGTCTGTGCTCTATTACAAGATCGTTCAAAAATATCATGACGATCTAAAGAATAACGTAAGTTGCGTATCTTCAATATCCACATATCCATCATTTGTAAAAAATTTCATATTTTCTATCATTATATGTCAAAACATAAACCCGAAGCCTGATGAGGTCCACGAAACCTAGTGGACGAAACGTAACAATAAAATTTCTTTCATGAAATTTTGGGAATTTATTTAGTTCCCCACTGTCCTTTAAGATCGATGAGACCAAATAAACAACTCATATAGTGCCCTGAGGAAATCATTAAGCTATCAGTTTCATCGTTCAAATCATGTATCTCGTAAATTGTCAGCGTTTGAATACCTAGAAATGATTCAAATAGAAATTCCCACCAGAAAAGGGGGGAGGGTCATGAGATTTGTGACATCTTTTTAGGAGGGGGGTCGAATGATATGTGACACGGTGTGACAAGGGAGGGGGAGGGGTTGAGAATCTATCAAAAATCTGCGGACGTCTTTTTTGAACGGCCGTAAAGGAATGAGCCAGTTCTTGGAAACTCAGTATTTACGTAAACATGTCTTTCTCATGATTGTCGAGTCAGCATTGTGCATGGAATCGCCACCAGTCACGTGTCGATGTGTGCTCATGAAGATACGTCTCTTCTGCGCAGTAGGAACCGATGAGTAATATGCAATGCTCAGCTATTCTCAAGAGTGGCGAATGTGTCATATATATTCATCATTGCACGACATGAATCGTCCGTATAAAATTCACAGAAATATTAGTCATGACAAAGTAATGTGTCAATTCTCAAAACTCGACAAAAGCGTGAACCTGTTTTTCTCATAATTGTCGAGTCAGCATTGCGCATAAAATTGTCACTAGTCACGTGTCAATGCACGCGCATGGTAATACGTTACTTTTGCACAGTAGGTAGTGATGAGCAATATGCAATACTCTGCAATTCTCGAGAGCGACGAAATTGATGTACATTCATTTTTGCACAGAATAAATCATCCATATGAAATTCACAGATATACTAGTCATCGCAAAGGAATGTGCCAATCCTTAAAACTCGACAAAAGCGTAAACATGTTTTTCTCATAACTGTCGAGTCAGCATTGCGCATAAAATTTTCACCAGTCACGCGTCGATGCATAAAAATACGTCTTTTTTGCGCAGTAAGAAACGATGATTGATATGCGATGCTCAGCGATTCTCGAGAGCGGCGAATGTGTCGTATATTGATCATCACCCCCTCTCCCATGATAGATACTCACGAGGTAAATAGTCATCCCGACACTCGTGATCCAAGGACTTGCGCATTAATGTGACAGTCATCCGTCGGCCGCAGTGTCGTGAGGCGCGGACCTAGGGCTCGCTGAAGGAACGATGCGCCAGAGCAATCGTGGAGGAGTTCGTGTACTTTCGGTCTCTCCATCAAGTGTGCGAGGATGGAAAAACTCGGTATCCCGTTGGTGTCAAGTTTGATAGCTGCTCAAGGCACGTAAGGACTATTCTAAGAAAGGTCAGATTAATCGGTCCATTTTCTGAAATTTCATGATCGATCGATCACATTTTTTCAGTCTATCGAAAATTTCAAAATTGCATATTTTCATCGAGATCATCGAATAATCATCATTATAACCAATACTTGACAATTATGAGTATCTGGACAGCAAGACAATAGCATTCATCAGATCCCCTCAAAGTTTCGTGGAGATTGCTTGATAATTGTGCCCCCAGTGCAGGAATCTTGGGCGAAAAGTCGGCTTTCCTGTATAATGCATTCCAAGGATTCATGGTCCGAAATCAATGAATTCGATCGGCAAATATTTCAACAACAGTGGAAAGAGCGCATAGAGATTGGAAATGGCGATTTGCACAATTATGAAGAAGAGTGGGGTCACTATGAGTCGTCTGCATCGCCTTCACACTTGCCCGTACAGTGATGATTCATCCAATCGTCGCCGCACGGGTATGTGGTGGGGGTGATGTTCTTACGGCCCATAGTGACCCCTATACTACTTCTTGGTAACCCAAACCGCCGGAAGATCAAGTGAGAAAAAGATATTTCACCAAGAAGTAAAGAAGAGAGCAGCCAAATCACTGGTCTCATCTGTGAGTGATTCTCTACAACTTGTAGAAAAGCAAAAATCAATTGAGTGAAGTGTAGAAAAGCGTGGCGCAAAAAAGACAACACACATACACGCACATACATACACAGGCAAAGAAACGGAGAGATGAGTACCTGGAAGGTTTTGAAGGATTTCAATAGAAGAAGTGTTACTTACAATCGTTAGATTTTGGTGAGAAGAAGAAGATGGTTGAAGCATTTTTGTGATAAGAGAAATTTTATCCAAGGAAGTATGGGATCAAATGAAAAGATTGATCAACAATTTGCTAGACCGAAAACAAAGCTTTCTCTTTAGAGAGAGTCGAATGTACAAAAAGAAGCTGTATTAATTTGCACAATGACTATCTTAAAGATAGAAGTAATGTAGACAATTGCAACAACAGGAGTGAGCCTGTATACCATGATGCATCCATGAATCACTGCGATGAAATGATTGGTGCTGCTGTAAATAGTAACATTGAAGCAAATCGTGATTCTGTTCTGGTTAGCTCAGAGAACCATACATCTTATATAAGAATAAGTTGTAACAATGAAGTAGATCAATGTAAAATTCTTCGCAGTGTGAATGATAACACAATGCAAAACATAAAGATTGATTCAAGTATAGATATCGATTAAGATCAGTTTGGATTGGGTGACATTTTTCTCAAAATAAATTCCTCAATCCATATTTCTCAATCTGAATTTCTCATTGGACGTTTCTCTCAAAGCAAAATTTCTCAATCCATATGTCTCACTGGACGTTTTTCTCAAGAAAGAAATTCCTCAATCCATATGTCTCACTGGACGTTTCTCTCAAAAAAGAAATTTCTCAAGTCGAATTTCCCAATCTCAACTTCTCAGGTGAAATTTCTCAATCTGAATTACTCAGTCCAAAAATCTCAATCTATTCCTCAGCTCCGAGTTCAATTCGCGTTTTTCAACATACGTGTCTCAAACCAAATTCGTTTAATTCAATTGCACAATCTCAATTTATTCAATTACATGGTTATAATTGTGTATATCACAGTCTCTTTCTACAGTTTTAAGAAAGTATCAAATAACGGTCATATTGGGGTCAGTTTAGATCCTTAGTCAACGTATAAAATGAATGATAAAATCCATGGAATTCAGTCATTTTTCAGTGTAATAATGAATGGCAAAATACAAGAATTATCTCATGTTTACAAGTGTAAGTTATGGCCAATTTGCAGTCAAATAGACAATGACGTTGTCATATTCAACATAAGTTTCGGAAGCTGACACAATATTCAATATCCTTTGCTCTCGCCTGTGATGTCGAGGTGCTCTTGATTTCCTTATCGATTGTCCGAGATTAATTTGATTGATCATGCACTCTGTGTCAGCCTGTACTTCTTGCAGTTCGTTGATAAACGCATAGAAACTTGGATGAGCTCGGCCAACTACCAGATTGAATCGGTTATGCCATCCTTCCGATGCGTCATTTGCGCGAGCCAATTCCTCCAATACACTCTTATAATGATTCCAAAAACTGAGTGGATATCTAGGCGGAACAGCTCGTCTGCGACCTTGAGCAAGCCTTCTGATTAGATGCTTTTGTAAACATTCTGACACAGATGGAAACATTACTTCCGATAAATCCGACTTTGAGCAGAATAGTATTGAGGAAAATGGCATGGAGGAGAAGAATTATTGAGAAAAACGGCAATGAGAAGAATAATTATTGAGAAAAACGGCATTGAGAGAAATAACTATTGAGAAAAATGGCATTGAGAGAGATAACTATCGAGAAATGAAGCCGTTGAGAAAAATAATTTGAGAAAATTGTCACAGAACGGTGAGCTACCGCCCGAGATAAGCCAAAATATGAATGACGATACGCTATCCTTTTTCCCATCATCACATCAAGAACGAGATTATGCGAGTTCCCGTGAATCTCATGCAAAATCTTATAGTGCCAAGTACACCACAAGAAATGATGAATTTATCCACGTTAAGGCGATGCGGTCACCGTGCAACCCAGAAATTATATCTTATTTGGATGTAAATCAAAAAATTTCCACGAAACGAAGTCGGAGACGATTTGTCCATTACGTATCATCACCTGAGTTGTGGTGGACGACTCATTATTTGTCACCAGTCACAAGGCTATCACTAATAAATGAGAATAACTTGCCCGCGGATACTTTCTAACCTACAAATTGACACATTTTCGTTCACAAAACTCTCAAAATCTAGTCCGATTTGGGCCAAACGAAGAGTTATCCAGGCCAAGTTAGATGATAATAAAGCCTGGATAGCTCGTCGTTTAGCCCATAATGGAAAAGATTTTGAGAGTTCTGTGAACAAAGTTCAGCGTGCACGGTGACCGCATCGCCTTAATGGTGTCACGCAAAATGATATGTTTCGGGATAAGCTCGGTAATGAAGCTGGAGTATATTCGGTTCCTCGTAAAGATAGTACAATTACCACAGATGATCTTTCAAATTCTCTTTATGACGTCAGAGAACTGATTGAGGAAGAGCCAGAACATGTAATAGACAGTAAGAGATGTAGATTAGAACAAACAACCTGTGATATGCTATTTTTCAATAAATGATACCATTAGAGTGCAATTTATGTAAAATTGATATTCACCACTCGACAAAGGATGCGTCAACACTGACCTCCGAAACAACTTTTTGTCTGAACGAATTGAAGGTTTTTTCATATCCTTCCCCCCTCCATTCACTTTTTTCAAAAGTATAGATTGGCGAGTATGAGTTTGTTCCTCAAAATTTATTGATTTTTATCAGGTTTCCGCAGTAAAAATGATGATTGATTCAATTCGGCTGTATTACATAGTTTCAACTCTTGAAAGGAATGAAATCAAAGGAACTATGTCGAGTATTTTTGTAAGTTTGAGAGACCAACCATTTCCCGGGCAAAATACTTATGGCATTGTTTCAACTCGTGAAAGGAATGAAATGAATAAGAAACCATGTCGAGAGTTTTTCGAACAAGTGTGATTGTATAAGGTGATGGATTTCGGAAATTTTGCACGGTCTTTCTTATTCGTTGATTATTAAAACCAGAACTTGAATGAGAAAAATTGAAGAAGTCAAGTATAGTTGATTAAAGAATCACGCTAATTATTCTCGAAACTGTAGATTTTTCTTTGAAAATGTGGAGCGAATAATCACTAGTCGCTCTCATATGATAGTTCATATAATACATGAGAGAGCAACGAGTGATTATTCGCTCCACATTTTCAAAGAAAAATCTACAGTTTCGAGAATAATTAGCGTGATTCTTTAATCAACTATACTTGACTTCTCCAATTTTTCTCATTCAAGTTCTGGTTTTAATAATCAACGAATAAGAAAGACCGTGCAAAATTTCCGAAATCCATCACCTTATACAATCAAACTTGTTCGAAAAACTCTCGACATGGTTCCTTATTCATTTCATTCCTTTCACGAGTTGAAACAATGGCATGAGTATTTTGCCCGGAAAATGGTTGGTCTCTCAAACTTACAGAAATACTCGACATAGTTCCTTTGATTTTATTTCTTTCAAGAGTTGAAACTAAGTATATATACAGCTGATTTGAAGTTCTGAGAAACAAACTCATACTCGCCAAGTTATACTTTTGAAAAAAGTGAATGGAGGGGGGAAGGATCTAATTTCTTTCTTATGAAAATCAAAACGAAGAAATCAACGTTCTCGTCTAATTACAGCTTCTGAGAATCTGTTAATCACATATCCCTCCAGAATATAAATAATTATGTCACTCAGATCATCTTTTTGATCAAGTTGACTAGGAGCGGCTCTTGATATACTTGAGAAATCCCCAAATATTATTCAACCTAAGTATTGATTCTATATTTTTGAACGAGACATTTCTCTTTATCTCATTCTAAAACTTACCTCATTTATAAAAAATTAGAAAATTTCCTTATCACAATCATAACATCAATGCTTGAACAATATTAAACATTCCTCATTGAGAGTGAAAGTTGGGATGTTATGATTGTGATTAGAAATCTCCTGATTCCTCATTGTTCAGGATATGTTTCCGAACCAGAAGATTAACATATCCCTGGTTGCAAACATGATATCAATATTTGGAGTGAAATAGTATTGAGGAATAATACAAGAGGAGCAAAAGCCGTTCCAAGTCAACTTTGGTGACAAGAAAATTTGAGTAACATGGGTTTTGCTACCCTATATAAATATTTGATTCCCTGATAGTTGGAAGTTGTGAGCAGAATTTCAAGCTTCAACTCCTATAAAGTCCAGAAACCCATATTCCCATCTTATGGAGCGCTTAAATATCTTCTTTACATCACATCTCAACTCATGAATTACAACACATGATTTCAAACTTTCTTGGAGCAGCAATAACTCTGCTAGAACTTTTTAGTAATACTAAATGGACCCATGAGTCGCATGTATGATTGTGACGATGAAAGAGTTATCAATCTGGATCTGAAAGATTGTGGAAGTGAGTGGTAGTTCTATCAAATGCGCTTGACCGCTTGCCAATATTTATTGTCACATACCAGCTCTCAAGCTTCTTACTTGATGACACCAATGACTAAAACTCAAAATCAGCCCAGAAGCAGTCAAAATAATGAAATGTATTGTCTGGTCCTCACAGCGATATCGACTCTGGATTGTAATATCAATAGACCAAGAGTAAGATAATGACCGCTCAATCTCTATTCATTTAGATTATTCAGTGTATGCATGTAATAACATATGATCAATTACTGAAACTTCCCATCCAACTTTTGACTGAATGTTTAGAAAAAATAACCTGGAAAGCAATATCACAAGTATCAACGCAGATGGAGTGACTTATTGGACCTCAAAGTCATATTCTCATGTACTTGGCAAACGCTCTTTAATTCTTCTGAAGACATTCAGTACTGCATCACACACAAGACTTCAAAGTTGCATCTATAAACTCCTCATGTGATGGGGCAAGGAATCCCAGCATACATCTTGCACAGGTTTCCACAATATACCGCGTTTAAGAATACCTAACTCTCAATCGCTGCTTTTTGCATGAAAACATACACATTTTGCATCTATTTTGTCCAAACAAGATAGTATTATGCACTAATTGAGATTGCGGCACCGCGATGCATGACGATGCATGGCGATGTAAACAAAGCAGACGGATCTTCTCTCTCTCCTCTCTCTCTCTTTTTTTTTTTTTTTTTAAGGTGGTTAGAGGGCAAAATCTGCCTCAGGATCCCTCGGATCCGTCCCCAGACACCGGACTGGTTCAGCTTACGCGGACTACGCATAGCCTACGCAGGCCATACCAGGCGGGACACGGGTTTGGGTGGGGCCCACCGAGAGGTGGGCCCGGCCGTGTAATATCCCTCTCCCCTCGATGTCCGATACCTAGGGCATTGGGCAATCAAGAAGGGGATCCACCTGCATCTACCATCTCATCCCGGAACCGCGTGAGCATTACTTCAGGATGAGCGGCATGTCTCGCGCTCGATTGCGAGCGTTCCTCTTCTCCATCTTCTCTCTTCGGCCACTTGTCGGCATCTTCTATCTCCATTCTTCATTGTTCCCTCTCTTTCTTCTTTCTTCTCTCTTCTTTCTTCTTTCTTCCCTCTTCAGTGCATCAGATTCCTCCTGGAATCATTTGGGCCTCTTCTGTTTCAATCGGCAGAGTCACTGTAATTCGCCTGCTTCGAGGCGCCTTACTTCCCTCTCTTTCTCCTCTTTGCGGGTCATCACCAGCTTGATGTATCCGGTGAGTCTATCCCATGTCTCCTGGTTGCAGAGCAAGTACGGGACGAGATTCTCAGGTGTTAGTTGAGCACCCAGCCATCCATCCAGCTCGGCGCGCTCTCTCCGGGTGTCGCTGCACTTGAACAGGGCATGTTCGGCGTCATCCCATTCGTCCCCGCATGACTGACATGCTGGGGTCGTCCTCTTCTTGAACCTGGTTAGATAGGAACCGAAGCAACCATGATCGCTCAAAGCCTGCGTCGTCCAGTAGTCCATCTCTCCGTGGGTGCGTTCCGTCCACTTGGCTACGTCACAGATCAGCCGGTGCGTCCATCTGCCGTTCGCAAATGGTGAATCCCACTCAGTTTGCCAATGCTCAAGGGTGGTTTCCTCCTCGTTGTCGCGGATGATCTCCTTCATCGTCGGAGTGAGTACTCGTTCGGCTCCGATCACTTCCTGGCGGTCCCAGATCCTCACTCGCTCCGCGACGAGCAAGTGGATGGGCGGCCAATACGTAAGCCGCATCTCCTGACACAGTGCGGTAGGCACGGATACTCCTCAGGGCCGCTCTTCGGTGGACAAGCCCCATTCTCTTCTCGATGATGGTCTTCTCTACTCTCTTCCCCCACACGGGTGCACCGTACAGCATGATGGAGGTAGTGACGGTGTTGAGAAGTGCGCGCCTCTTTTCCTTGGGTCCTCCGATATTCGGCATAAGCCGCTGGAGCGCCGCACCGACCCTGCTCGCCTTCTGGGCGGCTTCTCTCTCTCTCTCTCTCTCTCTCTCTCTCTCTCTCTCTCTCACTCTCACTCGCTCGTCGACAACTCTCGAATCGAAGCTGTGCATTCGAGGGTCTAAACAAATCGAAGCTGCATTCGAGCTCTAAACAAATCGAATGGATAATTTTTTTGAGGTGGTGGAAATTGGCGAAGCGAAATAAAAATCCCAGCGGTCAGAATCGGAAAATTGATGACATTAACAGTGAGTCCGTATTAAAACAGCGCTGAATAGAGAGGCAGGAGATGTTTGTGCACCCGAGTGGTTGAAATGAGTAAGGTGGGAGAAATGTGTGAGGTTAGAAAACCCCCAATTCAAAGTATATAAGGCAAGCGCCTCGCTCGATTATTTGTCTGCTCATACTCGCCAGCGAGGCGCTATCGCGCCTCTTGATAGATGATAACATGATAAATAGTCGCATCTGCGATAGTCGGTACAAAGAGTTGACGAGTCTGAATTGCCCTCGATCTACGTATTCGAATCACTTGCGTGAATTCGATGGTACACACTGTAATGATAAAGGACTGATTGGTCCAATTGCGAAAAATCAAGAGGAGCAAATTGTGTTATCGTTGCGGTAGGATGAATAGGTATACGCAATGCAGGTGTATATGAGTCATTCTGGAGCAAGCTGGAAGAAACCGTTACCAGGGGGGTCTGGGAAAAATCCGCAGAAAATGTTTTCTGTTATTCCTATGTTAGAATAGTACGAGAAAATTTTTTTCAGACCTTTTCGGCGCCCCTTGTAGGCCCTAGGGCCCATGGGAGGGCCGTTTTAGGACCTTTTTTAGTCTATTCTTAAAAAATCTCAATTCCAACAGAATCCAACATTTTTCCACGTACGTCGGCGCATTCTTTTCGTCAAGACTAATACTTATCAGGAAAAAATTGTCCCAGACGAATAATTCAGACTGACGACTTCTGCAAGCTCTTTATTGAGGGAAAATTTCAGCAATTCCTGCCTTATCTTGTGCGCGAGCTAGATCTAACTAGAGAGAAGATGATTTGACTTTTACCAGTGGTCATTTCGAAGGTCTTGGAGAGACCCACAACTTGTCTACTTGTGAAAGTCAATTATCACACTTTTTGTTGGAGCTACAGTCGGTACAAGTTGAGTTTCTATTTTCGAGTACTATTTTCGAAAAAGTCGAAAATTCAGGACTCAATTCCAAAAATATATCTCAATTCCTCTCCACGAAACTTATGCAAGAATGTTCTTTGAGACATCTTATTCCAGTGGGAGAAACTTGGCGGAGGTTATTTCTTTTGATTTTTCTTGCCGAGCGTTACAAAATGCCGCATTTAGTCATTTTAGCAGAAACGGCATCTTTGACCACGGTCACACATGCTCCCATCTGGACTGATGTGCACCAATCTGTGTAGAAGTACTCCCTAAAGTACCCCCAAGTACGTGTAAGAAGTTGCGGAGCCGAGCCTTGAGCCAGGAGAGAGCTGTAGGTTCTATCTACCGTATCAAAAATAGGCATTATTCTGGCTGTTTGGCGTACGCAATCGAGAGCATGATTTTACCTGTTCTGGCCCGCAAATGAGATAATGGGCTAGAATGAGGATCCAAACGTACTTTTCGACTATACATTTTGCCCTATAGAATCATCTCTCTGTCCCAAAAGAATTTAGACTATGTTGGCGGGTTTGGACAACGTTGAGGCATTAGACGACGTTCTAGGGCTAGACTGGCCTCAGTTTCGTGTTCAGATGGCCATTTTGAGTCAGAAGAATGTGTTTGGATCCTTATTCTAGATCCAGGACAAGTAAAATCATGCTCTCGATCGCCCAAAATAGCCAGGATAATGCCTATTTTTGACACGGTAATTAGAACCTACATCTCGCTCCTATCTCGAGGCTCGTCCCCGCGACTCCTCACACGTACTTGGGAGTACTTCGGGGAGCACTTCCACACAGATAGGTGCACATCAGTCCAGATGGGGGCATATGTGACCGTGGTCAAAGATGGCGTTTTTGCTGAAACGACGAAATGCGGCATCTCGTAACGCTCGGCAAAAAAAAATTTTGGAAAATAACCTCCGCCGAATTCCTTCGACTGAGAGGAAATGTCTCAGAGGAGATTCTCACACAAGTTTGGTGGAAGAGAATTCAGATGGATTTTTGGAATTGAGTCCTGAATTATCGACTTTTCCGAAGATAGCTCAACTTGCACCGACTGTAGCTCCAACAAAAAGTGTGATAACTGACTTTCACAGGAAGGCAAATTGTAGGTTTCTCCAAGACCTCGGAAATGACCACTGGTGAAAGTCAATTATCTCCTCTCTGGTTGGATCTAGCTCGCCCATGAGATGACACAGAGAGTGCTAAGATTTGCTCCCAATTAATAGCTTGCAGAAGTCGTCAGGCTGATTTATTTGTCTGGGACAATTCCGTTCTGGAAAGTATTAATATTTACGAGAAAATGCGCCCAAGTAGGTTGAGGAATGTTGGGTACTGTTGGAACTATGATTTTTTTTGAATAGACTAAAAGAGGTCCTAAAATGGCCCTCTCATGGACCTTAGGGCCTACAAGGGGAGCCGAAAAAATCTGGAAGAAATTTTCTCGTACCATTTAAACATGGTACTAACAGGGAACATTCTTCGCGGATTTTCCCCAGACCCCCTGGTGACGGTTTTGTCCAGCTTGCTCCAGGATGACTCGTATATATATATGAGGAAATCTCAGAAACTTTTGACTTTTGGGCCCTAAAAGTGAAAATACTGAAAAACGCTGTGTACATCTCTTAAATGTTTAATACAACTCCTTTGAGGGCTCCAAAAACAAAACCTCTCATCTAGATCGTCTGAAAGAATTCGCTTACAGAACAAAGTCTTGTCCCACATTTTGGTGTTAAGACCTGACCTGATGGGTCCAGCCACCAAATATATTTATTTTGATGTGGGTTTTTGGAACATAAGAAGCGAACTGCCCCGTTGAAATTGCTTATACTCACAGTCTCTTCCTGGATATATATATGTATATGTGTGTGTGTATCCATGTATACCCCACACACCTATATGTATCGCATTGCTAAGCCAAGCATCTATGGCTGCTTGGCAACAGGAACAAATTCGAGAAACAGGGGAGAGAGGAAACTTTCGAGTGTGAGAGAGGAGGAAACCTCATGGGACCGTTGGCTTTCCCGACGGGATCGATCGAGATGCATCCCTTGGGCGCGCCAGTACATTGTGTGACCTCAAACTGGTCGGAGGCTGTCGGCCAGTGGTGAATGTAGTGTTGATCTCTGCGCATATTCGGGATCTTTCTTCAGTTCCTGTTCTTGCCTCTGCTCCGTCCTGAATTCATATATGACAAAATCATGAATATTCCGTTCTCATCAATATTTGTTGAAATAGAAATGACATGCTTGTGGGAATCCGTTTCTAAACGAGAAGCTGATGAAGGTATTACAATTTTTCCTCCACGAATAGATTCCTGAGAAATCTCAGGTCTAGTGTTTACCTGTCGTACAAGTTTCAAACGATTTTCAACAGTTACCAGATGCCAAGGATCCGCCAACCTATCTTTGTCACTTCTTTGTATAATACCGTGAGAAAGCGTTCCACTAATGACTCTCAGCAGCGCATTTAGCGACTTTCTTCCTCCACCACCAAAATGACGTCCTTTTCGAGATAATTTTACTGGTCTACCAGCAAACGTCTAAGATTCTCTCTCACAATTAGTTTGCACTGACACGCAAGGCCTGACTTCCACCGAATACATTCTATCATCAAAAAGGATGGGACTCGAGTGGAGATGTTCTTCATAACTCCACAGACAAATCAAGTCACCGATCGAAACTGTGAGGGAATTTTCAACATCTCAATAAAACTACAATGATGAGATCCATCTTACAACTCAAAAGTGCATCTTTCACATATTTGCCTTTTCAATCAATTTTGGTATTCAAGTTCAGTTTTGAGTGTAGTTCTGAATAGTATCGTCAATCTGCTAAGGTCTTACCTACAACTCTGATCAGTGGATTCATCCCCCTGTGGAGTAATGAAGAACACTATTATATGCGAGTCATCTCTTTTGATCATTGATTGTTATCGGTAGGAGTCATGCCAAGCATGTGAGTAGAATTGAGGTGTGAGTGAGCATTCGCATTAGTTTAAAGCATCTCTATCTAGCAATTTGTCAAAGATTCTCTCTCACAACTCATTTGCACCGACACGCTAGGTCTAACATTCACCAATTACACCCCACCATCGAAGAGATGGGGCTCAGGTGATGCTGTTCTTCATCACTCCCCAGATAGATGGAAGCACCGATAAAAATTGTAGATGAATTCTCAACAAATTGAGAAAGTTACCAAGATCTATCTTGAATTTTCAAACACAAGCTCTAAGATATATCATATTTCAATCAATGTTGATATCCAAGTCCAAGATCAGGTGTAGTTCTTGAGAATATTGAAAATTGGTTGAGAATTGATCCACATTTTTCATCAGATCCCTCTGTGGATAATTGAAGATCAGCAAATAGATCAGCATCACATGGAGGTAATCTTATTGAATAGTGGATTGTTATCGGTAAAACTCATGCGAAGCATAAGAGTGCAAATGAGTTATAAGCAAGTATCTCACATTATTTCGAGACATCCCTGTCCAGCAAATGGTCTAGGATTGTCTCTCACTACTCGTGTGCACTGACACGCTAGGCCTGATTCTCACCAATCACATTCTATCATCAAAAGAGATGAAGCTTGAGTGATGATGTTCTCCATCACTCCACAGATGAATTGATGCACCGATAAAAATTGGATGTGAATTCTCAACAAATTCATAAAGTTACCAAGATCTTTCTCGGATTTCCAAACAGAAGCTCAAAGATATCTTTTATTCCAATTAATAATAATATCCAGGTCCGAGATCAAGTGTAGTTCTTGAGGATATTGAAAATTTGTTGAGAATTGAGCTACATTTTCCATCAGATTTCTCTGTGGATAATTGGAGATCAGCATCACATGGGAGTCATCATTTTTGATAATGGATTGTTATCGGTAAAACTCATACCAAGCATAAGAGTGCAGATGAGTTGTAAGCAAGCATCTCACATTATTCCGAGGCATCCCTGTCTAGCAAATGGTCTAGGATTGTCTCTCACAACTCATGTGCACTGACACGCTAGGCCTGATTTTCACCAATTACATTCTATCATCAAAAGAGATAAAGCTCAAATGATGATGTTCTTCATCACTCCACAGATGAGTTGATGCACCGATAGGAATTGGATGTGAATTCTCAACAAATTTATAAAGTTACCAAGATCTGTCTTGAATTCCCAATCAGAAGCTCAAAGATATCTCGTATTCCAATCCATGATAATATACAGGTCCAAGATCAAGTGTAGTTCTTGAGAATACTGGAAATTTGTTGAGAATTGAGCTACATTTTTCCATTTAAAATGCCGTGAGGTGGCGCAGTAGAGAACACTTGAATATTATTGTACGTCATAAATTTGTCTTTTTGTGGATAAATATTCAGCATCAGATACAGAAACCCGATTGCGTAATTATAGAGCTAGGATTGTTTGTCCTGAAGCATAACAAACGATTGTATGAAACTCAGTGATCTCCATGGGTCCAATTGATCTTAGTCTCCTAACCTCAACACTTTCTACTACAATGAAACCTACTATCTACAACAACACAGAATACCTTAGCAATGGTTATAGAATCATTCTACACCAATGGAAGGAAGGCATAGAAGATATTCATTGTGTAATGCATTGGACTCCGAAGGGATCTATAAGGGGTTTTCATGCCCAATGCTCAACCTGTGGCGCTATAATATACCACTCATCCTGTGCTGAAAGAGCAAACATGAATGAACAAGGAGTCTTTCGAAGATCTTGTCCTAATGATGATACTTCTGAGTCATCTCAATCTGCAGATCAAATAAACAATCGAAAAAATTTGATAGACTGACAGTTTGTCAATTATGAGTATTGGTGACGACGATGATGGAGACTCAGAATAAACAAACTCACAAACACCCAGCTATTGGTGGTCATGCGTCGTCTGCTACATGAAGATTCTGAGGGAACTATCTCCAAAGTTAATGAAAATACTATCAGAAAGACAGTTGAAATTGCTGAAGTGCTTGTGACTTTAACGGAAAGACTAACTAAGACTGAGAATGAAGTTGAAGACTTGAGTGCAAGCGTTCGAATATTGGAAAATCACCAACTAAATGAGCATGAACAAATTTGTGAAGAAACAATTCAAGAAGTAAAAGAAATAATGTATCGTGAGAAAAATGTCATCATATTTGGCATTCCTGAATTTGATGACCCAGGTCGACTACAAGTACTACTAGGAACAATGTTTGTAAATGCCCCATTCCAAACTGAAAGCATCTATTACTATAAAGTGGGGGAGCTAGCGGATGGGAAATGCAGACCAGATAAATATGACACTGAATACAATAGAGCGTGCAAAGTGGATCCTAATGAACCAAAAAGAGATTTGCCCAGATAATATAAAATGTACAAGTGACAAGACACAACAGCAGAAACAGATATTACATAATATTTTGAATGAGCTTGAAGAACAGAAAAGAAATGGAAGAAAGGACTTAGTCTTAAAATATGTGAGAAATGTACCAACTACTGTTGAGAAAAGTAATGTGCAATGAAACCTCCCAATCAACAATATCAAGATAAGTGTGATTACCATCAAAGAAACTAGGCTCAGAGTCAGAGAGGTTGAAGTCATTCTCAGCAGGTCAGGTCATACAACAGCCACGATAACCGTTTGAATAAACCAGACAAGTATAACCAGTTTAGCAAAGCTGCTGCTACAAATCTGTTACGTAGGAGTCACAGTGAACAAAGAGGTTCACCCCGTACTGCTCAAGATGGCCTGTCAAATGAGTACCTAAAATTTCAGTCAAGGCAGATGAGTGATTCTTCCATTAACAATGGTCTGAAGATTTATGTACAAAATGTTGGAAGCATGAAGAACAGAATTAATATATTTGTGAGGAAATTATTGCTGCTAGCATAGATTATGATGTTATCTGTATTTTGGAGACCTGGCTTGATGACTCGGTAACTGCAGGAGAACTGAAAGTAGAACGCTACGAGTATCACTGTTTAGATAGGAACTTTGCGAGGGTGGCAAAACCAGAGGTGGTGGGCTCATCCTATACTACAAAAAGAATTTCACATGTCAACTGGTGGACTCGTATGCTGGCAACTTGGAGACTTTTATAGCTAAAATTTCTACAATCCATAAATCTTTCATCATTTCTCTTGAATATTTGCCACCAGTGACTAGCTTGACAAAGGATGAATATGTTGATGCTTTTCTACGAATATCAAGAATGATGGAGACAGTGTTCAAGAAATATGCGACTTCAGAACTTGCAATTATTGGTGATTCCAATTTTCTAGGCTACAAGTGGAATATTGAAAATGGACTGAACCAAACAAGCGGTCGTCACTCAAACTGTGCAGTTTGAGATGGAGTGTCTATGATGGAGCTATGTGTTGATCAAGTGGGAATCAAGAATGTATTTGGTGTACCAAATAATAAGGGTAATATATTAGATCTGATATACACTAGTAGCAAAGATGTAGAGTATGAGTATTGTATTGATCAATTCCTTGATACCTCTCGAGGATGTACATTTTTTGAAATCAGATGAATTCTTGTTTGATTACAACAATGCTGATTTTGATGCTTTAAGGAAGGAATTATCTGAAGTCAAATGGAATGATATTTTTATACCAGATGATACCATTGCACGGCGGGTCGGAACGGTGAAAAAGTATTAGGTGTGTGATCATGGAAAATACCAATTGTATATATTTCGGGCTAGTCTCTAGATCATTTTCCAGAAAGAATTAAAATCATCGGTCGGGGATTTTTAAAATAATCGTCATTTTTGTGTTATTCAAATTCACGCGTTCTGATACTTCAACGCTCCGTTTCCAATCACTCGAGCTATGACCTTCCAACTCAGAATAACTCTCAGAACTGATCAGACAACAATATTCCCATGTATATCCATCCATATCATTCGTTGGCCTGGCCTAAACCCGCCAGAGATGAAGTTGTGGTGATATACCTTGGGATTAGGGTTAGTGAGGAGGAATACCCACGTTATTCTGATCGAAAGTCGTTCAAAACGAACATTTAGTCAGGATACAGTGTCATTCATGCACCAATATGATCTATATAAATTACATCACATTCAACAGTAAACGCGTATGTGATGTCCATGCATGTTAGAGACTCACTGGTGCAAAATATGTAAAATACTCATGGAGATTCACGATGGATATGGAAAAGACTAGACCTTTCTATCTTATCATTCTTGAATGACTAGATTTCATCATATCCACAAATTATCAGAGTTGATCTCGAATCTCTAAGGCTGAGAGTGATCTCGAGAGTTTATTATCAGCGCCCAATACTTGTTGAGTTCGGGTTTCACTTTCGAAAAAGAGCCATAATTTGTCATAGCGAGCAGACTTTTGAGTCTATACATCACAGAGTTCTTCAAATGTCGACGAAGGATAAGACTTATCACGATCATCCCGAATGCCCAAATCTCATACTACGAGTTTTATGTGAGTTCAATGGATTACATTTGGAATTGATTATCTATTACTTGTTGTTTTCCTGATCTTTCTGCCATCAAAGTTCAGGAGATGTTCGTGTACTCTCGACTTGAGATTTCATCTAGGAGAATGTGTAACGATTGAACAGGAAGAGTGATATAATCTTGATTCAAGAAGGTTGTAGTCTCAGCGCTACTCGCTCTCTTAACCTCTCCGAGTGAGCCCCCCCCCCCTTCCCGTTGTGGCAAATTGGAAAGAGTGAGATCCACTCGAGCATGAGTGGAATTTTTATTCCAAAAGAGTTTCGGAGTTGCCACAAAGGAGGGGGGAGGGGGTAACTGGAGAAGGTCGAGAGAGCACTCACAACAAAAGGAGGCGACGCGTGAAGAGTTCTAATATCCCAATTGGCGATCGGAGGATGTCATTGATGTTCAAACATGACTGTGGGATACGATTAATACCTTAGTGAATTCAAGAATAATGTATGATTTGTTCAAAAAGTATGGATCGGTTGTGGATTCACCTCTTGGGGTCTCTTTCCGATCAAACGAATGTTCGCCTATATCTGTAATATGCATTGCTCTACGGGGATTCTGACATCACACACGCGTTTGAATGTACACGACTATTACATGTAGTGTTACAATCTTGAAATGGCTCTGAATCCTGACTAAATGTTCGTATTGAACGACTTTTGACCAGAAAAATGTACTCTCTCCCGCTAAACCTCAATGTATATCGCCACATCTTCATTTCTGGCGGGCTTAAACCAGACTGTTCGGAAATGTTGGAGATTTTTGAAGCCATCGAATGTTCGAGAACGCGAGCTGCAATATACGAGAGAGATGACCCCCCTGCCCATAACTATATATGTATCGATCAGTCAGATGATCGCTCGAAATTTAGCCTATTGGTGCATTTAAATATGATATTGGGCAACGTCGCATCTCGTCTCGCACCTTTGCTGTTGTTGTTCACTCTGAAGCAATTATTCGTCAGTTGACCATGGATCGGCGAGACAGCAAGTTCGAGTGATCTCGCGCCCGCGATTCGCGCCGCGAGCTCCCGCGTAATTCATCACGCAATTTGGCTTTTCTCCGCGACTAATTCACCCCTCACCTCTCTCCGCGTCTTATCTTTTTACATTATTGTTATCACACAAGTTTGGTGATTAAAGTGCTGTTTATTTTCGATGAAACCGAGTGTACTTACAATTTTATAATAAACTTCCACTGCCCCTTCATTTTGAGCGCCCCACCCACCTCTAAATTATTTGCTTTATTGGGCGAGTATTTTTCGAAGATTCATTCATCCACCTCGCGATCACAGACCAACGAATGATATGGATGAATATACGTGGGAATATTGTTGTCTGATCAGTTCTTGTATTATGATCATTGGTGTATGAATGACACTATATCCTGACTAAATGTTCGTTTTGAACGACTTTTGATCAAAATAACGCCGGTATTCCTCCTCACTAACACTAATCTCAAGGTATATCACCACGGCTTCATCTCTGGCGGATTTAGGCCAGGCCAACGAATAATATGGATGGATATACATGGGAATATTGTTGTCTGATCAGTTCTGAAAGTTATTCTGAGTTGAAAGATCATAGCTCGAGTGATTGGAAACGGATTGTTGAAGTATCAGAACGCGTGAATTCAAATAACACAAAAATGACGACTATTTTAAGAAACCCCGACCGATGATTCTGATTCTTCCTGGAAAATGATCTAGAGACTAGCCCGAAACATATACAATTGGTATTTTTCATGATCACGCACCGGACACTTTTTAACCGTTCCGACCCGCCGTGATTGAGAATGATTTGGACAAATTTTACAAATATCTTTTTGAATTAGTTAGTTGCCATGTAACGACTAGAAAGAAGATTGAATCCATTTTTCCTCCGTGGATCGATGATGGAATCAAAAAAGGAATCTTTGGAAAGAAGGCACTGCGTTCAAAATTCAAATCTAGTTGGCTATCGTGTGACTACATGAATTTCCAAAAACAGAGAAGAAAATGTAAGAGACTCATTGCAGAAGCTCACAAAAAGTATTCTGACAGTATTGAGGAAAAAATTCATCAAAATCCAAAATCATTTTGGAAGTTTGCTAACCCTAAGAAAGGAAATAGGATACCCAAAAATTTGAAGTGGGGGAATGTCATAGCTTCCGATGCTAAAACTGCCTCAGACTTACCGGCAAAACTTTTTAGTACTTTTTACACTGAACCTCCTACAAATTTTGAGTTCCAAGGAGATTCTCAAATAATCCACAATAAAGTTACATTAAACAGAGTCGGAGTCAATACTAAACAATGGAGGAATACTTGGGTAGTACCTAGACCAAAAGACAGTAAAGTGCAAGAGGCGACTAGCTATAGGCCAATCACGAAAATTAGTTTTTTTGCCAAAGTCCTTGACTCCATAGTGGAGGAAAAAATGTGTTTTCTCTTGCATGGATATATAGTAGAACAACAACATGGGTTCATGCCGAAAGAGTCAAGTACTACCAATCTTTTGAATATCACTGAGTATATAAATAAAGCATTCCATAGGCATGTGCAAGTAGATGTGGTCTACACTGATTTTAAAAAGGCCTTTGATTCTGTCAATCTCACTATTTTGCTTGGTAAACTGCATGCTTATGGCATTACAGGAAATTTGCTGGAATGGCTGGAATCTTCTCTCATTGGGCGGACACAAAGTGGGAGGGCAAATGGTCAGTGTTCTGACACTTATGAGGTGCATTCAGTTGTACAACAAGGCTCCCATACCGGCACTCTACTTTTCAATGTATTTATAAATCATGAAATGAATTGCATTAAGTTTTCTAAAATTTTGCTATTCGCTGATGACATTAAGATTTTCAGAGAGATTAGATCCGAGGAGGATGCATTGAAATTGCAAGAGGATTTGAATGCTTTAACACAGTGGTGTCAAGACAACTGTTTATATTTGAACCTCAATAAATGTAAAACTGTCAGGGACTATACGGGTAGAGAGCCAAAAGTGTTATTCAAATACTATATCTCTGATCATGAGCTTGACAGTGGAGATGAGGCCAAGGATTTGGGGGTATTCGACAAGAGTTTAAGTTTTGAGAAGCAGAGGAGACGAGTGAAAGGAAAAGCACTGAGAATGTCAGCATTTATTGAGAGGAAATCAATTAATTCCAAGAATCCGAACACCCTTTGTACATTATATACATCATCCGTAGAATCACATTTTTTTTCATGCCTGTCAAATTTCGGCACCAGTGACCAAAGGTGGCATAAAAGCATTTGAAACGATTCAGCATAAATTCCTAAGATTCATATCCTATCTTTCTGGTAACCCAATGCACACCACTGACCATATCCATGAAGAAACAGCGAAAAAATTCGAAATGTGCAGTATTGAGTCGCTATGGGACTATCGAAGTCTATTATTTCACTTCAAATTGTTGAAAAACTCTATTGATTCACCTGAGCTATTAAGTATGGTGCATCTAAGAGTTCCTGATGTAAGGTTGAGGAATCATGGAAATTTTCTCAAGGAGCAGCCTCACATTGTTACGGATAAATCTGCACTGATTGAGATGGCCAAAATAGCGAACCAGGATGTTGACTGGTTCGATTGTTTTGGTGATCCAATATCTAAGTTAGAGAAACTTCCAAGGCAACATATTCTCAAATTGGAGTGAACATATTTTCTTATGAATTTTTATATTGTAAATGGTTCTCTACTGTTACCTCATTTGTATTAAATGAATACATTTTTCATCAGATCCCTTACTTCTCTTCCTAAGGGAGATGAATAGGGAGCATGCTTTTTCCTCCACGGTACAAAAAAGTTGGGATCGTGACTTCTCAGCTGATCCTTGGTCATCCCCTTGATCTGATGGCAACTCACATGGGCTCATTCGAACCAATTCGTCGAGCACACAACTCCCCTCTAGAAAATTTCCCTCTCAAATCAGCTGCTCCCGAGAGAACCGCAGAGAACCTCTTCTGATCGATCTTATGATTCAATTTGTGTACGTTTAGCAATTGAATTGTGACCCACTCCCGATGTTTGTCAGCCGCTCGTTCCACCTTCCCGAACCACTAACTCACTGACTGTTATATTTCATCGGAGTCAGAAACTGTAGGTTGACACTATATGGCAAGGTGGAATTTTCTTATATTCTTGAAACCTGGTTGCACGTATGGATGTAAATGAGGAGAGGACTACGGATCTGGATCTATTATTCTAACTGAACAGACAGAGCCACCCATGTCTGCAAGTACCCTTGCCACACACGAAACGGAACTCTATCGGCTCAACAGAGTTAGTAAGAGAATTGGGTATGGGAGGCTTGAGTGTACGAACGCGTTCTGAGCTCTTGATGTTCCTTGAGGGCTATCAATGTGACTTTGATATCGCGTTTCGCAGCTGATGAAATCCTACTTCATGATAATTTGGGGTCGAGATTTGTTGGAGCCTCAGTCAATAACGCTTATATGAATCCTACACTACGATTCCTAGGACCTACCTTCTCCATTGAGATGCATTTTTGACCCACAAAAGTTGACTGCGTGATTTTCATCTCTGTCAAAGTCCGTAGGTAGTGGTTGTGAGCCATGATTCTGTGAATGAAAGGGATAGGTCTTGACTGATCCGTGAAAGGAAATATGTTCACAACTGTGAAACCGATGGCATGATTATGGATCAATATGTGTAATTCCACCAATTATTTGATATCCGGCTGTCTCGATTACCAAATTCTCGAACGGATAGCACGCACATTCGGAATTCCTCTTCATGCTGTACATGATGTTTTTCCCAAAAACCAGTCATGAGCACGATTTTTATGAAAGGGCCTGTTGGGGATACTTCATCCCCCCACTATTGGAATCCCATACCGGCGTGATGGAGATCGTCCATCTCGGAGCTGATCTGGGCTCCAGTACCACAACTTTTGTACTCAGGGATATGAATTTTCATGTTCACAATCTCAAGATTTGGCATTCGAACACCCAGAACACGAATTTGAAGTTCGATGAAAAGATTTGGTTCTGAACATGATTATCGGTTGAAAAGAAGATTATTGCGATAGGAAACCGTGTTCTTTTTGCTCGAAATGGCACTCTTCCCGAATACAGCCAACGTATCATGGGAGAACAGACAATGCTGGGCCCAGAACTCGTGTTATAACGCTAGGGATGCCAGTGGCATGGAAGAACGGAACTTCGCATCACTCAACTGGAGTACACATTCTTCGTATAATATTCACAAAGCGAAGGACACAATGACAGGGATCATTCGCGTCATTAAAACCAACTAGTTGACATCGTAGACAGTGGTACAGTGATGGATATCGTGGAAAAGAAGTTTGACTTGCTTGATCTTTCCATTACACCACTGATTCAGGGACAATTCAATTTCACGTGAGAATGAGGGAGATAATCGCAGAACCTGGAATTATTTCTCAATTTTTTACTTTCCCACTGATTTCTCCTCCCAACTTTCTTTTTTATTCTCCAACCAAAGGATATCCATCCATCCATTCATCGATTGATGGCGATCCAGGCTTCACAATTCGTGGTAGGTGTACCTCTAAGAGTTCGAAAAGTGTTGATTCCCGCTACAAATCCGGTCTATGAAGCTTTATTCCGGAACGAACCAATTTCCCCACTTAGGAGTAGGGCGCGAGTAATTGACATCGAAGCCGAGGGAGAGGGCTTCGCCTCACGGGCTTTGCCCAATATCCCCCCCCCCCCTTGATTCACTTCCCAAAAGTGCAACTAGGCGAGTATGAAGTCTCACGAACCGTCAATAGATAGAACAACAAAATTGCTATTCTCATGAGACATGGTTCATATTCTTGAATGAGATGAGATTCAATAAATTCATACCAACCACTGTCTGATATTTCTCAAAGAATCAATATCACAGAGAAAGAGTAGAACTATCAAGACTGTTCCGGTTCAAAACAAATATTTAGCTCGTTCATAATTCGACAAATATTCGAACAAATAATTTATAATCTATCCGTTTATTTCCAGGAATATCGAGAGATATCATATGATACGAATTTACTCGTGAATGCGTACGCTTCCTTTAGATTCACATTGCATTCAAAGAATGTTTGAATAAGAATGGCCTTTCTCGGACGTAAGGCGCCGGGTTCTCACCGTATATCGGCCGTAGCACGAGTTTATCCAGAGCTACAGCTGTCTTGTTGACCTTTCCAATCAAAGTCCGCGACACGATCTAGCGCAGAGTCTATTCGTGGGCGGATTGGCCGGCAGAAACGGCATTCAGAGATTCCACTCTCTCTTTTATTTCTCAGCTAAGGTCAATGAAGCGTGCTCGAAAACAACAAAAAGCCTCACAAGTTCGCCAGGGCTGGAGGCGAACGCACGGGTGTCTTTTGGCACTTTGATGTCGGTATTATTTCCGTTCTTGTTGAGAAAGATGAATTGCGCAAGTGTCATGAATCACGAGTCGTCTACGAGTATCTCCCTTGGTTTGATCGAGAACATCTGGCGATAACGGGACAGCTGTAGATGACCTCGGAAGACTCGAAATGAAACAAGGAAGAGGTATATTCGAGACCAGATCCAGCTCCTCGTACTAAGGAGGGCCCGCGATTTATTCTCTCCAAAAGTGGTCTCGAGTTCTTATCTACTGTCATTCATAACTTTTTGCATGATGGGGCTCAATGCGTGTAGATTTTGCCATACCTAGATTCTGTGTATGTTATCACGTTGACCTCAAAACAAAGGCTCACTATCTAACCATGATTATAGATTATATCAACGATCCCTGCGTGCTGGATCAGTGGTGATTTGGCAGCATGCCACGGGCTACACGTCAACGGGGTACGTCTTACAGATGCACTCCCAGCGCGCCGCTCGGGCCGTCCACCAGCTGCTCGCGGCGTAGTACCCGCTGCGCCCGCCAATGCTGCCGAGAAATCCGTCGATGCTCATGCTGCAGCGGTGCCAGTCCCGACACGTCACCCGCGCCGTTCACCAGCTGCACGTGGCGTGCGCGCACCTGCACGTCTGGTGATGCCGCCGGTGCTCCTCCAGCATGGCTTCGTAGCCATCAGCCGGCCGTGCGCGCGGCAGATCTTGTCAAATATGGCGGAGATGCCGCTCGCTCTCTCGCGGTACTTCCAACAGGCCAATCTGGCTGGCAACCAATCGCTCGCGCTGCACCTGTAACATGATATTTTTCATGTTACACTGCCAGGAAGTTGAATGAATAACAGCACGAATAATCACGATAATATCAGACGTTTCCCAAATTTTCTGGCAGTCTTGCTGACTGGCTGCACTTCAAACAAGCGTTCATTTCGATAGCAGATTCCAATCAATTCGATGATACTATGATGACTGATAAATTGATGGATTCTTTGAAAGGAGAGACTCGCCGAAGTATTCCAGCTCTTCTCGCCACGGGTAGCCTAGCTCATGAAATAATGGATACCTTAAAATGACGATTTGGGACTATAGGTTCGGTTCTGAATGATGTTGGAGCGGAATCAAGTAGCTATCTAACATTGACTCTGGAATGAATTCTTGCCACTAACGAGGAGAGCACCAACCTTGCGGGTCCTGGATCTTGACGAAACTTTGGGAATCTCCTTTTTTGGTGAGAAATGAAGGTATCTAAAAGGGTTTCGTCGAATGGGCTTCCACTCCTGAGATACAGTCATGGAGGTTAGCATTGTCAGTATATCTCTAAATGAGTCACTTCAACATGGGCCTATATGAACAATGCTAATCTCCACAGCTGTATTTCGGGATAGGAGGCCCATTGGACAAAACGGGTATCTCCAATCCCCAGCGAAACGAGAAAATTCCCAAAGTTTCGTCAAGAACCAGGACCCGCAAGGTTGGTGTTCCCCTTGTAAGTTAAAGAACGCAATCGTTGCAATTTACTGATTGAATGATATAGGGTATCTCACTTGTCCCGAATTCGCCGAGCAGATTTTTAGGAGAATTCCAATCATAATGCATGAAGATTATGCGAGGAATGTACATACAGAGGGACTTTTGACACTCATAGTAAATTTGGCCAATTCTATGATTCGCGGAGCTAAGATTGCTATGAAAGCTGGAATAATAAACTTGGATCATCCATCGGAAGCTCATAGATCATCGAGCAGTCGGATTTCTAGAGACTCTCGTTTATTGGAACTCAGCCTTCAACTCAAAGATCTGTTTTGTCGAACAGTGTTGGGGAGATCGAACAATCCAATTCCCGACACAATGGTAATGTAACATGTTTGTTCTGTTAACGCAATCATATGATCTAAATTTGTCGTAGATTTGCTAAAGAACCGATGCGTGAGCGCTGGAATATAGCAAAATGATTGCATTCATGTTTCAAATGTCGAAGAATGACCACACTCGAAAAGAGTGTACTGTCAAGAATCTATGCAATCAGTCCGATTGCAATCATCACTTACTCCTTCATTTCCCCAAGATCTGAGTTCGATGAAGAATTCAAACTAGAGAATAATCCCACAAAACAAGGTGTCACTAGAACTTCTGTTACTCCCAGGGAATCTATAATACCAAGGGCCCCTACGTCATCATCCAAAGATAATGACATTGGAACCATTGAGCCCTTGTATCATATTACTTCAAAGCAAAAATGACTAGAGGAGGTAGTATTTCTGAGAGTTATTCCTATGCTAGTTGTTGGTGAATATTCTAGGTTAGTTTACATGTTGATCGATGAAAGAGCCACCGTTACAATTGTAAATGAACAACTAGCTCATGGAATTAGTGCTGAAATAAGCCTTTGTTCTAGATTAGTTCTCCGAGTTGTTGGTCAGTATGATCCGATAAAAGTTTGTGATAGGAAGAGTTATTCAATATCAGCCCTGCCACATCTTCTCGCAATTTGAGAAAGTTATAGTCGTCGATAATTTGTCCCTATCAAAACTTGCTCTGTCGTTAGAGTTCTCCAATGTATGCTATCAGAAGACCGGTATTCGAGTTAATTCTTACAAGGCTGTCCCGTATATCATTTTTGGCCAGGATGACATCAATTTGATTGTGGTGCGAGAAATCATCAAATTGGTTGGTGATGATTTCTCAGTGTCTTGGTGTACTCTAGGTTGGACTATACACGGGCAGATCACCAGAGATAGTTCGATAGATTTCACCGCAGTGAATTGACTCACGAGTGAATACTCATCGAACTTGGATACACGCACGGGGAATGATGAATATCCTCTAGGACTTGAGGTTTTGGGCCCGAATATTCCTAGTAAAATGACTTCCGATGACAAGGAAGCCCCGGAAATTCTCGACCGAACAAGCAAACGTGTCGATGATTTTCGGCAGGTAGGGTTACTATGGAAAGGAGTACTCAATCCCATTCCAAACAGCAGATCAGCAGCTCTTAAGCGTTGCCTGCTCTTGGAGGAAAAGTTCATGCGCGATCCAAAATTTGCTGTTTTGTATCGAAGAGAAATACATCGTCTAGCAGAATACAAATTTGCGATCAAAGCTTCTGGCTCGCCCATGAGGCACTGGTATCTTCGGCTCTTAAGAGTTCCAAATCCAAGCGAACCAGGAAAATTGCGCTTTGTTTCTGATAGTGCTTGTTGCGTAGAGAGCCGGCGCAGGTCAATTTTCTGATACTCGAAATAGAAGGGCCTGTGGACTGATGTGTGTGTGTGTGTGTGTGTGTGTGTGTGTGTGTGTGTGTGTGTGTGTGTGTGTGTGTGTGTGTGTGTGTGTGTGTGTGTGTGAGTGAATGCGGTAAGGAAAGTGTACTGATGTATGTGTGAGTGCAACAAGGGAGTATATTGGAGGCGCAGAGCCCTAAACAAGCCAGTGCACGAGGCCTGAGCGCGTTCGAACAGGACTCAGCTGTACCGCGGCGCTCTGAGATGAAGAATGACGTTCTAGCTTCTCCTGATCTTCTGTCTTCGAGAAATTTATTTATCTTGAGTTTCATGTAATTTGTATCTTTTATCCAGTTTTATCCTCAAATAAAGTATAGTTTGATTCTAATATGGAACTTTACTGTGTTTTTGATTATCACGTCCGACCCTCAAACTAATATCTGGCGACCGTGACAGGACGAGATGATCCATAAAGTACAAGATGGAAGAAGTGAAGGAACTCAGAACAGTCAGCCGTGCGGCGTTTACCAAAGCAGTAAAAGTGTTTACTGAACAAAATTGTGCTGCTGAAGTGAATGTTAACAAACTGACAACGGCGTTTGAACTGCTTGGATAACTGCTTAGAGAAAAAATGAATGAGTTTAACAAAGTTTCGAAGCAAGTTCTGGATCTCCTAATTGAATCAGATGCTGCAGAGGATTTGATTAAAAAAAAAGTTTGTGAAAGCGATGACTACCGGAGGAAATTCCTGGCTGCCGAAGTGGTTATGCAAGAACAGCAGGCAGCTGCAGTGTCGCTAGCTCCTTCGCGACACTCTGTAGTGCATATGGTTAGAGAGCCTCGAGACCATGAGACACAGAATTCGTTCAAGCTTCCGAGAATAGAGCTCGTGAAATTTAGTGGACAATTACGAGAGTGGCTATAGTTCTGGAGCCTGTTCAAGAAAATACACGAGGATGGAAATGTCGATAGAGAACGGAACTTCCTATATTTGATCCAGTTGATGGTACCGGATTCTCGTGCTGCTTAAGTGGTGAATAGCTATCCACCTACTGCTGAGAATTATAAGGATGCAATCAATAACCTAGAAGAACGTTTTGGACTTTGTTTTTTCTCAAGCTTGTTATTGCTATGGCTAAGATGGGGATAGTGGGCTGCTGAGGCTGGGTGAGTTTTACTAAAAAGACGCCATTATTAACTGAATGGCCGAATTTAATGACGAATACTGAGGTGGGGGATGAGTGTGTGCACGGCGGCCGCCGGTCGGCGGTGAACTGACGGAAACGGGCGGAAACGATGAGCTCTTGATGCTCGACACGCCACCCGTAGCGCTAACTCGAAGCTTTCAAATTAAATACCCTCAATCAAAATTGTGTGTGTAGTAGTGGTACATTTGGCAACATCCTCCCACCTCAAACAAAGTGAATTTCTTAACCTAGAAAAAGTGTAAATCTGAAGGCAAAAAAATCAGCACATTCTAATCGATCTCAATGTAAATTCAAATGGATCAGCATAAACTAAATAGATTAAAGAAACAATAATCATTTCAAATTTATCAGAAAAGTAAATATCTTCATTCAGAGTCCTTTCTTTGTGAATATTCAAAGTTCAAGGTTTTTCAATTGTGTTCACTGTCACTTCAATCACAACTGCTTCCATCGTCGAGTCGAAGTATCACCAATTTGGTGATAGGTCTCTGCAGCGTTGTAGAGGCAGTGCGAACAGTCACTGCCCGGACAAACCCATGTTTGCCGGGATGGACATCGTCAACAATGCCCATGGGCCAGGAACAAGGGGGCGTGGTCTCACCTCGCACGAGGACTAAATCGCCTATCTTAACGTTAGGCTGAGGAGACAACCACTTGCCTCGTTTTTGTAGCTGCCTGAGGTATTCATGAGACCAACGCTCCCATAGCATCTGTACAAGTTGTGAGGTTTTTTTCCACCGCTGCAGCAGAGGTACCTTGACCTCAACAATACGTGGCTCAGCCACCAACATCGTCGGCTCACCAATGAGGAAGTGGGCTGGGGTCAAAACCGACAGCTCGTTCGGATCGTCCCCAAGAGGCATCAGTGGACGTGAGTTCAAACATGCCTCTATTTGGCATAGGATGGTGGAAAATTCTTTGAATGTCAAGATGGTGTCGCCGACCACGCGTTTCATATGATGTTTGACGGCTTTTACTCCAGCTTCCCAGATGCCACCGAAGTAAGGAGCACCCGGTGGATTGAACTTCCATGTAGTGCCGTTTTGACTAAGCATTTTGCTCACAAAGTTTGAGAAATCTGTACCTTATTTGAACATTCTCTTCAGCTCCGCGGCTGCTCCTACAAGATTTTGACCTTGGTCACTTATGAGAAGCGTACACTGACCTCGGCGAGACAAAAATCGTCGATGGGCAGCGAGACAAGCTTGTGTAGTATAATCAGACACGGCTTCTAAATGAATAGCATGTGTGCTGAGGCACACAAAAATCAAAAATTAACCTTTGAAGGACTTCTGTCCTCTGACTCGGGATGCTAAGATCTTGTACGGGCCCGCGTAGTCCACACCGGCGCGCTGAAAGGGTCTAGACGGTCGCACGCGATACGAAGGGAGATCGCCCATGATTTGTTCCGATTGCGCAGCTCGGTACTTCTGACATGGCAGGCAACGATTGATGATCGATTTAATGAACATTTTACCTTTAATTATCCAGAACATTCGCGAGATGCACATCAAAGTTAATTGACTTCCCCCGTGCAAAGTGAGATGGTGATAGTACCAAATGACAAGGACTGAGAACCGTGCCACTCGAAGTAGCACGACCGGATGTTTCCCGTTGTAACTCGAGTGTGAGTTTTCTAACCGACCTCCCACTCTCATCAAGCCATCGACTAAAACAGGATTCAGTCACTTCAGATGATGGGATTTTGCAAGCTCTTTCCCTTGCTGCAAGATATTTATTCCATCTTTGAAGTAGACGAGCTGAGTCAGATGAGACCAGACCAATTTAGCTCGCCTAACTTCAGGGCCTGTCATGTGGATTTCTTGTGAGAGAGGAAAATTTCTCAAAATGGGTGAAACTTTCGACAGAATCGAATCCTTTTTCATCGCTTTTCGGACGAAACGCAAGACGTAGACGGTGATTTGAAGCAATTTGGATAACGTGGAATATTTTCCCACTGGATCCCACATTTTTGGATCAAGATTTTCAGAAGTGTTCACGTGAACGATTTCTACTTTTGACTTCTGCTGAGCTTCAACACTGAGAGAGTGATTCCCAGCGATGTCATCTAGATCACTTCTCTTGATCCACTCGACATTTTGGCTCAATCGAACCGGGCCTTCCCACCACAGCCGACGGTCGGCCAACTCGTCACCTGTACAGCCTTTTGAAGCAATATCAGCGGGCATGTCTTCCGACTGGATATGATGCCAGAACCCTCCCCCAACTATCGAAGAAATTTGCGTACAGCGATTTGCAACAAACGTAGGCCATCTGTGAGGGTCCTCATGTAACCAGTAGAGAACGTCTTTTGAATCTGACCACAGATGCATTCGTTGGGTCGGGATTCTCAAAGCATCGGCGAGCCGTCGAGTAAGCTTCGCTGCAAGGAGTGCTGCGCAGAGCTCGAGTCTCGGAATAGACCACGGTTTGATAGGTGCTACTTTAGATTTAGCTCCCAGTAGAGAAATTGTGACTGACTCGTCGATCACGCGTAAATATACAACCGCAGCGTAAGCATCTTTTGACGCATCCCCGAAACCATGTATCTCAATTTTTCGCGGGTTCGATTTGATACCAAGGTATCGAGAAATTTCACAAGACTTTAGGGATTGGAGTGATCCGTACCAAGAATTCCATTCTTCTGTAAGCTTTTGAGACAAAATTTCGTCCCATCCCTTACCCTCTTTCCAAAGTGCTCGCATGAAGAGTTTTGCCTGAACTAATACAGGTGTGATCCACCCTATAGGATCGAAAATTTTCGCCATTTTCGAAAGCGCAGTTCTCTTTGTTATTGGTTTCTCCCAAAATCGATCCGGGAAATTGAAGACAAAATGGTCGTCTGTTGGAGACCACAAAATGCCCAAAACGGCGAAAGCTGAATTGGATCCAAAAGGGTTGGCAGACGAAAGCGTTTCTTTGGGAAGGTCATACAACAACTCGGGAGTGTTCGCAAGCCATTTATGCAGTTGGAATTTCCCCTCACCCAGCAAGCCTATCGCTTGTGATTGCTTGTCCACTGCCTCTTGAATAGAGAATCCACCTGACATGACGTCATCCATATATGTTTCTTCTTCGACAATCTCAATCGCTTTTGGATACTTGTGACCTTCGTCGCTAGCTGATTGTCTAAGCGTACTATTCGCGAGAAATGTAGAGCTATTGAAGCCGAACATGACCACGGTGGCGAAAAACATCATAACTTCATCAGTGGGCTTCTCTTTCCATAACATCGCTTGGAGATGTTGATCATCAGCATGTATCCTTTTTTGTGAAAACATTTGTTTGATGTCAGCAACGAATACAAAGCGGTAACGTCGCCATCTAGTGAAGAAATCAGGAATTTAGGCAAAAGGTTAGGACCCGTGTGAAGGTAATCATTGATAGCCTTGCCTTTATTTGTTTTTGCCGAAGCATTGCAAACTGGTCTGAGTTTTGTGGTGGCACTACCTTCTTTGTATACCCCGTGATGTGGAAGTACGAAACATTGATTGAGAGCCTTTTCTCTATGAAAGATTGGACGGAGATGAGCTTTCTCTACAGAGTTTCTCATCGATTTGACATAAAGATCTTTGAACCCAGGGTCTCTATCGAATCTCTTCTCTAAACTGAGAAATTGTCTCAAAGCTACATTGTACGAGTCGCCGAGGTCTCCATCTGGAGGGAAATTGGGTTTCTTCGGGAGCCTTACAATGTAACGGCCACTTGGGGTGCGCGAGACAGTATCTTTGAAGAATTTGATACAACTCTTTTCTTCAGCTGTCAAGACTCTGGCTTCTGGAATTTCGAAGTGATCGAAATATTCTTTCAAAGTAGAATTCAGGTCCCGATCAACATCTTGCAAACAGATGTTGAATTTGGAATCACTTGAGAGTTGCTGTGCAGTAGGGCCTGACACAATCCAACCCAAACGAGTATTCAGCGCGATTGGAGATTCGACTCGCTCATCCCTACGGAGCCCTTCTTTCAAAATCAACGCATGAACTCTAGCGCTCAACAACATGTGTGCTTCACCAGGTTTATCAAAGTTTGAATCCGCTAACCGCAAATTTTCCGAGTGGGGCCAATCAACTTCTTGATTGTTAGATGGCTCGTAATTTGTGATTTTCTTCAGGACGAAGGCTGTAATGTTGCATTCAAAATTGGGATCAATCCGAGATTTGATTAAAACTTCTACGGAGCTTGTGCGTATTGTCGACACAGCCCCACCCACCCCAGAAGTATTCAATTTGAAAGAGCGTTTCTTCAGCTTCAAGTACTGACAAAGTTCTTCTGAGATGAAGCTTGACTGTGCACATTGGTCAACAATGGCACGCACTATTCGCAGAGATCCATCCGGACCCTGAGCACAGATTTCAGCAGTTGCAAGAAGGATCTCCTGTGATGATTCATCATTCTTTGAATTAACAACAGGGTTTCGAATCTCTGAAAGAGAATTCACTATAGCGCAGTGATTCGCACTAGCAGAAGGCTTGGAACTATTAGAGTCATGTAAGGACGTGTGATGATTTTTGTTGCAAACCATACACTTATACTGAGAAGTACAGTCTGATAGAGTGTGCTTCGATGACAGGCAAGATGTGCACAATTTTTGGGAATCTACGTAGGCCTTCCTCTCCCTGACAGACTTGGTTTTGTATTGATCGCAGTTGTTGAAGAAATGCTCCTCTTTGCAGATTAGACAAGTGGGTTTGAATTTAGGTTTTAACGTGGACCGATTTTACATTCTGTTTTTGACCTGCTTGCCCCTTTTTGTCCCCTGACGTCTGCGGTTTCTCTTTGTTCTTGATGCTATCACGCAATTGTTTTGCGCTTTCCAGTTGTCTGAGAGCAAGCCTCTCTGCATCTAGAAAAATTTCCAGATCCTCAAAAGAAGGACAAGATTTTGGACCCGCTAAAAACGCGACACGCTCTTCCCATTTTCGTTGGATCATGGGTGGTAGGCGAGCTACTGTTTGGAAGACTACAATTGGATGCCAAAGTTCAACCTGACAACCCAGGGTTTTGAAGGCTGTGAGCAAATTTTTTGTGGTGGTTGTGACACGGCCCACTTCTTTAGAAGATGAGTTACTCATGGGTCCAATAGTGAAAAATTTGGTGAAAGTTTGTTAACCAAAGCTCTATTATTCTCATAATAATTTTTCACTGTGTCCCAAGCAGTCCCGAAGTTATTTCCTGACGATGGACACTCATCAAGAAGCTCAAGAGCTTCACCCTCTAATGTTTGGCGAAGCGTGGTAATTTTATAAATATTTGGAAAATTCTGATCTTCAACGATCATTTCTGAGAAAATATCACGATAACGTGGCCATTCGGTGATATCCCCAGAAAATGGGGCAATTCCATGCGTGGGAGTTGCTTGGTGTAGTTGTTGGAGGGTTCCTGGTCCGTGCGACGCTGCTGAGTAGCCACACCCGTAACCTCACTCAACTTATGTAAATATTCTAGAAATTCACCTTCTCTAACAGTGCAACCCTCCTCTGTTGCGTTGAAAACTTTGTTCTTGAAATAATTATCACTTATATCTGCTTCATCGTCATCTTCGAGTAATTCGTGGTTTTTCTCCAACTGTGACCAGTTTTTCCTAAGATTTCCCAATCTACTTTCAGCCGCGCCACGAGTCATTTTTGCTTGGCCCAACTCCTTAAAATTGTCATATGAATTAACAATTCTTGTTTGCAACTCAAGTTGCCTTGCGATAATTTTCTCTGACTTCGACATTTTGGGTCCGATATCCTAGTCGAAAAAGCCAAAAAAGGAATAGTCAAGTTGTCTCAAAACAGACGAATACTTGCAAGAAGTAAAATAAAAAACTTGAAAAATATATCGACCCTTCCTGTCGGATATAATGAGAACCCTCCCACGTGCGAGACGAGAGAGCCGAAAACCAAGAGCCTTCCGTCAATTTCGGTGGCGAGAGATATACACGGTGCACTGCGTTACGTATCACTGAAATAGTAACGAAATAAGAAAGAGTTAACTCGACCGACTGCGAGTCGTGAAAACCTACCAAGATATCCCTGAATGAGAGTTATGCAAGGGAAAAACTACCGAGATAGTAACTCTCAGAGATTTACTTCCAACACGTAACAGATCTACATATCCACGAGATCAAGTGGTATACATGTGTCTACGCATGATGAAAGTGTAGTCTTACAACCTAGCTAACTCGGAAACTGAAGAGATAATCCCCAAAATAACCTCCCTGGTTAAAACAAAAATGAGGAGAAATCTCGCGAGTGCTGGCCATACAGAGCTACAACCGAAATGCGCTGAACGTATTGCGCGTCACAGCAGGAAAAAGAATCAATTTTATCGATTATATATCTATACTGATATGGATAGAATTATTGAAAAAGGAATGAGTTCGCAGTTTCATAGATCTGAGGACTCTCCAAATATTATTGAAAACAAACCGAAATTTGCACAACAACCATCTTAGATTGAGAGCCACGAGAAAAAAAGACGACCTGTGACGAGACTATATTTGAGCCCGTACGGAAAAGCGCCTGGAAAACAGGCAACCGGGAATGCGCATCGTGAGCATTGGTTGCGATCCGCCTCGAGATTCAACGCGCGCGTGTGGACTGCACGGTAGTGTACGAGGGGTAGATGAGGGGAGACGAGGGGGGGAGGTAAGCTAACATTGACCACTGTTGGTATTTATGTACAAAATTAATATAGGTACGCCTATAGGGTTAGCTTCTGAAGACCATGAAAATATAGCGGAGCAGCCTAAATTGGAAAGAGAAATGTTCTCACGGTACCTGTGTGCGCTAGGCGAGCTTGATGTTGACATCAGCATATAATGACAGGCATGCTCAATGAATTGGCGTGGCACGCCAAATGTCCAAGATGGCTGCTCTGAAGCACCGCCAGCGTCGCTTGCCGTTGATGAATGGACAAGCTATAGCGTAGTCCAAGATGGACGCCACGGCGAGCACATGCAACTTTGGAATCTGCTGAGCGCGTGCATGTATGCTGTGGCGCAATGTAGCCGCTGTGTAGCCTCCCATATACGTGAATTGTGAGCCAGCATCGGCGATGATGTGCCTACAGCCGCTGTAGGGATACTCTCGCCCGTCACCAGGACTAAGGTCGGAGAATTCCGCACACACTCGATAGCACGCGCACCACCTCAATTAACTCGCGCACATGGCAGCACATTATAGTACGTCCTATACCGGCGCACTTCACCCACGAGAATGTGTCCACAGCCGCGAAAAGCCGGTGCTCGAAGGACCAATGTTTTTTCTCAAGCTTGTGTTTGCTATGACTAAGATGGGGATAGTGGGCTGCTGAGGCTGGGTGAATTTCACTAAAAAGACGCCATTATTAACTGAATGGCCGAATTCAATGACGAATACTGAGGTGGGGGATGAGTGTGTGCACGGCGGCCGCCGGTCGGCGGTAAACTGACGAAAACGGGCGGAAACGATGAGCTCTTGATGCTCGACACGCCGCCCGTAGCGCTAACTCGAAGCTTTCAAATTAAATACTTAAATCAAAATTAGATGTGTAGTAGTGGTACATTTGGCAACAACTTAAAGATCGCTTGATAGTAGTGTACGTCCGCGATTTGCTGCAACTTGTCATGCAAAGCTCCGTCAGCAATTCAAAAGATTTCCAGCTGTCGTCGTTACACGACAGGCTGGAATCTTACTCGAGAGCATTGAAATCGCTCGGAGTCACCACCGATAAATGCGTGGCTATGATCTATCCATTGGTTGAATCGTGCCCACCAGAAGAACTCTTGCAAAAGTGGCAGCGTAGTTGCTCTATACCAAATAGCAATGGAGTCACTGCCTCTGTTGAATCAATAGATCGAATATCTCGAATTATCACCTTTCTTGGAAACGAGGTGCAAAATGAATTGAGGATTCCACTACCATCTGAAAAATTTGGTATAGCTGCGAATTCCAAAAACGATACGACAAAGACTGAAAATGAGCCGGCATCTTCATCACAACAGCAAATCCCAACAGCAGCGGGGCTTGTGGATCTAGAAGGAAATAATCAGTTCTGCGTGTTCTGCAAATCAGCTGATCATGAAAGTGAGTGTTGTGCGATGACGGAAAAGGTGAGTCTAGCCGATCAGTAAGAGACAGTGGAAAATAAACGGGCATGCTTCCGATGTATGAAAATGGGACGTGGATCCAAGTTCTGCTATGTGAAATAGGAATGTGACAAGTGCGGGGGCAGACATGCAAGTTTGATGTTCTATAGCAAGGCACAACAGCACGCTGGAGGCAGCACTGAACCAGTAGCAAATCTTGCAAATATTGATGTAGAACCCGATGTACTCATGACCTCATTACGCGTGAAATTGCGAAATGAGAATTCTGGAGTGATTGTGAGGCTTTTGATTGATTGGGGGTCCCAAAGAACGTACGTGAGTGAAGCTGCAGCGAAAAAAGTGAAAGTTGAGCCAACAGGCACGAAATACACGAACCATCTCGTCTTTGGCGGCGGAAAACTTGAATCTGTCCGGCACAACAGATGCAGCGTGCAAGTTGCTAGCCCACGTGGTGATTATACTTGTACGTTTATGACTTTTGGACAGGAAACCATCTGTCAAGCAGTCCCTTCAATCACAAAGGGCGAGTGGTGTCGAGGAGTACACGGAATGAACATTGAACAGGCTGACCGTCCCGGAAACGGTGGAGAATTTCCTCTTCTGATTGGTATCGATATAGCCTGTGAGCTATTAACGGGTCGAATACAGCAGTAAAAATCTGGGCTCACTGATGAGCAAACACACTTAGGGTGGATAGTAGCAGGCAAGGTCCCGGGCTGCGAAAAAACGCATAGCGAAACAATAACTGCTACTTTGCTATTTGCACAAGGCTGCAATGTCCAAAACTTATAGGAGCTAGACATCTTGGGTATCGAGGACCCGATCATCCAGAAAACGCAGAAAGCCCAGCAGAAGAATATGAAGGACGAATTTCTTGGGTCAGTGGTTGTAAACGCAAATAGACCCCATGAAGTCCCGTTGTCATGGCTAGAGAATCAACCGCCACCCGGGGACAATAAGCCAAACGCCCTCCGACGCCTCGAGTCTCTCACGAAAAATTTGGAAACAGATGGCTATCATGAGAGGTATGATGGTGTATCCGAAGACTGGCTTCGAGAGAGAATCGGTGAAATAGTGCCGGCTGAACAAGAAAATGCGTGGGACTACTATCTTCCGCATCGACATGTAATTAAAGAAGGCAGCACTGCAACCGTGCGGCCAGTCTTCGATGCGTCATCTCGGCAACCACCGCATCCGTCCCTCAACGACTGTCTGCAGACCGGACCCAACCTCATTGAAGATATACCTGCCGTACTTTTACAGTTTCGTGAAGGTGGATATGGTGTTATTGCGGATATTCAGAGAGCGTTTCTACAGATGAGTTTGGATCTTGGATTTTTTGCGTTCCTTTTGGTATAACGAGAATAATGAACGTATAGTCCTGCGTAATTGTAGGATTGTTGTTGAAGTAAAGAGTAGCCCTTTCATCCTCAATGCTATTATTGAGATGCATTTAGAAAAAGTCCTCCTCATGCTCTCCGACTACTTGAAAGGATCTGTAGGGAAATTGGGTTCTGAAAAATCGGAGAGGATTATCAATAAGATGCAAAGAAGTTTTAATGTTGATGATGCTTGTTCGAGCGCAAATTCCACGGAAGAGCTTAATGAGTTCATGAATGTATCGAATAAAGCGATGAATTCTGCAAGTTTCAATCTTAGAGGGTGAGAGCATACTCATGATGTATCTAATTAATTTTGACACTCGATCGATATGATCGGATATCTTATTTATCACTCGCGGGAATTTCGAACTATGAAGATATAATTTTTTCGGTCTTTGCGAGTTAAACCATCGAACATTCGGCCACTTGAGCCGCTTGTCAGTGGTGAACTTCCATTGCTCTTCCACCACTTTGAAAAGCCCGAGCAATGAGAGAAGGGCGAAACACGCATAATATCAGCGTAGAATCCAAATTTTTTCATAAAGATTCTCATTTTCCATCTTTACTTTTCATTCCTTTCCATCAAAATCCTTTAGATGCATCCTCGAAACCATACGAGGCTCTAAAGGTGCATTGATCGAGAGTGGAGTAAAATCCATTCTCGATTGATGCCAAAAAACGTCAGCAATATCTGCTGACTTTAACTCGCCAAGACCGAAAAAATTATATCTTCATACTCATGATGGTTCTCCAAAGATAGAGACAAATGTTTTGGGTTTGATATGGAACAAGAGAATGACACATTGTCGGTCAACTCATCTAAATTGGAATGTGATTACGGCAAAACAACGAAAAGAAATATCTCGTCAATAGCTCATCGAATTTTCGAACCGTTGGGTTTTGTTGGTCCAGTGACCACAATTCCGAGAGTAATTTCGCGAGAAACATTCCCACTTATCGGACGTGGGATGATGGAGTCAATGAAAATTTACAGGAGCAATTTGTCAAGTGGGCCGCGGATCTGAGTAAACTAGGGAAAGTCGCGGTTCCTCGATGCCTAATTGGTCAAATTTTGCGGAGCCGACGACGCACTATCTTTTCAAAAACTCAACTTTGCTAGTAAATCCGCTTCAATCGGCTTCATCAGCTATCGGGATGATTCAAAAGGCATTCTCTTCGAAATTTTCTCAGCTACACGATGCGCGATGCCTTTTTTGTCCTCAGCTCGGGGAGGAGGAGTGGGGGGAGGGGTCGGGGGCGATGAACGACCCCTCTTCAAATAAGAACAACGATATTTTTCCGAAACAGAACATACAGGTAACGAGTCCCTCGTTCTACTGCCAACTTGAATATACTTGGAGTAAATTCTAGGACCCTATATTTGAATTTTGGGCATATCCTTGAACCTAGGAATCACTGCTATGAATTTTAAGAGCGACTTTTAGCCAGGAAAATATTATAGAGACTGTATATTTGACCAAAATCGTAGATTCTAAGTCGGTGAACGTTCCGCTGCCTCCTGAGAAAAAATAGCGATGAATTTTAAGATTATTTCACGAGATTTTTAGCTAACTCTCGAATCCAGAAATTGCTGTTAAGATTGTTGCGATGCGTTTTGAGCTAAAAACGGTTGAAAGTGCCCTTCCGCCTGATCAAAGTCATGGATTGTAGCTCGGATTTCCTTTTACAGCCAGCCCAAAAACACTTGGAGTGCACTCTAAAATGGCTTAACATAATTTTGACATCAATCCCGAGTCTCAGAACTACTGCAGGATGATTTATGACCGACATCAGGCCAGAAAAGCTACAAAAAAAATTGACGTTTGGGGAAGAACTATGGATTTTAGATGGTGAAGAACTCTACTGCCAACAAGTTAAGGCTTGACGTACATTCCAGTCCTCCCTCACAAAATTTCAAGCTCAAGCCCGAATCTGGGAATCGCTGCTGGGAGCTCTGAGATCGATTCTGAGCCAAAAGCGTGAAATGAATCGAGCAAACTTATGTGTAATTATGAATCATAGTTGGAAACCGCTCTAGTGGCACATGAAAAATCGTCACATCACAATTCAGGGTTATTTAACAAAATTTCAAGCATAATCTGAGATCTGAGGATAGCTTCCGAGAGTACTGGGATCGATTCTAATGCGGCATGTGCCAGGAGTGTGTTACTAGCGTTGCAAATCATCCCGATTGGCCGATTTCAGCTAGGGATTCCTATTGCTGCCAGCTCACAAATACTTGGAGTATACTCTGTGATCACTCGGCAAAATCTTGACACTGATACCGAGTCCGAGAACTGCTGCAGTGAGATTCAGTACCAGTATTGGGTCGAAAAAGGCTGACAGATACGGCACTTTTGGTGCAAAATGATGATATTTAGGTGAATAGAAGAAATACTGCCAACGAATCAACAATTGGAACCAATTCTGGATCTCACTCACGAAATTATGAGCTCAATCTCACACCCGAGAATTGCTGCTAAGAGCACTGAGATCAATCCTTATTCAGCAGCATTTCAAAAAGGTAGAGAATTCTCGCATGATCGTGGATTATGGGGCGGAAATCGTCTGACTGCCACCTAAACAGCAATTGAGATACATTCTGGGATCATTTGACGTAATCTTGAACACAACCCCGATTCTTTATATATCTGCTGAGAGCTTTAAGATCGATTCTGAGGCAGAAATTGCGAAGTGGCACTAGAAATGGAACAGATCCAATGATTCTAACTCCCAATAGGCACTACTGCTACCCCAATAATACATACAGTGAAATATAGAATCACAGACGGAAATTTCTAGCCAAATCCTGCACCTGAGAATTGCTGCAGAGGAATTTCAGATGCATACTGAGCTCAGTATTGCCGTGAATCACAGTCGATCTGATGGGGAATAGCTGAATTGTTTTCTTTAATTATACTACTGCCAAGATAAGTACCATTCCATCTCGTTACAAGTCCAGAAGTGGATATTTTGAGCCCGGTGTCATGCCCCCGAATCACTGCAGTGTGATCTGCAGTCAAGATTGGCCCGAGATTATCGTAAAACCATGTGGATCCCACGGAGAATGACGAGTTTTAGGAGGGGGATCATTCTACTGCCAACTCGAGAATGATCTTATCGAGTTCCAAGTTCGCCAGTGAATTTAATGGGCACGTGCCCGTGTCTAAAAACTACTGCAGTGCGATCTGAGACCAATATTTGGGCCAGAGTACTCGCAAATCAGCGCGAATTATATAAAAGAAGATGAATCCTAGTGCGTAAATCCTACTCCTGTCAACTTGAGTATAGATCCAGGACATTTTGAGTTCCGCAAGAAATATTTTGGGCCCGGTCTCGTGTCTGACGATTACTGCAGTGCGATCTGCGATCGGTATTGGGCCCAGAATTGTGGGAAACTTCTGCGAATCCTAAAGAAAATGATGATTTCTAGGGGGTAAATCGTACTACTGTCAATTCTATGAGGAATCCGATACATTTTCGAATCGGCTAGAAACATTTCAAGCCCAGCTCCGTCGCTCAGAATCACTGCACTGCGACTTAAAACCAGTATTCGGCCCCGAAACGTCGGAAATCCGTGCGGGATCCACGAGAAATGATAGGGTTCAGAACGGAAATCGTAATACTGCAAAACCGCGAGCGATTCTATCGGATTCCATGTTTGTCAGTGGATATCTTGGGCCTGGTCCCGAGTCTCAGAGTCACTGCAGTGCGATCTGAGATCGGCATTAGGCCCAGAATCATCGGAAATGATTGCGAATCGTGTTCAGAATCATGAAACTTTGAGGGTAAATCCTCTTCTTGCCAACTCAATGAGGAATCCAGTTGATTTTGGGATCGACTAGGGATATTTTGAGCCCCGTCCTGTCACTCAGATCCACTGCAGTGCAATGTAAAACCAGTATCGGGCCCCGGATCATCTGAAATCCGTGCGGATCCCATGAAAATGATACATCTTAGGATGGAAATCGTACTACTATGCCCCTTGAAACCGACTCAGCACATTCTGAATCGGGAGAGAAATATTTTGTGCCCAGTCCCGTGTCTCTGAATCACTGCAGTACGATCTGCGATCGGTATTGGGCCCAGAATCTTCGGAAACTTCTGCGGATCCTACATAAAATGACGATTCGTAGAGGGTGCAACGTACTCACTGCCAACTGGATGATGAATACAGTACATTTTGGGATTGACTAGAACTATTTTGGGCCCAGTTCCGTGGCTCAGAGTCACTGCAGTGCGATATGGAATCAATATAGGGCCGAAATCATCGGAAATCCGTACGGATTCCACTGGAGCATTTTGAAAGGTTTGGGGAGGGATCCTAACCTTGTCAACATGGTTATAATCCGATGTTGTTCCAGGCACACAAATGAATATGTCTCGTTCAACACCGATTCTGAATATTGGCGGAGAGTTAATCGTCATCTGTCTCGAACTCGACAAATTCGATAGCCCCCGCAAGTCCATCTCAGATTAAAGTAAATCTGAATAGATGACTTCCTCCTATCTACCCTGAATGAGTCGTGAGTTATGTTCCATCCCAGCCCCAATTCGGAACTTTAATCTGAGATTCATTGCTAAGAGATCGCACTTAAAGATTGATCCTATTGTGACCTGTACTTGAAACCCGAATACCGGGACCTCTTCCTCGTAAGAATTGAAGTGGTGGAATAACACCTGATTTGGGCCTAATTTCGATTCACTATTGACAACGTCTTCCATTGTATGTAACAGTGTTCAGATAATTCCCCTCGTTTTTTAATAGACCAAATACTTTTCCCGGGCAAATTCATGACTTTTAATGAAAATTGGATCTCAGTAGGCCTGTAAGTGGACCACTATTGTTGACGAGTAGCAATACAATCAGCCCAAACGGCATATAAAAATCACGGGAGAGTTCATCCATGGAATTTTTACATCTAGATTCTATCGAAAGTCTCAGATCGAATCGATAGGATCGAGTTTATAGTCGTGTTCCGGAGTTCTAATAAGCTTATCCAAGTCGCCACAACTGCCAGTCCTGATAGATAAGCAAACTTACCGCACCGATTGTGGCGCCTCGGATTCGCTTATCCGGACTCCAGATAACGACTATAAATTCGAGCCTAAGATGTACGGGGAATCACGCGGATATCAGAACTGTGTCCACGAGGTTGCTCATAACAATAATGATCTTACGTCTCAGTTTTCCGTCACTCACATTGCACTGCAGTGGATCTGAGTGATGGGACTGGGCTCAAAATATTTCTAGTCAATTCCAGGATCAACTGGATTCCTCATCGAGTTGGCAGGAATAGGATTCACCCCCTAGAATTCATGATTCTGAATACGATATGCGATTACTCCCGATGATTCTGGGCCCAATACCGATCACAGATCGCACCGCAGTGACTCTGAGCCATGAGACTGGGCCCTGAATATTCCTCGCTGATCCCAAAATGTACTGGATTCACGATCCAGTTGGCAGTAGTACGATTCACCCCCTAGTATTCATGATTCTGAATACGATTTGCAATTATTTCCGATGATTCTGGGCCCGATACCGATCTCAGATCGCACTGCAGTGATTTTGAGACACGGGACTGGGCACAAAATATCTCTCCTCCGATCTTGTTTGTGCTGGGTCGGTTTCGAGGGTCACAGTAGTACGATTTCCATCCTAAGATGTATCGTTTTCCATGGGATCCGCACGGATTACGGACGATCCGGGGCCGAATACTGGTATTACATCGCACCGCAGTGACTCTGAGCCACGGACTGGGCTCAAATCAGTTTTTGTCAAGCCCAAAATCAACTGGAACCCTCATCCGGTTGGCAGGGATAGGATCCACCCCCCAGAATTCATGATTCTGGATACGATTTGCAGTTATCCCCGATGATCCTCGACCCAATACCGATCGCAGATCGCACCACAGTGATTTTGAGACACGAGATTCGGCTCAAAATATTCCTAATCGATCCCAAAATCAACTGGAACCCTTATACAGTTGGCAGGAATGGGATTTACCTTCTAGAATTGATGATTCTGGATACGATTGGCCATTATTTCCGATGATCATGGGCCCAACACCGATCACGGATCAGACTCTGAGTCACGGGACCGGGCGCGAAATATTTTGAGTCAATTCCAGGAAGTACTGGATCCGCAGAAGTTTCCGATGATTCTGGGCCCAATACCGATCGCAGATTGCACTACAGTGATTTTGAGACACGGGACTGAGCACAAAATATTTCTCTCCCAATTCGAGATGTGCTGGGTCGGTTTCAAGAGTCGCAGTAGTACGATTTACCCCCTAGAAATCATCATTTTCTTTAGGATCCGTAGAAGTTTCCCACAATTCTGGGCCCAATACCGATCGCAGATCGCACTGCAGTAACCGTCAGACACGAGACCGGGCCCAAAATACTTCTAGCGGAACTCAAAATGTCCTGGATCTATTCTCAAGTTGGCAGGAGTAGGATCTACGCCCTAGGATTCATCTTCTTCATATAACTCGCGCTGATTTGCCAGTACTCCGGTCCAAATATTGGTCTCAGATCGCACTACAGTAGCTTTGAGACCCGGGAATAAGCGCATAAAATTCACTGGCAAACTTAGAACTCGATCAGATCATTCTCGAGTTGGCAGTAGTATGAATTCCCTCCTGAAAGTCGTCATTCTCCGTGGGATCCGCGCGGTTTTCCGATGATTTCGGCTCAATCTTGACTGCAGATGACACTGCAGTCTTTCGGGGGCATGACACCGGGCTCAAAATATTCACTTTTGGACTTGTAATACGGAGATAGAATGGTACTTACCTTCGCAGTAGTACAATTGAAGAGAAAGATTCAACTATTCCTCATCAGATCGACTGTGATTTACGACAATTCTGAGCTCAATATGCATCAAAAATTTCTCTGTAGCAATTCTCAGATGCAGGATTTGGCTAGAAATTCCCGTCTGTGATCCTAGATTTCACTGTATGTATTCTTGGGGTAGCAGTAGTACTTATTGGGAGTTAGAATCATTGGATCTGTTCCATTTCTAGTGCCACTTCGCAATTTCTGCCTCAGAATCGATCTCAAAACTCTCAGCAGATATATAAAACTTCGGGGTTCTGTTCAAAATCACATCAAATGATCCCAAAATGTATCTCAATTGCTGTTCAGGTGGCAGTAGGACGATTTCCGCTTATGATCCACGATTATGCGAGAATTTCCTACCTTTCTGAAATGCTGCTGAATGAGGATTGATCTCAGTGCTCTTAGCAGCGATTCTTAGGTGTGAGATTGGGCTCAAAATTCTAAAAATGAGATCCAGAATTGGTTCCAATTGTTGAGTAGTTGGCAGTACTTCTTCTATTCACCTCAATATCATCATTTTTCACCAAAAGTGCCGTATCTGTCAGCCTTTCTCAACACAATACCGGGACTGAATCTCACTGCAGCAGTTCTCGGACTTGGTATCAGTGTCAAAATTTCGCCAAGTGATCACAGAGTATACTCCAAGTATTTCTAAGCTGGTAGCAATAGGAATTCCGAGCTAAAATCGGTCAATCGGGATGATTTGCAACGCTAGTGACACACTCCTGGCACATGCCGTATGAGTAGTTCCGCGCAAAACAGACCTACGAAGAAGGGTCATGTCTTAAATTTTCTTCCTGACTTCTCCTTTCGATTCTGTGGTACAAAATATGAACTTTTCACTACCAATGGGTCCCCAAAAAAATTTTCCAGGTACCTTCAACGTACATTACTTTATCCTCTTGAATTATTTTCAACAAAAAAGGGTATCTTTTTCAATGAAATGGGTTTTTCTCGGATTCGTTCAAAGACACAGAGATGCGGTTAGCGGCATTCGGAAGATCTTTGAAAAACCTATCGAAATCGGTCTTGTGAAGTTGATTTTGAAGTCTTGGGTGATCTGATCAGTCAAAAGAGTGAAAAACATAGAAGATTGAATTTCTCGAAAACCCAATTTTTTAAAATCCCGAAAATTTGATATTTTATGTAAAATTTCGTGTTCTTTCAGGAAAAAATAGTCCCGAATTCCTTTTTTGCGTTCCAAAACCTATTTTTGCCAATTATCACAAATTCATTTTCCAGATTCTTGGAAATCGTCTGTTTTCTGCGCATGCGCAGGAATTCGGATCCTTGAAACCAACTCCATTGGGAAGCCAAAAAAATTCCCTTCAAAATGACCACTTGCCGAAGTCAATTCCATGCATTTGGACCGAATCTACAACGTATAAAAGATGATCCTCCAGCTCGAGTGCGACACGTCGATGGACGCCATCGAACGGGGGCAGGCGTGGATTTTCCTTACTGCTGTCTCCAGTACCTCCGACCCTCCTCTGAGGAACTATCAAGATTCAGTGGTCTTTTGAACATTGTAACTCTGGCTTAAATGCATGGAATTGACTTCGGCAAGTGGTTATTTCGGAGGGAATTTCCTTGGCTTTCCAATGGAATAGGTTTGAAGGATCCAAATTCCTGCGCATGCGCAGAAAACAGACGATTTCCAAAAGCCTCGAAAATGGATTTGTACTAATTGGCAAAAATAGGCGTTAGAACGCAGGAGAGGAATTTGGGACTATTTTTTTCTGAAAGAACACAAAATTTCACATGAAATATCAAATTTTCAGAATTTTGAGGAATTGGGTTTTCGGGGAATTCAATCTTCTATGTTTTTCACTCTTTTACCCGATAAAATCACCCAAGACATCAAAATCAACTTTACAAGACCGATTTCGATAGGTTTTTTTAAGACCTTTCGAATGCCGCAAACCGCATCTCTGTATCTACGAACGAATTCGAGAAAAAATCATTTTATTGGAAAAAATACCCTAACTTTTCTGTTGTTAATAATTCAAAAGGATGAAGTAATGTACGTTGTAGGTACCTGGGAATTTTTTTGGGGCCCCATAGGTAGTGAAGAGTTCATATTTTGTACCATAGAATCGAATGAAAAAGTCAAGAAAAAAATTTAAGACATGACCCTTTTTCGTGGGTCTGTTTCGCGCGGAACTACTCGTATAAGAATCGATTCCAGTACTCTCAGAAGCTATCCCCAGATCTCAGTTTATGCTTAAAATTTTGTTGAATAACCCGGATCGTGATGTGACCATTTTTCATGTTGTAGTAGAGCGGTTTCCTACCTATGATTCATGTTTACACATGAATTTGCTCGATTCATTTCACGCTTTTGGCTCAGAATCGATCTCAGAGCTCTCAGCAGCAATTTCCAGATCCGGGCTTGAGCTTGAAATTTTGTGAGGGAGGACTGGAATGTACGTCAAGCCTTAACTTGTTGGCAGTAGAGTTCTTCACCATCTAAAATCCATAGTTTTTTCCCCAAACGTCAATTTTTTTTCGTAGCTTTTCTGGCCTGATATCGGTCATGAATCATCCTTCAGTAGTTCTGAGACTCGGGATTGATGTCAAGATCATGTTCAGCCATTTTAGAGTGCACTCCGAGTGTTTTTGAGCTGGCAGTGAAAGAAAATCCGAGCTACAATCCATGACTTTGATCAAGCGGAAGGGCACTTTCAACCGTTTTTAGCTCAAAACGCATCGCAACAATCTCAACAGCGATTTCTGAATGCGAGCGTTAGCTAAAAATCTCGTGAAATAATCCCAAAATTCATCACTATTGTTTTTCAGGAGGCAGCATAACGGTCACCGACTTAGAATCAACGATCTTGGTCAAATATACAGTGTCTATAACATGTTCCTGGCTAAAAATCGCTCTTAAGATGCATAGCAGTGATCCCCAGGTTAGAGGATAGGCCCAAAATTCAATTATAGGGTCCTTGAATGTACTCCAAGTGTATCCAAGTTTGCAGTAGAACGAGGGACTCGTTACGTGTATGTTTCGTTTCGGGAAGATATCGTTGTTTTTATTTGGGGGGGGGGGGGTCGTTTATCGCCCCCCACCCCTCCCCCTCGAGTTGAGGACAAAAAAGGCATCGCGCATCGTGTAGCTGAGAAAAATTCTAAGAGGATGCCATTTGAATCATCCCGATAGCTGATGAAGCCGATTGAAGCGGATTTACTGGCAAAGTTGAGTTTTTAAAAAGATAGTGCGACGTGAGTTTACATATTTATTGTGATGCAGGTGAGACTGCCTATGCAGTAGTCGCGTTCCTCCGTATCGCTAGAGGCTTCAAAATACTTGTAAAATTCGTCAAAGCAAAATCTTGTGTCGCACCGCGAAAGTCAATAAAAGGCAAAGTCATAGAAAAGCCCAGTATACCACGGTTAGAGCTATTAGCAGCGACCATCGGCGCTCGGTCGGCATCAACTATTTGTAGTAGTTTGAACCTAAAGAATGACGAAAACCTCCTTTTGGTCAGATTCGTCAACTGTGTCAGCTTGGATACAGCGAAAAAATGATTGGGGTATTTTTGTTTTGAATCGTGTGGAAGAGATCCGCAAGCTATCGAGTCCCAATCGATGGCGCCACGTACCAGGTGCACTGAACCCTGCAGATTTGCCGTCAAGAGGGTGTTCAGCAGGTCAACTGTTGGCATCTAAATGGTGGGAGGGACCCGACTGGCTCAAGGCAGACCAGAAAAATGGCCGAATTGCGAATGCGACTATGATGAACCAAAAATTAATGAAGAGTTGAAAAATCCACAGTCAAAGATGGTAATTCACGTCAAATCACGGCAATGTTTCGTTTTTTGATCACTTCTCAAGCTATGAAAAATTTTGAAGACAGTCGCTTGGATTCGACGATTCTATTTTAATGCTAGAACCAAGTCCACGAATCAGAATCGTCGAGCTAGCGCTCCACTCGTGGCTGAAATGAGAGACGCTGAAATAACTGTTCTAAAAATGATTCAATCGGGAGCTTTCGAAAGTATTAATCATGGTCGAATAAGACATTTAGAGTCATCCAAGGACTAACAGGGATTGACCAGATTGAAAACGAAAATTGTATTACGCGATGATGTTTACGCTTCCAAATGTTCAGTCGTTTTGCCGCCGAATGATGAAATCGCGCGTCCTATAATGGGAGAGAAACATCGATAACTGTATCATGCTAGGCTAGGGATTACTTCGAGTAATTTGAGAGAGAAATATTGGATCCTGGGTGGGATAAGAACTATCAGATCTGTCATCCGCAATTGCACAGATTGTCAGAGAAATGATGCAAAGGCTTTCGACGCTCGATCTCCGCCGTTACCGGTGGATCGCGTGAGAGACCCAGCGTTATTTGGAATAGCAGGACTTGATCATGCAGGACCAGTTCATCTCCAAGATGGGAGCAAAGCTTGGATTTGTCTGATTACTTGTCCAGTTTATCGAGCTGTTCATCTCGAGTCCGTTGGGTCTCTGAATGTAGGGTCTCTCTCCATGGCTTTAAGACGTTTCATCGGTGGACGCGGCAGGCCCAAGGTAATTCATTGTGATAATGCCACTAACCTCAGATGAATGCGCAATGTGCTGAGACGCGTTAACTTCGAAAAGACTGCTCAAAAGTCATTGTTGAAACGAATTAAATGGAAATTCAATCCCCCTCAGCGCCGTGGTGGGGAGGTTCTTGGCAAAGATTGATTGGAGTTCTGAAACGACTATTGAGGAGAACTTTGGAGAGCGCCCTTGCATTACGGAGAAATGTTAACAGTCCTTTCTGAATGCGAAGTTGAAATAATCATAAAGTAAACAAACATGTAATGGCATGTAGGTTAGTTCACCTGTACACATACTAGATAAGGAAAATGCACTAGTAATAGGTAGAGATGAGTAAGAGGGATGAGAACACTCAGAGATACTCCCTGAACAATTGATTACCATTGTTTTAGCTAGTTAGTAGTAATAGCCATTGGAAAATCAATCAGTCGTCGAATGGTACTGTTATACTGTGTTGAGGGTGTACTGAATACCACACTTTTGCCAGCTATCAGGTAGTAGTCTGTAGACCCAGACAACCACTCTCTCAATCACCATCCACTCCCTGGAAACCTGAATTCATACATTTTAAGTTTCAAATTTTCAAACTTTTTGTTTTGATCAGAATTTGAAGAGTAAATAAGATTCAGAGTTGAATTTTCATACACACACAGAGGAAGCCAAAAACTACCAACTGTTCTCTCAGTTTACTGAAATTCATCTCCAGAATTCCTTAATAGCAGAGACAGAATTCTGCGAGGAGTTTTTAGTTGGGGCGATGTTATTTGCACGACAGATCTAGTAACTTTTTCGACCCGTGTGTTGTGTATGTGTGTGGCTTGTTCGTGGTTCACGCGAGATTGGTCATCTGTCTCTCTCACTCCAATGTACACTTGGGAGCAGTCTGAACTGTCCATACTGCAGCCAACTCAAAAATCACTCTCTCATACTATTAACATGGGAGAGGGGCCATTAAGGAGGCTCAGTCGTCGAAACTTTTTGAGACATTCTGAATTGGAAAAATTATGATGCATACTTCGTGATACAAGGGATCTATCGCGATTTCGAAATATGCGAAGTGCCGACCTCATTTTTGAGAGATAAATTCTCAAAGTATTGGAATTTAACATGGCGTTTTATGGGTGATGACCACGGAATGAGTCATATCTCAAAATTTCCAAGTGTTACCGCGACGAGCAAGTGTCCAAGCATAGACCATTTATGAATGAATGGAATTTTATTCAAGAACATGCATGTTGCCGACGTATAAAAGGCAGGAAAACATTCGAAAGAATCAAAACTGTCCAAAGACAGGTGTTTAGCGGCTGCTCGGCCGCTGGCACGCTTGCGCGAGCGCGAGCTTGGGTTGTGTATGTATGTTGGTGAGCGAGCGCGTCTCGTAGCCTGACGCTTCTGTTAGTAGGCGCGGGGCCCCGAATGCTCGTGATACGTTACCAAACGACGGAGCCTCCTTAAGTTGGCTGCAGTGTGGACAGTTCAGACTGCTCCCAAGTGTACTGATGCGGCGACAGATCACTGCGTGCATAGCCATGCATCCTCGTGTATGCTCTGACGTTTTAGAAAGAACCAGCCATGGTTTAGTATTTCAAATAAAAATGTGTGGTTCAGTATTTTAAATAAAAATGGGTATAAAATGCTGATGAACCAGGGGGGAGGGGGCGGGGGAATAACATATTGGGGGCCGTGATTACGAACTATCTAGGAATAATACAAAAGCTGATAAGGTAGTAAGTGTCGACGTCTATGCTGATAAACCAGGGGGAGGGGGGGGTGAATAGATCGTGGAAATTAATTCTAAAATGAATTCAATCGATACATGAGATGTCAAAATAGTTATCAGGACAGTTTGAGATGAAAAAGTTGAAAGAAATTGAAGCTTCTGTGAAATAAATCCAGCCGATACACATAATGGCAAATAATATAGTTATCAAGAAATGAATGTCGAGGTCTATGCTGATAAACTATGAGGGGGGGTGGGTGAATAGATTCTGGAACTTAATTGTGAAATGAATGCGTCTATGCTGATAAACTAGGGGGGTGGTGGATAGATTCTAAAAATTAATTCCAAAATAAATTCAGTCGATACTCGAGATGTCAAAATAGTTATCAAGAAAATCCGAGATGAACGTTAGAAGAATAAGTGTAAGAAAGGCTTTTGAATAAAGAGGAAAGCGTATGATTCTGATTTTCTAATTCAAACGCACGATCAAAAAGGCAAAAACAAATCCGTAATTTATTGAAAAGAAAAAGAAAAAAAATGGTTACGCGCGGAAATCGAACCCGGGCCGGCAAAACTAAATGCGGACGCGTTAACCACTCGACTATCCTAGCTGATTGAATTAAAATGAACAAAAAGCGTACATAAGCGCGCAATGCAATGCAGCGCATGCGCTCATAGGCTCCGTCTTCTTCATAGATGGAACGCCTTCAACCCTAAATTGTAGATCTGTCGTGCAAATAAGAACACCGTTTCAGTTGACCGACTGATAATAACCTTCTCTTATTTGGAGTTCATTTTCTTGGCATATCTGATTTTGAATAATCACTCAATGAAATAGAATGAATATATATCTGAATACAGTGACAAATACACAACAACTTACCTTGACACGCAGCAAATTACTCAGTAAATATTAGTTGGGGGCAGATTTTGGTCATTTGGCTGATTTAGTTGTCATTATTTCTTCTTAGCTATTCGTTTATGAAATCGACATTGCACTCGTTCTTTCCTTTCATAGAAAACTCGTTAACAAGCAGAATAAGAGTACGCGTTGTGCGTACGTATGAGGTGTTTCAGTCATCACTTGTTGCATACTACGTTGCTCATCGCATTAGGCTTAGACTGTATCAGAGCCCTCCAGACGGATCTGCGTCCAGGGTATTGTGCCGTGCCCACCTCGAACCCCGTCGAGTCTCCAAAGTACACGAAGAGAGGAAAAATAGGTTAGCCGTACCTCACCGGCAGGTGATCCCTACCTTGCTCGGTCAAGAAACTTGTAAACTGAAACAAAATCTGTCGCCACTGGGACATGACTCAATGGAATGATCTGAAATTCTGCTCACACGTAGTTGAAGGGCTCTGCTTCCATGTAGTGAAAGATTTGCGATGGAGAACATTCCCAGAAAAATTAGAAAAATCATACCGTTTTCCGACGCTTTCACGGGTTTTGGTACCACGATGACCCCCGCGAGCGAGACCGCGAGCATTAATTTCCGCAATTGCGAGAAAATTTTTCACTTTTCAACTACAGCAAAACTCAAGCCGAGAAAGTTGTTTGGGAGGGTCTATATTACATTAATATTCAAAATTCAGATCGAATGATGCAATAGAAAAAAAAGTTGGAGTACTTTTTGTAGGTAAATCTGCTCGCGGCTAACGAGCAGACGACGCTCCGCTTCGATTCCCGCCAAACAATAATCTCAATAAATTTCTTCTAACTTTCTCCCTATTGCATCATTCGATCTAAATCTTGAATATTAATATGATTCAGACTCTCCCGAACAACTTTCTCGCTTTGAGTTTTGCTGTAGTTGAAAACTGAAAAACTTTCTCGCATGTCAAAAATCATGCTTGCGGTGGGCATCTCGAGGGCCATCTCGGCATCGAGACCCGTGAAAACGTCGGAAAGAGTATGATTTTTCTAATTTTGTAAAGAATATCATTCATCACGAATCTTTCACTACATAAAGCAGTGCTCTTCAACTACGTGTGTGCAAAATTTCAGATCATTTCATTGAGCCATGTCCCAGTGGTGACAGAATTTGTTTCAGTGAACGAGTTGCTTGACCGAGCAAGGTAGGGATCACCTTGGTGGTGAGCAGTAGTGAGCACGGTGTTCCGGGAGCAAAAAAAAGTTCGACCCAAATGACGACACAAACTGACAACGAGGATTGATTTGTGGTCGAAGGTAGTTATCAAATTCTTTGGAATCAAAATCGAAGCTGCTCCTTCTTACGAATTATTCACAAGACAATTCATAAAATGAGCTGCGAGCTGCAAACCGTGTAATTTATGGGTCTTGCGGTCGATTATGAAAGACACTCTGTTAATAATGTCAACAAGAATCGATTCCATTCCATTTTCCTCAATGATCACAGAATCTGTAAGTGGCTGATGTTTGATTCCGTTTTCAATTGTGTTGGGACTGTGGATGATGCAATGAATTTGAGTTCATTCTAGTCGATTAATCTTGATCTCTTCATTTGGTTCCATCCATTCTGCTCTTACTCCGGTTCCACTTCAATTCACTCTAGCCGTCGCCATTGACTTGAAAATGAGCCACTGTGCTGCTAGTAATGGGAGAACGAGAATAGAATCGACTCTAGTTGACATTAGTCACAGAGTATCACTCCTAAGCGACCGCAGGACTCATGAATAGAGGTTAAAATCCACTGCACGTCCATTACACGTACGTGTAATACACGTCCATTTGTGCATCGAGTTTTCTGCTCCAGAAGGTGAGGTCGTCTGTATGTTTATTTTTCGAGAATTGAGTTTTTCCAAGTGAAGAACAAGTCATTCTACGATTATGACTCACGGAAAAGTTGGACAACCCAAAATGATCAAAATTGGAGACCAGAAAAATGATGGAGTTATTGAAATGAGGTACTACGCGAGAAATCGAGATACATACTTCTGTCCCTGGTTGATGTCCGTAAACTATAGATTTTGGCCGAAGTTCCATAACGTTTTGGTATGTAAAAAATCCAATAGTCAACCCATTCGTCATTTGCTACTCAGAGTCGATTGATTTTCATCATGGAAGCCTGATTTGCAAACAACAAACACTGGTACGCTCCGGACGACATGATCAGATTGTTCACTGACTGAAAATTGGCTTATCACAGGTAAAAGCCAACGATTCCAGCATAACAATGTATGAGGCGGCTGATTCCTCACGCGCCAAAATATTTCCAAAATTCTGTCAATCAACCGGGGTGAGAAGCAAGTGTTGTTTCGGGTGTCTTCAATTCCGATGGTAATCACTTCATTATCAGCGGTTTTAATCACTCTGGATTCAATCTTGATCATTTTGGATTGCTAGTCACATATAATATCTAGCTTTCCCACACGACATCATCTTGGAATGATTTGACCTTCAATCGAAAATACTCAATCTTCAAAAAGTAAAGATGTAGACGACCTAACCCGCTGGAGCAGACAGCTTGATGCACAAATGCACGAACGCACGTGTATTATGGTGCGTCTCTTAATGATGCATATGCATGCATATGCAGTGCACATTGCGCATGAGCACTGCACATGTGCACATGTGCAGCTCATCGGAATTGGGCAAAAATTGAAGGGCTCGCATCAGAGAACTTCTGATATGAATCGGGTTTTGTCTTTGCTGCGTTACCGGCTGATCCAAAGCAGATCTAGACGAGTTCCATCTGGTTTGGCTACAATTTGATGAGCTGCACACGTGCACATGACTATTCTTTTGCTCTACTCCAGACATCTTATCGAATCTGACACTCTTTTGACCCAGATGGTGCTTGTTATTCGTCTTACGACTCTATCCAGCATTTCAGGGTGGGGGTGTGATTTCGGAGCCATCTCTCTAACTTGAATTCTTTCATTTCTTTTCCTCATACATTCACGCTCTTTTCGTATGCACACGACACTCTTTCTTGACTCTCGAGTCACCCAAATTACGACATAGGATTCGAATACGACGACTTGTGGAAGCTTCCTCTCCCTCCCCGCAGCTATGCGTTTCCTAACCTTCTCCACGAGTATACGATGACGAGATGGCATTAGAGATAAAAGAGTGCGCCTTCAGTAGGCAAGCGTGGAATGTATTGGAGTGTTTTAGTCCGTAAATTCCGGTAATCTAGCGGGCATAGACCCAAATAAGCAGCCAATTAGAATGCGCCGCATACTTTTCATATCTGGAACGCAGAGTAATTGCTCTTCGTTCCCCAAAATCAGTATAGCCATGGAAACTCTGTACGTCTTTCCAGGCAGCAGTCTTCGACATGGCATCAAGCCGTTCAGTTGTGCTCGCCCTTGTGGGCGAGTCTCATATTTTTCCATCATCTAGATTTCAATTTTTGTGTTACTTCTAAAACTGTCACTTTTTGTAGCGTTTGAACTACATGAATAAATCTATTCAATTTCTAGTGATCTTTGAATGATTTCCTCCTCAATTTTATAAAAATACACAAGCGATCAAGGTACGAGTATTTCTCTCTCTTACTGATTAAAATTCATCAAAACAAACGACAGCTCACCACTTGGTAGTCTCTCTGTCACGGAAAAATCTGAGACGAGGTGCTCACAAGTATGAGCAATGATAGATGCTTGTGAAGGAGATGCATTTCCTACTTCACTTGGGCGAATGCATGACTTTTTTCACTAAGCAATCTGTAAAATTTCGCCAAGTGATTTCCGAATTTTCAAACAAAAATTACTCTCTTGCTAGATTGAAACCCGAGCTTTTCGTGGAAACACGAGGCTCAAAAATCAGTCAATATCACCGAATTTTGCGATATCCGACGTGACAATAGTACAAAAAAATTTTTTTTCGGATTTCTTCTAAGGCCCCCGTGGGCCCGGGGGCTTATGAAAAGTCCTTCTTAGGCCCCTTTCTAGCCTATTCCTAGAAAATTATAACTCCGACTAGAATCAACATTTTCGGACGTACCTAGGCGCATTTCCCATCTCAAGACCAGTACTTTCGAGAAAAAACTGTCTATCTCGATACTTGAGCCTAGCAGCTTCTAGGAGCTATTTGCTGAGAGCACATTTTAGCGATCTCTGGGCTTGCTTCGAAGTGATGTAGCTCCCACTAGACATGTGATAATTGACTTCAACAAGTCGTCATTTTGAAGGTCTTGTGAAAACCTACAATTTCATCACTGGTTAAAGTCGATTACTGTACATTCTCTAGGAGTTAAAGTCGTTACAAGCTGAGCAAATTCGTGAAAATGCCAGACTTTGAGCTCAATTTGAAAAAAATCGTTTTTTTTCTCCAACCTCAAACCTGTGCGACTATGTTTTTCGATACAAATACTACCAATCAGAATAATAATCTGGGTGGGATATTGAATTCTCGATTTTATTCAGCCAATTTGAAACACCTTTTTTGACTTTCTGCTCAAAATGACCTCACAGATATGGCTCGCATATGCTCCCATCTGAACTAATAAGCAGTGATCTGTGTGAGATTACTCTCCAATGTACCCCCAAATATGTGTGAGAACTCCCGGAGGCGAGCCTCGAGCTAGATGCCAGCAGATGGTTCTATTTCACCAATTGAGAATGGGCATTATTTCGTCCATTTGGACGGAGGCGAGTGTGAGTGGGATTTAACTCATTCTAGCTCACGAATGAGATGAGCGCTTGGAACAGGCATATGAACATGGTTTTCTGACTCAAAATGATCATCTGAACCTGATTCCGGCGTCAATTTGGCTTTTATCCAACGTCTGAAGCGACTCCATGGAAAAACATGTAACTAAAGTGTTTTCCAGTCTGAGAGCGAGTATCAATATTTTGCAGCCAAACTGACCCCGAAATCGTAGTAAGATGATCATCTTGATTCAGAAAACCATGTTTGTATACTTATTCTAGCGGCTTATCTCATTTGTGAGCTAAAATGGGTGAAATCCCACTCACACTCGCCTGCGTCCAAATAGATAAAATAATGCCCATTCTCAACTTGTGAAATTGAACCGCCTGCTCGCATCCAGCTCGAGGCTCGCCTCCGGAAGTTCTCACAAATATTTGGGGGTCCATTGGACAGTAATCTCACACAGATTGGTGCACAATAGTTCAGATGGGAGCATAATGCGAGCCATACCTGTGAGGTCATTTTGAGCAAAGTCAAAAAAATGTGTTTCAAATTGGCTGAACAAAATCGAGAGTTCAATATCCCACCCAGATTATCTCTCTGATTGGTAGTATTTGTATTGGAAAACATATCCACACAGGTTTGAGGTCAGAGGAAGAAAACGATTTTTTTTAATTGAGCTCAAAATTTGGCATTTTTTACGAATTTGCTCAGCTCGTAACGACTGTAACTCCTAGAGAAAGTTCAGTAATCAACTCTTACCAGTGGTCAAATTGTAGGTTTTCTCAAGACCTTCAAAATGACCAGTTAAGGAAGTCGATTATCACATGTCTAGTGGGAGCTACATCACTTTGAAGCAAGCCCAGAGACGGCTAAAATGTGCTGTCAGCAAATAGCTCCTAGAAGTTGCTAGGCTCAAGTATCGAGATAGACAGTCTTTTTCTCGAAAGTACTGGTCTTGAGAAAGAAAATGCGCCTAGGTACGTCCGAAAATGTTGATTCTAGTCGGAGTTATGATTTTCTAGGAATAGGCTAGAAAGGGGTCTGAAAAGGACCTTTCATATGCCCACGGGGGCTTCAGAAAGAAAAACCGAAAAATTTTTTTTGTACTATATCGATGAGGTACTAACGGAAAAAGATTTTTATGGATTTTTTTTAGACCCCCTGGTGCAGGCATTCGTCGAAATGTTCCGAAATGGCCCATATACTCTGGTGCAAATTAAGTGGGGTGGAAGCATATGCGGCCATGGCTAATGATAGCGTATTTAAGAAAATTGCGAAAAACGGCGTTTTGGGATGCGTTTGAAAGAAAAAAAAAAGGAAATGCCCTCCCAAAAATTTTTTTGGTATAAGTGGATACTTCAGAGGATATGCTGGAGGAAATTGGTGAATGAATATTATAGACGTTTTTAGTATTTGACTCTCAGAGTTTCGAATTTTTATGAGAATGCTCGTTTGCTCACTGCTGTAGCTCACATGGAAAGTACAATAATCGACTTTTATCACTGGTCGAATCGGAGATTTTTCCAAGACCTTCAAAATTTCCTTTGGCAAAAGTCGATCATTACCTTTCTAGCTGGACCTGGGTCGTCCACAAGATGACGTGAAAATCGCTAGAATTTGCTCTCAGTAAATAGTTCCCAGGGGTAGCCAGGGTCGATTATCGGCCTTGGAAAATTCTTCTCACAAAAGTACTTGAGTAATTCTTTTCATTATCACCAGGTTTTTGGTCGATGGTCAGGGATTTTTCTGTACCTCCAGGTACATGTTATACATGATAGAAGATGGAAAGCATAGTTGATAGGTTCCAAAATTCATCCGTGCGGGCTTCGCGCGCTGTTTTCGTTCTTAGAATTTGCGAGAAAATCGACTTTTTCATTTTTTAATTGATTTCTCACGGATGTAGGACCCATTGGAATATTCCTCCCAAGCACATATTTTGGCGTAAAAGAGTTAAATTTTATGAAGAAAATACTTTCGAATCTGGGAAAGGTCAACATAACCTCGAAAAAGTAGCTTTCTGCAAAAAAAACGTTTTTTCGGCCCTTCAGTCAAATTTTATCTCAGATTCAATATTTTTATCGGATTTCTCGTCGAATTTTACGTTAATAACCATTCTCAAAGAATTGGGACCCGGATGAGATTCGCCGCTATGACTACAACCTTAGCAACAGGGTCATAACAATAGTGCTGAATTACGTGGTTTTGGAGGGACACTTATTCCACTGGACAACGAAACTGTGGGTTAGGGATAGTGCATTGTCCGGACAATGACTTTTTGTGTATATATCGAAGTAGAAACTGAATTCGATCCCAATATTCCAACCAGGTATCAGGATTCTCCTTGAATCGCAAAAAACTGATCGTCTGAAAATTGGCGTTTTCAGCATTTTCTGCCAATTTTGATAATACATAGTTTTAATAGTGCATCCTCACAGTATGTGCAGAGCGTGCCCGAACTATAATTTCCTACGTACTTCGATCTGCTGAACACGATGGTAGTAGTCCACGAAGGCTAGGATGCGTCCGACACCAGTGGCAAGATGATTCCTCGGGTTGCTATCAGCAAAATTTGCCCGATTTTGCAATGAATTTCCAAATGCTCACGAAATCGCCCAGAGAGATCTTTTTACAACTCACGAGGGCGTATTTCCTTTGTTTTATGTATACAATGAGGGGGAATTATTTGCAATAGACCAAGAACAGATGGGACTAATATGCATATGTACTACCCTGCATAAAATAAATGACTCATTTGAAATGATTCATTTGACTCATTTGAAATGACTCATTTGAGACAACCTATTTGAAATGATTCATTTTTCAGACATGTTAAAACTATCTTGTTGAAGTTATACTGTGTTACGAAAACTGTCTGGGGAGTTGTTGTTGGAACGGATTAGCTTCTCCGCGGATAAGAGTTTGTGCCGGGTGCGAGTCTCGTGTAAGAATCGAGAGCAGCCTGAAGTTGCCCCGTCAGCATAATATATATATATATATATATATATATATATACACACACACACAACCATGAAAATATCGCAGCGTCCGAGCACCCGCAGCAGTGAGAATCGCCGAGTGTGCCCGACACCTAAGATCTTCAAGCACGTGAATGTTCAGGTACGTCCGCAAAATCAGTTGCGACAGTCTGAAGTATAACCCTGTGACTTCTCAATATTCCTGTATTTCGAAAAGGCCCGAATTAGGGCAACCTATTGCGATTGAGTTGTCAGAACTGTATCAGAGTATTAGAGAATTCGCGTACCTTTAGGAATAGAAAATTGTGTCGATAATTTGTTCAGGAACGATACACTATTGAAAAGTTTCAGAGCATAGGCAAATTTGAGAGTGGCGACTCATTGAAAACGAGTCACCAGAGATTTTTCCGACTGATGCTATGAATGATAGATTTGATATGTCGAAAGAATTAGACCGTCACAGGAACGCGCAAAACTTTTGGATCGTTAGTAATTGTCTGATGAAATATTTGAAATTTGAGAGCGGCGACTCATTTCAAATGAGTCATTTGAAACGAGTCTTCGGAGACTTTTTAGGCTGATGCTACAAACGATAGATTCGATATGTTGAATGAATAAGACTGTCACGGAAACGTGAAAAATTCGTGAATCGTTAGTAATCATCTTTTTGTGAACAAATCAGCTTGGTTTTCCTTAAGGTAGTATTAGCGGTACTGGATGTGTCAAGTGCCGAACATACCCGCGCTTGACTCCCTTCCGCCCGCGATATAGGTATAGTGAGTGCACGCAGCAGACGACAACCTAACCCCGAAACCGCAGAAATGAGTGACACTTGAGATCAGATCTTCTTTTTTAGGCTCTGAATCGTCAATCTGATCACTGCTGAGTGTTTTTTGAGCATTCCTACATCTGTGTATTCACTGCGATGAAAATTTGTGCGTCAGGTATCACTCTACTCGTGATTCTCCATAAGACGCCGTGTTAAACGGCTTTTACGAAAATGCTCATAATTTTTTTCCCCGACTCTGAAGGCTTCTGAAATTTCAACTGAAGCACTTTGAGACCCTAATCTACAACTGTGCCGACTTTCGTGATTTTCTGAGCGTCAATTCGAGTACCGCTAATACTACGTTAAAGTGCAAGAGATCCGCGCTATCTCAAAGTTTGCCATCGATACAGCGGGTGTGTATCAGAGTTTGAACCAGGTTCAGGATGCTTTGCGATTCCTGCCTATCCTAGGGTGCCAACACTAAGGGCTGAAACTTAAACATTAGAGACAAGAGCTTCCAAGTCATGGAACAGATACCTGATATTCCCCAATGAGTGAATGATGGGACCTTATTGATCGAATTCATTGGTTCCTGCATTTTCCGAAACGTTTCTACAACGACATTTCGAACACGGAAGCTATAACGTCGAAATTGCTCTGATAATTCTCAAACACACCCCCGCTTGCGTCAACGAGGATTGATAACATCGATAACGTGTTTTGACGATTCTAAATATCTCAAGTAGACGTGCGCCTTCGTCATTAACAACTCTCCGTGAATCCGTGGCCCGTAAAGGACACTCAAAATATTTAATCATCATGAATTTTAGCAGATTGAAGTTGCTTGAGTCATTTCAAATGACTCATTCCAGATGAACCATTTGAAGCGACTCATTTCCAACGACTCATTTGGGCCATGCCCAAGTTCGTGCTTTACACTAAACTTAAACTATTTCACGGACATGATCATTTCATTCATTAACCTTCATCTACTCCCTTTCACTACATCACAGCATGATTTTTCTATCAATTGAGAAAATTTACGCATGGGAAATCGAGTTCTCGCGCCCTACACTCGGCAATCAGAAACTTCCAGTGCAAAATTGTTCATCTGGAAGTTTAGCTTTCTTGATCGAAATCAGGGCAACCTGATCTTCTTCGTCTGCATATGACTGCGCGCCATATGAGCTCGCGCTGACACTGATCTTCCACAGGAGACTGAGCGAATTGTTCACACTGATTAATATTCACAAGTGTTGGTAAATTTGTACATACTTACCATTCACGTCGCGCACTCTCGCAAAGCTGTGGGAAATTCACTCCATATGTTACGGGTTCTAATGTTCTTCAAGTGGACCTGCGCTTCTGTCATTGCAGAAAGTTCAAACCTGTGGTTCGTCAAGAATGTCCAAACTATTGAATCACCCTGATTCAGGTCAATCCGCCAATATTAGGCCGACAGAGGTTGAAATGCTCATTGAAAATAATTCATTGAAAATGATTCATTTCAAATGACTCATTTCAAATGACACATGTGGGCATGGTGCAATGTTCAAAGTACCCATAGCATTACCAACATACCATGTAAGACGTTTTCCAGGTTTTCAAGTTCAGGATTTTTAGGCATCAACGAGTTTTTGGATGAATAATCGAGAGATGCGGTGCAACTAATCTTGTTCCAATTCAGAAAAGATAATTACATTGAATCACCATCAATGTATTTTTCGCGGAGGATCTATGGTCGAGTAACAAATTGTACTTGGATGTGACACAAATCCAAACCAGGAGCAAAATGGCATAGCTCCATACAATGCTCTCAATTTTGTAGCTCGGCACGCTTCCCTAGTTTCTCGGGAAATAGGTAACCCAAATTACGTAATGACCCTCTGATGAAATTGAACTTACGCTGAGTGATCTGCTGGGCGGGAGTGGAGAGCTGCGCTTCTGTCATTGCAGAAAGTTCAAACCTGTGGTTCGTCAAGAATGTCCAAACTATTGAATTACCCTGATTCAGGTCAGTCCGCCAATATTAGGCCGACAGAGGTTGAAATGCTCATTGAAAATATCTCATTGAAAATGATTCATTTCAAATGACTCATTTCAAATGACTCATTTCAAATGACACGTGTGGGCATGGTACAATTTTCAAAGTACCCATAGCATTAGCAAAATACCATGCAAGACGTTGTCCAGGTTTTCAAGTTTAGGATTTTTAGGCATCAACGAGTTCTCGATCTTTACGCAGAAGGTGGAGTGTAAATTTCGTGACCTGGTGATGAGTATCGATCCACAGGTGATTATTAGCGAGGATCTGCCCGGTATCCCCCCCCCCCCCCCAAAAAAAACCTTTTGCTACTTCGCCGATTTTTTGTCACTTACTATGTTCTTCTCCAAATTAAACTGCGATGTTAATCAACTCATCAATATACTTATCCAGCACTAGTAGTTCATAATGAACAACTCAACATACACTGTTAATCAAACATGGATTAATCTACAATACACATCAAGGCATTTTATTTTCAAATTTTATACGAAATAAGACAGATGATAATTGCATACGATATTTGTTATGTACATATTTACATTAAGTATAATTGTACACATCTCTTACAAACGCGTTTCCACAAATAATTCCTTATCTCTCAAACACTCATTGCGCAAATCTTGTTCACGATACCGCTGGCTTGTCCATAACTACTACCTACAATCTGGCGATACAAATTTGAAATATCATTTATGGTGACGATACTACTCAATAGTTCCCTTACAAATGTTGAGATTTCTACAGATCAATCACATGCTGAAGTAGGAAATCGGGTGTGTGGTCGATCGCCACCAAAAAATTATCTACTCAAGTTCCAACGAAAAATGTTGAGTCTAATCGGAGTTATGATTTTCTGGAAATAGGCTATGAGAAGGGGCCTACAAAAGACCTTGCAGACGCCCCAGGGCCTACGGGGGCCTTAGAAGCAAATCCAAAGAAAATGTTCTTCGTACTATATTAACATAGAACTGAAGAAAAATATTTTTTGGGATTTTTCCCGGAATCCCCAGGCTTTCGTCGGAATTCTCCAAAATTACCCATGTACGGTTTGTTGGAGTTGAACGCCTCCGTTTCTCTCTCTCTCTCTCTCTCTTTTTTTTTTTTTTTTTTTTTTTTTTTAAGGTGGTTAGAGGGCAAAATCTGCCTCAGGATCCCTCGGATCCGTCCCCAGACACCGGACTGGTTCAGCTTACGCGGACTACGCATAGCCCACGCAGGCCATACCAGGCGGGACACGGGTTTGGGTGGGGCCCACCGAGAGGTGGGCCCGGCCGTGTAATATCCCTCTCCCCTCGATGTCCGATACCTAGGGCATCGGGCAATCAAGAAGGAGATCCACCTGCACCTACCATCTCATCCCGGAACCGCGTGAGCATTACTTCAGGATGAGCGGCATGTCTCGCGCTCGATTGCGAGCGTTCCTCTTCTCCATCTTCTCTCTTCGGCCACTTGTCGGCATCTTCTGTCTTCATTCTCCATTGTTCCCTCTCTTTCTTCTTTCTTCTCTCTTCTTTTCTCCTTCTTCCCTCTTCAGTTCAGATTCCTCCTGGAATCATTTGGGCCTCTTCTGTTTCAATCGGCAGAGTCACTGTGATTCGCCTACTTCGAGGCGCCTTACTTCCCTCTCTTTCTCCTCTTTGCGGGTCATCACCATCTTGATGTATCCGGTGAGTCTATCCCATGTCTCCTGGTTACGGAGCAAGTACGGGACGAGATTCTCGGGTGTTAGTTGAGCACCCAGCCATTCATCCAGCTCGGCGCGCTCTCTCCGGGTGTCGCTGCACTTGAACAGGGCATGTTCGGCGTCATCCCATTCATCCCCGCATGACTGACATGCTGGGGTCGTCCTCTTCTTGAACCTGGTTAGATAGGAACCGAAGCAACCATGATCGCTCAGTGCCTGCGTCGTCCAGTAGTCCATCTCTCCGTGGGTGCGTTCCGCCCACTTGGCTACGTCACGGATCAGCCGGTGCGTCCATCTGCCGTTCGCAAATGGCGAATCCCACTCAGTTTGCCAATGCTCAAGGGTGGTTTCCTCCTCGTTGTCGCGGATAATCTCCTTCATCGTCGGGGTGAGTACTCGTTCGGCTCCGATCGCTTTCTGGCGGTCCCAGATCCTCACTCGCTCCGCGACGAGCAAGTGGATGGGCGGTGTACTCGCCAATACGTAAGCCGCATCTCCTGACATCTCTCTCTCTCTCTCTCTTTTTTTTTTTTTTTTTTTTTTTTTTAAGGTGGTTAGAGGGCAAAATCTGCCTCAGGATCCCTCGGATCCGTCCCCAGACACCGGACTGGTTCAGCTTACGCGGACTACGCATAGCCCACGCAGGCCATACCAGGCGGGACACGGGTTTGGGTGGGGCCCACCGAGAGGTGGGCCCGGCCGTGTAATATCCCTCTCCCCTCGATGTCCGATACCTAGGGCATCGGGCAATCAAGAAGGAGATCCACCTGCATCTACCATCTCATCCCGGAACCGCGTGAGCATTACTTCAGGATGAGCGGCATGTCTCGCGCTCGATTGCGAGCGTTCCTCTTCTCCATCTTCTCTCTTCGGCCACTTGTCGGCATCTTCTATCTTCACTCTTCATTGTTCCCTCTCTTTCTTCTTTCTTCTCTCTTCTTTCTTCTTTCTTCCCTCTTCAGTGCATCAGATTCCTCCTGGAATCATTTGGGCCTCTTCTGTTTCAATCGGCAGAGTCACTGTAATTCGCCTGCTTCGAGGCGCCTTACTTCCCTCTCTTTCTCCTCTTTGTGGGTCATCACCAGCTTGATGTATCCGGTGAGTCTATCCCATGTCTCCTGGTTGCGGAGTAAGTACGGGACGAGATTCTCAGGTGTTAGTTGAGCACCCAGCCATTCATCTAGCTCGGCGCGCTCTCTCCGGGTGTCGCTGCACTTGAACAGGGCATGTTCGGCGTCATCCCATTCGTCCCCGCATGACTGACATGCTGGGGTCGTCCTCTTCTTGAACCTGGTTAGATAGGAACCGAAGCAACCATGATCGCTCAGTGCCTGCGTCGTCCAGTAGTCCATCTCTCCGTGGGTGCGTTCCGCCCACTTGGCTACGTCACGGATCAGCCGGTGCGTCCATCTGCCGTTCGCAAATGGCGAATCCCACTCAGTTTGCCAATGCTCAAGGGTGGTTTCCTTCTCGTTGTCGCGGATGATCTCCTTCATCGTCGGAGTGAGTACTCGTTCGGCTCCGATCACTTTCTGGCGGTCCCAGATCCTCACTCGCTCCGCGACGAGCAAGTGGATGGGCGGAGTACTCGCCAATACGTAAGCCGCATCTCCTGACACAGTGCGGTAGGCACGGATACTCCTCAGGGCCGCTCTTCGGTGGACAGGCCCCATTCTCTTCTCGATGATGGTCTTCTCTACCCTCTTCCCCCACACGGGTGCACCGTACAGCATGATGGAGGTAGTGACGGTGTTGAGAAGTGCGCGCCTCTTTTCCTTGGGTCCTCCGATATTCGGCATAAGCCGCTGGAGCGCCGCACCGACCTTGCTCGCCTTCTGGGCGGCTTCCTGGATGTGCTTCTTGAACGACCACTTGTCGTCGAGCCATACACCGAGGTATTTCAGCTCTGTCTTCCGTGGAATCTCTTGCCCATTGATATAAAACCGGGGTAAGTCAAACTTCCTACGCCTTGTGATCTCTCTCTCTCTCTCTCTCTCTCTCTCTCTCTCTCTCTCTCTCTCTCTCTCTCTCTCTCGAAAGATATGAACAAGCTCTGGAGTGCTCTCGACAGACTCGGTATGATCAAATCTCGCACACCATCGCCTTTCACCACATTTTCGCATAATGCCATGAACTCACATTTCGCGTCCATTTCCAGCATCCAAACATCAACTCCACCTCATAATCCAGTCCCCCAACACACTCCACCTCATACCACAACACGCCAACCCATCTCAGTATTTACTCTTCAGGAAACATCGCCAGACGAAATTTATTATGAGATGCTTGAAGTCAAATCGAAATCGTCTGGCATCGACGGCTTTACCATCAAGAACCTCATCACCTCATGTCCTGAAATTCTCTCACCTCTCGCAAGCATTTTCAACTCATCAATTTCATCGGCATCCTATCCAACGCTTTGGAAACGAACACTCATCACGCCAATTCCTAAAACAGCTCAGTTATCTGATGTATCAGATCTTAGACCCATCGCCCGCATATCTGAATGCTCAAAGATACTGGAGAAAATTGTTGCGCAACAACTCAGACGTCACCTTGAATCAAATCACCTCCTAGACCCTCGCCAAGCTGGCTTCCGCTCAGGCCATAGTACACAGACTGCACTTCTTGGTGTCTTGGATGACGTGAGAGGAGCAATCGATGAATCGCGATACACCTTTCTCGTGCTATTCGATTTTTCCAAAGCGTTTGATAAAATTTCACACCACATCTTCATTCAAAAACTACGCTCATATCAAGTCGACAATCACACTATCAAATGGTTTCTCTCATATCTTGCTGATAGGTGTCAAGCTGTCATCGACGGGGGAGGTACAGTATCTGATTGGTTGGAAACTACAGCGGGAGTTCCCCAAGGATCAGTGTTAGGACCACTTCTATTTTCCATCTTCATCAATGATCTACCCCAGGTTCTCAGATTCTGTCGCTATATGATTTACGCTGATGACACACAGATCTACAGGAGTTGCCAACACATGGAAGTTATTGATACGCTGAGGAAAGTCGAATCAGATGCCAATGCCATACATCACTGGGCTGTCTCCAATGGTCTGACTTTGAACTTGAAAAAGACCAAAGTCATGATTTTGGGCAGTGCTGAAAATCTTCGCCTTCTCGACATGGGAAATTTACTCAAAATACAAATCGATGGCACTCCTGTAGACTATGTGTCAGAGGTGAAGAACCTGGGTGTTTGGATAAGCAGCGACCTCAACTGGAGAAAGCAAGTGTCACATATTTGTCAGCAGGTCTTCGGTACTCTACGCCAACTCAAATCTCACCGTCATGCACTCTCGTTCTCAATCAGGAAAACATTAGTTCAATCTCTTATCATGCCTTCCTTCGATTACGCTTGCCTTGTTTTTCATAGTCTTGATAAGGGATTGGACCTCAAACTCCAAAGAGCACAAAACGCATGCACACGCTTTATCTTTGGCAATATCCCCTGGCGCGACCATATCACTCCCTATCGGAAACAGTTAGGATGGCTATCTGTCAAGTCTCGTCGAGAGTACTTCTTGGCTAGTCAAACATTTCAAATACTGAAAAGCGGCACCCCCAGCTACTTGGCCTGTCACATTACTGAAATATGCAATACTACCCTACACAGGTCAAAGCGATTGCAAACGGGCGATTTGCTTATCAAAACAGCTCGCACTAGCACATATGAAAACCTCAAGTACTTTCATCTCTTCCTCGGGAAGCAATAACAGTTGAAACGTTCAAAAAACATCTTCTAGCTCATCTGCACAATCAAGATGAACTCGTCGAATTGTAACACACAGCTCGCTCATATTCTTGTCGAAAGTGGTCCATACCAATCGTCAGACACTGGTGTTTTTGCTACCTGTGCTCATTTACCGTCATCCCTTCTTACAGTCACGAGTTGATCAATGTACCTGTTACTGTTATTTAGTGTTTAAGTAATGGTTATATAATGCATCAAGGAGTACGATTGCTGAGCATATATCTGCCTATTTTATAAAAATTTTATAAAATTTTATAGAATTTATGTATCCATTGTTCTTCGTTTTGCCCCATGGGACTCAGTGTCCCCGGGCTAATAAAGTTAAATCAATCAATCAATCAATCTCTCTCTCCCTCTCCGACCTTTTATTGTGTGGCGCTGCTTGCGAGCTTTGGCCACCAGTTCAGTTGTCTTGTTTTTGACGCAGCGATGGATGCACGTTTGCTCCAGTCGCGTATCTAACGTTGTGATAACTAGTTTGAATAAAAACTTGTTCCTGAAATCGTCGCTTGATTTGTCTGGCCCTACCCATATATCCGACACGGTTTGTGCGCAGAAGGATTAAGGTAGTTGTACACCAACTACGTGAGTCAAAGAGACTTAACCTCACTTTTTTGCCCACATCAAAATATTCGAAATTATTGTTATTGTTAAGAACTGCACTTTTCCCATCAAACAACGAAAAAACGGTCATCTAAGCCTTCCTGAACAGAATCAGGCATGGTTTCCAAAGTTATCTACCCTAAAATCGAAATCACGTGTCGCATTTTTTGTATTATACGCTTTGTATGAACAATTACTAAAAAACGACGTGGTCCATCATCTCCAGGCTTGGCCATATGATTCATTGATACATAAACTCGGATCTCTCGCTGTCCTACCATTTTCTGTTGATCAGGTTTTGCGCTGGACCCATTTTTTTGCTGTTTTTGGGGCCCGCTCCCATAAGCGCAATGTTAAAAATTTGCAAAACTGGTCAAATTGTGACAATCGATACTCTAAAACGGAATGGTCAGCCGTTCTGGAATTTTGCACACGTACTCTTCGATATCAGAACTATCTCTCTGCAGAATCTCGAGAAATTCTATTGATGAACAATTTTGATGTACAACTACCTTAATCACGTGATTGACTCAACAACGGAGTAAATTTGGCGGAACGGTCAAGAATGTTGCGTCATTGACTTTGGTACATACACAGATAGTGGCTATCTCGTTACATCTTATGAAAGACTTGTCTTGGGATCTATTGAGAACTCTTACAATTGGCGACTCTTCATCAATGGAAGCAGGCTCAACATTCAGGATGTAACAGGCAGCAAAAGATCGGTTATCGGAATTGTCCACAATAAATTTGCGAGTTCTTATAAATCGCCCGTCCGATGTCTTTGCATAGGAATTATCAGACCTGGTGGCGCGGGCCGTATCAGTTCCGTATTGGCATCTATCTTTCACCATTTTTCTGTAGGCACGGCTGTTGTCAGACAACCTAAGCGCATCCCTCTCATCCTGTGTTGGTTTTTTGTACGGTCCAAAGAATCGCGTCGTTCCCAGAGTGAGTGCGCTTCTAGGACGTCGATACTGGAGATCATTCACGTAAGCAATTATGGGTGAATCTAGATTGTTCTGTGTCACGTGTTGGGTCATTATCAAAGCACTTTGCTTCATCGAAACGAAACGACAAAGTTGGTTGATGACACCCTTCGGGGAATGGATGTTTTTTTTAAGTGTTCCATTGTTACTTTCGAAACAGTAACCATAACGAGCCCAGAATGGGCCCCAATTTATAACACTCTGGGCAGCGTGCAGCAGTTGGTGCACATTAAATTTCATCATCGCCGGCCCATAGATGAGCTTGGTCTGGGTCACAAACTTGACGAAAGACTCGTGAGCTCGACGAATGTTATCTCTAGTAATGCTCGGACACATGAGGATCCCGAAACCTTGAACTAAAAATGCCCAATGTTTGGTGAGCGCGGCCAATGACTCTATTTGCATCATCACGGGCAAGGAGTAGTACAGAATCCAATTCTCCCACTCTTTTGACTTCCAATATTTCCTATCTCGTATTGATCTTGACAAGCGTTGAACAGCATTTGGAACTTTAATGGAGGAGATGATTGAGTCGATCTCCCTTCTTTCTAGTGGAGTCATCATTCTGAGCCAAAATTCAAAGAAGGTTTTGGCAATGCCCAAACACAAGAAATGCATGAAGTCTGGCACGAATCCTTTTATAATATCGAAAAACCTGAGATTCAATAGCCTTGACGTATGATTCACGCCCCGGATTACAACACCAGATTCATGACTTTCGTGTACATCTGCTACCATAGATTCCTGAGTGCGTGCCTCTCTGGGCTCATCACTGTTCAAATACTTCACTGCACCACCTTGACCAGATTCAACCCAATTGCCTCTGATGTAGCACCAATTACACGAATAGTAGCCGCCACACTGTTGCAGGCCCTGCATTGGAGCTTGAGCCATGGAGTCAACGCAAGAACATATGGCAAATAGTTTGATGTTGGATATATCTTCGCCTATCGTGAACGTAAGTCCGTTGTTCTCTAGCTCCGTCATCTCCCTCACAAATATGTCTAGGTATATATCCATGTCTGGTTTGCTCTTGCCAAACCAGATAGCACAAGTGACGGGGTTAGCTGTTCTCACATCATAAGGAAGTTCGTTGATAACTAATTGAATAGGCCAGATGGAGATATTCGACGATTTAAAAACTGGTACCCCATCAGTATTAAAAATACAAGTAGCATAACGTAACCTTAAGTGCTCCGGCAGAGAACTCACAAATCTTCGGTATAGGATGCCATCTGTAATATCTGAGACCGTTTCTGGGTTTCTACGCCTTCTGACAATATCATTATAGTAACCCCAATTGTCTTTTAGAAGCGCCGCGACTTCAGGTCGGCTATCAAGAATTGCAAAAAAATCCCTGTACATCGGATCTTTCACACGTATAACTCTGCCGCACCTTCTACATCTAACGCTCACTGTTCTCCTGTCAAATTGAGATATATAACTACCGCAATGGGAACAACACGCGTGGTACGTCATGCAATCTCTGTTCATGAACATTTTGTCCACGAGATAACGAGTTGCTGGTAGGAAATTAATACCAAAGCATATATTGATGAGTTTTAACAGAAAAATAAGGCCATCTTGCGGGAGGGTAAATACTAAAGCGAAAGTAATAAGACCTAATAATAACTCTGCTTTGCTCACTTGAACACGGCTGTTAATTCTCTCGTTATTCTCCTGTCTTGATAAAAAGTTCCGTAAATTCTCGAAGTTGTTGTCTTCATTACCATTAGCGTCTTCATCTTCGGCGCTGTCTTCGGAATCGCTGGATTCACTGCCTCCGATTTCCCTCAGCGCTTCTCTCCACATCTCCTGAAAAACAATTACAGTTGCTTTTGCTCTAACTTTGTATACTACAATTCAAGTGCCTTTATGTCTATATTTGAGAATGAAACTCATCACGCCCATGAACCGCTCATGAGCTCCCCCGAAATGATAACTCAAAATATAGTGGAACAATTCTTCAATATCCATTTTTCTCCTGTATCTTACGCTACGGGTAATTCACCAAACTATCAATGGCAGATATTTTTCCATCTATTTTCATCGATTGGCTGATACCAGATTTGAGTTGAACTCATAAACCATTATTCAAATGAAGTTTCCTTCCTGAACAATCGAAATTTTCACCAAAAACCCCAGTTCGATCACGCTCAAACGAACTGTATCAGAATTGTGCCTCAACCAAACGATATATATTGCTGAAAAAAACACTAGTTGACATTTCTCAAATTCGGCCCATGAGCTTCCTCAAAAAAATTACTGTAAATATAGTGAAATTTTTCTTATACTATTCATTCATCAATCATTCGATCGAATTCATCGATCGATTATGTCGAGAAAATCATAGCCTAGGTCACCCCACAACCCGTAAGACCGTGGTGGGAAAAAATATTCTCATATAAAACCAGGGTATCTCAGCAATATTTGTTTGAAAAATTCTAACGTCAAATAGCACTGGGAAAGAAGAGACTCGTTGGATCACCGTCATCACCCTTGGATAATTTTATTATCTACGATAATTATCTACGATATCTAGGTAGGCCAAAGTTGATCAGGTACACTTCAGGAGAGGAATCGTGGCAGGAAAAAATAACATACGCGCATACACATTTACACATATAAAGAGTTCGCTGTGTTTTGTTCATTATTAAACTCAGCGAGAATATGACCAGTAATGTTAATCTTCCATGAGAATGGAAATGGTACCGATTATAATCATATATCGCGTAGAAAAAGCATTCTGCTAAGCTCTTCTAGCAGCGTATTTTATATAGGACTACAATCGACACAGGGGATGATTTAGGTGAAATAGAACATTTTTGCCCTGGGCGCGTTCGCCCGGTTCGGGCGCTAGAGGACTTTCATGAAAATTCTACTCATTTCCATTAAATAAAAATGTCCATAATGTGTCCAAATGCCTGGTTACTGAGATCACATTTTTACATGAACATTCCAATAAGAATGAGCGACAAGACAAGGACTCCAACATGCGCTCTGTAGCAGCAGGAAACTATTGGGATCACACTTTCTCCCCACTACTTATGAACAAACTACAATAAGATTCTATCATAAACATTTTGGACTGTTGAAATGGAAGAAATAGTTGGATTCAATTTAATTCATGAGACTAACCAATTAAATTCTGATCAAAATAAACATTATACTTTTTATGAGGAAGTATCTCCACTTTTCTCCAGAAAACAAAAAGGTATCCAGCAATCAGTTTCATGTATCGATTTAACATCAATAATAATAGAATCAAATATGGATTGAATTTTTGATGAAATGATATACTTCCGTGATTTCCGAAGATGGTGGGTTATTTGATCTTCTGGATTCATCATCGAGGTTAGTCTCGTCGGTTTGGATTAAAAGTCTTCATCTAATAACAAAATTATGGCCACCACTCTATGTGAGGGATTCAGTGTGTTGATTGCCTCACGGATTAATGCTCGATATTCCGGATATCCTTCCAAATCCAATGAAATCAACAGACATTGAATGTCTGATGGATTAATATTCTTGGGGTATCATCCATTCTTGGTTCAGTTACTTCTCAGTGAACAAAATAGATGGCCATTATTTGATTTCATGTATTTCATTCGTATGATTCTATATTAGAATTCAGTTAGATCTCGGCAAACAAAAAGGTGGATATCATTCAAATTCTTGTCAGATCAAACATGTTGTGGATATCCCTTGGGATCCAATGAAATCTACAGGAACAGGGCTGATCATTCACATACCCTACACCGATTACGTTCAAATCTCGCGCCGACACCACTGAGCGTCGCAGCTGATGTGTAAAATTGGCCGCGAATCATCAAAGCAGAATCGAAAGGATTGCGCGGCGCCCCGCGTTGAAAACCCTTTCGATTAAAATCGATTCCGAGACCGTACGTTGAGACCCGCTGGAAGCCGAACAGAGATACCTCATCGATGTCGGGGTAGTGTGCTTGCTCATCTAATTTGATCTAGATGACCATTTGATGTTACTCTGAGGACAAATTTCCCCATAAATTGCGCGCGTGACGCGCGATGTGTCAAAGGGGATGTTTTGAAATAGATACCAAAAAATTTCCCGACTTCAATCTGAACCCCTCAATCTGAATGAGTGAATAAATAGGAATCTTCTATAACGACTTCAAGAGTGAGATCACCGATATATCGATAGAAATCTTCCATGTAGACGCATTTTGCTTTCTCTGAAGGAAAGGTTTGTTTTCAACCCAGCAAAATTTTGATCAAATTTTCCACTAAAACCAATATTTTCTTCACCAAAATTCCGTTTATCTGAAAAAGCCTTAGACCATTCTCTTCCTTTCGCCAAAATCTATCAATTGTAGGTAACACTTTTCCTCCTAATGGCCTTCCAAATCCGTCAGAGACTCATCTTTTCACCCCTTTGTCCGTGTGTGTGTGTGTGTGTGTGTGTTGTTTTCTATCGGACACGCTTTTTCTTTAACTGTTCACTATATCAATTTTTGGCTTTCTACAAGTTGTACAGAATCCAATTTCTGAGAGCCCAGTGATTTGGCAGCTTTCAGCTCCCAGTCAAATTTGATCCATGGGGTTTTTAGAGCAAAACAGCTCAAATTTCGACCCTTAATACATAAATATCTTTTTCTCACACGGTCTCCCCACGAATTGAGTCACCTAAACTATGATTTTTTCTGCAAGATCTATCGATTGGTTAAGGTAGTTGTACACTAAAATGCAAAATATACCAGAATGTCACCAAAGTTGGTGAGGATTTAGTTCAAGTGTTAATGAACACCTGTGCAAAATTTCAAAATGATTGACCGTTTTGTTTCAGAGTGGTAGTCATCAAAATTCGTCACTTTTAGCATGGCGCTCATGCGGGATTGTCGACTCCCATATAAACGCAATGTTAAAAGTGGCGAGTTTTTGATGGCTACTACTCCGGAACAAAACGGTCAATCATTCTGAAATCTTGCACAAGTTTTCATTAACACTTGAACTAAATCCTCCCCAACTTTGGTTTCTGGTATTTAGCGGAATCTCCCTTAACGGATACCTCCTATTAGCGGACACCTCTCAATAACGGACAATTTTTTGCGACTAGCAGAAGTATAATCACAGAAATGATCCTCTGATTAGCGGACACCTCCGGATAGCGGACAGTTTTGATGCAACTAGAGGTGTCCGTGCGATCCGAGATTTCACTGTATTTTCTGCTTTAGTGTACAACTACCTTATTACCGGAATTTTATAAAATCTTCGCAGATCTCAAATTTTCGAAAAAATCAAATTTCCACCAAAATGTTCATTTTGACCCTTTTAAACCCACTGCATCGAAATTCCGTCTCAACCAAACGATGGACATTGTTAAAAAAACCTCAGACTAGACGGCCCAAATCTCTCTAATAAGCTTCCTCTAAAGAATGACTCAAAAAATAATGGGAAATTTTTTCATAATATTCATTTTTTCCTCGTATCATCCTTTACGAATCATTTATCTCAATTTTAATGACCTAAAGACTTACTTATGGGCCATTCTGAATCGATTGGCTGATACGAAATTTTCATAAAGTCCGTAAAACATTATTCAAATGAAGATTCTTTCGGGGGAAGGAAATTTTCACAAAGGACTCCAGTTTAATCATCTTTAAACCGACTATATCAAAATTTTCTCTCAATCAAACAATAGATATTGTTGGAAGAACCTTCTTTTGAGATGACCCAAATCTCTCTGAAATGCTTCCTCAAAAGATAAACTCAAAATATAGGGTACTTTCTTTTTCGTTAAAATTATCATCATATAACGCCGTGAGAAAGCATTCTGCTAATAACTTTTAGCAGCGTATTTTCATACCGACATTCAAAGAGCCAACATGGCGGCCTCCACGAACAGATCGATCCACAGAATCGATTCGATTTTCGAGCTAAAAAGAGCGATTCGATACATGTGAACACTTATCGCAGATGTGGATTAATAAACGGGGGGGGGGGGGACATGCTGCAGTGTTCCTGATCAACAAATTATAAATTTATAATTCTATGAAGAGTGGCTCAAGTATTGCATTACTCAAATTCAGAGCAAAATGTTATCGATTGAAAAACAATCAGTTCCAGACTGGTTATCAATATAGCAAAGATTACAGTTGAGTTTCCTGGTCGTCTCACAAGCCTAAGTGTGTATATTCTCAAGCAGATTTGTACTAATTTATATCATGGCCTCCCAAATAATCAATCAACGCAAGTTTGGTCTGAATCGGCTGAGTTAAAATGTAAATAATTCATTAAATCTCTTCAAGCTACAGAAATACGGATTTTCCCATAGATTATATGGAAGGTGTGCGAACGTGTCAACAATAACCTCGGAGATTCAACGTATTTCGCCTTAATCTCAAACGTTATGCTTTAGCGGATGACGGTGGACTTGTTAGAGTATAATGCTTATCATACCATGATATGAAATCATGCAAAACGTAATACATAAACAAGGTAAGCACGCACGCCAACGCGAATGATGGAAAATTATTGCACACATCGTTCACAGCCTTGGGCAGCCATTAAAGCCATGCAGAATTAGCATGGCCCCTCCCTTCCCTTTTTGAAAGTGCGATGCAATTGCACGCGATCCTTCGAGCAGGGTACCCTGCTCACAAGCTGTGTAATTTTGTCTCTTCAGAATGAACTATTTCTGAGCATGATACGCTTACGAGTTTCGTTGGATCATCTTTTTCAATCATAATCATTATGAGTGCTACCTTATGATCTTCGAAACAGGTGCTCTCGATGATTCTCATACTCGATGAATGGTGTTTAGCTGATTATAGAGCTTTCATGAAGTTCAAAGTACCTGAGGAGTGTCTGAATTCCACGAGAAAAGATTTACTCCACTTTTGATTGAGAATCACTGATGCATCCTTGACAATCAACTACGAATTCAGAGTCAAGAATATTATTTCATGCATACTCTCTTTCAGATTAGCATGGAAAGCAGTAAATTTTTCGAATGTTGCCAGAACTGAGTATTGTGAGCGCACAGTTTTTGAAACTATTTCTGGTTTATTTGAACAAGTTTTTCGTCAGATATTTCTGTCAAATTAGAGTATTTTTCCAGATGGCAAACTTGTAAGCCCGGGTAACATCCCTCAAGAATTCAAGAATTTGTTGTAACGTATGTATGATGACGAAAAATGAGCTTTACATACAGCACCGTGCAAAAATTCCTGAAACCATGTCATTCCTTTCACGAATTGAAACAATGCCATAAGTATTTTGCCCGGAAAATGGTTGGTCTCTCAAATTTACAGAAATACTCGACATAGTTCCTTTGATTTCATTTCTTTCAAGAGTTGAAACTATGTAATACAGCTGAATTGAATCAATCATAATTTTTACTGTGAAAACCTGATAAAAATCAATAAGTTTGGAGGAACAAACTCATACTCGCCAAGTTATACTTTTGAAAAAAGTGAATGGAGGGGGGTAAGGATAATAAATGACACCGAGTGAATTTATATAGACGATGAAGATGAAGATCCCGATCAGAAATTCCCTCGCGTCAACAGAGCTTCCCCGCGGGGCCCCCGCATGGCATCCCCGGGGCAATATTCGCATAATGTACAAGTAATTTCTCATGAAAAATTTAGCATTATTTTGGGCTTGTTTGTGATTACAACTCATGTCATTCCTCAAAAACTCAAGTAAGACGCGAAAAACGAGAGAGAACTTGGGTAGATATTTCTGTAGTCTGTGTTTACCTACTTCTGCTGTAAGGAGTTGGGATCTGGACTCTGCACGTTGGTGGTGAAGAAAGTTCTCTCCCTGGACTGAGATTTGAGTTAAAAGTGAGTTCTCAGTGATTTTAGAATATTGTGTGATCACCTAAAGGAAATTTCCCTCACAGTCACACATCTGCAGAAATGAGGTTAACTCAGGAACATTACGCAGGGATGTTATACTAAAGTGTTTTGATGCTTTTCGCACTCCATAACACAACTATCAGAATCAACTCAAGCTACAGAATCAAGACCTGATGCTATATTACAGGTGATACACACCCTCAGCCAATTTCTACTTCTCTGTAGAATATTACATGAAATGCAGGCATAGTGAAAATACTTGGAAAAAAATCTACGCTCAGTTATATCTGGCACTATTGAGCTTGCTTGTCCCAGTTTTGAAAAATGCTTTCTGCTTCACAGTGATGGGGAGTGCATGAATAATTGTCACAGCATCTTCAATATGCCCTTGGAGTATTTCTCGCCTCCAATTCTCATGAACATTCATATTCTGTCATGAAGTTTCTTCAGAGCTTGAATATCTTTCTATAAGTCTTGGCTCTAAGTCGCTTACTTTATATTTCAGAATACTAATTGTAGAGTTAAGCATGATATAACTCATCATTACCAGAATATTCACAGGAAAATTAGTATATCCCTAGCTATCTTATTTTGCTATGCCACAAAAATTAATCAAGTGCAAGCATTTGGTACTTGGGCGAAAGGAAGTAGGAATTTAAAAATGTGACAGTAAACCAATTCTTGATGGCACTCATTGAATAATCTCTTGCATCTTCTTTTTTGCACCATAGAAAAGTAAGATATTTTGGATTTATGTACATAACTAAAAAGTGACTGTAAATATTCTGGTGATGATCGAGTTATCATCATGTTTATCTATCCAATTAGTATTCTAGAATGTGAAATCAGTGTCTTAAAGCACCCCAAGACTCATAGTAGAATATTCAAGCTCTGAAGAAATTTCTTGACAGAATATGAATGCTCATAAGAATTGGAGGCGAGGAATACTGTAAGAGCTTGGTGAAGATGCTGTGACAATTGTTCATATACACCCTGTCACTCTGAAGCAAAAGGCATTTATCAAAACTGGGATGAGCAAGCTCAATAGGGCCAGATATAATTGAGCGTAGATTTTTTTCCAAGTGTTTTCACTATGCCTGCACTTCATGAAATATTCTACAGAGAAGTAGAACTTAGCTGAGGATGTGCATCACCTGTAATAGAGGATCAGGTCCTGATTCTGCAACTTGAGTTGAATCTTACACTTGTCACATGGAGTGCGAAAAGCATCTGATCACTTTAGTGGCCTGCGTAATGTTCTTGAGTTAACCTCATCTCTGCAGATGTGTCAAGAAAATTTCCACCAGGTGATCACACTATATTTTAATATCATTAAGCACTCACTTTCAACTCAAATCACTGTACAGAAACAGAACAATCTTCATCACATATGATCACATACTGCAAAGTAAAGTACCCATCTCCCCACAGCGACCACAGCAGAAGTAAGTGAATATTTTGGACTCTACTTATAATGAGGCTCTTTTCCATGCCTGAGATGATTTTTCTGTTTCACTTGAATATCAATCAGAGAATGATTTGAGTTATAATCACAAACATGTGCAATAGTGTATCGCACTCTTCATATAAAATAACACTTACTTATGCGAGTATTGCCCCGAGGATGCCCTGCGGGGGCTCCGCGGGGAAGGCGTTACACCTCATATGCTTCTACATACATTTGCCCCGCGGGGACCCCGCGATCTCCGGGGCAAGCCCCGCGGGGAAGCCACCGAAATTTCTGATCGGGATATTCAATCTTCATCTCTCTTAAGAGTTGGTGCGATGGATTATTCAAGATATGGAGTCGCAATTGAAAACTGTTTCTCACTTGTGCTTGGCGATCTGCTGGGTCCTGTAATGCTTCATCTTCAGTGGAATTTGAAGACGTGCTTTCTTCTTCTTCCTCATCATTTACATTTCTCCCATTCCTCTCCTCATCATTCACAGGCTGTTGATCTGGAGGATTGTCTACTCGTGGTACTTCTGCCTGTATTTAGGAGCGATGTTGGCAAAATGAGTACAGGTACAACAGTGTGTTGATTAAAAATCCACATAGGCTCTTGGAATCAATCACAGGACAATAATATCACCATAATTGTTACTTACACGAGCTGGTTGATTTTGTGATCTTGGGCCAAGTATGCGCCAACGAGAAGAACTTGCGAGTCTTATATTTGGATTACTCCTCCATCCTTCATATATTCGCTTGTCACTCATCTTGAGCTGAGCGTGTTGTTGTTCTGTAACAGGGTTTCAAATTGCACAAATGATCATTGTCACCTTTAGTGCTACTGTTATCCTTAAAAGTACAGCAAACTATTTACAAGCATACTACTGATCCAAGATAGCCAAAAAAGTATATCACAAAGATTAATTTGATAGCGACATCTTAAATCCAAGGACTCAGTGAATTCCAAGAGAATTCTCTTTTTGTTTCATCAGTTCTGATGCACTTTATGAACATCCAGTATTGATGCTTCATAGCCACATTTATAAGCTTTTCATGACTTCAGTGTTCGGGGTTTGAACTGTATAAATCATCGGAACGAGAAGCAGGAGATGTCGTGCACCTCTGTCCATTTTTTGCTGCTCATATTTCGTAAGCAAGGCGCAATGATGCAAGTGTACAAGCGAATTGTAATCCACAAACCAAGTCCATATTTTTTTCGTACTCACATTTACAGCAACTCTCTTGCTTTGCAATCTGGACAAAACTTTTCGCGTTCTGCCCAAACGAGTATGCAGGAACTATCTGAATCAGGCTGCGGCTACAGCATGGGTGGCAAATGGACGAGTAATCCGAGAAAACGACCTGCAGTAGCTGATTCGAAATCATTCGAAATGGAGCAAAAATTCCGGCTGCAGAATCATTGCATTCGCGTTTAATGGCGGGCTCGGCTAGCGCATGTGTATGGCGCCCGCTGGCCGCTGCAGCCGTTATCCTCTATAAATTCTCCTCACGTGATCTCTACTCTGATTGGCTCGTTCTCCTGACTCCAATCAATCAAGAGAATGAGAGTAGTGGAGATGCAGATGATTTGTGTGTGACACGGTCATGTTACCGCGTCCTAAACTGACGGAGCGGGGTCGTGTGTTCTGCACTCCCACATCACTGCACATTATTATTAACCTCTGAACATCTCTAACCAAATCTTCTAATTACGAGTAGACGAAATATCTGTCCTGTCCGAGTTGGAGAGTTCCAAACGAACGCAACCAGTGCGTAATTGACCTGAAACCATGACCGTCAATAAGTAAGAACATGCGCGTTTATCGATGTAGAATGGCGTATTGCGACATTGGCGAACAACACCAGTCTTGAGATCACGCTCCACTTACGGTACTTATTTATTATCGTTGAATTAGACTGATCCCGTTTCTGAACAAACGACAAAAGACCCTCAGAGAGATGCACATGCACTTCCCCAGATTACCGAGTGCACTGTCATCTCCCACAGAAAAACCGATATAGACCTGCACATTGTAGTGGCAGAGGCCAGATTTCTGCCTACAACTGAAAACTGCAAATAAATATCAAGTGGATCAACAGGTGGTGATCTAGTGACCACATCAGGCCAAACACTCTGAACTTGTATAGTTGAAAGTTGGAATTGAGTGGTAAGTATTAATTGTCACTCCACAGAAATGCAACTACGCGAAAAAAAAGGTATTCATTTCTTCAACATTTGCTAAAGGAAATTATGAAAAAGTTATGGCGTACTACATTTACGGTGACTAATATGTAGGCACAACTTTCATGGTTATATGTATGAATGCATTCTTTGTTATTCAAAACTGCGTACGATAAGTTTCATGAAATCTTCATCAATGTTTCTTGAAAAAGAAACAACAATTTTCACTTGCACTTTCATATCTCCTAAGTTTCAATAATATTGAGAATGTCAGTGTACATGATGCCACTGAGATTGTACAAAGCCGAAACAACACAACTTCATGGGTGTATCTCATATGCCATGGGCTCTGTCTATGTACATTATAATATAGTTCATTCTTCAATTCTTGTGTGTAGGTCACTCAAAATGCCTGCAGCTGACCACGAAAACTGGCATGGATTCATTCCGCTGCATGAGGAAGTGAGCCCAGGGAACTATGCTGTAGCCACAGTACGCTGTATTGATTGTCAACAGATACTGCAACACAACACTAAGATGATCCGTGATGAGCACAGGTTAGAATTTACTCCATTTCAAATCAATTTCATGCTTGGTTGAATTGAATAATATTAAACAATGATGGATTATAATGACACCTTAGTCTTCGTTGTATTGCTTCGTCCATGCACATTTTCTTGTTCACTCATTGTTTACTCTTTCATCATCTGAATATTGTGAACTGTACATGAACACTATCTCAGTGACCTAAAATATTTTGCAGGCAACACTGCAATACAGATAGAAAAAGAAAAAAGACCCATTCGCATGAGCATGTGAATAACGTGGACATCAGGAAACAGCAACAATACCAGGTGAAATCAGAACTGCACCCTCTACAGCAAATGGCAAATGCTGTTGCATCTAGTCAATCATATACAGACATCCCCAGAGTCCAGCAAGATACAGAACCAGTACTAGGTGCTCAAGATTCTATTCCTTTTGTACGTGCAAATATTCCTGTGGTAGATGTATCACTTTCTCCAAATGCGTTCGCAGCCGCTGATCCCAGACTTGATGATCAACTTGATCATGAAAATATTCAGCAACTCCTCATTCATATTTGTGTATTTACAGGTACTGAATATCAGAAATTGCATTCTCCTATCTTTAGAAAATTCCTTGAATGTCTGAACAATGATTTTACTGAACCACCGGCTCATAATTTCAATGGACCAATACTAAAAAGTACACTTGCACAATTTGACAATAGTATTCCAAAATATGAGTATACCAGCACGATGGTAGTCTTGATGCGCAAGTGTAAGGATAACTCGGGTTATAATGTCATGAGTTTCATATTCGCAAAACCTTTGGACTGCGATTCACGTTTTTATGATGAAAAAGAATGTTTTGTGTATGTTTATGTAGACGGTTTCAAATACGATATGATTGCTGATGAAAAAGCAACGCTGAACACTTTTTGCGATAATTCCGTAAAAGCTGCTGAGTGTAAGTTTGGCGTCAAAATTTCCTTTTTGATGCACGAAGGGATCGGGAATTTAGACACGGAAAGTACCGTGAATGATCATAAATACCTCCGATTTCACTCAATGGGTGACATAATTAACGCGTTGTGGACGTTTGATGGTTCCAATTTGGGGAAAGAGTTTACTGAAAAATGCAATTTATATGTAGCGTCTTTGACTAACATAAAGAACAATTTGGGTTTTCGGACTTATACTATCGCTGATGGTCTGGAGGACTTATTTAATGCCCTCTTCGAAGGGGCTTTACAGGTCAATGATAAGGCACTGGGACTCATCCTGAAGTGGTTAAGCCCCTTCCATTTGGCAGCAAACTTTTTAGATTATCGATATAAAGGGAAATTATTTTCAAAGTATACAAAACTTAACAGCGCAGTGGAATCATTCGTATTACGGCACTGCCAAGGTGATGCGCTTCGAGGCTTTTTTCAATACACTGACGAAAACGGCGTATTCGATAGCTTGTTCAGACAGCGATACCTAGATAAAAACACTTTCTGGAACTTGACCAGTACAACAACGCATCTGCAACCTCTTCGAATACTTGCGAAGGAGATCATAAATATCCTAGCTGCCCCTAAAGATCTAGACTTGAGTGATATTAATAAGACATTTCAAACTCTTCATATGGAATGTACTGGTGAAACAAAGTCTTCCGTTTTCTCAGTCTTAATGAATAATTAGCTCTTTGTGCGTCTTTCAATGGCGGCCATATTCCCTCAATGCCCACTGAATCATGAAATATTACAAAATCACCAATTGCAGCAGTCACCCTGTTAAAAATTTTCTCCAACCATTGGATCAGTTGATCAAATTGGATCAAATACTGGGATCCAACTTGATCCAAAAAGTAACGCTATTTGATCCAACCTTGATCCAATGTTGGACTAAGAGAGCAAAATTTTGTTTGCTCGTCACCGCGCGTAGCCGCGTCGTCTGCACGCATGCATCAACGTGCAGCTTGTGCGATTTAGTCGAGAAATGTTTTTATCTAATCCTTTGAAAATTTTTCGGGAGCTCCATGTCTGGGAGTTCGTTTTTTGATCATTAATTGAGATTTTCTCTGTGCTGACACTTGTTATGCAGAGCAAATCATACATGTGCATCATTTAGAATGAGTAGATTTTAACGCAACGAGGATGAATGCGAATGGTTATTTATAAGGCCCCGTGTGGATCGTAGTCCTTTCTCTCATTGCCAAAGCAGGCATTTCTTGTTCAATTAGATTTACAAGCGTAAGTAGGGCCGAATCATCATCACACAATACCTACGTTTTTTATGTGACGGTAGTGTTCTTTATCGTTCATGTGTAGATTGTAAAAAATTATTATCGTAACAGTGATTCTATTATTATTTCATTCTATTATTGAATACATTTTCGATCCTAATTATTCGCTGTGGACAGTTACAAATAAATTCACCTTCACTCACACACTCGAACACATCCTTTTTGCATGTTATTGGAGGACACGTTAGGTTAGTTATTGGAACTATTGGATCAAACTTGGATCAAATAGCGTTACTTTCTTGGATCAAATTGGATCAAGTTGTTCCAACATTTGATCCAATTGGATCATCATTGGACGACTTTTTTTAACAGGGCAGTGCCCCATTTGTTTTGTGTTAATCACAATAACAGAGATTGTGAGACAGCCTCTTTCAAAAGGAAATCTGATCGAATACCTCGGCGGACTTTCATTCTATGTACTTCGTATACATGTCTCGCTTGTTCTATTGTATCTGTAATTTTATTAATAATGTGTATAATTCCAGTAATGCGGAATGACCACATGAAAGTGACCATGTAACACAATCTGTACAATCTGAACGTAATGTAATTTATTCGTGTCGAATAAATCATATGAGTTGCAATTGTAGAAGATCGCACTCTATTATTAGTCAACGACATTCCTTCTCAACCTGTCATACCTGGACAAGGACATCAATAGTTTGTAAGATAAAACTTTATTGCACGATGTAGATGAACACTACCAGCCAATCACACACCTGAAAATGAAATGTCCAAATTTGAAAATTAGTTTTCATCGCCTCCGTTGGTCCACAATGGTTTTAAGTAGCTCATTTTGTAGCTTTCCAAGTGCTCCAATTAAGGGCTTCGTGAGTCTTTCTCTGTCGCACAAATAGTCTTCAGCACGTTGAATGAATTTCTGAACAATTATCAAAAATTGCGTTCACACTCAGTCGTTACGATGCAATAGCCATTGCATCGTAACGATTCAAAAATCATCCGAAAGCCAAGGGCAAGAGTTTAGACAGATATTTTTAGCCTTACTCTAGGTTAATTATGGTTTCATATTCGAACTGGAATAGTCAGTTTTTTTCTTTCTCCCATATACAAACTTGATAAATGACAGAGGAATCAAAGAAATATCAATGTGAGTCCGATTGGCTCAAGCATTCCAACTTGGAGTCAAGTTCTATGAGTCCTACAATAATTTTGAGACGAGAATCTTGAACAAATGGGAAAATACTCACTTTCCAAATTTTTGAATGATTTGTATCGGGTTTCCGTTAAATCACCACACGCTCGTAAAAAAATAGAAATTTGTTCAATTTGTTCCTTTCATTGATTCACCTGCAGGTTTGTTGCAAATAAAGATACATAATTCTGCAGCGAGCATTCTGTAGAGCGGAAAAAATGCTTTGTATATGAGTCATTCTGGAGCAAGCTGGACAAAACCGTCACCAGGAGGGTCTGGGAAAATTCCGCAGAAAATTTTTCCCATTAGTACTATGTTGAAATAGTACGAAAAAATTTTTTTCAGATTTTTTCGGACCCCCCTGTGGTCCCCAGGGCCCATGAAAGGGCCATTTTAGGCCTTTTTTTAGCCTATCCTAGGAAAATCATAAATCCAACGCAATTCAATATTTTTCAACGTACTTGGCGCATTTTTTTCGTCAAGACTAGTACTTTTGAAAAAAAATTGTCCAAGGCCACTTAGTGAGCCTGACGACTTCTGCAAGCTAACTAATAAGAGCGAATTTTAGCGATTTTTGGGCCTGCTTCAAAGCGATCTAGCTCCTACTACACATGTGATAATCGACTTCGGCAGCTGGTCATTTTAAAGGTCTTGAAAAAACCTACAATTTGACCACCTGCAGAAGTCGATTATCGTACTTTTTATAGGAGCTATAGCCGATACAAGTTGATGAGCTATTTACGAAAAAGTCGAAAATTCAGGACTCGATTCCAAAAATATATCTTAATTCTTTTCCACGAAACTTGTGCGAAAATGTTCTTTCAGACATCTACTTTCAGTAAAGAAAATTTGGCGAAGGTTATTTTTTCTGATTTTTTTTGCCGAGCGTTACAAAATGCCGCATTTCGTGGTTTTAGCAAAAACGGCATCATTGACCACGGTCACATGTGCTCCCATCTGGACTGATGTGCACCAATCTGTGTGAAAGTACTCCCCAAAGTACCCCCAAGTACGTGTAAGAAGTTGCGGGGACGAGCCTTCAGCCAGGAGCGAGCTGTAGGTTCTATTTACCGTGTCAAAAATAGGCATTATTTCGGCTATTCGAGCGTAAGCGACCGAGAGCATGATTTTACTTGTTCTGACTTCCAAATGAGATAATGGGCTAGAGTGAGGATCCGAACATAGTTTTCCGACTCAAAATGACCATCTCAACACAATTCCGAGGTCAGTCTTGCTCTAAATAGTCGTCCCTCTGCCCCTCAAAAACTTGGGTTCTGTCGACGGGTTCTGACACCGTTGAGGCACTAGACGACATTCTAGAGCTAAACTGACCTCGGAATTGTGTTCAAATGGTCATTTTGAGTCGGAAAAATATGTTTGGATCCTCATTCTAGCCCATTATCTCATTTGTATGAAATAGAATATTTGTATGAAATAGCCAGAACGAGTAAAACCATGCTCTCAGTCGCTTACGCTTGAATAGCCAAAATAATGCCTATTTTGGACACGGCGAATAGAACCTGCAGCTCGCTCCTGGGTGGAGGCTCGTCCCCGCAACTTCTTACACGTACTTGGGGGTACTTTGGGGAGTACTTCCACACAGATTGGTGCACATCAGTCCAGATGGGAGCATATGTGACCGTGGTCGATGATGCCGTTTTTGCTAAAACCACGAAATGCGGCATTTTGTAACGCTCGGCAAAAAAAAATCAAAAAAAAAATAACCTCCGCCAAATTTTTTTTACTGAAAGTAGATGTCTGAAAGAACATTTTCGCACAAGTTTCGTGAAAAAAATTAAGATATATTTTTGGAATCGAGTCCTGAATTTTCGACTTTTTCGTAAAAAGCTCAACTTGTATCGGCTATAGCTCCTATAAAAAGTACGATAATCGACTTCTGCAGGTGGTCAAATTGTAGGTTTTTTCAAGACCTTTGAAATGACTAGCTGCAGAAGTCAATTATCACATGTCTAGTACGAGCTAGATCGCTTTGAAGCAGGCCCAAAAATCGCTAAAATTTGCTCTCAATAATTAGCTTGCAGAAGTCGTCAGGCTTACTAAGTGGCCTTGGACAATTTTTTTTCCAAAAGTACTAGTCTTGACGAGAAAAATGCGCCCAAGTACGTTGAAAAATATTGAATTGCGTTGGATTTATGATTTTCCTAGGATAGGCTAAAAAAGGGCCTAAAATGGCCCTTTCATGGGCCCTGGGGCCCACAGGCGGAGCCGAAAAAATCTGAAAAAAAATTTTTCCGTACAATTTCAACATAGTACTAATGGAAAATAATTTTTGCGGAATTTTCCCAGACCCCCCTGGTGACGGTTTTGTCCAGCTTGCTCCAGAATGACTCATATCTAATTTTCGAACATTCTTTATATCCCGCGTGTGAGAACGTACGAGCCGTGTAAATACTCATAACGATGGCTTTTCGCCAAAATTTACACAGAAAACTGTGTAAAACCATCGTTTTGTGTGTTTCGCCAGTTCACACGTTGTCACTCGCGGGCTAAAAAAATTATCAAAAAATTGATACATGGATAATTTTTCCCGTCGTACGAGGTACTTCTTGCGGAATCGCTGTACCTTTATGTTTGCAACAAAAATGCAGGTGATTAAGTGCAAGTGAAAAATTAAAAAATTTTCAAATTTTGTAACCAGTGTATGGAGCCTTCAAAAAAAAATCTGTATAACTCATTGAAACCTATGTGGAACAGGTGCTGTAAAGAGTTACATTTATACATTTTCTTATGTTCTTCAACATCTTCTCCCGGAATTCTTGTAGGACGCGTAAAACTTGACTTATTGATATTTCATGTTCTGATGTTTGAGCCATGGCGCGGGTACCCTCTCAATGTGTAAGAGAGAGACACCAAAGTCACGCCATCTCTCTCGCACTCATTGTTAGGTTAGGAATTTTCAAATCTCGCGGGCTGATTCTGGCAAAATATTTGTCCCATGGAAAGGCAGCCTGAAGTTAATTTTTGATGAGTAAGAATATGATTCATCACTCATTAATGAAAAACCTCACTATTATATGATAGAGTGTTACTGAATTCATCAAGAGGTTCTCGACGCACAGACTTTATTGCGTATTTTTGTTCACATCTTCATCGACAATTTCAGTGTGCATTGGCGATATATCAATTTAGGTTAATGCAATTTTTCAATAATTATTTGCTCTTCCGTTCCTCGCTTGGTCATTTTGGGGCGCTGCCGGTGCTGCTGGTGAGCATTGTGACCTGTCAAGAAAATTGAAAATTTTTATTTCAATCAAACGCAGCAGTTAAGGCAACACGTGAATAAAAGAGCCAAAACATACATTGGATTCGCTATTTTACAAATTTGCAAGACGACGCGTTCGCACTGTAATGATCTATTAACTGTAACAGTGGGCACCAAAATTTGGGTGTGGAATAACCACCTCAGGGTCATTTGCTAGCTAGTGCAAAAACCTACAGATTAACAAAAATGTATTGCTGTAGCACATTTTTAGTTGGAGCTACATAGGTTTAAAATACAAAGACCTGTCATAAACGAATGGTTGTTAATCTTCCAATAGTTTACTAATGAGGCAAAAGACTCGGACAATTGAAAGTCCTCGTTGAGGTCAATAAGCAAACCGAATTTGGTGACAATTCGTTGAACCGTTTCTGAACAACTCTATTTGTTCAAAAAAAATTGTTTTTCAGGATAAGTGGCGTAATTATTTCATAAACAAAGACGATACATTGGGGAAAATCAGGGTGATACCTAGAAGTCTCCTCTTCAGTATCCCGTTTGGATCATTATCATATCTTGTACGGGCGAATTTTGAAAGCTAATTGTTTATATTTTCTGCACACGCCTCTCATTATGTATTAAAATCTCAAAATACATCTAATAGATGAGGAGGGTTCCGAAAATGAAACCAGCCAATGGCGTTTCTTCCAAGAGCTACCCTAGACTCAAAAAAGAATGAGGTAAATTGGTCACGTATAACCAGAAATATTGCGAACACATACTCGGCGCTCGATTTTGAAGTTCACTGTTCCTCGCGCCACGAGGCAAGCACAGGTAGTCTTTGGTGCGATTCAAAACCGAGTGCCGAGGATTTTTTCGCAATATTTCTAGTTCGCCGTGACCAATTTCCTTCATCCTTCTTTCAATCTGGGGTAGCTTGAGAGAAAACCCCGATTGGCTGGTTTCATCTTCGGGTCCCTCCTCATCTGATAGATGTATCTTAGTATTTTAATACATAATGAGAGGCGTGGGCAAAATTTATAAACAATTTGCTCTCAAAAATCGTTTATACAAGTTATGGTAATGATTCGAACGGGGTAGTGAAGAGTAAACTTGTAGGTATCACCCTGATTCTCCCCGAAATACCATCTTTGTTAAGAAAAAAGTTACGCCACATGTCATGAAAAAAAATTTTTTATAAGCAAATAGGGTTGCCCAAAAAAGCTTCAACGAATCGTCACCAAATTTGTTATGCTTATTTACCTCAATGAGGGCTATCAATTGTGTGGGTTTACAGCCTCATCATTCAACTATTGGAAGTTTAACAACCATTTGTTTACAACACATCTTTTTTTGTTCAAACTATGTAAATCCAACAAAAAATATGCTAGAGCAATAAATTTTTTTTTGAATCTGTAGGTTTTTTCACTAGCTAAAAGATGAAACCGGGGCAACCTCGCTGAAGGTTATCCCCACAGAGCTATGGGCGTTGATGCGCGAAAAGAGTAGATTTTTACAGTTTCTCATCTTTAATAATTGTCCCGGTCGGCGAAATTTGATTGGAAAGGGTAGACATGCTTCTATGGAGTGTCCCGCACCTCACAAAAAAAAAAAAAAAAAAAATAAAACCAGCACCTATCTTCCACCGCCAGAAAAATTTCTAATTCTACCGGTCTATTGGTCTTCGAAAAAACTTTGCTACACATGGGCTGCCGACGTCCAACAAGGTTTTAGTGAAGACCAAAGTTTTTGGCACGAGACGCACAGGCAGCTTATTTATACGACTCGACGCGCTAACTGCGTGTTTCCATGCTTCCTCGATTGGAAACACGCAGTTTGGGCGTCGAGTCGTAAAACATTATAGTTGATTGATTCGTGAGAATTATGTCGAGGGAATGAACGCTCAATGCAAAACAACTGAAATTTATTGTGCAACGTCTCGTCGACGGATGTATCGACCCAATCAGGTAGGTTGGATATTTCTAAAAAAATATGAAAAATGAAGGAAGATTCAGGTTTCCTGATAGGGTCGACACATCCGTCGACGAGACGTCGCAGAATAAATTTCAATTATTTTGAATTGAGTGTTCATTCACTGTACCTAGTCCTTATAGATCACTTAAAGAAAAAATCTTATATATTCACGGTTGGAGGAAAATCGCAAATTCAGTGTGTACAGTACCTGTGCTTGTCAACAATTGCAGCACTGGTTTTGTTTAACGTCTGATGACAATCGTTGCATACTGCGTGCGTGATGCGCCGACTTCTCTCATCTCTGACCGGCGAATATATATCCATTTTGTATCAAGCACTTTTATGAATTTTTATAACAGAATCTCTCAGTCGCATGTAATGCACGACTCACATAGAACTGTACTTCAAACCAACATTTCCAACATACACTTTCCGAATACTCGCGACGGCCGGGGGAATGGAGGCGTCGATGAGAAAGATTCTTCTCATCTTATTGGACGCAGTTGTTTATGATATTATCCGTCTGTTTATGATAACTTCGATTCATGTATCGCAGCACGTTCGGGCGAGGCGTCGTTGCCAACGATGAATCTCAGAGATGACGGTATGGATACAAGATGCGATGATGAAATATGACAAACACCCGGAACGTACTCAAAAATCTGTAGAATTGACCCAAGGTCCCAAATATGAAGCAGCCTTTTGGCGAAACACCGCCTTGTTATTTGAATACGATTGTTTATACAATCGTGCGCATCTTCGAGGTTCTCGTAATTACTCAGAGAAGAAGGTGGGCCATAGCAAAAAATGTCAAGAATAATTTATTATAGATTTTTTGAAGACCTACAAGATGACGTGGGTAGATAACTCATAGAACTCGAGGGGATTGACATATCACTAGTGAAAGCTCAATTTTCTCGCGAAAAACCTCGCGCTTTTCGCTAATTTTCTACTATTCCCTTCAACACCATGAAGGAAGCCTAAGTTTCTCGATTGATCTCATTACGTCTACTTGTTGTTCTTCAAAAAAATTTTAAATAAATATTCACAGCATTTTGGTCTATGACCCACTTGGGGAATGATCAATTTGACAAATACTCAAAAAAAGGAGCTGATTCGATTTCGCTCAAAATCAGGTTCTGCTCATGAAGTTTCGTAGAAAAACATCCACTTCCCGGTATTTCTTGGCAATTTTGAAAAACGCATCCTCCTCAGAAGCGCACCGTGAACATATTCGCAAATGTTTAGGGTCGAAGAAAAACAAACGGTAATTTCAGGTCCAAGTTTGATATTTTTCCAAAGTTGATGAGCTTGCATTGAATGTAGCTCCCGTAAAAAAAAAACGACAATTGACTTTTGCCAGTGGTTGAACGGTAGGTTTTTTGCAAGATTTTCAAAATGACCATTGTGAAAAGTCCGTTATCACATGCCTAGTAGAAACTAGACAACTTGGAAGAAGGCCCAAAACTCGCCGATAAATCTGCTCACGGCAGATAGCTCCTATAGAAATCGATAGACTCAATAATCGGTCTCGAGCAATTTTTTTCTCAAAAATACTAGTCGGAACAAAGGCAACGAGCCTAAATACGTTCAAAAAGAACGAGTGTATCGGAGCGGTGATTTTTCAAAAAAAGGCTCAAAATGCCCTCATAATGGACTTCTAACGGGCTCTTAGGCCCACTAAGGGGATCAAAAAAAATCTGAAAATTTTGTTTTGGTACCATGTTGAAATATTACTAATATAAAACCATTCATCAGAATTTTTCCCGCACTTCCTGGTGATATCACTGCAGCCAAAATGCTCCGAAATGGCTCTAATGCAAGGGAGATCGATGGAATACGTTTCGATACAGAGAGCGGCTACTCACGCGGGAGATAGCGCGCTTACTTTCCCGAATTGACCTATGTCTCTAATTGTCGCCCATTGCAGGTATAGTCGGTGTTTCAATTCAAAATTTGCCGCTGGTTATCGCCTCGAACGCGTGGCCGCGCATCATAGGAAGTCGCAATGTTTTGTGGATTGGGCTTCAAGTTGAAAGTCACGGCAATATGTGAGTGTGAACTAGGGTTGAGGTTAGAGTAGCTCTTCTTTCCCGCGTATTCTCGTCGCGAGCACGCGCCAAAATCGTTGCGAATCTTTTTTCCCGCAATTTTCCACGTGCAGATTCAAGTGGATGCATCGACTTGCCTGCCGGGGCAAGTGTTCACGCGAGGAAATTGGAGATCTTCTCCATTCTTATACTTGGTCCACTCACTTCATTTTTGTACTTGGTCCAGTCACTTTGATCTCGGAGAATTCTCGGCTGGATCGAGATATCTGAGACAGTACAAGAGTGACTTCCTAGTGCCACTTCCATCGAGTACTACAGTTCGGAAGACAGGGCCAGAAGCAAGGTAAGACCACCACTTACGATGCCGGGCCTCGTAATTGGAAGTAAAAGTACATAACCTCATCAATACCTGGTTATTCCGTACCGGTGCCGCCGTTGGTTGCTCAGGACGACTGGGCCACGTGTCTATTGATAGCTGACCAAAGCTCGTTTATTTTCTCATGATGCATGATGAATCCAAAGCTCATTCGTAGCTGTAAAATGTCTGAGAGACACAGAGAGTATAACCTGGCATTTAGTATAATAATGCCCATGTTAAGGGGCTGCCAAAGAGATTTATGAGCGATAATTCCACCAGCTTTGATTTTGGAAACAATCTGTCAACTCTCTATTTACAATAATGATAATCACTTTGCCTCTCGAAGGAGAGAATGAAGCATTGTACTCATCAGCGATTAGGTTCGGTAGCCAAATCATGACATTGCCCATCATTATACATTTTTGCACAGCTGGTTCTCCTCTGTTGGCTGATGAGTGGCATGGCAGTAAGATTGTTAGTGAAGTTGGATGTATAAAGATTCTGAGCACCATACGTGTATGAATTTCAGGGGAATAATATGAGATTGATGCTCTGTTACTGCTCAACATGAATGCGAAATCATTTCTTAGAAATCCATCAATTTACTAAAACCAAAATCGTATAGTGCAGGTAAAATGTAGTCAGTAGTGGTGTAAATTTATTCATGACCAGTTGACATGATAAATTCTTTTAGGTTCTCAGCTCTGTGCCCAGACTATTCATTGTACCCTCAGAATTTGTAATTCATTCCGCTGTTATAAGAGAAATCTCAAATTTATCATAATCTTGTACATCCGTAGTTACATTTATGTCACTGAGGAAGTGGGTCTTTCCATCACTATGATTTGCATTTGTTTTCAGTACTATGGATGACCCGGATAAGATACCAAAGAAGCGTAAGGCCAAGTTTGCTCGTGTGCATTTCAAAGACAAAGGACTCAGTAAAAATGAGGCTCTCCAAACAGTGCCAAGTAAATTGGTCATGGATCATAATTCAGATGATGATGAAGATTTTTATGATGTTGGCTACAAGATGCGCAATGGAGTTATTGTTTACAAAGTGGCTCAGGTTCTTGAAGTTGGAGGTGAGTGGCTCTTGTTGCATGCTTGGTTCTGTATACAGAGCTCAATCAAGTTCAGGCTTCGCTATTTGTAATTCCTCTTCTTGAAGACACTGTTTGTTGTTTTAGCAACATGTCATACAGTAAAGAGATAGAAGCACAGCTCAGGAAGACTTCATTTTATTGTTCTCAAGATCTGTGAGATTTAATAAGAATTTCAATCACACAATCGATGCAGGATGTAAGAACCTGAGATGAGGTCACGAATAATTTCAAATTACAATTCATTTCAAGAGCCTGAAATTCATAACACATTTCACCGCATTCGGTACATTTCAATTTATATAAATGAAAAATCCCACGATGATTGCAAGGGCATTGCTCAAATCGTTGATAAGAATTCTGTAAATATATTATCTGTAGAATGTCAAGAAATTGGAGTATATTTGAGCTAAATGTGTTCCCTGTGTATACGTGTAGCCCAGAAACATTGACTTTGCCGTTACAATCGTTATACTCTTCCATACCAATGCGTTTTGTCTTTATCTTCTGATAAGATATTTTGATGCACATAATGTGGGGTTATTAGATTCTAGGCAATGGAAGGCTGGTATCATTTTGCATCAGAGATGCTTTAGGATCACTAGTCAATAGAAAGATTTGCAAAATAATGTAAACAATCATCCATTGATCAATTACATGGAACTTGTCATTGTAGGCGAGATCGGCAGGTCATTCAGGTGAATCATGATGAGGTGTTTGTTGTAGGAAAATGACTAGAGAGTTTATACCTTTGTGAAAGTTCATCTCACTTTTCTTAACATCTAATCCTCAATTTCGACCACTATTGCATAATTCTATTGACCAAGCCTACACCCCCTTGTTATTTGACTGTCCCACGACTAAGCACTGACAAGGTTTTCTCGTCCGTTGTTTCCGTCGTACTCATCTCCATCATAAACGCAATTTCCGGTAACGCACGAGTATTTCGATTTCACGTTTTTGCGAAACTATGCAGTCGGAGAACAAAGAGAGTGTGCTATTTCTCTTATCATGCTTCAGGATTGAACACTTGAAAATGCCGAAGTACTTTAACGATAATATTTTCTGCATCTCCGATTTTGAACTGATGATAACCAATTTACTAATGTAAGCTGAGCTAGCTTGAGCCTTGTATAGAGATGAATTTCATTGCCTTGGTCTCATTATAACTACTAGTCGAAAGATGTCTTTTGTTTTTCCATCTCGTTGAGTTGCCATTGGAATATAGAAAAGTGTTTGTCACATAGCATTATAATTTAAAACAAAACATTATTGTCACGTATTCCCAGAATCAATAGAAGAATTAGCTCAGGTGACTAAGAGATGCCCGTTGAAAGTCGTAAAACGCATATCGCTAGTCGAGGTGGACATCAGAAAACGTGCTGAAATGAATGCTGCCAAGATAACTGAGACTGAACATCCAAACACGAACTGCAATCGAGTGGAAGCAAAAGCTGAAGACGATGAAGATTATGTTGGAGAAAAGGAGGTACGAAAATTTTTGATAGTGTCAGATGATGATAGTTTGCCACATCGGTTTAGAATCATCAGTTTTCTGGTGATGTATGAAAATTGCGAACTCTAAATCATCATTTATGCTTATGCATGGCTAGGAAATTATCTTGCTGTAGGTGAAGACCTTGAATGTGAGTTGAACGTGGTAAAATGCTGTTTTCAGCGAATTACAGTCGAAGTATCATGGGAAAAGATTGTTGAAATTGATCGCGATCTTTGATTCGTTTGTCGCGCGCCTTCACCGTGTCTATCAAAGTATACATTATGAATTACATTATTAGCACTCTTTCAAAGCGTGAAATTAGAGTTGTGAGTTGATAAACCTATTTGATTTAAATTCGTTCATTAATATTTCTAGTGAAGAGTATGATTTATTCTGTTTGGCCATTGCTTTCATGACTATTGAAATTTGAAATAGATAATTTGTTTGCTGTGGCTCTGAAAATATGTCTTTCACAAATGCATCTTTACATACGATACATGTTTTGATAATTAGAATGCTTTGTAGGGGCTATCGGGGCTTTGGTATGTGATGAGTTACACTCCTTCATGTTTTACTGGATTCAGAATGACTTTTATTATCTGCAGACGCGAAAGTTACAATAACTGCTGGATTTCATGCAATTTATTACAGGTCAGCGAAGACAATTGTTCAGAGTTAGAAATTGAGGAGGATATCGGGGCAGAATCTGATACTTCAGCGTCGTGTCATGGATCTCCAACAAAGGGGCAAAAAAAAGATGATGTAGAAGAGGTGACTACAATTTCTGCTCCACTCGTTTCATAACATTCTGAATCGTACAAACTTGGTTATCAATATTATTCCCATCGATTACGTTTGCGTGATTTTCCGCGAGGGTTTGAATAAGCGTCGTCACTGATCCTACTGGTATCGTCAGCTGGACGCCTGATTGCATTGTGCAAAAATATTGTAAAATTTGTTTGATCCTCCATTCGCTGGAAACTGTAGACGGTAGCTGTCCAATCTTACAGTATGATTTCGCCACATGCAATCCGAATGAACTATTTCGGCTAAAGACTTTTTTGAAGAATTCTTTCGGTTCCTTGGGACAGAACAATCTTCTGACAATTACAAAGATCTTCGATTTATTTTCAAAAGCCCAATTGCGCTAAATAGCTCGAATGCATCCCGAGGAGGCTGATTGTATAAATAGTGGATGCATTAATGTTTCATTTTTTACATGATACCAAAGCCCAAGAAGAAGAAAGCCACCACCAGAAACAAAAAATCGCAGCCCAAGAAATGCCGTCAGAAAGGTAAAGCACCGAAGAAAGCAGCTAAGGAGAAGGTGAGATAGTTGTCGAAGATTTCGCATTGCATTCTCTTTGCCGTAAAAGTACCAATGGCTATCGATCATAACTGAACGGGTTATCGTTCACAGGATCACTTACGTTTCTGATTAATTTTATCTTCTTGCTCCTCCTCTCGATGACATGATGTAATGGTGTTGATCTTGCGAGAGTTGATAATGACGAGAACTGGTCCGCTGAACATCTTGCGAAATAAATTGTGATAAATTTTTGCGTCCCCTTGTTATTTCAAGATGTCATGGCCGACTTTTGAAATAGAGACGATGACTCCTTACCCAGTTAGCTACGTCAAACTCAAATGAGACATGTGCGCTGTATTCTAACAAACTTCCACGTTTTTCTTCACTGTCACTTTTGCCTAAAATGAGATTTCGTCATACGTGGATAATAGTTAAGTTAACGGATATGCACTTTGAAGATTCCTTGTGGACTTCTCCCGATGCAAGGACTTGACAATAGTGCAGCGTAATTTTCTATTCAATGGTCCCGGCGAAGTAAACCAGAATAAAAAGCATTGTAGGGCCTTCAAGTTGCATCTGAGAGAATGTCACAATATACACTACCGGTCAAAAGTTGTTGGACACCTTAAAAAAAAAACAGTTTGACATTGATCGCTCTACTGCTTGGATCTCCTTGGTTCAAAATGACTCGGCGCGGATTCATTTTGTAGCTTTTTTCACGCCCTTTGAGAGCTATTCGGCCATTTTCTCAGCGCAGCTCAATAGATTATTGCAAAGCAATGTGAAGCCTTGCAGAAATTCATTGAATTCGGGTCGTTACGCAAACCTCCGGGAGCGTGACGGAATTTGATGGATTTAGATGGTTCAAAGAGCATCTCAAAGTAGAAAACTTGAGTAAAGAGTTCAAAAATTCGTTTTTGAGAATTATTCTAGGTTATTCTTGATGCGAGCTGTGTTTTTTTTGATGAGGATGATTTTGCTCGTCAAAGGACCACTTATTGAAGAAAATTATCAATGGACTCGGTTTTTCATCGGTATAAACACTCATTTTGGTTCCTCTCCCCAACAACACGAGGAAAATTTATAAAAATCAAGAGTGAGCCTGATTTCTTCACCTTTTGTGGTCATTGGGACTCTTCTTCGAGAAGGATCTCCCTTTACAAAGGCACTCTTAGCTCAAACCGGAAACAAGTTAGAATAATCTTCAAAAACAATTTGTGAAGCTCTCGATTTCCGTTTTTCATGACCCTGATCCATCAACTTATGTCCGAATTGCCGAAGTCTGAGTGTAACACCGATTTCCATGAAATTTCCAATGATCTGACTTGACCTATAGAAATCCGGTTAAGTCGAAGAAAAGAACCTACAAAGAGTTTCCCAAGTGCTTGGAAAAAAGCCACAAAATAAACCCCAGGAGAGTCATCTTGGACCAAGAAGAAACGAGCAGTCGGGTGATGAAAATCGCATTTTTCGTCTAGGTGTACTCAAACTTAGAGCGGTAGCGTAGAAATAAATAATAAAGCCTATTGTCACGTAAAAATTACGTGGTGTAGTTGTTTTCATGATTCATTTTCAATAATTACAGTTTAAGCCACGGAAAGTTACTGAAGATGATCGCCGAATTTTGGATAAGATGGTTGAGAATAATCCCTTAAATTTTGGCGATGGTGATAAAAGAACAGAAGACAGCGGCGATGAAACATACTGGCAGAATAAGATTATGGAGATGATGGAATTATCTGAAGATAAGGATGGAAAAAAAAGAAGATTGAAGAAGTGGTACAACAGATGTTGGCTAAGAGACTGGCAATGAAAAATCCCAGCGGCAAAGTGGGCGGCAACGATTTAGCAGTGAACCCCGATGGGCCTAGCTCAGCGGAAGAAGTGGATCTCGATCAACGTAAGAGTCGAGATAGGTATGAGACGGTGACCGAGATCATTTCAAGGCCGGCAGCAAAGCGTAAACTGGGATATGAAGAGTCGACATGCGCAAAAGTTAGTAGCTGCAAATTGACATCTGACGAAGGGATGCCTAATGACCCTGACGAAGGTGGGTAACTGATGACTTTGAAGATTTAATCGATTAGAGTTTTAATCAGCGATACGGATTTCGAATGCGAACACCCCTAAATTAGGAGTTGAAATATTGGACAATTACTAGAGCTGACGAGTATGAGTTTTACCAATATTTTCTTTTGATTTCAGCTTCCCCTCAACGAAACCGATCCCCCGTAAAATCGGCGATACGAGTTTCGAATCCGAACACCCCTAAATTAGGCGTTTTCGCATACGAAATACGTATCGCTGTTTTTTTAGGGAATAGGTCTCGTTAAGGAAGAGCTAAAATGGAGAGGAAATATTGGTAAAACTTATAGGCGTCAGCTCTAGAAATTTTCCAATATATCAACGCCTAATTTAGGGGTGTTCGCATCTGAATTCGTATCGCCGATTTTTCGGTGGATATGTTTCGTTGAGAAAAAGTTAAAATCGAAGGAAAGTGTTGGTAAAACGGATACGCATTGTTGCTGTATGATTTCCAATCTTCCAACCCCTCGCAACGCTAGGCCTCTTCGCTCGGCCTGTAGGGGTTGATTGTGTCATTTGAATTATCCCAGTCTCCCGCCGTATACTCGTCAATCCATGTTCCACTGCAAAATCAACCCGACATACCTGGATGCCCGTCCATCTCTCGCCAACTGCACCAGCGTAGGCCGTAGTAATAGTCAAGGTACCATAACCCCTAATTTGGGGGTCCTTACACATTTTCTGAAGGTTTAAATGATATCTGGGTTTCTCTCCACACTTCTCTAAGCCGGCAGGGTCAATCTCAAAGTGATTTTTGGATTTTCGAAAATTTTGAATTTTCGATTACTGTAATCGATTAAAACTTCACAGTCATGGTAACTGTCATGGATCTTGAGAGTTGCATCACAAGCAAAATTGAATGCATTGGTCAGAATCCCAAGGGTAATTCGATTTTTTGGCGTACACTTCCAGATACTGCTGGTCCATCATGGTATGAACCTACTCTGAAAAATACCAATGAGGACAAACGCGAGATTGAAGGGGGAAAAAATGCAACAGATTTTGAAGTCGAGCGTTCAAGTGTTGAATTCGGTTTGAAAAGCGGCTCGTTCATGGACAATTTAGCGGGTGAGTTCAAATATTTTGCACTATGAATTGTTACATATAGTAGACGAGGAATAATAAAGATTGAGAACAATGGGATGTAAATCGATATACTGTAACGCAGGTGGTGGGGGAAGCCCAGAATTATCGGGAGATACAGCAGTCACGGGAAAACGTAAAGTAGATCATGATACAGAAGCGGAACATTTTAAGAAAGTGAAGACATCCGGACCGAGCGAGTTGCTGCAGAGGTACAGAGCTGGAGTTGTATCTGATGAATCAGATGAAGAGACGTTGGAAGATGGAAATAACGGTAAGAGATTTCTTACTCCGTCGTTCTGAAAATAGACACGCGAGTGCTCATTCTCTTCTTGGGAAAACAAGTGAATGAGGACGCAAATTTGATGCTCGAATTGCACGGGAAAACGCGTTTAGTTGACTGTGGTGAATCCGTGCCTATTATTTTCATGAGATTCTATATATTGCTAGTGCTGCCACTATTTTCAGTGAATACAACTATAAGTATATGAAAGCTATGAAACTATTCATAGTCACAATCATTGATGATGTGTTGATGGTGATTTTCTCACGACAGGTAACTATGCAGAAAATCTTGAAAAAAACGAATCGAAGGCTAATGAAAAGAAATGGCGGAAACTGAATAAGAGCAAAAAGTCAAGGAGGTCAAATAGTCCTTTTGATAAAATGACAGTGAACAGGAAGGATAAAGAGAAGAAGAAGAAGAAGAAAAGAGACGATAAGTCAATGGAAAAGAAGGCAAAGCCAAGTAATAGACTGGATACCCTCGCAATCGATTATTTCACGGAGGAAGAAAAGGCAGCAATGGAGGAAGCTAGAAAAACCGTGACGAAGGAAGGATTTCATGAATGTATGTCTATCAATCCAGAGACGAATGAAGAGGTAACGTATTCCACTCCTAAAGATAATACAGAATTCTACCCCGATATTCTATTTGCGCTCTCAGATCTTTGCACGTGGAGCTCGAAATCTCGCACTGTGTAGTTATACATTCACATCAGAATTGACGCGCGGTGACCAAAATTATGAGAGGGACGATCCCATATTTTGGGCTATCTCATTAATTATATCAGAGGACCCGTCATTTAATTCATGATATGTTGAATAATGATTATATTGGAGAAAATTATCCGTGATGATATAACTCCAATGTTGACGCAGACATGCACTTCGGCAGAACTGCGCCACAGATTAGTAAGGAAAATTTGCCAAAATGGAGTTATACTTTGTTGTCTCTCAGTCACGTATGTTGTGTATAAATCATGATCATAAAAAATGATGATTTCAGAAAATATAATTCAGATGAAAAAATCGAATATGATCGTGACATTGAATATAGATCGGGTACTGTGACCATAGCGGGTTTTTTCCAAATGAATATTAAAAAATAATAGGAATCCCTTAAGAATATAAAACGAAGGCTATGTCTGTGTGATTGATGAAACATTTCTCTTCATCATTAGCAAAAGATGTACCATTTGTGCTGTGGCATTGAGATACCGTATGATTCTTATGAGACACTCATAGAATGCGATGCTGCTGAATTCTTGAGAGAGCTGTGCCAGTCCGTGTGGACCTATGACCAACTAGGAAATAGAAAATTGGACTTGATTAGGGGATCTAACATCCCTGGCACATCACCACGTAAGCGCTTGAGCCCCCTCAAGTTCGCATATATAAAAGGTAAGCACTCACAACACTCTGAATACCCTATTATTTTTCGTTGTAGTACAAACGTGCATAGCAAGCGTTCTCATATATCGAGCCTTCACCCATTGTCGTATTCGAAAGAAGACAAGTTACTTCATTCCACGATAAATGTGAGCTGCGAGTGAGGTGGAATACCTTCGTTTGCAGAGTTACTTTGACGTTCTACAACAATAATTTATAGCAAGCAATGTTGATGTATTTACCGTGTGGAAGACATTTGTCCACCTCGAGTGAAGTGTCATAGTGCTCTTGGATCGTATTATTGATGCTGAGCTGGGCCACCGTTAGCAATATCATCCCTACAGGATTACACACTAAACAAAGTCCGAGCCTCCAGACAATGCTGTTTACCGAAAATTTTCTGTTGCAGTGGCGTATCACAGACGAGTACAGGAAACTCTGAAAGGTTCAATGAAACGAAATGCTCTGAAATACGATTTTTGGAGACCAATTATAAGCAGCTCGATCAACAACTGCCGCACCAGAATTCTGGCTGACATAGCAGGTGAGTTTCTCATGTGATTCGTTTATGAATTTATCTCTGGAATGCCGGGGATGATTTAGAAAACAAGAAGAACGTGTTTCCGAGTCATTAGACATGGGGGGGGGGGGAGCCACGGTATTATAGGTTTCAAAGACTTGCCCATGTATTAAACATAATGCTGGTAGTGCTTCGGGGAAGAAACCTTATGCATCGGTTTTGTTCTGAACTCTCCGTTGAAGAAGTGCATTTTGAACTAGAAAATTGTATTTTCCTGTAGTGTGAAATTGCATGTAACGTTCGGCCTTACTTGTTTCATATACTCGCCATACTCTAATGCAAGTAGAATCTAAGTCAGACTCTATGATTAAAACTCGAGCCCAGCGATATTATTATTATGAAGATCATCATTTCGATGTGGAATAGTTTGTTGATTAAGCATTCTAAATACTCGGGGTTTTCAAATTTTAGTGATGCATTTCGACCCTCATGCAGCATCATCGTTGACAAACCTTCTCTCTACTCCCTGATGGATTACCAAAGTAATATAACGTGGTTTCATCAAAGGACTCCGTCATCTATGGCGCCTTCGCCGGGACGCACATTTTTTTTGTCAATCTCCTTGGTTAAGATC